>OY998176.1:5147011-7728089 GCA_963921935.1 Galeruca laticollis | reverse complement strand
TCTTTTCTTACTCTCAAGTTCTGGCGATTTGGAATTATTGCAGAACCTCAAAATCCATGCTATTGTACGGATAAATTTCAGCCATTTAGAGAATCTGTTAGCATCGGGCAATGGATATGAGGTTTCTTTCAGTACTGCCACAATTTCAGTAGTGACATCTTCTTGCAATTGGTATATCTGCTCTATGGGCCATTCATCTTCTGGTTTCTTTAAAAAGGATGGGCCTTGTAACCACAGTGGATTCATGAGATCTACCTCTTTCTTTTGTTTAGTAGCCAAATCTGCTGGATTCAAAGCAGATGGGACCCATTTCCAGTTTGAAATCTCTGCAAGCTCTTCAATCTCCTGGATTCTGTGCGATTCGTAAAGTTTCAAACGTCTCAAGTTATTTCTGAGCCATTTAAGAACTATTTCAGAGTCAGTCCACCAAAAAATTTGCTGAATATGGAAAGTTGACTCCTTCTTAATCGTATTAGCAAGTCTAGCAGCTACAACAGCTCCTTGAAGTTCCATTCTAGGTACTGAAGTGACTTTGTTGAGTGGACCAAGTTTGCATTTGGATGCGACAATGGATGACTCCACATATCCGTTTCTTGATGATCTGTAGTAAGCCACGGCACAAAAAACTTTATTGCTGGCATCAGAAAAGACGTGTAACTCTACTTCACCAGGTGATAATGAGAAGTAACATCTACTGATTTTGAATTCTTCAATCTTTCTCAGCGATAAAAACCATAATTTCCATTTTTCTGCGATGTTGTCAGAAATAACTATATCCCAATCCATTTTCTTACTCCAACACTCTTGCATAATGAGTTTACCTCGAACAACAAGTGGTGCAAGGAATCCAATAGGGTCGAAAATCGACATCACTATTCTAAGAATTTCCCTCTTCGTAGGGGTTTTCTCCCCTCTGGATAATTCCTCCGCAATGTTGTTGAGCCTTATAGTGAAAATTAAAAGTGTCTTCATTGGTGTTCCATCGTAGGCCAAGAACTCTTTCAACCTTCCATGAACCTAAGTTTAGCGTCATACTCTCAGTTAGGTAATTCTGAGGAAGAACTTGTGAGATTTCTGGAGAGTTACTGAACTAGTTCACTTTGAATCTCTCTTTCTCTTTCATTAAGTCGGTGTAGTTTATCATCGCTATTAACAGAGCTGTCAGATGAATTTGCAAATTCGGTGTGCTCTTCTATTATAACTGGTTCTATATGTCTACCGGATATTCTCCTCGATTCTTCCTCAGTTCCGTATCTTGTAGGAGGAACACCAAAATTGATCCTTGTACTCCTCCTAACCCTTGAAGTTTCTGAGAGTTCTGGTAAAGACATATTATCTTCCAATGATTCTTTCTCTTCTCGAAGGACCAATGTTTCAATCCACAATATCAGTTTCTTAGAAGATTGCACAATTAATTATATCGATTAACGATCAAAAACTTTATTAGTATCAGTCACAGTAAATCTGACCATCTGTCAACAGCCATCAAAATTTTTATGACATTTTTTTGTTTCTGTCATATTAAATAAAATATACAGGAACGTAGATTCTAAAAATATTTAACACAGAGACTCGTCGTAGATAGTTCTTGATTTGAACTTTTCGGTAACCGGAATGTTATGTGCATCAAGCGAGGGTGCAAATCAGCTTCCATCCCATCTCCCATATCCTAAGGTAGGTGATATTGTTTTAAGCTCGACTTTTTGGTTTTTTTTAATACAATTGCCTTCAAAAGAAAATTTATGGATTATTTGCGTTGGTAAGAGAAAAATAGAAAGCATTACGTCACTCAGTGAGTTTGTTAGCGATAACGAAATGTTTCAAGATAATGTATTTGAAAAATTGGTCCAATAATAATGGATTCATAATCCTTTTTTACTCAACTTGCAAAAGCCCGAAAGTATGTCAAATGAGATATATGAATTTCTTTTATAAATATCGTTAGATATAAGTATGGAGTCACTGTTCAAAACGATTATTGGTGCAGAATTCGTGATGAATATCCAATGATTGCCAAAAAGGCACTGAATATTCTTCTCCCGTTCTCAACCTATGCAGCCACTAAAACAAAATACCGCAATAGAATGGACGCCGAACCTGATATGAGACTTCAACTGTCTTCTATTAAACCTGACATCAAACAGTTTGTAACATGTCGCTGAGACATGTTACTATTTTCATCAATCATTTTGAAGCGTTACTTATTCGTCGGCTACTCCCACCTCTAATTCCAAATCATTCTATTTCAAATATTAGGAACGTATTGGTGATAGTTTTTACCATCATTAAATGGCTATTTAAAACTACGATTCAAGAAATCGTCGCTTGTTCATTATTCGCTAAGAAGCAATTTTGCATTTCACCTCTAAATATTACTTGTGTGTGATATTAATTCTTCTGGCTGGTAAGTTATCTATATATTTTCAAATTGTATATGTGTGCTTACAAATCATTCTATTTAGTTAAAATATTTCGTCATGGCGCTTCCAGTTTTTCCTTCGCCGTTATTATATTTCTTTAAAAAAATCTGGTGGCGTCCAAAGTTATTTTATGAAGCGAATTTTTAACAGATTCTCTATATGGTTATTTTCCACCGGTTTAAATTTGCTTTTTTTTGATTATTTTGGGAACAGGACGGATAAGAATGAACAGATTTCTGTGGTTTTATTTTGAAAATTTAATTCAATTTTTGTATGTATTGGAGTATAAGCTCCTACTTGTTCATTTTATTCCTCCTTTTCATTTTTCAATTTCTACAGCTCTGCAAGCGAACTTTACCTCTACGGACCTTTACGGACCCTTGCGGACTTGACGGACCCTACAATATCCACTCCACCGGACCATATTGTTCCAGAGTCCAGGCAACGACGGCTCAAGAACCCTTGACTACTGCTGCGAGCTGTACGTCCCGAGTCTTCCCAAGATAAGTCCCTAACTTATTTTTGGTATATATAAAATATAGAGTTGGACATTTTTACTATATAACTGATATTTATTCGTATTTGTATTCAGAATCTACGGTTTTTGTAAATTTATCTTTGTGTGTCAAATAAATCCATTTGTCCCGAAATTTTGTTTGTTGATTCATCTTATCCTAATTCAGGTAATAAAAAATAGTGTAACTAAGACCGAATTCACAACCTGAGCAGAGTCCCAAGGTCGGGTTAACGTAGGATTGTGACAAGTTATTATACTTGTTATATAGTAATTTACTAAGTAAAATAAGTAATAAGTAGCAACTGTACTTTTATTATTTTCATTAATAAAGAATAAATTTTCAAAAACAATTGTTTCATTGTAGGGTCCGTCAAGTATTTCGCTTTCCAAAAGGTTTCCCTCACAAAAACCGCTGCCCTAGGGGATTGAAGAGGCAGGTGAATAATTTTAGTTTCATATACAAAAACATTCATTCATTATTTTTCATTTGCGTTCAAAATTACGTAGAAAATGTATATGTCAGTTGCTTTAGGACCTCTCTATGTATACAGTGTTGGGAACATTACGAGGGAACATACGTTTTACCGTCGATGTGTTAGAAAGAGACAAAATACATATAAATTCAGTGTATTACTCCTATTCGCTAACAGGGTATCATAAAGTGAGAAACGAAATAACTGTGTAATGGGATGTCTGGTAGGCACCGCCTTCGAGAAGCGAACAGTAGCTCTTATGTCTGGCTTTTACTTACAGTTTTAAATGAACACATTAGAAATGCATTCAGGCTATTACTAGTCACTTTACCACAGCAAAATGTTGTATAAACAACTCATTATGTTAAAGATCGCAATGAAAGAAGTTAACCCCTTACCGCATGATTTTTTTTTGCTTGAAAAAAATATTAAGGACCGGAAATAATATATATAAAACAGGAAAAATAGAAAAAAAAATTATTTTGATTTTGAAAAGATATGGATGTGAAATAAGGGTATGTGCCATTTATGGCACAACATGTGATTAAGAAATGGTAAATTACTAATCATTATGAAATGCAAAAAACAATTTCGGTCTTTGTTTAGACAAAGAAAACCTTGACATTTCCCGCATTGTATGAAACTTTTTCCAGTACATCCAGGGTATTTGCACCTTTGTCTCTGATTTTGCCAATGCCCCCAGTGGTCAAGCTTATCGGTTCTAACTTCCTGAATTAGGAAATCTGTGGTTGGACCACGATGCTTTTTTGCCTGTAGCTCACCTTCAATCGGTAGTTTTGGTCGACCTCTTGGTTTAGTAAGGGATTTATTTGCTTTAGTTAGGCATTCAGCAAGAGCTAATTTAAAATCCTTCAAAGCCAACGGGACATTTGGATGTGTTCGCTTCCAAAGAATCCAAGCGTTGACACATGCCAGATCGATTAGGTGAAAAAATATTCGCATATACCACTTCTTTGATCGTAGTTTTATTCTATAATAACCCAACATTGAGTCAAGAAGGTCCACTCCTCCCATATATTGGTTATATATGGAAACTGCCTTGGGACGTGGTATAGTTATATATGTCTTATCTTTTTTGCTAAATCGTTGCACCTCACTGACAGGAGTACTACCAACATAAGTCGACATCATAGTCACAACTTTGTTATCATACCAACAAGTGACGGATACGGGAACACCATCTACATCTGCAACCTTTTCAATTATAGCACCACGACCACTTTTCTTCATCACCGATTCCTTTGGTATTTTCAAGTTTGGTACTCGGTCCTTTCTTACTGTTCCTAAAAGAAGGCAACCTTCTTTATGGAGATAGGTCATAAGCGGGACACTGTTGAACCAGTTATCAGCAAATATTTTATAATTTTTATACCTTGGTACAGTCTTTATAAGCCGAACAACTACATTCGAACTAACTCCTAAATCAGGAAAATTATTTTCTACTGTATTACTTTATGCTCCAGCGTAAATTTCATAGTCATATGAGAACCAACTAATACCACTAAGCACAAAAGCTTTATAACCCCATTTATGGGGTTTCTTCGGGTTATATTGTTTGATGTTGGATCTTGCTTTTGTTGGAATTATCTGTTCATCTACAGCCATAAATTCCTCTTTAGGAACTTTCAACAATCGTTCACGGAGTTTACTTAGTAGGGGCCTTATGTTGAACAATTTGTCATGTCCATTGTTACCAGCTGGTATAAAATCGTAATTGTTATTGAAATGTAAAAATCTCTTAATTTTTTCAAATTTATTACATGACGTTACATCTGCGACTAACGTGTGCTTCAAAGCTGTACTCCAATACATCCTCGTAGCTGGTAAATGTGCAACAGACATATAAATAACAATACCAATAAACTGCTCTAAATCTTCCACTGTTAGAGCAAGTGGTTTTGTTGGGCATTGTTGGGTGGAGTATACACATGACTGGTCAACTATGTAGTCTAAAATTTCATTTGTTATAAAAAACTTAAAAAATTGAATAGGAGAATCCAATTCAGTTATTTCTGGAGGCAGGTCCAAATTACCTAAAAATGCAGTGTCTGCATCAGAAAACTTTAGTTCTTCATTATGCCAATCTAATAATTTTTTTTCTTTTTCTTTTCCTTTAGTCTCTCTAGTCTTTCACTGAGAGGCATATCATCCTCACTATCACTATCACTCATTTCAGGAATAGGTATATCGGTAGTATTTTCATTTTCCTCAGTATAGTCGTCATGTGATTCAGTATCAGGAACTACTCCAAAAGTTTCATCATCAGAATCTGACATGTCATCCTCACTATTATCTGGAATATCACGAACGGTTGACTTATATCCGCCATAAAATAATTTTGGGTCCATTATGTACCTAAAAACCAAATAGAAAAAAATGTGTTGGTTCAGTCATATTCATGTCATAATTGCATACTGTGACATATATGGCACAGAGAAAATATTGGCAATAACTAGTATCTAATATATAAAAAAACACAAACTCACCTCAAGAATCTATCACCAAAGCCACACTTTCAACTTACAATATTTTTTCAAACAATAAACTTCAATAATATTCACAATACACAACTTGTAATTGTCAATTTCTCAAACGATCATCAGCTGTTGTGCGTCATTAAAAAAATTTATTATAACTTTCGAATGTATCCACTAGATATCGCTACAATGCTATTATACCATGCCATAGTTTATCAAAGTAATATCTGTGCGTCACAGAGTGTGTTTATAAACACAGACATATTTATAAATAGACTAAACACGCTTTGTGCCATAAATGGGCCAGTATGCGGTGAGGGGATAATGTTAGAAATACAGATGTGTAATGTGAACAGTTTAGTTTATTATTTGAGAAATAATAAGATTGTACTAAACTGATAGCTTAATGCAATGAACAATAAAAAAAAATCAACATTACTTGCGTTTATCCCTTCATGATTAATTTACCAAGAAATAATTCAGTAGTAATAAACTAATTCACTATATCAGTTCGGGTAGTACTCGCTAATATGATTTTAACAATAAATTAAAAACTACCCACTAGGTATTTGAAATAAGTACCACTAAAAAATCGCTGGAAGATAGCTAAAAAATTAGATTCGTTGATATTGAGGGTACAATTAATGAATATAAGCATAATAATTTTCATTAACAACATAATGTCAACAATACAGAGTCCAAAAGCGACAATATGTTGTAATAAAACAAGTGTATTCAGTGTATCACCATTTTCTTTAACATGTTATCATAAAATGAGAAATAAGTCGTATGCTAATATTTGGTCTACTGTATTCTGGTTTTAAAAATATCTCAATGTAAACTGCCTGTTTCCTACGCTCCTGATAAAACGATTTCGTTTGCATTTCTTCATTTTCTATCCACGCGTTAGATTGTAGTGCCCTTAAAAATTTCCTTCTTATTTGTGAGAGAAATCAGTCACATTTAATTTCAACGTAAAACGATAACCTCTCACGGCCACAGGGAAAGTATAATGGTCACATGGCGTTACCAGTATGTTAGAGAAGGACAATCATGCGACAGAGAATTAAAAGCCAGCGTAGATTATTATACCAGACGAAAACGAATCGCGCATGCGCCTCTTGAAGATGTTTAACTGTACAATCTGGGTACTTCACTAAACGTTTGTTTGCGAATGAGTAACGATCTTTTGCAAATCTTATTAAAATGAGTATGCAAGTACACCATAAAGTGCAAATTGTAAAATGGTACTACCAGGGTCATTCATATCGAGAAATAGCAGAAAATTTGTTTATTGTAACATTCGAAAATGTCCAACCAATTTGCAAAAAACAAGTGAGAACGGTTATAAAACATTTTGAAGAGCAATCCTACTAAACATGGACCGCGTACACAAAATCGTCAAACCCAACCCGAAAAAGAAGAAAGTGATATTTTAATTTGTGCCAGTGTGGGAAATAATTCCCTACAATCGTCCACTGATTTAGCAAAGAATTTTGATGTTGATCCGAAAACGATTCGGACTGTATTAAAAAAAACGGTTATCGTAGTTTCAAAC
Organism: Galeruca laticollis; assembly: GCA_963921935.1. NCBI lineage: Eukaryota > Metazoa > Arthropoda > Insecta > Coleoptera > Chrysomelidae > Galeruca > Galeruca laticollis. Next base: position 7,720,623 of record OY998176.1, on the reverse strand, counting down.
TGAAAAAGAGCCATGCAATTTTTCCAGGCGATCAATTTCGTAGAATGGAATTTTGTGAAATAGTTATGGAAATAATGCAATTGGACGCAAACTTTTCGAAAAATATTTTGTTCACAGATGAATCGACTTTTCCCATACACGGTGCACATAATTGATCCGTTATTCGATATTGGTCAAGGACAAGTTTACACAAACATTACAATAATAGAACGCAATATCCCCAAAAGTTGAATGTTTGAGCTGGAATATTGGGTGAACATTTAATCGGGCCATTTTTTATTGACCGGACAAAAATATTTGGACATGCTGGAAAATCAAATTACTCCTGCCCTTATACAATTAGGTGTCAACTTCTATGATATCTAGTACCAACATGACGGTTGTGCATCACATAATTATCGACTAGTAATAAATTTTTTAAATACACAATTTCCCAATCGGATAATCTCCACGTTTGGTAACATAAGATGGCCTGCGAGATCTCCAGATTTGGCTCCCAACGATTTATTTTCTGGGATTATATAAAATCGAGAATTTATGGGTTCCAAGAAAACAGAGCCTCTTCTCTAAATAAACTAAGGGAACAAATTTGTATGCAAATAACACCTGAAATGCTCATACGTGTTCGTCAAGAATTTTATAACCGTCTCGGTTACTGCTTAGCTCAAAACGGGGGCTTATTCGAACATTTGATTTAAGCTCATTGAAGAATTAATTTTTATTTTTTAATTTATTACATATCATAATATTACTTTTATTTAAAAATTCTAGGCATTTTCATTAGAATACGATTTTATTTTTATTTTCGTTTTTTTTTTAATTTGTACTGTGTGTATGTTTACACAGAGAATTTGTTCTCATTTGCATACAAACGATAAAGATACCAATTTTTTTTACTAACACATTCGAAACACAGCAGATGTTTCGAGACCAATTTCACGTTGCCAAATCTGAAAGAAAGTAAAGGTTTTAACCGCTTTCAAACTGAAAACTAGAACAATTTCCAGCATTACAATAAAATATTCAACGAATAGATGGAATTAATTATATCTTGATCTGTTACAACCTCTTGAATTATCATAATTAAAATCTTCTTATAACTTGTTCTCGTGTTAGAACAATGCATTTTACAATTAATATAAATATACAATGAAAATTGGCAATACTGTTAGTAAGAGGCTGGCGTTGTGGGTTTTCCACTTATAAGATCCTGTTAGCGTAAAATGAGAATTGAGATATTTGGAGGCACATATTATTATTAATACAAATTTTATTTCACATGTTATGTTATTTATTCCAATACTAACCGAACTAATATAGTGAATTAGATTATTACTACTGAATTATTTCTTTGTAAATGAATCATGAAAGGATAAACGAAAGTAATGTTGATTTTTTTATTGTTCATTTCATTAAGCTATCAGTTTAGTACAATCTTATTATCTCTCAATTAATAAATCAAACTGTCCACATTACACGTCTCTCGAAAGCGGTGCCTACCAGACATACCTTTACACGTGGTGGGAGTATACTTCCACCACGCCTGTACACATATACAGTAATTGCACGTTTTCCACTTTATGATATCCTGTTAGCGAAAAAGAATGATACACTGAATTTATATATATTTTGTCTCTTTCTAACACATTGATGATAAAACATATGTGCCCTCATAATTTTCCTAACACTGTATGTGATTGCCTATGAATACGTGATACTAAAAATATGAAGGAAAAGTGCCCATGTTTTCAAAAATGAATTTTATATCGAAATATTTCAATTAGTATGGCAGTAAATGAGTATAGGCCGAAGAAAAGACCACCCAAATGATTAGTTTTCAATAAAACATTGAAAATGTATTTCCTTTTGTATACTCTACTCAAGATTAAATCGTCGCTGACATGTTTTTTTATTTTCCCATGCAATTAACAGTTACTTGATCATCGTTAAAATAGATTAATATCTTTTTAACAGAATCACCATCTTTTATACTAAAACCCGAATCAAATAAACACGTTATTATACTCAAACTCTTTGTTTTTCTTTTGGAAGTTCATTAATAATATTCATTGATGTTTTATTATTTAGTAAAAATAATATGAAGTACCTCGTTAACAGCATTGCATAGAAAACTGGAACTTAGGGAATCTATCGTGGTGGTTGCCGATAGTGTTCCTAAAAAAGAAACAATTTATTGTAACTTAAGAAATTCGTTTTTTTTCTAAAGTCTTTTAATAACAAAAACTAATACGATAAATTTTTCTAAATATGTGAAATATTATATCATCTTTATAACATTGTTTTAGAAGCATGTTCCTCTTCAATTACCTAAGAATTTGTAGTGTAAGTATTATTTAAGGAATTCATTTTTCATTTTAATGATGATAATTGACTTTAAAAACGATACAAAGTTGTAAATAATTGACAGCTTCCAATTTCCTACCGTTCACACCAATTTTTCACACCCTAATATATTGAACTTAAATATAACATACCGAGCTTCAAATAAATATGAAAGTTCTAAAAAACTTTTTCCCAAATTTACAAGTTCAACGTAAATTTTCCGAATTCTATTCAAATACTTACCAACAGGCCTCACGATGAAATTTCTAAAATACTGTACCATCAAATAACCAGTAGAACTGTTGTTACTCTTTGTTACCGGTTCAGCATTATAGCTAATAACTAGAGGATACAAATCAGGTTTGGAGGTCACCTAAAATGAAACGTAATTCCTCTTTCAGAATGATTGGATCACAATCTGATCGAATCAGAAAATAAATAATAAAGAGAAATATTCCAGATTATTCTCTATAAATGAATTTAATTTAAAGACACATTTTAAGACAAATTTTTATTAGTAAAAGTAATGATCGAATACCTCTGAATAAGGTGGTGGTGCTTGATGAAAACTATTACATCTACTATATTGAGGTGGAGGGCAACATGAAGTAATAGAGTCTTGTTCTGAAGCTCTTTCATCTCGACCATGATCCTTACAACAGAATCTGCCTTGATTGTGCTTCCTCCAAAGTGAGCAAGCACAGAGAATACCAGCTACCGTTGCAGTCACAGCAAGCCAGAAATACCTAAAATATAGGTATATCAAAAATATACCTTCTGAACTAGTGAAATAAGTTAACAGCTAAGTTCGGTCTTGACTGAATATTTCTTCAAACATTCGTATTTTACAGAACAGAAACTGTAGCTTGTTGAACATTACTTTATAAATTGGTTACACTATCATATAAATTAAAAAGTAGGTTTTCTCAGTCCTACCCTCAAAAGTTGTATGTAAATTTTTTTCATGAACAGCTGAACAAAATCCACATGGTATTATATCATATTTTCTTTTTCTATCTAAATCAGTCAATGTCAAGAAACACAAATTTCTGGTCCGACAAAAAATAGAAACATCTAAAATTTTCTTATCAGTTGATGAGAGTTATTTTGCGTCCTGATTTGGATAAATCTTTTAATGTACCTACCTGTTTGGTTAACATTTCGCTAATTTCTCACAGTAGATCTTGAAATAAGATAAATGTTTAAACATATTAGGTATTTTTGTTGACATCTTCGCACATACTAATATTACTAAAATCTCAATTCGGTCTCTGTCAAATACACGATCCATTGTGACTTTCAACAAACACCAACAATATTAATTTGGTTATACGAGTAATTTGTAGCATTTTTGGATAAAGACTATTGGAAAATATTCAATATTATTCGATGTTTTGAAAAATAAAAAAAAATATAGAGGACGATTTATTTGAAACTAATAAAATACTCATTATATTTCCAGAAAAGGGAAGATCTAACGACAATGTAATTCAAACTATGAGATCAGCCATATAACAGAACCCCTGCTAATGAAAATTTAGAGATCCGTTTAGGAGATAGTTGAGGCAATTTCAGTTTGTAAGACCAGGAAACCTATAGGTCAGCATGGCCATTGAATTATAGTAATATTTCTCAATCTAAAGTAAAAGTATTTAACCGGCTGTTAATTATTTATGTTTCATAATGTATTAAAAATTATACTAAATTATCCTCAACATTATGCTTAAAATTGACTCCTTTTACTGATATTTGTTAATCAGTTTTCGTAAATGAAAAAATTGTGAATCTAATCAAAACATAGCTGCTCACGAAGATTCAGTCGGCTGCTCATGATTTTTATACATGGTTATGTACTAAGTTATAAGAGAAATCTACTTTTTAATTTGTAAACGAGTATGACCATTCAATTATAATGATAACCACAAAACATATATTATTGGATTGTACAAATTTAAGTGTTACAAGAACAGTTAACAACATTCCGTCTAACATGAACCGCGCGTTAAGTAAAAACTGTGAAAAAGTGCTCAAATTTCTGAAAGACTCCAATTTTTATCATAAAATATAAGTACCTATTGTATGTTTTTTGACTATAAGTACCTATTGTATGTTTTTTTGAAACCCCGCTCATAACCCTCGAGGTTGATGCGGTAAAATAAAAAAAAAATAAAAAAAAAATTATAATGATACCGGGTGTCCCACTTAACTTTTAGGGGTTTTTATCGCTTATTACTCAAACAGTTTTAGGAATAGAAACATGCGGTTTTCGCCAGTTTTATTGAAATTTATAAAAGTTTTTAAGCTATTGCATAGCTTCTATCGCGGGCCTTAAGCGTGGAGACCGAATCCAGAAATTCCGTAACGAAAATAACCTGTCACGATACGAGGACTGTCCAGTAAATGTTGATACTTTTATGACTATACAAGGACAGTCCAATAAATTTTGATTATTTTATGATGATACGAGGACTGTCCAATACATTTTGATTGTTTTATACTTATACGAGGACTGTCCAATAAATTTTAATTCTTTTATACTTATACGAGGACTGTCTAATAAATTTTGATTTTTTATACTTATACAAGGACTGCCCAATGAGTTTTGATTATTTTATGCTGATACCAGGACTGTCCAATAAATTTTGATACTTGTATGATTATACAATCAGAGATTCACTGCTTCACTTGATTTTCAAACTACTTGACTTGACTTGAAATCAAGTCAAACTCAAGTCAAGTAGTTATATATCAAGTACTTGAAAAATCAAGTAGTTTTATTACAACTTATATTTTTTAATTCCCAAATAACAAAACTAAATAATAAATGGATTAATGGATGTAAAAACATAATTTTAAACAATAAACATTTAAAGCAAATGTTGAACATCTTTACTCGCCATCCATGATTTAAGGCACATAAGGCTTCTAATAGATTTATCGCCTAGTCGGTTTCTAGTTTTAGTAACAGTTAAAGCAGCTCGGGAAAATTGCCTTTCAACAGAAGCTGAAGATGCAGGCGTTGCTAAAAAGTCTTTGGCCATTGTGGCAAGGTTTGGAAAAATATTTTCCTGCCTTTTCCACCATTCTAAAATATCTTCACTGCTGTCAGCCCTTGGATCAGATGTGTATTTATCTATTTCATAACGCCAGGTCATTTCATCTTTTGGATTGGTAGATTTTCTGAACAGACTCAGTAGACCGATTTCAAACTCTCCGCATCCACTATTTTCAATTGGGTTTAAAGATAAAGATGAAGTTGATGGGACTGGCGGTGGTGCAAGCAGTAAGTCGGACCGAAAATACCTCGTTTTGAAAATATTCTCAAAATGTTTGACTGCTTCTGTCTGCAAATCCTGTCCCCAGCGAGAATTGGAGAATGTTTCTACTTTATGTCGGGGGTCTAAAATTAAAACAACACAGTACATCCAGTTGGTTCTCTCGTAATATTTAACGATTTTGTCCCTTGCCGCTTGAATACTATTTATTATTTTCTCATCGGTTTCATTTCTACCGGGATTATTGTCAAGTTCCATAGCCCATGATTCTAGTTTATCCAGAAGCATATTAATACCAATTATCACCATAGGAAGTGTAGAATAACATTCACCTTCTAAAATTGTGGAAATAGTCTTAAAAACATGTAGGTATTTGCAAACGCGTTCTATTAAGGACCAGTCTGCATCTGTCGGATTTAAAGTCTTTAAATTATCTATATTATCACAAAGAATGTTCAAAGCCTTTCTCATATTTAAGCTCCATTGCAACATTTCGAAGGTGGAATTCCACCTTGTTACCACATCAAGTTTAGGCATAGCCATTTTTAGGTTCAGAGTACTGCAGAATTTTTCAAAATCCTCACGTGAATGTTCAGAGTTTTTGATTTTTTTGGCAAGAGATCGGATTTTTTTTTACAGATGAAAGCGAATTGGGAACTTCATCAACATCATCGTTGGTTTCTGATAAAATGTTGGCCGTTTCTGGCGTTTCTTCATATTCAGCATTTCCATCAAACGTAGAATCAAGAATTCGCATAAAATCTCTGGCACCCAAATTTAAAATGTGCGCAAAACACACGAAGTGACTATTGTTAACATCAATGTCGGAAATATACGTCTTTAGTTCTTTAATAAACGTGAAATTACTATTTGTGTTATCAGTAGTAATACCTTGGATAGACTTTGTAAGATCGTTGAATCGTAATACTTCAAAAAATAGTTGCGCTATTGAACTTCCAGTATGTTTGCCATGTGCTGGCACAAAACCCAAAAGGATACAATGAAGTTTCCAATTATTATCTATAAAATGGGCGGTAATACCATAGTACCCTTTCATATTAAAAGAAGATCATCCATCGATTGTGAACGAGATTTTTAAATTGCAAGTTTTTAAGAAATATTTAAGTCTTTGCTGCGCTGCCTCAAATGTTCTTACTGTCAAGGATTTCATTTAATTTCTACCGAGTAAATTTACATTTGGATTCAGGTACTTATACATTTTTTTACTTATATCATCCTCAAAAAAACTAAAAGGAAGGTATTTCTGTGCTACATATTCCACAAGTAGTTTTCGAAATTTATCTTGTTGAAAATTGGGTACCACGCTGACAGTCTGAAAAACAAAAGATTGGCATTAATAAATATATGCAGTATGCATATGTACCAATAGATTTAAAACATAATTATTTGAAGTTTAGCTTGTTTGTTTATTCACTGATTATTATTATAATTGGCGGGGGCGAGGCCCAAATTGACCACTGGAAATAAATATTCTAAAACTAACAAGTAGGCCTCATACAAAATTATGTTTAAAAAACGCCACTTCTACAATCCTAAATATTGGTTATACAACACCAACCTGAGGTACTAAATTCTTTACTACTAAATCCAGTTTTAAGTTATTTTTTCATCGAAATGTACCGGTGAGACCATATTTTGGAACCCACTTGCAGTATTTATTGTAAGAGTTAGAAGGAAATGTTTCAAACCAAAGTTGTAGGGTTGGGTTAACTCTGAACCGTCAGGAAGTATTAAAAATAGGTATATGACATACTTAATAAAAGTTGAAGAATTTTAAAAGGAATTTGAAACAAAATTTAAAAACAGGGTGTTCCATTTAAAAAAAGTATGTTTTATTCGTCACGCTTTTTTGAGCCACACTGTACTGTATAATAATTTTAAATTGTGCATCCTAACAATCTTTACAACTTTTGTATTTACCATATTCTACCAATGAGATAATGAACTTTACTGTATCGTTGACTCACCCTGTACACGTACAATCCGTAGTTAGTTACATATAAAGCTAACAAACAAATAGTAATTATTATCGACTCAAACATCCAAGTAAGTAAACCACAAGGTTTGAACACAGGTTTGAATTAAACATGAAAATAATATGATTATGTCTAAATATTTATACTCGTAATTTCCTACCAAGTATAAGACTATACCACAGTAAAGAAAAACTACTTACATTTCCAGTTTCAGTCTCGCCAGTCTCAGCTCCAGCAAGCCAATTTGAAATTGTACCACGTTTATTGGAGCTTCCGGAAGAATTCGCCTCAAAATTTGGTGGTTGTGAGTTACCAAAAATTTTGTCGTAGACTCTAGTGTGTTTGGATTGCAAATGTCGTCTTAATGATGATGTTCCACAATTTTTCATTTTTAAAACTGTGTTTTTCGTAGTACAAAGCGTACATTTACCTTGTTTGTCAGTATTTTTTTTACTTTTAGGATCTCGCTCGATTACAAAATACTCCGTAACTTTTTTATTTTTATTAGCTACATTTTTATTAGTTTTCATTATTTTTGCAGTCGACCCTGTAATTTCTACATCGGGTTTGATATCTTTAAAGTCCGACGCTTTATCATCTGGTAATTCTGGCACGTATTCTGAGCCACTGCTTTGAAACGGTTCTGATTCAATTTCGGACAAATTACTCACGTAAGACATATTTTATTATTGTCTTCAAATAACATGGAACGTTACGGGCGATTGTCGTTGCACTATTAACAGTATTCCAGACTAGCACGTCGTCGTTTCGTCAGTAAGCTGCCTGTGTGCGTGTATTGCAATTTTCCTGAGCCGGGCTCGATTTTTTGCTGCAGCACAAAGGTGCCGCGTGCCATAAATGTTATTTACGACTTGCTTTTGCTGCCCCGCCGCGCGCTGTCACTCCTACCACCGAGTCTTGTTAATGTTCGGTGCTCCTACCTACATGCATGTACATACAGGCTTTATCAATATTCAAGTAATCAAGTAGTTTGAATTTACTTGATATCAAGTCAAGTACTATTGACCGCAAATCAAGTCAAGTTATAGTGGTTACTTAGTAAGTGTCCCTCGTATACTTGACTTTTACCATAAAGGCATATTATCATTGAGGAAACCACTTACCTAGCAACCTGTAATCAAGAATAGAATAAACAACATCACATTTATAAAAATCACTGGGTTCAAGTTTTAATACGTTAAAATACACAATTATAAATATATCGATCGACTTAGTCAAAGTATAAATAACAATAATTCCATCCTGGTTCGTTCACTCTTATTTTATAGGAAACGTAGTTATGTTTAACTACATGTCTGACCTCCATCTATAAGTTGTACATGTTTGTTTATACATTAACAGAAACGTGCCTCCATTGATAATTGACATTGACCGTTTCAGAGCAATGGTCACTAAATACTATAATTAATATTAACCTAAATTTAAATCTTATTTCTAAGCTAATGTATTTTGTCATTACTGTATTTTAAAGATCACTACATCATCCCCTCTTGGAAGAGAAAAATTAAATCATTTTAATTTATCGATATCACTTATACCTATAACTGTTTTTAATGAATGTTTTTGTTTTGTCTTTGTTTACTAAACACTACTTGTTCGTTTGTCAATACACTTCACTTATTTACAAATGTTTCCGTTCTTTGTATATAAACAATCGATTCTTATGAACAATTTGTTGTTTTTTGTCTGGAGAAGTAATCTCGCAATTTACCCCCTTTATTCCCGTTATTTTAAACGGACCTAGATAATGTGGATCAAATTTATTTCTCCCTTCATTTTTTAAAATAACTAATTCCCCTATTTTAAAATTTACAGGTGAAGAATCATTTTCGCTATTATTAACTCTACTTAATTTATTATTTATTAAAAACTGTCTGGCCCTTTCGTTAGCGTATTGTAATTTGTACTTTAATTCTTTATCATATCTTTCAAAATTGTAACACGGTTCAATTTTTACGTCTAAAAATTCTGGCAAATTGGGTTTTCTCCCGTATAATAACTCAAAAGGAGTGTATCCGTGATACGTACTTGGTGTTGTATTATAGCAATATGCGAACATTCTCACAAACTCACACCAGTTGTCCCTAGAATCTTTGATAAAATGTCTCATATATTCGTTAAATGTCCTATGTAATCTTTCACAACTGCCTATTGCTTCGTGATGGTACGCTGTTGAAAAATTATGTTTTATATTTAATAGTTCCGCTAGATTCTTAATTATTTCGTTCTTATATTCCGTCCCTTGATCTGTTCTTATCTCCTTCATTAATCCGTAATTCGGTATAAAGTTGTCAAAAATTGCTTTTGCTATTGTGTGTGCTTCTTTATTCTGAACCGGTATCATTACTGCGTATTTAGTTAATTCGCATATTATTATAATGCAATAACGATTCCCGTTGTTACTCTCTACAAACTCTTGTGATTGCCAAGACATGTGAATTATTTATGTATAAATCCTTAAGTTCTTCCATGAATATTCTCGATATGCTATCCGCGTAGTTCGCTATACCTTTAACATACTGTATTTCAAAATCATATTCTTCCAAATCGATCAAATTTCAAATTTTTCCTAGACAATGTATTTACCTCTTAGTTGATTAAAACTTTTATCGCTGAAAATTTTATCCAAAATTTTCGGATTAGTTTCGTTATTTTCCTTATATGTGGATTTGTTCCATCCTGTATGTATTTCAAACTGATTCTTCCTTTCTTCTTATTCTTTTAAACTGTACACGTTGTCATTAATCATTAATGTATTATCAATTATTTTAGCTTTAGCTCCACTTTCACTCGCCTGCTTCATGTATCTTATTAGTTGTTTTCTCTGTTGCAATATACCTTTCGAGTAATCTTCATCAATGTATATCTTTGTTCCTTTTAGTTTATTCGTTCCGTTCAAAGTCTCTACTTTCTTATTCACATCTTTCATCATTATTAATACTGGTCTATTTTTGTTACTGGTTTTGTTTCCTAATCTTTTACATTTCAAAATATCTGTTTTAACATCTACTGTGTTATTAACCTTATTCATTACATCTTCTAATTTGTTTTCTAGTTGTTCTTCATCTTCTTCTATACCATGTATTATTAAATTCTTCTCTCTAAAATTTTTCTGAGTATCTGTCATGTTTCCTTGCAAAAATTCTGTTTTTTCTTTTAGTTCCTTAATTTCCATCCTTAAATCGTAGTTTTCCTTCTTCAATTGTGCTATTTGTCTACTCATTTCCTTAATTTTATCTTCTATCTTGCATATTCTCACATTATTGTTGACTTGATTATTGTAATTTCCATTATTATTGTATTTCCTATATTTATTAAAATTTTCGTATCTGCCATAGTTGTTTCCTTGATTATACTGTCGAAATGTTCCTCTTGAATGATTACTGTTATAAAATCCTCTGTTGTTTCCTCTCCGGTGATTATTCCTGAAGTCAAAGTTTGACTTCCTGAAGAAATTCCTGTTATCTTTCATATGTAAGACTTGTTGTTGTCATACTATACCTTCTACTGAAACCAATTTTGATAGTACCTCTTGTGTAGTTTCAAAACTTTCTGCTGCAATTATTGTTTTGCTTGCATCCGTTGCGGCATTCATAGTTACTGCCTTAATCGTTGCTTCCTTAGTATATTTTTCGGCTAGCCGTTCAGGCATCCCTTCCGATATGTATGCTGCCTGTAATCTTTCCGCTAGTTTCTCTATTTCTGTTGCATACTGTGTCACATCCTTTCCATTTTGTCTTATTTTACCAAGCTTCGCTAAGAGAAGGCTTGGATTGTCTCCTCTTATCCCTGTTTTAAGTTTATTCTTGATGTCTGCAATGGAGTTTTCCGTCGTGATTAAGCTTCTAGCTTTACCTGTTAGTCTCGTTTTTATTAGTAAAATAGCATTTTCCTCATTACCAGTCGCGTTTATTTGTAATAAATCCAATGAGTCTAAGAATGACTGTAATTTGCTTGCTTCGCCGTTAAACTCGTTCGGTAAAACTTTACTCGCAAAATTAAAAAAATCGTTCATACTTGTCGCCATTTTTAACTGTTTGCTTATTGCTTGTAATACAATAGTGTCAATCTCCTCAAATATAGAGGTAGGTATGTCGATAATACAACTTAACGCTTGAAATGCCCTATCAGCTTTATCCCTAATCCTACTTGAATAATTTTTACAAGTCTCCTGTTGTACTGAACTTAAATTTTTCCAATTTTTGGCTATAAATTTAGCAAAATTATTATAAAGACCTACTATGCTATTAATTACTTCTATATGTGCATCAGGATTTTTAGGAGTTTCTTTCTTCAAAACCCTTTTTCCCTGTTTATTAACTTCTTCCACAATTAATCGTAACTTATCTTCAAAATCTTCCCACGTTATTGACATTTAAAAAAAATTCGTTCATAAGAATAGAATGCATATGTACTTACAATTATTTTTACACGGTGAGAGTTCCTGTTGCCTGCTTTACTGCATTGCTTCGGTTGATATCCCTTTTCAATGCTCTTCGGTGCGTTTTCCATAATGACCAAACAAATTTTAAGATGAAAGCTATAGTTATAATGTATAATAATACCATTATGTGCATCGCAACATTGTCTTGCTGTACCATGAAAGTGTTGTTGACAATTCCTGTTTCTTTTGCCTCTTGTTTGGTTGATGAACCTCTTATTGTTTCTTTTCTCCAAGGTCCCAAATTTAAATAGAAAACCATATAGTTCTACTCTTATAACATCAATTGTACCATAATTTTTCGTTTGCAGAATGAAATTTCACCATTTATTTACAGGATAATTTACCATAACCATTTGTTACCATTATACCATTAATTTTTACATTACCATTTCCATTTTACCATTTAATTTACCATAACCATTTTGCAATAACCATTAAATTTGCTGGATTGCCATGTAGTGGCGATGTAGATTTACCATTAGTTCCGCAGGATCGCCATGTAGTGGTTACCTAGTAAGTGTCCCTCGTATACTTGACGTTTACCATAAAGGCATATTATCATTGAGGAAACCACTAGCAACCTGTAATCGGGAATAGAATAAACAACATCACATTTATAAAAATCACTGGGTTCAAGTTTTAATACGTTAAAATACACAATTATAAATATATCGATCGACTTAGTCAAAGTATAAATAATAATAATTCCATCCTGGTTCGTTCACTCTTATTTTATAGGAAACGTAGTTATGTTTAACTACATGACTGACCTCCGTCTATAAGTTGTACATGTTTGTTTATACATTAACAGAAACGTGCTTCCATTGATAATTGACATTGACCGTTTCAGAGCAATGGTCGCTAGATACTATAATTAATATCAACCTAAATTTAAATCTTATTTCTAAGCTAATGTATTTTGTCATTACTGTATTTTAAAGATCACTACATCATCCCCTCTTGGAAGAGAAAAATTAAATCATTTTAATTTATCGATATCACTTATACCTATAACTGTTTTTAATGAATGTTTTTGTTTTGTCTTTGTTTACTAAACACTACTTGTTCGTTTGTCAATACACTTCACTTATTTACAAATGTTTCCGTTCTTTGTATATAAACAATCGATTCTTATGAACAATTTGTTGTTTTTTGTCTGGAGAAGTAATCTCGCAATTTACCCCCTTTATTCCCGTTATTTTAAACGGACCTAGATAATGTGGATCAAATTTATTTCTCCCTTCATTTTTTAAAATAACTAATTCCCCTATTTTAAAATTTACAGGTGAAGAATCATTTTCGCTATTATTAACTCTACTTAATTTATTATTTATTAAAAACTGTCTGGCCCTTTCGTTAGCGTATTGTAATTTGTACTTTAATTCTTTATCATATCTTTCAAAATTGTAACACGGTTCAATTTTTACGTCTAAAAATTCTGGCAAATTGGGTTTTCTCCCGTATAATAACTCAAAAGGAGTGTATCCGTGATACGTACTTGGTGTTGTATTATAGCAATATGCGAACATTCTCACAAACTCACACCAGTTGTCCCTAGAATCTTTGATAAAATGTCTCATATATTCGTTAAATGTCCTATGTAATCTTTCACAACTGCCTATTGCTTCGTGATGGTACGCTGTTGAAAAATTATGTTTTATATTTAATAGTTCCGCTAGATTCTTAATTATTTCGTTCTTATATTCCGTCCCTTGATCTGTTCTTATCTCCTTCATTAATCCGTAATTCGGTATAAAGTTGTCAAAAATTGCTTTTGCTATTGTGTGTGCTTCTTTATTCTGAACCGGTATCATTACTGCGTATTTAGTTAATTCGCATATTATTATAATGCAATAACGATTCCCGTTGTTACTCTCTACAAACTCTTGTGATTGCCAAGACATGTGAATTATTTATGTATAAATCCTTAAGTTCTTCCATGAATATTCTCGATATGCTATCCGCGTAGTTCGCTATACCTTTAACATACTGTATTTCAAAATCATATTCTTCCAAATCGATCAAATTTCAAATTTTTCCTAGACAATGTATTTACCTCTTAGTTGATTAAAACTTTTATCGCTGAAAATTTTATCCAAAATTTTCGGATTAGTTTCGTTATTTTCCTTATATGTGGATTTGTTCCATCCTGTATGTATTTCAAACTGATTCTTCCTTTCTTCTTATTCTTTTAAACTGTACACGTTGTCATTAATCATTAATGTATTATCAATTATTTTAGCTTTAGCTCCACTTTCACTCGCCTGCTTCATGTATCTTATTAGTTGTTTTCTCTGTTGCAATATACCTTTCGAGTAATCTTCATCAATGTATATCTTTGTTCCTTTTAGTTTATTCGTTCCGTTCAAAGTCTCTACTTTCTTATTCACATCTTTCATCATTATTAATACTGGTCTATTTTTGTTACTGGTTTTGTTTCCTAATCTTTTACATTTCAAAATATCTGTTTTAACATCTACTGTGTTATTAACCTTATTCATTACATCTTCTAATTTGTTTTCTAGTTGTTCTTCATCTTCTTCTATACCATGTATTATTAAATTCTTCTCTCTAAAATTTTTCTGAGTATCTGTCATGTTTCCTTGCAAAAATTCTGTTTTTTCTTTTAGTTCCTTAATTTCCATCCTTAAATCGTAGTTTTCCTTCTTCAATTGTGCTATTTGTCTACTCATTTCCTTAATTTTATCTTCTATCTTGCATATTCTCACATTATTGTTGACTTGATTATTGTAATTTCCATTATTATTGTATTTCCTATATTTATTAAAATTTTCGTATCTGCCATAGTTGTTTCCTTGATTATACTGTCGAAATGTTCCTCTTGAATGATTACTGTTATAAAATCCTCTGTTGTTTCCTCTCCGGTGATTATTCCTGAAGTCAAAGTTTGACTTCCTGAAGAAATTCCTGTTATCTTTCATATGTAAGACTTGTTGTTGTCATACTATACCTTCTACTGAAACCAATTTTGATAGTACCTCTTGTGTAGTTTCAAAACTTTCTGCTGCAATTATTGTTTTGCTTGCATCCGTTGCGGCATTCATAGTTACTGCCTTAATCGTTGCTTCCTTAGTATATTTTTCGGCTAGCCGTTCAGGCATCCCTTCCGATATGTATGCTGCCTGTAATCTTTCCGCTAGTTTCTCTATTTCTGTTGCATACTGTGTCACATCCTTTCCATTTTGTCTTATTTTACCAAGCTTCGCTAAGAGAAGGCTTGGATTGTCTCCTCTTATCCCTGTTTTAAGTTTATTCTTGATGTCTGCAATGGAGTTTTCCGTCGTGATTAAGCTTCTAGCTTTACCTGTTAGTCTCGTTTTTATTAGTAAAATAGCATTTTCCTCATTACCAGTCGCGTTTATTTGTAATAAATCCAATGAGTCTAAGAATGACTGTAATTTGCTTGCTTCGCCGTTAAACTCGTTCGGTAAAACTTTACTCGCAAAATTAAAAAAATCGTTCATACTTGTCGCCATTTTTAACTGTTTGCTTATTGCTTGTAATACAATAGTGTCAATCTCCTCAAATATAGAGGTAGGTATGTCGATAATACAACTTAACGCTTGAAATGCCCTATCAGCTTTATCCCTAATCCTACTTGAATAATTTTTACAAGTCTCCTGTTGTACTGAACTTAAATTTTTCCAATTTTTGGCTATAAATTTAGCAAAATTATTATAAAGACCTACTATGCTATTAATTACTTCTATATGTGCATCAGGATTTTTAGGAGTTTCTTTCTTCAAAACCCTTTTTCCCTGTTTATTAACTTCTTCCACAATTAATCGTAACTTATCTTCAAAATCTTCCCACGTTATTGACATTTAAAAAAAATTCGTTCATAAGAATAGAATGCATATGTACTTACAATTATTTTTACACGGTGAGAGTTCCTGTTGCCTGCTTTACTGCATTGCTTCGGTTGATATCCCTTTTCAATGCTCTTCGGTGCGTTTTCCATAATGACCAAACAAATTTTAAGATGAAAGCTATAGTTATAATGTATAATAATACCATTATGTGCATCGCAACATTGTCTTGCTGTACCATGAAAGTGTTGTTGACAATTCCTGTTTCTTTTGCCTCTTGTTTGGTTGATGAACCTCTTATTGTTTCTTTTCTCCAAGGTCCCAAATTTAAATAGAAAACCATATAGTTCTACTCTTATAACATCAATTGTACCATAATTTTTCGTTTGCAGAATGAAATTTCACCATTTATTTACAGGATAATTTACCATAACCATTTGTTACCATTATACCATTAATTTTTACATTACCATTTCCATTTTACCATTTAATTTACCATAACCATTTTGCAATAACCATTAAATTTGCTGGATTGCCATGTAGTGGCGATGTAGATTTACCATTAGTTCCGCAGGATCGCCATGTAGTGGTTACCTAGTAAGTGTCCCTCGTATACTTGACGTTTACCATAAAGGCATATTATCATTGAGGAAACCACTAGCAACCTGTAATCGGGAATAGAATAAACAACATCACATTTATAAAAATCACTGGGTTCAAGTTTTAATACGTTAAAATACACAATTATAAATATATCGATCGACTTAGTCAAAGTATAAATAATAATAATTCCATCCTGGTTCGTTCACTCTTATTTTATAGGAAACGTAGTTATGTTTAACTACATGACTGACCTCCGTCTATAAGTTGTACATGTTTGTTTATACATTAACAGAAACGTGCTTCCATTGATAATTGACATTGACCGTTTCAGAGCAATGGTCGCTAGATACTATAATTAATATCAACCTAAATTTAAATCTCATTTCTAAGCTAATGTCTTTTTCCATTACTGTATTTTAAGGATCACTACAAAGTATCAAATTTTGAAATGCTTGATTTTTCAAGTCAAGTCAAGCATTTTAAAAAAACCTCAAGCTACTTGGCTTGATGAATCACTGTATACGATGACTGTCCAACAAGTTTTGATTATTTTATGCTGATACGAGGACTGTGAAAGTGAAACTTCTAATGCGACTTCCAACAAGGTTGCGTTAAACGTTTAACGCTACCATTATAGAGAAGAAAAGCATAAAGAGCTAAAAAGAACTAATTGTGAACGTCAAAGTGTAAAACTCTATGCAATAGCTTTACCGCGGCAGTCTCCGAGTGCCACACGTCTTTTTTTCTCAATGATGGGATATTTTATCGTAATGCCGGTTGGAACGGAAATTAACACGGCGATTTTTAGGAATAGGGCAAACATATTGTATTTTCAGTCTAACACAAAGCTCAATCTTTAAGCTTTCTAAACATATATATTTTGCGCTACTTTTTCTCGAAATTTTGGCCTTAAATTTAAGTTAAACAACGTTAAGCATTTTCTGAGGCAATTTATTATAAATGTCGATAAAATTAACAATTTTGAACGTAAAGACATTTAACAAAAAATATTATTGCAACAAATTTTCAAATGTCCTCGGACGCTTACACACATTCGCCATCTTTTAATGAAGTTTCGAAAACTAGCTATCAACATCTCTCTAGGAATAGTTTCAATCACATTTATTATGTTTGTCTTTAATTCTTTCAAGGTTGTAGGGGGTGGGTTGTAACATCGATCTTTGATGTAACCCCAAAAGAAAAAATCCGGTACCGTTAAATCAGGTGATCGCGGTGGCCACCTCACTGGACCTCTTCTTCCAATCCACCTTTCACCAAATGTTTTAATTAAAAGTTCTCTAGTGATCATTGCATAGTGTGGACTTGCACCACCCTGCTGAAAGTAACATGTTTGTAATAAATTATCTTGCTGAAGTTGCGGAAAAAAGTAGAGTTGTAGCATATCTACATAATTTACTGCGGTAACGATAGGTTTACTAAAGAAAAATGGGCCATAAATTTTTGTAGAACTCATGGCACACCATACAGTTACTTTGGGTGAATCTCTTACATATTCAGTAGTTCTGTGAGGGTTCTTTGAACCCCAAATGCGACAGTTGAGTCTATTTACTTGACCATTTAGGTGGAAAGTAGCCTCGTCAGACATAATAAGAAGATTTCTGTAATTAATTCTTGTAAATAATCTTAAACCTTGGTGGCAAAAACTAACGCGCACGGCATGGTCAATCTCTTTTAATTCTTGCACCAAGTGAAATTTGTAAGCCTTTAGTTTTAATTGTTTTTTTAAAATCCTATGAAGTGTGCTCTTAGAAACGCTAACTATTTTTCTAACTGATGTTGTGGAATTTACTTCTACAGCTTCTTGAACTTCTTCTTCTTATTCGTATTTAAGATCTTGCGATCTGTTAGTTTTGAAGGTTCCTCTTTATCATTTCCTGGGAGGTGGACTGCCAACTGTCCTTCCATCTCTTAGGTGGTCTACCGGGTGCTCTTTTCCCTGTTGGTTTCCCTTCAAGTGCGATGCGTGGCAGTCGGCTCTCCCTCTTGAACTTGAATAACTTTATTTAATAAATTGTCTTAGTTACGCTCTCTTTTTTGACGAGCAAGTGTGCGTGTGTCCCATAACTGACGGTACCAACTTCTTATTGCATTATCACTGGGTGGTTGTTTATTAAACATTCTTCGAAATCTTCTTCGTGTCACCACAATTGACTTCGTTTCTGCAAACATTATTACACACTTTCCTTTTTCAGATAAAGTGAACATTTATCAAAGAGAAATAAGAGAACTAATTGTGGTAAACTGACAGTTCGCGTGAAATAATTATTTGCTGTCATTAAGCTAAGCGTACTTAAAATATATATAAATCTATTTCCAAATGCCCCGCTAGTTATCGAAACCTAATTAAAAGATGGCGAATGTGTGTAAGGACATCATTTTGAAAATTTGTCGCAATAATATTTTTGGTTAAATGTCTTTACGTTCAGAATTGTTAATTTTATCGACATTTATGATAAATTGCCTCAGAAAATGCTTAAAGTTGTTAAACTTAAATTTTAGGCCATAATTTCCGGAAAAAGCAGCACAAACTATATATGTTTAGAAAGCTTAAAGTTTGAGCTTTGTGTTAAACTAAAAATATACAGGGTGTTCTATACAAAATAACAAAGTTGCCCTATCCCTAAAAATCGCTGTGTTAATTTCCGGTCAAACCGGCATTACGATAAAATATCCCATTATTGAAAAAAAAACTTTTATAAATTTCAATAGAACTGGCGAAAACCGCATGTTTCTATTCCTAAAACTATTTGAGCAATAAGTGATCAAAACCCCGAAAAGTTAAGTGGGACACCCGGTATCATCTAACAGTAAAATACTAGCTAGCTGTTAATCAGTTTTCAGCAGTAGAAGAAAGTAATAAGTAATTTCTACATGTTTGAGCAAGGTATACATTTTAAATATATTTTCTTGATTTAATTAATGTTCTAGATTTTTAGTATATTTCAATAAATAATGGGTTTTTTGATAGACATATTTTTTGACGTTGATAATTTCGTATTTCTAATTAAAAAAAGTCTAAAATTGTGTGAAAAATTACTAAAAAGTTACTTGCCAATGTCCCAGAAATAAAGGATTAAAAAATGTGCCATGTTGAAGAGAAGCACCTGCAGATCCTTTAGCGAAAGGTTGATTGAAAAGAAAACAACAGCCTTGCTTGCAGCACTCCTTAGGAGGTGAACATGTCCATTCTCCCCCCTCACATTTATTCTCTACTAATTGCTGCAAAGTAAAATATAACTCATCAATATTCGTGCAAACGTTATACAATGTTGATTGTCCAGTCAGATCTCGTTTTAAATTTCATTAGCTGAGTCTCAATTCGAATTTGTTAAATACGGAAGAAGATAAAAGTGTTATTCAACGTTTGCACACGATCAAACTAAATAGTATTTGTTTATTTGAACACAAATTGGATAATACTCATTGACACAATTTCTGGTATCTTACCGTAGTCATAAGTACTGGAAGATTGGTGTTGTTGGTGGCGCAGTAGCAGAGTATTTGAGCATTGCACCGTATTCTTCGGAACCTCAGTTCGTCGTTTGCCAAAAAAATTGGAAGACAGTTGGCTGGAAACAAGAAAATTTCAATTTATATTCGAACAGTACGGAATAAAAGTATTATCTACATAGTTGAATGAAGAAGAAAACATGAACAACACATTTTTCGAAGTACAAAGAAAATTGGTAGGGAAATAATTTCTGAGATTAATCATGGTTCAACCATAATCTTGCGACCACCAAATTCTTTGACGTTCGTCTACGAATTTTAGAGTGATGTGCGCTCTCATTTCCATATCAACTAATTAATTCCACGCGATGCAGGTAGCACTAAATTTTGTCATTGCATTTTTTCGAAAATGCAATACCTAAAGATACCTAAGGAATATTTTAGTACCATAATCTTGCGAGCACCAAATTCATTGACGATCGTCTAACGAATTTTAGAGCACGGTGCGTACGTTCCCCAGATAAACTATTTAAAGAATGTTATATTTTGTCAATTTTTTAATATTACCTTAGAGCACTAAATTATAGTGTACTTGTCGTTTATACTGGATTACTATATATTTTTTTCTGGTATGGGGGGTCCAGCTTAATGGCAAGCTGGATCCCCCCACTTTTCACGCGATTTCCTGCTAAACGGTTTGAGCACTAAAAGTCGGACTAGGGTACTAAATTAGCAACAAAATAGCACTAAATTTTTGACTAGCTGCGAACTAGATTTGCGATGGAGGGGGTTTCAGCTTAATAGATGTCGAAACAGAAGATGACTTAACAAGTCGAAACGCGTCTTATAATAAACAAGTTATTAAAAAGTAAGGACCTTTATTCAAGAAAATTCCTCCCATATGAGTATATATATATATATATATATATATATATATATATATATATATATATATATATATATATATATATATATATATATATATATATATAATGTATTTATTTATTTTTATTATAATACATAATATTTAGTATTTTATAATTTATTTTTTTATATATTTGTCTATGGTTCAATTATTTAAATCGGCTAGCTCAAAATGTTTATTAAATCTTTGTTATTATATGATTCGGGAGCATGAAACACTCTCTACCCTTTGAGTTCAGGCTTCTGCAAGTATGTCTTAAACATATTAAATAAAAAGAAACACTTTACTTCAAAAATAGTTTTAATTTTATTATGAAATTTTTATATCCAAATTATAAATGAGACGCCTATGGATGACTGAGCAGAATTATTGATTTTACATGTATAGCATCCTATGCGCAGGCTCAAATATCAGATGATGTTGCGTAAACGAGAAACATTTCATAGACGCGTTGCGTTTGTTGGATATCTCACATACATCGATCTGATATTGTCGAATGTTGTTGGTTGGTTTTTAAATATAAAAGAATTTATGTGAGGAAAATATATACTTACAAATACAATTTGTTACGGAAGAAAAATGTTATCAGATTTTATATACACATGGATATTAAATATTACACAAACGAAAAATGATGCATCGTTCTACAGTGATTATAAATGGCGTAAGTAGTTATCTTTGTTTGTTTCAAATTAAACCTTATTATTATTATTGAAAAATTATTCAATTAATTAACTATATTAAACCTTTTTTATTTCTTTTTTAGATCTATCATTTACGCAAAGTTTTTAATACTCATGAGATTTTACACTGTTTTGAAATTGTTCAGTTTATTAACGCTTATTATTAATCAATAATAATTCAAATACGCACCGACCTGTGGTTCTGGAATCAGGATGTACTTCTCTGGAAACAGGAATGCTACTTGTGAAATTCAAAAGTGGATAATTTAGTGAAAATTGATTGTTCCCTCAGGAAAATTGAATGTATATGTTTGGTAAGTACTGGAACATGTTTTTATAAGTGGATTATGACTTTCACCATCATAATTTGGGAATTTTACAAAATTTCAGGAACATATCTTGAACAACTCTTCCTCTCACGACGCCAAGCCACCAACTCTCTTTTTTCGTTCAATCTTTTTCAATAAACAAGTCTTTTGTTTTTCCAGGTCACTATCTTCAATAATGTTTGTTTTATTCTTTGTTGATTAAAGTTCGTCTTGTCTTTTTTTATCTAAACCAATCACACATTGTCTGTAGCAGTTGAATTGCGTTTTCACTTATTACACTTCAAAAGATTCATACTCATTTACCGATATTCGTTTCACTTAACAGTGTTTTGTTTTACATTGAAAGTTCATTGTATTTTTGTGAAATAAATAGTTTATACTGGGTGATATACATAACTGTGTTTGACATGATAATGTTTAGTTTGTTTTTCCTTTTTATATAATTTTTTGTTGTGACAAATTTACTTGTCTATTTACATAAATTCTTTTAAGTAACCTTTCAACATTCTTTATTCTAATTATTTACACTAATTCTATATTGTCTTTTAAATTCATTAATCAGTTATCACTTATTGATTCTATAAATTTGTTTTTTACTTTCTGTCGCTCGCGTTTGTCGCTGAGACATATTGACATTTACAGCATCAAAAATTCTAACCTACATCTTTGTAAATATTGTATCATAACATTCAACAATATTTTTTTTTATATCTTTGAATACTTATTGTTTTATATTTCTTTCTTTTTAGATCATGTGTTCATGCAATTTCTATACAAGGGATTTAATCAAATGGATGATGTTTGTTTTTACGGTTTTTAATTTATGATTAAAGGTAATGTTTCTTTTTATTTATTTCATTACAAGTTATGAAGTCTTTAAAATTACAGAGAAACTGTACTAACAAGTTGATATGAAAGCATTTACAAATATCTAATAAACATAAGCAACATTAATATCTCATTCTTGCGTTTTTATAAATAAAGTGTAATCTAATGTTTTACTGTTTGGTATTTCCTAATCTCTTTGTTTCACAACAATCTTTATATTTTATTTATATCTTATTTATCCGTTATAATATATATATATATATATATATATATATATATATATATATATATATGTATCGATTTGTCTTATGTGAAATATGACATCAAGTATATTATAATTATATTTATTTTTACATTTACAAATTTTTTAATGATTATTTATATTGAATTTACTTAAAATATTTTACATTGCCCTGAAGAAGTGTCAAAAGGACACGAAAGCTTGGCGGCATTTTGTAAATAAAAGATCTTCGCCTTGATTCCTTGGACTGAAATCCCCGTTATCCCCACCTATATAGCATTTTTCAGTCGTTATATAAAAAAAATTTTTTTTATATAGATATATATACATATATATATATATATATATATATATACAGGGTTGGAATAAAGTATGGAACCAATTAAATATCTTTTAAACGAAAGGAACGATATTTATGAAAATTTGCAGGTAAGTGCAATGGAACAAAATGCATCTGATGTACATTTTTTTGTTAATAATATACTTCCGGTTTAACCGGAAATGCCATCAACTTCTTTAATTTAAATGGGACACCCTATATATTTTTACAGATTTTGAAAGAGCTTGTTATTTTGAATTCATACATACTGAGTTTAGTGTAAAAAAATTTGTAAGAACGAGGAATATAGCAGTTTAATCAACCTCATTGAGTTTTTTGCATTAGAGCAAAAAACTATTTAGATAAACTAATTGATGTTGTTTGTATGCATAGTAATAAATAAACGAGTACTGTTTAGTATGACTTTTGTTCTCCAAGTGTCAAATTCTAATTGACGGAAATAAATTTTACAATTTAGAATGGTCCAATTAAGTGAAAAAGAGCGTGTCGAAATTTTAATGATGATCGGTTATGGTGATCGTGTTAGAGCTCATGAAGAAGTGTGTCATATTTTTAATAATTTGCATTCGGAGAGAAATCCTATATCACGCTAAACAGTAACTAAAACATTACAACGTTTTAATACAACTGGGATGGTAAAAAATTTGCTAAAACCTGGAATACCGCGGACTGCAACGAACGAAACTGTTAAACAAAATATTGCAATCGATTTAGAAGAATCACCTCAAACTTCTACCACAAATTTAGCACTAAACCATGGTATCAGTTGACGTTCTGTAGGAAAGATATTAAAAAGTGAAAAGTATCATCCGCATAAGGTACAGTTGGTTCAAGAATTGTCAGACGGCAGGAATTTTGATAAAGGCTAATGGACATCTGTAATGTCGACGAAAATTGCTTCTAACATAGTTTTTTCCGATGAGGCAACTTTTTGTTTAAATGTAACAGTTAATCGCCATAACTCAAGGTATTGGTCACATGAGAATCCTCATTGGATTCATGAAGCACATACCCAGCATCTATAGAAGTTAAATGTTTGGATGGGAATTGTCGAAAATATGCTTATAGGCCCATTTTTTATCGACGGAAACTTGAATGGTGGCAAGTATTTGGATCTACTGAATAACTAAATTATTCCTGCACTTCAACAGAATGGGCAATTACCACAAAATGTTAGGTTTCAACAAGATGGAGCACCTCCCCACTATGATAGACGGGTTAGGGATTTTCTGGATGCGAATTTTCCAAATCGATGGATTGGACGTAGAGGATTCATAGAGTGGCCTGCTCGTTCTCCGGATCTAAGCCCGTTAGATTTTTTTCTTCGGGGTTATCTAAAATCACGTGTTTACGTTAGACGACCAACAAACTTACAGGAATTGAGACAAAGAATTATTGATGAATGTGAACTAATACGTGGAGAAGTCTTGGAAAGAGTGACTCAAGAATTTGTTAATAGGATGGCATATTGCCAGCAAGTTAACGGCAAGCATTTTGAACATTTAAAGTAATTTTGTTTCTCATTATTCTAAAATAAAATTCTATTGTACAACTAACAGTAAGCTATTCCTCGTTTTTACAAATTTTTTTACACTAAACTCAGTATGTATGAATTCAGAATAACAAGCTCTTTCAAAATCTGTAAAAATATATAGGGTGTCCCATTTAAATTAAAGAAGTTGATGGCATTTTCGGTTAAACCGGAAGTATATTATTAACAAAAAAATGTACATCAGATGCATTTTTTTCCACTGCACTTACCTGCAAATTTTCATAAATATCGTTCTTTTCGTTTAAGAGATATTTACTTGGTTCCATACTTTATCCCAACCCTGTATATATATATATATATATATATATATATATATATATATATATATATATATGGTACGTGCCTTTCTATTAGATGCAAAAAGGAGAAATAAGAGTTTTGTTTATGTTCGATGAATGCATGCTTTCATTATCGAAAACTGTTGATGAAAGCATAAATGAATATTCTCTAATATACTGATGTAGAATTCAGCCCCGCTTGAAGACTTCAGCTCGCGAATTGATAAAAACTATTTGTATTATTTAGAATTGGGGGAAACCTTTACCCTATTTATTATTTACTTGATTGCAATAGAATATCATATCGGTACATTCCTCGTTCAATTCCAGGTTTTTGACACAGGAATGCAGTGGACAATAAATATAAAATCTCAGGTATGTAAAAATATGACCGAATGAAAGAAAATGCGTTATTCATAAATAACGATCTTAGGCACTCTCCAGGAATTTTCTTTGAAATCCAGTTTTTCCAGAATATCTTGGCTATCCCACATAGGAGGTCGTGGGACTTTCTTGAGCGTCATGCCGGATAATATCCGAACATATTACAAAAGGTCCCGTTTAGTAAGTATTATCAATGTCCGGGTCAAAATCTAATTTTACTGTACTAAAATATTTCTGTACTTTTATTCATCATTTGTTTCCTCCATATTCTGCAGACATAAAAATACATCCTCGTATTCATAATTTTCTCGGTTCTTCCGTTGAATAAATGAAATAGCGTGTCTGTTAAATTAGTAACAAGTCTTCACATAATATATCAAGTAAGAAAATTACTCAACACAATCAGATATTGATTGTCTTGATATATAGTAATTATTATTCATTATTGTTTTATTACATAAATTCATGGCTGCCAGATAATTTTTAGAGTATACAACTACACTTGTGATGAAAAACATGAATGCGGGCTCTTTGGCGCCGGACTCCTCCAATTTGGCGCCATTCTTTGCGTCTGAGCGCCGTAACGTCGCCTTTGGTGCCGGCTTAGTTTCGTCCACCATTCCACAAATCCTGTCAAAGTGTTTTTCTCTCTTTTATCCTTTCACGGCAATGATGACAACAAACATAACTCGATTTTATTTTATCGAACAAGTTTATGCATTCTGAGGGTTTAGATTGTGTACAGGGTTTCTCCGTGTCAATAACATGTTTAGATGTATCTTTCGCTTTTTTCTTTTCCATTTAAAAGGATTTAAATAACGTTGCTTGAAAAAAAACGGTCATAAAATTAATATTACAGTATTCCCAGAAGTAGTGCATATGTTACGGTTAATACGAGAAAATAGTTAATTCGCGAATTAACCGGCTAAAACGAGAATTAACCGAATGCCAAGGATAAAACCCGAATATGTCATATTTCTGCTCTTGTTTCGCAAATTATCCAGCGCAAACAGGTTAAAACGCGAATTATCCAAAAGCAACCGCATAGAACGCTTATTCTCTCAGTTTCTTGTCGTTTGTCAACATGGCTGGTAATACTGAAAGTGTAAACAATTTTAAAACGAGTTTCAATGAAGAGTTTTTCAAAGTTGCAGTTATCAAAAGTGCAAATACCGGATATTTAAATAGTGACGAATATAAGAATACAATTGAATGTGTCAAACAGGCAAAAAATACCGCCTCCAAAACTTCCCAACTATATCGCCGCATAAAACGTTATGATGTCTGTTCCATAGGCGGCGTTGAAAAATCAATTACCCCTATAAAACCAAATGAACAAGACTTTCAATATTATGTAGGCAATGATTACGAAAAGAGGTCTATCATACATAAGAATCCTCATTGTCCACAATTATATGGAACAGTTAAATTACATAAAATAACGAAACCAATTAGACCTGTAGTCTCTTATGTTAATGTTCCTAATAATATATTGGCAAAGAAGCTCAACAATATACTCAATACTTACGGATATGAATCTCAGTACTCAATTAGAAATTCAATAGAATTAATCAAAAAGTTGAAAGCAATCCACTTACAAGATAACTATAAACTCATATCGTTCGATGTAACTAACATGTTTACTAAAATTCCTCCTAAAGAATGTCTAATTACTAGAAGATAAAAATATTAATTATAGATATACTTAATTTAACGATAAAGGAAAATATAAATTATTTTTACCCAATCCGCAACACCCTGAACTTTATTCATTAATTAAACTCCATAAAGAGGGGTACCCTATCAGGCCAGTTGTTTCTTATTTCACAGCACCTTCATTCAAAATTTCAAAGATTCTCATAGATGTCATTTCTAAATATTGTTCATTCATACCTCGATTTTCAGTTAAAAACTCAACGGAATTAATTAATAATATTCAAGATATAATACTACCCCATAATTCTAAATTCATATCGTTCGATGTAACAAATCTATTCCCTAGTATACCTCCTAAAGAAACTATAACTCTTGTTGATAACTTGCTCACATACAATAATGTTAATCCTATAATTCACTCTGATATCATTACTTTATTAAAAGTGTGTTTGAATCAAAATTATTTTCATTTCCATGGAGAGGTTTATAGCAGTAAAGATGGTTTGATTATGGGCAACCCTCTCAGCCCCCTACTAGCAGAAATATTCATGGATAATATAGAAAAAATAATTCATGAACACCTCCTTAGTAAAAAATTTATGTACTGGCACCGATATGTGGACGACATTTTAGCTAGCTTCATCGGTACAAATAGACAATTAGAGAGCTTCATTACTTACATAAACTCGATTCACAATAATATCAAATTTACCGTAGAACTTGAACAAAATAAGTCTATAAACTTTCTAGACCTTACAATTTCAAATATAAATAATAAACATGATTTTTCTATATTTCATAAACCATCACATACAGATATTACAATTCATAATAGTTCGGTCCACCCATTCAGTCATAAACTAGCAGCTTTCAATAGTATGATACACAGACTCTTAACAGTCCCATTAAATATTAATAATTATACCAAAGAATTAAATATCATAAAACAAATAGCAGTTAATAATAATTACGATCCAAATTTAATTGACAATATCATAAATAAAAAGATAGAAAAACAGACTTTAGAACAAGTATTCCCTTCAGATAAAAATAATAGACAATTTAAAAGCTTAACATACTTTGGAACACCATCCTTAAAAATTAAATCATTTTTAGAAACTTTAGACATGAATATTTCCTTTAAAACTGATCACAATTTATCCAAATTCATTAAAAATAATAAAACTATATCTTCAAAATTAAACAAATCAGGAGTTTATAAATTAAAATGTGGTAATGACAATTGTGATAAAATTTATATCGGTAGAACTTTTAGAAATTTTAAAACTAGAATTTCGGAGCACAAACGTAGCTATGACAACAAAAAATTAGATATTCTAACTATTCAAATCATTTATTAGAAAACCAACACATTTTCGACCCAAATTTTGAAATTCTCCATGTAGTCGGTAAATCCTTTAGTTTAAATTTATTAGAAGCCCTAGAGATTAACAAAAATAAATATTCAGGTAATCTCCTTAACGACCAAATAGATATCAATCAGTCTCCTTTATTGAACCTCTTTACCTAGAAGATAGCTTAGGAATGTTTGTAGTGAATGAATTTCCAGGTAATATCTTTTAATACCATTGTTAACCTTAGTAAATAGATTTAGCACTGTATATATTAAGACATTTTTATATTTTACCTTCATTCGTTTTGACAAAGCTACTGTGTTAGTGAAACGCGTCAACAAGTTTAAATTGAACATTAGTTCAAATATATGAAGATTTAAACAAACTATATTGTTTTATTTCATCGTTTTTATACTTAATTTATTTGATGTATGCATTAATCAGAACTATTTCACTTTTGACAATAAGATATACATTCAAAATGAAGGTTTACCAATGGGAAGCCCTATATCACCTATTTTAGCAAACATTTTTATGGACAATTTAGAAAGAAAGATCTTTGAAAGTAATATTTCGAAAAATATTTTATTTTGGTATAGATATGTAGATGACATATTAGCTTGTTTTATGGGTAGTGAACGACAATTAGATGTATTTTTCAACCACATCAATAATTTACACCCGAAAATTAAATTTACATTAGAAATTGAAGAAAATAGCTCAATCAATTTTCTTGATTTGAAAATTCAAAGAGTTAATAATGTACTTGATTATTCAATTTACCGAAAACCAACACAAACTGATGTAACAATTCCATTCAATTCTAATCACCCTGTGTAACACAGACTAGCAGCATGTAATTCAATGATACATAGAGCTTTTTCAGTTCCTATGAACAAATGTAATTTTGATAGAGAGATTAATACAATTAGACAAATAGCAACATCTAACGGTTATCCATTAGATATGATAAATAAGCTAATTAGTAAAAAAGAGGAAAAAGTGGCATTACAACTAATATATCCTAAACAAGCTGATGAAATTAAAACTTATAAAACCATCACATATGCAGGAAATATTTCTAATAATATTTCAAAGATAATATCTTCAGCAACGAATACAACAATTTCTTTTAAAACAGAAAGTAACGTTAGTACAAAATTGTAAAAACAAAAATACCACTATTAAAGAAGTTAGGTATATATAAACTCAAATGTCCAGAATGTAATGCTGTCTATTTGGGTCAGACCCTTAGGAATTTTGAAATACGATACAGTGAGCACTTACGAGCATACAGATTAAAACAACCAGATAAATCCCACTACGCAAAACATCTACTTGACACCAATCATTCATTGACACCTAACACAAAACTAGAAGTACTGCATATTTGTGAAAAGAAACAAGAACTGGATTTCCTTGAAGAACTGGAAATTTGAAGACATTTAAGAAACCCACAATATGAAGTTGTCAATGAACAGTTAAATCTAGGGAATTCTACACTAACAAACTGTCTTCTTAAGTGATAATTGTAAAGATCAGCAGATATAGTTTTCCTGGTTTTCTATATCATTGCACAGTTATGAATGAATGAATGAATGAATGAATGTTTATTTATTTATAAATACATATACATGTTTACATACAAAAAAATAAAAATACATATAATCGAATAATAATCTAAACATAACATAATAACTATAAAAAAATAATCTGAGGTATAGTGTTCATGAACAGATGTGATGTACATTAAATAAACAAGAGTAGTGGGGTACCCGACTAAGTTCATCAAAGAACTTGTCTTCGGGTATTAATTCTTTACAGAACATATATCTTAAATGAGTCTGACAAATGTTGAAACTTAGAAAAAAAAACGTAACAGTAATAACCAGTATTTACATGTATCATATATTATAATTATAACACTAATAACTAACAACTTTACAGGTGCAAGACATCTATTCAGGACAATTAACATTTTTATAAACTAAGAATATACACTCATACACACACATACAAACACATGGTGCAAAAACAACAAACAACATTTAAATAACTAAAATCGGATCAATTACATTAGCGAAATACTTTCTGCCCTTTGAGAATATCCATTCCTTTAATTTGTTTTTGAAAAGACAAACTGAATTATATTTCTTCAAAGTGTGGGGTAAATTGTTCCATAATTTTGAACCAATAAAGCAGAAGCTCCTCTGGCCAAGTGCTTTATATGTAACAGGGGCATATATAGCGGATTGTGTATTCTGTCTCGTTCCGTATGTATGTGGTACATTATATGTATAAAGCCTGTTAGAGTACAAGAAACAAAGGGTTTTGAAGCAAAAAAGTTGCCGAATGTCCAATACCTTTGAATCAATATATACTTGATTGGAGGAGAATCTGCGAGGTTTTTTTAGAATAATTTTCAGAATGAGTTTCTGAACGGTATTGATCGAGTTTAGATAATTATTCCTAATTCCTCCCCAACCAATGATACCATATAGTAATATGGATTCAACAAAAGCGGAGTATATTGTTTTCAGTTGTTCATGAGATAAAAATTCCACTAGTTGTTTGAATCTGTAGATTAGGCCTCTGAGCTTATTGGTGATGTTGCGAGCATGAACGTCCCATTTCAAAAAGGAGTCAATATGTATGCCCAGATATTTGACCGCGTGTACGAGCTCAAGAGTACGATTTCCTACAGAGATAGTATTATAATCCGGCAAAAATGGTCTATATGAAGTAAATGGTATTATTTTAGTTTTAGTGGCATTTACAGTCAATTTGTTCGACTCAAACCACTTGAGGATATTCTGCATATCGTCAGAAGCCTTTTTTTGGATTTCTGACCAGTTTTGCCCTTCGTAAATAATAGCTGTGTCATCTGCAAATGACAAGATTACTCCAGTTGAGTCCAACTGTAGCAAATCGTTCAAGTAAATTATAAATAGTATCGGCCCAAGAACGGTTCCTTGGGGAATTCCGACTGTTACCAACTCTTCTTGGCTACACATATTATCTATTTTTACAACTTGTTTGCGGTCTTTGAGATAACTTTCGAAAAAGTCTAGTGCAACACCGCGAATTCCAAGACGTTCCAATTTATCAAGCAATATACCATGATTTACCGTGTCAAAAGCTTTCGCCAGATCAACAAACACTCCCAAACAAGATTTTTTGTGATCAATAGCTGAATAAACGATGGATGTTAATCTAGCGATAGCATCCTGAGTAGATTTTCCCTCCTGAAACCCGAATTGGTGAGAAGAGATTATTTTATTCTAGTTAATAAAACTAACCAAGCGGTTTTTTACTGCTCTTTCAAACAATTTAGACACTGAAGAAATCAAAGATATAGGTCTATAGTTGCTTACAAGATGCCTGTCACCTGATTTGTGAATTGGTTTTATTACTGCCTTTTTAAAGTGATTTGGGACTTTCCCATTTTCTAAAGCTAAGTTAATAATATACGATATCGGTTTACACACAAAATTACTAGTTATTTTAAGGATTTCGTTTGATATACCATCGAGGCCACTAGCTTTTTTATTCTTCAATTCCCTAATAAGTTCTTCTATTTCTGTGTGGTCTGTTTGCTTCAGAAATATTGAGGCACAAATTCGTTTCGTTTTGATTTTGATTTCTGGACTTTGAGGTATAGCATTAGCCATTTTCTCACCAATACTAGAGAAATATTGATTGAAGTATTTTGCAATCTGTAGTTTGTCAGTTATATCAACACCATTATCAGATTTAATTTTTTTTATTGTCTTGTTTGTATTCGGTTTATTGCAGAACTCCCTAATGACTTTCCACAGATTTGATGTAGATGATTTGTTTTCATAAATCTTTCTTTTGAGGTATTCATGTTTGGTTTTTTTTAATAATGCAGTAAGTTTATTTTTGTAATTATCATAAGCAGCTTTCTTCCCCAAATTGAAGGGATCTCTTATGGAGAGTTGGTGTAATTTGTCTCTTTTATCAATAGAAGTTATAAGGCCGTTGGTGATCCATGGCTTCTTCTTTTTGAAAGTTTTATTTTTTTTGGAATAAGTAGATTTTTTTATGATTTCATTCAGGGTTTTAATGAAGTTATCAGTAGCAAAATTAACTTCCCTTTCTCCATAAACAGTTAACCATTTTTCAGTGCTGATTATATCTAACAATTTTCTTTCGTTCAGATAATTTTGGGTCACATTGCTATCATTACCCTCATGTTCATTTTTCAAGTTAACCATCTTTACAGCTATGGAGAAGTGATCGGTGATATTTTTAAAAATTACTGCTGGGTAGATATTTTCAATAATGTCAGAATTATATTTTAAAAATATGTGGTCCAGACAGGCTCTCGAGACAGTGGTTATTCGAGTAGGGTTATTTATCAGGGATCTGAATCCTTCAGCTGACAAGACATTTAGGTAATCTTCCACATCTCCATTATCCTGCTCTAAAATATTTATATTTAAATCTCCCAGAAAAAAAGTGTAATCGTTGACAGGAATTTTTTTCTCCTCAAAAAAAGTACTTAAGTTCAAGTTGAAGTCCTCAATCTTAGTGCAAGGAGGTCTGTACAAAACAATAGCGTTTATTTTAACATTCTCACACTTCATATTGACTATAACTCCATTTACTTCACCAATTTTGATGAATTCATGAAATTCATAATAATCATCACGGACGTATATCACAACACCATCATTTTGATTAACTCGATTTCTGTTGCATATCATTCTATATCCGCTTAAGGTTAGTGAGTCTGCATCTTTTACTTCCCAAGTTTCTGTAAGAGCTATGAGGCTAAATGAGTTCATAACTTCAGATAGATAGAGTTGCAACTCGTC
Source organism: Galeruca laticollis (assembly GCA_963921935.1). Taxonomy (NCBI): domain Eukaryota; kingdom Metazoa; phylum Arthropoda; class Insecta; order Coleoptera; family Chrysomelidae; genus Galeruca; species Galeruca laticollis. The sequence continues at coordinate 7,687,227 of OY998176.1, read as the reverse complement.
GAAATGTTTATTTAAGCATCGTATGTTATTATGGAAGATCGAGAAACAGTCAGAAGTACCGAAGACTTGTTTAAAACAGTTAATGCTATTTATTTCATTAGTAATTATTGGTTCATTGTCGTATTCGAGTATGAATTGATCCATTTTTTAAAAATGATATATAAAATAAAAAATATAAAAAAAATATAAATATAAAGACAAAACAGTACAGTTGAAAAAATGGTGAGTGGTAATGGTGGTAATGTTTATCAAATGGTATAATATTAAGTGTGGTGCAGTAGGTATTCTTTTTTATCTTCCTACCATTTGCGGAGCAAAAAGTGAAAAAGGAATGATTCACCTATTGCTGTGTACCGACCCTGAACGAGTTTTTATATTTGGTTTGTCAATAGCATCCTTTAGTAAAGGCCTTTCTTGTTTGTTTCTTGAGGTTGATTGAGTAGTTTTAGTTGTTAGGTCCTTTTTTTCAGTGATTTTTTTATTGTTTTCCGCCTTTGGTTTACTGGGGGTCGGGGTATTAGGTTCGCTGTTAGCTTTTGTAGAGTTTTTATCAGTGGTTTCAGTTCCCTCCAACTCATCTGCTGTGTAAGAATTACCATCCACAAATAGTCTGTTTCTTCTGATGTAGCAAGTATTGGAATTATTAGCTTTTGCGAGGATCAAATGTTTTTTCAGGATCCTGTACTCTTCTCTCTGTGACAGTGTCAAATCATTGGTAATCGTTATATGAGTACCTTTGAGGCTTTTTACGTTTTTGAATACCGATGATTTCTTCAAATAAGATAAGAATTCAACTTTGACTGGTGCGTTATCTTTCTTGCCCAACGTATAAATATTGTTGAGATCGGATTCAGACAAACTGACATTAACTAATCTTTTCAGTTCCGAGCAGATAAATGCGGGCGTTATATCATCAGGTTTACTGTGGAGTCCGAATATGACGATGTTATTCTCTTTCGTTTTTCTTTCTATCTTCTCAATCTTATTCAAAATGTATTCGTTTTCTGCTTGAACTTTGCTTAATTGCCTGTATAGTTCTTCAATTTTCAAGGACAGTCTGACCTCGACAGCTTCTACAAGTGAAATCAATTCCTTTTTACTGCTTTTAATCTCTTCTAATAATATTTCACCAGTTATCGTCATTCTCAGTTCAGCTACAAGTGTAAGCCGCGCCCAACAATGGTTAGTATTTCGCTTGGTGATGAGATAAGATTCCGTTTGGTTATTTTGTAGGAGTAATTAAACAAATTTAGACAAATTTAGTTATAACTCCGATACTATTTAATGTTCAATTTATCAAGTATCGTTAATTCGAGGTCACCAAATAACCATTTAACGCAATAATATATGGTAGTAAATAGTTCACTTGCCATTCATTGATGTTGGCACAAATTTGTTACAGTATTTTAACTTGCCTACAATTCACATGTATAAGGTATCAATCAACCGAAATAAGTCCAATTTACTGACATCCAAAAACGACAAATTGGGAAAAAAAAAACTTAATGATAATAATGTCAATAGCAAACAATCGCGTTCGGTAAGACTGATTATTCACGTAAATAAGGAATGCAGAGACATACCTCGATTTTTATAAGCTCCCGTGAGGATTATGAGTCCACTTAGTGGAATTCCAACAATTATTTCCAGTGGTGTTCCCATAGGGTATACTCCATATACGCCGTATACTCTCAACATTTTTTAAATAGGTTGCGTATACTCTCAGACTCCGCCGCCACTGGTACGATACACGAGAAGAGAAAGCTCAACCGACTTCCCCAGTACAAGCAACTCGATTAGGGAAGGGATGACTGCATGACGTAACTGATGCCTGGGTGCGGCGTGGTTCGACGTTCGATAATCTAACAGTAGTACACTGAACAATGTGCGGTCTGCTTAACGTGCGGTAACTTAATTTTTATTCAAATCCTCATTTGAAACGTAAAATGAGTTCGAATTCCAATAAACGTGGCACACTTTTTAGTTTTTTCTCAACGATTCAAGCTAAGAAAAGTAAAAATGAGGCTGATGGTGATGGTAATGTCAATGCTGGTAGTAGTAGGAATGTTGGTACGGTTAGTGCTGGTCCAAGTGTATCCTCACAGAAAGATAGCAATCTTACTGTTCATTACGACCAGGATATATCATCAACATGCCAAATATGGCCTTCATTGTGGACTATTGAGCAGGCGGCGGAGTTTCAGAAAAAAAATCCATGGTTATCTTGCAAAAATGGAAAACTAGGATGCGGAGTGTGTATCAAAGCCAAACTTAATATTCAATTTGAAAAATCTATTTCCGATTGTAAAGTTCGAATCTCGCCTGAGTGGACGGATTTTGAAATCATGGCTGCTGGAAGTGACAGAAAAAATCAATTGGCTTCATTGAGGACTAAAATCAAACATCACTCAGAAAGTAAAGCGCACATGATTGCGGAAAATATTTTAAAAAAGGGCGATGAAAAAGTTTTAGATAAAATGTTCGAACATGTTTCTGAAAATGTAATGGACTCCAACATTCGACTTTTTAATACAGTATATTGTATGGCAAAAAATCATCGGCCTTTTTTGCAATTTGAAGAGCTTGTTGAACTCCAGCAGATCAATGGATTAAACATGGGACTTTCTTTACATAGTCGAATAACTGCTACAAGGATGGTTAATGTCATAGCGAGAGAAATGCGGAAACGACTTATGTCACGCCTTGTACAGTCAAACTCAAAATTCACTATAATGGTGGACGAATCAACAACATTAAGTAGTAAGTGCACGCTTATAGTATATATTTCATCATATTTTGATGCAGAGGCGCCCATTGTAGCGTTTTTAGATTTGATTGAGCTCGATGGTCAAGATGCAGAAACTATAGAGACAGCGCTGTGGTCGTGTTTAGAACGTTTAGGCATATCAAAGTCTTTCGCGCTCAAAAACTGGATTGCGTTTGCGAGCGATGGTGCAAGTGTGATGACAGGGAACAAAACTGGAGTCGCTGCTAGACTACGTGACAAAATACCACGCCTCTTCCTCTGGCACTGTTTATGTCATCGCATCGAACTTTCAGTAAACGACGTTTTAAAAGATTGTACCGGAGTTTCCCGTTTTCAGAGTTTTATGGACAAACTGTATGCTTATTATCATCAAAGTCCAAAGAATTCCAGAGGTCTGGAAGATGCTTGCAAGGAGATAGGTATTGAAATGAAAAAAATAGGTCGTGTCCTAAATGTCCGTTGGTCTGCAAGCAGTTTTAGAACTGTAAAGGCTATTTGGGATAATTACCCTGCTATGCATGCACACATTAGTCAATTTTGCGATGCCACAGCAACTGGGCTAAAACGGAAATTGGAGTCCGCATCTTTCCTAGAAGAACTTGGACTTTTCTATGATGTTCTGTGTGAACTAGGAATTTTATCTTCTATGCTTCAATCAAGAACAACGACTCTTATGAGCGCTCAAACAGAGATGTGTAGAACTATCAGAATTCTGGAAAGCCTAAAAGCCGAACCAGGTGAAAAAGAAAAAGAAGTTGTAGGCGCTGTTCAAAATGGATATTTTAAAGGTGTCGCTGTTAAAGCAACAAAGTCAGAAAGGATCAATAGATTGCAATTTTTGCAGAGTTTAATTGATAGAATGCGACAGCGCTTGTTCAATGACCCTACAAATAACACAATTTTGGAAGACCTAAAGGTAAGAGAGACAAATGTCATAAAACTGACATTTTTGTAATACTTAATACTATAATATTTTAGGTGGTTGACGAAGTTTTCAAAACAGTTAGTGATGACGCCAAAGGCGAAAATGAAGTCAAAAGAGTGGCATGTCGATTTGGGTTACCTGAATTTGAAAGCATAGTCGACTTTCGTTCACGAAATGCCTCTTCCACTCTTTTAAGAATATTGAACATCCTTCCAACTACAACAGCTGATTGCGAAAGGGGATTCTCTGACATGAACCTCACAATAACCGATCTGAGGGCCCGTCTAACTATTGAAAATGTGTCAGACTTAATGTTCATCTCCATTAATGGTCCTCCCGTTGCAGACTTCAATCCGCGACCATACGTTAAGATTTGGTTACAAGACCATCGATCAGCAAGTTCAGCACCTCGTGGTAAAGTCACAGAACATCAGAAGGCAGACAAAGAAGACGATGCATCTCGAAAAACATTTTTTATAAATATATTTAATTAACATAATTTAATTTTCTTTGATGTTTGAATAAACAAAGTATAAAAATTCCAGAACTAAAATTCCTCAAATTCCTCGATCCTCAAAATTCATATGATCTAATCCACAATATCAAAATAATTGCAAGGAAGCGTACTATAAGTAGCAATAAGCCCATATTTTGTCAAGAACTTTCCTGCTGGATACTCTATAATTCAGCAATAATAATTATTATATTTAAGATCTTTATTATTTTCTTTTTGTATTTTTGTGCCACAGCCCACCTCCCGAAATGACATTTTTTTATGTTGACCTCAGTGGGCCACCCGTATAGTATACTCTCAAAAAAATTGGTGAGAACATCACTGAATTTATTTCTCTTTGTAACTTGGTGATTTCACTAATAAACACAGAGACCAGAGAAAAGTAACTGGCACTCGCAAATTCGTCGTATGCAGTTATACTGATCTTAATTGGAAAAATGATATCCAGGATATCACCATAGGGCTAATAATATCTAAGCTTCAATATTTGTAATATCACATCTTCTTCTTTTTTCTATAAACATATATTAAGCCAATCACAAGTTAGGTTACTTCTTGGTCTAGCCAAATATAACTACTAAACATCAGGTAGGCATAAAATGAAATGTAACTTCTGTCATTCTGACGATGATATTGATTTATCGAAACAATTGTCAATTTTTTAGAATTTTCAATAACTTGTATTATATTGTGGAATTAACTAGAGACCTTGAGTTTCATTTAAAAATAATAAAATGAGGATTTTTTTGATATTATCCACGCAACTCATTTGGCTATTGGACATGGTGGTCGCAATAGAATGGTTCAGGAGCTGAAGAAAAAATATAAAAATATTACCCAGGAAAGTATATCGATTTACCTTAGTGTATGCACCTCATGCTTAATGAAACAAAAATCTATGAAAAAGGGATTAGTTGTGAAACCCATTATTCATTCCGAAATGAACAGCCGATGTCAAGTAGATCTCATTGACATGCATTCGAATCCTGATGGGCAGTATAAATTCATACTAGTCTATCAGGATCATTTAACAAAGTTCGTACAATTGAGACCCCTAAAATCCAAAACAGCTGATGAAGTGGCCACAACAATACTTAATATATTTTGTATATTCGGTGCACCAATGATTCTTCATTCTGACAATGGACGTGAATTTTGTAACCGTATACTGAAGCAATTAAAAAGTATGTGGCCTGGACTTAAACTAGTTACCGGAAAACCTCGCCATAGTCAATCACAGGGAGTGTAGAAAGATGCAACCAAGACGTAGAAAAAACTCTAGCGACATGGCTGAAAGATAATAACACAAATAACTGGTCGGATGGTATTAAATTTGTTCAAGTGAGGAAAAATCGTGCATACCATGACGGGATAAAGCGTTCACCGTACAGAGCAATCTTTGGTATGGAATTAAAGATTGGCTTATTAGATTCCTATTGGTTATCAAGCAAAAATTATATTCAGATATTTAGATTGTTTATCCTAAATGGACTCGCCTTTCAAAAAGCCGAGTCAGGAGTTTTAGAAATAACGTATCGCGTTTAGTTTTCTTTTAATTTGACTGTAACCAATATTCTAAATTATAAATCGTTGCGAAGTAGTCCTAGAAAGACTTACAAATTACGGCTCGAAGTTAATAAAACTAGTGTTTTTAAATGAAACTCAAGGTCTCTAGTTAATTCCGCAATATAATACAAGATATTATCTTTGAAATATTATTAGAAATATTTCCTGCATATGTGATGGTTTTATAAGTTTTAATTTCATCAGCTTGTTTAGGATACATTAGTTGTAATGCCACTTTTTCCTCTTTTTTACTAATTAGCTTATTTATCATATCTAATGGATAACCGTTAGATGTTGCTATTTGTCTAATTGTATTAATCTCTCTATCAAAATTACATTTGTTCATAGGAACTGAAAAAACTCTATGTATCATTGAATTATATGCTGCTAGTCTGTGTGACACAGGGTGGTTAGAATTGAATGGAATTGTTACATCAGTTTGTGTTGGTTTTCGGTAAATTGAATAATCAAGTACATTATTAACTATTTGAATTTTTAAATCAAGAAAATTATTTGAGCTATTTTCTTCAATTTCTAATGTAAATTTAATTTTCGGGTGTAAATTATTGATGTGATTGAAAAATACATCTAATTGTCGTTCACTACCCATAAAACAAGCTAATATGTCATCTACATATCTATACCATAATAAAATATTTTTCGAAATATTACTTTCAAAGATCTTTCTTTCTAAATTGTCCATAAAAATGTTTGCTAAAATAGGTGATATAGGGCTTCCCATTGGTAAACCTTCATTTTGAATATATATCTTATTGTCAAAAGTGAAATAATTCTGATTAATGCATACATCATATAAATTAAGTATATCTGATATTATTCCTGGATTAATATTTTTATCTTCTAGTAATTTTCTTACAAGTATTAGACATTCTTTAGAAGGAATTTTGGTAAACATATTAGTTACATCGAACGAAATGAGTTTATAGTTATCTTGCATGTGGATTGCTTTCAACTTTTTAATTAGTTCTATTGAATTTCTAATTGAGTACTGAGATTCATATCCGTAAGTATTGAGTATATTGTTGAGCTTCTTTGCCAATATATTATTAGGAGCCTTAACATAAGAGACTACGGGTCTAATTGGTTTCGTCATTTTATGCAATTTAACTGTTCCATATAATTGTGGACAATGAAGATTCTTATGTATGATAGACCTCTTTTCGTAATCATTTAAAAGATAATTTGAATTATTAACAATATCCCTTACATTATTAGAAAACTTCTTTGTTGGGTCTGCTTTAAGAACTTTTACATCGCTGGATTCTATAAAGTTATATACTTTGGAATTGTAATTTTCAGTCGTCAAAATGACAGTAGCGTTCCCCTTATCAGACTAGCAGCATATAATTCCATGATACATAGAGTTTTTTCAGTTCCTATGAACAAATGTAATTTTGATAGAGAGATTAATACAATTAGACAAATAGCAACATCTAACGGTTATCCATTAGATATGATAAATAAGCTAATTAGTAAAAAAGAAGAAAAAGTGGCATTACAACTAATATATCCTAAACAAGCTGATGAAATTAAAACTTATAAAACCATCACATATGCAGGAAATATTTCTAATAATATTTCAAAGATAATATCTTCAGCAACGAATACAACAATTTCTTTTAAAACAGAAAGTAACGTTAGTACAAAATTGTTAAATGTAAAAACAAAAATACCACTATTAAAGAAGTCAGGTATATATAAACTCAAATGTCCAGAATGTAATGCTGTCTATTTGGGTCAGACCCTTAGGAATTTTGAAATACGATACAGTGAGCACTTACGAGCATACAGTTTAAAACAGCCAGATAAATCCCACTACGCAAAACATCTACTTGACACCAATCATTCATTGACACCTAACACAGAACTAGAAGTACTGCATATTTGCGAAAAGAAACAAGAACTGGATTTCCTTGAAGAACTGGAAATTAGAAGACATTTAAGAAACCCACAATATGAAGTTGTCAATGAACAGTTAAATCTAGGGAATTCTCCACTAATAAACTGTCTTCTTAAGTGATAATTGTAAAGATCAGCAGATATAGTTTTCCTGGTTTTCTATATCATTGCACAGTTATACTGATCTTAATTGGAAAAATGATATCCAGGATATCCCCATAGGGCTAATAATATCTAAGCTTCAATATTTGTAATATCACAGCTTCTTCTTTTTTCTATAAACATATATTAAGCCAATCACAAGTTAGGTTACTTCTTGGTCTAGCCAAAAATAATCATCAGGTAGGCATAAAATGAAATGTAACTTCTGTCATTCTGACGATGATATTGATTTATCGAAACAATTGTCAATTTTTTAGTATTTTCAATAACTTGTATTATATTGTGGAATTAACTAGAGACCTTGAGTTTCATTTAAAAACACTAATATGAGCATATTCCACGAAGTAAGGGTCGAGACAATCAATTTCATTAATAAAACTATTTAGACTTTTTATCTGTGTTTCACTGAGATCCATTATACCTTTCAAAAGGTTATGGGCCCAGTCACCGATTGTGATTGTGCGTGAGTTTCAGTTGTTCAGTTGAAATAAAAAATAAATAACAATGGCGAGTGGCGCGTCAACTGTGATGAAACGGAATTTCAAACTCTTTAATGGAGAAAACTATTTAATGTGGAAATTTAGACTTTCGGAAATAATCGAACAAGAAGGTGCGAGTAGAGTGCTGAACGAGGATCCACCAGAACCACTTACTGATGAGTGGATAAAATGGGAGCGGTTTGCCAGAGGTACCTTGATTGAATATTTGGACGATATCACACTGTCGCAATTACCTCCAGGACGGGCGACAGCTCGACAAATCTTAGAAAAGTTCGATGGACTATATGCTTGCAAAAAGGTATCCACACAACTATGTGTCCAAGATCGATTGTATAACTGCAAACTAAAGCCTGATACATCAATGAAGAAACACATGCTGGAAATTGAAGAAATGGTGCGTGATTTAACTGCATGTGGCTTGGAAGTGAACGAGACAACAAAAGTATGGTATATGCTCAACTGACTACCTTTAAGTTATGCACCAATTAAAGCTGCAATAAAAACAATGACAGATGATAGACTTACATTGGCCTTTGTAAAAGGAATGCTTCTTGAGCACAAGAAATATCTAGCGAGAGAGAATAATGATACAACAACTAAAGCTCTTCATTTTCGTAGTACAAACGACAAAGGGTGGAAGAAAGAAAAACATTTTCCTAAAAATAAAACATTTGAAAGCAAACAGGTGCAAAAATGTTTCCATTATGGTAGGAAAAACCACCTTAAACGTGATTGCTTCTTCTACAAACAGAGTTTGAAGACGTATCAAAAACATCACTATCAAAAGAAGAATAACAATCATCAGGAGACTAGTGCTAATGTTTCTGCAGCAGTAGAGGAACCGTTTGCCTTTATGTGTACTAATGATTCAAATTACGAAGAAAAAGAATCAGGACGTTTTATATTAGACTTTGGTGCGACCGAGCATATTATCAACGATTTGGGGCTCTTCACAGAACACAGACAGCTAGCGAAGCCAATTTGCATAACTGTGGCGAAGAAAGGTGCAACCATCGAGGCGACACATATTGGGCAAGTGGAAATCAACACAACCCTTGAGCTACAATGGAACATTGAAGGATGTCCTCTACAGCAGCAGTGTACCTGCCAATCTCATCTCAGTGAGACGTATCCAGGAGGCTGGAATGTCAGTCGTGTTCACGGAAACTGGCAACGTGGAAATCAAAAGGGGAAGCACGACAATAATAAAAGGTAAACGCATAAATAATTTGTATATTATTGAGCTTATAATACAAAATGCGCGAAATACAGCACGGGCCGAAGGCCACGTGGCTGCTGTTAAAAGTATTGACAAAAATATATTGTAGCATGAACGAATGGGCCACATGAGTAAAGAAAAATTTAAAGAAAATGAACTTGCAAGTGATAATATTTATTTAAAATATATAAATCCCATTAATTCAGTTTGGAAAACAAACACGCCTTCATTTCGCCAAAATAAAAGATAAACGTCATATTAAAAGACCGCTATTTATTGTTCATTCAGACGTATGTGGTCCAATAACACCATCTACGATAGATGATAAAAATTATTTTATAAACTTTATAGATGAATATACTCATTATACAGTAACCTATTTAATGCCAAAGAAATCTGAAGTCTTTACTTATTTTAAAGATTACGCTGCAAAAGGCGAAACCCATTTGAATACGAAAATAGTCAATTTATATTGCGATAACGGTCGAGAATATTTATCTGGCGAAATGAAGGAGTATTGTAAACAAAAAGGAATAACATATCATCTTACGCTGCCATATACTCCGCAACAAAACGGTGTGGCGGAACGGATGAATCGAACTTTAACCGAAAAAGCACGTGCAATGGTATATAGCTCGGTTTTAGACAAACGATTTTGGGGCGAAGCAGTTTTAACTGCAACTTACTTAGTAAATAGTTCACCTACTAAAGCCATAAAATTTGATAAAACTCCCCAGAGAGGTGGCATGATATAAAACCGAAATTAAGTATTTTAAAAATATTTGGCTGTACAGCTTATGTACATAATAAAACAAAAACAACAAAATTTGATAGTAAATCATCTAAGGGAATTTTTGTGGGTTACGTGCCAAATGGATATAAGATTTTTTATTCAGAATCGAAAAAATTCATAGTTGCACGAGATGTAATTTTTGATGAAATTACATACAAAACATCAAGACAATAAATCGATGATCAAATAAAAATTGGTGGCAAAAATGTATCAATAGGCACAGATAATTTATCAGCAGGAGGTAATGCTGATAGTGATGCTGGTGATAAAATCTCTCCTAGTAAAACGGATAATGAAATATGCGATCAAACCCTTATAAAAAAGGTTGTCCCTGAAAATTGCATTAAAGGTCAAACATCTAAAATAAAGGATGTCCCTGAACATATAAGTACGAACTCAGATAGTTCTGATATAACTCCGTGTAAATTAAGAAAGTTCAATAATAATGCGCAGGATATAAGAAGGAGTGAGAGATTAAAAGCCAAACCAATAATATCTTACGATTGCAAAGAAGAAGATGATTTTGAATTTAAAAATTACTTAATAGCTGGTCAAATATTGGAAAATGAAATTCCAAAGTGTTTTCAAGATGTAGCTAAAAGTAAATTTAGAGTTGAATGGGAAAAAGCCATAAAAGATGAGTTAAAATCATTAGATCAAAATAAAACGAGGACGCTAGTACAAAAGCCAAATAACGTAAATATCGTCGACTGCAAATGGGTGTTTACAATAAAAGGCGATAGTAATGGAAATGGAAAGGGATAGTAATGGTCAAATATAAAGCTCGCTTGGTAGCGCGCGGTTTAAGCCAAAGAAAAATGTTAGATTACGATGAAACGTTCGCGCCGGTAGCGCGAATCAGCACTTTTAGATGCTTGCTTGTGTTCGCAAATCAAAATGAGCTGTTAGTTCATCAAATGGATGTGAAGACAACATTTTTGAATGGAACATTAAAAGAAAACATTTACATGAGAGTACCTGACGGTGTTGTAGTTAATGCAAATAATGTTATATGTAAATTAAATAAGTCTTTATACGGCTTAAAACAATCTGCTCGATGTTGGTTTGAATGTTTTAATAACGTATTAATTGAAACAGGACTTGTAAATTCAGCAGCAGATAATTGTTTATATTTTTTGAACAGAGGAAATGTCAATAAAAATATCTACGTAATTTTATATGTGGATGATTTAGTGATTGCAACTAAAGATAACAATACAATGAATAATTTTAAACAGTTTTTAATGAAACAATTTGATATGGTTGATTTACAAGAAATGAATTATTTTTTGGGTATAAGAATAAGCAGATCAAACTCAGAAATTTCACTTGATCAAACAACGTATTTAAAGTCTGTATTACAAAAATATAATATGAGTAATTGCAACCCCGTCAGTACACCATTACCAGTAAAATTAAACTATACCGCATTAAATTCAGAGGATAGTTATGATGCACATTGAAGAAATGTAATTGGCTGTTTAATGTACACAATGCTGTGCACACGTCCCGATCTGGGTACAGCGGTAAATTTACTAAGGAGGTACCAAAATAAAAATAATAAAGAATTATGGTTATACTTAAAGTGGGTATTAAGATATGTAAAAGGAACGATCAATATTAAATTGGTATATAGAAGAATTGACAATTATGCACAAATATTAACAGGGTATGTTGATGCTGATTGGGCAAATAATGAAGTTGATCGCCGAAGTACAACGGGCTGTTTATTTAAACTGTATGACAATTGTATAGTAACTTGGATTACACGGAGACAGAATTCGGTTGCAGCGTCGTCAACCGAAGCGGAATATATGGCCGTTTTTGAGGCTGTAAAAGAAGCCCTATGGCTAAGATCTTTATTTGTCAGTATTAATGTCAATATGTTTAAACCAATAATTTTATATGAAGACAACCAAAGTTGTATAGCAATGTCAAATAATCCCGTAAATCACAAACGTTCTAAACATATCGAGATTAAATACCATTTTACGAGGGAGCAAACAGAGAACAAGATGATCTGTTTGAAATATTTGTCCACAGGTAATCAAGAAGCTTATTTGTTGACAAAGTCGTTGCCACCACAGCAGTTCAAGGAACTAAGAAACAAATGGGATTAGAAGAAAAATAATGTTCACATTATAAAATTCTTTTTATTACTGATTTAGAAATTTAAGTGTTAATGATCTGGTTAGGTTTTGTGGGGTTTCCCTAACCCAAGCAACAGATGTTGGATCATTGTGAATTCCCCAGAAAGCCGTAAAGTGATAAGTTTTTCCTCATATATTTTTGAAGGGGTGTATTGGTTATTAAGCAAAAATTATATTCAGATATTTAGATTGTTTATCCTAAATGGACTCGCCTTTCAAAAAGCCGAGTCAGGAGTTTTATAAATAACGTATCGTGTTTAGTTTTCTTTTAATTTGACTGTAACCAATATTCTAAATTATTAGTCGTTGCGAAGTAGTCCTAGAAAGACTTACAAAGTACGGCTCGAAGTTAATAAGACTATTTAGACTTTTGATCTGTGTTTCACTGAGATCCATTATACCTTTCAAAAATTCCAAACTACCCAAAGAGCTTATTGAAGAAATTAATACCGAAGAAGAGCTCTTAGATATAGTGAAAAATACCAGCACGGAGAATACTCTGGATGAAAATGACGTAGATCTAAATGAAAACATATCTCATATGGAAGAAATAGGCATTGATAAGACAATTAATCAAACATTTAACAAAAATACAGATATACAAGTTAGCGGTCAAATAAAAGATAAAAATTATGAAATTGTAGAAGAGGAAAAGGAAGAGTCAGAATATTATAATATACCAAATGAGAATATACAGATTGAAATAATTTATGTACTAAATTCGCCAGAAACAGTTGAAAATCACCAAAATAGAGTCCTTCAAGTAATCGAAGTTAACGAAAACAACATGCAAAATATTAACTGTATTGAAGATAATAATAAAGTGAGAGAATAACGAAACGACATAACTGATGTGTTAAATGAGTGTCTTTGTCAAACTGGAGGTGAAAAGTGTGATATTTGTGTGAAGCAGTGCAGTATTTTGGAAAATAGAGCACAAGCTAAAAAATATTGGGAGAAACAATCTGAAAAAATGAGGCGTATATCGAAAGAAAAATTTCCATCTTGTTGCGTAGGGGATACTGTCAGAGTCCATATTCCAGATTTAGATAAAGGACGTTGTGACTTCAATAATGCATTGCTGACGATTGTACACGCTGATAATGACAAAGGATATTATGAATTAGGTAACGAAAATTGAAAAACAGAAAAGCTCCCGGAACAGACCTTATCCCAAACGAACTTCTAAAATATGCTGGACCCAATCTAGGAAAACATCTGAAAATTATCTACAACAAAATTTTAGAAACATCGGAAATACCTACGGAATGGCACAAAAGTATAACTATCCCTATATTCAAGAAAGGACAGAAGACACACCCAGACAACTACAGGGGCATAACGCTGCTGAACACAAGCATGAAACTCTTTACTAGCATTTTGAAAGAAAGACTCGAGGCACAAATAACAAACAGGGAAGAACAACAAGGTTTCAGACGAAACAGATCCACGACCGACGCCATATTCATTATCAAACAAATCAAAGAAAAATCAATAGAATTTAATACACCAGCGTATGTCTGTTTCATCGATTTGACCAAGGCATTTGATAGGGTTCGTCTCTCCGACATCATAAACATACTGATACCGAAAGAAACGCCAGACACCATCGTAAGAGCAGTTCGCAGTCTCAATACAAACAACATGACCAAAGTAAAGGCAGGAGACACTTATACGGAAGAGATACCAACACCAGGAGGCATCAGACAAGGCGATAGCCTTAGCCCATTTCTGTTCAATCTCTTAATGGACAGAATTATAGAGGAAATATCATCACTAAATATGGGATACCGAATGGGACAGAATAAAAGAATCAGCATGGTATGCTACGCCGACGATGCAGCTATTATTGCGGAAACGCAGGACGATCTACAGAGACAACTGCACAAATTCTACCAGGTCAGCCAAGCGATGAACATGACCATATCCATAGAAAAATCGAAAAGCATAACCTTTGCTAAAGAACCTGTAAGATGTAAGCTGGAAGTCCAGGGAAAAATCATCGAGCAAGTCTCACAATTCAAATATCTGGGTATGGATCTGTCGAGTTATCACGACCCAGTGAAGGACCTAGGAAGACAGATTAACAAAGCGACTGCCATATCGGGCTGCTTAAAGCAAACAATATGGGCAAACGAATACATGCGAAAGGATAGCAAGGTTAGGATCTATAAGACTTGTATCAGGCCAATCATGACATACGGAATAGAAACCAGAGAAGAAACCAACAAAACGAAAAGCATGCTTAGAGTAGCCGAAATGAAAACGCTCAGGACTATAGTGGGAAAAACAAGAAGGGACCGAGTTAGAAACAATGACATCAGGGAACAATGTGGAGTACAAGACATCGTAAGATGGGGGAGACAAAGAAGAAGATATTGGTACGCTCATGTGAGAAGAATGGAGGAGAGCAGACTGCCACGCATCGCACTTGAAGGGAAACCAACAGGGTAAAGAGCACCCGGTAGACCACCTAAGAGATGGAAGGACAGTTGGCAGTCCACCTCCAAGGAAACGATAAAGAGGAACCTTCAAAACTAACAGATCGCAAGATCTTAAATACGAATAAGAAGAAGAAGGTAACGAAAACGGTACTATTCGTGAAAAATACTCTAGAAATTAATTTGCTGTTTGCAAACGAAAGTTAGTTCAATTAGAGTGTGTGTCAAGTGAAAAAAAATCATTAAGGGAAATTGCCAAAAACCAGTCAATTTCCGGAGGACAGGGATTTCGAAAATGTAACTGTAAAAGCAAATGTTTCACCAAAAAATGTAGATGTAAGTCGAAAAATCTGTTATGTAATTCTAAGTGCCTTTCAAGCCTATCCTGTTCCAATAAGTAATATGTAGTAAAAGTAGGTACCTATAAGTTTTGATCCATAGGTATTAAACTTTAACCTATTAGCCTTTTGTTTTGTTTTTATAGAGAATATAACTATTTCTTTTTTATTATTATAATTTTAGAGAACATTTTTTATTATTCTGTATTACTTATGTAATAAAAATCACAGCTCAATACCTATACGCACGTCTATGAATGAATGAATGCAACATTAATAATTGCTTACTGAACTTATGACCCGGCTAATTCGCGTGTTATCGGATATAACCGATCATATTGTCTAAATCGCGTTTTAACCGAATAATTTGCGAATATTTTTCAATTATTGTTATTTCTTCCGTAATAACCGGCTGTATTGGATAATTCGCGTTTTAGCCAGTTAATTCGCGAATTAACTATGTTCTTGTATTAACCGTAACACATACACGACTCAGAACAGAAGTGCCCATCACAATCTGATAAGAAAGCTAACACGGTCCTCCCTGTGGTCGTTGCATTATACGTGGAGTCCACTGGCTTATATTTTTTCGGAAGTTGTTGTTGGGGAGGGGCGGTCATCTTTACTATGTATAATGAGGAATAATAATTAGGGATTTTATTTTTGTTGTTGGTGCATATGATTGCATTTGAAGTGGATTCCAATTATACTGCATTATATCTTCGTTGTAAATTGTCCTTGGGGAGGGTGGGCAACTTTACTCTGAATAATACAATACTACTAACTGAGGGGAGGGGTGGGGTGCACAAAGGATTTTTTATGTAGCAATATGGTGCATTACAAGCGCTTGATTGTGCAAAGTGCTAAATTTGAAAATTTCGATTGGGGGGACTGACCTTTATCTGCCCCTCCATAAACAAACAGCTGTAGTCGCTCGGGAAATATGGTGTAAAAAAATCATTCATGGAGCATATTGGTTCATTTGAAGTGCATTATGACCATATATGTTTTTGATGAGAATATCTATTGGAGGGAGGGGGGGTGGGGTTGGCAACTTAACTGACCTTAGAAATTCTTGAATAGAAACGAATGTAACGTTACATATCCTTTATTATCTTAAAGAAGGAACAAAAGCAGCATACATAGTTTTTCTATGTCGAGATTTAATTTCTATATGTATGATCGGGACTTATCGCCTAATATTATTTTGATAAGATATAGAAACTAATAATTACCTTGATATTGTTTATAGTTGTATTTCGGAAAGGAAGCCACCTGTCTTATTGTCATTTTATAGAAAATATATTGACACATAAAAAGTCACATATGTATATCACAATACTGATGTTTTTGATGAGGACTGGTGAGTCAAAAGGATAAAATTATGAGAAAGGACCCCACACTTCTCTTATGGAAACAGGAGCACCGTCAAATTGTCTGATATGTACTGATCAAAAGTCTTCATGGGCCCAACATTATCCTATGGCTAGATTTTGAGATAAAAGGCGTTGAAGTTCAAAATCCCGACTTTTTTAAAACGTTTGAAAAAGAGAGTAAAACAATATTTTGAATAGATTACAATACAGATAAATCCAGTTAAAGTGATTTTTATTGAAATATCGGGAATAGCCACAAATTACACTTAATACAAATGATATAGATAATTGTAGTAACATTTTTATATTTGTAATAGAAATTCTAATGCCCAAAAAATAAATTCGTCGAATGAAACCATTAACACGTTTAATTAAATAAAAACGAAAACTAATTTAATAAATCTAAAATCGTTTGTAGTATAGTGTAGTACAATTTTAAATTTTTTAGTAAGAATATTAGTCCCTGAAAACTTGAAATAATCGAATAAATCGATAAAAAATAATTAGGCTCATATTTATTAAAAACGATGTAGGTAATCGTAGTAGCATTTTTATATTTGTAGTAGAAATTGTAATACCCCAAAAATAGAATAGTCAATTAAATCATCAGATAAAAATGAAAACTACTTAAATACATCTAAAATCTTCTGTAGTTAAATTATTTTGAGTTTTCAGGGACTAATGTTCTTACTACAAAATTTAAAATTGTACAATATACTACAAACAATTTTAGATGTATTGAAGTTGTGTTCGTTTTTATCTGATGGTGTGGTAATTATTTAATTTGACTAATTTATTTTGAAGGCATTACAACGTCTAAGTTTTACCAGATTAAGGGAAATCCAAAGACGTTACCTCGAAAAAATTGAGAAGAGGTGAACACATTTGGCTGCGAAAGGGGAAAGTTTACGTATCCAAATGGAAAGACAAAAGAGAAGTCTTATGCATTCCACCCACGAATGGTTGAGACAAGAAATTTGTACGGTGTACAAAAAATTAAGCCAGAAGAAGTTTATCAATATAATCTTCATATGTCTAGGGTCGACCAACCTATTTCTGACTATAGGTGCCCGAGGAAGTTTGTGAGATGGCACAAAAAAGTTATCTTCCATTTACTGGATATAACCATAGTAAATAGTTTCTTATTTTATCGAAAGATAAATGAGTCCAACAAAAGCTTGTCGAGTTTTAGAGAATACATTATAGAAGGATTCCTCGTAATATCTGAAATAAAAGATGGTAGAAAACTAGTGTCGGTTAGTCTTGGTCGATATATCGGTAACCACGATATTTCACCGGTGAATGTAAAATCACTGGCGCTACCGGTGATTCATTTCTCGCAGATACGGTGATCGGTGATTCAGTTTCAACCGAATACTGCAATATCGGCATCATCGATCATCGACTCCAGCATTGGCAGACCACGCCGATCGAAAATCGATATAAAACGGTGATATAAGCCGATATGATATTATAGGTATTTGGAATATAGACTTTTGTTTTCACGGAATGAGAAGGCGGCAATTGGTATAGATAATATAAGTATATTAATGATACAAACATGCCGCCCGACCCGATACGGGCAAACGTGCCGCTTTTTTGTTCATTTCCAAGAGAAATATTAAAATAAATTTGGTGAACACCTAACAGCCATAAGATAAAATAAATGCTTTTATTTTTTTTTGTGCTGTAAATAAAGGGAGCCTGTATTTTTGCAAGAATTTTAGTGACTTTAGGTAACGGCCAGAAATTGTAAACGTTATTAGGAGAATTGTAAATTGTATTCTTTGTTTGTAAACAATTTCAAGAAATCCACTATCATGTTACAATATGAATGAATTGATTATTGAATGGCATGTCTTAAACCAATACGTAATTTTAACAAAACAATAGGATAAGGGTCAAAAAAGAAGTTTTCGGGGTCATCCTGTCCAATTTTATTAAAAAAAAGTTAAATATAACTTGTCTATTTAAATAAAAAGTTATAAAATCCTTTAACCAAGTTATTAGAGAGATAAAAAAATCCATTTCTTCTATTTTCAGTTTAGAACATGTCTAAAAAAGCGAAAACCAGTGAAATCTGGGTTTTTTTACATCTGTTAAGGGTGACAATTATTATGCAACATATAATATGTACAAAAAAAATGTTTCTTTTTAAAAGTAATGAATAAACTCTGAAAATTGATATATTTTTTACAGATAATATGGAAACATGTTCATTTGAAATTCTCAATTTAAAATTAAATAATATTAAACTGGTTGCAATTTTTATGTTACACCTTTTATATTAATCTTTCTTCGAGTTAAGAGTCGATCTCGATTTCGTATTATTGCTAATTGAAAATCAGGATAATATCTATCGTTTTAAAATAAACCGATAAGAGGTGCATAAATAATATATTCGTACGCGTCGCCAGTCACCGTACGCTGGTCTTATATTTTGATTTATCTTTGCTATTTATACTCACTGCGGTGATTCAAATCACCGTTTATAATCACGGTGATTTAGAAATCACTATCGCCGCGTTTCACCGGTTATCGGAAAATCACCGTATTTTCCAACACTAGTGTCAGTGGGAGCGGCACATTGCCGCAGGAGAAGGAATGCTCTAGTGGAGCAAGAGAACCATGTGCTCGAGAAAATCCCTCCACCTAAAGAATATTATAAAAAAAGCTACTTTCTTAGATGAATAATGGCGAATGGGAAAAGAGGGCAAACCTCTTGGAGATGTAAAGGTTTTGATTCAAAACCGCCTCTTTGTAGGAGAATGGTTCGAACAATTTGATTCCATTTAGTTTTATTTTAGTTTTTTTAGCTGAAAAAATTAGTTTCATTTTGTTTGGCACTTATTTAGTTTATTTTGTTTTGTACTATTTTAGTTTGTTTCGAAGATATGTTTGTGTTTTTATCGTTCAGTGGTTCCCAACGGGGGCGATACCGCCCCCTGTGAGCGCTGCAGCCTTTTAGTGGGGCGGTAGCGAATTCAGAAGCAAATAATAAGCAGTCAAGGGGAATGGTGAAATAAAAATGATTTAATAAGGGTTAATAAGCAGTTTTAAATTAGCATTAATAATAATACTAATAATTATAATAATTTCTTTTAGTTCAGAATAGAAGTGTATGCCTTGTCCTCGCACGTTGATAAGCGAACGCGCGATGTTCATACAAAATAACATGTTTCAACATGTTCGCACACCAGACAAGTTGAATCATGCACGAAATGAAACGTATAAAAGCAACAGCTCTACGAATTTTTTGTTAGTTAGTTGTATGTGCTTGACCGCGATATATAGTCTTGAATCATAAGCTCTGCCGTAGTAAATAATCGTGAGTGGTGTGTCATTTCATAAACATTACTATCTATAAATCTATTGAGAAATTAATTTTTGTATGAAAATGGCTGAATCTACTTCTGAATTAAAAAAGAAATGCCGGCAATACAGTATTGAATAGTTAAAATATGGATTTGCGGAATCTTCTACAAAAAAATCATTACCTACGTGTTTAATTTGCCGAAAAGTTTTTCCAAATGAAGCTATGAAACCTTCTAGGCTACAAGAGCATTTACATAAAATGCATCCTGATAAGAAGAACAAACATATATTCTATTTTCAAGAACTCGAAAAACAATATTTAAATCAGCCAACTATATCAAACCTTTTTGCATCGTCTTCTAAACGAGACGATGATGGGCTACGAGCCTCATATAACATTTCATTGTTAATGTCAGAAAAACCACACACCATTGGCGAGGAATTAATTTTGCCGGCAGTCGAAGAGATATTAAAAACTGTTCTCCATCATAAGACACCGTTTGATATCATTAAAAAAAATTCCTCTCAGTAATAATTCTGTGCAAAGAAGAATAGATGAAATGGCAAATGACGTTGAAATATAATTATGCGATTACCTAAAGACTTGCAAATTTTCCATTCAATTCGATGAATCAACTCTACCAAGTAACGAAGCTCTACTCTTATCATACGTACGATTTATAAAAGAAGAATAAATTCATCAAGAGGTTATTTGCTAAGAATTTGGAATCTGATACAAAGGGACATTCTATATTTAATATCATGCAAGAATTTTTTCAAGAGAAAGAAATTCCGATTAGCAATATTTTGTCTGCTGCTGCTGATGGTGCTCCAGCAATGACCGGGCGTCATAAGAGTTTTATAGCACATTTGAGAAAAGCAGTGCCAAATGTACTCGCTGTACATTGTATTATACACCGTCAGCATTTGGTTGCAAAAAAATTAAATGAACGTCTGCATGCGTCCCTCAATAACGTTATTAAAGCAATCAATATCATTAGAAGCAATTCATTGAATGATGAAGACTACAATCGCTTGCTGCTGCACACAGAAATACGTTGGCTCTCTAAAGGTGTTTGTCTGAATCGTTTTTTCAATCTATATGACTCAGTGTTGGAATTTCTTGAAGAAAACGAACAATTGCGCGAAAACCTGATTACGTGAAAAAATGTCATCGCTTATTTGACGGACCTGTTTAAAGTATTTAATCAAGTTAATCTACAATTGCAAGGTGATGATTTAAATTTAATTAAAACTAAAAATGTCATAGCTGCTTTTGCAGGAAAACTTCTTATATTCAAAGGAAATCTTGGTAGAGGTGAGTACAACCATTTTCCCACATTATCAACAGTGTCTGCAAAACCGGAAGATTCACTTACTTACTGCCACCACTTGGAAGTTCTTCATGTTGATTTTACAGAGCGTTTCCAAGATATTTTAACCATGGAAATACCAAGTTGGGTTATAGACACTTTCGCAGACACAAATTTGGAAGAGGAGCTATTAGAAATCACAACTAAGGAAGAACTGAAAGTGAAATTCAAACGTGGATATCAAGAGTTCTGGCTTCAAAAACCAATACCAGTTCTCTATCCTGGATTGTGGACAATAGTACAGTAGTTGTTAATTGCATTTCCTTCGACCTATATGGCTGAGCGTGCATTCAGTGCAGTAACTGATTTGCTGTCAAAGAAGAGAAACAGACTACACATCACTGAACGTGGCGATCTGCGATTGATGTTAACGAAATTGGATCCCGATATTAACAAACTGGTAACACTCCACCAGCCTCAACCGTCTCATTGATTTTTTCTTTATTATTAATTTTGTATTTCTTATTGTATTGCATTTCTTATTTCTATTGTGATTGTATTTCTTATTGATTCTGTGTTTATATTTAAAAGTTTAATAAACAATTTTATTGTACATTTGGTAGTCGTTTAATAAATTTCTACTTCATCATTCCTCTAAAATAAAATTTCGACATTAACTGAAATTATAGCTGAATACAGATCAATTGGGACGGTACAGATGATATTCAAATATAAATTAACTCCTTTGGACTAACCAGCGACTGGGAGGGGGAGGGGGTGTCGGTGAAATTTTTGTTCTCTTCTATAGGGGGCGGTGGTCCAGAAAAGGTTGGGAACCACTGATCTAAACGATATGAAAGTTTAATTCTAATTGTCAGCTTACTTCAGTGAAAATATTTCGTCTGTATACATGCAGACAATTGTCCCTTATAATGGAAAAACGTTGTCTGCATATGCAGACGGTTTTGTTTCTACACATCAAAAATTTTGCTTTGGTGGAACAGTCCTGCAATCACAGATTGGATTTTTTAGAGAAAAAAAACCAATTTTTTTAAATTTCGCTTATAGATATAGGTACAAAAAAATAAACCATACAAGAAATGTCCAGTGTGTCCTCCTGAGGTCCATAATTTTGTCTGTCTGTGTCCGCGAATGTTTTAATAACTCAGATTCATAACGCAAAAAAAGTAATAGCAAAATTGTTTCTATTATTTGGCGGCTTTTTTGGATTTGTTGATTTTGTTATCTTACAAGCTCAGATCACCCTGTAAGTATGAATTTTTGTAGCCTACCACCCAATAATACAACGTTGCAATATAATTTAACACAGTGTGTAAACGTATTTAGTTTACAATTTTTCTTTTATTTTGTATTGAAGTTGTATTACTAAAAAATGATATTTTACAGACTAAGCGTTTAATATTTCGATTTTTTTAATGATATTTCATGCTTTTTTCCATTGTAAAAATACTAATTTAACTAAAACGGGTCTGTGAAAGCATGAATCATCCTGTAAACAACATATATTTTATTTTAGCTAATAGATATGAATTTTGTCTTGATATATTTGGCAGAAACATCAAAAAATATTTAAGAGGGTCTTTTTGCGGACCGTTTTTAAAAAGTCGGGATGTTGAACTTCCACACCCTGTTGGGCCTATGGAGACTTCTGATCAGGACATCAAATACCAGTACGTATCAAAAATTTACACAATTTGACGGTTGTTTCCGTTTCCATAAGAGAACTGCGGGTCCTTTAGCTAAAAATATTCCAAAAGTTCATTTTTAGGAAACAACTTAATTATGTAGTTGTTTATCCTTGTTACATTGTCAACGATGTAGAAAATGTGACAAAAATAGATTAACAAACAAATCATATAAGGTAGATGTGTATACAGTGTGTCCTCAAAGTGACGCTTATTATTTTTCGCATAACAAACAAATTTGGTAAATTTCGCAGCTCTCTTATCAAAAAATAAATTGACCGGTTTTATTTAACCCGTAACCACAGACGCGGGTTCATTTTGACTCCTCGTTCATTGCGATTGCGCTATTTCCAGCCACTCCCACTATCTACCGCGCTTAGCACTTCGGTACCTTTCCACAATGTTGCCAGATTACACGATTAATCGTGTAATTACACGATTTCAGTTCTTTTTACACGATTACACGAATCAAAGGCCAATTCTCACGATTTTTAAATTCTGCTTAAGAAATCGTCACTTTTAATAAAAATTTAAAACTTCAAAACCATTCAACATACAATTAAATATAATTAAATTGAGTCACTATATATCAACTCCGCCCCTGCTTCTGTCTATCATATTCATGGTCATGCAAATATTTTCAAGCGGCCAAGTTGTCGACACTGCTGAATAATTTTGGGAATCCCATAGAGCCAATTTATTCTCGTGTGCTTGTGTTTAGCAGAAGCAAATCGCGTTCATAATTGTTTTAGTCGAGGACGGCGATGTTTTAGTATTTTATTTCGACTGAAATTAAATCGCTGTGCTATTTTCTCAATTATTTCGCACATTTTTGTATTTGCCCAGTAAGTATAATGTCTAATACCTCTGATAGTGGTAGTGATGTGCAGAAAACAGAGGACGTTTGCTCACCTACGAAAAAAATGAAAAGTGCAGAATATAAACAGAAATATAAAAGAGAGTGGGAGAATGAGTGGAAGTAGATCTAGCCAAGTAAGAAGGGTCCAGTTTATGACTGGTAAGACAGATTTTTACCTGATTTTGTAAGTTTAAAATAATGTATATATTATTATAGGTGTAAAAACTGCAGTGTAGTGATCCCTAAAGGACAGTAACGGCAAAAGGACATTAGCTTAGAAATAAGATTTAAATTTAGGTTAATATTAATTATAGTATTTAGCGAGCATTGATCTGAGACGGGCAATGTCAGTCACGTTCTTGTTAATGTATAAACAAACACGTACAACTTATAGACGCAGGTCAGACATGTAGTAAAACATAGCAACACTTCCTATAAAATGAGAGTGAACGAACCAGGGAATTGGAATTGTTATTAATACTTTGACTAAGTCGATTGATATTTATAATTGTGTATTTTAACGTATTAAAACTCTAGCCCAGTGATTTTATAAATGTGATGTTGTTTATTCTATTCCCGAATACAGGTTGCTAGGTGAGTGGTTTCCTCAATGATAATATGCCTTCATGGTAAACGTCGAGTATACGAGGGACACTTAGTAAGGAACCACCACAGCAGCTGCGATATACTGATTGCGAGAGGAAAGAGAGAATTAGAAAAACATAGCACTACCGGGAAGCACTTGAAATCAGTATCATCTGCTAAATCGCAACCATCTGTACCGTCAATATTTGGAAAACAAACTAAAAATCTCGAAGAAAAGGGAAGGCGTTCTGCGACTTGCTGGATTTATAGCAGAACACCAGTTACCTATACGATTAATGGAACATATTCCAAACTTAGTGAAAAGTATTTGCCCGGATTCTGAAATTGCACAGGCTATTAAATGCAGCCGTACAAAAATGACTAACGTAATAAAAAATGTCACCGGCGATGAAGGTAAACTGCAACTGATAAACATACTGCGAACAAATAAATATAGTTTAATAGCAGATTAATCCACAGATAGGTCCTGTTCGAAGCATTTGTGCCTAGTTGCTAGAGTTGTGGTTAATTTTAATGTGAAGGACTACTTTCTAGCCCTTTTGCCAGTTAGGGAAGCTACGGAAGCTGTCTTGTTTACATTAATCGATGACTCTTTTGAAAAACACAATATCCCTTTCAAAACAAATCTTATCGGATTTGCTGCCGATGGAGCAAACAACATGATGGGCGCCCATAATTCCTTAGCCAGTAGACTTAGGGAAAAATGCCCCAATTTGTTTATGATGAAGTGTGTCTGCCACAGCTTCCATATTTGCGCATCATACGCATGCGAGAAGTTACCCAGCAAAGTAGAACAGTTGGCAAGAGATGTAAGGCTTTTTAGTGGTGTACATATATATCTTTTATTATGAAAGTTTTCTCTTGTTTTAGGTGTACAATTTCTTTTCCAATAGCCCAAAAAGACTTGACAACTACAAGGAATTTCAAGAATTTGCCAATGTATCACCTCACAAAATCCTCCATCCATCACAAACAAGATGGCTTTCCCTAGAATCGGTTGTTAAAAGGATGATTTCACAATATTGTAATGTTTTTGTTATTTATTTAAATAATAAATTACTCACTAACACTTAATTTATATATACAGTATATTCACTTAAACTAATTTATATAATTACTTAATTTATATCAACACTTTTATATTCACTTATTTACTGTTTATTTGTCAAGATCACTTTATTAACGCCTCGGTCCGCTGATCGGTCCTTTTTATATACTAGTGCCTTTTTTACTAGAGAATTCTGGACTGCGGCTTACACAAAACAAATGCTTTTCGCGATATTTCTCGATTGCCGGCTCAATTCTTAAAAGACCTTCCGAGAACATGTCTATAAAAACTGTCACAATAAATCCCAATAGACCTTCTCAGAATTTGGCGCGCTCGCAATTTTTTTAACTCCGTTAACATAAGGTTACAGGACCGTACTTAGTATCTGCTTCGGTGTGCGAGTTCGTAACAGTACCCCCTCCTTAAATGAAAGTTCCTCCTGGAACTTTTGTGTAGCCGAGACTGGATGTTTGAATCGGCAACTGGCCGCATTTCTACACTTTCCGATCTTATGGAAATAGCAGGGCACCGTCTTCATCGGATACTGATAACGGGGGTTGTAGCTGCAAATTAATATCTGGACACCGGTATCTTGAAAGATAATCTCTACCATGTTCCTGATGATTCGCCAATCCAACTGGCTACTCGCTATCTTAGGCATAGCCAGTTTCTTCACGCTGGATTCCAACACATGGTCTCGTAGGTTTCGAAGTGCTTCCCACACATCGCGTTAGGTAGATCGATCTTGAAATTCGTTTTTAGTTACCACGTAGAAGTCGTACCGCGAATTATGTTTCAGTTTCAGTGTCTTGCCAGGGGCTGGAATCTGGTTTTCAAGTTTTTCTAATTGCCCGAACTTCTTTCGAAAGACGGTTGCCAACCCTCGTGCGTTCTTGATACGGGCGGGGATGTTGTATGCCAGTGAATAATCTTCCGGGAGGGTGAACAAATCTTGTTGTTGTTCCGAAGTGACTCCATATCTAGCTTTCCCGGTACCTCCATACGCGCCCATAAATTCATCGAAGGTGGGGTCAGATACATCTCAAATAAGGTTTACTCCTTCCTCTAGGTCATGGTCTCCTTCGAATGGCGCTAGTCGGTTTTGGTGAACTACTTTTGGTTTACCGTTGGGGATCTTGCTTATGCGATATATAACATCATTGATCCTTTTCTTGATTAAGTATTGGCCTTCCCAGGATTTTTGTAATTTTGGAGAAAATCCTTTTCTCCTCGTCGGGTTGTGTAACCATACTTTGTCCCCTTCTTTAAAACCGCCTTCTGTGGCCTGCGTGTCGTACCGACTTTTAATTCTGTCGCTGGCAACTTGAAGATTTGTTCGAACTAATTCATGAATATCGTCCAGCCTTCTTCTCAATTGGATCACGTAGTCTTCGCCTGCCAGATCTTCTCCAGGCCGACAGCCAAATTCCAGGTCACAAGGAAGCCTCATTTCACGTCCAAACAGGATTATCCCATTTCTGACACCAATGTAATGCTTTTGTTATTTATTTAAACAATAAATTACTGACTAACACTTAATTTATATATACAGTATATTCACTTAAACTAATTTATATAATTACTTAATTTATATCAACACTTTTATATTCACTTATTTACTGTTTATTTGTCAAGATCACTTTATCAACGCCTCGGTCCGCTTATCGGTTCTTTTTATATACTAGTGCCTTTTTTACTAGAGAATTCTGGACTGCGGCTTACACAAAACAAATGATTTTCGCGATATTTCTCGATTGCCGGCTCAATTCTTAAAAGACCTTCCGAGAACATGTCTATAAAAACTGTCACAATAAATCCCAATAGACCTTCTCAGAATTCGGCGCGATCGCCATTTTTTTAACTCCGTTGACATAAGGTTACAGGACCGTACTTAGTATCTGCTTCGGTGTGCGAGTTCGTAACAATATAACGCGTTAATCCTTTATATCACAGAGCAAGCCTTTGAAAGAGTGCTGCAAGCAGACATTATTTTAGAGAAACTTAGAAAGCCGGAAACAAAATTATATCTTGATTTCTTGGCATATATACTACCTTTATTCAATCAGCTAAATCTTTTAATGCAGAGTGAAAAACCACAGTTACATAGAATATATGAAGAGGTCACATGTGTTTTGAAAACCCTCATGGATTGTTATATTAAACGAGATATTTTAGAGAAGAACATGATGGTATACGAAATTGATAACAAAAATCCAACAAATTTCTTACCTATTGACGATATGTACTTTGGAGCATCAATTGCTGTAAGTCAAATTGACAAAAATATTTTACATTCGATTAAAGTAAAATGCTTAGATTTTTATTTGGAAAGTACAAAGTTTTTGGATCCTGTTTGTGTGAAATCCAAAGAAAAACACACAATTTCTGACGTAGCATCGCTTTTTCCAAATTTAGTTCATCCTGAAGAACTTCAGGATCATGATAATGAATGGAGATTGCTAAAAAATTATCCACTAGATGATATTGAAAATGAAGTTGTACCATTTTGGAAGGAAATTGCCAATGTGAAGATAGGAGATTCGCTAAAATTTCCAAATTTAACTGAGTTCATTTTTCAAGTTCTTTGTTTGCCTCATTCTAGCGCGGCAGTAGAGAGGATATTCTCCCAAATCAATCTAATTAAATCACAGCTTCGCAATAAATTAAAAACAGAAACTATAGAAGGTCTTTTGTACATAAAAATTTTTATGGAAAACAAGACATGTTACGAATTTACTTTAAATAAAAATGTTACGAAAAACTCGCTAATAGTAGGCTATTATATTTAGGAAAAACAGAAAGTAAAGAATCAAGCGATTCCGAGTCATCTTCATAAGATAGTTTTAAAATATAGGTACCTAGTTATGTTCGTATGTAGATCTGTATATATTTTATTTGTTGTTTTAAAAATAACACAATTGTACTCTCCGTTATATTAGCATTTATAAAAGTAAAAAAGTTATGTATTATGTTGCCTGTCAATTTGATATCGCAATAGAGTTTTTTCGATAAATAATACGTATTTTATTACTTGTTTTCATGTATTTTTGAAAATGAAGATACTTTCACGACTTTACACGATTTTTGGCAGCCGAGTTACACGATTCTCTCCGCACTTCATCTGGCAACACTGCCTTTCCATCTTCCAGTATTAGGCTTGTAGCCAAAGAGTGTAGTTTGTGTTGAGCGTTTTTTAGCTGTAATTAAATTTCAAATTTTCGACGGGGTCAAAAAGACGACAGGTTTGTATTTACGTTATTTATTTTATTTTACTGATGCATTATTTTCTTGTTTTTTTTTTAAATTAGAAATGAATTTCGACGACCAACCTGGTCCTTCCAAGAGTGTAAAGTATGGCGACAAGAGCTGCGAAGAAACATTACTAAACTGGGCTAATGAAATACTTTCTAGTGACAGTGACGCAGATTCCGACGCTGACCATGTTTTAAGTGATTACGAAAAGAGGTCTATCATACATAAGAATCCTCATTGTCCACAATTATATGGAACCGTTAAATTATATAAAATAACGAAACCAATTAGACCTGTAGTTACTTATGTTAATGATCCTAATAATATATTGGCAAAGAGGCTCAACAATATACTCGATAGTTACGGATATGAATCTCAGTACTCAATTAGAAATTCAATAGAACTAATCAAAAAGTTGAAAGCAATCCACTTGCAAGATAAGTATAAACTCATTTCGTTCGATGTTACTAATATGTTTACTAAAATTCCTCCTAAAGAATGCCTAATACTTGTAAGAAAATTACTAGTAGAAGATAATAATATTAATCCAGGAATAATATCAGATATACTTAATTTATTTGATGTATGCATTAATCAGAATTATTTCACTTTTGACAAAAAGATATATATTCAAAATGAAGGTTTACCAATGGGAAGCCTTATTTTACCTATTTTAGCTAACATTTTTATGGACAATTTAGAAAGAAAGATCTTTGAAAGTAATATTTCGAAAAATATTTTATTTTGGTATAGATATGTCGATGACATATTATCTTGTTTTATGGGTAGTGAACGACAATTAGATGTATTTTTCAACCACATCAATAATTTACACCCAAAAATTAAATTTACATTAGAAATTGAAGAAAATAGCTCAATCAATTTTCTTGATTTAAAAATTCAAAGAGTTAATAATGTACTTGATTATTCAATTTACCGAAAACCAACACAGACTGATGTGACAATTCCATTCAATTCCAATCACCCTATGTCACACAGACTGGCGGCATATAGTTCAATGATACATAGAGCTTTTTCAGTTCCTATGAACAAATGTAATTTTGATAGTGAGATTAATACAATTAGACAAATAGCAAGATCCAACAGTTATCCATTAAATATGATAAATAAGCTAATTAGTAAAAAAGAGGAAAAAGTGGCATTACAACTAACATTTCCTAAACAAGCTGATGAAATAAAAACTTATAAAACCCTCACATATGCAGGAAGTATTTATAATAATATTTAAAAGATAATATCTTCAGCAACGAATACAACAATTTCTTTTAAAACAGAAAGTAACGTTAATACAAAATTGTTAAATGTACAAACAAAAATACCACTATTAAAGAAGTCAGGTATATATAAACTCAAATGTCCAGAATGTAATGTTGTCTATTTGGGTCAGACCCTTAGGAATTTTGAAATCCGATACAGTGAACACTTACGAGCATACAGGTTAAAACAACCAGATAAATCCCACTACGCAAAACATATACTTGAGACCAATCATTCATTGACACCTAACACAAAACTAGAAGTGCTGCATATTTGTGAAAAGAAACAAGAACTGGATTTCCTTGAAGAATTGGAAATTAGAAGACATTTAAGAAACCCACAATATGAAGTTGTCAATGAACAGTTAAATCTAGGGAGTTCTCCACTAATAAACTGTCTTCTTAAGTGATAATTGTAAAGATCAGCAGATAAAGTTTTCCTGGTTTTCTATATCATTGCACAGTTATACTGATCTTAATTGGAAAAATGATATCCAGGATATCACCATAGGGCTAATAATATCTAAGCTTCAATATTTGTAATATCACATCTTCTTCTTTTTTCTATAAACATATATTAAGCCAATCACAAGTTAGGTTACTTCTTGGTCTAGCCAAAAATAACTACTAAACATAAGGTAGGCATAAAATGAAATGTAACTTCTGTCATTCTGACGATGATATTGATTTATCGAAACAATTGTCAATTTTTTAGAATTTTCAATTACTTTTGTTATATTGTGGAATTAACTAGAAACCGTGAGGTTCATTTAAAATACTAATATGAGCAGATTCCACGAAGTAAGGGTCGAGACAGTTAATTTCATATATTTGTTTATTTTCTTATTTTACATTTGTTAGAACGTTTTGAACATAGAGGTCAATGTGACCACACGTCTGTTATAGTGTAACACTACGTCTGTGGTGACGGGTTAAAAAAAGATAATAATGATGTGGATAATATACTAAACGTTAACAAATAATTCGGTAGGTTTTAGGTACCAGTCAACATACAATTATTCTCATCAAACTAGGGAATTGGTCGACTATCCCCCAAGTGAAGTTGAATGTAGATCACGCAACAATACCTTCGCGAATTGTAAATATATTACCTGACAAAATTTTTGTATTGTTCCGGTAAAATCGATCTATTAATAGTAACAGATGTTTATTATGATCTGTTGACCTATGGCCTCATCAAACTAGGTGAATTTAAATACCTATATTCGTGTTACATTATCTCGGGAAAACTGAACTCCCAACAAGAATCAAAACACGCACCCGCTATCTCGTATCATGTAGACAGTGAACCCGTAAATTCCAACTGAATTACAAAACAATTTCTCTAAATTCTGGGAAATCGAAGAAATCCTAAAATGTAAACTCTCTCAACCGAAGATGAACTATCAGAATTCATCTTCAAATCTACAACTAAGATTCTCGAAAGCGGACATTTCCAAGTTGATATTCCGTTAAAATCTGTCACAGAACACACTGTCTCACTGTTGCTAAAAATCAAATCTCTATTCGGAATACAAGAAATGTATTCATACATTTTCACTTGAACATGCGAAATATGTACCTCTATCATCGAAAAATTCGTTTTCAGAAAATAAATATCTTATTCCCCATTTACCAGTTTATGGACAAGTTCCAATTATGACAAATCTGCGTGTCGTATTTGACGTTTCTTGTAAAACCAACTCCGGTTTTTCGTTGAATGACATTTGTCTCAAAGGGTATCCAGTTCAGCCTGACTTCTACGATATTTTGTGTAGGTTCAGAACCTTTAAATACACATTAATTGTTGATTTAGAGAAAATGTTTAGACGAATTCGAATTAACCCCAAAGACGTGTTTCTTCAAATTATTTTGTGGAGACTCATCAAAAGAATCGCTAAAATGTATTGAATTACAAACTATACCGTACGGGAAGAATTGCAGTCCGTTCCTCACAACGAGTTTTAAACGAGATAGCAAGTACCAAGAAAAATCTTCCTCTAGCCTCGAACGCTGTTCTCACACAGACATACGTAGACGAGATTCCAACAGGGTGCGATTCCATCGAATCCCTTGAAAAACTCTATTTCCAACTAAAATCATTGCTTGAACCGGTTGGTTTCCATTTGCAATAATGGGGATCTAATTCTCAAACCTCAGGGGCGTACCGAGGGGGGCCGGTAGGGGGCGGTCCGCCCCAGGCCCTGCACCATCATAAGCCACCAAACGGCCAAAAAATACAAATATATTTAAAAAACAAAAAAATTAATAAATTATCAGGCCCCATGACGGCGAAGGCTTCCATATGTCAAACTACTAATTTTTATTAATCGCGAACTTTCGGCCCTCAACCACGCCTTAGGGGTTAGTTAGTTAGCACTTGGTCAAGCGTATATCACGACTCCACTTAGTCATCACGTTTATGGTAAGTTTTGTTGCGATTGGACTCTATCGCGTTTATCGATTGTTTCATGTTAAGTGTCAGCCTATTTCTATTGCCATAAACAATTTTTGACGAAGCCTATTGCTATGTATTGTACCTTATTGGTTGTATTAAGTCTTATCTTATATTGTAACATCCTAGATTACTGCATGTTTTTTCAAATAACGAAGTTCTAAAAAATAACCAAAATAACTTGATTCTGAAAAAATAACAAAACAAAAAATACAAATATAACCTGTTACAAGCTCTGCTTTATCTCTCATTTTTAGGATTGCCTTTTTGTTATTTTAAAAATATAGGCTAAAATATTATTATTATTTTAAGAGCCAAGCAAATTGACGATAAAATGAAAAGAAGTTATCCCAGAGGATGGAAAAAGAAGAAAAAACAAAAAGCTAAACAACAAGTAATTCAACGTTTGTCAGGTTCAATTTTGAAATTTACTCAAAGGGTGTCATTTCAAGCAAACAATGAAGCAGAGCTAGATGTGTCCAAATCTATAGAAAGCTATGACCAACGAATTAAACACAAAGACAATCAAGAACCAGAGGAGAAAGGAGAAGAACAAAAAGAAGGAGGACTAGAAAACGGAATTGAAGAAGAAAATGAGGAAGGGGGAATGGGGAAGACAATGAAGAAGACATACCCCCTTTGCTATGCTCTGACCCATACTTGGATCCACCTGAAGAATAAAAGAATTTATCATTAAATTTTGATGTTGGAAAATGGCCTATTCCAGTACCAGATGTTCTCAGGACCGAGATAATAAGACGAGGAAGTGAGATTTACCAACACTTAGAGGGACGATTTTTGGAGCTGTGCAGAAGCCTGGGGAAAATCACAAAGGTCATACCCGACAGTTGAACACTAATCGGTTTTACACCTTAGTGGAGAAAAGATATTAAGAAAATGAATGGTTTATTCCCCTGAAAAGAAATCATTGTTTCGCTTATGTTGCGAACTTTTTGATAACAACGATATACACGCTACGACATCCAGTTTCATCGCAGGATTCAATAGTTTGTGGAAATTAAATTCTAAAGTGTCTGACCATGAAAGCTCTGAATTCCATGTTAACAACTTCGAAAAATGGAAAACTCTTGAAGTAAGACTTTTTCAAAGCAAAACTATCGATGCTGCTCACCAAGACGTTATGGAAAGAGAGAGGAATCAATGGAAGGACATTTTACATAGGCCCTTTGATATAACACTTTTTTTGGTTATACAGAATTTGCCGTTTAGAGGTCATTGACTCAGAAAACCGAGGCAATTTCTTAGAACTTTTAAATGTTCTGTCACATTATGACCCTGTTTTAAATGAGCACAGCATACGGCTTCAGCAATCGTTGCAAGCAGGAATGATTCGAGTATCTAACTTATCGCGTGCAGTACAAAATGAGTTTATTTCTCTCTTGGGTAACGCGTAAATAAAGAAATAATTTCTGAAATCAAGAAAGCAAAGTACTATGGAATACTATTTGATAGTACGCCTGACATATCTCACACGGAACAGATGAGTCTAGTAATAAGATATGTGAAAATTGACAACAGGAAAGTAGAGGCCAAAAAATCATTTCTAGGTTTCATTCCACTTAGTGGGAAAAAGGCACACGACATTACAGAGGATATACTCCAATCGCTTGCTCAGGTCAGGTATTCTTACAGGAGTACAAACAAGGATTAAAGAACAAAATCCGAAAGCGATTTTCGTACCTTGTGCAAACCATTCTTTCAATCCATGTGGTGTTCATGCTTTTGGTAGTGTTCCTGCTTGGGCCACATTTTTTGGAACGTTGGAAAGCGTGTACAATATGTTTTCTTGTTTAACACATAGATGGCAGGTACTCGGAAACCGTTGGAGTGACCGTTAAAAGACTTAGTGATACTAGGTGGAGTGCTCATTATGATGCAGTGAAACCAATCTTTAAAAACTTCGAAAAGTTGGTCGATGCTGTGAAGAAATTGGGTGATGCTTCTGAATATCTATATACAAGGGGAGCAACGGAGTTGCTGATGAAAAACATTTGCAACTTCAATTTCTTTGGCTTCTTGTACTTATGGTACCACATTTTACAAGAATACCTCCATA
This sequence comes from Galeruca laticollis, assembly GCA_963921935.1. NCBI lineage: Eukaryota > Metazoa > Arthropoda > Insecta > Coleoptera > Chrysomelidae > Galeruca > Galeruca laticollis. Next base: position 7,652,648 of record OY998176.1, on the reverse strand, counting down.
TCCAAGATATTAGTTTAGAAAAGTATGTAGTCAAGCTGAAAACATTTTTAGAAGAGAGTCGGGTGAATAAAGCCTTATAATATGTGACCAACACCTGTGCTGAAATGGACACAGCAGAAATCGCAAGCGAGTCAATAAGATGATGCCAGGAAAAAAAGCTAAGGATGCAGATTTGATCCCACAGCAAGAATTGAAACGTTCTATGTTAAAGTGTATTGACAACTTTCATGTAGAACTGGAAAAAAGACTAACATCAATGAACAGTTTGCTGTTTTGCTGTTGTACACTCAGAAAACCTGGTAAGATCAAATGATGAAACTATAATAACTCATATACATCAGTTCACAGTTACTTTCAATGATCTAGAGTAAGATGAAATGTTGCCAGAAGTAAAGAGGCTCATAAGGCATTCTGGTATAAAAATTGATGATGCAACCTCATGGACATCACTACAATTGCTGAAGTTTATTATTGAAATGGACTTTCGCGAATCGTTGCCAATCATAACAGAGGCACTCAAACTGTTTCTTACTATTTGTGTGTCCGTGGCATTTCGTGACAGGAGTTTTTCAACACTGAAATTGATTAAAAACTATCTTCGTTCTACAATGAGCCAGTCTCGTTTAACAAGCTTGGCTATACTATCAATTGAAAATGACGTTGCAAAATGTGTTTCTTGATTTTACTTTTCATTGAAATCTGTATGTTTTGTTTTCTCTCAATATTGTACACAATGCACAGTTTTATCTAATTTTAGAATAAAATATCATTATAAACATATTCAGGCCTGTTGTCTGTTACCTTCATTGTTCTTGATAGTAATTTGTTTTAGAGTGACAGTGAAAAGACTTATTAGTGTTACTATGTGGAGTGTATATCACGATGCATTCAAACCAACCTTTAAAAACTTTCAATTTTAAAGGAAAAGTGAGGTGTTCTTCATAGATATATATTAAATTAACGTTTCGGTTATTTTTTTGACCTTCATCAGATTATAAAGTTCTGCGAATCAAACCTCAGCGAGTGTTCCATCATGGTAATTAATTTTCTACACTTTTGTTTCTGTTTAAAATTGTACTACAACGATACATTTAAAATACACTACATATACGTGGACGTTGACAAGAGTATTAAATATATAGGGACCCTTCATCTATAGCCGCCCCAGGCCCCCAACTATGTCAGTACGCCACTTTCTAGAAAAATATCGCAAACACAAATAACTGAATTTGGTATCAATCTAGAATAATATTCTGCTAAGGTTTTGGGCGTAAAATGGAATCCCATGTGCGATGAATTCCAAATATCCGTACCCACTGAATTCGTCAGTGAGGACATCATCAAGCGAAAAATTCTATCACATATCTCACAGTGTTATGATACCCTGTGTTTTGTAAAGCCCGCAATCGTGAAAGGAACAATGCTGATGCAGAAAATCTGGAAATTAAAATGTAACGGGGATTATAACATCACAGATAAGGAAATGTTACGAAAATGAAAAGAATTCCTAACCACCATCTGTCAAATCAAGCATTTAAAAAACCCTCGTTTTATTTTCAATCAGAAACAAAATTGAGCTTCATATTCCTTTTCAGATGCGAGTACCGAAGCATATGGCACATGTGTCTACGTCAGAGTTATTTACACTGATAAAATAGTATCGTGTATTCTGATATCTGCAAAATCGCGTATTGCATCACTGAAAACTATCTCAATGCCCAGACTCGAACTCTGTGGAATGATTTAATTTTCAAACCTGACCCAAAAAGTAAAAAATAATGTTTCATTATTTGACAATATATTTCTATACTATACTATAGGTACATTGGAAATTATGTGGAAAGTTAACACAATTAAGTTCATTCTATTCTTGTAGTGTCAGTCACCATAAAAAAGACAAAGCCCCTTGGGATGCTCTGCTCGACCACCTGATATAATTCAATTAGTTTTCTCCATCTGATATCCAGTACCATATTATCCAATAGGCTGACTAGGGCACCGTGAAAGAAATAGGCGCCGACTGACCGGGCTAACCACTAACGATAGTCACAATTCGTGCAAATCATTTTTGCTGTATACGTATTTTTTTCGTGGAGATCGAATGTGTTGTAAGGCACCTAGGAGTATTGAAACTTTAGATTTAGATTTATTCGATATATATACAATTAAGACTGATAGTAGTAACAGAATGAAAGAATTAAGGAAAGCATTAAACTTAGAAGTACCGGAATATGTAAGAAACGATTTAACGAAACTGTGTGAAAATTACGAAGATATATTCGCTTTGAAGAATGATATACTAACGCACAATAACTTTTACGAACAAAGGATACACCGATATACATAAAAAATTATCGCACACCACATTCACAATCAACAGAATTAGATAGTCAAGTAGAAAAACTTATAACACAGGGAATAATTGAACCGAGTATCAAATTATAATAGTCCAGTATTATTAGTACCAAAGAAGTCGACGAATCAAGATAAGGCGTGGAGACTTTGTATAGATTTTAGACAGTTAAATGAGAAAATAGTCACAGATGAATTTCCTTTACCTCGTATAGATGCAATTTTAGATCAATTAGGGAGAGCAAAATCGTTTTCAATTTTAGATCTGATGTCGGGTTTTCATCAAATACCTTTAGAACAATCTTCTAGGAAATACACTTCGTTCAGTACTGAAAAAGGCTCATTTCAATTCACAAGACTACCTTTTGGGTTAAACATAAGCCCTAATAGTTTTTCACGAATGATGTCAATAGCATTCTCAGGCCTCGCGCCGGAAAAAGCATTTCTTTATATGGACGATATAGTTGTGATAGGAATTTCAGAGAATCATCACTTAGCCAATCTTAGGAAAGTGTTTGACGCATGTCGTAAATTCAATTTATAATTAAATCCACAAAAATGCCAATTTTTTAGGCGAGAAGTTACATATTTATGTCACAATTTATCAAAGGATGGTGTTTCACCAGACAAAGCAAAATACTCAGTCATTCAGCATTACCCAGTGCCAAAAAATGCCAACGAAGTCAAAAGATTTGTTGCATTTTGCAATTACTATCGAAGGTTCATTCATAATTTTGCCGAAATATGTATTCCTTTAAATAGGTTAGCTAGGAAAAACGTAAAATTCGAGTGGTCACAAGAATGCGAAAACTCATTTCAGGTCTTAAAAAATGCATTAATCAATCCACCAATTTTAAAATATCCAGACTTTAATAGACAATTCATATTAACTACAGACGCTTCGAATAGCGCATGTTCAGCAATGTTAAGTCAAAATTACGAAGGGATTGACCTACCCATCGCATTCGCATCACGCGGCTTCAAGAGAAGCGAGCTTAACAAGCCCACCAACATAAAAGAGTTATTAGCACTTCATTGGGGAATCAATCATTTTAAGTGTTATTTATATGGTTCACCACATTTCATAGTAAAAACAGATCATAAACCACTAACGCATTTATTTGCAATGAAAGACCCGACGTCGAAACTCACGAGAATAAGAATCGATTTGGAAGAATATGATTTTGAAATACAGTATGTTAAAGGTATAGCGAACTACGCGGATAGCATATCGAGAATATCCATAGAAGAGCTTAAGGATTTATACATAAATAATTCACATGTCTTGGTAATCACAAGAGCACAAACGCAAAAAGAAAACGTTCAAACAGAAAAGGATTAAAGGAATAACGTAGAAACAAAAGAAGTAAGGATACAAAAACCTGCAGTAGTAAAAGTTTTAAATAATCTTGAGGCACATAATTACCAATTTTACACATTGAAAATAACCGTATCTCACTTAGGATGAGCATCCGGATCAAAAAAAATTGGAATTTAGTGAAGCCTTAAATACCGGATTACACAACTTCGACCTAGGACGAACGTTGGAAAAGCTTGAAGAGCTATCGGTAAGAAATGAAGTAAAAAGAATGAAAATATATACAAATGATGATATATTCAAAAAGTGCACAGTAGAAGAATTTATAGAAGTAGGAAATCAAAGGTTAAAAAGTATTCAAGTATCTTTATGCGAAGTACCAAAAACGGTACAGCAAAAAGAAGAGATCCAAAAGATATTAGAAAGATATCACAACGATCCAATGTTTGGAGGACATGTAGGAAATAATAGATTATTAAAGAAACGAAGAGCAAATTTCAAGTGGAAAAACATGGAGAAAGACGTAAGAAAGTATGTAAAGAATTGTCATAAATGTCAAGTGAATAAAGCGAAGCCTAACCACAAAGAAAAATTTGTTATAACAGATACATCTATAAAATCGTTTGATATTATTTACATAGACACAATAGGTCCATTTGTAGAAAGTAACAACGGGAATCGTTATTGTATTACAATATTATGCGAATTAACTAAATACGCAGTTATGATACCGGTTCATAATAAAGAAGCACACACTATAGCAAAAGCAATATTCGACAATTTTATACCGAATTACGGGCTGATGAAGGAGATAAGAACAGATCAAGGGACGGAATATAAGAACGAAATAATGAAGAATTTAGCGGAACTTTTAAATATAAAACATAATTTTTCAACAGCATACCATCACGAAGCAATAGGTAGTTGTGAAAGATTACATAGGACATTTAATGAATATATAAGAAACTTTATCAAAGATTCTAGGGATAACTGGTGAAAGTTTGTAAAAATGTTTGCATATTGTTAAAATACAACACCAAACACGTATCACGGATACACTCCTTTTGAGTTATTATACGGGAGAAAACCCAATTTGCCAGAATTTTTAAACGTAAAAATTGAACCGTGTTACAATTTTGAAAGATACGATAAAGAATTAAAATACAAGTTGCAATACGCTAATGAAAGGGCCAGACAGTTTTTAATAAATAATAAATTAAGTAGAGTTAATAATAGTGAAAAGGATTCTTCACCTGTAAATTTTAAAATAGGGGAATTAGTTATTGTAAAAAATGAAGGGAGAAACAAATTTGATCCACATTATTTAGGTCCGTTTAAAATAACGGGAATTAAGGGGGTAAATTGCGAGATTACATCTCCAGACAGTAAACAACAGGTAGTTCATAAGAATCGTATGTATAGATACAACGACCGGAAACATTTGTAAACAAGTGAAGTGTGTTTATAAACGAACAAGTAGTGTTTAATAAACAAAAACAAAACAAAAAACAGTCAATAAAAACTGTTATAGGTATAAGTGATAACGAAAAATTAAAATGATAATTTTTCTCTTCCAAGAGGGGATGATGTAGTGATCCCTAAAGGACAGTAACGGCAAAAGGACATTAGCTTAGAAATAATATTTAAATTTAGGTTAATATTAATTATAATATTTAGCGAGCATTGATCTAGGAAGGCCAATGATAGTTATATGTGTAAGCACGTTCTAATTGCAATGTAAACGGAATGTATTAAACGATCCCAGTGATTTTTATAGAAGTGATGTCGTTTATTCTATTCCCGAATACCGGTTGCTAGGTAAGTGTTTGCCTCAAAGATAATATGCCTTTATAGTAAACGCAAAGTATACGAGGGACACTTACTAAGTAACCACCACATTAGCATTTAGGGGTTCTAGTGAAATGTTTGAAGCTATTGATAACGGCAACTACCTAAGTTCTTTAGAGCTTTTAGCAGAATTCGATCCATTTCTGAAAACCCACATTGAAACAAAAGGCAATCCAGGAAAAGGAAATGTTTCTTATTTGTCATCAACCATTTGTGATGAATTTATAAAACTCATGGCGGTTGATCTAAGAGAACAATTTGCATCAGAAATAAAAAAAAAGAAATATTTTGCAATAATCATAGCTTCTACACCCGACATATCCCATACCGACCAACTTACTGTTGTTCTCAGATATGTAATTGAAAATGGTTCGGTAGTAGAACGACGTATTACATCTCCTGCTAAGGTATGGCCCAAAGCTTCAAGTATGGAAACAGCAGTTTCGAAAGATTTAGAAGATATGTCATTAGACATACAGAACTGTAGAGGACAATCTTATGGTAACGCTAGCAACATTTCTGGTCGATATTCTGGTTTGCAAGCTAGAATCAAGGAAAAGAACAAATTGGCAAAATTTATACCATGTGCTGTCCATTCAATGAGTTTAGTAGGAACCTGCGCTGCAGAGTGTTCTCCTGTTGTAACAAATTTCTTCTTGTTTGTGGAAGAAATATACTTTCTTTTCAGCATCAACATATAGGTGGGAAATCATGAAAGAGTGTTTAACACGTAACAGAACTGTGAGTGGGTCAGAACTACATGTGCCTAAAAAACTTTCAGCTACTAGATGGTCAGCTAGAGTCGATGCCTGCACCGCTCTTTATGACAGTTACGATGCTTTTAAAGAAGCTTTGAATTTTATTGTGAATGATACCTCGCAAGTACCTAAAATAAAAGCTGAGGGGAAGGGTATATTGCAAAAAATGTTAAGCTTGGAGACTGGTATTATACTCTCTTCATGGAGAGATATTTTAACTCAATTCCACAAAACAAGTCAGTCTTTGCAAAAGCAAAGTATGGATATAGTGACAGCCGTTCAACTCTATAAATTATTAATTCACTTTGTTACGGAAATGAGAACAACTTATAACAAATACGAGGAAAGCGGTAAATTGTTAACAAAATGTAGTACCTATACGTTGGATTCTAAAAGTGATAAAAAAAGGAAATGTTTGCCAGGAGAGAGTGATGATGGAGAAACTACTTTTTTATGGTAGGACAGATATGGAAGTAAATATGTTCCACGTGGTTATAGACAATATAGTATCAGAACTCGAGAGGCGAAAAAATTCGTACGATGAAATTAATGGATCTTTTGGTTTTCTTACAAACTTAGAAAACACTGGAAGACAATATAATAAAAGAAAAGTGCAGACATCTTCAAGGAATTTATACTAGAGATTTGGATTGTAATTTTGAAAATGAATGTGTACAATTCAAATATTTTATTCAAACTCTGAGAAAAAAACATCAAAAACTATGTCATGATTGCAAACACTCCGCAGCAGAAATTTAATTTGTAAGTTTTCCAACATGGACATTATTTTAAGAATATATCTATGTCTTCCAGTGACGAATTGTACATGCGAAAGGTCCTTCTCCGTGTTAAAACGAGTAAAAAATTACTTAAGAAATTCTTTAACAGACGATAAAACTGCTGACCTCTCAATATTATGTATAGAATGTGAGGCACCAAAAGAAAGAAATTATGACGATATTATACAAAAATTTTCAAGTATTAAGTGTCGTAAAATCCACCTTTAAATAATCGATTTGTACATTTTCACAAATACATATATATATTTTGTGAAACGCGTTTTATTTTACTTGTATTTATATTTTTACTTTCCTAGTTTAGAGGCGCCAAACTGATGTCAGCCTAGAGCGCTCTAATGTTTTAATCCGGCCCTGCTGATATCTGTTGATAGACCAAGTATATTCCAACATTTACAACTAGATATTAGAGTGTATTAATCAAATAAACTATCTACGAACATATTATATATCGTGAATATTTTCAACATTCGATTTTATACGAAAACAAGCCAGAAATTAATCGAAAATAAGAATCCTGAAACACAGTAAGTTCGGTTTAACAAATGAAATTTTACACGTGAAATTAGAATCAAATCAGTTTGTTTTGCGAAAAATGTATTTATGCCAGATCTTATCTATTCCCTTTTTTATAAATATACTTTTTATGCTTCTTTCATATATAAATTACGGAATAAATTTAAATAATATATAAACAATAGTTTATTTTATTTTTTAATTTTACACTGTACTGTGTCGACACACTGTATATGACGTCAACTATATCCTTTTTTTAATTACATCACTACTTTTGTCTCACCACATGACAGTTCGAAAAATTCGATTTTAAACGAAAATCCTCACGGTTATCACTTGTCAGTCACAAACAATCCATTGAATCAAACTAACACAAAAGATCCCCTTGCTTAGACGCGCTGTTCACCCTCATGCCTTGTATGCCCAACAACGACTGTTCTCTATTTTACATTGACCTAATATTATATTGATTTGGGATACTTTTTACCCCCAATCATTTGTTTACAAATACGAAATATTACTACTAAATAAAAAAACTTAAATTTTAGATTAAAACTAACTGGAATGGATGCAATTAGATGAATAAAAAAAAGTATCGAAACGTTTCCTTTATCTTCATGCGAATTCTACGTACTGAAATTAGATTTAACGTACCAGATTTTGTGTGGATATAATTTATATGCGCTATTTTGTTGATTTCATCAAACACTGATGGAAAACCAATATTTTCGCGGTATTTTGAGATTATTTAAAGATCTTTTATGCGGTTTTATAATCTGCGGGAATGAACTAACGCCATTGTGGAGGAAAGTGTACTAGTTAGAGAAGCGGCGCGTCGACGTTTTGACGCAATGCAGTGGCGTTCAGCGTTGAGGAAATTTCGTAAAAAAATTTGATAAACACTGAATTTTTCAATTTTTATAGCTTCTTATTTTGATATTGTAATGTTTTGTTTATTTATTTAAATTGTTTTTTTATCACGACAGGTGGGATAAATTTATACATACACCCCACTATGCAAATAAATATTACAGTTATGTTAATTCAACATCACATTGTGATAATGTTCTTCCTTTTTTGCCTCTTGTTTTCATCACATGCACATACAACCGCTTATGCCCAGCTTGTGGCTGTTAACTTTTGTGATGTTTCAACTTAACTTCTCAGCTATGTTAAAGCGCTGCCTTTTTACATTACTGAGATGTTACTAGAACTTCCTCAAAAGGAAGTCTTTATAACGAACTAAAAACAACATTTCTGTTACATTCTGAAATGCCTTTTAACATCTTGTCGATGTTAATGCAATGTCTAAAAAATAACATCTTATCAATGATCTAAATGCGACATTTCAAAAACAATAGTGTATTTTCTCTTAGATGTTGTATGGACATTACTTAAACCTCTAAATAATATACCTCAAACATTCTAGATGACATCCTATAGATGTTTCTGTGCCTAATCTGCAAATACAGGGTGAACAACTAAGAACGCTGGCTGTCGGCCATATTTCAAAAAATAGTCACGGTGGAACTTTAAAAAAATACCTTCAGGAAAATGACCCTCCCTCAAAAATCGCTGGAAAATATTTTTGAGTTCCTGCTATGGGGTGGAACGAACACTTAAAAACATAATACTGTGATTATCTCCAAAAAAACATACTAAAGGTATCCTAGAAATACAATTTTTGATATATTGATGAGATTATGAAAAAATGTGGTAAGGGATTTTTTGTCCTTATTCTTCAAGTAAGGGGTGGGGGAAGGTTCAACCTAAAAAACAAATGTCGTAACACGTTTTTGTTTTTTAATCGATATCAATGTTTTTGGCGTCATTTAAAAGAGTTTTTCCTATTTAATAAGATATGCTTAACAAAAATAACAAAATTCAACAATTTTGTCAACGCTACGTGAAAAAGTCGACAATTTTCCCATTTTTCTCGGAAATTTCAAATGTAATGAGGCATTTTTAAATTCTGATGAAAAGGGGTTAAAAAAATAGGAATCTATTCCAAAATATAAAATTTACGATATCAGATATAAAAATTAAAAAAATGCTTCAATTTGCATTTGAAATTTCCGAGTGGATACAAAATTATCTAATTTTGTTATCAATCTTATTAAACAGAAACTCTTTTAAATGCAGCTAAAATCATTAATATCGGTTAAAAAACGAAAACGTTTTATATTTGTTCATAAGAACCTTCTCACCATTATTTGAAGAATAATGGCAAAAAATCTCCTTATAAATGTTTTCATAATCTCATCAAGATTTCAGAAATTGTATTTTTAGGACACCTTTAGTATGTTTTTTTGGAGTATTATGTTTTCGAGTGTTCATTCCACCCCTAGCGGATATTTTAGAGACTGCAAAATATTTTCCAGCAATTTTTCGGGATCACTTCCTAAAGGTAATTTTTTTGAAAGTACCATGATTCTTTTCTGAGATGTGGCCTACAGTCGTTCTTATAGTTGTTCACCCTGTACATTTAAAATAAAATAGCAAAAAAGCAATAAAGGATTTAAAACGTGTTTATTCACTATTAATGAACAGTAGAGTAAATTTGAAAAAAACAGGTACAAAATTAGAAAAAAAAATATCTTGTCCAGGAATCCAACCTAAAAAAAATAAAATTGTGTAAGCATATTACATAACAAGTGTGTAAAGTGGAAACTATTGAACGCATTCAGTGAAAGCAAGGGTATATTAATCTGTAGTTGCCATAACGTAACATACTTTGAAACTGAATTAATAAAGTTTAACGGATACACATACATTACAGCTAGTTTACAGAAAATTTATTAGAATAGTTTCTTAATAATATTAAAACTAATACAAATTTTACACCATATAGATTTTATAAAACATTACGTTAAATCAACCGAAATCCAATCTGATTTATTATTTGTCTATGAATTATAACTAAGTATACAAACTGTAGCTAAGTAGGAACTAACGAAAGCGAAGACCACCTCTTCAAGTACTTCTTGCAAAAAATGTGCTTCCTGCAAATAAAATATAACACAAAACTGAAAACCATCCACCATTTCCTGCTTGTCATTTGTTTCCACAATAACTACTGTTGCTATGTTCCGATATTCCCGAACAGTACTGCCCAGTAGATTTAGCTATTCCAATTTTACTGAAATTCACTGGCAATATTTTCGCGGACTTTCTAAGAAGCCCTGTTAGAGACTGAAAAATTTACTGGTGCTACTTTAACAGAAATGGTTATGTAGTTGCAGTAATGTGACAGCTGACAGTACATGAATGATAAGTTGTTAATGTTATAGATTAAAAAATATTGTTATTCCAATCTGCATACAGCAAAAAATGTATACAGTTGTACTGGAAGATTTTAGCGTAGAAGTTGATGCTGAAACCGCTGCTAATCTTCAAGGTTTGTTCTCCATTGTTGTTCATATAGATGCAGCTAACCCAGTTTAAGAATGATTTTTTTAGATGCGAATTTTGTTAGGCCATCAGGAGGGAGCTTCAAAACTGACCGAGTTCACTTTACTTACCTGAAATGTAGTTTGAAAATATCTGGAGTATAATTATCAACTACATTTTGAATGTAACCCTCTATTCGTGGTATCCTTTTAATTGGTCCTCTAATCTTAGGAAGAATAGTCATTAAATTTATGGAATCTTCCATAGGATCATTAGAGACTGAGGTACTGGAGCTATCTGATTTTTCTGATGAATCAGAATCGATATCCCTTAATATTTCATCCAATAAGATACGTTTCATTTCTTCCATCGTTTCAATAAACATGAAAACAATAGGAATAGGTTATTTTCTGTACAACCAAAGCTTCCGAATCTACTGCCCCAATTGTTCCGAAATGAATTTGCAGTTTAAGATTACTGCCACTGTCAAGCGTTCCGAAATGGCTTACTGTGGCCAGTAACACCAGCAATATCGAAACGTAGCGTGTTTGTTTCGTTCGTCAGTTCCTCTTCTGTTTTCTTCTTTTTTTATGTTACTGTGATGTTTAATATGAGAGTTTTTAAATGAAACTCACGGTCTCTAGTTAATTCCACAATATAATACAAGTTATTGAAAATTCTAAAAAATTGACAATTGTTTCGATAAATCAATAAACGTTCTGTATGTTATATTAGTGAGAAGTATACAAATTAACACCGTATGAATGTTTCCTATAGGAAGTTGCTAAAAAGAAGTTCATAGGATGTGTATGTAACTGCGAATTCAAGTATTATTGTGTACATCAACATATGTTTTATTTACATGACATGGATGTTAATAGAGTTGGTAATAAAATTCATCTAGGAGATATAGGAGATATCTTATTAACGTTTTAAATAAACAACATGAAAAATCTCTAAAAAGAACATCACAAAAAAGAATTGTTATGTTTCTTGTTTAGTGGGACGCTACTAAAATTATTTAAACACTTAACTATCGACTTATACTTAATTTACATACACACTTAACTTCTAATTTATGTTAAAAATATTGTTCACTATTTAACTAAGTAATTTATATTAAACACAGTTCCCTTAAATGTTCCCTTGTGCTCACGACTCGATTAAAATATAGACTGAACTCACGGTTCACAGATAGTCGATTATATATTAAAGCCCTTTCTGAAACATTCAGATTCCTTGCTATGGCCTTGATATCGTGGATGAGATTTGTGAAAACATTTGCTGGTGGCACATAAGCTTCTATTGCGTTGCATGTTTCCAAGGGTTCTAAACATGAACTCGAGTTTTGAGTGGTCTCTTAGTAAATAATGACCCACATTAACATCAGTACAGAAATTGTTTACTACGAGTAGGGGTCGTTGTTTGTATACGTGATCGTTCCTTGTTGGTGTCCGACGAACTGTTCCATGAATTGACAATTAGCAGAAAAACCTAACGTTCGTCCTATGTAGCACGTATGTTATATCGCGATACAACTACAGAAAATTCCGAAATATAGCGGCCCACCAATCTTCAACACCTGGAATATAAACTAATATACTGGATATATCAAACGGTTATTAAGCCAATGTTGTGTATGGCTCGGTCGTCTGGTGGCAAAAAGGATTGCAACGAACGTCTATTATAATGAGGTTGTTTAGTATACAGCGCCTCACATGTCTGGTCTTTACGTGAGCTATGTCGACGACACCGACACTTGTTATGGACACCATCCTAAACCTAACCCCTCTGCATTTAGAGCTAGAGAAAGAAACCAGGATGGTCAGTTACGGACTTTTAACGTCAAGTAGTCGGGCAACAAGGAGCTACAAGAGATCACACGGGTCTGCTGAGTGAAATCAGTAATCACCACATACTCGAAATGATCCCAGACTCGACAGTTCCCCAGCTGCACATAGAAAAAGCCTACAACGTCCTCTTTCCTGAGATGATGGACTTAGGAGTGGCGGTTTCTTTTCACCCTCAGACTATGAGCTTGGCACGTTCACTACTATCTTCTAAGCCATAGAACTGAGTAACCAGTGAACAGGTCTATTAAAATCATCTCAGATAGCCAGGCGGTTATAAAAGCACTGAGCTCCAATCGAGTGAATTCTAGGCTAGTTTGGAACTGCGTTCAGATCCTTGACTACCTGAGCAAGTGGAGCTAAGTTACTTTGATCTGGATCCCAGAGGTCACAGCGGTGTGGGGGGCAATGAAGAGGCCGAAAAAAAGCCGACTGTATCTTCATCGGACTAGAACCCGTCGTTGGCATCGCAAGAAGCACCGCCTAAACATGTATCTCCAATTGGGCTAAGTGTAAAACGCTCAAGCTCTGGAGAGATACTCCGGGGCTCACACACTCAAGGGCGTTGATCATAAACTCTTCGAAAAAAACCTCCCAACAGGTCCTAGAATGACGTAGGTCGGATCTACGCATTCTGACAGGACTGTTGATAAGACACTGTCATCTAGGAGCACATCTGAGAAGGATCGGTATGCAACAAAGTGTTATGTATTTGCTGACAGAAATAACAAACCAATGTTTGAATATTTAGCGTTTATTCAAGACTCAACATAAAACAGGAAAGCCTTTATAAAACACGGCCATCGACCTTGCGACACCTGTCTTTGACTAGATTGACAGATGGCGTAAGCGCCATATAGACATATAAACAAATCAGCATAGACGTAATAAATAAAATATACTGCTAACTGCCTATAGGTGCGTTCTTTTTGACTGAGATCTCAGTTAATCTCAGCTCACATCAGTAGTGTCAGCGTTCTTTTTGTTTGACTCACTTTAAGTGAGCTGAGATTTTTCCTCCCCCTTCACCGATGCTGAATGTGTTGTAAGGGGATATCAGTTGGAATTGAGTCGGAAATAAAGTGGAGGGGATGAAGAAATATTTGATTTGCTTGGTTTATATGTAGTTTTAACCAAGGTTACTTAAGGTTTTAACCATTGACATATAAATAATAAACACACATAATCTATTTTTCTTTTGTTACAAATTATGGATACATTAATTAACATTATTATTAGATGCTGATACGAATCTGTCGTATAGTTTAAATATATCGACAGATCGCGCGCTTCAATTGAGATATCGTTCTTTTTGGTGCTTACTCACATCACTTTATCTCAGATCACCTTAACTGAAGTGATCTGAGATATCAGTCAAAAAGAACGCACCAAATATCTCCGATAAGCGAAATGCGTTCTATTAAGAGTGAGAGGTCTGACTCTGTGTGGCCATGTTAGTTATGCGCAAGTGCTGTATTTGCCCCCTGTAATATTTTTAAACGAAGATATTTGAGTCAACAAAAATTTCATGTCTGATTTTTGATTTGACCAAATAAAGTGCAATTATGTAATTACATTTTTTTTTCACTTCTAACATAAATCTCAAATAACGTCTATTATAGTTGCCTAGGTTACTTCAAAAGGAATAGAAATGAAGTAGAGAAACATGAAATATATAGTGAGCACATAACCAATTAGAGTTATTATTTTTATAAATCGTTTCTTCGAAATCTACACACTAATATGGCCATATATATTGACAAATTATGACGATGGGATGATTTTTGTTTTCAAACGGAATTTATTTTTATAAACCATTGTGGAGACATAGTTTTTAATTAAAATCTAAATAAAAGAAACACGTAAAAATCACAACACAATGATAAACCAAATAACAAAATCACTAAACATCCAAACCACAGCCTAATTTTATTACTATGATATGTCCAAACAAACAACCATAGAGAAAATATAATATATTATTTGTCGATGCTAACAACCTTCACCACTACCCTGAAGGTCTAAAAGCGTCAAAGCGGGAATGATACAGCCAATGATATTAAAGAATGCAACGTCTCGTGACTCGCATGCGCGTATTGATCTTGGCCATATACATGTCGGCTCTCTGATGATCGCCACGCTTCCCTGATCTCTAGGCGCAGTATATTTTATATATATGTATATGCAAATCAGAATACACACTTACACTACACGAAGGTCGGATTGTTGCTTCTGTTACGTGGAAGAAGAAACTGCAGAACCCACGGACTTCAAGGAAGTCTGGCATAGTACGATTTTCTAGAAAAGTCTGTCTCGCAATAGACAACAGGGTCGCAATGGAAGGCGTTATTGTCTAACAATCTCACCTATAACCTTAAATAAACAAAATTTCAACCATTGCATCTTCAAGTTAGAGTAATAAAGGTTCCAAACTCAAAAATCATTCCGTCTTTTTCCCTTGTGGTTTCATTGTTTATTGTGTTTACCAAATGGTGTTGGCTATCTGTTTCTTATATAAATTTCGTTAATCTTTTGTTTACCTCTCTCTATTTTAGTATTTAATAACATTTTACATATAATGATTCTGTGGTCACTTCCAGTGTCAGTTAAATAATCATTCCCTCATTCTGGATCAAATTTTTATATTTCGAAATACACTGCCAAGTGGAACACAGGTTGCACTGGCTGTGTTCCTGGATATCGAAGGAGCATTTGACAATACGAGCACTCGCTCAATATTGTCAAAGCTTGAATCCAGAGGCACAGACAGGACGATCACCCGATGGATAGAGAACATGCTAAGCAGTGTAGGAGAGCACAAGCATTCCTGTGTAGTGTCACAAGAGAGGTGAAGACAGAAAGAGTATGTCCACACGGAGGTGTTCTATCACCAAAGCTGTGGAATCTGGTAGTCGACGACCTTCTTGTCACACTAAACGAACTAGGGTGGTATGCTCAAGGATATGCTAACGACATCATCATTCTAATACGGGGAAAACACGTGGGCATCTCCCTGGAACTAATGCAGAGGGCAATGTCCGTAGTAGAGAGATGGTGTGATGCGGAGGGATCGTCTGTCAATCCCTCGAAAACCATCATGGTACCATTTACAAAACAGTGAATCGCAGAGTTTACTAGTGTGCCAAAACTCTTCGGAAATCAGATATAAAGGTTGCCAGGGAGGCAAAATAAATAGGAATCCGGTTAGATGACAAGCTAACCTGGAACAGCCATCTAGCGAGCATCACACAAGTCGTTCTCAGATTGCGCTAATGACGATGAGACGAGCAATTGGGTGCAGCTGGGGCCTAACTCCGACAATGGTAAACTGATTGTACACCAGAGTAATCAGACCAATGATGGTGTATGGTGCGATCACATGGTGGCCTAAAGTTCAGCAGCCAAAACGCTTTCTAAAGTGCAGCGAGCTGCGTGTCTGAGCATTACAGGTGCCATGAAGGGCACCCCAACCGCAGCATTGGAAATACTGCTAAGTATCCCACCATTAGATCTTTATATACAGGGGAGGCTAAAATGGCTGCATACATAATGCAGTGCAATGGCAACTGGTGCAAATGAAACATACTAAAATACACGACACCATGAAGTGCGACATCATCGAAATTCCACCTGACAGAATGCCCAAGGTCGTGGAAACTGAGATACCATATCGTGTCAACTTCAGTAGCAGATGCGAATGGGCCCAGGGAGAACCTCAACGCATGTTGAACAGTATCACCTGGTACACCGACGGGTCAAAGACCCTAACGGGTACAGGAGCAGGCGTTTACGGCGTCAGACCCAGACAAAGCATAAGTGTTTGTCTTGACAAAATGACGACCGTATTTCAAGCAGAAATAGCTGCACTAATCGAATGCGGCAGAACATGCATAGACAGGAAATATAACAAAAAGACCATCTATGTGAACACGGACAGTCGGGCGGCCCTTTTGGCATTATCAAACAACAGCTATACGTCGAAGATAGTGTGGGACTGTCACAATACCTTGAAAACCTTAGCAAAAGACAATAGAGTAATTCTTACTTGGGTGCCAAGCCATACAGGAGTAGCTGGAAATGAGGGAGCTGATAAGTGTGCCAAGAAAGGAGCTCATCTCACCCTCATGGGACCAGAGCCAGCATGCGGCGTTTCATACAGCGCCGTACGAAAAACTGGGTGTCGCTTGTATACCAAAAGCACTGGAACAAAATCACGGGACATGCTCAGTCCAAAAGAATGCTAAAAGGACCATCGAGTTTCTACGCAGCAAATGCTTTTAGACTGGGTAGGGAAGAACTGCGAAAAGTGGTAGGATTCATAACTGGCCACTGGATATTCAACGCACACCTAGTGAAAATGGGGGATTGAAATAACAAATCCCCATTGCAGGATGTGTGGAGAAGCAGAGGAAATCACAAAGCACGTGGTCTTCGATTGCCCTGCCCTGTGCAGAAGGCGAGCCTCCTGTACAGGAAAACATAGTCCGACGAATCTCAATGTTCGCTAAGAATTTAGGATGGGACTCTGCTTAATACCTATGAGTGGGGGTGCACAATAAGCCAATTAATGGCCGAGTGGCAACCATTAGGGCACCTGAACCCTAACCCCCTCGTAACTAAAAAAAAGTGGAACACAGTAGAAGTGTTTGATGTGTGGTATTATGTGGCTTCACGATCAAACCATTCGAAATATTTGAATCCATAGAAAACCTTTAAGGGTCCACCCTGGAGCCGGATTAAAGGCCCAGGAATTTTCACATAAATATCCCACAGTTCTATAACTTAATGTTTCACATCAAGCAATAATGAAATCAATTTTATTTTCATGTAACATTAGTATATTAGATAAAACAATGGGCACAATAAATTATTTCAAATTTAAATAAACTCAAGTTTTAACAAAGCAAATATTCGAGTCTTTTTCACAATCCTTGTACTCTTGAATGTTTCCAATATTATCTACCTGATCTTGTTTGATACAGGCACATCGGTAACTTTTGATGTTAACATCATAATACTGTCTTGGAACTCCGACCCAATCTCTTGAAATTCCTCCACTACAAAACAAGAACATCTCGGTACGATTAAAACATAATCATTATAGGTATACAATAATAATAAAAAGTTTCGTTATAATGACACTATTTAATTTATTCAAAATAGTTCAAGAGAAATAAGTAGAATATTAATTAAATAGAAATTATAGAAGTATATTTTGTTGGGGCTATAATGAATCTACAAGAGCTCATGGAAGAAATAATGAAAAATGGGATAGCCACCAATGATTGGCCATTACTATAATAAATAACACTGCCAAAATATTATCCAGAATATTTTGTACGTACCTAAATATGTATGTGCTAATCATTACAGTTGAATTATCCGAAGAAAAAAACAGTTTTCCAAACATCCAATTAGTTCGGATTATCCCCACTCTACTGAAAATTATAAAAAAAATTACAAACCTTTTATTTGAACACCACAATTTTGAACCTTGATTAACATCCCATTCTACATTGCAATTTGGAAATTTCTTCAATTCTTCCTTTTCATTTTCTTTAACTAATTCTGCTACTTTTATCAGTTCATTCACTTTTTCTCCATAAGGAGTAAGTTTGCCATTCTGGAAATAGTACTTTCCAACAAGTTTCCCTGTAAAAACAGCAAAAACAAATAAAAAAGCTCTTGATTAGTTTCACTACACTGTTTATTTTCCTACTAATCATATCTCCTAAACAATTTTTAAAGTTGCAGATCTATTTACCTACTTGATTATATTCCTTCTTATAAAACTTGATCCAGTGGTTCAGAGATCTCAATTCATCTTTACTAAAATCTACAACGTCATCAGAAACATCTTCTTTATCAAACCTACCAGTGACGAAACTTCTTGAAGCATCACATCCTACAAATAAATAACAGTTGTTCTGGAATGTGGACATTATTGTATGAAAAGAATTTTCAAATGATGATACAATTTATGGAAATATAACAAATGAGAAATGAAAGAGGAAAGATGTTATATGAGTATGACATAAACCTGCATAGGGTGACTGCACCAGTAATTGCCATTATTAGCAGGTGATTTCATGGAATATCTTGTAAAATCATAAAACATGACTTTTGTTTCTACACAAAATACAGATATGTAGTAATGACTAAATAAGAGATATTTACACATTAAAACCTTACAAAAAATGTGTAATTTTCTTTAGTATAAAATATTTTTGAAGTTAGCCCAGAGTACCAGTAATTGCCATGATCATATTTTAAAAAATCCAGTGGTTGCCACTGTATGTGCTACTAATTGCCACTACAAATTTTTCATGTACAAACAACAACAACCTGAAATAAAACGGAATGTACAATTACACTTTTAATTCTTAAAATACAATTAAAACATTAACCATAAACAGTTTTAACCATCAACAAAAAATTCCTTTTAAAATTCATATTTTAACCGATCTCCTGATATGATTATCTTCGGAAATGGTAGTCTGTCTACAATTTGGTTTATGCTAATAACACTCACATCGTTTTCGTTCAGTTTAAATGATTTCCCATCTTCGCACTTTTTTAAACCCACTACTTCTGCTTCATTGTTGGGTAGAAGGGCTTGAATCACACACATACTTATGTTCTCTTTTTTTCCCAGGGAAGGCCACCACTATGTAATCATTTTCTTTTACTTTTGAAGGAGTAGCTGGAACAGATGATTCTTCTGAAACCTCTGAGGTATCACTTCCAGAAGCTGCCCATTCTTCAGATGTATTAGAATCTGATGTGCTGTCTTTTCTTATCTTTGCTTTTTTCTGTTTATTTATGCTTTGAATTTTATTTAAAGCTAATTGTTTATTTTCTTTTTCTTGAAGTTTCATTTGTTTTTTCTCTTGTCTCATTCTTTTTCTCTCTTCTTTCGCTTTTTCTTCTTTTCTTCTTTTTGTGTCATAAATTTTTTCCACTCTTTGGACGTCACTACAGATGGTGTCTTTTCTAAGTTTCTCTTTCTCTTTACTTTTTCTTTCGATTCTGGCCATATTAGTGCTCTTTTAAAGGGTGTTCCAAGATTTGAATTTGAGTTTTCGTTGAGTATTGGAGTTCGGTTACTACAAGATTGCACTGGGATATCTGGTGTTCTGAGATCCTCAACCAAATTATTTGTAATGTTCTTTAGGGGAGTAGTTTCTTTGCTAAGCCCTGAAGTACTTACTTCTGGCACATCATCTTGTACAGTTTCAGTTTGATCTACTTTAGACAAAAGCTGATGACTTGTGGAAGCACCCGAGGAAGTACCAGAAACGTGTTCTTCTCTGTCAATGGTGACATTGTTTAAGTGATATTGTTTCCTTGCCTTAAGCCAAACATTCAAAAGTTCCAACCACTTTTCTTCTCCTTTCCAAATTTCATCTTTGACACATTCCTTAAATATATTAATAATATCAGGATCAATCAGAGTTTCTATATATTCAAAATGTGTTAGCTTTTTTTGTTGCACAGGCATAGCTTTAGGTGTCACTTCTGATTTGGTGGCTCTGTCCTTCATGCATTTAGAATAATCTACGGCATCAGGTGACCAAGGGAACAGCCCACATCTTTTGAACCCATTGACAATGTGTTCCTTTTTAACCCCATCTATTGCTTCCCGAAACATTAACGGAAAATTGGTTTTGTTTAATATCTCAATATTGCTGTCCAATCTCCACTTATGAACAGTTTTTTTCCAATTTTCCTTTAATGGTTTGAAAATAGAAACGTCACATGGCTGTATTATGTGTGTTGCGTTAGGGAATAAAGCCACCAATATAATTTGGTGGTCTTCACAAAAATTGCTGAGGTACAAAGTCAAGTGTGACTTGTGTCCGTCAGTGAATAAGATAACAGGGAAAGTTATTTTATTTTTAACAAGCCAAGGATAAAATACATTAGCTACATATTCAAAAAAAGACTCTCCTGTCATCCAACCTTTTTCACTTTTTCCAACTGCCCAGTCATCTGGAATATTGGACACTAGTGGTCCCAGTAATCGAGAATATGCAAACAAAAGAAAGGGCGGCAATAAAACACCACTAGCACTAACTGTAATAGCTACTGTTACAGATTCCTTGTCAGAGCCTTTTGCGATTTTATAGATATTTTTTTCACCCCTAGGACCAATTACTTTATTTGATTTAGGACAAATTTGGAATGCCGACTCGTCACAATTAAAAATCCGTTCTAGAAAATTTAAAGTGTCTTCTAGATTTTCATTTTTTAGGAAGGTAGTAACTTCTGAGAACCATTTTCTAATTTGGTGTTCTGTTACTGAAGCTCTTGTTGTAGTTAAAGTTTCAGGAGTTCTGACAACTACACCAGGATTTCTTTTAAAAAAAGATTCTAACCACTTGCGACCAGGCTTGTCATTAACAAATGGATTTGTACGTTGGGCGTTTTTCATTATTTTTTGTACTGTTATTAGCACGTCATCTTTGTGAGGAGAAAATCCCCTGCTTGAAATTGTGGTGATCCATTTAACGAGAGCGTTTTCTTCAGTTTTAGACAAAACGCTTGAAGGGCCCATTTTTCTTTCCATTGGTGTTTTTCCTAACACTTTGTTTTTTAATGTATTTCTCGGAACTTCATACATTTTCGCAGCAGTAGAAAACGGCATACCATTGCGACATGCTGCTACAGCGGCTTCCATGGTTTCTTGAGAATATTGAAAGAAAGGTTTCTTCCCTTTTTCCATTTTAAAAACCTAAACCAATAATGGCCACTAAAAAAAGTGGTGGCAATTACTGGATTTCTTCAAAATTTCTTGCACATATTTCAAACATATAAATTTGGAATTATGGAGTTTACAATCTCATTATTTTTAGGGTTATCCTGTATTATTTTAAAATTCACCAGTAATTGCCATCCATGACCATTACTGGAACATTTAATTAAAATAGGTCCAGTAATTGCCCCCCCCCCTTTACTCAAAAAAGTTGTAAAATCAGCAAAATTCTTATAAAATATACATATTCCCTTACCTTACTATTTATTTTGACGTGAAAACTATAAGAATCGGTAAATGTTGTCTCCTATTATATCGAAAATACTGTTGAGCGTCTCTTAACACAGCTGACAAGAAAACCTAACTAAAACAGGAGTGACAATGAATAATTAAAATGTTCCACCACATGTGACGCCATCTTATAGTATTATTTTTAGATACAGGCTGTTAGAAGAGAGATCACTGTACATATTAATTACAGATTTGGTGAGATTTTGACTAAAATATTCTTATTTCAGGGGTTATAAATAGGAAGTGGCAATTACTGGTGTAGTGTCAATTACTGGTGCAGTCATCCTATTATGTTATTTATAGATTTTAAACAAATTTTGACAGTTTAGTACACTCCAAATTCAAAGATGCACTTGACGATCTTGGAATTTCATCTAAACTCATTAACATTGATATAATGACTATGATTAACTCAAGAGCTAAAGTGAAAATAAACCAATAGCTGAGTGATCAATTTGACTCAACGTCTCGCATTAAACAAGAATATGGACTCCCTACACCACTCTTTCATAGTACTGCAGAAAGCAATACATCCCATTGACCAGAGGGGAACTGTATTCAACAAATCTACTCAGATATATGCGTACGTAGATGATATGCTAGAATAAACAAGTGACTGATCAAAGTATACAAATAAATCAAAAGAAACAGGAAAGAACTGGAACTAATTGTCAATCATAAGGAGACAGTTTACATGAAAATGTCAGTCTCAGAAGATCAAAGAACAATTCACGACCTTCAAATAGATTTTGCCAACCTAAAACTTCTAAAATACAAGCTTATTTCCAGGAAGACAAAGCTGAAGATCTATAAAACATTAGTACGATCAGTACTAACTTATGGGAGTAAATGCTGGACACTCACAGAACAAGACCAGGAGAAGAGCAGAAGGTTTGAATGTAATATCATTAGAATATATGAAGCAATCAAAATTAATGAAGCAGACTGGCATGTCCACCAACAAAATCCTAGACATAATGAACGGTGAAGACATTGTCAAATTTATGAAGACTCCGTTGGTTTGATCAGGCAGCATGTATACAGGATAAGCACAAAGAGCTATACTACCAGGAAAAAAGGAAGACCAATGGCAGCATCAAATGCTGGGTAATTTGAGGACAATGAAAGTCACTGGCTGAGGTACCAATGGTACTGGTCTGTTTGGAGGAGGACAAAGTCCTCCCCAGGCTGTAGTACCTATGGGTAAGATAGGGTATAACAAATGAGACATGGTTTTAAAAATCTTTTCATTACTAATATTTACAATAGAATATTTGATTGTGGCTTGATATTTTAAAATGTCCAGGAACAATCCATTTCTACAAACATTTAGTTGTTATCTTATAAAAACTTATACAGTTTTTATCACAGGAAGTATTCATATTAGGTGATAAATATATTTCTTTTGACCCTGTTCTATAAAAATGGAATGGAACTTAATATCAAGATAAAAGTTATCAACTCTAAATGTATTACTTTTCGACTCTACTTCTTCATACAGCTACCCCAATATCAAAACAAAAAATACAGGATAATAATTAGGTACTCAGAATTTAACGAAGATATTAGCATGTCCGATATACTTCCTACATAATTTATTTCTTAAAATAGCTAGCAGCCACCATACGATTCAAATGTACTTACCAACAAACACATTATATTGTTGATTAGGTCCGTAATGTTTTTTACCTCTAGTAACGTCAAAAACATTTCCTAAAATTGATAGATAGAGCTCTGGATTATCTACACCGTTGAAAAGTTTTAATTCTTCCTTCGTAAAAATGATACCTTCGGAATTGTTAGATTCGTTGTTAAAGAATAAGTATGAACCTATAATGGTACCGATAACGTTACTTACATGCTTGGGTAATAATAAAGCAATAATGGCAATTAGAAGAGAGCATACCGCCAATTTTTTATACATATTTTACCCTATAACTTCTCTTTGTTTTGAATTGAAATATCTAACACGTAACCTCACTAACTAAAAATAATAACCGCAGCGTTCACAACCTCACCACGAGAATCACCGAATGCACTCCTGACCATAGATAAATGGGAAAATTAAAATTAACTCAGTTCGCCGCACTTAAGAGCCACTTGCACCGTAGTTGTTAACTATGATTTACGACCTAAACCAAGTTTTAAGGAAATGATTATCTTGCACCGTCACTTAAACCGAGTTTAATTGCCTTAACTAGCTGTTAAATTAAATCTCCCAAATTCGAGGTATTATTCAACGTTTAAGGCTAAGCTTTGAATCTTAACCCTACATTTTATGTGTGTCTACACCTACTCTGCCTACAAGTGGTATTTTTTTGTATAAAAATATGGATTATTTGGAATTGGAAGAAGAAATTTTCTTAGAGGATTTTTTAGATACTTTGGAAATTAACAATTTCGGCTTTCGTAAGCGTATTTATGAAAGGTCAAATTATTTTGATGACTTCGATGAATTGAGTTTTTTTAGAAGAATCAGATTATTAAAAGGGACAGGTATAACTTCTGGAAATAATAGAAGATCAAGTAGAGAATATCCCCATGATTTGTAAGTTTATCATAGAATCATTATTTTTTGGTTAGTGATAAGGAAAAAAAGGGAAAAATAAAAGTACATGATTACTACTTCCTTATTTTTTAGAAACCATGTACCGTATCACCAATTAATCAGCTCCTAACCATCCTAAAATTTTATGCAAGTTCAGGAATTTAGACCCACACAAAAAAAGTATCCCACTTTGTGTGAGATTCTTTTTATTTTTAGTTCAAAGAGATCCTTAAACATTTCGAGAGTTTAATTTTTATTATTAATCCTAAATTAATCGCACTGATGTTTATCTATACTATATAATAAAAAAATATTTAAGAAACTGTCTGGAGTTGAATTTTAGGTCACCTTTGAGAACCTGTCCAGAGAAAAAATACACAAAAAATATTTAAACAAAATAAGCTTTTTGTTTTGTTAAACCTATTTCTAGTTTATCCAAACCAGATAATGAAAAATTGTTAAGTAACAGTGGTAATAAAAAATAATTAACCCTAGAGCGAGCGCGTGAAATATTTGGAAAATAGCAGGCGTGTCCGTCTCACAGACCGATTTTATAACATATTGTAATTTTTATATTTATCTTCATTTGGGGCTGTAAAATTAAATAACATTTTGTTTTAAAATTATTAGTTTTATTTTTAACATAAAAAACATGTTTGAAGAAAACCTTTAAACTAAAAATGGCTACTTATAGAAATCGTATAACTTTTTAATTATTTTCATAACAATCATTACAAATAATGCCCACGTGTTCAAGACATAAAAACTTTAAAACATTTTTGACAACAAAAACGTCTTTCGACTTTTCTTTGTGCTGCATATAGAGCACCGTCTTGTCTGTCCATCCGGTGGAGCATCTTGTTGGTGTGTAGTGTCGTGGTTTCCAGATATTTCGCGATTTACTACTGTAAAATATTTACTAACAAACTCGTTTACAGCAGGCGCGTTTTTACAATATTTCACCTATTACCGACCGGTATGGCTAAACGTTTAAGTTTAACACTAGTCACTAGTGTGTGGATTCATGATCTAGGAAGGTAGAAGGGGGGTGTAGGCGGTAAGACCGCGCGTGAACAAAAATCAATAAATTAAAAATTTCGTCTGTCTCTCGGAAGTCTCAGACATGAAGCGCCCGCTGTAGGGTTGATAGTTAAAAATATATATTAGGTGATTAATTAACACATTTCGGAAGTTTAAATGGTCTTTTTGACTAAACCCTGTTTGTCCATGTACAGGGTCATGATTTATGTCATTGCTCGGCATACAATTATAATAAATTATCGACAGTAGATTTTAGAATCCTAGGATTACTGCACAAACTAAATACTCCCACAAAAACACTCATTTGTTGGCCCAACAAGTATAATCTAGGTTAAGAATTATGCAAGTGAAGATATATAGTCACAGTACCAACTTATAGAAAAATTACCAGAACTGTGAATCTAGTTTAAATAAATGACGGTGCAAGCCAAACAGTTAATCTAAGTTTTAATAAGTTAAACCTGGTTTTGTTAACAGAAGCTTTGCACTAGTACGGTGCAAGTGGCCCTTAACTCAATAAACATACTGGAACGAGCACGTAAAAGTCGAATGTGTTGAGCGTCGCTTACTGATCAAAGTGCGTTCACAGAACATTCAACTAAACGGTTGTACAACAATTGTGTGTTCTGAGCGCAGCCATTGTTTGTAAACAATACAATCAAAATAACCTAAAAATGAAAGTAAATTTCCCCAAAAATGGAAAAGTTCTTAAAATCCACCGATAGACTCTATCGATAGATGTCTGTGATATGTCAGGTAGAATGAAGTTGATCTATCGGTAGACGATTATAAGAACGTATTGGTTAGATTCTATGGTAGATTGAAAAAGATATAAAAAAGAAAGAAGATAAATTTGACAATCATTTTCAAACCAGCCCAGCAGCCATCTTTATTAGTATTGACGCAAGTAAACTTTTATTTTTTGTATTACTAGGGACATGTCTACAAAATAAATATACACTGTAATTTATTAATTTTTAGTTCGATACAAAATTTAACCTCTTAAAAACATGACGTGCGTAATCTTTGTAAGATTGTTCATTGTCATTGCATATGATTGATGATTGTGCTTTCCCCTTCCAAATCTACCAGATTTACCGATGTTCGAATTTGGTTTTAATTACCAAATTCTCCCGTGATTCTATTTCAATTTCCCCTGTATAATACAAGTCGAATATTATGCTCAAAATACATAACTAAATATATCCTTATTTTCAACAGTTAATATTTCTTTACTTCACTAAAAAAGTCATTTAAATTTACTAACACCTAAGAAAAACAGATAAATATCGTTTTCTGAAATTTTACTGAACATATCAAAGTCCCCGACATCTTATCTCTTCATAAAAACTCTCTTCCAAACTCTGTTATCTGTATCTACGAAACCGTTGAAAACCCCACAAAAAACATCTTCATATCTGCAACATTCACTTGTTGTTCGAACGTTACATTTTAAAATACTTTTATCCCATTGGCCAGTTTCTAATAGTTTACTCATTCCTCGATCCTACGTCATCAAACATATAAATACGAAAATAGCCTCATTTTTACTTCACTTCCCAGATAGCTTTCACACTTCTCAGACACCCGCTTTCCTCATATAACGTGCTACATCTTCGTAAAACCAGCCGGCGTTTTCGACCCGGGAACCACCATGTGTCCGTAATCTTTATTCTTTTCATAAACCAACATAGTATGTGCACAATACTTTCAGTTATCGCGAAAAGTCAAGTGAATTCTTAATTGTCGAAGCAACAGTAAATAACTTATATTTCATGACAATATAAATCATAACGTGATATCAGTGTTTTAATTTCATTCTACGGTTCATCGTTACTTCAGTGACAAACGGCCGTAGTGGTCCTTCGATTGCCTCGTAAAACAACCAAAAATACATTCCCTCTAATTAACCCGAAGTAAAAGGGTTAATTTAGAACATGGTCCTGATTCGAGACCGGATAGAACCAGAAAATAGTGAAGCACAGTCCTAGCGAGAGCAGTGAAACAGCCCTTGGAGTCCAGAGAATATAGACCCTCAGCGTTCCCGAGAACTCTTCGAGAATTTCAGTCAGCAGAAAACAGACATTAGATAAGGTATTTATCGATAATAAAAGATTTTGTATATTTGCTTATCAACCAACGTAAAATTTTGTAAACATAGAATATAGTGTGATACGAAATTCAGTGATCTAACAATGCAAAAACATTTATCACATTTTACAATTTAAAATTACAGTCATGTATATTAATATTATAAGATAATATAGTTAAAACTGATGAATATTTTCATATATTTGCGTATCAAACGATGGAAAAATCTCATAAATTTAACATACAGTGGTAGACGAAAGTCTGCACTCAAATACTTTTATAATTATCCATTTACATTATTTGAAAAATTATTTCATATTTCTTATGTAACATAGACATTCATACCATACAGGGTCGTTTATAATTATCCATTTACATTATTTGAAAAAATTATTTCATATTTCTTATGTAACATAGACATTCATATCATACAGGGTCGTTTATAATTCTACATTTACATTATTTGAAAAATTATTTCATATTTCTTATGTAACATAGACATTCATACCATACAGGGTCGTTTATAATTATCCATTTACATTATTTGAAAAAATTATTTCATATTTCTTATGTAACATAGACATTCATATCATACAGGGTCGTTTATAATTCTACCTTTACATTATTTGAAAAATTATTTCATATTTCTTATGTAACATAGACATTCATACCATACAGGGTCGTTTATAATTATCCATTTACATTATTTGAAAAATTATTTCATATTTCTTATGTAACATAGACATTCATATCATACAGGGTCGTTTATAATTATACATTTACATTATTTGAAAAATTATTTGATATTTCTTATGTGACATAAACATTCATATTATACTTACAATGTCGCTCAAATAATTATATATTAACAATGATGTCGAACTATGATAACAGTATGCTATATTGATGTGCAAGAGAATCAGTTGTTATAATCCACAGTACCATTTAAATAATTGCATCGTAACAGTAAATGACTCATTGATTTACATTTCATGTTAACTATTTATGTCAAATAATTAATACATCATTTACAAAATGGATTCATTAAAGACGCAACGTGCAAGTTGCAAAGCAGCAATTACTCGTATTTACAACTGGTTCCATAACAATCTGGACGAGTCAGACAAGTATGCTTTCAAATCCCGAATAGTCAACTTAGAAAAATATTACTCTAAATACTCTGAGATTCAAGACCAAATTGAAACCATAGCCGTAGATACTGAAGTAGAATTCGATGATAGAAGTCAGATTGATGAGAAATATTACTCATTACACTGCAAGCTACAAAATGCTTACGAAAAATTAAACCCTAAAATCAATCAACCTAACCAATTATCTGTACAGTCTCAGAATGAAACTCATATTAGATTACCTTCCATAGAAATACCGATTTTCTCAGGAGATAGCACTAAATACACTGCCTTTATAGACCTTTTTAACGCACTAATAGTGAATAACACCCGGCTTACATCCAAGACTGAAAAATTCTACTATTTGAAATCATACTTGAAAGGTGACCCGCTCAATTTAATTTCTCAATTACCGGTAAATGAAACCAATTTTGATGTAGCGTTGGATTTACTAAATTCAAAATATAATAATACAAGGCAGATTGTTACTGCCCATTTTAACCGTTTGACAGCCTGTAATAACATTTCAAAATGTACTGCCCAACAATTAAGAACATTCACGTCCGAAGCTAGATCTATCGTAAAGTCATTACTAAATCTAAATATCAGTAAGGAAGAGTTATTTGATGCACTAATCGTTCACACATTAAAAACAAAATTAGATTATAATACAAAAAGATCTCTTGAAGAAAAAGAGACTGATCAAAATTTAATTGCTAGTGATAATTTTTTTGATTTCTTGGAGAAAAAATGTACGGTCTTAGAAAACTTGTTAACCCAAGATCCCAAACCTGATACATCCCATCATTATCGTAATCAGTCTTCTAATGTGACCACACCAACCAACAGAGTAGCATTATTTGCAAACCAACATTCGCATCCCGAACAAAACCCACATCATAACAATGGTCAACGCAATCAACCTTCATCTAGCGCATACCCTACTTCCAATTATCCATCTTCAACATGCTCATTTTGCAAGGAAACAGGCCATAAAATTTATGGATGTTCCCAATTCGGACGGCTGTCTATCCCCGATCGAAGTAAATACATTAGAGACAATAAAATGTGCTTTAAGTGCCTAGGTTCCACACACACAGTTACTAACTGTAAATCAGTTAAATCATGTTCCATATGTCAAAAAAGACATCACACGTTACTCCATTTAGACAATTATTCCCCTAGACAAAACCTTGACACAAGACCTGTCGAGAGAAATGATACTCCGACCGTCGCCATGGCCTATTCTTTTCATTCCATATTAAATGAACCATGCAACCTACACTCTCTCGCAACACAACCGTCAACTCAACATTCACTCGCTAATCACTCGTTACCCAACTCACTTGAAAGGGACACCTTTACTCAGCTATGTTGTGGTACAACTCGTAGCTCTAACCCCATCAACATTTCAACATGCTCATTCTGTAACAAAGCAGGTCATAAAATTTATTCTTGCCCACACTTCAGAACACTCTCTACACTTGACCGCAAAGAATATATAATAAATAACAAAATGTGCACAGCATGTCTGGGTTTCAGACACACATTCGCCCATTGCTCGTCTACCGGTGTTTGTGCCATTTGCAGAAACAAGCACCACACTTTACTTCACTTCCCTCACACCCACAAACAAAACCCATCATTGAGACCTTTGAACATAAACCCTAACCACTCACCACCAATGCAACAATCTCCAGAATATTATCGTCAAGAAACGTACTGTTCTGGACAAGACTCATTCACAATACCTTACGGATAACCTCTCTCATACTCATTATACTCATTATTTTGGTGTGACCACACCACTTTCAAATCACAACTTACCCTCAAAAACACTCTTAATTCACAAAACACTCTTAACTCATAAATAAATAATTTTCAAACCAACACTTACACTCGAATAAACGATTCACTTTCATACTCAACGCTCTTTCAGTGCAGGATAGCACTCATGCATTACTTAAACTCTTTCTCGTCAAGAAAACAATCCTTTAGTCCTCTGGAAGAGGACAGTGATACTTATATACTTGAAACTATGTGAAAAACTTAAAATTATACTTGAACATTGAGAAACAAATACTTTAACACTTAAAACCCTGGGCGATTAACAAAAAAAAAGCTTAGACACTTTGACATGAACATTACTCTTATGTGAATACCTGGATAAAGGTATTGAAATGAAGAAGAATATACTTGGTTGAAAATATGAAGATACTTGGTTGAAAATATGAAGATACTTGGTTGAAAAAAGGAAGATACTTGGTTGAAAAGATGAAGAAATTTGGTTGAAAAGATGAAGAAACTTGGTTGAAAATATGAAGATACTTGGTTGAAAAGATGAAGATACTTGGTTGAAAAGATGAAGAAACTTGGTTGAAAAGATGAAGAAACTTGGTTGAAAATGAAGATACTTGGTTGAAAAGATGAATATACTTGGTTGAAGATGAAGATACTTGGTTGAAAAAGAAGATACTTGGTTGAAAAGATGAAGAAACTTGGTTGAAAAGATGAAGATACTTGGTTGAAGAAGATGCATGGTTGAAGAAGATGATACTTGGATAATATAAACACTTGGGTGACGTTTAGAAGAAAACGGCATCCCCCCTTACTCATATGTTACTTAAACAATCACATTGACGACACTTTGAATTTAAAACGACTTGACAAAAACATTGTATACATATCTTACCCTCCTTTTCTTGACGAGAACAGAAATAACTCCTTTACATTAATTAAAACATTTTAAAAAACTCATTCTTACCCGCAAAAGAGTCGGGTCCCCTTAACACAAACATCTATAATCACAAAAACATATACAAAAACAATCTCAGAGTTAGAAAAACTCTCTCATCATACTTAAACACTCGTGGTCACTACCTTACATTTACTTTTATGCTAACTCACACTTACATAATTACTTGCACTAGCATACAATTGCACCTTAATCATACTTATACTCATATTGGCACTCAAAGCTCACATTCATAATACTTTTACACTTATTCGTACATACTCGTATTTACATTTGCAGTCACATTCATTCATACTTACTCCTACTCACTTGTTGCACGCATTCGTACTTGCTCTAGTCTCATGAGCATACTCTCTTACTCACCCTCACTCTACAATTCATTCCTCCGCCTAGAAAGGGAGTAGCGCAAGCTACATTGGAGTTTTCACGTTCTCCGAAGAAAAACGTTCCCTTTCTTACCCAGCACCATTCATTCTGATACAATAACAACCCGGAAAAAATACCCACATGAGCTTTCCATGCTCTCTCATGGAATTTCACACCCCTTCACAACTTGGCCCCCCTTTTTGTTTACATATGTCCGAGGTTCCTGGACCGTTACTCGTAAAACAAACTGGTACCACACTTGTCGGAATAGAATCGACTTAAACATTCTCTTACATTTCTCTCATTATCTCATTAAACACTGGGAAGTCCGAGGTTCCTGGACCGTTACTCGTAAAACAAACTGGTACCACACTTGTCGAAATAGAATCGACTTAAACATTCTCTTTCGCTTCTCTCATTATCTCATTAAACACTTTGAAGTCCGAGGTTCCTGGACCGTTACTCGTAAAACAAACTGGTACCACACTTGTCGAAATAGAATCGACTTAAACATTCTCTTACATTTCTCTCATTATCTCATTAAACACTGGGAAGTCCGAGGTTCTTGGACCGTTACTCGTAAAACAAACTGTTACCACACTTGTCGAAATAGAATCGACTTAAACATTCTCTTACATTTCTCTCATTATCTCATTAAACACTGGGAAGTCCGAGGTTCCTGGACCGTTACTCGTAAAACAAACTGGTACCACACTTGTCGAACTAGAATCGACGTAAACATTCTCGTTCTTTACTGCATTTATTATCCTTTTATGTGAATACCTGGACAAAGGTATTATTCTTTTATGTGAATACCTGGACAAAGATATTATTCTTTTATGTGAATACCTGGACAAAGGTATTATTATCTTCTTATCGGTTACAACTCTAGTCCATTTCTAGAGTATATATCTTACACTCTTATCGTTTACAACTCTAGTCCATTTCTAGAGTATATTGCTTACACTCTTATCGTTTACAACTCTAGTCCATTTCTAGAGTATATTGCTTACACTCTTATCGTTTACAACTCTAGTCCATTTCTAGAGTATATTGCTTACATTCTTATCGTTTACAACTCTAGTCCATTTCTAGAGTATATTGCTTACACTATTATCGCTTACAACTCTAGTCCATTTCTAGAGTATATTTCTTACATTCGTGCCCTTACCAAGCAAGAACTAGCATACATCTAGGCCTCTTGTTTATTCGTTACATTCATGACGTTAGAGTCCTTACAACACTCTAACCTCAACTCTTATTCATTCGTTACATTCATGACGCTAGAGTCCTTACAACACTCTAACCTCAAATCTTATTCATTCGTTACACTCATGACGTTAGAGTCCTCACAACACTCTAACCTCAAATCTTATTCATTCATTATATACATGACGTTAGAGTCCTTACAACACTCTAACCTCAACTCTTATTCATTCGTTACATTCATGACGCTAGAGTCCTTACAACACTCTAACCTCAACTCTTATTCATTCGTTACATTCATGACGCTAGAGTCCTTACAACACTCTAACCTCAAATCTTATTCATTCGTTACACTCATGACGTTAGAGTCCTCACAACACTCTAACCTCAAATCTTATTCATTCATTATATACATGACGTTAGAGTCCTTACAACACTCTAACCTCAACTCTTATTCATTCGTTACATTCATGACGCTAGAGTCCTTACAACACTCTAACCTCAAATCTTATTCATTCATTACATTCATGACGTCAGAGTCCTTACAACACTCTGACACACATTAGATAACTTTACAACCCCTACACATATTTACATAGTTACTCTCTAAATTATTCACTTTCATTCACAAACCTGCATCAACACTGTACACACACTCACGCTCCATACCCTTTCACTAACATCAGCATTCGATGTCTGAGAGCAGCCATCTCTCACCTCTCTTCCATTCTTCCCGCGCCCCCAATATGTTCGAATTTGGTTTTAATTACCAAATTCTCCCGTGATTCTATTTCAATTTCCCCTGTATAATACAAGTCGAATATTATGCTCAAAATACATAACTAAATATATCCTTATTTTCAACAGTTAATATTTCTTTACTTCACTAAAAAAGTCATTTAAATTTACTAACACCTAAGAAAAACAGATAAATATCGTTTTCTGAAATTTTATTGAACATATCAAAGTCCCCGACATCTTATCTCTTCATAAAAACTCTCTTCCAAACTCTGTTATCTGTATCTACGAAACCGTTGAAAACCCCACAAAAAACATCTTCATATCTGCAACATTCACTTGTTGTTCGAACGTTACATTTTAAAATACTTTTATCCCATTGGCCAGTTTCTAATAGTTTACTCATTCCTCGATCCTACGTCATCAAACATATAAATACGAAAATAGCCTCATTTTTACTTCACTTCCCAGATAGCTTTCACACTTCTCAGACACCCTCTTTCCTCATATAACGTGCTACATCTTCGTAAAACCAGCCGGCGTTTTCGACCCGGGAACCACCATGTGTCCGTAATCTTTATTCTTTTCATAAACCAACATAGTATGTGCACAATACTTTCAGTTATCGCGAAAAGTCAAGTGAATTCTTAATTGTCGAAGCAACAGTAAATAACTTATATTTCATGACAATATAAATCATAACGTGATATCAGTGTTTTAAT
Organism: Galeruca laticollis; assembly: GCA_963921935.1. Classification (NCBI taxonomy): domain Eukaryota; kingdom Metazoa; phylum Arthropoda; class Insecta; order Coleoptera; family Chrysomelidae; genus Galeruca; species Galeruca laticollis. Next base: position 7,618,176 of record OY998176.1, on the reverse strand, counting down.
TTCATTCTACGGTTCATCGTTACTTCAGTGACAAACGGCCGTAGTGGTCCTTCGATTGCCTCGTAAAACAACCAAAAATACATTCCCTCTAATTAACCCGAAGTAAAAGGGTTAATTTAGAACAACCGAGTTTAAAGCCCTTTACAACTGATGTATGTTCGATAGAACTATCGGTGAATTTAAGAACGCTGGGATGATTCTATTGACAATATATCGGTAAATTTAAGAACGGCTTTGGTAGACACCGTATTTATCGATAGATGTATCGGTAAATTTAAGAACTTCTCTAATATATCGGAACTTAAATTATGAAATAACCCCGAACTGGAGAATTATTCTTCTGCGAATTCGCGTCTGTATGAAACAAGCTTAACAAACCACCTCGGGCGAAAAGTCTCAAAAAGGATTCAAGCGTTTTCGATTTAGCTGCACCGGCTGAACTGAGTGCGCAATCAGTTCAAAAGTTGTGTTCGATTATGGTTTTCAGACTTGCACTCTTCCAGTTTCACGTGTTCGATTTACAAGCGGCACTCTTCGAGTGCTCCCTCAGTTCAATTTTACTTGAACTGAAACGAAAGACGGTGCAGTCCGTTCAGTTCAGTTTTAAATGGCGCCAAATATAAAAAATTTCTAATTAGCATAGCTAACCGTATCGCTTTCATCTTCAGATAGTTGTTCGGATGAAGAAATATTTTTTATAAATCCTAAAGGAAATATCAATATACTCGATTTTACTAATGTGATAAGGAAATATTTACATGAAGAAATAAGTGTACCATATTTCGTTGGAAAACATTTTTCTTAAAGTCTTTTCTATCTACTTGAAGAGTAAATTTGTATGTTTCATATATTATAAAATATATGAATATTATAAAATATACTCCTATATGTAGTGCTGTTCATGTTCGTATGGTGTCTTGCTCCTTGCTTTCCTGCTGCTTGTTTGTTTTCCACCTTTTGACCGAAAGTTGGGTTCGAAACACTGCACTGGCAATTGAACGGATGTTCGATTTAAAGCGCACTTTTTAGTGCAATCATGTGAACTAGCATGCCCTCGCTAAGTTTTGTGACGTCATTTCAGGGCAAACCAAACTTGCAGATTGCAGGTAAATCGAAAGCGCTATAAGTCTATGGATTTTGATGACTAATCAAAAATTCTGACACGTGGAAAATCAACATATTTCCTGTGACATAATGGTGGTTCAAGGTTGAAGTTTAAATTTTTGGCAAATGGTTTATAATTGGAGTTTTTTATTTTTATACATAATTTAAATATAAAATCAATGAAATGATCTTGTCACTGTTATTGAATAACATTCGTAATGATTGTTTTTTCTAGGTTTGTGGCGTTCACAAATAGGCACCCCATTATAAGGGGAATGCTTTCCTATGGAACAATCTGGCCTATATCTTGTATTATCCAACAAACCATTGCTGGTAAAACATGGGAAAATTATGACTGGATACATGCATTAAGGTTTAGTTTGTACGGTGGGCTGTTTACTGCACCAACTTTATATGGATGGATAAGATTGTCTTCAGCAGTATGGCCTAAAAGTACACTGAAGACATCTGTGACAAAGGTATACTATAACATTACTTTAAGTAATATATCACAAATATTGTTTAAGCTTCAAAATTCATATATTTATTAATATTTTGAAAGTATAATTAAAGGTCTCTTCTTTCAATTATGTTACAGGCATCAGTCCTATTATAATAATACGACTAGGTGTATTGTTGTACTACTCAAATAATCCAAAAATCTCACAATATGACTAATAATTTTAGATGCATGTTGCTTGCTAGTTTAAATTATTAAAATGAACCCACGTGTAATTGTTTTAGTAGGTATCTGACTAGATTAAATTCGTCATATAATATGACTGACAATATGCTAGTCCGAATGTCTCTTGCTTGGCTTGCAAGAACACTTTTTAACAATGGTGTAGGCCCTTTTCTTTCAGTACCTTTCCCCAAAGTCAAAGTAGAGATCCTTACATTTTTTGTGGATACAAAAATGAACCCAGGAGATACCAATTTTTATACCGTATTCAGTGTAATCTATCTAATCTTTTACAAAAATAATAGGATGAACTGTCCAGTGAATGACCACTTTAGGCAACAGTGATATATACATATTTGTTAATATGTTGGGTTTGTTTTTAAAATGAAAGAGTAATGATAGGTTAGATGCATTTGTGTACTAATTTTACTTTTTCAACATAAAAATGTTAACATGTCTATTTGTTTAAAATATTCAATAATTTTTAGGATATTGTGCTTAAAATCCTAATAAATGACCAGTTTCTTTCAGTAATTGACCAAATAAAATACCAGTAAATTACTACAAACTCTACTTTATTTTCAAAAAAAAAACAATTGAAGCTTAGTTAAAAAATATTTTGAGTGAATGAAACGACGAGTACTCAGTGTGTATTTATTATAAAAATTCAGCTAAACGCTTTCGGCGATTAGGCCATTCTCAGAGCTATCGTCATAAAAAAATCCTATAACAGGTGTCAAAAAACATCCAGTGAATCAAAATGAACAAATGTATGATGTTAAGTCATTGTTACAATAAAATGATTAAAAAACATTAAAATACCCTTTTAAGAGGTTGTACAAGTATATTTTACATAATGAAACGTCCCATTCTAAAGCGTAAACTGAGTTAGAGTTTACACTTTTGAATGGGACGTTATTTTTACGTTTTTTAACTAGAATAACACAAAAAACGGTTTTTAGAAAAAAATCCTGAGTGTATGTCGTCGTTGTCGTCAGCCACTTTTCGTTACACGTCTTGTTAGAATGATACAGCCTCCGGAGTGCAACAAGTCACCAGTTTTATGATTGAATATTGTTCAGGACATCTCACAGATGAACCCTATTGATTTTCAGCTCACCAGAGCTAGTATAACGGGTGCTATGGTACTTAAAGTACGACATTTTTGTCATTTTTTGAGAAATTTCAGTTTGTTAGCACGATACAGCCTCCAGTGTGCGACAAGTCACCAATTTTATGATTGAATATTACAACGAATTCTATGGTACTCTAAGTACCAAATTTTTGGAGAATTTTCAGTTTGTTAGCACCATACAGCCTCCAGAGTATATACAAGTGACCAATTTTATGATTGAATATTATTCAGGGCGTCTTATAGATGAAACTTATTGATTTTTAGCTCACCAGAGCTAGTAAAACGGGTGCTATGGTACCTGAAGTGCCATATTTTTGGTTATTTTTGGAGAAATTTAGGTTTGTTAGCACAATACATCCCCCGAAGTGTGTACAAGTGACAATTTTATAATAGAATATTGTTCGGGGCATCTCACAGATGCGGAAAAGTTATTTTTAATCTTTAAAACCGTTTATTTTTAGGTTTAGTTGCAACTTCCAACTTTGGAAAGTGTAAGTGTTCCTTCCAGGGGTCTTTGGCTTTAAGAGAGGTGTTTTATCTAACATTTAAACTCAAATGTGTCACTTTTGATTCATTGTGCTCCTCATCTTGATTTTGTTCCATTTCTTCCTCTATTTCATTTAGATTGGTAATCTCTGGGGTGCTGTCTTTACTTCCTTTATCTATATAATCTACATTTCTAGTTTCTACTACTTCCTGATAATCTTCAGTTTCTGTCTCCGTTATTATTGGAACATTATTTCTAGTATTTTCTCTTAGGTCTTCTAGTATAATATTTTCATTTTGATGGGAATCCCCCTCTTCATTTTCATTATCTATATAATCTACAAGTCTAATTTCATCAACTTTTAGTGATTCGCAGATTGATCTCAATAAGAAACTTGAAACTTTACATGAATACTCGGTCTGTAACAAACTTTCAGTAAATATTTCAAGGACTAAAGTCATGATATTTGGGAGAGGTGGCTTCCAGAATAATTACAATTTTTATTATAATGATGGAAAACTTGATATTTTTAAACAATTTTCTTATCTTGAGTTACTTTTTACTTCGTCCTCGTTGTCTGTTAATGACAGTGACTAAACTGAAACAAGCCTTTGCTGCCGTCACTGATATAATGGTTCGCTCCAGAATGACTTCTTGGGAGTCAACATTGAAATTATATAATTCTATTATAATATCCATGCTGTCATATTGCATTGGTGTCTGGGGTCTAAGATATGGAAATATCCTTGAACGAGCCCAAGTAGGTTTTTTTAAAAACCTACTTCGTTTCCTAGGAAGTACCCCAGATTACGTTGTTAGGCTGAAAGCTTCAATAATAAAATTAGATTACACTGTTTTTAAAAGCGCTTTATGTTGGCTATCAAAAGTTATAGCAATGGACGACTTACGTCTACCAAAAATTTGTTTTCTACGTCTACTCCAACTTGGACGATGATCGTTGTGATAATACTTACAACTGGGTGGCACAAGTAAAATCTGTCTTCACTTTGTTAAGCAGAATCAATCTCTGGAATCTTTTTATAAATGACAGAACTAAATTTTTAAAAATCTGTAATGAAATACTTGCTTATATGAAAATAAGCTAAGATCAGATGATTCTTCTGAATCTCTCTGGTTATTTAAATTTATAAATAATAACTCTTACTTAAAACGAAACCTACCATCACATGTCCTTAAAATTATAGCACAAATCAGAACGGGTAGCAAAAAAATGATTAAGTTTACTTATAAAGGTTCAGCATACATAATAAACAGCGAAGAAATCTGCACAATATGTAATCTAAAAGCGCCAGAGTCCGGCTAGCACATATTTTTTGAGTACCCTCTATACCAACCGTACAGAACGATTTATCTGACATATTGCAAATATTGATTCTCTGATGGTTAAGATCCTTGACACTGGGACCTCCAGGCAATTGACAAATGTAGCTTATTACTTACTTATTAATTTTGTTTGTGTTTAGGGCCCTTGCAATAAGATTTTGTAAATTTCTTAAATGCAATAAAGATAATAATAATTTCGAAATTGACTGTCTCGACCCTTACTTCGTGGAATATGCTCATATTAGTGTTTTTAAATGAAACTCAAGGTCTCTAGTTAATTCCACAATATAATACAAGTTATTGAAACTTCTAAAAAATTGACAATTGTTTCGATAAATCAATATCATCGTCAGAATGACAGAAGTTACATTTCATTTTATGCCTACCTGATGTTTAGTAGTTATATTTGGCTAGACCAAGAAGTAACCTAACTTGTGATTGGCTTAATATATGTTAATGGAAAAAAGAAGAAGATGTGATATTACAAATATTGAAGCTTAGATATTATTAGCTCTATGGTGATATCCTGGATATCATTTTTCCAATTAAGATCAGTATAACTGTGCAATGATATAGAAAACCAGGAAAACTATATCTGCTAATCTTTACAATTATCACTTAAGAAGACAGTTTATTAGTGGAGAATTCCCTAGATTTAACTGTTCATTGACAACTTCATATTGTGGGTTTCTTAAATGTCTTCTAATTTCCAGTTCTTCAAGGAAATCCAGTTCTTATTTCTATTCACAAATATGCAGTACTTCTAGTTTTGTATTAGGTGTCAATGAATGATTGGTGTCAAGTAGATGTTTTGCGTAGTGGGATTTATCTGGTTGTTTTAATCTGTATGCTCGTAAGTGCTCACTGTATCGTATTTCAAAATTCCTAAGGGTCTGACCCAAATAGACAGCATTACATTCTGGACATTTGAGTTTATATATACCTGACTTCTTTAATAGTGGTATTTTTGTTTTTACATTTAACAATTTTATACTAACGTTACTTTCTGTTTTAAAGAAATTGTTGTATTCGTTGCTGAAGATATTATCTTTGAATTATTATTAGAAATATTTCCTGCATATGTGATGGTTTTATAAGTTTTAATTTCATCAGCTTGTTTAGGATATATTAGTTGTAATGCCACTTTTTCCTCTTTTTTACTAATTAGCTTATTTATCATATCTAATGGATAACCGTTAGATGTTGCTATTTGTCTAATTGTATTAATCTCTCTATCAAAATTACATTTGTTCATAGGAACTGAAAAAGCTCTATGTATCATTGAATTATATGCTGCTAGTCTGTGTGACACAGGGTGGTTAGAATTGAATGGAATTGTTACATCAGTTTTTGTTGGTTTTCGGTAAATTTAATAATCAAGTACATTATTAACGCTATGAATTTTTAAATCAAGAAAATTGATTGAGCTATTTTCTTCTATTTCTAATGTAAATTTAATTTTCGGGTGTAAATTATTGATGTGGTTGAAAAATACATCTAATTGATAAGGGGAACGCTACTGTCATTTTGACGACTGAAAATTACAATTCCAAAGTATATAACTTTATAGAATCCAGCGATGTAAAAGTTCTTAAAGCAGACCCAACAAAGAAGTTTTCTAATAATGTAAGGGATATTGTTAATAATTCAAATTATCTTTTAAATGATTACGAAAAGAGGTCTATCATACATAAGAATCCTCATTGTCCACAATTATATGGAACAGTTAAATTACATAAAATAACGAAACCAATTAGACCTGTAGTCTCTTATGTTAATGCTCCTAATAATGGCAAAGAAACTCAACAATATACTCAATACTTACGGATATGAATCTCAGTACTCAATTAGAAATTCAATAGAACTAATCAAAAAGTTGAAAGCAATCCACCTACAAGATAACTATAAACTCATATCGTTCGATGTAACTAACATGTTTACTAAAATTCCTCCTAAAGAATGTCTAATACTTGTAAGAAAATTACTAGAAGATAAAAATATTAATCCAGGAATAATATCAGATATACTTAATTTATTTGATGTATGCATTAATCAGAATTATTTCACTTTTGACAATAAGATATATATTCAAAATGAAGGTTTACCAATGGGAAGACCTGTATCACCTATTTTAGCAAACATTTTTATGGACAATTTAGAAAGAAAGATCTTTGAAAGTAATATTTCGAAAAATATTTTATTTTGTTATAGATATGTAGATGACATATTAGCTTGTTTTATGGGTAGTGAACGACAATTAGATGTATTTTTCAACCACATCAATAATTTACACCCGAAAATTAAATTTACATTAGAAATTGAAGAAAATAGCTCAATCAATTTTCTTGATTTAAAAATTCAAAGCGTTAATAATGTACTTGATTATTCAATTTACCGAAAACCAACAAAAACTGATGTAACAATTCCATTCAATTCTAACCACCCTGTGTCACACAGACTAGCAGCATATAATTCAATGATACATAGAGCTTTTTCAGTTCCTATGAACAAATGTAATTTTGATAGAGAGATTAATACAATTAGACAAATAGCAACATCTAACGGTTATCCATTAGATATGATAAATAAGCTTATTAGTAAAAAAGAGGAAAAAGTGGCATTACAACTAATATATCCTAAACAAGCTGATGAAATTAAAACTTATAAAACCATCACATATGCAGGAAATATTTCTAATAATATTTCAAAGATAATATCTTCAGCAACGAATACAACAATTTCTTTTAAAACAGAAAGTAACGTTAGTACAAAATTGTTAAATGTAAAAACAAAAATACCACTATTAAAGAAGTCAGGTATATATAAACTCAAATGTCCAGAATGTAATGCTGTCTATTTGGGTCAGACCCTTAGGAATTTTGAAATACGATACAGTGAGCACTTACGAGCATACAGATTAAAACAACCAGATAAATCCCACTACGCAAAACATCTACTTGACACCAATCATTCATTGACACCTAACACAAAACTAGAAGTACTGCATATTTGTGAAAAGAAACAAGAACTGGATTTCCTTGAAGAACTGGAAATTAGAAGACATTTAAGAAATCCACAATATGAAGTTGTCAATGAACAGTTAAATCTAGGGAATTCTCCACTAATAAACTGTCTTCTTAAGTGATAATTGTAAAGATCAGCAGATATAGTTTTCCTGGTTTTCTATATCATTGCACAGTTATACTGATCTTAATTGGAAAAATGATATCCAGGATATCACCATAGGGCTAATAATATCTAAGCTTCAATATTTGTAATATCACATCTTCTTCTTTTTTCTATAAACATATATTAAGCCAATCACAAGTTAGGTTACTTCTTGGTCTAGCCAAATATAACTACTAAACATCAGGTAGGCATAAAATGAAATGTAACTTCTGTCATTCTGACGATGATATTGATTTATCGAAACAATTGTCAATTTTTTAGAATTTTCAATAACTTGTATTATATTGTGGAATTAACTAGAGACCTTGAGTTTCATTTAAAAACAATAATAATTTCATCAACTTTCTGATAATTTTTAGTATCTCTGTCCATTACTAATAATAATAACAAGAATCTTTATTTAGGAAACCCTAATATACATAAAAATTTAAAATTTAAAAAAAAATTACTATTAGAACATTATTTCTATTTCTAACATCTTCTCTTTGGTCATCTGATGTAATTTCATTCTCGTATTCTTCATTAGGGTTGTCTTCATTTCCCGCATATTTTTTCCACAGCTTATATAATTTATCATTTTTTAAATTTCTTTGTGCAAAATGGATTATTTTATTTATAACAATTAAAAATCACCGGCATTTTTCCATAATATCCCTTTTATATCCATAGCAATTAACTAAACCTTTATTACATTTTAGATTATTTACGTCCTCCATGGCAGGATTAGATAATCTGACAGAAAATCAAATAATTAACGATATTTCACTAGTAGCGCCATCTTATGATCAGATTGAATGCATAAAGGGTTCAAGACACTCACTTAGGCCCGGTTGTAGTTGTCACAGGTGAACGTTAGTTCAACTAAACCACCAGTCAACTTTGAACCGAGTTCATTTTGGTTTTCATTGTAGAGTGCAAGATAAACATTAGTTTCGTTGAACTCCGGTCAGGTCACGTTGGTAGCACTCCGTTTTTCATATGAAATATAATGTCCCATGCCAAATTTTACAGTTACAACTTTTATATTTGAACTTTTTTTAATAGTAGTTATATGGTTTGAACGTTGACATTGATGATTCTATTTTTGTACTACTTTTGATATTTCGTCTATTTTGAATTATTTGGATGGGAACCGGGAACTATCTACATTTGAATTCTTGATAATTATCATCGGTATGTAGTTGATCAAATAAATTCGTATGAAGCATGCTGTAGATAAATCACTTTTGTAGGTGTATGTGGTTGTAAACAAAAAGGTTGTGGTTGTTGTATTTGTATGGAAAGGTGATGGAGAAAGCAAATAAAAAACGATCAACAAATTTCAGTTTGAAAGAAGAGAATATTTTAATATCATTAGTGCAGAAATATAAAGATCAAATTTAATGCAAAAGAAGTGATACAAATACAAACAAAATAAAATTAACTGCTTGGAAACGAGTAACTGATGAATTCAACAGTATATCTGGGGAAAATTATAGACATTCACAGATATTGAGGAATAAATATGATAATTTGAAGAAGCGAAGCAAACAAATATGCCGATGAAAAATCATTTTTGAAGAAGACAGGGGGTGGACCACCTAAGGATTTTACTTTTGATGATATCGATAACGGAATAAAGGAAATCATAGGAACGCAAATGACAGGTCTATCATCGGATTTTGATGGTGACTATGCATGTAATGGTGATTTTAAAGTGATATTTTGTTCACTATTGTTTTAATAAAAAATATACTGGTTTCAATTTAGGTGATATGGTAGAAGTCATGGATAATGAGATGGATATATCATCAGATTTGAGTAAGTTCATTTATTTTTATTTAATATTGCCTAATTGTGTGCATCATGCAGGTGAACAAATTAACGATGAAACAGAGAAAGTGGAATTCAGCGAAAAAATAGATAATATTCAGCCCCTGCTACTATTTTCACTCAACTGTTAGGTGGCATCAAGTTCTCGTGATATATCTAATGGAACAACTGGTAAATGAGTATTATATCACCTCATATATTTATAAAAAAAATTACTCATGTTTCTTTTCAGTACCGTTACTGTTGGAGCATAATTATACATGTTTTGATATGACAACAGGAGCAAAGACAAACAAGGACTGGTCCAAATACACCCCAGACATGTCGAGGAAGGAAATATCATCACCACTTAGATCCACTCCCAAAAAAGTTTCATGTAGCAAAAAAGGTGAAAAATAAGGATTTCTATGCTTCTGCAAATTATTGTTAATGTCCTTTGTTACTTGACAAAGTCTTGTTTGATACTTACATTTTCATTCCAGAAAACAACTTGAAGAAAAACCGAAACCCCCTGAACAGTAAGTTGGTTGAATGGAGTTCTAGTAAAATAGAACTTGCTGAAATTCAGAAAACTGGTTTCTCCGAAAAATATCAGCTGAAACTAAAGCACATGCAAGAGAAACATGACCAAATGATGTGATTACAACAAGCTGAGTCAGTGATGAAAATGAAATTTTTGGAAGAACATGACATGAATATGTCTCTTTTAGAAGTTAAAAAGAGATTACTCAATAAATAGGTTTAATTGTGTTACATTAAAAAATAAAATTGTTTGATGCTCTCTTGTTTTATTATTATAAACAATTGAAAGGAAGTTGAGGATAACATGATAATTAAAACTATATTCATCTAATTTATTTCACAGTAAGTTTGCAAAGTAGTTGTGTATCAAACCATAACGAACACTATTGTTGACACCACCATTTTCTCTTATATTAACATTATTTACATTATTGACAAAATGTATAGCAGCTTCAATTTCTCCATTAACTGGAAGTTCAGCATCTTTCATAATGCAAAGCTATATTGTATAGTACTGCTGAAGAAACTACAACCCTTTCTACATTTTCCACCCGTAAACGAATACCTAAAGCTAAAATTGGAAATCTTCTTTTCCACACACCAAAGCACCTCTCTATTGGGTTACGCGTTCTAATCTGGGATTCATTGAACAGTTGTTCGGCTGGAGTAAGTGAATCTCTTAGTGATAATAAGGTATTTTTTCACCCCATAACCACAATCTCCAACTAGTAAAATATCTCCATAATCACCATTTTCAAACTTGGCCCTTAAATTACAGTTTCTAAAAATTTGAAAATCATGAGCAGATCCAGGCCAACGGCATACAATATTATTTGAATGATAAAAATCCCTTTCGATTCCGAAAGTTTTCAGCATGAGGACCACCAGGTGACTGTATCTTAACATGTGTGCAATCCAGTACTGCGATACAATTAGGAAATCTACTGATGTTGAAGAAACCTTGTCTAGTACAATCAATATCTTCTTGTGTTTCTGGGAACTGAATGTAGGTATGACTGAGTCTTGCAATAGTTCTTGTAACTTGTCGAACAACTCGACTTGCTGTTGATTTATCAATCCCATTGAAGTCAGCTGTAACTTGAAGTATAAAACCTGTAGCTAGGTATCGTAATGTCACAAACACTTTCATATCAGGTGTGATTGCATGGTTCCTGAAATATGCTGTGTTTATAATTGTAAAAGATATTTTCAGTTTTAAATACTTACTTATCGACCTTAAATGCAATTTCTTCTGTGATCTGATCAATTAGAAATCTCACATTTCGTTTTTCTAATCGAAATCTACATTTAAATTCGATATCAGACCATATTTCAAAATGACTGGGTCTATTTCTGAAGGTTTGTGGTCTTCTAGGATGTAAAAAACCATTCAAAATGTGTAAAAAGTCTTCATCGTCGGTTAATTCTTCTAACAATACGTTCATTTTGAATTATGAATTCTAGAACAGAAATTCAACCTCACTTTTTGTTTTTAACAATTCAACGTCAAACGTCAAAACATTCTTGAACCACCTTTGAACGCTCTTCAACCACCGTTCTCAATGAACTACATATTAATAGTCACTGACGTACTTACAACACAAATTTGCAATTAAACTCAGTTCAACGCTGAACCACAGTTGAACTATACACTTACAACCGGGCCTTAGACCTTTTCTACACTCAACGATATTGAAATGAATTATTATCTTAGTTTTTACTAGAATATGAATCCCCTATGCGCATAACGATGGCCGTACTGTACCTTGTACCCCCTTTGAGAAACATTTTTTCATCTGTGATATTTTGGATAACTTCATACAAACATTAAATCAATATTATATTTTTACCTATAGGCTATGGTGGAGCAGTTTACCTATGGTCCATTTGCCTTGATATGTTTTTTCTTTGGCATGAGTATTCTAGAAGGAAAAAGTATACAGGAGGCCGAAACACAAGTTAAAGATAAATTATTTCCAACATGGAAGGTACGTATGCCAAATACACCTGTATTTGCGTTGTTCAAGGAGTAATTAATTTTAATTTATTTGCTACTGGTATACAATATCCCAATTTCATTTTCGCCTCTAGTATATCAAACAACAGGATTTGTATATATTTAAGTAGAATTGAGCTTGAGGACCAGCTGATTACAAATAACTCTGTTATTCATATTGGTAACCTGGACCCACCTATAAGATGACTAGTGACACCAGCAAAAAGGGTTTTGACCTTTAATGTGCGCCCTTCCATCCCTCACGACTTAATTCGAACAGCTCTAGAAAACCCTTCCTGACTTTCTGACAACTACAAACTTCACTAGTTATTACTTTTGATAATAATTTTTACAGAATATTTTTATCCACTGATTTGTTTGGTTTGGTAGAGGTAAAATCATTGAAAACGTTTATAAAAACTTAGACCTTTGTCTTCTTTTCAATGGCACAAGCACATACTTCAATCTTTTCTGCAATTGATCTAAGTCGTGACACACAAATTTCTCCCTTGCTCACATTAGACGTGACAGTAATCACTTCCCCATTTTGATCACTGACAATATTTCCAAACCATCTGAGAATGTAACGAAGTGGAAAATAGCTCATGCCAACTGGGAAGCTTTCAGATGCAATGTAGAAAATCAAACAGATCAATTAAATCGAAGCTGCCGTCTCCGCTCTCAGCTCCTGTATTATTTTTGCTGCTGAACAACATATTGGGAAGACTGTGATATGTCCCTACCGAAAAATTGTTCCCTGGTGGAATGAGAACTGCAAATCTCCGATTCGAGAATTTAAAAAGGCTTTCAACAGATATAGAAGAACGAGGAATGAATATGACTTCATTGAGTTAAAAAAAATAAGAACCAGCGCCAAAAGTAAAAAAGACAGTTGGAATAATTGTTTCCTCCATACCTTCCGACTCTTCTCCTAACCAGGTCTGGACAAAAATTCGGCAAATGCAAGGAAAAAGAACCTTCACAAAAATTTCAGCAATCACTCAACAAGATCGTATTATTAGACAGCCAAGAAATAAATGATATTTTGGCCTCTTCCTTTCAATATAAATCTAAAAATACGCTTCAACTTAATCCTCACAAACCAAACATTCCAAGTCATCCCCTATCTCCTAACATCAGCCACAATAGCAATCTCTTAAACTCTCTTTTTTCGTTTCAAAATCTCTCTGTAACTCTTTCATCCACTAAAACCTCAGCAGCAGGACCTGATGATATACCTTCCATATTCCTCAAAAAACTATGTAGTAATAGCCTCTATAAACTATTAGAACAATATAATTTGATCTGGACCCTAAGATACTTTCCCGAAATGCGACAATTATCAACTATCTTCCCCATAATAAAACCTGAAAAACCCTAGCAGTCCAAAGTCCTATAGGCCTATCACATTAACATGCACCATGTGCAAACTAATGGAGAACATGGTTAACAGACTTCTGTGGTCTCTTGAAAAACATAATATACTCTCTTCTTCTCAATCTGGATTTACACTACAGCGAAGCACAGTAGACAATTTACTAGTGCTTTAGATCCTCATCATAAATGCTCTTAATGAGAACCAAGAAGTCATTGCATCAGTATTTGACATATAAAGTGCATTTGATTCCCTTCCTCGCTCACTATATTCCAAATTTTAGATTCATATTAAAGGAAACATGTTCTCTTTCATCAAAAACTTTTTAACAGATCGACAGCTAACGGAAAGATATCTAACACATTTTTGCAGGAGAATGGTGTACCTCAAGGCTCAGTGCTCAGCCCAACACTGTTCATCCTTTCCATCAATGATATATGTAAAATAATTCAACCACCGGTAGTTTCTGCTTTATACGCTGATGACCTATTTATCTTCTGCTATGGGAGCAATACAGTTACTACAACCAATATATTGCAAAAAACAGTTAACTATCTTTACAAATGTGTCCATCAGAAAAGGTCTCCAAAGTTTAAAACTAATAAATTCTCTGGAAGAAGAAATAATCAGAACACTCCAATTATCACATTAAATAATATCGTAATTCCCACTTTTGACCAAGTTGTGATTCTAGGAATGCTATTTGATGAGAGGCTTAGCTGGAAACGTGACACCAAACAGCTCAAAGACAATTGTCTAGGTCTAGGTAGACTCAACATCCTAAGAAGTCTATCGCACCAACATTGGGGAACTGAGGACGAGATATTATTAATGATTTATAGATCACTCATTCGCTCTAGACTAGACTACGGCAGCATTCTCCACATGTTGGCTACTAAAACAAATTTAAAACCTCGTAAACAGTGTACAAAATTCAGCTCTACGAACCTGTTTAGGAGCTTTCCCATCAAGTCCAATTGAAAGGCTTTGCTGTGAAGCCAACGAACCTCTTCTCTGGCTAAGAAGACAACTTTTCCTGTGACACTGCTCCAGGGTATCTGCACGCCCGGAAATCCAGCCTATGCTGTTATACACAAAAGGAATATAAACCGTAACACACCAATCAACCATATCTTGCCATCACTACTTTCAGATGTAGACCTTAAACAAACCACATCCATTATTCATTCCTTCACTCCTTCCTGAAACAAAAGTTTACCCAAAATTAACCTAAGTTTAAACTATCACTCAAAACATGACACTCCCAACAAACTTATAACACAAAGCTTTCTGAATCTTTTGCATAACTCCAAATTCGATAAAGTAATGTACGCTGATGCCTCCAAAATCAATAATGGTGTAGGGTGCTCAGTTACTATCTCCCAAACAAATTTACTTTCACCAAAATCCAGTGATCACACTGGAGAATTATTTGCCTTACTTCGAGCCTTCCATTTTATAACCCAAACTACAGAAAATGTCGCTATATGTACCGATTCCCTTTCTTGAATTAAATCTATCCAAGACATCTACAGATCTCACCCCCTCGTGCAAGCAATACACGAACGATACCAACAACTCTATTATAAAGGTTTAATCGTCACACTTGGGTTCCCTCTCATGTCGGAATTGTCAGCAACGAATTGGCAGACCGCACAGCAAAAGAAGCAGCAATATCCAATGTTCCGGTATAAAAAGTTCAGCAGTACCAAGATTTAAAAATAGCACCTACTTATTATGGCAAGAGAACTGGAACAGAACCCCTTCGAAATTACGTGAGATTCGTCAAGTCATTCTACCTCCCCTCATTACCAAGAAGAGATAAATAATTAGCAGAAGACTACGAATTGGACACACCAATGTTACACATAGCCATCTAATGACTTCAGAACCTCCTCCTTTATGTCATCATTGCAACAACACCATTCTTTCTGTCAGTCAGTCAAAGAAGAAGACAATTAGTACTTTTGAATACTCTACCAGAAATTATGAATTCTTCGGACCAAATACATAATGTTCTGAACTACTTAAAAGACATAAATTTCAGTACCAAAATGTAATTATTTATTTTATGCAATAACTTACTCAACTATGTAGTATTTATACTGTAACTGGGTCAATGGCCCCTGAAGCTGAGACACATTAATTTCAATAAAAAAAAAATATCCCTTCTTCCACCTTCCTAGAAAATTTATAACGTCCTATAAGCATGAAAATATTGATATTCATTTTGATAACGAATAATTTCAGTCTATAGATTCAAGTTTTAGTGTAATTTTTGTTTGATGCGATTGAAAATAAAATAAGAATGACTTGTCAGGTTAGTCTCTTTATTTACTGAACTAGTAAAGGAGCTACTAAAATGAATTGAACACATTTAATCTTCACAATTCACTGTAACCATGGTTATGAATCAATCCGTCCATATTATAAACAAAAAGCTGTATTAGTGTTTTAAATGAAACTCACTGTTTCTAGCTAATTCCACAATATAATAAAAATTCTAAAAAATTGACAATTGTTTCGATAAATCAATATCATCGTCAGAATGACAGAAGTTACATTTCATTTGATGCCT
The DNA here is from genome assembly GCA_963921935.1 of Galeruca laticollis. Classification (NCBI taxonomy): domain Eukaryota; kingdom Metazoa; phylum Arthropoda; class Insecta; order Coleoptera; family Chrysomelidae; genus Galeruca; species Galeruca laticollis. Next base: position 7,601,952 of record OY998176.1, on the reverse strand, counting down.
ACCTGATGTTTAGTAGTTATTTTTGGCTAGACCAAGAAGTGACCTAACTTGTAATTGACTTAATATATGTTAATAGAAAAAAGAAGAATATGTGATATTACAAATATTGAAGCTTAGATATTATTAGCCCTATGGTGATATCCTGGATATCATTTTTCCAATTAAGATCAGTATAACTGTGCAATGATATAGAAAACCAGGAAAATTATATCTGCTGATCTTTACAATTATCACTTAAGAAGACAGTTTATTAGTGGAGAACTCCCTAGATTTACCTGCTCATTGACAACTTCATATTGTGGGTTTCTTAAATGTCTTCTAATTTCCAATTCTTCAAGGAAATCCAGTTCTTGTTTCTTTTCACAAATATGCAACACTTCTAGTTCTGTGTTAGGTGTCAAGTAGATGTATTGCGTAGTGGGATTTATCTGGTTGTTTTAATCTGTATGCTCGTAAGTGTTCACTGTATCGGATATCAAAATTTCTGGACATTTGAGTTTATATATACCGAATTTTGGTATTTTTGTTTTTACATTTAACAATTTTGTACTAACGTTACTTTCTGTTTTAAAAGAAATTGTTGTATTCGTTGCTAAAGATATTATTAGAAATATTTCCTGCATATGTGGTTTCCTGGTTTTATTAAGTTTTTATTTCATCAGTTTGTTTAGGAAATATTAGTTGTAATGCCACTATTTCCTCTTTTTTATTAATTAGCTTATATATCATATGTAACGGATAACCGTTGGATGTTTCTATTTGTTTTATGGTAGTGAACGACAATTAGATGTATTTTTCAACCACATTAATAATTTACACCCAAAAATTAAATTTACATTATAAATTGAAGAAAATAGCTCAATTAATTTTCTTGATTTAAAAATTCAAAGAGTTAATAATGTACTTGGTTATTCAATTTACTGAAAACCAACACACATTGATGTGACAATTCCATATAGTTCCAATCACCCCATGTCACATAAACTAGCGGCATATAATTCAATGAGATACATAGAGCTTTTTCAGTTCCAATGAACAAATGTAATTTTGGTAGAGAGATTAATACAATTAGACAAATAGCAACATCCAACGGTTATCCGTTACATATGATAAATAAGCTGATTAATAAAAAAGAGGAAAAAGTGGCATTACAACTAATATGAAATAAAAACTTATGAAACCATCACATATGCAGGAAATATTTTTAATAATATTTCAAAGATAATATCTTTAGCAACGAATACAACAATTTCTTTTGAAACAGAAAGTAACGTTAGTACAAAATTGTTAAATGTAAAAACAAAAATACCAAAATTAAAGAAATCCGGTATATATAAACTCAAATGTAATGCTGTCTATTTGGGTCAAACCCTTAGAAATTTTGAAATCCGTTACAGTGAATACTTACAAGCATACAGATTAAAACAACCAGAAAAATCCCACTACGCAAAACATCTACTTGACACCAATCATTCATTGACACCTAACACAGAACTAGAAGTGCTGCATATTTGTGAAAAGAAACAAGAACTGGATTTACTTGAAGAAATGGAAATTAGAACACTTAAGAAACCCACAATATGAAGTTGTCAATGTACAGATAAATCTAGAGAGTTTTCCTGGTTTTCTATATCATTGCACAGTTATACTGATCTTAACTGGAAAAATGATATCCAGGATATCACCATAGGACTAATAATATCTAAGCTTCAATATTTGTAATATCACATCTTCTTTTTTCTATAAACATATATTAAGCCAATCACAAGTTAGGTTACTTCTTGGTCTAGCCAAAATAACTACTAAACATCAGGTAGGCATCAAATGAAATGTAACTTCTGTCATTCTGACGATGATATTGATTTATCGAAACAATTGTCATTTTTTTAGAATTTTTAACAACTTTTATTATGTTGTGGAATTAGCTAGAAACATTGAGTTTCATTTAAAACACTAATATGAGTAGATTCCACGAAGTAAGGGTCGGACATTTCATTAAAAAGCTGTAATGTATGTATATTTGTGACTATGTATTTCCACATTAATATTTTTTCAGGTTGGTATTTGTGTGTGGCCTGCTATTCAAACACTAAATTTCTGCTATATCCCTGAGAAGAATCGAGTACCTTTTGTCAGTGCTTGCAGTTTAGTATGGTGCTGCTTTCTGGCATATATGCACGAATTACAATTAAAACAAAAACAATTAGAACCTTCACTTCTAAAAACTAGTTGATGTATGCGAATATTTAGATACTTATGTAAATAGCTGAATTATATTTATTGTATATAGAAAAAAAACCAATTATAATCTCATTTTTCTAAACAATTTAGTATTATTAAAAACCACAAACTATAAAAAAAAATTTATTAGTTAAATAGTGTGAAACATTTTATTCATTTTTCTTTGCGAACTTCCAATCACATCTGTATTGTCCCACGTTTAAGGCGTGCGAGTTTAAATTCCACCCTAAAATACAAACAGAAAAAGTTGAAGAACTGTAATAAGTACGGCTATGGAGAAAAGAAAATAATTTTCTATATTAATAAATCAAAATCCGTAAACACTCTGTGAATACATAAATCAAAGTTGAAACCAAATTATGCGATAGTTTGGCCTATATTTTTAATTTTGCCAGAGCACGATTAGTGACGAACAATTTATTAAAATAATTGGTAATTAAAACATAGTATTTCAAATTATATAATGTCGTCACGAATTATAAAAATATTATTGAAAAAATATACATCCAACGTGCAAGTCGAAGAAAAACATTTTAATATACATAGTTGCTTACACAGCAAGAAGAAACCAAAAAAAAATTCATAGAAAAAGGTAACGCGTTTGGTCCGCCACACAGACGTGGTTTGTTCGCGAATGGCGTCGGGTAGTTCTGACCCCAACCGTAGGAGCGAGATAGCTTCTCCTATTAACGGCACGGGTACGATTGAAAATCCGGGTAAAGTATTTAATTTTTTTTGGAGTGTATTGTTCTGAAACTTACTTTCCTTATATGATGTGATACTTAGCTTTCATCGGCAGCGACAGGTTGCCCCATACATATAAGACTGCGGGAAAGGTTTCAGAAAGTGTTTCATCCTAAACTTAAGGGCGCGAGTGTCGGTAGATGCCGACTCGTCGTTGAGTGATACCTACACAGAAATCCAGTAAAAGCAGACATCCTGTAAGTTTTTGAACTCATTTTTTATATGTAATAACGAAATATCATTTGTTTGCTGTCTCAACTTGAGAAGTAATTAGGCATAGTCGTACTATACACACAGAACCCAGACCTCCAAGAGGCGGGAAAGCGGCATAAGAAATTTTGTTAAAGACGATCAATTTGTCGAGATAAGATATAGGGAGAATCACGCTCTAGGAATAGAAAAACCTTTTACCCGAAATCACCGACAAAATCGTGAACGAGGCTGTCGAACGCATGGTCCGTGCCAAAAATATTTTGATTAAGGGTGTACCAGAAACCGACGGGGATTCCATCGTTAAAAAAGAATGTGACCGAGCTGCAATTAAGGAAGTGCTCGACGCTGTCAGCTGTCCCATCTCTTTGGTCACATTTTATCGAATAGGCAAACCAAATCAGCGCTTTCCCCGTATGCAAAAAGTAGTCATACCAACCGAATCAGATGCCAAATACATTCTAAAAAATAAGAAAAAGGTTTTAGAAACTCGCTCAACCAGCAAATTCTCCATTATGGGTGACAAAACTCCAACACAACTTGTTTCTTACAGAATTGCGCAAAGAACTGGAGAATCGCACCAATAATGAAGAGAAGAACCTTGCCATAAAATTTGTACGAGGATCACCAAAAATTTTGAAAACTGGTTGTTATTTTATACTAATCTTGACTCCATATGTGCCAAATTTAATGAATTTGTATGTTCGGTTGATTTAATTAAACCCTCCATAATACTTATCAGCGAAACTTGGCTTAAGCCTTCAATTTCGGACTCAGTGGTTCGAATTGATGGCTTTACTATTTTTCGAACCGATAGACCCTACCGTCCTGGAGGGTGCGTTTGCATATACCTCTCTGATTATATAACTAGTTATTTTTCTGTATTTGAAACAGATATAACTGTCCCAAACATTGATGCTATATGCATTAAAATATCCAAAAGTCTCATGTCCATACACTTAGCCTGCATCATATATCGTCCAAGCGACTCACAATTGGCAGATAATGTCACTTTCCTTGATAAACTGGATGAGTTTATCCATGCTTGTCAATCTAGTTATCATTGGGGATTTCAATTTTCCGGATATATCCTGGTCGATAATAAATATTCCTGAGGGCAATAATGCAAAAAAATTGTTTATGCAATTTATCCAAAACTCGAATTTAGCCTAAGTTGTCCACGAACCTACTAGTTTCCGACACAATAATAATCCTTCTACCCTCGATCCTGGAGATCAGTTCACCAATAGGTAAGTCCGATCATGCAGCAATAACTGTCAATATTCAACTTAACTTACCCGCTGCTGACGATGAAAGAATTACATGACTATCGAAGTAACAAATTACCTGATAATAATAACTGTATACATTTATGGAAATGTTTCTATGACACGGTAACAAAATGTTTGAATAAGAATACGAGAGAAAGAAGAATTTTCCGTAATAAAGTAAAGCCATGGATCCATAGTGAAATACATGATTTGATAAAACATAAACGAAATTTGTGGAGAAGATTTAAACGCACCAATAATAATGAAGATTTCTTAACTCACAGAAGATTCTCTAATAGAATAATTAGTCGGTTGGCTAACGCCAGAAGAGGTTTCAAGGAAAGTATCGCTAATAGTGGCAACCCTAAAAAGTTTTTTAAGCACATGCGTTCCTGTCTTTCGTCTAAAGTTGGTGTTCCTTTACTTAGGAAAAGTGATCGAGTATTATGTTCATCTAATTATAAAACTTCCGAAACGTTGTCCATAAGTTTTTCTGAGGCTTTTACTTCTGAACCAATTGATACTTTGCCTCTAATATTTGGTGCTCGTGTCTTAAAATCCCCTAGTAATATTGAATTTTCACCCCAGCAAATTAAAGAAAAAATATTAAATATCAAGACGAACACTTCTCCTGGTCTTGATGGTTTGCAAGCAATGTTTCTTAAAAAATGTGCAGACTCAATTTCCTATCCACTTTCAATCATCAAGAATGCCTCTTTCACGCAATGTTCTATTCCACCAATCTGGAAATCGGCGTCAGTTACTCCTGTATTCAAGAAGGGCAATAAACTGGATCCAAGCAATTACCGAGCAGTAAACCTGGTAACTATTGTTTGTAAAATTATGGAATCCATTATTAGTGAGGCCATGTCTAAGTTCCTTCTTCAACAAAATGTTATACCTCTTCACCAACATGGTTGTGTTCGAGGTCGCTCTACCATGTCCAATCTTGTTCACTGCGTTAATGACTGGATAAAAGCTTTAGACAACAGAGATCCGATTGACGTCATTTATTTGGATTGCTCCAAGGCCTTCGACAGTCTCAAAAAGAAGACTTTTATATAAATTAGATCACTTTGGCATACGGGGTAGCCTGAATTTATGGATCTCCAATTTTTTATCGGACAGGATTTTCAAAGTCAGAGTAGGCAGAAAGTTCTCCAATGACAGGCCAGTTTCTAGTGGTATTCCACAGGATTCCGTCCTTGGCCCATTGCTGTTTGTTGTTTATGCAAACGATCTTCAAATATTGGTCTCAAACTCAGTTTCTTTTTATGCCGATAACACAAAAATATTTGCTAATTTTTTAAGAGACCATCTCACCCTCCAAAGTGACCTACACACTATACAGCGGTGGTGTATGGACTGGTTGTTTCCCCTGAACATTAATAAATGTAATGTACTCCACATTGGCAAGACAATCCCAATTTATCATATAACTTAAATGGGCAGATACTAAATACGGTTATCAGCCATGATGACCTAGGCATCTTAGTGAACTCAAATTTATCGTGGAGTGAACATGTTGTGTCCGTATGCAACCGCGCGAAATCCAGACTCTATCTGATACAAAAATCGTTCTCTAGAGTGTTACTTGAAACTTACTGTAAACTGTAAAAATGGTACGTGCGTCCTATCTTAGAATATGCGGGTCCTGTTTGGTATTCTGATCTTATTCGCGACCAAGTTTTATTAGAAAACGTGCAAAGGAGGGCTACTAGACTTGCATTCATATGAGGAGCGACTGACTGGGGCGAATCTCATCTCGTTTCAAGACCGTCGACTTCGGGGAGACTTGATATTATGTTATAAAATCATTAAGCACAACTTTGGTGATCTTCAATCTATGTTTCTATTCAACACTGATCTTAGACTGAGAGGTCACCCATTTAAACTTAAGGAGTCTGTTTTTGATTATATTTCTAATTGAACTTCGTCAACTGGCGTGGACATTCAACTAAATAAATAATCTTAATTTGACAAAGTTAATGTCGAAATTAATAATTTATTATGTACAAATTTACAAAATGTTACAAAGTTGAGTTGTGAACGCTGAATTTCTGTGGTTTCAGATCGGAAGACACTTTATGTTTCGATTTGATGAATTTTAAACTAACTTTGTTATTGAGCGTTGAGCTCGATTCGATGAGTGTGTAAAACTCGCGTCGATGAATGCAAAACTCGCCTCTAGAAGTGTAGAACTGACGAGTGAAAAACTAACTTTTGTTGTTGAGCCTTGCGCTCGTTTCGAGGAGTTAAAAATTAACTTCGTTGATGAGCATTGCGCTCGATTCGATGAGTATGAAAAAACTTTGCCTTTGAGCGTTGCGCTCGACTCGATGAGTGTGTAACTGTTGTTGAGCGTTGCGCTCGATTCGATGAGTTAAAAACTAACTTTGCTGTTGAGCATTGCGCTCTTTCGATGAGTGTGTAACTGATTTCTTCACGTTGTGAGACGTGTTAAATAGAAATCTGCGAGGGGCGTGTTTACACGTGGATTGGGTTGACCAAACGAAAATAAATATTTCCTATTGGCCAGTTTCATTTGACTTGTCGAGTTCCTAGACAAGAATTAACTATGGGTGCCGCCAATAGTAAGTTAAGTTTCTATGGAATACTACAATAACAATTGTAACCTTCTTACTTAGAAAGGTAATTCAAAAAATGTCTTTCATGTCTTCCGAACCTCTACCATAAAACTTATGCAGAATTGACACTAAAATTGAAAGGGTTTTTACAATCCAATATACAAATAGGGTGAAACGTGCTTTTTTCTCACTTCTTAACTATAAGACAATGTCGACTTTCAAAAAGGTGTCATTCATCTGCCCATACAAAAGAATTTACAATCATTGTTGGAAAACGTGATATTTACAAAGCATTCTGAAAATAAAATTAAAATATCCTTTGAATTTACTACAATAGAAAGATCTTATCAATTCAGCAACATATTTCTACAAAGCTATTAACTAAAATGAATTTACGCCTTAAATATATACAATAAAAAAGGGAGGCATACAAATGTCTCACATATTTTAAATGTATCTTAACAAATAAATTTCAAGATTTTACAATATTGTACAGAGTCCTTTAGATCCCGAGTAAGACAGCACTTTTTACCAAACAGAGTGTTTGATGTCTGGAACAATCTTCCTGATGATGATGTTGACTTCTATTTAATAGTTAATAGTGTGCATTGTTGCATTTATTATTTATCTGAATTTGTTTTATTTATATCCTTTTTCGCTGCGCAGTTGTTGCGGTTATTGTTGAAAAGTACGATTTTGTTAATTATTGTTAATTTGTCATTGATTATGTTTATAGGCGTTTTTTCGACATTTTTTCGTACCGGGTGGATAAATGAAAATATAGAGAAAGAAATTGACTAGATTAATGCTAATTTAAGGGATATACAATTTTTGTTATTTGTTGGTAATATAGAGGTGTATTGTTTTAGCGAATCCGTTTCATTCCCTCCCGCACCCAGTTTCCGTCCTTTAGGTACCTCTGCTGACGTCACAGGAGCAACGATCGCCGAATCAACCTGGTCCTGGCGTATAATTTAAGGCCAGGCAAATCCACGAAACCCTTGCCGCATCGCCGCAAGTGCTATCAGCGCATCTCTTATTTTTCTTTCCTTCTGTGTGCGTTACAAAATGATCGAGAAATTCGACTATCCGAGGAAGAAGCACATGACGATGATGGCATACCTGCTCCTTTCGGTATTACATGGTACTAGCGCAAATCGACATTAACCACCTCTCGTTTGAATTGCAACTGCGTGATCTTCTGTCTTGTTGTACAAAATTTAGCTATTCTGCATAGCTACGTCTAACATCTATGTAATTAGGGACCAGTACCATTTTTTTCCACGAATTGCTTGTCCGGTAGCAACTAATATTTTGATCAATCTGATCAATTCCGCCCATATATACATTGTACATCTCGATTAACTTTTGCCTCGGAATCATTATGTTTTTTTTTGCTGCTGGGAAAACCTTTCCACGTAGCTGATTTTCTCGGCACCGCACGATATGGAAATCATAATGACGACTGCATTATCCATCCATCCTACATAGAGATGGCCATCAGTTTTCTCCATTGCTGTGTCAAAATACCCTCGAGTTTTTTTTGCAAACGATTTTTTGACTAGCAAATGACAGTCTCGTAGGATCCGATTTTCCCGAATAGTTTGAACTGAATAACCGCGTAATTTTAAATATGAAAATAATGCAGCACTAGAAAACAAATTGTCCACGTAAAAATTAATCGGCAACTACATTTTTTCCTGAGGCATTTCATCTAGAAGTACCAGCAAAGAACTAAAAGCTTTTCCAAATAATTTTTCGTATTTTGTATTGACGTTTGGCCTTTGCCCTGGTAGAGTTCAAAATTTGCTAAATAGCCGTCTTTTGTGTTGAGGCTCGATATTTTATCGTCCGAAATATTTGACCATAGGTTCATCATTTGCTAGATGTTTTTCTCGTAATCTTGTGCTATTTCAAACCTTCGAACTCCTATAATTACCAGCAACTTATAGTCCACAGAAACCGGGAAGAAAAGGAAGTTAAGGAGTGATTGCAAAAGCTGGAAAATCGATCAAACCTATCAAGATAAGAGATGTGATGCAAACATTTTGCCGGTCAGTGTACCATATAATACTTACCATTAATTTGAAGGGCGGTGTGAAACATCTGGTATTCCTGCTTTACGAATTCTTGAAATTGCAACAGATTATTATAAGGTATGTTCATTAAATTAGAAGTTGTTTGATATGATTTCATAAAAGTCTGCAGCCTATTGATTGGTGTACGATGATTACGATGTCTTTTGTCAAGTAAATCCTGAAATTAATTATTAAGAGATAACAGGGTTTTACTATATTACTCCAAATTTTGATATATAGATAAATTTCTGCAATTCCAGGACCCTTTTTATATATTCTTAATTCTAGGCCTAACTTAATTTAATAAAAAGTCAAAATTGTGCTGAAACGTCAAAGACATATACCCATTAAAAAAACGTTATTCATTAAATTAGACCTAAAATCGAGAAAACAACAACACAAATAGAATACCGAAACAGAAATGTGTTAAAACTCACTCAAAACTTATTTTCTGTTTAGATCTTGATAATAATATCTCAGTTTAAAAAAGATGATTTTTATGGGTGGCACCTTTTTGTAAGCTACAGGCAGCACAACTTATTTTTGAATATCAACGTCGCAAATACGGACTCATCCAATCATCGGTCGACTATCTAATCGGCACGTGTTCACAATATGTCGCAAATCACTTATCGGTTTCTTTTAAAGATTTTATGGGTAAAAATCACAACAGTGTCCTTTTTAGAGAGTATCAATTAAAAATACATAAACAGATACAATGACAATGTTTGTTTTGTTCAAATAAAAAAAATAAAATAACAATTTTACAAATGATTGGTTACAGATATAATACCCAAACACAAAAGGAAGTTGCTCACCTATTTCATGAAAAATTTCCATAATGAGCAACTTGCATATAATATATGTTATTCTACATCCTACATCATTCATTTCTTTGCAATTAGGGGAATCCATTACGAATATTTCACTCAGTAATAAATAAAACATGAAATGGAATTCAAATTTGGATGTAAACGCGCGCTTCTCCGCGGCCTTCTTGTGACGTCAGATGGTCGTATATGTCACAAGACAGGAGAAGGTAATATTTTGTCTATGATTAACCTAACAAAACACAAATAAACTTATTCACTTCTAATTTTGTGGAAATGCAAGCAATTCAACTCCTCTCTAGCTATCAACGAACTCGAATCGTATTTTTTATTCGATTAAATCTTAAAACAGAATCCCACAGTTATCTAAAAGGTACATGTTACTGTGACACCTTTCCTGTGAACGGCGACTTATGTAACCAGGCCATGAACACTTTGTTTTTGATATTGAAATAGAAGATGAATTTATGTTTAGGTTCATTATTTATCTGTTTGGCATTTTTGATCATGCCCTGCGATCTTTTATAGCCACTGCTAAATTGCATTTTTAACGCCATCTATTCGCTTGGAAGGTTACTAACGAACTTTATTTTACTGATTGCTGTAATACCGTCATCTGTGAATTTACCCAAACCAATCTATTTGGATGTCAATTTTAAAAAATGAAGTAATTTTTGACAAATGGGTAAATTTATGTGGAAACAGAAGGTTGAAGGAGAGAATGACATCTGAGAATATTTACAATTGTAGAGTGTGTGCCTTACACTTTTTACCTAAAGATTTTGGTCCAAATAAAGTTCTGAAGAGAGGAGTTTTCCCATCAGTCAGTTTACCAGGTGAATCTATAATAATTAAAGAAAAAAAAACAACTAACTAGGATACATTTATTCAATAATTGTTTTTATTTTCTAGAATGTTTAGAAACAGTAACTGATGATGTTCCTTCCTCAATAATTGAAGCTGAACCATCAACACAACAAATTGGCACTGCATTTGTAACTGAGAGTCCTAGAACTTTAAAGTTACAGGAAGCTTTAAATGCTCAGTTTGTAAAACTGAGAGCTAAAAAAGCACAAGAATCCTGTGCTATTAATGAGGCTAGTTGTAGCTATTCAGTTGAACCCGAGCTGAAATTATCAACACATGCTGTTCAAGATTCTACTTCTGTCACACCAGCAGACTTAAATGCCACAGTTACTCCAAAAAGAAGTGAGTGAATAATTAATTGATTTATTAATATATAGGTGTTTAACAAAGATATTTTCACAGTAATAGTAGATATACGTCAATATTTTGGTTTATTAAAAAACATGAAAAATTATTAGGTACTTAGAAATGCATTTATAATTTCATATTATTTAGTTATATCAAGTTTTTACTGTATACTTCTATTAGAATATTGTCTAAAATAGGGTTTAAAATTTAACATTTCAACAAAAATGTTATCTAAATGCAATGTATATTGCATATTCACATTATTTTTTTATTGCTCATGATATTATTTTTTAATTTAAAAAGATCTGATTTACTTGCTGAGGTGAATGTCTCTAGGGTTAAAGACCTATCACCAAAAGCCAGACGTCTCTATCAAATAGCCACTCAGTTTAAAAAAAGAGCTACCCAGTTTATAAGAAGTCGTCAGTTGCTGTTAAAAAAGTATGCTGCTGAAACCTTTATAAAATCTGAACTTTTTGAAAAATATGTAGCCATTATATTGTATCATATGTGTAATATTTGTTAGCACATGCTATTATCAATAAATTATTCTTATCTAAAGTTTGAGAAGAAAATAAAGAAAATCACCTGTACTATTTTATAAACAAAATTTTATATTAAATTTTTGAAACTATTTGTCGACATTCGTCTTTTAATAAACTATCCTGGTTAATAAGAACGGATAAAAGCTTTAATAGTTATTTGTAAAACAAGTGTCACAATGACTCGTTTTGTAAAACGAGTGAAGTTTGCACAACGAACCGCGAAGCGGTTCGTTGTGCAAATCACGAGTACTACAGAAAGTCATTGTGGCACAAGTTTTACACAATATTTTTTATAATTCGCGTTTATTTAATTATTTAAATAAAATAGAATTACAAATAATCCCTGTTTTTAAACTAGGAGGTGTGGTTTGAATTTAAGTTGGCAATTCTGTAGATACCTAATTGGTCAGATCACAGATGGTTTTATTCAGCACTTCTGACTTTTGACATATTATAACCGAATAATTGTGTAAATTGTAAACAAACTTTCATTTAAGTAAAAAGAGGATGATTATTTGTTTATAAAAGAGCTTCTTCGTATATGCTCTTGCAATTTATTTATATTATATCATGAACAGAATTATTTCTGTAATACATCTTCACATAGATATCTGGTAATTTATCCCAAAAATCGATAGTTTTGTATACCTATTTATTGATCCCATACAATATAAAAATAAACAATTGACAAATCATTGATAAATAAACGTTAGCGTACTTTATTCGTTATTATTTTTAATATATAAATCATTCTAATTTACCTTTAGTATAATAATTTGCTAGCTAGAACAACGCTAGACCATTTTATTTATAATCTGTGTCAAGGTTAAAGTCAAATGTCAAATAAAAATATAACTAAATACAATCACCAACTGTACTCTAAAAATTACTATTACAATGTTCAAAGAGCTTCATTGTGACACTGTAAACAATGTTATAATGAAGTCTCTTTTATACGCGAATTATAAAAACAGCTTTTTGAAACAACCTATCCTACTTTTAAGCCAACATAAAATAACAGGTTGTTTCAAAAAGTGTTTAAACTTTGTGTGACTGTTTTTATTTGTTTATTTAAGAAAAAAACAATATAGGCATTATTTAAAAAACCTTCAGTATTTGCTTGGCTTGCCATCTAGTAGTAGCTAGTAAACTGTGACTAATCATGCAGGTCTCTTTATTTTTTCCGTTGGTGAATAGTAACCTTCCACCACAATAGATGGCGCAGCACTCGACAAAACTTTGTGGTACAGGAGATTCCATTCTTCCCCGTATTAAAAGTATTTATCTATGTTTTTGATCAAATAACATTCATTGTAACTATTATGGTATGTGTTATTGTTGTCATTAATAATATTGAAGTATATTAGTACCAGGCTCTTCGATATCGCTATAAACGTTCTGGATTGCTTCCAAAATATAAGGCCATCATAATAGAGTCAATTTTTGGTAAATTATTACTGTCAGATTTTTGAAATCTGGGTTCCATGGTCAACCAAACACAAGATCACAATAAAACACCGAAAGAATGCAATAAAATGTTGAAAACACTAAAAACACAACTTAATTGAACTGAAGGTAGCCAAAACATAACCTACATACCTGACAGATACGACCATATGACGTCACGCCAATAGAAGACTCGATTGCTGTCACTTGATGACATCAACAAATTATTAACATTTTAAGAGCGGATTTTGCAATATATATATATCTCAAAACAATTATTCTTGGGATTTTTTGGTTCTGCATAAAATTGAAAAGTATTTTCAGTTTTTTTTATTTTACATTTTAGTTTATTTTTAACGTTTCGGACAGTCAATGTCCTTCATCAGAAAGGTAATCTAGAAAGGACTGTTACAATTAATATGATGTACAATACAAATATATTTCTTAAAACTTACCATAAAACATTGCGCTCGCAGGCCCATGTTTTATGGTAAGTTTTAAGAAATATATTTGTATTGTACATCATATTAATTGTAACAGTCCTTTGTAGATTACCTTTCTGATGAAGGACATTGACTGTCCGAAACGTTAAAAATAAACTAAAATGTAAAATAAAAAAAACTGAAAATACTTTTCAATTTTATGCAGAACCAAAAAATCCCAAGAATAATTGTTTTGAAAAATAAATAAAATAGGTTCAAGAAATAAACTAACCAAATATATATATATATATATATATATATATATATATATATATATATATATATATATATATATAAATTATATATATATATATATATATATATATATATATATATATATATAAATTATATGAAACTTATTCTTTCATTAACGACTCATTTGCTTTTTGGCTATTCACACAATGAGTTCATGATTTGGAAGCTGATATTTTTTGTAAATTGTCCATTGTCGCATATATCCCAGGGGACAATTACACCAAACGCACGTGTATGTTATGAGATCTCATTATGTGCATGTTATTGTTGAATGTCATTTACAAGGAAGGTTGACAGTGCGATTTTTGACGTTTACAGACATGGGCGTAGAAAAAAATCTTGTAATTCATGCCACCATTATAATTTTAATTAATCAATATTTAATACTAATTAATGTTTTTATGGTAGATGATTTATTGTCACAATTCTTACTTACCAAGCGTATATGGTTGTAAATGCAAGTTGCTATGGCCAAACTGGCTGCATGAAAATAGGCAGCTATTAAAGTTTCTGCAGATTCTCCTTTGTTAAGAATAACATATATATTTCTGTTGTTTAAATCAATTAAAATTGAATAGGTATATTCACGATACACTGACATTATTTCTTTAACATCTGCTGCTGTCCATTTGTTTACAATAGTTTTGAGCGATTTACCAATTTCTACTTGAAAACCACAAATTTGTTTCACTAAAAAGATAATTGTTGAAGCATGGAAGTACAATTTATTGAAATTTGCTCTTAACTTACTGCTAATACCTTGTCCTAAGATAACATTCTCATTTTCATTGATTTTTGCTGGGCTTAGAACAGTTCCAATATTGAAGTAACTTTTCAATACCAAAATCAGCCTTTGTTCATTAAAAGTCCTAAAGACTAAAGATTTCACAGCCCAATAATTGGTCAATAAATGAAGACTGATGAGTGCTACTATCAACAACCACTCTGAACTAAAAAAAAATGAAATGACAGTTATATCATATTTTCAAGATAGTCATGACAATGTGCACATCACTTTCATCAGATCTTATATATATATATATATATATATATATATATATATATATATATATATATATACATCTTACTATCATTTCTGCATCCTTTCAAAACTCATACATTTTAGCGTCCACGAGAAAGAAGCCAAATAGAGAACTGGAAGTACGAATATATTGTTGCTCACGTCACCCCGATCCCGGCAATGGTCTCAATTTTCAATTATCTTTTAAATAACTATATACGTTATTTTTACATTTTACTATCATTTTTACGACCTTTTAAATGTGAGTTAATGTTGCGTCCCTTGTATAGTTTACTTTCAAACTGCTGTTAATTTTTCTATCAATGTGACGTCCTGCAGTGTTGCCATATTTACTGTATAACTGACAAGGACAGAATAACGGTGAACCTTGTCGAAAAAGTGAGATGTAAATAACATCATACTTTCTACAGATAATGATTCTTTTTTTGGATACCTACTTTTACTGCGGAATAATTCTAAAATACTTTTACTGCGGAATAATTCTAAAATGCTTTTAGATATTTTTTAAGTTACTTTCTCAGGTATCTCGTTCCAAAAATTTCTATTACTTCATTAATATATTTAAGTTTTATTCACTGGCTATTTTAATATGTTATGCATTTTTTGTTTTACTTTTTTATTGACTTAAAAAGTTAGCTATTACAAGAAATTTCACTTGAAAACGCGAAGTATGTCTATATGTATGATATTATGTTCTTTTCAGGAAATGATGTAGCTTTCGAATCGCTCATGAAAACAGTGAGTGCTTTTATTAATCGTTACTCATAGCATAATGTCGTGTCTAATGATAATTTTTTCTGAGGTATCTTTTTCTTTATGGGGAGGCGTTTATAATAGTAAATAAATCCCATCTTCAACGTCGATTTATTAGTTATTATTAAACATCTTTTTGGTTGTGCTGAAAATCCATATAGCGTTCTTACAAGGAAGATGCAGAACGTGTTATAAAAGTCGAATACGATATGTGTAACGGTTTCGTCGAAATCATTCAGCCGGAAGAACAAGATCATTTCCGAAGTATATGTAATTAGATTTTTCGTAGGCTTATTATTAAAAGGATACTTAAACACGGGATACCTTTAAAATAGTTTAATAACTATTTTATGACGGCTTATTGCCTGGCAACAATCTTGTGTTATAGCTTGTAGAAAAACATTTAAGAGTCTGACACAATTCGTACCCAAAATATAATATTTTTAAATTTTACATTTTTTGGTGTACACCTTTTGCACTTACATCTTTAATTTTAACCATGTTTTATTTCGAAAAATATCTGGATACCTTTGCAACAAATCTTCACATTCTACTCTTTTAGGGGGGCATGCACTTTCTAATGTAAGGAGCAAAAAATTTTTTGAAGAGACCTTTTTGTTCTGCAGTCCAAGGAATTTTTTGTCTCTTCTTTTTCGCGGAGAAAATATTGGGAGACATTTTTGTTTCATAGAATGAATTATCTATAGCTGGGGCAGATGCAAAAATGGCAGGAGCAACGAGGTTGTATGAATAATTTATATTGTCATCTGAATCAATGGGTTCAGAGTCTACTCTTTCAGAATTAGAATCTTCAAGTAAATCCTCTTCCAAATTAATTTCAATATCATCCAGAACTTGTCTCTTAAAATTACCAGCTTGTCAGCTTTGTATTAAAAGAAGCAGCTTAGAAATTTTAGCCGTTTGAAACACATCATCGGACAACCTGTACGAATTTTTATGGACATTTACAGTATGCCCCATAAACGATACCAACTGTTCAATATCCCCGTCATTCATACTCAAAATTTGACTTGAAGTTGCCAGATGTTTTCTAATGCGGGTTGAAGTAAGAGCATCAGGATTTTTTGCCCCACACGCTTTGGCATATTGATGCATTACTTTGTAACCGCAAATTGCCGATTTTTTTTCTTTATGTGGAAGAGCAAATAAGAAAGGGTTGTCTTTAGGAACAACATTTACGATTTATGGTTAGTTAGCTGATGTGTTATATAAAAGGCGGGAAGCGTTTGTACGAAATTTTTAAATTCATTAAATTGCTTATTTTTTATGCTTTTCAAAAATAGTTTAATATACTTCTTTTCAAAAACAAGTGAATAATAGGAATTTTGTATCATTACAGTATAAACAATTAAACCACGGCGGGTAACATGTGACAAGTAGGCTTTAAGAATAAAATTTAAAGTATGCTTTAACAACATGGTTATATAATATATATAAAAGATTTATTATTCTGTTTAAATATTTCAGAAATGTTTATTTAAGGATGGAAGCACTTATGGTGAGAAATTATTAGGTATAATAATATAAGTTTTACTGTATTTTTCTACAAATTATCATTATTAATAAAGTTTGCTGTCTTGTGCACAATTATTAAAACAAAAGCTAGTAGTAAACATAATAGTAGAACTATCTAGCATAACGTGTTTGCAGAAAATTTTATTATTGATAGGATTACATATAATAGTAGATTATGCAATGAGGGAGAAAGATGTATTTTCTAACCAGGGGGGCATTGAGGGTAAACAGCATTCTCCCTGAGTTGCATATATACTACTCTTTTCACGACTCATACAAGATATAGTGAAAGAAACGTTTCCAAAAATCCAATTTTATTGACATTTACTAATTTTAAAAATACCTACTGGTAGTCTTTGGCAATAAATTAGGAAACAAATTTTGATCATCGTGAAAATGCATAAATGAACGAGCTTGATTGAGTTGTTATGTGTTAAAATATGGATGTTGAAGAATTACAAATTGCTTGATTATTAAAGTATAAAATGCTGCGGTGGTCGATTTACTACAAGAAAATTAGAAAAAGTTGTAAGAAACAGCTTGATGCATAATAAACATTTTTGGAATAATATTTACCTAGACATTAATTTGCCACTTCTGTCACGATTTTGATATCAGAGAAGTTGATTTCTACTCTAGGTCTTAAAAAAAGTTCATTATTTTACAAATGCCAAGATTTGAAAGTTTTATGAAGTGGGATATGATGTACGCATTCATCGACTGAAGCCGACAAAATTTAGAAGCTGCATCTGAATTATATTTGCAAAGGTACTCCCATAGTTTTCAACCTAATCCAACTATTTTCACAAGATTCGGAAACATTTAAACACGTTTGAATATTTATTCCAAAATAAAGTTATATTGAGTGTTATGTGTTTTAACAAAATGGTAAATTCATATATTTGATACTGTAGCCGCCAGCCCCCTGTGTATATATTCAAAATAAAATAAAATATTTTTTCTACTTCCGCTACTAAAACCGCACTTTGAACACGGGTTTGACATGCACAAAACGACTCTTTAAACACTAGTGTTTAAAATGCGTAAAGTCACATCTCGTTTATCTTTTGTTTTTTTAAACGTCAAATCAAGTTTATCTTTTGTATGTTAAATTTCATATTCTGTGATAATTTTGTTATTCTGCGTCATTTGATTTGTCAGTCAGCTGTCAGCCATCGTCCGTCATGTAATGAATATAATTCAAATATAATATAATTTTTTCCTTCCCACGGGCGAAGAAAAAGTATAGTAAGCACCTCGTGTTAAAAACGTCTTTAGTCACTCGTTTTACAAAGAACTCGTTCCGCTTCGCTCCACTCGTGCCTAGTAAAACTCGTGACTAAAGTAACCTTTTTGACACTTGGTACCTAATATACTATAAAACTCAGTACCAATTTCCACTGCACGGCCGAGAAACTATTGTGAATGGTGGAGTGAAGGTCGTGCCGGCAAAAAAAGTATAGCTGGAGATGTCAGCTTTTTACGAGAGATCATATGTGTTCGTCCGATGTCCGATTATCGCAGTCCATACGAACTGAATCATTTTCAGATACTATTAAACTATTTCAAAGCCCACTGATCAAATGTTTTCCGCCTTTGTTTATTTATTTATTCCATATAATTATACAAAATGCCTTTTATTCATTTGTTTTCGAAAAGAAATAACTATATATTCTTGAAAAGCTTAAGCAACTTAATAGAATTAAAGCCAACTGTATATAAGTTAAGTTTATTGCGTATCCATCGTTGAATTTGTCTCAAAAAAAATTGGGCTGAGATTATAGTATCCATCGAAAATGGGCCAACCTGTACAAATAATAGGACGCGACCCAAAACTTACTTACAAAGTTTTCCTTTTTTTTTCATACTGCACGGTTAAGACGTTCATTAATGTTTATTTGACACTAAACTAACCATGCTATTATAGAAGTATTGGTAATTTGCGGTTTAGTTTTTCGTGCATACGCTTCCCGCCTTTTATATAACACATCAGCTAACTAACCATAAACGTGAATAAAGTTCATACATATACTTAGCAGTCTTACGGGTTCAGGCTGATATTCAAACTTTTTACAAATCACCACTACTAATACGGACGTAACGTTCGCCTAAGTTGTAACTATACTATACTCCCGCAAACTAACGAAATGCATTTAGTTTAAAATGTATTGTTATCAATACCAGACACTACGTTGCCAAATCTACTGGACGTCAGAATGTTACGAAATTGTAATTTTATGTATATTAAGGTATATTCTGGTGCGCCACCAGCAGAAATTCGTTGAACTAAAACTATACCTTTTTCATACATTTCCTATCAACTTTGCGTCCATTTGACCTTGGTTAATACTTAAATATAGAAGTATCTGCAAAAGATGGCAGTTGGACACCCGTGGTTAACCATAGTATTTTAGGTGGTCTATCTTTTCCATATGTTCTATGGGACAAATATTCATCAGAAATTGCCAAAAACGAAAGATGTAGTCTTGCGTCCGATATACGGACGTAAGTTTACAGAGGATGCAGGATTAAATGCAAAAGTCATTCTATCGGATGCAGAAATGATAGTAAGATGTATATATATATATAAAGCTTAAAACTTGAAGTGTTACATTGAGTATAACCCTATTCATGATTAATCTACATGAACACTAGCTCAAAAGATTTCATCCATTTGAGTCTTGTCACCCACTTTGGATTATTCCCACATTATCATGAAGCTGTTTTTATCTTGTCCCAGGTGTTTGTGAAGGATGATATTTGATATTTCTTACACACTGGAGTACTGACAAAGCTCTTTATAGTATTTCAATACTGCTTACACATGTACATTCTCCAAGTTGTTTGTCGTACTTCCAAACAGGTTTTAAAACCTGCTTATAAATCAGTTTATTTCGAATTGATAGTTGAGAATATCTACCTAACAACCATTACAATTTTCAATATTTGAGATTCAGTTCTTCCCTTCGCATCTAAGTTCATGCCTAGTAAGCTAGCCATGTTTGCATAATTTTTAATACTAATTTACATGAACTGATTTATTTCATTAAGTCTAATGTACCAGCATACAAATGTATTGTATATGCGGCTTAATCACATATACTCATCTTTACTACTACATTCTAATAAATCTCCTCCATATTTTAGACTTCTTTTAAAATTAACTTTCGCATTCAGTTGAACTGGATCAATATTTTCAAGCAATAAATACAAAACGGTAATTCAGAGACATGACCAACAACCTCTAAAATATAAAGGATGCAGCAAACGACAGAGATGAGGATTCTGAGGAGGATAAAAAGGAAAATGTTCAGGGACAGGCATGAGAAGCACTGATATACCAACAAACTGTAAAGTCGACAACATTAACGAGTTGATCAAAGGAAGAAAACGAAATTGGAACGACCACATTAACAGGATGGAGGATAGTTGAGTAGTAACAGTAGCCAGGGACTAATCCCCGTGAGGGCGTAGATATATGGGCCCTCCTAGAAAGAGATGAAATGACAGTTTACTTTGATCTTGAGATTTAAACAAACAGAATGCTGCGTATTTTTTGAAAGAAGAAGAAGAATGAGTTCTTTTATTGTTTTTATTTTGATGAATAGTGATTTTACTATCAAATTCTTTGCTAAATTTTACCCAGCATGTAGTCTTGTTAGCCAGCGTGGAATTCTTTGATTAATTTGCTATTACTAAATGTTATGTTTTCATCCTACAGATATACTTACTGTGTGTCATTGAAAATAGTCAACAAATAAAGACTAAATATGCTTCCTATCAAATTTACAAGGGTTTCCTGAGTACCATCTTTAGCAGATATTTCTGCCATATTCTCCTTAATCGCTTGATGATGTGTTATGGAAGCTCTAGTAGCACCACCTGCTACTCCTACCTTAAAATCAGTTGTTATGTAGGAATTATAAATAATTTATAGGTTTTGTTTAAAAACGTACAATGCATTTCATACTTGATGTGAGACACAAAATTTCCATGGAGTAGCTGGAGAAGTAGGGCAGAAGCAATTCAATAGCCATAGCAGCATCATTCAAAATATCAGCAAAAAATCTCCATTTTTTACAATCTGAATCCAATTGGTTACTAAAAATTAATAAACCATCTTTCATATAAAAACTAATAAAATATTGGTACTATATTACAGAAAATAGGTCATGGTTATAGTTACACACCTTGTGCAACTTTAGTACGTTTTATTTTCTTATTCACGTGAATGGCCTTAAGCTAAATTCATTGTTATTGCACACCTTTGGTGGCCAGTTTTCAAATTGCTCAGTGAAGATTTCGTTGTTCAACATGATTGTATTTTAAATATGAACAGGAATATAATGACATTTATGAATCTCTTAAAAACATAGACTGCCCAATAATTTCCTGAGTATTTTGAAATTAATTGGCATCCTATTAAAGAAGAGGGGGTTGAATTTCATTAAGAAAAAGCTGAGTGCTTTAAAGTACATACAACAAGACATCTAGAACCTATAAATAACAAAATTAAGAAAGTATGCACAAAATTTAATAGTTTGGATATATTTTTTGAAGAATTTTTAATATCTCTAAAGTCTATGTATACTGAAAAAAAGCAAAATATAACAATATAGTTTATACAAAAGTAAATTTTATTTCCTTATCTCAAACTGAAGATTATTGTAAGCTTTTAACACCATTTGCCCTGTATTGGTTTACCCCAAAAAAAGTTGGAACTTCCAATTTTTTTGAGTTACTTTTACGTTTTTCAGTAAGAAAAAAACGAAAAAGGGGTTTTAGAAAAAGAATCCTGTCTGTATGTTGTCGTTGGTCACTTTTCGTAACATATGTTGTTAGCACAATACATCCTCCAGAGTGCAACAAGTCACCAATTTTACAATTTAATATTGTTCAGATAAACCCAATTGATTTCAACTCACCAGGGCCAGTACAGCAGGTTTTATGGTACTTGAAGTTGTTGGGGTAGACATGACAGCAGTGACAATATAGAATGTGACTTGACGACATGTATGCACTTCATGTGATGATTTATAATAAATAATTGGACTGAACTCCAAATTATTAAATAATATTTACCTAGAAATTATAAAGTCTTTGTCATTGACCGTCAAAACTTCAGAATATTGAAAGCAAGATTCCAAAATTACTTCCGAAGTAAATAAAAAGGATGAGAAAACTCAATGTACACAGCTACTTTATTATATTGGGGAAGAAGCGTTCAAAATATATTCCACTATTAAATTTCAAGGAAACGAAAAAGACAAATTACAAGTATTGTTCTAGAAAGTCTACGAACATTTTCAAGGCAAAGAAAACACTTCATATGAGAGATACAAATTTTTACATGACTGCAATCCTATACTGGAAATAATTTAAAAGTAGCAGGTAAGGTTTGTTTACCATGTGTAAGAAATGAGAAAATGGATAATTTAGAGTTTATATTGAAAATTCAAATACACAAGCAATTGTATTCTAGGTTTGTAGTCAAGTGTTGACTTAGGACTAATTGCAAAAGTAGAATCTGTTGATTCAAATGTTTCAGATTACACTGACCTGGTTAAAAAATACAATGATCTTTTTGAGGGGGTAGGTTGCATCAAAGATACTTACCATATAGACGTTGATGACAAAATAAATCCAGTGATTCATCCCACTAGAAAGTTGCTATTCCTTTTTCAGATAGTCTCAAAGAAAGTCTTGAAGGTTTAGAAAAAGATAAAATAATTGAGAAAGTTCACAATGGGTAAATCCAATAGTTTTGGTTAGAAAAACAGATAATAAATTACGTGTTTGTTTTGACCATATTAATTTAAATAAAGCGATAAAGTGAGAACATTGTCGAAATCCTACTTTAGATCAAATTACTAGCAAGTTATCAAATGCAAAACTTTTCTCTACATTAGATGCTGCACAAGGATCGAATTTCCAGATGAAGAAATTTCATCACAAGTTTGTCTTATAGTTTCAGAAATAAATATTACCACTAACAAATTTAATGAATTTGAAGAAACAACCAAAAGAGATAGTGAATTGCAAAAATTGGCAATGGCTGAGTGCCAAAATTTTTAATCAGCAGTGACTGAAATTGGTACAGGTGAATTTTACCAATGTATTAATAAATTAATATTTTCTCTAGGGACTCCCACGTTCCCAGGTAGAAATTATGAATTCGTCCTCTTCAATACCGAGTACAATACCTTCAACTTCAAATAATAATAAAGAGGATACAGCTGTTACACTTAATAACAGTATAGCTGAAGGTAAAGAAATAATACTACAAGATCTCCCGATTGATAGTATTCCGTTTGACATTACTGTTGATTATGTAGTATCAAATTTTGCAGTTGTTACTCCTTCCTCTTCATCATCAATAGATGAATAATATTCATCAAACCATATCAGTATACTTGTTAACGGGCCAGATGAGAATTTTCCTAAACTTGGTGGTTATAGTAATGAAATTGACAACATTCAATTACCAATCATAATTAAGAGAAAGGGAAGGCCTAAACGGTTTGCTGTTACATTTGTGAGATTACCAAAAAATAAAGAAACCATGACAATTTTTAACAAGAGCATTGTTGAAAAAGAAAAAATTGTACTCAACGGAATTTTTAATGAGAATAGTAATTTTATAAACTTAGTAATGCACGACAGACAGATGATGACAGTGGAAGGAAGGAAGGAAAAAATATATTGCTTTACAATCTCATGTATTTGAAGAAGAGATTTCTTTTGAACTTGTAGAACAATTTTTCAAAAAAGATGCTTTTTGTTTTTAAAGAAATTGCAGTATCTGCAAAATAACTGTGGCTTCTGACACAAAATGCATTTGTTGTGACTCGTGTTTAAATTGGGTACATAAAAATTGTTCCCAACTTTAAAAGTTGTTAACTAAAAGTAATTAGTTTTGTCCTAATTGCAAATAATAAATAATGACGATTCATAGCTTTTTTAACTCATTAGTTAATACATACCTCAAATGTTTTGTTTAAAACTTAGTATATAAGTAGTTCCGTTTTTATATCAGTTGTTATTTGTTCCAATAGATATATTTTTTTCAGTTTTTGTTCCTGTTTCAATTACATAGCTCATAATTTTTGGTTTTCACAGTTTGTAATTAAACTTTGGTTTTGCCCTTTTATCATATTTGATGGCGGTAAATAAGTAAACCAATATTTAAGTGTATATAAAAATATACAATGTGTTCAAGTGTTAGTGAATTGACAAGAGGAGAAATTATTTTATTATTGTAAAACTGGGAAATGAATTCTTCACGTCAGTAAAGCTAGCACCCTCACTTTTTCAAATTTAAAAAAAACTTATGTGTAATTTAGAACTAATTTAGGACTAATTTGTACCCAAAAAATTAGAATTTGTACCCACTTAGTTTTTCTGAAAAATCAATATTTAAAGTGGGGGTGCTAGCTTGAGCTCAAGCTAACACCCCCACATTGACAAAATCAAATTTAATTGGCATAAATCTAAACTTTGAATTAAGGACTAATTTGTACCCAAAAGATAATAATTTGTACCCACTCAGTTTTTCTGAAAAACCGTTATTTAAAGTGGGGGTGCTAGTTTAAGCTCAAGCTAGCACCCCCCCTTTTACAAAATCAAATTTTAACAGCATACCTTTAAACTTTGAATTTAGGACTAATATGTACCCAAAAGCGTTTTTTTCATTATTATATCATTTTGTTTATAAAAGATGATAGTAAATTAGACCACGTGTTTTATTAATTTCCAAGTGAATCGTTAAAAGATTTGAAATTATCAAAGATAACTAAATATTATTAATTTTCGAATATAGGACTAATTTGTACCCAAAAAATTAAAATTTGTACCCACACATCCACCTTTAAAAATCCAATTTCAACAGCATACCTTTAAACTTTGCATTTAGGACTAATTTGTAACCAAAAGCGTTTTTTCATTAACATATCATTTTGTTTATTAAAGATGATAGTAAATTAGACCACATTATTTATTAATCTCCAAGTATATCGTTAAAGAATGTGAAATTACCAAAAGTAACTAAATATTATCGAATATAGGACCAATTTGTATTTGTATCCACACTGTTTTCCCTAAAAAAGGCTTTTAATGTGCTTCACCTCACAGCAGTCATCCTGATTAAAGTTCAGAATGGACGGAAAACCAGACAAACTCTTAGATGAAGTGTTTTATGAAACATGTCACTTACCTTCCCAGGTACTTCCCAGAAATGTTTGTTTTCATATATTATATATTGTTTTGTCTCTAATAAAATACTATATTAATATAATTAATTCCATATTTATTATAGATACCATAACTCTTATTTTTATTTTCAGTGAGATCTTTTGTGATAACTGCGGCGATTATTTGAGACAAAAAAATTCACTAGTGCACGTGCGTAAATAATGCGTAAATAGTTCAAAGTGGTTAAAAGAATGATTATACTATGGTGTTGTCACTTTTTTTGACTGCTTGGCGGTTTAGTAAAGATGTGCAATATCACGTCAGACTTTCCTTTAATGGACTAAACAATTTTAAAACATTTTTTTGTTACCCTCGCAAATACTGAAAGGTGATATTTTTTATTTTTTAGATGATATGCGTCTTTCATCTACCGCTCCTATTTCTGATTCATAATAATTCTCTATTGGTTCAAACAATTTTAGAAGGTATTTTTAGGAGTATTTAAGCACAGTTAGTAAAATATTGTAAAATCATCCTCCATAAATATTGGAATTTATGGACGATGGTAAAATATGAGTATACAAATTAGTCCTATATTCGAAAATTAATATTTAGTTACTTTTGATAATTTCAAATCTTTTAACGATTCATTTGGAAATTGATAAAACAGGTGGTCTAATTTACTATCATCTTTTATCAACAAAATTATATAGTTAATAATGAAAAAACGATTTTGGGTACAAATTAGTCTTTAATTCAAAGTTTAAAGGTAAGCTGTTGAAATTTGATTTTGTAAAGGTGGAGGTGTTCAAGCCAGCACTCCCACATTAAAACTCCTTTTACAGGGAAAACTGTGTGTGTACAAAGTTTAATTTTTTGGGTAGAAATTAGTTCTATATTCGAAAATTGATAATATTTAGTTATCTTTGATAATTTCTTAGAAATTAATAAAACACATGGTCGTAATTTACTATCATTTTTTACAAACAAAATGATATGATAATTAAAAAACGCTTTTGATTACAAATTAGTCCTAAATGCAAAGTTTAAAGGTATGCTGTTGAAATTGGATTTTTAATGGTGGACGTGTTCAAGCCAGCACTCCCACATTGAAACTCCTTTTACAGGGAAAACTGTGTGGGTACAAATTTTAATTTTTTGGGTACAAATTAGTCCTATATTCGAAAATTAATAATATTTAGTTATCTTTGATAATTTCAAATCTTTTAACGATTCACTTGGAAATTAATAAAACACGTGGTCTAATTTACTATCATCTTTTATAAACAAAATGATATAATAATGAAAAAAACGCTTTTGGGTACATATTAGTCCTAAATTCAAAGTTTAAAGGTATGCTGTTAAAATTTGATTTTGTAAAAGGGGGGGTGCTAGCTTGAGCTTAAACTAGCACCCCCACTTTAAATAACGGTTTTTCAGAAAAACTGAGTGGGTACAAATTATTATCTTTTGGGTACAAATTAGTCCTTAATTCAAAGTTTAGATTTATGCCAATTAAATTTGATTTTGTCAATGTGGGGGTGTTAGCTTGAGCTCAAGCTAGCACCCCCACTTTAAATATTGATTTTTCAGAAAAACTAAGTGGGTACAAATTCTAATTTTTTGGGTAGAAATTAGTCCTAAATTAGTTGTAAATTACACATAAGTTTTTTTTAAATTTGAAAAAGTGGGGGTGCTAGCTTTACTGACGTGAATTCTTCGATAGTCGCTGGCATCTAGAGGCCTTCCTAGGCCTAAAGGCACCCCTATAGCCGGTTCTGTACGGCAGTGCAAGTCAATCTGACACTTTTAATTTGTTTTAAAGATGGTTTCTAATATTTTCTATATTAAATGGAATGTGCGAAAAACTCCCAAGTGGTAAAAAATTAATTAAGTTTCATATTTTACCCAATTTTCTATGAATCAATCCCTATTACCGGTCCTGTACGGCAGTGTAAGTCAATCTGACATTTTTAGTTTGTTTTAAAGATGGTTTCTATTATTTTCTATATTAAATGGAATGTTCGAAAAACTCCCAAGTGGTAGAAAATTAATTAAGTTTCATATTTTACCCAATTTTCTATGAATCAACCCCTATTACCAGTCCTGTACGGCAGTACAAGTCAATCTGACGTTTTTAATTTGTTTTTCCAACATTTTCTAAATAAAATGGAAGGGGCGAAAAACTTCCAAATAGTGAATAATTAATTAAGTTAGATATTTTACCCAAATTTTCATGAATCAACCCCTGTATTACTATTTTTTGGTAGCAATTTAAATAAAATTTGCTTAAAATTAGAAAAAAAAAACAAGTATTTCCAATTATTTTTGGTAATTATATAAATATGCTGCGCCACTGGTTATTTGGGTGTTTTGTTCAGAATGGCTGCTAGCTTTTGGCTGTAAATTTCACACCTGTACTACTGCCCATGATTTGTAGACAGTAAAGCCCCAGCAGTTTCCTCCTCGGTAAAAAATAATAAATAATGGTAGGTATGCTTTCTACAATGAGCTTTCAATGTTACGTATTAATAGAGACACCAGCAAATCTAATAAAAATATGCTAAGTGTAATTGATGAAGTAACATTAAAGGATCATTGTACAAAGTATACCTACCTACTTCTTACTTGAAGCAATTTTTGTTTTCTCAATTTATTAACACCCGGACATCAATATTGAATATCTGATGTAAAATTTGTATTAAACTCAGTTTTTAGATGAGCAAAATATTTTGTTTTTAAATTGATGTTTTCTTTCTCATGGTCACCTCCATCCTTGGACACACTCGAAAGTTATTCTACCTACCTGAGTAAGAATAGGAAACATACTAAAGTTACACAAGGTATGTCACTCTAACCATGGCCTAGTAAATAAGCCCAAATAAACCTTAAAGAACCTTGGTAGCTACCCTTTCCACCATGCGAAAACTATTCTTCCTATCATTCCCATGCCATCTTTCAAAATCCATGTTACAGCTGCTGACAGAGCGTTTGCTTCACTATTTCCTACCCCGACTCCTTTCAATATAGATCTGGTAGTAAAAGCCCCAATAATAGTACTACAAAAGGCTTGAGCAGTGTCCCAAATTTGATAGTTCCAATAATCTTCACTAACAGTTTCTGGATATCCGAAAGGTAAAAATACTTCGCGGATAAAATTAACTATACTTTGGAGTGTTAAAGGGATAGATCCAGATTGTTGAACCTGACTTATTTCATTATTACCTATGAAATTTATTAGGTTTAAGTTCATAAGAATTTGTATAAAATAGGTAAATACCTGATTTTTTAATGTAAACTAAAGCATCTCCGGCTGAAATATTCTGTTCCGATAACAAAATTTCAAGATTTTCCATTATACAAAATATGAAGAAAAACAAATTTGTTTAATTACTTTACAGGACGTTCCATGGTATAAAATTTAATACTAAAGAATACATTGTAATCAATTGACACGATTCATTTTTTCAAATTTTGTTTTGACAACTTTGACATTGGATTATTCACTGCAATTTTGCAATGACAATAATGACGTCATAATAGATCTTTATAAGAAAGTGCAATCTGAATTTATTACGTATAATTGAAAAAATTACAATATTAACCGTACACGTGTCGAACAAAAATTTATCAATTTTTGTGGTAAATTGAAAAATATTTTTGTTTACACGGTTCTATGGCTATGGTATCGTGAGAATTATTATACAACTCAAATCTTATCAGTTTC
Organism: Galeruca laticollis; assembly: GCA_963921935.1. Lineage (NCBI taxonomy): Eukaryota > Metazoa > Arthropoda > Insecta > Coleoptera > Chrysomelidae > Galeruca > Galeruca laticollis. The sequence goes on along the minus strand of OY998176.1, from coordinate 7,572,799 downwards.
TCGACTTTTGATTATGTAGTAAGTTTATATCGAATGTGCTTGAAAATTTCTTGTACCTGGTTAATTTATAAAAAATAATGAAGTTCACATCATTTCTTACATTGAAAAATTATAATACATACGTCATTCATTTTTAAACGGGAAAATAATATAGCATTGTCTCTAAACTTCATACATTATAGAGATTGATGCACGTCATAAATTGTTTCATCTATGAATATAATTCAAGAAACGAGATTTATTATATTGAAAAGTACAAATTATTAAATATATTAAGTATAATATAATTGATTATAATCTTATACCTTAATATAACAAATCACCTTTCTCGAATTTGTTTTAACGCTTATGACGTACAGTTGCGGCCAAAAAAATGGGACAATTGTTGTTGCCTAGTGTGAATGTGACTTTTTCGTTTCAGGGAAAAATGGGATAGTTTTGTCGTATATTTAAATGACTATTACTCTCGTCTTAATTTCCACCAATCACAAACGCGCCATTTTGAATTACAAATGGTTTCTCGATGGAAAAACTGTATGATACCACCTGTCAGCGAAACAGTTACTTTCAAATATGGAATTGTCTGACAGATATCAAATATTCAATGTTGAAATATGACATATTCAAGCAGCTAGAATTAGACAAAAATCTGCTATAAGAGTTGTCCCATTTTTTATTTGCCGCAACTGTACCTACATCAATCTTTATAATGTATGAAGTATAACTCAGATCTCTTGATCTCAGCATCGAATTAAAAAGTTTTATTGATAGTATACTGAAGAATTGACTTTTTAAGTAGTAAATTCAAGTGTAACTGCAGATTATTCTGTGATATTCACATACATATCGATTAAGTTTGAATTGTTGGTCAATTAAAGCCTGAAAGTTTAACTAATAAAAACACCGAAAACAAGCTATATGAAACTATAACCCGACCTAATAAAAAAAATCTCATTTTAAGGTCATACACCATACCTATTACCTACCATTTTTATTTATGTAGTAGAAATTGTAATACCTGAAAAATAAAATTATCAATTAAACCATCAAAACTAAAATATCTCCAGATAAAACGAAAACTACTTTAATACATCTAAAATCGTTTGATTTGTAGCAGAATATAATAGTTATTGGCAGTACAATTTTTAATTTTGTAGTAAGAATATATAGTGATCTCAAGGGCCCTAGTTGGACACGTTCTCATAGCTTGAATTTGTCGAGGGTCTTCCTCGTGATGTACTGACTTGCTTTTGTATGCCAAACTATTGCCCCATACGTAATTACTGGTCTCAGAATCATGGCGTACATCCATCGCACTATTTTTGGGTTACAGCCCCACCTCTTACCAGCCAGATTTCTGCACGCCATCAAAGCTCTTATTGCTTTACTAGCAGTTATTTCAACATGCTTATTCCACTGAAGCTTACTGTCTATGGTTATCCCTAGATATTTAATTTCTGATTTCCATTCTATGATTTCCCCGTTTAAGGATATGGGTTTCATGGCTGGAAGTGTTCTTTTCCGGATAAATGGAATTACTATGGTCTTGTTTGGGTTAATGTTTAGCCTCACTGACAAGCACCATTGCTCAATGATTCTGAGGCCCTTTTGTAATAAATAACACAAGGTGCTATCGAACTTGCCTCTGACTATTAGAACTATGTCATCTCAGCATAGCCCATACATTCGAAGCCAAGCTCCGTTAGCCTGTAGAGCAACTCATCTACTACGACGTTCAATAGAAGGCCCGAGTGGCTTTAACTGAGATGGTTTGATTCCCCACCTGTGTCTCAGCTATCCTCGTCGTCAACAAACTCATACATCCATTTTACAATGGTTTCGTTTACTCCTCGCCTTTTTAGTGCTTCTTTGACAGACACATGAGTTGTGTTGTCAAATGCCCCAGATATATCCAGGATTGCGCACATTGCGATTTCTTTGTTGTTCAGAGTTCTCTGGATGACTTCGGTCAGCTGATCGACCCGTTCTGTAGGCATGCTGACATTTATGAAGTGGTATATTCTCCAGATGCTCTGTTCTTATGTAGTTATCCACTACTTTCTCCATCGTTTTGAGTAGGAACGATGTTAGACAGATGGGTCTAAAAGATCGGGGATCAGTCCCATCTTTTTTCCCTATTTTTGGTATGAAGGTTACCCTTGCCCTTCTCCATTTTCTAGGTATTAGACCCACTGCTAGACTGCTTCTTGTAATCTTCAGCAGGTGAGGAAGAATCTCCTCTATCCCTTGCTGTAGGAGTGCTGGAAATATCCCTTCCACTCCTGGTGAATTATATGGCTGAAAGGTACTTATTGCCCATTCCAACCGTTGTCTGGTAAATATTGTCTTAGCAATATCCCAATCTTCCTTGCGGGATTTTTTGGTGTAATTCATTGCTATTTCAATGCTTTTTGCTGGTTCACTACCTGGAAAGTGGGTTAAGAAGAAGAATCCATCGTTCCTCTTCACCTTCCGTGTATGATCCGTCTGACTTTTTCAGCGACATTGTGGAGTTAGTTCCCCCATTTGCCATGACCTTTTGTAGTCTGGCTGCTGTATGAATGGACGTGATCTTCTCTCAAAAGGCTTGAAGATTAAGCCTTTTGGTCTTCCTAATCTCTTTATTGTACTGAGTAAGCTTCTCAGTGTACCCCTGCCAATTACCGTCACGTTTGGCTCTATTAAAGAGCCGACGGACCTCTTTTCTGAGGTTTGACGAGATTCCACCAAGGAGCATCCTTTTCTGAACGAGCTTTTGACAGTGGGCAAATGGAATGAAAAGCTTCCATTATTATTTCATTACAGGGGCCCAATTCTCGAGTCTGTAGGAATTTGTTCCTATAGGAAAAATCGTCATTATCCATCGGAATTTTGAGATGGTGTATTCTCGAAAATAGTATTGGAACATATTCCAACACAATCTATAGGAATCGCTTCCCATGCTTAATACTATAGGAATCAATAGTGCTATTCAACGCGCCAATCGATTACAATCATTTCCTGCCATTTAAAAAACAACATGTTCAACAATACATTTTCGATATCAATCGATCACTCTGATTATAATCGGTCTAAAATTATGATGCTATTGAATAATCGTAAATCGGAAGCATGTGATTGGTCGAAAAATTTAGATAAACTACCGTTTATCTATGGGCTATGTGATGTCAGTGATATTTTGCAATTGTATATTACATTTTTTAGTTTAACAGAACAGCTTCTATAAAATTGAACATGATTAAAATAAATGAATTTGTGAAAAGTGTGAAATACACATGAAATGAACTAAATTAATGATGAGGTTATGTCACTAAAAATGACAATTTTTTTTGGTCGTTCAACAAACATCAATCCGTTTTCGATTTCGATTATAAACTAAATCGGAATCAAGACCGAAGTGTTGAATAGCACTAGTGGTTTCCCATAGGAATATCGCTGAATAATGTCATGGATGACATTTTAGTTCTGTCACAGATTTTACTCCGTTAAATTTTACGAATTCGTTTCGAATTCCGGGATTATGGCGAATTTAGATGAATTAGCTCAGCTAGATGCTTTGCAAAACCTGGAAGCGGCTGAAGTACTTGCTCGGAGGCCAGGGAGAAGGTTTACCCCTAGAAGAGATCAATTTCAGTATTTATCTGAAAGTGCATTCATAAAAGTGTTCCGATTATCCAAAGCAGTTACAAGAGAATTGTTGGACCCTTTCTTTTAACCGCTCTCAAGGAGTTCAGCTTTGGACAAACAAACAAAGGTCCTCATCGCATTGCATTTTTTTGCATGTGGAAGTTACCAGGCATCAGTTGGACTGAACTTATATATTGGTGTTAGTCAATCATCTGCTAGTCGGTGCATTAAAGAAGTAACAAACGCTCTGAATGAACATCAAACTTTCAATCGATGGGTTAAATTTCCACAAACCCTTGAAGAACTGCAACACATTCGTCAAGAGTTTTATGATTCCTTCGGTTTTCCAGGCATTATAAGATGCATTGACTGTACCCATGTGGCAATTTACCCTCCTCCAAAAAATGATTTATTGTATCCTGAGAATATATATGTTAATAGAAAGAACTATCATTCCATCAATGTTCAATTAATTTGTGACGCCAAAATGAGAATAATTAATGTAAATGCAAGATACCCAGGAAGCAGTCATGACATTTATATCTGGAGCAGATCTCGAGTGCAGGAGGCTGTAGTGAATCTGCGTAATGATCATCCAGATTTCTTCCTCATAGGTGATTCTGGATACCCCCTAAGGCCGTGGTTACTGACACCACTTCCAGATCCTCTGCCAGATACACCTGAATTTCGATTCAACAAGGCTTTCAAAAAGGCAAGATGCACTATCGAAAGATGCAATGGGTTATTGAAAATAAGATTCCGATGCCTATTGAAGCATAGAGTACTTCATTATACACCAAATATGTGTTCGAAAATTATAAATTCCTGTGTGGTGTTGCACAATATTTGCATCGAAAATAATATTCTGGATGTAGATGAAGATTTTGGAATATTTGAACCTTTGCACTTCGTTGAACATGGTCTTGATAGACAAAATGATGAGCTCATGAGGGCAAGAAATATACAGAGACACATAACTAGAAATTATTTTGCCTGAATGTTATTATTCGAATAAATTTTTCATTTTTAACAATTTTTGTTATTATTTATCTGGAATGGAATTAAAAAATCACAGAACTTTAAAAATTGTATACTCGGGGCACAAAATACCAAACATTAACTCAACATAAACATGAAAAACAATTATTACCTAACAAAATTTAAAATATAAGTCTGTCTATTCCTATTTGTTTTGTAAGGACTGTGAAATGTTTTCTAATGCTGTTGCAATTCTCTTTCCGATAACCACATTGTCCTTCAGTATTTCAATTTTTTTCTCATAATATTTTTTTTAATCTCAACTTTTTCAGCAGATATTTTGCTCAAATTTTCCTATGCATTCATAGAATATTCTAGGCGTTGTGTTGCAACGGGCTTTCTATTCTTCCTTTTCATAGGCTTATTTTTTCGTTCATTCATTTCTACATCCATGACCTCATTTCCTCCAATATATGCTTCCTCATGATTTTCAGCTTCAACTATTTCAGTTATCTCCACATTCGTTTCCACAGTATAATTTTGATTTTCCCCTATCTATAATAATATGAGTTGAAAAAAATATGGTACTGCTTTTGATAAAAATTGAAAATATTATAGGAACATACAAAAATGACTTTGGATTCCACAACCTCTGCATCGCCTTCCACCGCTGTTGCATCTAAAATTTTTAAAAGATTCTCTTCATCTTTTGTCAACACAGTGTTTGTAGGTGGCCCTCCGCCTGTGCTCTTTACATGCTTTTTTATATCAGTATTTTTTTTCTTAGCGATTTTCTTCATATCTTGCCAAGTCTAACGAAAATCAATGCTATAATGAACTATCACAAAACGTTTTATCATTGTCACCTACCCTTCGCCAGTGAATCCAGTCTTTCTTTGCCCCGGGTATTGCATTCAGCTTCTCTTCTATTTCTTTCCACTGACGCTGAGAATCTTTGTAGGTGAAAAGTGGATGAAATTCACCTTTTCGGAGGTCTTCAGCCGCCTCCATCAACTCAATGAATACTTTTTTTTGCTCTTGGCCAATGTTGCCACCTCTTTGCCCTTTTTTCAAAATACTTTTATCCATTTTTTAATTCTCTACTCAAAATTCAAATTCAAATTGACAACTAATGTCAGATAACGGAGTTCTTTCAAATGATTATTGCCAACATGAATTACTCATATTTCATTGGTCTATACGTTTAATCTCATGAAACTATCAACGAAACACTGTACTCTTTCAATTCTGTAGGAAAAACAGTTCCACTTTTGGTTCAAGAATACGTATTTGAGAAATTTCGTTTTCCTATGGGAACTGAAAGCATGGGAACATCTTCCTATAGGAAAAAACTCCTACAGACTCGAGAATTGGGCCCCAGATCTGTTCAACTCTTTGTTCCGGGTCATAGTGCGGGTGATTTACCCCATTCACTTCATCGTCTCGTACTCGTTATTTGCGCAACTCACCGCTTCGCAAACTTCACTCACACTACAACAAAGATTATATACACTACAAAACGAGTCATTGTGACTATTAGGGTTTTGTTGCTATTAAAACTAAGATGGAAAACAGTGTGTTACATAATATGGACTAGTCCGACGGCGTTTATTCTACACCGGAAGAGATTACGCATAAAGCACTAAATTTGTTACCTGAAAAGTCAAAGGGGAAACAACCAAATATATAAACATGTTATGAATTGGTGTTTATTTTAACATTAAAAGGTATAGCGAAAATGTTATTTTTAACAACTCATCTGCAATTTTATATGACTCGTTCATCTCATAACACTCAACGCTTTAGTCAAAAAATATACTATTATGTGTTCCACGCCGCGAAAGTGGTTTTCCGGGTCTTCATTACTTCCGCCTAAGTACACAAATAGCTATTCCTTCGGAATTACGCGGAATGCGAAATTTTTACAAGTGTAACAAAATAAAGATAAATAATCAGTCGTATCGGTAAAAAATTGAGAACCGTATAACTACGTCTAAGAAGTTTTGAAAAAAACGTCAGGCTATGAGAGGGTGGTTTTAACCCTTCTACAATTTCTTTTTGGTTTCTTTAATTACCGAAATGAGAGTAATCTGCTAAAATTCACTATCAAATTTCATTCAATTTGTTTGACTCATTTCTGAACAGCCTACAAAAATGTGTTTTTTATGTAAACTTTGCATTCTTCTCACGGGTAAACAGTACATTTTTGTATATAAATAAATTGGGTTCAATCTAGTTTTGACCTTTACTACACGTAGTAGCTCTGTGTCCCAGCAATTTTAGGACACCCCGTCAGTGGCGGATTTAAACTTTTGCCGCCTAAGGGCTAGCGACAAATCTCCGCCCCCAATAAGTTAATTTATGGTTTGATTAAATTATCAGTTTGTAACTTGTAACATTTTTTTTTCAATATATAAATACTATTTTATTTAAGTTGGAGTGGAACTAAATGTTTAATAGTAAAAAAACGAAAAACGTAGTTTGATTTGAGGTAATTAATTGTTATGCAAATTTTATTAAAATAACATATTGAAAGTAATATGTGATCGGTGATTCACCGACGGTGAAAATCTTTTAATAATACTGTTACTGTATGTACAATTGTACAGAATCAGAATACAAGCAAACCCACTTCTTTAATCAAAAACACTTTCTTCGTGAACTTGAATTTGAAAAGGAGTCAATAACATCATCAAAGTCCAATCTCTTTGTTATGTCAGATTCAATGTTCAGTATTGCCACATCCCTCAAACGTGCCTCAGTCATCGTTGATCTTTCGTAGCTTTTGATCCTCTTCAGGACGGAAAATGATCTTTCCGCTGAACAGTTCGATGCCGGGATTGTTAAAAACAGTTTTAATGCTATATCGACATAAGGATATAAGTCTTGAAGTGCATTATCGTGTAGAGCTTCGTAGAGTCCAATAATTGTCAGTGGGCGTTCTTTTTCTTTCAGTTCTTTCAAAAAGCCAAAAAAATGTAAACATTCTCTAGCAAAATCTTCCGCCGTAGGGAGATCTTTGTGATACAAAGTGCACAGTTTCTTGCTGCATTCTCCAAGTGTTTTCATATTGGAGGCTTCTTCCCCATCATTATTATTGATAAGAAATCCAAACAACGAGTGAAGCTCATCATAAACAGTTTTTCTTCTTTCCGTTTCAGAAATCAATGTGTCCAAAATGACGTTGTATGTATTCACTCTAAACTTGTCCCTACCAATCAACGTTACTTCTCCTTCTCTACTTTCATCGGACTGGAGTTTTCGTATCCGCCTTCGTTTTGTTACGTTTTCGTCTTCATATGTAGTCTCTTCTGATTTTACCAGTGCCCCATTTCCATAAATTTCGAATTCAAGTTCTCTTCTGAGACTACGTATGTACTCGGATAAAGATGCATATAATAGTGCTACTCTTGATAAATCGGTTTCACATGCCTGTAGTTTTTTACTTGTTACATTGAACCTGCATAGCAAATCTCCCCATAGAATTGATAAAAAAGCAGTTTCTAATCTGTGTAACTGACGGAGGTAGGTGGATGCTTCACTCCGTGTGGTTGCTTTTTCTGTTTCGTCATTTGATGTAACTGTAAGGGCTTCTATGATTTCATTCCAGTCTTCATTTAATGCCTTGCAAGCGTCATCCCTTGCTGACCAACGTGTTTTTGACAAAGTTTTAAGGCTTAGGTTGTGTTTTTTATTCAGACAACTTGAAAGTACTTCCCACCTTTTGGTAGAGCACGAAAAGAAATTGTACAGGTTGTTAAGAAGCATGAAAAAGTTACGACTTTCTTCGCAACTACTAGTCGAATGCTCCCCGACTAAATTCAGTGAATGAGCACTGCAAGGAGAATACATTGCTGTTGGTGTTTTTTCTCGAATTCTGGCTTGCAGACCAGTATATTTTCCTGACATATTAGAGGCATTATCATATGCCTGGCCCCTGCAGTTTTCTATATCAATTTCATACTTTTTCAGAACATCCATAACAGCATGGAAGAGCTCCTCTGATTTGTGGCCAACATTTGGTAGAAAGCAGAGAAATATTTCCACTGGAAGTCCGTTTTCAGGAACGTACCTGATTATTATAGATAACTGGTCAACATGGGAAATGTCAGGTGTAGAATCGATCACTAAAGAAAAATATTTTGCTGCTTTTATTTCAGCTACTACTTCCTCTGTAACTTTTTGACCCATCACTTTAAGGAATTCTTCATATGTGGTGGAGGACAAGTATGAAGTGTGCCCTTGGCCTGGATTTCCATGCTTCGAAATGTGAGCCGCTAGGAAGGGGTCAAATTCTGATATTAGTTCAATACACATAATAAAATTTCCACAATTATGTGTCGACCCAAATTTCTCATAATGCCCTCTCAAAGGTAAACCAGCAGCAGCTACGGACCTCACAACTGCAACTACTCGTTTCAAAACATTTGTCCAATAACTCTTTTCATCCTCAAGTTGAATCATAATCTGAGAGTCAATTCTTCCGGCCGTTGTCATTCTTCTTTTCATTACTAAGACACAAGATTTGTGGTCTGATGAATTTTCATGGCTTTTTAAGTAGTCGCTTCCGTGTTTCCAGTCATCGAATCCCTCTTTTGCTAGTTTCGAAATTCCTCCAAAAAGTTGACATGGTATACAAAAAAGTTTCCCAGAACTTTCGGAGTACATTAGGTAGGATCTTTTGACTTCCTGTCCATTAATTAAGTTAGTTTTAAATAGAGTTTGAGTTAGGAAGCGATGTTGGCCGCCGATGAATCTTTTGGAACGACTAAAATCTAAGTTTGAAACATCCTGGTTGATACCAGTGCTTAACACTCTATCTCGAGTGTTATCATTTACTGGCCACAGAGCAGGGTCACATACAAAATCTGTCTCTTGATTATCGTTAAGTCCTGTAATATTTGAACTTGTATGGGGGACTGATTTAAGGATCTGCTTAACATTGTCAGATGTAGAGGTACACTCAATTTCAGAGTATTTGAAACAATTGCTCCGTTCTTCTGTTGTTGGTGACGTTGGTGTTGCAGTTTCATGGCTACTCACTGATTCTTCTGAGTTCAAAGAACTGGTACTCGGGCCTAATTCACTCTCGGGAAATTTTGTTTGTGTAGGCAGGTCTGATTCCACGAAATTTTTGCTTTCAGGCAATCCATTTCCAGATTCGGATTTTTGGAAGAAAGTAAATATTTTACTGGTCTTATTTATTACTTCCTGTTCTCTTTTATTCTTTTGTAATGTTGCTTTTCTGTAAGCAGCACCGCTTAGACGCTTTCTGCCGTCACTCATGATTTTTTCATTGAAATTCCTGAAAAAACGTAATGAAGAAATGAAAATTCAACATTGTTGTAAAATTAAAATATCATCATGTTGGTAAAACGCTTAGTCTTTCTGTTTGATTTTTCAACTCGAAAACTGTATAGGCTAGGGCTAGGAGCTTGAAATTTTGCACATTCATTACTGCAATTATTACTGAACTAAAAATTCCACTTGTATTTCCATCCAGGTAAAATGGTAAAATATTATATTGTTAATGTTTTTACTTTCTTTTTTAATGCTGGAAATGTAACAGGCTTACAAGAAATATCTACTAATACGCCCTACTAAAATTACCAAATTAGATTATGCTAATATATTGTCTTTTGTTTACTCACCGTTATGAAGAAAGACGAAAGAAAGTTTGATACATCAATAGCCTACCATCTCACAATAATGTGCAATTAAATGCAAAACGTACGCAATTTAAATACTGTATGCAACTGTACAACTGAACGATAACTTAAAAGGGCTATAAAACTTCACCTGAGATCACTGACAACATGAACATTCAACAAAACACTGGATACCGTATAATAGGGAGTTCTCGCACTCGTCACGGTAAAATAACCGATACGTTAACAATCCCGTAAATATATAGACACTTTTAGCTTGTTATAAGTTTTTACACGTATCCGTATCCGTATCCGTATTGGAGTTACGTTGACGTAAATAAGTTGTTAAGAAAACCTTTTTAGCTGATAACGTATCGTTTCGTGCTAAAATCGGGATGGTCAAAGCATAATTCTTTGGTGAAAATAAAAAAATAATGAAAAATTAAACTAAAAATGATCTTTGTGGTTATAATCAAACCAAACCAATATCAAAGAAGACCCGTAAAATAGCACTAATAACACAGAATACTGATTTTGCTCGGGATACGGATACGTTTACGTATACGGAGAAGGGACGTAATAATCCGTTCAACGCATCGTATCGGCTGAGCCGTAACGGGTCTACACATGTGCATTTCGTTACGTATACGGATACGTGAGAAATTTAAGACAAGCTAAAAGTACCTATTTACGGTATGTCACTTAACGGTGATGACTTTATTCTTAGACTAGGAAAGAGAGGGGACTCGTAACGCTGTCAACTATTGTGATACCAATGCCCACCAACTCATAAACTTATTCATTGTCGTTATATGATAGTTCTAAAGGACTAAAAGTTTTATTTTATAAATTAATCTTCATACATGGGAAATCTAAAAATAAATATATAGTGATTTATTTAACTTATATCAAAATTGTAGGCATTAGTAATTAGTAATTATGATCTTTTGGCGTTAGGAATTCCGAGAAACTGAACAATAAATTCGTTAATTTTCAATGAAAAAGTTTCGTAATGTCTTTTCTACTAACATAATTGAATTTATTATGAAATACGTTTTAACTCACTAGTGGGGTTTTATGATTAAAAGCTCATTTTTTAAGATATAAAGAAAAAAGTAGCTACCAAAAAAATAAGTTAGGAGTAACTTACCTATGAAACGAAATTTCAGGTTCTTTTTTTCTGCTAGAACTCTTACACTGGTAAGCACAACAATTAACCATCTTAACAAAATCAAAAGTCCACTTTAAAATCACATTAATCGCTCAATAATCGCAAAAAACTCTCTGGTGTTCACTATAACGTTGACCGCCAAAAAATGGTGTCGGTTTTAAAATAGGTATTCAAACTGACTACACAGCTTGCATAGATAGTTACGCGTCCCCTCTCTTTCCTAGTCTAAGACTTTATTGAGTTCTCGCAGCCAAGCCACTATTTTTTTTAAAGTAAAATGTCAAATTTTATGTGCAGCTGCCACTTGTCATTTTAATTGGGAAAGCATCAACAAAAACTGCTAATCTGCCACAAACGCATCAAAGATCATATTATCATACTTCCTCAATATGCACAGGTCATCATGTATGTTGAATCTCAGTCTATTTTTCTTTTTCCATATTTATTATTATCGATAAAATTACACAATTAACCAGGCTACCAATTGAACACAAATGAAACCAGCCACTTTGATTGAAATATTATTTTTGTCTTAGAGTAATAATATATAATAGAGAGGACATTTCTTTCATATAAACACGTTTATTTTTGCGGCCAACAATCCTAAACGCCAGAAAAACTGCTAATCTGCTACAAACGCATCAAAGATCATAGTATCATACTTCCTCAATAAGCACAGGTCATCATGTATGTTGAATCTCAGTCTAATTTTCTTTTTCCATATTTATTATTATTATCGATAAAATTACACAATTAACCAGACTACCAATTGAACACAAATGAAACCAGCCACTTATTTGATTGAAATATTATTTTTGTCTTAGAGTAATAATATACAATAGAGAGGGCATTCATAAACACGTTGATTCTTGCGGCCAACAATCCTAAACGCCAGTAGTAAAATAATGAATGAATTACAAATATTGGTAATGGTATTGTAGATACATGGCCTTGGTTATTTCTGCCGTTTTCTAACAAACTTGGCACTGACGAACCATGATAATCCAAAAACATTCAATTAATTAACTTAAAAGTTTATTTTGTCACTAAAAGTCTTGAAAAGCTCATCAAAACGAAAGAACTAAAAGTTTACTCTCTAGCCGTATTGACGCTCGTATAAAAAAACCACGTTTGACATTATTTACTAGATACTACGGTGTGTTCGAAACTATCGTCGAGCACACTTTGACGACATTTGCATCTCTCTTTATATGGTAATTAAGGACAAAACTACTAAATACGCGGTATTAGTGGGGACGTCACTATCTACGGAAAACACAGCTTTTTATCCATAGAAACCAAGAAAAAAAGACATTCAATCCCGGTAAACCGAGTGAATTATCATGTTTCGGTAACAGAATTAACCCGTCCGTTGCGCTTTGGCTATCTTGGTAAGTTTAGTGTTTCCACTATTTTAACGTTACCTCTGCGAGAACTCCCTAATGTTGCTCTGTTGCTCTACCAGTAACTCGTGAGTCATCACGCCACTTCGCTGATTCGAACGAGTCCATTGCTGTTTTCGGGGGATGGGAGCTTGGTAGAGGCCGTTGAGGGATGATGCGATAGTGCGTATTATTAGTGGAGGTGGAATGTGGAAAGGTTTGATCATTAACAGTACGTGTGACTGAGTAGTTTCTCTTCTGTTTTGTTCTAACCCTCCACTCTCCTAGTTATGAAGTTTATTTATTGATTTTAACTAAATATTTTTTTAAGTTTCAAACTAAAAAAAACATGCTTCTAAAATTCGCCGCCCTTAAATATCTGCCGCCCTGGGCTGCAGCCCCTACAGCCCTCCCCTAAATCCGCCACTGCACCCCGTATTATTGTTTCGTAAACTGCTTCTAATGTATGATTAGTCACTTCCAAAATGAACAAAATGTCGACCAGTTAAGTAGTGATTGTAGAGTAGATAAATCGGTTGGACAACTTAACCACATACAAAATTGACCATTGAAAATATTTTTGACAATCCCACTCTATTCTACTATATATACACTTATCGCACAGGTATTTAGATTCATTTCAGTTTTTTTGTGCTAAGTGATTAGTTCGGTTTAGTTATTTATACTTCTAAATACTTAATTTATAATATAATTTTATAAAAATGAGTAAAATAAAGGCAGGTACAGTTGTCGATATACTTGGAGATGAAATGACTAGAGTAATTTGGGATGATATTAAGAAAAAACTAATTTTGCCCTATTTGGATATTGATCTACAAGTCTATGATTTGGGAATCGAAAATCGTGATAAAACAAACGATCAGGTAAGATAAGTTAACTTAAATTATTTATTTTTTAATACTGATTTAGCCGCAGTTGGAAAAACGTTTTAATTAATTGTATACATTTGTTGTAATTACTATACTCTTGTCTACCATTTTGATATATTTGTAAGTTGTTTTACCAAGTGAAAGTAACTATTGATGATTTACTAGGTAACTGTAGATTGTGCAGAAGCTGTGAAAAAATACAATGTAGGGATAAAATGTGCAACAATTACACCTGATGAAAACAGGGTTAAAGAATTCAATCTCAAACAAATGTGGAAAAGTCCTAATGGTACTATCAGAAACATTTTAGGTGGAACTGTCTTCAGGGAACCTATTATTTGCAAAAACGTACCAAAGCTGGTTCCAGGTTGGCATAAACCGATTATTATTGGAAGGTATGTAAATTATTCACATATTAATATATCACTTGTATAATAAACAGCAAACGTCTATTTAATTCTATTATTGGAAGGTATGTAAATTATTCACATATTAATATATTACTTGTATAATAAACAGCAAGCATCTATTTAATTCAAAGTTTTGGACAGGAGGTAGGGTCAATGTGGCTAATGGGAAATAGATATGAAATTTTAATGCTTTTATACACTGAAAAAATGATTATTTTTCCAATACATGATTTAGTCCATTATTAGAAAAATTATTTTGGACAAAAAAATCCTGTTTCTATTGACCTCAATAAAAAAAAATATATATATAATACACTTTGGCATAAACAAAATGAGATGATCAAACCAATAAATGGAGTTAAGTTAAAGAATACAAAAGAAAATGAAATAGTTATTTATACTACAAGGGGTGTAAGTAACGTTTACTAGTCGAGGACGATTTTGTGCCCCAGCTGTAGCGGGGGTTGGCAATAAAGTTCGAGACTTATGAAGACAGCTCTAACCGGTTTCTATACCGTCATAAGCATTTTTATTTTATTAATAGCATGAAGGGTGGTAAGTTGACTTACAACCTGCCGTCAAGGGCAATTGATATTCTTTTGGTAATTGATATTTACGTCCTTCAAATCAGTGTCAAAATGGGTTGTTTGCAATATAGGGAGGAGAAAATAATGATTTTCAACTATCAAAGCTGTCAATGTCACTTTCTAATGGATAAAGGGTTGGCAATAAAGTTCGAAACTAGGAAATGTACTTACATCCCGTGAAGTTTGTAAGATTCTTTCTTCTCACTGCATAATTTATTCTTGGATTTTTATTAATTTAATTCGATACTTTCCGTATGAAATTATGAAGATAGCATTTTTATTTTATTAACAATGTCAAGCTGACAGTTTGTTATCAAATATTGATAGAAATTGAAATTATTGATTTTTATAATAACCAAATGGATATAGAAGAATTAGCAAATATCTTGTCTATTACTGCTCTCACAAAAATCGAGGAAGCGGTATTAATTAATACTTCAAGAAATGGTGAATCTACGTAATACCAAAAATTAACTTGATTAAATAGATGAAAAATACATTCCTTCAAATTTCTAATCCAATATTTCGCCATAAAAATACTTTTCTATGATAACTCATATTGCATACTTAATATTTTGTTTATTTTGGACAAACCACATAAAATCTTGTTTCCTTTTAATTAACAACAACTTTGTCTTTTGTGGAATAAGTCATGATGTTCCATGTGCCATACTAATTACTTTTTTTTAAAACTTGTGTCCATATTTTTTGGTGGGGTTGTCATCTTAAAATGTCGCCTATTTGATTCTGTGAGCTGGTGTTTGTTTGACCTAGATTGGTGGTTAGCCTCATCAAGGATTCCTCCTCTATCCAAATAGCAATTCAACAATATGTTTTACCCTTTAGCTCAATTGATTTCTAAGAATAATTTATACATATTGGAAAATGTTTTCTTTTTAATTCCAGGCATGCTCATGCTGACCAATATAAAGCTACAGACATTGTCATACCCGGTGAAGGAAAATTAGAATTGGTATATACTTCCAAAGCAGGTGATGTTCAAAGATTTGTTGTCAATGAATACAAAGGACCTGGTGTTGCAATGGGTAAGTCTGAATTTATTTATGGTCTTACTTTTATGTGCTAAAATTCATATATATATATATATATATATATATATATACACAGTGCTAGGAATATTGTTTGGTAACATGGGATTTAACACAGAGTCCACGACCAACAATGTGCTAGAAAAAAACAAGTATATTCCTATTTTGTTTAACAGGGTATCATAACATGCGATAGAAGTATCATTGCACAAACTGTTGAAATTATTTTCAAATATCACTCCAATCATTATAAATATTATTATAAATATGTTGAAAATCTAATAATTTTAATATCCAGAATATGAAAAACAACAAATCGACGATAGTGACATGAAAATAGGTGATACACTGAATTACTTGTTTCTTTCTAACACATTGTCGCTTATGAACTCTGTGTTAAATCCCATGTTACCAAAGAATATTCCTAGCATTGTATATGTATATTGGTAATTTAAATTTCTCTGATCTGAAGTGTTTTTACCCTCTAGTATTATAATTTGAAAAAAAAAACATAGTTATGATAGATGTTGATTAAACTACATTAAGATGAAAAATACAGTAATAGATTATGTCACACTGATTACTTATTTTAATTGGAAATAATGTCTTATCTTGTGAAACCTTTGATAACACGAAGTAAACAAATTTTTGATATTTATGTCCTTTATTGAAATTGAAATATTCACACTTTCAAGATTAATTTGATAAGGAAACATTTTGATAAATAAATATGTCAATTTGGTAGATTTGTGTTATACTATTATGTCAAAAAATTACGGGAATCAGTCAATGAAACACCAAATATGTATTATTCATCCAAATTTATTCTATTGCCTTCTTTCTTAAATAATACACTAATTCCAACAAATAATTAATCCGTCAAAATGTTTTTGGGAATTGACTTCATACTCGCGACGAATTCTCGTTCTTAGCCTTCTATAGACTAAAAACGGGTGTCTCGAAGTGATAATTGGAAAGAGAAAAAGTCGGGCGAAGCCTCGGGGGAATAAGGTGGCTTTTTAATGAAATTCTTGTTAATAAATTCATTAAGAATAGTAGAATTGGGAGATGGTGGTTTATAGAATATTTTTCTTTCTACAAATTTAGCATATTTCGATGCAGCATAAAGCTCAGATAATATTTTTAATCTACTGTCACTAAACCACCATAATAAAATAAAGTTTTCAACAGTATCTTCACTTTTTATCTAATTTGATGTACTTTTCTGGTTTCTGCTCAGTTAGAAAGTGCCAATCGAAATCTTGTTGACAGGTTGGCATGTCAAAATCGTAAAACCATGTTTCATCGCCTGTTACAATGCATTTGATGATTGTGGAATGGAAATTGACTCCAGAAAATTCAGGTCTTTCAGCAAGTGGCATTTCAGTGTTTAAAATAGTACAAATTGATTTGTGAAGCACATAAATTTAACTTTCTGTCGAGATAAATATTCCAAAACATCTGTACATCTTTTGAATGGACTGTACCACTCATATACAAATGTTTTTATGGTACTAAGACCCGTAATTGAACATTATACACAACTTAAATGATAAATGGCATTCAAACTACAATACCTTTAAGCAGACATTTCTTTTGGACCATTTCTTACTGCAACTCAAAATGTGAAATGTTTAGAAATTACAAGAAATCATGCATTTGGACTGTTAGAAATGGGAAAATAGTTCTCTTACTTAAATATTTAATGAAATATGGTTTGAATTTACAATCTCTCAACTCGAAAGACGTTTCGAGTAGGTATTTTCTTTGACCTTCTTATACAACAAAATAAATGCTGAATACAACCTGAAGAACTTATTTAGCACCATGAAAAGCCTTTTGCATTATTTGCAGAGAACAATTTCATGTTCATCTGTGATAATGCAAACCACAGCAAGATCCATGTTGGAAATTCAGCTGAATGTCTTTAGAATGCACTGAAAATATTAATAAAGCGATGTATGAGGTGTGGCTATTAAATAATGAGAATGGTGCTATTACAGAAGAAATACGCATGTACCAAAACTTTAAGCAGACATTTCAAATGATGTTGGACCATACCGTATCACAAAAAGTGAAATTTAATGAAAGATGTTTTGAATTCACAATCTCCCAACTCAAAAGTCCTTTCGATTACAGTAATTGAAGCTTCTGTAAAATCGGTAGGTATAACTGTAGCTTTGCTGTGAAATTTCACATGAAACTTGGGAAAGGTGCTAGTAAAACTAACCAATGTGACCGAGAAGATGTAGATCGATCTTATACATCAAAAACGGAAGAGTGGGTAACATGATTCGATATGACCATCAGTTAAGTATTCGTACGATAGTTGAAACTGTAGGAATTGATATCGAATATGTGCTTCAAATTCTACTTAATAATTTTAACGTTCAAAATGTATGTGCCAAAGTGGTACCTAAAATGATTTTGTATGAACAGTCAGATGCTTGCAAAAACAAACAGTGACTTTCTCGGGCTCGGCTCGATACTTCTAGTAAATTCGATCAGATGAGGCCATTTATGACTTTATAAACGTTTCCCGAGATATGGCCGAGAATCATTCTTGTTGAGACATCGGATACGAACAACTATTTTTTAGCGACATTTTGTTCATTGTCATTCAATCAAGAAATTTCATTCAGGTGTTAAAAACTCTCTTTAAATACAAGTTGCGTAAAATATCTTTTGTTTAATAACCTAACCTTAGCACCTTTTGTTTTAAACACAATAAAAACCTGAGATTCAAAAATAATGCGTGAATAAATTAAATAATATTAAAAAAATAATTGTGCATAATCAGTTTAAACATTGACGATAACAACACTTATCACAATATGAAACATGTTAACCTTTATACATACTTAATCTCATATCTATATTTTGAATAATTTCAAATACTGAATCCTGTGGTTACACAATACGGATCGCTCAGTTCGTTTATACAGGGTGATCAGCAAGGGTGGCTACTGGCCATATCTCGGAAACCGTTTGTCCTAGAATTTGGGGAAAAAAAATTCTTATGACAAAATTGGGCCTAAATATTTTTAAGTTCGTAAATTTCCGCTAGGTGGCGCATTCCATCACTTGGAAAATTTGATTGGATTTCTTACAAAATATTCCCCAATTAGGGTTGATAAAAAGTATTTACTTTAGATACTTCTGTCTTGTTACCAATATAAAACTAGGCCAGTACGTACAAAAATTAATTAGACAACTAAATAAACAATCAAGTCAACGAGATAATCTACCTGAAGGGTAGGATTCTCGTTACAGCCCTGTCAATCATTTTTTTTGTATTTTATAAATTCGATCAGAGTTATTGAATTGTTTAGTCACCCTTAGTTACCTAGTAGCAATATTAATTCTAGTTAGCAAGACTATACGTCTTATTTACATAATAGAGATAATCATGAATACTGAACATTTAATAATCGAATTAGTACTTAAATGGAAAATATTATAAATAGAAAATGTTACATCAGTTTCAAAAATTAACAATAAAATAACTAAATACATTAGAACATAAAAATTTGGCTGAAGCGAAAAACGCGCAGTGAATGCGGGGTAGATGGAGCTTTAGCGTTTTGACAGAGTCGGGAATAATATGTCATAACGAACGGCATTTTTTAAGCAATTTTCATGATTTCATGTAATATGTTAAACAAGAAAATATATTTGTAGTTAGTTTGTGTTGTTTTGCCTATGGATACATATAACTTCAAAGAAAAGGGTAAATAATTCTCTGGCCTCAGTGAATAAACAGATAAGTCAAATTTGAGAAATTGTTCAGGAGAGCCAAAAAACATTTCGGAGAGTTGTGGTAAATCGCAATACCTATTTGTTGTATATTCGATAATATTTCTGCATTCTGGAGCATAAGATTTGTCATTGGAAACATATTTTTGAAATATTAGTTTTCAAATTACAATTTTAATCGACTTATCCGGTTACTCCCAACTGAATTTTTAATGATAACTCAAGATATTTGAAATAAACATATTTATTTTCATACATAGTATGTTATTCACGAACATTATTTTTTATAATATAAGGTAATATACAACACTAAAACCTGAGACAAACAATAGTAATGAGCATGGAAATAATCAATTTACATCAGTTCATCGATGGAAATAATCAATTTACATTAGTTCATCGGGATCAACCTCAATCAGTTCTGGATCGGTATCTGGAACATCAGCCACCTTTAAGTTCTCATAGAATGGATGAAATTGTTTATCTATGAGATGTAAAACTGCCATGATATCCTTTTTTTCTTTGTTAATTGGAATAGGTCCATTGTGTATTTTTGAAACAGTTAATGCACCTGATAGTTGTTTACCACGACGTCTAAAGTTTACTGATTTAAATTTCTCATCACTTTTTAGAGATGGTTTATAATAAAGTATACCAATGTTCTCCGAACAATAACGTGCCCATTGCAAGTCTTTCCAGAGAAATTTTTTACCACTTTCAGAAATCTTTTTATTTACAAAACAACTTTTTAATAAATCGGCAAAATTTAAGAAATCATCGCATTCCATTAATTTTACTTTAAATGGTTTAGTGCTTTTACATCCCCTTATTAGCTGTACCCAGTCATAAGGGTGATTTATTTTTATTGTGGTCCTTTTTTTTGCTTTTTCGATGACTGAGTGATCCACATCGCATTCCATAATATGCGTATGGCCAGGAACCAGAAATTTGTGATCAATAGATTGTATTGAACTTTTTTCACGTAATACTGCCATGAACATAGCAGCTACGTGGGTGTTTTTATTCTGACCCCCGCATGTATCCGAGTAAAAGCACACTTTTCTCACATCACTAGGAGGATCCACAATATGACGATATAGACAAGACGCTACCTGATTCGCACCTCTTCCCGAAACAGATTCATCCCATAGATAGCAGGTTGCTTCATTTGTGGCTAAGTTATGGACGGTGAGATTATAGGTCCATAATTGCCTTTTGTAAAATGAAATTGATGTTTTAAGGTAAGGAGTGGGTAAGCATTGCTGCAGATCAAAAGCAAATACAGCTACTGATCTAACTTCTTTCGCAATTTTTTTGTCATTTGCTTTTGACTCATAAGCTTCTTTAGCCAAAATGTGGTGATTATTTTGTTCCAAAATCAAGTTGGCCTTTTCATCTTCATTTGCATACATAATTTTCATTTTTAATGTGTCACATTTGTAACAGGTGTCCTTTTGTGGTTTTTTGAATGCTAATCCAAGTTTATGAAAATTTCTTGAATAGATTGTTTGTGAAACACAATTTTCTCTACTCTCTTTATAAAGAGAATACATTTTAGAAATAGTTAAATCTGACTGAAGATACTTTTTTGATGTCGTCTGTCGACAGTAATGATTTTCATATGCAGGAAAGCTTTGAATGTGTTTCACCACATCAGCCAAAACTTCCTCAGGCCATTTATTCTTTGGCGCATCTCGTCCTCTTTGATCATTTTCAATTATGGTGGATATGGAGAATTGCCTATTTAGTATTATCTGATTTACAAATGCGTTTGTTTCTCCGAAAACATCAATAAAGCATTTTTTGGAAATTGGCTCTCTTACTCCGTTTACTGAAACTTCGTACTTGCATAAATAGTTTCGAACCCTATCAGAATAAGTTCTTACTCGAGTAGTCTTTTTTTCGAAAATCAGGGAAGACAAGAAGTTAGTTCTTTTGTCATGCTGACCGAGCTTCCAATATTCTTTGAAGAGGGTATGTCTGATTTCATCTGAAAATCTATTCTTGCATTTCATTTTGCAATCGGTAAGTGGTTTCATAATTCTAGCTTTAACAGTGTTTCCCTTCTCATCTACATACTCTTTACCAGTATTTCTTAAAAGTTTTGCCGTTTCCCTTTGTTTCCATGATCGACCTTTCTTTTTTACAGTTAGGCAAATTTCAGTTCCTATACCTTCATTATTCATTGTGGCATTCTTCTTTCTCTTTTTGGCCACCGGTTGCAAAATTTCTTCTTCTGATGAAGAAGCATCCGTATTTCCAGCAACGAAATTTGGATCTACTAAACTATCGTCGTCAGAAAAATCCTGTTCTTCGTGCTCTTTTTCGAGTATTTGTTCTTCAAGTGAGAACTCTTCAGTGGAAATATTAGTTTGTTCAACTAAGGATTTTACAGAATACACAGCAGCTTCAACCTGCTCTTTTTCAATGTGAAGAAAACCATCTGTCAAAGTAGTACTGTCAACACAGAAAGCAGAAAAATCAGTATTTTCAAGTACATTATTTTTTATATTGCCGTCAATGTTAGGAGCATAGTGTTCCATATTTGAAAGATCTTGTATAACTGGTATTTCAAAATTGTCAAACAAATTTGATTTGTTCACGTCTATGTTAGAGGTTGGCACCTGGTTGTCTGTAGAACTTAACTCTTTCTGGGCTACCGAATTATGTTCTACAACAGGTTCATTGCAGGGCTTGAGTGAGTTTTGTGCTGAAACCCATTCTCGACTTCGCTGATAGGTTGATATTTCCGAAGCTATTTCATTCTGGAATACGAACTGACGATTTCTGCTATCTTCTTCGACATCTGGTTGATCTGTAAAGAAACAACATGACAGTAACATGGGCGTCGCCAGCCAACGGGCAATTTTTTAGGAACTTACCTGTACCGCTTTGTTGTTTCTTGCACAGAGACAAAATATGTGATGTTCTTCTATGCATTGTTACAAAACTCTTGGTTTTATCACAAAAATTATTAAATATGCACGTTAAAACACAGAATACCGACCGGCATTATCAAAACTCATCAGACTGGATGTGGCTGAGACTACTTCAAAATACAAACTGAATTGAAAGCGTGAATAAACAGACATATACACACATGTACAAGTCTTGCAAAAATCGGAAGGCGTCTATAATGAGATAAGTGTATTTGTGCGATTCAGATCTTACGTGTTCAGACGTGAATAACCCGATAAGTTGACTTATCGGCTTATTTAATTTCTTGGACAATATCGGCGTCGTTGTAGAGTGCTTTTAATTCGATATTGGTTCTGATCTTATACTGGTTTGTGGTGATGTCATGGTGAGGTCCGAAAATTTTTCTAAGTATTTTTCGTTCAAAGCGTCTGAGCTTTTCTTCGTTTGCTTTGGTCATAGTCCACGTTTCGCATCCGTATGTTATTACAGGTCTGACGATGGATTTATAGATTTTGATCTTTGAACTTCTTGTGAGATTTTTTGATTTTATGAGCTTATTCAGTGCAAATAAACAACGGTTTGCAGATTGGATTCTGTCTTTTATTTCTTCGGTAACATCGTTGTCCGCTGTGATTACGGCCCCCAGATACTTAAAACGTTGTACTCTTTCGAAATTAGAGGTGTTGATTGTCACATTTTGTCCTATTCTGTCTCTTCGTGTCGTTCTATTTATACACATATATTTCGTCTTCTCTTAATCTTCAGCCCTACTTCACTTGTTGCTCTTTCCACCTTGTTGAAAATGTCTTTCGTGGATAGGATGGAGTCTCCAACGAGATCTATGTCATCTGCATATGCGAGTAACAGCTTGGGACCTTGAACCGATAGCAATTCTGTTTTTATTTCGGCCGACCTCATGGCTTTCTCTAATACAAGGTTAAAAAGTAGTGGAGATAACGCATCACCCTGTTTAAGTCCATTGTTGATTTCAAAGCTGCCAGACAGTTTATTATTTACACGTACTTTAGATATTCCACCCTCCATACAGACTTTGGTCATCCGAATGAGTTTCTTTGGTATTGAGAACTCCGCCATGGCATTCCATACTTGGCTTCTTTCTACGCTATCATATGCCTGTCGAAAGTCTATGAAAAGATTGTGTATGGGTCTGTTATACTCCCATCCCTTTTCTAGAAGTTGTCTCAGCGTGAATAGTTGATCTATTGTTGATCTGTTTGCCCTAAACCCGGCTTAATATTCGCCTAGGACATTTTCAGCATAAGGGATTAGTCTACTAAGAATGATGTTTGAGAGGGTTTTATATGCCGTGTTTAGGAGTGAGATTCCTCTAAAATTCGCGCATCTTGTTTTGTCCCCTTTTTTGTTGATGGGCACTATTATGTTTTCCTTCCATCGTGCTGGTATCCTTTCTTCTAACCATATGTGCGTTATTAGCTGGTGGATTTGGCGATGTAGTGCGTCTCCCCCATATTTCAGAAGTTCTGCTGGTATCTCGTCCGTACCCGGCGCTTTGTGATTTTTCAGCTTATTTAAGGCCTTTTGGGTTTCTTCAAAGGAGGGATTTTTGACGGGCATGTCCGCTGTGATATAGATCTCTTCTTTGTGCTGTTCTTCCTGTATGCTGTTTAGAAAGTCTCTAAAATACTTTTTCCATTCTTCAGTTATTTCTTTACCGTCGATTATCATGCGGCCTTGGTTGTCTCTCAGTGTATGGATGGAATTGGTTCTATGCCCTCTTTTCTCAGAGGAAATTGCTTTATAGAATTCATCTTGCTATTACATTCAAAATATTTACAAAAATAATATAAAATCATTATACTTTATGCCCTAATTACATGTCAAATAACAATAGGAATAATTATGAATAATTTATTTTTACATAATTATAAGCTTCTCTTATGAAAGTGTCAAGGGTGCTACAAGATTTTATAGGAACTGACAAATCGTTATACAACAATAAACCTTTGTAAAACAGAGAGTTTTGTGTTGAACTAGTTCTTGAAGTTGGTATATATATATGTTACTACATGTTCTAGTGTTGTAAGTATGCATGTCTCTAACAAAACTAATTTTGCTGGACATATATTTTGGTAACATGTTATGAATTATTTTAAAAATAAAAATCACGTTTTGTAAAACCATCCGCTGATTAACACTCATAAAGCCTAAACGGTCAAGTATGTCTTTGATACCAGTGTACCTATTTAATCTTAAAATAACCCTCATTGCTTTATTTTGTAAAATTTGCAATTTAGACTTCTCAGACTGGTTTAAATAATATAAAATTGTTGGGCAATACTCAAAATGTGGTGCAATTATCGTTTTATATAATGTAACTCTTGACATTAGAGACAGATTTGAACTTATTCTTCTAAAATAATTGATTTTTTTACTAATTTTCTTATGGACATACTGACCATGTTTTTTAAAATTCAAATCTTTATCAATAATAACACCTAACTATTTACATTCACTAACAAGCTTTAAGGACTGACCGAACAACTTAATATCACATGCAACATTACGTTTATTGCTATTAAATAACATCACTACTGTTTTATTTGTGTTTACATACAAATCATTGTCAATAAGCCACGTTTTTAATAATTTAATAATATTTTGCATTTTATTTATCGTCTCTACCACATTTTCACCCTCCACTGAATGTATGGCAAATAAATTTAAAACTAATGGAATATCACAGAACTTAACAATATCATTAATATATAAAATAAAAAGGAGATGCCCCAATACTGTTCCTTGAGGGACTCCATACTTCACAAGAAGTTTACTGGAGTGACAGCTATTTACTTTTACTTGTTGGTAACGATTTTTCAAGTAACTGCTGAACCATTCTTGTGCATTTCCAAGTATACCCTATTGTTTTAGTTTTATGATTAACAAGTCCCCGTTTATTGTCTCAAACTTTTTTTGAATCTATAGATTCCTTCCATTTTGAGATAACCAGTTGTAGTACAGACTCACAACAATGTTTTTCTCTAAAACCAGACTGATTGTCTATTAAAATATTGATATTATTAATATGTTCTATAAGTAGTTCCTTTATGTATAATTCTATTACTTTTTCACAAAGAGGCAACATGTTAACTGGTCTAAATTCATTACATTTTTTTGTATTTGTTACCTTTTGAATAGGTACAATAAGTGATGTTTTCCACAAGTCAGGAAATTTACTTTGTTCTATACTTAAATTTATTATATCTGTCAATTTATCACTAATCGTATCTAGGCCCTTCAGCGTAATGGTTTTAGTAATCTCGTCTGTTGAATAATCTTTTTGCAAATTTATTATTAAATGTTTTACTTTTTGTTGGGTAACTTTTTGAAAGTTGTATAAAGGAATTATTTGGTTATCCATGATAACATTATTTCTTTGATTCAAATCGTGACGTTTGTCCCTATTAGCTATTAAAAGTTCTATACTTTGTACAAAATAATTATTAAATGAATCGGCTAATGATTTATCATCTTCCACTAATATATCATTAAAGTAAACAGCTTGTATTATCTAATCCTTTCCTTTACCAATTACTCTTTTGATACCTTGCCACATTTTCCTACTATTTCCTTTATTTCAATCTATGAAATTTTCAAAATATAACATTTTCTTTGATCATATTAGACTAACAACTTTGTTTCTTTTATCTTTATACCCGACCCATACCTGTAATTATAGCCCTTTTATATGCTTGATTTTTTTAAAGATTTTATTTCACGATCATACTATCACAACCAACCCTTTTACATAAAGTTATTTCTGGAGCGAAATTATTTAAAACAGAAGTAATATTTTCATTAAATTTTCCAGGTAGGTCATTTATATTCATCTCACTTTTCCAAAGATTTTCATGTAATGCCTTTTCAAAATCCTTCTCATTAATACATTTCATGTTTTATAACTAGGTGTATTATCATTATTTAATTTTAATTTATTTTGTGGATTCTTAAACTTGTATTTTAAATTATGTCATATCTGTAATTTTTGGTTCTCTCCTCACTTCAGCTCTCACCTCGTTATTGTCTGTTAATACTAGATCAACTGTACTTCTAGTATTTTGTGTTATCCGGGTATATTCCTTTATTATTTGTTTAAGTTGAAAAGCTTTCATTTAAGTAATTAATTTTCCCCCATAAAAATCATTTTTTTCTGGACTAACATCTATATTAAAGTCACCTATTAAAAAAACATTTACATTACAATTCTGATAAATTTCCTCTACTATATTATCCAATTCAGTTAGAAATTCCGAAATACTATTACTTGGCGATCTGTACAAAACAATAAAACACATTCCTCTAATTTTTAACCCTATTACCCATAACATTTTTGGAATTGTCAATTCGAAAATGACTTCATAAGGAATGCCATTATTAAATTTCAGTTGTTACTCTTGCTTCCGTTAGTGCCAAGAGATCAATGCTACATTTATGTAAAAGGGTATCAATTTGATTTAAGTTGGACAACAAGCTGCATACATTCAAATAAACAATTTCCAATCTAACCATATACGGGGTTACCAAATATAATACACGGTAAGTCAGGTGATCTAGCTGGCTAATGAAATAAACTACCTCGACCAATCCATCTATTCCGAAAATGTTCATTTAAAAAAATCTAGCAAAACTAGTGAAGAATGAGCTGGGCATCCATCTTGCTGTAACCACATATTTATTCCTATCTCTAAAGGAACATTTTCCACTACCAGCTATCAGAAAAAAAATGTTAAATTTGGTTGAGTTTTTCATTGACAATGACTTTTGTATTCGAGAAGTAGATGCGGATTCTCAGTTATTTTTTGCTATACATTTAAAATGAAAAATGATATCAACCTCCAGTTTTCAGATTTATTTTTCGCGAGTAGAGGCCTACCAAACAAAATATAAAAAAGCAATGGTATTTCGGTCAAGGCATAACAATGTTATTTTATTCTCAAAATAATTTTAGCAACGCAATTTCTTTTACAACTTACAGGGTGAGTCAACACTCCTCAACATTAAAAAATAATGTTAAAATATTTCGAATGACAAGAGATATCAGTTTGCAGTTTTGACAGGCCAATTAGTCATCTTATTTGACTTTTTCTAAGCTGTTTATAGTTATAGCATTGCAACTAAAAATTTTCAGAAAAAGTTATAGAGTTAAATGTGATATTGTTTTTTGTTCCTGAAATATGCCTTTAATGTTCTTTGCAAATAGTCTACGTTTGTGAAAATCAGTTCAGGAATATGAACGTTACAGTTCTTTTGATGTCAACAAAAGTACACTTTCCCCACCACTCAAGAATAGGTGATACAGAAAATTGACTTGTAGAATAGGGACAAAGCAAATATTTTTTATCAACCTTCGTTGGGCAATATTTTGTAAAAAATCCATTTATATTTGTCAAGTGATGGAATGCGCCACCTAGCGGAAATTTATCGGTCAGACCTAAAATAATAGTATTTGAATAACAATGTTTTAAAAATAAATTTAAATAACATGTCAATTACAGATAACTGGATTAGATAACCAAATATGACCGAAGGCGCTGGAATGAGGATGGTATTTACCAACATTTGGTGGTATTTTGTGGTCATTCGCTTGAATACCTCTCTCTAATGTTTAACTTCCTAACAGTTGCCATTTTAGATTTCTCTGTTGTTCACTGTGCCTAAACTGGAATACAAATATCAATGAGCTTATCCCAATCCGTATAACTTTTATAGCAATACTGAACAATCTATTACTATTCAGTGTTTGTTTTTATTTTACTTTTACGTTCCAGGTATGTTTAATACCGACGATTCAATCGTAGCGTTCGCCCATTCATGTTTCAAGTACTCACTCGAAAGAGGATATCCCCTCTATCTCAGTACTAAAAACACTATCTTGAAACGGTACGATGGAAGATTCAAGGACATTTTCCAAGATATTTACGACCGCGAATACAAATCCAGTTACGAAGCCAAGAAAATCTGGTACGAACACAGATTAATAGACGATATGGTTGCTTATTGTATGAAGTCAGAGGGAGGATTCGTTTGGGCTTGCAAGAATTACGATGGGGATGTACAGTCCGATTCAGTAGCTCAGGTAAGTCGACTTTATTACTTCAGTACATGTTTGAAATTCTATATTTGAAAATTAAGTAAGACATGTATTATTTAGAACAATATATTACATCGGAAGGTCATGAAAACAGAAAACCAATCATCTTAAAGAGTCAACTGTCTTCAGGTTCGGTTAGTTCCAACAAAAAAACACCGAATACACGAACCACTCTCAGCAGGGCAATGCCACAAGATGGTAGGCAAATTTAAGAAGATTTGAGGTAATCCCTTGATGATTCATTTCTTTCAATATCCTCATTCGCCTCTATTGATCATCAGTTTGTTTAGTGTACTTACAATCTTTGTAAATAAGTAAAAATTGAAAACAAACTGCAAAGGGTTTTTTTACCAGAATTTATTATAGAACCTATATCAAAATATAACAGAATTACAAATACCTATCTAGGTATTAATCCTGTATAACTATCTATTGATTTTGCAATACAGTAGAACTCCAATTATCCGAACTCCGACTATCCGAATCGCCGATTATCCGAATCACTTTCAGAAAAAAATTTGTCCAAAAAAAGTCTGAGTGCGCTATTATTCTTCCCCCCGCGAAGCCAGTATTTGCGCGTTCGCTCACTATTGTCCTTCCCTCCGCGAAGTCAGTGTAGGCACAACACGTGGTACGAGTCCCCACTCCAGTTCCGGCGCATTGCAGTCACGGCGCACCTGTCATTGTTTGTTTTGATTGTAGTCAGTGTGCTATTGACCTTGCTCGAGGACGCTACTCTTTCGCTACGGCTTACTTTTGTTTGTGCGTGTACAATACTGTATTGTTTTTTACCATGGCTTCGAAAAGAAAACGTGTTGTGCTATCGTTAGCGGACAAACTGGAAATTATAGAGCAACTCGCAAAAATACCAGACCTTCTAGACTTTTGTGTAACAAATGGACTCTCGACAACTTATACAGACATAATTCCTAGTTACGACTTATCATCTGCTATTGCTACCATCAGCTCAGCACCTATTACAAAACAAAAACAAAAAAAATTACACAACAATAAAACAAACTGGGAAAACTACAGAAATGTATTGACAAACAACATAAACCTAAATATACGATTGAGAACTCCGGAAGACCTAGATTCAACAGTTGAAATGATGATAACACTACTACAAGAAGCGGCTCTTCAATCCACTCCACCCCAAAAGCCACAAAATCATGTCGGTAATATTCCACTAGAAATCAAACGTCTTCTAAAAGAAAAAAGAAAAGCTAAATCTATTTGGCACCGTACACGCAACCCGACCAACAAAACCAGATTTAACCAACTAATAAACAAATTAAAAGCCAAGCTCAAAAAATACAGAGAAGAATCATTTACCGACTACCTAAAAAACCTAAATTGATTCGACCAATCAATATGGAAACCAATCAAAAATGCAAGAAAACCTAAAGACCCAGTACCACCAATCAGACAAACAACACCAACTATAGGATCCTGGGCAAAAAGTGAAAAAGAGAAAGCAGATCTCTTTGCGCAACACTTCTGTAATACTTTTACTCCTCACAGTGACGAACTAGACCAGGAAATAGAACAAAACCTAGAAACGCCTACTGAAGAAAGTCAACCAATAACACTTGTCACTCCGAGGGAGATAAAAGTAGTCATCAAATTCTTGGGACTAAAAAAGGCACCTGGACCAGACAAAATTACACCAAAAATGCTTAAAGAACTTCTACAAAAAGCAATAGTGTTATTAACATACATATTTAATGGAATATTAAGAATGCAACACTGGTCAGAAAAACTGAAAACATCGCAAATAATTGCAGTAATCAAACCAGGAAAAGAACCCACAGATGTAAACTTCTACCGACCAATAAGCCTGATATCAGTCCTTTCAAAAATCTTTGA
The DNA here is from genome assembly GCA_963921935.1 of Galeruca laticollis. NCBI lineage: Eukaryota > Metazoa > Arthropoda > Insecta > Coleoptera > Chrysomelidae > Galeruca > Galeruca laticollis. The sequence continues at coordinate 7,542,383 of OY998176.1, read as the reverse complement.
AAAACTCATACTACACAGAATTAACAACAACATAAGACCTGAAGAGTGGATCCCACACCATCAATTTGGATTTCGCCAGGGGCACTCTACAATCCAGCAGATACATCGAATAACATATGTCATCAACAAAGCCTACGAAAATAAAAGCTATTCCTCAGCGGTATTCCTGGACGTCAGCCAAGCCTTTACCGCGTCTGGCATAAAGGCCTACTTTATAAAATCAAACAAATCCTTCCCTCCTACTTTACCCTACTTAAATCCTATCTTAGTGACCGAAAATTTGAAATAAAAATGGGAAACAAAGATCAGAAGTTCAACCAATAAAAGCAGGAGTTCCACAGGGTAGCGTTCTTGGGCCACTGCTGTATGTTCTATTTACATCGGACCTGCCAACCTCCAAACATACTACACTTGGGACATTTGCCGATGATACAACCATATTATCGGTGAACAACAACCCTGAAAGATCAGTAATAAACCTACAAGAACATATTAACACCCTCCAAAATTGGTTTGAAAAATGGAGAATAAAGATAAATGAAAATAAATCCAGCCACATTACCTTTACACTACGCAAAACTCCTGATGTTCAAATCAACAATGTCCTAATACCAAAAAAACAAGAAACAAAATACCTAGGAATGACCTTGGACAGTAAATTAACATGGAAACAACATATAACAAAGAAAAGAAAACATATAGACTTAACAAGTAGACAAATAAACTGGTTAATAGGTAGAAGATCCAAACTAGCGGTGGATAACAAAATACTTATCTATAAGAAAATAATCGTACCAATCTGGTCCTATGGAATTGAGCTATTTATTTATTTATTTTAAGAACAATATTAGATGCCCCATGGTTTGTATCCAATGAAACAATACATAACGACCTCAAAATAAAACTTGTGAAAAATGTCATCCAACAAAGAAGCAACTACCACCACGCTAAAATCGAAAACCACGAAAATCCAACTTTAGAACCCCTACTGACAAGAGAAGACAACAGACGACTCAAAAGAATATCAACGATTTACTTGATATGAAGTACCAGAAGTTTCTTCAGTGGGCGAATCCTCATCATGCCAAATTTCTTAGTCACGATATTAGCTTATAGAATGAATATATTGTGATTGCTGAATAAATTATAATAAAAAAAAACATGTGAAATTTGATGTTTATTAAAAATTGAAAATATTGGAACAATGTTTATTTAATTGCTCTAACATTTTGTATTACTGTTTAGTTAAAATATTGTTTTGAGCTATTCACAGCTCTTCATTATTCTCTTTCGTAAAACCTCTACTTGTTAGTATCTCATTGCATTCTTTTCTATTTAAAGCACTCAAAGGAACTCTTTCCACTTCTTCATCTTGATCATTTAAGAAGACAAGTTCTGGTTTAGCTCCGGATATTTTTTTCCATTCCACGTCTTTATATTTTTTTATATCCTCGTACGCAAACTGTCTTACCTCTTGAAGCCGATTTAGAGAGCACCCTGGGCAGCTCTAAAATGAAAAACAAGTACGTGAACTACAACTACTTTGAACACTTTTAATTTAAGAATATTCTTGTAACAACAAAATATCTTTATTGTTGACCCAAAGGTCTATTGTCTGATAATATGATAAAATGTTTTTTCGTTGAATGAAAAATCGACTATTCTTGAAGGCACTGTAAAATATGAAATTTTAGATATTGTACCTTCACTGTTTACTTCAGAAACACCAAGTTTAATTTTTCTATTGAAAGTTGTTTCTCAAATGTCGTACTGCCTACTTAATATAAAAACTAATGAATTAATAGACTGAAAACCCCAATGATCAATTTTGTAAAGTCAACAAAGGTCAACATTTAAGTATGTGTATTGTAGAATTTTATTTTAATAAAAATGTTCAATCAATACTTGAGTACATGACAAGCATATTTCACAAATAATGTTGAATTGAAATGCAAAATAGAATATTAGCAAGTAATGCCTTACCTCTAGTCTTGCTCTCACTATTTTTTCGCTAGCTGCAACTAGACAAATGTTTAAAACAATTATAACCAAGAGTGCTGCTGGGTATTTCATCGTGGTTTTTAGATACTGACGTGTTAAGTTAAGTAGAATCTACAATTATTGAAATCTAATCTCATCTATTATCTATTTAAATTACATTTTCAAATCATGGTCCTACGTTTGACAGTCAAACTTGGTTTATTGTTTACGAGTGTAAAATGTAAATCATAGAGAAATTATTTGATGTCTGTCATTCTTTGCTTGACATTTCATTTACTTTAGAACCCCTACTGACAAGAGAAGACAACAGACGACTCAAAAGAAACTGGCCAATAGACTTGATGTGAAGTACCTGAGGTTTGTCAATGGACAAATTCTCATCACGCCATAATCCCAACCATATAGAAATGTAATTTTTCTGATTGCTGATTGTATTGTAAATAAAAAAAAATATTGGATGCAATCAAGGGTTCATTGAAGGTGGTTTACTGGAGTTTCAGTCAACATCAACCAAAGACTATCATTAAGAAATGACTGCAGATATATTTTACACAAATGGTCGAATTAATCGTTATGGACAATGCCACTTATCATTCACGATTAACAGAAAACCTTCCATCTACCTCTTGGAGAAAAGCTGATATTAGAAACTGGTTAATCGTAAAAGATATACCATTTGAAGATGATCTGTTGAAAAAAGAACTTTTAAAGGTTGCTTCAGATCACAAGCAACAATTTAAAAAGTTTGTTATTGATGAAATAGCCATCGTGGGATAACAGTGCTTCGTTTGCCGCCATACTATTGTGAATTAAATGCGATAGAGTTAATATGGGCCCAAATGAACGGTTATGTAGCTAGACATAATAAAACATTTAAAATGAAAGATGTTCGTGAACTCATGAAGTACTTATTGACAACAATAGCTGAAGAGAACTGGAGAGATGCTGTGAATCATGTAATTAAAGAGGAAGAGAAAATGTGGGTTTTAGATAACCTCATAGAACAAACTATAGAACCGATAGTGATCTCTCTCGAAGAGTCTTCGTATGGCCAGCGAAGAGGATGATACTATAGATTGAATTTTATATTTCCTATAAATGGTATGTTTACTTTACTTAACATACATTAATTGATTGTTAATAAATTTGAATTATGAGAAATAAACTATATTTTCTTTAATTAATTTAATTTAATAAAAATGAAAATGTAACTTGTTAATAGGCCTAAACGAATGAATTTTATTTCAACTGTAATGTTGACCGAATCTAATTAAATAAGCAAAATGAACTAATATCGTAATCTCCGCCACTGCCGCACTGTTTATCCTTTTGCTGGCATTGTTCAGTTTTATTACCATATTGTATTTTGAGCTGAAACAGGGATGTACAGATAACCAATACAGACACCTACTTGTTTTGCATTAGAACTTTAGTATTTACTTGTAAAACTCTTAGGATCACTCTGTAAGAGAAAATTTTCTATTTGAATATTTAATGAGGCTACTGTGCTGTCAGACATTAAGAAATAGACTATAGTATCCTTATTTTAACTGTAATAATCTATGCTGACTTTTGATTGTCTACCTCACTATTGTTTCTCTCTAACACACTAGTAATGCCATGTGACCCTTACATTTTTCCGTTGACTATTAGAGGATTATCGTTATACGTTTAAATTTAATGAAGAATAATTTAAGTTATTATTAAAAAGTAAATATTTTTTGGGCATTTATACTTTCAACGTGTAGATGAAAAATGAAGAGAGGGGATAGATAAAAATAGAAGAATTACGGCTGTAGACGAAATCATTTTATTGAGAACGTTGGAGTTACAAGCGGTTTACCTTTGTGATATTTGTAAATAGATTAACTGTTGCAACGATACTTCTTTGGCATATTATGATACCCTGTTAAAGAAAATAGGTGATACACTGAATATACTTGTTTGTTTACAACATATAGTCGCTTTTGGACTCTGTATTAAAAACCCTATATTGCCATAGAATATTTGTAAATAGATTAACTGTTGCAACGATACTTCTTTGGCATATTATGATACCCTGTTAAAGAAAATAGGTGATACACTGAATATACTTGTTTGTTTACAACATATAGTCGCTTTTGGACTCTGTATTAAAAACCCTATATTGCCATAGAATATTCCTAACACTGTATTATTCTGGTGTGTACAACGAATTTATTTTTTGGATAGTTATTTTTGTTTTTTATAGCAGTGATTTTATATATATGTATATCAGCACTACAGGCCTATCTGACCCTCGGCTACGAGATCTTTCACTCTCTCTCTCTTTCTCAATTGTTCTCTATTCCTCACCTCGTTTTGCCAGTCCCTTACTCCCACTGATCTCATGTCTCTCCTAACCTCCTCCAACCATTAATTCCTTGGTCTTCCTCTTCTCTTTTTACCACCCTCTCCCCCTTTCAGCACTCGTTTTACCCATATATCTTCTGCCATTCTACCTATATGTCCTAACCATCTCGCTCTCTGTGCTTTAATTATATGGGTTATACTTGGGTGATTATACAAATCTGTTAATTCTCTGTTTGTTCTTCTTCTGTATATTCCATTTTCTTTTATTCCACCATAAATCTTTCTGAGCATTTTACGTTCCCATATCTCTAGTTTATTCTGCTCTTTTTTGTTCATTGTCCAGGTTTCACAAGCGTAGGTAACTGACGGTCTTAATATTGTTTGGTACATTCTTATTTTAGCTGTTCGTGATATGTCTTTTGAGTTGAACATCTGTGATACCATTCCTGCTGCTTTACTGCCTTTTGTTAACCTTTTTTCTATTTCCCTTTCTTCGTCTCCTTTATTTGTGATAGTGACTCCCAAATATTCGATTTGTTCCACTTTTTCTATTTTGTAGCTTCTGTTTCCATTACAATTTATAATAATATCGGTTTTTTCATTATCCTTCATTACCATGTATTTTGTTTTTTTCTCGTTGATCACTAGACCATATTCTCTTGCCTTCTCTTCCAGTAGCTCAAATATGCTTAGCAGTGATTTTATAGTGTGGACAAAAAGCGAATCTGATTTGTCGAACCACCTTGCTGTTGTCCTACGAGTATTTCTATTACTGATGTACAATTGGTGTTCTACAACTAGTTACACATAATAAATAGCTTAAGCTAGCATCTTGTTCAGTAAACCAATATTGAGTTTATTTATTAGGTTGTTAATAGTGCCACAATAATTTTTTTTTAATTTTATTTAAAGGGATATGGATCTTTGGGTCTAATGACTTCAGTTTTGATCAGTCCTGATGGCAGAACTGTTGAAGCTGAAGCTGCTCATGGTACAGTAACCAGACATTACCGCATGTACCAACAAGGTAAAGAAACGTCTACCAATCCGATAGCTTCAATTTTTGCTTGGACCCGAGGACTACTTCACAGGTAAATTTGATGAATAATCAATATTATTTGAAATTATATATTTTTTTCTCATAGTACTTGTACAATTTTCTTTGTTGATATATTTTTATTCAGTGTTTTACACATGAAGTGAAAGACCATTACAATACTTTCAGTGTTACTCTGAATTAGTATTTTTTTCGGCTTTGACACTATTTATCATCTTTTATTGATATTGTTACCAAATTGTCTGCACTGCCCATGATATGTAGGTTGCATACATTCAATATTTCATTTCTTTGAATTCATTTTAAAACAAGTAATGTCAAACAGAAAATCTGTAATAGACTATATTTCCCATGTTAATAATTTTTTTCAGAGCCAAATTAGATAATAACCAAGAATTAGCCAAGTTTGCCAATACTTTGGAAGAAGTTTGTGTCGAAACTATCGAATCTGGATTCATGACTAAAGATTTGGCTATTAACATAAAGGGCATGAATAAAGTAACAAGAGCTGATTATATGGAAACTTTCGAATTCCTCAACAAATTAGCCGAAAACTTGAAGATTAAGCTAGAAAAGAATTGAACATTAAAGCAATTGAAAATGAAGAAAACAATAAACACCAATCCTCCGACAGATATATAATAAATTGTTATTTTTTTAATTAAATCTTTTATTTTTAACTTATTAAATATTAATTATTTCCAGCATTATTTCTATGATTTGCTGCAATAATGAGACAATTCAAAATTTGATTAAGAAGTTTGATGTAAAATCATAGTGGATTCTTGCATTCCAAAAACATTTTTTGAGATGTATCATTTTTACAGAAAATAAACAATTCATTGTTGAAACTTTTTTAAGGTTGAGGCCGACTTAATATAAAATGAAGTAATAATAAATGTCTTTTATTTCCACCTGGAAACAACCGGATTTTATATTTGCCATAATGTCAAGTGACTAAATCTATAATTAAACAATTTTAAATTGATAGTGGCTATTGTAATACATATCCACCAACTATGCCGTTCGCGATAGTGTTCAACCTTTGCAACTGGGTAACAAAATAATTCGCGATAAAATGTCCCGATTGGATTGTCATTCGTTACTCTTTCATTAAAAATACAACCCTCAAAACTTCATAAAAAGATAAATAGTCTTAATTGCAATGCAGTAAATCAATTAACAAGTTAATAAATAAGTGAATGAACTGAGTGAAACGTGTAACATGTTTTAATTTCGACCACGCCCAATTCTCACGTTTGTTACAGAAAAATTATAATCATCTCTCTACACCATATCAAGTGTATAATTGGAATCAAAGAAAAAATTCTGCTAAAAATATATTAAATTAATAACAGTAGGAGAGACCAGTGAAAGTTGAAACATTTTCTGGTTAACAGTTTCTTGAATTTTGAAAAGTAAAAAAATATGTAATAATTCTTTAATGTATGCAGAAACATATATGTGAAATTGAGAGATTAAGACAGAATCCCAATGGAAACCTATTGAGTTAATTAGAGCAGAATGTCTCATGTCACAACAATCTAGGTCAATCATTCATTCGTTTGGGTTGTGCTCAACAACCCGGGCTCTTGACCTAAGTCACTGTACCATTCCCAATATTATCTACTTCCACTCCAAAAGTTTTGTGTCCTCCATATACCCCATTAGCTTATTTGGGGGAATTTTAACTAGTTCGGATGGTATATAATAGTAATAATAATAATATTTATTTGTACAATACAAAAAAAAATTATTACATAAGGAATCGGATAAATAAACAAAAAGAAACCGCAAAGCCTAATAATTGGCTGTCTGCGGATAGTGTATACAATAAAAAAAAATTCAATTTCAATACCAATAAAGACGGGACTACTAAACATAAGCAGAAAGTCAAATGTGAAATTTGAAGTGGTACTCTATACATTCAGTTTATTCTCTATTATATGGTGTATTTTTCTTCTATCTTCTATCAAAATAAACTGCTTAAGCTTCGATTTGAATAAATTCTAATTAACTATACTTTTCAATTGCTGGGGAAGGTAGTTGAAGACTCTATGGGCAAGAAAGGTGTAACATTTTTGACCAACAGTTTTATTTGAAGTTGATAGGACAAATCTTTTATTGGTTTTATTTCTAGTCTCATAAAAATGGAAAACAAGCAAGAACTTAGTTTTTTTGACAACACAATGCTATTTTATAAAAATAAATCTGACGTGGGTCAAGTATTCTGCTTTCTTCATAGAGAGCATCACTTGAAAAGTTACGATCCTTTTTCAAAATAATTTTCAGAAAAATTTTTTGCAGTACATTGATCTTCTCCAGATTTGATGAAGCGAGTCCTCCGCACCCTAATATTCCATAAATTATCCTAGAGACAACAAGGACAAAATAGACTATTTTCAATTAAGGTACTTTCATTACTTTAGCAAGATATTTGAATTTATATATCATTGTCCGAAGCATATTACTGACTTGTTCAATGTGAATATTCCATCTCAAGTGGCGTTATTTTTGGAGAAATTTCGGTTTGTTAGCACGATACATCCCCCGAAGTGTATACAAGTAACAATTTTATGATAGAATATTGTTCAGGGCAACAGATGCGGAAAAGTTAGTTTTAATCTTTAAAACCGTTTATTTTTCTTCTATCTTCTATCAAAATAAACTGTTTAAGCTTCGATTTGAATACATTCTAATTAACTATACTTTTCAATTGCTGGGAAAGGTAGTTGAAGACTCTAGGGGCAAGAAAGGTGTAACATTTTTGACCAACAGTTTTATTTGAAGTGGATAGGACAAATATTTTATTGGTTTTATTTCTAGTCTCATGAAAATGAGAAACAAGCAAGAACTTATTCTTGTTTTTTTGACAACACAATGATATTTTTTAAAAATAAATCTGACGTGGGTCCTTTTTCAAAATAATTTTCATGAAAAAATTTTGCAGTACATTGATCCTCTCCAGATTTGATGAAGCGAGTCCTCCCACCCTAATATACCATAACTTATCCTAGAGTCAACAAGGGCAAAATATACCATTTTCAATTGAGGTACTTTCATTACTTTAGCAAGATATTTGAATTTATATATCATTGTCCGAAGCGTATTACTGACTTGTTCAATGTGAATATTCCATCTCAAGTGGCGATCTATTGTGACACCTAAATATTTCATTTTATCTGTCAGTTCAATTTCACTAATTTGGTTGTCATATGGAATATCTAGTGTATCGAAGTCAGGTAATCCATTCACGCAGCTTGAAAGTGGAAGTGCCTTGGTTTTTTTGAAATTGATCGTCAATAACTTGTGATTGAACCAGTCTATGAATTTAGTGAAACCATTCTCAGCATTCCGTTTCAGATCATTCCATGTGTCAGCGGTATAAAGCACTGCAGTATCGTCAGCAAAACTGAAGATTTTTCCGCTGGTGTTGATATTAAGCAAGCTATTTATGTAGATTATAAATAATAGTGGACCTAAAACGGTACCTTGTGGTACTCCACATTCCACTTCCTTAACATTACTGATATTTAGCCTGTCCAAGCGAGGGCTGGTTAATACCAAAAGTAAATACCGTAGCGTCCTAGCGAGGATTGGTATTAACCGTTACGTCATCGTTTGATGTCAAATTACGTCACGGTTAAAACCACCAGTAACCCTGTCGGGAGCAGTGTTATAGCGGTTGACAGATGTGATATTGCACATTTGTTTATGGCATATTAATTGAAACTGAAGTTCTTAAGGTTCGAAATGGGAAAACGATAATAAACACTGAAAAACAAATCAAAACAGCGAAAATTGAACTAAACAAATCCTCTAGACCGTACAGAAAGCAGATAAAGACATTGGTAAATACCGCTGTATCAAAGCGACCATCAGTATAACCGTGACGTATTTTGGCATTTGTTGAGATTACCGCAGGTAATAACCACTCGCTCCCTTGGACAGGCTAATGGTTACTGGTGGTTTTAACCTGACGTAATTTGACATCAAACGATGTCGTCCCGGTTTATACCCATCTTCGCTTGGAAAGGCTGATAGGTAAGTTCTATATATAGGATTAAGGAGTTAGCAGTTCAATATATGTTGTTTTGTTTTTTATTTGAAAGTCGTAGAAAAAGTGTAGTCTAAAACACGGGCAGAACCGTTTCCCTTGCCAACGGCTCGGGAAACAAATATTTCTCCTTGCGTAGAATTTTGCTTATTCCACCCTTGATATAGAATACACTATTTGTTATATGAAAAAAGGAAAATTTGTTTATTAATAAAAAAGTGATTAACTGTCAAAAAGGTTGAGCGTCTCATAGTTTCGATTTTGACGCATAGTTTTTTTTCGATTAAGTTTGACATATTTTAATAGTCCTAACTACTATAATAATCAACGAGTGTATTTTTCGCAGTTTTGTTGTAACGGGATGTGTAACCGATATACTTTACATAGTTTTATCGCAATAATAACAGTTTTACGTGACGCTGGAAGCTCAGAAAAGCGTCAAAAGCAGTCACGTGACTGATGCAACGCTGAAATTTATATAAACCAAAGAATACACTTTGTTGGTGTATTCTTTGTATAAACCACGGAGAAAGTAATTCGATTTGCATATGGAATAGACTAGAGCTGAGGTGCGTTCGTTTTGGCCCTTGAGTAACTTTGGGTAAATCGTGCATTTTGGATGGGGCGCCAGACACTCAAAGTTTCTTCTCTTTCCTCTGGAGCCATACTGCTTTGTTAGGGACATGCGACTCCGCTGCAACAGTACTGCGTTCTTTTTGGGGTGACGCAGAAGAGTTCTGTGCGAAAGGCTCTAGAGGTAATAACGTAGCGAACGTTACTCTGAATAGCAGCAGTGAAGAAAACGAAAACACAGTTCAAGCCAGTGTTATCAGTGGCGATTTTTACAGTGAGAAAATTATTGGGGATTTTAAAAAAGTGGGGAAAAGTTGGAACGCTTGCGCTGTTATGGTTCTTAAGATTGTAATTTGACCAATTCAGTACCAAAATTTCTTGAAATAGTTGGTCAAATTACACTCTTCAATGCAAAATCTCAATATTCTAATCTCTAGTCTGATTCGGGCTTTATAACATATGTACAACTAATGGCATTTTAACTTATACTTCAATTTAGGTAGTCAATTTTGTATCTTTCCCGACAATGAAATTGCGAAAAGTAAGCAAATTTACTAGATTGTGACTAATTTTTTTGGTGAAAAGTGAAAACCTTATAGTAAATTTGCTTACTTTTCATTAAGCAAGGTACCAAGTGATATTATGTTTATTCGTGATGGGGTATAAAAGACTGTTTTTATTTTGAAATTATGTGCATTGAAAAGATTGTATATTGATTTTATATAATTTAATATATTTTATAATAAAAATTTATTTGTATAGGTTTTGTTACATTTAATTTGATATGTTGGGATTTTTAAATCACATTTGACACGGTTTTAGTAAGATGGTTGAGGATATAAATATTTTTCACCTGGTAACACTCGTTCAAGATGAAAATCGACGCTAAAGTAGGTTTAAAACATATACGTATATGGTTTGAAACGAACTTCCTAAAGCGACGCTAAAACTGCACATTTTGTCATGTGACCACCGGTTTGAGCGTCAAAATATGAGCTTCGAGTGTCACGTGAAATTTTACCTTTAAATTCCCATATTTTTATTCTTTGAAACCCGTGAGTACCACATAAAACGGGTATTTTTACGTTGGCACGACAGTTGGAGAGAAGGAGAATGATCTCTTTAGAAAATGTGTCCCCCAAATATGGAGAAAATAAGTGAGGCGCTGCGATCGCTAAGTTGTCTCAATAAAAAAGCGCTAATTTAAAACGACCTATCAATGTTTAATATACTCGTAAACAGCTGAAAAATAAATTCTACAAATTTACATGATTTCTATGATCCACACAAGTGTCTTATGAGTGGCGTTAGATTTGCATACTCGAGTGTAACACTCGCGCTCTTTTTTACTTTTTCTTAAGCTCACAACCGAGCAAAGATACATAAACTTTCTTTTCCTCTTTCCCCTCGAGCATTAACAATTTTACTCGTGTTTCAGGCACAGGTTATACGTCGTATCTTTGTGTTATTTTGAGGTTATCTAGTGCACACGCAAGCGTTCTATTTAAATTTGTCGTGTCACTAACGAGTACTAAGCCTGAGCAGTGTGGGCTGCACGAGCCTACAAATCGAACACCAGTATGAGCACCAATGAAATGTCAAGCAAAGAATGACAGACATCAAATAATTTCTCTATGATTTACATTTTACACTCGTAAACAATAAACAAAGTTTGACTGTCAAACGTAGGACCATGATTTGAAAATGTAATTTAAATAGATAATAGATGAGATTAGATTTCAATAATTGTAGATTCTACTTAACTTAACACGTCAGTATCTAAAAACCACGATGAAATACCCAGCAGCACTCTTGGTTATAATTGTTTTAAACATTTGTCTAGTTGCAGCTAGCGAAAAAATAGTGAGAGCAAGACTAGAGGTAAGGCATTACTTGCTAATATTCTATTTTGCATTTCAATTCAACATTATTTGTGAAATATGCTTGTCATGTACTCAAGTATTGATTGAACATTTTTATTAAAATAAAATTCTACAATACACATACTTAAATGTTGACCTTTGTTGACTTTACAAAATTGATCATTGGGGTTTTCAGTCTATTAATTCATTAGTTTTTATATTAACCCTAGAGTGCTTACGTAAAAGATACACCTTTAAATGCTTACATGGGGTTACTGATAACCTCCTCCCAAAAAAAACAATTAAAATAGGCATAATAAATAAAAAAAATTGCAGTATTTGAACAAAAAACTTTTATTTCAAACATTCTAAACATATTTCCACCCTATGGTCGTTACAAATTGGTTTTGAACATTTCCCGCAGGCAGTTTTGGTTTTTCTGTCATTTGTTCTTGCACACAAAAAACACCGCTTCTGTTTTAAAAGTTTTCTTGGAGGTTCTCCTTCAGGTCTAGGCTCATCTTTCACATCAAGTATGTTCCTAATGGATGATGCTAAATCACCAGGCAGATTTTTGGTTAAACGTCTTTCCATGTGAGGTTTAGCCAGAGCAAATCCAAGATCAAATAAAAATGTTCGGCGAGTACTCTTTTTTCTGTTACCTTTCACAATTTGGTGTATCACGTCGCAGTTTATTCCTGCTTGATCCAGCATTCCATAAAAAAATCGTAGTGGCCATCTACGCGTTTTTCTGGAGACAGATGAAGTGTGCATCATTTGATCAAATGTATCCACCCCTCCTTTTGTTGAGTTGTAGAAGTTTATGATTTCAGGTTTGCTATTTTCGTCAATTACCTTTCCGCTGTGCATGCTGGATAATAATAATACTGACTTCATTTTTTTCGGTGTGTAAGAAACCAAAGTTTTTTTATTACTAAATGCAAACTGAGAAGTACCTTCTTTTTTTCCCTACTTGGGAGGAAAGATAAAGGAATTTCTGGTTTGTTTTTTCTGATGGTACCTACAATAGTCAGATTGAATTCCGTTAACATTTTGTCGGTTAATGGGATAGAGGTAAACCAATTATCCATTGTAATATTCCTCCCTGTTCCATGGATACTCTCGGTCAATGTTCTCACATAATAATCTGGCACAGGTTCTTTATCTGGTCTTTTTATTTTTCCAATATATGGAATAGCACTCACCATATAGAACGTGCGTGAATCACACATTGTCATTATTTTGAGTCCATACTTATCAGGTTTTGAAGCAATATAGACTCTAAATGGACAGTTTCCTCTAAATCCCAACAGCTGCTCATCAATTGTACAATAACTATGGGGCGTATAATTTTTAGTACAGTTTGAAATAAATCGTTCCCATATAGTACGTATAGGGGCAAATTTGTCTTGAGGATCTCTGATTCGTTTATCGTCAAATCTTATACAGGATATCAAAAACCTAAACCTGGTTTCGCTCATTATACAACGATATATTTCTGGTCCAAACTTTGACCACATTTCTTTTGAGTTCTGATGATTGTCTTTTTTTTGGCCTGCAATATACAGTAAACCAAATAATGCCATAATTTCAATGGAATCAGTGTCATTTACATAACGACAATCTTTAGAATATTTTTGTCTTTGCCTACCTATTTCTTGATTAGTGTATACAACGATGGAAATAATAATTTCATCACTAAAGAACAGTTTCCACGAATCCAATATTGTTGTTATATTCCTAGCATCGTTTTTCGGGCCTGGAAGTCGAAAGACAATATTTCGCTGAGGAGTTCGAGTACGACTTGGTGGTTCTGCAGACCAGCTATAACCATTCTTTCCTCTGAACTTTTTTGGTTGAAGAGGATCTTTTTCACTATCTATGTCTTCAGCTTTATTCTCTCTATTTTTATCTATAATATCTTCTCTGTCTTCGTATTCCTCTTCTTCGATAGATACAATACTGTCTGAATCTGATTGTACTGACACATTATCTTCATAATCTGTACCTTCATTATCAGAATCATATTGACTTTCAAGTTCCTCATACCACCTTAGCACAGTTTCCTCGAATTTTGGGTCACCTGGTCGAACAGCCATGGAAAGTTTTTTTTATCTTCAATATTTTAAACAACGCTTATTGCTTACTTGGGGTTACACGTCACCCCGATCGCGACAGAACTCACTGCGTCATAAAACAAACAGTACTGCCACACGCGTTATAAATAGAACACCGGGATACCGATACATAGCAGAAAACACATGGTTGCCAGTGTTACGGTTTTTTAATAATTATTAATTAAAATTTGGCTGGGGTTACTGGACACCCCCGTAAGCTTTCTAGGGTTAAGTAGGCAGTACGACATTTGAGAAACAACTTTCAATAGAAAAATTAAACTTGGTGTTTCTGAAGTAAACAGTGAAGGTACAATATCTAAAATTTCATATTTTACAGTGCCTTCAAGAATAGTCGATTTTTCATTCAACGAAAAAATATTTTATCATATTATCAGACAATAGACCTTTGGGTCAACAATAAAGATATTTTCTTGTTACAAGAATATTCTTAAATTAAAAGTGTTCAAAGTAGTTGTAGTTCACGTACTTGTTTTTCATTTTAGAGCTGCCCAGGGTGCTCTCTAAATCGGCTTCAAGAGGTAAGACAATTTGCGTACGAGGATATAAAAAAATATAAAGACGTGGAATGGAAAAAAATATCCGGAGCTAAACCAGAACTTGTCTTCTTAAATGATCAAGATGAAGAAGTGGAAAGAGTTCCTTTGAGTGCTTTAAATAGAAAAGAATGCAATGAGATACTAACAAGTAGAGGTTTTACGAAAGAGAATAATGAAGAGCTGTGAATAGCTCAAAACAATATTTTAACTAAACAGTAATACAAAATGTTAGAGCAATTAAATAAACATTGTTCCAATATTTTCAATTTTTAATAAACATCAAATTTCACATGTTTTTTTTTATTATAATTTATTCAGCTGTCAGACAAAATTTTATATTTTTCAAGGTAAGAAGTCAACCTGTTCTTTGTTAGTTTCTCGAAAGTTTTTGATAGTTGTGTTAATAATGATATGGGTCTGAAATTATTTATTTTTGTTTTATCCCCCTTTTTATGAAGTGTTATTACAATGGAATTCTTTAAGGTCGAAGGCCATATACCACCGTCTATGCACTTATTGATTATGTGACATAATGGTTCCATAATAAAATCACCAATAATTGTGAGAGTTTCAGC
This sequence comes from Galeruca laticollis, assembly GCA_963921935.1. Classification (NCBI taxonomy): domain Eukaryota; kingdom Metazoa; phylum Arthropoda; class Insecta; order Coleoptera; family Chrysomelidae; genus Galeruca; species Galeruca laticollis. The sequence continues at coordinate 7,527,253 of OY998176.1, read as the reverse complement.
TCTAATTCCGTCAATCCCAATCGATTATTTATCCTTCAAACCTTTCAATATCGTTTTCAATTCGTTGTCGTTCGTAGGTAATAAGACAAACGAGTTTGAAGTAAGATGCCTATTCGGAGTATAACTCTGGTCTCTAGTAATTTTATCAGCAAGGGTTATTCCGATATTTACAAAATTTTTATTAAATTCGTTGGTGATAATTTTTTTGTTGGTTATCATCAAACCTAAGTCAGTTTCGATGGAGCGTATTGGACTTTTAGATTTTTTACCTCTACTCAAGTCGCTTACCACCTCCCATAATTTTTTCGTGTTGGTGCCATTTTTTATTATAATATTATTATAGTATTCCTGTACTGTTTGTATTCATTCTTTAGTTCTACATTTCCCATATACTTAAGGGTATTTTTGAACATTTTATTTTTTATATCTATTGATTTCAATACAGCATTTGTCACCAAAGGTTCAATTTTTGTGTATATTTTCTCCTACTGCTTTAGGATATCGTCGCTTAGCCAATCAAATTTGATGGAGTATCAAGGAATATGTTCATTTTACAATCAGGATTTTCAGCAGAGTAAATGGCAGTCCAAGATGCTCTCTCAATAAGAGATTTCAGTTTACCCTGATCAGCATATTGTGTGCTAGTTGACATCTTTTTTTTGTCTTGTTTAGGTATATCAAAAACTATTTGTAGTAGTGTCGGATAATGATCAGTAATATTCGTTTTTAGAACCATAGGCGAAATGTTCTCAAGTATATTGAATTTTGCCTTAATAAATATGTGGTCTATACAAGTTTTCATGTTGTCCCTAACTCTAGTGATACTATGAATTGTTGAGTTGTAGCCAAATTCATTTAGCGTATTTACGTATTCAGAAATAGTATCGTTATTCTTTAATAGATCTAAATTAATGTCTCCCATGAAAATATTGAAGTTTTCGGTATTACTCTCATTCTCTTCCAAGTAATTTTGCAGACAAACAATAAATTCTTTAGGATCAGTGGATGGCGATCTGTACATGACTGTGACAACTATATTATTTTGTTGATCTAAATTTATTTTGATATTCAGCACTTTAATATTATTAATTAGTACAACTGAGTGCTCATATGAGAAATGAGATTTCAGGAATTCTCCGAGTGTTTTTTAATTGAAATTCGTCGTGTTTTAGTAGCCATAAAACACGATGAATTTTAATTGAAAAACACTCTGGGAATTTGTTGCTGGTGGATTACTGCTCAAATATGGACTAAATCGCTCTAAAATTAGTAGGGCAATTTGTTGCTAGGCTATGGCTACTAAAACACGAAGAATTTCAGTTAAAACCCACCCAGGGAATTTGTTGCTGGTGGATTACTGTTCAAATATGGACTAAATCGCTCTTAAATTAGTAGGGCAATTTGTTGCTAGGCTATGGCTACTAAAACACGACGAATTTCAGTTAAAAACCACCCAGGGAATTTGTTGCTGGTGGATTACTGCTCAAATATGGACTAAATCGCTCTAAAATTAGTAGGGCAATTTGTTGCTAGGCTATGGCTACTAAAACACGACGAATTTCAGTTAAAAACCACCCAGGGAATTTGTTGATTAGTAGGGCAATTTGTTGCTAGGCTATGGCTACTAAAACACGAAGAATTTCAGTTAAAAACCACCCAGGGAATTTGTTGCTGGTGGATTACTGCTCAAATATGGACTAAATCGCTCTTAAATTAGTAGGGCAATTTGTTGCTAGGCTATGGCTACTAAAACACACCGAATTTCAGTTAAAAACAACCCAGGGAATTTGTTGCTGGTGGATTACTGCTCAAATATGGACTAAATCGCTCTAAAATTAGTAGGGCAATTTGTTGCTAGGCTATGGCTACTAAAAGACGACGAATTTCAGTTAAAAACCACCCAGGGAATTTGTTGCTGGTGGATTACTGCTCAAATATGGACTAAATCGCTCTTAAATTAGTAGGGCAATTTGTTGCTAGGCTATGGCTACTAAAACACGACGAATTTCAGTTAAAAACCACCCAGGGAATTTGTTGCTGGTGGATTACTGCTCAAATATGGACTAAATCGCTCTAAAATTAGTAGGGCAATTTGTTGCTAGGCTAAGGCTACTAAAACACGACGAATTTCAGTTAAAAACCACCCAGGGAATTTGTTGATTAGTAAGGCAATTTGTTGCTAGGCTATGGCTACTAAAACACGAAGAATTTCAGTTAAAAACCACCCAGGGAATTTGTTGCTGGTGGATTACTGCTCAAATATGGACTAAATCGCTCTTAAATTAGTAGGGCAATTTGTTGCTAGGCTATGGCTACTAAAACACGACGAATTTCAGTTAAAAACAACCCAGGGAATTTGTTGCTGGTGGATTACTGCTCAAATATGGACTAAATCGCTCTAAAATTAGTAGGGCAATTTGTTGCTAGGCTATGGCTACTAAAAGACGACGAATTTCAGTTAAAAACCACCCAGGGAATTTGTTGCTGGTGGATTACTGCTCAAATATGGACTAAATCGCTCTTAAATTAGTAGGGCAATTTGTTGCTAGGCTATGGCTACTAAAACACGACGAATTTCAGTTAAAAACCACCCAGGGAATTTGTTGCTGGTGGATTACTGCTCAAATATGGACTAAATCGCTCTAAAATTAGTAGGTCAATTTGTTGCTAGGCTATGGCTACTAAAACACGACGAATTTCAGTTAAAAACCACCCAGGGAGTTTGTTGCTGGTGAATTACTGCTCAAATATGGACTAAATCGCTCTAAAATTAGTAGGTCAATTTGTTGCTAGGCTATGGCTACTAAAACACGACGAATTTCAGTTAAAAACCACCCAGGGAATTTGTTGCTGGTGGATTACTGCTCAAATATGGACTAAATCGCTCTAAAATTAGTAGGGCAATTTGTTGCTAGCATGTGGCTACTAATAAGCCACGACGAATTTCAATTGAAAAATACTCATACTGTTATTCTGACGATGATATTGATTTATCGAAACAATTGTCATTTTTTTAGAATTTTCAACAATTTTCATTATATTGTGGAATTAGCTAGAAACAGTGAGTTTCATTTAAAACACTACCTATTATTTTATTATCAGTTGTACCTACGGACGGTTAATTTCGGAGTTTATTTTCGTTGACTATGCCGAAAAGTAAAAAACACAATAAAGTTTTAGACGTTTTGTGAGTTTGTTTAGAAAGATGACGTCGAAGTTAAATACATGGATCCGACAATATCCGGAACTTTTTCTAGAAGAAGATGGAGCATTTTGTAAACCCTGCGGTAAGTAAGTTTTATATTTTTGAAGCAAAATAGTTATTTGTAAAACAAGTGTCACAATGACTCGTTTTGTAGTACGACTGAAGATTGCACAACGAACCGCTTCGCGGTTCGTTGTGCAAATCACGAGTACTGCAGAAAGTCATTGTGGCACAAGTTTTACACAATATTTTTTATAATTCGCATTTATTTAATTATTTAAATAAAATGGAATTTCATATAATCCCTGTTTTTAAACTAGGAGGAGTGGTTTGAATTTAAGTTGGCAATTCTGTAGATTCCTAATTGGTCATATCACAGATGGTTTTATTCAGCACTTCTGACTTTTGACATATTATAACCGAATAATTGTGTAAATTGTAAACAAACTTTCATTTATGCAAACAGTGATGATTATTTGTTTAAAAAAGAGCTTCTTCGTATATGCTCTTGCTATCTATTTATATTATATAATCAACAGAATTATTTCTGTAATACATCTTCACATGGATATATGATAATTTATCCCAAAAATCGAACGTTTTGTGTACCTATATATTGATCCTATACAATATAAAAATAAACAATTGACAAATCATTTATAAATAAACGTTAGCGTAGTTTATTCATTAATATTTTTAATATACAAATCATTCTAATTTACCTTTTATATGATAATTTGCTAGCTAGAACAACGCTAGACCATTTTATTTATAACTTATGTCAAGGTTAAAGTCAAATGTCAAATAAAAATATAACTAAATACAATAACCAACTGTACACTAAAAATTACTATAACAGTGTTCAAAGAGCTTCATTGTGACACTGTGAACAATGTTATAATGAAGTCTCTTTTATACGCGAATTGTAAAAAATATATTGTGAAATCCGAAATTGAAACAGCAACTCACATATATCAATAGTAATTATAAATTAATCGCACAATTACCTTATTACAGAGACTAGTGATAAATTTATGTGAATCAGTGAACTAATAGATAATTTAAAGTTAAAAATGAAATCAACACCTGGAACTATATAACGGTCAATTAATTACTGAAAAAATAAAATTTGTTGTTGATAAGAATGAAGGTTTTCGTTTTTATCTGACGTTGCCAAAGGTTTTGAATGGGGCATTTTCCGAATAATTACAAAAGAAGCCAGGCTCTTAAATACGCTGTATGTCGTTGTTGAGCGTTTATTTTCCATGCAGGTACAAATTAATTTTAAATGATAGAGAAGGCAGCGTTTTAAAACAGAAAATATAGAAAATCACTTAGTTGTAGCTATTATAATAATAAAATTTTAAGTGGTTACAAAGTTTAATTATTAATTAACAATTATTTAGTTATGCCGTGCAAATATATGTATTAATTGACTTTGTATAATAAAATATACATAGTATAAATATTGTGTATACACATAATAACTTTCCTATACTTTATCACTTAAGGTATTTTTTATAAACCTTCAACGGATTCAAGCAAAGAAAATTAGATACCTACAAAATTTCCCAATTAAGATCGGTTTTCCTTCGGCATCATAGATTCGATGTGCAGGAGCAATGCGCCTGGACATCGTCGAACTGCCTTTCCGTCCTCCTACGAAATTTTCAGTTCGCGAAATTAACTCCAGACGAGGGTCCGTATAGTTTTTAGCGAGGGTAAAAAATCGGTGTTAAAACTTGTATGTAATCGACATTGTTTTGATGTACTCAGGTTTATTTTGTGTTTAAAGGAAGTATTCCATAATATTGGTAAGTATTTGTTTCATATATTCAATTAATTAGTATGTTGTTTTATTATTGTTTACTTTTATATTGATTACAGTTCTGCTATTTCCTTAAGGAACATTCACTAAACTTTAATATCAAAGAAGTTACATATATTTATCCTATTCCTTCTTCTATCAAAACTATTCATTTTATTTTAGTCAAAAATTGTTATAGGGGTATATAAACATTTCAAAAGTATAAATGCTTTAATAGTAATATAATAGTATATGATTCTAATGTATAAACAGAGTAAAATTTATATTAAACTTACCTTTTCGCTTTTATTAAATAATTTATTTTTTAGTTTCATGATTAGGATCCTTTTTTATTTTTACACTCACATTACAAGTTTTTTTATTGTTTTTGCCCTTAACGCATTTATATATACTTATCTTGACATAACAGGTATGCTTAGCTATACCCACAAATATATATATATATATATATATATATATATATATATATATATATATATTGAAATAGGAAATAGGAAATGATAATTGAAATAGGAAATAGGAAATGATAATTGAAATAGTTAAATGGATTGTTTATATTTTAATTGTGAATTTAAATTGAATATAAAAATGTATTAATGTTGTGTTATTATTGAAATATTATACTCTTGGACTAGCTAATTCATATATATTTTATCCTTAATTCCTCCTATTCATTATGCTATTTAATATCATGTAGTTTCATTTAATTCCTAAATTTTATTACCTCGGCTGCTCTTATTTATACACTACTCTATATCTCAGTAGGGTCCTGAGCAAAGTCATAATAAAATCAACATTACTAATCAATGTAATTTATTTTATGTGATTTATTAAAAGATAGAACAAAAAAATTTGAAAATTTCAATATTAATTATATATAAAATATTTTTGGCGCTTTAATTTTATTATTGGAGTCATATACCTATTATATATAAAAATAAATAATTATTCTTTTCTTAACTATGAAAAATTCTTATGCTATAGAATGTAAATATGGATTTTTCTATATACATCTAAATTTCCACATCACACAACCTTTATGTATATTTTAAAAAAACTATTTATTCTTTTTGAGACGGCTTTTGCAGACTCATTTGCATAATCGTTTGTAAACATTATATTTCTTTGAAAAAATGAACACCTGCGTTTAAAGTTGTTCAACTATTGTAACTTTTTTCTTCTTGTCCTTCTAAATAGGATTATTGAAAGTATTTAGACACTGCTTTAGTTTTAATCGGTTCGTGAAATGGAGAGGATATTTGAAATATTTTATATACTTAATTTCGATCTTTAAAAAAAATATTTAAAACGTATTATAACAATTGTACATGTGATAAAAACTGAAATTAGTTATGGTTTGTTGTTTTGTGGAAAGTTTTATATATATGTAACTGGAGAAATATTCAACATGACAGAAATTAATACATATATCTACAAATTTGATAATGGTAAGTTTTTACGTTTCCTGGTTTATTATAATCGTTTTAAAACTTTTATTACCAGGTGTTTATGATTTAAATTTCACTTTTTCATTATTTGGTACCAAATATTATTAATCAAAACACACCACAGACCTTGTTATATTTCACCAAGCGACGCCTTCAATTGTGTCCATCCATGACGCTTTCCCGCTTCAGGTGGCAATCTCCTTTCTTATAATTATCGGGTGATAATTATACTACTTGGCTTGACTTTGTTTCAACACAGATTTGTCTTTACATTTATTTTAATTATTAATTACCTTTATACTTATTATTTTATACATTCAAACTTATTACTTGAAAATTTACTAAGAAAAACTGCATAACATACTCTATCACTTCTTTCTTCCTTGATTAACAACGCTTGACTCACTACCGCGGGTTTTTTTATCCGCCAAAACCCTTTCTATCGTTTATAACCGGAAGCTGGCAATGTTCTAGAAAAATCTTTGATTATTGTTCACCTGTCACTTTGTTTATTAATGTTTTTATTGTTTTTCTGACTTGAACTTATTATTAAATGTTGTTTTTTATTCACTATAACCTTATCGTCATTGATTTAATTCACTAACATCTTATTATCATTGTTTTTTCATGTTATTGATTATTTGAAATCTTCCGATTGGTCAATGCAAATATACAAATTTTATACTTCCTACAACCTAAATATTTACATAATATACATGTATACAGTTCATTTCTTATTTTATTTTATATTATTATATCTATACACATAAATTAGGTCGGTAATCATTTATTTTTATTCTTATATTTCATATCAAATTACATTTTATGTTGGTATACTTGTCGCCAACTGTTATATTTCGTATTGGTTTTTGACATTACCTATAATTACAGTTTTCTACTTATATTGTTATATTTCCTATATACTTGTATGATTAAATATTAACTAACATATCTTATATATGTTTTTTACTAATTCTAAATGTCATTTATTGATCAATCATCGTAGCATTGCTGATTTTATTATTGCCATCCTATTTATTCTTTAAATTATGGAGTAGTTCTACCCTCCATACTTTAAATATAAGCAGATGCTTTAGGTGTCTAATATTCCGTGTGGCGTTACGTTATTTTATTGATCTTCGTTTGCTTGTTAAGTTCTGTCTAAGGTTTTTTTTTTTTAAGTAGTTGGGTGGCTTTGGCAGAGACCAATTAGCCAGATTTAATTTGTAATCCGTTTTTACGGACGAGTTATTAAACAAAGTTTTCTTGTAAAGAATTATGTTAGTATGTAAAAACAAGGTTTTCTTGTGAACAATGAACATTTGCAGATATACCTTCTCTGTGTTAGTATGTTACGTATGTTGTTAGTACTTGTGCATCTATTTCTATTTTTTTTTTGTTTTTTTTTGTTTTTTTTTCTTTTTCTTTCTTTTTCTCTTTTTTCTTTCTAAATATCTTTTTTTTTTCCTTTTTTTTTCCATTTTATTTTCTATTTTTTTTTCCATTTTTTTTTCGTCGACGCACTTACAGGATATTTAATCGCAAAATTGCTTACAATGTATTTATGTTAGTATCAGGTTTTACAATTTCATTTTGCACCTTTTCAGGTGATTATAAAGACAATATAAAATATTAATGTTGTTGCTGAATACAATTTGGTTTACACATATAGGTAGTTTTGCTTTATAATTTATTAAATCCTCATAGAATGTATTTAGATTTACTTGGAATAGGGAGCATTCTAGTATTACATGGGTTAAATCACCAAGTTCGCCACATGTGCAAGCTGGATTTTCAATTATACCTAATTTCTGTTTATATAGCGGAGTCATAGCATGCCCTGATCTTATTCTATTTATGGTAACAATGAATTCTCTATGAGATATCCCATAGAACCATCTCTTAAGTGGAATCTTGACTTGGCAGCTTTTGTAGTTCTGTCCATGAGTGTTACTTTCATAAACTCTTTGCCATTCGAGTAGCAGACTGTTCCTATATTCACACTTAAGGTCGGAATGTGGTACGGATTTTATTGTTAATGGTTCTCCTGAAGAAATAGCCGATTTTGCTAACCTGTCAGCAATTTCATTTCCTTTTATACCCGAGTGACCCTTTATCCAGACCACTATGATATTTTTATTTTGTTGTCTTATATTATGATGTTCCTTTAGAATTTCTAATTCCACATGGGATAAATTTGAAGAGTTATGAATATTTTGTAACCTGTCTACGAGGCTTTTACTGTCTGTAAAAATCACTGTATTTCGTATATCAGTTGATGAAACATATCTCAGCGCGAACAGCACAGCATAATTTTCAAGTGTATAAATTGATGTTTCTTTAGGAAATTGCTTCAAAGACGTATGGGAAGTGCTAGCATCGTAAAAGGCGCATCCGCATCCTTTGCTTGTCTTGGAACCATCTGTATAAATATATTTGTATTCTGGCCAGAAATGGTTGATTTGCTCTAAGAAGTTTCCGTTTGGGTTTACGTAACTTGTTTCCATTTTTGAGGAGAATAAAATGTGGTGTTGCTCTGCATAATATGGAAGGGTACTTGAGGAGAATACAATTTCCTGGTACTTGACGATACGTGTGTAGCTGTCCACAGTTAGTGGAGTTTTTTTGTGTTTCCAGTATGGGTGGGTAAGGACTAATATCGAAAGGTTGTGTATGGAGTGAATGGTTTGAGCATGTTTAGCAAATAATTTAGTTATGAAAATATCGCTGATTAGTTTTCTTCTAAGGGATAGTGGAGGCTCTATTGCCTCTGCTTCCATGACATGTACTGGTGTTGATTTTAAATAGCCAAGACATATTCTAAGACATCGATTTTTTTGAGTTTCTATTTTTTGTAAATGAGATTCCGCAGCTGATCCGTAAAGGTTACTACTGTAGTCGAAAATTGATCTCGTCATTGTCCTATAAAATAGGAGGGCGATGTTAGGGTCTGCTCCCCATTTAGTACGACAGAATGCTTGGATGATATTTATTGAATTTTGAGATTTTTTTATAATGTTATGGATGCAATCTTTCCAAAGTAATTTGCGGTCCAGGTGAACACCCAAATATTTAACCGTGGTTTTGATTGGAAAGCGATAGGGTCCTAATTGAATTTGCCCTTGTGGGATGTTTCTCTTTTTGGCAAAAATACATACTTCTGACTTTTGTTGAGATAATACGAAGTTGTTTGTAGACATCCATTGTTTAATATTATAAAAGTCAGTGCTAAGTTTGTCCAAAGTAATATTTAGATTCTTGTTTGTAGAGTAGAGCAGTAAATCGTCTGCGAATTGGATAATATTTGTATTTCTTACTATAGAATCAATATCTAGGGTATATAACACGTAAAGAAGTGGGCTTAATATACTCCCTTGTGGAAGTCCTATCTGCGCTTGCGTTTGACGTGGCGGATTCAAGTCGTGGTTTATTTTGATGTATGTAGTTCTTTCTGAATATAGAGAGATCAAGAAAGTTGCTAGCTCTGTAGGAACACCAATATCAGCCAGTTTGTGGGTTAGTATGTCAAGATTAACATTGTCAAAAGCTGCGGAGATATCCAGGAAAGCTGCTACTGTTGTTTCTTTATTTGTGAAACCTGTCTGTACGTCGGTGACAAACATTGTCAAAGCTTCTAGAGTGGACCTAGATTTCCTGAATCCATATTGGCTTTTTGGGAGAATATTTTCTGTTTCTAGCCACAGTTCCAACCTATTCTTGATGATTCTTTCAAAGGTCTTAAGGATACATGAAGCTAAAGAAATTGGTCTGTATGAGTTTGATTGGTGTAAGGGTTTTCCTGGTTTTAGTATTGGCAATACTACATATTCCTTCCAGCTAGTTGGAATACTATGTTGTTTTGTCCAAATAAGGTTACAGATTTTCAGGAGGGATTTTTTGTGTCCTGGTGGTAAATTGTATAACATCGAATAGGTAATATTGTCTTTACCAGGAGAGTTATTTGTTTGTTTTAAAGCTCTTTCGAGCTCCCACATGTTTATGTCGTTTAGCAAGTGTTGACAATTTTTGCGGCAAGTCATTACCATTGGACTTGTTTTGATATCTTTAACCCTTGCGGGTGAAATTTTACAGTGAAATTCATGGATCCATTCTGCTTTATCATCTAATGGTAATTTATTTTGCTGTTTTCTGTTTTTAAAGGAATTTACTTTTTGCCACACTTCCTCTATTGGTGTTAAGGAATTTAGACTTTCACAGTATTTAGCCCACTGTTGTTTTTTGGTGTGTTTGAATGTTTTTTTAGCTACTGCTTCCAGTCTATTATACTCCATAAGGTTTTGGACATTTGGGTTATTTTTGTATTTTATATACGCCTCTTTTCTGTTTTTTGCTGCCTCTTCACAGGTTGAATTCCACCATATCTTCGGATTGTGGTTCCTTCGGGGATTTGAGTTTGTCTTTTTCTTTGGTATGGTCTTCTCAGCTGCCATATTAATGTTTTCCTCAAATTTGTTGTAGCACGTTGCAGGTGTCATATTTTCAAGTTTTTCAATGTAGTTTGTCCAGTTAGCATTTTTTGGTATCCAGATGTTATGTTTTATATTTTGAAAATGTGAGTGTTGTTGTGGTGATTCGAAATAATATATTAAAGGTGAGTGATCTGAGCCATGAGGATCATTTACAACACTCCAATTGAGGTGTTGTGTTATTTCTTGCGAACAAATTGTAAGATCTAAACCGCTGCCTCTACCTCTTGTAACAAGAGTGGGTGAGTCATCGTTTAATATTGCTAAGTTACAATGATTTAAGGCATCTAGTAGAACATTTCCATATGAATCGTCAAATTCGCATCCCCACGATTGATGGTGAGAGTTAAAGTCTCCACCTATTAGAAATGGTTTTGGTATACTGTTAAAAAATTGAATCCATTCTTGTAATTTTATTTTTGTATTTGGTTTTATGTAAACTGATACTATGTGTACTGTTTTTTTGATAATACATAAATCTGTTTGTATACAACTATTTGGAATGTTTATATTATTTGTTATATTAACCTCTATAAACAAGATATTGTTTTTTATTAGTATGGCAGTTCCACCATATCCATCATTTCTATCAGTTCGTACTATGTTATAACTTTTAAAGTTATAATATTTATTTGGTTTGAACCATGTTTCTGATAAGAGCGCAATATTTATATGATTTGATTGTAATAAATATTCTAAGTTTTCCTTATTGGATACTGCCGATCGGCAGTTCCATTGCAAAAATTTAAATTTGTTTACGACTGCGAATTTGACGATTCACATGACAGAATTCTTTTTAATTCATTACTAAATAGATTTTCTAAGTTCTCTTTTGACACATTTATATTGTTAGATTCTTTAAGTTTATTTAATAACTCGTAAAATATTTCAAAAAGAGTTTTGATTACATTTTGGTCTAAATTTTCATTATGTACTGGATTGCTTGTATGGGTATGTTGAGTATATAAGTAATTATTTAGGATATTAAAGTTTGGGCCTGGGGGACGGGGATTTGAGATGATTTCCTTGCGAGCCAATAGAGTTGGATCTGGGCTGCTGGGCCTCTGCCGTTTATTAGGTACCCTTGGATGTGAGTATGTCCGTGGGTGATCCATTACGTGATGTTGGTTTGCGGTTTCTTGGTGATTTGTAGGTTGGGGGTGTATATGAGGCTGAATAGCTGGTTGAGTGGGGATTTGTTGTGGGTTGGATGGCATGTTTAGATTTTTTAAGACTACATTTGCATAGGAAATTTTGGGGATTTTGGAATTGGCATCATGATAGTTTATATTATTAGTTGTCATTGCGTTTTTTATTAGTTTTTGTCTTTTAAATTCATCGCATTCGTTGAAGTTTGTAGTAAAATGATTGCCATTACAGCTTAAACATTTGGGTATGATATTTTGTTCTTGACATTCTTTTGTATTATGAGGTTTGTGACATTTACTGCACCTTGGATGACTCTTACATTGTCCGCCAAGATGGCCATATCTCAAACAATTGAAACATAGTAATACTTTTTGTTGGTAGGGTTCCACCTCCTTCAAAACTTTATTTATTGTGATGAATTTTGGTAAAGATTGTGTTTTAAAGTTTACAACACATGATTTAGTTGGCACATATTCTACTTTTCCATTATTAGTAACTTTTCTATTTATTCTCTTTACACTAGCTACTTCGAATTTGGTATTGAAGTCGTACTGTTTTATTTTGTTTTTAACATATTCTTCTGAAAAGTCTAATGCTATATCTCTAATAACTCCTTGTCTAAATATTATAAATTTGGGAATATAAATATTTAAATTTTTTTCAATGAATATTTTATGTTCACAATTTTCGGGAAGGTAATTTGCACTATTGTTGTCTTTCATGATTATCCTTATTCTATTGCGACCTATCGTGTCTATACTTTGGATTTTGTTATCTATTTCCGGAAAGTTTGAAAGAATTATATCTCCGATTTTTAATGCATTTAACCTGCCTTTAAAATCAATTTCGTTATTTTCAACATAAATATGGAAAGGACCGAGGTCATTTAACCCATATTTATAAACTGGCTGCTTTTTGTTGAGCTTATCATAATTACCTGTTTTTGTGACCTGTTTGTTTTGTAGTATATTAAATGATTCATTTATTATTATTGGATCGGATCTACTTACTTTTTCTGAGTTTTTATTACTTGTACCTATTTTGTTTTCAAAACCTGCAAAAAGGGTTTCATCATCTTCTGACATGGGTGTGGGTGGTTTATCGGGGGGTCTACCCCCCGGTTGGACATCCATTTGTTTCAAAATAAAATTTTTATTTCCTTCTAAATTTAGTTTCTGCAAAAACTGTTCTAATAGGAATTTAACGATTTAACAAAACTTGAAAGCTTCGAGAATACCGATGCACACGACCGACTTGTACGAGAGCTCATACAATACTCTCTGTCTAAGGTTGTTTTTTAAAATACAGAATTATTTTAAAACTATTTTATCAATAATTGTTTATGAATTCTTTTTATTTTCTTATTTATTTTCTCTATGATTATGACCATTGATTCTAATTGATTATATTGTTATTTAGATATTTCATTAATTTTGGTACTTTATTTATAAATTATTTTTATTGATAGATATTGTTACTTTATACTTTATTGGGATTCTATGAATGTTATACGTTCGTTGTATCTACAACAATATATATATATATATATATATATATATATATATATATATAATGTTGATTATTTTGATTTCTGAGGTTGGAATAATGTACGAACTGTTTCTCTGTAAATAACAAAGATTTTTATTATTATATACAATATTTACAATTATATAGATGATCTAGAATATGAATCCTACCTGTAAATAAGAAAGAAACAACATTCAAAGTTATTATTTACTAGGATTGTTCTCAAATTACTGTACAATATTTAATCTCATTGACATGTGCCAATTTAATGACATGACGTATATTAAGATATCTTATTTACCGACTTAATTACGCGCGCAATTGAATTAGACTAAAGATATTCCTTACATCTCCCCCCCTTAAGATAAAAATTTTTGTTTACAAAATTTTTGGTATAAAATACAGTTCAATACAAAATTATATAAGATAGCGCTAAGTACATTCTGTGGTGTTCATCGCCGAAGTAGTAGGAGTTAGTTTTGAAATATGAAATAAATTTGATTCTGATTTTTTTTATCCTACGTCAACCTCATACATTGAGTTTGATATTTTCTTCATAATTGTGTATGGTCCGATTCTTAATTCATCAAGTTTCTTTCGATTCATTCTATTACCATTCTCAATATATACTGAATCTCCAACATTAAAATTATATTTTCTCCTATTTTTGTCATACAGTTTCTTATTGTATTTATGACATTTTATACTGTTCTGGAATGCAGTTATTCTATCGTTTTCTAGTTGATTACTGTTTTTCTTTTTCAATTCATTAGGTAATATTGATGTATCTTCGCCATTTAATAAGTATTTTGGGCTAAATCTTGTCACCGTGTGCTCAGTTTCATTATACTGATTTATGCAGTTGTGAGCTACAGTTGTCCATGCATGTTTATTTTTTTGTTCATTTATTGCACATCTTATTTTATTCACTAAGGTTTGGCTGAGTCTTTCGTTTAAACCATTCGAAAATGGTGTATTAACTCCTGTAAAGATCATTGTGATTTCTTTTTCTTTCAAAAAATTTTTGAAGTCTTTAGAGTTTATACCTGGGTATTGATCTGTTAATAGTATCTGAATATCGTGATCTTTTAGTACATTTTCTGTTAGTCTAACGAAATCATTTGCATTTTGTGTTTTCGATGTTAATATGTAAGCATATCTTGAAAAGTGGTCTACCAGGAGATGTAAATATTTTTTCGTGGATCTTGACCCACCAAATCCACCTATTGTATCTATGGAAACTATTTCGAATGGTTTTGTTGCGGGACCAAGATGTGACATTAAGCCAATTTTATCTTGTCCTCTTGATTTTTTTTTACATATTTGGCAATGTCTACAAACTTTTTTTACGTTTTCTGATATCTTTTCTGCTGTATAATACGTCAGTATTTTATTTTTCATTTGATTAATTCCAATATGACCGAATTTCTTATGAGTGTCTTCTATCAGTTTTTTGCTAAACTCTTCCGATAGTAAGATTTTCTCTTTATTTCTTGCTTTCTTATATACTCGATAGTCGAAATTGTGTAAAGTGACGTCATCGGTTATCTACCGATTTAAAGTGAACTCCATGAGCGTATCATAGTTTAAGGGTGCGAATACTGAAATATCTGGAATTTCAATTTTTAACATTTGAAATAATAACTTATCACAAGTTGTTCATAAGTAAGTTAAAACAAAATAAAAAAATGTTTAAAAGTCAATTCCAACTTACTACTACTAAAACTAAAAAAAGTTGTTTGTCAAGACCAAAATAAATTACCAATAAGTATAGGTATGTTGCGAGGTCACTTGTAAAATGTCTGACTAACTGGAAGCGGTATCACTCCCTGAAGACTCCTCAGAATCATCGCTTTCTCCTCCTATATCGATAATGAGTGGTTCCGTCATTACTTCTACACGTATGTCTAAATCCCAAAACTTTATTTCTTCTTTTAATACGTGTTGAATACATTTACGCCAACTCTCAGCAGTAACGGTATGCAGCGCCTCGTCAAACAGTTTCTCAACGTCAGCCATTTTGAATGTACTGTTTTTTCTCGCAACATAATTTTTCACTTGAGCCCAAACCAGCTCGATGGGGTTTAACTCACAGTGGTTGGGAGGAAGTCTAACAACTGAGACGTTGAAATCTTTCGCCATTTCATCGACAACGTACTTAATATAACTGCTTTTATGTTTCCGTACGAGAGATAATAATTCAACTTTTAGCATTGCCTCGTTGTGCGGAATGCTTTTACTCTCTAACCAATCAATTATAACCCTCTTGCGGCTAGCTGAAGTAGGTATTTGCTCCAGTCGACGAGAGTGGTATGAAGCATTATCCATAACTATCACTGAACCAGGAGTTACCTTTGTTAAAATTGATCTAAACCATGTTTCAAACCGGTTACCATCCATCTCTTCATGGTAATCGACAGTTTTTTTGGACTGAAAACTTAGTAATCCACCTTCTACAAATCCTTCCTCGCTGCCAATGTGAGTGATAATCAGTCGACGTCCTTTCCCAGAGGGAGCTTTTAAACCGGAAGAGAAACCCTCCATAAAGGCTTGTCGATTGCTTCGTATATTCATGTCTTGCCACACTTTTGACACAGTGTGGCCTTCATTTAACCATGTTTCGTCAAGATAATATATGTGCCGTCCTTCGTTACGAAACTGTCGTATCTGTTATAAATAATTTCTCCTCAATTCCACAATGTCATTTCGTTCAATTAAGGCACTGTTTCTTCTTCTTGTTTGGTAACGAAAATTCATTAATTTTAAAGTTCGTCTCAAAACTTTATCACTGATGTTTGGTAAAGTATCATCAGCTTCTATTACCTTGCTCAATTTAGCTACCGAGGGGATTTCATTCCTAAAATAAAAAGAATGTATTTCCCTACGTATAGCATTCCGTGTTTGGTCGTCCAAAACAATTTTCTTTCTTCCCCTACTTTCCGGTTTACAGTTTTCACCTCGTTCTCTTGTCAAAGATCCGTCCCGCGATTTCTTTAGAATATTGTATATAGTACTCTCAGAAACTTAGTTAAATAACTGCACTTGATCACAGCGTCACTAACACCCAACTGTTTGTCCATGGCACGCAGTCCTTCGTACACATTTAATATGAGGACTTTTTCTTCCCGAATTAAATTGTTACGACGCCGTTTTTTATCGCCAACACCGCTACACTCCGCCATTATTGTCACTAAATATACCGATATAAATATTACAATAAATACCAATAATAACCGATTTATCACACAAAACCACAACACAAATACTGATGTTACGTTCATGAAGAGAATAAACACCTCACATAACTGTTTACTATCACTGTCTCATTCGCGTAGCTCGATCTATCTATCTCGTTCTCAAAGCCGGAACATTGAAGCGACTCTCCAACATTGTCAAATCGGCGAGTTTTTCACAACAAACTTTGCGTTCAAGAAATATACATAAACACTTTATTTCACATTTCAAGTAAACTAATTATTATTAGTCTGCTTGAAATTTGAAATAAATATATTAAATTGGTATTGACTTAATTACATTGCATCTTTTGTACCTGAAATATTGACACAATGGATTTGAAGTGTATTTATAAAATACAGCATTTCTCTCTAGAATACATATGGCAACTGCGCTTTAACCAAAGTGTTGATTAGATAGGTCTGACTCACTTTACACAATTTCGACTATCGAGTATAGTACAAGTTATTTTTAATGTCTAATATCAGTCCATTTTTATCAATTTTTATATCTTTATTCTTCTTCTGGTCTTCTAAAATGTCCTCTAGTTTTATTAGATTCACTACTTTTAATTTGTCTTCCTCTTCTTCTTTAGCCTCTAGCACCGGATTTCTGCTTAAGCAATCTGCTTCTAAGTTATCCTTGACCGGGCGATACACTACTTCAGTTCTAGCTTTTATATTCATTTTTTCTAGAGGTTTGTGATCGGAAAATACTGTGAAATGTTTGCCTATAAGCCAATGTTGCCAATACTTTACCGATTCTTTTATTGCTATACATTCTAAATATATTTCTTTTTTTTATGATTCATTTAATTTCCTAGAAAAATATGCTACTGGTTTTTCAGTTTTAATATTTTCGTTCAATTGTGGTTGTTTTAAAACAGCACCTATGCCTTGCAAGCTTGCATCTGTATATATATGAATCGGTAAATTTGGATAAAAAACAGCTAAAACTGGTTGTGTGCAAAGAAAATTTTTCATATATTCAAATACTTTTTGACATTTTTCTGACCAAATGAATTCCTGTCCTTTTCTTAGTAAATTATGCAGTGGGTCTAAAGTTATTGAACTTTTTGGTATTTATTCGTTATAAAAATTAATTTTACCCAAAAATTGTCGAACATTTTTTCTATTTTTTGGTACAGGAAAATTTCTTATCGATATTACATTATCTTTCATTGGGGAGATTGAATTATGTTTTATTATGTGGCCTAAATATTGTACTGAGTGATGTAAGGAACGAAGACGATGCACTAAATCATTCTCAATTCATAAATTTCCGAAAATATTGGTTATTCAATTGAAGCCCTTTACGCAAACACAAAGATTTGGTGGAAAACTTTACGTTGCAATAGATTTTCCAATAGAAGGCCTTGATATGAGCCATTACGCGGCTGATAATGTGGCATCTTGTATGTACAACCTCTACGCTATATCAAATCATTGTGGAACCACTTTTAATGGTCACTACACAGCATTTTGCCGACATCCCTATACGGGACAGTGGCACGAATATAACGATTCAAGAGTGCTATTAATATCGTGGAAATATTTAGTCAGTGGAGAAGCATCCCACCTTCAAGTTTAATAATTCTTTTTTTATTAGCTTTTAAATTGTATATTTTCATTGTGAACCAATGTCTTATTTGGTTTTTTCTGCAAAACTTATTTATATATTCATATATATATATATATATATATATATATATATATATATATATATATATATATATTGTATCCTTTTAAATATGAATAAAGCATTGATAGTTTTATTTGAATTTATTTTAAAAATACATATCGAATATTTGGCGCATATAAAAAAAGATATAATAAGGCTTATTATACATAAAACCCATGAACCCAGACCCTGAGAAGCTGAGTTGTCATAAAGAAAAAGGTAAGTACACTGTGTAGTGTTATTTAATTTTACAAATTTTCTTTTTGGTTTTGGAAGTAGATCTTCAACACTGCAATTGGGAGGTACCGATTTTGAAGTCGAAGGAATTGCAGGGGCTATATTTTTCGATGAGCAACGTTGATTTAAACTTCCCTCAATTTCTTGGTTAGATCTTGAAGTTTTAGACGAAATATCTTCGTTAATATTACTCTCAGTTCCATTGTCAAAGACGGCAATTTCTTCTGGATCATTCAAAGGAAATAGAGGTGTGACCGGTATTGTTCGCTGACCGGTATTACCCCATTCTACCCTACTCCCTTGATATTAGTTAATAATTAATAGCAAGTATTTTATTAGTCATTTAGTGCTTTAGCTGAATTTGTTCCATTTAATTAGCATCTATAGTTGAAAAAAAAACTTTTTCCAATCTACGTGCAAAAATTCCGCTGCTGGTACTGATGACATGCCATATATTTTCCTTAAAAAACTTGATTTCTTAGGTCAACTCAAACTCTTAGAACTGTTCAACTTAATTTGGACCTCTAGCATGTTTCCAAGCCTCTGGCCTCTAATTTCCTTGAAAAAACCTAATCAGCCGACAACCTCCCCCAAGTCCTATAGGCCCATTTCATTAACCTGTACAGTGTGCAAAGTCATGGAAAAAATGATCAATAAAAGATTGATATGGTAGTTAGATAAATACAACATTTTATCAGAAGACCAATCTGGATTTCGGCGGCACAGGTCAACAATAGACAATTTGATAATGTTGCAAACTCATATCTCCACCGCTCTAACCAAAAAACAACAAACTATACTTGCTACATTTGATATAGTAGGTGCATTCGATACATTACACAGAAATGTCATACTTGAGAAACTATCCCATCACAATATCAATGGAAATATATTCTTTTTTATCAAAAACTTTTTATCGCTTAGATTCTTCAAAGTATCTGTTAATGGTATCCTTTCCTCGACATTCAATCAAACCGACGGATTACCCCAAGGCTCTGTACTCAGTCCCACAGTCTTCAACCTCGTAACAAATGATCTATGTTCTAATTTCTCTGCTCCTATTAGATGCACGATGTATGCCGATGACTTAGTATTATATTGCCTCGGTCAGTCAGTGTCCACTACCTCCTTTATAATTCAATCCGCGGTAAATTCCCTGTCCAACAAGATAAACTCTCTCTATCCCCAACTAAATCCAAAGTCATCAATTTTAGTAAGTTTTCAATAAACTCTACCCCTAATATTTCAATCAACAACGTCTCCCTTCAAGTTGTAAATCACTGCAAAATATTGGGTATGATATTTGACTCCCGTCTCTATTGGAAAAAACATATTTTAGATACAAAGAGCGAAGGATACAGATGACTGAACATCATAAAAACCCTTTCTCACTTTGTAGTGGTTACTTAGTAAGTGTCCCCCGTATACTTGACGTTTACCATAAAGGCATATTATCTTTAAGGCAAACACTTACCTAGCAACCGGTATTCGGGAATAGAATAAACAACATCACATTTATAAAAATCACTGGGTTCAAGTTTTAATACGTTAGAATACACAATTATAAATATATCGATCGACTTAGTCAAAGTATAAATAACAATAATTCTATCCTGGTTCGTTCACTCTTATTTTATAGGAAACGTAGTTATGATTAACTACATGTTGACCTCTCTCTATAAGTTGTACATGTTTGTTTATATATTAACAGAAACGTGCCTCCATTGATAAATGACATTGACCGTTTCAGAGCAATGGTCGCTAAATACTATAATTAATATTAACCTAAATTTAACTCTTATTTATAAACTAATGTCCTTTTGTCGTTAATGTCTTTTAGGGATCACTACATCATCCCCTCTTGGAAGAGAAAAATTATCATTTTAATTTTTCGATATCACTTATACCTATAACTGTTTTTAATGAATGTTTTTGTTTTGTCTTTGTTTACTAAACACTACTTGTTCGTTTATCAATACACTTCACTTATTTACAAATGTTTCCGTTCTTTGTATATAAACAATCGATTCTTATGAACAATTTGTTGTTTTTTGTCTGGAGATGTAATCTCGCAATTTACCCCCTTAATTCCCGTTATTTTAAACGGACCTAGATAATGTGGATCAAATTTATTTCTCCCTTCATTTTTTGAAATAACTAATTCCCCTATTTTAAAATTTACAGGTGAAGAATCATTTTCGCTATTATTAACTCTACTTAATTTATTATTTATTAAAAACTGTCTGGCCCTTTCGTTAGCGTATTGTAATTTGTACTTTAATTCTTTATCATATCTTTCAACGTTGTAACATGGTTCAACTTTTACGTCTAAAAATTCTGGCAAATTGGGTTTTCTCCCGTATAATAACTCAAAAGGAGTGTATCCGTGATACGTATTTGGTGTTGTATTATAACAATATGCGAACATTCTTACAAACTCACACCAATTATCCCTAGAATCTTTGATAAAGTGTCTTATATATTCGTTAAATGTCCTATGTAATCTTTCACAACTGCCTATTGCTTCGTGATGGTACGCTGTTGAAAAATTATGTTTTATATTTAATAGTTCCGCTAGATTCTTCATTATTTCGTTCTTATATTCCGTCCCTTGATATGTTCTTATTTCCTTCATCAATCCGTAATTCGGTATAAAGTTGTCGAAAATTGCTTTTGCTATTGTGTGTGCTTCTTTATTCTGAACCGGTATCATTACTGCGTATTTAGTTAATTCGCATAATATTGTAATGCAATAACGATTCCCGTTGTTACTCTCTACAAATGGACCTATTGTGTCTATGTAAATAATATCAAACGGTTTTATAGATGTGTCTGTGATAACAAATTTCTCTTTATGATTAGGCTTTGCTTTGTTCACTTGACATTTATGACAATTTTTTACATACTTCCTTACGTCTTTCTCCATGTTTTTCCACGTGAAATTTGCTCTTAGTTTCTTTAATAACCTATTATTTCCTACATGTCCTCCAAACATTGGATCATTGTGGTATCTTTCTAATATCTTTTGGATCTCTTCTTTTTGCTGTACCGTTTTTGGTACGTCGCATATACATACTCGAATACTTTTTAACCTTTGATTTCCTATTTCTATAAATTCTTCTACTGTGCACTTTTTAAATATATCATCATTTGTATATATTTTCATTCTTTTTACTTCATTTCTTACCGCAAGCTCTTCAAGCTTTTCCAACGTTCGTCCTAGGTCGAAGTTGTGTAATCCGGTATTTAAGGCTTCACTAAATTTCAATTTATTTTTTATCCGGATGCTCATCGTAAGTGAGATACGGTTATTTTCAAAGTGTAAAATTGGTAATTTATGTGCCTCAAGGTTATTTAAAACTTTTATTACTGCAGGTTTTTGTATTCTTACTTCCTTTGTTTCTACTTTATTCCTTAGATCCTTTTCTGTTTGTACTTTTTCTTTTTGCGTTTAGGCTCTTGTGATTGCCAAGACATGTGAATTATTTATGTATAAATCCTTAAGTTCTTCTATGGATATTCTCGATATGCTATCCGCGTAGTTCGCTATACCTTTAACATACTGTATTTCAAAATCATATTCTTCCAAATCGATCAAATTTCAAATTTTTCCTAGACAATGTACCTCTTAATTGATTAAAACTTTTATTGCTGAAAATTTTATCCAAAATTTTCGGATTAGTTTCGTTATTTTCCTTATATGTGGATTTGTTCCTTCCTGTATGTATTTCTAATTTATTCTTCCTTTCTTCTAGTTCTTTATTGTATTTTCAATTATCTTAGCTTTAGCTCCACTTTCTCTCGCCTGTCGCATGTATCTTATTAACTGTTTTCTCTGTTCCAATATATCTTTTGGACAATCTTCATCAATGTATATCTTTGTTCCTTTTAATTTATTCGTTCCGTTCAAAGTCTCGACTTTCTTATTCACATCTTTCATCATTATTAATACTGGTCTATTTTTGTTACTGTTTTTATTTCCTAATCTTTTACATTTCAAAATATCTGTTTTAACATCTACTGTGTTATTAACCTTTTTCATTGAATCTTCTAATTTGTTTTCTAGTTGTTCCTCATCTTCTTCGTTTTCTTCTTCTATACCATGTATTATTAAATTCTTCTCTCTAAAATTTTCCTGAGTATCTGTCATGTTTCCTTGCAAAAATTCTGTTTTTTCCTTTAGTTCCGTATTTTCCATCCTTAAATCGTAGTTTTCCTTCTTCAATTGTGCTATTTGTCTACTCATTTCCTTAATTTTATCTTCTATCTTGCATATTCTCACATTATTGTTGACTTGATTATTGTAATTTCCATTATTATTGTATTTCCTATATTTATTAAAATTTTCGTATCTGCCGTAGTTGTTTCCTTGATTATACTGTCGAAATGTTCCTTTTGAATGATTACCGTTATAAAATCCTCTGTTGTTTCCTCTCCGGTGATTATTCCTAAAGTCAAAGTTTGACTTCCTGAAGAAATTCCTGTTATCTTTCATATGTAAGACTTGTTGTTGTCCTACTATACCTTCTACTGAAACCAATTTTGATAGTACCTCTTGTGTAGTTTCAAAACTTCCCGCTGCAATTATTGTTTTGCTTGCATCCGTTGCGGCATTCATAGTTACTGCCTTAATCGTTGCTTCCTTCGTATATTTTTCGGCTAGTCGTTCGGGCACCCCTATCCGATACGTATGCTGCCTGTAGTCTTTCTGCTAATTTTTCTATCTACGTTGCATACTGTGTTACATCTTTTCCATTTTGTCTTATTTTACCAAGCTTCGCTAAGAGAAGGCTTGGATTGTCTCCTCTTATTCCTGTTTTAAGTTTATTCTTGATGTCTGCAATGGAGTTTTCCGTCGTGATTAAGCTTCTAGCTTTACCTGTTAGTCTCGTTTTTATTAGTAAAATAGCATTTTCCTCATTACCAGTCGCGTTTATTTGTAGTAAATCTAATGAGTCTAAGAATGACTGTAATTTGCTTGCTTCGCCGTTAAACTCGTTCGGTAAAACTTTACTCGCAAAATTAAAAAAATCGTTCATACTTGTCGCCATTTTTAACTGTTTGCTTATTGCTTGTAATACAACAGTGTCAATTTCCTCAAATATGGAGGTAGGTATGTCGATAATACAATTTAACGCTTGAAATGCCCTATCAGCTTTATCCCTAATCCTACTTGAATAATTTTTACAAGTCTCCTGTTGTACTGAACTTAAATTTTTCCAATTTTTGGCTATTAACTTAGCAAAATTATTATGAAGACCTACTATGCTATAAATTACTGTATATCAGGATTTTTAGGAGTTTCTTTCTTCAAAACCCTTTTTCCCTGTTTATTAACTTCTTCCACAATCAATCGTAACTTATCTTCAAAATCTAGCCACGTTATTGACATTTAAACAAAAAAATTCGTTCATAAGAATAGAATGCATGTGTACTTACAATTATTTTTACACGGTGAGAGTTCCTGTTGCCTGCTTTACTGCATTGCTTCGGTTGATATCCCTTTTCAACGCTCTTCGGTGCGTTTTCCATAATGACCAAACAAATTTTAAGAAGAAAGCTATCGTTATAATGTATAATAATACCATTATGTGCATCGCAACATTATCTTTTGCCTCCTGTTTGGTTGATGAACCTCTTATTGTTTCTTTTCTCCAAGGTCCCAAATTTAAATAGAAAACCATATAATTCTACTCTTATAACATCAATTGTACCATAATTTTTCGTTCACAGCATGAAATTTCACCATTTACTTACAGGATAATTTACCATAACCATTTGTTACCATTAATTTTTACCATTACCAGGACCGCCATGTAGTGGCGGTTACCATTTAACTATCAATTTTACCATTTCCATTATACAATTACCATTTCCATTTAGTTTGCAGGATCGCCATGTAGTGGTTACTTAGTAAGTGTCCCCCGTATACTTGACGTTTACCATAAAGGCATATTATCATTGAGGAAACCACTTACCTAGCAACCTGTATTCGGGAATAGATTAAACAACATCACATTTATAAAAATCACTGGGTTCAAGTTTTAATACGTTAAAATACACAATTATAAATATATCGATCGACTTAGTCAAAGTATAAATAACAATAATTCCATCCTGGTTCGTTCACTCTTATTTTATAGGAAACGTAGTTATGTTTAACTACATGTTTGACCTCTCTCTAGTTGTACATGTTTGTTTATATATTAACTGAAACGTGCCTCCATTTATAAATGACATTGACCGTTTCAGAGCAATGGTCGCTAAATACTATAATTAATATTAACCTAAATGTAACTCTTATTTCTAAACTAATGTCCTTTTGTCGTTAATGTCTTTTAGGGATCACTACAACTTCCTTTGGGGCGCTGACGAAACTTCTCTCTTAAAAATATACAGATCCATTATTCGATCTAAATTAGACTATGGCTGCTTCGTATATATATATATATATATATATATATCTGCGTCTAAATCACATATCAATGTCTTGAACTCGGTACACAATACAGCTCTTCGCCTGTGTCTGGGGGCGTTTAGGTCTAGCCCGGTAGAAAGTCTCTACTGCGAAGCAAATGAACCTCCTCTATGGATAAGACGTCAACATTTATTACTTAACTATATTATCTCGGTATCTGCCAATCCCCTTAACCAAGTATACAGCTTTTTTCTAATGATAGCTTACAGAATATCTCAACATCCTCAACAATAAGACCCTTACCTTCACTACTAAAAACAATGCCAATCAAAATTTATATTTCTCAAACATTTCCTCTACCTCTTCCCTTAATGGACGAAAAACATTCCTCATATCAACACGTCTCTCACAACTCTGAATAAACACCAAACGATCTAATTAAAAAAACTTTTCTGGATATAATATACCGAAATGAATACGATTTAGTACTATATACTGATGCCTCGAAAAATGAAACAGGAGTCGGTTGTGCCGTAACAGCATTAGATTCTCCAATCTTCTCTTCCACAATATCATTAACTTGTACTGTACATACCGGCGATCTCTATAGTATACTTCAGGCCTTCATACATATTTCCGCTCCTAATAAAAATTGCTGCATATGTACAGACTCACTTGCCTCTATACACTCCATTAAAGATATATACAGTGACCATCCTCTTGTACAGAATAACCATGACTCCTACCAACTCTCCTTTTCCCAAAATATAACAGTTACCATTCTATGGACACCATCTCACATTGGTATAATGGGAAACGAACTAGCTAAAAGGGCCACAACTTTAAACTATTATGCAGACAACATCCAAATTGCATCCGATCTCAAGCAAGTCATCAAGCATAAGATCAAATCTCTATGGCAAATTCATTGGAATTCCATCCCGACAAATTTGCAAAAAATTCAACACTCATTAAGCCACCCTTACTATATTGGAGCTTCAAATCTCTCAAGACAAGACCTAGCGGTGTTGAGAAGACTAAGAATCGGTCACACTAGATTCACTCATGGCTACCTTATGTCATCCAACATTCGGCCATTCTGTTCAACCTGCAACACCATTGAACACATTATTCTAGAATGCCAACAATACACAGCTAGAAGACAACAGCTCAACCTCAAAGGAAGTCTCCAAGAGATACTCGGAAATCCAGATAATGTCCCCTCCGTTCTCCAGTTCCTGAAAGATGTACAGCTATACCACAAAATATAATAAATTTATTGTATACTTTTACTGTACCTTTGCGAGTGGCCTTTGTAGCCGAGCACGTTAATTGCAATAAAAAAAAATTAGCATCTTTAGTTGAAATCAAAACTTTTTCCTGTATTTTAATGAGTTGATAAATGGCTGACTACCTCCACCTATATACAGTCACTATATTAGCCAATAAAACGAATTCATTCATGAACTAGTGCGGGGCGTGTCTATTAGAACTGAAACGGCCTTTGATCTGTTTACGCTTCCAGAGTCGCAGTCGCCGATATTGGATTTATAAAACAAGAGGGGATCATATTACCTCGAGGATCATTCTGTACACTTTTCCCCTACAAAAAAAATGTAGCGATGCTATATGGTCTCTCACAAAGGATTTGAGAAACAAACCTCTTGTTTATCATATATAACCAACGGATTTTATACGGAAATTTCCATTAATTTCACATCAAGGAAACTTTACAAATATCACGAATTAATGATTGAAAATATTTTTTTATCATTTGTCCGAAAATCGCATTACACAAAGGATTGAAAAAAATTCCCGGTAAACAATGGTAAATTGCTTCATTACCTGTTCTATTAAAACTAATTTAAATATAAATTGAGCGCGTCTGATTAATTTTCTCAAAAATTATAGATTATGTCACCCAATCAACTTGGTTTCCGCTTCATGTTTGAACACTTCGAATTTCCAGCCTCGCGAACTCATTTACAGATTAAAGAGGACGCGAAAAATCAGGTCTGCTTACTGAAAACTGCTTATGTGTTTCCTTTATTATGTGTTCCTTTTTACCGAACACTTTCATAATGAGGAAGTGCAGTTTTTGGAAAGTCTATTCATTTAAGTACATACTCTCATTTAGTTTGCTTTTTATTCTATCGACTTATTTTCACAAAATAAATTTTTTATTAACGAATGATTTTTTGTATAATTTTTTCGCAGTGATTTCAACATTGGGTCTATGAAACATTCAGAACCGCGCCCGTGTGCAAAGCTTCTCAAACAATTTGGATGAGCTAAAAGTATCACTATCTGATATCATGGGTTTTGATTGTATCGTTTTGACGGAAACATGGAAAATTATCGATACGAATCTATATAATATAGCAGGTTACAACTTAATTTATAATGAGGGCGATTTAAATCAAAATGATGGGCTGGTAGTGTATGTTAAATCTGCTTTCAGTTTTGAACATAGTATTATAAGTCTGGGACCAACTAAGGTTCTAAAAGTTACAATAGATATTCACAATAATACTAGGATCGTAATTTTGGCGTGTTATAGATCACCATCACAGGAGAATTATAATCCTAAAATACCCGAGTTCATCAATAATCTGGATACTTTGTTAAGGAATAGTAGAGTAGGTACCGAGCAGTACTGCATATTTGTGGGTGATATCAACATAGACTTACTTGATTCAGATCATAATACAATATATTACATTAGTACCTTGAGCGAATATGGATTTGTATCTACCATTAATAAGCCAACTAGACTGAATTCCTGCCTAGACCATCTCTTTTTATATTCAAAATCTAATAAAAATTTAGAAAATATTATTCCTTTGGTAATAAAAACTGACATCACAGATCACTACACAATAGCATTACAAATTATAATGGACAATAAAGAACAAAACAAGCCATCCGAAATGGTAACAAAGCATGTTAACTACCAAAAACTTAAATAATCTGTTTCTAAAATATCATGGGATTCGATAAGAAGTTGCTATGATCCAGATGATGCTACAGAGAAATTTATTTCAATAATTCAAGAAAATATTGATAAGTGCCTTTATTATAATAGACACAACCGGAAAAATACCAAAATTGCGCCATGGGTAACAAATGCTCTACTGAGGTCCATAAATGAAAAGAAACGTTTATTTCAGTTAACCAAAAAAGCCCGAATGATCGTAATATACATACAGACTATACAGAAATAAGTTAAATGCTCTAATTCAAACTACAAAAAAAAATTATTATATTACAAAAATTAACGAAAATTCCAATAATAACAAACAACTGTGGAATGTAGTGAAAGATATTTGTGGATCTAGCTATTCACGAGTTAACATAGGAAATATTAAAGATCAAAAAGGAAATATATTAACCCATCCTCTTCAAATAGCGAATGAGTTTAACTCAACTTTTTCTGAAGTAGGAAAACATTTGGCCGAAAAAATAGACAAAAACCGACAGCGGGTATATGATAGAGTTTCTTTCCAAAATTCAATGTTTTTGCTACCAACAAATACATTTGAGGTGAAGTCCATTATAAATGAATTGAAAAACAAAAAAGCAACTGGTATAGACGAAATTAGTGCTGAGTGTCTAAAGGCAATGCAATCATATATCCTTGATCCGCTGCAACACATAATAAACATGTGTATGAAGGTGGGAATATGGCCTAAAGCGTTCAAAAAATCTGTAATCACACCTATTTATAAAAATGGAGTCAAATCCCTTCCTATTAACTATCGAACAATATCACTAGTACCACATATATCAAAAATTTTTGAAAGAATATTGAAAATAAGATTGGATTCATACATAACCAAATATGGGTTGATATCGTCCCACCAGTTTGGATTTAAACAAAACAGTTCCGGACACAATGCTTTATTAAATTTAACAACCAAAATGTTTGATGCTCTAAATAGGAATAAAACGTGCCTATGTATTTTTTTGGATTTAGCGAAGGCATTCGATACTGTCAGCCACAATAGTCTATTAAAAACGCTGGAGAACTACGAGATACGGGATACTTGTTTGAAGCTATTCAGGAGTTATCTCTCATATCGACAACAGGTCGTTAAAATCAATGGATTTATTAGTGAAGAACGCGATATAACATACGGAGTACCACAGGGTACTATATTAGGCCCCGTGTTATTCAATCTCTACATGAATGATCGATTTTATTTAAATAGCGCTGGTCATATAATTGGTTACGCGGATGATACTGCAATTGTTTATGAGGACAGTAATTGGTATGATTTAAAGCTAAAAGTTGAATCTGACCTAAAGCTAATTAAGTCGTGGTTTGATAGTAAACTATTAACCATAAATTTTGAAAAAACTTTTTACTTGCCTATTCCTAGCTCCAATTCATCTAATAACCGATTTTATCCACTGAAAATATCACAGTTTGATCAGGATTTATTTATTGAACCAACAAACAAAATAAAATATTTGGGGGTTATATTGGATACAAATTTAAAATGGGATTGTCATATTAAATATATAATAAAAAAATTACAGTTTATTTTGCATAAATTTAGGCACTTGAAAAAGTATATTTCTACCCAACTTCTCCGCAATTGGTATTGGATTGGTAGAAAGCCATCTTCGATATGGAATTCAGGTTTGGGGAAGTGCGTTGGAAACTCACCTGCAGCCGTTAAATATAATCCAGAGGAGATTTCTAAAAATCGTAATGTCTAAACCGAACCTTTATTCTTCAGATCTTTTGTATACTGAAAGCAGAATATTGGATCTGAAACAACTATACTTTTTATGCGTTTCAGTGGAATATCATAGATCAAAGAATACATACAACTTACCAATTCATAATTACAATACTCGGAATAGACATTTACATACAGTCCCTAGGATGATAAAAACGAGTTGTCAGAAAACATATTCTTTCTATTCTGTTAAGATTTACAACCGTATTCCAGATTATATTAAAAGCATCCAAAATATTCGATTATTTAAAAATAAACTAAAACTCTTCATTTTAGAGCAGAAAAGAGATTTCTGCGATATAAAAATCGTAACGTGAGAAGTATCTACACCTACACATGGTTACATTGGCTGAAGGTTGGAGTTTTCGGTGTTCAATAACTTAAATAGTTTAATATACTACAGGTTTTTTTCTGTAGTTGTACAGGTTCTTCTTCTTCTTCTTTTAAATAGACCTATTGGTCTGTTGCTTGCTGAAGCCGTCTCTGGATGGTTTCTTGCGAGGTGGACTGCCAGCTTTCCTGCCACCTTTTTGGGGGTCTTCCTGGTGGGCGATTTCCGTGTGGCTTGCTTTCCATCATTATTCTCGGTAATCTGTTTTCGTCCATTCTTCGTACGTGCGCGTACCATTCTCTTCGTCTCTGTCTGCCCCATCTGACTATGTCTACTATGCTGCATTGAGCTCGTATGTCAGTGTTTCTTATCCTGTCCCGTCTGGTCTTCCCTAGGATAGTTCGTAGGATTTTCATTTCGGTCGACCGCTGCATACTTTTTGTTTTATTTGTGTCTTCCAATACTTTTATTCCGTAAGTCATAATAGGTCTGATGCAAGTCTTATAGATCTTCATCTTGCTATCTGTTCCCATGTGCTGGTTTGACCATATCACATCTCTAAGACATCCTGACAGAGCTGCTGCTTTAGTTATGAGACTTCTTACTTCTTTCGCCGGATCGTGGTAGCTGCAGATGTCCATGCCTAGATATTTAAAGACATTGAGTTGCTCGATTGGCTTATCCTCTACAACCGCTTTACACCTGACAGGTTCTCTGGAGAATGTCATAGCTTTGGTTTTTGATGTTGAAATTGCCATGTTGAGTTGTTGGCTGACTTGATAGAATTTAAACAGCTGTCTCTGAAGATCGTTCTCCGTTTCTGCTATAATAGCTGCGTCGTCTGCATAGCAGACCATAGATATTTTTGAGTGGCCCATTCTGTACCCCAAATCTAAGGATGTGACTTGTTGTATTATTTCATCCATCAGGAGGTTGAAAAGGAAAGGGCTCAGGCTGTCACCCTGCCTAATTCCGCTTGGTGTTTTTATGGTGGATGTAGTTTGTTCTCCTGACTTGATCTTTGTCACATTTCCAGTGTTTAAGTTTTTAATTAGTTTGGTGATTTGGGACGGGGACTGTCTTTTTGTTAGAATTTGTAGGACGTCTGTCAAGCGCACTTTGTCGAATGCCTTTGTTAAGTCTATGAAGCAGATGTAAGCAGGCTTATTAAACTCTATTGATTTCTCCTTTAGTTGTTTCATTATGAAGAGAGCGTCCGTTGTTGACCTGTTGGTTCGAAAACCAAGCTGTTCCCCTCTATTCTTGATACGTGATTCCAATTTGTCTTTTAGGATGCTAGTGAGCAGTTTCATGGACGTACTTAGCAGGGTTATGCCCCTGTAGTTTTCAGGTGCTGTCTTTTGCCCCTTTTTGAAGATGGGAATAGTGATGCTGCTGCGCCAATCTTCGGGAATCTGTGATGTATTTAAAATTTTATTGAAAAGAGTTAGCAACTTCTCGATGAGTTTCTTTCCCCCATATTTTAGCAATTCATTCGGGATGTTGTCTGTACCCGCGGCTTTCCTGTTTTTCAGCTTTTGTATTCTTTTTCTCAGCTCTTCCTCTGTTATCAAAGCATCATCGGGTGTTTCGTCTTCATTCACCCATGTATCAGTTGTTTCTTCATCTTGGTACAGCTCTGTAAAATATTTTTCCCAGATGTCAGGTGATATGTTTTTAGTTTGAACGTATTCATTTACTGGTTTTTTTCTGTTTTTCAGCATCTTCCAAACCTTTCTTTGGGCTCCATAAAGGTCGTGTTCCATTTCACTGGTGAATCGTCTCCAGTGTTCCCTTTTTATGGCTCTGATAGCTGCATTGGCTTTGTTTTCAACGTTGTACAGGTTCATTTTCTTTATTCCTTTAATTTTTCATATTAAATTTTTTTTAAATTCATATTTTGTTGACATATTCTGATTGTGCTATGTATTATTTGTGATATTACTACTATCATTATTGTTGCTAAGTTTAATATTGTTGTAAGTGTAACTAATTTTGTCGCTGTACTTAGTTTAGATACCACTTACAAGCTGTTTTTTACAGCTTCTGTGGGGCATTGTGTTTATTTACGATTTTTGATCTACATTTGTTATACTTTGTAATTTATAGTGAATAAACATATATTATATTATTATTATCTAATTCTGTTAATTAAGTTTATGTTCAATATCATCATATCACTCACATTTTGAATTCCTTCATTGGAATAAACTGTAGGGTAAATGCACCAGTGAAAGAACCCTCGAGACATTTTTGAACTTCACTGTATTTTTATAAACCATCCGTACTAATTTTCAGCTCCATAGAAATAACACTTCGTGTTCAATGAAATAGTGAACACGTTGCATACGATAGTTACAGAACTAGACAGTTTAAGACTTAGTAAAAAAATAGAATGTAAAATGTTTCATAATACCCCAGTAAATGAACGAATGCTACCATTAATTGAACATATCTGATCTAATGAATGAACTTATGAAGAAAATAGACGTTGAACAATTTTTAATCAATGATTATCAACGACAACACAACATATGGTGATACAATATTTTTTCAGACAAATTTCACCATTTCTGGACATTCGAAAAAAACAAGTCTTATAAGCTTGGGTGCTTCAATCGTTTCCACAATTAAAGTTTTCTCGTACCATATTTGGTCAAAACGTTCTGGCCATTTGAAAGTATTGAGACCTGCTGGTGTCGTAGCGCGAACTTCATATTCATCACCTTCTGCATTTTCCACTACTCCAGGAAAATATTTTTGGTTATACATTCTTATGACATAAGCTCCAATAGTAATTTCTTGTGAATCATTGATTTTTGCTGCATTTTTATCCCTGTTGATATCATCCTCTGGGGAAGATAGTATATTCCTTATGTTGCTCGGATTGATATTTTCAGAATATTTACGAATTTCGGGACACTCGTAGGAACCACGTCTAATAAGCTTAGGTGCTTCGATCACTTCTGCAATTGGAGACTTCTTGTACCATAACTGGTTAACACAATCTGGCTATCTAAAGGTATTAAGACCAGCTGGTGGCATAGCGCGGATTTCATATTCATCATTGTCAATAGTTTCTACTATGCCCGGAAAATATTTCTGGTTATACGTTATTATAACATAAGTTCCTACAGTGGGAAACACTAGGATTTTTATCTTGATTGCCAGTATCGATTGTATCAGCCTGTAAACAGGTAACTTCTGTTGCTGGTGGTGCTTTGGTTCGTTTCGCGGTTCTTCTTGTGGTTGCTTCTTGTTTTTTTTCTCTCTAATTTATTTTTGTTTCAATTTCTCAGCTCCTTTTTCTCAGATTCTTTTGTATCTGTATTGTCTCTCCATTTTTTGGAAGTGATGGCAAACGGCATTAAAGTTGCCTGTTTCCTTTTGCCACACTTTTTTCCAATATTTGGCCAATGAAGATGTTGTAGCCATACGTCTCTGGTAGTTTTCGGCTTCTGCGGCTCTACTGTTATATCTATTACTACGTCTATTTTATCTGGAATCTCAAGTTCTTCTACAGCATTCGGATCATCTGTTTTACTTGTTTTTTTCTGGTAACCTTCTATTAGAGTATAATTATTAGTTATACTCTATTGCTCGGTACCGTCCAATATATTTTCAGGATTTTCAATTTCTTCTATGATAACGTTTTCTATATCTTTCGTTCTATCCACATTTAATATTATTGTTGAATTGTCAGATATGTTAGCTGGATAGAGAATACCATCAATTTCCAATGGTAGGTT
The DNA here is from genome assembly GCA_963921935.1 of Galeruca laticollis. NCBI lineage: Eukaryota > Metazoa > Arthropoda > Insecta > Coleoptera > Chrysomelidae > Galeruca > Galeruca laticollis. Next base: position 7,493,212 of record OY998176.1, on the reverse strand, counting down.
CAACAGGTCATCTGTTAAGTCTGTTGTGTATTCTTGTATATCCAGTATGTCAAAATTAGCAATATTCTGCGAGTTCTCTTCGAAGGCTTCTTCACATTCTTGGTTCATTCCATCAGCATTTCTCAAATTATTCATTCCATCGGCATCGGTTGCTTCTTTACATATTTCCCAAAAGTTGTAGAACTGAATGTCGACTGCTTTTTCACCTTCATAGGCACTATTGAATTCTATCAAATTTTTTGAATCTACATGATGTTTAATGACTTTCAGAACAGTTTCATATTCGTCTCTGGTCACAGAAACTTCCTTGTCACAATTTAGGTCAAGCTGCTATCTCCTTGTTGGAATGCATTGGGAATAATTCACAGCATCTGCACTAAATGGAAGCAATCCACATTTTCTGAAACCGTTTTTGATGATTTCCGGTTTGATCGATTCTTCAAAAGCTTTTTGGAAAAGGGGGGCAAATGTATTTTTTGTAACTGATATATTGATGTTCTGTTTATGTTTCAAAATGGTCTTTTTCCAGTGTCCTTTGAGAAACTTGAATACTGATACGTCACAAGGTTGCAAGATATGTGTTGCATTGAGTAGAAGGCAGTATAGTATTATTCTTTTCTGTCATCCATCCACTATCTGATCGACCAATACCCCACTCTCCAGGTATAATTTGTGCAATATTTCTTGGAATACGCTTGTACGGGTGAACAATCATAGGTGGAACAGATTCTCCTGAGGCAGAAAATGTACAGAGAACTGTTATGCATTTTTTTTCTGGGTCACAATAAATTTCATAAAAATTTCTGTAATTTTTGGGACCCAGAAGCTTTCCAGTTTTGGGACAAGTCTGCAAACCGGTTTCATCCCCATTAAAAATTCCATCAGGCTCAGAGAGATGTCTTCAACGCCTTCTCCAATTAAATATTCCTTCATCTCCTGAAACCATTTTCGAATATTTTCTTCTGTTACAGATGCTCTCGCCTTGGATATTAATTCTGTATTCCTTGTGGTTATTTTTGGATGTTTTTGTAAAAAAAGATGTTACCATTTCCTACCCGGTCTATCATCCACGAATTTATTGGGCCTATCAACAGCTTTGAGGACACGTTGCACTGAGTACTTCACCTCATCGGGATGCATGGGAAATCCTAATAGAGCTTTGGATAGAATCCAAGTTTCTGGAGTAGTTTCTTCTTCGGAGATCAAAATGGTGGGAGGTCCCATTTTTCGAATCATGATTCCAGTGGTTTTGTTGAAAAGTGTACTTTTCGGAATCCCATATTGTTTGCTGGCCGCATTGATGATGATTTCCTTTTTTCTTATTGCTTCCACTGCCTTCTGGAGACCGTCATCGGAATATCGGAATCTTATATTAGTCCGGGAAAGTAAGGTCGAAAAATCTGTTAACTATCAAAACTTTCCCATAACTGATTTTTCATTTTTAAATGAAAATATATTGACCCAGCATCACTCTCCTAGATTGTATACTAATTTCCACTGGAGCTTGCGACGCAGCTTGCAAGCACAGCTCAGACCACCTAAAATTCAAGTGATTTATGCTCGTGTCATTCCTGGATGTGTTCTTACAAAAAAATCGTAGATGAAAATTGAAGCAAATCGTATGCTCTTGAAGGTGACGTAAATAGTTTTTTCAAAAAAAAAATTTCCGATCTTAAATTTTCCAAAAATTGAAAAAATTTACGAAAATTATATTTTTGGTTGGTAATTATAAATAATATATTAATATACATAAACATAGAGGGCAAACTTCTAAAAATTTACATTTTTTCAGATTTGGAAAATTCAAAATGGCGGCTGCGCAAATTGGAAACAATTTTTTTTTCAATCGCGTCTAAATTTATGAACATTACCGATATTGAGAAACGGTTTGTTGCAATCGACAGAGTGAAAGTTATATTTTTATAAATAACATGAACAAAATTTTTAAAACTTTTTTTACATAATTTTTTAGAACATTTACCGAAAATAAAAATTTTTCCATCGTTTTTTCTCATTTTGGCGTTGAAAAATTTCTTAAAAATATCTTTTTACGTTATAAATATGTTTGTTTTTGAAAGACGAGTATTTTGGAAAAAAAATTTTCAGATGCGACTTTTACAAGCTGAGATAAATAAATTCAAAATCTGCTATATACTGTCAAAATATTAATTGAAATTTTACAAATTTTGATCACTTCGCTAGGTTGTTGAATCCCAACTCAACTTAAACACAATTTTTCATTTTTCTACCGTTAATTGGTCCATTCAAAAGAGAACAGTAATCCTAGCTCGCTCGGCCAAACGGTGCGGCGGCAGCTGCTTGGCGTTCTGGTGGGGGGTCAGCGCTCATTCTCTTCGAACGTCCAAAAGACCCTTACTAACATGACTGACGACGTACTTGTACTCGACGAATTATTGAACATTATTTCGTGTTCTTGTACCACAGGGTGCTCTACTACCAGGTGTGGTTGTAAAAAAGTTGGCATACATTGTACGATATTATGTAAAAATTGCGAAGGCAAAAACTGTTGTAACATCGAAATTGTAAGTACGGTATTTGACAATGACGAGGATGATAATGAATATCTGAGTGATAAGCTAAATTTTGATATGACTCAATTAGTTGATTGTTAACTTGCAATTGATAGTAGCAATAATTTGTTTGCTAATGATAATGACGAGGAAAATTGTACAGAGCCATTTCCTCAGAGACCAAAAAGGGCGAGCATTTGTAGAAAATAGATGTAAATTTGTAAATAAATATTATTCTTAGTATCTACGTTTCGAATTATGTATAATATATATAATAAATGGATTTATAGATATAAATTATAAATATCATTGTACCTTATTTCTAGCAATATGTAATGGTTGATAATAACCATACTATTAGCAAACCACAAATGCAAATTTTTTACAAAGAAAACCAAAATAAAAGCTTGAGCTTCGTTCAAATGCGAACGAGCGCTGACCCCCCACCACAACGCCAAGCAGCTGCCGCCGCACCGTTTGGCCGAGCGAGCTAGGATTACTATTCTCTTTTGAATGGACCAATTGACGGTAGAAAAATGAAAATTTGTGTTTGAGTTGGGATTCGACAACCTAGCGAAGTGATCAAAATTTGAAAATTTCAATCAATATTATCACAGAATCTAACAGACTTTGGATTTGTTTATCTCAACTTGTAAAAGTCGCATCTAAAATAATTTTTTTTTAAATACTCGTCTTTCAAAGACACACATATTTATAACGTGAAAACATATTTTAAACAAATTTTTCAACGCTAAAATGAGAAAAAGCTAGATGGAAAATTTTTTATTTTCGGTAAATGTTCTAAAAAATTATGTAAAAAAATTTTCAAAAATTTTGTTTATGTAATTTATAAAAATATAACTTTCACTCTGTCGATTGCAACAAACCGTTTCTCAACATCGTTAATGTTCATAAATTTAGACGCGATTGAAAAAAAAATTGTTTCCAATTTGCGCAGCCGCCATTTTGAATTTTCCAAATCTGAAAAAATGTAAATTTTTAGAAGTTTGCCATCTATGTTTATCTATGTTTTGACCTCGATATTAATATTTTATTTATAACTACCCACCAAAAATATAATTTTCGTAGATTTTTTCAATTTTTGGAAAATTTAAGATCGGAATTTTTTTTTTAAAAAACTATTTACGTCACTTTCAAGAGCATAAGATTTGCTTCAATTTTCATCTCTACGATTTTTTTGTAAGAACACATCTGACACGAGCATAAATCACTTGAATTTTAGGTGGTCTGAGCTGTGCTTGCAAGCTGCGTCGCAAGCTCCAGCGGAAATTATTAGACAATATAGGATAGTGATGCTGGGTCAATATATTTTCATTTAAAAATGAAAAATCAATTATGGGAAACTTTTGACTTTTATTTCCTTACTTTCCCGGAGTACATACTTTTTCTGATGTTCTGGATTGGACTTTCCACCTTCCATATTTCTGTCAAATGATTGAAAAAAATATGAAATCAGAAAAACAGAGAAAGAATAAATTCTTCATTCACTGGAGCACCATTGATCTATGTTATCATTCAATGAAAGAACAAAGTCGTTCATTTACTGGATAGCAAGCTTAGTAGACATTTCCTGATGGAACCCGTGAAACAGCCTTTCTAAACGAGTATATAAGGATCAGATCGATGAAATCTAGATTAACACGTAAAATCCCAATGAATGAACATTTTGTTCGTTCACTGGGTTCAGCACATGCACCAACGAATGAATACTCAAATTATTGAATTTAATAACGATTTCGGTGTATTTTGAGGTTAGGTGTTCGATAAAATCAGTTGAAATCAATTAATTGATGTGACAATGAGTTAGTTTACACCGTGTGGACCAATTTGGTGCGTGGACCAAATCGTGTACTTATTTAGTTTAGAACATAAGTGTTTATACTGACTGTTTTGCTGGATTAAAATAGTCCAGGTTTAATGCCAGGGACCAAAATTGACATTTTTATATTAAAATGACATAACCTTAAATCTTTAGGAAATTTGATGGTAGAGTTTGATTTTATTTAAAAATGAATACAAAAATAGTCGCAGTGGTAATAGAGTTCCTGAAAAAGGAAAAAAATATTCAAAGATTTAAATTAGAGTCATCGAAGTCTCCATATTTAAGAAGCAATTTAGCTTATTTGCTTTTAACTAGCAGTAATTTTGTGGGATTGTTAAACAATCAAAGAATATGGATGAAACCTAGAAGTAGTGAAAATTGGACAATAATGTTAAATCAGTGAAGTACAAATCCACAGCTGACCTATTTTTACTCTGTGCTTTTAGCAAACCGTCACTTTGGTCCACGAATACTAATATGCCGTGTTTACTCCGTCAAAAATTGAATTTGAACCACCCTAGATGTGATGGATCAAATTCGAGTACCAAATTTTACTCCTTGGTTGTTTACACCGAAAGTAAAGTACACGTGACGTCATTTAAACGTCGGACTAAAAATTTGGTACATCTCATTTGTTAATATCTTATTCTGTACTATTGCTCACCTGGTTATTGCTTAGTATCGTTCCAATAACAGATACGTTTCTCAAATTTTGTTAACAAAAATACAGCGGTACGTTCATTCATAAGAACTGACTTGAACTAATGAAGTATCACGTTAAGAGAAACATGTTGCACGTTAAGAGGAACATGTTGCATGTCATGAGGGATATTGCAGTGTTTACGAGAAAGACACCATATTCCTAATAATTTCAGATTTATTTCAATTTGTTCATTCACTGGTGCATTTACCGTACCTATTGAAAAATCTATTGCTTTTATGGTTCATTATATCCTACTCGCTATTATTGCAGTACACTTAAAACCAAATTGATATATGACAGAGCACTTTGAACCATCTTTGTTTGTCAATACCTCCGTCAATGTTGCCGTCTCATATCTCCGTACTTCGATACATAGTTACTCATTTACACAAAAAAAAATAGAGTTTAATATAACTATTATTATTTATTGAACTTCATGTCACAATATACATATTTATATAACTGAATACAAACTTAATATTCAAATTGATGAAACTTTGGCAGGTCGATGATGTGTGAAACTATTTCAATGGAATATTTTTCTGCTTCTGTGATATCAATTTCATACTTTCACTCCCTGATTTTGGGAACAAACGTCACAAAACCATTTTATATTATTTTTATTACTTTTGAGGAACTCCAATTCGGAAGTATTATAGGAACTGCAGTTGTAGTGGATCTTTTTCTTGCAATTACCATAACATTCCAAACATTTTTCATTACTTATTTCAGAGTCGCATTTTACACATAAATTTACTTGGTCGTCACTCATTTTGAGTATTTTGACAGTTTTGTTTAGAAAACAATTGCTTATTGATATTTCTCGATCTAGATTTGTACATGGATATAGGAAAACAAAATGGATTGTTAGAAAATATTTACTAAAGTGACAAGAGTATGCACGTCTCCATCGTGTTTCTATTAACGTTGGCTACATCGATTTTACCAAAAAATACCAAGTTGGTGACACTGAGTAGGTCAAGGCATTGACACTATTGATAGATTTAAAGAAGAGCAGCTGATCAATAGGGACCGAGAAAGATGACGTTTATGCCATCTGCCGTGAAAAAACATCAACAATGTGATGTAAACACTATAGTAGTATTAGTAGTTTTGTATAATCAGCGTTTTTAAATGTTCATTTTTTAAAACTGATATTAAAAGTTTGTGATTTCGTCATCAAAAGTATCTTTCTGTATTCATGGCTGTTCAAATATGCTGTATAAAAATACTACGCAGTTGAAATTTTAGTTGCTCCGAAAATTCATTGAACACTGCGTGGATAACCTTGAAACGTCAAAAATGAATAAATGCAGTAAAAACCCATATGTAATTAAAATGTTCTAATTAAAACATTTTGTTAACTATTATTTTGTGCATAATCAGTATGATACTACAATTGGCAGCTATTAGAAAAGTTCTAAACTTTCTTTTTACATAAATAAAAGATTATTATAGAGAGAATAAAATGTTGTTTTCTGTACGATTTCATTGACTATATAAAATAAAAATCTAGTTATGTGTTTGCTGACTTTAATATTATATAATAAGTTCAAATAATTAAATACTATTAAGGGGAAGAAAGTAAACATTTGTACAGAACGAATCACTTCGAGTTTTTTAATTACATTTCAGAAAACATCGGAAGGATTGGGAACCAAATAAAAATACTAGAATTTGCAGTGCTCATTTTGTCAATAATCAAAAATCAGATAATCCCCTACAACCATTTTACATACCAACAATTTTTCCTGGCAAAGAAAGTAAAAAGATCTAATCATTTTTTGCATATTGTAGGTTGTGTATTATACTGTGTACATCACAATGTTTTTCTTATTTAACACCAGGGCGCTCTACTTTCGGCATAAGGGCTGCCTCTATAGTTCCGTCTCGATCCCTATATTAGGTACTTTTAGCTTGTCTTAAATTTCTCACGTATCCGTATCCGTAACGAACTGCGCATGTTGTGTAGACCCATTACGGCGCAGCCGATACAATTCGTTGAACGGATTGTTAATAGACCAGGGCCGAAGCCTTCAAAAATGGTAAAGAATGAAAAAAAATTACAGTAGGATGAAACCCATTAGAAAAGAAGGGGAATATGATCAAAATGAAAGGAAAAATAAATTATGATCGATCCGAGTTCGGGAAGTGGGAGGGGGTGAGTTTTTAGGGTAAAAAATGGTTTATCTTGATTTCCGGCAAAACTACAAGTCCTATGGAAAAAAGTTGAATGGCAAAGTTGTAGGTAATAAAAAGATCTACAACTTTTGTATTCACAATTTTTTCACATAACCTCTAAATTTAGGTGAAAAAATCAAAAAACCAAGCTTTTGGTTTTTTATTTATATCTTTTTCAACAAAATTTTTTTTCTACGAAATTTGATGAAATTTTACCTTATTATGACCCAAATACACTGTAATTTATTTGATTTGAAATATTTTTTTTTCGCCTTATTTTAACTTGATATCAAAAAAGCACCCTAATTTTCAATCGAAAATTCTGGCGTCAAAATATCAGCTTTTTTCATAAAGTCTGGGAGCTTTTTGTTCGTTGATATATCTACTTTCTGATGGTGTAAAAAAATATACATTACTATAGGAAATGTTCTCAGAAAATGCAAAAAATTGAAAAAAACTCAAATTCGAAAATTTTTTTTCAATCATTATGTACAATTTTGAGTTGTTTATTAAAATTTACACTTTAATTACTCAAAAAACGTAAGATTTTATGTTTTATTGATAAACGAAAAAATTGTTGGTATGTAAGATGGGTGTAGGGCATTATCTGATTTTTAATTATTGACAAAATGAGCACTGCAAATTCTAGTATTTATATTTGGTTCCCAATCCTCCCGATGTTTTCTGAAATGTAACTAAAAAACTTGAAGTGATTCGTTTTGTACAAATGTTTACTTTCTTCTCCCTAATAGTATTTAATTATTTCAACTTACTATATAATATTAAAGTCAGCAAGCACATAACTAGTTTTTATTTTATATAATTAGTAGTAATACCACAGATTAGAGAAAGAACAGATACGAATCCCGGTAAAACATCAAACGATTTTCAACTCCGTCTTCAATGACCTCGGACCTTTAACTCGGTATGGCCGCGATGTTGCCAGTTTAAAATATTTTCTGAATTTCTAACCAAATGGCAATGTTGACTCGGGGACAATAACAATTTCCAGTGCCGGATCTAGTTTTTTTTGGAAATTTCCACTAAATCTTTAAAATTGGGCCATGAATTAAAACAATAACCATAACCGAATATATATTCATGTATTTATTTAATACCTATGTGTACATTCTTATGATTTGTTATAAATAGTCATTACTCTTGGGAGATTAATTAATAAATACATTTTTAGATAACACAAATCACTACAAAAATTCATCAAATTCCAAATAATTCTCAATTTATCATTTATCAAAGGAAATACAAACGGGATGAGCCAAATACGGTATTCAATAACATATCAATTATACAGTATAAATTGGTAATTGTAATTATTGAAACTAAATAGTACGAAATTAAAACATAATTTTGTTATTAAGATACAACTTTTTTAGCTTATTACAAAATGTAAAGAATTTGTCATGGAATATATCAATATCAACATGGTTATAGACTGAGTAGGAGGATTTACAACACCTACGCAAGGGAGAATTTTGATAATAATTTGTAGCACTAAAGTTAATATCAAAAACTTTAAAAATATTAAATTTAACGAGGCAGGCAATCTCGTTGGAATCAACAAGATTATTAACAATTTTACATAAAAATTGATTTATTGATTATAAATTGAGTAAAATAGACAGTTTTCTATTTTTCTTTGGCTGGAACTTAAAATCTCTATTGCTAAATTTCAACAAATAAAAAATCCTTAATCGGATGAACAATTTTTTTAAATATTCGTGAGGGAAGCGTTCACAAGGATGTGTAAATTCTGTAGCTGTTGATATCATATATAAATTATTTCCAACTGAAGGGTTCGGCAAATATTTCTCTATGTTTGTGAAAAAAAGGCATTCTAAATTATAAATATATTGACAAAACGAGTCCTCGGGTTTCCAAATACTAAGTTCTTGTCATATGCTTTATAATGAATAAACATATTGGTCAAGTCCAAAACTTGCGTATTTGTAGAAAATTGTTGACAAACATCACATGAATGAATTTTTAGACACTTACCAATAAAATATCTAACCACATATTAAAATGCGCTTTGTTCTCGCAATGGATTTCGATGATAATCACAATTAGTGACTCTGAAATTTGCGGAAAATTGGTTAATGGCAATAGGAGTTTTAATAATCATAGATGTATTAGTGTTGGTCTGCGCCAAACAACATAATAAATTTTCAAACTGATCTTCACAATTCATGAAAGATGAATTGAAAAAGTTGATAAAAAATAATTTTTTAAATGGACGTGAAAATTGAATGGGGGTAGGGTTGGTAGCATTTCCACTTTGTTGTCTAATACTACCAAAAAAGTTTTCAAGACAGTCTTGATTTAGACGTCTTGTTAAAATGATTTTTTGATTTTAAATATGCCCATATTTCTAACAAGGAATTAATTGTAATTTTCCACCCTTTAATAAATTGCAATGGTTTGTAATATTTCTCCCTGCAATGCTCATAACACTCATGTTATTTAATATTTTAATTGAATCATTTAAAAAATCAATTTGGTGTATTTCCCCGGAAAATTTTCTGTTATATAGTTTGACATTGTTCAATGAAGAAGAATTGAAAATATCAAACAATTTGTCAGCATGTGAAATAAGTGTGACTGTATCTGAAGCCGTCACCGTTATTGTGCATGGTAACCAAAGATATGATTTGTGAAAAAAAGTATATATTTATGGTATGATTTTTATACATTATAATTTTTTAAATTGTATAATTCTTTTGATGTTAATAAAATTGATTTAAAACGATTGTCGAATATTTGTATCTGTATAACTATCACACTTAACAATAATGCTTATAAAATATTTGACCAATGATCGTAAATTGAAGGAAATATTATGCAAATTGACAACCCTGTTGAAAAATTTCGCGCAGCGGCCCGAACGGCGTCGACATACGACGATGGACATTTAAATGGGTATGTCTACCCATCTCTCTCTCTTTTTACTGTTGTCTGTCAAGCTTTCGTATCTGTTCTTTCTTTAATCTGTGGTAATACTATAAGTACTTCAGAATAATCAGGTTATACATCGATAACTTGTTGCATAATTATAAAGTGTCAGTTTGACAGTTTAAATAATCCGACCGCGAAGCGGGATGATTATTCTGTCAGACTGACACGATTTGTAATTATGCAGGAAGTTTGAGATGTATAACCGTATTTATTTTGAAGTACGTATTATATTTGATACGATTATTTTTTGAGTAAATTAAGTAAATATATAAACAATTTATTAATTTAAATACAAATTGATGCAATGAAAGTTACAATTATTATATACTACGTTTTTTTAACGTCATCTATCTGTAGGTAGGGTTTGATAGAATTGCTATTACCATGTCCTGTTATTTTAATAAGTTCTTGTTCCGATACACCTGCTTTTGCCAATTGTGGAACAGCAGTGGCTCGGTGATTTGAAAATATTTTGTTTGTCATATTCAAATTTGCCAATTCTGCAGACTTTTTGGTCCATTTACTAATTTCATGCACTCCAATTGGCATATTTTTGTACCAGCCAAGGGTTTTTTTCTTTCCTCCAGTTGGGATTTACTCAGAAATAACCTATCTGTTTTAATATTGATGTTTTCGCTTCTATTCATCATTAGCTTATCTAGAAGTCTCACTGGACAACGACTTACTTCATTATGGTTAGGTACAACCATTTATTATTAGCACATGGTTTTGCTCCTCCCTGTGTGGTTTTGGTAAAAATAGGATTATATTGTATTCTACCAGTTGGAGTATCATCATTTCCAGTTTCTTTTTGAAAATAATGAGTCAAGCATGACGCTCCTTCATTTCCTCTCCACGCAAGTTCTACAAAAGCAATTAAGAAAAATTTTATTTGTAATCCTTCCGGTGTATTTTCATCTCACGCTTCTATAATTGCTATGTACTCGTTATCTTTAAATGCTGATGCACTAACCTTTCTCTTGTCCGGTAACATTTGAAGTTCCCTTCTTATTGAATTTCTTGCGTTTCGTGCGGCTAAAAATATGGGACTAGAGAATGGATCAATTACTCTATTAAACTCCTTCATATATTTTTCTTGTACTTGTTTTGCCGTAATGTTCCACACCGTTTTAACCACATTTTCTTTATAATTTTCTCCATTACATTTTTGCATATTGAAAGCCCAATCTTTCAATATGGACGCTATCATTTCAGTGGAAATTGATTCATTTAGCACATAGTTTCTTTCACTACAAAACGTAAGAAATTGTTTCCATACGTACTTTTTTGTTTTCACTGTATTATGAGGCTCAGTATTTTGTATACTTTCGTCTATTGCATTTGATGATAAATCTCCGAATCGACTCATTTTTGAACAATTTTTGATAAACGCACAATTTGACAGTTCTGTTTGTTGTATATTGATGTCGATGTGGTTACTATGAAAATGAAATTATTTTAAAATTTTAGATTGGTGGAGCTACTCTATGTATAATCAGGTATTATCGAAATTATACGAGGTAACTTAACTAAATTGGACATTCTGATTGGCTGAAAATCATACGAAAAAAATAATCAGTAGTAATATAACAAGAGAGTGAGAATAAATTGAAAATAATTTGACAGATTTTTTGAAAACTTGTTGCCAGGTAATAGTCACGAGAGCCCGCAGGGCTCGAGTGGCTATTGCCAAATGGCAACAAGTTTGAACAAAATCTGTCAAATTATTTTCTAATTTATGGAACTCTCGAGTTATATTTGACTAGATTATTTTTTGATTCACAAATTGGTGAAGGTCTTAAATTGTCTCCATATAGACTGATTACTTATTATAGTATTTTTCGAAGTAGTTTCTATAATCTTATTCGTTATTTCTTCATCAGAAAAGGTACTAAACCGATGATGTTCACTCATTTTATATATAACGTTGACACAATTAGATAATTATTTTGACAACTATCTGACACTTGCTAGACAAATAAAAGCAACAGTGATTATTCCCGAGAATAATCACAAGAGCTTTATTCCCACTATAATAATGACATGATTGGTTGAAACTTACCCTTGTGTCAAATAAAGAAGCATTTCATTGGTTTTAAGAAACGTCAAAAAATAATCAATGAAATCGTACAGAAAACAACATTTTATTCTCTTTATAATAATCTTTTGTTTATGTAAATGATTCAGATGAAATTGTGGATGAAGAACCAATGCAGACTGGAAATAACATTGGAGACGAAGATGATGGTCTTGAAGATTTCGACGATCAACTAGAGTTGGAGAGGTTTGTCGAATCTAACGACGAAGAAATGCCTTTAAATAGACAAAAACTAATGAATAACTGATTAAAATTTCAAATAAGGTATTTATAAATAACAAGATTAACGTTTTTGAAAAAAAATATAATGAATAACGTAATCAGAATTAAGTATCTAAATTCAATAGTACGATTTACATGTATATTTATATTTTATGAGATTTTCTATGACATGAATGTAATTCGAATTAAATAAATAAACTTTTTAACTAAAAAAAATTGCAGCAATCACATTTTTTTGATGAAATTGTACATAGTGATTAAAAAAACTTTTCGAATTTGAGTTTTTTTCAATTTTTTGCATTTTCTGAGAACATTTCCTATAGTAATGTATATTTTTTTACACCATCAGAAAGTAGATATTTCAACGAACAAAAAGCCCCCAGACTTTTTGAAAAAAGCCGATATTTTGACGTCAGAATTTTCGATTGAACATTAGGGTGCTTTTTTAAGTTAAAATAAGGCGAAAAAATAAATATTTTAAGACAAATAAATTGGTGTATTTGGGACATAATAAGTTTTCACCAAATTTCGTAGAAAAAAATTTTTTTTCAAAAAGATATAAATAAAAAAAACAAAAACTTGGTTTTTTGAATTTTTCAACTAAATTTTAAGGTTATGTGAAAAAATTGCGAATACAAAAGTTGTAGATCTTTTTATTACCTACAAATTTGCTATTAAACTTTTTTCCATAGGACTTGTAGTTTTGCCGGAAATCAAGATAAACCATTTTTTACCCTTAAAAACTCACCCCCTCCCACTTCCCGAACTCGGATCGACCGTAATTTATTTTTCCTTTCATTTTGATCATATTCTCCTCCTTTTCTAATGGGTTTCATCCTACTGTAATTTTTTTTGGTTTCAAAAATTATCGACCCTGGTCTATACGTCCCTTCTCCGTATACGTAAACGTATCCGTATTCCGACCAAAATCAGTATTCTGTGCTATTAGTACTATTTTACAGGTCTTCTTTGATATTAGTTTGGTTTGATTATAATCACAAAACCACAAAGTTCATTTTTCATTATTTTTTTACTTTTACCAAAGAATAGTGCTTTAGCAATCCTGTTTTTAGCACGAAACCATACGTTATCTGCTAAAATGGTTTCCCTGACAACTTCTTTACGTCAACGTAACTCCAATACGGATACGGATATGTGTAAAAACTTATGACAAGTTAAAAGTGTCTAATATACAGTATAAACAGTGCATAGAACTTTATCTATGAATAGTTTATTAAAATAATGTTCTGACTGACGATTAAACTGGGAATATAATGCTACGGATAGTGCTACTAATATTGGGAACTATGGATTAATTTTGGATCATAAAATAAACAACGTGTAGAGAAAATTATAATTGTCTGCGGTAAAATTTAAGAAAATGTAGGGGCGAGTGGTACACAATGAAACGTTTTTTTGAACATTTCGTATAACTTCCGACTTTATTATTTAAAGAATTTAATTTTTTTATTGCATAGTTATTGGATATTTAGCTATAAACAACCTTAGTCAGTTGTTTAGAAAACCATACTATTTAGGTAAAATAAAATAAAATCTACATAGATGTTTTTGTATCAATGTGTACCACTGGTGGTACAGTTTGAAACATGGGGTAGTACACAATGAAACAAAATAGTACGCGTATAAAAATATTTATTATTAAAACAAAATCAGTTGTGAAAGAACGAAAACTTTTTTATTTTCAAAAAAGATTGGAAAAAAAACGAAAATTAACTAAATCAACACAAAAAAGGAACAAAAACATTTTTTCTTTTTAACTTGTCGGTAAAAAAACTAAAATATTTATTTTTAATAAAAGGTAATAGCAAAATATCAGCGTACAATGTTGCCAAAATCAACTCCGAATTTAAAGTATGATGAAAGCCTTTTGTTCTTTCTATTTATCGGATTCGGCAACAGGATAGCAAAATCTGATTTCAGCGACATATGAATGTCCGGAACATCTGGAAAACAGAATGAATTTGAAACTTTTGCGCTCTTCCTCAAATACGAAATTCTAAATTCGTTAGAGTTTAAAGCTTCCAAAATTTTAGCAACATAGTGAATATTATTTTGAAATTTGACCAAGACAAAAGAATCACTCGAAATTTCAGTAGTTTCATCAACTGCTAAAAATTCTGATTGTTCCTTCTCTTCCTGCATCATATGGTATTGAAATTCAGCCAAGGTTAATCCATCATCTGAAGAATCCGTAAAATGCAAATCTACATTTTCTGTGTCCGTCTCTGAATCTTCTTCACATGTTTTGCTTTTTTTTCTTTGTATCCTTTTTGTCTGCAGTTAAATTTCGTTTTACCCTTTAAACTTCTTCTGTTTTAGGAGTTTTTCTCTTTTCTATTTTGTACGAAAGTTCTTTCATTTCTGGTGTACTGGTTAAAATTACACTTTTCTTCGATTTTCGTGTTCGATTTAAGTTTTTTCGAGGAGCTGCCTTTGGAAAGCCCCGTATCTCAAATGGTGAAATAAAAGACGCTATTTCCAAAGTAGAGTTTTCCTTATCATCTGTACACTGTTGAGGATCGGTTGTGCTACATGAAGCATCTGCGGTATCGTTGCCGCTGCCGCCGGCATCTTGTTCATCGTTCAGATTTTCTTGGACTACAACCATTCCTTGTTGGAAGTTCTCCTTTTGGGCGCCTTCAGGTCTGTCAGTCACCGATGAAACAAGAAAGTCAGCCTCCGTAAAAATATTTTTATTGAATGGGTAGATACCCGTCGAACGGAACCCGTTTAGTATGTTTTCAGGCGTCATTGATTTTGAGTGGGCAATACCAACACATTCAGCTATTTGATATAACGTCATAGGAATGGTGGGGTGGGTGAGGAGCCACGAATCTATTGCACTATTGTGAAAGTTCTTAAAAGAGTAAAACACTGCTTTGTCTAAAGGCTGCAACTTGTTACTCGTATGTGCCGGGAGGGTTAGGATAATGATTCCATTGTTTTTGGCCTTTTCCGCTATTTCCAGGGACATATGTGATTCGTGGTTATCATATGTTAATAGGCATGGCCTTTCTTTTGTCACACCAGTATGTTTAATAAAGTGGTTTAACACCTCAACAAACAGTTCACCGGTCATCCACCCACTTGGATTTGCTAGTCCTAATGTGCCTAAATAATTATCGGCGGTAGAAAAGTTCCGTTTGCTCTAATTATAGCACAAGTAGTGGCTAGTAATCCTCTTTCGGCACTTGTGCACTGGTTCAATTGTTTCACCCCTTTTTGCGTAACTACTTTATGTGGAGCTGTACAGTCGTAGTAGCAGTTTCATCTAAATTATAAATTTGAATTTCCTGAAAAACTGTTGGGTTCTCTTTATATATTTTCTCAAGCTGTAGGAAAAATCTTTCGACATTAGGTTTTGTGAAAGAAGTAAGCCTGGATAAAGAGCAAACTTCTGGCTTTCTAATACTTAAAGACGCATTTCTTTTAATAAAAGCTCTTAGCCAATCCTTACTCGCACACTTATTCCTTCTCCAGGAATCTGGCATATTAATATTGTTTCTGAGCGCCATTTCGTATGCCAGCTCTCTCACTTTTTGAGTATTTAACCCAAATGCCATTTTGCTACAGGTCTTTATATATTCAGATAAAGATCTTTCCTGCTCGGTGCTAAATATTGATCTAACAGCATCATTCGGCTCCATTTTAGTATTAGGGTCATTTCGTTCCTTTAGCACATAACTCCTTAATGTGACTAAATTCACATCAAACATATCTGTAGTAATGCGGTAGGAAGTACCATTTATTTTGACCTCTTGGACTGCTGCGGTCATTTGATCTCCTGTAAATTTAGCTCTTGTTCGCTCCTTCTTCTTCCTTACCATGGTTGCCTACAACGAAAAATTCCACGGTCAGAAAGACACGAGGTGTTACATTGTGTACCACCACCTTATATTTCAATGTGTACCACTACACACTTTTTTTTAATTGGAAGTAAAGACAAGAATATTTCTGTACAAAATATTTTATAGGTTAAGAAATGCATACCCTAATTATTCATAACAAATATAAACGGACACTAAAGCTGCTTAATTGTAAATAACATACCTTTTTATATTGGCTTCCTTTTTAGTCTTATTTCAGAATGAAATAGGGCTATTGTAGAGAGTAGCATGACGCGACTTCGGAAAAATTTCAATGCAGTTTTTCGTTTTGGTGTTCCTAGATGCCAAAATCACCCTCCGTTCAAAAGGTTATATATATATATATATATATATATATATATATATATATATATATGTATATATATATATATATATATATATATATATATATATATATATATATATATTTTGAACTTATCGTAGTAAATATTAAAGAGAATGAGACACAAATATATGAAATTTGAACTTTGTCAGATGGTGAATAGAGATTACTTTCTTCAGACAGATAGAATTATCATTTATACGTATAATTATAAGTAAGAAATATATCTCATACCAAATCAAACACCTATGATATCAATTATCCTTTATAACTATATAAATACATCAATAATATTGAAAATCGTTACCTTAGATTTCAGTTGTAAACAATGAGTCATACATTTTAATACATCCTTGGTAAATTATAACTTCATATTGTTTTATTAGCAGCATAGTTGATCATCTGTATATTTTATCTAGAATATCAAAATGAATCTGAAAAGAACATGAAATTAATATTATTAGATGATAATAAACAGGATATTTGATACTCATATACAGATAAGTTATCACATTTGTTGAAATGAAATCATTGAATTGTCACTACATACAACGTCACGTCATGTAGCATAGAACTAAAACATAGAAATATATTCAACCACAGAAGTAAGTTAGAATTTTGAAATATTGAATATTTGCAAAGCGGATGGAATGTTTAAAAATATGTAATTGTATTAAATGATAGGACAAGTTCATAGGAGATAATTGGTAAATTATATATAAGAAATGAATTGAAAGGCATTATGAAAGATTTTAAGGACATAATGATTGTAAATTCATTGATATTTAAAATTTAAAGTGGGATAGATACTATCATTGTAAATAAATATAAGATATATTTTGGAAATTGTTCACATGTAAATAGGTATAATGAATTATTTTGAAATTTTACACAAATAATTAATAAAAATAGGAATAAGAAGAAGACAATTAAATTAACTATTAAACATTCAATAAAAAGACTATGAAATATCTAGCAACTCAGTAGTGTTTTGTTTCAAATAACAAGACTAGCAACAAAAGTTTGTTGATTTGAAAAACAAAAGAGTGTGTGGTGTGATGCTTAGGAAAATGGACATGTAAGAAAATCTTTCTAAAAATTTAACTAAAATAAGTAAAAATTGTTTGAAATTTATGTAAAAACTGAATATAAATGATAAAGTATAACCTAAGAAACATTTAGAGCAAAAAATATTTCTAAATAACAATTATTTGTGGAAATTATCAACTATTGAATTTGAGAAGGGACGCTATGTGTGAATTTTAAGTAAATTCCTACATGATAGTCTCATGTATTTGATTAAAAGCATTTAGGATCATCGCAAAACATTTTAAGTCAAGTGAGAAGAACAATTTAATAAATTATATTGACTTACCTGCGATACAAACTAGCGAATTTATTTCCACAATTTGAAGAGAGTCCAGCTTCTTTCCAGGAGGGGAGAACAGGAATAGAGTGCACATAAAGAGACTTCCAAGTGTTATAAACAGGTCAGTGTTTATATAATTTATATGGTACCATTTAAGACAATTCAGACATATATATATAACTAATTTGGCCAAATTTCAACACTAACAAATTTCACGTATAACTATTTTCTAAGTCTAAGAATATTCAATTTGTATAGTAGTTTGTAATAATAATTTGTTTAACTGAAGTTTTTCCTTAATAGTGATAATGTTTTTCTATTCGATGATTCATAATTATATATACTAAATTTTGACTCTTCTGCATTTTATTTATGTCATATATTGATGATAGACAAAGGTATGATATCATAGAGGTTGAATGGGTATGTTCCGCGGTAACACTCACACTAATTTTGTAGGAAACAATGGTAAGGTAATATTTAGAGGGCGTATTTTTTGACGGATCCAAACCAAACTCGCTACAAAAATCGGTTAGGACAAAATCTTGGACGAGTTCGTTAATGAGCCAAATCGGCCCTGTAAAAACAAAATGGCGGCCTGTCAAAGTTGAAAAAAAATCGTATTTCCTTTGTTTTTCATTTGACGCAAAAAAGTTATTGTGATTTTTCATAGACCTTAACACGTTCTACAACTTTTGTATTTAACATTTTTCTCTAAATCGTACATTAAAATATTTATTAAGGAAAATTCACATATTATAACGGAATTTGTAAGCACGATAGAGGGCGTATTTTTTGACGGATCGAAACTAAACTCGCTACAAAATCGGTTAGGCAAAAATCTTCGACGAGTTCGTTAATGAGCCAAATCGGCACAGAAAAAACAAAATGGCGGCATGTCAAACTTGAAAAAAAATCGTATTTCCTTTGTTTTTCATTTGACGCAAAAAAGTTACTGAGCTTTTTTATAGACCTTAACACGTTCTACAACTTTTGTATTTAACATTTTTCTCTAAATCGTACATTAAAACATTTATTTAAGAAAATTCAAATTTACCAAAATTGTTTTTTATTTTTTTGTTTTTGATTTGATGCCAGAATGTTACTTTGGTTTTTTGTACATCTCAGAGCATTCTATTACTTTTGTATCTAATTTTTTATTTTCGGTTTTATGCAAACATGTTACTGAAATAAGACTGTCCAATTGGTCCTGTGCCATTGGGATTTTTTTTTAAGACACAAAAAACACAAATTGGGTCATGAAATGTGCACTCTTCCGAATATCAAAAGAAACTAACGGGTGGCTGATGCAACATCATAAGACTAATTCACGACAGCGGCACATTCAAATTAGCAATGTTTCATTGTGTACCCTGTTTCAATGTGTACCACCCTCCCCTACATAACCACGTTTTCGAACATTATTTTTTAGTTATGTAGGACATTTGTTAACAAATACCAAACATTTTGTTGCGGAAATATTTAACACGCAGAGTAAAAGGATTTTGATTTTGTGTGAATTTTAATACTTATCCTCTTTTCGACAACATTGTCTATCATCTCGTCCAATGCCCACATTTTGTTATTCCCTTGTGACATGGTTTATATGATTGGACCAATCTACTGATCGTGCACGTGCCATTCCGAGTTCCAATAACCGCTTCTAATTCCAAATGTCACGTTTTCACGAGCTACGTAATCCTTTGCGCTCCAAGTTTCTATCGGATTCAAGTTGCAATAGTACGGGGGAAGTCTTGATTATTATACTGTTATCGGAAGTAATTGCACAAGTGCATCAAAAGTACCGATAATTTTGCATGACAGCGTGTTGTCTAAAAACTGCTTGACTTAATTTTCATATTTTGGAGAAACAGCCCGACACCGAAGGTGGAGGGGTCTTTTAACGAAATATGAAAATGACCGAATGCAGTTTTTCCAAGACAACACGCTCGAATGCAAAATTATCTGGTTATTTTGATGCACGAGTGTAATTCGGGGGAATATTTCCCGAATACAAATATTGGTTTAAGTATTAAATTTATATTTCTTTTTTTAATACAAAATAACCATTTTAAAACATGCTGTTAGGTACAAACAAAATAAAAAGACCCAAAAATACGACTTTTTCATAACTATTTTTAATAGAAAGAACGGAAATATATAATAAAACTAAAAGTTGCAGGAATTGCAATGAAATACACAATTGTAATAACTCTGTGTTCTGATTAGACAATGCAGATACCGGTACATTAACGGCTGAAGATGTTTGAAAGTAGTGTTTTAAATGAAACTCACGGTTTCTAGTTAATTCCACAATATAATAAGTTATTGAAAATTCTAAAAAATTGACAATTGTTTCGATAAATCAATATCATCATCAGAATGACAGAAGTTACATTTCATTTGATGCCTACCTGATGTTTAGTAGTTATATTTGGCTAGACCAAGAAGTGACCTAATTTGTGATTGACTTAATATATGTTAATGGAAAAAAGAAGATGTGATATTACAAATATTGAAGCTAAGATATTATTAGCCCTATGGTGATATCTTGGATATCATTTCTCCAATTAAGATCAGTATAACTGTGCAATGATATAGAAAACCAGGAAAACTATATCTGCTGATCTTTACAATTATCACTTAAGAAGACAGTTTATTAGTGGAGAACTCCCTAGATTTAACTGTTCATTGACAACTTCATATTGTGGATTTCTTAAATGTCCTCTAATTTCCAATTCTTCAAGGAAATCCAGTTCTTGTTTCTTTTCACAAATATGCAGCACTTCTAGTTTTGTGTTAGGTTTATCTGGTTGTTTTAATCTGTATGCTCGTAAGTGTTCACTGTATCGGATTTCAAAATTCCTAAGGGTCTGACCCAAATAGACAGCATTACATTCTGGACATTTGAGTTTATATATACCTGACTTCTTTAATAGTGGTATTTTTGTTTTTACATTTAACAATTTTGTACTAACGTTACTTTCTGTTTTAAAAGAAACTGTTGTATTCGTTGCTGAAGATATTATCTTTGAAATATTATTAGAAATATTTCCTGCATATGTGATGGTTTTATAAGTTTTTATTTCATCAGCTTGTTTAGGAAATATTAGTTGTAATAATAAAGTTTGAAAGTGCTGTCGTACATCATTACCACGCATTTTTGTCACTATTTCTTCATGGTGATTTTCATCCATTTGCAGATATGGCGTTATTGATTTGAAATTGGAATGGCCAGTGATTTTTATAAGTTGCTGCTGCTCGCCGACACCTTTTTTAGCGAGATTGGAGACAGCCGTAGCTCGTAAGGAATGGTTAGTTAGTTTAATATTCTCTGTATTCAAACCTGATATTTTGGCTTGTATGTTAGTACATTTGCTTACTGTATTTCGTCCAGCGGGAACATCTTCAAACCATTTTCTGTTCAACTTCCAAGCGGGATTTATGGTAAGAAAAAGTTGTTTTCATTCCATCCCGTTTTTCTAAGAATTTTTTGTATAGTCGAATGGGACACAAATCAGGATTGATTTTATTCATTTATTAGCCATTTCGGTGAAGCGCATGATTTTTCCCCTCCTTGCGTTGTCTTAGTAAATACAGGGTCGTAAATAATCCTTCCTGTTTTTTCACCTATGTTATTTTTTTCTTCTTTAAAGTATGAAATTAAGCACTTGTAGCCTTCTCCACCACGCCAAGCTAACTCAAAAGCAAAAACAAACAATACCTTCCTTTGTAACCCATCTGGGGTGTCTTCATCACAACCACGAACCATAGAGGAAGTGGTCCGAATATGGGCCCCTATTTGTTTTTTTTTTCGTAACTTGCTTATTATTTTTTTATAACAATGTCTAAAATCATCTATACATACTATAAGACCTTAGTAACAAAACTGCAAAACCTGTTTTTTTTTAAATGAAGTTTGATGGTTTTACAGAGAAATATATAAAGAGAGGCACTTTTTTGAAACGGGTCAGACAGTACGAAATATGGGCCCCCTAAAAAAATATATAAATTTTCTTTCTACAATAAAAAATACAAAATAAAACAGTTTTATTAAAAAAAACGAACTAAATTACTGACAAAAATCACAAACGTAAGTGTCTTTTTCTGCTCCGTAACATTGTTCATGTGCCCAGAGATTGCACATTAAACACTGAACCCAGGTTTCTCCTCTGGTATCATCTGAAAATCGTGTTTCGCAAAATAGACATGTAGCGTCATTACTGCCAGGAGTGTACTCGCCGATCTGGTCAAGGTCAAGGTCCTCGTCAGCAGGCAAAAATTCATCTTCATCTCCCTCTTCATCTGAGCTGTAGCTGGTGTTTGCTTTTATTTTGGGTTTCTTTACTTTTTTTTTAAATTTACCATAGATAACTTTCGCTTTTGCTTTCCCTTTCCCTTCTTTGTCTGACATGTAGGATCATTACTGCCAGGAGTGTACTCACCGATCTGGTCTGGGTCTGGGTCAAGGTCATCGTCAGCTGGCAAAAATTCATCTTCCTCTTCTTCTTCATCTGGACTGTATCTGGTGTTTGCTTTTATTTTGGGTTTCTTTACTTTTTTTTTAATTTTTCATTTTCCATAGATAATTTTCGCTTTCCCTTTCCCTCGTTTGTCTTTACACTTTCTTTTGATTCATCTGAAAATACTTTCCTCTTTTCGTTTCCTTCTTTTGATTTCCTTATTTTTCAATCGATAATTCAAGATCTGATTTATATGGAGATGAAGTTATAATTTGGAAACGAGAGGTTTTTCTTCCTCTTGTAGACGCTCTTTTTGTAACTGATGGGACAGGTGAAAGAACGAATGGGCTCACGAAGGTTTTTGAACAGTCTCCTAATAGCACAGTTGATGGGGCCATTGTGACCCTTAATGGTGGATCGGGGTCTTTAGAACAACCCGGTTGTTGATCTTCTGAACGAATTGATATACCTTCTGAAGAAACAGTTTTGGAATGGTCACATGTCGGTTCTTCCAGCTGAGTTTCAGTTGAGTTACAGGTTTTTTCAGCTTCAATTTTTTCAGCAATAAAATCAGCATCTGCAAAAATGTGTTTATTTATTGGCCATATTCCGGTTACTTTAAATCCATTTGTAGCTATTTCTGCCGTCTGGCATTTCAGAACAGCTTTACCCAATAATTCTGCTAGATCAAATTGTGATAACGCTCTGTTATTAACCCGAATCCAAGTTCTAACCTCTTCGCTGTAGTACGCTTTTAGTGGTCCCATAAACGTTTTGTCAAGGGGTTGGAGTTTATGTGTCGAGTGAGGAGGGAGTGATATGATGCAGACATTATTTTCCCTTGCCAAGTTTATAATTTCTAAATTTCTAGTGTGACTGTAATGTCCATCTACTACAAGCAACACAGGTAACTCCTCAGTTGGCTTTACAAACTGAAGAAAATGTTTGAACCATTCGGATCCAGCCACTTGGATGTACTGCATAAATACTTCCAGGTGGTGCTCCGCGCATAAGCTGATCGTTTCTATTTTTTCTCGGGAAGACCAGCATTGGGGGAACAAATTGCCCTTCAGCACTCATTGATGCAACCATAGTCACTAGCGAACCTCTCTCAGCCGATGTAATGGCAGCAATCTGACGTTTTCCCTTTCGGCCAATGACTTTAGGAATTCTTGATGGTACAACGGAAAGACCAGTTTCGTCTACGTTATATATTTGATGCGGACCATAGTTATGTTTTTCATATTGTACCTCAAGGTTATCGAAAAATATTTTGATATTTTCCTTGTTGAATCCCAAAGCCCTTGCAACAGAGGTTCCAGTTGGTCTTCGGGGGGACAGTACATTTTTATGTCTTCTTAAAAAAGCGTCTAACCAGGTACGACCAGCTATACCATTTTTAAAAGGATTTTTGATTTTATTTTTAATAGCCAGTGTGTATGCCATTCTACACAGATCTTTTCTGGTTAAACCATAAAACTGAGACTCCATTTTGAGAATATATTCAACCAATTCTTCTTCTATGGCGTAGCCAAGAACTGGTTTTCGTCCCAATTTAGAATTTATAATATTAGCAATTGGAAAATCGTTGGTTTTGACCTTTTTTACCATTCTCTGTAAAGTCGTTCTTGGCACCTGGAAACTTTTGGAGGCACGTTTTAATCCCATGTTTCCCTGCTCTACAGCACGTACAGCTTTCTTCATGTCATCCTGGTTCCATTTTTTTCGCAGATTTTGACAAATAAATTTTATATTTTTGGCAGACATTGTTAACCTGTAAAAAATAGATGGCTTAATTATTACGTTCTGAATATGGGCCCCTGGCCCATATTTAACTCACAATATTTCATACCATATTTCAAACTGTTTACATTCATAAAAAATATTAAATTATGATGTTTGTAAATATTTTTTTGTTCATAATCTACGCTAGAATCTCTTTTTCGTCCTTTCTTCTGTCAGACTGTTATATATCAGTTCCTAAATAATATCAAAAAACACAAATATCACTCAGTATAAACTTACCCAATAAAATTCTGTCCAAGGTCAAGAACAAAAGCACCACACCATTCAATATCAACAAGTGTACTGACCGCGGCATCTATAATATAGCGTAGGAGAGGTGCCCTATAGCACATTTTGACATTTTTCTAATAGATGACGCTACCGGTTTCACAGATACTTTGGAGGCCCATATTAAATGCATGGCCCATATTAAATGCATGGCCCATATTCGGACCACTTCCTCTATTGTGGAATTCATCGTACTTTAGAAAAACTCCACTTTCTTTTCTTCTTTCTGCTTTATTTAAGGTAAGCTATCAAACAAAATTAAAATTAACATAAAATTCGGAGGGTCGCGAAGTGCACCGGAACCCTTTTCCTTTCGCTGGATCAGTTTGTAATTGTTTTCTCTTGGCATTTTTTGTTGGAATATATTCAAAATATTTTTACGACTTCACCTTAATGTGGTAGTTATTGTGAAGCCACCTTTAGTAGATTATATTATAATTTTGACATAGACAGGTGACAGTTACAAAATATGTTTAATTAGAAGGTTTTGTTGAATATAGACGAACGTAGATTGATTTGTTATTACAGAAGTAATAAATGTTAAAGTTTATTTCAGTTTTTCTACATCCCACAAAAAAACGTACTAAACCAACAGGTTATGGGCCCAGGTTCCCGTTGAGTGTAAAAGTTTTTCGTCGCCAAATTTCCATTCAGAATGTCGACTGTGTTGCCGCCAATTGAAAAGTTGCTAGGGCGTGAGAATTTCGACAGTTGGAAATTTGCAGTTCAAACGTATCTGGAGCTAGAAGAATTGTGGGACTGCGTTGTAGGAACTGATAAAGACAAACAAAAGGATACAAAAGCTAGGAGTAAAATCATTCTTCTGATAGATCCCATCAACTATGTACATGTACAAAGTCAGAAAACAGCCAAAGGTGTATGGGAAGCTTTGAACAAAGCTTTTGAGGACACGGGGCTCACCCGAAGAGTAGGGCTTCTAAGAACATTGATCACAACCAGATTGGAGGACAGCAAGTCAGTTGAAGACTATGTGAACAAGATTGTTAGTACGGCCCACAAGTTGTCTGGTGTTGGTCTCAGTGTTAGTGATGAATGGGTCGGTACTATACTTTTAGCTGGTTTACCCATTGAGTATGAGCCTATGATTATGGGGATTGAAAGTTCCGGAGTATCAGTAACTGGAGACTCCATTAAAATAAAGTTACTGCAGGATATTAAGTCGAATAAAGGAGAAACTGCCATGTTTAGTAAACAATTTCCAAATAGGAACAGAAGTTGTAATGGTACGAGTGACGGTTATAACTCAGTGAATAGAAACAAAACAGTTAGATGTTTTCAATGCAACAAATACGGACATTTTGCTAAGAACTGTGATAAACCAAAGAAAATCAAAGACAAAGATAAAGACAAAAATAGTGTGGCACTATATTCTGCATTATCAGTAGCACCAAATTGTGATTATAACAAAAGTGATTGGTATTTGGACTCAGCTGCTACAATTCACATGACAAATAATTTGGACTTACTTGAAAATGTGAAAAATACCACCGAGTGCTCCATTACCACTGCAAATGATCAAATAATGTGTGCAAACAAAGTAGGTAGCATCACCTTACCTTTGTCAGACTCGCTCAATGCAAATATCGAAAATATCCTGTATGTGCCAGACTTGAAAGTCAATCTGTTGTCAGTGAGCCAGATAGTGAAGAAGAATTATTCTGTAGTCTTTAAAACCACTGGTTGTGAAATTTATGATTCTCAACAAAATGTTATTGCCACAGGGATATTTGATAAAGACCTATTCAAACTTGATCTGAAAAATCAGCTTGTGGCATGTCATGCATCAGTAAATTCTATGTTATGGCACCGTAGGCTCGGACATATAAGTTTTGGAAGTTTGAATAAACTTAAAAATGGTATGGCATCAGAGCTAAATTTTCCCAATGCAGATACAAATGGTAAATGTGAAATTTGTGTAATGGGCAAATGTCAAAGACTACCGTTTAAGGGTAGCGAAACATGTACAACTGAAGTTCTCCAGTTAGTGCATTCAGACCTATGCGGACCGATTGAGGTCAAGAGTATTGCAGGTTCACGTTATATGCTCACTTTCTTAGATGATTATACACACAAAGTATTTGTGTACTTTCTGAAAGCAAAAGATGAAGTTTTTAGCTGTTTCAAGACTTTCAAAAATTTTCTGGAAAACCAGACTGGTAAAACAATAAAAACACTTCGCACTGATAACGGGGGTGAATACTTAAGTATTGTGTTTGAACAATTTTTGAAAGACTCTGGTATTGTACATCAGCTGACTGTGCCAAGGACAGCTGAGCAGAATGGCAAAGCAGAACGGCTCAATCGTACAATTGTGGAAAAAGTTAGATGTATGCTGATTGATTGCAAATTACAGTTTCTGGGCTGAGGCTGCTCATACAGCAGTATATCTTTTGAATCAATCACCTACAAAATGCCTTGAAGGAAAAACCCCAGAAGAAGCATGGAGTAATAAAAAACCAAATCTAGAAGGGCTTCGGATTTTTGGATGCAAAGTTCATGCACATATAGCCAAAGAAATACGCAAAAAGTTAGATAGAAAAACTATTGCCAGTATAATGGTTGGCTATAGTACTGAAAGTAAGGCATATAGGTTATATAATTCTTCTACAGGCAACGTTTTCGTGGCTAGAGATGTTGTATTTTTTGAAGAAGAAAGAGGCAGTTTATTGCTTGAACAGGTTCAGAAAAAGCAAGATAAACAATTTTTTGTTTTTCCTGACGAATCTGCACTGTCCGAAGATCAAGGTATAGTTCCAGAGGTTAATGAGGGTGACCTAGCTTCTGAGAACAATGAAAATGAGTCAATATTTTCTTCACTTCCATCTGATAGTGAAGAACAGCAGGAAAATGACTCTGAATATCATTCGGATGCAGATTTTGTTCCAGACCAAGTTGCACAGGTTCCAGCTGACACAACAAGAAGAAGTGAAAGAGACAGGAAATTACCAAAAAGTCTTGATGATTATGAAGTTAGCTATGCAACAATGGTTGATTTTTCTGATCCTCAGACAATTGAAGAAGCACTTAGCAGACCAGATAGTGACAAGTGGTGAGCAGCGATGAAAGAAGAGTATTCAGCCTTAATTGAAAACAAAACGTGGGACTTAGTAGACTACACAGGAGATGAAAAACCACTAAAATGCAAATGGGTTTTTAAAACAAAAAAAGATGCTCATGGTACAGTTGTCAAACACAAGGCAAGGTTAGTGATAAAAGGCTGCAGTCAAAAGAAAGGAATAGACTATGAGGAGACCTATTCTCTCGTTTTTAGATATACATCTATAAGATACTTACTTGCCTTAGCTGCAGAATTCGACTTGGATATTGATCAGTTAGATGCAGTTACAGCATTTTTGCAGGGAGATCTTACCGAAAAGATATTCATGATACAACTTGAAGGTTTTTCACAGTCTAACAAACTATGCAGGTTAAAAAAATCTCTGTATGGTCTCAAACAAGCCAGCAGAGTTTGGAATTTGAAGCTCGATGAATGTCTCAAGACAAAATGTGATCTATCCCAATCAAAAACAGACCCATGTATCTATTACAAGTTTACTGATTCAATAATTATCATACTAGCAGTATATGTGGATGATATGATAATTCTGTCTAATGACAAAGAAGCTAAAGTCAGTCTCAAGAATCAGTTGATGTCTCAGTTCAAGATGAAGGACATAGGAGAAGCCAGATTTGTACTTGGGATGCAGATTACACGTGACAGAAAGAATAAGAAAATATGGTTAGACCAAGAGTTGTATATAGAAAATATTATAAAAAAAATAATATGTGGGATTGCAACCCAATTGATACCCCAGTTTTACTTGGTGAAAAATTATCTAAGGATATGTCACCAAAAACAGAAGCCGACATTGAAAAAATGGCAAATGTACCTTACCAAGAAGTAGTAGGGAGTCTTTTATTTGCAGCACAAGTATCAAGACCTGGCATATCCTACGCTGTCAACAATGTGAGTGGATTTACTCAAAATCCAGGTCCACTACACTGGACTGCGGTGAAACGCATCATTAGATACCTGAAAGGTACATTGAAGTACAGATTAAAATTTGATTGTTCAGAAAACAAAATCAGTGAGATTGTTGGCTACGCAGATGCTGATTGGGCCAGCAACCCAGATGACCGTAGATCAGTTACTGGATATGTTTTTCTAAAAAATGGCACAGCCATATCGTGGGCAACTAAGAGACAAGCAACAGTTGCTCTTTCTACAACCGAGAGTGAATATATGGCTATGAGCATGGCAGCACAAGAAGCTCTGTCAAAACGTTGATTTGTATTGTTTCATCCAATGTATATTTTTCAGCACAAAAGCTCATAAACTGTCGCCACACGTATTGTCTGCTGTGTTTAGTGTTATTTGGTTCGCCTTCCATGACTTTATTTTCTATAATTCCCAATGAATCATATGCGAAACGAGACACTTTTAAAAATATTTTTTGACATTTGTAGTTTTATGTCATTTACAAAAAGTTTTAATTCCAAGTTTATTTTTGAATATTTCATTATTTTTTAATTATAAATAAAGTTCGTGGGTTCAGTCGCATTTTCACTTCGTATAATAAGCTTTTTTGTATAACAATGGAGTATATGAAAAAAGAATAGTTTTTTATATTTTATTCAATAAATTTGAGTGACAGATAAGCAGAAATAGAAAATGGATGTACATTTATCACCGTGAAGCGGACGGTAGAATTTTTTGGACTGCATAACTCCAAATTCTATATGATATAAGCCTTATGTCAGCGCCAGTCACAGTGAAGTGCGAAATCTGTGGTAAATGTTTTAAGAAGCGAGGCCTAAAATTACATCAAAACAAGACGCATGGTAGACAAAATTTAAGTTCGATTACAGTAGAAAGTTTTGAAAATAAGGATATAAAAGATACGAATTTTCAGATAAAGTTGGCAAAATTGAAGAGCCAAAGATCAGTAATAAGAAGAGTCCCAAAAGCTTCAAGGGCTCTTTGTGCCTCAACGCTGTCTAATCTGATTGAAAAATGCGTAAGACAAAATACTATTACTACCTGTGAAAATCTATTGCTTTTTCCGTATAATGTTTTGAGTCTTCCTTCTAAAAATTCTAATAAAAAAGTATCTCTCTCTACTATAATCAAGAATAATTTTAAAACTTTTGAAAATATAGATCATCATTTAAATTTCTCTGATCAACAAAATAGAAATTTCTCAATTCGGAAAAACATAAATTTATCAAAAAATAGTAAAATTAAAAATGTCATTAATAAAGTTTCTGACGGCGACTTGACATCCGCAATCAAAATCTTAGCTTCAGATGACAGTTTTGCTGATGTCAGTGTAGCCACTTTAACAGATTTAAAATCGAAACATCCTGTAGAGAAACTTAATAGTACGTTCCCTACTCTGATTTCGGAACATATTCCTTTTTTTATAACAGAAGAATTTGTGAGTAGCGCAATAAACTCTTTTATAACAAGTTCTGCGGGTGGTTTAGACTCTTTAAGACCTTCACATCTACAAGATTTAATAAGTTACAGTGCTGGCCCTTCAGGAAAAAATCTCTTATCATCTCTGTGTGAATTATGTAATTTTATTTTAAATGACACAGTAAACATCAATATTCGTCCTATTTTATTCGGCGCGTCACTATTAGCTTTAACTAAAAAAGCAGGAGGTATCAGACCAATTGCTATTGGTACAGTTTATCGTCGTTTAGTAGCGAAAATAATTTGTTCAAACATCACAGACAAATTAGGATATTTACTTCGTCCATTACAATTTGGTTTCGGGTCGAAAGGTGGTTGTGAAGCAGTTGCACATGCTGCAAGACGTTACGTCTCTAATCATATAGACGTTAATAATAAAGTTTTTCTGAAAATTGATTTTAAAAATGCTTTCAATACGATTCATCGCGATCATTTATTAAAACTTGTAGCAGATATTCTACCTTAAATTTTTCCTTTCATCAATCAATGTTACCTGGTACCTTGATGATGGTTTTTTAGGTGGTAATACTAATTCCGTGTTCAAGTCTCTTGTCTATATAATAAACAATTCCAAGGATATTGGTCTTGAACTCAATTTCAGCAAATGCGAGTTATTTTTTTTAGAAACACCAAATAATCTAACCATTGATAAATTTAATTCTGTAGCACCAGGCATAACAATTACCAACAGACAAAATGTATTTCTATTAGGTGCTCCTTTATTAAACGACTCCTTTCTATCAGCTTTCAATGAAAAACTAAACTTTTTCAAAAAAATGTCATCTCGTTTATCCTGGTTACCGACACATATTGCTTATTACCTTCTCAAGAATTGCCTATTAATTCCAAAATTAACATATTTCTTAAGATGTAGTCCGACCTGGTTACATAATGATATCTTAATCAATTTTGACAATGTCATTCGTCATTCATTAGAGTCATTAATTAACATTAAATTAGAGGACCTTTCTTGGAAACAAGCTTCACTACCTGTTTCATATGGTGGTTTAGGATTTCGCTCAATCGTTTCAGTAGATATTCCTTCTTTTTTATTAAATATTTCAAAAAATTTCATTAATTACATTCTGCCTATATTTTTCCACGCACAAGACCCTTTATTAATGGAGGCAGAAAATGTTTGGTCATTAAAGTCTAACAAAGTTGTACCCGATGATTATAAATCCTTTCAAAAATCCTGGGATATTCCTTTATTGAACATTGAAAAAGAAAACCTGCTTCAGAGAGCTATCAATTTACCAGACAAGGCTCGTTTGAATGCAGCATTTTCAAAGGAATCAGGAGCATGGTTGAACGCTTTACCGTCGGCCCCATTAGGTACGCTTTTAGATGACGAAAGTTTCCGTATTTCTATTGGTCTCCGTTTAGGTTGTCAAATTTGTGTAAAACATCGCTGTCGTTGCGGAGCTGATGTTGATGAATTTGGTAGACACGGCCTAAGCTGCAAATTAAGTGCCGGCCGTTTTCACGTCATTCTGCAGTAAATGATCTAATCAAACGAGGCATGGCATCTGCAAAGATTCCCTGTTCGTTGGAACCGTTAGGTACTTGCCGCGACGACGGTAAACGTCCCGATGGTATGACCCTCATTCCATGGCAACGCGGCAGACCAGTTATATGGGATTTCACTTGCACTGACACTTGGGCTCCGTCCCATGTCCGATCCACATCTACTTCCGCAGGCGCTGCAGCTTTACAAGGCGAAACTTTTAAAATCAATAAATACAAAAATTTGGAGAACATTTACATTTTTATTTCTGTAGCAATTGAAACCTTTGGTGTTTTCGGTCACGAAGCTTTAAAATTCATTGAAGAAATCGGTAAAAAAATATCAGTAGAAACCAATGATTCAGGAGCAACTTTGTTCTTTATACAACAAATAAGTATTGCAATTCAAAGAGGAAACGCTTCATCTTTTCTCGGTACGTTTCCCTGTTCTAAGCCTCTAGAAGAACTTTTTATGAAACCTAATCATAAGAAACGTAATTCTTCTACCACTTTCAAACTTTCTCACATTACAGACCCTAAAACATGTGATCTTTCCTTTTTTCGAAATTCTTATTTAACTTCTTCATTCCCTTCTTCAGAATGTGTGCCTTCTGATAATACATGCGTTGACAATTTAATAAATTATGCCCCGAACAAGCTTTTGGGCCTCAGTGTACTAAAAAATACAGATTACCATCAGCCAGATGATGTCCCATTCATAGGAATACTGAAGAAGATGACTATGCTAGAGAATGATACGATTCCTATACGCAATAGATTATCTCTAACCAAAACACTTTTCAAATCCGTAATATCTACATCCAATTCAGTAGCAAACATCATCAATTCAAATTCCTTATCACGCCGATCAAGTAAGAAAGACAATCATAGAATCCGAAATTATTCCTACAATGATAGTAGTTGCGAAAGAGCTTTTAACAATATTTCCACATTCAGATCCATAAAGGATATTCCCCAAGATTTTTTGGGTCTCAAAGGCCTCAAAAATATTGGTAATACATGTTTCATGAATATTATTATCCAATGCCTATCAAACACAAGGTGGCTATTAGAATATCTAAAGAAAGACGCATACATAAGAGATATTAACATAAACATATCTAGCATGAAAGGAACACTAATTAAAGCATTTGCTGAAATTATTCAAGAGCTTTGGTCTATAGACGGTTCAGACAGAGTGGTTAATACAGTATCATTGAAAAGTAAGATTCAGCGATTTACTTCTAGGTTCATGGGATACACTCAACATGATGCACACGAGTTTCTTCGTTACCTATTAGCAGGACTTCACGAAGATGTCAACAAGGTATATGGAAAACCAAAGCCCATATTAACAGAAATTGATGACAAATTTAGTGATATCGAGAAAGCACAAGAATTTTGGTTAAGATATGCGAGAATGGTCAACTCCAAAATTATGGATAACTTTGTCGGTCAATTAAAATCAACAATCAAGTGCACACACTGTGGTCACTGTTCAGTTACCTACGATTCTTTCTGGGATGTATCCCTTCCGATACCACAAAGAACAGGTCAATTACGACTTTCACAATGTTTAGATTCGTTTACAAGAGAAGAAACACTCGACGGTGATGAGAAACCAACTTGTTCGAAATGTAAGGAACGAAGACGATGCATTAAATCATTCTCAATTCATAAATTTTCGAAAATACTGGTTATTCACCTGAAGCGTTTTTCGCAAACAGAAAGTTTTAGTGGAAAACTTAATGATTCAATAGATTTTCCCATAGAAGGGCTTGATATGAACCATTACGCGGCTGATAATGTGGAACCTTGTATGTACAACCTCTACGCTATATCTAATCACTGTGGAACCACTTATAATGGTCACTACACAGCATTTTGCCGACATCCCTACACGGGACATTGGCACGAATATAACGATTCAATAGTGCTATTAATATCGTGGAAATCTTTAGTCAGTGGAGAAGCATATGTTCTCTTCTATGAACAAGATGACACAAAATCCCAACTTGAAGTTTAATAATTTTTTTTTTTAGTTTTTGAATTGTATATTTTCATTGTGAATCAATGTCTTATTTGTTTTTTTTTCTGCAAAATTTATTTATATATTCATATATACTATGTTAAAATTTTAATCTGTGTCTAATAAAATTCATTTTATTTTTAATTATCATGGATTCACAATGGGATTACCATGGATACGTAACCAATGCAATTATCGCAGTGCTCTTTCGGTTTATACAGTACAGTACAGTTACCGCTGTAATCAATCGATAATTGCACTCCTCTTATGGGATTTTTTACACATGAGGGAAATATTCAAAAGCGATCGTATTCACAACATATTGACGACAGATATATCCGGGCTATCTGATAATATCTAACAGCTCAACTTTCACGATATCGTCAGAAAATGTAATGGATTTTGTCGAAACGCTATATCCACATTAGTCTCGAATTACGATAAAACACTTTCAAATCATCCCTCAATGTGCTGGATGTCCATGATGTCTTCGTGAAAGAAGCTATTTTTTAACAGAACCAATAAGGCGTAGTCTTTTCAAACTCCCTTATTGCCAATGTTGGCGACAATGTGACTGCAGCTGTCAACCAGTAACAGCTTTGTCATACGAATTGTTATAATCTATTAGTTTGTGTTCGAATGTCTAGTATAATTATTCAAATTAAATAAAGTCATGTTTCTGTTGGTAATTTCGTTTATTATACTACAATTTATTTAACTTAAAATGCCTGACGAAAAACTAGACAAAACTTCGCTGCCCCGATAAGTTCGACGTCGAACCTGACGTCACGAATGTAGACACAAAATGGTTGCAATGAAAATCTGCATTTGAAAGTTTCCTGGCCGAGGAAGTCACCAAAGACGAATCCAATTCTCTCAAGTGTAAGCGGTTGATCAATCAATTATCAGCGCCCGTATTCAAGCATATTAAAACCTGTTCTACTTGATGAATATAGCTAGAGTTTCTGTCTTAGTGTTCTATGTTGTGTG
Source organism: Galeruca laticollis (assembly GCA_963921935.1). Taxonomy (NCBI): domain Eukaryota; kingdom Metazoa; phylum Arthropoda; class Insecta; order Coleoptera; family Chrysomelidae; genus Galeruca; species Galeruca laticollis. Next base: position 7,458,501 of record OY998176.1, on the reverse strand, counting down.
TCGGATAGCTTTGTACTCCTAGAAATAAGATTTTGACAGTTCACTTAAAATGTATGTTTAGTAAAGTTAATAAAAGCTTCTTCAAGTGCATTTTTACTGCAGTAGAACCCATTAGAATACTACTTACGAATAATGTATGATAGCTTTAGAAGATATCTATAGGGCTTTTCGGAAACTATGATCGGGTTAACCCGTTTATGATCCAAACGTTCGGAAAGTAATCCGGATCACGTTCACTCACGTTCGGAAACTGAACAAACTGAGCGGATCATAATCATATGTTTGGATCCTTTCTACCCTAGTACATCGGTGGGTAAATGCGATCAGCTGACGGATTGTTTTGTTTGTTTTTGTTTTCTTCAAGCTAAAATGTTATTAATTCTTTAAGCCTAGTAGTGGGCAGGCTACTGAGGCTTGCGGTTTTTCTACTTTTTGACTTTTCAATATAAAAAATAGCTTATTGGTATTAAAATTTTCTTTAAATAAAGAGTTAGCCACGTAGTTAGCAAATTGCTCAGACTTGCGGTTTTTATAAATTTTCTTTCCGATATAAAAAATAGCTTGTTGGTATTAAAATTTAGTGTCAACGATGAGTGAAAACAAATTAAAGCTTTACAAGATGAGTATGGAGAGAAGTACATGAAAAATCAACCCACGAAACTAAAGTAATAAAAATAAAGTTTTTGTTAAGTATTAAATTTGACATTTCCACACAAAACAGAACGCGCGTCGTTCGGAAACTGTGATAAAAATCTCGTTTTTGGTTAGAATCCACAATCAGCTGATAAGTATCTATCTGATCTAATATTACCGTTTCCGAAAAGCCAATATGTCAAACCAGAGAATGTTATGTTGGTAATCTTGATGACAACACTGAGAATCTACTTTTTAAACGGTTTTATTTAGTTCACCCCGTTTGTTTTATTTATTCTTGGGTCAAATTTAGTAATTCAAATTTCACCCTCTTCCTGTCAACCGATTAATCTGAAATTTTGTATACACTTTGGATTTTGGTGACAATACAATTATGTTTATTCATTATCATTATAAATTCAAGATGGCCGCCGCTACAAAATGGCGGATAATTTATGTTTTAATAATCCCATCAATATGGGTGTTAAATGAAAGGGCTCAACAAGCAGAATACAATATACTATAAAAAATTGAAATCCAAGATGGCGGATAACGTAGGTTTTATCAATCCCATCAACATGGGTATCAAATGAAAGGGCTCAACAAGCATAATACAATATACTATGAAAAATTTAAATCCAAGATGGCGGCCGCTACAAAATGGCGGATAACGTAGGTTTTATCAATCCCATCAATATGGGTATCAAATGAAAGTGCTCAACCAGTAGAATACAGTATACTATATAAAATTAAAATCCAAGATAACGGCCTCTACAAAATGGCGGATAACGTAGGTTTTATCAATCCCATCAACATGGGTATCAAATGAAAGGTCTCAACAAGTAGAATACAATTTACTATGCAAAATTGAAATCTAAGATGGCCGCCGCTACCAAAGAGTTGGACTGCAATAAACTAACGGGCAAGAAACCTTGCAATAATGAAGCACTAAATGAATTAAACAGAATGCGAAATAAAAACTAAAAACCAAAAAATAAAAATAGGTAAAAAAACTTTTTAAGTTGAACGGTTTTATGTTAAACATACATTGCAATGTTTAAGATAAATGTACTAAAATACCAAAAAATAATAAAATAGATACAGTCGTGGGAATTATAAACATATGCATAGACTAGACTAAAATAAAAACGTGGGACACGTCAATTGTCTACAATCGTTGATTAAAATTTTTTGTTTTGTAACGTTACACTATAATTAGGCAGTTGTTCAACCGACAATTGACGTGCCCCACGGTTTTATTTTAGTCTAGTCTATGCATATGTTTATAATTCCCACGACTGTATCTATTTTATTATTTTTTGGTTTTTAGTACATTTATCTTAAACATTGCAATGTATGTTTAACATAAAACCGTTTAACTTAAAAAGTTTTTTTACCTATTTTTATTAATTTAGAAAGATCTGATTTACTTGCTGAGGTGAATGTCTCTAGGGTTAAAGACCTATCACCAAAAGCCAGACGTCTCTATCAAATAGCGACTCAATTTAAAAAAAGAGCTACCCAGTTTAGAAGAAGTCGTCAGTTGCTGTTAAAAAGATATGCTGCTGAAACCTTTAAAAAATCTGAACTTTTTGAAAAATGTGTATCCATTATATTGTATCATATGTGTAATATTTGTTAGCACATGCTATTATCAATAAATTATTCTTATCTTAAGTTTGAGAAGAAAATCGTCTGTACTATTTTATAAACAAAATTTTATATTAAATTTTTGAAACTATTTGTCGACATTCGTCTTTTAATAAACTATATCCTGGTTAATAAAAACGGATAAAAGCTTTAAACAGCTTTTTGAAACAACCTATCCTACTTTTAAGCCAAAATAAAATAACAGGTTATTCTAAAAAGTGTTTAAACTTTGTGTGACTGTTTTTATTTGTTTATTTAAGAAAAAACAATATAGGCATAATTTAAAAAACCTTCAGTATTTGCTTGGTTTGCCATCTAGTAGTAGTAGCTAGTAAACTGTGACTAATCATGCAAGTCTCTTCCTTTATTTTTTCCCTGTTGGTGAATAGTAACTTTCCACCACAATAGATGGCGCAGCACTCGACAAAACTTTGTGGCTTCGGACTTAGTACAGGAGATTCCATTCTTCCCCGTATTAAAACTATTTATCTATGGTTTTATTGTATGACTCAGGGATATGTGTCATATATAACGTTAGATTTTTTAATCTTAAGGTGTAGTCAAAAAAATTTGTTATTGTTGAACTAAAAGTTAATACGTTGCTGGGGCTCTGTATTTCATAACCAAAATATTAAATATGTATCAAAGAACACTATTCTAGCTCGACAAATCCTGCTTAATCGTAAGCAACATGCAGACGAATCCATCTCTGATTATATAATAGCTCTTCCACTATCCGCGAAGGACTGTAAATTTGAGGATGTTACTGCTAAAGACCAGGAAGATCAAGCAATTCATAGCGCTTTAATTTTTGGCCTGATTTCATGTAAAATCCGAGAGCGGAAATCTCTAAGCTTACTCTTTCTGAAACCATCAATTAAGCAATCGCCCTGGAGACCCCTCAAAAGAGCGCGAATACTGTTCTGTCAGGTACTTTGGCTGATGGCAACCCTGTAACGTCTGACGGATGGCGGACCTGAGTTAAGTAAGCTGGGGATCGGGGGAATGACAGATAACGTAACTAGAGACTGACGGTTAAAGGTGAATATTGAGAAGCGACTGTAAACTAGAGTAAGCAACGGTTTTGAGATAAATAAAGTATCTGAATAATAGACAATCCCAAAAGTGTATTATTATCGAACCCGCAAACATAACAAATACTATCTCCAATAACTAACCGTAACTGAGTGCTATATCTAAAGATTATTATTATTATTATATTTAGACAAGGGCAGAGGGACAAGTCCCTATTGTGCCCAAAAAACAGATAATTACATAAGTAACCTACTAGTAGGTAAATAACAGAAAAATAAGTACAATATAAACAATACACCAAATAAACTATAGGTGCTCTAGCAGTGCATGATCAAGTCTGTTTTTAAACGAGTTAGTAGATGGTGCAGAAACTGTGGATACATCAAGATTATTCCAGCTGTCGAATACCCTGTTAGGTAAGAAGTTCTGTCTTGATCCGACGGTAAAGTTTTATTTTTTGAGTTTACAAAAGTGTCCTCTAAGGCGGTCATCTGGATTTAAGGTGAACATCATATCCAGATTACCAAAATTAAATTTTAATATTTTAAAAGTGGTAATGAGGGCTCCGCGGTGTCTGCGAAGTTCAAAGGAAGTTAGGTTGGCCATGGAGAGTCTTTCTTCGTAGGAAGGTCTTCGCTGTCCCAGGGACAGTCGAGTGGCTCTCCTTTGAACATTTTCCAAAAGATTTTTATCGCGAACTAGGTCTGGGTACCACGTTGGACCGGCGTACTCGAGAATTGGTCGGACATAGATAGTATACAGTTTGCAAAACGACTGAAACGAAACACTCGAAAAGCACTTACGAATGAGATATAGTCTGGTATTCGCGCGCTTACAAACTGAAGTTATATGATCAGACCAAGTTAGGTTACTATTTACGATAATTCCGAGGTCGTTATAGGAAAACACAGAATTTAATGGTCGACCGTCTACGAAGTACGGTAGTAGTGGGTTGTTTTTACCAATTCGGAGCACTACACATTTTTCCGTGTTCAACGGAAGTAGCCACTGGGAACACCATCTGAAGATGGAGTTTAAGTCCAGTTGGAGGGTTTGTTGGTTGGTGATTGGATCCGTATATATCTTTGTGTCGTCAGCGTAGAAAGATATTTTATTAGTTATGTGATAAGGAAGATCGCTGGTGTAAACTGTGAAAAGCAGAGGACCAAGAACAGAACCCTGTGGTACTCCACTTTCCACCAGTCTATCCCTTGAGAATTCTTCGCCAACTCTTACTTTGAAATATCTGTCTGTTAGAAAGTCGTCAATCCAGCTAAGTAAAGAGCCGCGAATGCCGAAGTGTTCCAGCTTGTGTAGAAGTCTGCGCCTGGGAACACGATCAAAGGCCTTGGAAAAGTCCAGATAGACAATATCTACTGGCTGCCGATCGTTAAGAGATGATGTCCAGTCATTAACACAGTGTAGCAGGTTGGTTAGGGTGGAACGGCCGGCGACAAATCCGTGTTGTTGCGTTGGAATCACATTTTTCAGGATAAGAAATTTGGTCATCTCCTCCGAAATAATGGCTTCCATGACTTTACTGACCACTGGCAGCAGACTAATCGGGTGGTAGTTATTGGAATCAAGTTTGTTACCTTTTTTGAATATGGGGGTGATAGATGCTAATTTCCAGTTGGGGGGAATGGAACTTTGAGTAAAGGAAGTCTGCATAATTAACGACAGGGGAGTTGCAAGCGAGTTTGCGCAGCTTTTTAGGAGTTTGGGAGCTAGACCATCTAAACCAGGTGATGCGTTAGTGCGAAGTTGCAGTAAGTGCTGTTTTATACGGTCTGGTGTAAATACTACATGTTCTAAAGATGCCTTGAGGCGAGGACAGTTAATTAATGGGAGGTTGTCATTATTGAGTTCTTGAGTGAAAACTTGTGAGAAAGCGTCTCAGAAGACTCTTTATTAGAAGAGCATACAGTATGGTCGGGTTTTTGAAGTAGGGGAATGGAAACTTTTGATGATAGGGACGATCGTATATATTTGAAAACCCTTTTACTGTTACCACTGGAAATGATGTTTTCTTCAAACTTTTGTCTTAAAGTTTTGAGAGAGAGTTGAAGGGTATTAGAAAATCTGCGATGATTCAGGAAGTCACTCAGAAGCTGTGTACGCTGATATTTACGCCAGAGGCGCCGTTTGTGTTTGATACGTTGTAGTGCTGCGTGGTTTATCCAGGGTTTGAGATGGTTTTTATAAATCTCACGGACAGTGGTGTGCGCAGAGATTGTCCTGAGAGTAATATCATGAAATGCGTCCCACATTAACGAGGGATCGGATAAATTTGTGAAAATAAAGTCCCAATCAAGTCGGGACAGCTGTGAATCAACTTCAGAAAAATCAGTAGTAGCATAAGTTGTGATTTTATTTTTGCCCGGTAATGTCTGGATAAACTGAACGTGGGCAGTTATGACTGCATGGTCTGATTTTCCAACAGGAGAGTCTATTTCGAGAGATGAGATTAGCTATTCATCATTGGTGAGTATGAGATCTAGAATGGAAGGTTGATTATTAATTCTGAATCTTGTGGGTTCTGTAATAAGTTGAATGAGGTTCGAATTTGCAACGAAGTTTTTAAATAAGTTTTGTGAATTTACGACTTCTGACAATGAGGTTATCGGCCAGGATATTTCTGGGAAGTTAAAATCTCCAGCAATGATGAGGTTATCAAGAAGTGATAACTCTTCGAGATTTTCAAACAATATGTTGTCTATCGCAAGTTGTGTATCCGGGGGACGGTATGTACATACCAGGTTAAGAGAAAATAAATTTTTAGCAATATTTACGTGTATACTATCTATCCCAGGTATGTCTAATAGTTTAATTTTAGTAGAAAAATTTGCGGTAATATCGTCAGATAAATAAATGCATACACCTCCACCGACACGATTTTCTCTATCTTTACGATAAATTGTATAGCCAGTAATGTTAACTAAGGAGTCTGGAGTTGATGGTTTAAGCCAGGTTTCGGTAATAAAAATAATTTGTGGTTTAAGAGGTTGCACTGTGCATGTGAATTCGCCAAGTTTAGCGTGAAGTGAGTTTAAATTTGTGTATAAAAAGAGCCAGTCATTGAAATTGTGGGTAGAAAAGTTATGAACGAAATTTCGAGATTTTTGGAATGCCGTTGGTGTACCTGATTGTCAGATCATGTTCGCCATTATTTTTACGAGTATCTAGTTCACTTCGAAGTTCTCTTAATCGTTGTTGTTGTGTGGGCGTCTTGTCATCTATTATAGAAAATTTGTCAGAACGCTTCTCCTCGAGAAGTTTGGATTTATTTCTCAATATGTTCTTGGCATGGTGTTCTGAAGGCATTACTACTTTGATCATGCGAGGAAACTTTTGGTTGGTTTTGCTGACTCTGTAGAAGGTAATTGGGGTTTCATGACATCCGACAGTATCCAAGACAAGCTTAATTTTATTCGTGTCATCATCCTTCCTAAGTTGAGCATAAGTTGATCTACCGCCTCATTTGCGATGTTGTCCGTGAATTCTGTCGAATTAACTGCATCGAACTGACTCAGTTTATTATTTAATTGAGTTAATTGATCATCAAAGTCGCTTATTTTCTTGTGCTAGGCTAGTTGACAACCTCAGATGTAACAGACAGAGATTTAGATAATCTAGCAGTGGCTTCAACGTCCGGAGCTTTTCAAACTGCTCTCCGGCCTCATCTTCACTTCCATCACAATTCGACAAGCGCTGTTTTTTTTTGTGGCAGGAATGTGAACCCGAGGTTTAGATTTCCAACAAGTAAGGCAATTTGCAAAAAGTGCTCGAAAAAAGGTCATTTTGCAAGCGTTTGCAGGTCCAGGCATATCAACATGAACTCCGTATCAGTCAAAGAGTCCAAGAGCTCTAAGGATTGTCAATTCTACAGCGGAGCTATTTCTGCTGCATCTTCTTCAAGCCTTAGAAGTGATCACTGTAAATGCACACAGAGCTGATACCGGAAGTTCGGTTACCTTCATCAACAGTAAATTCGCCCGTATCTTAAACTTACGCCAAGAAACCCTGCCAGCAAACTGTAAGTCTTGCCTCTATGAACCCAGTCTCATTCGTTGAAGGCGTATGCTTTTCCACCATTGTAATTAGCCATAATTGACAATTTCTACGCTGATATCATCGTAGGCCACGACTTACTCAAACAACATTTAAGCATACAATTTATTTTTGGAGTACCTTAAGAACCCTTACAAATCTGTAATGTACTACAAGCTTCCCTTTCACCGGCCTCCGTTTTTATTAACCTTTCGCCCGAAATCCAGTCCATCGCTGTAAGGAGCAGGCGGTAATCCAAAGACTTCATGAAATACGGAATATCTAAAATTTTTGAAGAAAACAAGTATCCCCTGGTGAGCACAATTCATCATAGCAGGAGAAGCAAAACATCACAAACGACTAGTAATGACCATTAACAAGTTTACGGACTCAGATGCATTCCTCTTGCCAAATATCGAATCACAAATTTCCAGTGCAATGAGGGTTTCTCGCATCAAATTTCACACAGATTCCCCGATTTACCCCCTACTATTTTTTACGGGGATATATGAAAATCAAAATTTATGCCACACAGCGCGGGCCTTTATTAAATGTGATTTACGTCAGCGAATTGTTCAGGAATGTTTTCAATTAAACCCAGAAATGTTGTATAATGTGCGAAAAGCTTTTGAAGCTCGATTGAATGATTGTATGGAAACCAATGAAAGTCAATTTCAACCCTTTATAAAATAATTGATTACTGTTATGATTTTTTCTAAGAATTAAACTGTTTCTATTGGAAATTGAAATTTGTAGTATATTTGATAAGCTGGTTATTTACAGTTTAGCGTTTTTAACGGTTCTTGTGAACACATACTTAGTTTTAAAATTTGTAGGTTGCTGCGGTATTTCAAAAGAGTCGGAGGTATTCAGAAACTGTATTATATCATTGGTAGTAGATTCTGGGTAATTCGTGCCACCTTGTGTTTGAGAATCTGCTTCAGTTTGATCGCTATCCCTAACTGTTGGCATTTCTTTTTCTTCGCTACAATGAGCTAAGTGTTTCAGAGATACTGTCAGTTCTCGGCCATTCTGAAGACGGACAAGGGCATGATTAGAGTCTCCTTCTAATAGATCTACTTCATCGATGAGTGGTTCATATTTAGATAACCTCACTTGACGACGCATAAGTACTTTTCCGAGAGTCAACAACCATGATGGGATCGACTCGCCATTTGGTGACCTCCGGGGATGTTGAAACATGCGTTCATGTCGAGTTTCATTAGTGGCAGTACAAAGAAGTGACAGGACAAAATGAAGGGCATCTTGAAGAATAATTTCCCATTGAGAGGTCTTTAGCATACGGGACTTGAGTGCCAACATAATAGTCTTCCAGATTGTACCATTATATCTTTCTACTTGACCATTTCCTTGAGGGTTATAAGGTGCAGTGCGACTGGTCGCCATGTTAGTATCTTTTAACTTCATCAGATATAAAAGAGGAGTCTCTATCATAATGGATGTAGGATGGTATTCCGAATATAGTAAAAAGATTATGTAAATTCTGTATTACCGTCGCTGCTGACACATCAGAACATGGGAAGGCAAAAGGAGAAGAGAAGATGGGGGAGGATCAATTTCATTTTAGATCATTTTTTTGCATCTTTTTAGATATTTCTAATCTCTTTAGGCTAGTTGACAACCTCACATCTCGACAGTTACGAACCAATGCTGAAATGAGGCTACCGAATAATGAAAGAGTTGGGATTGAGTGACCGAGCGGGAAAAAGGAAAACCTTGGTGGCATAAAGCAGCAGATTTTGATGTAGAAACACACTCAAATCATTTCCGTCACCTGATTATTCGAGGTACCAAAATATGTCCATAATCGATATTTTCGAATAGTTCATAAACGACGAAATTATTCAGCATTTGGTAGAAGAAACCAGGCGATATCCGTTATTTTCGAATTGTCTCGATCCAAAGATAGTAGCGGGGGAAATCAGACGCTTTTAACAATTTTATGTCTAAGTGGGTATAATAATTATTGGGATTCAAATGATGACATGAAAAATATCGCGGTAACACAATCTATGCATAGGGATAGATTTCTACAAATTTGTTGTTTCTTACACTGCACAATACCAAAATTGATAATAACGACAAAGCTTGGGAAATACGTTCTTTGATCAAAATGGTGAAGACGAGGTGTATTGACAATTTTGTTCCCGAAACCCATCTAGCATATGATGGAAGTATGGTCAAATATTTCGGACGTCGTAGCTGCAAGCTGTGTATAAGATTTGGGTATAAAATGTGGAGCCTCAACACAAACGACGGCTGTTTAGCAAATTTTGAACTGTACCAGGGCAAAGGACCAAACGTCAATACGGACTACGAAAAATTATTTCGAAAAGCTGCTAGTCCTTCGTTAGTACTTCTAAATGAAATGCCTCAGGAAAAAATGTAGTTGCCGATTAATTTTTACGTGGACAATTTGTTTTCTAGTGCAGTATTATCTTCGTTTTTAAAATTCCGCGGCTATTCGGCTATTGGAGCTATTCGGGAAAATCGGGTCCCACGAGACTGTCCTTTGCTAGCCAAAAAATCGTTTGCAAAAAAAACTCGACGGTATTCTGGAACAGGAATGGAGAAAACTGACGGCCATCTCTATAAAAGATGGTTGGATAACACAGTCGTCACTATGATTTCCACATCGTGCGGTGCCCAGCAGCAAAAAAAACATAATGATTCAGAGGCTAAAGGTAATCGAGAAGTACAATTTTTATATGGGCGGAACTGATCAGATTGATCAAAATATTAGTTGCTGTCGGATAGAAATTCGTGGGAAAGAATGGTAGTGGCCCCTAATTACATGGATGCTAGATGTAACTATGCAGAATAGCTATTTATGGTATTTTTATTTTTGTAAACAGATGCATAACCAAGCCATAGAAGCAGACAACAATTCACTACCAAAGAAATAGGAAAGAAAGTACTCAGGTGAATACAGTAATTAACCGGTAAACAATAAGGGTCAGGAATCCTTTAGCCGGTGCGGTAACCTCCTCAGGCACTGAGTCCGCTGCCGGCTTTTGTCTACCAATCCATCTTACTAACACCCCCCCTAACGAACGGAACTACTCTTCTGCTCCATTCCCCATCCGACAACGACATGTTGTCAAAACGCTTCCCCATCCAAACCAGGAACCGTAAATCCGCAGCACCCTCAATTTCTACTATCGATGAATTACCAACCAACAATAACTCTCAAGAATCCAAGAGCTTGAACGTAAAGTTGAAGCTCCCTAATACCAACTTACAGTAGCCTGCTGAAAAATCGATTCATACCAAAAACAGATCCCAACAAGAAATTCATCTCCTGCCTATTCTGCGAGATACCATGCCTCACACCATTCCCACGAAACTCATTCATCACACTTAACCGTTGATTCTACTACAACCAACCGTAAGGAGCATGAGGGTAATTTCACTCTCTTAGGAACGGAACAGGAAAGTACGAAAAATCCCAACCCCAACCAACGCAGTAACACCCGACAACCCCTAAATACCCAACAACTCCGACCTTCCCAACAACCTCGACCTTACTCTAAACCTTAAACATCCGATACTTTCCTACAAAATACGTTTCCCAGAGGGAGCTATTCAATCTCCTCAACACTAAGGAGCTGTTCAGGGGGGATATCTCCTTAATAGTTGACAATTATTCTCGTCAAATTGCTAGGAAACAGTTTCTTATTAAACAACCCAAATTTACCCGATAAAAGACAAACCACTTGCTCAATTATAAGTGAGAAAACTCATGTCCAGTAGTGTGTCCTTCCAGTAGAATAAACTTCAAAAGATCTTCTTTAATCGTAAAATCACTAAAAACCATCGAACACGACTATCTGGGCAGTGTCAACGACATCCAGTTGAAGTGAAAAATAAACACAGTTATCTAAGTCAGTTCTTAACTGTGAAAAAATATCATTGTTCATTACTTCTACACGTCTCTCATCACTGTATTAGCAGAAAGTTGCATAAATTTTATAGCTGAAACTATCTCGTCTTTATTTCTAAAGATGGCAAATAACGAATCAGCAGCTTCTAAAAACGCCTGTTTTACCATTTCCCCGCCTTTATAAGGTTTCTTTTTTTGTGCAATTATCTGGGACACACGGCTGCAGACTTATTTTTGTCGACTGTTCTTAAAAATAGTGATTGCTTTTTTAACAGTTTCAGTTTTTCCTTTCTGGCGGCAGAATGTAGTGGGAATGATTTTTCAAAATTAGAATGTACAGATTTATGATGTCTCTCAATATTTCATTTTTTAGCAACGGAGACCGAAGTATTACATAACAAACACACATTTTTATCTTCAACTTCTGTAAAAAAGTATTGTTCTTCCCATTCCGAATGAAAGTGGTATGTCCTTCACCTTCTTACAACTGCTTGCCATAATATTATTTTTTGTTGTTCTCTACTAACCCAACCGCTGGACGTTGGTTCCGCATTCAGTTTTAAACTAAGCGCAGCAATGTCGCCGCACCGTGCGTATTTATCCCGTTCAAAACAATCCTGATCGTTCTCGAACACTAATGCGCTAGTCCGGCTGGCCGGTTCTAGCCGATTCTAGCTTGATGGCGTCAGCGGCAGATCGTTCACCGCAACCGTTGCCGTTGTTTATGTTTAATATTATGACAATTAGATTTTTTTGTGGAATTTTCGTAAGCTTCTCAAATTTTTGCAGTTTGTATTTTTTAAATTAAAATCGTTGTGAGATCTACCAGAATTGCCTCCGCGAGCAACCGGTAGGTAGCTCGCGATCGACAGGTTGGCGACCACTGCCATATGGCAACAATAAATTTTGAAAAAACCTGAATTCCAATTATGTGTTTATATATTTTTCCTTCTTTTGAAAGGGTTTAAAACTAGTTCAAAGCCAAAAAATTATCAAAAATAATAATTCCGGCGCTAATGGGTTAATATATTATTCCTAAAAAAAGGTCTTTAGAAAGCTATGCACATTTTATAGTCGATATTATTGATGAGCTGTGCTTCTTTAATTCTATATTCTGTCAATAGTGTCAATGTTTTGACTTATTCAGTGTCACCAACTTAGTATTTTTTTGTTAAATTCAATGCAGCCAACGTAAATTGTAACAGCAATCATTCTAATAAATATCTTCCAGAACGGCTAGAAATCTATTTTGTTTTCCTATATCCGTGGTCGCATAACACATAACTTGACACATAATATGTATGTGATATGATATTTGATAGTACACGTGAAAATGGTGGTGAGTGGAGGGATTAAATTTCATAGAATACTTAAAGTTGAGTTGAAATAAAATACCAATTTTTAGCTGAATAAAGAGAATAAGTACAACTGTCAGAATCTGATCTTTTTTCATTATGAAATATGTTAAATATTGAATTAACGCGTTGAAAAGTACAGGAACATTTTTCAGGACACTCATACGGATACATTTCGAATACAACTACCTAGAGATAGATATGACCGGTGAACTTATGTTGCTTTCCATTTTCGTAGTTATTTGAATTCCAATTATTTGACGATCAGTTTAAAAAGATTATATTAGGTACTGGTTTCCTACATGGACCAATAGAATTGATGAAACAGATAGTGAGCAACACCTATTTTGACATATTAATACATTGCCTCATCTCACCATTAATAGTCTATGGTTTAAATATAAATTTTGCAATGACAATCTAAGACACTAATGATCGCAACGTAAAACAAAAAATTGTTTACCAGTTTAAAACAAAAAAAGAATAAATCACTTCAGAAAATATCTAATCATGTCCGACAAGCAAATAAATTCATGTGTTAAATGCGATGAAAAAATAAAAGACTTGGAAGAGAAATGTTTGAAGTGTAATGGAAATTGCAAGAAGAGCCTCCACTATACTTGCAGTAACTATAACACCTCAGAATTGGAGTTCTTGGAAGTTAACAAGAGCAATATTAAATGGTTCTGCGATGTTTGTTCCCAAAGTAAACAAGAAATCAATGTTTGAGAGTAGTTTCTAGTTCTACTGTTTTAAAGTTATATAGTTTAAATATTCCCAGAATTTTCAATTTCAAGGATCTCAATGGTTATATTCCGAAAATGTGAACTGAGACGGATTTGTGAAAACTTTGGTAATATTTTTAGTTGATGATATTCTGTCAGATATGTTGAGATTTTAATAAAAATGTGATTTAATAGCTTTAGTATTTTTATTAGATATTCAGGTAACATTAAAACTTGAGCTCCAACAAATCAGATTTCAGAATTGAGCAAATCAGTCAAGTGATCTCTTTCTGCATCGTTTTTGTAGAAGTGGATCTTCCTACCGAGGTTTTTATATAACTTTCTTTGATTTCATGTACCATTTTTATGATTAACTTGATACATTTAGCGATTCCGTAAATAAAATGACAACTCTGTCAAGTTTAGATTAATATTTTAAATTGTCTGAATATTTTCAGTATAGTGAATTTATTTTGTTTAATTATATTTTTGTTCACACTCTTTTTGTAGTTAAAAGTATTTAAAAGCTAACATAATGATGAAAGACTTTCTCAATGTATCTGATTACGTATTAATGAAACAAGGAACATGTTTGCTTAAGAAACATATTGGCAAAAAGTGAAGAAGACATTTAAATAGGATAAAATTATTTGAATTGTACGTCTCATCGAATATTTCCTTCTTTCAACCAAAATTGAAGATTTTCTTTATTAGAAAAACTGATCCTATGTTCCATTGAAATAGAATTAGAAGAAACATTCATTTGATTTGTTTTCTTCATTATAATTGGTTCTTATTTTCACATTAAATTTTCATATTGATATTATTAAGTGTTTTCCTTTCGCAAACAAAGTGAAATGAAGTGAAATAATCACATCGATTCGTTTTTTGAAAGGAACGACTGAAAGCTTTGACTGGCCCCTCAGATAAATTCATCCTGAAAACTTTATTTAATCTGTCATTTGTAACAGAAATTGTTACCCAAATAGAAATGTTTATGGAAGTAAGTACATGTTAGTATATTTATACGCAATGCGGTAGGTTACACATATAAATTTTAGTATTCTAGTTCATGCTCTAGCAGCGATCTTGCCTCGTTCAAGACGAGACCACGATTTTTCTATTACATTAACGGAAAATCCAGAATATGTTATGAAAATACCAGTCAAAATAACAATTTAACCTCACTTTCACGAGAGATGTGAAATAATCAGTAACTGCATGTGCTTGAGCCTTGTGATACCAACTGAAGTGAAGTGATTAGATCTGATATTCGTGTCGAAAGGAAAGCAAGTATTATATGCGAAATTTCGTTTTCAAAATTATCAGGATTGCTTCATAAATATTCTGTCGATGAGATTTTGACATAAGTATGTATGGCTGCTGTCTAATTTGACATTGATAGTTTGTTTATTGTAATTTTGTCAAACGTATCTTCATAAAATATATAAAATAAAGTATTCTCGAGTGGTTTCTTTCACTCAATTGAGAGGAAAAAACCCGAACATACCCCTATGGATTTATAGAGGATTAATAGAAGTGTAAACCCATACCAATGTATTCTTGTGAAGACCAATCTGATGTTAGTTTTTTCTATAGATTGATAACTCTTAGTTGAAGTTATTTCATTAAAACACACAGATATTCCCGAACTTTTAATGAATACAGTAGAATTGTTTTACAATAATGAAATTGCTAAAGCTGCATTTATTGCTTGTCACTCAAGCAAATTGTTACGTAAATGTCAACATGGCGTCTGTGGGGGCATACACAGCAACTTTATTTTCTACAGAGGAATAAGCATTCTCTTTAAAATGTTGGATCCACTTCAAAAACACCTCACCGGTCATCCATCCTGTTTCCTGTGCTATTCCGAGGGTCCCTAATGCTGCTTCGTCTGGTAACTCCTGTTTACAGTTTTACCTAGGGAATATGAGTGTGGGAGGGATAAAATTGCCAGCGGAGCTCATGCAGGCAACCGTTGCTATGTGTTGCCCTCTTTCAGCATTAGTGATTAGTACGACTTGTTTTTATACTGTTGATGAGCCTGAGTGATATATTAGGATTCCTAGACTTGAATCCAAGCAACCAATCCCAGCCAGCCATTTTAGTAGTTCGGTTGAAACGACTTGTTATTCCAATCCGTTCCGCTAACTGGTATGCCAGAGAACGGACATCATTACAAGACAAGCCACACAGACTGGACTCCAATAATTTTATATGTTGCACAAGCAAAAAATGTTATTTCATAACCGCCAAGGCCCTTGTCAATGCCACTTATTTTATTTTTACGGGAAACTCTTCTTCTAAATGTAGACTAAACTAGACGGCGCATGAATTTATGAATATAGGATCAGCAAGCAATGTTGCCAACTTAAAGAAACTTCAAATGTGTCATTTTACCATAGTATGTCATTTTAGGCCAGGTTCCTCTATTACATTTTTAATTATAGGATTACGCGTATATATTAATACCTACTATATATTGCAAGCAAGGTTTAGGAAAATTTAGAAACTATACTTACAAAAACAATACATTATTTATTGGGTTTAAATTATTTATACCTGTTAAAGTTATTAACCGTGAACCTGACTATTTATTTTAATTTATTAACTTTACTAAGGAAAAACGGTAGTAACTTTTAGAAAAATGCTTTTATCAAAAAAATCGTTTTTTTTTTGACATCAATCAATAATATATCAATCTGACATTTTTTTATATTATTTTATAATCCACAATACCGTGTATAATTCTTACGTACTCTAGAACAACAACTGTTTATTCTTCCTTTTCGTACAGATAATATAATTATAGTTGACTTGAAACATTTAGTATTTTAATTAAGACACTTTTATTTTAATTTTCTCTCAATTTCTTTTTAATAAGTATTATTTGTTAAAAGTTTGTTGATTTTAACTATTTGTACACATGTATTTTAACATGCTTGTTTAAAAAACAGTACGATAAAAATTGTTGAATTGCACGCATGCGTACAAAAAAAATTGTGATGAAAAGGTCTGTTCTATTACAGATTATTGATTGAATCAATACATTTGTTAAATATCTGGACGATAATAGATTAAGGGTTAGTAATTTCCCCAAAATATAATCGATGTTTCAGTATCACTACTGATCGATTCAGAAATAATTTTTAGTTGGGAATAGAGATGCATCAAGTCAAACTAGTTTGATTTTACTCAAGAAACTTGACTTGACTTGAAAATCAAACTATTTATGTAAAAAAGTTTGACTTGAATCGATTCTTTAGGTTTGACTTGAAATCAAACTTCTTCAAACAGTTTGAATATTATATTGTGCAACGTGTTGACTTCCAATTCTAATAACTGAGAGCGTACCGTCTACCTCCTACCCCTACCGCCATTTGTTTTCATGTCTGAACCTGTACTCTGCTACTCCGCAAATCAGTTATAGTATAGTTCATATTTAAAAGGATAGATACGCTTGGCTTGTTACGTTTGTTTTGAAGTGCGTGCATTGTGCGATAATGTCGGAAGTCGAAATGTCTGAACTTGGACCTTTTTTCATGTAGCGGCTCGGAATACGTACCAGAACAAAGTGAATCTGATTTAGAAGATTTCCCCCCTGCAAAAATTACGAGAAAGAAATCTGTAGACGAGGCAAAATTAATCAACAAGAAAAAGAAATATACAGATTTTTATGATGTTGCGGCAGGCGATTCTAAAACAATGAAAATTACAAAGTGCAAATTATGTAAAAATATAGAACAACGGTATAAAATGCCAAATAGTGGAACTATAGTCTATATAGAAAGGACAAGGAATAATAAATCATTCATTTAAGTAGATTTCATAGACGTACCAAAATATATTTTAAGAGGGTATACCGTAAGGTACATTTTGTATTGAACGAATGAGTTGCAGCTATGCTAAAGAATATACGATTTAGGTCAGAGGTAACGGGATGTACTAATTTTAATAAAAAAAAGTGATAGAGGTAGAGGTCATTCGGAAGCAAAAAATGTAGTTCATTATAAAAAAATTCTACAACTTCCTCAGGACTAAGATACATAATACCGAAATGTACTTTTAAGTATTCGCCAATTACAGAACCTTTCTGTCTGTACTCTTGTACCAAATGAAACTCCTGAATCTTACGAAACCAAGCTTGACAGAGATGAAATTTACAACCAAAAAGAATTTGATCTCTGCCAAAACATTCATATATAGCGTTATGAATGCTTAGTTCAAAATCTACTACGACTTCTTTAGGTTGAAAATTTAAGCCTACTTCTTTACATTTTTGTCTTAAAATTAAAAACAAATTTGAATATGTTTGACTTGATTTGTCCGGCAGCAAACAAAAAACAAGAGGTACGTAATAGCCGTTTTTAAAACCATGAATGGTAAACATTTGGTAAAAAAAAGTTGAACAGTATTCAAAAGTCCCATCCATCAAAATACAATCCGAATTACATAAAAAATTAAGGTTGGAAAAACAGGAGAACACAATAATTTTAAATACCTGGTCTGCTGTTAATAGAAATTCCTCTTCTCGGTTCGTTCGTAATTGTAATTCACGAACACTATTAAATACTTCTTCCTGATTTTTAGGCAATAGTGTAAGTGCATCAACATCCTTCCCCTAATCCCCTAAATATCGATCAAAACAATCAAGATTTCTTCAAAATATTTAACTCAAGAAATCTTTGAAACCTTTCAGAAATATACATAATTCTATGGGCCTCCGATTTTATCTATTATAAACCCTAATGACTCTAATAGGATTAAACTAAATGGTTGCGACACAGTTCGAACATTTCAGTAATCCTCAAATTGATACAAGTCAGGTAAAATTTTATTTTGTGGCAGAGTTCGGATATGCCCGTTTATTCATAATATTTTTTATTTGTATTACTCCTATATGTAGTGTTTGGGGAATTTTTCAGAAATTTTAAATGGCAAGTGGCCTACTGTAATCGGCTTAATACGATTACACCTATTTACAGATTATTCGATTATTGAGAGGGATTTTCCAAACAACCCAGTTTTCTTAGAAACATTATCGGGAATATTATTTTAAAAGAAAGTAGGTACATTAAATCAGTACTTAGTATTAGTTCTTTGAGTAAAGTTGTATGGTTGTCATAATATTGTAAACAGTTGGAATATATTTAAAACATTTGTTGAATGTTAATTGTGCAAGTACCAAACAATGTCGATAAGCCAAGGACCATCTAAACGACCAAAAACAGGTCCATTATCTTTAAATGAAAAAACTCTGATATTGAATTGTTATATATCATTGAAAAACAAGGATCCAAGTGCAAGTGTTGATGATATTGTGGAATTAACGGCTGCTATGTTGTGTGTTGCTAAATCAACAATTTATAGATTACTATAAGAAAGCAAGAATGGAACTCTTCAACCCCCTAAAACTCCTTCAGGCCGAAAACCAATTGAGATCGATTAATCATTAAAACAAAGACTAAGGCGTAAAGTCCATGGATTTTACTTACGAAAGGAAATTCCAACACTTGACAAAATTATGACATCAGTGCAAGAAGATACGGACTATCCAAAATTCTCCAGAATGACATTATGCAAACTTTTGAAAGATGTGGGTTTCAGATATACAAAACATAATAGAAAATCTCTCTTGATAGATAATCCGGAAATAGTTTATTGGAGAAGAGACTATTGAGGAAGCATTCGACATGCCAGAGAACAAAATTTGAAAATCTTCTACTTAGACGAAACATGGATAAATGCTGGATATACAGTTTCCAAATCTTGGCAAGATGAAAACATTAAAAGCGGAAGGCAGGCATTCGTGGAAGGTTTGTCGTTAGGTTTGCAGCCACCATCTGGAAAAGGAAAAAGACTTATTATTGTCCATGTTGGAAGTTCTGAAGGTTTTGTTGATGGTGGATTATTAACTTTTATTTCAAAACGCACGGGGGACTATCACGAAGATATGAATGGGGATGTCTTCGAGGAATGGTTTGTTCAAATGTTGGATCTGATTCCAAAAGGGGCTGTTATTGTTATGGACAACGCAAGTTACCATTCACGGTTACGAGAAGCATTGCCCACAAGTCGTTGGCGTAAAGCAGAGCTTTTGGAGTGGCTTATTTCGAAAAATATTAAGTTTCCAAAAGATCCACTAAGGAAAGAACTTTACAGAATTGCAAAAATGAACAAAAATAAATACAAAACCTACATTGTAGAAGAAATGGCTTCTTCTCGTGGTATATCAGTTCTTCGACTTCCCCCTTATCATTGTGAACTTAATCCCATAGAATTAATATGGGCTCAGGTAAAGGGGGAAGTTGGAAAAAAAATACTACTTTTAAAATAAACGATGTTGTGAAATTGTTTGAGAGTGCTGTAAGTCATGTGAGTAAGGAAAATTGGACAACCTGTATCGAGCATGTTATCAAGGTAGAGGCAAATATGTGGAAAATTGACAATATTTGTGATGATTTAATCGACCCTATTATTATTAATGTCAACAACGATTCTTCCTCTTCCGAGTCGGATATAGAATAAAATGTAAGTAATAAATGTATTCCAATAATTATTTCTTTTCATTTTTTATTATATTATAATTTAATACGTATTTTTGTCCCAAAATACACACCACTGCATTGCGTTATTGCTTATCTGCTAATCCTTTAACAATGAATAAACCCTAAACTTTGCTACAACTGAAACAAATACGGGGTCGTTCTACCTGGTTTTTAGATTTACGGAAGAAATGTAATTTAAAGTAAGAGATTTATCAAAAATTTCATGGTGCTCCCTGTAAAGGTTTTGCATACTTAATTAGGGTTTATTACTCCTCGTACTTTTTGTACATACTATAGTTACTCCGCTTATCCAGAAAGAATTTCCGCAGGAAGCAACAACTTCTGGAACAAGTAGTATTTGTGGTAATAACAACATAGAACGTTGGATCCAAAATTGTAAAAATGACCTGGTAAGTTTTTATACAATTAACCCTAGAACCACAACTATGTTACCCCACTTTTTTATGACTGCGCCCGTGATTTTTGGCCAGCATCTACCTTCATAATAAATTTACTTAAGAGGCCCCACTGTAAAAGAAGAAATATCAAACTTCGCCCAAAAATACCAACAGAGACTGCAGCAACACCCCAATAATTTAGCAAAGTCCCTCAGGAGAATACCGGCAAGAAGAAGATTAAAACGTTATATTGTTAGTGATTTACCAACAAGATTTTAAATGTATATTTAAATTAATGTGCACAATACCCTAGAGACAAATAATTTTATATTTTATATAAAATATTTAAGAATAGAGTATGGTTATAGGACCATTGCTCTGCATGTTAATGTGATTAGTGACAAACTATTTACCTATTGTAATTTTAATTTACAGATTGTAAATAAATTGGGAAGTTTAAAAAAAAAAAAAACTTAAGAGGCCTCGATATCACGTGTTAAATTCGAACGCCGCGGTCACTATAGTCGCCTCTATTGTATAGTAATTCACCATATTTTTCAACTTTAAGAATGCCGTCTAAAAACTATTTTGAGTTGATTTTGACCTGAAAACGTGGTGAATTACTATACAATAGAGGCGACTACAGCGGCTGTTGCGCGGCGCGGCGTTCGAGTGATGTCGGGGCCCCTTAAAGTCTCCATTTATATATTTATATAAAAACAAAAATTGTTTTTGTTTGTTTGAGAATTCTACTGGGCAAACTCTGGATTCGGAGACAGGGAAAAATAAATTTATGGATCTATTAGTGGAGTACACTGTAAAAAAATATTTGCCATTTAACTTCTTTGAAGATGATATAACCCACCAACTATACAAATACATTAATCCAAACTTAATTGTTCCTTCAAGAAACCAGTTGGTCACGAATATTTTCCAAATTTGATGTTTTGAAAAATTCAGTAAAGATACTTTTAAATGCTTGTGACTCAAAAATTTCGTTTACGATAGATGGATAAGTGTTTGAGTTAACGTCTGAAGAAAACGAAGACGAAGACTCTGATACTAGTGATAATGAAAATACAAGATCTGAAAATACTGCAGCAATTGCAAAGGTTAAGGTAATTTGTAAAAAAAATAAAAACTCCGAAATGTTAAGATTAAACTTCGCAAAATTTTGCGACTTATTAAATTTACACATGACCCTTCCCAAACTGGAGGTAAAAACCAGATGGAAGTCTACATTGGAAATGCTATCCTGGGCGTTACAATTCAAACGTTCGATTAATATTTTTTGTGACAATACCAATACTCTTTTACATTTTCGAATACACGATACAGAATGGAATGTTATTGAAAGAACATGTAAGTATTTACAAAGTTTCAAAACACTAACTAGAATTTTAGAAGGAGAGAAATATTCTACCCTTCCTATGGTGGTCATTGGGATCAATATGCTACTCGACAAACTAGAAAGATGGGCGCATGAACTAGATAATAAAGAAAATAGAGAGGATCTTGATGCAAAAATAATTCTTGCCCTTCAGGTAGCTCGCGATAAAATTGTTAAGCATTACAGTAGGACTAACTGGATATATTGTATCGTTTTGATTTTGGATCCTCGTCATAAAATTGACACATTTTCTTTAACGACATGGGGACAATCCTTAAAAGATGAAGCCATCAAGAAAGTTATAATAGTATATTAAGTACCAAGTGTCAAAACGATTACTTTAGTCACAAGTTTCACTAGGAACGAGTGAAGCGAAGCGGAACGAGTTCCTTGTGAAACGAGTGACTAAAGACGTTTTTAACACGAGGTGCTTACTATACTTTTTCTTCGCCCGCGGGAAGGAAAACATTATATTATATTTGAATTATATTCATTACCTGACGGACGATGACTGACAGCTGACTGATAAATCAAATGACGCAGAATAACAAAATTATCAAAGAGCATGAAATTTAATATTCAAAATATACACTTGATTTGACGTTTAAAAAACAAAAGATAAACGAGATGTGACTTTTCGCATTTTAAACACTATTGTTTAAAGAGTCGTTTTGTGCATGTCAAACCCGTATTCAAAGTGCGGTTTTAGTAGCGGAAGTAGAAAAAGAAAATTATTATTCACCTCACAGTGACAAAGAGTCACCCCAAACCCAAATTGAATGTACAGTCAGTGTGTTCGAAAAAAAGTCTGATGAAGTTACTGATTTTGATATAGACTTGCTTGGACTTTTACAATCATCTCCAAAAATAAATAGAAACGAAAATTCATGGAGATACGAAATCGACAAATACGCAGCTGAATCACGAGCAGACAGTACCGAGGACATATTAAACTGGTGGAAACGGCACGAAACTGCATTTCCCACTTTACCAAAGATGGCAAGAGACTTTCTAGCCACCCCAGCAACATCATCCTGCATAGAACACTATTTTTCGAGAGCTTCTTTGATAGTCACAAAAAAACGAAACCGATTAAATGACCAGTCTATTAGAACATTAATGTGTTTAAATTCGTGGCTTCAACAAGAATCCTTAACAAATATCACACAAGGATCGTAGGAAGAGGTTACTATGTAAGATATTATTGATTTTTAAGAACTTTACTTTTCACAAAGAATTTTGAGGTGACAAAATCGAAATGATCAAAAAATTTTTTTGAAATAATGTATTTTCTTTATGTATGAAAAAATGTATTTTCATTTTGTTTAAAATAAATGTATTTGTTGTACCTACTTACTAAATTTAACATAAATATTTTACCCATTCAAGGTATATCTACTAAATAAATTATTTTTCAAACTCTCTCTTATTTCAATATATTATTTCTGTCCTGGAATATCTTTACAAATATATTATAAACTCATTAGTACGCCAGTGGAAGAATCAGAATATCAGTGAAATGGAGCGATCGATCTTTGATGCCAATACAAAGTACATACTTCAAAACGGAACAAGAATTAGCCGCAAAACTAGTCCTGGAAAACATCTACACTCTCTTTCACAGAGATTCTTGGCTATTCACAGTGTGAGTGGAGAGTCTCTTTCATGAAATATATATGTGGGTGTGAAAAATTACCGAATTTCCTCCGTTATTGAAGTAAGAGTTAAAATAACATACACTTACCGAAGATCGGAAATTACGTAATTCTAGAACTTTTACTCGAAAAATGTAATGTTGATATAAATCCAAAGAATGTCACAACTTTTTATGGATATTTAAATAGATATAAATCGGCAAGTAGCTGCGAAGATGTAACAAAAGGAAGAAGATAAAATTTCCCAATTTTAGAGCATCAAACCAAGAATTATTTCCTGAACAACCATTTTAGAAATTTATTACTGTACGTGATGAGATTTAAAAGCTCACTTCTCAATCGTTAGACAGTTGCACTAGCTATATTTTATAGCTTGATATTTTATTACTGGAACTAAGCGGATGAAATGCTTCGATTTTTAAGCCAGCATTTATTTGGTAGAGCATTTTCATATTTAACAGACATGAATATCATATTAATCAATAATATAAATATAGTTTATTTACGATAAAAAGACAATGATGTCATTTTTAGTTACTTTCCTGCTTATCAGAATAAATATGAATTTACCAACCGTGAATACAACTTATCCTCAACAGCCTGGGCAATTTACAGCTAACGGGTTGGCAAAACTTAAAGACGTTGTCAAATCAACTGGTAAAATTCCCCAGTTTGTTTTGACGTTTATTGACATTCGATCATCGGCTATTAGGTTTGTTCGCGGTCCAGGTCCGCAACTGATTGTGGATAGTTGAAAGATCAAGTAGAGACTCTGCGTTTGCACATGCGTAGTTTAAATCTCTTCTCTTCTTCCGCCTCCTCTTTGATTGTTTATTGTTTTGGTCAAAGATAATCTTTATGCCCCCCCATACATCTCTTGTCGCCTTTATGTACGGTTTTGATTTTTAATAAAAAAAGTGCATGGTTTTGTGGTTTTACGCAGTACTTTGTTTTTGTATTCCGAAATTTGTTAATATGAGTGATCACTTTAGCTCTAGTGATGACGATTTGGAAGAATTGTTGGACCTTATTCAAATGCCAAAAAATAACAATTTTCTTGAGGAAACTGTAGCTTCCTTTGATAACGACCAATACCTCACACATTTTCGTATAAGTCGACAAAAAACTGAGGAATTAGCAGAACGTTTTGAAAACAGTGAATATTTTCATCGCCAATTGGGAGACTCGCCTAAACTGTCATCATTAAAATTTATAACAATATTTTTATGGTATGCAGGAAACGAATCTGCAAGTTTTCGCGAT
Organism: Galeruca laticollis; assembly: GCA_963921935.1. NCBI lineage: Eukaryota > Metazoa > Arthropoda > Insecta > Coleoptera > Chrysomelidae > Galeruca > Galeruca laticollis. Next base: position 7,433,892 of record OY998176.1, on the reverse strand, counting down.
GTGTCTGACCGATTTGAAATTACAATAAAAATAGGTAAAAAAACTTTTTAAGTTAAACGGTTTTATGTTAAACATACATTGCAATGTTTAAGATAAATGTACTAAAAACCAAAAAATAATAAAATAGATACAGTCGTGGGAATTATAAACATATGCATAGACTAGACTAAAATAAAACCGTGGGGCACGTCAATTGTCTACAAATTATCGACTTAATGTGCGATAGAAGAACAGTATACGCTTATAAGTAACATTACAAAACAAAAATTTTAATCAACGATTGTAGACAATTGACGTGCCCCACAGTTTTATTTTTGTCTAGTCTATGCATATGTTTATAATTCCCACGACTGTATCTATTTTATTATTTTTTGGTTTTTAGTACATTTATCTTAAACATTGCAATGTATGTTTAACATAAAACCGTTTAACTTAAAAAGTTTTTTTACCTATTTTTATTTTTTGGTTTTTAGTTTTTATTTCGCATTCTGTTTAATTCATTTAGTGCTTCATTATTGCAAGGTTTCTTGCTAGTCGCGTCAACGGTCGCGGAAATGGATACCAATCTATCAATTTGGTGCCACAGGTCGGATCGGGATGCGGTTTTCTGCATTCTCTTCCAAAACGATTATCTCGGAATGTGTCTGGGTAGATTTTCCCCGGAGATCGAAAATTGCATCGCTGCAGGCCAAATTGCGCGCGAAAAATGCATTATCTGGGAGGCCTTTTGGAGGATTTTCAAATCTGATAAATAAGGGTCAGAACTCGCCCGGATCGGGTACTCGGGGGTTTTCGAGGCCGCTGATCACGAATATAATGTTCAAATTGACCTCCGAACACCTGGTGCACCAGAACCTGACCCTAAACGTCATCTCCGGGAGTTTTCCTGACACAATCAGAGAAGGTCAATCAAGAATCATTCTGGGGTTTTTTTTGGCCCGCTGAATCCAAATCTGGCATCGGCGAACACCCCACTGGCACCTGGTGCACCGAAACCCGGGCTAGAACGTCGTCTCCGAGAGTTTTCTTGAGAAGACTGCCAAAACCTACCCGAAAATCATAAGAGGGCAGTTCTGTGGGGCGGTGGTCCCGAATTTCGCGCCGAAAACAACTCCCCGAACACCTGGTGCACCAGAACCTGACCCGAAACGTCATCTCCGGGAGTTTTCCTGACACAATCAGAGAAGGTCAATCAAGAATCATTCTGGGGTTTTTTTTGGCCCGCTGAATCCAAATCTGGCATCGGCGAGCACCCCACTGGCACCTGGTGCACCGAAAACCGGGATAGAACGTCGTCTCCGAGAGTTTTCTTGAGAAGACTGCCAAAACCTACCCGAAAATCATAAGAGGGCAGTTCTGTGGGGCGGTGGTCCCGAATTTCACGCCGAAAACAACTCCCCGAACAGATATGCACGAAAAATGTCCGTCACTAATATGCACAAAAAATATCACTCACAGAACTATTTGTTATTAATATTAAATATATCTCGTGGCAACATGAATGCTCCAACGTGTTTCTCCTGACTGTGGATGCCGGCAGCTGCTCGATCTACGCTTCGTTAGAAAGTGAAAGGCCCGCTCGGCATGCTTCGGAGATCTTGGGGGGAGGGAGGGAATAATTCTTGTTGTTCCTGCAGCACTGGAACAACTCTTTCGAGGGCCCTACGCCAGAGTTACACATTAATAAATGTGTCAAATTATGAGACGGTTTTTGGTGAGTTTGTTGGGGTCGTGTCTGTACAACTCTCGGAGATGACGTTTAGGGTCAGGTTCTGGCGCACCAGGTATTCGGGGAGTTGTTTTCGGCGTGAAATTCGGGACCACCGCCCCACAGAACTGCCCTCTTATGATTTTCGGGTAGGTTTTGGCAGTCTTCTCAAGAAAACTCTCGGAGACGACGTTCTAGCCCGGGTTTCGGTGCACCAGGTGCCAGTGGGGTGCTCGCCGATGCCAGATTTGGATTCAGCGGGCCAAAAAACCCCCCAGAATTATTCTAGATTGACCTTCTCTGATTGTGTCAGGAAAACTCCCGGAGATGACGTTTAGGATCAGGTTCTGGTGCACCAGGTGTTCGGGGAATTGTTTTCGGCGCGAAATTCGGGACCACCGCCCCACAGAACTGCCCTCTTATGATTTTCGGGTAGGTTTTGGCAGTCTTCTCAAGAAAACTCTCGGAGACGACGTTCTAGCCCGGGTTTCGGTGCACCAGGTGCCAGTGGGGTGTTCGCCGATGCCAGATTTGGATTCAGCGGGCCAAAAAACCTCCCGAAATTATTTTTGGTTGACCTTCTTTGATTGTGTCAGGAAAACTCCCGGAGATGACGTTTAGGGTCAGGTTCTGGTGCACCAGGTGTTCAGAGATCAATTTGAACATTATATTCGTGATCAGCGGCCTCGAAAACCCCCGAGTACCCGATCCGGGCGAGTTCTGACCCTTATTTATCAGATTTGAAAATCCTCCAAAAGGCCTCCCAGATAATGCATTTTTCGCGCGCAATTTGGCCTGAAGCGATGCAATTTTCGATCTCCGGGGAAAATCTACCCAGACACATTCCGAGATAATCGTTTTGGAAGAGAATGCAGAAAACCGCATCCCGATCCGACCTGTGGCACCAAATTGATAGGTGTTCGCAGGCGTTGACGCGACTATGCCCGTTAGTTTATTGCAGTCCAGCTCCTCTATACGTAGTCCCTGCAAAGATCTTACTCTACTAAGAGCCACGTAGGCTTGACCTTCTTCAAACAGTTTCGCACCTAAGTATACGACTGCGTGATCCACAGTGCTGCCCTGCATTTTATGTATTGTAGAAGCCCATGATAGTATTAAACGCAACATTCTTCTTTCAGCCGTCCCGTAATTGTACTTACCTGGAAACTGTATGGCTTTCGGGTGTATAAGATGTACTCCGTCTCTTGCGAAATCAATTCGGACGGAAGGTACATCTGTTGCATATATCTGAGTTCGACGAAATTGAGGCCAAACGCCACACAGTCCTCAACACGATACAAAATCTTGACTTGGGTGGTGGATTCAGGCTGGATTAATCAGATACCTAAATTACAGATTCAATTTCTAAATTTAAATCTTATTATTATACGCCATTTAGTGGCTGCGCCCATATTAAATATTGAGGTTGTATAGTGCACTGTATTCTTCTTGTCAAGCCCTTTTATTTGTTGATACCCATATTGGTGGGATTGATAAAAAAATGTTATCAGCCATTTGGTAGCGGCGACCATCTTAGATTTCAATTTTGCATAGTAAATTGTATTCTACTTGTTGAGACCTTTAATTTGATACCCATGTTGATGGGATTGATAAAACCTACGTTATCCGCCATTTTGTAGAGGCCATTATCTTGGATTTTAATTTTATATAGTATATTGTATTCTACTGGTTGAGCACTTTCATTTGATACCCATATTGATGGGATTGATAAAACCTACGTTATCCGCCATTTTGTAGCGGCCGCCATCTTGGATTTAAATTTTTTATAGTATATTGTATTCTGCTTGTTGAGCCCTTTCATTTCATACCCATGTTTATGGGATTGATAAAACCTACGTTATCCGCCATTTTGTAGCGGCCGCCATCTTGGATTTCAATTTTTTATAGTATATTGTATTCTGCTTGTTGAGCCCTTTCATTTGATACCCATATTGATGGGATTAATAAAACATAAATTATCCGCCATTTTGTAGCGGCGGCCATCTTGAATTTATAATGATAATGAATAAACATATTTGTATTGTCACCAAAATCCAAAGTGTACACAAAATTTCAGATTAATCGGTTGACAGGAAGAGGGTGAAATTTGAATTACTAAATTTGATCAAAGAATAAATAAAACAAACGGGGTGAGCTAAATAAAACCGTTTAAAAAGTACTCTATTTAAAGTTATTCAAAGAGTTACTTATTTTATAAGTAACATGTCTGCAGAAATAATTGTATGACCAAATGCTAATGAGAAGATTCAGATAGAGAGACATTTAGGGAGAATAATTTTCCTGGTGTTATAGGTGTAATTGATGGCACGGATATTCGTATTGATAAAGCGGGGAATGATTCAGATTCATATCTAAACAGAAAAAGTTATTTCTCTATTCAGGTATGTCAAAATATATTCTCATACTTCTCAATTCTCAATCTTATTTTATTTTTTACGCACAAATGGTGTGTGCCCTAGAAGAAAAATTATAGACATCTTTGTAGGATTTCCTGGTTCAGTCCATGATAGCAGAATATTTATAATCATTCGCCTCTACGTAATACTTTGGCAGATAAGTGTAATGAATATTTCATTCTTGGTGATGGTGGTTATCCTTGTTTATATAACTTATTAACACCTTTTCCCGACCGAGGACAACTTACTAGAAGACAAAGGAATTATAATCATCTCTTGTCAAAAAATAGATATATTATTGAACACACTTTTGGAATTTTGAAGCAAAAATTTAGACAGTTATATTACTTAAAACTAAGATCAATAAGAGATATAACTCATTTTATTCGAGCTTGTGCTGTATTACATAATATTGCCATTGATGATTTAGAGAACCCGATTATTGATAACCAATATGAAGGAATAAATGAAGAAATTAATGACATTCAAGATGATGCCAATCGTATACAGAGAAGGATTGATATTATCAGTAACTTACCTTTTGTATTGCATTAAAATAATAAAGTTATTTGTGCGTTCGATATTTATTGTTGACTACAAATAGATCTTGAAGCCAGTGAAGAGTACACAAAAACAAATTTCTGATAAAATTTTATTATAATAAGTATTAACAACAACAAAAAATAATAAATAAAAGTAAAATATTCAAAATAAAAAGAATAGTTTAAACTTAATCAAATTGTTTGTAAACAATAAATGATAAAAAAAAACTAATAAATTCTTAAATAAAAAAAATATAACTCTTAAATTTAATAAAATGAGTCAATCACTTTTCTCTCCTATTTTATTAGATATTTCTTCCAATATCTCGTTTTTTCTTCTTTTAATTTCTACTTTTTGAATTTCTTGGTTTAACCTTTATGCATAATAAACTTTCCTATCATCTCTTATAGATTTTAATAAATTGTATTTTCCCATTTTATTGACTCAAATATTTGGTTTTTTCTCATCAGATTTACGGATACTTTGAGATGATTGACTTGTCGTAGGCCTATTATCTATAGGTAGTTCTGTAATTTCTGAATTGGATGCTCCTACCTTTTGGTTTCTTTCAACCCTTGGCGAATCTACTGTATCACTAGATAATAACGTTTCTGGATTTATATTATGTTTTTTACCTAAAATATTATGTATAGATTCGTAATACTCGAAACTCTTTGCGGGCTGCGCCCTTGATTTTAAATTTAATACGTATTTCTTATATGTTCTCTCTAAAACCCTCCATCGGTTTTCGCAATGGCCAGGAATTACATTCGCTCCTGTTAATTGTTTCATTTCTTTTGATATTTCTTCAAACATCCTCTTCATAGTTTTGCATTTTTGGGTTCCAACAAGTTTTCGGTAAATGGCATACAAATCAATTAATGTCAGAGTCTGTGCATGAGTCCATCTGAACACTTCATTATCGCTTTCTTCTCTTGCAAACAGTAAATATTCGGAGAGATCTAAAACATTACAACATATAAAGAAAGTATTGCATAGTTTAATGCATTTAAATACATACCAGTTTCTACTCTTTGGCTCATTTCTTCGTATCTATTTCATCAAATAAAGCAAAATAACAAACTAAAATAACCGTATTCATTAGCCTGCACATTGACAATTGACATGTGAAATAAAAAGAAGAACTTAACTAGGGAACAACGTTCGCGGATGTTTCCAGTTCAGATTCAATTTACAATCGCATTTGCGCATAACGTTCCATAACTGTTAGTCAGTGATGAAATGTGTACTAGTTGCAAACTACTACCGCGAACAAACCTAAATGTTGACAAGTTTTTTTGGTGCTTTTAAATTCATTGCTTCTTTGAGATTAAAAAAACAGTTATTTTCATAACTAATTATTTAGGCAAATCTGCAGTGTGTGGTTAATGAAATGCCGAAGCAGCTGAACAGAAAATGTCAAGAGATGGTAACATCTTTGTTGAGCTATTTTGAACGAGAATGCCGAAATGGGGGGCCGCTTCTCCCGCGTACTGCTGTAAGAGATGTAATAGTATTCGCTATTTGTATTCATCATTATTCATATTGTTGTTACATATTTAAATGTAAATTATTAAATGTTTTTAATGTTAGGTTAGGTTAATTAAACTTGATAATATATTATTCTTTCATAAATTGAAGTAATTATATTGTTGAGAGTTGCAGAAGCTTTTCAACTTAGCGTTACCACTGTTAACCGTATTGCCGCCAAGCATAATAGAGGTGAACAACCTAAAAGCCCACCTAAAAAGAGACAACGCATAAAACCTACTGTTGAAATTTATAACTTTGATCAAAATACTTTCCGAAATGTTATATACGAAATGTATGGAAACAGTGAGTATATTGAATTTACTGTTTTATTTTATTCACAATTAACTAACACAATATTTTTTCAGAGGAACACATAACCTTGAAAACTTTAAGAGACAAACTCCAGGAGCGTGAGCTCTTTAATGGTTGTTTAACATCACTCTGGACGATAGTGAAAAATATTAGATTCAAATACCAAAAAGATGATCCTCGTCGTGGTTTAATGGGGTTGCCACATATTGCATTGAAACGTGTACATTTTCTACATGAATAAGTCAAGATAAAAGGGAAGGGAAGGTTTATATCAATTTGTGTTTTTCTATTAGACCTGGATATTTAAAGACGGTACTGTTAGACGTTCTTGGCAAGATTCTAATCATAGAAGCGTGAAAAAAACCAAAATTGGTGGTCCAAGGTAATTGAATAATAAAATTTAGCAATTAATTTATGATGTACTAACATTCCTGCCATTTTAAGACCTTTTAAATATTTACTAGTCACACTATTTTATTTAAATCTATATAGTTTTTAATAATTGTTTTGAGCTATGCAATCTATCTAGGAAACCTAGTAGTAATTTTTTATTACCTTATTGTAGGTATATAGTATTGCATGCCGGTTCCTCTTCTGGATTTATTCCTGGAGCAGGGCTGTTTTTTTCTTCCAAAAAACAAGATGGTGATCACCACGGTGAAATGAACCGAGAAATGTTTTTCATTGGTTTGAATACCAGCTTTTAGTGAACTTGGAATAACCTGCCACAATTGTACTGGATAATGCAAGTTATCACAGTACAGTGATCAATAAAGTACCAGCATCAGCTACCAAAAAGGCTGATATAAAGAACTGGTTGATACAAAATGATATTCCTTTTGAAAATACTTTCCTCAAAACCCAATTATTGAATTTAGTACAACGGTAAGTTGATAGTAACATTTTTCAATATATTATGGCAATACTTAGATAACTTATTTTGTTTAAATATATGCATTTTTGTAGGAATAAACCACCAACAGTATATGAAGCTGACATATTATCTGAAAAATATGGTCACAAAGTGCTTCGACTTCCCCCTTACCATTGTATGTTCAACCCAATTGAACATATTTGGGGCATAGTTGAAAAAATTTATAGAGATCATGTGGGAACTGATGGTTCTTCAACAGAACAAGCAATAGTTGTATGGAAAAAGTCTTTAGAAAAAGTGACTCCTGATATTTGGTCAAAGAGAGTAGAGCACACTGAAAAAATTATACAAGATGGGTGGGATAGAGAAGTAGTATTTGATTGACAGGATGTGGCTCCACTTATTATTAATTTTGACAGTGACGATGAAGACAGTGATGATTTTCTAGTGGAGTAGTGGAAATCTTGTGTTTTATTTTTTGTATATTTTTATCCAATTTGCTTTATTTCCACCTTTTCAAAATCACTAATAACTATTATTAAATTAAGTAGGTACAGTTATTTTATAATACAAAAATTAAAACAACAACCACAGTATCTCTACATAAATAATACTGGTAAAATGGGAGATTTTTTATTTTTATATCTTGTAACAAAATTTTATTTTATGTATCTATGATTTCCTTTGCCATTCTATTTTTATTATAATAAATATAATAGATATTGAATAAAGAAACAATATTTAAATTTGCATGAAGATGATTACAGCTTGTATTGATTGCTTTTAGCGTAAACCCTTGCAGTGCTCTTGAAGATGGTTCTATAGAGCATAGAATAAGGTATAAGGACCTACAGATCGTCATTTAACCCTTTCCTATGTGAAATAATTAAATGTTAATTCGAATATAGAATGATTGGTTACTGTTTCTTGTATCTTATCCATGGTTTTTCATGAATAAATATTTATATTAACCTTCATAGGACTGGCCGGGGTCCGTTTGTACCCCATGACGTATGTTTTTGCTGTATCTTTGCAAACGCAAATTTTTAAACATTGATCTTTTATCTAGCTGCAGTTTATGAATTATTTTGATAAAATATGATGTATTTAGTAGTTTTTATTGGCTGGTATAAACAAAAAATAGTTTTATATTCCAGGGGTCTCTTCAGACCCCGGTCAGCCTTTTACGTCCGATAAAATAATCCCGGTAACTGTTAGTAAAATCGAGGAATCCCATACATTTAACGTTTGTTTACTCACAGGGAATTTACCCATATAATTGTAAAATGTCAATTACCAGTTCAAATGGGGGATTTCCCGCACTGCGATATAATTTTTAGACTTGAATATTCGGGTTAGTCTCTTGTGATATTGCGAGTAGGGTACATCGTTTTGAAAATGAGTCAGCTTTTACTTACAAACAATCGCAAGGGGCTTACTGACGATATTATGTTACGTATACTTGAAAGTGATGATCCAGAGTTTGATAGTGTTATCAATGAGGAAACATCGAGTGACTTAGAAGATGAAGACATTGTCACAGAAGTAGAGGAAGTAAATGATGTAATAGTTGTTGATCAAAGTATAGAGAAAACGAACCCAGAGGAACCAACAGTTAGTAACAGCCAGGGCATTCCAGTATATAAATCTAAAGATGGAACTGAGTGGTCAAAAATTCCAGGAAACACAAAAGTTAGACGTTCAAAAGCTAATATTCGGAGACATGCTCCAGGCCTTACAAATTACAGGTCTGATATCTCAAGTATAAAAGACGCTTTTCTTTTTTTCCTATCTCCGGATATTCTGAACATAATAGTAACCGAAACAAACAGAAAGGCACAAACATATTATGATAAATGGAATATAGAAAATCCGAATGAAATTAAAGTTTTGGCACCTGTTGATTCTACAGAGATTGAAGCTTATATTGGACTGTTGCTTATTCTTGGCGCACTTCACGGATAGAAAGAGGCTATCGATATGCTCTGGTGTCAAGATATTTCTTACTGTCGTCCTATAATTCCTGCTGCAATGTCAAGAGACAGATTCAAACAAATTACTTCATTTTTACGCTTTAATAATTTTCAAACAAGACAAGAACGAAAATTAGTAGATAAGCTAGCTCCGATAAGAGATATATTCGATATTTTCACTTCTAATTGTAAAAAATCACTTAATCCTGGCGATCATCTATGTGTAGATGAGTAGCTTGTACCATTTAGGGGTAAGGCACCATTCCGAGTCTATATGAAGAGTAAACCTGATAAGTATGGAATCAAAATATGGGCTCTTGTGGACTGCACCACTTCTTATATTGCAAACATGCAAGTTTATTTGGGTAACTTATTTGGAAAGCAACATAGGCAAACTTTATATTCCTATGTATCTATTATTTTTTAGGAAAACAAGGCAACAAAGCGGAAAAGGGTCAAGGTCAAAGGGTTGTCCTAGATTTGACAGACCATTTGAAAGGCGGATTTGGAATAACGACCGATAACTTTGTTACAAGTTTAGAACTTGCTGACAAGTTGTGGAAAAAAAAATATTACTTTATGTGGAACCCTCCGGAAAAATAAAACATTCATTCCCAGGGAACTTCCACCGGCATCGTACAAGAAAGAGTTTTCAAGTATGTTTGCTTTTAGAAATCAAAGAACGCTAGTATCCTATGTTCCAAGACAAAAACATGCTGTCATCTTACTTTCAAGTGAGCATACTGATAGTAAAGTAGCTGGAGAAGAACAGCACTTTAAACCAGAAATTATTTTTCATTACAACAAAACAAAAGTTGCTGTCGACAGATAAGTTGGCCAAAGAATATACAGTGCAGAGAAAGTCAAACCGCTGGCCAATGGCAATATTTTCGCATCTTATAGATATCGCAGGAATAAATGCTTATAAATTATGGTTACTGCAAAACCGGTATTGGCGAAAAAACAGTTTGGATAAACGTAAAATGTATATTTTGGGACTAGGAAAAGAACTCATAAAGAAAAACGTTTTCCGGCGATATAATAATAAATACATTCAGACGAATAGAAAACGGCATATGACAGACGTTTTTCCCGAACTACTGGATGCAACAGAACATAGAGTTGAACAACAAAACATTACCAGGGGGCGCTGCCATATGTGTCAAAGAGGAAACGACAGAAAATCCAGAAAAATATGTATTAGGTGTAATAACTTTGTGTGCCTAGAACATTCAAAATCAGAGATAGTTTGTAAAAAATGTTAAAATGATATGTAGCTAGTAGTATTAGTGATTAGGGTATTTTGTATTTTTTTGTGATGATTTTTGACTAATAAATGGTTAATAGTAAAACTTTAATAAAACTTCTTTTCTATATGTTTAATTTAAAGAAAAATACAGCATTTCTGCAATTTTACGCATGGGGTCTTCTCGGACCCCAGTTAGTCCTTTTCGTAAAATTTTGATGTCCGTCCCATGAAGGTTAAATTAATCAAGCCTATCATACTAGCCTTTTATTTTTAAATAAATATTTTTGACTTACGCCCTACGAGGCACGGGACAATGAAAAAGAAGAACTGTCAATCTAACATCAGATTAACTTTTCTAGGTTTCGTTAAGTAAAGGAAAAAACTACAGCTAGGCAACATCACAATATTTTGTTTTGCAACGTCATCGTCTCTTTATCGTAAATAAATTATGGACTGCTTCAAATTTGATCGTTTTAAAACTAGTAAAAATCATCTACGCATTTAATTAATCTGAAAATAAACGCGATTCCTGTAGCAGAACTGGAAGAAAGCTGTGAAATAGGATATTTTCCTCAATTTGAATATAGAAAATTCGCATAATTAACGTCATGAAACCCTTTCAAGAATGAAATGTATTATAAAGATCTGTCAGGGAAAAAGTATGGAAGGTCATAAGTGATAATTCCATTTCACTTTATTTCTTGTTTCTCCTTTCTGGGCCATCATCAAATATCGTGCTTAAAGAAATCCCGCGTAGCACAACTAATAGCCGAGAGACGCATCACCACCCCGCCACTGAACCGGATATAAATACAGGGCACCACGGACAGTCAAGTCGTCTTTTAAGATCAGATAGTAGGCAGATTGAGACTAGGACACTTTTTAAGACCAGTCTTTTGAGATAAGGGAGTAGGCAGATTGAGGTCCTGACACCTAATAAGATGCTGACACGAGGAGGAGGCTTCGTTAACAAAAAACCTCTTGGAAAATGGAAGCCGAAACGTCGAGTCCAAACTCTAAACGCGGTTCACCCCATGAACTTAGTAACCTATCTTTAGGTGTTTTACATATATGCATAGGGACTATCTCACCAGTTATGACATTATTTTAGTAAATATTAATATAGAGTAAGTCAGAAAGGACATAACACATTATCAAAATATTTCAGCAGTTTAAAAACTAAAAAAATAACTTACAAAGTTCGTAGTAATAATTGTGATGCTGTTTACATAGAACAAACATCACGATATTTGGAAAATAGATTAAATAGTCATAAATACGAATATTGGTTTAAATGCTTGCGAAGATACTATATTTTTTTGAATAATATTTTTCAAATTTATCTCCAGAGGTTGGATATTAATTTCTTTTAAGTGTGTCTGAAGTTCATTCTGTACTAGTTACTAATTCTTAATATTTGCAAATGAAAATACAAGGCGAGTTCTTAATTAAAATAATTCATCTTAGCGTCATGATTTCTGTGTCTTCTGAACATTTAATCATAAATTTTTCCTCTCTTGGAAATGGTACTTGTTTTTAAATCTTTGTAAAAACGTTGAATTTTGAATTTGATTCAAACTCTTTTTAAAAGATTAAATCTGTTGTTTCCGCGTCTTGAGAATCAAGGCTTTCATTAAAGGTTCTTTTATTTCTTTTTGATTGAATTAAACTTTCTATCCTATATTACTATAAGTATGTTTCAATAAGATCAACTCGTTCATTTGAAGATGTTTATTCAGACAGTAATAGATTTAACTTATACAGGGTGAGTCGTGAGGAACTTCTACCATATGTACAGTCCCTCAGGGAAAATATCATGTGGATACTAAAAAGTGTCAACTTCTCTTCTTTATGAATTTACAGGGTGATTTGTGAAATTGACCATACATTTTAATTGGCTATAGTGTTTACACGCCTAAATTAATTTTTCCAAAGCCGGTCCTGGAATTTTAAAGTTTAGCTTATACCAGTCGAATGCTTGATAGTAGTGTACTATATCATCATCATCAAATATGTCGATGTTAACCATATAAATAAAATAAATAAAATTAAAAAAGTTATATTTCTTGTTTAATTACCAATTCGTAAAATGCCGACCTTTGGAATATTAGTCATAACGATTATTTCTATTGAGTTGACTGAAGTTTTGGTTTAATTCATATGAATATTGTTGCTGACGTAACAATCACGTGATGGAAAAGCTCCACCGTTTCTATTGTATGTGTTTTTTGCTTTGTTTTAATGTAGCACGACTGGGTATGTAAAAGGACAAAAGTTGTGATATGCTACGGACATTCTTTTGTTTGTTTATTCACCATGTTTGTGTTACTTTTATCAATTTCTATTTCAAAATCTGAAATAATTTTGTTTTACTTGTATACTTTATGTGAATAAACGTTAATTTACACCTTTAACCTCAATTTCTATCATTTTACTAGTTTATAAAACCAGCATCACATCCTTAAAGCTTGTAGCAGGGGAAATATCTAAGTGCGTCAATAGGAAACATTTTTATGTACTATTAATTCTTTGTTGCTCATTAAGAACCTTCTTAACACTCTAGTGATCTTTAATTTACAACATGTACTTCAACTCATAATAAAAGGTGGTTACCACAATAACTACCGTAATCTAAAAGTTATATACTGCAAAGTGATTTGTTCCATTGTTATACAGGTTGTATAGAGATTGAACTGAATATTTTGCACCGGCTTTCTTTAAAAAAGTAGATTCGTAGGTTTGACTTGAATTATTTTGAAATTAATGTATGTAAATTGAAAATTAGAATATCGAACGACAAAATAAATAATAATTATTCAAAGTGTGTATTATTTATTTGCTCTACATATCGTGAAGATATAGGGAACTACCGTTAACATTGTTTACAATCTTGCAAATATTACTCAAGCCTCTCGTTTTAGAAGTTTTGAATTACGTTTCCCAATTTTTTCGTAGTGCTTTTTCCTTCCAATCTCCTATGCCTCTCATTCACAGCCACCTTTTCTGCACTTAATGTATTTTGTACGGATGGAATTTGTTCTTCTTAGTAGATAGGCAGCACGAGTTCTGGACCATTTCCTATGGGAAATAACATGGGATATCGCTAAGGTCAATTCTGCACTTTTTTTTACCAAACCAAGGTAATTACGACTGTGACGTTTCCAATCATGCGCCACCGCCTGTGGCATCTGCTACTGCTGCTATGCGCACATCATTGGACTGATGCACGTTCGATCCAATACAGGATGTAGTCATAAAGATGCCATAAGGGCACAAGCATGTACCTCTGTTATTATTGATCGTATTCATGTGGGGCAAACGGTATTATGAAGGAGAGGGGACAAGGGGTGAAATCCGATGTATGTGTGATAAAGACACTAACATGTATCTCTTTTATTGATTATCTGATTGAAGTCGAACAAACGGTATTATGAAGGAGCCAGGTCCAATGAGATACGCATAGCAACAGTAACAGAGGCACAGGCGGCGGCGCATGGTTGATAACGTCACAGCCGTAATGACCTTGGTTTGGTTAAAAAAGTGCAGAATGGACCTTAGCGATTTCCCATAAGGAATGATCCATAACCCGTGCTGCCTATCTACTCTTCTCCGAAATAGTTTGAATGCTGGTTCGTTTGATCCCGGATACAGATGCTAATTGTATTGTACATAGCAACTAGATGAACATGTCCCAAAACGGCAACTTCACTACCTTCATTAAATACAGGTGGTCAATTTTTTCGTTTTTTGTTAGCTACATTTCTAGTCTCTTAGATTTTTTCAATAACTCTAAAGCATACTTCCTAGTGACCTGTTTATAGGCATCGATAACGTCATCAGGCAACTGAAACTAATAACATTGATGAAGTAAAAGGCGTTAATTTGTCTTGAGAGTTACTTATGAATAAAAGGATATCTCCTACCTTCTATTCTTCCAAGGTGAACTGCATTCCCAACTGCTTTTTTTGTCCTCAGAACTTGCAGTTAACTGGCGTGTTCAATTTGATGATACACTAGGAGTGGTTATAAAACAAATTGTACTACTATTGAATTTATTCACTTTATTCACTTGATGTACATTAGACAGTACTAAAAATGATCTTTAGACCCACATTAAAAATAAACGGTTTTAAGGATAAAAACTAACTTTTCCGCATCTGTGGCCCGGAACAATATTCTATCATAAAATTGTTCACTTCGGGGGATGTATCGTGCTAACAAACCGAAATTTCTCCAAAAATAACCAAAAATTTAGTATATCTGGATTTATAGGACCCGCTGTACTCGCTCTAGTCAACTGAAAATCAATAGGGTACATCTGTGAGACACCTTGAACAATATTCAACCATAAAATTGATCAATCGTATACTCTCTGGATGCTGTATCGTGCTAACAAACAGAAAATTCTCCAAAAATGACAAAAACTTGGTACTTCAAGTACCATAGCACCCGTTGTACTGGTTTTAGTGAGCTGAATATCAATAGGGTTCATATTTGAGACGCTCTGAATAATATCCGATCATAAAATTGGCCACTTGTATATACTACGGAGGCTGTATCGTTCTAACAAACTGAAACTTCACCAAAAATGACAAAAATATCGTACTTAAAGTACTGTAGCACCTGTTGTATTGGCTCTGGTGAGTTGAAAATCAATAGGGTTCATCAGTGATATGTTCTGAATAATATTCAATGATAAAAATGAAGATTTGTTGAACTCCGAAGGCTGTATCGTGCTAACAAACTGAAATTTTTCAAAAAATGACAAAATGTCGTACTTCAAGTACCATAGCACCCGTTGTACTGGCTCTGGTCAGCTGAAAATCAATAGAGTTCATCTGTGGCATATCCTTAACAATATTCAATCATAAAATTGGTGACTTATTGCACTCCGGAGGCTGTATCGTGCTAACAAGACATGTAAGGAAAAGTGGCCGACGTATTTTTTTTTATTTTGATTTTGTAGTTTTTTTTTTGATATTGTGTAAGCGCAGAAATAAACAACGATGGCAGATGAACAGTCAAAGAATCGAAAGAAATGTGGTCATGTGTCTGATACACAAAAAAACATGTTAATAACATTTATTGAAAATGACCCACAATTGAGAACTGGGAAATTTACCAATAATTTTACATATAAGGAGTCGCAACAGCGATGGAAGGGTATAGCTGAGCTATTAAACAGTTCTCCTGGAACCAAGAAAGACTGGTCTTCCTGGAGGAGGGTAAGTAATTTTCCATATGTAGTTAGCTTATCATTTTAATGACAATATTTTTATAACAATGCCAACTGTTGTAGACCTGGCAAGATCTTAAAAGGAATACCAGGAAGAAGTCTGCAGATCTCAACAAATACAAGACTGGAACAGGAGGAGGACCCGCCCCAAAAGAATTGAGTGATAATGAGGCAAATATTTTGAATGTACTTGATACATCCACAATAAATGGAAATGAATCAGTTGAGGAGTCAATTATAATAAATGTAAGTCTCAAAAATAGGATATTATAACCCTCTTAAAAATCAAAGTATGTACAGTTCTAACAGATCAAGTCCAACAACAATTTTGTGGGTTACTGAGTTTTGTCTCCTGACACATGTTCTGAAATAATTTTATATGGATTAAGAGGTTAAACTGACTGATAATGTTCTTTTTTTATTTGTTAGTGTTAAAACATATATTTGCAAAAATTCTGGGTTACAACTTGTCAGAATTCTGCCATCAATGTTATATTTCAAAAATGTGCTTTGTGTCATTTTCTATTTCATTTAATTTTCTTGTGATTAATTTTGTTATTTATTTTCGGATCATGATTATTGGACAGAAAATTTGGAGAATGAACAAATGCTAATTAGCCAGGAGCCTTGTTCTAGTAATGTTGTTGAAATGTTACCTGAAGGCAGTACTGAAAATTGTACTCAAAATACATTCAGTCCAAAAATTCCAAAAAGGAGAAGAATGGCTACAACGAGATTAAGCCAAACAATTAAAGCCAGCCAAAACATCCAGGAAATGTTAGACAATAAAAAGACAAAAGACGAAATCTACAGAGTTGAGAAATTAGCTCTATTAGAAAGAGACATTGCCGTAAAAGAAAGGATAGCTTCTGCCTTAGAAAAATTAGTAGAAAAATTATGTTAGTTAATGGGAATAATTTTAGTTGTTTTATTTTTTTGTGATATTTAATAGATACATTTATATATTAATTACTACTGCGTTTTAATATATACTTACATAACATATTATTCAGTGGAAGAACCATTTTAAAAGTAATACATGGGGCTAAACAATATCAATAAATTACCAATTGGTAGAAAAATATATTTTATGTTTCTCAATATAATATATTATACAGATAATAAAAAGGTTTTGTAGTTGATGCACATTTTATAATTGAAAATAGTTTCTTATAATATGCTGTTGCAGTCGACGTCCATCTTCCAAATCTTGATTTCTATGAGGATGCAGGCCATCCTCCGCTTCAATATTATTTGGATCATCATACATCCCAAAGTCGATGTTCTCATCTCCTTCTGGTTCTGGTAAATTATTCTCTATGCATATGTTGTGTAATACACAGCACGCGTTAATAATTTTCCCTGACATTGTTGGGGTATAATGTAGTACTCTATGTTTGAGTAGGCATCTAAAACGCATTTTGAGCAAACCATTACACCTCTCAATTAAGGACCGAGCTCTGCATAACTGGGTGTTATAGCGGGCTGCTGGAGTACCATCCACAACGTTGGGAACTGGAATTTGTAACCATTTCCTTAAAGGGTATCCAGAATCTGCTACAATTAAAAATATTGATATATTAAAATAATGTCTATAGTTGTAATAATTACATACCAATTAAATAATAAGTGAAATTATTATCATTACGACTGGCTTGTTCAAGTGATTGCTTGACGTTTGAATTCCTCCAAATAAAAGCGTCATGTACACTACCTGGATATCTCGCATTCACGTTTAGGATTTTTAAATTTATATCACACACCTGAAAGTATACAATTTCTATTTCATGAAATAATTATTATCTACTTTAGTAGAATAAACACTGTTGTAGTTATAAACTTACCAACTGAGTATTTATGGAATGGTATTGTAGTGATCCCTTAAAAGACATTAAAGACAAAAGGACACTAACTTAGAAATTATATTTAAATTCAGGTTAATATTAATTATAGTATTTAGGGAGCATCGGCCGGCCATAGTCAATGTCATTTATCAAGGAAAGATTGTTTTTGGTATTTTATAAACAGACATGTATAGTTTACAGACGGAGGTCGGATGTGTAGAAAAACACAACTATGTTTCCTATATAATGGGTGTGAACGAACCAGGATGATATGATTGTTATTAATACTTTGAATAAGTCGTTTTGATATTTATAATCGTGTATTTTTGAATGTATTAAACTTGAACCTAGTGATTTTATAAATGTGTTATTGTTTATTCTGTTCCCGAACACAGGTTGCTAGGTAAGTGGTTTCCTCCATAATAATATGCCTTTATGGTAACCGTAGAGTATACGAGGGACCCTTACTAAGTAACCACTACATGGCGATCCTGCAAATTAAATGGAAATGGTAGTGATAATGGAAAAATTAATGGTATATTCGTAATCGCCACTACATGGCAAACTTATGGGAAATGGTAAAATTGATAGTTAAATGGTAATCGCCACTACATGGCGATCCTGCGGAACTAATGGTAAAATTAATGGTAAAATATACATCGCCACTACAGTATGATTTTCTATTTACGAATACATGCTCATTTCCAGATGGTGGAAAAATTGCTATATGAGTGCAATCCACTACTCCTACAGTCCCAGGTATATCATATGCTTGATAGAATCTAAAGTTATTGTTGAACATTTCATATTATAGAAATAAGTTCTATATTCACACATTATTTTACTTACTCTGTTCTGATCCGGTTCAAGTTTTCTGGATTGAATGAGAAATTAACCCACCTATTAAAAATCCTGGGATCATTTAAGACATCAACAATTTGTTTGATGCATCGACTTGTGGTTGACTGGCTAACAGGGAGATGCTTATTCAATCCTACATCAGTTTGGTAACTTCCCGTTGCCAGAAATTTCAAGGTAATCAGAAGCTAAGAAAATAATGTTATTTGAAATATTTTCATTTTAATTAGGTGTACTAATTATTCTTCATTTCCAATGGTATCGCCGATACCCGTGAAGGTGGCTCTAAAATGGCTTCAAGATCTGCTAGCAGCTCAAGCACTATCTATTTAGAAAATCTAAATAATTTTATAAAGTGCTGATCACTTATGTTTATGAAAGGATCTCCTGCTGTGTCCTTCCATCTAGACCAAAAATCTCTAGGTGGATTATTTTCTAACATTTCCACCTCTTCCAAAACTTCCAAATGATGCAGTAGAATAGCTTCTTCCATTAGAAGTTTTAAAACAAAATGCCAAAGTTTAACAAAACCAAAGCACAAGATGTGATACTGCTGACAAAGTCACTTTGGTTCTTTGCATAGATGAATATTTTTTGGTTATGTAATGTTTATAAACTTGAATAATAACATTGCGCAGAATCAACTTCAGTAATTCCATTGGAAATTATAAATTCACATGACATTTACTATGTGAAAATATTCGTAGTCTTTTTGTGTGAAAATATTCAAATGGTTCTGTGGAGAATGCCGAATTTAATATTTCCATGTGAAAACTATTTTCACCCATGTGAATAAACGTCGAGAATCGAGTCCCTGGTTGATCTAACACTCGTTTACATCCGAATACATAAATTTTTGTGGTCATTGACCATAAGTTGGCTTTTAGGTCTAAAAACCGAATGAGTATACATGTCGCGAATTTATTTGAGGTTGCACTTTGCTGTCAAATTTTGTATCAGGGAGAGAGATATACATTGAAGCTAACATTTCTAGAAATCCCTTTCGGGTTGATAAAAGGTGCCGCCATGAATGGTTTGATTGTAGATTAAACGGCCCGACAAACGTTTGTTTTTTTTACCGTTTTTTTATACTAATATTTTGAAGGGAAATGAAACTGCAAAGATTTAAATCTTCAAAGAAACTTCAGTATTTTGGTTATAATGGAAATTTACTGGATATTATATTTGAATGTATTTACAGGTTAATTCCAAATGTGATGATTTTTGTGATATTTGTGTTAGAAGTGGTTTGTCTATTGTGTGTATAGTTTCTTCCGTACTTTCTTCTTACTGTCAGTGCTTTTGCTTCGTCTTCACCTTCTGTTCTACATGTGTTTTCTATCCTCCGTTCTTCCTCCAACAATTTTGATTTCAGAGAGGCCATATTCAAATCATCATTGTCTGCTCTGAGGGTTCTTGCGGAGATACTCGTACTGGCTTGGTAAACCGAGTACTGTGAAACCAGCTTGAATTTTACTTTTTCGCCCAACCTATCTATATGCGAGAAATGTATTGGTTTACCCCAAAAAAAGTTGGAATTTCGAAAAATTTTTATGAGTTATTTTTACGTTTTCCATCAACAACACGAAAAAACGGTTTTAAGAAAAAAATCCTGTGTGTATATCGTCGTCGTCGTCGTCGTCGTCGTTGTCGTCGGCCACTTTTCCTTACATATCTTGTTAGCACGATGCTGCCTCCGGATTGCAATAAGTCAGCAATTTTATGATTGAGTATTGTCAAGGACATGTCACAGATGAACCCTATTGATTTTCAGCTTACCAGAGCCGGTGCAACGGGTGATATGGTACTTGAAGTACGACATTGTGTCATTTTTTGAAAAATTTCAGTTTGTTAGCACGATACAGCATCTGGAGTTCAATAAGTCACCAATTTTATGATTTAATATTATTCAGGACATCTTACTGATGAACCCTATTGATTTTGAGCTCACCAGAGTCAGTACAACGGGTGCTATGGTACTTGAAGTACGACTTTTTGTAATTTTTTGAGAAATTTCAGTTTGTTAGCACGATACAGCATCCGGAGCTCAACAAGTCACCAATTTTATTATTGAATATTATTCAGGACATCTCACTGATGAACCCTATTGATTTTCAGCTCACCAGAGTCAGTACAACGGGTGCTATGGTAAATGAAGTACCACATTTTTGTAATTTTTAAAGAAATTTCAGCTTGTTAGCACGATACAGCCATCATTCCTCTAAAATAAAATTTAGACATTAACTGAAATTAAAGCTACAGATACAGATCAACTGGGACGGTACAGATTATATTCCAATAAAATTAACTACTTTGGACTAACCAGCGCCTGGGGGGGGGGGCGGTGAAATTTTTGTTCTCTTCTATAGGGGGCGGTGGTCCAGAAAAGGTTGGTAACCACTGATGTAGATACTTATGCGCCTCGTTAAACAATAATTAAACTAAAAATTATCGCATGTTAAAACTTCAATTAAAAAACTTCAACTAAAAGCGAAATTCAAATTTTAGTGTTCATTCATTTTAACCATCAAAAACATCGTGAATCCAAAAAAAATCACTTGCCATAAGGTCCCATTTAATATTTGTTGTGGAAACACAATTCTAAAATAGAATAATTTTTTACCCACATGATGTTTCATACTGAATCTTCAAGCTTAAAATTATTTCTCTCAATTTAACAATAACTCCTTTTGATTAAAAACCCGCCATTGTACTAAATTAAACATGAATGTTTATATCGTAGCTCAAATTGTTAGTGGTGTGACTTGATAATTTCTTATTGATCCTGTATCTTGTTGTCATAGTTTACATGAATGTTTTTGAATGATTGATTAAAAGTCAAAATAAAAGTCAGATCTTCTTTATTTAAAAACCATTACAATTTCCTATAAATTGGGCAAATAGTTGGAACTCCGCTACAATTATAACAGGTTATGTGCCCAGGACGATTTGGATTATAAAATTTTGAAAGTTTCAGCAGACGACGCAATTCGTACTTCTAATCGAGGTAAAAGCAGACGACGAACTTTTCCTACTAAAAAGACGACGAAGAATCTGATTCGAAGATGGAAGATCTAAAAATCGAAAAGCTTAATCCAGAGAATTATCGATATTGGTCGATGCGCGCACAGGGGATTGAAGAATTTGTGGAATGCTATAGATCCTGATTTCAATGATACCCAAATTCAAGAGCCCAAAAATAAAAAGACTGATCAGAGTGCGAAGTCGATATTATATCTGTTGATTGGAAATTATAGTCTCGACGATGTTATGGTGTGCAAGACGGCAAAAGTAGTATGGGAGACGTTGGAAAGCATACACACAAAATATGATACTTGGCATGGGTTACTACTCTTGAAGGATTTCGCAAATACTACTAAGAATCAGAACGAATGAATCCATGAGTATTTAACGAGACGTAATAGCCTCTATCATAAGGTAGTCAGGGTATGATTTAAATGAAAATAAACGGTTTTAAAGATTAAAACTAACTTTTCCGCATATGTGGCCCCGTACAATATTATATGATAAAATTGTTACTTGTATACACTTCGGGGGATGTATCGTGCTAACAAACCGAATTTTCTTCAAAAATAACCAAAAATTTAGTATATATGGATTTATAGGACCCGCTGTACTCGCTCTAGTCAATTGAAAATCAATAGGGTACATCTGTGAGACACCTTGAACAATAATCAATCATAAAATTGATCAATAATATACTCTCCGAGGGCTGTATAGTGCTAACAAACTGATAATTCTCCAAAAATGACAAAAATTTGGTACTTCAAGCACCATAGCACCCGTTGTACTGGCTTTAATGAGCTGAATATCAATAGGGTTCATCATGGAGACGCTCTGAATAATATACAATCATAAAGTTGGAGTGTACACAAGTGTGTCATGTTTAATTTAGTACAATGGCGGGTTTTTAATCAAAAGGAGTTATTGTTAAATTGAGAGAAATAATTTTAAGCTTGAAGATTCAGTATGAAACATCATGTGGGTAAAAAATTATTCTATTTTAGAATTGTGTTTCCACAACAAATATTAAATGGGGCCTTATGGCAAGTGATTTTTTTTGGATTCACGATGTTTTTGATGGTTAAAATGAATGAACACTAAAATTTGTATTTCGCTTTTAGTTGAAGTTTTTTAATTGAAGTTTTAACATGCGATAATATCTTGAATTTTCAGTTTAATTATTGTTTAACGAGGCGCATAAGTATCTACATCAGTGGTTACCAACCTTTTCTGGACCACCGCCCCCTATAGAAGAGAACAAAAATTTCACCGCCCCTCCCCCCCCCATTCGCTGGTTAGTCCAAAGTAGTTAATTTTATTGGAATATCATCTGTACCGTCCCAATTGATCTGTATTTAGCTTCAATTTCAGTTAATGTCTAAATTTTATTCTGGAGGAATGATGAAGTAGAAATTTATTAAACGACTACCAAATGTACAATAAAATTGTTTATTAAACTTTTAAATATAAACACAGAATCAATAAGAAATACAATCACAATAGAAATAAGAAATGCAATAAGATAAGAAATACAAAATTAATAATAAAGAAAAAGTCAATGAGACGGTTGAGGCTGGTGGAGTGTTACCAGTTTGTTAATATCGGGTTCCAAATTCGTCAACATCAATCGCAGATCGCCACGTTCATTGATGTGTAGTCTGTTACTCTTCTTTGACAGCAAATCAGTTACTGCACTGAATGCACGCTCAGCCATATAGGACGAAGGAAATGCAATTAACAACTTCTGTACTATTGTCCACAATCCAGGATAGAGAACTGGTATTGGTTTTTGAAGCAAGAACTCTTGATATCCACGTTTGAATTTTACTTTCAGTTCTTCGTTGGTTGTGAGTTCTAATAGCTCCTCTTCCAAATTTGATGAGCCTTCAATATCTGTGTTTGCGAAAGGATCTATAACCCAACTTGGTATTTCCATGTTTAAAATATCTTGGAAACGCTCTGTAAAATCAACATGAAGAACTTCCAAGTGGTGGCAGTAAGTAAGTAAATCTTCCGGTTTTGCAGACACTGTTCATAATGTGGGAAAATGGTTGTACTCACCTCTACCAAGATTTCTTTTGAATATAAGAAAATTTCCCAGCTATGACGTTTTTAGTTTTAATTAAATTTAAATCATCACCTTGCAATTGTAGATTGACTTGATTAAATACTTTAAACAGGTCCGTCAAATAAGCGATATTATTTTTTGACGTAATCAGGTTTTCGCGCAATTGTTCGTTTTCTTCAAGAAATTCCAAGACTGAGTCAAATAGAATGAAACAACGATTCAGACAAACACCTTTAGAGAGAGCCAACAGAGAAGTTGTTAAATTTCTTTCAATACTGCATGACTTTGTTATCATATTTCACCACTTTTCGTTCATGTAGAAAATATTACTGAAAAAAATAACACTTTGCAAAAGGTTATATAAATTTTGATTTATTCATCTGTCTAGAACATAAATCATACGTATTTTCTCAACTCATAAAAGTTTGTGTTCCCTTATTAATTGAAAAATATAATGATGGTAAGAGGACTAACAAACAAACATATTTTTTTGTTACTTAAAACGTACTACTTTTAATTTACTTTTTGTTTCAGACCTGTTCCTGTCTTCATGGATATGGAGAATCTAGTTTTTAACTTCCTTTTATTAAAATGTTTGTTGGTTTTGTTGTCAATAATTTTAAAATAACAATGTGCAATTTGATGTGATATTGGATTCATTTTCTTAAATATAATGTAATGTAATTTTAGTAGAAATATGTAATTGTGGTTAAAAATTTTTTTTATATTATGTGTAGGTTAATAAAAAATTTAAATGTTAGCCGTTTTCTTATTTATCTAAATTATTTGTCACAAACTTGTTTATTATAATTATTTCATTACAAAAAATGAAATATAATTTTTTAAATGAAATAATTATATTATAAACAATTTTAAGACAAACTATATAATTTACCTACCAATAATCCAAACTACCAAATTTACATATCCCGCCTGTAAGAATTAGTTCTGCCCCTCGCAAGGGGTGCGCTCAGGTCGACGCGATGCCAGCTGTTTGTACGGGAACGAACACTCTCTTATTACTTTCTCTATGGTATTACCTCTCCAAATAAAAGAGGGGGGAGAAGCACTGTATATGAGGAAAAGTCAGTTTTAGGGTGTAGCCTCATGTAGTCGCTCGTAGGTAGTTTCCAGCGATAAATCTGGTCACGTGACCGTATTTTAAATTTCCTGCGGTTTAAAAAAATAGTGAAAAAGCTGAAATTGTTGAGCTTTTGTCGCTAGAGCTGAGCGACATGAAATTCATAGACAAATCGAATAATATTATGCTTTTTCTCTATTGCAACTTCTTTGTTAATGTTCTATGTAAACAATGGATTCAGGCGAGGTAAATATTTTAAAAGATTATTAATTGGTAAAGTATGAAAATATACGTTTAAACCGATAATTTTGTTTCTTTGTTATACAGTTTTATCGAGAAATGATGTAACTTTTTGTTTGTAAAAGTTTTTAGATGACAGATATTAAATGTTTTGTTGTGATAATTATGTACTTGTTTTGTTTATTTATATAAATCCATGTTCTTTTATTATTAACAAAAAACGACAATTCTTTAATGATTGTGATAATTGAAAGAACTGAAAAGAAACAAACTATTCATGTTGACTAGTTTAATAATATAATATTGTTACATCAATAAATGAAACATTTTTATACTGATGAGAATGATAAAAATCTCTGTGTATCCTAGTTTAAATTAAATATATTGTAATCAATTATTTTGTTTCAATTTTCTTTCCTTAAGTGAGTGTGTTTGTGCACGTGCGATATTGAACAATGGTGTTTTCTAGAATCTATTAGGTTCATTTGTTTGTGGACTTCTTGGGATCTGGGTTTCTTTCAAATACAGAAATTAATTAGCCATATAAAAAAAAAATACAATTTTTTTTTTAGTATCAGTTCCGGACAACTCAATATAATAATGTATTCCTACAATAGAATACAATAACAATATACATGCAACATTCATACAATATTAAGAATTTAACTTCAAATGTGTTCCCATAAATACAAAGCCTATCCATGGGGTAGTGTATGGTTTAATAATAATATTCCAAAATAATTTCAAATAAAAAAATTAGAACATTTATATTTAAACATAATATTATCAGGAGATGAGCAAACGTTTAAAATTTGACATAAATTAAAAGTAAAACTTCCTTTTTGAGACAACTCCAAAGTGCTCTGCACATTTCTGCAATTATGCTCGCTGTTGTCGTCTCTACCAGATACTGTGGTTCGATATGGATTTGAAACAGTCACCTGTAATTAAATATCTGTTGAAAAATTGTATTTAGTGTGTTCTAATGACCCTTTTTATTTGGGCTATTAGATGGAATACAGTTTCTATGTTGTTATACGATGCACTCGAAGGACCAAATGGGTATTTTTCACTTTAGGTTTTATATAAATGATGTAATGTACGATGCAATGAAACACTTATGTCACTTTAGGTTTTATATTGTCATGAACTTATAATTTTATTTAATTTTGCGTAGACAATTAAGACTTCACTCTTATTTACGCGATAACTGAGAGTATTTTGCACATACTATGATGATTTATGAGATGAATAAAGATTACGGACACATGGTTGTTCCCGGTTTGAAAACGCCGGGTGCTCTTCTAAACTGAGTACCTTTGTGTACCACGTTAAATGATGAAAGAGAGAACGAAGGATGAATTATGAGTGACTGCTGAGAAGTGTGTCTGGGAAGTGAGTAAAAATGAGGTTATTTTCGTATTTATACGTAGGTTGATGTAGGTGTGAAGATGAGCAAAATATTAGGGTCTAGCCAATGGGATAAAAGCATTTTAAAACGTAACGTTCAAACAACAAGTGAATTTGGCCGGTAGAGAGATGTTTTTTTTGGGTTTGCAACGGTTTCGTAGATACAGATAACAGAGTTTGGAAGAGAGTTTTTATGAAGCGATAAGATGTCGGGTACTTTGAAATATTCATTGGAATTTCAGAAAACGATATTTATCTGTATTTCTCATGCTAAAAAGACTTTTTTGTTGATGTAAAGAAATATTAAATGTTGAGAAGAAGGATATACTTAGTTATATGTTTTGAGCAGAATATTCGAATTGTATTATACAGGGGAAGTTGAAATAAAATCACGGGAGAATTTGGTAATTAAAAAACAAATTCGAAAATAGTGTGATGACTGTAATCAATGTGGTTAAGCAAGACAAATCTACAATATTACCGTAGAATTATTAGAAGTTGTGCAACAGCAGAAATGGGCTCCCTCACTGCGTTGTTTTGTTATGAGAGGCCCAAATAAAAATAGCTGCACTTCGAATAGACTCGGTGACATCCGCAAATAAATTTCAAATTTACCTGCGTACCAGAAGTAATGTTCCATTCGTAATGTATACAATAGGTGAACCCAAAACCGTTTTTCATTTACTACGAGGGCTGCCAATATTCTTTTTTGCCGAATTTTCTGAATCCGAGCTCTGATACAAATTTGTTGACACTGATCAACCCACTTTTGATATTTGTAAGCAAACGACATCTCGTCAATTTCCTACTATCATAGCAGAGTGTCGCTGATTATAGTTTAAAACGCTATTTTATTTTTATTCAGTCCTATTTCATTCACTTGTATCACTGCCACTAGAAATAAACAAAATTAGAAATGAAATTAACTGTCTCGACCCTTAGTTCGTGGAATCTGCTCATATTATTGTTTTAAATGAAACTCACGGTTTCTAGTTAATTCCACAATACAATAAAAGTTATTGAAAATTCTAAAAAAAATGACAATTGTTTCGATAAATCAATATAATCGAAACAATTGTCATTTTTTTAGAATTTTGAATAACTTTTATTATATTGTGGAATTAACTAGAAACCGTGAGTTTCATTTAAAACACTAAAATTAGAAAATCAGTTTTAAGGTTATCTGTCATTATTCTTTGTCTGTCAGCTTTCGAGATCGCTACAAGCAGCCATGTTGTCGCTGCTTTCCATCGCGGCGATTTGTGACATGTCGCTACTTTTCTTCGCGGCGATTTGTGAGTTGTAGAGACGCGGGAATTTCAAAATTCGGTCACGTGACCAGATTTGTCGCTGAAACCGAGCGACGAGCAATAGCACGAGGTTACACCTTAAATCTTTAAAACCGTTTATTTGCAAATAAATTCCGAAATATTTTCAATTTTAGAATTGAGAACTCATTTCATATTGTATGTGAACATTGTATAGTGCCCTGTACCTTATAAATGTACTTTCTTAGAGTTTATGCAGTCTTTACTGAAATGAGATTTTTCCATTTTCCTCAGATTGGCTGTACCGAATGGTTTGAATCTAAGAGCCAATAAGCGCGAGTGGGCGGAAAGATAAGGATTACAAGACCGAAGACCTTATGAAAGGCCTTATTGCAGCCCGGCGAATGGATTGCGGGATTAATTAAATCCAGAGACATGGTGGTAAGTGTATTTTGTCTATATTAGCAAAAAATATTTGTTTTATCAGAGTTTCAATCTGCTTTGTTGAATAAGTATAAGAATGTTGTGAAGTGTAATTGAAATAACTGTAGCCAATTTTGTATGCGAGTAAATATTTTTTGACCATTTTCTGAAGGTAAAGAAACTACGTACCAGACTATACAGGGTGTTCATTTCAGGACTTCCCACCCTAATTTTCTCGAAATGTGTGTATTTTAAAAAAATCCTGGGACACGTCAACAAATATATCGAAGGGGACAACTTTTTATCATAAAGGCAACGCGCCCCCTTTCACCCCCCGCCAGGGGGAGTTGCCAACTTCAAAATCTTAAATGGGAAGGGGTATCGAGTTATACCTCATTTTAAAGGTCTTTTTAATCTCTACACGTCGGTTTTTGTTTTTTTAAATTGATCGATTTGTTGTCGAGATATTTAGGAAAATCTATTTGCTGCTTCGTACCATTAAAATAAAAACTGCAAATGTTTATTCTCATTCCTTTTATCAAAATTAAAGTACAATATTGTACACAGATTTTCAATTTAATTATTGCTCAAAATGTTACCCATTGTTGGCCAAACAATGGTATAACCGCTGTTGAAATTCGTGACGCACATTTTCAAACACTTCTGTTCGAATTGCTCGACACTCTGCAGTAATCCTTTGTCGAAGGTCTCCTATATTTTGTGGCGGGGGTGTGTAAACAACTGATTTTAAATGTCCCCATAGAAAAAAATCACATGGTGCTAGATCTGAAGACCTAGCTGGCCACTCTATAGGTCCTCTTCGCCCTATCCATTTACCGGGAAATACATTGTTTAACCATTGACGGACCGGAAGCACATAATGGGGGGGAGCTCCATCTTGCTGAAAATATAACTCATTTTCGTCAAGAAAGTTGCTGCCATCTCTATCCAGTTGATTTTCAATTGCTTCGGTAATTAACGGATTGATCGTATTTTCTAGCATATTCAAGTACATCTCACCATTTAGATTTCCATTTATAAACAATGGACCAATTACTTGATTTCCTAGTATGAAGTTGGCAACTCCCCCTGGCGGGGGATGAAAGGGGGCGCGTTGCCTTTATGATAAAAAGTTGTCCCCTTCGATATATTTGTTGATGTGTCCCAGGATTTTCTTTTAAAATACACACATTTCGAGAAAATTAGGGTAGGAAGTCCTGAAATGAACACCCTGTATATATATATATATATATATATATATATTACCAAAAAAAGACTGGCCACACTTTATCTAGTTGGCTTAAACATTAGTCGAAAAATTGAAGAAAATATTTTGAAGATAGTGTAGAAAAAACGAATCACTAAATGAACAATAGAACGAATTAAAAGATTAAACTACAAAAATTATTGAAATACTACCAAAACTGCCATCTACGGATGTTAGTAAAACTTTGCGCCATTTACACGTCTCAAGTTACTCTAGAAAGAATACAATTTCTATTTAATCAGCAATTAAATTACCTAATCAAATTTAAATCACAAAAATGTTTGAAATCACGTAAAATACCATGTCGTATATTAAATTTATCCACCTTTTTCTATTTTCAATTGATACTTACAAAGAAACATTCTTCCAAATAATTCTCAATTTATTGACTGAAATTTATTCAGATAAAATTTTTATATATACATAGTTATTTTCCAACTAATTTTAAGCTGATCTAAAAAATCATTGGTGTCATCATCATCATCATCATATATTGGTATAAGGCAGCAAAAATTGGGCCAAGTCTTATACATTTTTTTTAATGCCAATTGATTTTTTAGATCAGCTTAAAATTAGTTGGAAAATACCTATGTATATTATATATATATATATATATATATATATATATATATATATATATTATCTGAATAAATTTCAGTCAATAAATTGAGAATTAATTGGAAGAATGTTTCTTTGTAAGTATCAATTGAAAATAGAAAAAGGTGGATAAATTTAATGGATGAATTTAATATACGACATGGTATTTTACGTGATTTCAAAAATTTTTGTGATTTTCATTTGATTAGGTAATTTAATTGTTTATTGAATAGAAATTTTATTCTTTCTAGAGTAACTTGAGACGTGTAAATGTCGCAAAGTTTTACTAACATCCGTAGATGGCAGTTTTGGTAGTATTATATATCGTAGGAATATCCCCTTTTTGTAGTCAAATTTCGATAGTTTAGTAAAGTATACCCAGAAATACATAAACAAAGATTGGGTAATAGAGTGAAATTACATAACTGAGCAATAGGATTAATATCGTGACAAACTGGACAATAAAGTTGGTCGCTATTGCCGTTGAGTGTACCGTACGGAATTAAAAGCATTAAGCTTATTTTCCTAATGGAAGAATAGTGTACACTGTTGGATATTGTTTTATTCAAGGGCGGACAACAAAGGACGATAGACACTCGTTGAAAACGAATGAATTCGCAATGGGTTATCAAAATAAATCAGTGTACTCTGACAATTGGAAGCACTGATTATACGGTGTAAAAAATTACGTCTTTCTCCAGCTCCAGTTTCATAATAATTCAAAGAGGAGGAGGCTGTTATTAAGGAGAGGACCGTGTAGGTAGTTTCTTGGTCACAGTCATATTTAGGGTTTAAGGTACGGTCTATCTGCAGTGATTAATCGACACGATTAGACGTAGCGATAAGACGCGCTGGTTGCTGATATGTGTATGTGAGTAAGCGGTCAATTTTCTGTGACAAGTCGTAGCAGTCTCACAGTCTCACGTTTTGCTAATCGTTATCTTCTTGAAGTTGTGTATAGTGTCAAATACTGTGCCTGTTGAATTTTTTCATATTATTAATATTTTAAAATATGGCGAAACATAATAATAAAGGTCACAGATTACGGTTTTCAAAAGATGAAAGACTGATCAATGAGGTCGCTCAACATCCTGCTCTCTACGACCCTAAACACAATCTATAGAAGGATCAAAATGTACGAGATAATATCTGGGAAGAAATTTCACAGGTGGTAAGCAAAAATGGTTAGTATTTGGTGGATCAAGAGTCGATTATAAAATGAACTTAAAATATGTATTTTATATTTAAGTTGAGGAGTGCAAGAAGAAATGGAAAAGTTTGAAGGATGTGTATTGGAAGAAGAAAAAGGAAGGCAAACACAGAACTGGTGAAGCAGCCAAGCGAACCACCAAATCGGAATACATGGTGGCGCTAGCTTTTCTTGATAGAGTGACGACATACAGACAGTATGACACATACTCTGGTAAATTGTTGAGGTAACTTAATTTTTATTGTTATTTTTTAGAACAGTAACTAATGTAATAACGGCAGATAATAATTCATCGCAAGCAGCAGACGAAGTAGTTGATGAAGACGTAGTCGAAAATAGAGACGAAACGCTAGAAGGGGAAGCATCTCAAGACACTGAAATAGTGGACGAAATGGCAGAATCTCAATACCGTCAGTGTGGAGGGAACACAGTGGAATAATCTCAGTTCAGGCCACCAACGAAAAGAAAAACAACTAACGAAAAGCTGTTGGACACTATCAAAAAGAGGGCAGAAGGTCGTTCAGTTTTCTTCAAGAAATTGGAATCGGCAATTGAAGACAAACCTCATCCGATAAAACGGTTTTTTGCTAGTATGGCATAAACTGTTATGCTTTTTTCGCCAGCGCTTGCTGCTCGTGCTAAGATGCGAGCGATGGAAGACGTCCATGAATTGGAGTTGGAAAATTATGGAGTCAGTTCTACGTCATCGTATGACTCCCTAAGCCGAGTGCCTACCCCTGCTACTTATTTGAGTTCTACGTCATCGTATCAACCTACAAGGCGAGAGTCAGATACTACCACATCTTATGTAGACTCGTGTTATTCGGCACCAAGTTCGGTTGAGCCGCCTAGAGTTTACGAAGACTATGCTGATTTATTCAGCAGTACAACTTTCCAGTAAAGACAGTTCTAGTAATGTGCCTCATTTGCCAACTAACAGTTCCCAAACTACTATTGAAATAGTCTTTAAAAGCATTTCTGTTTTGAAATGCTGCTGCCGAAGTGTTCCTACCTGTGTGACGTAAAGGTATCATATTTTCGGTGGGCATTTCAATATCAATACCATCTTCTTCTTGATTAGCTGTACGTGAACCCCTGAGGAAGTTGTGCAAACCACACGAAACCATAACAATGTCATATACGAGTGTTGGATTCGTTGCATTAAGTGTATAAAATATACGAAAAGTTTGACATAAAATGCCGATGGCATTTTTCTAGGTTCTTCGGGCTCGACTCAAGCGATAATTAAAAATACTCTTTTTCCTGTCTGCCTTAGCTTGATCTCTAGGATAAAGTCGCAAAAGGTTTTCAGTCAATTTAAATGCTTCATCCCCAACAATGACATGAGGTAGAATAATATCAGTCCTAGGTAGGAGAGTAGGCTCTGGTAAAAAGTTGTTATTGTGTATGAGTTGGTAAATAGAAGAACTCTGGAATATTCCACTATCTCCTTCTTTGCCATAAGCACCAACATCAACCCAAGTAAATTTGTACCGAGCATCAATTATTGCCAATAAGACAATAGAACAATATGACTTATAGTTGAAGTATAGGCTTCCACTCCCTTTCGGGCAAACTATGCGTATATGTTTTCCATCAATTGCTCCACAACAGTTTGGAAAATTCTATCTAGCGTTAAAATCCTCTGCTATTTGCCTCAACTCTGTTGTCGTAGGCTTTGGTAAATAAATCGGGAGCAACTTGTTACGCAGTTCTTTCAAAACTTCTCTGACGAGTTTACTAATATGGTTATGAGAAATTCTAAAATTGAAAGCCATGGACCGAAATGATTCTCCGGTAGCAAGGAATCTGAAACAAACCATACCTATATGTTTACGCACATACTTTTTCTTGAATCGAGATTTTCTGTAGTTGTTGAAATTATTAATAAAATACTTATCTCAGGGTTATGGCAAGCTTCTGACAAGGTGAAATAGGATATTTCACAAAGGTAGACGGCATTGTTGTTATGTCCTCGGATATATATGACAATATACTGAAGAACTGGCTCTGGGTGAGTCTAAAATATTCTTTAACCTTTATGTGACTGGGAAGAAAAACACCTTCTTACGACGGCGTAGGTACCTGGGTACCTACTGTATAATAATTTGGAATATAAACGCAAAATACCTGTTTTTATCAAAAAACTCCATATATGTATTTATAGGTACACAATACGTGATTTATGAATTTCTAACTTATCTGTATTTGACAAAATAAGACTTTGTTTAAATGGCAACAGCGCAGCGACATCAACTGAATTTATTCCTAGTTACAGGTCAGTTGCATGTTTGAGTTTGTCGAATAAACAACTGCGCGTGATTAAGCGTATTTGTTAAATTTTGTTTTAGAATGTCTGATAGTAAGGCTGGTTCAAGCCAAGCCAATATTGCGAAACCAAGATGGCGAAATAAAAGGTACGAAATAAGACGATTCTTTGATTTTAGTAGTGTATGAATAATGAAAACTGTCATGTTATTTTGCTTACCTGTGGTCTATGTGTGTAGGAGCCGCAGTGGAGTGGAAGTTTTTTTTTATCTTACAAAGAAACAAGAACAATAATTATACTAATAAAGGTAATTCGAAATATGTTATTTCAGGCTGACCTCTGCAGAATTACGAGAAGCAGTAGAACATTTGTCTGATGAAGAGCCATTTGTTGCGTCCGATGAAGACGAATATATTCCACAATTGTTATCAGGTGGAGAATCCGAGGAATCTGATATAGAAAAGGAGCCTGTAGTGGAGCAAGAATATACTGATTCCGATGAAAACGTTGATGAAGAAGAAGCGCCTACAAAAACAACTTGGGCTGGCAAGGATGGCACTCAGTGGAGTGACACATCATCAATACAAAGGCAAACAATAGGTCGTAATATTCTGTACGAAAAAAGTGGCGCATCATCCTTTGGTCGTTCATACACGGCTCGAGAAATTTTCAAGTCTATTATATCTCCAGAAATGTGTACCTTAATTCTAAGGCATTCTAACAAAAAAGGTAGAAAAGTAACGGACGAATGGAACCGAAAATTGGCAGATAAATATCCACCTCCTAACACACCAAGCCCGAAAGTATTCATTCCATTTACTGAAGTAGAATTAGATGCATTTTTAGGAGTTCTTATTGCTGCTGGCGTACACAGGTCTAATAGGGAACACGTATCTGAAATGTGGAAACTAGAGTCCTTACCTCTATTTCGAGCGGCCATGTCTCGAGATCGGTTCAAAATGTTTCTCAGATTTATTCGCTTTGATGATCAGAACACACGTACCGAACGTGCCAAAAATGATAAAGCTGCCCCAATTCGAGATATTTGGACTATGCTAAATTCAAATTTGGCAAACAACTACAAGCCAAAAGAATGTATAACAGTAGACGAACAATTGTTTCCTTACAGGGGACATACTAAATTTACCCAATACATTCCATCGAAACCCGCAAAATATGGAATACAAATTTTTTGGGCTTGCGATGCGGCAAATGCTTATCCTTTACAAGGTCAACTATACACTGGAAAACCATTAGATGGTGAACGACAGGTAAATGTCGGTGAGCGTACAGTTTTGGATCTAGTGGCAAAGTATAAGGGTTCGGGAAGAAATGTAACAACGGATAATTTTTTTACAAGTCTGCAATTGGCCCGTACTTTGAATTCATGGAAGATGACTTTGGTAGGGACTCTCAGGAAAAATAAGGCATTTTTACCACCAAATATGCAGGCATCTAAAGACAGGCCTATATACTCAACCATTTTCGCATTCAACAAAGATGCAACAATATGTTCCTATGTTCCAAAGAAAAACAAATCTGTTATTCTTTTATCAACGATGCACACTACAGGCCAAGTAGATGATACTACCGTGGCGAAGCCTGAAATAATAAAATATTATAATCAAACAAAAGGAGGCGTTGACACCATGGATAAGATGCTAGGCGAGTATACAGTAAAACGTAGAACAAATCGTTGGCCATTGGCATTTTTTTTCAACACAATAGATGTTGGTGGCTTGGCTTCTTATTGTATTTACAAGGAACACAATCCAAGTTTTAGAGCAACTGATCAACGTCGAAGATTTCTAAAAGATCTTGCTCATGACATGTGCTTGCCCGCTATACAAATGCGATCCCTTATTCCAAAAGTTGTTGGTCGACAAATAATCGAGCCCATTGTTACTCCAGCCGGAGAACAACCAAGACGGGATGCTTCTGGGCGTGTTATGGTTGTTGGTAGCTGCCAAATTTGTCGAGAATTAAAGCTCAAACAAAGGAAGACTCGTAAAGCGTGTAAATCCTGCTGTAAGCCAGTTTGTAATGAACACTCTGTTGATCAAACTATATGTAAAAAATGTTGCCAAAAAACCAACTGACCTTATATGTAAGATTTTTTTGTTTTTTTGTTACCATTTATATGAATAAATATATGCAGATAAACTTCGCGTTTTCATTCTGGCTATAAAGAATATCTATTTGCATTTAAAACTGATAGAGGTACCCAGGTACCTACACCGTTATTTCTGGGTGAAAAAACTTTGGACCTTATTTATTTCTAAAATAGCGTAAAAATATTATTTCTATTGTAACATTGTGTAGAAAAAACCTAGATTAGAAATGTCACGAAATCACACACTTCAAAGAATTTAAACAAAAAAAGTATTAATATCTAAAATCTGAATAGGTACCCGGGTACCTATTCAGTCACATAAAGGTTAAATTTAGTGTCATCATCAAAGTGTCTTTGAATCAGTGTATTGAAACATCCCTCGCTTATCCTATTAAGAACATTTTTATTTGTTTGGCATCGTGGTTTACTGATGGTTGTCAATAAAACCTCTTCTTCTACCTCTATTGCAGCCAACACTATATTGTTCATTATGATTTTCAAATTACAAACAACACTACATTGCAGAATACAACTAAATACTGACTCACACTGGAAAGAATCGTTTCCACTAATCGTAGCAATTGAGACCATGCCTGAACGAATTATCGCTGCATTTACTCGTAATGTTTGTTCGCTTCGATTGATCGCTGCAGATAGACTGTACCTTTCCAGTTGTTCCGAAATTTAAAGAAAAAACAATGTAATTAAACCGTCCGTACTCTTCTATTTTACCACCATAGTTTCAATTATATTGCTCAATAAACATCCTCCTCCTTAACAAAAAATATAATATGAACCAGGCACACCTATAAAGCCCTTATGCGTTTAATTAATTTATATGAAGCCGCCAATGTTAATATATATATATATATATATATATATATACATATATATATATATATATATAAATATATATATATATATATATAAATATATATATATATATATATATATATATATATATATATATAAGAAATAAAACTCTATATTCTCATGCTCAATATTTCGCTATTGTTCAATAGCATCATCAGGAGGCACTACAATAATTAAAATATAAATAAAATGACAAAGATAGGAACACAAATACTTACAGATGTTAAGAGTCAGTAAGAGTTGATGTACACCACATTAAGGTACTAACTAGACTAATTGCTAATGATTAATTTGTAAAAATGGTTGTGGTGTGAATTGATAAAAACAAGGAACAATTTGAGTTAAAAACAAAACAATAAAATAAACAATCTGAAACGTATGAATAACTGGGGTGACAAAACAACAATATTAAAATGAATTTACATTCACAAATTATAATATTAACGACACTTTCTCTTTTGTCAATGCTATCAGAGGCTGTAGATTACCAAAGGATTACATACTTATTTCTTTAGATGTAGTATCTTTATTTACCAGCATCCCATTAAACTTAATTACCAATATTATTGATGAAAAATGGTTTCTGTTGGAACCCTTCACTACATTATCCAAGGATAGTTTTTTATCATTGGTTACATTTATTTTTGATAACACTTTTTTCAGTTTCAACAACGTATTTTATCGCCAAATTTTTGGCACACCGATGGGATCCCCCATCAGTCCTGTTCTAGCCACTCTTGTCCTTGACGAGCTACTTGACAATGTAATCCCTAAATTGCCCTTCAAATTACCTTTTTTGTATAAATATGTCGATGACATAATTTGTGCTGTTCCGTTTGATAAGACTGATTTTACACTTAATGTTTTCAATTCATTTGATAATCATTTACAATTCACTATGGAATTGGAGAGTGGGGCCAGCTTACCATTCTTGGACACTAGAGTAATGAGATCCGACAATAACATTATCTTGTTAGATTGGTATCAAAAGCCAACATCATCTGGAAGGTTTTTAAATTTCTACTCTGATCATCCTAAGAGTCAGAAGTACGACTTAGTATTAACAATGAAAAATAGAATTCTACACGTCAGTGATGAAACATTTGTTAATAAGAACTTAAGATCGTTATTTGATATTTTCGTTAACAACGGTTATCCTTAACACATTTTAAAAAAAAAATTAATTTATAACACAGACTTCTACGACGGTCAGGTTGACAATTTCAATCAACAGGCTACTCTGTACAAAAGACTTCCTTACATCAATAATTTAACTCAATTGATTTTACCACTGTTCAAACAGTTCACCAATTTCAGAGATGCCAAATACAATTAGACAACTATTTCTCTCCTTTTTTAGAAAGTTAAAGATAAAACACCTTTATTATTACAAACCAACGTGATTTACAAAATAAATTGCTCGCAGTGTCCGGGATGCTACGTTGGTCAAACTTCTCAATGGTTAAAAACCGTATTACCCAACATAGAAGTGATTGTCGAGCAGGTAAGAATAACTGTGTAGTGGTGGATCATTTTATAAAGGCCATACGTTTAATTATGACGATACAGAGATTCTGCAGAAAGTTGACCAATACAGGAATCCTTTATTTTTTGAAATGTATCACATCAACAAACAAAAGGATGCTATCAACCTCAAATCTGACACTAATAAACTTAGTGATATTTATTGTCACTTGTTAAATTCATTTTAATATTGTTGTTTTGTCACCCCAGTTATTCATACGTTTCAGATTATTTATTTTATTGTTTTGTTTTTAACTCAAATTGTTTCTTGTTTTTATCAATTCACACCACAACCATTTTTACAAATTAATCATTAGCAATTAGTCTAGTTAGTACCTTAATGTGGTGTACATCAACTCTTACTGACTCTTAACATCTGTAAGTATTTGTGTTCCTATCTTTGTCATTTTATTCATATCTTAATTATTGTAGTGTCTCCTGATGATACTATTGAACAATAGCGAAATATTGAGCATGAGAATATAGAGTTTTATTTATTATACTGACCGCATACCCGACAATCATCACCTTTTGCTTATATATATATATATATATATATATATAATGGCACAAATGTACGTTTGGTTGTCCTGTTATTTTCCGTTCTTTGTGTTCTTCCATGTTTCATTCAACATCGTTGCTCACAAGTTTCACATCCATACTTGGTTATACCGTACTGATGAAGGCTAATGAGCTAGAAACATGCATGTTTACGATTACCACTCCTCTTCAGTAACATCTTTATTTTTGCGTGCTTTCCCATGATAACACTTGTTTTTTGCTCTTTGTATATATATATATATATATATATATATATATATATATATACATATATACCAATTACAAACGTGTTTACAAAAATACTGCCAACTTGACTTAATTACTACCAATATAGATTTCAATAATAAAGAGCAAATTCTGACTAGATATCTGAACCTTAGCTATGAGGAAGATATAAACAACATTTTGTTTAGTACTTACCATCCACAATATGAGTTTCTTTTAAGAGATTACTCACCATTTGTATCAACCAACTATTTCAATCACACGCTTCCCCCCTATATTAAAAGATTAATTACACAATTACGTACTACTAATACAGAAACTTTGTAGCGGGTGGACAAATAAGCGAGGAAAGTGGCTGTATCTCAGAAAACAGTTTTTTACTCTTCCTGTTTTATTATTGTTATCAACAACATTTTTGTAGCTTCTTTCAAGGGGTTTCCACTTTTGACCCTGTCAAATTTAATCCATACTTTTCATTTAAAATTGCTGCAATAATTTCAAATAGTTTCTTCTGCGTTTTGTTGGCCTTCCCAACTTTTTTGTAATGTTCCTTATAAATATGGATTAGGGCCATAGTACTTGAATCTGTCCAATGCGTATATTGTTCAGTATCTGTCCAATATTGATTTTGTTCTGACTGAACCTCAGTTGAATTTATGTCCACAGAAAAATTCTTCCAAATTTATAAACAACGTTGTTAAAATCTTTCAATATT
Source organism: Galeruca laticollis (assembly GCA_963921935.1). Lineage (NCBI taxonomy): Eukaryota > Metazoa > Arthropoda > Insecta > Coleoptera > Chrysomelidae > Galeruca > Galeruca laticollis. The sequence goes on along the minus strand of OY998176.1, from coordinate 7,394,477 downwards.
CCTTTAAACTTACCATAACTTACGGAGTCATTCATATTTAAACAAAAGTATTCTTCAATCCTAAAAATATCTTGTCAGTCAACAGTGGATATTTATAACATAACGTAATATCAGGGTTGTATCTACTTATATCTTTTATTCTTTCTCATCAAGATATTCAGCCAAGAATACTTTTCAGAACTGTTCCAGCACACATTTGTTTGGAACCTACTTGGTACATTATTCTGTTCACGCATGCGCATCAGATGATGTTAATAACATGTTTGGAACTCGCTTTGGGAACAAATTTAGTATATAAGTAAATAAAAACTCGTATTTGATCAAAACAAAATTAATTTGCTCCATCTATAATCAACTAATACATGAATCCCTTGAGCACATCATCCCGACTTGTCCAATGTATAGTCAGGGGCGGATCTAGGATTTAACAAAGGGGGGGGGGCTTGAATACTTTTTTTTTAAGTTTTTAATTTGGCAAAAAAATGTATTATAATATAGTATATACATAAATACAACAGCTTATATTAACGATAATCTAAGTACACAAATAACAAGCTTCAATTCTTCTGGCCTTCATTTGATAAAAAGTTTTAACTATATCATTTATATTAATTTCTCTAGATGTATTAATGTATGCCAAAGCTAGCCCATTGAGTCTCTCCTGTTCCATCGTTGATCTCAAATAGGATTTTAGTAGTTTTAGCGATGAAAAACTTCTCTCGCCCGTAGCACTTGTTACAGGGATTGTGGCAAAAATTTTTAGTAGTATCTCTATATTGGGAAAGCATTCTTTGGACATACGTTTTAAGGTTTCTGTTGATGATTTTGGTAGATCAACACTGACAGTGTCACTACACTTAAGTCTCCATATCGCTAATTCCGTCTGTAATTCCAGCATGGATCCTGGCATATCATTTTCATATATTCTTGCAGCCTCAACAATTTTGGCATCAGTATATTTTTTAAGGTGTATTGGAATAATACCTTCTATGGGTATTGCAGTAGAAAGTTGATTAAATCGGTCTTTCATTTGGATTATAATATGATCCAGGAAAGGTATGAATATCACCCTTCTGTAATATTCTTCTTCGTTATTTGTCTTTATATTGCTCCTGTTTGTTTGTTTGTTTATTGCAAAGTCTAGGCATAGTGATAGTCGTACCAATTCTCTGAAGAGCGTGATGGGCCTCCAAGAAAATTGGTTTAAATTGGAGTTCTTCATTTTGCCTTATATTTTCTAGTTTGCTTGTAATATCGTTTATGTATGAAAAGGCAGTGAAAAGATCAATTTCAACACTCTGTAAATACTTGCTGAAATTTACAATGTACGACATTAAAAACGAGGCGACTTCTAAAGCTATAACAAAATCACTTCTTCTAATGGCGGCATTAAAAACCATTGCCTTACTTGAAGTCTCTGTATCGTTGTCCTGTTCCAAACTAGCAAGAGCATTGCAAATTACTTCATATAGTTCTTTAAAAGTTGTTACGCTATTATGACGCTCAACCCAGCGCGTAGCAAACATAGGTTTTAACTTCTTTTTTTTAGTTTCGATTATTTCTAAGTCATCAACGGCTTGTTGAAAAACTAAAACTCTTTTTGCAGAGCAACTAAAAAAAGAACATACCCTACCCAAAATACCCATCATGTTCCTAATTTCAGAAACTTCAGTGGAAATAGTTGAGGCAATGACTTAAACAGTGTAAATACATAGCCAAGGGCTATTCTTGTCTTATTAAGGCTTGGACTCCATTGAACCTTCCAGCCATATTGCTGCCTCCATCATATCCTTGTCCACGAAGATTATCAATAGAAAGTCCAAGTTGCTTAATTTGATTTTTTATGGCCTCTTTGATGCATTGGCCAGTTGTAGAGTGCAGCTCAATGAAACCCAAAAAAACTTCCCTTATATCATACGTACTATCCAAACACCTCACACAGAATGTCATTTGTTCTTTGGTACTTATATCGGTTGTTTCGTCGCAAATTATTGTAAAAAATTTTGATTGTTTTATAGCATTAACAATTTCAGTAGTTATAACCTTCCCAATGCAAAATATTATTTCATTTTGGATTGTTTTACTAATCATTGTACAGTTCATTGGTGCTGTTAGTATATGATTTTTAAGGTTTACATCTCCAGAATCTATACGAAAAGTTAATAAGTTCCTAAAAATGCCATCATTACTTTCTGAAAGATTTTGGTTTGAGCTATCTTTAATATCTATATTACCATCATCTCTATGCGCTCTAAGTGGTAATTTGTTATGGGCACAAAATAGAATTGTTTTAATAATCGGCACGAACCGCTGTCGATTAGCTTCAATTATTTCTGAAATTAACCGTTTCGACCCTTACTTCGTGGAATCTGCTCATATTAGTGTTTTAAATGAAACTCACGGTTTCTAGTTAATTCCACAATATAATACAAGTTATTGAAAATTCTAAAAAATTGACAATTGTTTCGATAAATCAATATGATATTGATTTGTGGAATTAACTAGAAACCGTGAGTTTCATTTAAAACATCAATTATTTCTGCTTTTTGTTTATCTAATTGCGCAGAAATACTGACAGACTTTTCAGACATTTGTAAGTTTAAAAAATCATTTGCTTTTTTAACTGAAAATTTATGGTAGTTGGTGTTTTCATGCTGCGTAAGTATTTCCCGGGCTTTTTAAAACTTAGTTAGCGGTTCCCTTACAAGCATTTTAAGAATCTGAAAAATAATAAGCTTAGGTTACGATATAGTTTAGTTAGTTTCAGTTAGTTTTTTAAAACCTTATTTCATTAAAACAATAGGCTCATTTACCAATTTTTTTTTATTGTAAATTCTGAAATAACGTAATAAATTTAGTAAGTATGCAAAATATCAAATTTTTTAATGATTTTTAACCACCTAAAAAAATTATTAAAGTTTATAAAATTAATTAAAACTATGACGTCAGACCATCTTTTTCACCAGGTAATTCGTTGCCACAACACATTACCTTTGCTTTGCGTCTGTCAGCCTGACGGAAAAATATTAACACTTTTTGTGACAAATGTCAGAAAAAGGTAACGACAATGTTTTTCGAAGCAGGTAGCGCAGGTGTCCAAGATCGCAATTTGTATGTAAAAAAGATTGTATGACGTCACATTTTAAAATAGCCTTAGATTTTGCTAGCTCTAAAATTTTTGGTAATTTTCGTCCCATTGGGCTAATTCTTTTTTTAAAGCTTAAAATAAAATGTAAACTACAATAATCGTATAAAAAGAGTAACATTGGAAATATGACTAAATGAGCCTATTATATAACTATTTTATTCTTACTTGGCTACCCATTTCTCCGCCATCTGGTGCAAATAGCACACAAAATTTACAAAATCCTCCAGTTCTACTTTCGCTATACGCAAGCCTATTATACTGTTGTAGCCAATGAACACCGAATTTACGAATTTGCTGTTTCCCTTCTTGTTGCAATGGAAAAACATATTTTGAGTCAGGGATCCAAGTATTGCTTAAAAAATTTATTTTTTCATGGACACTTAAAGATTGTCCGACTGCATTCCCAATATCATATAGCTGGCTGCCATTCTTAAAAAAGAAATGAACAAATTTAATTTCATAGTTGTATTGTAAACTTTTTTTATTTTTATACGATATTTTTGACGTATTGTATTGACTTTACAATATTTAAAAGCAAATTTCTTTGACTTTTGGTTGACCTATACTCCTATACATTATTTACCAAATAAAGCAGGTCAAAGTTATTAAATTCAAAAAACTATATTATTTATAATTTTATTTAAATTAAGTTAGAATTATATACCAAATTTGAACTTTACAAATATGACAGAAAAAAAAATTGAACGAATAGTACGAATTCAATAAAATCCCTTTTTTGCCTATGTAATTAAGATTTTAAACTCAAACGCAAAGACAAAATACCATTACCATCCTATAAAATGCTTAAATAAACCAAAATCAATATAAATTCCTTTTTTTCGCTCTAAGAAGCTTCTAACCCAAATCAACACTTAACAGTTTTCACATATTTGAGAATAACGGTAAAGTAAAACTAAAATACAAAATGTTAAAATATTTTTTTTAGATCTAACTGTAAGTCACATAGAAAAAAATATTGTTTATTTTTATCCCTTTTTCCTTTTTATCATTTATTACGAAATATGAAAAGGCATATTATAATTATATACTTACGCTTTGCTGTGAGGGCTCCTCAGGAAAAGGAAATATTTGCTAAACAAAATAAACTGGCTAGGTTGACTACTACTACTTGCCTAAAATTCTTGCGAGCCACTGCCAGTACTGCCACTACTACTACTTGTTGATGCTACTATAACGATGTTTTCTTCTATAACACTACTACCACAATGTCCCACCTCCACAACCATATTATTTTTTGGCTTTTTTATCAAAAAAGATGTTAATGTCGTTTGTGATCGCTTCATTTTACGCAGGTCCAAATGAGACAAAAAATAACTTGTATTCGCTATGAACGTCAAACACAATCTGAATAATAAAATAAATGTCTTCTTATCTTCCAGAAATATAGATTTATTATTTAAAGCCATTTCACAGAGAAAAAATGTATAAAAACACGTTTTTATTTCAATGTTCTGCAAACCAAAGACGCGGCCTGCGATTGTCTTTATCTTCAATCGGGAAGCGCCTCGTTTGAGCATTTTGCCGACTACCTAAATTCAGACGCACTCGGCGCGGCTGGTTTTGTGGACGTAAAATAGATAAAATTAAATGATTATTTTAATAAAATGATATTTATTTTATTATTTATATTCTCAAATAAAGCTTTTGGTAAACATAATATATAATTACTGTATTTATTATTTATTATTAGTATTTATAGCGATGTTTGACTTTTTATGACATAACAAGTCTTGTTAAAGGGGGGGCTTGAGCCCCCAAAGCCCCCCCTGGATCCGCCCTTGTGTATAGTGGTCCACGAGGCTCGTTAGTAAAATTCGAGAGTTATTCAGATGACCTTGATGCTTTATTAACTTCAAACGACGCTATGATAATGCAAAAGCTTCACAGGTTTATGAGCGAGGCAATGAAACTGAGAGCATTCATTGTAAATGAATGACTGAGAGCATCTCAACCAGATCATGCATTTATAGATGTAACCTAATCTTCTCATATTGTGCATGTATCATTGTTATACTAGAGACCATTTATTTATTTATTATTATTTAAAATAAACCGTAGAAGCCTCATCATTTTATTCTGACTTATATTTGAGCAAAGTCACAAATGTTGTAAACTCTGAAGCAGCTATCAACCTACTTCATTTCCTCTCGCCAAATTTCAATTTTTTTATATTATTTTGTTTGTTGCAGTTAAACACCGAATTATCACAAGTTGAAGTAATAGATCTTGTTAACGACGGCAGCGGCTTAGCGTTCGGAATTATTGGTGGTCGTAGCACTGGCGTAGTTGTGAAAACTATAATACCTGGGGGTGTAGCTGACAGAGTAAGTATACATTACAAGCTTATTTTCGACCGCAAAAATAGTCTACTGTAAAGCAATTTATTCAGTTTGGAAGCATATTGGAGTATGACTTCTAGCAAAAGCAAAAAAAGGTAAATAATTGGATTCCCAATAAGACGAATTCGAGCTCAGCTTTCACAATTCCCGAGCCTACATAATGCAAACCCACTTACCCCAAGCCCACCAGCTCTAAATTAAGATCAATTTAACACTCAGCCACTCAAGCAAGGCTCAAGAACAAGTCGCTTAAGGCAATATCGATAAAATTAAAGAAAGTCTAAAAATTTAAAGTCAATATCTTCAGAAAGATCAATCCAATCATTTGCTAAACATAAGTTATGAAATTTTGTGAGTTTTGTTGAGAGAAGATCCTCACCAACTGAGTGTTTTCCTTAAGAGATTTACGAGGTACTACAAATTCGGCGAAAACTGCTTCATGGTCAGAGAGACTTGAGTTAATTACTGAGTGACTCGCTTCATGGGGTAGAAAGTCGGAAACTTGAAGAAGCTGTTTTAGTAGTTCGAGTTGGTGGATCCTAGTGCATATTTAGATCAAATGACTCAAAAATATTTACCAAAAAACTTCGAATCATTAGTAAAGTCAATATTAAAATCACCGTATAAAACTGTCTTGCTCTTAACAGAGCGTCAAGTAAATTTAGAAGGTTCTCAACAAAATAATGAACATTTGATTGAGGAAGTCTGTAAATACAAATTATATATAAATCGATATTTTTGTTGTAAATTATGGAAAATTCAAAAGTATTTTCTACTTGTAGAAAATCATATTTTAATACAGCCGAGAAGTCCTCGCCTGAAGATAAAATTAGGGTTCCACCGTGAGATGAATTACACCTGTCATATCTGCTAATAACTCGATATTTTTCAATAAAAACAGGTTCGTTAGCTTGTAGCCAGTGTTTAGTAATAGTAAGTATCTGCAGGAACCCCAATTCCTCCAAAAACAAATACAACTCGTCTGTTTTATTGCGTATTGACTGAATACTAATTAGAATCAATCTTAATTTACTGTCTGTGCGAATTCAAGACAAACTTAAATTCTTCCTGTAAAACATCCATTAATTACATTTATATTCCACCCCTGTATAATAATTATATCATATTTCTGTACATACTCACATAATTCCTGCTTAAAACTCCTTCATAATATCTATTTAACACTTCAAAATCCACAAACATCAATTTTAACCATATCTTCACATACAAAAAATTATCTACATAACCTTTCTTTCTCTATAACAAAAACAACCTTTTCATGACAAAAAACGACCCTAGCCTACGCATAACTAAACCATCGTTTATAACAGTAAGATTTTAAAATCATACAATCCATTGGCCAATTCCCCACGTGATCTCCCCTGCTTACACTCACTCTGAGCGCCATATAAATACGGCCCTGACCCCACAATCCCACCACTTGTTCCAGTCCATCGTTAAAGGAAGGTGTAATAGCAGAGATGGTCACTGGTTCAAACCAACTCATAGTCGACCTCACCGGCAACTTGGACGCCTCCAACAGCAAATTACTAACCCACGTGTTCTATCGAACTTTTCAGTTCGACAGTTCTTTGTAATAATTGGAAGTGTTACAACTGTCTCTTTTGAAACAAATTTTATTTATGAAATTCGAAGAAACCCGCAACAATACAACACAAAAAACCACACCAGACGTAGGAAGGAAATTTTACTCAGTTAAATATAAAACACCCACAAAAGCTAATAAGTCTTAACTAGGAAGGCAACTCCCTCCAACAGTGAGTGCCATCCACACCTATTCACTACACAAAAACACCCAAAATATCCTCCAGACGCACCCGCAGATCTCAACGCACCACATCCCAAAGCACCGCACCCCAAACCACCAATTTAATCGACATTTCCCGACAAATTGACGAACTCGAAAAAAAAAATTAAACTCCAAACATCCATATTTGAAGCCTCTAATCCATCTTCCCCAAACCCTCAAAACTCCTCCACATCAACCCCAAGCTCTCAAAACCCCTCCACGTCAACCCCAAACCCTCAAAACGACATCCAAACCAACCAACACGACATACTAATCCGCACCTTACAAAGACAAACAGACGAAATGAACAGTACTTTCCTACAGCTCGCAAAGGCTAAAAAAAGACCAGCACTCCACCTCTCCAGACATAAATCAACCAATTCATCCTCCCCAAACTCTCAAACTTTTCCACGCCAACCTCAAACCCTCAAAACCCCTCCAGGTCAACCCCAAAACACACTTCCATCTCATCCCCCCCAGATCTTACACTTCCTCTGTAAGATCCCCAACCTCCATTCCCTCAATCTCCCGACAACCACCCGGTCCCGGCGAGGATGTGGTCATCCTCGTCGGGAAAACAAAACCCCGATCAACCCCAGCTCCTACCTACCTCAACAACCCCACACCAACCCCTGCCAACAACACCACATACACCCAAACCCTCAATCTCAGAAGCTTTCCACCCCAATATTCAACCCAAAAATCGCTTTTTACCCTTTTAAACACCCTCAACGGACACATACTATATCTCAAAGCAAACTTCAATAGAACAACCCTCCTTAAAACCTCTTCCACGTTGTCGGTAAACACAATCCTTAGAAAAATCCAAAACTCCACTGGTGAACCCAACATCATTATTCACATTCTAAACTCCACTCAACGTCCACCCCAACCAGTCAAAACCCTAACACCCATTTACTCTTTCGTCTGCACGAATGTAGATGCAACGATCCCTCTCGAAGAAATTCTTCACGATCAAGAATTCCCGTTCACCAAAACTTGGCGAGATATCACAAATAAACCATTTCAATGTTCCGCATCATCACACACTCCGAGATCCACTATCACCAAGCCCTCACTTCCGGCATTTCATTCTTTCGCTTCCCACACCAGTGTGCAATACTGCAATCGCTGCACCAAATCCGGACATTCTTCCGATTCTTGTCGGTCTCCACCGATATGCTCCTCTTGCTGCCAAACTGGCCACCGCACCGAAAAATGCCCCAAGTCCGGTACTCCTACATGCACCAATTGCGGCGGACCTCACGCCGCTTTTCACCCTCGCTGCCCCCATAGGCTCACCACACCAAATACCCTACAAGAGACTGCCCCAGTCACTCTCGAAAAGCCACCAGTTCCCTACCTATCCTAACTGTCACCCTAATGTACGCCATTACCAACTCGAGGGACATCATAGCCGACACTCTTCGTCACCTAATTCCGTGTATATATCGACACCACTGCTCTATCACAAACATAGGCAGGCGTGCCCACTTCGCTTTCACTCCCATCAGGAGTGAAAGTACTTCCACTTGAATCCGCGAGCCCCAACCCCTCGTCGGTGCTGTAGGTTTTTCACGGTTTTTCCTGTAGCATGGTGAATTGATTCACTAGCCAAATGGGCCGACGTATCGACGAAATTTTTAGATTTACGATTATTATTATTATTATACCAGCCATTCACTCAATCAATTCAACACAAACGATTAACTACCGCTTCCCCTCGAATTCTTCAACCAACCATCTACCCTCTCAACACAAACCGAACCCGCCAACCCCCACCGAATGCGCACACAAAACCCATCTAAAGGTCTCCAACCCCACCCTGCAGAGGAACCGCATCCTATATCAGGGCCTTATCTCGAATATTCCCATATATCCAACTCAAAAACCAACAAACCCAAACAAAATCTCTCTATCCCTCTCTAACAATCCCACACTTAGCATTCACTCATCGTACTAAGATGTAGTTAACTTCATTTCCAGCCGGCAAATTGACCGGTATAATTAGCACTCAATAGAATCAAATAATGTATTATAATATTATACAACTAGTAAACAGAGCTACATTCTTGATTGCTAAGCAAACAAACACCCTTTATACTAAAACCTGAATAAACATCAGTGAAAAGTGCGACAGCATTTAATTTATCATACCATACACTCAACTTGAATAAGCAACTCCTGTCACATCAAAGTGGCTGGTCCTTTGAGATCTCTATATCAATATTATTACCTCATTTCACACTCTTTCTAAATGCCAAGTAAGACACTGCGAAACACTGTCCTTAAAACTAAGTGGGGATTCTGTTTCTCTAGACACGTCCTATCAACAAAACATTTTTCTTGGAAGAATCGGCAGTAAAGTATCGGCTATTACACTCTCTAATTTTTTGTTGATGAATTCTCCGTTCCGAGGTGATGTAAGTTCTGTAGGTGGATGGATCTTCATCCACTGCAACTGAGCTTATGTCATAAAAATCATAAAAGTTGTAATAAATTGCCCTTAAAGCTATGGTATCAACGGGAAGACCCTCGGATACTAAAAACGCCTTTACACTTGTGGAAGTATAACCTTCAAAGCATACAGACGATGGTTGGTCATGTAGATAGGCGAGGATAACTTTAGAGATGATAAAATAGCCGGTTCTCTTAATCTAGACATAGTATAACGATTACCAACGATTACCTGCAGTAGAGGACTCCTGAGTGAATCTGACCGTAGGAGGAGTCATCGGGTCCAACGAAAAGTTAGTGTCATTATGCGAATCTATTGTAAACTGAAATTATTTATCACACGAAAAGCTGTTTGATGTATAGCATGTTTGTCAGATGTGATGGCTACCACTACGGGACGAGAAAGGTCAGAACTTAGACTTATAGGCCGTATTACTTAATTAACTTTCACAGGCTGAAGAGAATCTATCGTCGAAGGAGGCGAGGCTTCTTGGGACAATGAAGATTCAACAGACCCTTTTAATTAAACTCCAGGTGGCCAAACATCATTGTTGAATAAATTGCTAGCAGAAACTTTTCTTAGAACACCAATTTTAAATGTTGATGTTTTTTATATAGCTGAAACAGAAAAAGCGCCGACATTCATCGAAGGTTATTATATTTATCTTTTTCTAAAAATTCCTTACAGCAATTGTCACATTTGCACGCGGTCATATCTAGATCAAGGTCACTGTCGATACTAAACAAGAACGAACTTATGCTAGTGATTAAAATAACGAAAATCAAATAAACAACAAACGCTCGTATTGGATAATAGTCGAACTGTGAAAATAAATACTGTTACGAAACAGCACACTGGTATAGTCCCTAAAACCGACCCTGTCTAAGCCAGGTATAATAGTTAAAATTATGGCGGATACGCAGTTATAAAAAACTGTTTACGATTGAGACTATTTTATCTAGAACTGGTTTTTGTGACCAGAGTTATCTAGAAAAGGCCAGAAAAATTATTTGTGTGTATAAGCCGCAGCCCGGAATTCTCTAGTACAAAAGGCACTAGTATATAAGGGGACTGATCAGGAAGAGTTAGTTAGTTGATAATTTGACATCGTGAGATAAACAAATAAATAAGTGAATTAGTGAACTGTTCATATAAATTAGTTTAAGTGAATATACTGTATACATAAATTAAGTATTAGTGATTAGTTTAGTGTTTAAATAAATTAGTAAGTTGCCATACCGAGTGTTTGAAATTTATCCCACCCGTAATAAAAACTTTTAATAAATAAGAAAAACATTACAATACAAAACAAATACAAGCGATCGATACGACAGTTGAACTAGTACTCACAGTCGAACTAGTACTGAAAATGCGTTAATAAGTAATAATCTACATTAAAAGTAATTGAATATCATAATTGAAATGAACATCATTTGGAAAAATTCACGCATATAAAATCTCAATGAACCTTTCAATTAACAAGCAATTAATAAACGACTGAACTGTCAGTCGCTTTTTCCCTCCAAATATGAACCATTCAATCCATTAATTTATAAATCCTGATCATATGATGGATGATTTAGAGTGATGGTTTATGGGAGCATGTGAAAGTTAATTAGGGAAGTAGAACAAAGCATCCATAAAATATGAAAATAATGACTTTAATCATAGTAGAGATGATTATATCCCTTTGTTAGTCAAAAAAACAATTGTTCTTACAGTTAAAAGATTTTTTGATAATTTTGACTCCTGTTGACCGGAAACATTAATGATTTTTTCTCTTTGTAATCCAAAATTGGTGAAAATATTTAAATATGTAGTTTATTTACGATAAAAAGACGATGCTGTCATTTTTAGTTACTTTCCTGCTTATCAGAATAAACATTAATTTACCAACCGTGAATACAATTTATCCTCAACAGCCAGGGCAATTTACAGCTAACGGGTTGGCAAAACTTCAAGACGTTGTTAAATCAACTGGTAAAATTACCCAGTTTGTTTTGACGTTTATTGACATTCGATCATCGTCTAATATTTACAAGTTTTTTTGGTGGTTTTAAATTCATTGCTTCTTTAAGATTAAAAAACAGTTATTTTCATAACTAATGATTTAGACAAATCTGCAGTGTGTGGTTAATAAAATGCCGAAGCAGTTGAACAGAAAATGGCAAGAGATGGTAACATCTTTGTTGAGGTATTTTGAACGAGAATGACGAAAGGGAGGCCCGCTTCTCCCGCTTACTGCTGTAAGAGACGTAAGTAATAGTATTCGCTATTTGTATTCATCATTATTAATATTATTGTTACATATTTAAATGTAAATGATTAAATAATTTTAATGCTGTGTTAGGTTAATTAAACTTGATAATGTATTATTCTTTCATAAATTGAAGTAATTATATTGTAGAGAGTTGCAGAAGCTTTACAACTTAGCGTTACCACTGTTAATCCTACCTAAAAAGAGACAACGCATTATACCTACTGTTGAAATTGATAACTTTGATCAAAATACTACCCGAAATGATATATACGAAATGTATGGAAACAGTGAGTATATTGAATTTACTGTTTTATTTTATTCACAATTAACTAACACAATATTTTTTCAGAGGAACACATAACCTTGAAAACTTTAGGAGACAAACTCCAGGAGCGTCAACTCTTTAATGATTGTTTAATATCACTCTGGAAGATAGTGAAAAATATTGGATTCAAATACCAAAAAGATGATCCTCGTCGTGGTTTAATGGAGTTGCCAGATATTGCATTAAAACGTGTACATTTTCTACATGAATAAGTCAAGATAAAAGGGAAGGGAAGGTTTATATCAATTTGTGTTTTTGGATGAGACCTGGATATTTAAAGACGGTACTGTTGGACGTTCTTGGCAAGATTCTAATCATAGAAGCGTGAAAAAAACCAAAACTGGTGGTCCAAGATAATTGAATAATAAAATTTAGCAATTAATTTATGATGTACTAACATTCCTGTCATTTTAAGACCTTTTCAAATATTTACTAGTCACACTATTTTATTTAAATCTATATAATTATTGATAGTTGTTTTGAGCTATCTAGGAAACCTAGTAGTAATTTGTTATTTCCTTATTGTAGGTATATAGTATTGCATGCTGGTTCCACTTCTGGATTTATTCCTGGATCAGGGCTGGCTTTTCTTCCAAAAAACAAGATGATGATTACCACGGTGAAATGAACCGAGACAATGTTTTGCATTGGTGTGAATACCAGCTTTTAGTGAAATTGGAAGAACCTGCCATAATTGTAATGGATAATGCAAGTTATCACAGTACAGTGATCAATAAAGTACCAACAACAGCTACCAAAAAGGCTGATATACAGAACTGGTTGATACAAAATGAGATTCCTTTTGAAAATATTCCTTAAAATCCAATTATTGAATTTAGTACAACGGTAAGTTGATATAAACACTTTAGAATATATTATGGTTATACTTAGATAACTTATTTTGTTTAATTATATGCATTTTTAAACGGTTTTATTTAGCTCACCCCGTTTGTTTTATTATTTATTCTTGGGTCAAATTTAGTAATTCAAATTTCACCCTCTTCCTGTCAACCGATTAATCTGAAATTTTGTATACACTTTGGATTTTGGTGACAATACAATTATGTTTATTGATTATCATTATAAATTCAAGATGGCCGCCGCTACAAAATGGCGGATAATTTATGTTTTATTAATCCCATCAATATGGGTATCAAATGAAAGGGCTCAACAAGCAGAATACAATATACTATGAAAAATTGAAATCCAAGATGGCGGCCGCTACAAAATGGCGGATAACGTAGGTTTTATCAATCCCATCAACATGGGTATCAAATGAAAGGGCTCAACAAGCAGAATACAATATACTATAAAAAATGTAAATCCAAGATGGCGGCCGCTACAAAATGGCGGATAACGTAGGTTTTATCAATCCCATCAATATGGGTATCAATCCCACCAATATGGGTATCAACAAATAAAAATAGGTAAAAAAACTTTTTAAGTTAAACGGTTTTATGTTAAACATACATTGCAATGTTTAAGATAAATGTACTAAAAACTAAGAAATAATAAAATAGATACAGTCGTGGGAATTATAAACATATGCATAGACTAGACTAAAATAAAACCGTGGGGCACGTCAATTGTCTACAATCGTTGATTAAAATTTTTGTTTTGTAATGTTACACTATAATTAGGCAGTTGTTCAACCGACATCGATGGACGTGTGATAAGTAGGGCTAGAATGTGGAAACAAGCTAGCAAGCTCGATTATAAGCGAGTTTTAGGGTTTCATAGTGGTGAGCGAGTAGTACTTTTATCATATGATTTGTCGATTAAAGACAAACTACGAGCAGTGAAACGATTCCCCGCCAGCCAGCAGTGTGAATGTCCAACGATAAACTAGTTGAAACATCTCTTTTATTTACATGGAGTGTATAACTATTGGAATTTCCATGAGCAAGAAAATAGTAAGTAATTTCCTCACCGTCTGCGGGCCAACTGCCTAACGACGAATTAAACGATTCTTCTATCGCACATTAAGTCGATAATTTGTAGACAATTGACGTGCCCCACGGTTTTATTTTAGTCTAGTCTATGCATATGTTTATAATTCCCACGACTGTATCTATTTTATTGTTTTTTGGTTTTTAGTACATTTATCTTAAACATTGCAATGTATGTTTAACATAAAACCGTTTAACTTAAAAAGATTTTTTACCTATTTTTATTTTTTTGTAGGAATAAACCACCAACCATATATGAAGCTGACATATTATCTAAAAAATATGGTCACAGAGGGCTTCGACTTCCCCCTTACCTATGTTCAACCCAATTGAACATATTTGGGGCATAGTTAAAAATATTTTATAGAGATCATGTGGGAACTGATGGTTCTTCAACAGAACAAGCAATAGGTGTATGGAAAAAGTCTTTAGAAAAAGTGACTCCTGATATTTGGTCAAAGACAGTAGAGCACACTGAAAAAAGTATACAAGATGGGTGGGATAGAGAAGTAGTATTTGATAGACAGGATGTGCCTCCACTTATTATTAATTTTGACAGTGACGATGAAGACAGTGATGATTTTCTAGCGGAGTAGTGGAAATCTTGTGTTTTATTATTTGTATATTTTTATCCAATTTGCTTTATTTCCACCTTTTCAAAATCACTAATAACTATTATTAAATTAAGTAGGTACAGTTATTTCATAATACAAAAATTAAAACAACAACCACAGTATCTCTACATAAATAATACTGGTAAAATGGGAGATTTTTTATTTTTATATCTTGTAACAAAATTTTATTTTGTGTATCTATATTTTTCTTTTCCATTCTATTTTTATTATAATAAATATAATAGATATTGAATAAAGAAACAATATTTAAATTTGCATGAAGATGATTACAGCTTGTATTGATTCGAATATAGAATGATTGGTTACTGTTTCTTGTATCTTATCCATAGTTTTTCATGTATAAATATTTATATTAAATTAATCAAGCCTATCATACAAGCCTTTTATTTTTAAATACATATTTTTGACATACGCCCTACGAGGCGCGGAACAATGAAAAACAAGAACTGTCAATCTAACATCAGATTGACTTTTCTAGTTTTCGTTAAGTAAAGGAAAAAACTACAGCTTGGCAACATCACAATATTTTGTTTTGCAACGTCATCGTCTTTTCATCGTAAATTAACTTTAATTGAATTTTCGACATGTTATCAAAGAAAAAATTGAGTAACCTAATGAAGAATTGATAAATAATGTAACGGTTTCAAATTTAATTTTAACTCTTTTAGGTATTAAGGTTGATAATTTGAATCGCCATTTTATTCAGTTTGTTGCACAGTGGTACACAAAATAGAAGAAGAGTGTGCGACGGTTGGTCATCAGAGAGGCTTGTGCAACTGAAAATCTAAGCGGAGTCAAATTGATACAGAATATGATGATACAATAAAAGTAATATTTCCATAAAATTTAGATTAACATATTAACATCCTCATCTTACCAACCTGAAAGGTAGTCCCAAAACAACCAGTTCATACAAATTGAACATGCAATATTCACCAAGTTGCGTTATGATTGGGAAAAACCAAAACTATCAAAAACAATATATGTAAGCGCGATAGAGTGCTCATTTTTTGACGGATCGAAACGAAACTCGGTAGAAAAATCGGTTGGGCCAAAATCATGGACGAGTTCCTTAATGAGCCAAATGGGCCGAGTAGAAACAAAATGGCGACATGTCAAAGTTGAAAAAAAATCGTATTACCTTTGTTTTTCATTTGACGCAAAAAAGTTACTGAGCTTTTTCATAGTTCTCAACACGTTTTACAACTTTTGTATTCAACATTTTTCTCTAAATCGTACATTAAAACATTTATTTATGAAAATTCACAAATTTACCAGATTTTTTTTATTTTTGTATTGTTTTTGATTTGATATCAAAATGTTACTTTGGTTCTTTGTACATCTCAAAACATTCTATAACTTTTGTATCTATTTTTTTCATTTGATGTAAAAATGCTACTTGCAATATATATATTTTTTAATATAACCCAAAAATTTTTCTTATGTGTTATGTAGAGTAGAGCTCAAAACTTTATTTTAAAATTATACTACAACTTTTTAAATTTTTTGTGATGAGGAATTTTCTTACACTTACATAAAAAATACCAATAATCTTAAAAAAACAGAATAATAAATTAATTTAAGGGTTATAATCAAAATTTGAATTTTTATTTATTTTGGAT
This sequence comes from Galeruca laticollis, assembly GCA_963921935.1. Taxonomy (NCBI): domain Eukaryota; kingdom Metazoa; phylum Arthropoda; class Insecta; order Coleoptera; family Chrysomelidae; genus Galeruca; species Galeruca laticollis. Next base: position 7,377,910 of record OY998176.1, on the reverse strand, counting down.
TTCATGCAAACATGTTACTGAAATAAGCCAATTGGACCTGTGCCATTGGGAATTTTTGATTTTAATCTATTCAAATATTTTGATAATATGTTATGTTATTTATGACTTATGTTATTGTCATATTCCCTAAAATAAATTGATAATTGTGGGATAGTTTCTGAACATAAGAAAAAATAATTATTCTCAAGAAAGGATAAATAAAATATATAAAAAAGGATGATCAAATATTATAATCAATCATCACACAAAGCAGATCCTAAACATCATAATATAAAACACCTACCTCTACTTTATGTTCTGACTTCAATTTACTGTTAAACATATTGGACGCCATTTCAAAATAAAATCGAAAGTAGCTTATTGAAATGCTATAGTTTACAAGACAATAAAGTAGACCCCCAGACAGCGCAGAATTAGTTATAATTAGAATGAAATATTTTTAAGTTGAAACAGGGAATTAATTACTTGTAGCAATAAGGTGTAAGATAGGTAAAGAATTAGAAATAGATTAATTAGGTATAATAACAAATTAATGATTGATTTTCACAAAGATAGGATATAATGAAGTAGATTAAATGATAATAGATTATTACAAAATAAGAAAAAGTTAAGTACTATTGAATGAATTTTATAATAAAACATTCTAGATCATTGTAAACAATAATTAGAATGATTTTATAAAAATTCAGGGAATGTTATAACGTATAAATAAAGATAGAAACACTGGTGTAAAACAGATTAGTTGGAAACTGATTAGAAATTAGAACATTAGACTATATTTTATTAGAATCATAAATATGAGACATTAAAATTGCTCATATTAACTAAAAAAGTAATACAACTTATGTATATAATTAATAATTTGAGAAGACTCACATAGAATTGACAAAAGAAACATTACCTTGATCATATATCCAAAGCCATAGAGTAAATATCGTCCATCGTATTAAATACCTCATGTCAGAAAAAACGATGAACATATAATCTAGAAAAGAAACATGAATTAATAAATATTCGAAATAAAAAGGATATTGTCCAATATTATAACGCATTTTTACTAGAAACATATGGGTTAGAATGTTTAACGCTGTAATACCAATACGCTTAGCGACATACGCTAGCGACAAAATATAGATGTCAATATGTATCAACGACAAACGTTGAAAGTAGAGTAATTTCATAGATGAAATGAATAGAAATTAATTAATGTGTTTAATCGAATATAATGAACATAAATAATTAGATTAAGGAATATTAATAAATGTTTTAAAATAATTTATGTTGATGGCTAAACACAATTGCTAATTATAATAAGAAAATTGAACTGAACATTGATATTAAAGACTATTGTATATCGCCTAAGAAAAACTATTCGTCCCATAATAACAAGATGAACTTCAATATTGAATAAACAATTTTTAGTGAGACTAATTTTTTGTATGTAGGTAAAGATATTAGAATGTAAAGTGAAATCATAATTTGAGTGCGTTAAAAAAAAGAAAACGGTGATTGGTTTATGTGACATGACAGAAGGAACTTTCAAACAACAACAAGTGTAACAAACATTTTTGAATATAGTGAGCTGAATTAAACAAAAGACTGATTGTTGAAAAAAGTTGAAGAAAAAGGATCGGTGGCTTGGCTTCGTTTCTAGAAGGTTGGGTTTTGAAGTGCTCCAGAAATTTTAAGAAATTATCCTCAAAATGAGGATAAAAACATAGCAAACTATTGATAAAACATGCACATGTACTTACCCAATGATTGTAGCTGATTTTCCAGAGTGAAAATCATATTTTCACATATTTATTCAACTGTAAACTTCGGAAGCTGCTTTCCAGAGTCCCGAGAAGCAGATCCTGGTTACGTACATAATACGTATTTAATATGTACTCATGAGACGTAAGGTACGTATTATGTACGTACTTTTCTGCACGTAGTACGTACATGGTACGTACTAAATACATACATTTTCCAATAAAATGTACGTACCAAATACGTACCGCTTGTACGTACTTGGTACGTACCATTTGTACGTACTTGGTACGTACCATTTGTACGTACTTGGTACGTACATGGTATGTACCGATAGTAGGTACTTTGTAAACAGACTACAGAGCTGAAAGCTCACAATTTAGTTTCAAGAGCTTTGTTATTAAAATTTTGAAGTTAATCTGAGTTTACCTGTCACAATGTTAATAACGTTTGCTCGAATAACGTTCCTTATCACTTAATTGTGGGTTCAGCTGTATGGTCTTATAAATTAAAGTACACATTAGAAAGAGTAGGTATTTATTATTTATTTATAACTAGACTTCTCCTATTCACAATATCTACCTACTGTGCTCGTTTAGATGTCAGATTGCCCTGTAGAACAATCTGTGCTCGCCATCGACTAGTTTCAAGTCGAAGAAAGGGTGGATTTTTCAATATTTATTTAGAATTCAAAATAAAGCACCAGAGAAATTTAGGCAAGCACCCAAGACTCCTTTAAACTCACACCCAACTCCTCAGAGGGTTAATACACTTTTTCCACAATTTTAAAAGGTTTTTTATGTAAGTTTTAAAATGAAAAATCGAAAATATCTCATGTCTGTGGTTTATTGTTGGACCTTGAGTCTCTTTTCCAATAACTACAAATTCATAAGTTTCAACAAAAAAAACAAATAAATTTGACGCCTGGCCCTAGCTGAAGGCTCACATTCTTTAGTACCCAAAACTGCCTCTCGGCTTTATTCCACGTGGCTCATTTCGGGCTGTGCAGTATCTAAAAAATTAACACAGTGATCAAGTACCACGATTTTTGAAGAAAACTACTTTTATTCTATGGTCTACAATTTTTTACACAAAGGTACTATTTTTCAATGGTGGACATTAAATAATAGTTTTATTTACAAAACAAGGAAATATTACTGGGGAAAGTCAAAATCATTATTTTTATGTTATCAATTACCTATTATGGTTGTGCGAGCTGCTTTTAGTGTTGATAGCAGTCTAGGCCCCTTCTTTTGCGTTACAAGTTCTTTAACCTCACTGTCGGACTTTGAAGAAGAATGGATGTGATTCGTTCACATATATGGTATTGAGATATCCACCTCCGCCTTTCTGCACTTTAAACGAGCTGTTTCGTATGAATCTAGAAATGAATATATTAATATTTAGTTTGCAATTTATACAAAATTTGTAGATATTACCGTAAGTCCCATCCCTAAACAACTTCACCTTATGTGGAGGCCAAAACGAATTTAATTGATGTGACCTTATAGCAGCGATAAATTTCTCTGGTGGCCACAAACAATTGTCTACATTAATCCATCTTGTGATAAACTGCATTTTATCCAAGTCTTCAGAAAACTCTTCTGAAAAGTTGAATCCAAAAAAATATATGATTTTTTTAATAGAGTAGTTAATTTTCAATATATTTACAGCGACTTAAAAAAAACTTGTTTCAAAAAGTCTATCACTAAAAAATGGGTAAATATATTGAACATCTCTCAAAGCAAGATGTCCGATAGCCAACTCTAATATATTGTTAGATATGTATAATATATACAAACAAGTTATCTCAAAAACTACGTAACAATGGAAGAGTAACAAATTTGTTAGTGAATGTTAGTTTTACACAATTAAATGAAAATTTTTATATTTTCCATGCTTTTAATTCACTAGTCATTTTTCCAACTAAAAATATATTTAATATTGATGACTCGCATGGCCTAAGGTAAAAAACTTCTTTTTCTCTATATTCTATCCCAAAGTTAGGATTTGCCCATTATCTTCTACTATAAAATTACTGATTGCTATTATTTCTCAACCGGAAAAACAACAACAATTATCAGGTTCTTTAGGCTTTAAATCAAAGTTCTTGAAATTCACTTGTTTAAATTGATCTGTTACTGATAATTTTTTAGCACAGCTCCGTTGTAGTGAGTTTTGTGGAGTATCGGAAAATTTTGAGAATATGAATGTTCACTTTGTTTAGAATTTTCTAGTTCTGTTTTTCTATTAATCATTGTTGTAGAGGGTTGTCTTGTTTTCTAAGCAACTTCTTTATTGTTTGCACATAATTTTCAAAATCAAAAGCACTAAAACTATTAAGATGTCTAAATATTCTAACATCTTCAGCTAAATGTAGTAGATTATGTATATTATTTGAGGCATAGTTTTCATCATGAATTAAATAAACATTTCTACAAAATATGTTAAGAGCTTTTTAGCATAATATATGTATTTTAAAAACTGTGGGTACGATAATATTGTTATTGCATAATATAAAACAATGACATGTTCATATTTTTTCTTTGATAATTTATTAACTAAAACAACTGGCCCTGTATAGAGCAGGAATTGCCTGAATTATGTTGCTTTCCACCTTTTACTTTCACTGACACTACGGGGTTTTCGATTAAATTCTGTTGGAATGTTACAAGACTGTTCAATTAAACAATTTGAAAATGTTTCTATTTTACTATATGGAATTTTTGCTGAAGGCTGAAGTTAACCACAAACATACTAGTAAATTTTTTACAACCCCAAAACAACCAAAATGCATATAATCAAGACGGAAAGATTTAACCATATCTACACCTGGAATGTTTTCTAGACTTGAAGTAAGTACTTGTATGGTGTTGTCTTGGAGTCTTTGCTCTGAAATCAACATCAGTACGTAAATGAAGGTTTGACGTATCAGCAAAATAAACTCAATTATCATAAGATCCCTCTGCATGACACTTTGAGCGTGACCTACAACCTAAATAACCTTTAGTATACGTAATATAAGCTTTTGCTGGAGCATTACACTCAAATTTTTCTATTTTAACAGCATACAAGTCGAGCCTTTGCACTGAATCCGATTATTTATAATATAAGTATATATTATGGGAATTTCTTAAACGTACCAAAAGAAAAATATAGAAATCAGTACAACTGTATTTTAGATGTAGAATGGTAGAGGTTAGTTGTATTATACATATTGTCTTTCCTTTGTAACAATGGTATACCCCCTTACCGTTGCCTTTATTGTGTGTTGTAATTAAAGTCGCTATGACGGGCACCTTAGCGTGAAACGAGTATCCATGTCTATTATCATTTCTTCTTCGTTTTCTACGAATTCTGTTGTATAGGGCAATGAATGATGTGTGACTTGAATATGAGTAAATATGTTTGCTGCGACATGTCCTTTGTTTCCCTTTTCATGTCATATTACTTATTTACTTATTTCGTGGCTGAATGGGATCCAACTCCCAAAGCCAATAAACGAGAAAAAAAAAATAGTGGCAACTTCAACAAAATGTGACAAAAACAATTTTGGTTCATTGGGTTTTGCACAGCCATAATATACACCCACAATCTCAACAAATCCCCGGTTTTGATATATACTTCATAAAACTGGATAGAACTGACTTGTAGAGCTTTTTGTTAGTGGAAGTCCATCAATGTTAATATAAATTTCAATAACACTATCGTCTCTTAATTTAGGATGTTGTGAAAGTACCTTTTGCAAACATTTATCTAATCCAAAATGAATATAGTGTTGCTTTTTTGTAATGTTTACTAACTGTATAAGACGTGTATACTAGTAGATTCATGTAATAATAAATGATAGGTGGGTATACTTATCTTTATAAACTGCAAATAAACAGGTTGTAACAAAATACTGCTCACAAAAGGTCCCAACACTACAAACTATAATAAAACTACTATGAAAAGTACCTAATATTACTTTATACTAGTTTAACCTAACTTTAAAAAAGATAAATTAAATAAATACTAGATTGAATAGATGAGGCTTTTACTTGATGAAGATCCATACTGAACGATGAAATAAAACAATATAGTTTGTTTAAATCTTCATATATTTGAACTAATGTTCAAGTTAAACTTGTTGACGCGTTTCGCTAACACAGTAGCTTTGTCAAAACGAATGAAGGTAAAATATAAAAATGTCTTAATATATACAGTGCTAAATCTATTTACTAAGGTTAACAATGGTATTAAAAGATATTACCTGGAAATTAATTCACTACAAACATTCCTAAGCTATCTTATAGGTAAAGAGGTTCAATAAAGGAGACTGATTGATATCTATTTGGTCGTTAAGGAGATTACCTGAATATTTATTTTTGTTAATCTCTAGGGCTTCTAATGAATTTAAACTAAAGGATTTACCGACTACATGGAGAATTTCAAAATTTGGGTCGAAAATGTGTTGGTTTTCTAATAAATGATTTGAATAGTTAGAATCTAATTTTTTGTTGTCATAGCTACGTTTGTGTTCCGAAATTCTAGTTTTAAAATTTCTAAAAGTTCTACCGATATAAATTTTATCACAATTGTCATTACCACATTTTAATTTATAAACTCCTGATTTGTTTAATTTTGAAGATTTAGATTTATTATTTTTAATGAATTTGGATAAATTGTGATCAGTTTTAAAGGAAATATTCATGTCTAAAGTTTCTAAAAATGATTTAATTTTTAAGGATGGTGTTCCAAAGTATGTTAAGCTTTTAAATTGTCTATTATTTTTATCTGAAGGGAATACTTATTCTAAAGTCTGTTTTTTTATCTTTTTATTTACGATATTGTCAATTAAATTTGGATCGTAATTATTATTAACTGCTATTTGTTTTATGATATTTAATTCTTTGGTATAATTATTAGTATTTAATGGGACTGTTAAGAGTCTGTGTATCATACTATTGAAAGCTGCTAGTTTATGACTGAATGGGTGGACCGAACTATTATGAATTGTAATATCTGTATGTGATGGTTTATGAAATATAGAAAAATCATGTTTATTATCTATATTTGAAATTGTAAGGTCTAGAAAGTTTATAGACTTATTTTGTTCAAGTTCTACGGTAAATTTGATATTATTGTGAATCGAGTTTATGTAAGTAATGAAGCTCTCTAATTGTCTATTTGTACCGATGAAGCTAGCTAAAATGTCGTCCACATATCGGTGCCAGTACATAAATTTTTTACTAAGGGGATGATCATGAATTATTTTTTCTATATTATCCATGAATATTTCTGCTAGTAGGAGGATGAGAGGGTTGCCCATAATCAAACCATCTTTACTGCTATAAACCTCTCCATTGAAATGAAAATAAATTTGATTCAAACACATTTTTAATAAAGTAATGATATCAGAGTGAATTATAGGATTAACATTATTGTATGTGAGCAAGTTATCAACAAGAGTTATAGTTTCTTTAGGAGGTATACTAGGGAATAGATTTGTTACATCGAACGATATGAATTTAGAATTATGGGGTAGTATTATATCTTGAATATTATTAATTAATTCCGTTGAGTTTTTAACTGAAAATCGAGGTATGAATGAACAATATTTAGAAATGACATCTATGAGAATCTTTGAAATTTTGAATGAAGGTGCTGTGAAATAAGAAACAAATGGCCTGATAGGGTACCCCTCTTTATGGAGTTTAATTAATGAATAAAGTTCAGGGTGTTGCGGATTGGGTAAAAATAATTTATATTTTTCTTTATCGTTAATTATTGATTTAACGTTATCTACTGCTAATTTTATTTCTCTCTGAAATTTATTAGTTGGGTCTTTTTTAAGGGTCTCAAAATTGCTTGCCTGAATAAAATTGTTGGTTTTTAATAAATAATCTTCTTTAGGTAATGCTATTACCGTATTTCCTTTATCTGCTTTTGTGAAAATAAGACTATTTGACTTTGATTTTTGTTGAATTGATTTGGCGGCTGATAATTCAAAATTGGGTTTGTTAAACTCGACGAATTCTTTTTTAATAATTTCTGAAGCTTTGTGTTTTAGATTAGAATTATTTAGAATATTATACAAGTAAATTTCTGTTTCTACCAAATTCTCAGAACATAAATTTTTTAATAGATTCGTCAATCTTTCAAATACAATTTTTTCAGATAAAGAAATTCAATTATTACAAAAAGGTTTTAAACATAATATTCAACCCACATGTTCATTGGATAACTTCAACAAACTAGGTATAGATTATTTTCATTTCAATGGAGAGGTTTATAGCAGTAAAGATGGTTTGATTATGGGCAACCCTCTCAGCCCCCTACTAGCAGAAATATTCATGGATAATATAGAAGAAATAATTCATGAACACCCCCTTAGTAAAAAATGTATGTACTGGCACCGATATGTGGACGACATTTTAGCTAGCTTCATCGGTACAAATAGACAATTAGAGAGCTTCATTACTTACATAAAGGAGAGGTTTATAGCAGTAAAGATGGTTTGATTATGGGCAACCCTCTCAGCCCCCTACTAGCAGAAATATTCATGGATAATATAGAAGAAATAATTCATGAACACCCCCTTAGTAAAAAATGTATGTACTGGCACCGATATGTGGACGACATTTTAGCTAGCTTCATCGGTACAAATAGACAATTAGAGAGCTTCATTACTTACATAAACTCGATTCACAATAATATCAAATTTACCGTAGAACTTGAGCAAAATAAGTCTATAAACTTTCTAGACCTTACAATTCCAAATATAAATAATAAACATGATTTTTCTATATTTCATAAACCATCACATACAGATATTACAATTCATAATAGTTCGGTCCACCCATTCAGTCATAAACTAGCAGCTTTCAGTAGTATGATACACAGACTCTTAACAGTCCCATTAAATATTAATAATTATACCAAAGAATTTAATATCATAAAACAAATAGCAGTTAATAATAATTACGATCCAAATTTAATTGACAATATCATAAATAAAAAGATAAAAAAACAGACTTTAGAACAAGTATTCCCTTCAGATAAAAATAATAGACAATTTAAAAGCTTAACATACTTAGGAACACCATCCTTAAAAATTAAATCATTTTTAGAAACTTTAGACATGAATATTTCCTTTAAAACTGATCACAATTTATCCAAATTCATTAAAAATAATAAATCTAAATCTTCAAAATTAAACAAATCAGGAGTTTATAAATTAAAATGTGGTAATGACAATTGTGATAAAATTTATATTGGTAGAACTTTCAGAAATTTTAAAACTAGAATTTCGGAACACAAACGTAGCTATGACAACAAAAAATTAGATTCTAACTATTCAAATCAACACATTTTCGACCCAAATTTTGAAATTCTCCATGTAGTCGGTAAATCCTTTAGTTTAAATTTATTAGAGGCCCTAGAGATTAACAAAAATAAATATTCAGGTAATCTCCTTAACGACCAAATAGATATCAATCGGTCTCCTTTATTGAACCTCTTTACCTAGAAGATAGCTTAGGAATGTTTGTAGTGAATGAATTTCCAGGTAATATCTTTTAATACCATTGTTAACCTTAGTAAATAGATTTAGCACTGTATATATTAAGACATTTTTATATTTTACCTTCATTCGTTTTGACAAAGCTACTGTGTTAGTGAAACGCGTCAACAAGTTTAAATTGAACATTAGTTCAAATATATGAAGATTTAAACAAACTATATTGTTTTATTTCATCGTTAAATACTAGATACCTACTAAATAAAATTGAAAGTTGATGTTACAGAAATTACTTAATAGCTTACCAATTAATCCTGGGTATAGACAAAACAAAAGTAGCAAGCACAAGTGGTCTGTGTGGAATATTGAGATAAAAACCACCAAATACTTCTCTATAACACTCTCTAAACTAAAAAAAAACGCCAATGCTTAGCTACCCATATAATTTATATATAATTTCTATACAGATACCCTAGACATCTGGTTAACATAACATCAAAACACATGTTTTAAAATTATAAAAAAAATACGTACATACGATAACGTATTAAGTACGTACATTATAGGTTTGTTCTCACACGAGTTTTAAACCATCTGAAACAGTCAGGATTCTGCGCAATCCAATTCTCCGCGTTCATAAATAAGTTTCTAATTGTTTGAAAACAGCTGGACGTTAGACAACCATTAATGAATCCTGTGTGAACATCGTCCAGCTGTTTTCAAACAATCAGAAACTTATGTATCAACACAGAGAAATGTATTGCGTAGAATCCTGATGGTTTGTGATTCCTGTGAGAACAAACCTTATACGTATCAGAAAATACGTACAGCCGATACGTATTGAGTACGTACATAGTACGTGCCTAAAAGTACGTACCGTTTAGGAATCATAAGGTACGTATTAAATTTTAGATACTGTACGTACAGGACGTATATAAGACCTAATATGTACGTATTTAATACGTACAGTGCTGTTTGGGCCTCCTCTTCTAGTATAAATGGAAGTACTCTACGCACTTGAAATTTTCTGTTCTGTACAGACGTCATAAATCTGTTTCAGAAAATGACGTTTTCCAGCTATTTTATTAAATTGTTCAATTTCTTTTGCAGGACGGTAGACTTCAAAGTGGCGATCATATTCTACAAATCGGTGAAGTTAACTTAAGAGGACTAGGATCCGAACAAGTTGCCGCCGTTTTGAGACAGTGTGGAGTTAACGTCCGATTGGTGGTAGCTAGACCTATAGAAACAGCCAACTTCGAATATCAGGTAAACAAAATATAATATTGGAAGATTAGTCTTCATTTTGGATATACTACATTTTGGTAGTATACAATCAGAAAGTTAAACGTTCAGTTATGGCTAGTACCATGAAGTAGGACCGAGGAAGGGCTATTACGCTACCCGCAAACTGTACTTTACATCCCCTTGCGAATGGCATTCAACCATTACTTCACCTCTCTCTTTTGTGGCTTTTAATTTATGAAATCAGTTCCAATTTATACTCGGTACGATAAAGACGTTAGTTCTGAGTGTCGAATATAAACGGATATTATTAATATTGATAAAATAGTTTTGAGTTGGATTTTCAATTTTATAATTAGTGAAAATAACACTCAGTGAGTGTAACAGTGACTATGGGAGACGATTCTTCCCCTGATAAAGGGGGAACAAACAATAATAATGTAAATAACGGGAAGGTGCCCTCACAAATTATCAACACTTAAAAAGTTGACTGGTTGTAGTGATCCCTAAAACACATTAAAGACAAAAGGAAACTACCTTAGAAATAATAATATTTAATCTAATATTAATTATAGTATTTAAGGAGCATCGGCCGACCATACTCAATGTCATTCACCAAAGAAAGATTGTTTTTGTTATTTTATAAACAGACATGTATAGTTTACATATCGAGGTCGGCTGTGCAGAAAAACACAACTATGTTTCCTATATAATGGATGTGAACGAACCAGGATGAGATTATTATTATTGTTATTAATACTTCGAATAAGTCGTTTGATATAGTAGTGTATTTTTAATGTATTAAACTTGAACCCAGTGATTTTATAAATGTGTCGTTGTTTATTCTGTTCCCGAACACAGGTTGCAAGGTAAGGGGTCTCTTCCATAATAATATGCCCTTATGGTAAACATCGAGTATACGAGGGACCCTTACTAAGTAACCACCACATGGCGATCCTGCGAACGAAATGGTAATGGTAAAATTAATTGTATAATGGTTATCGCCACTACATGGCAAAAGAAACAGGAATTGTCAATAACACTTTCATGGTACAGCAAGATAATGTTGCGATGCACATCATGGTATTACTATACAATATAACAATAACTTTTATCTGCAAGTTCATTTGGTCAGTATGGAAAACACACCGAAGAGCGTTGAAAAGAGATATCAATAGAAGCAATGCAATAAAGCAGGCAACAGGAACTCTCACCGTATAATTAATTTGTAAGTACACATGCATTCTATTCTTATGAACAAAGTTTTTTTTCTTAAATGTCAATAACGTGGGAAGATTTTGAGAAAAAATTACGATTGATTGTAGAAGAAGTTAATAAACAGGGGAAAAGGGTTTTGAAGAAAGAAACTCCTAAAAATCCTGATATACATATAGAAGTAATTAGTAGCATAGGTCTTTACAATAATTTTACTAGATTAATAGCCAAAAATTGGAAAAATTTAAATTCAATACAACAAGAGACTTGTAAAAGTTATTCAAGTAGGATTAAGGATAAAGCTGAAAGGGCATTTCAAGCGTTAAATTGTATTATAGACATACCTAACTCTATATTTGAGGAAATTAATACGGTTGTATTACAAACAATAAGCAAACAGTTGAAAATGGCGACAAGTATGAACGATTTTTTTAATTTTGCGAGTAAAGTTTTACCGAATGAGTTTAACGGCGAAGCAAGTAAATTACAGTCATTCTTAGACTCATTGGATTTACTACAGACAAACACGAATGGTAATGAGGAAAATGCTATCCTAATGATAAAAACGAGAATAACAGGAAAAGCTAGAAGTTTAATCACAACGGAAAACTCCATTGCAGACATCAAAGATAAACTAAAAGCAGGGATAAGATGAGACAATCCAAGCCTTCTCCTAGCGAAACTTGGCAAAATAAGACAGAACGGGAAGGATGTAACACAGTATGCAACAGAAATAGAGAAACTGGCGGAAAGATTACAGGCAGCATACATTTCAGAAGGGATGCCTGAAAGACTAGCTGAGAAATATACGAAAGAAGCAACGATTAAGGCAGTAACTATAAATGCCGCAACGGATGCAAGCAAAACGATAATTGCAGCGGGAAGTTTTGAAACAACACAAGAAGTATTATCAAAATTGGTTTCAGTAGAAGGTATAGTAGGACAACAACACGTCTTACATATGAAAGATAACAGGAATTTCTTCAGGAAATCAAACTTTGACTTTAGGAATAACCACCGGAGAGGAAACAACAGAGGATTTTACAATGGTAATCAGTCAAGAGGAATATTCAGACAGTATAGTCAAGGAAACAACTACGGCAGATACGAAAATTTTAATAAATATAAGAAATACAATAATAATGGAAATTACAATAGTCAAGCTAAAAGTAACGTAAGAATATGTGAAATAGAAAATGAAGAAGCAAGAGAGAATCAGAAACAATTGGGGCTTTGAATAAAAAACCAAGTAACGAAAGTAAAATTACAGAAACATATTCAGCATATTATTTAGATTTATCACTTTCTAACTTTATAGAAATTCAGACAAGTCTATCTGATAATATCTACACTTTTATATTAGATACAGGAGCAGACATTTGTTTAATAAAAATTTCTAAAAATTTTCCACATCATTTGATGGAAACAAGGAATAAAATAAATATTAAGGGGATAACTGAAGGATCAGCTAAAACTTTAGGTCAAATATACATAAACCTCTATATCAATAACATAATATTAAGACACTGTTTTCACGTAGTGGAAGAAAATTTTCCAATACCAACAAATGGACTGATAGGAAGAGACTTCATGACAAAAAATAATTGTGTATTAGATTATTCACAATCAGAATTACATATAAATTGCAAGTCTAACAATCCAGAAACCATACAAATTTTTGGTAATCCTGAATATGATACTTTAGCAATACCACCTAGATGCGAGGTATACAGGCTAATAGAGAATTTCAGGAATTTGAGAAAGGATACAATAGTAGAGCAACAAGAAATAGCACCAGGAGTATTTGTAGCCAGATCCATAATATCAGGGAAAAACCCGTACGTTAGAATTTTAAATACAAATTATGAAAGTATTTCAGTAAAAATTAAGAATATTGAATTCGATATATACACAATTAAGACTGAGAGTAGTAATAGAATGAAAGAATTAAGGAAAGCATTAAATTTAGAAGTACCGGAATATGTACGAAACGATTTAACGAAACTGTGTGAAAGTTACGAGGATATATTCGCTTTGAAGAACGATATACTAACACACAACAACTTCTATGAACAAAAGATATCAGTAAAGGATGATACACCGATATACATAAAAAATTATCGAACACCACATTCACAATCAACAGAATTAAATAGCCAAATAGAAAAACTTATAACACAGGGAGTAATTGAACTCTCAGTATCAGAATATAATAGTCCAGTATTATTAGTACCAAAAAAATCGTCGAATCAGGATAAGGCGTGGAGACTTTGTATAGATTTTAGACAGCTAAATAAGAAAATAGTCACAGATAAATTTCCTTTACCGCGGATAGATGCAATTTTAGATCAATTAAGGAGAGCAAAATGGTTTTCAGTTTTAGATCTTATGTCAGGTTTTCATCAAATACCTTTACAACAATCTTCTAGAAAATACACTTCGTTCAGCACCGAAAAAGGCTCATTTCAATTCACAAGACTACCTTTTGGGTTAAATATAAGTCCTAATAGTTTTTCACGAATGATGTCAATAGCATTTTCAGGCCTAACGCCGGAAAAAGCATTTCTTTATATGGACGATACAGTCGTAATAGGAATTTCAGAGAAGCATCACTTAGCCAATCTAACAAAAGTATTTGACGCATGTCGTAAATTCAATTTAAAATTAAATCCACAAAAATGTCAATTCTTTAGGCGAGAAGTCACATATTTAGGTCACAATTTATCAAAGGACGGTGTTTCACCAGATAAAGCAAAGATTTGTTTCATTTTGCAATTACTATCGAAGGTTCATTCAAAATTTTGCAAAAATATGTATTCCTTTAAATAAGTTAGCGAGGAAAAATGTTAAATTCGAGTGGTCACAAGAGTGCGAAGACGCATTTCAGGTCTTAAAAAGTGCATTAATCAACCCACCAATTTTAAAATATCCAGATTTTAATAGACAATTCATATTAACTACAGACGCTTCGAATAGCGCATGTTCGGCAATTTTAAGTCAAAATTACGAAGGGATTGACTTACCCATCGCATTCGCATCATGCAGCTTCAAGAAAAGCGAGCTTAACAAACCTACCATCATAAAAGAATTATTAGCAATTCATTGGGGAATCAATCATTTTAAATGTTATTTATATGGTTCACCACATTTCATAGTAAAAACAGATCATAAGCCACTAACGCATTTATTTGCAATGAAAGACCCGACGTCGAAACTAACGAGAATAAGAATCGATTTGGAAGAATACGATTTTGAAATACAGTATGTAAAAGGTATAGAAAATTACGCGGACAGTATATCGAGAATATCCTGAAGAGCTTAAGGATTTATACATAAATAATTCACATGTCTTGGCAATCACAAGAGCACAAACGCAAAAAGAAAACGTACAAACAGCAAAGGATCAAAGGAATAAAGAGGAAACAAAAGAAGTAAGAATACAAAAACCAGCAGTAGTAAAAGTTTTAAATAACCTTGAGGCACATAAATTACCAATTTTACACTTTGAAAATAACCGTATCTCGCTTAGGATGAGCATTCGGATCAAAAACAAATTGAAATTTAGTGAAGCATTAAATACCGGTTTACACAACTTCGACCTAGGACGAACGTTGGAAAAGCTTGAAGAGCTATCGGTAAGAAATGAAGTAAAAAGAATGAAAATATATACAAATGATGATATATTTAAAAAGTGCACAGTAGAAGAATTTATACAAATAGGAAATCAAAGGTTAAAAAGTATTCAAGTATGTATATGTGACGTACCAAAAACGGTACAGAAGAAAGAAGAGATCCAAAAAAATATTAGAAAGATACCACAATGATCCAATGTTTGGGGGACATGTAGGAAATAATAGGTTATTAAAGAAACTAAGAGCAAATTTCAAGTGGAAAAACATGGAGAAAGACGTAAGGGAATACGTAAAAAATTGTCATAAATGTCAAGTGAATAAGGCAAAGCCCAGTCACAAAGAAAAATTTGTTATAACAGATACATCTATAAAACCGTTTGATATTATTTACATAGACACAATAGGCCCGTTTGTAGAGAGTAACAACGGAAATCGTTATTGCATTACGATATTATGCGAATTAACTAAGTACGCAGTTATGATACCAGTTCAGAATAAGGAAGCACACACAATAGCAAAAGCAATTTTCGACAACTTTATACCAAATTACGGATTGATGAAAGAAATAAGAACAGATCAAGGGACGGAATATAAAAACGAAATAATGAAGAATTTAGCAGAACTATTGAATATAAAACATAATTTTTCAACAGCATACCACCACGAAACAATAGGCAGCTGCGAAAGATTACATCGGACATTTAACGAATATGTAAGAAATTTTATCAAAGATTATAGGGATAATTGGTGTGAGTTTGTAAGAATGTTCGCATATTGTTATAATACAACACCAAATACGTATCACGGATACACTCCTTTTGAGTTATTATATGGGAGAAAACCCAATTTGCCAGAATTTTTAAACGCAAAAATTGAACCGTGCTACAATTTTGAAAAATATGATAATGAATTGAGATATAAATTACAATACGCTAATGAAAGGGCCAGACAGTTTTTAATAAATAATAAATTAAGTAGAGTTAATAATAGCGAAAACGTTTCTTCACCCGTAAATTGTAAAATAGGGGAATTAGTTATTCTAAAAAATGAAGCAAGAAACAAATTTGATTCACATTATCTAGGTCCGTTTAAAATAACGGGAGTCAAGGGGGTAAATTGTGAGATTACATCTCCAGAGAAAAAATAACATAAGAATCGATTGTTTGTATACAATGAGCGGAAACAATTGTAAATAAGTGAAGTGTGTTGATAAACGAACAAGTAGTGTTTACTAAACAAAGACAAAACAAAAAACATTCATTAAAACAGTTTTAGATATAAGTGTTATCGAAAAATTAAAATGATAATTTTTCTCTTCCAAGAGGGGATGATGTAGTGATCACTAAAAGACATTAAAGACAAAAGGACACTACCGTAGAAATAATAATATCTAATCTAATATTAATTATAGTATTTAAGGAGCATCGGCCGACCATACTCAATGTCATTCACCAAAGAAAGATTGTTTTTGTTATTTTATAAACAGACATGTATAGTTTACATATCGAGGTCGGCTGTGCAGAAAAACACAACTATGCTTCCTATATAATGGATGTGAACGAACCAGGATGAGATTATTATTATTGTTATGAATAAGTCGTTTGATATGGTAGTGTATTTTTAATGTATTAAACTTGAACCCAGTGATTTTATAAATGTGTCGTTGTTTATTCTGTTCCCGAACACAGGTTGCAAGGTAAGGGGTCTCTTCCATAATAATATGCCCTTATGGTAAACATCGAGTATACGAGGGACCCTTACTAAGTAACCACCACATTGTAAAGAAAACTGGTAAAGAAAACAACAATCAGTCAGCCGAAAAAGTAATTAGTGATAAAAGACAACAAAAAAGTAAGGTGTTTAATTTACAAAAACCAAATTTATATTCGGAAATTGTTTATGTATTTATTGAAAGGGTCAATGATCAAAATATTGGTAAATTACATCCCATGGCCGTAGGTCATATCCTACACAAAAAACAAAATATAATGAAAATTAATAATGTGGGCAAAAATAGAATTAGAGTTCAAGTTAAAAATATATCTGATGCTAATAAACTTGTTACTAATCCTGATCTGATGAATGAACATTTAAAAGCGTACATACCAAATAATTTGCTAAATAGAAACGGAGTAATAAAAAATGTTGAAACTATTTTTGATGAAGAATATTTATTCAGTAACTTTCTCTCTCTTATAACTATTTCAGACATTAGTAGAATTAAAATAAAAATAACAGGTAATAATGAGACAATTTTAGTACCAAGACAATCTGTAATTGTTAAGTTTGAGGGTAATAAACTACTGTCCGTCATATACATAAATTCTGTAGCATGTAATGTTGAACCATGTATACATAAAGTTACGCAATGTTTTAAATGTCTAAAATACGGCCATGTAGCAAAACAATGTCGCAGCACTATGTATAAACTGTGGAAAAGAAAAAGTCGATACGCATGTCTGCCGCGATCCACAAGATAGTTGCTGCATACATTGTAAAACTAACACGCATAAATCAATATCCAAAACTTGCCCCGCTCATATCAAACGACAAGAAATTAAAAAGAAGATGGCTGAGGAAAACTTAACATTCTTAGAAGCTAAACGGATGAATAACAATTCTTATGCCAATATAGTCAAAACCAACAATAGATTTCAGACACTAACGACATTAGATGAACAAGAGTTCCCCTCTCTTCCAAATCCAAACACCAAACATAGAAAAAGTAATACCTACTCCTCGACAACAACAGCAAGTACTCATAATACAGAAAATCATGGAAATAGTCGCAGCGTAACACAGTCAGAATTTAATGGCCAGAAGAAACGAAAAGCCTCATCCTCCATTACAGAAGTCGATGTTTCACCTATGTATCCATTCAGATTCGGACCTGATAAACCAATTACTCACCCCCTCTAGAAACAATTCTAAGAATTCCGATATTCAAGAAGAACTAGCAGAAAAAGTTCTAGTAGCAATCCAAAAGGTCCTCAGCTCAATAAACTCATTCGAAGAACTTTCCTCAATAGATGTTAAATATATTAAAAAAATTGCATTTTCTAGTAATGAAGAACCTGGACAAGAGACTATTATGATTGATGATGAATTTGAAGAATACTAATAACTTGAATATTCTTCAGTGGAACGCACGTTCCGCTGTATCCAATAAAAACAGTCTGATTAATATATTATCTGATCTTAGAATTGATATCGCTTTAATATCAGAAACGTGGTTTAATCCAAATAAATCTTATACATTTCCTGGTTATCATATTGTACATAGAGGTAGACTTGATGCCACCACTGCGGTGGCAATACTAATAAAAAACACTATAAAATACAAAGAAAAGGTTATCGAGGATATCAATGAAAATATGCAAGCTTGTGCAGTTCAAATAATTGGCGCAGACTTCAGTCTTACATTGATTTCAATTTATTGTCCACCAGACGCTAATATGAGTACACAAGACTTCATGAAACTTTTTGAATATGCCGATCAGTCCCCTTTAATTGGAGGGCCGGTGATTTCAATGGACATCACGGATTATGGGGATCTTACAAAACCAATACATCAGGAACAACCATTGTAAATGCCTTAAATCAGTCTAACAACATGGTACTATTAAACGATGGATCATCAACTAAGATATCAAGAACAACCAATAAGTCGGCGATTGATGTAACATTCGCTACTTCCGATATTGCAAATGGAATTCATTGGCAAGTGTTACCAGACACCTTAGGATCAGACCATTATGCTATTATAATTAATTTTCTTCACTCAGGGACTCAAATAGAAACGATAATACGTCCCACTACAAAATGGAATACTAAGAAAGCTAACTGGAAAAAATATAACTCAGTTTCTCAAAGCTATTTTAAGAAAATCCCAGAAACTTTTAATGACATAAATGAAAAATATGAATATTTCGTGAAAGGTATAGAACTTTCAGCTTCTGTGGCTATACCAGTGAAAAAGAAGTTTAAAACAAACAAACCACCACCACCACCCTGGTGGGATAGTGAGTGCGATTGTGCAACAGAACGCAGAAAAAAAGCAATTAGTGCATATAAACGTCTAAGTTCATTGGAGAATTATATTATAGTCAACAAAGAAATTGCTGCAACAAAACGATTCCTAAAAATAAAAGCCAAAAATCATTGGATTACTTTTTGTAATAAATTAAATAAAAATACAACTAGTACGGAATTATGGCAACAAGCTAAAAGAATGCAGAAAATCACAATAGGTAGTAATTCAAACAACAAAACATGCAAAAACTTCGATTGGGTTGAGGAATTTATGATTAAAATCGCACCTTGCTCAGTATCTCAAGAATTTACAAATATTAATGAAGAAGAAGATGATACAGATAATGAATTATTTAACAAACCCATGATTTATAGTGAATTATCATTCGCTCTTAAAAAAACTAATAATACGTCACCTGGCATAGATCAAATTACATATGACATGATATGGAATTTAGCACATAACGCAAAATTGTTTTTACTAGAAATATACAACGATGTCTGGATTCATAATAATATCATTGAAGATTGGAAAAGATCAATAGTAGTACCCATACATAAAAACGGAAAAAGTCCTGACTTAGCCGACTCATATCGACCCATAACTTTGCTGTCGTGTATATTGAAAACATTTGAGAGAATTATCAGAGATTAGAATTTTTCATGATTTCTAAATCAACACTTCCTTCGGGTCCCTATTAAAGGACATTCAACTTTATAACAAAATATGAACCAAAAAATAATTTTGATATATTTCTGACAATTGTTATAGTTTACTCTTTTTTTATCTTTAATCGTATAATCCATTGTAATCTTATAATACATAGAAATTGTATAATTCATCGTTAATGTGTAAATGGCCATAGTTGTCGAGCACGTTAAACTGAATAAAAAAAATCCTTTAACCATTCAACAACATTTTCGACACGTTTCAAATGGGCTGCCTAAGAAATAAAATAGAGTCGAATATATTAATTTATTTTATGATTTAAGTATGTTTGTTATAAATTATCTAATATACATTATAAATTCTTCTATTCCACAATAATTAGGACCAGCATTTCTCGCCATTTTTATATACCCCGCCATACCCCATTCTTTACCGTACGAATTTTTTATCAACCAGTAATCGTGACCGTCTTCTGTACCATATCCTACTAATAAAACGGAGTGGTTGGGACGTTCCGAACATTCTCTTTCGAACCACACGCCGCTTTCGTACAACCTCCAATTTTTGTTAGCATAAATTGCTATGGTTACAGGTCCATAATTTTCCAAAACTTCTGCAATACCTCCTTCAGAGAGTACGTCGACAATGTAATTTGTTATGTTCAATTTCACTTTCTTTGATTTGTCATATTTACAAGTTCCTCGTAGTACTGAAAAATATCACAAGAATTATTTGATTAGAAAATTTGATTATACTCTATTTCTAATGTGAAAAAAGTTTACAATGTTAATTTGCAATGAAGGAGTCGAGAACTTGAAGGTTACACTTTAAAGTTACTATGACAGTTTGTGATGATCCCAAAAAGACATTGTTATATTTGTGTAAACAATAATTTCAAATATTGATAGCTGCCAGTGAAATAGATAACAAACACGTCCGTTTTGTAAATATCGTATTCGCACGACCTACAAGGTCAAGAATACGGGGCAGTGACTGTGTTAGCTTCAGTAATTTCCTATAAATAGAAAGTTCAATAATTGGAGGGTGATTCACTGTTATTGTTTTTAATAGTACCAACGTATTTATTGTGTGTCAATAATCTATATTTGTAGTTTATAAATATATGATATCCCAGTGAGTTTTAAATACGATATTATTTCCTAATCCTAAAGAATGGTTCACTAGGTAAGTGTTTCCCGAAGATGAATGATTCGATGGTTCACAAAGTACATACGAGGGGCACTTGCTAAGTAT
This sequence comes from Galeruca laticollis, assembly GCA_963921935.1. Taxonomy (NCBI): domain Eukaryota; kingdom Metazoa; phylum Arthropoda; class Insecta; order Coleoptera; family Chrysomelidae; genus Galeruca; species Galeruca laticollis. The sequence goes on along the minus strand of OY998176.1, from coordinate 7,356,609 downwards.
CCACCACAAGTTTCTAAAAATACCGTATCCCAAACCTACACCACCTGAATCGCTCCTAAATAATTTGCAAACAATAGAAATGTGATTGGGAGAATTATTTATCAAAGAGATAACTAACATGAGATACTACTTAGTAGCCCATATCATTTAAATAACCCGCTTATAACTGGCAAATGGTCAAGCGACATTTAATTGATCTGTCGCTTTCAATTTCATAGCACTGAACGTGAAATATTTATAGCAACAGTAAAACGGTTTTATTGGTTAAAATGATACAATATTATACAGAGGCCCACTTACCTTTATTCGGATAATCTTCAGCAGTATTTATGCCGTTATACATAAGATATCTTATCGCATTTGGTGGATATCCCCCCCGACAAGTATCAATCGGAAAACAATCGACAATATTTTGTTCGCTCAAGGTTATTAATTTGTTGGTTTTTCTGAAATAATACCCTTCGACAACGCCTACCTAGAAAATAATAAATATATTTCACGCTTCATTTCTCCAATTGTTCACCTCTTCACTATTTACCTCAGATAAAATGCATAATTATTAATATGAGGTATTGATACGGGTCTTAGGTGCACTATTACAAATGGATTATAGGTAAGATATCTTTTGTATGATGGTTTGGGTATTTGTATTAAACTATACAATTCAGATTTAATATTAGCCATGTATGATTCTATCTGTTAGTCACTTTTGCTCTTCCAACTTATTCATTCTATTTCCGGAATACTCTGTGTGCAAGAAAAAAGCTTACCTTATCTTATTTGCGACAATATTTTTGAATATCATCGCGCGATCAATTTTCAAATGTAGGTAATACTGTTGTTCTACTTATTGTTACTGTTGGATATGGAAGAGGATTTAGACTTTGATCGGTCGAATTAAACTAAACTATAATTACTGTTTGAATACTGTTTATTTCCTAAAATTGATAGTACCCGGTAGGTATGTCCTTCTACTATAGAATTTCGATTCGGACTAAAATAATTTTAAAATCACAAGAATATCTTTCTTGGTTCGCACACTTGAAAAAACATCTGGTTCTTTTTGTGTATACTCTAAAAGTTGTGTGAAGATATTTTATTATCGGATATTCAGGTACTCCCTTTTATATGGGTATCATAAAACCTAACCCTGTGTCAGAGGATAACTATTTGTAAGACAGGATGTTATTATTCTAATTTAATCTTATTTCACATAAGAATGTTAAAGCAATAAAATAGAGTGGTTTTTGTTGAAACTAAATTAAAATTCCAACAGTTATGAAATCGCATACTGGTGTAATGCCTGAATCCGACCCTGTCTTATACTATATATGAAAGTTAAAATTTTGGCCGATAACAGAACTATTTATCATTATGTGTGTTTTTTTTTCTCGAGGTTTTCAGGAATGTCGATTGTTTATTGGTAGAGGCAATCGAGAAACTTCCGGAATAGAAGGCACTTTATATATAAGAGACTACCTACCAACGGGGTTTATTTTTCAATTTGATCTCGGTGCAGAACAGTGAAATAGTGATTAGTAAAGTATTTATATAAATTAAGTCTAAATAAATAAACAGTGCAATTAATATAAATAAGTGAATAGTTAAGTGAATGAATAAAGATAAGACATAGCGTGTGTATAAAAACCCCGCCCTTTTCTAATGGCAAAGTGGCGTTCGGTCAAATGTAATAAATTTTGAATGTGATGTTTTACTCGACGTGTTGACCAAAAGTGTCCATGGGACCAATTCAATACTATGACTAGTTTTAGAAATACAGGGAGTTAAAGTCGAGAAATCCATATTTTTTGAAACTACGTAACTTGCTTAAAAAGAAAAAAATGAACATTTTTAGTTGATTGTAGCATTAATATGTCCTAGTCTAACGCAATCGTACACATAAATAGTTCAAAATGTAAATATATACAGGGTTCTCAGTTACATCAGTTTTTGAAATTCTGGGAGAATGTGTTATGGAATGAAAACATGGTCAAAAATAGAAACTTGCATATTGTTCACTGTTCTGACATTATATAAACCCATTTTACATCCACAGAAAGGCGTTTCTTAAAAAATCAGAAATTTCACTCTGTATATTAGGGAATTTGTTATTATACTCCATTTTTAAAAGGCATGGAGTAATAAAAGCTCATTAGGTATGCAAAACCGATACAGTAATTGATTATAGAAACTTGATAATTTTAACAAATTTTTTCATCACAAGCACGCTAACGTCGTGTTGACTATAAAACGTGATTTATGGAAGGAAAACCTCCTTCTTTCATGTATATTGTAGCAGCGCATGCGTTTAGAGATTTAGCGCCGACGCAGTAGTGGGAACATTTTGTTATAAAGAATACATGTATGATATAGGGTGGCACAATTCCATAAGAATAAATGTTCAAAGCAAATTAATAGTTTCAAAAATATTTTATTATGTTCCAATCAGGTTAAAAATTTCCAAATTATTTTATTAAACAGCTTTACATTAATGTGTTGATTTTTTTTATTCTCACATCCATGATTAAATTATCAATATCATTGTTGTCGTATTTCAATCGTTTTATTTAACAGATATTGTTTCTTTCAGAGGTTGTAAGTTAAAGGTAAGATTATGAATATATTTCCTCAATCTTTGATTATTATATCCAGAACTCAAAGGGAGGATTCTCATGCTTCCGACTAATTAAATAAACGTTATAAATAAATAATTAAAAAAATTGAGCTAGTCAGTCAAGGGAATAATTATAAATTGGCGCCCATAAATAAACTTAACAAAAAGATAAATTATAAATTATTCATTATAATAAAACAATAGTAATATATATATATATATATATATATATATATATATATATATGTATTTGTATAAAATTGTTATTAACATTTATTTTATTATTTATTGTATGTAGGATTATAACTACCTGGAGCTTAGTGGAGGGACTCGTCTACGCCCTTTTATGAATAATAATAAATTTTCTGGAAAATTGATGTCAGTGATATAATCCACAGTTTATTATACTATTGATAATTTGAAATTTCATTTTAAATAATATTACAAAAGGATTATTTTCGGCAATGAGATAATTTTAGAAGCCTTAACTTTTTTTAAATGACTAAATGTGGTACGCCTATGGTTCCGGCCAAAATGAGTGATTTATTACTCCATGCCTTTTAAAAACGGAGTAAAATTGATTATGCGTTTAATAACTAGAGAACAATAGTTTTTATGGAATACAGGGTGATAGAGACATCTAATTCGTTTTTGATGCAGCAATAATTAAAGAAATATTCCCTTTTCAGAATCACCCTATATTTTTCAATTGGATCCGTCAAAATGTTCGATCTATTTATTTTTGTAATTAGCTTCAAACAATTAATAACTTTATATAGTTTGCTAATTTTAGTATGATGCGTTTTTGAGATTCCAATATATGTATATAGTGAATCATATTAAATATCAGACATTCATGTAAGTTAAATGTTTTTATTCAGGAAGATATTTTTTAAAAACTCTGATTTTACAAAAATATAAAACTTTACTAATTTTAATTGAAAATGTTTATAATACAAGTTACAGGATTATAATGACAATCCCCGATGCGACGCACACCAAGTAGACTAACTGCTGACAACAGCAATCCTTATTCATGTCAAAAGAACGGCTTCAAATTACTCTCGTGTATGCAGGATGTCTTCATATAACTTGTACGAGTATAATAACCATTTGTAATATTTGAAATCCCCTCCCGATACTCTGAACTGTTCAATTGCGTTTTTCTCGAAAACGAATGAGAATATCGTGTTTGAACAAGAGTACCAATATTACCTAGAAATGATGTTTATATAAAAATCGCTAAAAGTTTCGTCAAAAAAAGTTACCAGACAATTTCATCATCAGAAATCCTTCACGAGGCTCCCCCTGTAACAGAATGTCAAATAATACATAAAATAATATTGCCAGTATAAAATTATGCCTCTGTGCCGATTTTGATAACAATCTATAAATATACAGTGAAATTATTAGCAAAAAGCGAAAAAAAATTCAACTTTAACGCCCTTTATCTTTTTCCACGGCAATATTTTATTGAGGTTATTTGGTCCTATCGCCATATTTTGGTCCAAACAATCTACCCTTAGCCTATGTCCCAATAATTATGAATCACCCTGTATATTGGAATCTCTAAAATGGATCATACTAAAATTATGAAATTATACGAGGGTATTAATTAGTGTTTTGAATGAAACTCACGGTTTCTAGTTAATTCCACAATATAATAAAAGTTATTGAAAATTCTAAAAAATTGACAATTGCTAATGACAAAAATAAATGAATCGTACATTTTGACGGATCGAATTGAAAAATATAGGGTGATTCTGAAAAATGAATATTTCTTTAATTGTTGCTGCATCAAAAACGAATTAGACGTGAGTATCAGCCTGTATTTCCTAAAAAGTAATGTTATCTAGATATTTATTTATTACTCCATAATCAATATTATTAACAAATTCATTAATATACAGAGTGTAATTTTTTTTAAGAAACGCCTTTGTGTGGATGAATTAGCAATCACCCTGTATACATATAATGTGAAATGGGTTTATATGTCAAAACAGTGAACACTATGTAACTTTATTTTTTGACCATTTTTCATTCCATACAAGAATGTCTTAATTTTGTACTATTTTAAACAAGTGTGCTGTGGAAACAAATGAAGTGCGTTAGGAATGCCATCCTCATTGTCTTTGTCAATTTAACATTAATTGTTGTGTGGAGATATTATAATATGGCTTTTGCAAATAGAATGCAAGTAGTGGAGTATGGGACACTTGACCCACGTTTTAGGAGGGGGGTCGTGCGCATCAGAGACACATCAAAGACACCCCAGAGACGCATCAGAGGCAGATCAGAGACACCCCACAGACACATCAGAGGCACATCAGAGACACCCGAGGCACCAGATATGCACCACCGATATACGTTCTGATGTGTCTCTGATGTGCCTCTGATGTGTCTCTGGGGTGTCTCTGATGTGCCTCTGATGCATCTCTGGGGTGTCTCTGATGCGTCTCTGGGGTGTCTCTGATGTGTCTCTGATGCGCACGACCCCCCTCCTAAAACGTGGGTCAAGTGTCCCATACTCTACTAATGCAGTGTTACGTTTGTGACTACTTTTATTTTCCAAGACAAACTGTTCGTTTAATTCGCGATGATAACATAGATTTTCTTCAAATTGCCGGTAACAGAAGGCAAGCAGCTGGATTTCCTGTCGTCGATATTTTTGACAACACACGGATATGTACTAATTCTAATATTTCTATAGCAAATGAACTGAGAAATATAGAAAATAATAATAATTACCTACGGTTAAATGTTTTATCACCTGCTACAAGCCGCTCTTGCATAGTATGTGAATCAAGAGTAAACCTTCAACGAGTAACTTTAAAGTATAGAGTTGACATTTTTATTGCGTGTGACATATATGTACCCGATTTTTTAAGAATTTGTAGCCATGATTTGGATGATCGTGGTTTTTATTGCCCCAATTGCAAGAGGGTTTGAATTTTATAAATAAACATTACACAATGACAAATATGTTTCTTCAAGGTTAAGAGATATGGCCTATGAAAATCGCCAAGTCCTAAACTGGGAGGATATAAACAGTTTTAGCGACGAGGAGTTCAAATCCGTAACCTCGCTTTCCAGAAATAATTTTTTTTATTGATGCCTCATATTAACTATTTAAAACACGCCTCAGCGTGTTTAAATCGAACTTTCCAACACGCGCGTTTTTTAAAGTCCCCATGGTAACAACAACAACTCGACAAACGTAAGTATTAATGACAACTTTTTTTATTAGTTTTTAAATTGTATATTTTCATTGTGAAACAATGTCTTATTTGGTTTTTTCTGCAAAATTTATTTATATATTCCAGTATACATTGTATCCTTTTAAATATAAATAAATAACTTTTTGATTATTGATCTGACAGCAGTACCTCGAAACGTCCAATGAAAATAAATACTATTTAGGATGGACTTTCACGAAACTTGGCTGGACATCGAGGGCGGACTTTTATGAAATGAAACTTGGCTGGGCATCGAGGACGGACTTCCATTATTTTGTAGTAATAATATAATAATAATATTTTATGATTTCAAAGTGCACCAATAAAAAAAACTAGCGTAGAGTATTCGTGGTTAACTGGTCTTTCAAACACTTGCTCTATTTCGAGCACTCCGGCTGCGCCGTCGTGCTCGAAAGATCGCGCGTGTTTGAAAGACCTCTTTATCCACTTATACTTCAATATACTATTTTGGAATTATATGAGTTTTGTGACTCGATTGAGCATGGTTGAAATATGAGAAATATTAATAAAAAAGATTTATTGACATTCCTAATTAAACTAAGACATGGTGTTTCAGATGATTTTTAGCAAATACTTTTCAACTACGGTTCCAGGCAAACAACTAGCAGAATAATTTCTATTGTAAGAACTTCCTTGCAACATAGATTTGTACCAAACCACATAGGGTTCGATTCAATTACAAGGGGGGATCATATCAACAACCACGTATCTCCATATATTAATCAATTATACAATGCACCTATAATGAAATAAAAAAAACAAGCAATTTCCGGACACTACGACAATCTTATTGCTTTCACAAAAATAAACATTTACTGAAACCTGAAATTATATGTGCTGATGACGGATACATTTTAGTTAGCTATTATTGGACCATATTTTTCTGATTCAAAGAACAATGATGCATCTATTTTGGATTATGAATTCGCAAACGACGTCAACGGAATGCGAACTTGGTTTTCTGAAGGTGGCGTGGTGACATTTGATAGGGGATACAGAGACTCTATTCCGTTGTTAGAAAAACTAGGTCTACACTATCCTATGCCACAATTTTTACCTAGAAATCGACCACAGTTAACAAAGTTCGAAGCGAATACGGCTCGTTTAATAACAAGTACGCGCTGCATAGTAGAGGCCAGAAATGGAAAATTAAAATCCATTTTTTTCTGGATGAATTAGCGTAACTCACGCAGCAAAACTGCGGGAGTTTTATTCTATTGCTGGCGCCTTACTTAGTAAATTCCATCCTTTAATAGCAATACCTGGAACAGTGGAGTATTTTGTATATTCTGATGTTGAGGACACAGAGTCGGTATTATTAAATGCAGTAGTTGGAATCATTGACGAACAGGCGATAAATAGAGGATAATGTTCATGTTTTTATTGGGATTACGCAGACCGTGCAAAATATATCTACATTTTGTTACAAATAATTCAGAAATAATGAAATTTTACCTCTTGAAAAATGAGAGCAATCTTATGATTGTTTTATTTAAAATGAAACTTACAGCACTGTAGAGCCAACAAGCCCCACAAATATCCTGATTTTTAACTATAGTTACGGCTCCTTTATCTTTCCAATTCAAATATTTGGTAGAATTTGAAGTTTTATTGACAAAATTGTCATATTTCCTTATAGGCCCTTCAGATAACAAATATTTTTCTATAAATTCTTCTCCCGATAAATCTGCAAATCTTGTTATTCCTTTTTTATACGTAGTTAACCCTTGTTTGAAAAGTTTATTATGGTTTTCTATTTCCTGTAGATTCTTCTTGAAATTTTCAAAAAAGTGATCCTCTTCCGATTTTTTATATTGTTTTCCATATTCTTCCTGCAACAATTAGACAAATATTTATTTATAATCTTTACTGGCTTAAGAGCCAACTAATACGCTTCAGTTAGTGTATTTGAGTGAGAAGTAGGGGATACTAGGGAGGGTTTTAATACTATGGGAGGGATGATACGCTTTCAAATTTGCCGCTTAAAGCACTTGCTGCAGTGGAACGTTGTAGTGTTCCCTAAAGGACAGTAACGGCAAAATGACATTAGTTTAGAAATAAGATTTAAATTTAGGTTAATATTAATTATAGTATTTAGCGAAGCATTGATCTAGGAAGGCCAATGATAGTTATATGTGTAAGCACGTTCTAATTGCAATGTAAATGGACACGTACAATTAATAGACGGAGGTCAGGCTCACCGTATAGCGTGCGTACATTTCCTATAAAACGAAAGTATAATGAACTAGGATAATCAATTGTTATTGATAATTTGAATAAGTCGATTGATATTATATCTGTGTACTTTTAAATGTTTTAAAAACGATCCCAGTGATTTCTATAGAAGTGATGTCGTTTATTCTATTCCCGAATACCGGTTGCTAGGTAAGTGTTTGCCTTAAAGATAATATGCCTTTATGGTAAACGTAAAGTATACGAGGGACACTTACTAAGTAACCACTACATGGAGACCCTGCAAATTTAATGGTAATGATTGGTAAAATGGAAACAAATGGTTATTGTAAAATGGTAATGGAAAAATTGATAGTAAAATGGTAATCGCCACTACATGGCGATCCTGCGAAGTAAATGGTAAAATGGAAATGGTAATGTAAAAATTAATGGTGTAATGGTAACAAATGGTTATGGTAAATTATCCTGCGAAGTAAATGGTAAAATGGAAATGGTAATGGTAAAAATTAATGGTATAATGGTAACAAATGGTTATGGTAAATTATCCTGCAAGTAAATAGTAAAATTTCATACTGCGAACGAAAAATTATGGTACAATTGATGATATAAGAGTAGAACTATATGTTTTTCTATTTAAATTTGGGACCTTGGAGAAGAGAAACAATGGGAGGTTCATCATCCAAACAAGAGGCAAAAGAAACGGGAATTGTCAACAACACTTTCATGGTACAGCAAGACAATGTTGCGATGCACATAATGGTATTGTTATACATTATAACTATAGCTTTCATCTTAAAATTTGTCTGGTCATTATGGAAAACGCACCATAGAGCGTTGAAAAGGGATATCAACCGAAGCATTGCAGTAAAGCAGACAACAGGAACTCTCACCGTGTAAAAATAATTGTAAGTACCTATGCATTCTATTCTTATGAACGAATTTTTTTTAAATGTCAATAACGTGGGAAGATTTTGAAGATAAGTTACGATTAATTGTAGAAGAAGCTAATAAACAAGGAAAAAGGGTTTTGAAGAAACTCCTAAAAATCCTGATATACATATAGAAGTAATTAATAGCATAGTAGGTCTTTATAATAATTTTGCTAAGTTAATAGCTAGGAATTGGAAAAATTTAAGTTTAGTACAACAGGAGACTTGTAAAAATTATTCAAATAGGATTAGGGATAAAGCTGATAGGGCATTTCAAGCGTTAAATTGTATTATCGACATACCTACTTCTATATTTGAGGAAATTGACACTGTTGTATTACAACCAATAAGCAAACAGTTGAAAAATGGCGACAAGTATGAACGATTTTTTTAATTTTGCGAGTAAAGTTTTACCGAATGAATTTAACGGCGAAGCAAGCAAATTACAGTCATTCTTAGACTCATTAGATTTACTACAAATAAACGCGACTGGTAATGAGGAAAATGCTATTCTACTAATAAAAACGAGACTAACAGGAAAAGCTAGAAGCTTGATCACGACGGAAAACTCCATTGCAGACATCAAGAATAAACTAAAATCGGAGATAAGAGGAGACAATCCAAGCCTTCTCTTAGCGAAGCTTGGTAAAGTAAGACAAAACGGAAAATATGTGACACAGTATGCAACAGAAATAGAGAAACTGGTGGAAAGATTACAGGCAGCATACATATCGGAAAGGATGCCCGAACGACTAGCCGAAAAATATACGAAGGAAGCAACGATTAAGGCAGTAACTATGAATGCCGCAACGGATGCAACCAAAACAATAATTGCAGCGGGAAGTTTTGAAACTACACAAGAGGTACTATCAAAATTGGTTTCAGTAGAAGGTATAGTAGGACAACAACAAGTCTTACACATGAAGGATAACAGGAATTATTTCAGGAAGTCAAACTTTGACTTTAGGAATAATCACCGGAGAGGAAACAACAGAGGATTTTATGACGGTAATCACTCAGGAAGGACATTTCGACAGTATAATCAAGGAAACAACTATGGCAGATACGAAAATTTTAATAAAGATAGGAAATACAATAATAATGGAAATTACAATAATCGCGTCAACAATAACGTGAGAATATGCAAGATAGAAGTGAAAATTGAGGAAATGAGTAGACAAATAGCACAATTAAAGAAGGAAAACTACGATTTAAGGATGGAAATTAAGGAACTAAAAGAAAAAACAGAATTTTTGCAAGGAAACATGACAGATACTCAGAAAAATTTTAGAGAGAAGAATTTAATAATACATGGTATAGAAGAAGACAACGAAGAAGATAAAGAACAACTAGGAAACAAATTAGAAGACGTAATGAACAAGGTTAATAACACAGTAGATGTTAAAACAGATATTTTGATATGTAAAAGATTAGGAAACAAAACCAGTAACAAAAATAGACCAGTATTAATAATGATGAAAGATGTGAATAAGAAAGTAGAGACTTTGAACGGAACGAATAGACTAAAAGGAACGAAGATATACATTGATGAAGATTACTCGAAATATATATTGGAACAGAGAAAACAGTTAATAAGATACATGAAACAGGCGAGAGAAAGTGGAGCTAAAGCTAAGATGATTGATAATACATTAATGATTAATGACAACGTGTACAGTTTAAAAGAACTAGAAGAAAGGAAGAATCACTTTGAAATACATACAGGATGGAACAAATCAGCATATAAGGAAAATAATGAAACTGATCCAAAAATTTTGGATAAAATTTTCAGTGATAAAAGTTTTAATCAACTGAGAGGTAAATACATTGTCTAGGAAAAATGCTAAATTTGATCGATTTGGAAGAATATGATTTTGAAATATAGTATGTTAAAGGTATAGCGAACTACGCGGAGAACATATCGAGAATATCCATAGAAGAACTTAAGGATTTATACATAAATAATTCACATGTCTTGGCAACCACAAGAGCACAAACGCAAAAAGTAAACGCTCAAACAGAAAAGGATCAAAGGAATAACGTAGAAACAAAGGAAGTAAGAATACAAAAACCTGCAGTAGTAAAAGTTTTAAATAATCTTGAGGCACATAAATTACCAATTTTACACTTTGAAAATAACCGTATCTCACTTAGGATGAGCATCCGGATCAAGAATAAATTGAAATTTAGTGAAGCCTTAAATACAGGATTACACAACTTCGACCTAGGACGAACGTTGGAAAAGCTTGAAGAGCTATCGGTAAGAAATGAAGCAAAAAGAATGAAAATATATACAAATGATGATATATTCAAAAAGTGCACAGTAGAAGAATTCATAGAAGTAGGAAATCAAAGGTTAAAAAGTATTCAAGTATGTATATGCGAAGTACCAAAAACGGTACAGCAAAAAGAAGAGATCCAAGAGATATTAGAAAGATACCACAACGATCCAATGTTTGGAGGACATGTAGGAAATAATAGATTATTAAAGAAACTAAGAGCAAATAAGATTCGAGGGATAACTGGTGTGAATTTGTAAGAACGTTTGCATATTGTTATAATACAACACCAAATACGTATCTCGGATACACTCCTTTTGAGTTATTATACGGGAGAAAACCCAATTTTCCAGAATTTTTAAACGTAAAAATTGAACTGTGTTACAATTTTGAAAGATACGATAAAGAATTAGAATACAAGTTACAATACGCTAATGAAAGGGCCAGACAGTTTTTGATAAATAATAAATTAAGTAGAGTTAATAATAGCGAAAAGGATTCTTCACCCGTAAATTTCAAAATAGGGGATTTAGTTGTTTTAAAAAATGAAGGGAGAAATAAATTTGATCCACATTACTTAGGTCCGTTTAGAATAACGGGATTAAAGGGGGTAAATTGCGAGATTATATCTCCAGACAGTAAACAACAGGTAGTTCATAAGAATCGTATGTTTAGATACAACGACCGGATACATTTGTGAACAAGTGAAGTGTGTTTGTAAACGAACAAGTAGTGTTTAATAAACAAAGACAAAACAAAACACATTCAATAAAAACTGTTATAGGTATAAGTGATATCGAAAAATTAAAATGATAATTTTTCTCTTCCAAGAGGGGATGATGTAGTGATCCCTGAAGGACAGTAACGGCAAAAGCACATTAGTTTAGAAATAAGATTTAAATTTAGGTAATTATCAATTATAGTATTTAGCGAGCATTGATCTAGGAAGGCCAATGATAGTTATATGTGTAAGCACGTTCTAATTGTAATATAAACATACACGTACAATTAATAGACGGAGGTCACGCTCACCGTATAGCGTCCGTACATTTCCTATAAAACGAAAGAATAATGAACTTGGACAATGAATTGTTATTGATAATTTGAATAAGTCGATTGATATTATATCTGTGTATTTTTAAATGTTTTAAAAACGATCCCAGTGATTTTTATAGAAGTGATGTCGTTTAGTCTATTCCCGAATACCGGTTGATAGGTAAGTGTTTGCCTTGAAGATAATATGCCTTTATGGTAAGCGTCAAGTATGCGAGGGACACCTACTAAGTAACCACTACAACGTCTCCATCTGATCAGCACATTTGATGCCTGTTTGCTGTATTAGGAGGCGGTTTCAAGAAATTTGCACGGAAAATTTGTTTTTACTGTATAAATTACAAAGTTTCGGAAAGTAAGTGTAAGCATTTTAGTAAAAACTGGTTGAGATTAGCTATAGATATATAATACACAGTAGATAAAGAATTTCATTCGTACATTGAAATTTGTTTTGACCTAAACATTTAGAAAAAAACATAATATTTTGTATGTGGATTAAATAAAGAGAGACTCTAATGTTGGAACTCGTATGGCAACGCTGCACAAAAGCCTAGAGAAGAAGATTTACGTGCGCTCCTAGCACAATCAGTGACGTATCCCAATAAATTAAATACGTATAGGTTATTAATACGTAAGTAAAAAACAAGTAGCAATAAAATAGATAATAATTCAAAATTAATTATTTATACAAAGGAAATAAAAACGAACAAAAATATTAATTTAAATTAAATTCACACTATGGCTTAAAATTAAGTTCAACATGTAATTTTATAACTAACAAAAAATATATAACATTTAGAGTACCTTTCAGTGTTGATAAAACATATTTACTTAACTCATTGGATTTAGGTACCTTTGGCATGAATAATATGAAAATCTACAATTTTAAACTCCGTTTTTGAAAGGCATGGAGTAATAAATTACACATTATGGCCGGAGCCATAGGCGTACCACATTTAGTCATTTAAAAAAAGTTAAGGCATCTAAAATTATCTCATTTCCGAAAATAACCGTTTTGTAATATTATTTAAAATGAAATTTCAAATTATCAATAATATAATAAACTGTGGATTATATCACTGACATCAATGTTCCAGAAAATTTATTATTATGTATAAAAGGGCGTAGACGAGTCCCTCCACTAAGCTCCAGGTAGTTATAATCCTACATACAATAAATAATAAAATAAATGTTAATAACAATTTTATACAAATACATATATATATATATATATATATATATATATATATATAAATTCATTTAGTTTCTTCAACCATTTGTATATAATATTGGAAATGTTTATATTCTTGGGTTCATAGGTTGTTTTAAAATAATTAAAATACGATTGTATTTCACATTTTTCTATTGAAAATGGATAAAAATTTTAACGTTTCGCCTCCTCCTTGGAAGCATTTTCAAAACAATATCATTATAAGAATAAGGTACGATTAAAATATTTGTAAATAGATAAAAACATAACATTAGTAGGTTTTTTTAAAAAACATTAATAAAAACACAGAATTAAAATTGACGTACTTACCTTAGAATTTCAATGTAACGATACTATACGAGGGAAGTTGAAATGAGTTAATTAATCAGCTTATAGTAAATTTGACTCAAGTTTTTTATATCTTGTCTATCATTCACAGAAAACTCATCTTGTTTTATGTGTATCATTTCTTTAATTGATAATTTCTGATAATTTGTGTCTTGAGCTAAGATTTTTGTTTTTTTATAATCAAATTCATGATTCTCAGTGCTTTCATGTTTGTGTAAAGCAGTTGATGCATTTTTTGTATATTTGTGACCATTCATCCTGCCCTCCAAGTACTGTGTAGTCATTCCTATATAATGCTTCGGACAATTCATGCATGGTATGGAGTATATAATATTAGATTTTTTATTATCTTTGGTTTTGTTTTTTAGTTTAGTAAAGAGTGGCGATAATGTGTTGTGGGATTTATGGCATACATTGATGTTATATTTTGATAAGATGTATTTAAGCTTTTCAGATAATTGATTTGTATAAGGTAGAGCTATATATGTATCATTTTCTTGGTTTGGTTTCATTTGTGTACTTGGTTTTATGTTGTTATTGTATAATTTATATGTACGTTGTTGAATGATTCTGTTAATTTGATTTTCTGGATATTGATTATTTTTTAGAACATTTTTAAGTTTTTTCAATACCTTAGGGCGATACTCAGGTGAAGTTAATTTGATAGCTCTATCTGTTAATCCTATAATGACACTGTTTTTTTGTGATTTGGGATGGCATGAGTTATAATTTAGATATCGTCCAGACCATGTTTCTTTTGTATATAGTTTAGTTTTTATTTTGTTTTTGGTTTTTATAAGTGTCATGTCTAGAAAATTTATTTTGTTATTGTTTTCGATTTCTAAAGTGAATTGGATACTTGGGTTGAAACTATTGAAAGCACTCAGGAATGCATCGCACTTGTTACTCGGAATTACAGCTAAACAATCGTCAACGTATCTTTTAAAAAATGTTACATCAAAATCTATATTATTTAATACTTTTTCTTCTATATATTCCATGACAATTTGCGCTAGACTTGAAGAAATTGGAGATCCCATTGTACATCCGTTTAGTTGTTGGAAAAAGTTGTCATTATATTGAAAGTAATTATTTGTTTGTATAAGCATAATGCCTTCTAGAAATTCGTCATAGTTAAGTGGTGTATGTTGTTTGATCGAATCCCATTTATCTTTTAGTACATGTGTTATAAGATCATTTGGAATATTTGTATACATTGAAATGACATCTAGGGATATGATTTTATAATTATCAGGAATATGCACTGTATCTAAAAATTGTTTGAGCATAAATGAATCTTTCACATAAAAATTATTTTTAGTTGTTTTTGATAGACTATATGCAAGATATTTGGACAGCTTATAAAAAGGTGATTGGATGTATGACACTATTGGACGCATTGGTATATTTGGTTTATGTATTTTCGGTAGTCCATATAGTTTTGGTGGTAAAGCATTGTGTGTTTGTAATTTTTTTGCTTCGTTGGCATTGATAGAACCATTATTTAAAAGTTTTTTTATAAATGTATTATTTTTGTTTTGAAATATTTTGGTTTTATCTGATTTAATTTTTTGATAAACTTTTCTATCATTTAGTAGCTCTGTCATTTTATTATTATAATCATCGGTGTTCATTACTAGTGTTTTATTACATTTATCCGGTTGTAGAATTGTAATTTGCGGATTGCATTTTATAAATTCTTTAGTTTTCTTCAATTTTTTTTGGATGTTTTTTTGAGTTTTATTGATTTTTTGAGTTTTATGATGACGGAGTTTTATTTTATGATTGGTGATAGTATTTACTACATCAGCTCTAATATTATCTTTTATTTGATCTGGTTTATTAATAATGGCTGTTTCTATACTTGCAATATATTCTGTATAAGGTAATTCGTTCTCATTTTTGTATGGCAGAGAGAAATTTTTTCCATATGCTAATATTTCTTTTATGTCATTTGGTATATGTGTATTAGAGATATTCCCAATCCACGAGTCAGAGTTTATTTTAGTTTCATTTTGTGTACAGTTATTAATTAAATTATTAAACTTTTTTGAATTTGCTTTTTTCACTTTTTGAAAATGTTTTTCATATTTTGTTTTTTCTAGATTGACATATGAATTCAATAAGCTTTCTGGAATGATATTTTTCAATTTGTTTATTTCATAATCAATAGCTTTTTCTAGTTTTTTTATTAGTTTAACAGATTCACTGATACTCAAGTTGATAATTTTTGATTTAGTTGTATTTATAATATCGTTAAATTTCCTTCTAAGGTACGTACCTGTCACATTAATATGATTTACACTAAAATTCAAAAACTTCGGTTGGATTCCTGAATCTTTACATCTTAATAAGAATATACGGCGATTCTTTTGATTGGCAAGTTTCTTGAAAGAATTGGTTATAGATTTCATAGTTGCTACAGTTGATGCTCCGTAATTTCTGCGTATATCTTCGTAATATGGCATTTTGATGTTGTGAACTTTTGCACTTTAGACCCTTGCAATAAATATAAATTCATTTAGTTTCTTCAACCATTTGTATATAATATTGGAAATGTTTATATTCTTGGGTTCATAGGTTGTTTTAAAATAATTAAAATACGATTGTATTTCACATTTTTCTATTGAAAATGGATAAAAATTTTAACGTTTCGCCTCCTCCTTGGAAGCATTTTCAAAACAATATCATTATAAGAATAAGGTACGATTAAAATATTTGTAAATAGATAAAAACATAACATTAGTAGGTTTTTTTAAAAAACATTAATAAAAACACAGAATTAAAATTGACGTACTTACCTTAGAATTTCAATGTAACGATACTATACGAGGGAAGTTGAAATGAGTTAATTAATCAGCTTATAGTAAATTTGACTCAAGTTTTTTATATCTTGTCTATCATTCACAGAAAACTCATCTTGTTTTATGTGTATCATTTCTTTAATTGATAATTTCTGATAATTTGTGTCTTGAGCTAAGATTTTTGTTTTTTTATAATCAAATTCATGATTCTCAGTGCTTTCATGTTTGTGTAAAGCAGTTGATGCATTTTTTGTATATTTGTGACCATTCATCCTGCCCTCCAAGTACTGTGTAGTCATTCCTATATAATGCTTCGGACAATTCATGCATGGTATGGAGTATATAATATTAGATTTTTTATTATCTTTGGTTTTGTTTTTTAGTTTAGTAAAGAGTGGCGATAATGTGTTGTGGGATTTATGGCATACATTGATGTTATATTTTGATAAGATGTATTTAAGCTTTTCAGATAATTGATTTGTATAAGGTAGAGCTATATATGTATCATTTTCTTGGTTTGGTTTTATTTGTGTACTTGGTTTTATGTTGTTATTGTATAATTTATATGTACGTTGTTGAATGATTCTGTTAATTTGATTTTCTGGATATTGATTATTTTTTAGAACATTTTTAAGTTTTTTCAATACCTTAGGGCGATACTCAGGTGAAGTTAATTTGATAGCTCTATCTGTTAATCCTATAATGACACTGTTTTTTTGTGATTTGGGATGGCATGAGTTATAATTTAGATATCGTCCAGACCATGTTTCTTTTGTATATAGTTTAGTTTTTATTTTGTTTTTGGTTTTTATAAGTGTCATGTCTAGAAAATTTATTTTGTTATTGTTTTCGATTTCTAAAGTGAATTGGATACTTGGGTTGAAACTATTGAAAGCACTCAGGAATGCATCGCACTTGTTACTCGGAATTACAGCTAAACAATCGTCAACGTATCTTTTAAAAAATGTTACATCAAAATCTATATTATTTAATACTTTTTCTTCTATATATTCCATGACAATTTGCGCTAGACTTGAAGAAATTGGAGATCCCATTGTACATCCGTTTAGTTGTTGGAAAAAGTTGTCATTATATTGAAAGTAATTATTTGTTTGTATAAGCATAATGCCTTCTAGAAATTCGTCATAGTTAAGTGATGTATGTTGTTTGATCGAATCCCATTTATCTTTTAGTACATGTGTTATAAGATCATTTGGAATATTTGTATACATTGAAATGACATCTAGGGATATGATTTTATAATTATCAGGAATATGCACTGTATCTAAAAATTGTTTGAGCATAAATGAATCTTTCACATAAAAATTATTTTTAGTTGTTTTTGATAGACTATATGCAAGATATTTGGACAGCTTATAAAAAGGTGATTGGATGTATGACACTATTGGACGCATTGGTATATTTGGTTTATGTATTTTCGGTAGTCCATATAGTTTTGGTGGTAAAGCATTGTGTGTTTGTAATTTTTTTGCTTCGTTGGCATTGATAGAACCATTATTTAAAAGTTTTTTTATAAATGTATTATTTTTGTTTTGAAATATTTTGGTTTTATCTGATTTAATTTTTTGATAAACTTTTCTATCATTTAGTAGCTCTGTCATTTTATTATTATAATCATCGGTGTTCATTACTAGTGTTTTATTACATTTATCCGGTTGTAGAATTGTAATTTGCGGATTGCATTTTATAAATTATTTAGTTTTCTTCAATTTTTTTTGGATGTTTTTTTGAGTTTTATTGATTTTTTGAGTTTTATGATGACGGAGTTTTATTTTATGATTGGTGATAGTATTTACTACATCAGCTCTAATATTATCTTTTATTTGATCTGGTTTATTAATAATGGCTGTTTCTATACTTGCAATATATTCTGTATAAGGTAATTCGTTCTCATTTTTGTATGGCAGAGAGAAATTTTTTCCATATGCTAATATTTCTTTTATGTCATTTGGTATATGTGTATTAGAGATATTCTCAATCCACGAGTCAGAGTTTATTTTAGTTTCATTTTGTGTACAGTTATTAATTAAATTATTAAACTTTTTTGAATTTGCTTTTTTCACTTTTTGAAAATGTTTTTCATATTTTGTTTTTTCTAGATTGACATATGAATTCAATAAGCTTTCTGGAATGATATTTTTCAATTTGTTTATTTCATAATCAATAGCTTTTTCTAGTTTTTTTATTAGTTTAACAGATTCACTGATACTCAAGTTGATAATTTTTGATTTAGTTGTATTTATAATATCGTTAAATTTCCTTCTAAGGTACGTACCTGTCACATTAATATGATTTACACTAAAATTCAAAAACTTCGGTTGGATTCCTGAATCTTTACATCTTAATAAGAATATACGGCGATTCTTTTGATTGGCAAGTTTCTTGAAAGAATTGGTTATAGATTTCATAGTTGCTACAGTTGATGCTCCGTAATTTCTGCGTATATCTTCGTAATATGGCATTTTGATGTTGTGAACTTTTGCACTTTAGACCCTTGCAATAAATATAAATTCATTTAGTTTCTTCAACCATTTGTATATAATATTGGAAATGTTTATATTCTTGGGTTCATAGGTTGTTTTAAAATAATTAAAATACGATTGTATTTCACATTTTTCTATTGAAAATGGATAAAAATTTTAACGTTTCGCCTCCTCCTTGGAAGCATTTTCAAAACAATATCATTATAAGAATAAGGTACGATTAAAATATTTGTAAATAGATAAAAACATAACATTAGTAGGTTTTTTTAAAAAACATTAATAAAAACACAGAATTAAAATTGACGTACTTACCTTAGAATTTCAATGTAACGATACTATACGAGGGAAGTTGAAATGAGTTAATTAATCAGCTTATAGTAAATTTGACTCAAGTTTTTTATATCTTGTCTATCATTCACAGAAAACTCATCTTGTTTTATGTGTATCATTTCTTTAATTGATAATTTCTGATAATTTGTGTCTTGAGCTAAGATTTTTGTTTTTTTATAATCAAATTCATGATTCTCAGTGCTTTCATGTTTGTGTAAAGCAGTTGATGCATTTTTTGTATATTTGTGACCATTCATCCTGCCCTCCAAGTACTGTGTAGTCATTCCTATATAATGCTTCGGACAATTCATGCATGGTATGGAGTATATAATATTAGATTTTTTATTATCTTTGGTTTTGTTTTTTAGTTTAGTAAAGAGTGGCGATAATGTGTTGTGGGATTTATGGCATACATTGATGTTATATTTTGATAAGATGTATTTAAGCTTTTCAGATAATTGATTTGTATAAGGTAGAGCTATATATGTATCATTTTCTTGGTTTGGTTTTATTTGTGTACTTGGTTTTATGTTGTTATTGTATAATTTATATGTACGTTGTTGAATGATTCTGTTAATTTGATTTTCTGGATATTGATTATTTTTTAGAACATTTTTAAGTTTTTTCAATACCTTAGGGCGATACTCAGGTGAAGTTAATTTGAGTCAAATTTACTATAAGCTGATTAATTAACTCATTTCAACTTCCCTCGTATAGTATCGTTACATTGAAATTCTAAGGTAAGTACGTCAATTTTAATTCTGTGTTTTTATTAATGTTTTTTAAAAAAACCTACTAATGTTATGTTTTTATCTATTTACAAATATTTTAATCGTACCTTATTCTTATAATGATATTGTTTTGAAAATGCTTCCAAGGAGGAGGCGAAACGTTAAAATTTTTATCCATTTTCAATAGAAAAATGTGAAATACAATCGTATTTTAATTATTTTAAAACAACCTATGAACCCAAGAATATAAACATTTCCAATATTATATACAAATGGTTGAAGAAACTAAATGAATTTATATTTATTGCAAGGGTCTAAAGTGCAAAAGTTCACAACATCAAAATGCCATATTACGAAGATATACGCAGAAATTACGGAGCATCAACTGTAGCAACTATGAAATCTATAACCAATTCTTTCAAGAAACTTGCCAATCAAAAGAATCGCCGTATATTCTTATTAAGATGTAAAGATTCAGGAATCCAACCGAAGTTTTTGAATTTTAGTGTAAATCATATTAATGTGACAGGTACGTACCTTAGAAGGAAATTTAACGATATTATAAATACAACTAAATCAAAAATTATCAACTTGAGTATCAGTGAATCTGTTAAACTAATAAAAAAACTAGAAAAAGCTATTGATTATGAAATAAACAAATTGAAAAATATCATTCCAGAAAGCTTATTGAATTCATATGTCAATCTAGAAAAAACAAAATATGAAAAACATTTTCAAAAAGTGAAAAAAGCAAATTCAAAAAAGTTTAATAATTTAATTAATAACTGTACACAAAATGAAACTAAAATAAACTCTGACTCGTGGATTGAGAATATCTCTAATACACATATACCAAATGACATAAAAGAAATATTAGCATATGGAAAAAATTTCTCTCTGCCATACAAAAATGAGAACGAATTACCTTATACAGAATATATTGCAAGTATAGAAACAGCCATTATTAATAAACCAGATCAAATAAAAGATAATATTAGAGCTGATGTAGTAAATACTATCACCAATCATAAAATAAAACTCCGTCATCATAAAACTCAAAAAATCAATAAAACTCAAAAAAACATCCAAAAAAAATTGAAGAAAACTAAATAATTTATAAAATGCAATCCGCAAATTACAATTCTACAACCGGATAAATGTAATAAAACACTAGTAATGAACACCGATGATTATAATAATAAAATGACAGAGCTACTAAATGATAGAAAAGTTTATCAAAAAATTAAATCAGATAAAACCAAAATATTTCAAAACAAAAATAATACATTTATAAAAAAACTTTTAAATAATGGTTCTATCAATGCCAACGAAGCAAAAAAATTACAAACACACAATGCTTTACCACCAAAACTATATGGACTACCGAAAATACATAAACCAAATATACCAATGCGTCCAATAGTGTCATACATCCAATCACCTTTTTATAAGCTGTCCAAATATCTTGCATATAGTCTATCAAAAACAACTAAAAATAATTTTTATGTGAAAGATTCATTTATGCTCAAACAATTTTTAGATACAGTGCATATTCCTGATAATTATAAAATCATATCCCTAGATGTCATTTCAATGTATACAAATATTCCAAATGATCTTATAACACATGTACTAAAAGATAAATGGGATTCGATCAAACAACATACATCACTTAACTATGACGAATTTCTAGAAGGCATTATGCTTATACAAACAAATAATTACTTTCAATATAATGACAACTTTTTCCAACAACTAAACGGATGTACAATGGGATCTCCAATTTCTTCAAGTCTAGCGCAAATTGTCATGGAATATATAGAAGAAAAAGTATTAAATAATATAGATTTTGATGTAACATTTTTTAAAAGATACGTTGACGATTGTTTAGCTGTAATTCCGAGTAACAAGTGCGATGCATTCCTGAGTGCTTTCAATAGTTTCAACCCAAGTATCCAATTCACTTTAGAAATCGAAAACAATAACAAAATAAATTTTCTAGACATGACACTTATAAAAACCAAAAACAAAATAAAAACTAAACTATATACAAAAGAAACATGGTCTGGACGATATCTAAATTATAACTCATGCCATCCCAAATCACAAAAAAACAGTGTCATTATAGGATTAACAGATAGAGCTATCAAATTAACTTCACCTGAGTATCGCCCTAAGGTATTGAAAAAACTTAAAAATGTTCTAAAAAATAATCAATATCCAGAAAATCAAATTAACAGAATCATTCAACAACGTACATATAAATTATACAATAACAACATAAAACCAAGTACACAAATAAAACCAAACCAAGAAAATGATACATATATAGCTCTACCTTATACAAATCAATTATCTGAAAAGCTTAAATACATCTTATCAAAATATAACATCAATGTATGCCATAAATCCCACAACACATTATCGCCACTCTTTACTAAACTAAAAAACAAAACCAAAGATAATAAAAAATCTAATATTATATACTCCATACCATGCATGAATTGTCCGAAGCATTATATAGGAATGACTACACAGTACTTGGAGGGCAGGATGAATGGTCACAAATATACAAAAAATGCATCAACTGCTTTACACAAACATGAAAGCACTGAGAATCATGAATTTGATTATAAAAAAACAAAAATCTTAGCTCAAGACACAAATTATCAGAAATTATCAATTAAAGAAATGATACACATAAAACAAGATGAGTTTTCTGTGAATGATAGACAAGATATAAAAAACTTGAGTCAAATTTACTATAAGCTGATTAATTAACTCATTTCAACTTCCCTCGTATAGTATCGTTACATTGAAATTCTAAGGTAAGTACGTCAATTTTAATTCTGTGTTTTTATTAATGTTTTTTAAAAAAACCTACTAATGTTATGTTTTTATCTATTTACAAATATTTTAATCGTACCTTATTCTTATAATGATATTGTTTTGAAAATGCTTCCAAGGAGGAGGCGAAACGTTAAAATTTTTATCCATTTTCAATAGAAAAATGTGAAATACAATCGTATTTTAATTATTTTAAAACAACCTATGAACCCAAGAATATAAACATTTCCAATATTATATATATATATATATATATATACAAACCAACCCAATTTGCCGATTATTTTACCCAATTAGCAGGTAATTGAAGAAACTTGACAAACAGGTAGCTCAAAAATGGTTTTATTATTGTGAAATATAGTCTTTTCAGTTCTAAGAAAATGCCCCCATAATACAATGTACTTACTAGAACTTTTCAACTATAAAAGTAGCGGAGAGGTTGAATATTTTCAAATTACAGTTCATCTGTTCTGGAGAAACTGCTGTGTTGATTGATTTTCCCATTATTACTGTTATTTGTTAAATGGTGTTTATTTTTGTTCATCTATACAAGTTCTCTTCTCATCACACGAGACATACACCTAACTACACCTTCCAACTATATAGTGTTCCAACCAAATTCGACCAGATATGGAGGACTAAACCATCTAAGCTACCTAAAGTTGGCCCATTGTCGCTGAACGAAAAAAATCTGATATTAAATTGCTATTCCTCGTTGAAGAACGAAGAAATTAGAAGAAAAATCATGAATTTGACAGGAAGTATTGATGAAACTGTGGAGATTACTGCAACAATGATGGGTGTTTCAAAAACAACAATTTATAATTTGATGAAGGAGATAAAAAATGGAAACATCACATCCCCAGCAAAGTCCCCAGGCCGACCCAAACTTGAAATGGATGACGACTTGAAGAATGGAATAAGGCGTAAGGTGCATGCTTTTTTCTTTAGAAAAGAGATCCCAACTCTCTCCAAAATTATGGCTTCGGTTCAAGAAGATTCAGATTTTCCGAAAATGTCTCGAAGTACATTATGGAAAATTTTGAAGGAACTTGGATTTGAATATAAAAAAAATTATCGGAACGCAATGTTGATTGATAGAGATGACATTGTCATTTGGAGGAGGAGTTATTTGCGCAATATTCGGAAAGCAAGACTAGATCAAAAACGAATTTATTATTTGGATGAGACTTGGTTAAATGAAGGTCATACTGTTTCAATGTTTTGGCAAGACACGAATGTCAAAAGTCGGAGGCTCTTGAAGGGTGGTCAACAGGCCTAAATCCACCAGCAGGAAAAGGACGTCGACTCATCATTACTCATATCGAAGAAGAAGAAATGTGTTGAACACGTGATACAAGAAGAACTAAATATGTGGGAAATGGATCATATAAGTGAACACATGATTGAACCATTTATAATCAATGTTAATAATGGAAGCTCAACAGAATCGTCTGATTCTGATATATAGACTAGTTTTTGTGTTAGTTATTACTATTATTTGTTAGACTTTTTTTAATAAATACTACATTAATTCGTACTTTATTCCTGCATTTTTCTTTTTTCCTCTCCTATTGTAAACGGTATATTAGTAGTAAAGTTGATACCTACTGCAAAAAAATTTGCTATTTTTTATATAATATTTTATGTTTATTGTTTATTCATAGGAACACAAAAAAATGTGTTTTTATTGAATCGATATTGTGAACTCTTTTGAACAGTTTTCGTTATTATAATTTCATAGTGCCTTCAAATTCATATACCAAGTTTGTTTTGTCCTGATTGCACGCCTCTGAGGATTAAATTGTTTATTTGTTCATTCAAATACAATAGAGCGACCCTTTCAATACAATAGGCGACCCAACCGAATACAGAGTTAAGGAGTGTCTACCTGAAATTCGTAACAAATGAGAAATTTTAGTACAAAATTAGATAAACTTCGGAGATATTTTATTATACACCTTGTATCGGTTTTGCATACCTAATGAGCTTTTATTACTCCATGCCTTTTAAATATGGACTATAAGAGTACAGGAATACTTCTTTATTTTCAGTTAATAAAAAATATAAAATTATATTACTTGTTCATACAAACAAATAAAATAATTTGGTACCTTTCAGTGATAAGAAACTTCTGGACTGAATAAAACAAAAAAACTTGGAATTATTCTAAGGGTAAAATAAATACTCGTTGTTTCAGTTTTAACAAAAAATATATTAACATTATTCAATTCTAAATAAAATTAGCTTTGTATTAATACTTCTTTTGATCAGCTTTTTCTCGGTAAATCTATTTTTTTATGGTTTCATGATGAATTCTAATGCTGAAATAATTTCTGAGAATTAATTTTATTAATTCCATAGCATGGTTGTCTAAAATATCACCATCATAAAAATGTTCACCAAAAAAAATACATTTGATGGTAAAACGCTAATGGTTTTAGAAACTGATAAATTTAACAAACCCATAATATTTTTATTAAATACACGTCATGAAATTTATGAAAAAATCTGAAATATTTCTCTCCAGCGTTACAGATATTAATTACCATATCACTTGGATTTTTAAGCCTACCATAAGCTTTTCTTACTTGCAGTTTTGAACAAGTTGTATCCTGTTCCAAGATATCAACACACTTAGAACAAGTAATACTTTTTTTAATGATTTAACTACAAATGCAGCAACATATGATACAACATCTTACACATATAAAGTTAAGTACCAAGATGGCGACATAAAAAAATTAGATTCTGCAATGTCCATATTTAGTTTGACTAAAACATTTTTATAGTCTTCAGATTCTTCTAAATTCTCCCCATCATCTGACCTACTCAGTAAATTACCTGAGCAGCATTTGAGGATTAAAATTTTTTGCAAGTCTACAGTGTTACCTGTTTTTGGCGCCGATATCTCACTGTAGACCATTGGTTACCAACGGGGGCGATACCGCCCCCCTGTGGGCGCTGCAGCCTTTTAGGGGGGCGGTAGCGGATTCAGAAGCAAATAATAAGCAGTTAAGAGGAATGGTGAAATAAAAATGATTTAATAAGGGTTAATAAGCAGTTTTAAATTAGCAATAATAATAATACTAATAATTATAATAATTTCTTTTAGTTCAGAATAGAAGTATATGACTGGTCCTCGCACGTTGATAAGCGAACGCGCGATGTTCATAAAAAATAACATGTTTCGACATGTTCGCACACAGACAAGTTGAATCATGCACGAAATGAAACGTATAAAAGCAACAGCTCTACGAATTTTTTGTTAGTTAGTTGTGCTTGGCCGCGATATATAGTCGTGAATCATAAGCTCTGCCGTAGTAAATAATCGTGAGTGGTGTGTCATTTTATAAAGATTACTATCTATAAATCTAAATTAAAAAAGAAATGCCGGCAATACAGTATTGAATATTCAAAATATGGATTTGCCATGGTATACTGAAATGTTACATTTCGTATATTTATTAAAAATAAAAAATAAAAATAAACGGGTTTAAAGATTAAAACTAACTTTTCCGCATCTGTGAGATTCCCATTCTATCATAAAATTGTCACTTGTATACACTTCGGGGGATGTATCGTGTTAACAAACCGAAATTTCTTCAAAAGTAACCAAAAATGCAGTATATCTGGACTTATAGGATCCGCTGTACTGTGCTGAAAATCAATAGGGTACATCTGTGAGACACCTTGAATAATATCCAATTATAAAATTAGCCACTTGAGGACACTACGGAGGCTGTATCGTACTAAACCCGAAATTTCTCCAAAAAGGACAAAAATGTGGCACTTTAAGTACCATAGCACCCGTTGTACTAGCTCTGGTGAGCTAAAAATCAATAATGTTCATCTATAAGACGCCCTGAACAATATTCAATCATAAAATGGGTCACTTGTATACACGCTGGAGGCTGTATCGTGCTAACAAACTGAAAATTCTCCAACAATGACAAAAATTTGGTACCTCAAGTACCATAGCACTCGTTGCACAGGCGTTAGTGAACTGGATCTCAATAGAGTTCATCTTTGAGACGCCCTGAATAATATCCAATCATAAAATTGGTCACTTGTTCATACTCCGGAGGCTGTATCATGCTAACAAACTGAAATTTCTCCAAAAATTACAAAAATGTCGTACTTAAAGTACTATAACACCTGTTGTACTGGCTGTGGTGAGCTGAAAATCAATAGGGTTCATCTGTGAGACGTTCTAAATAGTATTCAATCAAAAAATTGGTGACTGCTTGCACTTCGGAGGCTGTATCGTGCTAACAAACAGAAATTTCTCAAAAAATTACAAAAATGTTGTACTTCAAGTACCATAGCATCCGTTGTACTAGCTATAGTAAGCTGAAAATCAATAGGGTTCATCTGTGAGATGTCCTGAACAATATTCGATTGTGAGAGTGCATCGGTAGGGTAGAGCATAAAAGGGGTTGGATGGTTAGATATATTTCTTTATTCAACCTACAATAATTATCTACAATTAAAACATAGAATGCTGTACAATATATATACACGATTTATTGATCCTGGAGGCTGGCAATCCCTCTAGGGTGTGTGTGTGTGTGTCAGAGTCGAGATCCCGCGTTCAACGCACAGCGTGATCTCGGAGGTCGGGGAGTTTGCTTCCGTCCCGGGCTCAACGCGCTCCGGAATTTCGGCTAATCGGAAAGGCCTCGGTCCTGCGGTCAACACGCTGCAGGGCTTGACCTAGGGTAGATGGCGTCCGCCCTAAGCTCAACACGCTTTAGGACTTCGTCCGATATACAGGTTCGCTTAGCGTCTAGCCTCGAGTTCAACGCACATCGAGGGGTTAACGAGAAGCGGAATATTTATGTGTTCACAATTCCTAAGCTCAACACGCTCCGGTTATTTTCAGTTGAAGCTTCCTATCGTTATTCTACGTAAGGTAGAGCTTGCTTGGTATATCGCAGAACGTATGCTTTGGTAGTATCGGTCAAGTTATTAGCGGAAAGGCGAAGGTGCTGCCCTCTCGGTGCTGGGTGCTTAACTCCGTCTAGTTTGGTTCTTGTAGAGTTCTGTTTTCTCATTATTTGTCGGGGGTAATACCACAAGAGCTCAGATTTAGCCAGATATTTTTTGTGGTTGTTTTCGAATACTTACTTCTCGAGCTCGAGCTACGCTCTCGTGATTTTGCCAGAACAGCTCTCGTTAAATTGCCAATGAAAGTAAGTATGAGAAAACCACCGGAAAAAATATCCTGCTAAATCTGAGCTCGCGTGGTATTTGGTAAGACAATCCCATGAATAAAAAACTCAATTCAATTAAACTTTATTTAACAAACTAAATGAACAATGAGTAGAAACATAATGTTTAGAAAGATACTTTTTGGAATTGTTATATGCTGTTTAATTCATTCTGTTTTTGACATTTATAATTGTCAAATTGACGTGCATTGCTTGGTAAACAGACAGTACCTAAATGCTAGGGTTGCTACGGTAACGTAATTTATCCGATATTTTTATCCACTTGCAAACTCTCTTCGTTCCTATTTAGCCGACAGCAAACTACGATTTTTGTATTCACAAATGGGAATTATTATACATGAATGGGATTGTCGGGGTTATTTCATGTTCAGAACGACTGTGTCATTACACGATCATAAAATTGGTGATTTGTTGCACTCCGGAGGCTGTATCGTGCTAACAAGACGTATAACGAAAAGTGGCCGACGACAACGACAACGACAACGACGACGACGACGACGACGACGACGACGACGACGACGACGACGACGACGACGACGACGACGACGACGACGACGACGACGACGACGACGACAACGACGACGACGACATACTCACAAGATTTTTTCTCTAAAAACCATTATTTTGTGTAGTTCTTGATGAAAAACGTAAAAATAACTCGAAATTTTTTTTCAAAATATCAAATTTTTTGTCGGTAAACCGATACTTTTCTCGCATATTAGATAGGTTCGGCGGAGTAATATAGTGGTTACAACACATACACTAATTTACATAAATATATTTCAGAAAATACATTATAGGGATGATTCGCCAAAATAGGAATAAACATATATTCAATCAAATATGTGTGACAAGATTAATATTAAAAATAGTAATCGCTCCTTGTGTAACGTAGTATTTTACTTTTCCGCCAACCTATCTAATATGCGAGAAAAGTATTGGTTTACCCACAAAACAGTTGGAAATTTGAAATTTTTTTTTGAGTTATTTTTACGTTATCCTTCATCAACAACACGAAAAAACGGTTTTTAGAAAAAAAATCCTGTGTGTATGTCGTCGTCGTCGTCGTCGGCCACTTTTCCTTGCAAGTCTTGTTAGCACGATACAACCTCCGGAGTGCAATAAGTCACCAATTTTATGATGGAATATTGTTAAGGACATTTCACAGATGAACCCTATTGATTTTCAGCTCACCAGAGCCAGTACAACGGGTGCTAT
This sequence comes from Galeruca laticollis, assembly GCA_963921935.1. Taxonomy (NCBI): domain Eukaryota; kingdom Metazoa; phylum Arthropoda; class Insecta; order Coleoptera; family Chrysomelidae; genus Galeruca; species Galeruca laticollis. The sequence goes on along the minus strand of OY998176.1, from coordinate 7,327,058 downwards.
GGTACTTGAAGTACGACATTTTGTCGTTTTTCGAGAAATTTCAGTTTGTTAGCACGATACAGCCTCCGGAGTTCAACAAGTCACCAATTTTATGATTGAATATTATTCAGGGCATCTCACTGATGAACCCTATTGATTTTCAGCTCGTCAGAGCCAATACAACCGGTGCTACAGTACTTTAAGTACCAAATTTTTGTCATTTCTGGAGAATTTTCAGTTTGTTAGCACGATACAGCCTCCAGAGAGTATACAATTGATCAACTTTATGAATAAGTATTGTTCAAGGTGTCTCACAGATGTACCCTATTGATTTTGAGTTGACTAGAGCGAGTACTATAAAATTAGATATACTAAATTTTTGGTTATTTTTGGAGAAATTTCGGTTTGTTAGCACGATACATCCCCCGAAGTGTATACAAGTAACAATTTTATGATAGAATATTGTTCAGGGCCGCAGATGCGGAAAAGTTAGTTTTAATCTTTAAAACCGTTTATTTTGAAATGTTTTTAAAATTAGTGACTGTGTGTTTTTATTTTTGGATGAATCTTAGAAATGTGATTACTTTATGTACACCGACCATGGGGCACTGATGCGAGTTTTGCTATTAAACTTATATTAAAAATTCTCACCTCACTTGTTTAACATCCCCGATTAACAATTACATATGAATTGTGATTTACCTTGAATTTATGCCAATCTTCTTCCACTGAAGCACCGTAAACAACTATACAAAGACAAAATATTGATAGAATACGCAATCGTATATTCATTTTGAATTTTCGATTTATGTGTTAACACGAACAAACAATTGGATCTCCTCGAAAATGTGAAGATAAAAAGGTCACGTATCGTCTCTCAATTGAATAATATTATTGTAGATTATCCTGAAAGTTCACGGTCTTTAAATTTATACGCGGCAAATTATCGATTAAATTAGGTAGTTTGATGGAAAACCCATTTAATAGGAAATTATCATAAAACAGCAGATAACAGAGGTACTCTGTGAATGTAACATTGACCAACAGCAGAGACGGATTAAACCAACGCAGTTCCTGTAGCAAATATTTTCGTACAATGCTAACTATCCGCAAAGTATACACCATCTTCATAATTTATATTATAGAAGCTTTGGGTAGAGTGAAAGCCTTTTTTCCGATAACTTCCAACACATTTAAGATATTTTAAGAGCTCTCTCAGTATCATACAAGCTGATAAATTTCGAACACAAAAGATGATAATTCAGTCCACTATTCTATTTCTATCATAAAAATAATGAAAGTTCTTTAAAGTTCAAATTTTGTTTTTGAACTTTCCAATAATTCTTGTTTCAATGATTTCTACTTAATAATAGCTAATAGCCTGGTTTATATACAAACAGAGATTCACTGCTTGACTTGATTTTCAAACTACTTGACTTGACTTGACTTGAAATCAAGTCAAACTCAAGTCAAGTAGATTTGTTTAAAATTCAAGTCAAGTCAAGTAGTTATATATCAAGTACTTGAAAAATCAAGTAGTTTTTCAAATCACTTGATTTTTGTTAATAAAAAATAAAGTTTTTTATTATTACATTATAATTACCAAAAAGTAATAAAATAAAAATGCGTGTATGTAAAAACATAAACCAACATTTATTACATCTTATATTTTTTAATTCCCAAATAACAAAACTAAATAATAAATGGATTAATGGATATAAAAACATAATTTCAAACAATAAACATTTAAAGCAAATCTTGAACATCTTTACTCGCCATCCATGATTTAAGGCACATAAGGCTTCTAATAGATTTATCGCCTATTCGGTTTCTAGTTTTAGTAACAGTTAAAGCAGCTCGGGAAAATTGCCTTTCAACAGAAGCTGAAGATGCAGGCGTTGCTAAAAAGTCTTTGGCCATTGTGGCAAGGTTTGGAAAAATATTTTCATGCCTTTTCCACCATTCTAAAATATCTTCACTGCTGTCAGCCCTTGAATCAGATGTGTATTTATCTATTTCATAACGCCAGGCCATTTCATCTTTTGGATTGGTGGATTTTCTGAACAGACTCAGTAGATCGATTTCAAACTCTCCGCATCCACTATTTTCAATTGGGTTTAAAGATAAAGATGAAGTTGATGGGACTGGCGGTGACGCAAGCAGTGAGTCGGACCGAAAATACCTCGTTTTGAAAATATTCTCAAAATGTTTGACTGCTTCTGTCTGCAAATCCTGTCCCCAGCGAGAATTGGAGAATGTTTCTACTTTATGTCGGGGGTCTTAAATTAAAACAACACAGTACATCCAGTTGGTTCTCTCGTAATGTTTAACGATTTTGTCCCTTGCCGCTTGAATACTATTTATTATTTTCTCATCGGTTTCATTTCTACCGGGATTATTGTCAAGTTCCATAGCCCATGATTCTAGTTTATCCAGAAGCATATTAATACCAATTATCACCATAGGAAGTGTAGAATACCATTCACCATCTAAAATTGTGGAAATAGTCTTAAAAACATGTAGATATTTGCAAACGCGTTCTATTAAGGACCAGTCTGCATCTGTCGGCTTTAAAGTCTTTAAATTATCTATATTATCACAAATAATGTTCAAAGCCTTTCTCATATTTAAGCTCCATTGCAACATTTCGAAGGTGGAATTCCACCTTGTTACCACATCAAGTTTAGGCATAGCCATTTTCTTTACAGATGAAAGCGAATTGGGATCTTCATCATCATCATCGTCGGTTTCTGACAAAATGTTGGCAGTTTCTGGCGTTTCTTCATATTCAGCATTTCCTTCAAACGTAGAATCAAGAATTCGCATAAAATCTCTGGCACCCAAATTTAAAATGTGCGCAAAACACACGAAGTGACTATTCTTAACATCAATGTCGGAAATATACGTCTTTAGTTCTTTAATAATCGTGAAATTACTATTATTGTTATCAGTAGTAATACCTTGGATAGACTTTGTAAGATCGTTGAATCGTAATACTTCAAAAAATAGTTGCGCTATTGAACTTCCAGTATGTTTGCCACGTGCTGGCACAAAATCCAAAAGGATACAGTGAAGTTTCCAATTATTATCTATAAAATGGGCGGTAATACCATAGTACCCTTTCATATTAAAAGAAGACCATCCATCGATTGTGAACGAGATTTTTGAATTGCAAGTTTTTAAGAAATATTTAAGTCTTTGCTGCGCTGCCTCAAATGTTTTTACTGTCAAGGATTTCATTTGATTTCTACCGGGTAAATTTACATTTGGATTCAGGTACTTATACATTTTTTTACTTATATCATCCTCATAAAAACTAAAAGGAAGGTATTTCTGTGCTACATATTCCACAAGTAGTTTTTGAAATTTATCTTGTTGAAAATTGGGTACCACGCTGACAGTCTGAAAAACAAAAGATTGGCATTAATAAATATATGCAGTATGCATATGTACCAATAGATTTAAAACATAATTATTTGAAGTTTAGCTTGTTTGTTTATTCACTGATTATTATTATAATAGGCGGGGGCGAGGCCCAAATTGACAACTGGAAATAAATATTCTAAAACTAACAAGTGAGCCTCATACAAAATTATGTTTAAAAACGCCAGTTCTACAATCCTAAATATTAGTTATACAACACCAACCTGAGGTACTAAATTCTTTACTACTAAATCCAGTTTTAAGTTATTTTTTCATCGAAATGTACCGGTGAGTTACCATATTTTGGCACCCACTTGCAGTATTTATTGTAAGAGTAAGAAGGAAATGTTTCAAACCAAAGTTGTAGGGTTGGGTTAACTCTGAACCGTCAGGAAGTATTAAAAATAGGTATATGACATACTTAATAAAAGTTGAAGAATTTGAAAAGGAATTCGAAACAGAATTTAAAAACAGGGTGTTTAGTATGTCTGGAGATAATCACAGTATTATGTTTTTAAGTGTTCATTCCACCCCTTAGGAGATATTTTAGGAACTAAAAAATATTTTCCAGCGATTTTTCAGGGTCATTTTCCTAAAGGTATTTTTTTAAAGTTGTACTATGACTATTTTTTGAAATATGGCCGACAGCCGGCGTTCTTAGTTGTTCACCCTGTATTTGCTGATTAGGCACAGAAACATCTATAGGATGTCATCCAGAATGTTTGAGGTATATTATTTAGAGGTTTATGTAATGTCCATACAACATCTACGAAAATACACTGTATTGTTTTTGAAATGTTGCATTTAGATCATTGATAAGTTATTTTTTAGACATTGCATTAACATCGACAATATGTTAAAAGGCATTTCAGAATGTAACAGAAATGTTGTTTTTAGTTCGTTATAAAGACTTCCTTCTGAGGAAGTTCTAGTAACATCACAGTAATGTAAAAAGGCAGCGCTTTAATATCGCTGAGAAGTTAAGTTGAAACATCACAAAAGTTAACAGCCACAAGCTGGGCATAAGCGGTTGTATAGATGTGCGTGTGATGAAAACAAGAGGAAAAAAAGGAAGAACATTATCACAATGTGATGTTGAATTAACCTAACCCGGTTTTGTCCAACTCTCCTCTACCTTTACAAATTGATAAATATTTGGGTGTCCACATTTCTTGGAAGGTCTTTGGGACGCAATTCGTATGTGACCTTTACAGTAACCCGGATTAAAATTTGGCCGCGGAATGCAACTCGCATGCAACCATTTAAATGAGGTAAAATCTTGTATATATGAAAAATAAACGTTTTCAAAAAATATCTTCAATGGTAAGATGATTTAACTAGCATGAGAATCATAAATTTGGGTTATAATTTAGTTTTGCTATTATAGTGCGATAGTTACACCTTGTTGTTTCAATAGAACAAATCTTTTTTGTATTAAACAATTATAAAAATAATTAAAAAAAATATAAGATCGTTGAATTTCACACAATTTATGTTATTGTTTTTAAATAATTCAGTGCTCTTCAAATTCATGAAAAATTTCCTTCTCTATATCTGTGATAACAGACTATATCTGTGAAAACAGAAACCTTTGGAGAAAAAAAGACATAAGCTTTATTGTCGTAAAATTTTTCTACAATTTTATGGACAAAGCGACATAATTTCAAAATAGATAAAAATGTAAAAAATACTGATTATACTAACGGTACAAAATATAATATAAAATACAAATTTAAATTAATAATTATAATAGAATATTATAAGAATAAAGACGTGTTTGATTTTTAACCTACATCAAACCCGAAATTTCGGGTCGTGTAGTGACAATTAAATACAAATAACTGAAAGAAGGCAATTAAAAACCAAATACGCAACGTATGTGCGAAAATATAAGCAATAAACAGCTCCGGACACCAAAAAAACAGAGGTAAAGAACAGTGGTTGCATTAGAGCTTAGCTGATAAACAGATAACGAAAAGTGATAATGATACTGAAACTTTGACAAAGAAATATACGGTGTTGCCAAGCCGCCAATAAATAGCACAATTACAAGACAATCATAGGGTACTCCAAGAGGTGAGTACTTCTGAGGATTAAATTTAACGTGGGGACCTGAGAAAAGAAATACGATGGATAGCGATTATTACAGTACCGATGATGGAAAAAGAAAAAGAGGTGAAGATGAACATATATCATTTAAAACATCCAAGAAAACATTTAGAACATCAAATAAAGAGGAAAAGAAAAATGAGGACATGATGAAAAGGATGATGAAAATGATGATAAACCTCACAAGAGATATAAAGGACATTAAAGAAGATCAAAAAAAAGAGAAAACATGGAGATATTACAAAAAGAGATGAATGAACTGCGAAAAGAACAGATAGAACAGAAAGAAGAACTAAAAAATATAAAAGACATAAACAAAAATGCGATGGAAGAAATAGATAACCTCAAAAAAGAAATAAAGAAAGCAAATGAAAAAATCGAAAAATTGGAAGACGACAAACGAAGGAAGAATATAGTAAAACAAGGATTACGTCTAGATGTACAGGAAAGGAATTTTATAAAACAACTTTATTAAGGATAAAACGGGAGTCGAGGTAAAAATAAATAATACCATACCATTGGCAGATACAACCTATTTAGTAGAATTAAATGCATTGAATGATACATTAAAGGTCATGAAAAATAAATAAAAGCTCAGAAATAACACAAGGGAAAAAGTATTTGTTAACAACGATATGAATAAAGAGGAAAGAGAAATACAGAGTGTACGATTTTGATTTAACAACCAAATTCTTCCTGTATTCTTTATTTTAACTTCCCCTGTATAACATAATTCATATATCTAGCACAGATCATATAAAGAAATATATCGGTCTTCTCAAACATTTAATAATCTTTAACGTTTACTTCAACTTCCCCCTGTATAACATAATTCATATATCCTGCCCAGACCATATAAATAAATATATCATTCTTCTCAAATATTTAATATTTCTTACATCGAGAAAATTCCATTTTAACGATTACTCCCACATAATAAATACAGACGATTATTGTCCTAGGAATTTTCCACTTAATATTTCGAAGCAATCGAAATTAGCAAAAAACCAACTCACACGTGTATCATTCACTTACTGTTAAATTTCAAACTTTCTCATACATCAGCAAAAAAAACCAACCCACACGTGTACTTTCCACACGCTGTATCTGACCGTTAAACTTCAAACTCTCTTGTCCCATTGGTCAAAACCTCCCATGACACTCATTTTTCCCACTCACTTTAATTAACCTAGAAATAGGAATAATAACCTATTTTTATCCTTTTCATGAGTCAGACGTCGTACATAATGGTACTAATTTTATAAGAAAATATTGGCTGACACCAGTATATCATTTTACCTTATAGCTATTTATATTAGAGCAAGTGATAAAAAAATCAGTGAACTTCTTAATTGTTTAAGCAAATGAACAAAATGTAGTTTCCGTCAATATACAAGTGAAAGTGACATAATGTTTTACTTTGTTAAACCATCTTAAACCTACATAAATAATACAGTGAAAGGTCCTTTGAGCTTATAGTAAAGACATCCCGTTCCATTTATTGTCCCTAATACAAAAAAGAGGGATAATAAAACACAGAGAGAAATAAGAAAAATTGCAAAAGAAGAATTGAACAAAGGAAAGGAAATTGAAGTGGGGCATCAAAAAGTAATAATAGACAAAGAAGTGTGGAAATGGAACAAGGAAGCAAAGGCTTTAGAAATACAAAAGTCAAAAGACTAGGTATGCCACGAAAACAGGATGAACAACGACACTAGCAATGGAAAATAATTACGAGAAAGAAAATAAAATAAAAGAGTAAATGAAGAAAAATCAGGGAATTTAAATATAGGAACATGGAACGTTAGGGGAACATATGCACAGAGAGCAATGAAACAAGTAACGGGAGAAATGAAGAAGTATGGCTGCTATCTTATAGCATTACAAGAGACAAAACAGAAAGGAAAAGAAGTTATTAAAATAGACGACTACGTATTCTTTAGTAGTGGAGGAGATAACAGAAGGTTGGGTACTAGGTTTCTAGTAAGTAAGAAAATTAAACATGCCATAGTTGAGTTTAAATCGGTTTCTGAAAGACTATGATGGATTAGATTAAAAGAAAAATATCAAAAGATATCATTAATAAATATACACGTCCCCACGAACGAAACGGATATAGAAGGTAAAGAAAGTTGCTACGATGAACTAGATACTATATTTGAGGGAATCCCGAGGTATGACCTAAAAATAATCCTAGGAGATGCGAATGCATAAGTAGGGAAAGAGGAGATATACAAGCCCACAATAGATAGATTAAGTAAACATGAACACACAAATGAAAACGGCCAGCTGTTGATCCTTTTGCAAAAGAAAGGGGTATGCGAATAAAAAGCACACATTTTGAAAGGAAAGAAATATATAAAGACACCTGGAGATCACCTGACGGATCATACACCAATCAAATAATAGACTATGTATTAATAGACGAAGACGAAGAAAAGTGTATAACAGATATCAGAAGTTATAGAGGGCCAGATGCAGACACTGACCCGTTTTTGGTAGGAATAAAGCTCAAACAAGAAATACCTCAGTAAAGAAATCGAAAAAGGAATGAGAAGAAACAAAACACAAGGAGTAGATTGACAAAAGAAAGAAAGCTGTATACAGGAATGATAAATAATTATGCTGCACGGACAGCTCATGATACAAATGACATAGAGAGTATCTGGTCAAACATAAAAAATGTGGTTCGATGAAGAATGCCAAAAAGAAATAGAGGTACTACGAAAAGCCAGAAGACAAGAAATGATAAAGAAAGAAACACAAGAATCAAAACAAATATACACAGAACAGAGGAAACACTGTAAACAATTAATAATAAGGTATAAGAAAAGAGAGTATACAGAAAAACTTCTCACAGAAATAGAAGAAAGTTACAATAATGAAGAAATCAGAAGTCTGTACCAGGGAATCAAAAGAGAAAGAAAAGGCTACCAACAGAGACCGGTTTATTACAAAAATAAAGAGGGGAAATTAATAGAAAATGAGCAAGAGATTATAGAGACGTGGATGGAATATTTTAAATAACTCTTAAGTCCTGCGAGGAACGTGGAATATGAGATAGAAAATGACATTGAAGATATATTGAAGAGATTATGTTCCATATCCCTTACTGATTTAAGCAACAAACCTGGCTTAAACACAGTGAACATGTCGGTTATTTTATTGATATCGTCTACCTTCTTTTCCATACATTCATTCTTTAATAACATATCGTTTATCTCAGTAATAGTTAGCACACTGTCAGTTGATTGATTTATACGATTTGGTAGAGAGTCAAATATTTCATGGAGAATCTGAGTCTTGGTTGAATCAGAAATTTTATCATTAAGGTATCTCAAATTAGAAGTATCGCAGAGTATACAAAAAAAGTTGTTTTGGGAAAGTAGAATTTTTGTAGTAGATTAGTCGAGTCCTGTACAGTTCATACAGAAAAAGCGTCGACATTCATCGCTGCAACGAAGCTTATTATATTTATCTTTTTCTAAAAATTCCTTACAGCAATTGTCACATTTGTATCCGGCCATATATAGATCAAGGCCACTGTCGATGCTAAGTAAGAACGAATTTATGCTAGTAACTAAAATAACGAAAATCAAAACAAACACACGTATTGAGTAATAGTCGGACTGCGAAAATAAATACAAAACAAACACAACCGATCGATACGATAGTCGAGTTAGTACTTATGTAGTACTAGTGATCTGGCAAGACGTTATAAAACATCTTGTAGAAGACCCTGGAAATTTTTAAATGTCAGGGACAATTGTGACTATAATTCCCTTAACGTAAACTCTGATACTTCAAAGGGCATAGAAGATATTAAACTTTGTTATACTAATCAGGTACACATGTACAATAAACTTGATTTTCACTATTAATAATGATAATTTCAGTAATATCAATGTTTTATCTCAACATGTTGTAACATTGTGGTATTATTTAGGAAAAATAATTGGTATATCGGGCAGAAAGACTTCGCCCAGACTTAAAAACGAACTGAAAAAGTTTTATAACATGCTCTTGGTTCAAATGATGTCAAAATTTAATTATGTGCAAAAAAACCTAAAACAGTATTGTAAAATGTAACTAATGGAGAACTTTCGAAGCCCAACTACAATATTTGATGAGAAAATCAGGAGGATCTTACTTTCTTGAATAATTTTTAACTAATTACAAATCGAGCCTTGCAAATGAACTGGAAAACGCCCCATTGTTCGAATAATATCAAAAGTGCCAAGTCTTGTCTCGATATGCGTCGACCCCCATCATCTTTCCGGTGAAATATAATCGAATATCTGGGTCTCTAGCCGAGGAAGATGTTTTTCCTCAGAAAACTGTGAATATTTTATTTAGAGTATGAAATTTTTAATCTACGTTTCTAAAAGTTTTTTGTGAACCCTGGTATTTTATTTTCAGATGTTGAGCAGTATGGCTCCAATAGTACCAACTAGGATACTCGGCGATCCTGTCGAATTAGATCGCCATCTATCTGGAGAGGCTTTTGCGTATCCATCTCCGTCCACATTTCACAGTGGGCCTTACATATATACTGGTCATCATTCGGAAGTTGATCTGCACGTGAGTTGATATAGAACACTATTTATGTATTTATTGTCTAGTAATAATGATTATAACCACCGTTATGTAGTAGGTATTCTGCCTCCTTGGCAAAACGCATTGAGTGACAAATTTAACTTTTGGAGTTATATACATCAATGGATTCGTTTTAACGAGATTCATCTATTCAGCTTACCAAAAACGTAGTGAAAGATTTCTGAATGGGATTTTCTTGCAAATTAAATGCAGTATTTAACACTAATATATTTGGACAAACTTGTGAGGCGTTTCGCGAACACAGTAGCTTTATCAAATGAGTTAAGGTATAATGAATTTTTTTCAATTTATGCAATGCGTAAATATGGAATTCTATGAACATTGACAAAAGTATTGAACAAGTTTACCTGGAAATTCATTGGAGAATGCTTTATATCTATTTGGTCGTTAAGAATGTTACCTGAATATTTTATTTATCTCAAGAGCTTCTGAATGATTTAATTTAAATGATTTAAATTCTATATGTAAAATTTCAAAATTTGGGTTGGAAGTGTGTTGGTTCTCTAATAAATGATTTGAAAAATTAGAATCTAATTTTTTGTTGTCATAGCTACGTTTGTGTTCTGAAATTCTAGTTTTAAAATTTCTAAAAGTTGTACCGATATTAATTTTTATCACAGTTGTCATTACCACATTTTAATTCGTAATCTCCTGATTTGTTTAATTTTAAACATTTATAGTTGTTATTTTTAATGAGTGTGGATAAATTGTAATCAGTTTTAAAGGAAATATTCATGTCTAATGTTTCTAAAAATGATTTAATTTTTAAGAATCTTGTTCCAAAGTATGTTAAGCTTTTATGTTGTTTGTTTTTATCAGAAGGAAATAATTGTTCTATAGTCTGTTTTATTATCTTTTTATTTGATATTGTCAATTAAATTTGGATCGTAATTATTATTAACTGTTATTTGTTTTATGATATTCATTAATTGTTGTAATTATTAGTATTAAATGGGACTGTTAAAAGTCTATGTATCATCCAATTGAAATCTGCTAATTTATGACTGAATGGGTGGACCAAACTATTATGAATTGTAATGTCTGTATGTTCTTATAAATAAAAAATAGAATTATTAGTTGAGACTAGTTTACAACCAAGGTTTCCTATAAATTACAATCAATATTGGGTAGACTAGTTTTAAACTAATACACATAAACACGAAGTAAAATAAAATCTAAATTAAAATGATACTAGTCTATTAAAATAGCAAATTATTAACAGGACTCATGTAGCAGTTTCTTTTGGAAAATTGTTTGGCTAACTGCAATATAGCAGCAGCCATATTATTATTAGACTGTGCTAAGTCTTTCAAGCACTCCACATGAAGATTTGTCAAATCTTTCAAGGGCTCTCCTTTCCTTGATTTTTTTCTGGTGCTCTTAACCTTCATAGGACTGGCCGGGGTGCGTTTGTACCCCATGACCATTGTTTTTGCTGTATCTTTGCAAACGCAAATTTTTAAACATTGATCTTTCATCTAGCTGCAGTTTTTGAATTATTTTGATAAAATATGATGTATTTAGTAGTTTTTATTGGCTGGTATAAACAAAAAATAGTTTTATATTCCAGGGGTCTCTTCAGACCCCGGTCAGCCTTTTACGTCCGATAAGATAATCCCGGTAACTGTTAGTAAAATCGGGGAATTCCATACATTTAACGTTTGCTTACACTCACAGGGAATTGACCCATATAATTGTAAAATGTAAATTACCAGTTCAAATGGGGGATTCCCCGCACTGCGATATAATTTTTAGACTTGAATATTCGGGTTAGTCTCTTGTGATATTGCGAGTAGGGTACATCGTTTTGAAAATGAGTCAGTTTTTATTTAGAAACAATCGCAAGGGGCTTACTGACGATGAGATGTTACGTATACTTGAAAGTGATGATCCAGAGTTTGATAGTGTTATCAATGAGAAAACATCGAGTGACTTAGAAGATGAAGACATTGTCAAGAAGTAGAGGAAGAAAATGATGTAATAGTTGTTGATCAAAGTATAGAGAAAACGAACCCAGAGGAACCAACAGTTAGTAACAGCCAGGGCATTCCAGTATATAAATCTAAAGATGGAACTGAGTGATCAAAAATTCCAGGAAACACAAAAGTTAGACGTTCAAAAGCTAATATTCGGAGACATGCTCTAGGATTTACAAATTACAGTTCTAATATCTCAAGTATAAAAGACGGTTTTCTTCTGTTCCTATCTCCAGATATTCTGAACATAATAGTAACCGAAACAAAAAGAAAGGCACAAACATATTATGATAAATGGGATATAGAAAATCCGAATAAAATAAAAGTTTTTGTACCTGTTGATTCTACAGAGATTGAAGCTTATATTGAACTGTTGCTTATTCTTGGCGCACTTCACGGATCGAAAGAGGCTATCGATATGCTCTGGTGTCAAGATATTTCTCACTGTCGTCCTATAATTCCTGCTGCAATGTCAAGAGACAGATTCAAACAAATTACTTCATTTTCACGCTTTGATAATTTTCAAACAAGACAAGAACGAAAATTAGTAGATAAGCTAGCTCCGATAAGAGATATATTTTCACTTCTAATTGTAAAAAATCACTTAATCCTGGCGACCGTCTATGTGTAGATGAGCAGCTTGTACCATTTAGGGGTAGGGCACCATTCCGAGTCTATATGAAGAGTAAACCTGATAAGTATGGAATCAAAATATGGGCTCTTGTGGACTGCACCACTCCTTATATTGCAAACATGTAAGTTTATTTGGGTAAGTTATTTGAAAAGCAATATAGGCAAACTTTATATTCCTATGTATCTATTAATTTTTGGAAAACAAGGTAACAAAGCGGAAAAGGGTCAAGGTCAAAGGGTTGTCCTAGATTTGACAGACCATTTGGAAAGCGGATTTGGAATAACGACCGATAACTTTTTTACAAGTTTAGAACTTGCTGACAAGTTGTGGAAAAAAAATATTACTACCGGCATCGTACAAGAAAGAGTTTTCAAGTATGTTTGCTTTTAGAAATCAAAGAACGCTAGTATCCTATGTTCCAAAACAAAAACATGCTGTCATCTTACTTTCAAGTGAGCATACTGATAGTAAAGTAGCTGGAGAAGAACAGCACTATAAACCAGAAATTATTCTTCATTACAACAAAACAAAAGGTACTGTCGACACTTCAGATAAGTTGGCCAAAGAATATACAGTGCAGAGAAAGTCAAACCGCTGGCCAATGGCAATATTTTCACATCTTATAGATATCGCAGGAATAAATGCTTATAAATTGTGGTTACTGCAAAAACCCGGATTGGCGAAAAAACAGTTTGGATAAACGTAAAATGTATATTTTGGGACTAGGAATAGAATAAAGAAAAACGTTTTCCGGCGATATGCGATATAATAATAAATACATTCAGACGAATAGAAAACGGCATATGACAGACATTTTTCCCGAACTACTGGATGCAACAGAACATAGAGTTGAACAACAAAACATTACCAGGGGGCGCTGCCATATGTGTCAAAGAGGAAAAGACAGAAAATCCAGAAAAATATGTGTTAGGTGTAATAACTTTGTGTGTCTAGAACATTCAAAATCGGAGATAGTTTGTAAAAAATGTTAAAATGATATGTAGCTAGTAGTATTAGTGATTAGGGTATTTTGTATTTTTTCGTGATGATTTTTGACTAATAAATGGTTGATATTAAAACTTTAATAAAACTTCTTTTCTATATATTTAATTTAAAGAAAAATACAGCATTCCTGCAATTTTACGCATGGGGTCTTCTCGGACACCATGTAGTCCTTTTCGTAAAATTTTGATGTCCGTCCCATGAAGGTTAACAAAAGAAGTGTCCAAATCTTTTCTTTCTTTAACATTAGATATTTTGTTTGTCTCCTGAAAATGATTTTACATGTATTATTATATATCTTTTTATTGGCACCTGTACTGTAAATGTTTCACATTCATTGGTGTGGAAAGGTTCCTCATTGCTTTGTTGTTATGTACTGGGAACAAACTGTAAGATAATTTTTGTTATTTCACCTCAATATTTAGAGATAAAACTAAAACCACAAAATTACCTACATCAATTAGTATTTCTTCGAAATCTGCATCCCTTTTAGCATCTAAAGCATAATAATTGTTATCTAGTGCAACACTTGGTACAACATCTTGAAGTCCAGCTTCCACAACATTAGGTGCTCCAAAAATTACAATTTTGGATAGTAGTGCCAGAAGTCTCTCTTCTAACTCATCCAATTCTTTAAACTTTTTTGGCCCCCCTCCCGTTCCAGTGTTTTCATACACAAGTGCTCTGGATTTTCTTCTGGCGTTGGTTTTCAATTCATTCAGTGCCTAAACAATAACTCATGATAGTATGTCTTACTCAAGGCTCTAGTTATTTTTTGCAGATTGCAAGGACTTGCCACTTTCCACTGCTTAACAGTTTTGTTTGCTCATGGCTCATTGTTTAACATCATTGCCAGTCCTTCCCATTTCTTTTTAATAGTAGGTAGCTCTGAAATTGGATGTTTAAATCTGAGCATTTCTTTATTAATTTCTAAGTACGATATTAATAACTGTTTTTGTTTTTTGCTCATTCTGGTACTTCTTGGCATTGACATTGTTATAATACTTATTGTAACTATTTGAAAACTAAAAATTATAAGAAACGAATAATGTAACCTCGATTTAGTTATTTAGCAAATCGTCGCCTCGAAGTTAAAACCTCGTATCTCGAATTTTGCTCTTTTTGATTTACGAGTCTTGCAGGTTATAGAATATTATAGCGCATACGTGGCAAATACTTGGATCTCGATAATTAGATAGAATGCGGCTGCGCAAATTTATTTGAAATTCTCGTATCTCGAATGAAGCACACGAACCTCGTATCTCATTTTAAGAAAAACAAAATTGTTATGCAATTTGAATCACCGTGTCGATATTGTGTCTGATTTAAATAGGTAGTTGGTCAGAAAGGAGCTCTCTAAGATATGGTAAGTAAAATTCTATCTGTTTTATAAATTTTTATGCATGAGAAATGTGTTAGTTTTTAAAGTAGAAAAAAGTGAGGTTAGAAGCTAAATTTTTCAGAGTAATCGGCACATAATGTTGTAACAATTTGAACAAATTTATTACAACTACTAAAACTAAGTTTTTTAAGCACCAGAGGTTAATAGTTACAATTTATTATGAGTATAGCAAACAACTTAAACGGCTTAAAATCAAGATACGTGGTTTTGCAATTTTGCAACTGTAAAAATAAACTGGCATTGATGATTTACCAGTTTTTAATAAACCGATTTAAAGTTTTTTTAATTGTTTGTAGGCGTCTCGTGCTAGTAAAATATTAGCTATGGCACTACAAACCCCTCAGGATTCTTCTTGCGAGAGTCAACCGGTTCCATCAGCTGTAGTGACAGAACGAAATTAACAAAAAGTTGGATCTGGCACGAATTTTTCTTCACACGTTGAACTGTGTTGTAACGTTAATCCGTCTGCAGCTGTAGGGGTTGATCAAAAAATATCACAGAACATTTTAATATGCCTTGATCAAAGTTTAGTCCCAAATAATAATAATAATTTCAATAAGGAGGATTCTGGATCAAGCTTTCACCCCAGTAATGGCTCAGAAGACGAATCCCAATCAGAAACATACCATGATAAAGAAGTACTAGAAGATCAAAACGAGACTGTAGATAATCAGTTAAAAAAGAAACGTGCCAAAAAAGGACAAGGAAATCCCACTACTTGGAAGAGAAATAGTGCTCAAATACGCAGAAGAAAGGGAGAGGAATATGAAGCAGAAAAAAAAACAGAGATGGATCGAAAACAGTTGTTAAAAGAAGTACACGGATTATGAAAGAGAGATGCAACTCAGGCAAGTGTCTAAAGTCTAAAGGAAAAAGATAATGCGCTTCCATAACGGACGATCAAAGAAAAGAATTATTTACTAGGTTTTGGGAGGAAATGGACCGGAGTCAGAGAAAAGTGCTTGTGGCGACTTTGGTAAATAAGTCTACAACTTTACAAAAAGCGACTTAGAAGACATCACGCTGCAACACCAAATTATTTTATCATTTAAAAGTGAAGGACAAATTACTTCCCGTTTGCAAAAAAATGTTCCTCTCAACATTCGCCCTAGGAGAATGGACAGTTTTAAACTGGGTAAAAAATAGTAATCACTCAGGGATAGTAGATTCCTCGAGGAAGTGCCCAAATAAAAGTAAACCTTGTGATAAACAAAAAAGAGTTCAAATAAAAGAATTTTTGGAGAAGTTGCCGAAACTACCTTCACATTATTGTAGATCGACAACCAGTAAACTATACGTGGAAACTATCTTTAAATCACACATTGAGGTGTACAATGTATACAAAGCACAAGTGGGAGAAAATTCTGCCGCGAGCAAAGATTTTTTTACATCAGAAATGAAACATTTGAATATTTACATCTACCATCCACGAAAAGATCAATGTGACTTGTGTTTTAGCTCAAACTAAATAATGTTGGACTAGATAAATATAACTTCCACATCAACCAAAAAGAACGAGCTCGTCAGGAAAAACAAAAAGACGATGCCGTCGCTGGGAAAGTACTTGCATTCACTATGGATGTACAGGCGGTGCAGCTTGTGCCATTTTTGCCAGCTGGCATGATTTATTTTAAACAAAAATTAGCTTGCCATAACTTTACCATTTACAATTTGGGTAGTGATGCTGTCGTATGCTATGTATGGCACGAAGGGGAGGGGGGAATGGATGCTAATTGTTTTGCCTCATGTCTAACAGATTATATCAACAATGAAATTGCCGGAGATGATAAAGACAAATTAAAAATCTTTTATAGTCATGGCTGTTGTGCTCAGAATAGGAACGTAACCTTAACTAATGTTTTGCAACATTACTGCATAATGAATGAAACCAACGATATTGTTCAAAAATATCTTACCATTCTCAGATGGAATGCGACAACGTGCATTCCACCATCGAAATGCGTAAAAAAAATAGAGAAGTTCATTCGCCCTCAAATTACGTTGAGATCATTGAACAAGCTCGTCGAAACTCTAAAGGACCATACAAAGTGAAGTACGTTGATCACAGTTTCTTCAACAGCTATGACGAAATTAATTATTATAAGACTATACGTCCAGGTGTCAAGACCGGCGATCCTTGTGTAACTGACTTAGTAGCCCTTAAATATTCAGCTGACAGTGGGATACAATTCAAATTGAAGTTTGATGATGAGTGGTCTCTCCTTCCCCACAGAATGTCAAATAATACGGGAACTGTAAAGAAACTATACAAAGCTGCATTGCCTCTCAAAGGTGATAAATATGATCTTCAGTCTTTGAAAAAGGTCATTCATCAAGATTATCATGGATTTTATGATTCTCTACTTCATTAATTTTTTTATACGTTTTTTCATCCAACCTTAGCATTCAATCTAAGTCGAAAAAATATTATTTTTATTGTATTTTGTGTATTATTTGATATAACTACCGATTACCTGGATAAAATGTTTCTTTCTTTCTTAATTTGTTCAATTTTTATTGTTCACTTTGCAGTGAGAATACCTCGGAAGTCCAAAATTAATAGTGAAAAACTCGTATCTCACTTTTTTAGCGGTTACAAAGAAAAAAACAAGAAAAAACTAAAATTTAATTTATTCAGGATTTTACTCTTATCCAGGCCGTCAATATGACAATACCCTGTACCAAAATTATCATAACAGCAAACTATACAAAATTTTTTGGGTTTCCTGAAAAGTTGTGAATTTTGACATACGAGGTTTTGACTTCGAGGCGACGAAATACACAATTACTTACCACAAAACTTGCTATGCCTTTAAACTTAAAAAAAATGTGTTGCCGTCACTTCAGTAGATTAGAGGTTATACATGAGGAAATTTGTGTTTTTAAATGAAACTCAAGGTCTCTAGTTAATTCCACAATATAATACAAAATATTGAAAATTCTAAAAAATTGACAATTTAGAATTTTTAATATCTTGTATTATATTGTGGAATTAACTAGAGACCTTGAGTTTCATTTAAAAACACTAATATGAGCATATTCCAGTAAGTAAGGGTCGAGACAGTCAATTTCATGAGGAAATTGATCTACTTTCCGAGCTAAATAGTTCAAATGAGTTCGATCTGTCAACACTGCTTCATTTAACCACATTTAACACCACCGTTAAAATGGATCATTTTAAAGGATCCTTTAAGTATTGACGTTATAGAATTGGAATTGGGTCATATTCAATTAACAGAAAGTTAAAAACAAATTTTTAACCAGTTCTTATAGAATTGACCCTTATATACCTACTTACCACAACCAATTTACTTCTCTCATTTAAAAGTCTAATTGTTTTCTCTTTTTTGTGATGTGTTGTTTCCAATTGATATGAAAGCAAAAAGTGGCGTTTTGTTTTTGAAGCAAGTTCATCTCTGACTTTGTATGTTGTTTATGAGAATTGGACAACAGTTTCTCCGGTTCAATCTGAAGGTTGCATGCTGTGATTCTGTTTCTTTGATTTTCATTCTCCATGCTTTGAATGAATGAATAATATACATAGAGAGGGCTACTCATTCATAAACACGTTTATTTTTGCGGCCAACAATCCTAAACGCCAGTAGTAAAATCATGAATGAATTACAAAAAGTGGGGATTGTATTGTGGATACATCGCCTTCGCGTCATCGTCAAAGCATAGGTGTACCAAATCTATTAAATACAACAAATATAAAATTATATTATTGGAATTTTGGTGTTTATAAATATTTCATTTGATGAAATTAAAGTTTGTTGATTTTAATTAATTTAATGTAATTAATCTACATATCTAATCTATATATATATACAAAAATGAATATTTGTATAAATAAATATATATATATATATATATATATATATATATATATATATATTATAACACAATAACACATAGTGTATAACATGTAACACAGAAGAAATATCAAAGTAAGTTTCATAGCAAACTGATCTGTTAAGGGTCATTAAAAGTGGCACGATAAGACATGCTCCCTGAGTGTAGGCAAACATAAATGAAAAGACCAATTGTTACAATAAAAAAAAAAAACTGTACATGATACTATTTAATAATAATTCAATAGATTATGTTATATGTAATTTCAAAACAATTTGTAGAAATTAAAATGAAATTTGAAAGAAACGCGTTAAATTTTCATATAGTTAGTAATTAGGTTATTTTATGCAAGGGATTTCAGGAATTTTAATAAAAAGTAAATAAGTTATGTTAATATTTATATGTATAAAAATCTTTATCTCTATATGCTAATTTCTAATACAAAAATGTCATTTTCATGTTTCACATACGGCTTAAAAATTCATGATAATATAAACAGTGAATTGTCGTTAATGACACTATATCTATACATTTAATACGATATAGGGAAGTTTCGATAGCAACCCGCAACGGGATAGATTATGATGAAAATCAGAAAAGTCAGTGGGTTTTTTGAAATGTCAAAGTGAAAAGTGGTATTATAATTGATCTCGTCAAGAAGAACGTAAGAATACAGCATATATCATCTGACAGAAACAGTAATAGTTTATGTAATTGGGTAATACCTTCACCAGAAAATACAATAAATACATTAAGAATATCAAAATTGAACTTCTCAAGAAATTTCACGTGTTTGTTAATTAGAAACTTCGACAATATTCAATTGAACGTGTGCAGTAACGACATACTACCCAAACCTGTTGTACTATCGTCAAGAAACAAACTCTCCAACAGCAGAATTCGTTTTGTACAGACCATTCTGATTTAACAAGATAGATGTTTCTACCCGTTTGAAGACAGATGTGACGAAATCATTAAGTGTCCAAAAGGCGAAGGCAAAATAAATTGTTCAGAACTTTGTCCTCATCTTATCAAATGTCCAATTGAAGATTAGTTTGAAGTGGATACAAACCTAGTAAATAAAAGGTACCATTTTAAAATATTACATTAGAGATCTCTAAATTAAAAAATGCCTTTATTTAAAAAAACATTTTAATTGTTCAATAGTAATAGTAGTTTTATTTTTTTTGTTGTATATCTGTACACATTTTCTGTTTGTAAATTTCTATGTTTAAAAAAATTACTGAAATCATAATTTTGTTCATTTTAATTTCACAAACCAATAATTAGAGTTAATTTGAATGGCGCACTTGAACACTATCCTTTGATAGAGTTGATATACATGTTTAATGATTTTTCAGTGTCAAATAATAAATAATAAATAATAATTATAACCGTTACAATATATATATATATATATATATATATATATATATATATATATATATATGTTCGCTCTTCACTCCAACACCGGTCAACCGATCATCATGAAAATTGGCATGTATATGTATTTTTTCACGGAGAAGGTTTTACACTATTCTCAATGTAGTAATTTCTCACCAGGTAGCGCTGCAGCATATCAAATTCTACACCGTTCAACCGATTACCCTCAAAATAGGCATATATATGTATTTTTCTATGCAGAATTTGTATTTCCTATTCTTTTTGTTGCAACTTTCCACCAGGGGGCGTTTCAGGATATCAACTTCTATATCGTTTACTTTTTCCAGGAGCACAAATGTTTGTGTCACGAGCCGTAAGGCGAGTGCTGCAGATCAAGGGAGTGCAAAAAGTGCCTTGCATACGAATTGTACACAATATTTTTTCTACGACCAAGTTTCTTAATAAAAGCAAAAAGTAACTTATATAGGTATTTTATTTAAATGATGAACTGCAAGGATTTAAAAAATTAAAAACAGTTAAACCTAGGTATAGTTAATTGTGAAATTTTAACAATTTTAAATTGTTATGCCTGGTGTATCTTTTTTTAATAAGTTTTAAATACTTCTAATATTATTATCTGTCACCGAAATTCATTATAAATATAATATTAGATTGTCAAAAGGGGTTTTGACATTGAGATTTTCTTCCCACCAAGTCAGCATATCAACTTCTATATCGTTTACTTTTTCCACGGGCGCAGAAGTTTGTGGCACGACCCGCAAGGCGAGAGCTGAAAATCAATGAAGCCAGAGAAGAGCTTTGCGTACGAGTTGTGCACAATACTTTTTCAACTATCACGTTTATTAATCAAAGAAAAAAGTAACTTATATAGGCGTTTTATTAAAATTTTGAACAGAAATAATTTAAAAAATGAATATTGAAAAATTAGTTAAACGTAGGTACAGTTAATAATGAAATTTGAATAATTTTGAATTGTTTAGCCTGGTCTATCTTTTTCGATAATAAGTTATAATTCATTGTAGGATTAGTGTTTGTCAATAAAATTCATTACAAATATAAGTTTAGATTGTCAAGATAAAATTTGACATTGACATTTCCATTCCAAAAGGTAACGCTGCAGCTTATCAACTTCTATATCGTTCACTTTTCCACTAGTGCTGAAGTTTGTGGCACGAGACGTAAGGCCTCAAATCAAGCGAGCGGTAAATGTAATTTGCGTATGTGTTGTACACGATATTTATTCTACGACCACGTTTATCAATGAAAGCAAAAAGTAACTATTATAGGAATTTTATTTAAACAGAAAGAATTTAAAAAATGAATATTATATTTAAAAAGTTCTGAAGGACCAGGTTCCGTAAACCTAAAACACATAAATCAGAATAGGTTGTTAATTCTAGTCACTGGAACAAAATGTAAATAAATTTTATTGCCTATTACAAAAATTTTTAAACATTTAGGAGGAAATATATACTACAACAAACCTAACTAAAAAACTAACCTATATGCAAGCATACGAGAATCTGAAGTAAGCAATGATACACCATAAATGAATGATTCTCAGTTACTGTTACTAGATCATCAACAACTTCTTCTACTGGCAAACTAAAAATAAAATTAACAATTTTTTTGTTTCAATAATAAAGTTTGAAAAGAATTACTCGTACTTTTTTAAATGTCAATTTCTTAGAATTTTGAACATATTTTCAATATATTGTGGAATTATCTAGAAACAGTTAGTTTCATTTAAAAAAGTAATATGAGTTGATTCTACAGAGTAAAGATCGAAACAGTAAATTTTATTAAAATGCAGTTTAAAAAAATATACTCCCTAATAAATTACTTAAATATTTCCCTTTCGACATCACTTAGAGTAGCACTAGAAGCTTGCTCAGACACATCTTGTGCTGATAAATCTTTTTGATGATAATCTGAGTTATTTGTTGAAGACCTAAAATAGACATATTCTTTTAACAAATTAATGTAAGTCAACTAACTCAGTCATAATTGCTAACTGAATAAAATGAGTCATATGTGGCCAAATGACCTCTTAAAAAAATTAAAATAATAATAGTCGGCACTAAATTCTCAGAAAGATTGCATTAAACCAAGAGCAATTGCAGTTTGGTTTAGTTTAGTGCCTACTATATTGGAACTGAACTATAGTTATCTAGACAGCCCAGAGTGTCACCAGTCACCCAATAAAGTAATGACTTATAATTAATAATCTGTTTAAAATTTGTCTTTTATGGCCGCTTTATCAGCTGTAATAAAAAAAACTTATTATATTGAAAGGAAGTTTTGTTTATCAGGACAGTGACTTTTTTATTTTGGGCATTACTTTAAGGGCCCATTGTTACAAGAATATATGTAGGTACTTACATTACATCTGGTGGATTGAATTAAAAAACTGACATGGGAAGAGCATCTTTGTTTAGAAACTTACGGCCACTACTCTTATACATAAAATCAGATTGTTTAGAATTCTCCGAACAAATTTCAGATCGTTTTGGTAGATCATGAGTCTCGCTTAGACCCAGTAAAGCAAACCAAATTCTTCTTGTTTCCAAATTGGTGGGAAAACTAGAATAAAACAACGCCAAATAGAAACTTGCTTTTTATAATTAAATAACTTTTAGGCATTTTAAATATTATTGAAATGAATAATAAAAGTCGCCGCCACTGGATATCCGTTCAAATATTTACATACCTGTGTAAAGAGAGTTCGGGGTAATTTCGGCCGTTTTCCGACAGACTTGGCACTGACGAACCATTATAATAAAAAACACTAAATTAATTAACTTAAAACCAAATTTTGTCACTAAAAGTCTTGAAAAACACACATAACATCGAAAGAACTCTATTTTTACTTGCTAGTCCTAATGGCGCTCGTAATAAACCAATAATCTTTGATCTCTGTAATTAACAAACCAAGTTTGACAGTATATACTATAATACTATAATCCAATGGAAATGTTACTCGAGAGCGCTCTGACCATATTAGCATCTCTCTTTATATCGTAACTGAACAAAGACAAAACTACTAAATAGTTTATACTAGACAAACAAAGCAGGTACTGAAATTTTCGGCAATGTTGCCACTTTTAGTTACAACAAATACTTGTTTAAAACTTATATAAGAATATTCCTTTATTATATAAAATTCAAGTATTATTAATTAATTTTAAAAGCAGCGACTCAAATGCATAAATTATTATGACTTTTAATTGCATAACGTTGCATGACGTTTTAATTGCATAACTTTTCAACAAATTTTCAATAAAATTTCTAATTTCATTTTTCCTGCATCTAAAGAGGATTTGTAAATTTGGCAAAGCAGTGGAAGTGTCCCGCAAGTGAGCTTAGAACGTGACTCAATGTTTGGGACAGGAAAAAGTCAAAACAAACATATCTATTTTAACGATGAAATAAAACAATATAGTTTGTTTAAATCTTCATTTATTTGAACTAATATTCAATTTAAACTTGTTGACGCGTTTCACTAACACAGTAGCTTTGTCAAAACGAATGAAGGTAAAATATAAAAATTTCTTTATAAATACCGTGCTAAATCTATTTACTAAGGTTAACAATGTTATTGAAAGAAAATACCTGGAAATTCATCCACTACAAACATTCCTAAGCTATCTTCTAGGTAAAGAGGTTCAATAAAGGAGACTGATTGATATCTATTTGGTCGTTAAGGAGATTACCTGAATATTTATTTTGGTTAATCTCTAGGGCCTCTAATAAATTTAAACTAAAGGATTTACCGACTACATGGAGAATTTCAAAATTTGGGTCGAAAATGTGTTGATTTTCTAATAAATGATTTGAATAGTTAGAATCTAATTTTTTATTGTCATAGCTACGTTTGTGTTCCGAAATTCTAGTTTTATAATTTCTAAAAGTTCTACCGATATAAATTTTATCACAATTGTCATTACCACATTTTAATTTATAAACTCCTGATTTGTTTAATTTTGAAGATTTAGATTTATTATTTTTAATGAATTTGGATAAATTGTGATCAGTTTTTAAGGAAATATTCATGTCTAAAGTTTCTAAAAATGATTTAATTTTTAAGGATGGTGTTCCAAAGTATGTTAAGCTTTTATATTGTTTATTATTTTCAACTGAAGGGAATACTTGTTCTAAAGTCTGTTTTTTTATCTTTTCATTTATGATATTGTCAATTAAATTTGGATCGTAATTATTATTAACTGCTATTTGTTTTATGATATTTAATTCTTTGGTATAATTATTATTATTTAATGGGACTGTTAAGAGTCTGTGTATCATACTATTGAAAGCTGCTAGTTTATGACTGAATGGGTGGACCGAACTATTATGAATTGTAATATCTGTATGTGATGGTTTATGAAATATAGAAAAATCATGTTTATTATTTATATTTGAAATTGTAAGGTCTAGAAAGTTTATAGACTTATTTTGTTCAAGTTCTACGGTAAATTTGATATTATTGTGAATCGAGTTTATGTAAGTAATGAAGCTCTCTAATTGTCTATTTGTACCGATGAAGCTAGCTAAAATGTCGTCCACATATCGGTGCCAGTACATACATTTTTTACTACGGGGGTGTTCTACACTACCATTCGGGAATATTCGGATATTCCTGAAGGCTGTTAGAAGCTTTTAGTGAAAGTGCGTGAGTTGAAAAAAGGGAAATATTATCTGTAACTGCTTCAATAGTGTTATATGAATAAGTTGGTTTAACTGTATAAATCTGTAACTGCACATACATTTTAGAATTTAAAATAAATGTGAATAAGTTCTTGGACCGAACCAAATATTCAAACAATCTCGATGTTATATTTTCATTCATTGCATGAATGATTATTATTGCATGAAAAGGCCTTGCGAACGTTCTTTTGACAATATTCCTTTGTAATGAAAAGTTGGGAGCTGACTTTGTTCTTTATCTAAGCCCTTATAAAAGAATCCATTATATAGAAATCAGTTCATCATTTCATATTTATGAAGATGAAAAATAGAATGATTTGGTGAATTCAACGATCTGAGAATGCATTATTCGATTTCTCTCAGGTTATCTTAAAATAAAATTTTGCTTTTTAGTTTGAAAATTACCTACTTTTCAAAAATAAACATTTGACCCGTGTGGAAATAAATTTGAAGCAACAAATATACCGTTCGAACTTATTATTGAAGAGATTATAGAAATAGTTAAGGCATCATTTTACATTATTAAATTATCCGGAAAAAAATGATGGACAGTATAGATTTATTCACAGACAACTGTAGCTTCTCGCAAATAAAGGTATTCACCGGATTTCTTGACTTCTACACCTCAGGAGCCATCATTTCCATTTTTAATCACGTTAACATCCATATTTTAATTTAGCTCACTTGAAATGTTTAAAAATTTGTCCTGATTAAAGCCGCGGTCAGACTAGGCTGTTTAGCAGCCGCTACTAACCAGCCGCTGGCAATATCGCCAGCAGCCAGCTGGATCTGAAGGGTTCACATATATAAACCTACTAGCCGCTAGTACAGTTGCTGCTGATCACTTGAAAGTAAAGTGATGTGTGTTCACCATGTCATGTATTGGTGTGAGTCGTGAAGTTTTGAGACGTGTGTTAAATATTGGAGTTAAAGAGTTGTTTGAACAGATGTTGAAACGAAATAAAAGGCGATGGTGGGTTAGACCCTGGATATTAAGAAGAAACGACCTGGGAGCATCAGAAAGACTTTTAAAGGAACTAGAATCGGAAGACCCATCATCTTATGCAAACATTTTAAGAATGTCAGTTCCTAAATTTAGAGAGTTATTAGAGTTATAGTCTATATAGAAAGGACAAGGAGTAATAAATCATTCATTTAAGTAGATTTCATAGATGTACCAAAATATATTTTAAGAGGGTATACCGTAAGGTACATTTTGTATTGAACGAATGAGTTGCAGCTATGCTAAAGAATATACGATTTAGGTCAGAGGTAACGGGATGTACTAATTTTAATAAAAAAAGTGATAGAGGTAGAGGTCATTCGGAAGCAAAAAATGTAGTTCATTATAAAAAAATTCTACAACTTCCTCAGGACTAAGATACATAATACCGAAATGTACTTTTAAGTATTCGCCAATTACAGAACCTTTCTGTCTGTACTCTTGTACCAAATGAAACTCCTGAATCCTACGAAACCAAGCTTGACAGAGATGAAATTCACAACCAAAAAGAATTTGATCTCTGCCAAAACATTCATATATAGCGTTATGAATGCTTAGTTCAAAATCTACTACGACTTCTTTAGGTTGAAAATTTAAGCCTACTTCTTTACATTTTTGTCTTAAAATTAAAAACAAATTTGATATGTTTGACTTGATTTGTCCGGCAGCAAACAAAAAACAAGAGGTACGTATAGCCGTTTTTAAAACCATGAACGGTGAACATTTGGTAAAAAAAAGTTGAACAGTATTTAAAAATCCCATCCATCAAAATACAATCCGAATTACATAAAAAATTAAGGTTGGAAAAACAATAATTTTAAATACCTGGTCTGCTGTTAATAGAAATTCCTCTTCTCGGTTCGTTCGTAATTGTAATTCACGAACACTATTAAATACTTCTTCCTGATTTTTAGGCAATAGTGTAAGTGCATCAACATCCTTCCCCTAATCCCCTAAATATCGATCGAAACAATCAAGATTTCTTCAAAATATTTAATTCAAGAAATCTTTGAAACCTTTCAGAAATATACATAATTCTATGGGCCTCCGATTTTATCTATTATAAACCCTAATGACTCTAATAGGATTAAACTAAATGGTTGCGGCACAGTTCGATCATTTCAGTAATCCTCAAATTGATACAAGTCAGGTAAAATTTTATTTTGTGGCAGAGTTCGGATAAGCCCGTTTATTCATATAATATTTTTTATTTGTATTACTCCTATATGTAGTGTTTGGGGAATTTTTCTCAGAAATTTTAAATGGCAAGTGGCCTACTGTAATCGACTTAATACGATTACACCTATTTACAGATTATTCGATTATTGAGAGGGATTTTCCAAACAACCCAGTTTTCTTAGAAACATTATCGGGAATATTATTTTAAAAGAAAGTAGGTACATTAAATCAGTAGTTAGTATCAGTTCTTTGAGTAAAGTTGTATGAAGTTGTATGGTTGTCATAATATTGTAAACAGTTGGAATATATTAGTGTTTTTAAATGAAACTCAAGGTCTCTAGTTAATTCCACAATATAATACAAGTTATTGAAAATTCTAAGAAATTGACAATTGTTTCGATAAATCAATATCATCGTCAGAATGACAGAAGTTACATTTCATTTTATGCCTACCTGATGTTTAGTAGTTATATTTTTTTTGGCTAGACCAAGAAGTAACCTAACTTGTGATTGGCTTAATATATGTTTATAGAAAAAAGAAGAAGATGTGATATTACAAATATTGAAGCTTAGATATTATTAGCCCTATGGTGATATCCTGGATATCATTTTTCCAATTAAGATCAGTATAACTGTGCAATGATATAGAAAACCAGGAAAACTATATCTGCTGATCTTTACAATTATCACTTAAGAAGACAGTTTATTAGTGGAGAATTCCCTAGATTTAACTGTTCATTGACAACTTCATATTGTGGGTTTCTTAAATGTCTTCTAATTTCCAGTTCTTCAAGGAAATCCAGTTCTTGTTTCTTTTCACAGATATGCAGCACTTCTAGTTCTGTGTTAGGTGTCAATGAATGATTGGTGTCAAGTAAATGTTTTGCGTAGTGAGATTTATCTGGTTGTTTTAATCTGTAAGCTCGTAAGTGCTCACTGTATCGTATTTCAAAATTCCTAAGGGTCTGACCCAAATAGACAGCATTACATTCTGGACATTTGAGTTTATATATACCGGACTTCTTTAATAGTGGTATTTTTGTTTTTACATTTAACAATTTTGTACTAACGTTACTTTCTGTTTTAAAAGAAATTGTTGCATTCGTTGCTGAAGATATTATCTTTGAAATATTATTAGAAATATTTCCTGCATATGTGATGGTTTTATAAGTTTTAATTTCATCAGCTTGTTTAGGATATATTAGTTGTAATGCCACTTTTTTCTCTTTTTTACTAATTAGTTTATTTATCATATCTAATGGATAACCGTTAGATGTTGCTATTTGTCTAATTGTATTAATCTCTCTATCAAAATTACATTTGTTCATAGGAACTGAAAAAGCTCTATGTATCATTGAATTATATGCTGCTAGTCTGTGTGAGACAGGGTGGTTAGAATTGAATGGAATTGTCACATCAGTCTGTGTTGGTTTTCGGTAAATTGAATAATCAAGTACATCATTAACTCTTTGAATTTTTAAATCAAGAAAATTGATTGAGCTATTTTCTTCAATTTCTAATGTAAATTTAATTTTCGGGTGTAAATTATTGATGTGGTTGAAAAACACATCTAATTGTCGCTCACTACCCATAAAACAAGCTAATATGTCATCTACATATCTATACCAAAATAAAATATTTTTCGAAATATTACTTTCAAAGATCTTTCTTTCTAAATTGTCCATAAAAATGTTTGCTAAAATAGGTGATATAGGGCTTCCCATTGGTAAACCTTCATTTTGAATATATATCTTATTGTCAAAAGTGAAATAATTCTGATTAATGCATACATCAAATAAATTAAGTATATCTGATATTATTCCTGGATTAATATTTTTATCTTCTAGTAATTAGATGTGTTTTTCAACCACATCAATAATTTACACCCGAAAATTAAATTTACATTAGAAATTGAAGAAAATAGCTCAATCAATTTTCTTGATTTAAAAATTCAAAGAGTTAATGATGTACTTGATTATTCAATTTACCGAAAACCAACACAGACTGATGTGACAATTCCATTCAATTCTAACCACCCTGTCTCACACAGACTAGCAGCATATAATTCAATGATACATAGAGCTTTTTCAGTTCCTATGAACAAATGTAATTTTGATAGAGAGATTAATACAATTAGACAAATAGCAACATCTAACGGTTATCCATTAGATATGATAAATAAACTAATTAGTAAAAAAGAGAAAAAAGTGGCATTACAACTAATATATCCTAAACAAGCTGATGAAATTAAAACTTATAAAACCATCACATATGCAGGAAATATTTCTAATAATATTTCAAAGATAATATCTTCAGCAACGAATGCAACAATTTCTTTTAAAACAGAAAGTAACGTTAGTACAAAATTGTTAAATGTAAAAACAAAAATACCACTATTAAAGAAGTCCGGTATATATAAACTCAAATGTCCAGAATGTAATGCTGTCTATTTGGGTCAGACCCTTAGGAATTTTGAAATACGATACAGTGAGCACTTACGAGCTTACAGATTAAAACAACCAGATAAATCTCACTACGCAAAACATTTACTTGACACCAATCATTCATTGACACCTAACACAGAACTAGAAGTGCTGCATATCTGTGAAAAGAAACAAGAACTGGATTTCCTTGAAGAACTGGAAATTAGAAGACATTTAAGAAACCCACAATATGAAGTTGTCAATGAACAGTTAAATCTAGGGAATTCTCCACTAATAAACTGTCTTCTTAAGTGATAATTGTAAAGATCAGCAGATATAGTTTTCCTGGTTTTCTATATCATTGCACAGTTATACTGATCTTAATTGGAAAAATGATATCCAGGATATCACCATAGGGCTAATAATATCTAAGCTTCAATATTTGTAATATCACATCTTCTTCTTTTTTCTATAAACATATATTAAGCCAATCACAAGTTAGGTTACTTCTTGGTCTAGCCAAAAAAAAATATAACTACTAAACATCAGGTAGGCATAAAATGAAATGTAACTTCTGTCATTCTGACGATGATATTGATTTATCGAAACAATTGTCAATTTCTTAGAATTTTCAATAACTTGTATTATATTGTGGAATTAACTAGAGACCTTGAGTTTCATTTAAAAACACTAATATGAGCATATTCCACGAAGTAAGGGTCGAGACAGTCAATTTCAGTTGGAATATATTTAAAACATTTGTTGAATGTTAATTGTGCAAGTACCAAACAATGTCGATAAGCCAAGGACCATCTAAACGACCAAAAACAGGTCCATTATCTTTAAATGAAAAAACTCTGATATTGAATTGTTATATATCATTGAAAAACAAGGATCCAAGTGCAAGTGTTGATGATATTATGGAATTAACGGCTGCTATGTTGTGTGTTGCTAAATCAACAATTTATAGATTACTAAAAGAAAGCAAGAATGGAACTCTTCAACCCCCTAAAACTACTTCAGGCCGAAAACCAATTGAGATCGATGAGTCATTAAAACAAAGACTAAGGCGTAAAGTCCATGGATTTTACTTACGAAAGGAAATTCCAACACTTGACAAAATTATGACATCAGTGCAAGAAGATACGGACTATCCAAAATTCTCCAGAATGACATTATGCAAACTTTTGAAAGATGTGGGTTTCAGATATACAAAACATAATAGAAAATCTCTCTTGATAGATAAACCGGAAATAGTTTTTTGGAGAAGAGACTATTTAAGAAGCATTCGACATGCCAGAGAACAAAATTTGAAAATCTTCTACTTAGACGAAACATGGATAAATGCTGGATATACAGTTTCCAAATCTTGGCAAGATGAAAACATTAGAAGCGGAAGGCAGGCATTCGTGGAAGGTTTGTCGTTAGGTTTGCAGCCACCATCTGGAAAAGGAAAAAGACTTATCATTGTCCATGTTGGAAGTTCTGAAGGTTTTGTTGATGGTGGATTATTAACTTTTATTTCAAAACGCACGGGGGACTATCACGAAGATCTGAATGGGGATGTCTTCGAGGAATGTTTTGTTCAAATGTTGGATCTGATTCCAAAAGGGGCTGTTATTGTTATGGACAACGCAAGTTACCATTCACGGTTACGAGAAGTATTGCCCACAAGTCGTTGGCGTAAAGCAGAGCTTTTGGAGTGGCTTAGTTCGAAAAATATTAAGTTTCCAAAAGATCCACTAAGGAAAGAACTTTACAGAATTGCAAAAATGAACAAGAATAAATACAAAACCTACATTGTAGAAGAAATGGCTTCTTCTCGTGGTATATCAGTTCTTCGACTTCCCCCTTATCATTGTGAACTTAATCCCATAGAATTAATATGGGCTCAGGTAAAGGGGGAAGTTGGAAAAAAAATACTACTCTTAAAATAAACGATGTTGTGAAATTGTTTGAGAGTGCTGTAAGTCATGTGAGTAAGGAAAATTGGACAAACTGTATGGAGCATGTTATCAAAGTAGAGGCAAATATGTGGAAAATTGACAATATTTGTGATGATTTAATCGACCCTATTATTATTAATGTCAACAACGATTCTTCCTCTTCCGAGTCGGATATAGAATAAAATGTAAGTAATAAATGTATTCCAATAATTATTTCTTTTCATTTTTTATTATATTATAATTTGAAACGTATTTTTCCCCCAAAATACACACCACTGCATTGCGTCATTGCTTATCTGCTAATCCTTTAACAATGAATAAACCCTAAACTTTGCTACAACTGAAACAAATACGGGGTCGATCTACCTGGTTTTTAGATTTACGGAAGAAATGTAATTTAAAGTAAGAGATTTATCAAAAATTTCATGGTGCTCCCTGTAAAGGTTTTGCATACTTAATTAGGGTTTATTACTCCTCGTACTTTTTGTACATACTATAGTTACTCCGCTTATCCAGAAAGAAGACACCAAGTTCCGTCAGGCTGTTTCAAGTAAAACAAAACTAGAAATAACTCTACGTTATCTAGCAACTGGAGACAGTTACAAGTCTTTAGCCTACCTCTTTAGAGTTCCTCATAACACAATTTCAGTGTAAGTTCCAGAAGCGTTGAGCGCCATTTATGAGGTTTTACAGCAGTTCATCAAGGTACAGTACATTAATAATAATAATAATATTTATTCAAGTAAAATTTTAACAACTGAAATATACAGTACATATATGAATAAATATAATAATCACAGAAGCAGTGTATAAAGCTGCTTGTTTTGTGATGTAAAATACCATTTAAATATTTTTACATTTCTTATTGTTCGATATTTTCTTAATATTAGAACTTGTGTGTGCGACATATTCGGGAATTTTTGACTAAAATTAATGTGTGCGATATATTCGGGATTTTTCAACAAAATTAAATTTTTCGCCATACGGCAATGGGAGTATAAGGTAAAATTTTCTAGTGTCGGGTTCGTTGAATTATTGTCTTTATTTACAATTTATTAGATCAGAAAATATTGATCTATCCGTTTCCGTAATCCATTTCTTAATTTGCCTTTTATATTTACTATATTTGTTTATCGTTTTTAAATGTTTGGGTACCATTGCATAAATTCTCGGTGCTAAGTAATATGCATTGTTTACCCTTTATTTGTATGTTTAGTAGGTCTATCAGGTAAATAGTAAATAATTGTTTTTATTATACTGCAAAATCAGCAAGGATAACGCCTAGTACAAAAATTATGATCACATTTTACTTTAAACAATATTGTAGCTTATTTGTCATCTTCACTTTGTCTATAACAGGTCAACTTTTTTTTTATTGTAAAACAAACTGGAAATATTTTAATTTATAGTCAATCAGGAACGACACTTTAATTGAAATATTACTTATATAAAAAAGTACGTACTTATGAAAGAAACTTATAAAACTCTTTAAAAATTACTGAAATTGGCATGGCTGTTCTCCGCATTTTACAATCCAACCATAGCTTGGGATAAAATGTCCACACCTCCAATATCATCGTCGTAGTTTGCACGTGGTGTTTTGTCAGAGCTGTTTTGACTGTATGGTGACAACTGAGGGGTCGAACGAGAGCTGCCGCTGTACGGTGACTGCGAACGCTGCATGGAAGACTGTTCTTGGTCAGCATCCAAACAGTGTAAGCGTTCTGTTGTGATGAGGTGATTAATTTGACTTTGGCAGGCGATGAAACTTCTTAGTGGCATCTCCCTTAATTGGCTAGCAATATACTTCCCATATTTGTCAAATTGGTCTTCATTGTCAACAGATATTTTAGCTATATCTTGCAACTTATCCTCAGACTCTTCAAAACGTGTTTTAGGTTTCTTACTACCAGAAGTAGTTTTCATCTGCTTCAAGTGACGAGTGGGGGGTAGCATTTTTGCAGGAGATCGTGTTGC
This sequence comes from Galeruca laticollis, assembly GCA_963921935.1. NCBI lineage: Eukaryota > Metazoa > Arthropoda > Insecta > Coleoptera > Chrysomelidae > Galeruca > Galeruca laticollis. Next base: position 7,293,428 of record OY998176.1, on the reverse strand, counting down.
TGCTTTAGTACCTGATGCTGGAGGCGTTGAATTCTTCTTTCTTTCTGAAGGGCTTGGAGTTGTAGTCCTGACCTCTGAATTTGCTGGCGTTTCGACTGACAGAACGTCTGCGGTGTCCTCAGATGGAGAGTCAAAGTCCTCATTTTGCAATGCCATCTCCGTAACGTTGTCCTAAAATATACAAAATTTACATCAAATTTACAAAAAAATACAAAAAATTCGTAATTTAGTTCGTTGGGTCAAAATAAGCAAAAACGTTCACATTGAAAAAAACCCTATCTCGCTTGGTTTCAGGTACCGGATAGAGTAGCTGAATGGAAACAGATTCAAAAGTCGTTTGAATGTAAGTGGAACTTTCCTGACTGCTGTGGGGCACTGGACGGAAAACATATAAGAATTCAACGACCACCAAACAGCACTTCTCTATTTTATAACTACAAGGGGACATACAGCATAGTTTTATTTGCCATGGTGGATGCAGTATACTGCTTCAGATATATTGACGTTGGATGTGATGGCAGATCTAATGATAGTACCATTTACAACAATTTCACTTTGAAAATTGCTCTTGAGAGAAATCTGGCCTATAGGAGGACTTTGCGTTGCCGATGATGCATTTGTTCTCACGTCTTATATGTTGAAACCATATTCACATAGAGATCTCTCTGTGGAAGAGAGAATTTTCAATTATAGATTATCTCGAGCTAGGCGTGTCGCTGAAAACGCCTTTGGTATCTTGGCCAGCCGTTTTCGCATATTCAGCAGACCTATTCCGTTAAACGTGGATACAGTGGAAATTCTTGTAAAAGCGTTGTGCACTGCACAACTGGTTAAGAACGACATCTTCTCAGACGTATATGACCCCGGGATCAGTTGATGAAGAAGACCTGATGACAGGACTTATTAACCCAGGTGAATTGCGCCAGGACCCAAACACTATGTCTCCATTAGACAGACTGTATGCATTCAACAACTACAAACAAGATGGAAATGACCTACGAGAGTGGTTTACCCAGGAGTTTTCAACTACCTTGGCTGTTCCTTGGCAAATGAAATCCATCGGACATGAATATGATGAAAGCGACTAATTCGCCCAACTATCTGATACACTTAGAAATGTTTTTTTTACGAAAATTGACAGTATTTGTATGTAAAATTATTTTACCAAATAAACTTTAATGTTCAGAAAAAATATTTTTCTAAAAGTAATGCTCTCTCTACCTTTAAAACTTCACGATTACCGTACTATATTTGTTTTTAGACTCGTTAAAGAAGATTAAATTTGTATTAAAATAAACAGTAACCAGTTAACCAGTAACTGGCAAAAACCTTCACACATACCTAATAGTTTTCGGTGAATTTTGGCAAAAATGAGGGGCAATTTTGAAAAACTGTCAAAAGAATTTTAAAAGATGATCTACGGTATAGTGCTATAATTTTAAACTTACCAGATTCGATGATGAGTCACGACCAACAATAGTACTGCTCCAGAACATTTGTGCTGCAGAGAACCACACCAGTCTAGGTTTGTAAACGTCCTCTGCTCCCGCACCACTCTTCTTTGACTTTTTTATTTTATAAACTTCATTTCGATACGTATCACGTAAACTTTTTATTTTTCTCTTCAATGAGGCTAATTCTGCTTTAAATCATCGTTCTTCAAGTTTGTCCAGTAACTCCTTATAAGCTGAGTCTTATGCATTTCTGTTGATGTAGTCTGCAGTCGAAGCGTCCCACAGGCAAGGATAATTTCGAAATATATCTAGGAATGTCTTTACCTGACCACTTGTTGCTGTCAACCATATTCACTGTTAATTGCAAATATAAATAGAAAATACAGTAAACGAAACCAACACTGTTAAACAAACTAGAGGCGTGTTAATTCACCAGCCGCTTGTTAGCTACTAGAGGGTTCACATTGGCTGGTTGGCGCCAGCAACGAGATCACGTGACTGCCAGCGGAGGGTAGACAGCGCTAAAAAGTTAAACATGTTCAACTTCTGATTGTGGCTAGTAAACACTAGCGCGCTGGCATTCACCGGCCGCTGGTTCTGGGTCAGACTAGCTGCTTGCTGGCAATATTACCAGCGGCTACCAACCAGCCTAGTCTGACTGCGGCTTTATTACGGTTGCCATGAACCGTTGTCTCCCTTTTTCTATATATGCGCAAGCGCTACACGTCATGCGCACCCAATCGCTTGAAACCAGCTGTCTGTGATCAGCGTGGGAAAGTATTTGAAAATTAGAAAAACAGTGTATGAACAATTACTCTTCCATTTATTGTATGATTTGAATTTTTCACTGTAAGCAATAGAAAACCATTGAAGAATATTTGAAATTAATTAGATTATGGGAAGAAACGATTCAGAAGATCAATATTTCAGCATTGTAAGGTTGACTCAAATGATCTTTTCTTATTTTGGTTCTAAGTTTTGGTTTTTAATGTCCAATACACAGGGGAGAATATATCAAGATCTGAATGAAAAGAAGTGGTGAATACCGAGCGAATATAGAAACTCAAGAAAACCCCAATTGCACCAGCATAAAGTAAGAGTGGGCTCAAAAATAGGTGGTCCACAGACCAATAGTTTAAGCGCATGTACAATGCAAGGAACAAAGATATATATGTATGTTTATTTTTAATCAAAAAAATTTACAATAAAAAAAATACAGGTTATATAGAGACAAAAAGAACGAATGATAAGAGTAGTATACTCAATAAGTGAGTGAACACTTGTTTCGAGTGGAAATATCAGAATATTAAAATTTATATTATAAAAATCAAGTACATAGCAACATTAGCAAACAAAAAAGAAAAAATAACTAATATCTAACATCTTCTTACATGTAACCTCTAACTTTTGACATTTTACAATATATAATTACGAGAGGAAAGAATTTAGGTTTATTTGTTGAGTTTGTCTATACTACATTCATTTTTCTATACAATTTTAATTTATTTTTGAATTAATGTTCGCTGTTTAATACTTTAAATGACTCCGGTAACGTGTTGTATAATTTTGGAGCCAGGTAAGTATAGGATTGTTGGGTGATTGTTTTTGTCATATGGAGTACAGGTTGGTGTGTTTTCTGGCGGGTATCATAGGAATGTATAGTTGTTGAGAATGAGTCCTTTGTCTTGCGAAATTTAGTAATTGTACAATAATAGAATAATTGCCTTATATCCATCACTTTTGCGTCTATATACAACTGATCAGATGAATATTGGTATGGTTTATTCAGAATCACCTTTAAAAAACGTTTCTGTGTTATATCCAATAAGTGTATGTGGGTTTTTGATGCAGCTCCCCATCCCACTATTCCGAAGCGAAGATGACTTTGGACGAGAGCATAGTATAAAAGTTTTAAGGAATGCACAGGAAGTAGTTTTTTTAAATACTTTATTTTATATAATATCACTTGTAACTTTTTTACAGTTTATATGTTCATCCCACTTAAGATGTGAGTCGATTGTAACACCTAAATACTTGACATTATTCACAGCTTGGATGCGGTAATTACTATCATCTGCATTGATAGTTATATGGTTAAAAGTAGGTAGGCCAGATTTATTGCAGCTAAATGGGATATAATTTGTTTTATCTAAATTTATTGTGAGTAGTTTATGAGACAGCCATTTTTTAATATGCTTAAAATCATTTTCTGCTTTTTCCTTAAGCTCATCCCAGGCGTTAGCGGTATAAAAAATAGCTGTATCATCAGCGAAACCAATAATGTGACCGGCGCTACCTAAAGAGAAAATATCATTCAGATAAATGTTAAATAAAAGTGGTCCTAGTGTAACGCGAAAAATTCGCCGAGCTGTCGTAAATTTAATATTGGCTAACCTGTCGACTGAGAGAAGTCACAGCGCTATCGGTACGAAGTTAAAAATTGAGTCCTCCATTTGCCGTCAAGGTGTAAACACACCATTTCAACAAAAGATATTCGCATGTGCTCTGGCAGCCATTAGTGCTTATTGGAAAATCCGACAATTCCGACATAGGGGAGGAGAAATACAGCTGGAACCAACAAATGGCAGCTTCGACCCGATAGGTTTCTGGTCCCAAAACGGTCGATGACTGTGGGTTCCATAAAAATTTAGTGGAATTGTGTTTTGAGGTGAGTTTCCGTAGACGGCGTTTGCTGGAAGGATTCATTAACAAGGGGGGTTTTTGTATATGGACATTAAAACAAAAAAATCACTGATTGGAATTTAATGGGTCGGTGAGACCAGTTCCAGGAGGACTGGATTAATCTGGAGAAGTTTCAGTTCCTGTTCTGGTGCCGGAAAAGGATAAGTTAACAGTTTTCCTTTTCTTATTTCTTCAAACTCAGTAGTAAACTCACATCTATGCCACATATTACCGTTTTTTTTTTTTTTTTTTTTTTTTTTTTTTTTTTTTTTATTTAATAATACGCATCAACCGCGTGGGTCATTAGCGTCATTAAGGTTTACAAAAGAAGCAAGTTATACATAAAATAATGTCTATATGAGTCTCAGAACATCTATAGATTTGAGAAATATTTTTAAATTGTGCACATTACATGATGATCCTAGTAAGTCTGCAAGTTCACCAGAAGGAAGTTGGGCCTGTTGTCGTTTCGCTGCTAATTGCGGACACTGAGTGAGTAAATGTTTCACGGAAAGTAGTTCATTGCAGTAGTTGCATTTAGGTTTAGGTTCTTGACTGAAAAGATGACTGTGTGTTAGCCTAGTGTGGCCTAGGCGTAGTCGAGTCAGTAGGACTTGGTCTCGACGATTTTTAGGTAACGCAGACCAGGGCTTTATTGACTTTTTTACTTCATTCAACTTGGATGTAGCACTTTTCCACCGATTTTCCCACGCACTGTTTATTTTAGATCTTATTGTAGATTTTATATCCGCACTCACTGATAGTCTAATAGTTTCGGTTGTGTCACTGTCTGCGGCTTCTTTGGCGCATTTATCTGCTTCTTCATTACCATGAATTCCTATATGGGATGGTATCCATATGAAGATGACATTCTTATGGCTTTGTTCGGCAGAGTAGAGTTCTTGTTTTATTTTTGTTACAATGGGATGATCTGGATAAATGCATTGTAAGGCCTTAATTGCGCTGAGGGAATCCGAGAGAATGAGATGGTTATGTATGTCAGATGCATTTATGAGGATTAATGCTTCATATAGTGCATACAGTTCTGCTGAGTAGATTGAGCAGGTTGGTGGGAGCTTGAACATGTGGGTCGAAGTTGCGGTCACTACCGCAGCTCCGACTTTATTAGAAGACTTTGAGGCATCAGTATAAACGTGGAAGTAATCAGGGAACTTTTCTAGTATGCTGTTTAGCATATATCTAATAATGTAGGGGTTTTCATGATATTTATTATAGGAAGAAAGACTGGTGATGCAAGTTGGAGTTTTGATTTGCCAGGGTGGAATTGAACTAAGTTCATTGGGATCGCATTCTGGGAGTGAGTAGCTAAGTTTTGATAGGTAGTTTTTAATTCGGATATAGTAAGGTTTGGAGGTTCTTGGCTTTTGGAACAGGTTGGGGAAGTTTTTTGTGGTGCAATTTTGGCTGGTAGGATTGGAGAGATTTTGCCTTATTCTAGCTGCATACACTAGACTTAGGTACATTCTTCTGTCTTCTAGAGATGGTTCTCCAACTTCACAATATAGGCTCTCGACTGGTGTAGTGCGGAATGCCCCTGTTATTATGCGTAGGGCCGTGTTATGAATGCTGTTTATCCGGTTTAAGAGTGATTTAGTCGCTGTCGTATAGGCAATTGAACCGTAATCTAACTTGGACCGGATTAATGTACGATAAAGCGTGAGCAGAGTTTCTCGATCAGCACCCCAATTTTTATTAGCCAACATTTTTAAGAGGTTCAGTCGTTTTTGACATGTCAAGAGGAGATTGTTTATGTGGCATTTCCAGTTAAGAGATTCATCAAAAGTCATTCCTAAGAATGTAACAGATGTTTCAGTTTGTAAAAGTTTTCCATACAAGCGTAGATTTACGCGCTCTGGAGTTTTCTTTTTCGAAAAAATAATGAGTTTCGATTTCTCGGTTGAAAAGATGAAGCCTGTTCGTTCTGTCCAATATTCTAAATGGGAGAGGAACTCTTGTGCGATTTTCTGACTGTTTTTAAGGTTCTTACTTTTGCAGTAAACGACCAGGTCATCGGCATATAAGCGGGCTTTAAGTGGCGTTTTTAATCCTTGTAGAACATCGTTCATTGCTATTATGAATAAGGTCGGGCTAAGTACAGAACCTTGTGGAATGCCGTTTTTTTGAAATTTTAAGTCAGACATTGTGTTGTTTACTTTAACTTTAAACGATCTGTCTTGTAGGAAGTTTGTGATGAAGAATAGGCAATGTCCCTGTATATCCCAACTATGTAACTGTTTAATAATATAGTTATGCCAGACGGTGTCGAATGCTTTAGTAATATCGAAGAATATCGTTAAGCATTTACTTTTTAGTGCAAACGCTTCATTGATTTCGCTTTCAAGTTCAATGATATTATCTAACGTTGATCTTCCTGATCTATAGCCACTCTGTTCCGGTATTATTAGTTTGCGTTTTTCCAGTGTCCATAGTAATCTTTTGTTAATCATCTTTTCTATTAATTTGCTCATGATACATGTGAGCGAAATAGGGCGGTAAGAGTGGGGATTTGATTTCGAAGTTCGAGATTTATGTATGGGGATTATTAGCGACTCTCGCCAAGTTTTTGGGAATTTATGTTGTAACCAGATGATATTGAATAATTGGAGTAGATGTTGATGAGCTCTTTCGGGAAAATGCTTAAGGAAAATTATAGGAATGTGATCAGGTCCAGGAGAGGAATCTTTGAAGCTTGATAATGCTTCGTGATATTCTGCCATGGTTAGAGGTAAATTTAGTGAATCATTTCTTTCCTCCCTAATATCAATGTTTTTTTGATCTTGGAATTCTTTGTGAAAGTTAAGCGATGTGCTCTGGTTGATTTCTTTGGAACTCTGTTCGTAGATATTAGCGAGGGCATTTGCTATGTCAGAGTTGTTATTTAAAGTGTGGCCTTCGACCTCGAGTCTGTTAATTTTATTATTGCCTTTTATGCCAGATATTCTTCTTACTTTTTTCCAAATTTCGGTCATTGGTGTATCTGAATTTAGTGATGATACGTAGTCAGCCCATGATTTGCGTTTCGCGTTTTTTATTGTATACCGCGATTTTGCGCGCAGTTTTAAAAATTCTACTTTGCATTGTACTGTTTTTAATCGTTTATATTTGTTAAAGGCGTTTTTGCTAGCTTCTATGGCGGTTTTGCATTCGTTGTTCCACCATGGCACAGCGCGTTTCTTATAATGATAGTTTATTTTTCCGATTGACTTGGTTGCGGAATTTATGATCATACTTGTAAAGTGCTTTAGTGATTCGTCTATGTCAGGAGAAATTGTACAGTATTCGATTTTATCTTCAATTGAGGATGAGAAAACATCCCAATCTGCATTTTTTAGATTCCATGCGGGAGCGATGGGGCTGTCACTACTGCAGTTGGAGTTATTAAATATAATGATTGGATAATGATCGCTATTGTATGTGTAATCTAGTCTGTCCCAAGTTAGTAATGGTAACAATGTTGGATCGCAGATCGAAAGATCAATACACGAAGAGTCTCCAGTTTGAATGTTGAATCTAGTAGGTCTTCCATCATTCAAAATAACAAGGTTGTGCCGATCAGTTGTTTGTTCTACGATTTTACCCTTAGTGTTTAAAGAGGATGACCCCCAGTTGGAGTTATGTGCATTAAAGTCCCCTACGATGATTCTCGGTTGGGGTATCTGCTCTAGCAAATCATTAAAATCTTGTTGATTGAGTTGAAGTGCGGGTGGGAAATATATATTGCAGATGTGGATGTCGTTTGTATCGTGAATTTTGATAGCAATCGCTTCTAGGTTTGATTGCAGAGGAATTTCCTGAGCATCGATGGTATTAAGTGTTAGAATTGCTACTCCGCCACTTGCTCGCTGAGAATTATTACGATGTTTGCAGAATTTCTGATATTGGCTTAAAGCTTGAACTTTGTCGTCTTTCAAGTTAGTTTCCTGGAGACATATTATTTCGGATTTATATTGGTCTAATATATGTTGTAGCTCCGGAAGTTTGTCAATGAAACCATTTTGGTTCCACTGTAAAATTGAAGTGAACATATTGAACGGGAAAGTTAATAGCTGGATCGTTGTGAGGAATCACTATCTGGTTCTGAGGCCTCCGTGCCTGAGGTCATTTGGAGATGTATTAAAAGCTTCTTTTTTAGTGAAATTGACTGTCTCGACCCTTACTTCGTGGAATATGCTCATATTAGTGTTTTTAAATGAAACTCAAGGTCTCTAGTTAATTCCACAATATAATACAAGTTATTGAAAATTCTTTTAGAATTTTCAATAACTTGTATTATATTGTGGAATTAACTAGAGACCTTGAGTTTCATTTAAAAACACTTCTTTTTTAGTTTTGTACATCTAGTTTTTATGCATCTGTCTTTGAAATGTGGGTAAATATTTGTCAGCATGTGTATTAGAGCGGTGAAGTCTGTTGTGTAGTCTTTAACTATGCTTACGGGATCGGGGGATCCGTATACATTTTCAAGGAGGTCCGATATTTGATCGAAGTCCAGAACAAAAGGGGGGTTCTGTTCAGCGATAGTCTGTCTTACGGGTTCCATAAGTGCCGACGTGGAAGCTGCGTCTTTTTTCTTTTTTGAGGATTGTTTCGGTTGGCTTGCTGAAAGGATCTGTTTGCACTGTGTTCTCTTCGGCATCAGGTTGCGGGGACGGTGTGGTGATTTCATCGAATGTACGTTTTGAGGCATTCTGAGATACAGAAAATTCCGTAGATAAGTGTTTTTGGGATAGTTCAGGTTTTTCTATGTTACTGGGGGTGGATAATGGGTGTAGTGGGGGGATTGTGGTGAGAGTTTTTGGTTCGCTGTTATACTGCTGGGAATTCGCCTCGGCGCTAGCTGATTGCGTGTTGTTGAGAGGTGCTTCAGATTGTGCAGTAGGTGAGTGAGATGTATTGGTTTGACTATTTTGTGTTACGGACTGTATTGGACAATTAGCTGCTAAGTGTCCTGATTTTTTACAGGAGTAACATATTAGAGAATCGTCTGAGAGAAATATTCTATAGGAGGTGCTGTCGTGTGTTACTAGAATTGATTCAGGTAATGAATTTGTTGGTGGGCTTATGAATACTTGCCGTCTGAAACTATATATGTGGCTGTATTCAGGAAGATTTGAGCTTATTCTTAAAAATGACATCGAGGAAAGTGATTTGATGCCTAAATTATTTAACTCATTTATTATCAGATTATGAGGTATTGTAGGGCTCACATTTGATAGTATAAGTCGAACTGTTGGTGTGACAAGTCTTCTGGCCTGTACAATTTCGCCATTTATTTTTATTTTTCCATCATGTTCGGTCATGAATTTATCGACTATCGTGGTACTGGTTAGGTATATACACATCCGGTTGTGAGATAATTTTGAAGAAAACAAAATATTTTTTGGTTGGATAATTTCTCCAAGTGGGATTAAATAATCCTGAATTTTTTCATTATTACTTGCGGGAAAAATTATTGCTTGGTCTTTTTTTGGAAACTGTTGTTGAGTGATTGAGGAGTAGGTGTTTTGAGAACTTCTGTAGTCAGAAGTCTCGCCGGATATAATTTCCATAATTATTGCTAGGTGCCTGAATGCGGGCCTGTATTCCAATTTATATTTATCATATCACTTGAAAAACTGCGAAATTCGACCGTTTTTGTAGTAAGTAGATAAAATGATGCAGGTTAATTACAAATAAAATGGGTTCTTTCACGAGTTTATGTGGTACTAGTCAAAATTGACTTACGTGTCCGATGGAGAAGCACTAATATTCACCATACTGCATGTAACTGAGTTTAACTTTGATCAACAAACACTGTTAAATCTGAAAAATATAGGAGCTGACACAAACACTGTTTACACATTCGTTGTCAGAACCGAACTCCTTACCGTTTTTTTTATATTAAGTTTTATTTCTTTTTTTCTTGCGGCAATTACTATAATCTCGCTTACACTTGTATTTTGTATTTAAACATTTTGAAATCTTGCTCATAGATTAAGATACGCTGGAACACTATGGTACGTACCTAGTATTGCGATATTCAGTGGTTTTTACCTATTTCTAATGGTTTTATGTATATAATTTGCGCCGTATATAATTTTGAGTTGTATTTTCTCCAGCAACGCTAAACTCGTTGTTATTTAAATTTTTGGCTTATGCAATTATTTATATCTATATTGATACTGGTATAAATTGCGGAAGTGTGAACCCTTGTAAATATACATTGTTGATTTTGATATATATATATATATATATATATATATATATATATATATATATATATATATTATCGTTGTATTTTTGGAATATTGTACATGAACAATTTGGTCGATTCTCTAGAATTTTTGAATTGAGACATCGGTGTAGTTTGGGGCCCTCAGCTCTTCTGCACCCTGAGATTACAGCCTTCAGCTGAGCTCAGACGTTACTTGTAATATTTCTTTTTGGTAGTGATATTGTATTAAATATTTTGAAAAGAGACCTTGGTCCACCAAGACTAATTAAAATTTCAATCAGGGTGTATTTGCTGACTTTTATTTACTTATGATAATTTACCTATCAGTTTAACCTTTGGAGTGTGTAGTGACTGTTGTTAACCCACTGAAGAGTTGTGGGCTAACTAAGGAAGTCTTGGGTGCTTGCCAAAACTTCTCTGGCGCCCTTTTGTAAACTTAATAATTTTTTTTTGAAGAATCCACCCCTTCTTCGACTCGAAGCTAGTCGACTGGCGAGCACGGGTTGTACCACGTGAGACAACCCGCATACCTATAACGAGCACTGAGATGGTTTGTAGGTTTTTCTCGTTATACTAGGACTGTGCCTTGCGGTACCCCAAACTGAACTTTCCTGGACTCGCTATAGACCTCATCTATCTTAACGCTTTGTTGCCTGCCAAGTAGATACTCTTTAAATAATTTCAAGCAGTTACCCCTAATACCCATGTCCTCTAGTGAGTTGAGGAGGGAGTCGTGGTGGACGGTATCGAAAGCCTTGGACAGATCTATGAAAATACATAAGCAGGCTTGGTTTTCATTAAAAGATTTGGTAATTTTTGATGTTAAAGCTAAAATAGCATCTTCAGTTGACGTTCCTTCTCTAAACCCAAACTGCTGTTTAGAAAGTATTTGATATTTATCTAAGTACGAAATTAATCGTTTTTTGAGAGCCTTTTCAAATATTTTTGAGATATGAGGTAATAAAGAAATTGGACGGTAATTTGTAAACGTACTTTTGTTACCTTTTTTATACACTGGAATTATTACTGATTTTTTAAAAGTTGAGGGCCATACGCCCTGTTGGAAGCACTCATTAATTAATAATTTTAATGGTTCAACTATGTATTCCGCGACTGATTTGATTGTTTCCGCTCTAATATTATCTGCTCCAACTGCTTTTTTACTTTTTAAATCATGGATAATAGTGAGCAACTCATTGGAATCGAGCGGTGTTATAACAAACGAATTACAGATGCTTTTCCTAGTTGGTAGGTTATTTATATTATTAGCTAAAGTTGTGCCTATTGTGGTAAATATTTTATTAAATTCATTAGCGATACTTTTTTTATCTGTAATTAATTGGTCGCTATCATTGTAAACAGAATTTATAGTGTGTTTGGTTTTTTTCGGCGGGCGTAATTTCGGCCGGTAATCCCTTGGCCTACCTGCATAAATCAAAGGGTACCATTTATGACAGGGGTAATTTCGGCCGAGGGGTTGATGTTTACGATGAGATTAAAATATTGGTAATTACGCTTAATAGTTTCTGTAAAATATTAGTTGTGTATTTATTTGGAAATACCTAATCCTGTGTACCTGTCGGAAATACCTTTAATTTACTTATCTCTTTATTCTAATAACTATGTTGTACCTACTTAAGATTATTCCTTTAAATGTATAAAATTCACAAATAACAGGTATAAAATTATTATAGCTAGTCAGTATTATAACTTATCTTTAAGCTACTAGTCGATAGAAAGCATAAAATATATTATTTGTATACGATGGCATCAGTTTCAGTAATTAAGAGTTCACGCGGTTGTGACTTACTAGTTGTAGAAAAGTTTCAGTTTTGTAAACAGGACGTATTAAAAAGTGGTGAAGTACGTTGGAGGTGTATAAAGAAAAATTTAAGATGTTTAGCCAAACTGTACACTGTTGGTGCGGAATACACAGTTACTAGAAGTGAATTAATCCACAACCACGAGTCCGATGAAACTACGTTGGAGAGAAAAATAGTGACGACTTCATGCAAGCGCAAAGCTGAGGAAGACATATCGGAGAAACCTTCAAAAATTATTAAAAGCGTTCTTTCAAATCATTTGCCAGAGAATTTGTCATCGATAGATGTCAGTCTAATAAGAAGAAATTTGTACAACAGCCGCCGTAAGCTCTTACCAGCCCTGCCTAAGGATATTCACGATGTACATTCTGTACTCGATAGTTATGGACCGAAAACCACAACAGGTGAAAATTTTTTGTTTATTAACAGCACAGCTGATAATATCATTGTTTTTTCTTGCCATACAAATATAATAAGTTTATGTAAAATGAAAGATTTTTACATGGATGGCACATTTTCTTATTGTACAAAATATTTTTATCAGTTATTTACCATCCATGGACTGGAAAATGGGCATTATGTTCCTCTTTTGTATTGTCTGTTGCCCAATAAGACCAGTGACACATATATGAGACTTTTTCTGTTGGTAAAATCTAAAATTTTTGAACTTTATAATATTGTTTTTGAACCGAAGGAGGTATTTGTGGATTTTGAAATCGCAATTCATAACGCATTAAAAGTTGTCTTTCCCAAAACCAAACTAAATGGTTGTAGATTCCACTTGCACCAGGCGTGGTATAGGAAAATACAATCATTAGGGTTAACCCAAATGTATAAAGATAAAATCTGCGAGGAAAGCAAATGGCTTACTCATACTTTTGGGCTAACTTATTTAGACCCCTCTGAAGTTGAAGATTGTTTCATATTTGATCTCATGTCATACAAACCGGACCATAAACTTATAGATAAATACGCAGACTATTTATTAGAAAACTACATAGCGCCAGAATCTCATTTTCCACCAAATATATGGGCATATGAAAACCCATCAATTAAAAGAACCACAAATGCCTGCGAATCATTCCATTCGCACTTTAAATCTAGTTTTCATTCAAGTCACCCTTCTATATTTATTTTTATAGAAAAATTAAAAGATTGTCAGATCGATGCATATTTAAAAATGAAAAATTTAAATATTCCAGCAAAAATTAAAGACAAACAAGTAAAAAACAAACTAAAATTTATCGAAAACATGGTAAATATGCTTCGATCTGACAATATTTCTAGAATTAATTTCGTTAAATCTGTATCACATCAAAACGTTTTTTAAAAATTTATAGTTTACCTAAGTTATAGAAATAAGTTGATGTAATAATTTTATTGAAATAAAGAAATATTTTAATATAAAGCATTCTGTTATTTTATTTGATTTGCGGCCGAAAATACCTATGAGATAAGGAAGCAACTTAAAACCTCCGGCCGAATTTACCTACCGGCTTTTAGTACCTGCCCTTTTTCCGGCCGAAATTACATCCGCCCGTTTTTTTCTTTTTACTTATATTATTAACTATTTCCCACAATTTGTTTGGATTATTACGGTTTTTATTGAGCTCCGTGGTGTGATAGTCGTATTTCCTTTTTGTTACCAAAGAATTAAGTTTATTTTTATAAGTTCGGTATTGCGTTTTAAGTAGTAGATTATTGGGATTTTTTTGTAGCTTTTTAAACATTTTATTTTTTGTATTGACAGATTTTAGCAATGCGTTGGTGAGCCAGGGTGCAATTTTTGTGTGTTTTCTTTTTATTAGTCGCTTTTCAGTACAATTACCAATAGTGTTGCTAAGTATAGTCACAAATTTATTGGTTGCAGTATCTAAATTGGTTGTACGTTAAATTGAATCCCACGTTGTATTCTTTAAGACATTGTTTAATTTATTCATGTTAATACTTTCAGCATAATGTTTTTTATTTATACATGATGCGTTCTTTGAGTTTAGCATTACTTGCAAGATAGTAGTTGCATGGTCAGTTATATTCGTCTGGATTACTATAGGCACAATTTGATAATATGTTGTTTTGATTTTATGAATATATGATCCAGACAGGATTTTTCTCGTGTGGCAATATTAATTGTAGAGCTATATCCGAACTCATTAAGGGTAGTATTATATTCAGTTGAAATACTATTGATTTCTAATATATTTATGTTTAAATCCCCAACGAAAAGGTACATATCTTGATCATTATCAACACTTGCTTCAAAATAATTTTGTAAACATGTTACAAATGCGGCCACGTTAGTATCGGGTGACCTGTATGCTGCAGATATAACAACGCTATTACTTTTATCAGGTTGGATTTTAACCTGTAGAACGTTAATATTTGGGTAGATCGCTATTATTTTACAAGTATAGTTATAATTACTCTTAATGTACATAACAACACCATCATTTTGATTGTATCTACTATCATTATAAATGATATCATAACTTTCAATATGGTGTAGACTTGTATCCAATATATTCCATGTTCCAGTGAATACAATGCAGTCTATATCAGAATTTAATGTTGTGAGGAAAATTTTGAATTCATTTAGATTTTTGTTAATACTGCGAATATTATTAAGTACTATTTTAAAATTTGAATTCAATTGGTTAATGGACAAAACCTCTGTACACTTCAATAGTTTCTAATTTATATGTCTCTATATTCGGTACTTCGAAATCTCGTATATATTGTTCCATGTCAAAGATACACACTAATTAAACAAGAATTATAGATAAAAACAATCACGAACTCAGACAAGGAAATTTAACTACATATATTAATATACAGATAAAATTTGCAATTAAAAAGCAGAAAGACGTGATAATAAAGAATAAAATTTAAACTATTTAGAGTCAATTAATAAAACTAAAATTTATTATAAAGATCTAGGTAGTAGTTCCTTTCCATTATTTAGTCTGTGATGCTGAGCGAGTTTTCCTTTGGCTCCATCTCATAATCTTATTAGCTTATGAAATTTTATTTCTCTGATTGTTAATTTATTGTGAAACATGTTAAGTTGATGCAATTTTTGGATGCGTAAATATACTGAATATCTATTTCAGGAATTGGTCCCGTATCTGTCGAGAATGGGAACAGACAATAATTTTCCACAAGCACTTTCCATGACTTTTTCTTATCAGGAACCAGAGCTTCCCGAAACTGTAACGTACGACGTAGAACTCGAAAAGGATGATTTAGGACTTGGAATAACAGTCGCGGGATATGTTTGTGAAAAAGGTGAGTTATTCATATAATCAACTAATCCAGATGTGAATTTTATCTCCTTTCTTATGAATTTTCTACTTTTTCTATTTTATTCATTCATTTATCCTTTGATTCCCGGTGCCCCTGTATTAGAGCCCAGTAAATAATTGTAGAGCGAAGATTTACATCTAAATATTCGGGAATCGTACCCAATGAGATAGAACTACACATTATTTGTGCCGCAGATGGCAAATTTGATCTCATGATCCAAAGTCCAAATACCAAAAAAAATATTTATACTCCGTTTTTAAAAGGCATGGAGTAATAAATCACTCATTTTGGCCGGAACCATAGGCGTACCACATTTAGTCATTTAAAAAAAGTTAAGGCTTCTAAAACTATCTCATTTCCGAAAATAACCGTTTTGTAATATTATTTAAAATGAAATTTCAAATTATCAATAATATAATAAACTGTGGATTATAACACTGACGTCAATTTTCCAGAAAATTTATTATTATGTATAAAAGGGCGTAGACGAGTCCCTCCACTAAGCTCCAGGTAGTTATAATCCTACATACAATAAATATTAATAACAATTTTATACAAATACATATATATATATATATATATATATATATATATATATATATATCCAAACCAACCCCATTTGCCGATTATTTCACCTAATTAGCAGGTAATTGAGGAAACTTGACAAACAGGTAGCTCAAAAATGGTTTTATTATTGTGAAATATAGTCTTTTCAGTTCTATGAAAATGCCCCCATAATACAATGTACTTACTAGAACTTTTAAATCATAAAAGTAGCGGAAAGGTTGAATATTTTCAATTTACAGATCATCTGTTCTGGAGAAACTGCTGTGTTGATTGATTTCCCCATTATTAGTGTTATTTGTTATTGAAATTGACTGTCTCGACCCTTACTTCGTGGAATATGCTCATATTAGTGTTTTTAAATGAAACTCAAGGTCTCTAATTAATTCCACAATATAATACAAGTTATTGAAAATTCTAAAAAATTGACAATTGTTTCGATAAATCAATATCATCGTCAGAATGACAGAAGTTACTTCTGTCATTCTGATATTGATTTATCGAAACAATTGTCAATTTTTTAGAATTTTCAATAACTTGTATTATATTATGGAATTAACTAGAGACCTTGAGTTTCATTTGAAAACACTGTTATTTGTTATTATTTTTCACCGTTATTGTTAACTGGTGTTTATTTTTGTTCATCTATACAAGCTCTCTGCTCATCACACGAGACAAACACCTAACTACACCTTCCAACTATATAGTGTTCCAACCAAATTTGACCAGATATGGAGGATTTATCACCATCTAAGTGACCTAAGGTTGGCCCTTTGTCGCTGAACGAAAAAAATCTGATATTAAATTGCTATTCCTCGTTGAAGAACTAAGAAATTAGAAGAAAAATCATGAATTTGACAGGAAGTGTTGATGAAACTGTGGAGATTACTGCAACAATGATGGGTGTTTCAAAAACAACAATTTATAATTTAATGAAGGAGAAAAAAAATGGGAATATCACAACCCCAGCAAAGTCCCCAGGCCGACCCAAACTTGAAATGGATGACGACTTGAAGAATGGAATAAGGTGTAAGGTGCATGCTTTTTTCTTTAGAAAAGAGATCCCAACTCTCTCCAAAATTATGGCTTCGGTTCAAGAAGATTAAGATTTTCCGAAAATGTCTTGAAGTACATCATGGAAAATTTTGAAGGAACTTGGATTTGAATATAAAAAAATTATCGGAACGCAATGTTGATTGATAGAGACGACATTGTCATTTGGAGGAGAGTTATTTGCGCAATATTCGGAAAGCAAGACTAGATCAGAAACGAATTTATTATTTGGATGAGACTTGGTTAAATGAAGGTCATACTGTTTCAATGTTTTGGCAAGACACGAATGTCAAAAGACGGAGGCAGGTAGCTCTTGAAGTAGCTCTTGAAGGGTGGTCAACAGGCCTCAATCCACCAGCAGGAAAAGGACGTCGACTCATCATTACTCATATCGGAAGTGCCGAAGGTTTTGTTAAAGGTGGATTGTTGTGCTTTGAGTCGAAGCAAACCGGAAATTATCATGAAGATATGGATGCAGACGTTTTCGAAGAATATTTCTCACAAATGTTAGATCTAATTCCAACTGGCTCAGTCATTGTTATGGATAACGCAAGTTATCACTCCAGGTTAGTTAAGAAATTACCTTCAACTGCATGGCGTAAACAAGATATTCACGATTGGCTAACCTCGAAAAATATTGAATGCCCAGATAACCCGCTAAAAAATGAGCTCTTGCAACTGGCTAATTCACATAAACACAAATATAGTAGATACGTTGTAGATCAAATGGCATCAGCGCGTGGTATAACGGTGCTGAGGCTTCCTCCTTATCACTGTCAACTCAATCCCATAGAATTAATATGGGCTCAAGTGAAAGGGGAAGTTTCAAGAAAAAAACGACATTCAAAATGAGTGACGTAAAAGTTTTATTCGAAGACGCGTTAGGTAACGTAACCAAAGAAAACTGGAAGAAATGTGTTGAACACGTGATACAAGAAGAACTAAATATGTGGGAAATGGATCATATAAGTGAACACATGATTGAACCATTTATAATCAATGTTAATAATGGAAGCTCAACAGAATCGTCTGATTCTGATATATAGACTAGTTTTTGTGTTAGTTATTACTATTATTTGTTAGACTTTTTTTTTATAAATATTACATTAATTCGTACTTTATTCCTACATTTTTCTTTTTTCATCTCCTATTGTAAACGGTATATTAGTAGTAAAGTTGATACCTACTGCAAAAAAATTTGCTATTTTTTATATAATATTTTATGTTTATTGTTTATTCATAGGAACACAAAAAAATGTGTTTTCATTGAATCGATATTGTGAAATCTTTTGAATAGTTTTCGTAATTATAATTTCATAGTGCCTTCATATTCATATACCAAGTTTGTTTTGTCCTGATTGCACGCCTCTGAGGATTAAATTGTTTATTTATTCATTCAAATACAATAGAGCGACCCTGTCAATACAATAGGCACCGAACCGAATACTGAGTTACGGGGTGTCTACCTGAAATTCGTAACAAATGAGAAATTTTAGTACAAAATTAGATAAACTTCGGAGATATTTTATTATACACCCTGTATAGGTTTTGCATACCTAATGAGCTTTCATTACTCCATGCCTTTTAAAAACGGACTATATAATAGTTTTTCAATGAGCAATTCAATTAAATAACAGTAGATAAAATTGTATATATGTCTATATAATATGCATAACATCTACAGCGCATACCTAGTGTCATCAAAATCTACCAATTATTATTCAATATTTAAATTTTTTCAAGGTGAAAAAATAATTCGTCTACTTCAAAATGTACATCTAAACTTCAATTCAACTAATGCTCAACTTCAGTGACATCGATATGAAATTTAGATTTGGCGCTAGCATATTCAATGAACAATTTCGAAGGGTTATTATGCAGGTTATTAATTATAACTGCTAACCTCTTTGTTGAGTATAGTGAGAATATGCAAATTCGCTCACAATTCATTTAACAAATTCATACTATGTCTGTACACCAGTCAAAAAAACAATGTCGTTTGTTTATTTCCCAGATTTTCAGTAGTGAGTGATAATAATTTTTCTTTTAAGCTGTTCAGTCATTCGAAATAATTGCGATTTGAGAAGAAATTTGTTTTTCAGAATGAATACATTCTAGTGAAATTTATTCATTGATTAATAAAATATATCAAAAAAAATCCCAATGGCACAGGACCAATTGGACAGGCTTATTTCAGTAACATGTTTGCATAAAACCCAAAATAAAAAATTAGATACAAAAGTAATAGAATATTTTGAGATGTACAAAAAACCAAAGTAACATAACATAAATTATTTGTCAAAGTCATTTTCACAGGTTATAATCTAACCTTATTTCCTTTTCTATTAACGTCAAAAACAAATTATCTGTCAAAGTCATTTTATAAGGTTATAATCTAACCTCAAATTCAAACTTCATTAAATAATTATAAAGTAACCTAAAAAAATTAAAATAACTAAGTAACGAACAAACAAATTATGTATCGATTTGTCTTATGTGAAATATGACATCAAGTATATTATAATTATATTTATTTTTACATTTACAAATTTTTTAATGATTATTTATATTGAATTTACTCAAAATATTTTACATGTAAGTACTTATATTTATTTCTCTATTTTTAAATCATATTTATATTTGTATATGTATTATAGTGCCCTGAAGAAGTGTCAAAAGGACACGAAAGCTTGGCGGCATTTTGTAAATAAAAGATCTTAGCGTTGATTCTTTGGACTGGAATCCCCGTTATCCCCACCTATATAGCATTTTTCAGTCGTTATTAAAAAAAAATTTATATATATATATATATATATATATATATATATATATATTAATACATATCCTCTATCTAAATTATAAGAAAACATTGAAATAAAGAAAATGTGCTTATTTGGTTGTAATACTAGTAATACACACTGTATTATCAATAATTTGAAAGGTTCAATATACTAATAAAATTTGACATTTCAATTTCATATGACATTACTGCAGAATAGACTTAATGGCAGATAGATTTTAAAACGATTTGAAAAACCAGAATACAGATGTCTCTATTAGCAAATGGCACTTATTAATAAAATAATGAAAATCTCTCTTGGTATATAAAAACGTAAATTTGTAATTTAAAAAAAAAAGAATTCTAGGTAACCAAAGGAGAGGAGAATTATTTATTGAAACATTTTAGTTAGTTGAATTTGAAATCCCCATGAGACAACATCATAATAAGATAATTTAAATTGTTTTATAGTGTATTGGATAAATAGTTACTGTAGATTTGAATAGTGTGATACGTAATTTAGAAAAATACTTGGAAATTTACAAATTTTAATTATTAGTTGAAATCTTTGATCCCTCCCTGAGAAAAGAGTGAGTTGATTAGTGTTGTATTGATTTATCTTTCATAATATAAAATTTAATATTTATTTAGCCGGGCATATTAATTTGACAACTGCTGTCATTAAAAATTTTATAGGTTATATTTAGAGGTAAAGGTATTTTCACAATAGTGTAGTTATTATCACAAATTGTGATGACAGCTACAAATTAAATTCAGCATCATATAAATTCATATTCATATATAAAATATAATAAAATTAGTAAAACACATTAGATATACTATAATTTGTCACCCGAACGTGGGGCAAATATTATTAAAGAAGAAAGAAATAAAAGGATATTATAATAATATATATTAAACTGAAAATTATCTATCAAGATAAATTAAAACAGAGATATCACTAAGTTAATGTGAATCTTAGTAATAGATGACAATAAATCCAATAAATTGCATAATAGTCCATAAGACAACAATTTAAATATGAGTATAAATATGTGAAGAAACACTTACAAACAAGATACAACTAATATTGCATATAAAAAAATTGCTATTTAAGTTTGCAATTATTTTTTCTTCAAATTATATTTCATGACAGAAAACACAGACGTAACAAATAAATTACGTAAACATTAATTTGGTACATAACAATGATTATCACGGTATAATATTACATGAATTTCAAAATAAAATTCCATAATTGTAATTTTATATATTATAGACACTTTTCAGAAACCCTGTATGTTATGTAAATTATTGATTATTTTGGTATAAACTTCAAGGTCAAAATGTCATCGTAAAATGACGTTCGGTTAATAGTTCGAACGGTGTAATTTCGGAGTGACATTAGGAATGCATAAGAACAAAGTGAACTTATCTACAATAACATAGAAAACAGATATTTGGATTTGAAAACAATGATGTTTATTTATAAACAATTGAAAAATAAAACAAAAATTAAAAACAACTAAAAGTTGTTGATTGAGAGCTTGAGGAGACGCGGTGTAGATTCAATAATGTGAGGACGCATTAAAATTTCTCTCCTCTAAATTTTTATAAATCTCAAACATTTTGATATATTTTAAGTTTAAAGAATTAATCATAGTATTTAAAAACAATGATGCTATAAAATAACAGAAACTTTCTATCGAATACATAATAAAAAATGAAAAAATTAGTGAAACGCCGAGAATTGGTAAGATGAACAATTTACCTTTATTAATCTGCTTTTCGTTTGCTCATTCACGTATCTTCTGTGAATAAATTGTTGCTCCTGGCGAAATAAATCACGTCACATCATTTTAATATCAAGATTTCGCATATATGATCATAGGCGATCGTATTTCTTCCAAATGTTTCATCCCAGAGACAAGAAGATGCCAAGCATAGACTTTTCTTTTCGTGTGTAACATATTTGTCCTATAAAACATCGTTCATAATTTTCATTTGTTAGGTTATATTGTGTAAAAATTTATTCGTTGGTAAAATTATTAGATATAGATATTCAATCTCCACTAGATCGGGATAGAACATTGAACTTACATTAAAGGAAATAATACTCACCAAATCATTACGATAAATCATCAGTTTGCCTCACAAACACACTTGGTTTTCTTTCTTTATTTAATAACTGAATTATCATTACCATAGAATAACTCAACGTCACGTCAACATTAACAAATTATTAGAGTAGAGATTGAATGGTTTGTGGAAGCTTTCAAAAACATATAGAGATAAGTTATAGGAAGCGAAATTTATTTGATATGTTTCATATTTAATAGTATTCATAAAAAAATAAAAAAAAACGTACTTACGCAAAGGTTTAATTAATATGATTATACAATTATGATTCAGAAAATGTTCATTATTCAAACAACTATTCACAATTAAAATCTATTTATCTATGTTTTTCCTTTCTTTTCTTTGATATCTTACCTTTCAGTTTCTTGTTACTACCGATCGCCAAGTGCCGAATCTCATCCCTGAGGTATAGTAACATAAAGTTACATAACTCATAATTTTGTTACTAAATAAAATTTTGAATTGGAAATTAGCGGTTAGCTAAACCAATTCTGGCGCCCACAATCATTAAAAAAAAATATATTTAAAGTCAAATCAATTATAAATAAATACTCATAAATATAAGATCCATAATAAAGTAGCATCCCAATATAGGATCATTAATAAATAAGTAAATGTTATTACTCCAATATTTAAATACATGATAAAAATGGCAAGCCCAACGCATGGCGATTGTTGAACAATTGAAATAACGCTAGTAACAGGAACAGGTTATTATTTTTGAGATACCTGAGGGAATTTTTTTTTAAAAACAATGACAGACAAAACAATAAACGTTGACGAACTGACGGTAGAAGACTTAAAAGAACTTTTAAAAACTAGGAACATGGACGTGAAAGGAAATAAGCAGACACTGAAAGAACGTTTGACAGCGACCCTTCAAGCTGAAGAAGCAGCAGGATTGGAAGAAGGAGATGGCATAGTGAAAGAAGTTCACCACTACGTAAAACCGACACCAAATGAAAATCAACAACTACTAGACATGATGAAAATAATGATGGCAGATATCAAAAGCGCAAAGGAAGACATCAAAAGGACCAAAGAAGAAATAAAAGAGGACATTAAAAAAACACAGGAAAGCACAAAAGATGAAATAAAAAGTACAAAGGAAGAAATCAATAAAAAACTGGATCAACAAGAAGAAAAATTTGCAGGACATATGGTGGAAATGAAAAAACAGTTTGAAGATCATAAGAAAGAACAAGAAGAGAAAATGGATAAGTTATATGGACATCTAATACAAGAAGGCAATATTAGGAAACAAGAAATTGAAGAGATGGGAAATAAACTGCGAGAAGAAGGAAAGGAACAGATAGGCAGAGTGGAGAAAAATATAATGAAAACCCACGCCAGAATAAACGATGTTGAACAAGGCATTCAATTAAATTTGTCGATTGCGGAGGAGATGAACCTAAAAACGCGAAAAGAACTTATATGGGAAATGGATTCAAAACTAAAACAAATCAAGGAAGATGGAAACTTACGAGACTTTACAAAATTGGAAAAGGAAATCAAAGAAGATTTCAAGAAGAAGATGATGGAGTTAGAAAAAGAATTTGGAAATATAAAAAACAAAACGAATACAAACAGTAGCACTCAAGGGGTAAATTATATCTACAATCATGGGGAAAGTAACCTCAGATTTGACGGGGATACCAGGAAAATGCATCCGAAAATTTTCCTGAGATATCTTAAAAATAAAGTAAAAGGTATCAGAGAGATAGAGGATCTTAAGGAAATAATAAGATCTCATCTACATGGTCAGACATTACTTTGGTTCACATGTAATGATGTGAACATTAATAACTTCACTGATTTTGAAAATAATTTCGTAAAACAATATTGGGGGGAAACTGAACAAAATTGTGTTAGGGAAAAGTTGTACTTTGGTAAGTTCGATACCAGAAGGAACAGCAATATGAGTAGTTATGCTCTATCATTATATTCACAGGCACAGTATTTAGAGCCAACTATTTCCGAGCAAGAAATAATAATATTCTTGTCTCGACACTTTAACGATAACGTAACGCAAGGCATAGCCATACAAAACATAACAAATTTCCAATCATTATTAGATTACCTAAATAGAGTACAGAGAACAGTTCATCATAACAATAATAGACGTGACAACGACGACTATAGAAATAACAATTACAGACATAATAATTATAACAATCAATATCATGACACAAACAATACTAACAACAACAGGAGATTTGACAGAAATAATGATAGGACAAATAACAACAATAACAGGTACACCAATTATCCAGATAGGAGACAACAACAAAACAATTATAATAGGAGAGAGAGAAGAAACTCTGATGGAGATATGAGAAGGACGAACAACATAAGACGTGACACAAGAACTGACAGAACGAACAGTTTAGAAAGGAATACAACTAATAGTGACACAAACTTTAATCAAACTAATTTAAGTAACAATAATCATAGTAATAATAATGTTGTAGTTCCCGTGTCATCCTCTGGTGCGGAACAACAGTTTTTCCACTAGAGGGTGAATATGGTAGGTTGAGTTGGTGCAGCTATGTTCACCCACGCGAATTTCTAAAGGTACAGGACCAGCTAGAACAAAACAATGAAACTTTAATATATATATATATGGAACGATAGAAGGCATTAGTATAAAAATATTGATCGATACCGGGTCAGAGATATCATTAATAAATAACAAATTCGTAAATCAATTAAATACATCAAAGAAAAATTTCGTCAAGGTACCAAAAGTAAGCTTAATAGGAATAAATCAAAAGAAATTAACTATTTCAAGTACTTCGATAACCGTCGCATTAAAATTCAAGGAATGGGAATCTATGGTACAACTGCTAGTAGTGGAAGATATGGAATGTGAACTATTGCTAGGATCGGATATTTTGTATGAAAACAAAGCAATTATTAATTATGAAGGAATGTACATAATCTTTAATAAAGAAAAAGTGGATTTTAGTTATGAAGAGAAAAATAATAATTCAAAAAGGGATGAAGAGTTAATAGAAGAAGTAGATAAATGTATTAATTATAATAAGAAAATCGAAGATGATATGGAACAGAGATATGATTATAGGCAGGAAGGAAAAATGAATGGAGATATGATGTTGGATGGCAATGGAGAAATAAATTTGAATAATAATAATATGCCGGAATGGAATTTGGATATAGATGGAAAAATAGAGTGGAAAAATGAAGTAATGGAGATGTTGAGAGAACATGGAAGTTTGATTAATGAAGAATCTCGAATTACAAGAAATTATGTACACAAGATTGAAATGAAAAAGGATCAACAATTTCAACAAAGAAGCTATCCGATACCCTACAAATATCAAGAAGATGTGAAGAAATCTATAAATAAATTATTAGAAGATAAAATAATAGAACATAGTACCACCCCGTATATCAATCCAGTAGTAATAGTGAAGAAGAAAGACGGAGATATAAGAATATGCCTTGATGCACGAAATTTAAATAAATGTACAATGCCCGAGTATGAATCACCTTTAACTATCGAATCGATACTAGGAAAGATAAGTAAAGTAAAAGTTTTTTCCAAGCTAGACTTGAAACACAGCTTCTGGCTGATACCACTACATCCGGAAAGCAGGAAGTTTGTAGGTTTCAAAATTAATGGGGAAGTATATCAATTCCGAGTAACGCCATTTGGTATACAGAGCGCTACAGCAGCACTATTAAAAGCACTAAACAAAATTTTAAATAAATATGACCAATTTACGATACACTATGTGGATGATATACTTGTTTTTTCAAATAGTGTAGAAGAACATTTACAACACCTACGGACAATTATAACAGAACTTGACGAAAACGGACTGAAACTGAACATACAGAAATGCCAATTTTTGAAGAGAGAAGTGATATATTTAGGCTACAAGATCACAGAGACAGGAATCGAGATGGATCCAGAGAGAGTAAGAACCATTAGAGAGTATAAAAGACCGAAAAATCTGAAGACACTTCGGGGGTTTCTTGGTATGCTTAACTATTTTAAACGAATGTTGGAAAATTTAACTGATCTGGAACTACCTTTAATGGAGCTACTGAGAAAGGGAGTAAAATGGAATTGGACCAGTAAACAAGAAGACGCCTTCAATAAGATCAAGGAACAGTTCATTAGAAACATAAAATTATACCATCCGAACTATGAGAAGATTTTCATTTTAAGGACAGATGCATCCAGAAACAGACTAGCTGGAGTTTTAATGCAGGAATATGATGATATGTATGTACCCGTATCATTTGTCTCTAGAATAACGAAAAGAGCAGAGAAAAATTATGGAGTAAGCGAATTGGAGCTTGCTAGCATCATATTCTGTGTGAATAAACTCAGATACTTCTTACTGGGAGGAAAATTTATAATTGAAACCGATAATCAGGCTTTGTTGACAATATTGACCAACAAGATGAATAATGCCAGAATCCATCGATGGGCATTACTTCTACAGGAATATGACTTCGAGATAAAATATATTCCAGGAATTCAAAATGTAGTACCAGACTCGATCAGTAGAATGGACGGAGAGAAAAGAAGAGATACGAACGAAGCTAGAGTGGGAATTAACATCATGAAGCGGAACAGTGGCATGTTTTCTTTGGAACAAATAAAACAGGAACAACTATTACTAGAAGAGAAATACAAAAGAAGATGCTCTGAAAAGGATGGAATATTGTATAAATTGATGAATGACAAGGAATTGTATGTAATATCTGAAAATTTAACAAAATTAATTGTAAGAAAAATACATTTAGATTTTAATCATTTAGGAATTAGGAAGACTCATATGATATTTCGAGAAAATTATATATCAAAAAAACGATATCACGATCATAAAGGATTTCATTAAACAGTGTGAACTATGTCAACTATCAAAGGAAAAGAACATACATCATGAAAACGTACCGAAATCCATCATAGCAGAAAATCCATTAGATATAGTAGCAATAGACTTCATCTCAAACCTTATACCAAGTTATAATGGTAACAAACACATTTTGGTAATCGTAGACATTTTTTCTAAGTTTATTAGTACCTATCCTTGTAGTAAAACAAATGAAAACTCCATTAAAGCATCGCTAGGAAACTATTTCAAGAAATATGGAAAGCCAAAGAAGTGCATAATGGACAATGCTACATACTTCCGGAACAAAAGGATAGTAAAATGGTTGAGAGATCTGGAAATCCAACAGGTCTTCACAAGTATCAGACATCCCAATAGCAACCCTGCAGAGCGAGGAATTAAGGAGGTGATAAAGCATCTGAGGATACTTACATATTACGAAAACCGTATGTGGGAAGAACGTCTAAAGGAGACCACAGACTTTATAAACAACATACCTAATATCGTTACGGAAATAGCACCCATTACTTTATTTACATGAACAGAACCAGATCGACCATGGATTAGTGAAGTCAACTATAGTAAACTCATTAGAATAGCAAGAGAAAGACAAGCAAGACAAGCTGACAAATATATTAAAAGAAAACTAGCTAAACTTAGAAATAGGAAAACATTTAAAAAAGGTGACTTGGTAATAATAAAAGCATTAAGAGTACCTAATCATAAAAAAGGAATATGTTCTAAGCTACAGTTACCTTACGAAGGTCCTTATTTAGTCGAAACCAGTCATGGAATAAATAACTATAAATTGATACATCCTGACACTCATCGAGAACGTGGAATTTTCCATATCAACCAGCTGCATCAATTTAACACCAACCAATCATCAATTTGACACCATCAGTTGTAACTAAAAAAATTGAGAAACATTGGAATTAGAGATATTATTTAGTTAATCAAGTATAAAATAGTTTAGTTAGTCAATCTTAATTGAGAATTAATATTAGTGGAATTAAGATTCATTAGTAGGTTAAGTATAAGTTAATTATGGGAATCTAGAAGATTTCTTTAGTATTGAGAGAGATTTAAATGGGGAATTAATTAAATAAGTAGTACATGATTATGAAATCATATATAAAAAATCAAGGTAAACTTCTATAGAATATTCTTGTCAAACCAAGAATAATTCTATAGAATTTTAGGGAATGTTAAACTGAAAATTATCTATCAAGATAAATTAAAACAGAGATATCACTAAGTTAATGTGAATCTTAGTAATAGATGACAATAAATCCAATAAATTGCATAATAGTCCATAAGACAACAATTTAAATATGAGTATAAATATGTGAAGAAACACTTACAAACAAGATACAACTAATATTGCATATAAAAAAATTGCTATTTAAGTTTGCAATTATTTTTTCTTCAAATTATATTTCATGACAGAAAACACAGACGTAACAAATAAATTACGTAAACATTAATTTGGTACATAACAATGATTATCACGGTATAATATTACATGAATTTCAAAATAAAATTCCATAATTGTAATTTTATATATTATAGACACTTTTCAGAAACCCTGTATGTTATGTAAATTATTGATTATTTTGGTATAAACTTCAAGGTCAAAATGTCATCGTAAAATGACGTTCGGTTAATAGTTCGAACGGTGTAATTTCGGAGTGACATTAGGAATGCATAAGAACAAAGTGAACTTATCTACAATAACATAGAAAACAGATATTTGGATTTGAAAACAATGATGTTTATTTATAAACAATTGAAAAATAAAACAAAAATTAAAAACAACTAAAAGTTGTTGATTGAGAGCTTGAGGAGACGCGGTGTAGATTCAATAATGTGAGGACGCATTAAAATTTCTCTCCTCTAAATTTTTATAAATCTCAAACATTTTGATATATTTTAAGTTTAAAGAATTAATCATAGTATTTAAAAACAATGATGCTATAAAATAACAGAAACTTTCTATCGAATACATAATAAAAAATGAAAAAATTAGTGAAACGCCGAGAATTGGTAAGATGAACAATTTACCTTTATTAATCTGCTTTTCATTTGCTCATTCACGTATCTTCTGTGAATAAATTGTTGCTCCTGGCGAAATAAATCACGTCACATCATTTTAATATCAAGATTTCGCATATATGATCATAGGCGATCGTATTTCTTCCAAATGTTTCATCCCAGATACAAGAAGATGCCAAGCATAGACTTTTCTTTTCGTGTGTAACATATTTGTCCTATAAAACATCGTTCATAATTTTCATTTGTTAGGTTATATTGTGTAAAAATTTATTCGTTGGTAAAATTATTAGATATAGATATTCAATCTCCACTAGATCGGGATAGAACATTGAACTTACATTAAAGGAAATAATAAAGGAAATAATACTCACCAAATCATTACGATAAATCATCAGTTTGCCTCACAAACACACTTGGTTTTATTTCTTTATTTAATAACTGAATTATCATTACCATAGAATAACTCAACGTCACGTCAACATTAACAAATTATTAGAGTAGAGATTGAATGGTTTGTGGAAGCTTTCAAAAACATATAGAGATAAGTTATAGGAAGCGAAATTTATTTGATATGTTTCATATTTAATAGTATTCATAAAAAAATAAAAAAAAACGTACTTACGCAAAGGTTTAATTAATATGATTATACAATTATGATTCAGAAAATGTTCATTATTCAAACAACTATTCACAATTAAAATCTATTTATCTATGTTTTTCCTTTCTTTTCTTTGATATCTTACCTTTCAGTTTCTTGTTACTACCGATCGCCAAGTGCCGAATCTCATCCCTGAGGTATAGTATCATAAAGTTACATAACTCATAATTTTGTTACTAAATAAAATTTTGAATTGGAAATTAGCGGTTAGCTAAACCAATTCTGGCGCCCACAATCATTAAAAAAAAATATATTTAAAGTCAAATCAATTATAAATAAATACTCATAAATATAAGATCCATAATAAAGTAGCATCCCAATATAGGATCATTAATAAATAAGTAAATGTTATTACTCCAATATTTAAATACATGATAATATATATATATATATATATATATATATATATATATATATATATATATATATATATATATATAACCTTTGGAACGGAGGGTGATTTTGGCATCTAGGAACACCAAAACGAAATACTGCATTGAAGTTTTTCCGCGTCATGCTACTCTCTACAATAGCCCGTATTTCATTCTGAAATAAGCCTAAAAAACGTTAAGATATATTTTAAGCTAACAGGACTATTTCAGCAAGTCTGAAATACACCGCAAAAAGGTTACGAAAATGTCACTAGATTATGA
The DNA here is from genome assembly GCA_963921935.1 of Galeruca laticollis. Taxonomy (NCBI): domain Eukaryota; kingdom Metazoa; phylum Arthropoda; class Insecta; order Coleoptera; family Chrysomelidae; genus Galeruca; species Galeruca laticollis. The sequence continues at coordinate 7,263,159 of OY998176.1, read as the reverse complement.
GCCATAATGTAAAAAATATTGTCTATAATAAAATGTTGGTAGGTATCCAAGGATTGGGAAAATGCATACATATCATGCTTTCATAAAAAGGAAGTAAATTAGAATGCAGAAAGTGTAGAGGCATATCGGTTACCGGTACAATAAGCCGATTGTACGGAAGAATCATTCGGGATTAAAAAGAAACTGAGTATAAATCGCGAAAGGAAGCAGAGCAATCAGGATTTAGAGCCGAAAAATCTTGCCACGACAACGTGTTCTGCCTGAAACAACTCATAGAGAAAAAATCAACCGTTAACCAAGAAACTAATTTAATGTTTAGATTGCAAAACATTTATGACACTGTTCATATATAAATTGTGGAAAGTCGTTCATGAAACCAAATTAAGACAAACACTCATAAAAGCTTAAAAAATCTATATGATGAATGAACATCTCAAATAAAAGTGGGTAACAAACTAACAAAAAAATAAAATTCTATTCCAACTAAATTAGACACTTTAAGTGAAATTTGGATTTCTATATTTCCGATATTTGAAACAACTTTTTTGTTAAGTTTTTCTTCTCTGAAGCTGTACTATAAACGATTTCGGAGATAGGGTTGAGTGCCGTTCTTATTGAAATACGCGCTATGTTACCAGGGACTTATTTAAGTGTTGGACATCAAAGTTTTCATATCGAAAGTTCTACAAAATTACTTAAAGAAAGTTTCATTATAAGTTTATGGTAGTTGAATGCTGCCTCGATTGAAATGGAGAGAATAGTTAACGACCGAATAAAAGTTTAACAATAAATTTCCTTTCAATCTGGCGTCGTGCTAAAATTTTAGAAAATAAGAAAAGTAAGTTCTTCAAACTATATTCTTCGGGAGAATCCATGATAACAGAACCGAAAACTTTTTTGAAAAATGGTTTCGTAATGTGAGGTTAATAAATATTATTCTGTTTAATTTCAGAGGAAATCTCGGGAATTTTCGTTAAGAGCATAAGTCAAGGGAGTGCAGCTGATTTGACGCAAAATATAAGAATCAACGACAGGATTGTTGAAGTGAGTATTTAGAGCAATTAGTTTATTGAAGTGTAGTTGATATTTGGAATTATATTCGTAGTTACAGCTTCAGTATGTTACACAACTAGAAGGAAAGTGTTTTGTTATTGTCGAAAGAAGCAGATTACATCTTAAGTTGAAAAAAATTCTACCAAATCATACAATTTCTTTCGCAGATCTAGGTTTTAAAAACTATTATATGAACTTTATTTAACAAAAATAAAATATACAGGGTGATTCATAACTATTGGGACATACGCTAAGGGTAGATTGTTTGGCGCAAAATATGGCGATAGGACCAAATATACCTAAATAAAATATTGCTGTGGAAAAAGATAAAGGGCGTTAAAGTTTTTTTTTCGTTTTTTGCTAATAATTTCACTGTATATTCATCGATTGTTATCAAAATCGGCACAGAGCCATAATTTTATACAGGCAATATGATTTTATGTATTATTTGACATTTTGTTACAGGGGGAGGCTCGTGAAGGATTTCTGATGATGAATTTGACTGGTAACTTTTTTTGGCGAAACTTTTTAGTGATTTTTATTAAAAAAATATGACATTAACATCATTTCTACATAATATTAGTACTCTTGTTCAAACACGATATTCTCATTCGTTTTCGAGAAAAATGCAATTGAACAGTTCAGAGTATCGGAAGGGGATTTCAAATATTATTTCATCTATGAAAAATGTGCTTTGGACTGTTAGATAATTGTTGGTAAATGACATTTCTTGTCAGTGAATAATTTTTTCTGCGAATTTATAGTCAATTCGTGCATTTTTATAGCTATTATATACTTTTTCGATTGAAATGCCTCGTCACAATCATTTTACGAATCAAGAAATGCGAGATATGATTTGTGTATACGCACAAAAACATTTTTGCGGGTGCTCTGCAGCCAGAAGGTATGAATTGTTATATCCACGCAGAAGGCAACCAAATCACAAAACTTTTTCGAATCTATTTCATCGTTTGGCTGAAACCGGGTAATTTCACAATAAAAATCAAGGTGGTCGTCCGAAACAAATTTCACCTAATCAAGAAGATGAAATTTTGTTTCGAATAGATGAAAATCCTACAGTAAGTTCACGTCATTTGTCATCAGCAACAGGACTAAGTCAGTCGTCTATTATTAGAATTCTAAAAAAAGAAAAGTTCCACCCGTATCACTTCACTCTTGTTCAATTTGCTTCCAAGAGATCTCCCACGACGGTTACAGTTCAGCCAACGTCTTCTCAACAAGCATAATGGTGACCGAAATTTTATTAAGAATGTTATGTTCACCGATGAAGCGACTTTTACCAGACGAGGGGTATTTAATTGGAGAAACAACCATTATTGGGAAGAAACAAATTCGCATGCTCTGAAAGAAAGACATTTCCAGCATGAGTTTAAATTTAAATAGAGATTCTTATTTATTTTTTGCAAAATACTTTTAGCTATATTTTGGATAATCTGACACTAGCTGTAACAAATAAAATGTGGTTTATGCAGAATGGAGCTCGACCTCATTTCCCTTTAGTTGTTAGAAATCATCTAAGTGACATATTTCCTCAACGATGGATCGGCAGAGGAAGTGATTTTGAATGGACACCAAGAAGTCCTGATTATAACCCGCTTGATTTTTATGTTTGGGGACATATGAAGTCCTTAGTTTATGCCAATGAAATTAACTCGAGAGACGAACTCTGGAGGAAAATACAAAATGCGACTAACTTTATAAGGAGATAGAATAATATGTTCTTCGAAGTTCGAAAGTCCTTTATTAAAAGAATTAGAAAAGGCATAGAAGTCGGAGGAGGCGACGTAGAACATTTAATTTGAGTTTGATCTTTTTATGTTACATTGTTTTTAATTATGCTTTATCGTCGAAATAAAAACCTTAAGATACAAGTTTTTTTATTGTCCGTTACTTGAAATACCCTTCCGATACTCTGAACTGTTCAATTGCGTTTTTATCGAAAACGAATGAGAATATCGTGTTTGAACAAGAGTACCAATATTACGTAGAAATGATGTTTATGTCATATTTTTTTATTAAAAATCACTAAAAAGTTTCGTCAAAAAAAGTTACGTCAATTTCATCATCAGAAATCTTTCACGAGGCTCTCCCTGTGACAAGTCAAATAATAAATAAAATAATATAGCCTGTATAAAATTATGCCTCTGTGCCGATTTTGATAACAATCGATAAATATACAGACATTATTAGCAAAAAATGAAAAAAAAATTTCAACTTTAACGCCCTTTATCTTTTTCCACAGCAATATTTTATTGAGGTATATTTGGTCTTATGGCCATATTTTGGTCCAAACAATCTACCCTTAGCCTATGTCCCAATAGTTATGAATCACCCTGTATAATATACGGAAAGCTGAAAAAATATGCGAACAAGAAACGATCAAGATGTTTACCAGAAATGTCTAGAAGTGAAGTAACAATTACAATGAATTTAGTTTTATTAAAAAATAATTGCTGATCGGGTAATCTTCGGTTATCTCATCATTCGCCATATTCGTAGTTTCTGAGCATATAACTCACGTTAATAACTACTCGAGAAAGTCCATCGCAATTAGAATTTAAAGTATCTTTTTTGTATATTATTTCGTAGTTAAATTCTTCTAGTCGGAATCTCCAGCGAATTAATTTCGAATTCGGTTCTCTGAGATTAAATAACCAAATTAAAGTACGATGGTCAGAATATATTTTAAATTGTTCAACGTAGAGATATGGTCTAAATAGTCCAGGAGGAATCGGCGCATGAGTACCGAAAACTATTCCACCTCAATTTTTTTATGCGATCCTCTTTGAATTACCCTACTGATAATATAAATGCATGTTGCCATGGGGCAACCTAGTGCCATATTGTTTAAACCGAAATTGTTTAAACAATTGGAAGGAATTGTTATTTTTCAACCGGACAAATTTTTTTATATTCTTTATTGAAATACAAATAAAAAAGGTCCTATGACTTTTCACGATAAAGTTAATATTTTTAGAGATATGAATTTTTAAAGGTTCGAAAAATCTCAAATTTGAGTACTTTTGACCCATGAAAAATATATTAAAAAAATAAAATAAAATATAAATAATAATTTTTTTAAATTTTTTATACAATAGTTAATAATATTCTTATATATTATTTATCATTTATCTAAGAAACCATTAACTTCATCAAGATTGGTAAAGAGAGCAATGTTATTAATAATTAAATTGTCTACAATTTGTTTTTAACAAAAGTAATTTAAGTATGAATCGGAACATTTAATTAAAATTACTTTTTTGTTATTATCATAGTAATTTATGCATTTTTATCAACAATAATAAGATATAATGGTATTTGAAAAATTATTGGAATCACAATTATATATAAATAACTAGCTGACCCGGCCACGCGTTGCTGTGGCTAAAGTTTTTGTTATATTACATTATAGTAAACAATCTAAGAGGAACAATAAGAGAACATCAGTCACGGAGTCCACTATGCTTTTTCACACAGATGGTATTTGTAAAAAAATATGGTGATCTCCTTATTTGACTTTCTACTACTATAACCCTTTAGTACAATGAAATTATTTACGAACAAAGACGAAAATGTTGATGTTGGTATACAAATTCACTGGATTGAGATTTGAAGGGGAAGTACGTTGGACACAATTAATTAAAATGTTCTTACACTTGATATTAAGCAGAAATCAATAGGTACAAAATAAAAATTTATCAGATTTATTATTTCCATTTAATTTTATAACAAATATAAGTATATTACAGTATAATACAGTAAATAACATGTGACGCTTAAACTCATGAATGAGGTAGGCAAGGCAGACAGCCTTAAACTTTTAAACATTAATATCTATTTTTTTGAATTATAAATACTTTCAATTTCAATTTAATTTAACACCAATCGGTGCACAATGTTTTTGGTTAACCTGTCTTTAGCTAACACAAATAGATTCGACGGTTTCCGAACACGTGAACACGCAACATATAGTTGCCCATGAGAAAAACATGGATTTTCCAAATCTAAACCACAAATGGACATTGTTTGACCTTGAGATTTATTTATAGACATGGCGAAAGCTAAACGAATTGGAAACCGCAGCCTTTTGAAGGGTATGGTAGAATCTGATGGTATCATCGGAATACGTGGCAGCAGGACCACTTTTCCTTTAAACTTACCAGCCAAAATGGTTGCTTCAAGAATGTTTCCGGTGATCTTTTTGATGACCAAATGTGTACCGTTACATAATTGAGGTGAATTCAAATTACGGAGGAGAAAACTTGTTATCATAGCACATTGAAATAATAAGTGCTAAATATTTTTTAATAGAGGTTAAATAAAAACAATAAAAAAAAATATTTGTACAACTATTGAAAAAGTGTAGGAAATTGTGTATCATTTTTGCATTGACATTTTATTTGAACTTTATAATTATGTGATAATACTTACATACATATATTCAAATTAAATTATAAAGTTTTGATCAATGAAGCACAAATAAGTAAAAAACAGGATTAATTTCACTGTATTATCTTCATTATAATATGAATTCAATTTCCACTTCAGTCTAAGTAACACGTGGCCGGCTATGCTAACACCAAAAATTTAAAAAGTGGAAATAATTGAATTATACGGTATTTCGTTTTAATAATTCACTACAAAATAAATTTAATTAATTTTATAGCGTCAACAACACGTGGTAATTATGCTGTTAAAATGTAGCTTATATGACACGTTCGTAGATTTACCATAGCAGCGCCATCTATTGATTACTTACTCAACCCAGTCGAAAGGTATCGACATCTGTTAGAATCATTTGGAGTTAACAGATAATTGTGAATAGTGACTAATAACAGACAAATAATTAGCAATAAATTAAAATTGCGACTATAATTTGAGATTTAAACTATCCTATCTCTCAAGTTGGATCGAACTGCACATGGTGTGCGAATTTTATTATAATCGGTTAAGTGGTTTAGGAGTCCATTGAGGACAAACATTGTGACACGAGATTTATATATATTTAGATAAGCTTTTGCTCAAAACATACATTTGGATAAATAATGCATTGAATCCGGAATTAAAAGCATTTGATTTTTTCGAATTGCGGATATAAACTAGAGAATGATACTTAGCTAATACCTTTATTTATAAACAAAAGCCCATTTCCAACTGATCAAAATCTAATGCTTTACATTCCGGATTCAATGCATTTGTCCAAATGTATGTTTTGAGCAAAAGCTTATTATTTATATATAATTGTGATTCCAAAAATGTTTCAAATACTATTATATATTATTATTGTAGATAAAAATGCATAAATCACTATGATAATAACAAAAATGTTCCGATTCATACTTAAATTACTTTTGTTAAAAACAAATTGTAGACAATTTAATTATTAATAACATTGCTCTCTTTACCAATCTTGATAAAGTTAATGGTTTTTAAGATAAATGATAAATATTGATTCAGGACACAGAGAGGCTGATGCAGCGCATGAGTCAGAGAGAGACGGCGATACTTAAAGGTAGCGACGCATACTTGTGAGCGCGCGAAATTAACAATTAAAAAACAGGTATAAACAATAAAATTTTCTTAAATCTCTATTAAGAATATTATTAACTATTGTATAAAGAATTTAAAAAAATCATTATTTATATTTTATTATATTTTTTTAATATATTTTTCATGGGTCAAAAGTACCCAAATTTGAAATTTTTCGAACCTTTAAAAATTCATATCTCTAAAAATATTAACTTTATCGTGAAAAGTCATAGTACCTTTTTTATTTATATTTCAATAACGAATACAAAAAAAATTGTCCGGTTGAAAAATAACAATTTCTTCCAGTTGTTTAAACAATTTCGGTTTAAACAATATGGCACTAGGTTGCCCCATAGCAACATGCATTTATATCATCAGTAGGGTAATTCAAAGAGGATCTCATAAAAAATTGAGGTGGAATAGTTTTCGGTACTCATGCGCCGATTCCTCCTGGACTAAAAGTACTTACAAGCCCATACAAGTACGTTTGAAACATTCGTGGTTGAGAAAAACGGCTTAGAAAAATCTGAGAACGTATGGGTGAACTAATTTTTACAAGTGTATAATTTTTATAAGTTATTTTTTATACATATAGTTATCGGTTTAATTGATTATCTTTAATGTTTCGTCTATAATAGCCAAATAGTCCCAAAACGCTTTTAATTTCCTTTTGAAATTTTGGTATTGGATAATTTTTTATTGCACTTATCGGGATTTGGCTTTACTCCGTCTGGTGTAATAACATGTCCTACATAAGCGACTTCTTTCGAAGAAAGTCTAATTTATCGATTTGGATTTTAAAATTTGATTGTAGTAAGCGGTCAAAAACTCTTTTAAGCTTTTCTACGTGTTATTACTAGGATATCGAGTAAATTACAATGTCTTCTAACTATATTAAGCATATTTCGTTATTTAAATCTCGTGAAATGTTATCCATAACTATTTGGAATGGAGAAGAGGGTGAACGTATTTCCATTAGCATACGTCTATATTCCCAATGTCCGTTTTGAGTTGAAATGCTGTCTTTGGAATGTCGTCTTTATGCATTTGGATTTGATAGAATCCGCTAGCTAGGTTAAAAGTACTAAAATATTCACTATTCCTTAATTTATCTAATATTTCGGCAATGTTTGGTAAGGGGTAATTATCAGGAATTTTTTTTCAGTTTGCGGTAGTCTATTACTAAACGAAGTTTCTTTTTATTTCATTATTCTGTTTTTTGGGTCCGATCCAAATGGTAAATGAGTTAAGAGAAATGGAAGGTTTGATAATACATTGGTTAATCATTTTGTTTATTTGTGTTCCAACTTCTTCTAAATAAATTTCGTGGTAACGGTATATCTTTGTAAATATGGGGATATCGTCTGTTTTATTTGATTAGTGAAAGAGAACGTTATCTTACCATAAAAAATGTCATGATATTCATAACATAATTTTATAATAACTTCTTTTTCCTCAGGATTATAATTATGTACATCAATGTTTTTGAAATTTGTTTTAAAAATACGATCCGACTAATTTTTTTATCCGTTTCCATTTTTTCTAGGCAATTAAAATCGTTAATATTTAATGTCTATAAGTTCAAAAAATTAGAATTTTCGGATTTAGTGTTAGAATTAATAATTGTGGTAAGAGTAAAGTGATTTTCAACGATAACTATAGCGTATTTTAATATTTAGCATTTTAAATATTTGAGATTTCATTCTCACTTTCGTAAATTGTTGGAATGTTCACAAATGGAGCGACAATAAATGTTGAGTTCAAATCTATTGATTTAATTGTTTCAATAAATCAATACTTATTAATCCGTCATATTTATCGCTAAAATTAAAGGGATAAATATGTGATATTCTGAAACTCTAATAATTTTGAAAATTGGTATGTTTATTATTACCACCTCATGGTATATTATGTTATGCGCATTTTGTATTTGAAAATCTTTTTTCAGAATTTAATTTGGATAAAATTGATAAGCTAAATCAGGTTTAATTAAAGTACAAGTACTACCTATTCAAGTGTTTTAAATGAAACCCAATGTTTCTAGCTAATTCCACAATATAATGAAAAATGCTGAAAATTCTAAAAAATTGACATTTGTTTCGATAACTAAATATCATCGTCAGAATGACAGAAGTTACATTTCATTTGATGCCTACCTGATGTTTAGTAGTTATTTTTGGCTAGACCAAGAAGTGATTGACTTAATATATGTTAATAGAAAAAAGAAGAAGATGTGATATTACAAATATTGAAGCTTAGATATTATTAGACCTATAGTGATATCCTGGATATAATTTTACCAATTAAGATCGGTACAACTGTGCAATGATATAGAAATCCAGGAAAACTATATCTGCTGATCTTAACAACTATCACTTAAGAAGACAGTTCAATAATGGAGAACTCCCTAGGTTTATCTGTTCATTGACGACTTCATATCAAGGAAATTCAGTTTTTGTTTCTTATCACAAATATGTAGTACTTCTAGTTCTGTGTTAGGTGTCAATGAATGATTGATGTCAAGTAGATGTTTTGCGTAATGGGATTTATCTGGTTGTTTTAATCTGTATGCTCGTAAGTGTTCACTGTATCGGATTTTAAAATTTCTAAGAGTCTGACTCAAATAGACAGTATTACATTCTGGACATTTGAGTTTATATATACCTGATTTCTTCAATGGTGGTATTTTTGTTTTTACATTTAACAATTTTGTACTTGCGTTACTTTCTGTTTTAAAGGAAATTGTTCTATTCGTTGCTAAAGATATTATCTTTAAAATATTATTAGAAATATTTCCTGCATATGTGATGGTTTTATAAGTTTATATTTCTTCAGTTTGTTTAGGAAATATTAGTTGTAATGCCACTTTTTCTTTTTTTTATTAATTAGCTTATTTATCATATGTAATGGATAACCGTTGGATGTTGCTATTTGTCTAATTGTATTATTCTCTCTATCAAAATTACATTTGTTCATAGGAACTGAAAATGCTCTATGTATCATTGAATTATATGCCGCTAGTTTATATGACATGGGGAGTTCTCCACTATAACACTGTCTTCTTAAGTGATAATTATAAAGATCAGCAGATATAGTTTTTCTGGTTTTCTATATCATTGCACAGTTATACTGATCTTAATTGGAAAAATATCCCCATAGGGCTAATAATATCTTAGCTTCAATATTTGTAATATCACATCTTCTCATTTTTTCTATTAAGATATAATAAGTCTATCACAAGGTAGGTCACTTCTTGGTCTAGCCAAAAATAACTACTAAATATCAGGTAGGCATCAAATGAAATGTAACTTCTGTCATTCTGACGATGATATTCAGTTATCGAAACAATTGTCATTTTTTTAGAATCTTCAACATTTTTCATTATATTGTGGAATTAGCTAGAAACATTGAGTTTCATTTAAAACACTAATATGAGTAGATTCAACGAAGTAAGGGTCGAGACAGTTAATTTCACTACCTATATAGATTAAAAAATTTGCTTTTAGTTTTGGGATATAAATGTGTGGTAAACTTGCTCTGGATATATTTAAAGTTATTAGATGGGGTTGTTCTGTGACGCTTCTGGTTGAAAACTTTCATTAGAGCCTTGAGAAATTGGTAAGGATCATAGAATTGAATTGAATTATCGTATCCTGGGTATATTCGATCGGTTTCATGTGGACCAAAATAATCAGGATATTGGACATCATGGGTTTGGTACGAAGTTTGTCTTTGTATTTGATTTTCTAACGGGTTATCATATTCATAATTTGGATGATTTACATCCTGTGCAAATAATTCTGTGGATGTATATTTTCTCTGAGGTGCTAACATTGTATTACCTGATTTTGCTGTAAGTTTATATGGTTTGCTGAGATTTAGTTGATGCCTGGTTTGATTTGAGGATGCTTTTAATATCTAGCTTTGCCTGGGTTGATTGGAAAATGGTTTTCTTCGAGCTTGGACTTGAGGATTTTGAATGAAAAGACGATTGAAATTATTAAAATTTAGTTGGGGCTGCCAAAATTGATTATTAATAACACCTGGATGTGAATGTCGATTAATTGAAATAGTGGTTTGAGAAGGTGGCGAATTGCTATTTTAGAAAAAATTGGGATGATGGTTAGTTTGTCTGGATGGAGTCATTCTCGGTATTTGTAAGATTATTTATTTAGAGCAGTGGTTCCCAACCTTTTCTGGACCACCGCCCCTTATACAGGAGAACAAAAATTTCACCGCCCCCTCCCCCCAGTCACTGGTTAGTCCAAAGTAGTTAATGTTATTTGAATATCATCTGTACCGTCCCAATTGATCTGTATTTAGCTTTAATTTCAGTTAATGTCTAAATTTTATTTTAGAGGAATGATGGAGTAGAAATTTATTAAACGACTACCAAATGTACAATAACATTGTTTATTAAACTTTTAAATATAAACACAGGATCAATAAGAAATACAATCACAATAGAAATATGAAATGAAAGACACGATAAGAAATACAAAATTAATAATAAAGAAAAAATCAATGAGACGGTTGAGGCTGGTGGAGTGTTACCAGTTTGTTAATATCGGGTTCCAATTTCGTTAACATCAATCGCAGATCGCCACGTTCAGTGATGCTACACATCTGTTCCTCTTCTTTGACAGCAAATCAGTTACTGCGCTGAATGCACGCTCAGCCATATAGGACGAAGGAAATGCAATTAACAACTTCTGTACTATTGTCCCCAATCCAGGATAGAGAACTGGTATTGGTTTTTGAAGCCAGAACTCTTGATATCTACGTTTGAATTTTCTTTTCAGTTCTTCGTTAGTTGTGAGTTCTAATAGCTCCTCTTCCAAATTTGATGAGCCTTCAGTATCTGTGTTTGCGAAAGGATCTATAACCCAACTTGGTATTTCCATGTTTAAAATATCTTGGAAACGCTCTGTAAAATCAACATGAAGAACTTCCAAGTGGTGGCAGTAAGTAAGTAAATCTTCCGGTTTTGCAGACACTGTTGATAATGTGGGAAAATGGTTGTACACACTTCTACCAAGCTTTCTTTTGAATATAAGAAGTTTTCCTGCAAATGCAGCTATGACGTTTTTAGTTTTAATTAAATTTAAATCATCACCTTGCAATTCTAGATTAACTTGATTTAATATTTTAAACAGGTCCGTCAAATAAGCTATGTCATTTTTTGACTTAATCATGTTTTCGCGCAATTGTTCGTTTTCTTCAAGAAATTCCAACACTGAGTCAAATAGATTGAAAAAACGATTCAGACAAACACCTTTAGAGAGCCAACGTACTTCTGTGTGCAGCAGCAAGCGATTGTACTCTTCATCATTTTCATTGCAAAGCTTATGAAACAAACGGTCATTCAATGAATTGCTTTTAATGATATTGATTGCTTTAATAACGTTATTGAGGGACGCATGCAGACGTTCATTTGATTTTTTTGCAACCAAATGCTGACGGTGAATAATACAATGTACAGGGAGTGCATTTGGCACTTATTTTCTCAAATGTGCTATAAAACCCTTATGACGCCCGGTCATTGCTGGAGCACCATCAGTAGCAGCAGACATAATATTGCTAATAGGAATTCCTTTCTCTTGAAAAAATTCTTGCACGATATTAAATATAGAATCTCCCTTTGTATCAGATTCCAAATTCGTAGCAAATAATAACTCTTGATGAATTTTTTCTTCTTTTATAAATCGTATGTATGATAAGAGTAGAGTTTCGTTACTTGGTAGAGTTGATTCATCGAGTTGAATGGAAAATTTGCAAGTCTTTAGGTAATCGTATAATGATATTTCAATGTCATTTGCCATTTCATCTATTCTTCTTTGCACTGAATTATTACTGAGAGGAATTTTTTTAATGATATCAAATGGTGTCTTATGATGGAGAACAGTTTTTAATATCACTTCGACTGCCGGCAAAATTAGTTCCTCGCCAATGGTGTGTGGTTTTCCTGACTTTGCGATTAACAATGAAACGTTATATGAGGCTCGTAGCCCATCATCGTTTCGTTTAGAAGACGATGCAAAAAGGTTTGATATAGTTGGCTGTTTTAAATATTGTTTTTCGAGTTCTTGAAAATAGAATATATCTTTGTTCTTCTTATCAGGATGCATTTTATGTAAATGCTTTTGTAGCTTAGAAGGTTTCATAACTTCATTTGAAAAAACTTTTCGGCAAATTAAACACATAGGTAATGATTTGTTTGTAGAAGATTCCGCAAATCCATATTTTAAACATTCAATACTGTATTGCCGGCATTTCTTTTTTAATTTAGAAGTAGATTCAGCCATTTTCATACAAAAATTAAATTCTCAATAGATTTATAGATAGTAATGTTTATAAAATTATACACCACTCACGATTATTTACTACGGCAGAGCTTATGATTCACGACTATATATCGCGGCCAAGCACATACAACTAACTAACAAAAAATTCGTAGAGCTGTTGCTTTTATACGTTTCATTTCGTGCATGATTCAACTTGTCTGTGTGCGAACATGTCGAAACATGTTATTTTGTATGAACATCGCGCGTTCGCTTATCAACGTGCGAGGACAAGTCATATACTTCTATTCTGAACTGAAAGAAATTATTATAATTATTAGTATTATTGTTAATGCTAATTTAAAACTGCTTATTAACCCTTATTAAATCATTTATATTTCACCATTCCTCTTGACTGCTTATTATTTGCTTCTAAATCCGCTACCGCCCCCACCTAAAAGGCTGCAGCGCCCACAGGGGGGCGGTATCGCCCCCCTTGGGAACCAATGATTTAGAGTATCAGTATCTATTCTGACTATACATAAAATGTTCTTCATCTATAACTAAAGACATTGCTACTTTTAAACCATCTGGGCTTCGTTCAATTTTGAACTTACTGAGCTGTCCTGACATCGCACACCATTGTATGGTGCTTAATTTTTTAATGGTCTCAAAACAATTAAATCTTGTACTAATCAATCTATATTTCTTTGATCTCCGAAAAAGATGCTTAATTATTATCATCTGATTCTGATTCAACGCTATCTTCGGAATCAGACTGCGAAAGTCAGGATCTTTAAATGGGTCATTATAATCAGCATGAAAATTCGTTAAAGTGGGTGTAGCTTGCAAAGTTGAATCTTCACTCTCGGTGGTTTGCAGCTTCACTGGTTCTAAGTTAGTATATTTAGCATCTGTCTTTTCACTGGTACACCCTCCTTCATCAGAGCTGGGATGTATGGTTTCCATTGTCTGCAACATTTGCAATATTTTCTTACTACGCGTTCCCATGTTTTTTATATCTTTTTGATAATTCGAGTATAAGAGAAACTTCATTATAACATTGTTTACAGTGTTATTATGGAATCTCTTTGAACACTTTTTTAGCAGTTTTTGGTGTCACATATTTGGCTATTGCATCTTTTTATATTTTTAAAAGTGAACAGCACTTGCTGATAGGAACCAGCTCGCTTCACTTAGTTTAAACCCAGAAACTAAGAATTGTTGTGGGGCATGTCGCAATAAGATCGTGCAGTTGCTAGACTTGTTGTATTAAGTACTTTTTGCCTTACCAAGCTTAGTTACTGCAATATGTATAGAGTACCAAACCAATGGATGAAATCTGACTGGTTTCGAGCTTTTTAAGGTATACTTATAAGGAGCCTATAGAATGATGAAATTCGAAAATGATAAAAATTGGAGATACTGCCTTCTTGCTTAGGAGGGTAGAATATTGCATAATATACAGGGTGTCCCAAATAAGAGTGACTGATTTTAAACATAAATGCCCAGCTTATTAATTGCTCCAAAGAGATGGGGTTTTCACTAGTTTCACTAGTTTATCAAAGAGATTTTTTTAGGCTTGGCTGACATTTCATCTCATCAACACAGGATGTTTTACTAATGTTGGTCAAATTCAAAGGGGAAAATATTGATTATTTTAAATGGAACACCCTATAATTTTTGATCTCATTCGAACGAGCAATCATTCTCCTTTCCAAAAATCTATGGTTTTTCATCTTTTGTTTCATTAACAACAAAGATATTCGAGGTTTCATGTAGTAGTTCATTTTTAATTAGTAATTTTATATGAACGTATTTTGATGCCTAAAATCATCTCATGCTGTGACCGTTTAACACATAACAAAATCATTTAAGTCGGTTTCATGTAGTATGCATTTTTAATTACGTAAATAATTGCCAACAAATCTGACAAACAGTTTATTTAGTAAGAAAAAATATAATTACTTTATTCAATACATATACAGAACGAAGAACAAAAAAGTTACAATAAATTCTGCATATGCCTACCCTCTTCGTTTATGCATAACTGTAAGCGAAATTTTAAATTTTCAAATGTATTTTCTAACATTTCTTGCGGAATGTTTTCAATAATGTTCCTGATATTATTTTTTAGTTCTGCTAAATTGTTAGGCTTAGGTTTTGTAGCACCTATCCTTCACATATCCCCAGAGAAAAAAATCTGGGACAGTTAATTCAGGAGACCGCGGTGCCCATTCAATCGGTCCAGCTCGACCTATCCACTTATCATTAAAAAACGTTTTTAATGAATCTCGTGCTATTAACGAATAATGTGGCGGTGCACCGTCTTGTTGAAAGTAAACGTCGTCGCTAATTCCATCTTGAACTAGTTGCGGATAAAAAAAGTTTCCAACATATCCTTGTAATTAGTACCCGTCACTGTTGGTTCCGAAAAGAAAAAAGGACCATATATTTTTCGCCGAGATAATGCACACCAAACGTTTACTTTTGGACTATCTCTCTGAAATTCATTAAAATAAATTGGTTTCTGAGATCCCCATATTCTACAATTATGTTTGTTACACATGCCATTAATGTGAAACGTTGCTTCATCAGACATAATTAATAATGAATTGGGTTCGTTTCTTAATAAGTCAAGTAAAGTCTCACATACCTTTACACGTTTTTCGTAATCTGACTCGTACAATTTTTGATAAGTATGAATTTTGTATGGAGTTAGTTTTAAAATTTTAAGACATCTTTGAACGTCACTCTTGCTAAGCTCTAAAATTCCAGCAATTTTTCTAATTGAAATGTTATGATCGTTATCATGTAGCACTTCATTAATTGACATCAACTTGTTTAAAAGACCATCATTATTTTTTGGTTTTTTTAAGTGTGCAATGCAACCAGTTTCGATAAATTGTACATACCATTTTTTAATAATATTCACTGACGGCGGATTTTTCATAAATTTCCTTCTGAATATCCTCCTTGTTTGAATTATTGATTTCGTTTCTGCATAAATTATTACAGTTTGAGCTTTTTCACTCACTGTATAGATCATTTCGAAGCCGACTTATGACTTAACAAAATTACTATTGTCAAAATTGCTGATTTTAGGCATCAAAACACGTTCATATAAAACTACTAATTAAAAATGTACTACTACATGAAACCTCAGATATCTGTGTTGTTAATGAAACAAAAGATAGAAAACTATACATTTTTGGAAAGGAGAATGATTGTTCTTTCGAATGAGATTAAAAATTATAGGGTGTTCCATTTAAAATAATACATATTTTCCCCTTTGAATTTGACCAACATTAGTAAAACATCCTGTGTTGATGAGCTGAAATGCCAGCCCAGCCTAAAAAAATCTCTTTGATAAGCTAGTGAAATTAGTGGAAACCTCATCTCTTCGGAGCAATTAATAAGCTGGGCATTTATGTTTAAAATCAGTCACTCCTATTTGGGACACCCTGTATTTGCCATAACTAATTCTTTGTTATTAGTAATATTTTGTACAAAATTGAGTCCTAAATATTGATTAAGTCACTTCATTTGGTATATCAGTTTCAGTTGAAATCCCCATTAATAGGTTTCCTACTGTTCCTACTGTTTTGGTATTGTGGTTTATTTATTATTTATATAAAACCACATTTATTATTCGTAGAATACCCCTCTCTATTAACAATAGAATGACAAGCCGTTATTAGTGAGCAATATCCTTGAGAGACAATAGATATTGATTTCTCTTTTGTCGTTCCCCGAGGTAATTATTTTCCAATAGGACATAATACATAATTTAATAGCATAATACTACTAATTTGCAGAATGAAATCGGAAGAATTCTTTGATAGGTATCTCACGAAAAGAGAATGAATTGGTTTATCCCATCGAATGATAACTAATATACGTAGAAGGAAAAAGTGGATAAAATTAGATAAATTTTATGTTGAATTTCACATATAAAGCTGAACAGTTGTTTTCACCAAGAAACTTGCTTTTTCTGTAAAGAGTAATTTGTCTGTTTAAAAAGTAGGGCCTTTTCTGGAAGACATGTGTTTTGATGAAAAGTTTCATATTATAATGTATTGATATATTACTAGTTGTAAAGAAGCTGCCATTTTTATTTGCACAATGGACAACGATGAAAAGTGACATACTGATAGACTGCATTGTAATAAACGCGAATACCAAATAGAAAAATTTAAATTAGTAACATCGATCCATGACCCACTTTTTGTTTAGAAAAATGATACAAAACCATAACTGCTTTGAAACAAATAAAACATTTTACTAGATCAAAATGAAATAATTGTTTTGTATACAACTAGTTAATAACGGAAAATTGATGCCGCTTCAAAACAAAAAAAGGATTTTTGCAATTCAACAAAAAAAAAACCAAATTTAATTCGAGGGGGATAGTAAAAAACAAGTACGGAGCAGTAAGAGCGACAGACAGTGTCGGGGCGACAAACGCGAAGGGAAAAATCCTTTCCCTGTCACGGTAACGGGTATCAGTTTTCTTGGTGTTAGCGGCTTCAGAGGAAGAAGTTTTTCTCCGTTGTGTCAGGGTGTAAAAGGAATACTTAGATATCCTTGCCGGTGAACACTGTTCCCCGTCGGTGACACAAAACGGGAAAACTCGCCCTATACGCGAAGTTAAACATAGCTCGATACCGGTTACTAGCGTTACCCGCGGTTTCTAGAAAAATAGTGAAAACAGTTTTTCAACGCGGTAAGTTTCTAAACAAGTTGAGATTTAAGTTTTTTTCTTGAGGGGAAATTTATTCATTTTTATTATTGTACGCTGGTTCTAAACTTTCTATTTATAACAGTATATTTATTTTATTATTTATTCTTTCATGGGGATTTGACAAGTTGGCAGGGTTCAATTAGGTACTGCAGGTCCAGGCTCACAATTTGGGCACCGCTTGTTATATAAGATATGAGTTTATCGTGTGTGATGACCGAGTAAGATTTTCTCTAAAATTGTAGGAACATTTCACTTTCTTTAGGGTGCATATAACCGACAGGAGCTGGGCACTATTTATTTGATTATTATTTTACGCCACATAATTCGCTTCCACCTCGTAGATGGAAAATAAACAGAGGGTTAAATCGAGATTTATTTGTACCGACTAACACGGGACCGGAGCGTATGATTTTGTCTCTTCTTAAAGTCCTATTTCCAGTGAAATTTCGCTACGATAAATAAAAGCTAATTATTTCAGACGTGGTTAGGTAACTTCATTCATATTAAGTGAAATAAATAAACATTATAGGTTATTCAAAGACCTGAAAATTTGCAACCCGGCACTTACGCACTGAACGGGATTGTCGATAAACCTTTATTACTCATAGATCAGCAGAATTCCTTTTAACGACTCTGATTTCACTTTCTGTTTATACAGGGGGCAATGACTCGAAACCACAGTCGTTTTGTATAGTATTGTTTTAAGAGCAAAATAAGTGTTTCTCGCGACGAGGCAGGGAAATAAGGGTTAAATCATACGTCCCTCGCACACGTTAAACATATTAAATGATAAGTGGGTAATAATTTTGTTGTATTTCATGGTGAGAGATATTATATTTGTTTGTTGTTAGTGATATGTTATACAGCGAAAGATTTAGTAGGTACAATTTATAGATAAGTGTTTAGTTACTTTATAGTGGGGAAATTCAATAATTTGTTCTGATATTGGGATTTTATATATATATATATATATATATATATATATATTCCTTTCATTGTTCTTGGGCATCAGGTTAATCATAAATAATGTATCAAACTATATTTTTACTTAACGTTTCTCTCCCGAGTTCAAAGCATTTTCAAAAATGTTTACATTGATGTTAAAATAATAAATTGAAAACGATTGAACTATTAAAATTAAATGTACACATAGAGACGACAGAAACTGGTAACTAATAAAACAATTTCAAAAAAAATAAAATCGAAAGTACCTGCCTTAGAAACAACGGTTTACAATATACCAGGGACATTCAATGAGTTGATGTTATTATTATAATAAATTATAATATATCTGGCTTAGATTTTTGATATCTTGTTTATCATTTACTGCATTGTTCTCCTTTTTTATATGTATCATTCCTTTTATTGTTAGTTTTTTGTAATTAGAATCTTGGTTTATTATTTTAGTATTATTAAAGTAAAATTTATGTTTTTCATTTTTCACATGTTTATGAAGCGCAGTGGAGGCGTTTTTTGTATATTTATGGCCATTAAGTCTATTTTCAAGATGTTGGGTTGTCATACCTATATATTTTTTGGGACAGTCTAAACATGGTATAGAATATATGACGTTAGATTTTTTTGAATCATTTATTTGACTTTTTAATTTGGAGAACAATGGTGATAGAGTATTTTGTGCCCTATGACAAACTTTTGAGAGTTGATTTGTGTATGGCATTGCGATGTATGTAAGAGGGGCTAGTGTATTGGTTTGTGTTGGTTGGATTTGACTATTGTAAAATTTATATGTGCGTTGTTTAATAATTCTGTCAATATGTTTGGAAGGATAGTGATTGTTTTGTAATATTGTTTTTGTTTGATATAAAATTTCTGGACGATATTCAGGTGATGTGAGTGTAATGGCTGTTTCTACTAATCCTATGATTACGCTGTTTTTTTGGGAATTAGGAAGGTGGGAGTGGTAATTCAAGTAGCGACCTGATGATGTTTCTTTAATAAAATGTTTTGTTGTAATTTTATTTTCTCTAGTTTTAATAAGTGTCATGTCCAGAAAATGTATGGTATTGTTTTGTTCTGTTTCTATTGTCAATTGAAGCTTTGGATGAAAATTATTGAAAACAGTCAATATATGATTTATTTGATTGGATGGAACGGCAGCTAAGCAATCATCAACGTATCTTTTAAAAAATAATATATCGAAATTTATTTGATTAAGCCCATTTTCTTCAAGGTATTCCATTACAATTTGTGCAAGGGTTGATGAAATTGGTGAACCCATAGTGCACCCATTGGGTTGTTCAAAAAAATCCTTTTTATATTGAAAAAAATTATTGTTTTGGATTAGCATTATTCCTTCTATGAATTCTTCATATGTGAGAGTTGTGTGTTCTTTTAATAATCTCCATTTATGTTTCAATATATGGGTTATTAGTTCGTTTGGAATGTTGGTATACATTGAGACCACGTCTAGAGAAATAATGCTATAATTGTTTGGTATTTCAACAGTGTCTAAAACGTGTTTAATTGTAACCGAATCTTTTATATAGAATTCATTCTTGATGATTATTTGTTAGAGACAGCTTGATAAATATTTAGACAGTTTGTAAAAGGGAGACTGAACATAAGAAACTATTGGCCGTAATGGTATGTCAGGTTTATGTAATTTAGGTAAACCGTAAATTCTTGGTGGTATGGCATTATGTGTTTGTAATTGCTTAGCTTCCGTTGCACTAATTTATTGATTATCTAAAAGTTTTTTAACAAATTTATTATTTTTTTCTTGAAAGGACTTTGTCTGATCAGATTTTATTTTTTGATATTCATTTGTATTATTTAATATTTCATTTATTTTTGTTTCATAATCTGTAGTTTTCATTATGACAGTTTTATTACTTTTATCAGGTTGTAGTACCGTGATCTGAGGGTGATTTTTAATGAAATGTTTAGTTTTTTTAATTTTTTTTTGTATATCTTTCTGTATTATATTGTTGGTTTTACCTTTGTAATGACGAAGTTTAGTTTTGTGGTTAGTAATAGCATTAACAGCTTCGGCTCTAATAATATTTTGTGTGTGTTCAGGTTGATTTGCAATCGCGGTTTCAATGCATGCAATATACTCTGTGCAGGGTAGCTCATTTTCCGTATTGTATGGGATCGCAAAATTTCTACCCAACGCAGGAATATCTGTATTTGATAGATTTTGAATCGATTTTGTTGTGTTAATTTCAACATCTTCGCATGTGGTTTGTGCAATTAATTTATTAAGTTTGTTTTTATTTTTATATTTAATTCTATTAAACTGTTTTTCATATTTATCTTTCTCCAATTTTAAAAATTGTTCAAGGATATTCTCAGGAATAATATTAATTATTTTTATAGTTTCATTTGTAATTAAAGAATTCAATAGTTTTATGTTTTGTATTGTATCAGAAATACTTAAATTTATAATTTTTAATTTAGTGTTATTTATAATATTGTTACAGAGATATATATACAGAGAAAGTTTTATTATATTTTTTATACAACTTTGTGGTTTCTCCATACTTTATTTATAATCCTACCCCAAATTTTCCCTAGAGTGTGTATACATAGTGGATACGAGGACGAACTAAAAGAACAATCCTGTCCTGGCAAAGGAAATCAAACCGTTTTAAGACCAGGCGTTCCCAGCCTAAATTGGACTGGATTTGCCTTACACGCTCGGCTGCATATGTATTAAAAAGGAATTGGTGACAGCAGTTGTTAGACTGGTGACAGCGGACCCGGTATAGAAGGGATCAAATTTATCACGGTTGAGGGCCAAATCATTACAATATGATGACCATAAGAGTGTATAACAAGGTCTTCATTTATTAATTTATTACAGCACCCTTGCTTTACCTGGTTGGTGATTACTCCGACATTGTTAGGACGCAGGTACAAAGGATAATTTCTAATTTATGAGGAGGCAGTTTCTGTGGTCTTTATGCATTTTTGTTGTATTTAATATTTACACAATGCTCCTTGTCATAAACACGGTATTTCAAATTCGCAAGTATACCATTGGGTGGGTAGAGTGCTTTGAGAATTCTCTGAAATATTTTTCTGCATTCAATGTCTCACTCTTTTCGTAATAGCAATGTTATCAATTCCAATTTTCTCTTTACTATAGCCAAACTTACACCAACTAATTTCATCAAAAATATTCTTCGATAACCAAAGATAATTCACCTTTGCGTGGCCTCGACTGTAGTACCAATAATAATATCAAATTTATAAGTCTCTCATAACACTCCTGTGAATTATTATTCCATTGAAAGGAACAAACAGACAAAAATATGTTATTTCCTAACTATCCGCTGATACCTGCACATACGCAGATTGCAGTGAATGTAAGGCGATGGAGACAGATAATGCTTCTAGTCACCATATTTTATTATACAGATAACTTTAAGTGTATTCATGTCGGACAAAAATAATACATTGTTATATTGCTGGTCTGCTACTACCGAAAAACTGATAAAAATCTGTTTTCTGTCTTCTTTTCAATAATTAGAAGAATAATAACTCACTGAATTCGTATTATAAATTTGTAAGTGACCCGATTAAATGTGTATGAAAATAATTTATTTTTCAGGTGAATGGAGTTTCTCTAATAGGCTTCACCAATCACCAAGCCGTCGAATTCTTACGTAACAGCGGTTTCAACGTGAAACTCAAATTAGAACGATACCTGCGTGGACCAAAGTATGAACAGTTGCAACAAGCAATCAAAGCAAACGAACTAAGACCTCCCTCTCCACCTTCGCCTACTTTAACTTCTTTACCGAAAGTGCCCTTGAGTATGGTGGTAAGTATTTTTGTTTATACAATTGACACATTTTTGGGCTTTGTTCCAGCTATGTGAACGTGCTTGAGATATGAAACAAATTTTGTTATAGATATAAAACTTCAAAAAAGAATTAATAAGAAGTGATAATTCATTTTTAATTGTAGTTAATTATTGAAATATTTGAAATTACGAGAATGAGTAAATAAAATATTCTAAGGTGTTGCTTCGTAAATGTCTAAATTAACACGACAGAGTCAACGTCTAGAATACACCCCCTGACGTCCGATACAGTCCACAATATTTTACCTTTATATTCTAGAAGCGTTGGTACAACGTGATGGTAGACGTCTAAAACGAGAACCACAAGAAACTTCTAGATATCAAAAATAGTTATTTAAATTAGACCAATCCGATTCGAAATGAATCAATTAAATGCGACTTTATGGAGATTGAAATCAATAAATTGATTCAATTTGTGATATCTATTGCTGTATTTTGATAGAGTAGAGATAAATTCAGTAAAAAGTTTTGATGTAAGTAAGTGTGGGGTTAAAATGATTCCGTTTTATCGGTTTATTCGGTTATTTTAAGTTTTCATGTACCAATCTGCTACTACAAAATTTAAAATTGTACTACAATATACTATAAACGATTTTGGATGAATTGAAGTAGTTTTCGTTTTTATCTGATGATGTTTTAATAGCAAATTTCATTTATTTTTCGGGTATTACAATTTCAAGTCCAAAAATAAAAATGCTATTACAACTACCTTCACTGTTTGTAGTAAATGTGAGCTTAAAATGATTTCTTTTATTAAGTCAGGATCTAGGCTCATACTGCTGCGAAAGATTGCTTAGAGATGATGTCTCTCATGACCTCATAATAAAATTCGTCTCCCTCCCTAGTTCAATTTAAGAATGGAAGTTACTATTAATCTGTTTTACCCAAAGCCTGACTGGTATTTCCCTATTTTATGTATATTGCAGGTTTATGAGCATGCTTATTAGCGTTGTAAACAATTTGTGTTATAAATTCAGCAACGATACATTTTTGTAGTTATTGCACTAACTAGAGGTCCCATCTATCAATATTGGAATATTAGTAGCCGATTTTCTTTCTACAAATACTAATCCATGAGTTAAACATATATATTTTTAATGACCGTAAATACTCAATTTCTTATATTTTCATGGGTTTCGGTCAGAAATAAAATCACTTGCTTATAGTGGTTACGTTTCGGTCTATTTTATTTAAACCATTTTCAAACCTTTCTAAACATGTTTTGAAAACACAATACATTTATTAAAATACATATAATTAAAAGATGTTTCTTTAAAACTTAATTGTTGATTATGCCTCCGTATAGGCTCGTCTACTACTTTACAGTAGTATTTCTTAAATTAAAAAAAAGACAATTAATGTACACAAAAACAAATAATACAAACAATGAACTATGTTGAAAATGATTAGAATGTATTTACAGAGTGTCCTAATTAAAATAAAATTAGAATTAGAAATCAATTTTTTAATTTTCAATAACTTGGTAAGGTGTAGATATTCGTTTATTATAGTAAGTTCGTATATATATAACTTAAGTTGTCTATGTCAGTTCTGAAATTGACTGAGTCAGGATTCTTCTTAATATTTATCATTTCTTTTATCAATCTTTTACTATTATTTTTTCTGTAGTTATTATTTCTACGAATTAAAAGAGTGATTTTCATCAAGTGAATGTTTTGATAGTGCAGTACATTCATTGCTATTTCTAACTGATTGCTGGTGTTGTTGAATTCTCTTATGTAAATATTGGCTAGTTTGACCTATGTAAGTACCATTGCAGTCTCAGAGTAATTTATTTTATATATTGAGTTTATTGTGTTCTTATTATCTGGTTCGAGCCTAGAAAAAAGCTTATTTCCTGTAATGTTATTTGGTTTATCAGCAATTTTAATATTAAATTGTGTTAGGCATTTTTTTAATGGTTTATTAATATCGGGAATGTACGAAAGTGAAATATATTTTGATGGATCACTTTGGCTATTAAATTTTAATTTGTTGTAATAGTTGTCAATTCTCTGTTTAATAATGGGCTCATAAAAATGTTTAGTATATTTATTTAAATCTAAGGTATTTTTGATTTTTTTAATATTATTAGGCCTGTGTTTTGGATGTGATAATTATACCGCTCTATCAGTGAGGCCAGTGACAACACTCTTCTTGTATTTTATGGGAGCGTATGAATTATAGTTTAAATATCGTTGAGACCATACCTTTTTTGTGAACCGATTTGTAGATATTCGACCGTTGTTATCATATTCTATATTCATATCTAAAAAATTAATAGAACGATTTTTGTCCATTTTTATGGCGAATTGTAATTTTTTATTGAAGTTGTTAAAACGCTTTAGAATATTTTCAGTCTGGTCAATTGGTACACAAAGCATACAGTCGTCGACGTATCTTTTGAAAAAAATTGGTTTTTCTGGTAACTCTGCTAAAACATTAGATTCTAAATATTCAAGTACTAAGTTTGCAAAAATTTGTTTATAGAAACAGTCACCAAATTGAAAATAGGTGGAATTCAAACACAATTCAACCGCCTCGCAAAATGCATCTAAGTCTAATGGATTCGTAGGAATGTTTGTGTATAAAGATACAACATCTAGTGAAATTATCCGGTGATTTGGAGGAATGATTTGCTTTTTAATAAAATTGCAAAATTCCCACGAATCTTTTATATGATATTCTGTTAGTCCAATTACAGATGATAGTGTATTAGATGAAAATTTTGATAACTTATAGGTAGGAGCATTAATGTTACTAACAATTGGTCGCAGTGGGATACCTTGGTTATGTAATTTGGGTAACCCATATATGAAAGGTGGAAGACCATTATGACAAATGATTTCCGATTTGGTCCTGAAATCTATTAAGTTACTTTTAAACCATTCCTTAGCCAAATTATTGATTTTAACTTGAATAGCATTTGTTGGGTCATTACCAAACCATTACAAAAATGCCTAACACCATTTAATATTAAAATTTCTGATAAACCAAATCACATTACAGGAAATAAGCTTTTTTCTAGACTCAAACCAGATAATAAGAACACATTAAACTCAATATATAAAATAAATTGCTCTGACTGCAATGGTACATAGGTCAAACTAGCCAATATTTACATAAGAGAATTCAACAACACCAGCAATCAGTTCGAAATAACAATGAATATACTGCACTATCAAAACATTCACTTGATGAAAATCACTCTTTTAATTTCAACAACGTAGAAATAATAACTACAGAAAAAAATAATAGTGAAAGATTGATAGAAGAAATGATAAATATTAAGAAGAATCCTGACTCAGTCAGTTTCAGAACTGACATAGACAACTTAAGTTGTATATATACGAACTTAATATTTATAAACGAATATCTACACCTTACCTAGTTATTAAAAATTAAAAAATAGATTTCTAATTCTAATTTTATTCTAATTAGGACACTCTGTAAATACATTCTAATCATTTTTAACATAGTTCATTGTTTGTATTTTT
Organism: Galeruca laticollis; assembly: GCA_963921935.1. Taxonomy (NCBI): domain Eukaryota; kingdom Metazoa; phylum Arthropoda; class Insecta; order Coleoptera; family Chrysomelidae; genus Galeruca; species Galeruca laticollis. The sequence continues at coordinate 7,237,203 of OY998176.1, read as the reverse complement.
TGTTTTTGTGTACATTGATTGTCTTTTTTTATTATTTAAGAAATACTACTGTACAGTAGTAGACGAGCCTCTACGGAGGCAAAAAGTAAGTTTTAGAGAAACATCTTTTAATTATATGTATTTTAATAAATGTATAGTGTTTTCAAAACAGTTTTAGAAAGGTTTGAAAATGGTTTAAATAAAATAGACCGAAACGTAACCACTATAAACAAGTGATTTTATTTCTGACCGAAACCCATGAAAATATAAGAAACTAATCCATGAGTTATTTCTTTTATCAATCTTACCATGAAACCCTTTTTCGCATGTTTCTTTGTATTCAAATTCATTTATCGGTTGTATATTCGAATGAAGGGTTTCAAATTGGTTGATGATTACAGTGATTTGTTTATATTTTGTTCTTCAACAAACGGATATAATTACGAATTATTCTCATTTTTCTGCTTTAGCATGTCCATTATATATCTGTTGTATCCATTGGTTTCAGTATTTTTCAACTCTTCTCCTGTTTCCTTATACTTTTAATGTTCACCTTTATGTTTTGTTTTTGGACATTTACGTCTTGACATTTATTTTAAATTCTGTTTAAATAAAAAAAATGTTTCCCAATTTTTTAGCAAATGGATTACCTTAGCATCGAGCCGGATGGAGAATCACGAACAAGTTTTGAGTTTGATTCCGCAATTTTATTGGAAACGATGATTATCGCAGAAGAGGAGAAGGAAATCTTGATTGGGGGCGAAAAGCGATCACTTCAATTCAAAATAGAAAGCCACGAAATAATTTACGACAAATGGAAGAATAATTTTGAAGATAACGTTGAAATTGTGGTAAGAAGATTATTGCAATAATTTCTCCAATAAAATCATCAAATCATTACTATTTATACATTCATATAGATTGCGCAAATGCAGAAAGAACCTACTACTGGCTTGGGCATTAGCTTGGAAGGGACCGTAGATGTAGAAGACGGAAAAGAAGTTCGACCTCATCATTACATTAGAAATATCCTACCAGACGGTCCTGTAGGTCAACATGGAATTTTGCAATCTGGAGATGAGTTGCTAGAGGTAATAAAAACGTATTGAATACACTGTTTGTCACATATATGTTTTCCAAATTATCATCGATTTGATTAAGTTTAGTCTGTTCTGAATTTCAGGTTAATGGTGTTCAACTGCTAGGATTGAATCATCTTGAAGTTGTTACGATACTTAAACAACTGCCGTCTGTTGTCAGCATCGTGTGTGCTCGATATCCCGTACATACTGGAATAATTGATACCTCGCAGCATGCAGAAGCTTTTCGAGCAAGGGTAAATATCGAAATCCGTTAATTGGGATGGTTATAATAGGATTTTCTCTATTCCTCGAAAGCATATAGAATATTTCTTTACAGAAAATATTATAATAATAAATAGGCTGCGGTCTCCCATCTGAATTAATTTGAACTGAAGTTTTGGCTGTTGTCATTTTCTGAAGAGAATAATAGTTCCTTTTGATTTATTATTATTCCACCTGTTTTCAACAGCCTCACTTATTAACTGGATAAAACGAGTATTTTAACGAGACCAATTATAGGTTAGGAGGATTAGCAAGTATGAGTGATAATATCGCACACTATTCATCATTATTTTTTGTGACTATTGTTATCTAGAGATTTTCAGGAAGGTCGATTGTTGTTGGGAGCAGCAATCGAGAAGTTTCCGGAATAAAAGGCACCTAATATATACGAGACTACCTACGCACGGAGTTTAGTTGACAATTCTAGTTGTGTAGATTCCCACTATAACACTACTCTAGTATTCACTGTTGGGTTCTAATTAACACATTCCTCAGTGGCAATGATGATTGAAACGTAGTAGTAAAGCCTACACTACCTTTGTATAACTGGAGCACTGATAATGTGAAAATTAAAAAAAATATGAAATACGATCTGTTAAAAACTAAACAAACATAATTTTGATGTTTCAGAAAATTTTCGCCGGTAGTTTACAAACTTTGATTCCTATTAGTGAGACCAATCATCTTATGAAATCTAAATCGGAGAGTTCTCTAGCATCAAGTATTGTAAGCGAAGCTGTTAGTCGCTCTAGATCGTTAGAAGTAATCCAAGGTTTGCCCATGTGGAACGAAGAACCAAATGTCGTAGAATTAGTGAAAGGGAACCATGGACTAGGATTTTCAATACTGGATTATCAGGTAACGTATTTTATCTTCTCTGGGTTCAACTTTTATCTTTTTCTTTTTCGAATAAACTTGTCATGAAGAATTAAGTTTTGAAATGATAATTTTTCCATATTTATTTGTCGGAAAACAATATAAAATTGATAACCGAGATGGCTAAAATAAAACATAAGCAAAAATAAAGTTCAAGGAATTATATATTCACACATTTGTATTTTTTAGGATCCCCTTTATCCTCAAGAAAATGTGATAGTTATTCGTTCGTTGGTGCCAGGAGGGGTAGCTCAAACCGATGGACGACTCGTACCTGGAGATAGATTGCTTTCTGTGAACGATGTTACCGTGGAGCACTCATCTTTAGATGAGGCGGTTAATGTACTCAAAGGAGCTCCTAAAGGAATCGTGAAACTTACTGTTGCCAAACCGCTGATTTGTGGAGACGCCGTTTCTCGTACAAGTCAGGTAATGTCGATTATATTGGATTGAATCAATATATATATATATATATATATATATATATATATATATATATATATATAACAAAACTTATGATTCTTGGGGATTCCGATATATATATATATATATATATATATATATATATATATAAAACTTCAAAGAGTGGTCTTTGTTAAAAAACCCTCAAACTCGTGGGGATAGCAGCCAAAAAAACTTTACAGGTTAGAGATAAAGTGAATCAAATAGTACATTACCTAAGCTTTCGAAGAGCATTGTCTTCATTTTCAAAGGCTTTAATAAACCAGAAAGAAAAAATCGGTTAACTTAATAAAGAAAATAATTTTTGAAATCATTACGACTTACTTGTAGTGTTGATTTAAAATTGAACTCACATTTCACAAATTGCAGGAAAACCTTCATCCACTAAAGACTAAAATGTCGACTAAATATAATTTCTCTCCTACATATAGTAATGAGAGCCAGGATTTTTTTCTTGTTTTTTGAAACCAAAAGACGTACAACAAGAAACGAACTGATTTTGTTGAATATATATTTCAACATGAAATCGACTGCTGTCGAAAGGTAGAGATACGGGGAGCAATTGCAAGGTTGAAGTAAAAACATTTAATAAAAACCTAAATTTCTCAGCAATACTGTTGTGTTTTTTTGGTTGCTTTGGTGAAAACTTCAAAGAAAACCAATAATAGATTAATGTCCACACCTAGGATCACGTCAAGATTGAAAAATTACACCTTTAAATTTAACCATACTATTGTCTGACAGCTGCCACCTGTCATTTGCAAAATGTAAAAAATTGGGATGACGAAATAAGTCAACACTCAGTGAACACTCAAACCTCTCACATTCGGTATTCCCAAACTGTCAACCCATTCCAGCATTACTATTATTAAATAAAAAAGCCAAACAAAACCCACCCGCAAATACTAACGATCTCCACTTTCGTCTGATGTTAATTTCCATGAAAATCAGTATTAATAATTTAAAATTCTCATAACAATAATAATGTCAGTTAGGAAAAGTGATGTAAGATCTGTAACTTTTAACACATGGAAAGGACCTAACCTCTCACGTTAAGGCCCGACTGTTTGGAAATCATTTGCATTCGCAACTGAGCTGTGATAGCCATAATGTATACAAAATTTTTTTTGTTTTTAAATGAAATATTAAATAATGTTTGTATTGTCAACACTCGACTGACCTGTCACATCAGCAAACCATTAACTCAAAACACTAATTTGGGAATCAATCTCCTCGCTACCGGAGTGGACATTATTAAAGTGCAACAAATATGTATAAATCTTACTAAGTGACTCAATGTCAGACCTATTCATTGATTCCTCAATGTTATTAATATGATGCATTTCTAAAAACTTTCTTTTGTTATAATTTCTTTCTACATCAAGAATCTTTACTTTATCAAAATCTATATGGTGGAACTCATCTATAACATGTTCTGATAATGCACATTTCCGCTTTTTAACCTAGCATCGCTTTTATGTTGAGCACAACGTGATTTCAAATTCTGAGATGTCATTCCTACATACTTTTTGTTACAATTTTTACAAGAGATACTATATATTACGTTAGTTTTCATCATGGAATCCTCCGGTTGTTTTAACTTAGTAAAAAGAGACTGTAGAGGTCTGGCTGTTCTTTGAGCAATTTTGACATTGGTCCCCTTGAATTCTTTGACGATTTTTTCTGACAGATCTTTAATATAAGGAAATGAACCAAAAGTAACCTGCTGTGAATTATTGAAATTAGTATCCTCTATTTTCTTTATTAAGTTAACCGATTTTTTCTTTCTGGTTTATTATAGCATTTGAAAATGAAGACAATGCTCTTCGAAAGCTTAGGTAATGTACTATTTGATTCACTTTATCTCTAACCTGTAAAGTTTTTTTGGCTGCTATCCCCACGAGTTTGAGGATTTTTTAACAAAGACCACTCTTTGAAGTTTTATTTTTTAACTAGTCAGCCGTGACTAACTGCCAACTTTTGGTTTTGGGTTATAAATATATATATATATATATATATATATATATATATATAAAGGAGTCTATTTTCACTAATTTGAAAGACAAAACTTCAATTCTTAATCTTTCAAATGTAATATATTCTATTCCATGCAAAAATTGTGATAAAAAATTTAATGGCCACACTGGTCAGAAATTAAAGAACCGTCTCCATAAGAGCGATTGTAAGTTACATCCTGAAAGATGTGCCTTATCTGAACATGTAATTGATAATGATCATTTTATGGATTTTCAATCTGTTAATATTTTGGACATACAGCCAAATACCAAAAAAAGACTTTCCTTAGAAATGGCTCATATATTTCAAGAACCTAATACTAGCAACAAAAAAAGTGACCATAATAATCTGAGTGATATTTATTATTATCTACTAACAATTGATAATAAAAATAACTAAATTTCAAATTCGTATACATAATTAAAACTATATAAATAAAATTTGATGATTTTTAGAAATAATTTTATATTTGGTAAATGATTTTAATTTTTTCAATAATTTTAAATAAAATGTAATTATGAAGAAATTATTAAGATGACATCTATAATAATTTGAGGATGAATTTTATATAATAAAAGAAGAATATTCTAATAACTATTAACCTATATTACAAATATAACCTATTTTCTTCTTTTGTTTTTAAAAACATTTTAGCATATAATGAAAATGTTTACATTCATGAATCTGTCAAAATGTCAAAATTATTTATGATTAAAATTCAAATATAATTATATCTACCAACTTATAACAATCTCATTTTACTTATCCTTTATAATGGAAATAAATGTTTCCGAAAGCTTGGAAGAAAAACAGTAAGAAGAGTTTTCTTTAATTAACTTGCCGTTACCCCAATATTCGTGGTTTTATACCTAATTAGTCCTCTATTTAAAATGTAAAAGAAACATTGAAATAAGGAAAACTATTTATATTTGTATGCACTACTATCGATACACACTGTATTATAGGTATAATCAATAATTTTGAAAGATTCGGTATACAAATCAAATGTGACATTTTAATTTTCGGATGACGTTTATGTAGAATATATTTAATGATAGACAGAATTATATTACATTCGGGAGAATATATTTGAAATTTTAAAATACAGATACAGAATTACAATGATAATAAAAGAATTCAAATCTCTCTTTGTTATAGGGAAACATAAATTAGTATTTTTTTAAAAAGGAATTTTTCGTAACCACAGGAGAGGAGATTTATTTATTTGAAGAAAGTTTAGTTAGTTGTGTTTGAAATCCCGAAGAGGCAACATCGTAATTAGAGTTGTCTCAATTTTTGGTAGATAGTAGAAGTTGTATATTTATACAGTCATTTCCTGAATTCTAAGATCAATTAGAATTGTACGAGTTATCCAGTTATTAGTCGGTGAGTCCGATCCAGTTTCTTTACAATAATTTCTCGAGAAATAATAAGGCCTATTTTTGAATTAAATTTGACATAGATGCATCTATTAGATTTTTGATTGCAAGGAAATTCACATAAGAGAAGAAAAGTTTTGAACTAGAAAAATTTGAGTGGAGCTTGTTTTTGATATTTATCCATATCAAGATTTAGATCGACAATTGGAATATTAATTTGTTAATTTGTATTTGAATCTAGTAGTATAATATAGAATTTTGCATACCTACACACTATAGTCTTTTTATAACATTATTTCAGAAAATTAAACATTTTTCATTAAATAAAACTGTCGATCAAATCAGTGACAGTTGGTAATTTTCAGTGACAGAAATATTGGAAACGTCATCAGAGATTTAAAGTGCCTTTTATAATATTAAACATGCAGTTACTATAGGTTCTGACCAATAGTGAAACAGATAATTTGGAGATAAGTAAAAATTTAAACAAATTTTGAATAATTAATTTTTTTAACAGTTTGATCCCACCCTGAGAGAAGAGTAATAGGCCGATTATACATATAAATTCATTTTTTAGAAATACTAAATTAATATTTATTAGAGCCGGGCATATTTTTGACAACTACTGTCAAAGTAGAAATTTCTTACATAAAGTTATTAAGTTGTATGTACAAGAATTGTCGCTGCGACAATATACATCAACGTGAGGTGAATTGTTATTTATCTTTACAGGAAGGTTTACATTAAAATTAAATAATTAAAATTCATCATATAGAGGATTATATATATTATAATTTGGCTTCCAACGCGGGTCAATTATAATTAAAAGAAGGTATAAGAGAGATATATAATAATTTGTCACCCGAACGTGGGGCAACTATAAAATAAAAGGATATTGAATACATTATTAATATATATATATATATATATATATATATATATATATATATATATATATATTGAACCAGATATCTTAGATAATAAGAGAATGAGTATTATAAAAATATGTTGCTAGTATGAAATATATATGAAAATAATATAATTAAGGAAAACAAGTAAAAAGGAAACACTTTTCTTAATTTAAACAACATATCAAATAAAGATATATTAAATAACAGCCTATAATAATATAAAAAATAAGGAATTACCTCAATGATAACATAAAATATAGATATTGCCTAACCAATGTAATGATGTAAATAAAGTTGCCTAAGATGAAGATTATTTTCCATAACTTAATCAGCTGTTCATCTGAAATGAAAACAAATATTACTATAGTTAATTCATTATAATCATTAATTTAAGAATAATAACAAATACAAATATTGAATAGAATATAATTCAATAGATTTCATAGATAAACAAATAATGACATATAGACAAATAACATAAGAGAATTTATATTTATAATTAATATGAGTGTAACAAGAATATACTATCAATAATAATATTGAATGTTGTACCATGTAAGTGTATCTAAGTATAACCAATTTTAATGTATTTGTATGTATGAAATTTTTTGATAAGTGATAGAAGTTTCAATTATCTGATTACAAAAGACAATATCTTATTGGTTATAAAAGATGACAGAACAAACTGTGAATCAATAAATAAACTTTGGAATAGTGACCTGGAAAAGAACAAAAGACTGTTTGTTGAAAAAAGTAGAGAATCGAGGGGACGCTAAAGGAGAACGGAAGCTGGTGTTAAGAAGCGAGGAGTGTATGTGATGGTGTTCCTGAAATTTCAATATATTCCCGGTTTAAGACATTTAAACTTCTAAAGTATTATGAAATATAATATTAGTAATACTCACAGTTAATTGTAACAAGTTTTCGGTAAGAATCTGCGAAATTTTCGTTAATTTTGTTTTTTTTGGAGCTTCAGTGGAGTGTTCCTGGGATCCAGAGACTTTCATCCCAATGCAAGAGCAACAGGTCAGTGTTTTTAAATCATTTATTGGCCAATAAACAGTGTAATAACTTAAAATACCAATTAAGTACTTAATTTCATAAATTGACAAACTTTTGCAAATATGATCGATCTAAAAAAGAAAGAAACAGACTTTGTATAGTGAATTCATTGCATAAATCGTTAAATTTAATAAAAGGCCGAACTTTATATAAATTAAAATATGTACTTACGCCATCTTGTAATCGCATAAATCTGGTGTTTGAAATTTTATAATGAAATAACTATGTCCATCTGTGAATAATTCCTATTTTTCTATCCATGTATATAATTAATTTCTTCCCACAGCTATTTGTATCATATATAACTATGATATATATATATATATATATATATATATATATATATATATATATATATATATATATATAAATTCTTTTATGTTTGTTATGAACCATTTACTTATCTGCATCGTCAAACAAACTATGTTTGTATAAATATAGATGCTTCTCACGTATCATAATTGTTCGTTTCATGTTAAAGCGCATGACTAGTTTTTCACGCTTGCGCATTGATGATATTATTAAAATCAATAAGTAGGTACAATATAACCATTGGCGTCGCATATTATTTTTATCAAATATAAATATTGCATTGAAAATTAAATCTATTTCAAATTAATGTGTTTTCTTTTTATTTAAACAATTATAACAATACAATAAGCCAGGACTCAAAGGGAAAAAGGGTTTCATGCTCCCGAAGAATCTAATTAAGAAAAATTACTAAACCAATAGTAAAAAACAAACTGAGCTAGCCAAACTAAAAACAAAATTATAATTAATAAACTTCTATAAATAAATTTCACAATAAAAGTAAGTATTCATCTTTATATTTAGTATAATATATATATATATATATATATATATATATATATATGTGTGTGTGTGTGTGTGTGTGTGTGTGTGTGTGTGTGGGATATGAGTTATGATGAAGAAATGAACTAGGTTCACGAGTTGAAATGCGTTGAACTCCTTTAATGTAAAGAAGGGAAATCTTGACTCTCTAAGTCAACCGTGGAAGATGAAGTGTGAGCTGAAAATTTCTAAATGCTCCTGTTGATTTGGGATTATCTGTAACCATTATGAATCAAAGTTTAAAAAAATTTATTTATGATGGTCGATTGGATTCGTCAGATAGAGAGGTAACTTAAATAGTTAATTAAAAATATATTTTCTTTACATTAAAGGAGTGACAGACAGAATCTTCAAACCCCACTGCATTCGAATAATCTTCAAACTCCAACAGAAAATCTCCCACCTAATTAGATCTTTCAAGGATAAAATTCCCAATGAACAGCATGGAGTATATGAAATCCCTTGCTTATATTGTCTCCGCCAGACCAACCGACGTATCTCCGTTTGGGCAAAATAACATTCAGTGTCGATACTTCTTCCACTCCCGTCAGTTATACACGTAGCGCGCGCGCTAAAAAACAAAACCCGCCAAAAGGTCACCCAATAATACACGATTCCGATATTTTATCTGTCAATCGGCTTCAAACCAATAGTGACTACGTTAGTGTTTTACGGTGTTTCAAATGGTAAATATTTTTATTATTATTTTTATCTTATTTTCTCGGCGAAATTTGCTATCCCAAAGTCTCAATACAAGAACACAGAGACACTCTTTTAGCTCAACTAACAAATATCGTTACGAACAATTATCAAAAATCAACATACACTAGTTGTGGATTTTTTAGAAAATTATTTAACAAAACAAAAATCGTCCTTAAACAAAATCCACAAATTGTAGATCCGATAAGGGTAATGTAACTGTAATTATGGATAGAGATCAATACTTTCAAATTTCAGAAGATGTTATACGTGACGATAACTCCTATATAGAAATCAAAAGTGATCCTACATCCACTATTCAACAAAATTGCAATAAATTAATACAAACTCTTGCTAATCACAACATAATTTCCTCAGAACTAAAGAAATCGTTGACGAGTTATAGGGGGGTCTATGTCTACTATATTTATAGAGCAACGTGGTTCGTCGTCTACTGGACGTTTCCAATCTTAACTTTTTAAATCTGTTTTATTTGCACTTGTAATAATTTTACCATCCGGTTCAATTAGCAAGATAAATCGAATCTTATAAGGGAAATATATTTGACTTGTCCTAGTTTTCCACATAAAATAAACATAAAACAGAAAAATCAAATTTCTATTTATCTTGTGATTGATCTGTATTTCGACAGATCAATCACTACGTAGGTAATAGATGTTTCCTTCTCCCTAATAACTCCTTTGTCGTTTCACATCTAAAAAACATCAAATATAATAAAGATTGATGCACGTCATAAACTTTTTATTATTAAATCTAATTCAAGAAAGGAGATTTATTATATTAAAAGGTATAGGATAATAATTAATCATTATTCTCAATTATGTTTAATAATTTAATGAAATTAACTGTCTCGACCCTTACTTGGAATCTACTCATATTAGTGTTGTAAATGAAACTCACTGTTTCTAGCTAATTCCACAACATTTTTCATTATATTGTGGAATTAGCTAGAAACAGTGAGTTTCATTTAAAACACTTTAATAATTTATACCTTTCTTGAATTAGGTTGAAAGATTAAAAATATATGACGGGCGTCAATCTTTATAATGTTTGAAGTTCACATAGGAATTTCTATTAATAAGGACTTGACGCAGAGAAAAAAGAAATACTGAGTGATAGCAATCAAAGCAGGAAAAGGAAAGTGTTTTGGTATTAAATGTTACCTATCTGGTAGTGTCCAACAAATGTATTAATATTATTAATTGTGATGCGACTAGGAGCATATTCTTCGAATCAGTAGCGAATCGTGTATCGACGAAGATATATAAATTCTTTACAGTCTAATTAAGTTTGAAAGTTTATATTTCGGTAACCATTTCAATTATAGAGAATATAGAGACTTCCCTTCCACTTAATTCCATCCTTAATCAGTGGTGAAATCTTTACTTGGAATTGGATGAACCATAAGGTTTTTTTGGCAGTTTTTTTTTATAAACTTGAAAAATACCCAACCATTTTTTTGGCACTTCGACTTTAGATAACTTCAAATTTGTTTAAAATAACATTTAACTTCGTGGTTAGCTACTGATGCAAAATTGATACTTATATAATTATTTGTAGTACTTAATAATTCTATAGACCGTAAAATATCTAGTTGGTTACTACCAAAAGTCGTATAAAATTTATCCGCTCTTAGCTAAGACATTATATATTTTATATGCCTGTATATCGCATAATACCTAACATATATTTAATAGGAAAATGTTTAGTCTAAATAATTTTCTCATAAAATTGATGTTCTATTAAAATATTATATCCATTTTGGTTTTGTTGAATTCAGGTAGTTATCAGGAATAGGTTTTTGTAACTCCTAGAAATTTAAAATCGATTCCCTCAAATTGATATTGTTTATTAAAAACTATAAATATATTTATTTATTTAATTGAAAGATACCTACGGTTCCTACACCCGATAAACTTAAATTAGATCGATTGATTGCGCAGCAGGAAATTCTTAGGTGAGGGTGAAAAGTGTTTTTATTCCTCGAAGGAACTCGATAGACACTGAAATTCTAGTAGTAAATTAGAAAACTGTTCTATTCGTTATACTACCTTTTCCAATGTTGTGCAGGAAAATCGCCAAGTAGTCGAAGATGATGAGTGAGCATGGCTTTCAATCAACTATTAATACTACAACAAGAGCGAGAAATGGATCTGAATCATGTCTTGATCATATATTCATTAAAACAAAACTTCAATAACATATTACATCTCACTATATCAACATCAATTACGGACCACTACATAACGTTGTTACAAATTGTACTGAAAGAAACTAAAAACAATTCAATAAACAAAAAATATTTTCAAAAAGTGGACGAACAATTATTACAAGAAGCAATTAATAGTTTAAGTTTGAAAAATTAATTATACCTAATGCATGATATCGAATCGACAACAGAAAAATTCATCAACATCATAAACACATGTGTACAAAAATCAACACAATACTGAACGCAAAAGCAAAAATTGGATAACAAAATCATTGATAAAACACATCAACCAAAAAAATCATTCATTTTTATTATGGAAAGAAAATCCAAATGATGTAAACTTGAAAAATGATTATTTAACGAAAAAAAAAAGAAACGAGAAAGAAAATAAAGACTGCCAAAGAAAATTATTATAAAAAAATAGTTGAAAAAGAGCAAAATGCAAGTAAAAAACTCTGGAACACTGTTGAAATTTTGAATATCAAGAAAGGAAGAATAATAAATAATATTCGGAATTAAAGAAATGAGATCGTCACAGATCCAAAAGATGCTGCTGATATATTTAACAACTTCTTCGCGAATATGGGGAAAACTTTGGCAAAGAACATACGATAAAATCCCAATTACAAAAGTAAAAAATATATAAATAAAAATTCACTTTTTCTCACACCAACGAATACTACTGGGGTGGAAAATACAATAATTAACTTAAAAAACAAAAAGGCTCCCAGGCTTGATGGAATGAAAGCTGAAACTCTTAAGATTATTGCAAAATTAATATGTGAACCTTTGACGGACATCATAAATAAGTCCTTGGAATCAGGCATATTTCCTTCGATTCTAAAGAAATCTCTTATAACTCCAATTTTCAAAAATGGGGATACAGAAAATATTTCAAACTATAGGCCTATTTCACTTCTATCTTCAATAAGGAAAGTCTTTGAAAAAATTATAATAACAAGACTTACGACATACCTATCAAATTATAATCTGCTGTCGACATCCCAGTATGGCTTTAGAGAAAAAAATCTACCAATGATGCAATCCGTTCCTTGACAAAAACCATCTACGAATCCTTGGATTCAAGCACTCCATCTATTGGTGTTTTTTTTGGATCTACTTCGATATTGTCGGCCACTCCATACTTTTAGATACACTAGAAGATATGGGTGTAAGAGGTTTAGCTCCTAATTTATTCAAATGTTATCTAACAAGCAGAACACAAAAAACTAAATTCAAAAATCATGTGAGTGAAGATATCAACATTAAATGTGGTGTACCTCAAGGAACAGTATTGGGGCCGGGGCTATTCGTAATTTACTTAAACAATCTATTTGAACAGGAAACAATCGGTAAAATAATCAGCTTCGCGGACGATACTGTGATTTATTACAAACATAATGACTGGTATAATCTCAAAATAAATATTGAAAATGATCTTGGAAAACTCAAAGACTGGTTCGACAGCAGATTACTCTCAATAAACTTTGACAAAAGTGTATACTTACCCTTCAGTAGTCATGAAACGTCTCTGCCAAAATACAATCTTAATATCCAAGAAGATTTTTCAATTAAACCTGCAAAAAGAATTAAATACTTGGGTATTTACATTGACAATCACTTACGGTGGAACCATCATATGGAATATTTAACTAAAAAGCTTCGGAGTATCCTATTTCGATTTAAGCAAGTAAGTCAATTTTTGAACTTTAAATGTAAAACAATACTGTACCACAGTTTTGTTGAGTCACACCTCAAATATGGCATTATTGGCTGGGGAGGAGTATCAAGGAACTATCTAAATGCCCTCGAGGTGTCTCAAAGGCGATTCCTCCGAATGATTCTCAACAAACCTACAAGATATTCAAGCTCACTACTCTATACTGTAACACAAATATTAGATGTTAGACAATTATACATTATTCAGATAGGATGCCATCAATATAAAAATAAATACGAACTTACCACTCAAAATCATAGATACGCGACAAGATCGAATAATCAATACTGTATACCAACAGCTCTTAAAACAATAGGTCAAAAAGGTTACTCCTACTTGACACCTAAATTATTCGGGCAACTACCACAGAGAATTATCGATGAAACTTCTTTTAAACGCTTCAAAACCCAACTTGTAACATTTGTTAAAGAAACAGCCAAAACAAAAATACACAAAATGATAGAATGCTGAATCAAAAACAGAGAAGAGTAAATTCATATACGAAGTGTATGTTTGAAATACAATCATATAAAAATCGATTTATATTGTCTTTAACTGCATTTTTGTTTTTCTAAATTATGACATACCTGCCTATATTCACCACATACAAGTATGTACAATACTTCTGTGGATGTATAGATGTTTATTCAATTTTATTTGTATTTTATCACTGTATTTGTTAAATTTATGAATAAACGTTATTATTATTATAAATAATAAAACAAAAACTTGAACCTGATGATCGTCCAAATTATGATAGTTTGAATGCTTTTGATGAGCTCTACTGTACGATTGGGTATATAGCTTCTAAATTTTTGTCTACACTAACTCAAAATCCTGTAATAATTTCTAATGCCGCCACAGATTCAAGAGTGCGTATGCCCAAACTTGAACATATACAATTCTCTGGAAAAGATCTTTCAGTTTGGTCTTTATTTTATGGAAACTTTAAATATTTAGTACACTGTGAAGCGGGATTTTCTTAGGCAGAAAAATTGCAATATTTATTAAGAAGCCTATCTGGGAATGCTTTAATAACCTTCAATGCATTTGAAGTTACTCCTAATAATTACGATTCGATCTGGAAGATTACGATTAAAATTATTTTTATTTACAATAATTTGTCATTTCATATTTACAAATGTAGTGTGAAAAAAATATGTAGGGCCGATGTTCTGGCATTTTCCACTACCCTGGAGCGGTACATGGTTCCCTGCTTCGCGCATTACCCATTTGTTTTGGTTGAATTAAATAAGTTTGCCCCGCATATACAAGTATGACGACCCAGATTTTTCGACTGTTATGTCCCTGAAAACAGGCTGAAAAACAGGGTTTCAAAATCGAATAGTGTATTAATTTATGAGTGGCAGATGTGGGATGTTTGTTATGTCTGTTGACAGTGAGTGATTTGAATTGGGAGTATTTTACTCCCTATTTCGATGATTTTGGTTGTTAGGAGGTAGACAACTTGTTATGTGAATAGTGTACAATGCAGAAGCCTATACCCAATATCAAGGGTGACTTATGAGCGAATAGCGGCTCTGAGAGTATCCCGAAGATTTTTGGAGAAACAATAGTTGTAAAAGTTTGTAGATATTTTAGTTATGAAGTCCTTGATAGTGGGCAAGTCTGCTTGTTCATGTAACCATGAGTTTTTGGGAAGTCTTGGATAAACTGTTGTGTGTTTGATTGCCATGCGAAGACACTTGTTCTGCACCACCTGCAGTGTGTTGAAGTTGTGTTTTGTCGCTGTGTAATATGCCGGAGCGGCGTAAGTTAGGATAGGTCGGGTGATGTGTTTGTATATTGTGATTTTGTTTGTGGGTGAAAGACTACTATTCTTACAAATAAACGGAAACAATTTGCTTACTGCAATTTTAGCTTTTAGTACCTGTTGAGCAATGTGCGCGTTGGCGTTGGTGTTAGTGTAGCCCAGGTATTTTAGCGTATTACTGAGTATAGTGTATTGCCCATCTATACACAGCTGTAATTGCAATGAGTTTTTTATTGCTCTTCTCCTGAGTAACAAGTACTCTGTTTTGGAGGTGTTAATTGTAAGTTTGTTGTCTCTCATGTATGGTAGTATGCGTATGTTGATATGTGTTTGTACGTTATTTAATGATGTTTCTGATGTTGGAGCTGATGATACGAAACAAGAGTCGTCCGCATACATGGCTGTTAGGATTTGTGGGGAGGTGGGAAGATCGTGGGTAAAAAGTGAATAAAACAAAGGTGATAAAACTGATCCTCGGGGAACTCCTGTGCTTGTATCGGGAATGGACCCGCCAAGCCGTCGTTCACCTTGGAAAGAAATTGACGATTTGTGATATACGATTGTATGATTTTAATTGAATAATCTGGCAATTTTAATTTTATGAGTTTGTACAATAACCCCTCGTGCCATACGGAGTCAAAGGCTTTCTGTATGTCTACAGTGACCATTACAGCTTTGTTTTTAGCAAAAAAGCCTTCTCTTATATCATTAAACACACGAATAATTTGTGCTACCATACTGTGTCTACCTCTGAATCCGTATTGCTCAAGGGGTATTATATTATTTTTGTCAACATTTGTTTGAATTTTATTAAGAAGGATTATATCCATCATCTTTGCTATATTATTCAACAGGGAAATGGGTATGTAACTATCCACATAACAGGGCTGTTTATTAGCTTTGACGATAGGGATAATATTGGCAGTCTTGAGTATATCTGGGTATTTGCCAGTTTTAATTATGAAGTTTGCTATATACGTTAGTTGGACTATTGCTTTTTTGAGAAGAATGTTTGGTATACCATCTTTCCCCGGAGCTGTTTTGTTTTTAAGGGTATTAATTGTGTTAGTTTTTCGTGTGTAGTGTGTGTGTTTTGTGTAAATAATTTTGAGCTGTGTGAGTGATGTTGATGTGTGTTTTTTGAGTTGTTTTGAAAATACTCCCCAAAGGCTGCTGCGATATCTGATTTTTGAGTAAATGTGTTACCGTTCGTTATAATTTTTGTAATTTCTCCTTTTTCTCCTATAAGTTTTCTTGTGACTTTCCATAATGAAATTGTCTCGGGGAGACAGTTTCTCTAGGAATATTTTCCATGTGTAGTTTCTATATTCCCTTATTAATAATGCGTTTATTATGTTTTGGTAATGTTTTAAAATCTGTTTATCATTTTCGTCTCTGGAAGCTTGCCTCCTACATCGAATTTTGTTTTTATCTTTTATTATTTTTAGTATGTATTCAGGAAGGATGTTATGGTATTGAGGGTTAGGTTTCAGGGTGGTGGATTTGTTTCTCGCTGTAATAATTGTAATGTTTTTATTATTTATTTAAACAGTAAAAGGGTGGGATTAACTTTAAACACACGGTATGGTTACTTACGAATTTATTTAAACACTAACCCAGCAAACACAAAAATATATTGAATACATATATGTTACAAATTTTTTGAAATATAAAAGTCACAGGTATATGAAACTGAAGTCACAACTAGATAATATTTATGTATTGAATGCTGACAAAGCGGCTAGAGAACAATAATGATATAAGAAATACGATTATAAATTATATCACAAATATTTCCAAATTACTATGTAATATATATGTAAGAATGAGATAATATCTAGAGAACATTTATGTATTAAATATTAAATATTACATAATATAGATGTAACAAAAGTTGCCTAATTTTTCTTTTGCCTCACCCCTTATCTAAAATATTTTATTTCATTGGATCTATGAAAAATTCAGCGAAATTCTTAATTTATAATAAATTCAGAAAAATCTGTTAAAACATTATTTTTCATAGATGAAATGAAATACAATATTTTTAGTAGTGTTGATGGCCAAAAGATTGGAACTATTGTTACTATATTATTCAATACCCACCTTATGAATATTTCAAACTTAAAGCCACTTAATACAATTTAATATTTGTATATTGTAAATGGTATTTATCTATCTTTGCAACAGCAAATAGATGCATATAAGTACATTTATTTTATTAACATAAAAAAGACAAACTAAAAACAAAACACCTAATGAAAAAAATATTGCAAAACTAAAAATATTCAAAAACTAAATGATAATAAAATATAAAAAGATAATGCAAAACAAATGAATGTTCAAAAACAAAACAATAATTAACCATGAAAAATATTCTCTTAGAAGACTTTTCGAGGTCCACTTGTAAGCGTGTGGGCAATATTAAGGGATATTATCCATTGCATTGAAGGGTTACAGTTTTGCCCCTCTTTTCCCTCTGGAGTCTCTTTATTTAACCTTATCCACACCAAGGTGATTTTATCAAAATCAGTGCATGTCATATTAAACTGTTTCAGCAACGTTTCTAAAAATGTAGGTTGTAACAAATATGCACTGCGGCCTCCCCTGGTAGTGCTGCTTACGTGTGCGCCAGCAAGAGGTCGCAAGCGACACCCACTACAACGGCGACCTGCGCGAAGGGGAGGCAGTATGATAACCGCCATCGTAATATAATAACGAAGTTTTGATACTTTGTGTTTTCACGTTAATATATTTTTCTATTTAACTTAACGTATGTCTTACTCTGAAAACCCAAAATCCCGAGACGCACATGCTACACTGGCACCCAACTTAGGGCAGAGTTAAAATTTTTTTGTTAAATCTGTGAAAACCCGAAAAACGCGGTTGTGAAAAGTGAGGTTGTGTTTGAAAAACGTGACTGATCCCAGTTCTTGATCCCGGTTTTCCGATCCTTGGACAAGAAAAAGTGAAAAGTATCTGCTTCCAAATAATACATTGAGTGTTCTATAATTCCGCTCCCACTTTAAGTGATTTAGGACCGAATGAACACTCCCGGTTTAAATAGTTCGATTTATTTTATATAAGTTCGTAATATCGAGTCATTTTTGAGACATTTTCTTCCTGTTATTTAAAAAAACTGTGAAATCTGATCCCGGCTAACGTCGATCTTGGACTGGTTTTATAGTTCAGTGCTTATATAGTGGTGGTACCTGTCTTTACATATACAGAGTGTATCAAGTAAGAGCTAAAATAAGATACTGAAGCCTTCTGAATGTAAGTACGTTCTTTATTTTGCATGCTCCTGAATCGTTTTATTCAAAATTGCCGATAAACGTAAACATTCCTACAATTTGCGTTCTGCAAGAAATCAAGAATTTGAAACTTTATCCTCAGTCATGGCGAAACAATCAGAAAACGTAAATAATCAAGTTGTCTTAACAAATGAACAATTCCAACAGCTGTTGGCCAGTTTATCGGTACGTGATATTCCTAATTTGAACATTCCGTCTCAAAGTGGTAATTTTTCTAAATGCTCGTCGCGATTTAATGGCGCGAGGGACGCAGACGTCAACGCATTTATTGACGCGATAGTCATTTATAAAGATTGTTTACAAATAACCGATGACAACGCGCTAAAAGGACTTTCTATGTTACTTGATGGTTTCGCAGCGACATGGTTTCAAGGCATTAAAAATACGACAAATACGTGGCAAGATGCAATAAATCTATTAAGAAACACGTTCGGTCCCCAAAAACCACCGTATCGAGTTTACCGCGAGTTATTTGCAAACGAACAAGATTTTAAAACACCTGTGGACATTTTTGTGTGTAAAATGCGTGCTATAATCGCCCAATTACCGGCTAACACAGTAGTGTAACAATGTTCCTTCTAGGTTATTCAACACTCAGTATATAATAAATCCCCATATTTTGGTATGGCTACCCTGTATAAATTCAAAAGATAATTTAATTCATTGCAATGACCTACCTGTTCAGCCTGAGGCCCTCGAAGCGAGAGTTTCACGCGATAGTGGAAAGTATGTGTGCATTTATTAATTATTATTCTATAAAAATGCAATATTTAGATATATGCCGATGCATTTTGTTCAAGGTAATTATACTCTCTTAAAGGTAACGCCTTAAAATTTGAAAAAAATATTAGATTCATTTAGTATTTAAGACCAGAATTCTAATTTGAAATTCATTATCCGTGTCTATTTTTTGAACGCAACAGCAGCTTCCAGTAATCAACAGGTAAGAATAACATTTTCATTTATTTTACTTAGAATGATTGGTGATTTAATTATATAATTATTATTTTTAGTGTAATGGATTTAAAAGCGATAAATTCTTCTTCTCTTCTAGAAAAAGATCCGAAACCCATAACAAAAATAAACGACTTAATATTAGATGAACGTAAGAAAATTATTTCGGCGAAATTGGTGAATAGCAAATTTGGGGAAACTGTGTTGTTGGAGCTGGAAAAAGAAATAATATTCCTTCCGCAGAGGGTGACAAAGACGTACAAACCATTTATAAAGTATTTTGAAGGGGGAAAATACGCTTTTGTATATAGAGGGGCAGTGGAAATTGGTAAACCGAATCCGGCGGCATCATTCGAAATTATTGAAATTTAGTTGGTGAGTTATATTATATAACAAAAATAAACGACCTAATATTGGGTGAACCCAAGAAAATTATTTCGGCGAAATTGGTGAATAGCAAATTTGAGGAAACTGTGTTGTTGGAGCTGGAAAAAGAAATAATATTCCTTCCACAGAGGGTGACAAAGACGTACAAACCATTTATAAACTATTTTGAAGGAGTAAACCTAATCCGGCGGCATCATTCAAAATTGTCTAACTTGTTGTTTATTGGAAGCTGATGTGTTCAAAAAATAGATACGAAGAATCATTCTGAAGATAATCAAACCTAATAAAAAAATGTATATGTAAACATAAACAAAAAAAATCAATAAATTAAATAATTATTAATATTGTTTGCAAAATGAATAATCTATTTGATCCACCTGTGTATGAAATTTTTGAAACAATAGTTTGTTTAGTTTGTAGAAAAGTGTTACGTAAAACTTTTAAAGTACAAAAAATTTGGAATTGTAAACAAAAATTAATAATTGGTTTATGTACGGCTGAATGTAATCAAACAAGACCCCTGAGAAAATTTCCAGAATATATAGATAATTGGTTACAAGAATTAGACCCGTTAGATGAAAGAGACTTATTCAATTATTTATTACCTCAGTCTTACGACGTCATCAGAAGAAGAAGAAGGTAGCTCAAATCTAAAAAGAATGACTTTCTTAAAATTGAACTTTATTATTTTGGTTTCCGTTTCAAATAATATGCTGTACACAAATGTACCAGAAGATGTGAAACATGTTGCGATATGTTTTGATATGAAAAATACAAAAGAAGAGTGTAATCGTACAACATGGAATTTGTTAAGTATAACAAAAACAAATAATGGTCACCTCTCTGCATATCATATTGAAATTCCAGAAACGAATTTATCATATTTCAGTTACAAATTAAAAATAATGTTTAATGACAATTCTGAAGGTGATCAAACCCAATGGCAGAAAGTGATTTTAGATGATATTTCTGTGTATAATGCAAACATAAGCGAAAAAGTCTATAAATTGTACATTTTAACATATATTGTATTGATATTATTAGTGATTATTATTATATATAACTTACTTAAAATGGTTAAGGTAATAATACAATATAATTTTTACTCAACGGTTTGTAGTACATAAATTAAAAAAACAAGTTAATTAAATAATATTCTTTTATTTATCATCCATTATGAAATGTTAACATGAGGTTAAAACATGGATTGATCTTATGATAAAAACAATTTTGATGTCAAGGCTGCTAATGGTGGATTTTCATCCAATTCATATACAAGTGTGGTTGAATATTTTATATCATTTAATCTGGAGCGTTCGATACTTAGTCGCAGTATGTCTTTCGCAGAGTATAGACATCGAATTGAGGAATATCTAATAAAAATAAATCAATTGAATAAGGACGTTACTTTTTATGAAAATAAAAGAAAGGTTATGAAGCAAATTGAAAACCTATGTCTAGTTGACTCAAGTCAAAGAATATGGGATAAGCTTACGATAAATTGGATACCTGAAGAATTGAAAAACGGGGAACAACAACAGGAGATTGCAAGTGCCTTAGATCACATATTTAGGCGTCAGACGCCACAAACGTCAACATATCCATTGAACCGAATCCAACCTACAAGTGTTCAATATGACCAACATAACCCTCCATGCTCTACAACATGAAAGATGACATGTATAGCATTAATATTTGTTATTAAAAATTGTTTAACTTAAACAAGCAAGTGTAATGTAATTTATAATCGATAAATAGATATTGAGCAGATACAAGGTGTTTTAATAAAAAATGTCATTCATTTCAAAAATCAATTTATTAATAATATTAATATACAATATTTACAAAGGTAATACACTATTAAAAAACCAGCGTCGGAGATGTTCTACGTTTCTTTGTGCGCAGGAGTACCGTCCAGTGGTGTGACAGGGATTTGGATCACGTTCAAAGTTTTCAGTAGCACATGATGTACCGTCAAACTTGCAAACGTCAATAATATGTGGAAACACATTGAATATATGACATTTCTTTAGCAGAAATTCTGCTTTTTGTTGTCCGCGTACGTATATGAAGTCTGCAGCATACAATAGCTTATTTTCCAATATATCATCTAATTTGGAGTACTCAATATCACCCGAAGAGTATCGAATACCATGCACATTTTTCTCCAAGTATGACACAGTCTTCTTATCTTTGTTGCTCAACGTAGCAATTGATTGAGGTGGTAAAAATATGTAATGATTCTGTTTAAATCCAATTTCTATGGTAAGTTCTTTAGCAACAAACAGGCCATCTATAACGAACCCCTGAATGTCTACGAATGCTATTCTCATGATGAAGACTGTTTGAATACTGACTTGCAGCGGCAACACACACTTCAATTTAGAGTCTTGACTATTTCGGTGAGAGGGAAATACTCCATTACGCAATCGTGAATTATGATACAATATACTTTGGTGTTTTCGGGAAAGCCAATGTTTGCTTCAATGTCAAGTTTTACATCGACAGTAGATGCCTTCATGCTTTCTTCTTGTTTCGAGCAATCGATAACAAACAAGGCGCGTCTCTTAAAAGAGGAATAATCCAAGAGAGGTCGCTTCTGTGTCGAATTCATATAGCTAGGATAAAATTCGGTATAGTTGAAATAGGCTTCATTATAGTCGTTTCTACTAAAGTCCAACTGCATTCTTTCATTAGGAAAATATTCACCATTTAACGATAGACGTATACTTTGAATGTCTGCATTATCGAACAGAGTGGGATCAGCTTTGCCGTCGTCACGTTTGTTGGTTTGAAAGAAAACAATAACATAACGAGGTCGTTCGACTGAGGTTGTAGTTTTAACAGCCCAAACTTCACGTTTAGCATTTCTGGTAATTGCCGGTAGTTCGTGTATCTCCCACTTTCTAAACGGGATAACTATTGGCCGATCCTTTTGAATGGCCTTCATAAGTTCCAACTTAATATCATCGTTAGGATAGATATGCTTGATTTTTAATTCAATGTCGGTAATTTTAATGTTAACGGTTGTATTGGAAGTCACACCAGCAACGGTTTTTTCCGTAATATAAACACAGTCATTATCGTTTCGAGCTCGAACTAAACGTATTGTTTGTCGTCCACACGTAATCATAGGATAGTCATTGAAAATGTTGAAAATATGTTTGAGAGGAATTTGTAGGTTGAATGATTTGTCTGTGGTATTTAGAAGAGGGTCTTTGGGATAATTCCAGCCTGCTATAGCCATATGATTAGAATCTTCTTGATTGTAGCAAGTCATGGCACGTACCGCGCTCACGATTCCAGGATCTCGAACCGTTTCCATTTCTCTTGCACTTTCACTGTATGTACACGAATCGAAAAGGAAAGCACCAACATTATTAGCCAGTTTTACGTCACCGGCTCCTTGTACATCGAGTGTCCCTTTAATGCACAACAAAGTTTCGTTCATGGTAAAAAACGAATCAACTTGATTGATGCTAAATTCTACAATATCACTGCAACTGAATGATTTGATGAACGGTGCATATGTTCTATATTCAGCTTTGCGGATTGACTCGTCAAATTGCGGCTTACGGTAAATATCAAACATTGGTGGCATATCGTTCATACGAGAACGTTTTCCATACATGGTCGTCATTGTTGTTGTTGTTGTTTCTCTTTCAACAAAAAGCCTAAAGACTGCAAGAACAATTTGTTGGCAAATGTAAGCTGCTGCTGCTTTGAAGGTTGCCGCGTAACTAATGACTTTGAATGTGCGTCGGAACGTCTTTTATGATTAATTATCAATCCCATCTGTTGCTCCTCGCTCTAAGCTCCAACACCAAGGTACTCTTTTCACCACGAAAGTTTATGGGTCGTTCGTCTTGGTCTACAGCCAACACAGTAACGTTGGTTATTTCACGTTGTGGTATAACAGGTAAATAAAGTAGATTATGTGGAGTTTCGTCAATGGCGTACCCAGGATCTACTTTTATGACCAATTCGTAAATAGTATGAGCAGGTCTGTTTGCGTCGAAGGCTCCAGTGGTAATGTTACATTCGAAACGTATGCTAGATACTTTTATAATTTTGACGGGTAGATCTGAAGAGTGCCATCGTTTGGGTTCGAGTATTTTTGCAGAAAATCCTAATATGTTACCCAGACTGTTGGGTTGTTCAAACGAAATTCTATATTTACTGAAAATCATACATTGTAACGTATTATTATTAGGTTTTAGTGCAAATATTGATTCTGGTCTCACTGAATTGCTGCCACCTAACTTGTCCAGTATAAACAATTCAATGTCAGCAATTTCGTAGCATCCTGTGGGAAAATCAAAACTTTGCAGCTTGTTATTGTCGTCATAGTAGTAAAACTTGCAATTATCAATGTTTGGTATGCTGTGGTATGAGTGAAAGGAACGTAACGCTATTTCATAATCTTTATCCGGATGGAGTACAATAGGGGTAGGCGGTTGGAAGGTAAATACATGATTTGTGCTATTCACTCTCAACAACTGCGACATGATGAATGATGCAAGTCGAGGGTTGGAAGGTGTTTTAAATAATAAGAATAATCTACAATTAAGATTTATTTAATACACGTTGACATAGAAAACAAGATGCTTGGGAACTTGCAGGACCATCGCAATGCGTTGTCCAATCAGGGCGGTTGTAGTGAACGAAGCACGGCAGACGAATTTGTAGCTCAAAATTTTCTTTATAATCATTAGGAAGTTTATGCCAAATATCTAACAATTCAGATGGACCAACACACTGTATCAAATATCGAATGGGGACTTGTTTCAGTTCTTCAACAGTAAAACTTCTAAGAGGTTTTCGGTGATACATTAATAATTCGAAAGCCTTATCTCCCATTGTTCGATGAATGTTGAAGTAGAAATTTCAAACACAAATGTCCACAATTGATCTGATCGTAGTTTTGGTACTGATTATTGTTATAAAAAATTTCAACTTTTTTTCCACCCAGATACTTCACAAGTTCTTTGGGCGGTTTCAAATTACCAAATGAATCGAAATACTCAACGACATTGTTTTTCTTTATATATGCTACCCAATGTGTTCCGTTATTTTTGGACGAGTCCAAGTTAACCACTGCACACTCTTGTTGTCGAGGAGGGGATTTAGGTAGAGAGTCTCGCATGAAAACACCTCGAAAATGTTTAATTTTATATAATTTTGCATAACGTGCAATATCATTGTCGTACAGTGGACGATTGGGTAGCTTTATCGACAGTTTTTTGACTTTTTTAAATACAATCCAAATCCTTTACCTCCCCCATACTTTTTCAGATATAAACCATTTCCGACATGTTCCATAGCCTTATTATGACGTATATCTTCTTCCAATTTCTTTCGAGCATTATTGGCATCAATGACGGTCTTTGCAACTCCTGCAGCTCCACCCGATAACGCTCCAAGTGCTGAGAGTCCAGCAAACAGAGGTATAAGTGGTAGAAAACCTCCAGATTTCACTACAGGTATTACGCGAGGAACATCAATTTTCTTTGATCCTCCAAACTGTCGAATAAGTGATTTGGCTGCTCGTAAAGCAAACAAGGCACTTTCTTTCAAAGATGCTCCTCTCTTCATGGATTTGCCTACCTTTAGCACGACATCTCTATGGAAGGAACGACGTTTTCCCATTCCCATTCCCAACTTTCGTTTAGCCTTCATGCCGCCCGTAACAAGTAATGCAGCACTCCTTTCACCAAAAGATGCGTCTTTTGATTTGACTCGATCCCAAGCTTTATCTTCCAACTCTTTATCTGCTTTGTGGCGTTCTTCAAGAGTTTTATTTTGTGAATAAGCGATATCGTGTTGTTTACAGGCGTCGTCTAAAGGATTAATACCGACGTCACCACGTATAAGTCGTTTTTGTAACTTTGTTCCTGCTGTAAAAGGAGAGAGAAGTCTTCAACAGTTAACAAATTATTTTCATCATAATCATCACTTACGTCCACAATAATTGTAGGTGGGTAAATGAAGTTCGAATGGTAGTTTATTGATTAAAGAATTCAAAAGACCTTCTCCCTCAAACACCAACATTAAGACTGATCTGCGACGATGTAATGCCATCCATATATATAAATAGATATAGATATTGAAAATACTTTAATAGCATCCATCACAAGATGAAGATCATTCAACAAGAACAGACGCTATCCATTGAAAATCTGGACTTTACATCTAAACCAACTGTTGGTAAACATGGAAAACTACTACCAAACTCATTTAGAGCTATAATATGTGGACCAAGTGGGTGTGGAAAGACGAATATAATGTTGGCACTTCTGTTCAATCCTAATGGTGCAAGATTCAAAAATATTTATGTTTATTCAAAGTCACTATTTCAACCAAAATATCAACTGCTGCAAGATGTTATAGCTCAAGTCAAAGGCGTTGGGTATTTTCCATTCAAAGACAATGAGGACATTATTAGCCCGGAAGAAGCTCGACCAAACTCCGTGTTTATATTCGATGATGTAGCGTGTGATGGACAACAGAAAATTCGACAATATTACTCCATGTGTAGACATAAGGACATAGATGCGGTCTATCTTTGCCAGACATATTCGAAAATTCCCAAACAGCTAATACGAGATAATTGTAATTTGATTGTACTATTCAAGCAAGACGAAATTAATCTCAAACATATATTTGACGAACATGTTTCTCCAGACATGACTTTCGAAAAATTCAAAAAAATGTGTTCTCAATGTTGGTTGTCAGACAACTATGGAACTTTAGCAATAGTAAAAGATTTTGCTCTGAATAATGGTAGATATCGCCAAGGATTTGATAAATACATAAAGATTTAAGCTAAGTCTTCAGTTTACATCAATATGTCAGACGATAAAGTAGCTGTTGCCTTGCGTAAGAAAAAGGTGGCTGAACTAGCCAAATCAATTCGCAAAAAATATTTAGCTTTGAAATTGGGTAAATCAGAGCACGATGAGTCTCTTAATAAACTCTTCAAACCAATATCTATGCCATTGAAGGAAATTGTAGAGTCTTCAAAGACATTGCAGAAAACCATTTCAAATTTGAATCCAATTAAAAAAGAGGAGAAGGAAGTAAAGAAAGAAGAAAAACTAGATGATGATGATGTGTTTGTACCACCATCTTTTCTCGAATCGGAATCTGTAGCTGAAACAGATGAAGCAGGGGATATTATACGTCCCGAATCTCCAGAGGAGATGCGTCCTAACGTTTCAAATGAAGCTTTTCAAGAATATATGGATCAATACCCTCCGATCAGTTTAAAATACATTGAGGATTATTTTCAAAAAGATGATAAAATTGACAAAAATTACGGTCCTATCTATGATGATATGTTTGGGTGGATGCTGGGTAAACGTCGAATTGCCTTTGATAAAACAAACGGTAATATAAACGTGCTACAGGATGGTAACAAAGAGGCTGGATACTTACCTGGAACTCAAGGATTGTATGAGCTTTTATTTTACAACGATCCCCATTATAAAGAGGAAGATCTAAAACATTACAAAATTCTATTAAACAATACACAAGTTCATCTTGATACTCTCAATCGTCTTAAAGGTTCAAGTACTGACAAATACAAATATATAATTAAACCATTATTTAAAATACCGCGATCAGACTCAACACCGAGTAGTTCACAAAATACGTCTTCAATTCAACGATCTGGCTCCATGTCAACAAGAACTCGCCTAAAATCAATTCCAATTAATAGAGGAAAAGGACTTGGCTTAACGTACAACGAAAAACCTATGGAATATATTTATTGGGATGATCCAAATGAATTGGTTGAACGTTTGAAATTATTGATTGCTTCAAAAGAGGCAGGTAATACGTCCAACGATAACGAAATAGTTGCCATCATAAATGAACTAAAGGAAGCAAATATAATAGAATAACCAAAAATAAAGCCTATTCATTTCAATCATGCCTCTCGATAAGTTCGGACACCGCCGTCGTCATGCTAATGAACGGATTACACCGTATATGTCGAAAGTATCATATCCACACACTTCGGACGGTAATATTGATGCTGAAAATGTGAGAATCTGTAATGTTAGGGCGCCGACTACAAATAGCGATGCTGTCAATAAACTTTATGTCGATGAGCAAATGCAAGTGTATCACAATGAACTTGGAGTACTTCAAAACAAAATCAACGACATTAATTCATTTATTTCGAGAAATCCGCCAGTCGCAGCTCGAGATATGGCAACTAAAAAGTACGTCGATGATGTGATTGTTGTGACCAAAGATAATATGAGACGAGAATTCAAATCTTTTGTTCAAGGTTTTGAGGAAATATTTTTAAAACAAATACAACAACAATTCCAAGGAAAAATCAATGAGCATGAAGTATCCATAAACGAATTACGAACAAATTACTTGAAGAAAGATATCAAATAGTATTGAAAAGATATCATCAGTTGAGAACGTGTATGTGCTTACGAAGCATGTCATCCAAAATTCAGCTTGTAAACGAACTCCACAAACCGATACGTAAAAATTATCCGCGCAGACGTACAATTGTCAAAGGCATAGATGATTTATGGCAAATGGATTTGGCTGAAATGCGACCTTACGCACATCAAAATAAAAACCATAAAATGATACTAGTCGTTATCGATTGCTTCTCAAAGTTTTTGTGGACACGTCCGCTAAAGACAAAGACCGGTGAAGAGCTAACTCGTGCATTCTCAGACATTCTCGCTCACACAAGACGAACTCCCAAAAATCTTCAATCAGACCAAGGAACGGAATTTTACAACAACAAGTTTCAACAATTAATGAAAAAACATGCAATTAATCACTATAGTGTATTTAGTACGAAAAAGGCTTCTATGGCCGAACGAGTAATACGAACATTGAAATCAAAACTATATAAGCATTTCAGTTTAAATGGTACCTATAAATGGATAGACATTCTACCTGAAATTACAAAAAATTACAATAACACAAAGCACTCAACCACAAAGTATAAACCTTCCCAAGTCAATAAATCCAATGAAAAAGCTATTTTAAACAACACCTATAAACATTTAAAGATTGCAGGACCGCGAAAATTCAAAGTTGGTGATATTGTTCGCATAAGCAAGTCGAAACATGTCTTTGAAAAAGGATACACACCCAATTGGACAACTGAACTATTCAAAATCGTTAAAATCAAAATTACCAATCCCATCACGTATTTGCTTGAAGACATGTATGGTATACCAATCAGTGGAGGGTTTTACGAGGAAGAGCTGCAGAAAACGTCAAATCCAGACATTTACTTGGTGGAAAAGGTGCTTAGAAGAAAAGGCAACAAGATGTATGTTAAATGGTTGGGTTTAGACAAAAAACATAACAGTTGGATAGAAAATACAGATGTTGTTGTGTAACTACTTTCAATTTGATCGTCGCGTGTGAATACAAGGTTTTGTAGCGGGGGGACATTATTAACCTTAAAGAGATAGGTGAGTGGGTATAAATTGGAGTGAGCTGCAAGCTATATTGTTAGTTGTCAATATGAATTCTCAAGATAGTGGTTATAGTAGTAGTGCTTCAGAAAGTTATACTTATGACGCTGAACTAGATCATATTTTAGAAAAGTATGAAATTGCTTCCAAAATGGAAAAACACTACTTACTGTATACAGAGTATTCTACAGATACGAGTTTTCGAATTGGATGTGGTCTAAGTCCAGCACGAACGTTTGGTAGTGTAATCACTCTCACTTACGAATGGGACACGTTTATCAATATTTTAAATAATAACTCATTTATAAGTGCACCACTTCCAGCATTATACGAAGAATATAAACCAGAGACGATACGTTGTGGAGACTATTGCACTATTCGGCAACTAATATTTGATGATGTTAAATGGTTGGAAGTGACTAAACACGACATCAGTTTCCTTCTACGAATACAAGATGTTCTTCAAATCATACAACTTGATAATTGCCTCATTTCCCATCGTCTCGCTCATTTAGAATCTCTAAATTTTTGTGAATACTATAGAAATGTGATTGAAATTATCAGGAATTTCGTTCAAAATAATGGACATTTGAGTAAATTTGAACTATTGTACACCATTTGTGATTGTAGTAATAGTATAATGTCAGTGGCCCTTAGAGAATTTATATATTTCTATAAACCTAAAGTTGTGAACGATTTAGATAATGTAATAAATTGATTGATTGAAATTATTTTGTTTTATTTCCACTTCTGCTGTCACTTGAGCTGATTGAAGAAGAATTTACTGAATAAAATATTTATTATGTTTTGATAATAAAACACGTTTGAAATTGCTACATATATATATATTGTTTCATATAATTTTTACAAAATTTCTTAACTACTCTGTTATATTTTATAAATAATTATGATATATCATCATTTCTGTCAATCTCATAATCGTCAATAAATCTGCTAAACCTCTCACTAGCAGATGAAGGTGAATTTAATTATCATTATCATTGTCATCATCATCATCATCGGTAATAGGATGTTGTACAAAACTCTTCCATTTAAAATAACTATATTTTCTAATAATATTGAGAGTTAAATTTTTAGGTAATGTTGAATTGCTCAAAAAGTCTTTAACTGATTTAATTCTTAGACAAATAGTTTCAATGCACATCTCCTCCAAACTCATGATAGATATTTCTAAAACAAAAACTTACTACTACTACCACTACTACTACTACTGACTACTCTTATAACCCCAGGGAAGTGTGTCAAATGACTTTGAAATTAACTGTCGTTTATCGTCGTATGGACTTAAAGCAATTTTCGTTTGTTCTATACTAAATACATTGTGAGCATATGAACGAATAGTTTGTTGAGTTATGACTTTTGTATTGAATTCATTTAAGCATGTAACATAATCTTCAAAAGTAATAATATTTTTCACTATATTATTTTTAATACCCTTAGATTTTTTTGAAATACCTAAATTATTCATTTTAATAGCTATTTGGTTTAAGGACATGCCTTTCTTTTCTAATTTTTTTCTAAAATTAAATTTTTCCTCTTCACTGACTTGCATTTTATAGGTATACATTTTGGAACGAAGACCGGCAAAATGAGTAATAATTTTACCATTTGCCTCATCTTTCATTAATCCAGGTATTTTTTTGTTTACCAACGGAATATTATAAATATTATTTTGGTTATAATCTGAAGTATCAAATTTGTGAATATTTTTCTTGATAATATCTTCGTAAACGTCTAGGTCACTTATTTCATAGATAAAACTATCTGTGTCTGTATACAATAATTTACATTTTTCTGCACCTACTGTTGCTATCATGAAATCATAGTGAAAATCATACATACAAATTTTTGAAAGATCTAAAATAACCATACCAATGTACAGTGGTTTATTAAATAATAATTCGATTTTTTTCAACTCAATTGCCATCAAGTTTTCATCAAAAATTGTTCTATTGTGAAATCGTGGACTAGCAATCAAATTTTTCGCCCCATAACGTCCCTCCCACTTAGAGCAAAGGTTAACGTGCCTATGTAATCTTATGTTTTCCATAGTTTTTCCAAACACTGCGTTATTAGCAAGTTTAAATTGATTTTTTTCAAAGTTGCTTGTAGCACTTGCCCTTAATCGACTGTTTAATTCAATGTAAGGCCTCAACCATTCTGATTGATTGAATTCCAACACTTTATGTATTTTTGTAATAATTAAACCATGTGCCAAGGCTTGTTTTAAATTTCTATAATGTAATATATATTCTTTTTTATCATACAAATCAGCTATTAATTTTGGTAGTTTTGAAGCTGGAGGAATGCGATGGTTAGCACAAAAAGGAAAATCTCTATGTAGAGTATGTAAACTTTTTGGATACTCCAAATCCACTTGTAATATGTATCCAATCGGAGAATTGTCAGGAATTGTTGTTACATCAACGTTTGAACTTGACCATTTAAATCCTCCAAATGGTAATGGTTCGCACATTGCGTAACCATACAAGTTATTTACATCCAAATAAACAATTGATTTGGTGGGTTGTGATGGATCATATCTGTCACCCATATATTTATTGTTTGCCTCCGAAAATCGACTACAGCATACTGAAATTCCACCTCTAATCGCTTTTTCTATAAACATAACCATATCAACGTCCTTTAAAATTTCCAATTTACAATTAGTATATTTTAACATAGCATCCCATGTGTATCCTGGCATTGTATAATACCATGCTGGATCTAAACCATATGTTTTCAATGCTGTTTCTCTGAAATTATCCATAACATCTGCTAGTAGCAGAATATCTGTCTTCATATACAAACTACTGTATTCTCCAAGGTGATTTATGTTGAAAGCGGTCCAAACATTTTGTGCATGAATGTAATCAGTCTCACACAATTCCGCATCATTTAATTTATTATAAAATTTTTCAATGGGTGGCAGTTTTTTCTCCTTCAATTTCTCAACATTATCCACATAATCATAGGGAAATACTCCTTTCCTAGTTAGAAGTTGAAATTTATCATGATCTAAATTTTTAAACTCATGTTTTAAATTTTGAAAATTGTCTAAGTTTAAAGTAGAAACAAGTTCATCGAGACTACAACCCATAAATCTAAAAGAATCTATAAACCTAAATTTAATTCTACTGTCATTATCATTTAGTGTGAAAGATATATACTTCTCTTTATTTAGCGGAAGAACAGATACATGTCCACGCTTAGCAATGTCTTTTATGAGAAAATGCGCATCGTAGCCTGACAGATTATGAAATAAAATTGGAACAACAAACAATTTTTTAAATGAAAGATTACAAGTTTGGTGAGCGTAACCTCTAAATAGTCCTGTAAAATGATTATGGTCTCTAACAATAATGTCTCTTTGACTAAATTTTTTCTCACAAATGTGACAACTTTGTATATTTACATTTTCTATCGTGTCTACTACAACTGGTATTATATTAACTATTTTGCTCTCAACAAATTGTGCAATCTTTTTAATTTCATTTGAAAACCAATCCATACAATCTTCCCCTTCATGATTATTGTAAAAAGAAAAAGTGTTGTTATAAGTACATTTCATATAATATCCTGCACAAAATGCTTTATGATGTTGGTATTTATTCGTTGTTTTTGATAATTTTGTTTTACACGGTTCCAAAATAGCTTCAATATCAGCGTAGATAAGAAAAGGTATTTTTTGTTTATAGACATAATTTCTAAATTCAACAACGTTATATTTTGGGAATGAAATTTTACAGTGGTTTTTATTTTCACACAACAAATAATGCTCTCTCAACTTTTCCTCATTATAAAAATAATTTAGACAACGATCACACAAGCTAATTGTAGCTCTATGCTTAGTGATTTGAGATCGAATAAGTCGTGAAAGATTTTTAATCAAACAATAATGAAATTTTATCTCAATATTTTCTTCTTGATCATCATTATCATCCTGTTCTAATTCTGTGAAATCATTCAACTTTGGAAAATACTTATTTTGAATTAATAACAAATTAACATGTTTCTCTAATTTTCGTTTGGTAAGTTTAGCAGGTACAACTTCATAATATGAACTTTGTTGTGTACAATTTAATTCTAGAGCATAGACGTTCACAGAAATATTATTTAATTCCTCAAATTTGTTAATTTGATTCAATTTCATAGGTAATTCTAAGCCTTTAGTATTTAACACACCTCACGCAGTTAAATCTTCCACATTACACCCACATCCAGATACAAAAAGCAGTCATCCTACACATGCAATATCACCAGATCATTTCTAAACCAAAGATAGAGTAAAAGTAGACTTGAGTGCAAACTCCGTCTGCTATTTATAAGAAACCACAATTGTGAGAAATAGAAACGAATAATAATAATAATAATAATCATAAAAATAATAATAACTAAGGAAAAACCTTTTAAAACGTTATTATGGTATGTGGGTACATCGACTCGTGACAATTTAAAGGTTATTGAAGAACTTTCTTCTTTTTCTTTAGAAACACACTAGACGAGGTTCCTAAAAAATACATATGAAATATATAAAATATTTTATGTAACAAATTTTACGTAACAAATATATATATATATATATATATATATATATATATATATATATATATATATAATATATATATAAAAATTTCATATTTATGTAGCAGAATTTACATCTTGAATACATATAAAATTAGATATATCCAATATATAAAACATTTTATAATATAAATATTGAAAATATATAACAAAATTTATAAAGATTTTGTTACATAAATATTATATAAAAAATATATTAACGTTTTATATAAAAATCGTT
The DNA here is from genome assembly GCA_963921935.1 of Galeruca laticollis. NCBI lineage: Eukaryota > Metazoa > Arthropoda > Insecta > Coleoptera > Chrysomelidae > Galeruca > Galeruca laticollis. Next base: position 7,202,935 of record OY998176.1, on the reverse strand, counting down.
CCTCCCCTGTTATATATTGTTATGTAACATATACATTTGTGTTTGCTGGGAAACTACTCACTAACACTTAATTTATATACACACAAACTTAATTATTAATTTATATCAACACTTTACTGTTCGCTATTTCGGTGTATTCTTGTTTATTTCTCGAGATCACTTTATCAACTAAACTAACTCTTCCTGGTCGGTCCCTTCTATATTAGTGCCTTTTTCACTAGATAATTCTAGATTGTGGCTTACTCAAAAACAATTGGCTTTCTGGCATTTTCTAGATGAGACTGGTCATAAAAACAATGTCTAGATAAGATAGTCACAATCGTAAACAATTCTAAGAAATCCCTATGCATCCGCCATAATTTTAACTTTCATACATGGCTTAGACAGAGTCGGATTCAGAGAATATACCAGTGTGCTGTTTCGTAACATAATTAGTTCTTGTAAGTTTTGTATTATCTTTATTAAATGACATGTGTCTTTAATTTTGGCTGTAATTGTTAATTGTTCATTTATGTGTTTTCTGTACTGCGTCCAGTTAGTGGTTGAGTAATGAGTTTGTAGGTGATGGGTCTATGGAGTGTTATTTTTTGTTTTAGTGGGACGGGATCATGATCGGAATTAAGGTCAGGGATGGTTTTTAGTTTAGTAATGGAGTTTACATTGCGGCCGATGGCTAGGTCTATTGTGCTGGGTGAGTAATCGTTGAAAGGGAAGTGGGTGGGGTCGTCTGTGCTGCATATATTACAGTCAGAGTTATCGCAGAACCTTTGCAGGGTATTTCCCTTTGTTTTGGGATGTGTGACATAGGAGATCCATAGTAGGTGCTTACAGTTTAAGTCCCCCACTATGAGAACCCTATTGTGTGTTTTTGTTATGTTGATCCGGTTTGGAAGTTATTAGAAGATACTTACAACGATAAACAATTATTTGCCGATTTGTATTTAGAAAAATGTTTAAATAATTTTTAGAAACCTTTGATACCGCTGTAACTGCCTTAATCGCCCTGTATCTCTCTAATGAAGATTGTAGATTGAACACGGGCAATCGTTACTTTAACAAAAAAAGGAGTCATAACATCTTATTTTTTATATATCCTGCAAAAGATACCAATTTGGGATACACTGTACTGAGCACAAATCGTTTTTAAATTTTTAAACAAAACACCCTGTAAGCAGCTACATTTTATTCAGATGTTTTGAGTAAAATCTTCATAATTTGAAGTCAGGATTGTACTGTTACTTATTTCCAATTAGTGATGAATCACCCTGTATAGCTGTCATAGAGTTTTGTTTGTTTTTGAATTTTCTATTTGGGCACCAATTGTCAATCCGAATTATGAATTCTGTGCCATTTTACACGTGATTTTCATATTTCTTCTATTAATTTCAACTGACATGTATACATTTTCTTGCTATTTGCAATGGCTGGAGAAGGTTTTTGCTTCATTTTCCTAGAATATTCTCTCCACTAATTTCTGAAGATTTTTGTACAGTCTGTTCGCATTTTTAAGTATTCTAGAAATTCACATGAAATGAAACAAGATGAAATGACAAATAGTTAATGCATGGAATAATAATGGAATGTTCCGCAAATTTTAATGTTTCTGAGTGTGTTGATGTTGTGCCTAACACGAAGTTATGTTTCTAGTTTTTACGGAATTTATTGATAAAATGGTCAGAAGAATTGGAATATTTGATACTGGTAAGGTATATTCTGTAATTTTCACAGAACAGATACTGTAATATTTTGTTCTGTTCTAGAACTAGATGCAGATCTATTTCTAAATATTGAATAAGGAATAATGCAGAAATATCAACATATCAAGGATTTGACACATTAGCGATCATGGCGAAGAATGATGCTGCTTGATAATAGTAGCCAGCAAAAGTTTGGAAACCGACAACTGTGAAGCACTAGTAGCAAATATCCTACTTTACATTTCAAACTGAGCTGTCACGCTATTCTAAATATTATATTGTTTTAATAAAAATGACATTAATCAATAATTTGTGTCTAATTGAAGATTTCCAATTTTCTCATATAACCAGGTCAAAATGCTCCTGTGTAATTTTTATAATTAATTCATTATATAAAACAGCATCTGCCACCAAATAAAAATTATTACAAAATTTATTGAAGTACAATGAGCGGACAAAAGTTGAGCGAATGAAACGACGAGTACTTTTTCGCTCCAAATTTCATACGTGGCCCTAAAATATCATTCTGATCACTTTTTCCAAATAACTTTTTTCGATATTTTGCCATCTAACCTCACTTTTCGCATCAAATTTTTCGAATTTGCCGCCATGACACTGGCACTTGACTGATGTCAAAATCTATTTTTAGGTTATCGACCATGCAGGATCGATCGCATATATCAAGTTTTCCTATATACTACAACTAAAATTTTTTCCCATATGTAGCGAACATTATGGTGGACACGATATAACTTGAAACATTTCTTCTTTCAGAAAACGACATATTCTTATATTATGAGTTGGTATTGTAACCTTACCTTGTTGTTGTTACTCCAAGAAGTGAGGTTACATTGCCAAAGGTTCGCTTTTCGCCGGAGAGCATAAGGTCATGAGTTAATGAGAAATATTTGAAAGCTTGTCCTTTATTATTTTTTTAAGGCGCCACTTGATTAGTAGGACATTCAAGAAATTTACTGATTAACCAAGAAACCAATAATGAACAACAAATTAGCTATTGTAACTTTTCAAATATGTTATTTATGTCGTTTTACTTTTACGTTTGTGAATCAAATAAAACACTTTGTTGCCAATGAAACAGTTTAATTGAATGGATGGTACCTTGAACATATGTTGTAATAAACTGTCTCAAAAATATGAGGTGATCAACTCTATTTATGAAATGATAATCAGTTATCAATGATTAGTTAATTTAAAATGTTAAACAATTTCTAATGTTATCAACTAACGGATATCAAAATATACAATACACTAAATCTTTAGCAACACGTAAATGGTATACCAGTTACCGCTTTACAACAGTAATAATTAACCATATACATACAAGTAGGTCAAAAGTATCTCTAATATAATAAGATTAAACTGAAATATAATTTCAGTGCGATATACAATAACAAAGTTGATATTTCAACAATTGAAAGAATGTAATGTTAAAATTGTGAATTTGATAGACGTCTCAATAAAATGTGAAATTACTAAACAGTAGAATATAAAAGTTAATGTGTGATTCAACGTTAAAAAATGAAGTTATAAAATGAATAATGTGCTCAAAGTTCAGATAAAAACAAATAGAACTTTAAATGTTACTTGCGGTTAGTGTCCAAACTATTAGAAGTCAATTGGCTTAATTGACAAGCAACATCTGACTTATGGAACAAGATTCAGCCATGCGGTTAATAATCGATGAAATTATTCGGCAGTCGTCACCAACAAACATAAGTTCAGCTTTGAACTGGAAACGCCGTTAGAAGCTCTTGTCGCTTTATAACGTTAATCGTAATCCGATGTACGAAACATCTCAACGACCCTGGACGGAGAACTATGGTCTGTCAGCTATCCCTACGAGAATATATACCATACAGGAATCATCCGAAATTGAAGCTTCTTAAAATCTGTTCTTGATCATCCTATCATTGATAACCATCACCCATAAAAACTATCAAACCATCAATTGGCAAAAAAATATTGTAAAAACTGCTTGTAAAAACTATGCAGTATAGAAAAAAACCCTTGTTACCAAGGGTTTTTCCCCACTATAGTTCCCAAAATATATGGATTAGACCATGTGCCACCGGCCATTTTATATACTTGCGACTTGTCCTCATCGATACCCCGACTTAACCATTCGACAAGTATCAGACAAGTGCCCTCAACAGCTTCCCTTTACTTTACAATTGACATCAGCAAACAGTGTTACCAATGGCAGTCGAATAAAATCCCCACATAAAATAATATAATACTCATGGATTGGTTAAATCACATGAAGAATATTAATAAAAATATTACTCTTAACACCCATTTAATTATTTACATCCCGTTATTCCAGGATATGCTTAAATAATTTTAAAACCCATAGTTAATTCCGTTATGCAACCAACTATACAGAAATGTGTATAAAGTTGCATACTCAGTGGGTGGCTTAATTGAATTAACGTACCTCCGTGAGTTACTCATAATATAATACAAAAAAAGCATTGTATTTTTATCATGCTACAGTATCATTTCTAGGGATTTCAGTGAAACTAGATTTGCATTGTTCTACAGTTGTCAACACAAGAAAGGGTTGCACCAAATGCTTCAATTTTTATTTTTTTTAATTCTACTATCATTTTTTCCATCTTTTGACTCCTTCTTCCGCTTTCGAATAGAACGTTTATTTGTATATTCAATCTTATCTTCTCTTCCACGATTATTTTCCCATCCTGAAAATATATCTTGTTCTGGTACATCCTCCTGTTCTATCAACTGCTCTTATCTTTCGGAATTATATCTTAACATCATTAGAATCTTTATTTACCATGTCAGTATCTTGAATGGGATATGCGAAAATATTATTACGAGACGTTGAGGCTACAGGGGTGGTTATTGGCAATTCAACTGGTATAAGTTCTGCATAAATACGATTTCTACCTCTTAGCAGATTATAGAATCCATCTAATTATTTTTCGCAAATTCAGTTCTTTGCTTATTGCTAGAGCCATTGTAATAATTTTTTTGTCACGGCTTTCCGTAATTTTATTCTACTTTTTGCCACGGACATCCTTAATTATTCGGTAAAATAAAGATCTATATTTCCTCCTTTGTAAATGGAGTTCAAAACCAGATCAAACTGAATGAAGAATACAAAATAAAACTATTATTGTTATTGTTGAAAGACAGTCACTACACATCCGAGCAAGACAACAAATTTTTTCCATTTTAAATACAAATTATATTCCCGACGATCTACAAAAGCATATTGGTAACAAAATATGTGCAGATAGATCAAAATAATTTATTATTTGGATAAATCGCAAGAGCCGGCAATACTGTTTGTAATGAAAGTACAATTATCCATCTATCAAACTCGGTATTGGTTGAGGAATTCTGAATCTTCTAACCTATAAATCCATTTCACTCCGGAATGAATTTACCCTCATTATGTTATTTACGCCAGATGTAAATATAAAAGTAGGTATAATCTGTTTCTTATTGACTGACAGCACACGAAAAGGTCACAGATGCTAGTCAGGTAGTAAAGCATAAGCGACACACACAGTTCATCTAAGGAATTTATTTACTATTTAATTTTATATCCTATCTGATATATAAAGGTAATATAAATGTAAATTCGGTTAGTTAAAACAACTAACTGACCTTCATAGATTTGTAGAGTACATACAGTTGAAACAATAAATTGTTTTTGAAATAATCTTGTAGCGCAACTATTCTGACTGGATATTTCATTAATTATCTTGAGAATTTGAAGCAGAGCAATTCTTGGGAGACATACTCATATTAACAAACCATTTATCAATTCATTCTCCAGATAATTACTTTCTGATTTTCGAAATGTTGATAATAACATTTCCAAGAAACATTACAATAGGGTCCTACTAGGGATTGTCCCAATGACTACTTAGAAATTTTGCAGGTATATACGGTGAAACTTGGTCTCGCCCAAATTTGTATAATATGTTTTGCTTAAAGTCGCTTATGTTCCATAACTGTTAACTGTGTTGTGAAAAATGTCTTCAAGTTTTACCCCAGTAAAGTGTAAGAGCGTGATTAGCTTACAAACGAAGACTGTAGTGTTAAATGTGCATGATGCTGTTGTACATCAAATGCCGGCTGCTACTGTTAGAAATATAGTTTCGACATATTCCAATATGACAGGAGTTAGTGAATCTACTATTCACAGGCTTCTAAGAGAGAGGAAAAATGGAAATATATCTCCACCTAAAAAGTCAACTAGAAGAAAACCATTTGACCTTGATGAACATGTGCAAAATACAATAAGACGAAAACTACATGAATTATATTTTAAAAAAGGGATCCCAACCCTTGACATAATTCTAAGAATGGTGAAGGAGGACGAGAATTTGCCTGACATAGGGCGAAAAACTTTGTGGAAAATATTACACAAATTAAATTTCACTTGGGAGAAGCAAAGTCGCAAATCAGTGCTAATCGACAACGAAGAAATAATATGTTGGAGACGCCAGTATTTACGAGATATCCGAAAATACAGACAGGAGGGAAGAAAAATCTAGATGAAACATGGCTCATTGAAGGACATTCAGTGGAAAAAAAGTATTCAAACCAGTCGTCAAGCTTTCATAGAAGGTTTATCTACTGGACTGAAAACTCCTATCGGTAAAGGTCGCCGACTAATAATAACGCATATTGGATGCAATCAAGGGTTCGTTGAAGGTGGTTTACTGGAGTTTCAATCAACATCAACCAAAGACTATCATGAAGAAATGACTGCAGATGTATTTTACACAAATGGTCGAATTAATTCCAAATAATGCTGTAATCGTTATGGACAATGCCACTTATCATTCGCGATTAACAGAAAATCTTCCATCTACCTCTTGGAGAGAAGCTGATATTAGAAACTGGTTAATCGTAAAAGATATACCATTTGAAGATGATATGTTGAAAAAAGAACTTTTAAAGGTTGCTTCAGATCACAAGCTACAATTTAAAAAGTTTGTTATTGATTAAATAGACAAGAATCGTGGGATAACAGTGCTTCGTTTGCCGCCATATCATTGTGAATTAAATGCGATAGAGTTAATATGGGCCCAAATGAAAGGTTATGTAGCTAGACATAATAAAACATTTAAAATGAAAGATGTTCGTGAACTCATGAAGTACTCATTGACAACAATAACTGAAGAGAACTGGAGAGATGCTGTGAATCATGTAATTAAAGAGGAAGAGAAAATGTGGGTTTTAGATAACCTCATAGAACAAACTATAGAACCGATAGTGATCTCTCTCGACGAGTCTTCGGATGATTCTTGTATGGACAGCGAAGAGGATGATACTATAGATTGAATTTTATATTTCCTATAAATGGTATGTTTACTTTACTTAATATACATTAATTCATTGTCAATAAATTTGAATTATGAGAATTAAACTATATTTTCTTTAGTGTTTTAAATGAAACTCACGGTTTCTAGTTAATTCCACAATATAATAAAAGTTATTGAAAATTCTAAAAAATTGACAATTGTTTCGATAAATCAATATCATCGTCAGAATGACAGAAGTTACATTTTATTTGATGCCTACCTGATGTTTAGTAGTTATTTTTGGCTGGAAGTCACATATAAACTCAAATGTCCAGAATGTAATGCTGTCTACTTGGGTCAGACCCTTAGGAATTATGAAATCCGATACAGTGAACACTTACGAGCATATAGGTTAAAACAACCAGATAAATCCCACTACGCAAAACATCTTCTTGACACCAATCATTAATTCACACCTAACACGAAGTGCTGCATATTTGTGAAAAGAAACAAAATCTGGATTTCCTTGAAGAATTGGAAATTAGAAGACATTTAAGAAAGCCACAATATGAAGTTGTCAATGAACAGTTAAATCTAGGAAGTTGTCCACTAATAAACTGTCTTCTTAAGTGATAATTGTAAAGTTCAGCAGATATAGTTTTCCTGGTTTTCTATATCATTGCACAGTTATACTGATCTTAATGGGAAAAATGATATCCAGGATATCACCATAGGGCTAATAATATCTACGCTTCAATATTTGTAATATCACATCTTCTTCTTTTTTCTATAAACATATATTAAGTCATTTCTGAAGCAAATCCACTATAGTACGAAAACATCTTCAATATAGGTGAGGGTAAATATATTAAAATCCTTAAAATTCGTACAAGTTTTTTAATTACCACATGCCAACTAGTTTCGACTTAACAAGTCATCATCAGGGCGGGTAAGCTACAATTAAGATGGTAAATTTAATTTAGCAAATCGAATTCTATTCAAACAACTGTAACTTACCAGTCAATCAAAAAATTTCCACAGGACGTATAACAACATGAATTTAAAATAAACAGCGAAAACAATACAAGACAACAGAACTAGACGAACTAACGTTTTAAATAATTTGATCATTAACACACTCAAGTGAAGATAACTTTTTATAATCTAAAATTCTAAACAGTGGCGGAACTTCAATTAAAATCAACTATTGAAGTTCCGCCACTGTTTAGAATTTTAGATTATAAAAAGTTATCTTCACTTGAGTGTGTTAATGATCAAATTATTTAAAACGTTAGTTCGTCTAGTTCTGTTGTCTTGTATTGTTTTCGCTGTTTATTTTAAATTCATGTTGTTATACGTCCTGTGGAAATTTTTTGATTGACTGGTAAGTTACAGTTGTTTGAATAGAATTCGATTTGCTAAATTAAATTTACCATCTTAATTGTAGCTTACCCGCCCTGATGATGACTTGTTAAGTCGAAACTAGTTGGCATGTGGTAATTAAAAAACTTGTACGAATTTTAAGGATTTTAATATATTTACCCTCACCTATATTGGATATATTAAGTCAATCACAAGTTAGGTCACTTCTTTGTCTAGCCAAAAATAACAACTAAACATCAGGTAGGCATCAAATAAAATGTAACTTCTGTCATTCTGACGATGATATTGATTTATCGAAACAGTTGTGAATTTTTTAGAATTTTCAATAACTTTTATTATATTGTGGAATTAACTAGAAACCGTGAGTTTCATTTAAAACACTAATATGAACAGATTCCACGAAGTAAGGGTCGAGACAGTTAATTTTATATTTTCTTTGATTAATTTAATTTAATAAAAATGAAAATGTAACTTGTTAATAGGCCTAAACGAATGAATTTTGTTTCAACTGTAATGTTGACCGAATCTAATTAAATAAGCAAAATGAACTAATATCGTAATCTCCGCCACTGCCGCACTGTTTATCCTTTTGCTGGCATTGTTCAGTTTTATTACCATATTGTATTTTGAGCTGAAACAGGGATGTACAGATAACCAATACAGACACCTACTTGTTTTGCATTAGAATTTTAGTATTTACTTGTAAAATTCTTAGGATCACTCTGTAAGAGATAATTTTCTATTTGCATATTTAATGAGGCTACTGTGCTGTCAGACATTAAGAAATATACTACAGTTACTTACCATTTCTGTTAGAAGCCACTGCACCACCTTTTTTAATATGAATATGAATTACAAACAAAAATATAGAATGTCTAACGCTGACAACAAAATAAATATGATTTATTATGCCTCGCATAGTTCAGTTAGGCAAAAAGTGGCACTTGAGCAGTGACGTGGTATCTCTTCAATAGTTTCGATTTACCATTTTATAGCCGAGGATAAGTCGATAGCAATTTTAAGACTTCTACTAAGCTTGAGTTTGGGATACACGATTTCGAAATTATTCTGCATCGGCAATAATAATATTTATTTTCTAGTCGAGAGTCAACAAAACCTGCGAGAAAGAGTCCAATCATGATCCCAGCTCCATTTGACAAAAAAGTGGAGTTACCACTTTTAAGCTTAGCGCGGCAGAACTAGAGCACGTACCATTCTGTTTATATAGATATTTAAACGTCTCGTTAAACAATAATTAACCTTCCAGTGGTGGCGAAGAACAGAAATATCGCTATGGTTACGAATAGGGAGGGGGCTGCTGGCTCTCACTTCGGGTATTTTAGTTTTCTGAGGCGACAGGCAATCAGTATTCATTTGACTGTAATCGGGTGAACGTATCATCTGCTGTGCCTGTTTTCGGTCCCAGAATCCTACGTCACCACTCAGCGAAGCCAGCTTTAATTTGTCATTTTTTGATTTCGAGATAATTTGTTTTATTTTTTCTGTTTTTCATCAATATTTATTGTTGTTTTTTAACAGAATATATCATGTGTCCCTACGAAAAAGAGCAGGCCCGGCTTTTCCAAATGTTGCAAGAGGTGGAAGCCAACGAAGAAGATGTTGTATTCGACCAATCTGATGATGATGAATCGGATCACGAAGAACAAGATTTGGAGAGCAGTGATACAGAACAAGATATGTCTGATGCGTAAGATATACCAAATTATAATTCCACCAAATATTCATAGATAAAATTACTCGTTGGGGTAAATTTCCAAAAATTATGGAAAGAGGTAGAGCTAAGCAGAGAAACATAATAAAACGACTTCCTGGTCCCACACTCGTTACCAAACTGACCTATTACAAATATGGGAGTATTTTATAAATGATGAAATGATAAATATGATAGTGCTAGGTACAAATAATCATATCGAGTCAATTGCCGATAATTTCTCTCGCAAAACAAATGCTAATTTCACTAATCCAGTTGAAGTTCGTGCTCTGATAGGTCTTCTATATATGGCTGGAATTTACCATACAAATCGTCTGAATACTGACGTTTTGTGGAAAACAGATGGATCTGGAATTGAAATCTTCCGTTTGACAATGTCCTTACAGAGGTTCAGATTCTTACTCCGTTGCATGAGATGTAATCTCTCATCTTCTTCGATGCGTTTACGTCAAACTGCAAGAATGGTTACCATATGTCTGAATTTGTAACAGTGGACGAAATGCTTCCAGCTTTTAGAGGTAGGTGCAGCTTTCGGCAGTACATACCTTCCAAACCCAATAAGTACGGCATAAAAGTATTTGCCTTATGTGATGCTAGAATATTTTACACAAGTAATTTGGAGGTATATCTTGGTAAACATGCTATCGACAAGGATTTTAATTCTAGTAGTGCTGTTGTTCTTAGACTCTTGCATCACATTTTGGGAAATGGGCGCAATCTTACAATAGATAATTGGTTTACATCGCTATCGCTTGTTGAGACATTGGCTGTAGATCATAATATCACAACCATAGGTACAATTAAAAAAAATAGAAAAGTACTACCTTTGGAGTTTACAAAACCTGTTCATCGACCAATAAGTACTAGCATGTTTGGATTTAGAAAAAGTTGCACCCTCGTCTCTCACATACCAAAAAAGAAAAAAAAACGTTCTTCTGTTGTCCTCGTTTTATCATTATGATGAGATTGATGAAGAAACAGGTGATGCCAATATACTAGTTATCATAACAGACTATAATAGGACGAAAGGAGGAGTAGATGTGGTGGATAAATTATGTGCCAGTTATGATTGCTCCAGAAACACACGTAGATGGCCTACTGTAATATTTTCACTAGCCCTAAATATAGCAGGTACAAACTGTCAGGTGATCTATCTTGCAAAAAATCCCAATGAAAATATTTCAAGAAGAAATTTTCTCAAATATTTAGCCAATAAACTGATTACGCCTCATTTACACGAACGAGCTCATGTTCATGTACTTTCCAGCAATTTGATATCTAGATTAGTAGAGATCTGTGGAATTCCGTTCGATGAAAATGACAACTTTCAGCAAAAAACTGGAAGATGCAATTTTTGTGGAACGAAGAAGAATCGGAAAACAAGATTTTCCTGCTGCAAATGTGGAAAATTCATGTGTCTGGAGCACCTCATTGGTATATGTTCAACATGCAATGGAAATCCACTGGAATAATTTGACTCACAAACTTTTACGGGAGTGACAATATCTTTATTTTTTTTATGTTTTGGATTTCATAATCTTTGTTCGCAATAATTCGTATCATTGTTTAAGATTCCAAGTTGTTGTTTATTATGAAATACAGTACTTGCTAATTCATTTTTCTCAACAAAAATCTCTGAAATTATAAAAGACAGCACTGTGACATTTAAGAAGAGCAAATTAAACAAAAAAAAGATTGGATTACAAAAGGAATTATGAATTCAATTATCAGTAGAGACCGCTTATTCAAAGAATATCAAAAGAACAAAAACAATTTGGAACTGAAACAGAGATTTATTACTCATAAGAATAATCTCAATACATTAATAAAAATTACCAAACAAAATTATCATAGTGCTGAAATAGAAAAAAGTAAAAATAATCCCAACCAGCTATGGAAAGTTATCAATTGTATAACAGGACACAAAAATAAAAATACTCTTATAAATAGTGTGTTGAAAGAGAATAATAGCCTCACCGAAACAGATTTCGAAATGGCAGCAACATTCGCAAATTTTTTCACCAAAGTTGGACCATATCTCGCAAAAAACATAAAAACCCCATTATCACCACCTCCATCAATAAAAATCAATCCCGACTCCATGTTCTTGACACCTACTACGGAAGAAGAAATATTTGACATAATAAACACTCTAAAAAATCATGAGGCGCCTGGAGTCGATTGCATTACATCCGAAACCCTAGAAGAAATATCGTGGGAAATTTCATCCCCATTGTCATTTATCATCAACCTCTGTTTTGAAAAAGGTGTTTGTCCTCCCGAACATAAAATATCTGTCATTAAACCACTCCATAAATCGGGTAATAAACAAATTATATCAAACTACAGACCACTATCTTTGATTAATAGTTTTGCAAAAGATTTCGAAAAAGCGATAAAATCACGCCTAGAGTCATTTATGAAGAAATTCGGATTGTTGGACGAAAATCAATTTGGATTTCAAAAGAACCGATCAACGGAGGATGCAATTTTAGCCTCTAGAATGTATGAAGCCCTCGATAACACCAAACCAGCATTATGTATATTTCTTGACCTTGCTAAGGCATTTAACGCCGTAGACCATGCACAATTATTGGAAGCCTTGCAAAATATGGGTTGTAGAGGGCGTGTTCACGAGCTTTTTAGAAGTTATATCTCAAACCGCCAACAAATTGTCAAAATCAATAACAATATCAGTAATGTTAAGGAAGTGGAATGTGGAGTACCACAAGGTACCGTTTTAGGTCCACTATTATTTATAATCTACATAAATAGCTTGCTTAATATCAATACCAGCGGAAAAATCTTCAGTTTTGCTGACGATACTGCAGTGCTTTATACCGCTGACACGTGGAATGATCTGAAACGGAATGCTGAGAATGATTTCACTAAATTCATAGACTGGTTCAATCACAAGTTGTTGACGATCAATTTGAAAAAAAAACATGGCACTTCCACTTTCAAGCTACGTGAATGGATTACCTGACTTCGATACACTAGATATTACATATGACAACCAAATTATTGAAATTGAACTGACAGATAAAATGAAATATTTTTGTGTCACAATAGATCGCCACTTGAGATGGAATATTCACATTGAACAAGTCAGTAATACGTTTTGGACAATGATATATAAATTTAAATATCTTGCTAAAGTAATGAAAGTACCTCAATTGAAAATGGTCTATTTTGCCCTTGTTGACTCTAGGATAAGTTATGGTATATTAGGGTGGGGAGGGCTCGCTTCATCAAATCTGGAGAGGATCAATGTGCTGCAAAAATTTTTTCTGTAAATTATTTTGAAAAAGGACCGTAACTTTTCAAGTGATGCTCTCTATGAAGAAAGCAGAATACTTGACCCACGTCAGATTTATTTTTATAAAATAGCATTGTGTTGTCAAAAAAACAAGAATAAGTTCTTGCTTGTTTTCCATTTTTATGAGACTAGAAATGAAACCAATAAAAGATTTGTCCTATCAACTTCAAATAAAACTGTTGGTCAAAAATGTTACACCTTTCTTGCCCCTAGAGTCTTCAACTACCTTCCCCAGCAATTGAAAAGTATAGTTAATTATAATTTATTTAAATCGAAGCTTAAGCAGTTTATTTTGATAGAAGAAAAATACACCATATAATAGAGAATAAACTGAATGTATAGAGTAGCACTTAAAATTTCACATTTGACTTTCTGCTTATGTTTAGTAGTCCCGTCTTTATTGGTATTAAATTGACTATTTCACTCACCTACGAAATGAACCAATCAGAAGCTCTAGTCAAGTTCGGCTTACCGATAATACCAAACTTGACTCTTGACTCTGATTGGCCTATCAAGTTCGGTGTTTTCAGATTTGTTTACAGTGCATGTGACAGTTAAACGTCAAATATAAGTGATTACGCTGTGCACGCATTCAAAAATGAGTAGATTTGGGATGAATTCTATCGAATCAATCAACGAAAAATTCGATGAAAATGTACCGAAAAATACGAGGAAATCGAAGGAGTACATTTGGAAGCAATTTACCAGATTTTGCGATGAACGAAAATACCTATTAGATGAAGCAACGCCTGTCGAGAGACTAGCTATTATTTTGAAGGCCTGGGGCTTCAACATGAGGAAAATCGATGGTTCTGATTACAAGGAATGTGTTGTGAAGACGAATTTCAGATTTTTTATCTTTCACTCTGTTTGTGAAATAGTCTAATAAAATTCCACTCGTGATTGAATTTATCTCATAGGTCTGTCTTTCATTTATGATCTCAACTGAATTGATTCGAGAAAAGACCACGAGTCCGCAGGACGTTCAAAAATGAATCGACAGACTTATCCCGAAAATTCAATCACTTGTGGTATTACTACTGAAAATTGGAACTTGATGTTCATATTACTTGTAACAATTCTTTTAGCGGACAGCCTCTAGACATTGTTAATTTGTCACTAATAGGCATACACTTACTGTTAATTAAGAAAACATAATGTACTACACCGAAATTGTTGCCAACTCTTTAATGATGTTCCGCATGGTTCGCCTAAGTCCAACGCTTTGCGGTTTTGCGGATTTATGCTGAACATTCTTGATATGTTTAGAGATAGTATTATGATGATTAGTCTAAACACGTTTTTATTGTATACACTCTCCGCAGACAGCCAATTAGGCTATGCGGTTTGTTTTTGTTTATTTGTCCGATTATTTATGTAATTAGTTTTTTGTATTGTACTGTAATGTTTTTGTTATTCATTTAAACAATGAACGGGTGGGATAAATTGAAAACACACGGTATGGCTACTCACTAATTTATTTAAACACTAACTCACTAACACTTAATTTATATATACTTAACTAATCACTTAAATTTAATTTATATGCACACAAACCTGATTATTAATTAGCACTTTACTGTTCGGTGTCTTTTTGTTTATTTATTTCACGAGATCACTTTATCAACAAACTCTTCCGATAATCGGTCCTTATTTATATTAATGCCTTTCTTACGAGAAAATCCCGCTGCGGCTTACACAGACACAAATAATTTTTCTGGCCTTTTCTAGATAAGTCTGGTCACAAAAACAATGTTTAGATAAGATAGTCCCTAACAGTTATAAAAACACTGCGTATCCGCCATAATTTTAATTTTCATACCTGGCTTAGACAGAGTCGGATTTAGGGTCTATACCAGTGTGCTGTTTCGTAACATTACCCCCTCCTTAAATGGAAGTTCCTCCTGGAACTTTTGTGTAGCCGAGACTGGATGTTTGAATCGGCAACTTGCCCCATTTCTACACTTTCCGATCTTATGGAAATAGCAGGGCACCGTCTTCATCGCATACTGATAACGGGGGTTGTAGCTGCAAATTAATATCTGGACACCGGTATCTCGAAAGATAACCTCTACCATGTTCCTGATAACTCGCCAATCCAACTGGCTACTCGCTATCTTAGGCATAGCCAGTTTCTTCACGCTGGATTGTAACACATGGTCTCGGAGGTTACGAAGTGCTTCCCACACATCGCGGTAGGTAGATCGATCTTTAAATTCATCTTTAGTTACCACGTAGAAGACGTACCGCGAATTATGTTTCAGTTTCAGTGTCTTGCCAGGGGCTGGAATCTGGTCTTCAAGTTTTTCTAATTGCCCGAACTTCTTTCGAAAGACGGTTGCCAGCCCTCGTGCGTTCTTGATACGGGCGGGGATGTTGTATGCTAGTGAATAATCTTCCGGGAGAGTGAGCAAATCTTGTTGTTGTTCCGAAGTGACTCCATATCTAGCTTATCCGGTACCTCCATACCTGCCCATAAATTCCTCGAAGGTAGGGTCGGACACATCTCGAATAAGGTTTGCTCCTTCCTCCAGGTCATGGTCTCCTTCGAATGGCGCTGGTCGGTTTTGGTGAACTACTTTTGGTTTTCCGTTGGGGATCTTGCTTATGCGATATATAACATCATTGATCATTTTCTCAATTAAGTATGGACCTTCCCTGGATTTTTGTAATTTTGGAGAAAATCCTTTTCTCTTCGCCGGGTTGTGCAACCATACTTTGTCCCCTTCTTTAAAACCGCCTTCTGTGGCCTGCGTGTCGTACCGACTTTTCATTCTGTCGCTGGCAACTTGAAGATTTGTTCGAACCAATTCATGAATATCGTCCAGCCTTCTTCTCAATTCGATCACGTAGTCTTCGCCTGCTATATCTTCTCCAGGCCGACAGCCAGGTCACAAGGAAGCCTCATTTCACGTCCAAACAGGATTTTCGCCGGTATTTCACCCGTGGATTCATTGACGGCAGATCGATAAGCCAATGCGAATAGGGAAAGATACTGGTCCCAATCTCTCTGATGGCTGGATACTACTTTGGACAGGTATTTTCCAATAGTCCTGTTCATTCTCTCGACCATTCCATCTGACTGTGGATGTAATGCTGTTGTCCTGGTCTTCTCATTCCCAGCTTCTCGCAAATCTCCTGGAATAGATGGCTTTCAAAATTTCTTCCCTGGTCACTGTGGACTTCCAAGGGCACTCCATATCCGCTGATAAATTCTTTCACCAATACATCAGCTACAGTTGTGGCCTCTTGGTTGGGAATAGCGTAAATTTTCACCCATTTTGTGAAATAATCCATTATAACCAGTATGTATTTGCTACCATTTTCTGTTGTCGGAAATGGCCCAGCAATGTCTAAAGCAATCCTTTCGAAAGGGCTTCCAACATGTATGTACTGTTTCATGGGTGCCTTTTTCTTGCGATGTGGTCTATTACTCGTAGCACAAGTCGTACATTTCTTACACACACAGTCCTTCACATCGTCGGAGCTGTTCATCCAATAAAACCTTTAACGGACTCGCTGAAGGGTTTTCTTCACTCCCAGATGAACTCCCGATGGACTGTCGTGTAACTTCTTCAGTACCTGAGCTACTCTTGTTCTCGGGATAACTAGCTGTCTCCTCATCTCAGAGCCATCATCTATTTCAAGGACTCTTTTCAACAGCCCTTCTTCCAGGACAAGGGAGTCCCACTGAGCCCAATATGCCTAGAGTGTCGGTGAAAATCTTGACACTTCTTGCCAGGTAGATCGCCGATTTTCTTCCTTCCATTGCCGGATCATCTTCAGGTGAGGATCATTCTCCTGATCTTCTCTGATCCTGGTGGGTGACCATTCCTCGTTGACTACTGTAATTCTTGAAACTGCAACTTCCTTAGATCTCGACTTGTTGCATTGTGAATAGTCTACAGGGCATGACCGTCTAGGTAAAGAGTTGGCTTTTCGGTGATTCACATCAGCTGGATGTTCACCCCTGTCTGATTTCTCCTGTGACTCAAGTTCTTGGGTTACAGGAGTCTTGGGGCGCTTAGAGGGACTGCGTACGTGCTCTAGCTCGCCACACTCCCGGCATTTGATCTTCTTTGGCATCTTGTCTGCCATACCTTTCAACAAGTTGACGATCTGGTCAAGTTTGTTATCGTCATCTTCTTCCTGCATGGTCCTACCTTTGTTGTACCGCGAGCTTTTCTTGGCTGCTTTGCATTTAAGAGGTTATTGGTTTGCAGGAGTCGTAGGACGCTTACACAAACTGCGTGCATGCTCTAGCTTGCCACAATTACAGCACCTGATTTTCTTCGGCTTCTTGTCTGCCATACCTTTCAACAAGTTGATGATCAGGTCAAGTCTGTCATCGTC
The DNA here is from genome assembly GCA_963921935.1 of Galeruca laticollis. NCBI lineage: Eukaryota > Metazoa > Arthropoda > Insecta > Coleoptera > Chrysomelidae > Galeruca > Galeruca laticollis. The sequence goes on along the minus strand of OY998176.1, from coordinate 7,185,148 downwards.
ACCTTCTTCCTGTATGGTCCTACATTTGTTGTATCCCGAAGCCATCGTGGCTGCTTCATATTCAAGAGCAGCAGTCAATGCATCGACCAATGTTTTAGGATGGTTTAATCGAAGCGTCTTCTCCATATCGTGGTCGCACAAGCCGTCAATAAAGGCCTGGATGCCTAAACATTCCATCATGTTCTCTGGTGCTGATGGATAAGCAAATCGAACTAGTCGGGCAATATCCATTTCATACTCTTGAAGGGTTTCGTCACGTTTCCGCCTTCGGTTCTTCAGCTGGAATCTGTTCGTGAGCATATCGCATGTCCAACCTCTTCTTCAGCAGCTCGAAGTCATCCGTTTCCTCAAGCGGTATCGTCTGAAGTATATCTAAAGCATATCCCCGAAGCGCTATAGTTAGGTTCACTGCTTTCTCCTTATTGGACCAATTATTCACTCTAGCGGCTGCTTCAAATTGTTTCATATAATTGGTCCACGATGTCTTTCCGTCGAACGTTGGAGCCTTGACTCGGGCAAAACTGCTAATATCTTCTGTCTTGGGTTGTGTTGCTGGCTTGCATATCTCGATGTTCTTTTGTTCTGCTGGCGTGTCTTGTGTTCTTAAATCTGCCATCTTTTTTTCTAACTCCTTGATTTTCTCGTCCATCGTTGTCATCTCATTCTCAATCTCAGATTTTAGAGACGAAATTTCATTTTCAAAGTCAGCGGCAATGTCGTTTTTCATTAATAGGATATCGGCAGATATATCGTTCTTCAATGCATAAATATCGTTTTTCACATTCGTTAAAATCTTCTCTTCCATGGCAGAAATATCGTTCTTCTTAGCAGAAATCTTCCCGTCCATGTTCTCTTCCATGGCAGAAATCTTCTCGTCCATGTTAGCAGAAATATTAGCAGAAATTGACGAAATTAATGTTTGAGCCTCGTCATTAAATAAAACTGTTTCTGGATCAAAGCCGTCATTTTCCAGTGCCAATTTAAGTCTTTCTACTAATTCACTTTTCTTACCGGACGTTTCCAACTCACGATCTTCCAATTCTGCTCTTAGCTCCGCCACTTTGAGATCACATAGTCTCTTGGCCATTTTTACGTAGCAATTTATTTATATTACCCCACACCTGACACCAATGTAATGTTTTTGTTATTTATTTAAACAATAAACGGGTGGGATAAATTGAAAACACACGGTATGGCTACTTACTAATTTATTTAAACACTAACTCACTAACACTTAATTTATATATACTTAACTAATCACTTAAATCTAATTTATATGCACACAAACCTAATTATTAATTTATATTAACACTTTTATATTCACTTTTTTACTGTTTATTTCTCGAGATCACTTTATCAACTCCCTCCTCCGCTGATCGGTCCGATCGATGCCTTTCTTACGAGAAAATTCCGGGCTGCGGCTTACACAGACACAAATAATTTTTCTGGCCTTTTCTAGATAAGTCTGGTCACAAAAACAATGTTTATATAAGGTAGTCCCAAACAATTATAAAAACACTGCGTTTCCGCCATAATTTTAATTTTCATACCTGGCTTAGACAGAGGCGGATTTAGGGTCTATACCAGTGTGCTGTTTCGTAACAGTACAAATAAACATTATTGTAGAATTGTATTAAATCTCTCAATTCTATGGGTCTTCGATAGGACTTTCTTTGTATATCGATAGTAATCTGGTTCGTGAATGGAAGTAAACTGCAAGTTGAGTTTTGCGATTAAATTGTTTATTTGTGTAAATACAATTGTATATAGTTACACCAGACGTTGAGACAATTGTGTACAAGTATGTAGTTAATAACTACCCATAATAACTGTAAAATGATAAGGTGTCCCTTTGTCGGTGACTGCCTAGGGAACCACCTTTCAATGTTGTCGATGCTCACAGATCAGCATCTGAAATTCCACTGCCGACCCATCTCTCTATTGTTTTATGCTGGAAAATCGCCGGCAAAGAACCCGGGGCATACTTAACGAAACGCAATTGACGTCACCCTGTGGTTATGACCAATGAGAGGGTACCGGTGAGTTACGGTTGGTTAGATATGCCCCGTATTCCTTGGCGGGCAAAAACCGTTGGAGCACGTGATGCAGGAGTGGTTTCAGAATTTTATAATGGTTCATGTTTGGAACATATTAATTAAATTTGTTTCCAAACAATTATTATTATTATTATTTATAAAAAATTATAAATAAAAATAATTAAAAAAAACAAAAAAAAAGTGTTTTGATGTGTAAATTTGAAAAAATTAATTTCTAATTATAGTACACTTTCTTGAATGAACCTTTTATTGAAAGCCATTTAATTTTTTTGAAGAAAATCCCACCCCCTCCCTATTCGGTCTGTGAGACCAGCGCAACCACTGGTGCTACAAATTTTGGCGCCACCACTGGAAGGTTAAACGGAAAATTCAAGATATTATCGCATGTGACACGTCAATTGAAAAACTTCAACATTTTTACAATTAACCATAAGCGGACGTTTGAATCTTTATTAATTAAAAGCGAAGTGTTTATTTTTTTTAACCATCAAAAACATCGTAGATCCAAAAAAATTGGTATGATTGAATAGGTATTCTAAATACCTTTCAAGCGAGGTGTCCTCGGGTCTATTTACTTAAGTTTTTTCTTCATATGTTCTGTTCAATTGAGTTTAGCATCTAGGAGCGTTGCTAACATTTTGACTGTGGAATTTCTACTATGTTGATGTAAACAAATAAACTTCTCTTATTAGAGTGGAAACTTTTTGACGTGATTTTTCTACGTTTAGTTTCATCCTCCATTTTTAGAAGATGCCTTGTGGTGTTCGTTGTCTAATAGGTTTGGGTTGTAATGTCCTGCTCTTCAATTTCTGAAGAGTTTGTGCGATAAATAGGATTTCAATAGGTTGTAGAAGGAAGATAGAAGAGTATTTTTGATTCTATAGTTAAAAGTGACATCTTATTCACAAATAAACACTTGCTACATAAATATTCTTCACTGATATTTGTAAATTTTTTTCAGGACACTGAAGAGGACCATACGTGCTTAGAAGACTTTCAAGAATGTATAGAAGAATTTCAAGAATGTTTAGATGCGATGAATATCTGTATAGAGGACGATAACTCCTGCAGTCTTTCATTCAATTCGGATGTAGAAGATTTAGGTCAAAAAGCACCACAATATCAAAAAAATTGTCTTTTTAGAAGTAATCATGTAAATCTAACTCAGCCAAAATCTAAATATAGTGACAGTGATGTAGACAGTAGTTTTGAGAGTGATAAACAAACGTTAAAAATAATAGAAAATGGTGTTGGACTCAACAAACAAAGTAACAAAATCGGAATATTTTCGAAAAACGATAGTCTGTTAAGTGATAAGTTTTCAGAAAAAGACGATTATGAGACGTGCGTAGAGGAATCATGGTCAGAAGAAATCACTGCTGTTAAAACGATTAACAATAAGGAAATCAAACCAGTAGAATCTTTAGTACAAATAAAAGACACCAATATAAATCGTAAACTAGATGTTATTGATTCGAATGATGTAACTCCAACCAATTCCAAGGTGAATTTAGACCAATTATGTCCAGAAGTACCTGACGCAACTAATAAGACTTATCAGAAATCAGGTACGCTCTTAAATATTACTAGTTTTTAAGTTTGATCCGTTACAAACTAATCCAACGATACTGCTATTGCATATATGATATATAAAAAAAGGGTTGCGCATTTCACAATCCAGTATTTTATTTTTATGTGAATAAAAGAAATAAAATTTGTGTGAAATGCTTCTGGAAATAAGTCAAGGGCTTATTTTGCTATCTTTATCAACATAATTTTCATATAGTTCTGTTAAGAAAATACCTTTATTTTCTTGAAATGGATAGTGTCTTTTTTAAAATCTGCTCAAATATATTGAACATTCTTCGAATTACATTTTATCATTAGATGTGATGAAATGCTTATAGAAATGGGAGCAAAATTATTTCATTCGATTTTCTATACTACTTTCTATGCCAATAAGTGAAATTCAAATTATTATACGTTTTTTAGTTCCGGGGTGTTGAATTAAAATACAGCGTTGATTTTTCCATAGTCTCTTTCTCTATCTCAATAGAATATGCATACTTATCGTTTCTCATATGATATGTAGGATCATTTGTTCAGTACAGCGAAACCTTTCCTGCTAGGAAAATCCTGCATTCTCGTCATAGTTTTGGTTGCCTTTATCGCTTTTTTTTTCTCGGTAGGTCACTACCTCTTGCATCCATTTTAGAATCTTCTTCACTGTCATGTCCACCTAATTATATTTTGCATACCATATTGGTTCCTGTGGTATCCGTTTCCGATATCATAAACTAATTCTTCTAGATCGGAATTTACAGCTCTCATTTCTGTTGTGCGCATGTGTTGAATAGTTCTCAAAGAGTCAAGTCGTGTTCAGACTGTCTCATATAATAGTGTAATAAAAATGGCCTTAACGTTATTAAATCTAATTTATTTGACACACTATTACATTAATTTAAATTTATATTTACAATTCAATTTATATTCCACTGCACTATTGTTCGGGGCCACACCGCTTATTTATAGTTGAATGGAAACTTCGATATTCTTTCGATTCGACTACTTCTTTCTAGACGGCGTTCCCACTTATTCTTCCACTTTTTCGTCAACTTATTCGACAACTTATTCGTCAACTTTTTCGTCAACTTGTTCGTCGACTTGTTCGTCAACTTTTTCGTCAACTTGTTCGTCAACTTGTTCGTCAACTTTTTCGTCAACTTTTTCGTCAACTTTTTCGTCAACTTTTGCGTCAACTTTTTCGTTCACTTTTTTGTATATTTTTTGGGCCACAATTTTGTCGACTCTTCATCAACTCTTCATCAACTTTTTCGTCAACTGTTCATCAACTATTTCGTCGACTTTTTCGTCTACTGTGATTCTCCCACTTTTTCGTCCACTTTCTCGTCAACATTTTCGACGACTTTTTTGTCACGTTTTGTCAACATTGTGGGCGGGACCTACTGGGTTTGTGGCCAGGTCCGGCTTGAAAATCGGTACTGTGCCCCCTCCTTAAGGACATTTCGTCCTGAAATGTCATTTTTTTATAGTGTAGATACCGGCCGTAGAAAATGGTTGCCTCACACCAAAATCTTGACACCACTGGATCTGAATAATGCTTCCTACATGTTTCTGATAACTCTCCAATCCAGTTCATCAAAATCTCACAGGTAAATTTTGAGATCTCCATGTCCCCAAGATTCTGGTCCACCATCGTATCTCTCATTTTGATGAGGTTCTTCCAAACATTTTCTTAGGACGGTTTATCACGGAAATGCTTCTTACTGACCAGAGATGTTTCCCTGGCCCTTCTTCAGCTATAGCACCCTTCCGACTTCTGGATTCTGTTTCCGTAGTTGCTGGAATTGACCGAACTTCTTGGAGAACACCACCTAAATACCCCTAGACATTTGAAGGTCCTCCGGCACGCGTAATTGACGGAGACCTGAAAAAGGTTACTGTTTTAAATGAAATAAACTGTTTCTAGATAATTCCACAATATACAGAGAGTTTAGAAAGAAAGATCTTTGAAAGTAGTATTTCGAAAAATATTTTATCTTCGTATACATATCTAGATGTCATATTAGCAACATTTTGAGCAATCATTAAATTGAAAATCTGTGTACAATATTGTAATTTAGTTTCGATAAAAGGAATGAGAATAAACAGTTGCATTTTTTATTTTAATGGTACGAAGCAGCAAATAGATTTTCCTAAATATCTCGACAACAAATCGATCAATTTGAAAAAAAAAACCTGACGTGTAGAGATTAAAAAGACCTTTAAAATGAGGTATAACTCGATACCCCTTCCAATTTAAGATTTTGAAGTTGGCAACTCCCCCTGGCGGAGGGTGAAAGGGGGCGCGTTGCCTTTATGATAAAAAGTTGTCCCCTTCGATATATTTGTTCACGTGTCCCAGGATTTTTTTTAAATACACACATTTCGGGAAAATTAGGGCGGGAAATCCTGAAATGTATATATAAACTTAAATGTTCAGAATATAATGCTGTCCATTTGGAAACCCTTAGAAATTTTGAAATTCGATACAGTGAACACAAACATACATATTAAAGCAGCCGGATAAATTCCACTACCTGTAACATCTACTTGACACCAAACATTAATTGACACCTAATACGAAACGTGAAGTACTACTACATATTTGTGATAAGAAACAAGAACTGGATTTCCTTGAAGAATTGGAAATTAGAAGACAGTTGAGAAACCCATAATATCAAGTCGTCAAGGAACGGATAAATCTAGGGAGTTCTCTACTTTTAAACTGTCTTCTTAAGTGATAATTGTGAAGATCAGCAGATATAGTTTTCGTGGTTTTTTATATCATTGCACAGTTATATTGATATTAAATCTAAAAAGATATCCAGGATACCCCCATAGGGCGACGATGATATTTAGTATCGAAGCATTGTCAAATTTCTTAGAATTTTTAACATTTTATCAATATATTGTAGAATTATATAGAAACAGTTAGTTTCATTTAAAACAGTAATATGAGTAGATTCCACGAAGTAAAGGTCGAGACAGTAAAGTATTCTCGTGGCTCTTCTTCAGTTACCTCGTGTGACACTTTATATCCGTTTGAGTACAAGGACATGAATATCTGGAATGTCATCATATTCTCTTGTGGTGTTGGTCGTGGTTTCCAGCGACCAACGACTCTCAGTTTTCTTCTGGGTGGCTTTTGAATCCGGTAGACGAGGACATTCATCCTCCTCATGATATTGTAAGGACCTTCCCACGAGTTTCGCAATTTTGGCGAGGTTTGAGGTTGTACAGCCAAACCAGGTCACCAACCTGAAATCCTTCGGCATCGGCCTTGATGTCATTAGCTCTATTTTATTCGGTCGCTGGCACCCTGGATGTTCAAACGGACTCTTTTTCGTGGATGTCGTTCATTCTCTGCCGCAGTTTGCTGTCGTAGTCCTTCCCCGAAGTCTCTAGTCGTGGTGGCGTTCTGAACATCAGGTCACAGGGTAGTCGCAGTTCTCGGCCCATAATAATACTAGCAGGGGTTTGGCCGGTTATCTCGTATATTACAAGAACAAATAGATGTGCTGGCCCCAGTCCCTTTGGTGGTCAGAGCTTGGATGAGTGGTGATTTATCGTCATGTTCATCCGCTCCGCCATTACATTGGACTGTGGATGTAAAGCCGTGGTGCTCGTCTTTCGAATATTAAGCCTTTAACACATTTCTTGGAACAGGTTGGACTCGAAATTTTTGCCTTGGTCTGAATGCAGTTTCAATAGGATACTAAATCGACAAATCCACTCCTTTACTGAGAGATCTGCGACGATGGCAGCTTCCTGATTGGGTAGGGCCCGTTTGCTGAAATAGTCCATTGCCACGAGGATGTAGTTGTTTACATGGTACGAGATGGGTGATGGATATATATTGCGATTTGCTCAAATGGACTGCCTACGTTAAACTGACGAATCGGGGCCTTAGTTCGGGTTCGAGGCCCATTGCTGGCAGGCATACGACAGACTTTCTACATCAGTCCCGAACGTCTGCTTAGTAATTGGCACAGTAAAATCGAAATTTCCCCAAAAATAGAGAGAAATTTGGTATATCTGGATGTATAGGACCCGCCGTACTGACTCTGGTGAGGTGAAAATCAATAGGGTTCAACTGTGATGCCTTGAACAAGGCCCAATCATAAAATTGGTAACTTTATGACTCCGTAGGCTGTATCGTGCTAACAAGACATGTTGTGGTGGTTACTTAGCAAGTGCCCCTCGTATGTATTTCTTGAACTATCGAACCATTCATCTTCGGAAAACAGTTACCTCGTGAACCATTCTTTAGGGTATAATAAATAACATCGTTTAAAAACTCACTGGGATAACATATAATTATAAACTACTAACACAGATTATTGATACACAATACATACGTTTGTACTATTTAAAATAATAATAATGAATCATTCCTCAAAGTGTTGAACTTTTCTATTTATAGGAAGTATTAAAGCTAACGCAATCAGTACCCCGTATTTTTGACCTTGAAGGTCGTGCGAATACGATATTTACAAAACGGACGTGTTTTGTTGTCTATTTCACTTGTCCTTATTAGTTCACTGGCCGCTATCCATATTGAAATTATTATTTACACAAATCTAACAATGTCTTTTCTTTTGATAATGTCTTTTTGGATAATGTCTTTTTGGGATCATCACAATGTTACTAAATGTGGCCAGTGACAACACACAGGATTTTTTTTCAAAAAACCAGTTTTTATCACTGAAAAACGTAAAAATAACTCAAAAAATTCTAGAATTCCAACTTTTTTTGGGTAAACTAATAGTTTTGTCTCATCGTAGATGGGGTTGGCGGAAAAGTAATAACTTCCTCCTTCCTTCCTTCTAGCCGTTTTCTATCCGTTGGATATAGGCCTCTCTCAATGTTCTCCAGGTTTCCCTGTGTTGTGCAACCTGATACCAATTTAAACCTGCTGTGCGTTTAATATCGTCGTACCAACGCTGTTGAGGTCTGCCAACGCTTTTCCTCTCGCCCCAAGGTCTCCATCTAGTCACTTTGCTGCTCCAGTTGTTGTTGTTTTTAGCAATATGCCCAGTCCAGTTCCATTTGAGTGAGGCTATTCTCCTTTCGATGTCTTCGATTTTTGACGTTCTCCTGATCCATTCATTAGTTTTTCGGTCTTTCAGTGTTACTCCAACTATCGTTCTCTCTATTGCTCTTTGATGCGTTTTGAGCTTGTTCAAGTTCTTTTTTGTCAAGACCCAAGTTTCCGATGCATATGTAGACACTGGCAGGACACATGTATTGTATACTTTTGCTTTTAGTTTCATTGGTAGATTTGACTGAAACGCCTGTTTTAGTTTGCTATATGCTGCCCATCCTAACCGTATTCTCCTATTGAGCTCTGTATTCTGGCATTCCTTACTTATTGTTATTTTTTGGCTTAGATAAATGTACGACGCTTCTTTTTCAATTAACTGGTTCTCAATGGTTAGTGTATTGGTAATTGTATCTTCGTTTGTCATGAATTTGGTTTTATTTATGTTTATCTCTAGTCCAACCTTGTTTGCTTCATGGTATAGTTCCTGCATCATGCCTATCAGTTCTGCCTCGGTTTGAGCGAATATGACGATGTCATCTGCAAATTTCAAGTTGTTCAGTTTTTCGCCTGCTATGTTTATTCCTCTGTCTTCCCAGTGTAAATTTCGAAATACATCTTCGAGAGCTAGCGTGAATAATTTTGGTGATATTACGTCCCCATGTCTCATTCCTCTTCCAGTCTTTATCTCATTTGTATCTGTTTGCATCCTGATCTTCATTTTAGAGTTTACGTAGATGTGGCTTATGATGTCGATGTATCTTTGATCGATTCTGGTTTTTATCATTGCTCGGATTACCGCCCAGGATTCCTCCGTGTCGAAGGCCTTCCTAAAGTCAACAAATGCCATCCATGTTGTGATGTTGTACTCCGTGGCTTTCTCTATTAATACTCTGATTGTGTGTATGTGTTCGATTGTACTCATATTTTTCCTAAAGCCAGCCTGTTCTTTCGATAAATATGCCTCAAATTTATTTTCTAATCTATTGGTAATTATTTTCATGAATAGCTTATAGATCTGTGAGAGAAGACTTATAGGTCGGTAATTTTCAAGACTGGCCGGATCTCCCTTTTTATAAATAAGGATAACTATGGGGGTATCCCAGTCTGTTGGAACGGTTCCTTCATTCAGGCATTTGTTAAAAAGCGATTTTAGTTGTTCCATTAGAATTTTTCCTCCTTCCTTCAGCATCTCTGGCAGTATACCATCATCTCCTGTTGCTTTTCCGTTTTTGGTTTGTCGCAGTGCTCTATTGATTTCCTCGATCTCGATTTCTAGAAGGTCTTCGGATCCAACATTCATTATTCTTCTCTCCTCCTCGCTTTCTGCCTCCTTTTGTCTCGTGTGTGAGCTGTATAGTTTTGTGTAGAATTCCTCGGTAACCCTCATGTTTTCTGGTCTATGAACGGCTACATTTCCCTCCTCATCGGATAGTTTTTGGATCTCTTTCTTGTAGCTGTTTTCTTTATGGAGAATATTCAGTCCCCTATTCCGTTCAATGATATTTTCTATTTGTTTCTCTTGGTATTACCTGATATCTTGTTTTGCCGATTTTCTGGCCGTTTTGTTTATCTCCTTGTATTCTACAGTTTGTCTTTTCCCTTTTCTGATGAGTTCTCTTCTTTTTTCTAGGAGTTCTTTTGTTTTTGGGGAGAGCTTGTCTTGTTTCTGCTGTTTTGGTTTCATGCATTTTTCTGCCGTGTCTTTTATTATTTCTGTTAGACGCTTATTAATTTTATTTATGTTTTCGTTGGGGTGCGATGTTTCATTTGTAAGCTTTTCCACTAGCTCAGTATTATATCTCGCCTTTTGATCTCTTAAGGTGGTTATGTCGAAGTTTTGTTGAATTTTTTGGCCCTTTCTAGTTTTCCATTTATTGTTACTTTACAACGGACCATTCTATGGTCACTACCCGTATTGAACGAGTTCAGTACATTGACATTGGATATGATGTGTTTATGATGAGTCAGAATATAGTCAATCTCGTACTTAGTTTCTCCGTTTGGACTTATCCAGATCCACTTCTTATTTGTTCTTTTTTTGAAGAAGGTGTTAATGGCGTATAGTTCCTCTTTTTCTAGGAACCTGGTTAGCATATTGCCCCGTTCGTTTCTTAATCCAAGACCAAATTTACCGACATACTTTCAATCACCACAGCTCTTGCCTATCTTGGCATTAAAATCGCCAACTACCAGAGCATAATGCGTTTTGTTTTCGGTCAAACTCTGTGTGATTTCTTCGTACATGGTTTCTACTTCTTCATCTTCGTGTGTGGTTGTTGGTGCATAAACTTGGACTACCTTTATGGTTATATTAGAGTTTATCTTGAATGTTACATAGATTACCCTGCTCGAGATGGCTTTAAGGATTTGTAGATTAGGTGAAACTCTCTGATGAACTAGAATTGTAACACCCCCCATTGTATCATTTTCGTTGCCCCTATAGAACAAGATGTGTCCAGACTTTAGCCTGAGGCATTTTTCTCCTTTTCTTCGAACTTCTGCGATTCCGAAGATGTCCCATTTTATTTTGTTTAGTTCATTCTTTCGTCACTTCCTGTGGACCTAGCGTTATATGTCGAGATGTATAATTGGCAGTCTGATCTACCCCAGGGATTCTTAGCACCCCCCGTTCTACAACTGGTCTGTCCGCTGCCTTGGTCAGGGTTGTTAGAACTGCTGGGGACTGGGGGTCTTATATTTATCGTTCCTGTCATCATCATAATTGGGAGGGGGTTAGCCTTAAAACACCACGTTGGCCAGACGTCTTGGCGAGTGTTAGTATCGGCCGCCTCTAACATGAGGATCCGACGCCATTTGCAGCCGCCCACTCTGAGTCAGACGCTGCTGGAAATCTTCTGAGCTTCACCTTTATCCCTTCGAGACCTTACCGGTATGGGTGGCCCTACCGGTAGCTAAGCTACCGCCGGCATCGCTCCCTGGATTTAAGGTTACTGAGCCTTCTCACCAACGTCAAGGTGATGATTTCCCTAGAGAAGGTGAAAATAACTAAAAAATTCTAGAATTCCAACTTTTTTTGGGTAAACTAATACTTTTGCCTCATCGTAGATGAGGTTGGCGGAAAAGTAACAACTATCTTATCGAATTTTGATTTGATGAACGTATTATTAATTGATAAATTGATTTTCTTTTTAGTAAATACTGCTTCCTCTGAGCCGTGTTTGAGTAAGGATTTTATCACAACTCACATTCGTTTGGATAGTAAGCTCGATGACGAATTAAAATCTTACGATAACAATATGAACGATCCCGGTGATGAGTTTTTTCTAGTCCCTTACGAACAGCAGAATAAAAGTATTTTCACAAGTTTGACCGATTTGAATATTATAGGATCATATGAATTTCGATCCAAAAAAAGTTATAGGTGAGTTATTAATTATTAATTTGAATATATAAGCACTTTTAATGTAATGATCAATATTTTCTTGGAAACATATTCTTGACTTCTGGTCTATTTTAATAAATCAACAAGGTAAAGTCCGCTTCACAAAAGTTGAAGCCACCTGAAGTTACAGTAGAATTTAACCTGAATCTAACTTAGATAGCTTAAATACAATGACCAACATTGAATCTAGATTTGAAATCAATCTTTAAATATTTGCAAAATGTATTCACCACGTTGTTATTGTAAATATATTTTCATCCTGCTTAAAGTATATTTACTATATGAAATTCCCATTTTTATATTGTTATAGAAAATGTTTGAAGGAATATTACAACGACTACGCGGATTGTTTGGAAGCTTACAAAATATCTCTAAGTAATACAAGTAGAAAAGAAGAAATGACAGACGACGATATCTTCAAAGATATATTTCTTCCGTTCAAAAGTCGATCTACTCCAGACATTATCGACAGATCATTCGTAATGATAACCTACGATCCAGGACCCGACTACATGACAAGAAGAAAATCTGCTTTTACACCGGGATACCAATATATGGAACCGTGAGTAGAATCATTTATATATCGAAATTTGTCAAATTCAAAGGAATAATATATTTGAAAATCCAGAAAACTTTGAATGAATTAGTCGTAGATATTACATATAACAAAGTATACAATTTCAAGGAGTCGAGTATGCTTGGGTATAAGCAAACTGTTAGGTGATACAAGCTCCCTTTATTTCGATGAAGAATCAAACAAAGTTAATATGGCAAGAGCTATGGGGAAAAATCTAATAAAGGTTTTCCGAAAGCTGTACTATAATCGAATAATCCAGCAAATTCATAATTAGTGAACTGTATAGGTTGGTTGTAAAATGCAGTTATGATTTAAAACATTACGTATAAAAATTGATCAGTGCGTTTACTGGTCAGATTCAACGGTCGTTTTAGGGTAGCTGAAACATTCACCCAATCAATTAAAGCCATTCGTTGGTAATCGTATCGCCGAAATCCAAGACTTACCGGCAGCGGATAGTTGGCGTCACGTATCGTATAAAAATAATCCCGCGGACCTCGTGTGGAGAGGTGTAAAACCGAGAAATTTATTGAATAATTCGATGTGGTGGGACGGACCTCCATTCCTAAGAGAAAAAAGGAGAGCTGGCCTGAATGTCATAACAAAAACGAGAATTTGCCCGATATTTATAAACAAAAGGTTAATTTACTTATCTCCTGTTCAGAAAATGATTTTATTAAACATTTTTTGGACGTAAATAAACTCAACCGCATATATAAGACGTTTCTATTTAAACTGCAAGGCCAAGGAAAATCCTGAACTAAGTATGATTGGTTATTTTTCTTCTTTATGTAAAAATAAAACTAACAATTATAAAAACTTACTTTTCGCGCTGGCTCATCCATATTCTACTATAGGTTTCACCACTGATTGGGGATGGGGTTGAATGGAAAGGAAGTGGTTTATTCTATAGTCCAACCGGTTATCGAAATATAAACCTTTTTATATTAATTAGACCGTAAAAATGTGGTCTCGTCAAAACACGATTCGCTACTGATTCGAAAGAAATATTCTAGTAGACGCATGACAATTAATATTTTAATAAATTTGTTGGCTTCTACTGGATAGGCAACATTAATGCCAAAACAAAGTAAGACTGGACCGTTGGAAGTTTCTGAAATTTTCCTCTTGTTTTCATCACATGCACATCTATACAACCGCTTATGCCCAGCTTGTGGCTGTTAACATTTGTGATGTTTCAACTTAACTTCTCAGCGATGTTAAAGCGCTGCCTTTTTACATTACTGTGATGTTACTAGAACTTCCTCAAAAGGGAGTCTTTATAACGAACTAAAAACAACATTTCTGTTAGATTCTGAAATGCCTTTTAACATCTTGTCGATGTTAATGCAATGTCTAAAAAATAACATCTTATCAATGATCTAAATGCGACATTTCAAAAACAATACAGTGTATTCTCGTAGATATTGTATGGACATTACATAAACCTCTAAATAATATACCTCAAACATTCTGGATGACTTCCTATAGATGTTTCTGTGCCTAATCAGCAAATACAGGGTGAACAACTAAGAACTCCGGTTGTCGCCCATATTTCAAAAAATAGTCATAGTACAACTTTAAAAAAACACCTTCAGGAAAATGACCCTGAAAAATCGCTGGAAAATATTTTTGAGTTCCTAAAATATCTCCTATGGGGTGGAATGAACACTTAAAAACATAATACTGTGATTATCTCCAAAAAAGACATACTAAACGTATTCTAGAAATACAATGTTTGATATATTGTTGAGATTATGAAAAAATGTAGTTAGGGACTTTTTGTCTGCATTCTTCAATTAAGGGGTGGGGGAAGGTTCAACCCAAACAACTAATGTCGTAACACATATTTTTGGCTTCATTTGAAAGAGTTTTTCCTTTTTGATAAGAAATGCTTAACAAAAATACAAAATTGGACAATTTTGTCAACGCTTTGTGAAAAAGTCCACAATTTTCCCATTTTTCTCGGAAATTTCAAATGTAATAAAGCATTTTTTAAATTCTGATGAAAAGGGGTTAAAAATAGGAATCTATTCCAAGATATAAGATTTACAATATCAAATATAAAAAAATGCTTCAATTTATATTTGAAATTTCCGAGTGGATACAAAATTATCTAATTTTTTTATCAATCTTATTAAACAGAAAAACTTTTAAATGCAGCTGAAATCATTAATATCGGTTAAAAATCGAAAAAGTTATACATTTGTTCATAAGTTTGAACCTTCCCCACCCATTATTTGAAGAATAATGGCAAAAAATCTCCATAATTAAATTTATTCATAATCTCATCAAGATTTCAAAAATTGTATTTTTAGGACACCTTTAGTATGTTTTTTTGGAGTATTATGTTTTCGAGTGTTTATTCCACCCCTAGCGGATAATTTAGAGACTGCAAAATATTTTCCAGCAATTTTTCAGGATCCCTTACCTAAAGGTAATTTTTTTGTTGTACCATGATTCTTTCCTGAGATGTGGCCTATAGTCGTTCTTAGTTGTTCATCCTGTACATTTAAGATAAAATAGCAAAAAAATAATAAAGAATTTAAAACGTTTATTCACTATTAATGAACAGTACAGTAAATTTGAAAAAAACAGGTACAAAATTAGAAAAAAAAGTATCTTGTCCAGCAATCCAACCTAAAAAAAAATAAAATTGTATAAGCATATTACATAACAAGTCTGGCAAGTGGAAACTATTGAACACATTCAGGGAAAGCAAGAAATAAAAAAGGGTATATTAATCCGTAGTTACCATAACGTAACATACTTTGAAACTGAATTAATAAAGTTTATCGGATACACATACATTACTGCTAGTTTACAGAAAATTATTAAAATAGTTTTTTTAATTATATTAAAACTAATAAAAATTTTACACCATACAGATTCAATGAAACATTACGTTACATCAACAGAAATCCAATCTGATTAAAGCAAATTCTATCGTTTACTTACGGTTACTTTTTTCGAGTGCCTCAACCATTCCATAACGTACACTTCAAAATCCTTATCTGTGAAATATTTGAAGGTGTTCTGAGCAACAGCTAATAAAACAATTACTTTAGATCAAATTGTGCCCATGGAGACCTTTGATCGATCATCATCAACTACATCAAACTTGATTTTCAGCCAATTGACTGGGACCCATTTTCCATAAAATACATGCGGGGTTCTTCAAAAGAATAATAACATATTTTATTTCGAGAAGTGACTTTTCATGATTTACCTTCTATTCCATGCCTCACTCCATTTGGCAGGTAAATTCAGGTGTGCTATGAAAATTCATACTTCTTTTCTGTATAAAATAATATAATATTCTCATCTTATTATTTTCATCCTGGAACAAATTGTATATTAACATCGTGGAATTGTAACTTAATGAAAACTAAGCATTATTAATACACTGTATACAAAAAAAAACTACTTATGTAGAAGAGATATGATCACATTATCAAGTTAAATGAGCTTATAATTAGTGTTTTTAAATGAAACTCAAGGTCTCTAGTTAATTCCACAATATAATACAAGTTATTGAAAATTCAAAAAAATTGACAATTGTTTCGATAAATCAATATCATCGTCAGAATGACAGAAGTTACATTTCATTTTATGCCTACCTGATGTTTAGTAGTTATATTTTTGGCTAGACCAAGAAGTAACCTAACTTGTGATTGGCTTAATATATGTTTATAGGAAAAAGAAGAAGATGTGATATTACAAATATTGAAGCTTAGATATTATTAGCCCTATGGTGATATCCTGGATATCATTTTTCCAATTAAGATCAGTATAACTGTGCAATGATATAGAAAACCAGGAAAACTATATCTGCTGATCTTTACAATTATCACTTAATAAGACAGTTTATTAGTGGAGAATTCCCTAGATTTAACTGTTCATTGACAACTTCATATTGTGGGTTTCTTAAATGTCTTCTAATTTCCAGTTCTTCAAGGAAATCCAGTTCTTGTTTCTTTTCACAAATATGCAGCACTTCTAGTTCTGTGTTAGGTGTCAATGAATGATTGGTGTCAAGTAGATGTTTTGCGTAGTGAGATTTATCTGGTTGTTTTAATCTGTAAGCTCGTAAGTGCTCACTGTATCGTATTTCAAAATTCCTAAGGGTCTGACCCAAATAGACAGCATTACATTCTGGACATTTGAGTTTATATATACCTGACTTCTTTAATAGTGGTATTTTTGTTTTTACATTTAACAATTTTGTACTAACGTTACTTTCTATTTTAAAAGAAATTGTTGCATTTGTTGCTGAAGATATTATCTTTGAAATATTATTAGAAATATTTCCTGCATATGTGATGGTTTTATAAGTTTTAATTTCATCAGCTTGTTTAGGATATATTAGTTGTAATGCCACTTTTTTCTCTTTTTTACTAATTAGTTTATTTATCATATCATTGCACAGTTATACTGATCTTAATTGGAAAAATGATATCCAGGATATCACCATAGGGCTAATAATATCTAAGCTTCAATATTTGTAATATCACATCTTCTTCTTTTTCCTATAAACATATATTAAGCCAATCACAAGTTAGGTTACTTCTTGGTCTAGCCAAAAATATAACTACTAAACATCAGGTAGGCATAAAATGAAATGTAACTTCTGTCATTCTGACGATGATATTGATTTATCGAAACAATTGTCAATTTTTTTGAATTTTCAATAACTTGTATTATATTGTGGAATTAACTAGAGACCTTGAGTTTCATTTAAAAACACTAATATGAGCATATTCCACGAAGTAAGGGTCGAGACAGTCAATTTCGAGCTTATAATTAATTGTATCCAATAGCTGTGTTTCTACAATAATAAATAATTGAATGCTGTTTGTTGACTGGAGCATTCAGTTTTATAAGTTACATATTCTTCAACTAGATTAATATAGGTACCATTGTAAGGGACAAATACAGCTTATTTATTGTGTTCAGTGAATTTTCAAATGGAAATGAGATTTTTAACAGAAATTTCTGTTTTTAAAGTCTTAAACAGTCTCTAACTGTTCACAAGAATTGTTAGTATTAATGTTAAAATTTTCTAAGCCTGCAAAACTATATTGATGGCTAAGGCTACTACTAAAAAAACTAAAACTAGAGATACTTGATTCAATATTTTTTGTACTGTTTAATACAATGTTTGTATCAGACTATCTAAAATAATTACTCCCCTTTCATTACATAATTACCAACTATTTGTTTTTTATTTTATTTGTATAAGTAGCTTCTGAAACATCTTGAACATTGAAAATGTTTTCTTCTAGATTTACATGTCTGCGAACATATGAGCATGTTTTATTATTAATAATAATATCTACCCTATTGCAATATCAAGTTTTTTGTAGGGTATAATGCATATCTAGGATTTGAAATATTGTGAATCGTTTTCAAAACATACTTACTAGGTAACTAAAATATTTTAAAAATTGAAAAAACCCTTATTTTGTAATATAATGTTAGTGTACAATTCCGCCACATGGAATTTCAATGTATAATAGCCGATTAAAGTATTGAATGAGTATTAAGTTTCAATAATTATGATTTTAGAATAGGTACTTACCGATAACAATTGTTGTTCGTCCATTATAACTAAGTATAGAAACTGTAGCTTAGTAGGAACTAACGAAAACGAAGACCACTTTATTCAAGTGCTACTTGCAAAATATGTGCTTCCTGCAAATAAAATATAACTATAACACATAACTGAAAACCATCCGCCTATTATGCTTGTCATTTTTGTTTCCACAGATAACTACTGTTTCGTTCATCAGTTCCTCTTCTGTTTTCTTCTTTTTTATGTTGCTGTGATGTTTAATATGAGATATTACTGAGAGTTTTATGAACTAACGTCGTACAGACGTAATAAGTACGATGTTAATAAAAATTATTTCGAAAGATGTAAAAGTAACTGCAACATGTGATCATCTTAGAAACATGTTAATTTGTAATATTACAGTAACGTTCTGTATGTGACATTAGTGAGAAGTATACAAATTAACATCGTATGAATGTTTCCTATAGGAAGTTACTAAAAAGAAGTTCATAGGATGTGTATGTAACTACTATTTACATGACATGGATGTTAATAGAGTTGGTAATAAAATTAAGACATCTAGGAGATATCTTATTAACGTTTTAAATAAACATGACGAAAAGTGGATGTAAAATTGGGTTTGATTCCAAATAAAGTGATATCAATCCTAAACACATTTTTATAAACAATTGTTTTATTGTAGGGTTACGTCAAGAATTTCGCTTTCCCAAAGGGTTCTCTCTCCAAAAAAGTTTGAAAACCGCTGATTTATATCATAATTATCTTTCTTTCCAATAAATCTGTTTAACTTAATAAGTTTTTTTCATTAGTTTCAATTAACTTGGTTATTTGTAAATTATTTTGAATGAAGTGAATAACGTTCTTTAAAACTAACTATTGCACCCTTGAAATTTATTTTGGAGGAAGGAGGAATAACTATTATTATTATTTATGAATCTAAATCTACCGTCAATGTGAATAACCTATTTTTTGATTAATTTTGAGCAGTGCTGTTTACATCAATATTACCTCGTCAAAAAAACTGTTGTTTTTAATGAAAATAATCATTAGTTCAACTTCGTCTCATCTAAAATTAACGAGGTAAAATTGTGAGAAAAGTATGAACGAAATGCGAATTATGTACTGGTATATATTCTAACGCTGATCTTATTACTTGTAGCACATGTTTGTGTACTTGCAGTCTAATTGGATCGGTTTTTCATTTTCTAAGGATTCGTTTATGTTCTCTGAAAAATGTTCGTTATCTTTTCACTCGTTGCCTAGTCCTGTTTGATTTACCAGATTGGAAATTTCACATACACGTGACGATTGATTTTAGAGCTAATTTATGGACGTTTACAAAGATACAGCAATTAACTTGGAATAAAATTGAATTGAGAATAATTGTGAGCATAACAGCAAGGTTTTTTCAATTCATTATGAAAAATGTGATTTTCTTGACTTATTTTTAATATTTCATTCAATCATCAAACACAAAAAAGCTACATACATACATGAATACCACAGAAGATCTGATATTTTCTCAAAATCTTAAAAGAAATCAAGAAAATAAATTTTTAGATAGACAACTAGAAGATGTAAAACGTGTTTTGCGCCAAATATACAGTATACCAGACCATAACTTCAAGATACCAGAAGCATAAGAAATGAAGTTATTGAAGAAAATAATATTTTTATATGTTCCATTTTTTCTCTAATTTAGTGTTGAAGTTTCAAGAGTCTGCTTGAATCTGGCTTTGAAGGATAAAGAATTCATGTAATGGAAATGGAACAATTGTCCAAGAAAGCGAGATAATCGAAAGAGAGAGAGGCTGTAGCAGTAGCCGAAGTGGGATGTAAGAATTTTGAGGAAAACGTTCATTTATTCCATCAGGGAGGCTCTAAACTATCTATACATGTATAACAATGGCAACAAAGCAGGGTCTTTGATTGATTGCTTTGGCAATTATGAAGTGGAGGTTTGTCATTTTGCTATGACGTTTTGGCTGGAGTAGTCGACTGTCATTTTGATGGGATATGTTGTGAGTATCTGACCAGTTATCAAGACCATAGCTTCTTCGCTCAAGTCACCGATACATCCAGAGATATTATATTCAGCGTAACATCTATGAGAATCTTTGACATTTTTTGTGATCTGACTAGAGTTTCTTTGAGAGTTTTATAACAGCTTACGCAATAATTGATAGTACATTTTTGAAACTTCATTTCTATCAGATATCAGATCTAATCACGATCTTATGCTCAAATAGCAGATTGAGTTCAAAAATTTAGGTAATAACATGAATAATAGAATATAATAGAACAACAGAAATTTTTATACCGCAAAAAATAACTCAATACCTAATTATTTCAAAAGTTTAAAATGTTTGGTCATCATTTGCTTTGCACAAATTCAGTCTTTTTGCAGTAAAAGCTTAATACCAATCCCTTCAAAGGTCTCTAATATGTGGATGATCTGTAATATTACGAGTACTTGGTTATTGTTCACTTCTTACTTCACCTTATCTATTATATATGTTTCTTTTTGAAATATCGTTAATTCAAACAATATTTATTACAATATCATTAAGCTAATGTAAAAAATTCTCGAGTGTAGTTAAATTTCGCTTTATTGCCATAGTGTTTTTAATTAGTTACTTCCTATTGTTCACCTGTAAGTACCCAAAATTTAAGATTTTTCTCGAAGAAAATAAGAAATTTACCATTAGTATAAACTTAAAATACGAAGTAAATATCAAGTCAAGGTTTTTTCCGTACCTAGGTCCTGGGATGGACAGGGTCAAACCTGCCCAATACGACCTAGTATAATTAATCAAACATATTCTAATATGCCACTGTTAATTCCCACGCAGACCACTTCTGACTACAGGAGCTCTGAAACTGATCAACTACCAACACATTCCAATACCAACAACACAATGATCAATAACATACCATTATATTCCTCTTCTCAAATCCTATCCAACCAAACAAAATCCTATTCTAACGCTGCGAAACAAACAAGATATCCTAATAAAGAACAAGCTATTATTTTTAACACATTAGAAGGAATTCCTATTCAAGACTATTTAATTCCTTTGGGAACTGTTATACAACCAAAACATATCACACATATCTCTAAAATAACTAATAACAGAATCTGCGTATATTTAGCCGACAAAAATTTAGTCAATAAATTCCTCGATGATATTGGAGAAATAACGGTAAATGGTGAAATACTTAAGGCCAGAAAACTTGTTACACCAGCAGAAAGGCTTGTATTATCGAATGTATGTCCTACCATACCGAATGAACTTCTAATAAATGAATTACAAAATATAGGTCTAAATCCAATTTCACCTATGTCAGTACTAAGAATCAGTACAGCTCTTCCGGAATTTAGTCATATTCTTAGTTTTAGAAGACAAATTTTCGTTACGCCTCACAATATCCAAATTCCTGATTCTATAGTGATCAATCATGATAATACATCATACAGAGTATTTGTAGCACAAGACGGAATGACTTGTTTCAAATGTCGCCAGACAGGACATCTTGCAGCACAGTGCTCAGTTTCTATCTCACCTAATTTAACTCAACAACAGACTGACACAACTCCTGCACCTACTACATTATCAACCAATAACGCCACAAACTGCACACCTTCTCCTATTATCGATATAATAAAACCCTCCACCATTGGAGCGATCAACAATCCCAACACACCAATTCCATCAGCAACCAATACTCCAAAAAGACCCGCATCTGAGAGCCCCACTATAGAAGAAACAAGCTCAGAATCAATTTTCCAAAAACCTAATCATCTTAAAAAAACAATAAAAAAAGTTAAGACAACCTCAGCAGTGGTACCAGCAATTCCTGTAAAAATTTTACTTCAACCAGCCAAAGCATTTATAACAAACAATTCTGAAGGACTGCCATTAAACTACGACCAACTTGTAGACCTATTTGAAAATACTCTTGGCTCTCATAATGCCCTGGAAGTAGTTAAGGACTACACAACTGACTATGGATCTCTAGTGATCATGTTAAATAAAATTTACCCTCTTCTTACAGAAAGACGAATTAAAAGCCGTATCACAAAACTTCAACAAAAAATATACAGACACCTAGGAGACGAAATCAATTATGAATCGATGGCTACAGAAAGTGACTCGTCCTCTCATGAATAGAACTCCACTATCATTTATTTATTATTATTTTTTTTCAATCCAATGCTATTTAAATCAATAATTCAGTGGAACCTGAATGGATACTACGAGCGTCTACCTATGCTACAAAAAATGTTATCAGAACACCTTCCTGACATTTTATGCCTTCAAGAGACACATTTTAAACTAGATCATTATCATTCACTAAAAAGTTATCAGTGCTTCTTTAGGAACAGAACAAATCGTCAACATGCCAGTGGCGGAGTTGCGATTTATGTATCGAACACATTAGAAGCAGAAATTATTCCGATTAATTCCAACCTGGAAGTCGTTGCCGCAAAAATTAGGAGCTCGCACCCAATACACATATGCAATATGTACCTACCGGCAGGTCCATTGGACATGCAAGATATTTGTGATGTTATTAATCAAATACCAACACCAAGATTAATTTTAGGTGATTTTAACGGTCACCATATATTTTGGGGCTCCGATTCTAATGATAATCGAGGTCGAACAATTGCGAATGTTATTGACCATTTTAATTTTAATATATTAAATGATGGTACTAAAACTCGCTTCAATTCTGCAACAGGAGAATCATCCGCAATAGATCTATCCTTTTGTGATCCTACGGCATGCTTTCAACGTTTACAAAAGACACAAAACCACAGAAAACCTCGTTGAATTCAAACGACTAAGAGCAATTTCTAGACACATAATAAAAACTGCAAAAAAGGAATCATGGAGACAATTTGTATCTTCAATTAATAGATCCACTCCAATATCAGATGTATGGAAAAAAGTCAAGAAGATTTCTGGTAAAAGCTCCATTCAAAAAATAACATCTCTTGATCTCAATGGAATAACGGTTACAGACGACAAACATATTGCAGATATACTCTCTGATACATATGCTAGTCACTCCAACAACAATAATTATGATAACGCCTTTATTACCAAAAAAGTCTCACAGGAAGCAAATGATATTGAAATGTTTAACATACTCGATCCATTAAATCATAATATAACTGAAAATGAATTAAATGAAGCACTAGAAGACTTAAAAGATACATGCGGAGGACCAGATGACATTCCTGTAGTATTCTTGAAGCACTTACCTCAAAATTCCAAAGATTACTTATTACACCTATACAATAAAATCTGGACTAAACACCTCTTTCCAGAAAAATGGGGTGAAGCTATTGTCATACCAATACTAAAGCCTTGAAAACCTAAAACAATCGCTCCATCTTATAGACCTATCTCACTAACTTGTTCAATGTGCAAGCTACTCGAGAAAATAA
Source organism: Galeruca laticollis (assembly GCA_963921935.1). Taxonomy (NCBI): domain Eukaryota; kingdom Metazoa; phylum Arthropoda; class Insecta; order Coleoptera; family Chrysomelidae; genus Galeruca; species Galeruca laticollis. Next base: position 7,161,471 of record OY998176.1, on the reverse strand, counting down.
TTATCAAACGACTTTTATGGACACTTGAAAGCAGAAACCTTCTGATCCCGGAACAAAGTGGCTTCAGAAAACATAGATCAACTTTAGATAACATTGTTGAATTAGAAAGCTTTATTCATGAGGGTTTCGCAATGAACCAGACGTGCATGGCCATATTTTTCGATATTAACCGGGCATTCGACACGGTGTGGCGATATCATATATTGAGAACGTTGAGTGAATGGAACATACAAGGCCACTGCTTAGCTTTTATCAAAAACTTCCTCCAAAAAAGAACTTTTGTTGTCAGAGCAAATACACAGATATCTAAAAATAAATTACAAGAGAATGGGACACCGCAAGGCTCCGTAATAAGCCCAACATTATTTATTGTAGCCTTGAATAGCATCTTGGAGAATATAAAAGCACCCCTTAGAGCAAGAATATACGCTGACGATCTAGTTGTTTTCTTAAAAGGTACAAATATGACCACAATGAATAATTTTCTCCAAGATTTTCTTACAAACCTGGAAATTTGGTGTTCGCAAACAGGAGTTCGTTTTTCAACATCCAAAACTCACTGCATGTTATTTAGCAAAAAAAATGAACTATTTCAACCTAATTTGATACTACATGGCGAAAATCTAAAGATCCTACCTTCTGTAAAAATTTTAGGTATGCACTTAGACAGCAAATTAAATTGGAAAATACACATCAACAATCTATCCTTAGAATGCCAAAAGAGATTAAACATTCTAAAAGTAGTAGCTAACCAGAAATGGGGTGCTGATGGACCAACTTTATTGTTACTGTATAAATCTCTCATCAGATCAGTATTGGACTATGGCTCTATAGCATATGATACAGCAAACAAAACTGACACCGACCAACTCGAAGTAATCCAAAATTCCGCTTTCCGGATTATACTTGGAGCTTTTAGAACTACACCGGTAAAAAGTCTACAGTGGGAATTAGGAGAACCAGCCTTAAGCCTAAGGCGAAAATCTCTTAGCAGCAATTATGCAGTTACTATTCTTGCCAATATGTCAAATCCAACTTATCAGTACACACACTCAAATAAATTGGAAGGATTTTTTACTGGGAAATCGAGGACACCAAAACCGTTTTACGAGAGAATTAGAACATACTTTCAAGAAATTGACTTTTGTCTGCCAAAAGTTTACCCAATTGCCACTTATTATAACATAGAACCCTGGATGGTGAAGATACCAAATTGCGACAAAAGCTTAACTAAATATGATAAACAAAATACTAACCCAACTGTTATAAAAGCCAAACTGTTCGACACTTTGGGAAAGTATCCAAATTACCAAAAGATATATACAGATGCCTCGAAATCGACCATAGGCGTAGGAGCAGCTGTAGTAACTGACTCGCAGAAACTTCTATATAAACTTCCATCCTACACAAATATCCTCTCGGCAGAACTATTCGCTATATATCAAGCTTTAACACATATCAACGAAAGCAGCCACCACAACTCTTTCCTTGTCCTTACAGACTCCCTTACTTCCTTACACTCGATACAAACGATTTATTCTAAACATCCTTTGGTTCATCTCATTAAGAAAGAACTCTACGTTGCCAGAGAACGAAACAATGATATCATCTTTATATGGATCCCATCCCATATTGGTATTAGTGGAAATGAAGAAGCGGACAGATGTGCTCGTAATTCCATCACAGATGAAAGTGCGGTATCGATTTCAAAGGTGGTTAGTTCGGATCTAAAGTGCGTATTAAATAGGAAAGTGATCGCTTTGTGGCAATCTCAGTGGACTGAAAGTGACTCAAAACTTCGTGAAATTAAACCTCTATATAAAAAGTGGTTTCCATTTTCTAACAACAGACAACACCAAGTGATTATTTCACGTCTACGGTTGGGGCATACTAGACTAACTCACACTTACCTAATAAAACGTGAAGAACATCCAGTATGTGAACTGTGTAATGTAGATGTAACAGTGAAACATATCCTCACAGAATGTCCTAAATACTACAATCAAAGAAACATTTGTAAACTACCCAACACATTTCAAGCCTTATTTCAGGATAATAATTGTGATAGACTAATAATATTTTTAAAATTAATTAATGTGTATAATTCAGTGTAATTATGTTATTATCTATTGTACCGTCGCTAATAACCTACCACGGTTGATGCGACTTTCTGTCGAAATAAAAAAAAAAAAAAATTCTCAAATCAGTGTTTCACGGAAAGAAATGCTTTGATAAGGTGAATCAAATCGACTTATTGAAATAAGAAATTCGTTAATCTATGCCAAATAAATTAGTTCAATCTAAAAGAGAATAAAACAAGAAAAAAACTGACAAATCTTAGTGTTTTAGGATTATTCTGTTAATTGAAACTAATGTCAGTAGACTCAATTTTCTTGTTTTAGCGTTAAAACTGCTAAATCACATCCATTTTTAAACGGTTTTATTTAGCTCGCCCCGTTTGTTTTATTTTATTTATTATTTATTCTTGGGTCAAATTTAGTAATTCAAATTTCACCCTCTTCCTGTCAACCGATTAATCTGAAATTTTGTATACACTTTGGATTTTGGTGACAATACAATTATGTTTATTCATTATCATTATAAATTCAAGATGGCCGCCGCTACAAAATGGCGGATAATTTATGTTTTATTAATCCCATCAATATGGGTATCAAATGAAAGGGCTCAACAAGCAGAATACAATATACTATAAAAAATTGGAATCCAAGATGGCGGCCGCTACAAAATGGCGGATAACGTAGGTTTTATCAATCCCATCAATATGGGTATCAAATGAAAGTGCTCAACCAGTAGAATACAATGTACTATATAAAATTAAAAACTATTTGCGAATAATGAGGCAACAATGGCATCAGACAGAATTTTTGATTGTCGACGAGATTTCCATGGTGTCTTATCAAATGTTATGCATGATGGACGCTCGATTAAGGCAAATTAAGAACTGTGAAAATGAGTCTTTTGGAGGAGTAAACGTATTACTTTTCGGTGATCTTTTGCAACTGCCTCCTATAAAACAATCAGGAACACCTGTTTTCAAACAGCCAGAACATCTCCAACCAGCTACACATCTCTGGCGTTTATTCACGCTGTGTGAATTAACTGAAAATATGCGTCAGCAAGGTGACCAGACTTTTATTGATATTTTGAATGCTTTGAGAGTCGGTGAGCTAACAACCCAACATTTTAGTATTTTAATGGGAAGACTTCTTCGAAACACGAATGATGAGTTTGCAGTAGACAAAGCGTTAAGGGTATACCCCACAAATCAACAAGTTAACGACCACAACTCTGCTGTATTGAATTTGTACAGAAATAATGGTGCTCGCATTTACAAAATAAAAGCGCAGAATCAGCTAGTACACGCCACACGAAATGCAGACAATGTGGATACAGCTACTATAATACCAGCTGATATCAACAAAACTGGGGGTTTACCAGCGGAACTGGAAATATTTGTGGGGGCAAAAGTCATGCTACGGTCCAATATTGACGTTTCAAAGGGATTCGTAAATTGCGCTATAGGCTACATCAACGAAATCGTTTGGCATCAATTTCGTCGAACTCAGATGTATGCAACAGATGCACCTTCCGTCCGAATTGATTTCGCAAGAGACGGTGTACATCTTATACACCCGAAAGCCATACAGTTTCTAGCTAAGTACAATTACGGGACGGCTGAAAGAAGAATGTTGCCTTTAATTCTATTATGGTCTTCTACAATACATAAAATGCAGGGCAGAACTGTGGATCACGCAGTCGTATACTTAAGTGCGAAACTGTTTGAAGAAGGTCAAGCCTACGTGGCTCTTAGTAGAGTAAGATCTTTGCAGGGACTACGTATAGAGGAGTTGGACTGCAATAAACTAACGGGCAAGAAACCTTGCAATAATGAAGCACTAAATGAATTAAACAGAATGCGAAATAAAAACTAAAAACTAGAAAATAAAAATAGGTAAAAAAACTTTTTAAGTTAAACGGTTTTATGTTAAACATACATTGCAATGTTTAAGATAAATGTACTAAAAACCAAAAAATAATAAAATAGATACAGTCGTGGGAATTATAAACATATGCATAGACTAGACTAAAATAAAACCGTGGAGCACGTTAATTGTATACAAATTATCGACTTAATGTGCGATAGAAGAATCGTTTAATTCGTCGTTAGGCAGTTGGTCCGCAGACAGTGAGGAAATTACTTACTATTTTCTTGCTCATGGGAATTCCAATAGTTATACACTCCATGTAAATAAAAGAGATGTTTCAACTAGTTTATCGTTGGACATTCACACTGCTGGCTGGCGAGGAATCGTTTCACTGCTCGTAGTTTGTCTTTAATCGACAAAGCATATGATAAAAGTACTACTCGCTCACCACTATGAAACCCTAAAACTCGCTTATAATCGAGCTTGCTAGCTTGTTTCCACATTCTAGCCATACTTATCACACGTCCATCGTTGTCGGTTGAACAACTGCCTAATTATAGTGTAACATTACAAAACAAAAATTTCAATCAACGATTGTAAACAATTGACGTGCTCCACGGTTTTATTTTAGTCTAGTCTATGCCTATGTTTATAATTCCCACGACTGTATCTATTTTATTATTTTTTGGTTTTTAGTACATTTATCTTAAACATTGCAATGTATGTTTAACATAAAACCGTTTAACTTAAAAAGTTTTTTTACCTATTTTTATTTGATAGGTACACCAAAATTTAGATTAACTACCGAAAACGCATTTCTTAAACCAATCAAACATTAAAGACTGTATTGATGTACTTCCGCTATTTAATTTTCGCAAGAAATTTACTCAAATTGACTCATAGATTATATTATTTCAGCTCAATTATTGGATTATAATTTTATCAAATAATAATATCCGATTTAACAATCACATCCAATTTGTGAAATTGAGATTCTTAGTCTTGGTACGATAAGTTCCATAATTACTATAATCTCAACAAGCATCATAATGATTTTTTTACATGTTGCACTGTTGCATACATTTTCAAATAAAATCATTTAGGAATGAATTGCATGGCAGAAAGTTCTGTGGGCATTAGCATCAGTAAATACCTCTCGGTATATTAATTTGAAATATTTGAAGTTTTAACACAGAACACAGATTAATATATTAATGTAGTTTTGATCTATATTTATAATGGGATCAATAAAATAAATGCTTAATTTCTATTATATTTAGATAAAATGTATTCCTGTCTATAGATTAAGTTATTCGTACAATTTACCGAAATTTAGAAAAAGAAGAGAAAAAAAATAATCTGTTTACTGAAAACAATCAAATATACAATTTTTGCTACGATTATCAAACATTTGACTAAATCAATAAAAATCTTCTAGAATCAATCATTTATTTTGACAAAATCTGTAATATAAGGATTAAATTAAGCAAATAATTTTCTTTTTAACGGTTTTCGCTATTTGTGTTCGTGAATTTGGAAATATTTATCATTTAGTATGTCCAGACCCTTCGTTTTCGTCAGCTCGCTGGTCGCATACACAACACAACCCTTGTGTTGTGGTCGCATACTTTACTTATCAATTTTAACGGGCACGCGAGCGGGTGGTGAGTTGTGAACGTGTCTCACGTTGTGCGCGCCGGAGGAAGAAACAAATCTAGTTTTTGGTTGGGTGAGAATATACCAATAACTGATCCCATTCTGTTCTGAGCGTTGTCTTGGTTTGTCTTTGGTAGTTTTTCTAGGTAAGTACAAAATAAACAATTTTTTCATGTAGACACTAATGAGTAGTGCAAAAAGGATGCAATTATTAATACTACACTACGTACAGTTTGTTGAAGTAAATACATACCTAACTTTTGTTGATTTTATTGAAGTGAAAACTTCTTATAGGAGTTCGGAGGCTACATAATACATAATACAATAGATTCCAAGGACTTTACCAAGACTTTAACTACAAGTTGTTTTTGTATTACGAGTTGTAATTCTTATACACGTAATTGTTGAAGTTTTCTCTTCTGTCGGCACTCCCGGAGTGCCACTGTTATTTTTCTTGTCTAATAAGTATTTAGTACATATTTTAATTTAATTGCTATAGAATTTAGAATCTTCAAAATGATTGAGAGATTGCTACCAAGCAAATTGGAAAATAAATTTTAGCAGTTATTTAAATTATTTGAGGGCTTCTTCAATTATTACATTGACAGAAAATCAAGAACAAAACGTATCATCAGACACAGATAATAACGAGAGTGGAAACATAACACTTACCGATTTGTCATTTTCCAATTTTGATCACAGCCTGAATAAAAATAGAAATCTTTGTTTATTAGAAGAATGGGGTATGTCCCACCTTTTTGATACACTTACAAGTAAGCTTCTTTTTTATTTTTTTTCTTCACATTATGCAAAAATGTGCAATATACAAGGTTTTTCTGAGAAATGAAATATTTTTCATTTAAATTTAAAAAACTATAACAGAGACAAAATGAATGTCAGTAAATCGAGATCCAAAACACAATGGTTATTTTATATCTTTTTCAGGTGCATTTCAACCTGCAATCAATCGGCAAAGTGTAGTTTGTCGATTGTCTCCCATTACATTTCATTTTCAATTAGAAAACGATAATTTGAAATCGCAAAATGTCACTTTCCATGCATGTTCTAGAAAAGCCTTTTTCAAATCTATGAAAATTGCTATTACTACTTGAGATATAATCTATGAAGTCAGTAGCAGCACCAAGTGTGCTACTGCTTTTTATGAAACCATATTGAAATTTATCGATCAATTGGTGGGTATCAATGAAAGATAACATTTTTTTCTTCATTAGTTTTTCTAGGAGTTTAGAAAATACACTCAATACCGAAATAGGTCTGTAATTGTTCATGAATTTTTTATCTCCCGATTTAAACAATGGAGTAATTTTACTTATCTTTAGTTCTTGTGGAAAAATTTCACTTTGGATGGTTTCGTTGATCAGATATACTAGAATTGGTAGAATGTATTCTCTGAGATTATGTATATCCCTAACAGTAATTTCGTCGTGTCCGGGTGCTGAGTTTTGTCTTAGTTCCTTAATGATATCTAACAACTCCTGGTCATTTGTTAGAGGTATCGATATTGAGTTGTTGTTATATAATTCTCTGACAGAAAAATCATCATTCAATTGATTGATTTCAGTTTCTACTTCTTTCATAATCGTCAAATTTAAGTGTACGGAAAAAAAAATAGGGACTATTGCAGTATTTTATACTTTTATTTACCTGAAACTCTTATTAATCTAAATGTTTATATTAAAACTAGGTCATTTTTCAAAATCCTCATATCACATATTTTTCTCTAAAACCACTAAGTTTATGATTCCTCAGTACTGTCACCATCTCTATTCGGTATTTAGATATTTTTTACTGCTGTTAGTAATTTTTTGTATGGTATTCTATTATTCATGGTATTACCTAAGTTTTTGAAACGTTTTTACTTGTCAAAAAACACCAACTACAAATTCTCTTTACAGGGTCGACACTAATCAAAATTGAATTGTCAATATATTTAGAACGAAAAAATATATTAGTTAACAGTTGTGACAGGTCTATAAGTGAAACTATTTTACTTTTTGTAGGCTGATCAGAATTATAGTATTGTATTAGAAATTTTCCTGAAAAGATTACAACTAGAGCTCTCTACGCCCTCTAGTTTCCATTTTAAACACTAAATATGTTGTTGTTATTGATTTCTAAAATATAACTTTAATGTTCTTTAAATTAAGCTCGAGTTTATGAAAATCTGTTAACGCATACGACAGTTACAGTATTTTTTCTGTCAACAAAAATATATTCACCCCAACACTTTACAATAGGTTAGATAGTAAAATGAGTCAATCGTAATTTGTGGAATAGAGACATTAGTTACTAATACTGATGTTTTTCACCAATATCAGAGATATTTTGTAAGAAACGCAATTATATTTTGTAAGTACTAGATTGCGCCATCTAGCGAAAAACTACGAACCTCTTTTATGAACCACCATGTATATTGTATTAGTAAAGGACTGGAAGATGATCAGTAATAAGTATCGTCTTTATTTATATACAATTGTGATTGTTACAATTTACAACTAAAAAATCTGTTCTTCAGATACTGCAATTATATAACACTAACCACTAAACTTCAACTTTTTCTAGTGTAATAAATTGACCTTTTTACAACTGTAATGAATGGTAAATTTGGAAACCGTTCTCACCAGTATAATAAATGGTATTTCCTATGTACTAAATTTGCGTTCGGTCACCGCTGTCAGACGGTGTAGTGAATTCGTTTATTTCTTATATTTTGTTTTTCACTTCTTCCAAGATCGTTGTAGCGTGCTGTCACCAGTGCCTTGCGGCACAAAAAATTGTAGAGCCAGGAATTCTCCCTGCGGGATTACCTCGAGGGAGGGGTTGTTCCAAGCTCGAGCGATCAAAGACGTCGTGGGGCCCCTTGGGCTTATACAGTGTGCCAAGCCCGAGTTCGTAGTGCAGGTTTAGCCGGTCCGTCCTATTTGACGGGTATAGGGGTGGTGACAGCACGCTGCAACGATCTTGGAAGAAGTGAAAAACAAAATATAAGAAATAAACGAATTCACTACACCGTCTGACAGCGGTGACCGAACGCAAATTTAGTACATAGGAAATACCTTTTATTATACTGGTGAGAACGGTTTACAAATTTACCATTCATTACACTTGTAAAAAGGTCAATTTATTACATATCGCAGTTAGTACCATTTATCTCCATAATTCTTGATGCTATTTTATTTTACAATATTTCTAAATCTTCAATATCTCCGCTATCCCTATTGTTTCAATAACGCATTCCTTCTCATCCATTTTATTAAGAAAGTTCTTAGCACTACTTTCGAGGTACTCCTTATATAATTCTTATAATTTCGCACAAACTTCCATTATTCAAACAAATTTCAGAAATTATCTACTTTGTTTGTTTTTCTTGTCCGACGCTATTCACCTGAGCATCCAAACAGTTTTACGATTTTCCTAAAAATAGGGATAAACATTTTCCCGCTATATTTTCAGTCCGAAAAATTAGTTGCACGCTGTTTTCGTCGAAGGTTGTTTCGGTTTCAACCAAGTTATATAAAACCATGTATTTTTTTCTAAACTGATGTGAGTGTTATTGCAGTTCGATTAAAATAAATGTTTGTTATGATTCATGTGAAATAAACAAATTTTTTTAAGTTATCTTTAGTTATGTTTTATATATAATTTTGACAGTAACAGTAGAAATCAATGAGGAAAGGCAAATGTAATAACTTTGTAGGTAAGTTGGGTTCAATAACTTGTTAGTAATTTTTATAATTCCAATTTAATCCACATTTTATCCAGAATCTATCAATTTGAACTCAGTTCTACCAGATTAATTAACTTTATCTCTCTGTTGTAAATTGATAAAATTTGAATGAATATTCACAATCGCAGCAACAACAATGTCACTTCATTTTGACAGCTTTATTACTACCAAAAAGTTTTGAACAAATTCCGGTATTTATATCAAATTTTCTCTTTTTGTTTGGCTTTTCTTGTCTTCAATTTTGATTGTAAAACAACTTTATGAAAAATTTCCATCTGAGCTATTTTCAATTGTGGATACAGCGGAATTTCTTAAAAGAAAACACTATTTGGTTGTATTTTTCAATTCAACTTTAAGTTATTTCCCAGATAGATGAATATTCTAAAAACAACCGTGTCTTCTCTTCGAGAAAGACATAATTACAAGTCTAGGTTGATGAGGGCACTCTCTATTTACCCATTTTGATTTCATTTCTTAGGCTAAAAATTGTTTCATCTGCTCATAGAACATTCAGTGTCCTCAGTTTTCCATATACACATATATATTAGCCGATTTTAGATGAAAACAAGGATACCTAATTGAAGGTTCCAGAATATTTCTAGAATTTTTCCAATCTTTATATAGTGGTATGCATTTTTATGTAGGGGAGGTTCGGGTAATGTGAACTATCTAAGATAAAAAATTGTATAGCCTCATTATTAAGATGAAATTTGAAATTGTAATGAACTCACATTGTTCAGTGAACCTTGTACTATCATTATGAACTTACCAGACTTCATTTTTAAAACTTGTTTGTTAAAAAAAAATCTGAAGACATGTCTGAAGTTCATATTGCCCCATGGGGTGGGGCAATATGGACCACAAAAAGGAAATTCAAAATTAAATCTTCATTTAGGTATAGAACATAAAAATAATGGTACTACCAACTTAAAAATACGAGTACTTGAAATATTAACATTCTGCACAAAATTCACATTTAAATGCCTCGTCATCTTCAGGATCCAAAACTGCGCAGGCTTCATGAGCCTATCTTAAACATCCGCAGCAGCGCACCCAACCTTCTTCGGCCATTGATGTTGAGTACAACTCATTACAATAAAAACATTCTGCATCGTGGTCTCCCTCGTCTGCATCTTCATCTACAAATTTTTTTCCTACTTTCCTTTATTTGATTTAGAAAGACTGTTCTTAGACTCTACTTTTTGTTTCTTTGGTTCACTTTCTTGATTATCAATTTTTCTTTTAACTGTTTCCTTTTTCTTTGCTTATTTTTCCTCTTTTATTTTTAGTTCTGCTTCTAACTCCAATTTATAAGGACTAGATATTAGTATTGCTGCTTTGCCCTTTTTATTTTTCTGTAATTATTTGTTTTAGTAGTCTTTGGAAGTGGACGAATGTCGATAGGACTTTCTGACCCAAAACTACTTTTCCTTCAGTTTTCTGTAGAGCGAAGACATGCTGATGCTGAAGGAACTTCTTTTTCCAGCTTAGATTGTATGGGCTGTGATAGAGTCGTGCCGGCAGTAGATGTTGAAGCCGTTGCTTCTTTATCGTTACAATGTGAAGGATCGTTTGAAGTAGATTCTGTAGGAGGCGCTTCATCCAACTTACATTGTGTGAGCTTCGATAAGGTGCTCCCTGCAGTAAAGGTTGGAGAAATTATTTCTTCCTTTTCAGATTGTGGCAGTTCGTTTGTCGCTAGATTTTTGTCAGTAACAGCAGACGGGGCAAAGTCTAAATCTGTGAGAATATTTGGATCATAGGGGACTAATCCACACTTTTTAAAAGCGTTAATAGCCGTTAAGGGGGTTGCTGCTTGTAAGTACGCATCACCAAAAATTTTGGCGATCTGAAAGACCGTGACAACTCTGCCTGGATTCAAAAACTTTTCCAGAGCCATATCGTAGTAGCGTGCTAATGGGGCCATGAAACCGACATCTGTTGGCTGCATACGATGAGTGCTGTGGGGCGGCAAGCAAATATGTACATGTTTAGTTCTGGCTACATCAATCACATCAATATTTTTTGTGTGGCTACTATGTCCATTTAAAATTAGTAAGACGGGATCATCGTCGGTGGGTTTCACCTGTTCAACGAAATGCTTAAACCAGACTGAAAAGATGTCGGTATTAATCCAGCCACTTTCACTGCATGCAAATATTGTTCCAGGTGGTGCGCCATCTTGGAGTTCGACCTTCATCTTTTTCCTTGCAAAAATTATTATTGGTGGTAGAAAGTTTCCTGATGACGACATACAAATAACTGCTGTGGTGGTTCCACTTCTATCTGCAGAGGTGAGACGGCCAACTTGCTTCCTTCCTTTTTTAGCTAATATTTTACTGTTACATTTTGGAACAGTGTCTAACCCGGTTTCATCACAATTGAATATTCTGGTTAATGCGATATTTTTAGAATCCAAAACGTTTTTGTATAGGTCAAAAAATTGCTTGACATTATGGCGGTTAAAGGCTTGAGCCCTTGCAGCAGAATTGCGCAACGAAATGTTTGGATGACGGTTACGAAATCCATAAGTCCAATCAAGGCGCCAGCTAGTCTTTTGGTGTTATTAAATGTATGCTCTATCTGATTTTTTTCTGCTAACTGAAAAGCAAGAGAACGAAGGTCAAGCAATGTAATGCCAAAGAACCTGATTTCCATATCCAGAATATAATTTTCCAATTCTTCCTCCTGTTGTTTGGTAAACACAGGTTTATAAAACCCCAAACCTTTTTCGTTGGGTAAAATTCTTTTATTTTGTTCCTTACATCGTCGAATTAATGTTGCTTTTGGAATATTAAAACATTTACTCTTCTTCAAATAGCTCATTTGTCCGCTTTTAACTGCTTTAATAGCATTTTCCATTGCAACAAGTGACCATGTTTGTTTCTCCGTTTTTCTTCTATAATTACGGACCATCTTGACTAGGCACCTGAAAACAAGGAAAATGAAATTAGATATATAAAAATGTACTTGGGGTAATGTGGACCACTAACGGTTCAATTTGCCCCACATACACAATAAATTGAACACGTGTAGTTTATATTCAATGTTTATGAAAAATCGTAACATTGCCGTTTGGCATATATTAAGCACACTCTAAACAACGTATGGAGACTAAAAAATAGATAAAAATACATTTACTTACCAAGTAATTCTGATATAAAGTCATTACTTTTGTTAGATCGACGCTTCCGAAAATCACGTTTTGGCTCTAATCTCTGATAAACAATCCTCTACGGCTGTCAAGTTCTTACTGAGTATCGGTAGGACCCGTATGCACATAAGTAGAATCGAATCAGTTGCATTGCTGCCGCTGTTATGAAAAAAACCTAGGTGGTTTACATTGCCCCCGTAGTCCACATTGCCCCAACCTCCCCTATTAATTGGCAATTCGCAAACGCAATATTCTCATCCACAAAAAAATTTCATTGAAGCGACAACAGAGTTTGCTGAGTAGATAAAAACATTAACGTAGTTTTTTTCTGAATAAAATTCAAAGTCATTATGTTAAAGGCTATTGGCGCCTGTGTGCAAAAAAGGATTTGGGCGCCCCTTAAGGCATTTTGGATAATGTTTTTTTTATATATTTTTTTGAAGGTAGGTAGGTGCTTGAAATAAAGCAAAAAACTGAACTTTAGTAGACATATTTATTTGTAGACTAAAATATCAAACAATTAGAATAAAATCATATCAAAATAAATTCTTATTCACACCCACTTTAAAGCATAGTACTACATTCTACTTATACTTAGATATTTAAAAAAATATACCTGGGTAACTTCGTTATAAAATCATAAATGGGTACAAGGTACAATAGAAAAATAAAAAATAGCTATTGTAGTAGCGATATTTTCCGATACTTTCATTAATTACATTGCTAAAATTTATACCATAAACAATTTCTTGTTGAATTGCTAATATCGCTAGCCCAGACAATCTTTCTTTAAGCATTGTCGATCTTAAATAATTTTTAATTATTTATAACTTAAAGATCGCTCTCCAGAAGTTACTGATACAGGCAATGTCAGAATTCTTAGTGAAATGCTTACGTTTGGATGGGTAGAGATTAAATTATTTTCAAATATATATTGTTAAATATTTAAGGGGTCAGTATCATCAGGTAATGAAAAGAACTTTAACGCTTCAATTTCATTGAACAAATCATTGGAGTCTATATCCTTATTATACTGATCTTCCAGTCGTTCTTCAAGAACAGAACAACGTTTTAAATGATCGCTGTCACTTAATTTGAATATGTTGCTAAAAAATCCGAAAATATTATCATACTCGTTTAATAAGTCAAATCGGTTTTTTTAGAGAGCTTAAAGTTTTATCTATAATTTTTAAGAAATAACTAATTTTAAAGGCGGTTTTTGGATCATGAGGGGTCTCATCTCTAATGGTTTTTAAATGGAAGAACAGCCTCATTTTACTAATGAAATCAGGGCCGTTCCAACCTGGTCGAGCGCCGTCGTGCAAATGTGATCACAGCGCCTTTTTTTGGTGCATATATTTTTTAAATTTTATATTATGTACATTCAACATAATCGCTAGACGGTAATTAATAAATAATACAACTTTGAAGCAAAAATAAACATTTTATTACCAAACAAAAAATAAACATTTTTTGAACAAGAAATAGTTACCTAATCTAAATAACTTGAATAAAACTAAATAAAAGTAGCTTTACGCGCTTTCTTTCTGGAAAATTCAGAAATAAGTTCAGTCATATTTATATTGTCTAACAAATCACTTTCAATCGATATGATTGCCAAATTATCGAGCCGTTGTTGGCCCATTGACGATCTTAAGTAGTTTTTGATTAACTTTAACTTTGAGAAAGTTCTCTCCGCTGAAGCAACCGATACAGGCATTGTCAACAAAATTCGCAAAGCTACGCTTGAATTTGGAACAGAATGAGTTGAATTATTTTTTATAATGTAGTTTAACATTTGTGTCGGTGTTTGTAGATTAAGATTTTTTAAAAATTGCAACTCGTGGAACAATCCTGTTCCATTTATGTCACGCTCACTACGATTTTTATCTGTTAAAACTCCTTCAAGCTGTAAACAACAATTTAGTTGTTCCTTTTCTGGTAAATCTGAAAATTTACAAATATCCCATAAAGATTGAAAATGGTCGGAATGGGACGACAATAAGTCGAACCTTTCACCAATTGATCTTATAACAATATCAAGTGTACTAAAAAAATGTTTATTTTAAAATCCCGTTCTCCATCTGTAATTGGTTCATCGTCATTCTCGTAATTAAATTGTTTTTTTAACACGCCTTGGTCTAAACACATTATTAGTTTTGAGGGTTGGCTCTACATCTAGAGAAGCATCAACTAATACATCTCCAAATCCTTTATCACTTCGGTAACTATTGAAAAACTTTAGCAAATTATTCATTTGGGTACATGCTTCCGAGATATTAAAATCTTTGGTTTGTCATGTTTTGCTAACGGTATTGACTCTAAACAGAACATTGTACCACAATACTAATGTACATATAAACCGGTAACTTTTTAATTTATTTGCTAAAGATTCAGCCATATGCTTTGTATGGTTATCGAAAGAAACTCCACTGAATATACTATATAAAGCATCATAGACTTCCCCAAGCTGATACCTCAATGGAGTAATGGCATCAATTCTGCTCGACCATCTAGTTTCAGAAAGTGGTTTTAAAGTAAAATTGGAAATATGTTCTTTCAAAACGGTCCAACGAAAAAAAATTGTAAAGTTCTTGAACCGTAGAAAAGAATTGCCAGCTAGAGTTGTTTCACTTAACTGCATCATTTACAACCAAGTTTAAACTGTTATTACAACAAGGTACAAAAAATGATCTTTGATTCAAATCTAGAATTTTTTTGTAAACCGGCATGCTTGCCTCGCATGTTGGCACCATTGTCGTATCCCTGGCCTCTCATATCATATAAATTTAAATTATCTTTTTCTAAAGCATTTAGTAGAAATTTTTGCCCTCAGCTATTGTGTCTTCTATTGGAGCAAAATGTAAGAAACGTTCATCAACAACAATTTCCCATGATGCTGTATATAAATTTACGAACCTGATACAGACAGAAATTTGTTCTTGATGGCTCATGTCTGGAGTACAATCAAGAATAATAGAAAAATATTTTGAATTTTTAATCATATATAAAATATTTTCTCTTAAATTATTGCCTATTATTTCAATTATTTCATTTTGAATGTGGATGCCAAGGTAATGATTCATTCTGTTGCGCATTTGTACCCTCTTAGTATGTTCAGCCATTATAGGATCGAATTTGGCAATCATTTCCACACATTTTAAGAAATTGCCATTATTATTTTGAAACAATTTCAAATTTTGACCGCGAAAGGACAGATTTTGTTTAGCTAAAAACTGAATAACAGAATACTCGCTCAATAACTGCATGCCAATTTTTAATTTCAGCATTAAACAAATATTTATCAGTTAGATCAATCGTATTGTTTGTTTTAAATCTAGTTAAACAGTCAGACCATGTCTTAAGATTTTCGAAATGCATTTTATTTTTTCGTGAATATTTAAATGTTCACTCAAATGTTGCCAATCATTATAGCCATTTTCATCAGCCAATCGGGCATTTGCGGTGTTAAGGTTGAATATTCTGCAACAAAAACAAAACACTGAATTTTTCGATACCGAGTACAGAAGCCAATCACGCATGATTTTTTCATTATTTGGCAAAATTCGAGTGAAGTATGATTCAGAAAATTTTCGCCCAGTCTTGTCTTTCGGAAAAACGCAATTTGAATTGTTATAATAGGTTGGACCATATTTTATCAGAAGTTCAATATTCATTGAAGATAATATTTTCGGCCACAAACCTGGATCTTTAGACAGCTGTACAGTCTTACTATCAAAAACTTCATCATCAGCTTCGATAAACGTTACAGTTTTTTCAACTTCAACTGAACTTGATGTCGATGGCTCCATATTATCATCATCATTTTTTACGGAAGCCTCCGAAGGAGAATCAATGGGTGCTTTGAAAAATTGAGTTATTTTCTTATTGGTATTTTCCAACACCTCCTCCCGTTTACGTTTGTTAATTAGATTTTGGTAACCAGAAAGTTTCTTTTTACCTTCAGACATCTAAAAAAATAATACCACATAAAATTTAGGGTTTGGGTTCGGGGTTTGTTGAATCTAATTAATTTATAATTACGAATTATAACGATCTGGATGTACATTACTTACCTTAACTTTATTTTATACTTATAACTTATACTTTAAAGTTTGAGTTTCCAGAAAAGAACAAAATTTCAAATAAGGAAATAAGAAATAGGTATAACTTTTTAGCTTTTTAGCTGACGCGAGATGCGATTTACTCTACTGCTTAAGACAAACGCCAATGCTCAAATGAACATGATTTCACTGCAATACTCGCTTGGCTAGACAAGAATGAACTTGTGAAATGAAACATAGGAACTAAGAAATATAGTGCGGGCGCACGGCGCTCAGTAATAGAACAAAATATGCAATAGGTCGGGACCAAGCAACTTGAAGAAGTCATATTTGAATCTATAGATGATAATAATGATCATAATAATACATTTTATAAATTATTTGTTTAAATATTATTACTTATTTCCTACTTTAATCTTAATTCTAGCATATTCAGACATTGGTAAAAATAAAAAAAATATCTTCGGCGCCTTTGGCGCCTTTTTTGTGACGGCGCCGTCGTGCGCTGCACAACCTGCACATATGATTGGAACGGCCCTGAATGAAATACTATTCGGAAACGTAAACTGCAAAATTAATTTTATTGTCAAAACTTGACAGACGACTTGACGACTTAAAAACAAAAATATCACACAGAGAGATCACATCTACAAATCTGGCGATCTTGAATATTTCTTTCTAACACCCCCACTCGACAGATTATTCTTCGATGAGTCCCATTGATGTTTTGAGACATTGAAACTTTTCATGGGGATAGGCTTTGTGAAAGCATCAGCAATCATATTTGAAGTTTCTACAATACATGAATTGAATTATATCACTGTCAACTAAATCACGTAAATGATGGAATTTGACATCGATATGTTTTGTTCTGCAACTAGACTTTTCATTGGTTGCTAGCTTGATACAACCTTGATTGTATTCATAAAGGACAGTTGCATTTTCACAAGGTATTCCGAAATCTTCTAAAAGTCTTCTTGACCAAACTATTTCCTGGCTTGCCAAGACCGCTGATATATATTCAGCCTCTGTAGATGATAGGGCTACTGAAGATTGCTTCTTGCTAGCCCATAATATAGGATTATTTCTAAGAAATAATATAAAACCGGCTGTAGATTTCATATCAGAGACATTGCCTGCCCAATCGGAATCAACGTATCCGTTCAGAGTCAATTCAGTATTCGAACTAAATTTCAGTTTATCTTTACTTGTAATTATCGGGTATTTGAGCACCCTCTTAACTGTATCCCAATCCTTCTGACTTGGCTGATTTACTCAAAGTGAGTGGTCAACGATCACGAAAGGCAGTATTCTAAGAAAGGGATAAGCATCAACACTGTCCGCGGATGTGAATGAGAAAAAAACTCGAGGAACGGGGAGGAAAATTGTTATTTATAGAAATATTATTAGCCTCAATTCTCAGAAGGAAGAGTAAGATGAGAAGACCGAAGATTACCCGATCAGCGTTCATGTTTTAATAAAACTAACTTCATTGTAATTGTTACTTCCCTTCTAGATATTTCTTGTTAACAACTTGAACGCATATAACTGCTTCTTAATTCACTATTTCCCATGTTTTTGGTAAAATCCTGTCGCCGTATCTTATGTATATTTTTCTCACTGCAACTACCAAATATGTACTGTTAAGATCTTGTGAATATGATTTCAGTGATCATCACTTTTAATCATAATCGATTTTTAATTCATGGAAAAAATGTGTCCACTCTCAAACTGAAAACATGTCATAGAGTTATTTATTTAAGTTCACTCACTACACTTGTTTGTTTAAATTCATTTTGACAAGTTAGTTGTCAATTATTTGTCTGTAATTCGTTTTGGTCAATAAATCCTAACAAAAGGTTTAAAAGATTATTTAACTATCTACAACAAAACAGTCGATGAAAAATAAATTGTATCTTGCTATCAGACACAGAATCTATTTAAAATTGTAGATTTGTCGTAAAAATATTGTTTTCCCGTTCAATCTTGATTATAAATATAGAACTTCAATAATTATAAATTCAATTAATAGACGAAAATAGAAATACGGCTGAAGATGTTTGCTTATATGCTCTCTTTTAATTTTCAGTTGAATTGTGTTTATAAATTCATCAGCGTCTTCCAAAATTTCCAACAGACTTTAGATTATAGGTTCTTTATATTTGTAAATAACGCATCTTGGCAATTGATCAACTCATGTTGAATAACATATTTTGGTTATATTTTATAGATTGGCATTTATTCAAAAATGTTTCACAGAAAAATTAATCTATCATAAATATATCGATGTTAATTTACTCTAAAAATAATGAAGTATATATTTTTAAAATTTAGCTGTTATAATGAAAGTAGAACAGTTTCCTGTGTTCCATTTCTGAAATAAGAGTTTTTTTTAAATCTAAACGCATCAGTCCCATCAATATTTTCAAATAAAAATTGGGATTTACTAGTAATAAGATGTTACTCGTAATAAGATAGAAATAACTACAAGTCTTAAATAAACTACATGTTCAATGTATAATTTTTCATATCTTTCAATATCTTCCTCCAAAAGTTTTAGTTTTAAGCAGCAGTACACCACAGTCTCCTTCTTTCGTTTTCACATCTTCTCTTCTTTGACCGACCTACTTTTCAATTCCCGTTCCTCCTTCAATCATGAATTTTTTGCTTCCTGTCGGCTTTCTTTCCACATAACCCAACCATTGGAATGAATTAATACTTAGTTAGTGTGTGGTCGCCTTCTGAGAAACATTCGTACAATATTTCCTCTGTGAAAATCTCTTGTGTTACTACAGTTACAGTGATCGAAAAAACACAGCGATTACTGCAAGTCATTTAATAAGGTAAGTGTCCCAATTATCGGCCGCTTAAGAACATTTGTCAACTTCAAAAAGCTGTGCAAATGTTGTTTCTTGGTCTTTTCTCACTTGATGATATTTGTGAAATTAATCAACTATTTATTGAAAGGTACGTTATAAGAAATCAATTTTATAATTGGAACAAACTGAAATATTCAAAAATTAATATGAAAAAGCACATTTGTCCCTATTATCGATCACTACTAAAACATTATGTCCTATACTCACCGGCATACTTACGTCCCAACTATCGTCCGCTTTTTTCATGACATCGAAAATAAAAAGATGCTTTTCAATAAATTCTTTAATAATGAAACACAATCTATGAAAGCTCTTTGGCACACAATAGTAGTAACGAATATTTTAATTTTTCATTTCTGAAATTTCATACACATCTCTTTTATTCAGGACTTTTGGTTTTGAAATTTTAGTAACTATTTCATCCCTTCAATAATAAAGGATATCGTCCTTATTTGGCCATCTCCAGTTAGGGTCGCTTTTGGGCATCGTTTTAACCACAAATTCCTCCTCATTTTCTTCAATTACACTAATAATCAGGCCAGGAAAACGGGAATCATCGTACATGACAATCACGTAGTCTCCAATATCGAACTCCAAATTATCAGGTTTTGTTATTTGCAATCGCAATGGCTTTAGTTTTTCCATTATTCTTTTTTTCAGACTGTTTATTTGGTTTTAATTCTTCTCTGTTCATTTTTTTCGTGCAATTGCACGCGAAGTCAGTATTTCGCGTTCTCAGAACAGTTCGCGAAATTTAATTTCGCAGCCGTTACCCATAGCAACGGCCGCGAAACCAAACGTCACTTCCAAATTTGAATATCATTTCCAAATTTGACATTTCGAAAATACTACAAAGACAAGGATTATTTGTTATTGAATACCAACAAGTACTTATATTATTTAGGATGAATACTTTTTACAACATTTGATTTATGCATCAAATAAGCCAATAAAATGTTTTCAGACATCGTCTTAATATTCCGTTTGTCACACCAATCTTTAAACTCGCCGTAAAATTTTTCGTACTGCCGATTCGATTTTTCGGGCATTAAAACGGAAAGCGCCGAATTTACAACGCTTTTGAGTTCAGGAGGAGTGGAAGGTACTGAAATATCGCTATCAGTATCAGACATTTTGCGTTTTGTCAAGAACTGTCAGAATATTTTGTATATATTGAAACATATCATTTCCATAGCACACGTTAACATTGTTAAATAAATTGAACTGCTGTTGATTTTAGAGCAATAATATATTTATTAACAATTATCTAGTTAGTGTTTTTAAATGAAACTCACGGTCTCTAGTTAATTCCACAATATAATACAAGTTATTGAAAATTCTAAAAAATTGACAATTGTTTCGATAAATCAATATCATCGTCAGAATGATATTGATTTATCGAAACAATTGTCAATTTCTTAGCATTTTCAATAACTTTTATTATATTGTGGAATTAACTAGAGACCGTGAGTTTCATTTAAAAACACTAATATGGGCATATTCCACGAAGTAAGGGTCGAGACAGTCAATTTAATTATCTAGTTTAATAATTTTAACGATTGCACGAAAAATAGTGTGTACGCCATGGCCGCGAAACTTTTTAACGACCTCTAGATTATCTTGCCTCGGCCGCAAGCGGCCTCGGCGATAACTATTCTTTCGGTACGTTAAAAAGGTATTTCGCGGCCTAAGCATACAAATAACTATTTAATGGCGTTGGAATGTTTTCTTGATCGGAATCATTTTGTAACTCAATAATTGGTGATATAATGGATTCTGATTGAGGAGTTTTGTTGTTGACTTTTTTACAAAGGTATTCTGTTGAATTTGTGGGGACAATATTGGGATCACAGAGCTTCCAGAATTGGATAGTTCAAAACATTTTTTTCCGCTAAGTCCAGGCTGAGACGATTGATCGTTCTCAGCAAATAATATGGGATTTTTGAGAAGAACGTCTAGGTTCAAATCTTCAGCTGCTACACTGATATCACTTAAATTACTCAAGTTCAAAGATGGTAGGTTCACATATGTAGTATCGTTTTTTACACTGATATCGTCTGGAAATTTCTTTGCCACATGTTCATCCATTTTATCAGGGAAACATGAAGTTTCATTCGAAAGGTACTCTATCACAATGGGTCCGTCTGTTTGGATGTCTGTATGAATGAGTATTATGGGAAATTCCTTCGCCACATGCATATCGATTGTATCATGGAAATATGTAATTCCAATTAATTTTGGGAGCGTCTCCACGAAGTCGGATAGTTCCACAATTTTCTCATTATTTGGAGAAATATTTATATCACTATGGATATTTTCATCGTTTATCATAGGAGGCTGAGTGGCCCCTGTGATAGAAATGTTTTCATAATTATTTAGAATATTGGGGCTTTCAAAAATCGTGCTTTCTTGGGGCTGGCCATTCGCTTCTTGTTCCTCGGCAGCTGCAGTTAATATTGGCTGGGTTGATGGTGGAGGAGACTGATCGGGTATCTCTTCAGCTTTGTTAGTATCGTCATCTTGAATACGTTGACTACCAGAAGTAAAATAGACTTTTATCTTCAATATCACCTCTCCATATATTTCCAGATGATTTGAAAGTGCCAATTTTAACTACGTTTTCCCTTTCAAAAAAATTCAAAAAAACTTTGATTTGTTCTGTATTATGCTCTTTGCGGATTGCAGTCGGTTCAAAGAACTTTTCGAACTTTATATTGTTTGGGGTGAAAGGCAAGCAAGAAAGCCGTTTTTGATTATGCTGGGTAATCGGTCCATCATATTATCAAAGGTTTTTTTGAGTAATGGTGCAAAATCTTCTTTGGACAATTTGGCTCCTAGATGTTCCATGCGCTATCTAGTGATTTGTTTTCTCCACTCCATTTTTAAAGGATGAGAGAAAGCAACATCTAGAGGCTGGAGAATGTGGGTGGAATTAGGATAAAGGCTTGTTAAAATGATTCCATTTTCCGAACAAAAGTTACTTAGCTGCATAGTGAGGTGAGATGTATGACCATATACATATAAAATAATTGGCAGTTCTATTTTGTTTTTCGTCAACCAGGGGAAGAAAATATTGGCTATGTACTCGAAAAATTACTCTCCAGTCATCCAACCATTTTCTGAGTTGTCGATTGCATTACTAAGGAAGGTGGTAGTTCCCCTGCAGCATTGCCATAACCAGTGTCGTTAGGCACTCCTTCTCATCATTGAAGGCTACATTATAAACTGTTTTTTGTCCTCTTTCGGTAAAAACTTTTTTTCCCTTGGAGACATCGCCGTTTCATCACAATTATAAATTCTCCTAGGATCATCGATACTGGTCTTATTTTCTCCCAAATAATCGGAAACTTCCTTGAACCATTGTCTGATTTTCACCTCACTTACATTAGATCGTTGACCTGATACATTTTGGGAAACTCGATGAACAATTTCTGGGTGTCTCTTCATGAATGTCTCATGCCAATGTCGTGAAGGTCTATCATCGGGAAATGGATTTTCTCTTTTTAGTTCTCTCATCAGAAGCTGAACACTATCAGTCAAATGTGTTTTCATAACTGGAAATCCTGCCTTTGAACAGCTCATTACCCACTTGACCAAGTAGCCCTCTTCCTCAGAGCTCAAAATAGTACTCGGTCCAATTCTTCTTTCAATGGGAACTCTATCTCCTAACTTATCCATCAGAGTACTTCTGGGAACATTGAATGTAATGCTTGCTTTTCGAATGGACATTCCACTTTTTGTTGCCTACATAGCATCCAGCAAGTTTTTTTCTGAATATTTGAACCTGAAATGGAAGGGTACCAAATAATCTTCATGCGGAATATTACATAAAACTCATCTATCTTCGCACCATATTGTGCATATTTTTCACCAAAGCTTTGGTGCTATGATATTAAAAAAAATTGGTGGAATCAACTATGTCCCAATTATGGGCATAGATTTGTCCGTTTTATCGTCCGGTGATTTGATATCAGTTTATTGAACTTATTATTTGGAAATTGGTATGTCGATAATTGGTCACACGAAAAAAGACAAATAAACGAACGTATTGGCTTAAATTCTATAATTAAATTGTTTATGATAATAAAGTTCTAACAAGGTGTCCATTAATGATACATTGTTCCAATCACCGACCGGTATGACGATAACTGGGACAGATTACAAATTCGTGTCCCTAATATCGGCTACCCAATATTCCATAAAAAAAGTACTCTTAGTATAATTTTTCAACTGGATAATGATGATTTCAAATAACATATATGAAATACTGTGATAAAACGAGTTCTTTTCGTATAGCATCGAGTTCAAGAAATGACTCGTTTCACTAGCTCACCTGACTAACAAAATCGATACTGCACACCTCGACGTTTACAATGCAACTGATTTTGTAAACGCAAATCGTTTGAGGGTATTTAAAGACAAGCATGCGTAGTGCAATAGATAACGGAATATCGAATTCAATGGCAAATTATATTTGTTTGTCTGAAATTCGACTGAATTTCTTATTATATATAACACTGTAATCTTTAACTCTAATGGAACTAAAATTTACAATGGTAATAACAAACTCATAGCTATAGCTAGGTAAGAAAATAACCTGTTCCAAATGAATTTAGTTCCATCACAAAATAATGGTTCCGTCTGGTTCAACAATGCAGAAAAATAATGCAATCTTTGGCATAGGCGTGTAGCGCATGTAAACTTAAGTTTAAATACAATGAAAAAGGGACTGGTATATGGCTTAGATTTCTCGGATAATTTCGATCCGAACTTTGTATGTGAAACACGCGTATTAGGAAACAGTCATCGTTTACCTTTTTATCCGAGTCAATCGTCACGATGTTTGGAGTTAATACATTCGGATTTGTGTGGATCGATGCAGGATAAGTCACTATCTGGTTATTGATATGTACTTACTTCCCTTGACGATTATACACATCATACAACCGTATATTTTTTGAAGAATAATAACCAAGTAATAGATTTTTTCAATACTTATAAAAGATTTATTGAAACTCAAACAGGTGAAAAAATAAAGTGTCTACGAACTGACAATGGTGGGGAATATTGCTCAAACGAATTCAAGAGTTTGATCAAAACTGCAGGTATACAACATCAGCTTACTTGTCCATATACTCCTGAACATAATGGCAAAGCAAAGAGGTTGAATCGAACAATTATAGAAAAAGCTCGATGTCTTCTGATTGAAGCACAGTTGCCAAATAAGTTTTGGGCCGAAGCTGTATACACATCAGTATATTTGTTAAATCGTTTACCTAGTAAAACTATAGCGAAAACACCAGAAGAACTATGGAGTGGTAAGGAACCAAACTTAAAACATGCTAAAATATTTAGATGCAAAGCATATGTACATATAGATAACCAGAAAAGAAAGAAGTTAGACGCTAAGGCAACTCCTTGTATCTTCGTATGATATAGTTTAGAGTCGAAAGCATACGATCCAAATAAAAACATACTATTTGTCTCTCGCAATGTCCAGTTTGATGAAAATTCGAAAGGGTTCACTTTATTAGAAAAACTAATAGTTGATCCAGATAAACATTTCTATGTCATTCCAGAAGTTACAGTCAGACAAGATGAAGATCATGTTCTTGATGAGACGTCAGATGATTCTTCTGCAGACTATCTTGAACCTGTGTACTCGGACAGAGAAACATCTGAAGATAGTGACTCAGAATACGTCCCAGAAATAGAAGTATCGGCAGAGGATGTAGTCTCAATTCAGAGAATTCAGCGCAAGAGAAGATCATCTAAAGCGATGCAGGACTATGTGTTATATTCAGACATAACAGGAGCTAATGGTGACCCATTAGATGTTGAAGAAGCACTTAGAAGACCCGATAAGGATAATTGGATTGAAGCTATGCAGAACAAATATGAAGCTCTTATCAAAAATGGTACTTGGGAGTTTGTTGACTTACCGCCTGGCAAAAAGCTTTAAATTGTGAATGGGTTTTTAAAACAAAACTTCAAAATAACAATATAATTCAATATAAAGTTCGTTTGGTAATAAAAGGTTGTGCACAAAGAAAAGGTATCGAGTTTGCAGAAACCAAGTCTTCTGTGGTTCGATACAGCACAATAAGGTATCTACTTGCACTAGCAGCAGAAAATAACCTCGATATTGACCATATGGATGCAGTTACTGCGTTTCTGCAAGGTGACATATCAGAAGAGATATATATGACCCCACCAGTAAGTTATTATGATACAAATCAAGTTTGTCGTTTAAAAAAATCAATATATGCCCACTATGCAAATAAATATTACAGTTATGTTAATTCAAAATCACATTGTGATAATGTTCTTCCTTTTTTCCTCTTGTTTTCATCACATGCACATCTATACAACCGCTTATGCCCAGCTTGTGGCTGTTAACTTTTGTGATGTTTCAACTTAACTTCTCAGCGATGTTAAAGCGCTGCCTTTTTACATTACTGTGTTGTTACTAGAACTTCCTCAAAAGAAAGTCTTTATAACGAACTAAAAACAACATTTCTGTTACATTCTGAAATGCCTTTTAACATCTTCTCGATTTTAATGCAATGTCTAAAAAATAACATATTATCAATGATCTAAATGCGACATTTCAAAAACAATACAGTGTATTCTCGTAGATGTTGTATGGATATTACATAAACCTCTAAATAATATACCTCAAACATTCTGGATAACATCTTATAAATGTTTCTGTGCCTAATCAACAAATACAGGGTGAACAACTAAGAACGCCGGCTGTCGGCC
The DNA here is from genome assembly GCA_963921935.1 of Galeruca laticollis. Taxonomy (NCBI): domain Eukaryota; kingdom Metazoa; phylum Arthropoda; class Insecta; order Coleoptera; family Chrysomelidae; genus Galeruca; species Galeruca laticollis. The sequence continues at coordinate 7,135,258 of OY998176.1, read as the reverse complement.
ATATTTCAAAAAATAGTCATAGTACAACTTTAAAAATATACCTTCAGGAAAATGACTCTGAAAAATCGCTGGAAAATATTTTTGAGTTCCTAAAATATCTCCTATGGGGTGAAATGAACAATTAAAAACATAATACTGTGATTATCTCCAAAAAAGACATACTAAACGTATCCTAGAAATACAATGTTTGATATATTGTTGAGATTATGAAAAAATGTAGTTAGGGACTTTTTGTCTGTATTCTTCAAGTAAGGGGCGGGGGAAGTTTCAACCCAAACAACAAATGTCGTAACACTTTTTTTTAATCGACATCCATGTTTTTGGCTTCATTTGAAAGAGTTTTTCCTTTTTAATAAGAAATGCTTAACAAAAATAACAAAATTGGGCAATTTTGTCAACGCTTTGTGAAAAAGTCCACAATTTTCCAATTTTTCTCGGAAATTTCAAATGTAATGAGGTATTTTTTAAATTCTGATGAAAAGAGGTTAAAAAAATAGGAATCTATTCCAAGATATAAGATTTACAATATAAAATATGAAAATTAAAAAAATGCTTCAATTTACATTTGAAATTTCCAAGTGGATACAAAATTATCTAATTTTGTTATCAATATTATTAAATAGAAAAACTTTTAAATGCAGCTAAAATCATTATCTAATATCGGTTGAAAAACGAAAAAGTTATACATTTGTTCATAAGTTTGAACCTTCCCCACCCATTATTTGAAGAATAATGGCAAAAAATATCCTTAATTAAATTTATTCATAATCTCATGAAGATTTCAAAAATTGTATTTTTAGGACACCTTTAGTATGTTTTTTTGGAGTATTATGTTTTCGAGTGTTCATTCCACCCCTATCGGATATTTTAGAGACTGCAAAATATTTTCCAGCAATTTTTCAGGATCCCTTACCTAAAGGTAATTTTTTGAATGTTGTACCATGATTCTTTTCTGAGATGTGGCCTACAGTCGTTCTTGATTGTTCATCCTATACATTTAAAATAAAACAGCAAAAAAATAATAAAGGATTTAAAACGTTTATTCACTATTAATGAACAGTACAGTAAATTTAAAAAAAACAGGTACAAAATTAGAAAAAAAAATATCTTGTCCAGCAATCCAACCTAAAAAAAAATAAAATTGTGTAAGCATATTACATAACAAGTCTGGAAAGTGGAAACTATTGAACACATTCAGTGAAAGCAAGAAATAAAAAAGGGTATATTAATCCGTAGTTACCATAACGTAACATACTTTGAAACTGAATTAATAAAGTTTAACGGATACACATACATTACAGCTAGTTTACAGAAAATTTATTGGAATAGTTTTTTAATTATATTAAAACTAATAAAAATTTTACACCATAAAGATTTACTGAAACATTACGTCACATTAACAGAAATCCAATCTGATTAAAGAAAATTCTATCGTTTACTTACGGTTACTTTTTCCGAGTGCCCCAACCATTCCGTAACGTACACTTCAAAATCTTTATCTGTGAAATATTTGAAGGTGTTCTGAACAACAGATAATAAAACAATTATTTTAGATCAAATTGTGCCCATGGAGACCTTTGATGGATCATCATAAAACTACATCAAACTTGATTTTCAGCCAATTGACTGGGACCCATTTTACATAAGATACATGCGGGGTTCTTCAAAGGAATAATAACATATTTTATTTCGAGAACTGACTTTTCATGATTTATCTTCTATTCCATGCCTCACTCCATTTGGCAGGTAAATTCAGGTGTGCTATGAAAATTCATACTTTTCTGTATAAAGTAATATACTATTCTCATCTTGTTATTTTCATCCTGGAACAAATTGTATATTAACATCGTGGAATTGTAACTTAATGAAAACTAAGCATTATTAATACACTGTATTCAGAAAAAACTACTTATGAAGAAGAGATATGAACACATTATCAAGTTAAATGAGTTTATAATTAATTGTATCAAATTGAGTATCCAATAGCTGTGTTTCTACAATAATAAATAATTGAATGCTGTTTGTTGACTGGAGCATTCAGTATCATAAGTTACATATTCTTCAACTAGATTAATATAGGTACCATTGTAAGGGACAAATACAGCTTATTTATTGTGTTCAGTGAATTTTCAAATGAAAATGAGCTTTTTAACAGAAATTTCTGTTTTTAAATTCTTAAACAGTCTCTAATTGTTCACAAGAATTGTTAGTAGTAATGTTAAAATTTTCTAAACCTGCAAAACTATATTGATGGCTAAGACTACTACTAAAAAAACTAAAACTAGAGATACTTGATTCAATATTTTTTGTACTGTTTAATATAATGTTTGTATTAGAAAATAATTACTCCACTATCATTACATAATTACCAACTATTTGCTTTTTATTTTATTTGTATAAGTAGCTTCTGAAACATCTTGAATATTGAAAATATTTTCTTCTAGATTTAAATATCTGCCAACATATCAGCATGTTTTATTAATAATAATATCTACCCTATTACAATATCAAGTTTTTTGTAGGGTATAATGAATATCTAGGATTTGAATTATTGTGAATCGTTTTTAAAATATACTTACTAACTAAAATATTTAAAAAATTGAAAAAACCCTCATTTTGTAAACTCTATTATATAATATTAGTGTACAATTCCGCCACCTGGAATTTCAATGTATAATAGCCGATTAAAGTATTGAATGAGTATTAAGTTTTAATAACTATGATTTTGGAATAGGTATTTACCGATAACAATTGTTGTTCGTCCAATATAACAAGAATTATAACTAAGTATAGAATCTGTAGCTTAGTAGGAACTAACGAAAACGAAGACCACTCTATTCAAGTGCTACTTGCAAAATATGTGCTTCCTGCAAATAAAATATAAAACATAACTGAAAACAATCCGCCATTTCATGCTTATCATTTTTGTTTCCACAGATAACTATAACTACTTTATGTTTCGCTCATCAATTCCTCTTCTGTTTTCTTCTTTTTTATGTTATTGTGATATTTAATATGAGATATTACTGAGAGTTTTATGAACTAACATCGTACAGACCTAATAGTAGCATGTTACTAATAATTATTTCGAAAGATGTAAAAGTAACTGCAACATGTGATCATCTTAGAAACATGTTAATTTGTAATATTACAGTAACGTTCTGTATGTGACATTAGTGGGAAGTATGCAAATTAACATCGTATGAATGTTTCCTATAGGAACTTACTAAAAAGAAGTTCATAGGATGTGTATGTAACTGCAAATTCAAATATTACTGTGTACATCAAAAATATGTTTTTCTACGCCCATGTCTGTAAACGTCAAAAATCGCACTGTCAACATTCCGTTTAAATGACACTTAACAATAACATGCACGTAATGAGCTCTCATAACATACACGTGCGTTTTGAGAAGAAAACTAAAACTTCTTGGTTTAATTAAATTACAATCAAATTTTTATTTACGTAAGACTTTATTTGGTCTATTTACACAAATTTAGTCAATTAAAAAACATAAAAACTTTTAGCATTAGCGAGATATATTTAGGATTGAAAGAGTGATGCCCCTAAATGTAGGCAGCACATTATGCGATTTCGTTAAAAATAGGACACGTTTTCGTAAGTAGCATGCTATGAAACTAAATGTCATGTCATTTATATTGTCAATTTCTTGAACAAAATATAATACAATTATAAATAACCGTTCATCACCATTAAATAATAAGGCACAATCGATTTACAATAATTGTTCAGTTGATATTAACAACTATTATAATAAAATTTAAATGATTGCGATGTTTTTTATTTAATAGAAGAAAATGAATGGGCGTAGAAAAAGTATAGTACGTTACACGAGTTTCAAGCCCATTACGCACTCATGAAATTTATGCATTCGCCGCTGCGCGGCTTCGTGCATAAACTTTTTCATTTCGTGCGTAATGGGTTACTTACAACTCTTGTTACGTAATATACTATTTATTTACATGCCATGGATGTTAATAGAGTTGGTAATAAAATTAAGACATCTAGGAGATATCTTATTAACGTTTTAAATAAACATCACGAAAAGTCTCTAAAAAGAACATCACAAAAAAGACTTGTTATGTTTCTTGTTTAGTGGGTGGTCTCAAACAAGCGAGTCGTGTATGGAACGAAAAGTTAGACTCATTCTTCAAACAAATTGGAATGGAGCAATCCCGAACTGACCCTTGCATGTACCATAAAATTTCAATTAATTCAAAACTGATCATAGCTGTTTATGTAGATGATATGATCATTTTGTCCAATAATACTGAGGCAAAAAAAATTAAAAGCTCAGTTGATGAAGAACTTTAAAATGAAAGATTTCGGACCAACCATAAAGATATTAGGATTTCAGATAACCAGGGATAGAGTCAATAAAAAGTTTTGGATTGACCAAGAAAATTATTTAAAAAAGGGTTTAAAAAAATTAATATGGATTAAAGCAATCCAGTTGATACTCCCATGCGTGTAGGTGAGAAATTACTAAAAGAACAGTCACCAACCAACGAAAAATGATATAAACAGATGGAGAATATTCCATATCAAGAAGCAGTTGGCAGTTTGTTATTTGCATCACAGATATCGAGACCTGATATAAGTTACGCAATCAGCTGTGTAAGTCGTTTCAACCAAAATCCTGGACCAGTTCATTGGTGTGCAGTTAAACGAATTTTTCGTTATTTGAAGGGAACCGTACTCTTAGAATTCAGTGGCGAGAAAGCTGGTGATTCGGATATTATTGGTTACTGTGACGCGGATTGGGGCAGTGATCCAAACGATAGGCGTTCAATCTCCGGGTATATTTTCTTGAGAAATGGTTCTCCAATTTCTTGGAATAGTAAGAAGCAGCCTACTATAGCCTTAAGCACAACAGAAGCAGAGTATATGGCTATATCATCAGCTGTACAAGAAGCTTTGTGGCTTAGAAGTTTAAGCTATGAACTCAATTTTGATAACGAAGTCAACTTTATTATATGTCCACAATCAAGGAGCTCAGAAATTGGCATTTAATGTTGGTTATCAAGCTCGTACGAAGCATATTGATGTAAGACATCATTTCTTGAAGGAGAAAATTGATAATGGTATTATATCGCTTAAGTACGTGCCCACAAATTTTATATTAGCAGATTCATTTACGAAACCATTGGAAAAAGTGAAATTTCTCAACTGTATTAGAGGTCAAGGACTTATTTCAAATAGGGAGAGTAAATTTGAAATACTTTAGTTTTCTATGGTGTTGACTAGATATATAATCTAGTCGGTTGAATAAGAACTGTCAGTAATGTAATGTGATATATATTAGAATATAAAATACTTGTCTAGTAGATTGTAGTTTTTGGTTATTGCTTTAATTAATAAAAAGGTATATAATCATACCAAGTAAAAAGGAATATCCATCCCAATAATTGCTTTTACAACAAAATTACTGACGCATGCCCATGGAACAGAAATAGCGTTTGAACAAAAATCAATTATTATAGAATATTGGTAGAGCTACTTGATTCGAACATTTTAAAAAGAATAATCTGAGGGTATTCCAACTGGACTTATAATGAATATTCGATTTAGGTGTACCCACAGATATTCTAGATATCCCCAGAATAACCCTATAATATTTGTATATATATCTTCCAAATCGAAGAGTGCCAGAACATCCCATGGATATCTGGTGCTACCTGGAGTAAAAGAGCATAAAAAGTAACTGGCAGTTTTCAAGGGTGGTAACCTAAAAAATCTTAAAATTGTTTCTGCAAATTTGTTACCTCGTGGACCTTTGAAAAAATACAGAACGATACATCCTGTATATCAATGTTTATCAAAATGCGGCCTTACTTTGTATAAGAAGCTTATGAAATGAAGCACAAAAAATTTTAATAAAAAGGGAAAAACTTGTTCGAGAGATACCTTACTTATGCCTAATAGGATTAAGCGTCCATATTCTCAGTCCACTTTAGTAGGTAGAGATCGGGTATTTTGCGTGGCCGTGTATGAACGTTTGTGATTGTAAATTCGCTTATAATGGAATACTTTGAAAAGGAAACAAAATAGCCACATTTTAAGTGAGTTATTGTTCATTCTAAAATTATGTTTACAGAGAACAATACGTATCTTGGACTGAATTATAAATTATTCTTATCTATTCATGAGATTTAGGTACGAAAAAATTGTAATCGTTGCACTTTGAAAAATAAAAATGAGGAAAAAGTCACTACCTCGCAGCTTCCAATAACTCAACTCAATGATTCTTTTTATATTAAAAAGATCCTTATTCACATTTATTTGGTGATGTTATGGAATTCTCCCTTAATGTACTCGATCTCAAAATCATACTCCTCGACGTCTATTCTCATCCTGGTGAACTTTGAGGATGGGTATTTTATCGTAAATAAATAAAGAAGTGGTCTATGATCCTATTTGACTAAAACTTTTTCCCATAGTCTAAAATGATTAATTCTCACAATGTATAGCTGTAACTCTTTCTCAATAACGGATTTATTTATTTCTCCCTTTGTAAACTTTTGTGAAGCAAAAGCAATTGGTTAATCTTTTCCGCTGAATTTTTGAGATAAAACTGCTTCACATGCTTCTTTTGAAGCGTCGATGGTGAGCGTAAACGGTTTTTCAAAGTCGGGACGTTGTGCTGTTTTAGTTTCTCGAATGATCGTTGACATTCATCAGTCCAAGAAAAGTGTACGTTTTTTTTAGTAAGTCTATTAATTGGTTCGTAATTTCAACAAATTTTTTATAAAACGTCTGTAATAATTACAAAAGGACGTCTGACGTCATCAGACGACCTTGGGATAGGATAGTTACGAATAGTATCATATTTCGCCTCATCAGGTAAAATCCCATCCGATGCAATTAAGTGACCTAGATAATATTATTTTGTAAAAGCGTTGAGATTAAAGGACCCCGCACTTCTCTTATAGAAACGGGAGCACTGTCAAATTGTCTGAATTTTTTATATGTACTGGTATTTGATGTCCTGATATCAACCTTATCCTTTGGCTAGATTTTGAGATACAGAGCGTTGAAGTTCAAAACCCCGACTTTAGTAAAACGGTCCCCAAAAAGTCTCTCTTGCCAAATATATCAAGACAAAATACATACCTATTAGCGAAAATAAAATATCTCTCGTTTGCAGGGTCTTATAATTTGTTTGTATATTAGTAATTTATTTTGTGTGGTGAGTTGACTGTGTTTGCATATGAGAGGGTAAAGTTTACTCATTGCAATCTTCGCCTTGGCGTTCGTATTTCCTTGAATGGTATATCCTAAATATTATAGGGTATTGCTCGGTGTGATAATGTGTCCATCTACACAAAGCATTGATTGCAACGAGCTATCTTCCCTGGTGATTTTCCTGAGTAATAAATACTCTATTTTGGAGGCGTTTATGTTAAGTTTTTGGTTTTTAAAGTAGGGTAGTATTTGTGTATTGATATGTGTTTGGATTGTGTAAAGTGCTGTACGGGATTCTTTGCAGACGCTACAAAACAAGTATCGTCTGCGTACATAGCTGTTAGCAGGTTAGGGGAGGTTGAGAGGTTCTGAATGAATAAAGAATAAAGCAAAGGAGATAGTACTGAGCCCTGCGGGACTCCAGCCTGAATACGATAGGGTCCAGCAGAATGCTCGTTTAATTTAACTAAAAATTGTCTATTTGTGACGTATGAATTGATTAGTTTTATTAAATAATTCGGAATTTTTAACTGTATGATTTCAAATATTAGTATGTAGATCGCGACCATAATGGCTTTGTTTTTGTCCCGAAAGCCTTCCCTTATGAAATTTAATACACTAATTGTTTGTGCTATGGTACTGTGGCCACTTCGGAAACCGTATTATGTTTGTTTGTGAAACATTGCATCCGTTTGAGAATGATTTTATCGATCACATTTGCAATATTCTTTAACAATGAAATTGGTCGATAGCTATCTATACTCCGTTTTTAAAAGGCATGGAGTAATAAATCACTCATTTTGGCCGGAACCATAGGCGTACCACATTTAGTCATTTAAAAAAAGTTAAGGCTTCTAAAATTATCTCATTTCCGAAAATAACCGTTTTGTAATATTATTTAAAATGAAGTTTCAAATTATCAATAATATAATAAACTGTGGATTATATCACTGACATCAATTTTCCAGAAAATTTATTATTATGTATAAAAGGGCGTAGACGAGTCCCTCCACTAAGCTCCACCTAGTTATAATCCTACATACAATAAATAATAAAATAAATGTTAATAACAATTTTATACAAATACATATATATATATATATATATATATATATATATATATATATATCCAAACCAACCCCATTTGCCGATTATTTCACCCAAATAGCAGGTAATTGAAGAAACTTGACAAACAGGTAGCTCAAAAATGGTTTTATTATTGTGAAATATAGTCTTTCCAGTTCTAAGAAAATGCCCCCATAATACAATGTACTTACTAGAACTTTTCAACTATAAAAGTAGTGGAAAGGTTGAATATTTTCAATTTACAGTTCATCTGTTCTGGAGAAACTGCTGTGTTGATTGATTTCTCCATTATTACTGTTATTTGTTATTATTTTTTACCGTCATTGTTAACTGGTGTTTATTTTTGTTCAACTATACAAGTTCACTTCTCATCACACGAGACAAACACCTAACTACACCTTCCAACTATATAGTGTTCCAACCAAATTCGACCAGATATGGAGGATTTATCACCATCTAAGCGACCTAAAGTTGGCCCATTGTCGCTGAACGAGAAAAATCTAATATTAAATTGCTATTCCTCGTTGAAGAACGAAGAAATTAGAAGAAAAATCATGAATTTGACAGGAAGTGTTGATGAAACTGTGGAGATTACTGCAACAATGATGGGTGTTTCAAAAACAACAATTTATAATTTAATGAAGGAGAAAAAAATGGAAACATCAGAGCCCCAGCAAAGTCCCCAGGCCGACCCAAACTTGAAATGGATGACGACTTGAATAATGGAATGAGGCGTAAGGTGCATGCTTTTTTCTCTAGAAAAGAGATCCCAACTCTCTCCAAAATTATGGCTTCGGTTCAAGAAGATTCAGATTTTCTGAAAATGTCTCGAAGTACATTATGGGAAATTTTGAAGGAACTTGTATTTGAATATAAAAAAAATTATCGGAACGCAATGTTGATTGATAGAGACGACATTGTCATTTGGAGGAGGAGTTATTTGCGCAATATTCGGAAAGCTAGACTAGATCAAAAACGAATTTATTAGTTGGATGAGACTTGGTTAAATGAAGGTCATACTGTTTCAATGTTTTGGCAAGACACGAATGTCAAAAGTCGGAGGCAGGCAGCTCTTGAAGGGTGGTCAACAGGCCTCAATCCACCAGCAGGAAAAGGACGTCGACTCATCATTACTCATATCGGAAGTGCCGAAGGTTTTGTTAACGGTGGATTGTTGTGCTTTGAGTCGAAGCAAACCGGAGATTATAATGAAGATATGGATGCAGATGTTTTCGAAGAATATTTCTCACAAATGTTAGATCTAATTCCAACGGGCTCAGTCATTGTTATGGATAACGCAAGTTATCACTCCAGGTTAGTGGAGAAATTACCTTCAATTGGATGGCGTAAACAAGATATCCACGATTGGCTAACTTAAAAAAATATTGAATGCCCAGATAACCCGCTGAAAAATGAGCTCTTGCAGCTAGCCAATTTACATAAACACAAATATAGTAGATACGTTGTAGATAAAATGGCATCAGCGCGTGGTATAACGGTGCTGAGGCTTCATCCTTATCATTGTCAACTCAATCCCATAGAATTAATATGAGCCCAAGTGAAAGGGGAAGTTTCAAGAAAGAATACGACATTCAAAATGAGTGACGTAAAAGTTTTATTCGAAGACGCGTTAGGTAACGTAACCAAAGAAAACTGGAAGAAATGTGTTGAACACGTGATACAAGAAGAACTAAATATGTGGGAAATGGATCATATAAGTGAACACATGATTGAACCATTTATAATCAATGTTAATAATGGAAGCTCAACAGAATCGTCTGATTCTGATATATAGACTAGTTTTTGTGTTAGTTATTACTATTATTTGTTAGACCTTTTTTTATAAATATTAAATTAATTCGTACTTTATTCCTGCATTTTTCTTTTTTCCTCTCCTATTGTAACGGTATATTAGTAGTAAAGTTGATACCTACTGCAATTGCTATTTTTTATATATTATTTTATATTTATTGTTTATTCATAGGTACACAAAAAAATGTGTTTTTATTGAATCGATATTGTGAACTCTTTTGAATAGTTTTCGTAATTATAATTTCATAGTGCCTTCATATTCAAATACCAAGTTTGTTTTGTCCTGATTGCACGCCTCTGACGATTAAATTGTTTATTTGTTCATTCAAATACAATAGAGCGACCCTTTCAATACAATAGGCGACCCAACCGAATACAGAGTTACGAGGTGTCTACCTGAAATTCGTAACAAATGAGAAATTTTAGTACAAAATTAGATAAACTTCGGAGATATTTTATTATACACCCTGTATCGGTTTTGCATACCTAATGAGCTTTTATTACTACATGCCTTTTAAAAACGGACTATACATAACAAGGATGTTTGTTTGCTTTGATTATGGGTATAACGGTGGCAATTTTGAGCATATCAGGGTAAATGCCAGTTTTGATTATGTAATTAATGATGTAAGTCAATTGCACAATAGCGTTTTGTGGGAGGTTCTTTAGTACAATGTTTGATATGCCGTCGTGTCCTGGGGCTGTTTTATTTTTTAATTGTTGAACAGTGTTCTGTATTTCTGTGTATGATGCTAAGTTTTTTGTGTTTAGTGTCTGTATTGATTGTAAGTGTTGTTTAACTGTGTGAGTTAAGTGTTGATGATGACCTGTGTGTGGAGAAATGTTTATTAAATTGTTTTGAAAGTACTCTCTGAAATTCGGCGCAATTTCCGTCCGTCGGTGAGTATATGTCTTTTCTTTACTATTTTAGTTATGTCTTTATGTTGATTTTTAAAATATCTTGCAATTTTCCATAATGAATTGTCCTCTGGTTTTAATTTTGTTAGGATTATAGTTTTTAAATTCGTTGATAATAGTATATTATACAACAAGGCGGTGAAGACTATTATTATCAACCGAGCACCAAAGTTATTTCGCGAGGGGCTTTGCCCCGAGCACAATAAGGTGCGAGGTTTATAAATGTCTTCATCATCGTGGTGTATATACATTTTTTTCCACTACTAGCCAAATTTAAGACAAAAATCAAAAATAAAAAAAATGTCTTATAAAAATCATGTAGGTATAATTTAATCACACAGCAATAGAATACCATTATTCATATAGTTCATAATTACCAATATTAAGTGCAACGAATTAACGAAACCAATTATACGATCACATCTAAAAATTTCACAAAACGTGGTTTATGTTTTACTTTGAACTTTGAACAATTACAGCGGTAGTGCGTTTAATTTAACATATGCTTCACCATAGAGAAAGATATTATTTATCTATGTAGGTCAAGGTTAGCTACCAGTTTCTATCAACAGAAGATTTTCAAATTCCACTGGTGATAATGTTGAAAGTAAAAACATTCCTCGATCCTTGTTTTTCTAAAATTAACGGAAAATAAACAACACATTTCAATGTCAAATTTTAATAGTGTCGATCTATAAATCGTTCAAACTGATTTCTCCCTAGGCGTTTACTCCGTTGTCTGACTGACACTGACACTGTTTTCGCTCCTCACCTCACCCATATATTATGAACGCACTCCTTATGTCATCACAAATTTTTGGTTGAGCGCGAATTTTAAACTAATGTCAGTTTTATTGAAATAATTTTATCTTGTTAGGTAATTTCAAGCAGAAAATATGTTAAACACAATCTCCTGGGTATACAAAATTATGTTGCACTAGTTTTTGTTAAGCTATTATCCCTGAATTCTCAAAACATTTGATTTTGTCCATTATTGACCTAGGTTAACAATAGAAAAAAATTCTTAACTGCTAATAGAGAAATTCAACTTCTCAGTTGGCTAGATGACACAATAATTGTCAACTTCACAGCTACTAGTGGAAAAAAGTTATTTATTATACAAGGGAAAAAAGTATTAGATTTCAGCTCGAGGCTATGTTGTCTCCCGACGCGAAGCGGAGGGAGACAACAAACCGAGAGCTAAAATCTAATATTTTTCCCGTGTATAATACACTATTTTTTTCTGTGACAGGAAATACGACGATTCAATAGTGAAAGAACATATTATTACAATATGTTCGAATTTGGTTTTAATTACGAAATTCTCCCGTGATTTGATTTCAATTTCCCCTGTATACTACATGTCGAATATTATGCTCAACATATATAACTGAAAATATCTTTATTTTCAATATTTAATATTTCTTTACATCACCAAAAAAGTCATTTAAAGTTACTAACACCCAAGAAAAACAGATAGATATCGTTTTCTGAAATTCCACTGAATATATCAAAGTACCCGACATCTTATCTCTTCATAAAAACGCCCTTCCAAACTTTGTTATCTGTATCTACGAAACCGTTTCAAGCTCCAAAAAAAACATATCTCTAACTGACAATTTCACTGTGTTTGAACATTACATTTTAAAATACTTTTATCCCATTGGCTAGTTTCTAATAGTGTGATAAATGCAAATATCAAAAAATAAATTTAGTGTAGAAAGTTTTAGACCACACGGTAAAACATATTTTATTTTAAATCATAATAAAAAACTGGAATGCGACTCACATTTCGTTTAAAAAATTTAGACGAAGTCAAAACAGACGAAAGAAAAATAAAACATCTTACTGGGTCACAGTAAACCAATTTGTTTTGAATACGATTTTCAACAAACAAAAATTAGCACACGTTCGAACAACAAAAAAAAAAGAAATTGTTTTGCAATTCGACAAAAAAACCCCAAGTAGGGAAAACACAAAAACGGTGGAGGAGAGAAAACAAGGAGAGTGCCGGTCGAACTCGCGAAGAGAAAGGGGTCCCTTCCTTCGTGACGGTAGCGGTAGTAGTTTTTTTAGTGTTAGCGTTATCAGAGGCAAAAGTTCTCGCCGTTGTGTCAGGGTGAAATAGGGATACTGAGATATCCTTGTCAGTGAACACTGTCCCCCGTTTCGAGGCACAAAACGGTAGAATTACCCTCTACGCAAAAATTGTAATCTACCTAGCCCGATATCGGCGAAGTGGCATTACTCGTGGCGGTAAGAAGCTAGCGAATTCCAGCAGCACCCCGACCATACAAAATAAGTTTCCAAAGCCGTAAGTTTTTGAACAGAATTTAGATTGGGAGTTTTTTTTATTGGAGAGATTTGTCAGTTATTATTTGCATCGAAATTCTGAAACTTGGGAGTATAAATTCGTTTGCCAATACTTGAAATAGCGAATGCGAATATTTGTATCTGAATTTTCTATTTTTCTAAAGGGCTTGGACACATCTGGGCAGACTCAGTTAAATAATCTTTTTTGTGTAATATATATATATATATATATATATATATATATATATAGTTTATTTACCGTGTGGGCTGATACTAATTAAATTTGCCAGAGAGTCTCCAACTTGTCAAATTAAATTTTTTTTTCCTTTTCATCTGGGGGAGTTATCATTTTGTTTACGCCGCATATTTCTATTCCACCTCGTAGGTAGGTAGGAGACAGTAAGTTTCAAGAGAGTTAAAAATTATGTACACGGCAACACAAAAACCGGAGTGTGTTTTATAGATAATTCTTTTTGTAGACTGCAGCGAACTTGTGCTGATAAGTAGTCAATTTGGTAAATTTACATAATCCTTTTTGTTCCGATTTGATTTTAAAGTTTTAATTATTAATGGAATGCGTAAACATATGTAGGTGATTTCATTACTGAGGGGGATTACGAAAGTCGTGACGCTGGCCGATAAATATTTTATTAGTCACTGACACATCAAATTTTGTTTTGTCGAGAATAACTGTCGTCTGCGGTTGTAGCACTAGGTCAAGGACAGCCCAAGCTCGTGAATTAGAAATAAATCGTTTGATGAGAAGGTAAACACACAATAATATTATATTTATCGTCTGGGCACACGTTTCCAAAGGAAAAAGGGTATAGGTAGGATTTTAAATTGTATCTAAGACCTTTAATTATTTGAGGGTATCTTGGGATTTTTCTTTTTATATTAGGATTTATGTATGTATGTGTATTTTCACAGATGATTTGTTGAATATATATTTTTTTTATACAACGTTGTAGTTCCACCTTATTTAAATTCATCACCCGTATCCCGTAAGTCAGTCCTTCCCCCTCTGGAGAGTGTGGTACCCTCGGAAAGGAGACGAAATACCGAGACCAACCCTGTCCTGGCAAAGGGAGATCAACCCGCTTTAAGACCAGGCGAACCTAGCTCAGGAAACGGGCCGGAGTAGCCTTTGTCCGCTCAGCTGCGCATTTTGGGTTATAGATTTTGGTGACAGCCGACATTATATAGGGGAGTAGAAAGCAGATATTACACTCAAAGAGGTTAGAGATATTACACTGGTGACAGCGTTATTACATTTACGTGTTAAAATCAATAAGGGTCTAGATTTTATCAGGGTCGACTTTATTACATCTGGTGACCGCGGTTTTTTTGTTGAGAAACAACTCGAATACAAAGGGTAGAGTTGTACAATAGTTTGCTCTCTCCTCGATCCTACGTCATCCGACGTATAAATACGAAACCAACCCCATTTTTACTCACTTCCCAGATACACTTCCCAGCAGTCAATCACACTTCCCAGTCATCACTCGTGAACATATCATTCGTCATATATACACTTACCAACCGGCGTTCATACACTTAAAATTCCTCATTCTCTCTCTTTCATCATGTAACACGGTACAGCAAGGTACTTGACTTCGTAAAATCACCCGGCTTTTTGATACCTGAAACAACCAAGTCTACTCAATCTTTATTCATTTAACAATATCATAGTATGTGCAAAATACTTTCATTCATCGCGTATATATAAGGGAATTCTTAATTGTTACGCACCGACACCTCAAATTATACATTACTGACAATATACAACATAAAGTGATTTAAGTCTTTAATTTCATTCTACGGTTCATCGTTACTTCAGTGAAAAACAACCGTAGTGGTCCTTCGAAAACCCCTGAAACCAGATAACCTGCATTCCATCTAATTAACCCAAAGTGAAAAGGGTTAAATTAGAACACAATATATTAAAGTCAGAATGTTATCGATATGAAATTTGAATTTTTAAACTAATAAGCTGTTGTAGTTATAGCGACAATTAGACCTGCGTTGCTAAGGAAAACTTCAAAGTAATCAAATGTATGTCAATTAATTCTGTGATTTGATTCAAAAATTGAGAACTCAGTGATTGTTTAGTAGTTATTTTGGAAAATATAAAGTTAAAAAATGTCTGATTCCGAGTTTTCTCTGACTCTTGATATAAAGGAAATGTAACTTATGTTCAATAAAATATTCTAAAATCAAATATCTTCCTTTATCTATATGTATATATATCCGGGAAAAAAAGTAGATGATTTCGTGGAAAGTTGTATTTTGTCACCTGTCAACAGAGATAAAATGTCAAATTTTTTTCCTGTCACAGAAAAAAAGTGTTTATTGTTTTTTGATAAAATTTAAGTAAGGAACGATCTTCTTCACTTCTTGATTGCTGCCATCA
The DNA here is from genome assembly GCA_963921935.1 of Galeruca laticollis. Lineage (NCBI taxonomy): Eukaryota > Metazoa > Arthropoda > Insecta > Coleoptera > Chrysomelidae > Galeruca > Galeruca laticollis. Next base: position 7,119,510 of record OY998176.1, on the reverse strand, counting down.
TTTTCTAAACTTGTTTTTGTCTTGAATCAGTGAGATTATGTAGTAGGGAAGGGTGTTGTGTGGAGATGGTTTAGGTTTTAGGGGTCGTTCTGTGGTTTCTGGCTACAATAATGGTGTTTTGAAGGATTTTAATTGTAGTAGTGAGTAAAAAATTGACTGTCTCGACCCTTACTTCGTGGAATATGCTCATATTAGTGTTTTTAAATGAAACTCAAGGTCTCTAGTTAATTCCACAATATAATACAAGTTATTGAAAATTCTAAAAATTGACAATTGTTTCGATGATATTGATTTATCGAAACAATTGTCAATTTTTAGAATTTTCAATAACTTGTATTATATTGTGGAATTAACTAGAGACCTTGAGTTTCATTTAAAAACACTAGTAGTAGTGAGTAGTTCTGGGTTTTCTATTTTGTCTGAAATGTTCATGTTTTTGTTTTTATATTTTATGAAGTTCAACCAACTGGTGGTGGTGTAGTCATATGTGTGTTTTTTTGGGTGTTGTATGGTGTGTGGGAGTTTTAGGTGGATGAGGACTGTACGAGAAGGGAAATTCGCCTTAGCGATATTTGGCTGGTTCCTCTAAGTTTAGTTGGTTGATCCTTTCCTTCCCGACATGTTTTTGAGTATTTTAAAACAAGAAGACTCGCCAACCTTTTGTTGACGGGAACGCTGAAATTGTCGTTGAGAATAAAGGAGTAATAAAAATACGGCTCACTCACAATCCCTCTATTTGAATTCTTACAAGAACGAAGTACCAAACTTTAGTATTGGATACGGCAACAGCGCTAAACTACCGTTGAACCGGTCTAGGCGACCATGCGAATTCAAACAATAATTTTTAATAAAAATAGTACTTACAATACAGAAATTCACCGACCAATGTCGGAAAAGCACTTCACGTCATATTTACACTCTCATTTGTTGCAGTTACATTAAATTGATAAACGAAATTAGGTATGTATTTAAACCAATGAATCAACACTTGATCATATCGTCACAAGAGGTGAGCCAAGACTACTGACTTGCCTTTCGTTGGCGGTAATTGTGCGGCTTATGGCGCGGGAGGTACCAATTGGTTCCGTGAACATGAATAAAAGGCGCGGAGATTTAAACTTCGAACCTTTCGCTTAATGTTAAATTAAGATCCATTGTAGGAATTTATGGGAAATTCCTACATACTGGGGGCCGGGGCAAAGATGAGAGGAACAGTTTAGGAGCAGAATCCAAATTTTAAGCAAGAAGGAAAGAGAAAAGAAAAAGAAAAAAGAAAAAAAAAATACGTTCCACTCCAAATGTAGATAGAACTCAGTCCATACATGGTAGAGGAGCTAACTTAGTAATAGGACGAATATAAACTCCATCCACAGTTCTTACACGTGCGGCACGAACATTGCCGTCTTTGCCAGTTAGTAGTTCCACTACCCTGGCCAGGGGCCAATTCAAAGGAGAACGGTCCTCCGATTGCACTAGTACAAGCTGATTAAGCTGAAGATTGTTTGAGGCTTTACACCACTTAGGTCGATGCTGCAGTCGATGCAGATAATCGGTGCTCCACCTCTTCCAGAATTCTTGGTTCATCTTAGTACATTGTTCCCAAAAAGTTAATCTGTTTACAGGGATGGTAGATAGATCGCGATCGGGATAAGCGGTTAAAGGTGCTCCGATCAAAAAATGACCTGGTGTCAAAGGAGATAGATCGGTAGGATCATTTGACATCGGGTATAATGGTCTGCTGTTCAAGATAGCTTCGATCTGACTCAGAACCGTGGAGAGTTCCTCGAAGGTAAGGCACGAATTGCCAATTATTTTGGTGAGGTGGGATTTGGCGCTTTTCACAGCCGCTTCCCATAAGCCACCCCAGTGCGGTGACCGCGGAGGAATAAATTTCCAACTAATTTCTGTAGTTGAAAGAAAAGACTGTATCTTATTGATACTTTCGGAAGATTTGAGAAAAATGGAGAGTTCTCGTAATTGATTCCTTGCTCCAACAAAGTTGGAACCATTATCAGTATAGATAGTCTGAGGATTCCCTCTACGACTGAGAAATCTTTTAAGAGTGGCGATAAATGCATCGGTAGAGAGATCACTTACTAATTCGATATGGATCGCCTTTGTCACCATGCATATGAATATGGCAATGTAGGCCTTTTGTATTGGGGCTTTTCTTAAGCGCGAAGATTTAATTTGTACAGGTCCAGCAAAATCGATGCCAGTTTTGGAAAAGGGGCGAGATTTTTGCACTCGGTCAAGAGGTAACGGGGACATTATTTGAGAGGCGAACTGGGCATTAAATCTAAAACAGGTGATGCAGCTTTTTATCAATTTTTTGACAAGACGAGTGCCATTCAAGGGCCAGTACTGTAGCCTTAAATTTCCTAACACATTTTGGGCTCCACCATGGCCAAGACGGCGATGTTCCCGTATTATTAGCAAATCAACAACATGATCATTTTGTGGTAACAGCAAGGGAAATTTTTGATTGAAAGGTAAAGTAGAAAATTGTAATCGGCCACCCACTCTTAGAAGGCCGTCATTATCCAAGAAAATGTTCAATGGAATTAAGTCTTTATTTCCAATCGGAACGTTAGTTTTTAAACAACGAATTTCGTTGAAGAAGTGTTTATGTTGAATTTGTTTGATTATAAAATCATGGGCAATTCGGAGATCGTCAACAGATAACGAACCAACGTCTCTGAATTTTCTCCTCGATAGGTTTATAAATTTGAATATATGGGCTATAACCCTATTTAAGGTTATAAATTTTGAGAATCGGAAAAATATAGGTTCCCAAAAGTTTAAGTCGCTGTTGACTATAGCAAGGTTGACCTTTTTGACTTCAGGCAAGTCGTCAATAGGTTCGAAAGAATCCATAGAATCAAAATCTTTAGATTCAAGTAGAAATCGAGGACCCTCGAACCAAAAAATCCAGACATCAGATGAGAATTTACCACGAGAAAGTAAATCGGCTGGGTTTAAATCGGATTTGACATGTCGCCATATAAACTCTTTACTATTGTTTTGAATGGTTAGGACACGCCGAGCTACAAAGGAAGAAAAATCATTAGAAGACCGTTTCACCCAACTGAGAGCGACTTGAGAGTCGGACCATAAATTTATGGAAGAGATGTGAAGAGAAATGCACAGAATCTGAACTATTCTGCGAGCTAAAGTGGACAACAGCTCCATTGCACACAGCTCTAACTTGGGAATAGTTAAAGTAATTTTCAAAGGATTCACACGAGATTTAGCAGAAATTAAGCGAGAGGATCTAGAATTATCAGCGTAGATCGCTACTAAATAGAGACACCCTCCGTATGCCTTTTGACTGGCATCGCAAAACCCGTGGAGAGAACACGAAATAATAATTTTTTGGTTAAATAGGTATCTGGGTACTCGGAGGTGAGCAGCTTCAGTTAATAAAGAAAGGAATTTATTAAACTGAGTAATTATGGATGTGTCGGAAATGAGAACATCCCACCCTATCTGGGATTTCCAGACCGATTGCATCAACAGTTTGCCAAACACGGTCAGATTGTTTACTAACCCTAGAGGGTCAAATGTACTGGCGACGGTACTTAATATCCTTCGTTTCGTTATATGAGAACAATCAGCCAACTTGGCAGTTTGGATGTGTAAAATATCAGACGCAGGATTCCATTTTAGTCCTAGAATTTTGCTTGACGAATCGTCAAAACTACGATCCAATTCAGCGTTAGGTAATTCATCGATTGACTGTAAAAAGTTGAATGAATTTGATTGCCATTTGTGAAGTTGGAACTCATGTTTTCCAAGCATATTGGTCAATTCGGCATAAAGAGCCGGTAAGTCCATTTCCTTATTGGTTCCAGTTAAGATATCATCCATGTAGGTTTGATGAAGAATAGCCTGCTGCGCATTTGGACAATCGGGACTATTTAAGGCAATGTCTTTCAAGACTCGGGTGGCCAAGAAAGGGGCACAGTTCTGTCCGAAACTAAGCCTCGATAATTGGATACATTGAAGGGGTTTCGTGGGGTTATCCCTCCACAGTATGTTTTGGAGATAGCGTTGCATGGGATTGATATCTATGAATCTATACATCATTTTGATGTCAGCACACAGGACATATTTATAGCATCTAAATCTGCACAAAATGTCGAATAGGTTATCCTGAACTTGGTATCCCTTCGACGTTAAATCATTAAGAGAGAAACCTGAATCGGTTTTAGCCGAAAAATCGAACACGATCCGAAGTTTGGTGGATGCGCTTTCCTCACGTATCACCGCCCTATGGGGTATAAAATACTTGAAATCATTAGACACAGTGTTATAGAAAGACAGAGGAATGACTTGAGCATGATTGAGTGTTAGATATTCTGAAATTACTTTTTTATATTCAGAGAAAAGGGTAGGATTAGCATTGAATTTTCTTTCAAGAGAAGAGAATCGTTGGATGGCTATACCGAATGACTGGCCTAGTTTTTTATTCTGATTTGCGAGTAGAGGCATATCTACCTGATACCGCCCCGATGGTAGGATAACGGTTGTATCCCGAAATAGTTGTTCAACATATTCCTCGCTGGGATCTTGTGAAGGACATTCGGGAATTTCCTCAAGCTCCCAGAATTTCTCCATTGTCCTTTGGAGGTCAGAATATTGATAGACTTGATCATTATAAACCGTCAAAAAGGAATAAGCAGACTTAGGTTTATGCTGGGAGGAGTTAGCATTTCTCAAAGGGATAGGACCCGCGATAACATATCCCAGGTGAGTATCTATAAAGGAAGGAGAATAAGGATCCGTTTTAAGTACGGTCCCCTTAAGCAGGTAATGATATAAATCACAGCCAATAAGAAGATCTATTGGACCGGATTCAAAGAATAAAGGGTCAGCTAGCTCAAGTTTTATATGGGATGGAATTTTAAAATTAGAAGGTGAGATAGAAGATTGTGGTAAACTATTTGTTATTTTATCTATGACCGAGCAAGATATAGTGAAAGTACTGTAAGGTGCAATTTGAGAATTAAATGTGATATCTACCACTTCTCTACTATAGGTGTAGTTATTGCTACCTAATCCGGAAATATTAAGAGTTTGTTTTCGAGAGACTAAATTCAATTTTTGTACAAAGGCACGGTTAATAACGCTCATTTGACTAGCGGAATCAAGAAGAACTCGTCCAACCAAACACCGACCATTGAAACCGTTAACATTCACTAAAGCCGTAGGCAATAGTACAATACTGTCTTTTGCTGACATGGCAGTCAAAGCAGTTTGATATCTCACTGACTCCGGAGGTTCAGGTGATTGATTAGGTGATGCATAACTGGTATTTATGAAATTAGATCTATTAATTTGATCTGGGGACGTATTATTATGTACATTAATAGGAGAGGGGTGATTATTTACATTGGATAGAGAGGTTACATTGGGGCTTCCGGAAGAGGAGGCTCTAGGATTATTACGATTGTTAGAGTTGTTTGGCAATCTGTTCTGACTGTCAAAATGTAAGTAACTATGATGAGACTTATTGCAAGTTGCACATCTCCTAAGGGATTTACAATCGGTAGTACTATGGGTACTATTCAGGCAATTTACACAAAGTTTTTTAGCTTTGACTATCTGATACCTCTCTTGAGGTGATAAGGACATAAATTTGGAACAACCGTATATAAGATGAGAGGGGTCTGAACAATGAAGACAGCTCGGTCTATTAACCCGAGAAGAACTAGAATGGTACTGTTGCGAAGAACTTAAACTAGATACCAATGTCACCCTATTTTTACAAACATTATTAGACTTGGGGTTGAATTTACCCTTAGTGTTGGTTTCAAAAAGATTTAAATTTTCCAACATTGATTGGCGTTGCTGTAGAAAATCAAAGAAATATTCAGCTGTAGGGATAAGCTCTGGCTTGCGCTCACTTTCGAAGGCTCGTCTTGAATTAAAATCAAGTTTTTGCTCCATTAAAAATATTATTAATGACTCAAAATTTACTTCCGGCGATAAATTCATATTTTTAATCAAATCAAATGTCTTACGCGTCGATATCTGAAATTCGCGCAACTCGACCGGAGTACTTTTCAAGACAGGTTTTTGATCCACCAAAGTTTGGTACAAAGAATACAGTAATTTATATTTATCGTCATATGCCTTTTTAAGAATATTTAAGGCAATATTCAAATTTTGATTTGTTACGCTTAAGGACTCAATCATTTCCAAAGGTGGTCCACGTAACAGCCCTTTAAGGTAATAAAACTTTTCACCCTCCGACTTTAAATTATTATTATTAAGTACCAGTGCTGTGAACAGGTCGATAAAGGATGGCCACTCTGATGCAGCCCCTGAGAAAGGTTTAATGTTAATTTTAGGTAACACGACATTAGATACATCGTTTGACCTAGTATTCAAATTGAGTGATTCTTTTTGCTTATTTTCTATTAGAAGTTCAAGCATAGCAATACAACTTTCAAAACGGTCGGCGACAACGTTCTCGGCCTCATCGTCGGAAGAGTAGTTGTCGTCGTCCGGGTTAGATAATGAAACGATTTCCAATTGGACTTTTTGATAATTGTCATAGTGACCAGATATGCTTTTAAGTTTGACTTTAAGTATATAGACCTCTTCGGAGCCAGTCAGCTCCGACACAAATGTTTCAATTCGAGATAATTGCGATTTGAAACCCCCTCTTTTATTTTTCAAGTGATTTAGCGACATGATTGAATCAAAGTGTAACCAATCAAAGTTGAACTCCACCTGAATTAAAATAAGCTTCTAAAGTAGCGAGTAAATTTTTACAATATATGGAATAACCGAATAGACAAAGAGCTTTTCCAATCAATGCGATAAGTATTTCAATAGCATGCAAATTACTGAAAATTAGTTTAACATTGTAAGAAAATACCTACCTACTTATAACCAAATACGGTATTAATATTCAAAATAATAAAGAAGAAATTACAGTGAATTATTTTTCACAGTGTACTAGAATGCATGTAAACGCAAATAGATAATCAATATTGAGATTAATAAACAAAATATCAAACATTGAAAAAAAACTGTAGATTATTTTTAACAATGTAAGAAAATGTACCTACTTATAACTAAATACACTAATTAAATATTCAAAGTAATAATGAAGAAAATACTGTGATTTATTTTTCACAGTGTACTAAAAATGCATATAAACGCACATTGCTAATTAATAAACAAAATATCAAACATTGAGAAAACTGTAGATTATTTTTAACAGTGTATGAAAATGTACCTATCTATGACTAAATACACGAATCAAATATTCATAGTAATAATGAAGAAAATACTGTGATTTATTTTTCACAGAGTACTAAAATTGCATGTAAACGCAAAAAGATAATCAATATTAAACAAAGTATCTAATATTGAGCAAACTGTAAATTATTTCTAACAGTGTAAGAAAGTGTACCTAGATATAACTAAATACACTAATTAAATATTCAAAGTAATAATGAAGAAAATACTGTGATTTATTTTTCACAGTGTACTAAAATTGCACGTGAACGAAAAAAGATAAACAATATTGAGATACATAATCAAAATATCTGATATTGAGAAAATTGTAAATTATTTTTAACAGTGTAGGAAAATGTACCTACTTATAACTAAATACACTAATTAAATATTCATAGTAATAATGAAGAAAATACTGTGATTTATTTTTCACAGGGTACTAAAATTGCATGTAAACGCAAAAAGATAATCAATATTAAACAAAGTATCTACTATTGAGCAAACTGTAAATTATTTTTAACAGTGTAAGAAAGTGTACCTAGATATAACTAAATACACTAATTAAATATCCAAAGTAATAATGAAGAAAATACTGTGATTTATTTTTCACAGTGTACTAAAAATGCATATAAACGCACATTGCTAATTAATATTGAGATTAATAAACAAAATATCAAACATTGAGAAAACTGTAAATTATTTTTAACAGTGCAAGAAAATGTACCTAAATATAACTAATACATTAATTAAATATCCTCAAACTTAACGATGTATTTATTATACCATGTATTATTGAGGTAACAAAAACCCGACATGTAAATAAACACTAGTTTCTTCAAAATATGCTGTTTATAAACACTTCCAAACCGGCTCCTAATCCTATACACCCCCCTTGAGCGAGGTGTCGTTGAAGTAAAAACGGCCAGCAGTTGACCATTCTAGATTCAGAACTCGCTTCGCGCGCTGTTGCCGGACTGTCTTTAATTTCCCGAGCAATCAAATCGCACTTATATACATATCACTGTTTCAGTATTTATTTTTTACAGTTTCTCAGCCCTCACGAGAGTCTAATGAACAACTTTTTGGAATGTTTATTAGAGAAAAGAAGAATAGGGTTCAGACAGACCCAAGAAATCAAATTGCCGCAAAGGCGGAAATGGATATATCAAGTTGCTGCAGAGGCAAAAATGGATATGTCAAATTGACAGACTATATCCGGCTCGAAGGACCAATAAAAACTATGTACGAGAAGGGAAATTCGCCTTAGCGATATTTGGCTGGTTCCTCTAAGTTTAGTTGGTTGATCCTTTCCTTCCCGACATGTTTTTGAGTATTTTAAAACAAGAAGACTCGCCAACCTTTTGTTGACGGGAACGCTGAAATTGTCGTTGAGAATAAAGGAGTAATAAAAATACGGCTCACTCACAATCCCTCTATTTGAATTCTTACAAGAACGAAGTACCAAACTTTAGTATTGGATACGGCAACAGCGCTAAACTACCGTTGAACCGGTCTAGGCGACCATGCGAATTCAAACAATAATTTTTAATAAAAATAGTACTTACAATACAGAAATTCACCGACCAATGTCGGAAAAGCACTTCACGTCATATTTACACTCTCATTTGTTGCAGTTACATTAAATTGATAAACGAAATTAGGTATGTATTTAAACCAATGAATCAACACTTGATCATATCGTCACAAGAGGTGAGCCAAGACTACTGACTTGCCTTTCGTTGGCGGTAATTGTGCGGCTTATGGCGCGGGAGGTACCAATTGGTTCCGTGAACATGAATAAAAGGCGCGGAGATTTAAACTTCGAACCTTTCGCTTAATGTTAAATTAAGATCCATTGTAGGAATTTATGGGAAATTCCTACAAGGACAGGGTCGTGATCGGAATTAAGGTCTTTTAGCGTTTTCATTTTCATGATGTTGTTAATATTTTTACCTACTGCGATATCAATTGTACTGGGGGCGTCGTTTAAAGAGGGAAAGTGGGTGGGGTCATCAGTGTTGTCCCATTGAGAGTGTCTGCAATTTAAATCCCCTACCAATAAAACTTTGTTATGTGAGTTGATAATATTATGAAAGTCGACGTCTCTTAATTTATTAGTGGGTGGTTTATATGCCCCTACTATTTTGATTTTGTTATCGAACAGTATAGCGATATGCTCAATTGAAGAATTATTTTGTTGAAGGAGTTTGAAATTTATGTCTTATTTGATTAGTAAAGCGATACCGCCACCAAGGGCATCGGTGGGACGGTCTTGTCTAAAAAGACGATATTCTGGGTTTTTGAAGTTGATAATTTTGTTTGGTTTAAGGAGTGTCTCGATTAGAAAGTAAATATCTGGTTTTTGAATGTCGAGAAAATGACGAATTAGATGGAGTTTACTAAAAACTCCTTGTATATTACAGAAAATTATTTTGAGATTATATCGATTTTGTGAGCCTGTTTTACCACCTGCCTGTCTAGATGTCATAGTTATCTATGCCGGCCACAAAGTCCACAAAGTTGTTGTAGATTTAAAATTTATCCATCTTATCATTTTTTAGTAATACAACATATATACAAAATAAAAGAAATATTGTAAAAAAGGCGCGTTTTTTTCAAGTGGTATCCCCTGTACACCTATTCCACTTGTATTTGCATAGAATTTTTAGATTCTTATTACATACTTGTTAAAGTTAGGAGCGAAAATAGTAGATATTATATAAGGTCACCACAGGCGACTAGAACAAGCATACACTTAAAAAATGATAGTGAAGTCCAAATAAAGCGGGGGTAAACGAACAAAAAACTTTTTAATTTTCTTCAACTATGGGACCTACAACAATATTTTTTGGCAATAAACGGTTTGCTGCATCGTCGACACAATTAATATTATTAATATAATATTAATATATTTATTAATATAATTATTAATATTATTGTAGGTTTTTTATCGTTGCCTAGGGATTATCTTAACTTCTTCAAACGCCGAGTACATAAAAGAAACACTTTATTATTCGTCTCTTGATAAACAGGTTCACAATGTACAATATAACAGTTAAAAAATATGAGTTTGGTAGGAAAAATATCAATAGTCGTATAAACACGTAGACCGTCTGTCACTGTGCTATATTCGTAGTCTTACGTCTACTTGTCGGCCTCGAATACTGAATCAGTGTTGCCAGTGTCATTTGTTAAAATGTACCAAATATTATTGGAAAATGTACCAGAATTCAGTATTTTGTACTCAAAAATTAAAACCAACATAAATATTCGTTCGCGCGGAAACATGACACCTCTGACTGCCGAACGTTGTCTAAAAGTTCTGGGAACTTTTCCGAACACCGGTGAATGATTTACGGTTTTTTATTTATTTAAGTATATTAAATCCTGTTATTACAAAAAATATTTCGGGTAAGTATTTTATCATCTGAAATATCAGAAAATGTAATTGGTCAAAAATGTACCAAAAATAGTGAAATTGTATTTTTGTACAAGAAGTGTGAAAATGTACCAAATTGATACAATTGTACCAGCTCTGGCAACGCTAACTGAATACGCGCTTGCCGATTGATATTTATTCGATATGCAACTCGGGGACGGTGTCGTGCCTTTCCGTGTCTCGAACACGCGGTAAAACTAAAGGCCGCTTGACATGGAGCAATACTACCTGCAATGCAATGCAAGACGAAATTTTTCTTGATCACAAGCATGCGCAGATGAAGCTCAGCTGATAGATCTCGGAATTGCAACTTTATCGGTTTGGTGCCATTTCTATTGCATGCAAGTTGCAATTCTAGGGAGAAATCTAGTTACTTTTGGTTTAACAACCAATCAAATGTCAGTCAAATCACTTGATCATAAAATACGGACGACGGGTCCGTTTTCTGTACACTTGATGGACTGTAGCATTTTTTTTGTATAACTTAATCTTCTTGTTGATTCGTCATTTTTGTTAATGCCATTTTTTTCAAGTTTTTAATTTGCCTTGCATAATGTCAAACAACGTGTGAGATTCATCACATGCAATATTTTAACCTTGCAATATATTGCATTCAACTAATTGCAAATTGTATTGCTTCATGTCAAGCGGCCTCAAGGCCAGACGGTGGAAATAAGTATTGGCATTGTGAGCTGTTCTAATGGGGACTGTAGGATTGAGCCAATCCTACATTATTGTGTTTGTATTTGGATTGTATTGTATTTCTCCTATTACCGTACTGTTGAAGAGGCGCACATAATTCATAAAGTTGTTCGAAATTTTCTTTAGAAATTGATGTTAAATACTTAAAATCCTTTACACTAAAGCTATTTATATCCTCCCAGTTTCTGAGATGAATCTTTGAATTGGCAACAGTCCCTAAACTGGACAAAAATATTTGAATACTAATTAAAAGAAATGGCCTATTAACATAACGCAAACCACCATGTAAATCAAATAATAAAAAATGTTCAGGCACATAAATATTAGTAACTATAAAAATATTGTCTCTACATTCTACGGACATTTTTCTAACGGTTCCTTGCAACGTTGTAAACGCAGTTGCCGGGAAGAGCAGGCGACGTATATTTCGCATGCAAAGTTTTAAATGTTGTGAGACTGCTAATACGTACGAGAGTAACACAATATTTTGAATTTGAATTTAAAAATAATAAATTAAAGTCTCCCACGCCAAAGCAACATTGATTCATCCAATGACAAGTTTTTGTTGGGGTAGTAAATAGTTTTCGTTTTTTCATGGAAATAATTCAATAACGCACGAATCTTATACAAACAATCTTCTTGCGTTGTTTCCTCTCCACTTGGATTTCTAGCAAAATGCAAACTTCTCAGAATTAGGAACAAGCGATTGCGACTCATATATTTTGAAAAACATTTCATCTCAAAAAGCCAATGACTTTTCCAATAGTCCTTTAAAACGTTGCACTTGATTGTTCCTGTGTGGACGATAAGTCCTATAAACTGAAGTAAATCATCCTTGATAATATTTCTCCAACGAGTTATATTCTTGAATGTTCCGAAATACCTACAGAAAGGAAAATGTTTCAGCATAACTATTGGTTTCATTAACATCTTCCAACAAATTGTCGTCCAATAATAATCTAAAATAATCATAAGGACTAGCATTCTCAGGAATTGCAACTAAAAAACTTGAAGTTTTTGGGAAATCAATTTGTTTCATTCCCGTACAAAAATCATTCCATACATCGGAGGGGTGAACTTTTTTTCAGCTGAAACCAGTTTAAGGAATTTTGTTTTGTTTTTTCAGTATATAGATGCCTCCCTCCCCAAACAAAAAATCACAAAAATTCTCCGACTTTAGAATAACTGAAACCAGTTATATGAAAACTTTGGGTGGAATTCTTTTGCGGAAACCAGTTTCAAAAAAAAAATTGTTTTTTCACTATATAGATGCCTCCACAAAATCACAAAAATTTGTCTGCGGAAATGCATCTTTTTCCCGACTTTAGAATAACTGAAACCAGTTACATGAAAACTTTTTATGCTTTATATTTCAAACACTTTCATAAACATAACTACGCAAAAGAACTCCTGAGGAAATATGTGATTTTGTGTGCCTTGCAGATAAATGAAAACTTATTTTTTTAAGTATATATAAAATATGTGAAATGAGACAACATACTCAGAAAAAATATTTATTAAATAACATCTTTAATGTCAAGTGACATTTTTAAAACTAAATTTTGTACAAATTATCGGAAACAAAACTGAAATTCAACTGTAAACTTTTAAGAAAAAACTAATAAACATATATGTACCATTATCAAATATAGGAACAAAATTTGCCTTGCGAAATAACTCTTTAAAGTCGAACACTAAAATCACCGTACACCATTCTAATTGAATTGAATAGTTCAACCATTGGATCTAACTTATGTTTCTTACAATACCGCCTTCAAAGGTATGCACAAAGTTTATCAGGAAACTCATCTTCAGGAAATGCTGACCTCTCAAATACCTTTTCGCTGCATTCCATTGAGATTCTATCCTCTGAGTATAAGTCCCATCATCAACGCTATGACTTACTGTGTGATGAATATAACCATAATTAGAAAGTCCACTGTAAGCTTTCCAATCATCCGTATGAATAATAGATCCCACTGTCACATGATTTTTAATAAGTTCTATAAGTGTAGCAGCATCTCTTTTATATTGCGGACAAACAACTAGCCTCAGATCTTCTGAGTTTTGAGCAATCATTCCCAAAACCCAATGACCCTCCATAACTCGTCCACGATTGTACTTCCTTTCCCCAAATTTCGATTTGTCAATCTGAAAATAAAAATTTATTTTAATCAATTTGTTGATGTGTTATTAAAATATAAACCTTAAAATATTAAATTGAGTTTAATCCTCTTCCCTACCTCTAACACAGATCAATGAATAATATCTATTCCTATCAGCTTAATATCGCTTAAAATCTCAAGGCACAAACCTGCACTATGATTCCTGGCCCTCCAATTTTCGGCAGAGATGCCTGTATTGAACTAAAAGCACTGGTAACTATCTCTCAACAATACTTCATCAGAGCAGCTATTATTGCCATTGATAAACTGCTTTCTGAACCACTTACACCAACAGATATCCGTTCATATGATTCTCCGTGAGCGAATCCAAAAAGAATCCTGCATATAAATATTTAAGAAAAAAAAGTTTAAAAAGTCTTACCTACCTAAACTCTTTTTCTGGTGAAAGATGACTATTTTCAAACCAGGTTTCCTTTGCAACAGAAAACGAAGGTTTGCATTGTTGTCGTTTAGAACACCTATATATTCCCAAGTCTGTTTCTGAAAAATTATAATGCGAAAATATCCATATTACTCGTATGTCCCTCACATTTTGTCCTACAGTAAAGTGGTCGAGGTATTAAGCCTTTATTTTTCGCAAATTTATAAGCTTCCTGTCTAGTTTTAGGTAGACTTCGCTCAGTTATAACAAAATAAGACATCATTTAACCACTAGGTATCCGTATTTCTACTCCTATACCACAGATTATACGAACAATAATAAAGCTCATATCTTAATGACATTTAAAAACCTATTGAACGTTTTTGTACATACTTTTTTACAGAGTCGCCGATTAAAGTTCGAATCAATCTAAATCTACAATATTTTATCAATAAATGAAAATGGTATATTTCCGCAAGAAGTTTTTTGCGTGTTTATGTTTAGAAAATTGTCTAAAATGTAAAACAGAGACCTATTTTTTTGTAACTGGTTTCAGCTATTCTAAAGTCGCAAAAATGAAAATTATGCATTTCCGCAAAAAAAATCGAGTCTTTCTGTTTAAAAAGTATTCCTAATGGTAAATAAACGAATATTTCTCATATAACTGGTTTCAGCTAATCGAAAGCTGATCCCATCCGATTTGTCCACAATATTGGTACTACCTTCCGAAATACCGATGCCATAAACTATTAAGGTAGATTGTAGATTACAAAGGGGTCGCCTGGCCTTTCCACACTGCGACCTGAAAAGATCTTTTGTGTATACTCTCCATCTATTTTTTGTCCCAGAGATCAAGGCTTCTAAGGAAGCCTATTATCCGATTGGGAGCTATTTTTGTTACCTGGTCAGGTCTCAAGAACAACCGTTCCAGGTACCTCTGGCGTTGGCGAACAAGTACTCCGCAATATGCTCATATTAGTGTTTTTAAATGAAACTCAAGGTCTCTAGTTAATTCCACAATATAATGCAAGTTATTGAAAATTCTAAAAAATTGACAATTGTTTCGATAAATCAATATCATCGTCAGAATGACAGAAGTTACATTTCATTTTATGCCTACCTGATATTTAGTAGTTATATTTTTGGCTAGACCAAGAAGTAACCTAACTTGTGATTGGCTTAATATATGTTTATAGAAAAAGAAGAAGATGTGATATTACAAATATTGAAGCTTAGATATTATTAGCCCTATGGTGATATCCTGGATATCATTTTTCCAATTAAGATCAGTATAACTGTGCTATGATATAGAAAACCAGGAAAACTATATCTGCTGATCTTTACAATTATCACTTAAGAAGTCAGTTTATTAGTGGAGAATTTCATAGATTTAACTGTTCATTGACAACTTCATATTGTGGGTTTCTTAAATGTCTTCTAATTTCCAGTTCTTCGAGGAAATCCAGTTCTTGTTTCTTTTCACAAATATGCAGCACTTCTAGTTCTGTGTTAGGTGTCAATGAATGATTGGTGTCAAGTAGATGTTTTGCGTAGTGGGATTTATCTGGTTGTTTTAATCTGTAAGCTCGTAAGTGCTCACTGTATCGTATTTCAAAATTCCTAAGGGTCTGACCCAAATAGACAGCATTTTTCCACATAATACATAATAACGCTAAAATTGAATTTATTCCATACATATTGACCGCATTGTATGTAAACTTAAATGTCGAGAATGTAATGCTGTCTATTTAGGTCAAACCCATAGAAATTTTGAAATTTGATACAGTGAACACTATAGGCATACAGATTAAAACGACTAGAAAAATCCCACTATAAGCAAAACATCTACTTGACACCTAGCAAAGTACTACATATTTGTGATAAGGAACAAGAACTGGATTTCCTTGAAGACAAGTATTTTGGTTTGGCGATAGTGATTCGCACGAGACCAACGAGACGAGATTTTCACAAAGTCTTGGCTCGTCTCGCCGATGCAATGTTAAGTCTCGTCTCAAGTCTCGTCTCGCAGACTCCAGTCTCGTCTCGTTTCTCGTACGAGAGTCTCGTAAAAGTATCGAAATCTCATCATTTATAATCTTATTGTTTCAGTGCAATAAGGAATACTTAAATACTTGCTATAATATAAGAGTCGGAAGAGAAAATTACAACTGTTGAAAAATAACATGTATTTGAAAGTACTACAACTTCTTGAATATAGTTCATTCATTATCAACTATTGCAACAACTGGTATAAATTCAAAGGAAGCTCCGCGATCCACGTGGACATATTGACGTGCGGCAAAATGCAAAATCTTTGGCAGTAAAGTTATAAATCATCATTTAAATGAGTTGTCGGCGTATCAAACGAAATTGATAGGTATTAGAAAGACTATTCACGCGGCGCTTGCCGTGGCTTATTAAACTTGTAAAAGTTGCAGATTTTTGATAACGATAGATGCTGTCAGCCTTTTGAAAATGTTATAGATTTTATTATTCAAAACAAAATATATGCCATGAATAAAAATGTGGTTCAACGATGGTATAGAGCGTTAAAATAATTGAATTATTAAGTTATCTAACAGCTTACCTTCAATTGAGAATTCGCAGCAAACATTTCGGGAACAGTGAGTCTGGAAGTACTTGCTCCTGCCAGTTGATTTTGTTAATTTCGATATATTTCGAAATATGCTTTTGGATTTTTACTGCGTAGGTGTTTTCTTAATCCAGTAGTATTTCCCCGTGAGATTTTAATTTCCTTCGATTTTAAACATATTCTGCACCTGGCTATTTCATCTCGATTTGTCCCTTTCAATTCAATGTTGAAATTAGTATCGAATTTGCTCTTGTGCGAGTCGTTTTGTATTTGCGTGCGAGACGAAGAGCAACTGCTATTTAACGAAGACGACACTTTCAGTCACATTATCACTCAAACTAACATTGTCTGGTATGTAAATATCCTCAGTTCCATTACAAAAATCACCGGAATTTGATTCATCTTCTAAAGTCAAAAGTTCGCTCCTTTTTCTCTTGAATCGGCTCATTTTGAATTAACTTGGCACAATTCCGCACGCTCAAAAATTGGAACAACTACCACTATCCACAACGAATAACTAAACTGGAAAGAAATTTAAACTTTTGTTTTCAATAATGATCTTTATCTATTCGATCACTATAGGACACGTACATATCGCAAAATTTATGGCTGTCGGAATAGGGTTCAAAGACGGCGGCGGCGGCGCGCTTGAGAAAGACAAAGTGATTACCGATAACGCCGGCAGAGGCTTCTAAAAGCAATTCTTGGTGTTATGCTTATAAATTTTTATCAAAATAAATTTAAGTTCATTCAGAAATATTCACCTGCGATACTCTCGCGCGAGACGCGATACCTCATGCACGAGACTCGAGACGAGACCAAACAAAAGTCTCGTCTCGTCTGGTCCGAGTATCGTCTCGAGTCTCGTCTCGAAAACGAGACGAGACCACGCGAGACTCTCGAATACCTAACCTAATCACTATTTGGCGATAATGTGTAGTGCAATAAAATCTACAATTATCGCCGAACCAAAATACTTGTCATGAAAAATTTCTACCAACATAGACTTCACTGCACAATTCATATCTTCTTTCTGATACTTCAAACCAATATTATCGTTCAACCAGGTTCAACTATATTTTGCTCATGGTACTGCTGCCTTCACCACATGTATACTCATTTTCTCGTTCGACGTCAACACTGTGACTGATGCAGTTTTAGTTCAATTCGGTTTATTCATAACTCTTACAGTCTCAATTGCAACCCATGAATGCATGGTCTTCTGGTCTAGCATCGCATATGCGTAATTTACGGTTATAGGAGTAAAATTCACATATACATGATACGTGAATAAAATGAAGTAGACTGTGAAAACTTATATGCTTATCCGTTTTATTGACCGTTTTCCAATCACTAGCTCCACATAAATGTTTAGTATCAGTTCTTTCTCTTGCATATCTCACATCGTTATTGTAGCAGCCACAATCAACTCAAATATAGTAGAAACGGAGAAGCTTTTCCATCACGTGACGTAGTTGGCGATATTATTCAACACATACTATGTTGGTACTGTCTTCTTCTAATAACAGAAAAAGAGCAAAACTCAATACGAGCGTCTGTCGTACTGTTTTGATTGAGATGCATATGGTTGATATCGTATCAGTCACGTGATGGAAAAGACTCAGCGTTTCTACTTGTATATTGCTGTAAGATGTGAAAGTTGCAAGAAATATATAAGTAAAATATTTGTTTGTTTCAGTGAAATGACAGTAATACAACCGATAGAAACCGATTTTAGGGGATGTCATATCGAGGAGATGTTGCAAAAACACTGGGGATCTACACACACAGTGAACGTCTTTAGAGAGCCAAACAAAAGTCTAGGCATCAATATCGTTGGAGGAAAGGTAAAAGTTAAGCCATGTACTTTATTCTCCACAAAATTATTCTTATAGTCAGTTATGAAAAAATATTTTTGCAGGTCGATTTGCAGGTATCGAAACAATCCCCTGATACCCTATTGGGAATTTTTGTGAAAAGTGTTGTACCCAACAGTCCCGCTGGTAAAACTGGAAAATTCAAGGTAAATTTATTCAAATAGTACTCGTTAATATAAATCAGTATTTTCAAATTCGGAATAACATCTAATAATGGAAATATATTGAAAAATATAAGTTGGGACTGGAAATTGGTGTAACAGTATGGAACAATATCAACACTTTTTTAAAAATAACTTCTGGAGAGTTATATACCCTGATGGAAATTCGATTAGATTTCATCGAGAAATCTGATGAAAGCTGATCGGAATAAGCAATAATAATTATTCTTTCTGTTAGAAATCGAAATAAATGTATAACGTTTTCTTTGGATGTATAATTATCATTTATACAATTATGAGTTCAGTACTTTATAGACGCACTGTACATCTGAAATGGGATATTGAATCATTCATTTACCAGTTCAATAAATTTAACAATCGTTTCAGACATTTTGAACTGCTTTATTTTTCTTGTCCAAGAGCTCAATTTCTCATTCCTATTTTCTTATAACGGAACTGTGAAATTTTCTTATTACATTTCATTTTATTTTAAATGAAATTTCTAAATCGAGCCTTAGCATTGAAAGATTCATTGTGACGACCAAATCCTCTGAACTTGGCGTGATGAAGTAATAGCTGCATTGCCTTTTCTTTTCAACAACAATGAGGTTGAATTATACATGTACAATCTTCATTCCACAATTTAGTATGTTTAGTGCGAATAAATACACGAAAATTGTCAAAATCGCACAAAGATCAAAGATAAACACGGACTGTTATTAATGAAGTGAATCGTTACTTGTGCAAATCAGCTCGTCAGGTCGCGTGTAAAAATATATTCGGATAAAATATAACTGACAAGTACAAATCGTTACGTAACTTCGAAAGAAATAACCATTATTACGTTATTAATACATTTTACAGCTTAAACGATAGAGAGATTTACAAACTTTTATTATTACCAAACATAAAGAACAAAACATAAACGGTTTTAAAGATTAAAACTAACTTTTCCGCATCTGTGGCCACGAACAATATTATATCATAAAATTGTTACTTGTATACACATCGGGGGATGTATCGTGCTAACAATCCGAAATTTCTCCAAAAATAACCAAAAATTTAGTATATCTGGATTTATAGGACCCGCTGTACTCACTCTAGTCAACTGAAAATCAATAGCGTACATCTGTGAGACACCTTGAACAATATTCAATCATAAAATTAATCAATCGTATACTCTCTGGAGGCTGTATCGTGCTAACAAACTGAAAATACTCCTAAAATAACGAAAATTTGGTACTTCAAGTACCATATCGCCCGTTGTACTGGCTTCAGTGAGCTGAATATTAATAGGGTTCATCTTTGAGACGAATAATATCCAATTATAAAATTGGTCACTTGTATATACCCCAGAGGCTGTATCGAGCTAAAAAACTGAAACTTCTCCAGAAATGACAAAAATATCGTACTTAAAGTACTGTAGCACCTGTTGTATTGGCTCTGGTGAGCTGAAAATCTATAGGATTCATCTGTGTGATGTCCTGAATAATATTCAATCATAAAATTGGTATCTTGTAGAACTCCGGAGGCTGTACCGTGCTAACAAACTGAAATTTCTCAAAAAATTACAAAATGCCGTACTTCAAGTAGCATAGCACCCGTTGTACTGGCTTTAGTGAGCTGAATATCAATAGGGTTCATCTTTGAGGCGCTCTGAATAATATCCAATCATAAAATTGGTCAATTGTTTATACTCCGGAGGCTGTATCGAGGTAACAAACTGAAACTTCTCCAAAAATGACAAAAATATCGTACTGAAAGTACTGTAGCACCTGTTGTATTGGCTCTGGTGAGCTGAAAATCAATAGGGTTCATCTGTGAGATATCCTGTATAATCTTCAATCATAAAATTGGTGACTTGTTCAACTCCGGAGGCTGTATAGTGCTAACAAATTGAAATTTCTCAAAAAATGACCAAATGTTGTACTTCAAGTACCATAGCACCCGTTGTACTGGCTCTGGTGAGCTGAAAATCAATAAGGTTAAACTTTGAGGCGCTCTGAATAATATCCAATCATAAAATTGGTCACTTGTATATACTCCGGAGGCTGTATCCAGCTAACAAACCGAAACTTCTCCAAAAATGACAAAAATAACGTACTTAAAGTACTGTAGCACTTGTTGTATTGGCTCTGGTGAACTGAAAATCAATAGGGTCCATCTGTGAGATATCCTGTATAATATTCAATCATAAACTTGGTGACTTGTTGAACTCCGGAGGCTGTATCGTGCTAACAAACTGAAATTTCTCAAAAAATGACAAAATGACGTACTTCAAGTACCATAGCACCCGTTGTACTGGCTTTGGTGAGCTAAAAATCAATAGGGTTTATTTGTGACATATCCTTAACAATATTCAATCATAAAATTGTTGGCTTATTGCACTCCGGAGGCTGTATCGTGCTAACAAGACATGTAAGAAAAAGTGGCCGACGACAACGACGACGACATACACACAGGATTTTTTTTTCTAAAATGTTTTTTCTTGTTGTTGTTGATGGAAAACGTAAAAATAACTAAAAAATAAATTCAAAATTCCAACTTATTTCTCGCATATTATATAGGTTGTGCGGAAAAGTAAAAACATTTTTATGTAGCAAATAAAAAACAATTTTCAGAAAAATGGTTCAAATTGGTATACCGATTGCGTAAAATGAACCATTAGTACCCTAATTTAAAACCACGTTAAAAGTAAATCTCCTAAAGTGAACCACTAGTAACCTTAATTTGAATCCCCATTAAAAGTTAATCTTTACATGTCACAAATAAAAATGTCGTCCTCTTCGATTCCTGCCTACTTTTCGTATGCCCATTTTGAGCACGCTTGACATTTAACCTATCCTTCATCCGCTACAGAGTTGAAATAAGAATCGTGACAATACAAAAACAGTGCATCTTCACCTTCTTCAGTTATTTGTTTTTTATCAGTCCTTTTGTTTTATTGAACAAATCAGATTTTACTTTTTTAATAGCTTTTTTAGTTTTCTTGCGCCTCCTATTTATTTTTTCCGTTTCAGACTCTTCCTTATTTCTTTGTTTAACAAGCAACTCATCTTTGTATGGTGTGCTAGTCAGTTCTATAGCTGATGACGTGGTGTGTTGACGTTTTTTATTCTAATACCAATGAGTTAAGAATTCTTTGGAAGGGTACATACCTCTTCCAAACTTTTATCAAATGTCTTACGACTGATTTCGGATAAAATAGCAATTAAAGATGGACTAGCCTGAATATTTAATTTTGATGGTGTTTTGTCTTCAGACCTTTTGTCTTGAGGTATTTTCTGAATTTAAGTGATAATAGTAGATAAAGATGGACAAGCTTTACTATTTAATTTTGGTGTTGTTTTGTCTTCAGGTATTTCGAGATTTTCTTTTCCTATTTGTTGCTGAACTGCAAGGAAAGGTGCAAAACGGTAGTCTGGGAAAATATTTCTATTGACAGGCCACATACCTGGTGCTTTAATACAACAGGTGTTATGGTACTCAAATACCTGGTGCTTTAAATGCATTTTCAGCTGTTCCAACAGTAGCTGCCCTTCTATATGCTTCACTAAATAAGTTCTGAAATATCGTAAGCTGAAATCCTTTGTGCAACATGAGCCCTTAACCAAGAATCTTGTGCCGGCACGAAATAACTTTGTAGTAGTTTAAAGAATGCTACATGTAAGGGCTGGAGTCTATAAATAAGACGCAATCAAATTCACCAAACTATAGGCTTTTTAATATTTTGCCATCAATTGTAAAAGCCTTGGGCTCCAATGCTTTTAAAAAATATTTAAAAAAGTTTTTCCTTAAATATTGTTTCTACTCTGTTGATGATTACACCTGTTGTGTTAACTCCCCTTTCACCACTAGTAATTCCACCCACCTGTTTTTTGCATTTTTTAGCTGTAACCTTCTGTATTCTTTTTTCAAATGTGGAATACCCGAATTCGTCAACATTAAATATTGTATTCTTATCCATATTATATTTGTCTACCAACTTTTCCAGAAGTTCGTAAAACCCTGATACCCTTTCCTTGCTAAATTCTCTTGCTCGTGCAAGTGTGTTGTCTGAGTGATAATTCCTTATGACGCCCCATAAAACTATATTTTCCAGTCATGCTTTTTTCTTTATTAAATATATGAGTTAGTTTGTGCTTTTCTGCAAATTGGAAGGTATTTTTTCAGACATCTTCTATTGATAAACCAAAAAACACTTCTTCAAACGTTAGAATATGTTGAGTAATAATGTTTCCATTTGATCATTAAAAATATTTTTTGTATCCATTCATTTTATGCCATTACTTGCGATTTTATTGGTTTATCAAACATGTCTTAATAGAGTTGATTTATTGATATTAAATCATCGTTGGCATTCATTTAATCCAGCTCCATCCTTGTAAGCCTTAATGGACATGTCCATATCCTCTTCGAACCAATTACCATTACTGCTTCTCTTTTTCTGAATTATATCAATAACTATAAAATATTGTACCGGAAAACTATCAAAGCTTTTAAATAAAACTATTATAACAATCGCATCTCAAGAGCTAAAAATTCCACGAGAGAAACTTGGTCTGTTATCGATGATTTAAGGAACAGAACTCGTTCCTCAAATTTTATTGAACTCGACCCAGACGATCTTAACAATTATTTCATAAACGTCAGTAAGAATATTAGCTCAAGAATATCTCCAAGTCGTGAAGCTCTTTTTTCCCTCGTTCCTTCTAAACGAATCACTGATCGTTTCTTCCTTAAACCAATAGATAAATTTGAGCTAGTGCAAACCATACTCAGCATTCAAAACAAAACTTCCTGTGGCATTGTCAGCTAAGTTGTTTTTGAATATTCCAGATGCGGTGATTAACGTTTTATGTTCTCTAATCAATGAAATCCTTTGAAAAAGGTCTCTTTCCTAACTGTCTAAAAACAGCTATAATTGTTCCCCTCCACAAGGGTGGCGAAAAACAGAATATTAGTAATGAAATTGACTGTCTCGACCCTTACTTCGTGGATATGCTCATATTAGTGTTTTTAAATGAAACTCAAGGTCTTTAGTTAATTCCACAATATAATACAAGTTATTGAAAATTCTAAAAAATTGACAATTGTTTCGATAAATCAATATCATCGATGATATTGATTTATCGAAACAATTGTCAATTTTTCAGAATTTTCAATAACTTGTATTATATTGTGGAATTAACTAGAGACCTTGAGTTTCATTTACAACAAACACTAGAATACTAGTAACTATCGTCCTATTGCTTTATTACCAATCTTATCGAAGATAATCGAAAGACTAATGAAAAATCATCTACTGCCTTTTCTTTTCAAATATAAAATCTTGAAATTCCAACAATTCGGTTTCCTACCTAATAAATGTACTAATGACGCAATGTTTTCTGTTCTTAATGAAATATATACCTCTCTTAACAATAAACTTTTCCCGGCTTCGGTTTTTTGTGACTTCGCAAAGGCCTTCGATTGTGTTGATCATGAAATTTTGATAAACAAACTAGAATATTATGGCATTCGCGGTATTCCTTTAAAATGGTTTGAATCTTACCTAGAATGTAGAAACCAACTGGTACGAGCAAATGGAAAAGTTTCGAATGATTTACCAGTTAGCAGTGGTGTATCCCAGGGTTCAGTTTTAGGTCCAATTATTTTCTTGGTATTCATTAACAATGTCACAGACTTACGAATTAATGGTAAATTCACTTTATTTGCCGATAACACTAGTGTAACCTGGAGCAGTTCAGATATACAAACTTTACATTCTATATCTTCAAATTTATTTTTCTTCTTGTTATATTTATTTCCTGACCTGTCTCTCACTAATTTAACTACTAAAGCTTCTTGAACTTCTTTGTCTCGATCTGTATTTTTATCACATTTTCTCGCATGCATACAAAGTTCAGCAGCTAACTCATCAAAGTTCCTGTGTGTATATCTTCGTCGTCGTTGTCGTCTGCCACTCTTTGTATCATGTCTTGTTAGTACGATACTGCCTCCGGAGTGACCAATTTTATGATTGGGTATTGTTCAGGGCGTATCATAGTTGAACCATATTGATTTTCAGCTCACCAGAGTCACTACAACGGGTTTTATGGTACTTAAAGTAACAAATATTTGGACATTTTTGGAAAAATTTCAGTTTGCTACCACAATACATCTTCGGCAGTGTATAATCGCGTAAAAGTTACTTTCATTCTTTAAAACCGTTTATTTATAATTATGTACATTTACCGAAATAATGAATGTATTCCTTTTTGCTTTTCCACACTGTATAAATAATTGAACAAACTGTAGCACGGATATAATTTAATAACGTATTGCATTTCTTATATTTACAGATTGGTGATAGAATACTAGAAGTGAGCGGAATCGATTTGAGAGAAGCAACCCATGAAAAAGCCGTTCAAGCCATACGGAACGCTACTAATCCGGTTACTTTCATCATACAATCCCTTATACCGTGGGTAAGTGTAGAATAAAATAACTATTGAATGCGTGTTTATTCAAACAGAAACTGTTAATTGAATACTTTCATTGTAGACCGTGTCAATTATTTAATACTTCGATATAAAGACAAGTTTTAATTAGATTTACCGGTTCTACCCTTACTGTGTGGAATCTACTCATGTTACTATTTTAAATGGAACTAACTGTTTCTATATAATTCCACAATATATTGATAAAATGTTAAAAATTCTAAGAAATTTGGCAATTGTCTCGATACGGATATTTAGTATGTTAATAATTAACATTGATATTATTACTTTAATCATAGTTGACAATTAATGTCATAAAAAACATACTTGTCATAAAATTTCGTAATCTTTATTTTGAATAATACACAGATCATATAACTACTATTAAAAAAAGGAGATTGCTCACTTGAAGTAGGCTTTAGTTACGACTTATAACACAAAAGGCTCTGCCATAGCAGTGACATAACAGAACTTTTTGTTCTGCGAGTGACATAGATACTGTCATTGATCTCTGGCGAGAATATTTAAAACTTTAAAATGATGGGAGTTTAAAATTTCAAATTTTCGGGTATATCTTTCAATGTTGTTGTACTAGTATAGTATTTTTCACGATCTAAGAAAGTGACTAACCTCCAGTTATTATATGAAAGGCAATAGAATAGATTTTCTTAGATCGTGAAAAGTACTATACAAATCAACTAGCTATATTGCTGTAGTGATTCCTAAAAGACATTAAAGACAAAAGGACACTACCTTAGAAATAATAATAATATTTAATCTAATATTAATTATAGTATTTAAGGAGCATCGGCCGACCATACTCAATGTCATTTACCAAGGAAAGATTGTTTTTGTTATTTTATAAACAGACATGTATAGTTTACATATCGAGGTCGGCTGTGCAGAAAAACACAACTATGTTTCCTACATAATGGATGTGAACGAACCAGGATGAGATTATTATTATTGTTATTAATAAAGTGGAAACAAAAGAAGTAAGAATACAAAAACCAGCAGTAGTAAAAGTTTTAAATAACCTTGAGGCACATAAATTACCAATTTTACACTTTGAAAATGACCGTATCTCGCTTAGGATGAGCATTCGGATCAAAAACAAATTGAAATTTAGTGAAGCCTTAAATACCGGTTTACACAACTTCGACCTAGGACGAACGTTGGAAAAGCTTGAAGAGCTATCGGTAAGAAATGAAGTAAAAAGAATGAAAATATATACAAATGATGATATATTTAAAAAGTGCACAGTAGAAGAATTTATAGAAATAGGAAATCAAAGGTTAAAAAGTATTCGAGTATGTATATGCGACGTACCAAAAACGGTACATCAGAAAGAAGAGATCCAAAAAATATTAGAAAGATACCACAATGATCCAATGTTTGGGGGACATGTAGGAAATAATAGGTTATTAAAGAAACTAAGAGCAAATTTCAAGTGGAAAAACATGGAGAAAGACGTAAGGGAATACGTAAAAAATTGTCATAAATGTCAAGTGAATAAGGCAAAGTCCAGTCACAAAGAAAAATTTGTTATAACAGATACATCTATAAAACCGTTTGATATTATTTACATAGACACAATAGGCCCGTTTGTAGAGAGTAACAACGGAAATCGTTATTACATTACGATATTATGCGAATTAACTAAGTACGCAGTTATGATACCAGTTCAGAATAAAGAAGCACACACAATAGCAAAAGCAATTTTCGACAACTTTATACCAAATTACGGATTGATGAAAGAAATAAGAACAGATCAAGGGACGGAATATAAGAACGAAATAATGAAGAATTTAGCAGAACTATTGAATATAAAACATAATTTTTCAACAGCATACCACCAAACAATAGGCAATTGCGAAAGATTACATCGGACATTTAACGAATATATAAGAAATTTTATGAAAGATTCTAGGGATAATTGGTGTGAGTTTGTAAGAATGTTCGCATATTGTTATAATACAACACCAAATACGTATCACGGATACACTCCTTTTGAGTTATTATATGGGAGAAAACCCAATTTGCCAGAATTTTTAAACGCAAAAATTGAACCGTGCTACAATTTTGAAAAATATGATAATGAATTAAGATATAAATTACAATACGCTAATGAAAGGGCCAGACAGTTTTTAATAAATAATAAATTAAGTAGAGTTAATAATAGCGAAAACGTTTCTTCACCCGTAAATTTTAAAATAGGGGAATTAGTTATTCTAAAAAATGAAGCAAGAAACAAATTCGATTCACATTATCTAGGTCCGTTTAAAATAACGGAAGTCAAGGGGGTAAATTGTGAAATTACATCTCCAGACAAAAAACAACAGATTCTTCATAAGAATCGATTGTTTGTATACAATGAGCGGAAACAATTGTAAATAAGTGAAGTGTGTTGATTAACGAACAAGTAGTGTTTACTAAACAAAGACAAAACAAAAAACATTCATTAAAACAGATCTAGATATAAGTGTTATCGAAAAATTAAAATGATAATTTTTCTCTTCCAAGAGGGGATGATGTAGTGATTCCTAAAAGACATTAAAGACAAAAGGACACTACCTTAGGAATAATAATAATATTTAATCTAATATTAATTATAGTATTTAAGGAGCATCGGCCGACCATACTCAATGTCATTTATCAAGGAAAGTTTTTTTTTGTTATTTTATGAACAGACATGTATAGTTTACATATCGAGGTCGGCTGTGCAGAAAAACACAACTATGTTTCCTATATAATGGATGTGAACGAACCAGGATGAGATTATTATTATTGTTATTAATACTTTGAATAAGTCGTTTGATATTTATAGTAGTGTATTTTTAAATGTATTAAACTTGAACTCAGTGATTTTATAAATGTGTCATTGTTTATTCTGTTCCCGAACCCAGGTTGCGAGGTAAGTGGTTTCCTCCATAATAATATGCCTTTATGGTAAACGTCGAGTATACGAGGGACCCTTACTAAGTAACCACCACATTGAATATTGAGAACATTTCTGCTAGTAATTATATGCACCGTTTCCAGTATTTTTTTTCTCATTTACAGCAAGCATGGTAAACTAGCATAATCTGTAAATAATTTCATGCTGCATATTTTACAGTATACTATTTCAGTCGATATTCTTTTCTGCACAATTTACAAGGACTTATTTTTGTACTGGGAATTTACTTCAATGTAAACTAGGAACAAAGTAATACATACTATTTTCAGAAAAATTGAATTGTACATTTTACATAATTTATAATGTATAACTTAAAATTATAATTCAGAACATAACCACTACATTTAAATACGAATACACATAAAACAATTCTAATATTACTTCCAGATATTTATTATTTAAAACGAATTCATCTTTTTCTATGGCCCGCCCAGGAGACGTAAGTTTAAGACTTCAGGCCTCATTAAGGTTTCCCATCAAAGACAGGCCTACATTTTGTGGTATCACGAATACTTATTCCAAAATTTATTGAAATTGTTCTTTAATTCACTAAGTGACGGCAAAAACACTTATTTCAAAGTTAGTTGAAACAGTTATTTAATTCGTCATGTAGCTTCACGAACAAATTCCTTTGAAATAAATCAAAGAGGTTCTTTAATTTGTCAGTGGTCTGACTTAGATTAGTTTCCAGATCACTATATCAAAAACGAGATATTTGAAGGCTCTAAAGCAACAATAATGACAACTTTTTTATGTAGCTACACAACAATAGGTAGAACATACTCTTACATTTACTTACCTATGATACAATAAATACGGATTCAAAAGAGCTTACTTATTTCTAAATCAATCAACAAAAATCAACATGAATATTCATACATCCACTACACAATTTGACAACATAAAAAATTGTTTCTATTCAATGATTGAAATGTACAATAAATTACGGAGGCTAAAGCAAACAAAATATTTTAATGAATGCATGTCTATTAATCTGTAACTAATGTTAAAGCTTGCCAGTTTTATTCCATTTTGTTTTTGTTACTATCACGCTGTGTTAGGATTCAGGATATATTAAAGATCATTATTTATTATATATCATCCGGTAAATGGAGTTCTTGTCACCTAAGTTAGTGAAAATAGATATTGACGTACCTATAAATATGTTTCAGAGTTAGTGAACTTTGTTAAATACTCTTGATTAGTCAAATTTTGTGTATGTATATATTCTGAAAATGTGTTGAGCAGCTTGCATGAGATTTTTCTGTGCAATAGTATACATAAATTTTTGAAATATATGCTAGTTTCATTAGGCCAGAAAAAGAACAATTTATTATTACTGTAATGCGAAGTGTAAGAGTACATGAAAGTACAAATTATACTAATATTATACCTAAACTTTCCATCGATTTTCCATTAGAACTTTGACTGAAATCTGGTTGTGGGCCGCCACTTTCAAAACAACAATAATAAAATGAAGTGGCTATCAAAAATAGTATGTTCATTTTTATTTTTTATCAAAAACCATTCATCTTCACAAAACACACTAAATTATTGAAATATCCTCAATTATTTCAGAAATTCTAGTATATATCCACTGGCAATTAGGAATTTTACATTATTTAATAATCAATCAACTACAGTATTTACCAGTTTCTCCCAAGGATAAAGTAGGTACGTCATCTCGTTTTAACTTTGTTCTACTATTACTTTTCCGCCTAACCTTTCTATATCCGAGAATAGTATTGGTTTACCCCAAAAAAAGTTGGAATTTTGAAATTTTTTTTTGAGTTATTTTTACGTTTTCCATCAACAACAACACGAAAAAACGGTTTTTAGAAAAAAAAATCCTGTGTGTATGTCGTCGTCGTCGTCGTCGTCGTCGTCGTCGTTGTCGTCGGCCACTTTTCCTTACATGTCTTGTTAGCACGATACAGCCTCCGGAGTGCAATAAGTCAGCAATTTTATGATTGAATATTGTTAAGGACATGTCACAGATGAACCCTATTGATTTTCAGTTCACCAGAGCCAGTCAACGGGTGCTGTGGTACTTGAAGTACGACATTTCGTCATTTTTTAAAAAAATCCAGTTCGTT
Source organism: Galeruca laticollis (assembly GCA_963921935.1). Classification (NCBI taxonomy): domain Eukaryota; kingdom Metazoa; phylum Arthropoda; class Insecta; order Coleoptera; family Chrysomelidae; genus Galeruca; species Galeruca laticollis. The sequence goes on along the minus strand of OY998176.1, from coordinate 7,089,400 downwards.
AGCACGATACAACCTCCGGAGTTCAACAAGTCACCAATTTTATGATTGGATATTATTCGGAACATCTCACAGATGAGCCCTATTGATTTTCAGCTCACCACCGCGAATACAACAGGTACTACAGTATTTTAAGTACAATATTTTTGTCATTTTGGAGAAGTTTCAGTTTGTTAGCACGATACAGCCTCCGGAGTATATACAAGTGACCAATTTTATGATTGGATATTATTCAGAGCGTCTCAAATATGAACCCTATTGATATTCAGCTCACTTAAGCTAGTACAACGGGTACTATGGTACTTGAAGTACCAAATTTTTCTCATTTTTGGAGAATTTTCAGTTTGTTAGCACGATACAGCCTCCAAAGAGTATACAATTGATCAATTTTATGATTGAATATTGTTCAGGGTATCTCACAGATGTACGTTATTGATTTTCAGTTGACTAGAGCGAGTACAGCGGGTCCTATAAATCCAGAACTTTTTGGTTATTTTTGGAGAAATTTCGGTTTGTTACCACGATATATCCCCCGAAGTGTATACAAGTAACAATTTTATGATAGTGTGGTGATCCCTAAAAAGACATTAAAGACAAAAGGACATTAACTTAGAAATAATATTTAAATTTAAGGTAATGTTAATTATAGTATTTAGGGAGCATTGGTCGGCCACGGTCAATGTCAGTTATTGATGGAAGCACGTTCGTGTTTATATACAAGCATGTACAACTTATAGACGGAAGGTCAGGCATGTAGAAAATCATATCTATTTTGTATTATATTTCCTATAAATTTAGAGTTAACGAACCAGGATAGAAGAGTTGTTATTAATACTTTGAATAAGACGCGTGGTTTTATATTTATGTATTTTTAATGTATTAAACGTCATCCCAGTGATATTTACAGAAGTGATGTTGTTTATTTTATTCCCGCATACAGGTTGCTAGGTTAGTGGTTTCCTCCAAGATATAATGCCTTTATGGTAAGCGTCGAGTATACGAGAGACCCTTACTAAGTAACCACCACATTGTTCAGGGCCACAGATGCGGAAAAGTTAGTTTCAATCTTTAAAACCGTTTATTTTTGGCATGGAATTTCCAATCCTCCGAAAAGTGGACATCACAAACTTTATAGTTCCGAATGACTTTATCTTTATCCTGGGTGAGTTAATATCCATGTTTAATGTTATTCATCCACATACGGAAAATCTAACAAAAAAGAAATTGTTAATTATAAGGAAATTCCCTTCGGCCCATATGAAGTAAAATGAAGTAAAACACCTTATTCAAAACTATTTCTATTGTGAACAATGTGACAAACAAATTTATAATGTGAAAGCTATGAGAATATATTTTTTATATACATAAGAATGTTATATTTTTTAATGCGAAACTTTGCGTTGACAAAAAAGTTATAAATATGCTATGCTTCATTAGTCCTACATTTTTAGGTCTTTATAAATACAAGATTATAAGTTTGCAATTTAACTTACCTCAAGATCTTTAGGAAAAGCATGCATTGGCTTTTCAGTGTTCTTTAATGAACAATTAGGCACACAATACGTAAATACCATTATTAAAATGAAATAAGAATCAAGTATAATATCAATAATATTAAAAAAAGGTAAGAATGATAAAATCGAAAACACGAAATAACGAATATTCAATGCTTTGAAATTCAAACATGAAAGATGATTTATCTATTAAGTTGACGTTTAGATCGACACGGAACCACCGTGATATCGAAAACAGCAGTTTCACCAACAATAAAATATAATTTATTACCATCTGCGGAACAGCAGCGCTTAGTTGTTGTTAGTCAGAACTCAAAAGTGAACAGCCTCTGGAATAATAAATAACATTGCATGATGTCAGAAGTGATTAGAGTACGTGGCAATTGAAAAGCAAGATATATTTCATAGCCAAAGATTAATTAGACAGTGGAAATGTCTCATGAAATACCTACACATAATATAGGTGTATCAGGAATTCGTCCACCGAAAAATCTAGTCCTGAGCACAGAAAACATGTCTTCTATCTGCAAAAATTGGAGTCAACAATTTGATTGGTACTCAGTAGCGACCCAACTCCCCAAAAAGCCACCAGAAGTACAAGTCGCATTATTTATGACTGCCATAGGTCCAGATGTTATTCAAATTTTTAACAATTTGATCCTCACGGAAGAACAGTAAAAAGATATAAAAAATATACAAAGGAGATTCGGGAGATACTTTAGCCCAAAGGCACATATTCCATTTGAGCGCTACAATTTTTTTAAAATAGTACAAAAATAAGTTGAAACCTTTGACGAATTTTTGACTTTAATTAATTCACAAACTAAAAAATGATTTTAGAAACCTACTGGATAGCCTGTTGAGAGACAAAATCATTTTAGGCTTATTTCAGAATGAAATAGGCCTATTGTAGAGAGTAGCATGACGCGACTTCGGAAAAATTTCAATGCAGTTTTTCGTTTTGGTGTTTCTAGATGCCAAAATCACCCTCCGTTCCAAAGGATATATATATATATATATATATATATATATATATATATATATATATATATATATATATATATATATATATATATATAATATATATATATATATATATATATATATATATATATATATATATATATATATGTATGTGTTATAACGGAATTTGCAAGCACGATACAGGGCGTATTTTTTGACGGATCGAAACCAAACTCGCTACAAAAGTCGTTTAGGCCAAAATCTTGGACGATTTCGTTAATGAGCCAAATCAGCCCAGTAAAAACAAAATGGCGGCCTGTCAAAGTTGAAAAAAAATCGTATTTCCTTTGTTTTTCATTTGACGCAAAAAAGTTACTGAGCTTTTTCATAGACCGTAATACGTTCTACAACTTTTGTATTAAACATTTTTTTCTAAATTGTACATTGAAAAATTTATTCAAGAAAATTCACAAATTATAACGGAATTTGTAAGCACGATAGAGGGCGTATTTTTTGACGGATCGAAACCAAACTCGCTACAAAAATCGGTTAGGCCAAAATCTTGGACGAGTTCGTTAATGAGCCAAATCGGCATAGTAAAAACAAAATGGCGGCCTGTCAAAGTTGAAGAAAAATCATATTGTTTTTCATTTGACGCAAAAAAGTTACTGAGCTTTTTTATAGACCTTAACACGTGTATACCACTGACCAATTTTATGATAGAACATTGTTTAGGGTATCTCACATATGCGGAAAAGTTAGTTTTAATCTTTAAAACCGTTCATTTTTATTTCAGAAAATCACAGATAACGATACCAACGAAAATTGTTGTTCATCTCCATTCCCATCGCCAGTTAGCAATAGAAGCAGTGCCAGTAACAACAAAGAACTGCAAATTAAAGAAATAGGTGAAAATAAACGATTCGTAGAAACTAACGAAGCGGCTTTTCCGGTACCTAATGAAATTCAAGTGACAAAAACCGCTGTAAAAGTTGAACACCCTATTACCGATGATCCTTTAACCGGAGCCAACCTCAACGTAGTAAGTAGACTATTAATCACTACTTTAAAAACGTTTGAACCAAATAAAAATAGTTTTTCTACTTCCTTTACTAAAACCGCATTTTGAACACGGGTTTGATCTGCACAAAACGACACTTTAAACACTAGTGTTTAAAATGCGAAAAGTCACATCTCGTTTATCTTTTGTTTTTCGAACATCAAATCAACCCACTATGCAAATAAATATTACAGTTATGTTAATTCAACATCACATTGTGATAATGTTCTTCCTTTTTTTCCTCTTGTTTCCATCACATGTACATCTATACAACCGCTTATGCCCAGCTTGTGGCTGTTAACTTTTGTGATGTTTCAACTCAACTTCTCAGCAATGTTAAAGCGCTGCCTTTTTACATTACTGTGATGTTACTAGAACTTCCTCAGAAGAAAGTCTTTATAACGAACTAAAAACAACTTTTCTGTTACATTCTGAAATCCCTTTTAACATCTTGTCGATGTTAATGCAATGTCTAAAAAATAACATCTTATCAATGATCTAAATGCGACATTTCAAAAACAATACAGTGTATTCTCGTGGATGTTGTATGGACATTACATAAACCTCTAAATAATATACCTCAAACATTCTGGATGACATCCTATAGATGTTTCTGTGCCTAATCAGCAAATACAGGGTGAACAACTAAGAACGCCGACTGTCGGCCATATTTCAAAAAATAGTCATAGTACAACTTTAAAAAAATACCTTCAGGAAAATGACCCTGAAAAATCGCTGGAAAATATTTTTGAGTTCCTAAAATATCTGCTATGGGGTAGAATGAACACTTAAAAACATAATACTGTGATTATCTCCAAAAAAGACATACTAAACGTATCCTAGAAATACAATTTTTGATATATTGTTGAGATTATGAAAAAATGTAGTTAGGGACTTTGTGTCCTTATTCTTCAAGTAAGGGGTGGGGGAAGGTTCAACCCAAAAAACAAATGTCGTAACACCTTTTTGTTTTTTAATCGATATCCATGTTTTTGGCGTCATTTAAAAGAGTTTTTCCACTTTAATAAGATATGCTTAACAAAAATAACAAAATTGGGCAATTTTGTCAACACTGTGTGGAAAAGTCGACAATTTTCCCATTTTTCTCGGAAATTTCAAATTTCTGATGAAAAGGGGTTAAAAAATAAGAATCTATTCGAAGATATAAGATTTACAATATCAGATATAAAAATTAAAAAAAATGCTTCAATTTACATTTGAAATTTCCGAGTGGATACAAAATTATCTAATTTTATTATCAATCTTATTAAACAGAAAAACTCTTAAGTGCAGCTAACATCATTAATATCGGTTAAAAAACGAAAAAGTTATACATTTGTTCATAAGTTTGAACCTTCCTCACCCATTATTGGAAGAATAATGGCAAAAAATCTCCTTAATTAAATTTTTATTTTTTCATAATCTCATCAAGATTTCCAAAATTGTATTTTTAGGACACCTTTAGTATGTCTTCTTGGAGTATTATGTTTTCGAGTGTTCATTCCACCTCTAGCGGAGATTTTAGAAACTGCAAAATATTTTCCAGCAATTTTTCAGGATCACTTACCTAAAGGTAATATTTTTGAAAGTTGTACCATGATTCTTTTCTGAACTGTGGCCTACAGTCGTTCTTATAGTTGTTCATCCTGTAAATCTATATATATATATAAAAGAAAGTCGTGTTAGTTACTCCACTTATAACTTAAGAACGGCTGAACCGATTTAACTGAAAATTGGCAGGGAGGTAGTTTAGAGCCAGGAGAAGGACATAGGATACTTTTTATCCCGTTCGACAGCATTCCCATAGGATACTTTTTATCCCGTTAGACAGCATTCCCGTGTGACTTGACATGAAACGTCAGTCACTATAAAACGTGGTATAACAAAAAAGAATCAGACTTGGAATAACAAAACGCAAATGACAGCTATGTATTTGACGTATAATGACAGCTATGTAATGACGTATGGATGACAATTTGATATTTGTAAGAAATCAATAATAAAACTATTTCTATTAAATAAATAATTAACAATTATAATGTAATGATAGTGCCATTGCCCATTCGTATAAACATTGAAGTGAACTATAAAAATCGGTATGGTTGAAAATTTGAGTTTTTAGGTGAAGTGAAGTTTAATTAATAATTCCGCGACCAAGACGATCGAATCTTTCCCGACAAAGCCGTGATGCAAGAAGAATACGAAATACTGCAAATGAAAGGAGTGAAGAAGAACAAGAAATTGCACGTGAATAGCGCCGCGATAGTATGGCTCGACTTCGTGCTTCTCAATCACGAGAGCAAATTGAAGCGGCCCGTGAAACAGCTCGGTTGGCAATGGAGAATCGTCGAGCGAACAACAGAGGTCAACAAATAGATAATTTGCGACGCAGAACAAGATATTTATCAAGTGCTGATTTGAATCGAGCAGCGTTTCAATACGATTGCAGCAATGATTACAGCTTGCATCCTAGCGTTTGCATTGAGCAAATGGACGTAGTTTGCGAGTATTGTGGTGCATTAAAGTTTTCCGGAGAATCGCCTGGATTATGCTGCCTTAATGGTAAAGTGAAATTTCCATTGTTGACTCCGCCACCTGAGCCATTGTATTCATTGCTTTGTGGCGAAACACAAGAATCACGTCACTTTCTTGCAAATACTCAAAAATACAATGGTTGGGAATGCCAGCACCATATCGTGAAATGAATGACGCATTTAATCGAGAACTGGAACGGGATCGTGAATATGATCACCAGGAATTAGATTTAGTCGTTCAAACGAATGTACCCCTGTTGAATTACCAACAAAAGGAAGTTTATAATACTTTAATGAAGGCAATCGATGATGAAAATGGTGGTTTATATTTCCTAGATGCCCCTGGTGGAACTGGCAAGACATTCCTCATGTCATTAGTTTTAGCAACTGTTCGGGCGAGATCTAACATAGCAGTTGCAGTTGCTTCTTCTGGAATAGCAGCCACATTGTTAGAAGGATGCCGTACGGCTCACTCAGCATTCAAATTACCGTTAAATCTTCAAATTATTGAAGAACCAACGTGTAATATTGCAAAACACTCAGCAATGGCCAAAGTTTTAGCGGTATCGAAAATCATCATCTGGGACGAATGCACAATGGCGCATAAACGTGCATTAGAAGCACTTAACCGAACATTAAAAGATTTACGCAATGACTCGAGATGTTTTGGAGGAGCAATGATTTTACTGTCTGGCGATTTCCGCCAAACACTGCCAGTAATTCCAAGATCTACGGCTGCCGACGAAATAAACGCTTGCCTCAAATCGTCAAATCTATGGCGCTATGAGAAGAAACTGCAACTGACAACAAACATGAGAGTTACATTGCTTAATGATACATCTGCTGAAGATTTCTCGGAGCAATTGCTGACTATCGGTAATGGTCAAGTACCTGTCGATGAATCTAGCGGATTAATATCATTTCCAAATAATTTCTGTAATTTTGTCTCATCAAAAGACGAACTTATCAACAATGTATTTCCAGAAATTATTTCTAACTACAAAAATAATGAATGGTTGAGTGAGCGAGCAATTTTAGCGGCTAAGAATAAAGATGTAGATGACCTAAACTACATAATTCAAAATAAGATCATTGGAACAATGCATTCATTCAAATCTATTGACTACGTCACAAGTGAAGATGAAGCCACCAACTATCCAATTGAATTTTTAAACTCTTTGGACGTGTCTGGCTTACCACCGCACAATTTACGCCTAAAGGTTGGCTCCGTAGTAATCATGCTTCGAAACATAAACCAACCAAAACTGTGCAACGGTACGCGTTTGGTGGTTAGAAAATTGATGAACAATGTAATTTACGCTACGATAATGATAGGAAAATTCAGAGGTGAGGAAGTTCTCATTCCGAGGATACCGATGATCCCAACCGATATGCCGTTTGAATTTAAAAGACTTCAATTTCCGATACGTCTTGCATTTGCCATGACCATCAACAAATCACAAGGCTAATCCTTAAAAGTTTGTGGTTTAAATCTAGAACATTCATGTTTTTCCCATGGTCAATTATACGTGGCATGTTCACGGGTCGGAAGACCATCTGCGTTGTTTGTTTTTGCGCCTGATAATAAAACAAAAAATATCGTGTATCACAAGGTACTTAAAGGTGCTAAAATACAGAAATAATTATGAATGATTAATGTAGGTATTTAATTTTTTTTTATTTTTTCCAATAAAAAAAAGTCTGCTTATTTGTTGCCATTAAGGCGGAACAAAGTTCGCCGGGTCAGCTAGTTTAAAATAAAATAGCAAAAAAAGCAATAAAGGATTTAAAACGTTTATACACTATTAATGAACAGTATAGTAAATTTGAAAAAAACAGGTACAAAATTAGAAAAAAATATCTTGTCCGGGAATCCAACCTAAAAAAAATAAAATTGTGTAAGCATATTACATAACAAGTGTGGAAAGTGGAAACTATTGAACGCATTCAGTGGAAGCAAGAAATAAAAAAAGGGTATATTAATCTGTGGTTATCATAACTTAACATACTTTGAAACTGAATTAATAAAGTTTAATGGATACACATACATTACAGCTAGTTTACAGAAAATTTATTAGAATAGTTTTTTAATTATATTAAAACTAATAAAAATTTTACACCATGAAGATTTAATGAAACATTACGTAAATCAACAGAAATCCAATTTGATTGAAGAAAATTCTATCGTTTACTTACGGTTACTTTTTCTCACGCAAGAGTCGCTGTTTCGAGTGCCTCAACCATTCCATAACGTACACTTCAAAATCCTTATCTGTGAAACATTTAAAGGTGTTCTGAACAGCAGCTAATAAAACAATTACTTTAGATCAAATTGTACCCATGGTGACCTTTGATCGATCATCATAAACTACTTCAAACATGAAACTTGATTTTCAGCCAATTGACTGGGACCCATTTTCCACAAGATACATGCGGAGTTCTTCAAAGGAATAACAACATATTTTATTTCGACTTTTCATGATTTACCTTCTATTACATGCCTCACTCCGTTTGGCAGGTAAATTCAGGTGTGCCATGAAAATTCATACTTCTTTTCTGTATAAAATAATATACTATTCTCATCTTGTTATTTTCATCCTGGAACATATTGTATATTAACATCGTGAAATTGTAATTTAATGAAAACTAAGCATTAATAATACACTGTATATAAAAAAGCTACTTATGAAAAAGAGATATGAACACATTATCAGGTTAAATGAGTTTATAATCAATTGTATCCAATTGAGTATTCAATAGCTGTGTTTCTACAATAATAAATAATTGAAATCTGATTGTTGACTGGAGCATTCAGTGTCATAAGTCACATATTCTTCAACTAGATTAATATAGGTACCATTGTAAGGAACAACTACAGCTTATTTATTGTATTCAGTGTATTTTCAAATGGAAATGAGCTTTTTAACAGAAATTTCTGTTTTTAAAGTCTTAAACAGTCTCTAATTGTTCACAAGAATTGTTAGTATTAATGTTAAAATTTTCTAAACCTGCAAAAATATATTACTCGATTCAATATTTTTTGTACTGTTTATTACAATGTCTGTATCAGACTATCTGAAATAGTTATTCCCCTTTCTTTACATAATTACCAACTATTTGTTTTTTATTTTATTCATGTAAGTAGCTTCTGGAACATCTTGAACATTGAAAATATTATCTTCTAGATTCAAATCTCTGCCAACATATGAACATGTTTTATTATTAATAATAATATCTACCCTACTGCAATATTAAGTTTTTTGTAGGGTATAATGAATATCTAGGATTTGAAATATTGTGAATCGTTTTTAAAATATAATTACTAACTAAAATATTTTAAAAGTTGAAAAAACCCTTGTTTTGTGAACTATAATATATAATGTTAGTGTACAATTCCGCCACCTGGAATTTCAATGTACAATAGCCGATTAAAGTCTTGAATGAGTATTAAGTTTTAATAATTATGATTTTGGAATAGGTACTTACCGATAACAACTGTTGTTCGTCCATTATAACAAGAATTATAACTAAGTATAGAAACTGAAGCTAAGTAAGAACTAACGAAGACCACTTCATTCAAGTACTTCTTGCAAAAAATGTGCTTCCTGTAAATAAAATATAACACAAAACTGAAAACCATCCGCCATTTCATGCTTGTCATTTGTTTCCACAGATAAAACTACTGTTTGTTTTCTTCTTTTTTTATGTTACTGTGATGTTTAATATGAGATATTACTGAGAGTTTTATGAACTAACAGCGTACAGACGTAATCGAAGGAAGTTACTAAAAATTATTTCGAAAGATGTAAAAGTAACTGCAACATGTGATCATCTTAGAAACATGTTATTTTTGTAATATTACAGTAACATTCTGTATGTGGCATTAGTGAGAAGTATACAAATTAACATCGTAAGAATGTTTCCTATAGGAAGTTGATAAAAAGAGGTTCATAGGATGTGTATGTAACTGCGAATTCAAGTATTACTGGGTACATCATAAATATGTTTTATTTACATGACATGGATATTAATAGAGTTGGTAATAAAATTAAGACATTTAGGAGATATCTTATTAAAGTTTTAAATAAACATCACGAAAAGTCTCTAAAAAGAACATCACAAAAAAGACTTGTTATGTTTCTTGTTTATTGAAAAGTGTATAATTTGTATTAAATTTCATGTTCCGTGATAATTTTGTTCTGTGTCATTTGATTTGCCAGTCAGGCGTCAGCCATCGTCCGTAAAGTTATGAATATAATTAAAATATAATATAATGTTTTCCTTCCCGCAGGCGAAGAAAAAGTATAGTAAGCACCTCGTGTCAAAAACGTCTTTAGTCACTCGTTTCACAAGGCACTCGTTTCACTTCGCTCCACTCGTACCTAGTAAAACTTGTGAGTAAAGTAATATTTTTGACATTTGGTACTTAATATACTATTCTTAAAATTATATCCTACCAAAACTAATTGGTTAGTTGTCTGCCAATACTAGTTTGTTATTGACAATCTCTAACTAGTCGTTCAACGAGGAAGTGGATATTGCATTTTCTCTGATATACGTAGAGGAAATATTATGCCGTTTCCAATAAAACTGGGAAATTTCTGCTTAAACTGAATACATAAATTATTTATTAATTATGTTTATCTGTTTATTTTCAGATAATAACTCAAGTAACCCCCATCCACGCTCCGCTACCCCCAAACTCCAGAAATAATAAACTAAATGGGGAAACAAATCATACAGATAATTTTAACAGAGACGTTGATGATAAACTTGACAACGATCTCCGTGAAACCGAAAGAGAACTTCAAAAGTCGGTATCGCCAGCTGGATATGAATCGGTAAGTGAAGATGACGATGATGAGGAATACGACGTTCGGGAACTGGAAGGAAGAACTGTTTCCGCCAAGGGGTACGCGGTAAGTAAAAACGATATATGAAGCAGTCGGTCTTATTTGATGATCGTTAAAAAAATAATTTGAAAAAGATTTAGTATGTTTGTTAATATTTTATCTGAGTAGCTCTTTTTTATTCACAGATTGACAGAGCAAGTGCTGGAAACATTAAAAGGACTAAAGACGAAATTTCCGCAGATACTGAACCAGAAGATGATTATGGTTACACAATGAGTGAGTACTGAAATTTGCAATATAATAAGCGATTCTAATAATTATTCATGATAAACAATATCAAGCATGAGCGATAATATATGTATACTTTATACATGATGTCATGTAAAAACATTTTAAACACAACATGTGATAATATGATGTAATTTCATGAGGAACTCTGAATTTTTGAAGCTGGGATTATATTTCAATATTATTATTTTTTTGAAACCGCTCAAGAATGTTCCCTTTTCGGCGCAACTTCACATTCTAAAATAGTTATTCTAGTATTTTAGTCAATGGCTATGCAACGAACTGGCCGGACCCAAAATGACTTTTTATATACATACATAGTAAATAAATACAAGTTGTTTAATTTGGGTAGAAAAGTTGACCGATTGGGAATTAATAGTCAAAGGATTACTTCTTACCTTTTTTCTCCTGACTTCTTCCAAAAGGTTGCAACCTTCCCCTTCTAATAAATGGACTGTATCTTGTTGTTTTAGGGTTGGTATCGTGAAATACTGACGATCGGCACTCGCGCACAATAGAGATATGTATTCTCTTCGAACCCGTATATCGAAGTGACAGATAGTAGTTAATTATGTTAGCCTGATTCGAAGACCAGTGTTGTATACAGTGTGTCCTCGAATAAGGCAAGACAATAACCATTTGACGTTATTAATTATGAACATCGGTCAATTTAGAAGCATTGAAAACTTATATTAAAAAAGAGAAAATATATATATATATATTTTAAACTTATCGTCATAAATTTTAAACAGAATAACTCCCAAAAATATATGAAATTGTAACATTGTCAAAGGACGAATAGAGGTTACCTTCTCAAAAATATATATAATTATCATTTTTACGTATGAACCGATATAATGAAATATATCTCATATCCAATTGAACGTCTATGATATCAATTATCTTTTATAATTATAAATACACTAGTATTATTAGAAATCAGTACCTGAATTTTTCATATTGTAAACATCGTGAGTCATCAAAGCAAATTTCATTCCTTGATACACTATAAATTCATAATTTATTCACAGCACAGAGGATGACATGTATATTTCACCTAGAATATTAAAAGAATCTGAAATAAAATAAAATTATTATTGGATAATAATAAACAGAAAATTTTGATACGAATATACAAACGAATTAATCACAGTTGTCGAAAGTCAACTATTGAAATGTCAATTCAAAGCGGATGAAAAATATCATAGAAGATTAATAGCAGAATAGTCAACCACAGACATATTTCGAAGTCTGAAGTATTGATTTTTTTAAAGCTGTTTATATAAAAAAAGGTTATTGTACTGAATAATAGGATGAGTTTATATAAGATAATGGTCTAGTAAAATAACAGAAAGGGTTTGAAAAATATTATAAAGGATTATAACGAATTATTGATTGTAGATTTATTGATATGTTCATTTAAAGTGGGAGAGATGTTATTAGTGTATTAAATTATAAGACATAGTTTGGAACTATTTAAGAGGTAGAAAAGTATAATGAATTATTTTAAAATTTTCACAAATAATTAGGAACAATAATAATGAGGGAAAGAAAAGATAAATTTAATATAAAACATCTAATAAACAAGGTTGTAATATCTAGCAACTTGGTAGTGTTTTGTTTGAAATAACAAGGCTAGCAACCGGGAGTTGTTGATTTGAAAAAGAAGGAAGGTATCTGGGGTGATCCGAAGCGGATGAACATGTAAGAGAATTTTTTCTTAAAATTTTATTGAAATTATGCGAAAATCATGTAAATTTGAAATAAAAACATAATACAAAAGATAAAGTAGAATACGAGAAACGTTGAAACCAGAAATTAACCGTAAAACATAATTATTTGTGGAAATATATAGAATTTAAAATTTAATTGGGGACGCTATGCAAGAATTTTGATTATATTATCACATTAAAGCTATAATTGATAGTGAAGAACATTCAGAAGCATCTTTAAACTGTATAAGGCGAATATAGCTAACAATTTAATAAATTTATTGACTTACCTGTATTCGAAAATATCGAGTTGGTGTCCACGATTCCAGAAGAGAGTCCAGCCTGATACCAGAGGAAGAATCGGGAACAGAGTGCACTTACTAAACTTTTAAGTGATACACAGGTCAGTGTTTTTTTAATAATTTACATGGTATACCATAATAAAAAGTCAGACTTATAATTTATTTGGCCAAATTTCACTATGAACAATTTTTAGCAATTTAAGAATATCCATTTCATGTAATTTAGTAGTAATAGTAAGGGTTTTCACAAATTTTTTCATTATAATCATAATGTTTTTCAATTTTATCACGATTCACCATTATATAAACTAAATTTTGTTGACTTGTCTGTATTTCATTTCTACCATCCACAGAACATAAAATGAGTGATATCATAGAGGTTAAATTGGTATGTTCCGCGCTCAGATTCAAAGCACATGTTGAGTAAATTATGGTAAGACAATATTCAAACTATACAATTTCATATATTTTCATATCATCCGGGACCCAACGAGATTAATGTGTTCTCATGCTCACCATCCATATAAATACATATAACAATTTAAAATATTAACAATATAAAGATCACTGAGCTAGCCATACATACATATATATATATATATATATATATATATATATATATGTATAGAATTTAAAAATCATAGATAAATAAATTTCATTCTCATTAATAAAAAAAAAGGAAAAATTAATAAAATTATATAATAAACTATAATAAACGTATAAAAAAAAATAACAACAATATATATATATATATATATATATATATATTAAAGTGAAATATATCTATCAGACAAATTAAATCAAATCAGCATCATACAAATAGTGTGAATCTTAGTAGTTCATTAGTAAACATCCAATAAAAAAAGAAATAATCCGTAAAGACATGAGTTGAACGTGTCAAGAAATTTTTAACTATCATATACAATTGATAAATTAATTCAAGAGATTGCTATTTAATTTAGTATCTATTTTCTTTTAAAGTATATTGCAAAATAAATAACACCAACAAGTAAATTACGTCGAACGTAATATTATACATAATTGTGGTGATCCCTGTATATATCATCACATAAATTTTCAAACAAAATTCGATTATTACAATTTTATATTTTATAGACACTTTCGGAAACCCCGTATATCGCATAAACTTTTATAATTATTAGCAAACGTCAAGGTCAAAAGATCAACGCTAGAAGCAATGTTATGTTAGTAATTCGTACGGTGTAGTTCGGTGTGTTTTTCGAAATGCATAAAAACAAAGTGATTTCGTCTATACTAACGCAAGAATAGATATATTGATTCAGGAAAACAATGTTTGTTTATCAACAAATGAACTCGAAAAACAAAATTAAAAACAATAAAAGGTTGTTGATTTGGAGCTTGGGGAGACGCCGTGAAAATGAATTAGAGGGTAGACGTGTAAAATTTTATCTCCTCAAATTTCTATTAAAATTTGAAATAACTTAAATAAATTATCAGAAATATTAATCAAAAGTGTTCAGACGACGTTTTAAAGTAAATAAATTAAAATACATTCCGTATAATTAAAAATAAGTGAACTTTAGTGAAATCATCTAGATTTGGTAAGAACTATAACTATAATTACCTTATTACAATTATTCTGGTGGTTATCCAAGGTATCTTATAATAGAGATACTCTGCTGACGATATTAACCACATATATCATCATTCCTACATCTTGGACTTCGTTTTTGTTTGATCACAGCTGATCATTTTTTCCTCCAAGAACAGCACATTCAATGCTATGCTCTATAACTAACGATGAACATTTTCCACGTGTATATTGAACTTTTTCCATAAAAACATTTCACTTGTATATTTTTGTACGTAGGTTAATTGTCTGTGGTAGCAATTTATTGGTTAAACGTTAGTATTAACTGTTCAATCTCCACTGATAACGGACACAAACACTAAATTCATATTAAATAAGTATTCACTAGATTTTTGCATAATAATAATAAAGATTCTTAGACACATCACTTTGCTTTCCATTTTGTAAACTAAACAAAACATTTAACAGAACAGCACACTACACGTTTTCGCACTTAAAGATCTATGGTTGAGATTGAAAGTTTTTTTTTGGATGTACATTCAAACATAGAATAAGAATAATGATACACGAAATTTATTTGTTGAGTTTCAATAATATTTATAGTAATGAAAGCGTTTATATGGTTGTTGCGTAATAATGATACAATAATGAATTTAAACGTATAATATTGGTTTATTAATTGATTATAAAAATTTCTTATCTTTTCTCATTAATTAAATTATGTTCAATTGTTCAGGTTCGTCTTATTTTTCTCTGATATCTACCTATAGTTTCTTGTTGCTAGCAAACGTCAAGTGCCGAATCTCATCCCTGAGATACAGTATTTAAAAGGTAAAGTAAAATTGATAATAATTTTGAATTGGGTATAGCGGTAAGCGTAACCAATTCTGGCGCCCATAAATAATAATAAACATATATTAAATTAAAATAAAAAAAATACACATAATAAAAACAGCAGCTCAACTGAGGTAAATTAAAAAATTATAATATAAAATAGCACTACAACATAAGGGCGTAAGTAAAATTATATATAATAAAAATGGCTCCCAACGTAGAGGCATTATTTAAAAATATATAATAATATATATATATATATATATATATATATATATATATATATATATATATATATATATTTATATTAAAGCATATCCTAAAAACTATTCACAAGTAAACAACCAAATCACATTAAGAAAATTAATTGGATACATTATTCCATAAGGAATATTTATTACTATTTTTATATATTCATCAGTAGATATGATTGTTGCAATCACACAATAAAGTAGGGGAGACTGGTGCACTTTGTCACTCTGTTATTTGACTATACAAAGTGACTAAAAATGTATTTATAAATAACGCGAATTTATTAATTTTTTTGCAAAACGTAAACTGTTACAAGTGTGACATCTTGCCCCCATTATGGGGCACGTTGTCTCACGGAAAGGGGTGAAAAGTCACGCAGATACCAGGTTAGATTTTATTTAAAAAATCTCAAAAATACAGATAAAAAGAAACAAATAATACATTAAATTATGCTCTATTCCAATTTTGTTATTCAGTGTCGCCATCTTCACAGTTCTGACAGACGTACCACGGTGTACCGGGAGTGCACAGTTCATGGGCCCATAGCTTACAGACTGTACATTGAACCCAAACTTCTTTTGGTGAACTATTGGAAAATGGTTCCAAGCAGACAAGACAGAAACTTTCTTCATCCTCGTCCTTTGATTCTTCAGGAGACTTCTCTTTAGCACTTTTATGGTTTTTTCCCTTTTTATTTCTATTATTTGATACTCTTATATTTCCTGTTAAATTTTCCTTTACACTTTTTCTCTTAGCAAACTCCGCCTCAAGAGCCTCTTTCTCTGGCATATCAGTTAGTACAGCCGACTTCCTTTTCTTTCTATTTGACCCTTTGTTTCTTGCAGCTGAAATTTAAGGTAACTGTTATTTAAAATGTGTCCTCACCTGATTTTGGTAAAAGTCTTACCTGCTTTGGGCAAGGGCCTTCTATCTGAGACAATAAATATACTTTCCTTAGGCCCAGAATGCTGAGTATGGTTTGGGATTTTTTCTAAGAATGAGCCACTAGGACCAGGCTGCTGAGTGTCGTGAAGTTCTGTGTTTGCAGGTTCTGACACAGTTGTTTTTTTGTTGCCTATTTCAAGAAAAACAAATTATTGCAGAATAATTTTAAGATACTCAGGTAACTAACTTACTTGTTAACATTTCGTCAACTGTTGGTTCATCAGTTTGGAATGAAATTCCAGTTGTGCCGGGCTTTGGATTTTCGAGATCTGGTTCCTGATTTTCTTGGTGCAAGTCTCTGTCTGTTACTTTACATGGGCTAAATTCTGTTTCATCAAATACATTTCGGTTGAAGGGAAATATCCCTGATACACGAAATCCGGATTGTATATTTTTTGGTGTTTCGGCTAGGGTATAGCTTTGAGAAACTAAAACTGGAATATCATATATCGTCATCGTTTGACCGGGATGATTCATCATCCACGCATCGCAAGCATTATTGTACTGTTTTTTAAACGGACCATAAACTGACCTATCAAGAGGCTGCAACTTGTGCGAGCAGTGGGGAGGAAAAGATAACATAACTATATCACTTTCCTTAGCCAACGCAAGTCCCTCGATAGAAAGATGCGACTGATGATTATCAAGAAGTAACAGACAGGGGTGCTTTTTGGAACATTTTGAAAATTTAATGAAATGTCTCAAAAATAGCACAAAATTTTCTTCTATCATCCAGCCACTTCGATTAGCTGTTCCCGCACATCCTGCTAGTCCAGATGTTAGCCAGAATTCTCTAAAATGCACTCTTGGAAATATAAAGAATGGCGGGATGCTATTTCCCAAAGCAGATACGGCACGTCCCGCTGTGACGAAGGTTCCACGTTCCCCAGAAGTTATGGATCCGACTTGTTTAAATCCTTTTCTGGCCACTACTTTACAAGGCTTCTAAACAGTGGTCACCCCCGTCTCGTCCATATTCCAGATTGAAGATGGACCAAAGTTATATTTTTTCATAACCTTTTCCAGATTTGTAAAAAAGCTGTTCACATTTGCTTGGTTAAAATTTGTTGCGCGTGCGAAACTTGTTGGTTCTGGAGTGAGAAGAGATAAATCATTGTTTCTCTTTAAAAATGATGTAAACCATTCAGGTCCAGTAATTTGATCCCTTTTCCAAGGCTCGGGAACAGCTATTTTATTGGCAATGGCAAACTGGAATGAAAGCTTTCTAATTTCCTTAGGACAAAGTCCGAAATAAATATTTGCTGATTCGAGTAGGTATGGTTTTAAATCCATTTCCATTTCTCGGCTCAATACCATGCGAGGTTTGCCATATCCCACGTCTATATTTAACTGATCTTGATTAAGGTCCTCTGCTGAAAGCTTTTTGCAATAGCGCCCCACTGTTTTATAATTTAAATCAAAATTTTTTGCTGCTTGCCTAATAGAAATATTTTCATTTTTTACATGTAACACCGCTTTCCTTATTGTTTCCTTATCAAAACTCCCTCGATCTGTTCTTTTTCTGTATTCGCGCACCATCTAAAAATTAAATCCGATTCAGAGCTTTACTTCTTTTAATATCAGGGTAAAAAGTCAAGTGAAATATCTACTAATCTCATAAGAGCAAGACTTCTATTAATCATAAAGACTAATCAACTAATATTGATATTACTTAATTTTGCTAACAAAAGTTAACTAGAAAATTCTATATTTCATGTTTGACCAACAAAAAATTATAATACTAATCGAGCTTAACATATTAACTATAATCTTTTTACATTTGACATAAAAACAAGATACGAGCTCATATGGAGCCAATACCTATGAACTAAGTACCTAAACTATAAAACCAGTTGACCTTCAATCAACAAACAAAATACATTATCCAAAGATAAAACGCTTTAAAATTACTAGAATATTCATCTATATATAAAAAAACTGTAATATTTCTTACCAAATGGCCAGTTTGAGTTCCAAATATATAGGGCTGAAGGTTTTATTACCCTAGGTACTGTGATAAAGGCCTACTGAAACAATATACCCTCTTCAAGATTGGTTTTCATGTACAACGTACAGCTATAAAGGAAAATCAATTCATCAGACAATGGACAAAACCTCTACGATATAATTTGAGAACAATCTAGTTAATGAAACTATAGAAACATTCTGATACTTACAATTAACTGGAATGACAGCATAACAAAAAAACCACCTGTCGGTTGAATTATCTGATCCCAAAAAAATGGTATTTCCACAGGTCTATACTCTCCTAACAACTCCAAAAATATTTAACGATACCTGGGAAATGTGTATCACCAATCGGTCATCCCTTAATATAAGGTGAAATATTCAATTATTTCATCCAAAACTGGCGACATAAATTCAACCCTCTACACTTCGATATACCCAGCGAACAATGAATTGTCCAGTATATTCACAGGCAAAATCAAAAAGTCTCGTGTCAAACCAGCCAGCCAATCAGAATGCTCTCGAGATGTCAAAGCTTCCAATAACCAATAAGAGCTGAGATATCCAACAAGTATATATCACAGAATAATATATGCATAGACACATCACGGAGAATCGCGTTACAAAGATATGTATCAGGGATAGTGCGTTCGGAGTAATACCACGGGGACATGCTCCATAAAAATAAAATAAATAAAAAGGAAAGGTAATAAAAATTACTCACATACTCTCAATATTAGCTAATTGAGACAATAAACCCAACTCTAACGTCTGAATCACACATCTTTAACTCCAACGTGTTGACTGTCGAACGATTCCTTAATCCGAGTTCAGAATCGCTCCAACGAACGCAAGTCTGTAGTGCATGAAGCTAACATAGACATCAGATCTTTCACAAATGAAAACATAATAATATGCGGTGATAAGAATTCATGTTCTTAGTATACAACAAAATAATGTAATCACTCTTTTATTACCCATCTACTATTGTTTATGGATGTACAATATTATTAATTATTTCCAATATAGATGCCACTGGATTTCCTAATATACATGGTAGGTCAAAATGATGTTAAATTGCATGACGAATTATATTTTCAAGTACCTGTTACTTAATTTGCACAACCACAAAATTGAAACGTATCAACATGACAACTTGCCCCACAATGTGTGAGACAAGTTACCCCAAACGGTCCTGCCATTTTCTTTCTAAAATAACTACCTAACCTAATTTTATAAATTAATAAATTATAGTGACTTTTTGGAGAACACCTAGGGGTATCATAAATATAACACGGCATTTTTAAATTCTGGCACTGAGATAAAATATACAGTTTGTATTATTAATCCAAAAAATTACTTACATTGGCTTTTTCCGTAAATTCACTTATAAACATATACACATGCGACTTATACGAATGGCGAATATGGCGGAACTAACTAGCATTGAAATAGTTCCTGGCGTATGAATATGACGACGTTGCCATATTTACTTTGCGCAGGAAAGGGTTTGTGACTTTACACCCGTGAGACTTTATCCCCGGTCTCCCCTAGGGTCGACCTTTTAATTGTCGAAACTCAATAGACCATAAACTCATTGGTGCCGGCTAAAATTATTATTGTTTTTATAACTGTGCACACAAAATTAAACTTAACTAATTTCAATGAAACACGTCAATCTGAATTTAATATATTTAATAACAAATATAACTTAAAACTTCTGAGACTACATTTAAATCCCACAAACAATAACTGTGACTTTACAATATATTTATGCTCAAACACACATTCAGAATCCACAGGCCTGTCATTCACCCTTAATTGAAAACTACAACAAATAATAGTATATTACGTAACAAGAGTTGTAAGTAACCCATTACGCACGAAATGGAAAAGTTTATGCACGAAGCCGCGCAGCGGCGAGTGCATAAATTTCACGAGTGCGTAATGGGCTTACAACTCGTGTAACGTACTATACTTTTTCCACGCCCATTCATTTTCTTCCATTGAATAAAAAACGTCGCAATCATTTAAACTTAACTATAATAGTTGTTAATAACAATTTAACAATTATATGTAAATCGATTGTGCCTTATTATTTAATGGTGATGAACGGTTATTTAAAATTGTATTATATTGTTCAAGAAATTCACAATATAAATGACATTTATTTTCATAGCATGCTACTTAAGAAAACGTGTCCTATTGTTAAAGAAATTGCATAATGTGCTGTCTACATTTAGGGGCATCACTCTTTCAATCCTAAATATATCTCGCTAATGCTAAAAGTTTTTATGTCTTTTAATTGACGAAATTTGTGTAAATAGACCAAATAAAGTCTTACGTAAATAAAAATTTGATTGTAATTTAATTAAACCAAGATGTTCAAGTTTTCTTCTCAAAACGCACGTGTATGTTATGAGATCTCATTACATGCATGTTATTGTTAAATGTCATTTACAAGGAATGTTGACAGTGCGATTTTTGACGTTTACAGACATGGGCGTAGAAAAATTATTTTACATTCACCAGAATCAGCGCAATATAATTTTCTATCTTTGTTTTTAAGTTATTCCAGTCCGGAAAGCCAATTATATGTCCTTTGCTACATATTCTATTTCTTTGTAGCTACTCCGCACATCATCCACCTTTACACACTGATATCTTCCTGTTAAATAACTTTTGAAGAGTTTAACTACGTGACCACGTATTCCTCTATCTTGTAAGGACTGTAAAAGTAGATGATGACTCACTACCTCGAAGGCTTTAGCTAGGTCTATAAAGACACACAAAGACGGTCTATCCTCATAAAGAGCCTCAACGAAAGAATTGCAACATTTGCTGAGATACTCTCTCTAAATCAGACAATGTTGCTAATGCTTTTTCTGCTTCCTCATATGACGTTAAACTACTCTCTTCACCTAACAAACATGCAGTTAAATTATCAATTGTTTGTTTGGAGCTGTCAAGTGATAGCCAAGCTTGCCTCACAGTTCTAAATCTCTGTGGTAATGTACACAATATCTTATGTTGTCGTTTTCAATAAATAAATCAGACACAGGCACAAGGAGACTTTTAATTATATTTTATAGAAAATGTGTAACAAATACTAGCACGTGTACAAAGCAACGCTGTCAAAAAACAAGAAGATAATACTTTCATTTCATACAATGGTACCAACACAAATAATGTAATATATTTGTTAAGCTACGTTCAAATGTAGAATTGTCCCCACAAACACCCTCACAATTCTGCAATCATAATAAAATAATATTACATATTATTGGAGACGATTGGAGATTATTACACAATAGAAATCTAGAAAATTTATCATAATGTTTAACATACATCTACATTTAGTAATTTTCTAAATTTAACAAATGTATTTTCTGCCAGGGCTTTTGTTAATGTATCAGCTATTTGCACATCGGTTGGAATATATTTAATTTTAATCTTTTTGTCTGTAACTAGTTCTTTTACAAAGTGATGTTTGACATCTAAGTGTTTGGAACGTTTTGTTTCAAAGGTATGAGCAATTTTAATAGCTACCTGGTTATCTTCAAATATAATGATACGAAAAACATCTGCAACAATATCATTCAACAAGTTACCTATAAAAATGCATTCAATGCAGCTAGTGATACATATTCTGCTTCACAGCTAGAGATTGCAACCAGTGACTGTTTTTTTGAATTCCAGAACACAGTATTATTATTAATTTTTAAAGTAAAACCGGTTGTGTTTTTCCTAGCATTCGAGCCACTTGCAAAGTCTGAATCTGTAAAATCGAAAACATTTATCTTTGCACTCTCAGATTTTTCATAAATCAAACCATAGTTTTCTGTAGCTTTTAAGTATCTAAGAACATTTTTAAGTTCTACCCAATGGGTATTATCAAATGAGTTTAGAAATCTACTTAAGTACGTGATGCTAAAATATAAATCAGGACGTAAATCAAATATTATGTACATAAGACTACCAAGTAATTCTTTATAAGGTTCGTTAGCACTTTTCACTTCACTTATTTTTAGATTTAGTTTTGTTTGAACTGGTATTTTGCTAGTTTTGCAGTTAAACATATCAAATATTTTAAGTTCTTTTTCTATTAATAGCTTTTGTGAAATTATTAATTTGTTTTGTTCTATTGTTATTTCCAGTCCTAAAAAGAAAATTCCTTTCTCAGTATTCATTTGTTTGATTTTCATTTTTGACATTAAATTATTTTTAAGTATTAAGACTTAACTTGAAAAAACTATAAAATCATCTATCCATATTAAAAGAAATGTGCTTTTAGTAAAATAAAAGCATGGATCTTCTTTTAATCTGCTAAATCTAACATATGTTTGTTAATGAAACTATTCCAACACTTAGGACTTCGTCTCAAGCCATACAGACTTGTTCTGGAGCATAGTTCATCAATCCATCTGGAGGTTTCATATGGACAACTTTATAACGAGAAAAACCTACTAACCCTCTCAGTGCTCGTTATAGGTATGCGGGTTGTCTCACGTGGTACAACCCGTGCTCGCCAGTCGACTAGCTTCGAGTCGAAGAAGGGGTGGATTCTTCAAAGAATTATTAAGTTTACAAAAAGGGGCGCCAGAGAAGTTTTGGCAAGCACCCAAGACTTCTTAAGTTAGCCCACAACTCCTCAGTGGGTTAACAACACTCACTACACACTCCAAAGTTTAAACTGATAGGTAAAATATCATAAGAAAATAAAAGTCAGCAAGTATCCCCTGATTGAAGATTTAATTAGTCTTTGTGGACCAAAGGTCTCTTTTCAAAGTATTTATTACAATGTCACTACAAAATGTTACAAATAATGTCTGAGCTCAGCTGAAGGCTGTAATCTCATAATGTAGATGGGCTGAAGGCCGAAATCTACATAAATCCAAAAATTTCTAACTAATTTATCAGTTACAACTCAAGTAAATAACTGTCAAGCAGATTCTATAAACTCTGAGCAGAGCTGAAGGCTTCAAACTCAGGGTGCAGAAGAGCTGAGGGCCCCAAACTACACCGATGTCTCAATTCTAAAATTCTAGACAAACGACCAAATAGTTCATGTACAATACCTCAATAATACAACGATAATATATATATATATATATATATATATATATATATATATATATATATATATATATATACATACACCTTATGAAAATCTGTCTAAGTTCCTGAAAAATATATTACAAAATGTTGTAGGCCAGAACAAATATTACATCAAAGATTCTTTCGACTTTAAAAATAAAATTAAAAATATAGTATTACCAAATAATCACACACTTATATCATTAGATGTAATATCATTATATACAAACATACCCTTTGACTTAGCCAGAAATGTAATAATAAAAAAATGGGATAAAATTGAATCACATACTGACATACCTCTTAATGAATTTTTGGAAGCGGTGAACCTTACATTAAACTCTACATATTTTGTATATGGAGAGAGGTTTTTCAAACAAACAGACGGTTGTGCAATGGGAGCATCTATCTCAAGCGCAATTGCACAACTGGTTATGGAAGATCTGGAAGAATCCATAATTGGAAACTTGGAGTACCAAGTTCCTTTTTTCTTTAGGTGCGTTGATGATTGTATAGCACTAGTACCAGTAAACAAAGTAGAAAATGTTCTTGACAATTTCAATAGCTTCCACAACAAATTGCAATTTACTGTTGAGAGAGAACAACAAAATAAAATAAATTTTTTAGACTTAACTCTTCACCACATTAACAACACGATTAAAACTGAATGGTACACAAAAGATACGTGGTCGTCTAGATACGTGAATTTTAATTCTCAACACCCGATGTCTCAAAAAAAATCAGTTGTCATAGGACTCGCAGATCGAGCCATAAAACTTTCTGATTACGAATACCGAGAGAACGCCATAAAAAAAGCTAAAGAAGCTCTCTGTCTAAATGATTACCCAAGTAAACTAATTAATACAATATTTAAAAACCGTATATACCTCTTTTACAATCAAACTCAACATAAAAATATTTCACACAATTTACCCCAAAAAAACTATCTCTCTTTACCATACGTTTCGGGACTTTCAGAAAAAATTGGAAGCATTTTCAAAGATCACAACATAACAGTGTCTCACAAGGGACATAATCTTTTAAAATCAAATTTTAGTAAACTAAAATCAAAAATTCCCAAAGAAAAAAAAAGCAATGTCATCTATGAGATCCCTTGCAAAGACTGTAAAGGTGTATATATTGGACAGACAAGTCAATATCTTAAAAACCGCCTAAATGGCCACAAGTATGATAAAAAAAACAGAACAGCCCTGACAAATCATAGTTCTGAACACAAACACACATTTGACTATGACAGCACAAAAATATTGAGAATTGAAAGCCACCAAAAAAAAGAGAAGTCTATGAAATGATAGAAATCCAAAAAAACCCATATTCTATCAATGCTAAATCTGACACAAATAATTTATCAAAAATTTATGTTAATTTAATCAAATAGATGTCTTTTCCGGTGCATTGTCTATAAATGAAATGACATCCTGTAATATTTCTAAATCCTTATACTATAATAACATCAGTAAAAAAAAAATTTTTTTCAAAGACAAAAATTGATGTGTATTAAAAACCTTGTTACATCACAATTGCTGAATACAATACAAAAAAAGAACTAGTTCTATTTACTAACAATAAAAAATTTTGTTCCTTTTAAGAAGTAATTATTGTCATAATATAATGTAGTGTACTGGCAGTTGTATGTGGGTTTTATATCGATACTGAATGTTTTTAATAAAAATGATTGTTTTCGTGTATTTTAACATATTTTAACATGCGCTCGCCAAGCTCTTGTTTTATGGTAAGTTATTTTTAGGATAGACATATGTAATGTATAAAATTAGCCTCTACATAGGTTTTACATTTTACCCCGGTCAAATTTTCGACGTACCCCCGTAATATGCCATCATACTGACTATATTAAAAACCCCCTAAATTCGCAAATAATCATGCATCATGAATTTTAACTGTATAAAAGCCACCTACACTGAGAATAAAAACTATATGACTGGTTTTTTTCCGTATAGCAAAACACTACGATACCAAAAAAACCCATAATAAAAAAACTATGTCGTTGGACACATCCCTGAATATTTATACAACCCCCGTGATATATTCTTATTTCAACAAAATATAAAGCAATGAAGAATATGAACTAATAAGAATTTATGAAATGCATCGAAACTATCTCGTGAAATCCAGATTATATACTCCAATAAACTACGAATCAAAGCTGGAATTTCTACGTTAAAATACCTATAAAACTGTTAATTCCGAGAAAGTATTTTCAACCATTTAACTTGTTAATGAATCCTTCTAACTAACGCCGTCTACGGAAATTTACCACACATACGCAATTCCTCTAAATTATTATGGTACCCACAGCCATCGACCGTTTTTGGACCAGAAACCTATCGGGTCGGAGCTGCCAGTTGTTGGTTTCAGCCGTATTTCTCTTCCCCTACGTCGGAATTGTTGGATTTTCCAATAAAGCACTTATGGCTCCCAGAGCACATGCGAAAATTTTAAGTTGAAGCGGTGTGTTTACACCTTGACGGCAAATGGAGGACTGAATTTTTAACTTCGTACCGACAGCGCCGTGACTTCTCTCAGTCGACAGGTTAGCCAATATTAAGTCTCCGACGGCTCGGCAAATTTTCGCGTTACAACTTCTTAAAGTTCGCTCTTTAGGAAAGATGAGTGGACATCAAATTGATAAGCTTTCAAGTCAAATTCAACTGCTAGAGCCAATAAAATTCTCAAGGTAACCATCCTTACTACAGGTGCAAATACTTCTTCGTCTTCAAGAAATGGTTGTTGGAATCCTCTTGCTTCTTTCTTTCTTTCTAATTCCATCTATGATTTTTTCTGAAAATACCCATCTCGAATCAATTATTTTTACATTTGGAAGTGGCACTTCTATATTCCAGGTTTCATTCTCTTCAAGTGCATCTATTTCTTCTTGGACTGCTACTTTCCACTCTTTGTCTGCCTTTACTGCTTCTGAGTATGTTCTTCCGGAGAAATAGAGCCAACTAAAAAAGCTAACATCATATCCACTTCAAATTCATTTCGATAACTTGGCATTTGTCTTATCCTGGTACTCCTCCTCTGATTTGATTGCTTCATATCATTTACCTTTCTTTCTTCAGACTCACTTTCTGGTTGTTCTTCATTGTTAATTCCTTGTTCTTCCTCTTCTTTAGCATCCTCTAGTTCTATTTGTACTTCTTCTAATTTAGCTTGTTCCTTTTTTGTTTCATTGAAAATAACCGATCTTGTGAAAATAACTTCATAATTTTCTTAATCATAGAGTTTATATCTGTTGTTGCAATATCCAATGAATATCGTTTTTCTTGAATTAGCGTCAAACTTTCCATCTAGAGTCCCTTTTGAGATATGAGCATGTGCTTCGCATACGAACACTTTAATTTTGTCCAAATTTGTTTTAAATCCAAACCAAACTTCAGCTGCACTTATTTGCTGTGGCACTAGATTCATGCCTATTGATAATATATGCAGCTGATAATACAACATCGCCCAAAAAAGTTTTCTCTAGATTAGTATCAAATATTAAATAACGAGCCTAGTTAGAACTGTCCTGTAGTATCTTTCCGCTACACCGTTCTGTTCAGGGTTCCTGGCAATTGTATATTGTACATTAACCCCCTTGTTTTTACAAAATGCTTTAAAATCATTAGAGCTATATTCCCCCCATTATCACATCGTAAATTTTGAATTTTATTATTGAACTGAGATTCTACCTGTGCAACATACTTTTTAAAAATATTAAGAACTTCATTTTTATTTTTCATTAGAAATATTACACCAAAATGTGAATAGTGAACAATAAAGGTAACCAAATAATTAAAACCATCACGCGTGGGAGGTGTTATTTTTCCACATACATCTGAAGATATAATATGCAAAGGTCGTGTCGCTTTTATATCATCTGGAATTGATTTGAGGAATGGACTTCTAGTCAGTTTCCCTTGGAAACAAGCTTCACAAAGCATTTTTCTGGGATACAGACTAGAGTAACCCATCCCCCTATGTAATAAGTTGTTATCTAAATACAAGCATCTTCAACACAATTCAATTTAACATAGTATAAATTACCTGTTGTTTCATCATTCAGAATACACTTTTGATTTAAATGAGCACTCGCTTCACCATTTTCAAATTTAATTTTCACACCTTTTTCTTCCATCTTTTTCCCTGAATGCAGATTATAGTTCAAGTCATCACATTGAAATACGTTCTACAAAAGGATTGATCCTGCCATATTATGAATGTAAGAGTAAACCTCTTTGATATTTTGTTTCAACTGATACTCCTGACTTGGCAACATTAATAGATTGGTTAAGAGGCTTAATATTTATCAAAAACTTTTTATACTTGAATTGAATAGATGAGGCTTTTACTTGATGAAGATCCATACTGAACAATGAAATAAAACAATATAGTTTGTTTAAATCTTCATATATGTGAACTAATGTTCAATTTAAACTTGTTGACGCGTTTCACTAACACAGTAGCTTTGTCAAAACGAATGAAGGTAAAATATAAAAATGTCTTAATATATACAGTGCTAAATCTATTTACTAAGGTTAACAATGGTATTAGAAGATAATTACCTGGAAATTAATTCACTACAAACATTCCTAAGCTATCTTCTAGGTAAAGAGGTTCAATAATGGAGACTGATTGATATCTATTTGGTCGTTAAGGAGATTACCTGAATATTTATTTTTGTTAATCTCTAGGGCTTCTTATAAATTTAAACTAAAGGATTTACCGACTACATGGAGAATTTCAAAATTTGGGTCGAAAATGTGTTGGTTTTCTAATAAATGATTTGAATAGTTAGAATCTAATTTTTTGTTGTCATAGCTACGTTTGTGCTCCGAAATTCTAGTTTTAAAATTTCTAAAAGTTCTACCGATATAAATTTTATCACAATTGTCATTACCACATTTTAATTTATAAACTCCTGATTTGTTTAATTTTGAAGATTTAGATTTATTACTTTTAATGAATTTGGATAAATTGTGATCAGTTTTAAAGGAAATATTCATGTCTAAAGTTTCTAAAAATGATTTAATTTTTAAGGATGGTGTTCCAAAGTATGTTAAGCTTTTAAATTGTCTATTATTTTTATCTAAAGAGAATACTTGTTCTAAAGTCTGTTTTTTTATCTTTTTATTTATGATATTGTCAATTAAATTTGGATCGTAATTATTATTAACTGCTATTTGTTTTATGATATTTAATTCTTTGGTATAATTATTAATATTTAATGGGACTGTTAAGAGTCTGTGTATCATACTATTGAAAGCTGCTAGTTTATGACTGAATGGGTGGACCGAACTATTATGAATTGTAATATCTGTATGTGATGGTTTATGAAATATAGAAAAATCATGTTTATTATTTATATTTGAAATTGTAAGGTCTAGAAAGTTTATAGACTTATTTTGTTAAAGTTCTACGGTAAATTTGATATTATTGTGAATCGAGTTTATGTAAGTAATGAAGCTCTCTAATTGTCTATTTGTACCGATGAAGCTAGCTAAAATGTCGTCCACATATCGGTGCCAGTACATAAAAGCTTAACATACTTTGGAACACCGTCCTTAAAAATTAAATCATTTTTAGAAACTTTAGACATGAATATTTCCTTTAAAACTGATCACAATTTATCCAAATTCATTAAAAATAATAAATCTAAATCTTCAAAATTAAACAAATCAGAGGTTTATAAATTAAAATGTGGTAATGACAATTGTGATAAAATTTATATCGGTAGAACTTTTAGAAATTTTAAAACTAGAATTTCGGAACACAAACGTAGCTATGACAACAAAAAATTAGATTCTAACTATTCAAATCATTTATTAGAAAACCAACACATTTTCGACCCAAATTTTGAAATTCTCCATGTAGTCGGTAAATCCTTTAGTTTAAATTTATTAGAAGCCCTAGAGATTACCAAAAATAAATATTCAGGTAATCTCCTTAACGACCAAATAGATATCAATCAGTCTCCTTATTGAACCTCTTTACCTAGAAGATAGCTTAGGAATGTTTGTAGTGAATGAATTTCCAGGTAATTATCTTTTAATACCATTGTTAACCTTAGTAAATAGATTTAGCACTGTATATATTAAGACATTTTTATATTTTACCTTCATTCGTTTTGACAAAGCTACTGTGTTAGTGAAACGCGTCAACAAGTTTAAATTGAACATTAGTTCAAATATATGAAGATTTAAACAAACTATATTGTTTTATTTCATTGTTACTTTTTATACTGCTTGTTAATTAAGTGACAAGTATCTCCACTATCCACAACGAATACAATATCTGAATTGTCTACTTTGGTTTCACTCACATTTACTGCCTGTTCTAAATTGCTTGTATCTGTATTATTGGTTTTCAGAAACATAATGACGCTCAGCTATGTTTGTGTCTTTTCCCTTTTCTTGCACTGGAACTTCTTGTGGCCTCTACCATCACAGTTATAGCATTTTCCTCGGAATGTGTTTTTGTGTCTATCATCTCTTCTCAAATTGCTTAGGAAAACATTTTGTGAATTTTCATCTCTTTTACTTGTAGACCTTTTCTGTCTTTCTTCTTCCGCTAATAAGGTCTTAATAAAATCGAAAGTTAACATAGACGATGAGTCTTCATCACAAAATAAAACATATAATGCTGTTACAATCGGTTGATAGCTTTTAATTGAGAAATTGAAAATTGAAATTTTTTTTATTAAGTACCAAAATACACATCCAAAACATACATTTTCTATTGCCACGGAAGAAAATTCTTGTGTGTGGCTCAAAAGATAACAAAATTAATGACTTACATATGTAATATATTATGCTAATGTAATATTATAAAACAAAACCAAAAAATTTATTAAGTTTTCTTAATATTTTAGAGATTTTCATAAACTTATGAATCTATGATTCTCCCTAACGGCACCGGTCCAAAAAATCAATGCAAGGTGAGAATAAGTTTTTTCCTGATTAATGAGAATATATGTTATTAATTTGGTCATAGTTAAGTTTAATCCATTCAACAGAATGTTTCTTAAAAATAGTAACACGTTCTAAATTTCTAATATTATTATCGATAATACATGATTTCAATTATTTTTCTATGAAGAATATCCAGCGGCTTTAGAGTAGTATCAAAAACTCCACCCCAACCGAGACAACCATACCCTAGAATAGAATTTACAAGTCCATAATAGATAATTTTTAAGGAATGTATATCTGTAATATTTGCTAATTTTTTAAAAACATATATCAAATATCTTAATTGTTTGCACATGTTATCAATTTGGTAAGACCAACTTAAAAAGGAATCTATTATTATCCCAAGATATTTAGCCTTATTTTGTAGAAGTAAAGTATTAGAGTCACACGTGCATGTAGAAGTATTCGTAGAAGATGCATAGCAGTCACAGCTGAAATGTGTAATAATTTTGTTATATGAAGGTAGACTTTTTTTACGTTTGGCAAAAAGGATTATTACTGTTTTTACTTCATTAAGAAGTAGACCATTAATGTTCATCCATTTCTTAGCCAAGTAAAGTCCAAATGATACTTTATTCCTAAGTGTATCCCAATTATTATCGTGAAAAACCAAAACCGTATCATCGGCGTAAGCCGTAATCTTGCCAATATTTATCAGGCTAAGAAAGTCATTGATGTAGCACATAAAAAGAAGCGGCCCCAGGACTGTACCTTGGGGCACTCCTCTTTTAACAGTCATTTCTTCGCTAATAATATCTTTGATTTTTACTGCTTGTTCCCTATTTGTTAAATAACTTTTTAATAGTTTTAAAGCATTACCCCTAATACTAAATTGTTTGTCTAGCTTCTCTAATAAACGCAAATATGGCACCAAATCGAACGCTTTGGTTAAATCTAATAAGGCAGCAATAATGCTACCATCAACTGCTTTATACAACTGGCCCACTACCTTCATGATTGCATCACTAGTAGTCTTGCCCTCAATAAAACCAAACTGATTTGGGCTTAACAAATTACGATCAATAAAATATCGAGTAAGACGTCTTTTAATAATTTTTTCGCATATTTTAGAAAGGCTAGTAGTTAAAGATATAAAGATATAGGACGATAATTATTTATATCAGTATTTGTACCTCCTTTATGAATAGAAATAACATAGGCTTTTTTGAAAGCATTCGGGTAGACACCTTTCAGAAAAATATTATTGAAAATAAAAGTTAGAGGGTCTAAAAAATGACTTGAAAATTTTTTCAGTATAATGTTTGATATTTTACTTGGACCAGTTGAAGGAGAGTTCTTTAGAGAAGAAATTATTTCAGAGAGTTCCTCAGTATTAGTTTTATAAAGAAAAAAAGATTGATCGCAAGTCGAATTTATGTTAAAATCGCTTAATTTTAAATTTTTATTTTAAATATTATTTGACAGTTCATCACCGATATTTACAAAAAAGTTATTCATTTCGTTTGCAATTTCTTTAGTATCAGTAATAGTTTTGTTATTATTTCTTATTTTATATATGTCCAATTTTTTATTTTTTTATTAGAGGATTCCATGGCCACTTTCCAGAGCGTCTTACTGTCATTTTTTCCCGACAAAATTTTATCTTAAAGTTATTTTGTTTGCTAATTTTAATTAGATTCTTTAATTTATTTTTGTATAGTTTATAGTCTTTTAACAAACAAAGATTTGTAAGAGTTTGTTTATACATATAATTTTTTACATAAATAGAATTAACAAGTGCTCGCGTTATCCATGGTTTTCTAATAATATATTTAGGTATAATAGTGTTTGTAGATTTAACAATAGCATTTTCAACTTTTTGTGTGAAGTATTTAACCATATTGTTAACGTCCAAAAGATTATAAAGAGGATCCCAATTAATATTCTCCAGTTCATTTATAAATTGACTCTCATCTAATTTTTTTATGTAGCTACTCTCGTCTATATTATCATTAGTCAAAGGCAAACTTTTCTCAAAGTGTAAATTACAAAAAAAAGGTAAATGATCAGTGATACTATAATCCAAAACAGCGGCTTCTATTTTTAAGTTACTTCTATTGTATATAAAGCAATGATCAATGCAAGTGCCTGTATTATTAAAATGACCTCTCCTAGTGATGCAATTTATATAAGATCTAAAACCGTGCGTGTATAAAGTATTTAGATACTCATTTTTAATTCCTCTATTGTTGGCACAATTTAATATATTAATATTTGTGTTTAAAATTAAACTCACGGTTTCTAGAAATGCATTCAGGCTATTACTAGTCCCTTTACCACAGCAAAATGTTGTATAAACAACTCATTATGTTAAAGATCGCAATGAAAGAAGTTAAGGTTAGAAATACAGATGTGTAATGTGGACTGTTTAATTTATTAATTGAGAAATGATAAGATTGTACTAAACTGATAGCGTAATGCAATGAACAATAAAAAAAATCAACATTACTTTCGTTTATCCCTTCATGATTAATTTACAAAGAAATAATTCAGTAGTAATAATCTAATTCACTATATTAGCTCGGTTAGTATACGTTAATATGATTTGAACAATAAATTAAAACCTACCTAGTAAGTATTTGAAATAAGTGACTAAAAAATCACTGGAGGATAGCGTTGATTGATGACTTATATCAATCAACGGCGTAAAGCTAAAACAATTACTTTCGTCGATATTGAGGGTACAATTAATGGATATAAGCATAATAATTGTCATTAACATCATAAGGAATATCCTATGGCAACAAATACAGATTCTAAAAGCGACAATATGTTGTAAGAAAACAGATATATTCAGTGTATCACCGTTTTCTTTATCAGGGTATCATAACATGAGAAATAAGTCGTATGCTAATATTTGTTTATAACTGTCTTCTAGTTACAAAAATATCTCAATATAAACCGCCTGTTTCCTACGCTCCTGATAAAACGATTTCGTTTACAGCTCTAATTATTCTATTTTTATCTATCCCCTCTCTTCATTTTCAATCCACACGTTAGAATTGTAAGTGCCCTTAAAATTTTCCTTCTTATTTGTGAGAGAAATCAGTCACATATAATTTCAACGTAAAACAATAACCTCTCACGGCCAACAAGAAATTATAACGGTAACATGTCGTTACCAGTGTGCTAGAGAATGACAACAGTAAGATAGAGAATCAAAAGTTAGAGTAGATTACTGTACGAGAAATGCTCATACGTGTTCGTCAAGAATTTTATAACCGTCTCGGTTACCGTTTAGCTCAAAACGGGGGTTTATTCGAACATTTGATTTAAGTTCATTGCAGAATTATGAAGTTTTATTTTTTAATTTATTACATATCAGAGTATTACTTTTATTTAAACATTGTAGGCATTTTCATTAGAATTCAATTTTATGTTTATTATCGAAACCGTTTTTAATTTGTATTTTTTGTGTTTACACAGAGAATTCATTCTCATTTGCATACAAACGATAAAAATACGAAATTTTTTTACTCACATATTCGAACCACAGCAGATGTTCCGAGACCAATTACACGTTGCCAAATCTGAAAAAAAGTAAAGGTTTTAACCCGCTTTCAAACTGAAAACTAGAATAATTTCCAGCATTACAATAAAATGTTCAACGAATAGAAGGAATTAATTACATCTTGATCTGTTACAACCTCTTGAATTATCATAATTAAAAGCTTCTCATAACTTGTTCTCATGTTGGAATAATGCATTTTACAATTAATATGAATATATAAAGAAAATTGGCAACACTGTTAGTACCTACAAAGAATCTGTAACAGGCCGCCGTTGTGGGCTGAAATTTCCTCTTTATGAGGTCCTGTTAGCGAAAAATAACAACTGAGAAATTTGGAAACACATATTATTAATAATACAAATTAATATACGACTTATGTTATGTTATTATTCCAATACTAACCGAACTAATATAGTGAATTATATTATTACTACTGAATTATTTCTTTGTAAATTAATCATGAAGGGATAAACGAAAGTAATGTTGATTTTTTTTATTGTTCATTGCATTACGCTATCAGTTTAGTACAATCTTATTATTTCTCAATTAATAAACTAAACTATCCACATTGCACATCTGTATTTGCATGCCTACCAGACATACCTTTACACGCTTTCCACTTTATGATATCCTGTTAGCGAAAAAGAATGATACACTGAATTTATATGTATTTTGTCTCTTTCTAACACATTGACGATAAACCGTAAGTTCCCTCGGAATATTCCTAATACTGTATATAGACTACAACTAAACATTTTTCCCATATGTAGCGAACATTATGATGGACACGATATATGCAAACACTGTCATCCTTTTATATCAGTCATTTTTCTCGAAATGTGAACCAATTGAAACAGAATCACCTGACAGTGTATATTATAATGAATGCACAAAATACATTGGTTTTATGGATTATATGGAGAAACTACAAAATAATATGAATAATGAGATAATTAGTTCAATTTTATAAATCGTCATTGTTTACTAATACAAGTCTTTATTAACATTTGTAAATTGTAAGCAGTTTTATCTTATTTTTTCGCAATACTTCGATGTCAATATATGCAAAATCAAAATAAAGCTGGAACAGTAGAAATAATATTTCATTTATCATCTGATTGAAAGGAGATTATCAATAAATTCCTGTCATAATATTTACACACTTTTTTCAGGGTTTTCCATAGTAAGATATCACTTTGTTTGAACTGATGAGAAATATAATCTACCCCTATTTGAGTGAAGATTCTAGCGTAAATATTTTAGTTCTATTTATAACATCGATCGTTTATTACCTATTCGTTTTGATAGCCTTTTGTTCAATTTAGATAACTGAAAATGCAACGGCTTTTCTGTCAATTTACAAATTGCTCTTTGTATAGCCCAACATGAATACCCTTTTCAATTATTTCATTAACAGATAAATTGAGAATAGACACCTTGACAATGACCTAGAATAAATACGATAATCAAATTTATTATAAAAGCTATACTGGTTAGTTAAATTTCATTATTCTGATGGACGGAAATTTTATAGGGGCCGATGGGAATTAGAGGAGTGAATTGATTGAGAAAATTAATTTTATTATTGATTTCAGGAGATGATTAAGAGCTAAACCGAATACTCGAGAGACGTAAAAGAACAATTACTCGTACTCAGTTCGAACGAACATATATAAAAGTAGAGAGTAAATAGGAAAGTGAAAATAAAAATGAACACATCAATTGGTGGAATGAATTAAAGTTTTGTATTTGCTAAGTTTTCAAATATGTTCAGTGTATGCTTTAATGTTAGAGAGTGAAAAATTTTCATTTTTTTATCGATTTCATACAAAAGTCTTCTCTCTAACCTCCATTTTTTATCCTCTCACTATATATGTCACTTTACT
This sequence comes from Galeruca laticollis, assembly GCA_963921935.1. Lineage (NCBI taxonomy): Eukaryota > Metazoa > Arthropoda > Insecta > Coleoptera > Chrysomelidae > Galeruca > Galeruca laticollis. Next base: position 7,053,116 of record OY998176.1, on the reverse strand, counting down.
TTTTTCTTTGAATATATCTTATAGTTTCTTGTTGTTCGATCTTGAAGATACCGTATCGAAGTTTCTTTTCTTGATATGTTTCTTCATTTCTTTTAACCATCATGGAGTGTGTTTTCTTTATTTGTTCCTCATATCTCTCAACCTCAACATTTTTCATTTTGCATCATCCAATATTTTTATTATTCCCCTCTCGTAACTTATAATAATAATGGGATCTGGTAAGTTCTACGCCCCTTTTATTTCTAGATCTCAGTGTGTGATCAAACAACGTTGAAAAGGACTACAAGTCAATAATTCTCAAAGAAAACAATGATGTACCTCATTAACATTAAACACCCTCAGCATCAAATCTGACCACTATTTGAATTAACACATGAATTGTATTAATTATTCCAGAAGAGGCAAAGAAAAAAACGTGCACAGCTGGATCAATAGAGGCCAGTTTTTAACTTTGTGGAATATTTTGGAAAAATACTCCATACTTTTTTACGATGGAGGATAAAATTTCGGTTACGTGTTGTTACCATGCAACCCGCTTATTTCCCTCTACGGCTAATATTTTTTATATCAATTTAAATTGATACTGTAGGTCTCCACTCCTCTGGGATTGTCTCTATAATCATGTAGGTGATCGAAGAAGACCAATTTATCAGCAGGATCATTCTTCGAGATTAGATTTCAGCCCTTAGGGTGTTTCATAATTTTATATCCTTTGGTACTCTGTAAACGAAGTTTACGTCATAAAATTTCGATTACTTGCTGGAACATGGGAAAGATCATTTTTTGTATATTGTCAACGATAGAATAATATACCGGGACCAATACAGAAGTTTATCGAATTGAAAAAAAAACAGTGATTTTAATGTTGATAATATAGTATTGATTATTTCTCAATGATAAACATTAAGTTTAAAACTATTTTAATATGTATAGTGCAAATAATAACTAAAATTGGAGTAGTAATGTGAAATTATCCTAATAATGGATAAACATTTAGTTTCTGAAAAAAAATATTCACAAAGTAGTAGAATTAATTCGTAGATACCATGAGAAAATTGCTATGAAATTATTGTAGTGTCTGCAATATGTAAATGTAAGTCTTCAAAATAATATGGTAATTCCATCCAATACCCTCATACAAATATCGCTCCTTCTATTTTGTTTAATAATGATTTTTATGGGGCATAGATACATAATTACTGATATATTATATTTTGATTCAAGTTTGTTCGTTGTTAGGCTTGTGATGGTTACTTAGTAAGGGTCCCTCGTATACTCGACGGTTACCATAAAGGCATATTATTATGGAGGAAACCACTTACCCAGCAACCTGTGTTCGGGAACAGAATAAACAATAACACATTTATAAAATCACTGGGTTCAAGTTTAATACATTTAAAATTACACTACTATAAATATCAAAACGACTTATTCAAAGTATTAATAACAATCATAATATCATCCTGGTTCGTTCACACCCATTATATAGGAAACATAGTTGTAAACTATACATGTCTGTTTATAAAATAACAAAAACAATCTTTCCTTGGTAAATGACATTGACTATGGCCGGCCGATGCTCCTTAAATACTATAATTAATATTAACCTGAATTTAAATATTATTTCTAAGTTAGTGTCCTTTTGTCTTTAATGTCTTTTAAGGGATCACTACAGGCTTTCTTTTTAGCAATTCCTTGTTTTTGCTATAAAACTCTCTAGTCTAGATCATGCTTTTTGGAAACAGTTTCTGGCCAATGGGCAACAAAGCCATCATATCAAACACCTCCACATTCTTCTTTAGCGGAACATTATTTTCTTGAGCACTATTTTTAAATATGTTCATTCTAACTCCTGTTCTAATTGTGAATTATCCAATTTCGTAATCTTGTTTGTAGATTTTATTTAGAAGTAGGGGTAGTATGCATATATTGGACTCCTTAAGGCTTAGAACTTTTAGACCGTTCATTTGTTTGAGGATTACCTGGTGTAATGATGGGTATAAATAAATTATAATTATTAATACAATAATAATCATTGGAATTGGGACAACCGGTATCATAAAAAATGAAATAATATACCCTTAGCTAGTTCGTTACGAAATTATAGTAAACAAAAAATGTTTATAATTTCGTAAAACTAGGTTATCGGAAGTTAAAGCTACTTCAACTGTATTTTAGAAGATTAATTTAAAACAAAAAATTGGGAAATACATGAAATCATGTATGAAATCGCTAATTCAGCGACCCACATATGGAGTTTAGCCGACAGGTAAATGAAAAAGTTGAATGAAGAGGGGAAGGAAAAAGGTTGAGACAGAGCAGACGGTGTTCAGCCGGTGCGGCGATTTGAACACCCCGGGTAGTTTTCGTGAATATTGCTAAAATCACTAGCAACAGTGATTTTTTGTTGTAGTTTGTTCCGCGTATATTTTTCGGGTGTCCACGCTCCACGTCTGAGGAGAAGAGATTCGTCTCCGGTGAGTAATTTGAAAGTTTATTAAACAGACTAACCAATTTTGAGGGGTGTACATGCAGAATCAGGACATATATAGAGATTGACTGAGAGTTGTCATATTGTACAAACTAGTAACCTGTCGGTACATTGCTTCTCGCTATCGACTACATCTAAACTACTAATCAGATTTGTCAGGGTAGTATTTAGGGAAGTATTACAAAATATTGCCGCCGAGAATCATAAAAGGTCATTAACTGATCTACAGATCAAGAGGGCCAGTAAGAGGCGATAGTTTGTAACGACTTCACAAGAAACTGTTTTTTTATTTTATATACATATTTGTTTGTTATTACTAATTGTTTCTATTTGATCAAATGGTCCCAGGCAGTTTAAATCATTTCATGTTATTTTAAACACGTATACAGTGACATTTAGCGGATACATACCTTTTTTTAATAGAGGGAGGAACTAATCCTCAGTAGTTCATTATATTGTGGACAAAATTTCACTGTAACCGTGTGGACTAGTTCCATTAGATTTCGGCCGTATAGGCTAAATAATTTTTTTTTGTTTGGTTATTAATGAGAGCTAATTTATCCCTTCTATATTTTCTTTAATTTTTTTTTGCTTATGTTATTTGTTTGTTAATTATAAAATTCTTATAAAGGAATGTATATATATACATATATATATATATATATAAGATGTACGAATAGTGCGTGACATATGAACAATAAACAACGAATAGATTAGTGGGTATTGCACGCAAATAGAAGAAGGGGCTACTGAAAAGAATGGTAACCGTAGACATGCATGTTTCTAGCTCATTAGCCGTCATCGGTACGGTACAACCAAGAAAAGATGTGAAACATGAGAGCAAAGGTGTAGAATGAAACATGAGTAAATATAACGAATGTTGTGTTTGACTATCCTGCTGAATTTTGTTATATTTACTCATGTTTCATTCAACACCTTTGCTCTCATGTTTCACATCTTTTCTTGGTTGTACCGTACCGATGACGGCTAATGAGCTAGAAACATGCATGTCTACGGTTACCACTCTTTTCAGTAGCCCCTTCTTATATTTGCGTGCAATACCCACTAATCTATTCGTTGCTTATTATATATATACAGGGTTGGGATAAAGTATGGAACCAAGTAAATATCTTTTAAACGAAAAGAACGATATTTATGAAAATTTGCAGGTAAGTGCAATGGAAAAAAATGCATCTGATGTACATTTTTTTGTTAATAATATACTTCCGGTTTGACCGGAAATGCCATCAACTTCTTTAATTTAAATGGGACACCCTATATATTTTTACAGATTTTGAAAGAGCTTGTTATTTTGAATTCATACATACTGAGTTCAGTGTAAAAAAAATTGTAAAAACGAGGAATAGCTCACTGTTAGTTGTACAATAGGTGAACATTTCATTATTTTAGAATAATGAGAAACAAAATTACTTCAAATGTTCAAAATGCTCGCCGTTAACTTGCTGGCAATATGCCGTCCTATTAACAAATTCTTGGGTCACTCTTTCCAAAACTTCTCCACGTATTAGTTCACATTCATCAATAATTCTTTGTCTCAATTCCTGTAAGTTTGTTGGTCGTCTAGCGTAAACACGTGATTTTAGATAACCCCAAAGAAAAACATCTAACGGGCTTAGATCCGGAGAACGAGCAGGCCACTCTATGAATCCTCTACGTCCAATCCATCGATTTGGAAAATTCGCATCCAGAAAATCCCTAACCCGTCTATCATAGTGGGGAGGTGCTCCATCTTGTTGAAACCAAACATTTTGTGGTAATTGCCCATTCTTTTGAAGTGCAGGAATAATTTCGTTATTCAGTAGATCCAAATACTTGCCACCATTCAAGTTTCCGTCGAGAAAAAATGGGCTTCTCATTTGACCAATACCTTGAGTTATGGCGATTAACTGATCCATTTAAACAAAAAGTTGCCTCATCGGAAAAAACTATGTTAGAAGCAAAATTTTCGTCGACATTACAGATGTCCATTAGCCTTTCGCAAAATTCCAGCCGTCGGTCAAAATCATCGTCTGACAATTCTTGAACCAACTGTACCTTATACGGATGATACTTTTCACTTTTTAATATCTTTCCTGCAGAACGTCGACTGATACCATGGTTTAGTGCTAAATTTGAGGTGGAAGTTTGAGGTGATTCTTCTAAATCGATTGCAATATTTTGTTTAACAGTTTCGTTCGCTGCAGTCCGCGGTCTTCCAGGTTTTAGCAAATTTTTCACCATCCCAGTTGTATTAAAACGTTGTAATGTTTTATTTACTGTTGAGCGCGATATAGGATTTCTCTCCGGATGCAAATTATTAAAAATATGACACATTTCTTCATGAGTTCTAACACGATCACCATAATCGATCATCATTAAAATTTCAACACGCCCTTTTTCACTTAATTGGACCATTCTAAATTGTAAAATTTATTTCCGTCAATTAGAATTTGACACTTGGAGAACAAAAGTCGTACTAAACAGTACTCGTTTATTTATTACTATGCATACAAACAACATCAATTAGTTTATCTAAATAGTTTTATCTAATTTTGACATATAAAGTGACATTTTTCAAAACTGACTTCCGTTAGCAAACGTCACATGTTTCGTAACCAGTTACATAATGAAAAATATTATGTAACTGGTGATGAAAAATTTAATTTTATCACCAGTTAATAAAAACAAGAGAGAGAAAAAGAAAGTTTAATGTCATATTATAGAAAAATAACAACAACTAGAACTGAAGAGAACTACTAACAATAAAAACAACTAGAATAATTCACAGTTTATTTTTTGCATTATAAATATTTATGACACATTTCGAATAGTTTGTTAGGTTAACCCCGGCAGAATTAGAAGTTGTTGTAATTTCGTGATGCATAACTGATCTTGAACTTGAGGTGCTTGATTCACCAATAATATCAGTGGCAATCCTTTTCTCATTTTCTATTAATGGTAAAATAATAAAGAAAAGTCTGAAATAATTGTATAAAATAAAAGTATTGTCTTGTGTAATATTGGTTGCATAACTTGTAGGAATCAAAGAGTGCTGTTTTCAAATCAGAAATAAATTAAATTTTCTTTTTGTCAAAAGGACTCACATAAAATAAATTAAACTTTCTTCTTGTCAAAATTAGATAAAATCTTGTATGAAACACGTTATGAAATGCTTTTTTGTGTAACTCGTGCCATTTTTCGGGACCTCGCTCGTCCCGCAAAAATTTCACTCGTTACAAAAAATGATGCATTTCATAACTGGTTACATAAATAGCTATTTTGGTCTAATGCAAAAAACTCAATGAGGTTGATTAAAGTGCTATACTCCTCGTTCTTACAAATTTTTTTACACTAAACTCAATATGTATGAATTCAGAATAACAAGCTCTTTCAAAATCTGTAAAAATATATAGGGTGTCCCATTTAAATTAAAGAAGTTGATGGCATTTCCGGTAAAACCGGAAGTATATTATTAACAATAAAATGTACATCAGATGCATTTTGTTCCATTGCACTTACCTGCAAATTTTCATAAATATCGTTCTTTTCGTTTAAAAGAAATTTACTTGGTTCCATATACTTTATCCCAACGCTGTAATGTATGATAGAGTCATGTTTGTTGACGTCTGCCTAATAATTTGACATTTCACATCAGTGAAAATGAGTTGCGATAGTGAGGATGATTTGACATTGATCGGTCACTATCCTGTTAGATGCAGGAGGTGATATAACTTCTTTAAAGAGACACGATAATTGATAAATTTTTATTCCCGAGGGTCAAAATTTGAAAATTTGGAACGTTATTTCACGACGTAAGTAGGTACTTCTACAGAAAGAAAAAATAAAATGGTTCATTCGACGGGTTAAGAACCCGACTTAATAATTTCAGAGAAGAAATTCTCTAAACCAAGCAACAATAACGGCAGGAAAGTTTATGATAAAAATTGTTATGAACAATATTAGAGTTTTGCTTATGATTTATGATGGTGGTAGAAAAAGTATAGTGTACAATTTGCATGAAATGACCTATTTCCAACTCGTAGGTATATGAAATTTTGTGGTACACGCTACGCTCGTACTGCAAAATTGCATATACCTACTCGTGGGAAATGTATGTCATTTCATGCTCATTCCCAATGCTTTTCGGAGCAAGTTGTTGTTTCTGTGTGTGGTTATAATGAGATATCACCATCAAGATGGAAGATTATCTGCCACTGAATAGTGATACCTTGGAATACTCACTACAATAACTAAAATACATCGCGTCAGAAACATAAACCGGGAATAGAGATGATTAATAATCCGTTGGATAAGGTTTAAGGATAATCGGAAACGGTGGTGGCGGATATAAGATACGCTTACCAGAGTTAATTATGTTCTCTTCTGGTTTCACAATTAACCCTGCTTTAAAATTTAGAATGTTGACACTACTGTTTCTTTAGGGTTAGTATCGATCTTATTGATATACGTACTTTCTCATTAAAATAATCAACTGTCTGGTGTGCGAAATTTTATGTCATATGTCTGAGAACTGATCAAATTGTATTTTAAAATTATTGTAATAAAATTCGTGAAGCTGTTTCATCAACATCTTTATAATATATATATATATATATATATATATATATATATATATATATATATACAGGGTGGGGCACTATGAACGAACTATTCTCTGTCGTCTTAACGGCAAACAAAATTAGAAAACATTAGATGTAGAATTGAGTAGATTACTTAGGACTATAATTTAAAAATATTTTGGAATATACAGGGTGCTCCAAAAAAGCGTGCCGTATCAAAGTTAGGCTCCTTTAAATGGAACACCCTGTATTTTATCACATTTTTGAATTATACTATTAAAAATAATGTAAGTTCATTAGGATTTCCCTATACCTATCTAATTCAATTTCCAGGATAAATCGATTTTACATAATTTGTAGACCCTCCGAAAAAATACAATAACTTGAAAATAAAAACGGATAACCACATTTGCTTCACACCATCTCACTAAAAGCTTTTAACATTCTGTTTCCAATATTTACTGGTATGCTATAATATACAGGGTGATTTTAATATGACAGTATAACACTAACCATTTAATACATAAATTTCTGGCTTAATTTAAATGGAACACCCTGTATCTGTTGGGTCTGTTCAACGTGGGAATTTATTACCTTTCAGTTGGTATTAGGGTTGCCTATATCTAACTCTGATAGTTTTCGAGAAATTTTAAATTTGTTTTTTAATATTCAATTATTTGCTGACATCTAGTTACCTATGACATGATGGTACTCCGATGGAAAGTTTTTAAAAATTTGAAATTTGTTATTTTGACAGTGTGTGCTTTGTTGTATGATTTATTATTGATAAATTACAGGTCTCTTAAAACAGAATTTTATTAAGAGTACACAATCATTAACTTTGCATTAAGATTAGTAAAAAAATTGCAAAAAATTTAAAGAAAGTACTCAAAATCATGCCTATCGTGTTAGATACAAGCTTGAACTCTTTTGAAAAAATTATTGTTTTTTTTTAATATTTCTAGTGTTATTCTTTAAAAAGATCACATTATCCTATTCTTTATGTCCTCTGAAGTGGGTGGCTGTGTACTGTATTTGGTTTTTAATATTATTCACTCATCTGGCATCTAGTTACCTATGAAATGTCATTCAAATAGATATTATTTTAATACCATTCCATCTGTCAAATAAATTTGTATAGTGTGTATTTGTGTATTGTATTTGTATAGTGTTGATGTATTGTTAAGTTTTAATAATTGACATAGTTATTAATCCCTGGTTAAACATGAAAAAGTACTCTAACGAAGAAAGAATAGATATGATCTTAATTATTGGTGAGTGTCAGGAGAACTGTTTTTTAGCAAGTAGATTATACGCTCAAAAGTATCCAAATAGAGATCATCCTAACAGAAATGTTTTTAAAAGACTACTGCACGTATTCAAAACTACTGGAAGCGTGCAATATACAAAAAATTCTAGACGAAAATCTGCAATTACAGACGATTCAGAATTTGAAGTAATGGGTGCGCTTGTTGAGAATCCACATACTAGTCAAAGATGTATTAGTGAGCAAGTAGGTATAAGCGAGAGAAGTGTCGCTAGGATAATTAGAAAATTTACTCCCTACCATATTCAAATGCACCAGCAACTATTTGATAGTGACTTTGAAAATCGTATTGAGTTTTGTTTATGGGTTATGGATAAAGTGGCAGGGTCTGATGATTTTTTTGATTTTGTTCTGTTTACGGATGAAGCTACGTTTCACAAAAACGGTTTAGTAAACAAACATAATTTTCATTACTATAACGACGAAAATCCGCATTACTTCCGAAGTGTTGAGCATCAACATCGTTGGTCATTAAATGTATAGGCAGGAATCGTTGGAACCCACATAATAGGGCCTTCTTTTTTTAATGGAACGCTAACTGGAAGAAAATTTCGTAAATTTTTACGTAACAAACTACCCGAACTTTTAGATAACGTTCCACTAGCTACAAGACAAAAAATGTTGCTGCAGTTAGATGATGCGTCTGTTCATTACAGTGTAATTGTCCGGCGTTACCTAAACAATATTTTTCCACAAAAATGGATTGGGCGAGGGGGTCCTTACCTTTGGCCGGCAAGATCCCCATGCTTGACGCCATTAGACTATTTTCTTTGGGGTTACATAAAAAGTATTGTCTACAATACAGAGCCAACCACTCCTGAGAACATGAAGGATAGGATAAGGAGAGCGTTTCAAACAGTAACACCTGAGATGTTAAAGAAAGTGAACAATAACTTTTTTAAAAGAGTTGAAATTTGTATCCAACAAAATGGGCGTCACTTTGAACACCTTCTTTAAATTTTTTGTAGTTATTTTTTTATAATTTTGAAGCTTATTGTATCTGTATGCCCAATAATAGTGTACTTACCCTTAATAAAATTCTAATTTAAGAAACCTTTAATTTATCAATCATAAATCATACAACAAAGCACTTACTGTCAAAATAATAATAATTGGCTCTGTATTGTAGACAATACTTTTTATGTAACCCCAAAGAAAATAGTCTAATGGCGTCAAGCATGGGGATCTTGCCGGCCAAAGGTAAGGACCCCCTCGCCCAATCCATTTTTGTGGAAAAATATTGTTTAGGTAACGCCGGACAATTACACTGTAATGAACAGACGCATCATCTAACTGCAGCGACATTTTTTGTCTTGTAGCTAGTGGAACGTTATCTAAAAGTTCGGGTAGTTTGTTACGTAAAAATTTACGAAATTTTCTTCCAGTTAGCGTTCCATTAAAAAAAGAAGGCCCTATTATGTGGGTTCCAACGATTCCTGCCTATACATTTAATGACCAACGATGTTGATGCTCAACACTTCGGAAGTAATGCGGATTTTCGTCGTTATAGTAATGAAAATTATGTTTGTTTACTAAACCGTTTTTGTGAAACGTAGCTTCATCCGTAAACAGAACAAAATCAAAAAAATCATCAGACCCTGCCACTTTATCCATAACCCATAAACAAAACTCAATACGATTTTCAAAGTCACTATCAAATAGTTGCTGGTGCATTTGAATATGGTAGGGAGTAAATTTTCTAATTATCCTAGCGACACTTCTCTCGCTTATACCTACTTGCTCACTAATACATCTTTGACTAGTATGTGGATTCTCAACAAGCGCACCCATTACTTCAAATTCTGAATCGTCTGTAATTGCAGATTTTCGTCTAGAATTTTTTGTATATTGCACGCTTCCAGTAGTTTTGAATACGTGCAGTAGTCTTTTAAAAACATTTCTGTTAGGATGATCTCTATTTGGATACTTTTGAGCGTATAATCTACTTGCTAAAAAACAGTTCTCCTGACACTCACCAATAATTAAGATCATATCTATTCTTTCTTCGTTAGAGTACTTTTTCATGTTTAACCAGGGATTAATAACTATGTCAATTATTAAAACTTAACAATACATCAACACTATACAAATACAATACACAAATACACACTATACAAATTTATTTGACAGATGGAATGGTATTAAAATAATATCTATTTGAATGACATTTCATAGGTAACTAGATGCCAGATGAGTGAATAATATTAAAAACCAAATACAGTACACAGCCACCCACTTCAGAGGACATAAAGAATAGGATAATGTGATCTTTTTAAAGAATAACACTAGAAATATTAAAAAAAAACAATAATTTTTTCAAAAGAGTTCAAGCTTGTATCTAACACGATAGGCATGATTTTGAGTACTTTCTTTAAATTTTTTGCAATTTTTTTACTAATCTTAATGCAAAGTTAATGATTGTGTACTCTTAATAAAATTCTGTTTTAAGAGACCTGTAATTTATCAATAATAAATCATACAACAAAGCACACACTGTCAAAATAACAAATTTCAAATTTTTAAAAACTTTCCATCGGAGTACCATCATGTCATAGGTAACTAGATGTCAGCAAATAATTGAATATTAAAAAACAAATTTAAAATTTCTCGAAAACTATCAGAGTTAGATATAGGCAACCCTAATACCAACTGAAAGGTAATAAATTCCCACGTTGAACAGACCCAACAGATACAGGGTGTTCCATTTAAATTAAGCCAGAAATTTATGTATTAAATGGTTAGTGTTATACTGTCATATTAAAAACACCCTGTATATTATAGCATACCAGTAAATATTGAAAACAGAATGTTAAAAGCTTTTAGTGATATGGTGAAAAGCAAATGTGGTTAGCCGTTTTTATTTTCAAGTTATTGTATTTTTTCGGAGGGTCTACGAAACAGCATACTGGTATAATTCCTGAATCCGACTCTGTCGAAGCCATGTATGAAAGTTAAAATTATGGCGGACGCGCAGGGACTTCTAAGAACTGTTTACGATTGTGACTATCTTATCTAGAGATTGTTTTTGTGACAAGTCTTATCTATAAAATTCCAGAGAGCAAATTGTCTTTGTTTAGCCGCAGTCTAGAATTATCTAGTAAAAAAGGCACTAATATATATAAAGGACCGACCATGGAGAGTTAGTTTAGTTTATAATTTGACATCAATATTTCAAATAAGGTTTTTGTGATTTTTCCTGGTTATCAAAGATAAATTTTATTAAGAGTATCAAAATTCATAATAAATGAGGATAAAACAGTACTATAATAAAATTGGGAGTTCGACCCTGACTAGCAAAGGCGAAGCATGTGAAATCTCGATCCCGATTAAATTAAAAAATAAGTGGTTTAGAAATCTGTGGAAATTTAGAAAAGTGGGCAATATCAGACTTAAAGCAGTAGTAGTGATTAAGTAACAAAAAGCAGATAGAAATAGGTGAGTTTAAAACATTTATTGTATATGAGCATACATATTCAAAGTAGAACCATAAACAAGTTGTCTAACAAAAACAGTTGTGATACCATACTAATTACTTGTTAATGGGAAGCTAATACAACAATATCAGTGTGACGATACAGGACCGTAATCTAAGAAATAAATTCACTACAACTGGAATATACAACAATTGAATTAGGAAACAAAACGAATTATACGCTCAAGGAAACGATAGAGCACAGCTAGCACAGACACCGGGACGAGATTTGAATTAAGTAGGATCTTGGTAAATAAGAACTAGGTCTGTGACGCGGTACCTGTCAATTCCAAAATGGAAGAAAATTCAGAGATGGGGAAAATATTGGGAAAACTAGAAGAAATAGAAAATAGAAATGAAAGGATTGAGAAGAAATTAAATAGCATTCAGAGCGAAATGGCGGAAATAAAAAGAGGAAACAACTTCATTAGACTGGAGAATCATGAACTAAAAGAGGCTTTAGGCAGGCATGAAGAGAAAATAGAAAAATTAGAGCGTGAAGCGAGGAGCAAAAACCTTATAATACAGGGAGTAAGAGAAACGGGAAACGAAGATGAGCTGCAACTAACGAGTGTCTTACAAAATGTAATGGAGAAGCTGGAGCTGGAACATGAAAGCGATGAAGTTATTGAAGCTAGAAGAATAGGGAAACAAAATCTTAACCCTAGTAAACCAAGACCGATTTTGCTGGGACTGAAGGAATACAAGAAGAAAGTAGAAATATTAAAACAAACAAACAAATTAAAAAATACACCAATATAAATAAACGAAGACTTTACTAGAGAAATACTAATACAACGGAAAGAACTTAGATCATACATGAAACAAGCAAGGAATGAAGGACATCAAGCGAATCTAAATTATAACAGACTATGGATAAACGGAACGGCTTACTCTTTAAATGAATTAATACAAAACATGCAAGGGAAGGATACAGTAAGACCATCAGGTTCCAAACCCAAAGGAAGAACATTCAGCAGTAGATCAATGACCGAAGAAGAAGAGGATATTGATAAAGAAAGAACTACAAAAATGTTTAAAAATCTTACGGATATAAAAAAAGAAAAAAACTAGCAGCAAAAGTAGCTCAAGAGGATCGAAACATTGTAAAAATCACCACGGCAAATAACAAGGAAAAAAAGTAACTAAAAATATAACAAAAACCAAAGACAACGTTAGGAAAATATCAAAGAGGGTGAAGCGGGTGAAACAAAAAGTGAACTCATTGAAAATTGGAATTTGGAATATCAAAACAATGCTAAAAGTTGGGAAAATGCACAGTATAGCGCAAGAAATGATGAATTATGATTTAGACATTCTGGCGTTACAATAAATCAGATGGAAGGGAAAATAGAAAACAAAAACTTTACGATGTATTACTCAGGGGAGGAAAAACAAGGAAGGAATGGAACAGCAATAATGGTCAGTAAAAAAATACTAAACAAAGTAATTGAGTTTAAGCCAATCGACGGTAAGATTTCATATTTAAAACTTGAGAATAAACAAGCAAATATAAGTATAATTAATGCCTACACCCCAGCGGAAGAAGCAAGCGAAGAGGAGAAAATAAAGTTTTATGAGAAGATAAGTGACGCCTGTGAAGATATCTCTAGAAATGACATTTTTATAATAATAGGAGATAGGAAAAGAAGAAAATAATCGAGAAATAGCTGGAAAAGAAACAATACACGAGATCACAAACGATAACGGCAAAAGACTGTGCAACCTAGCTGCGGAGACAAATACTTTTATAATTAGTACAAAATTTAAGCATAAAAAGGAGCACAAGACAACTTAGTTATTCCCAGGAAAAAAAAGCGGCAACCAAATCTATCATGTTCTGATATCAAAGAAATGGATGAAAATGGTTAAAGACACAAGGTCATACCGAGGAGCAAATGCAGATACAGACCACATTTTACTAATAACGAAGATGAACATGAAAATATCAAGATATAAACCTTCCAAATACAACAAAAAAAAGTGGAACTTAAAAAAGCTGGAAAGAGAGAAGGATGAAAATAATTATGCGGAAACCCTAACAAATAAACTGAGAATTCATCATGAAAAAGGAGATATAGACAGTGAATGGAAGATCATTAAAAATAGCATTATAGACTCTGCAGAGAAAGAAATTGGATTACAACAAAACAAAGCATCCAAAGAATGGTTCGACGAAGAATGTAAGCTGGTAAGCGTAGAGAAAAAACAAGCAAGAAATAAATGGTTGGAAACAGGAAAATACGAAGAGATGGGCAAATACAGAAAGATAAGGCAAAAAGCGGAAAAAACCTACAGAAGAAAAAAATCAAATTGGGTTGCAGAACAAATGCAAAAAATAGAAGTGAACAATAGGGATAATAGAAACTCTTCGAATATGTGAGAAAGCAATCCAGTAGCAGAAACGCAATTGGGACAGTAAAAATAAATAAAAAAGAATGGGAAACATACTTTCGAAATCTATACCAAAACAATCATATTATGGACGAAAATTATAAGGAAGCAGTAACGGAGGTAGAAATCGGTGAACAGCAGTACAGACCCTCTTTCGAGGAATCTATAGATGTTGTGAAACTCAAACCAAACAAGGCGGCAGGACCAGATGATATAAATAACGAACTAATCCAACATGGAGGAGAAGCCTTACTTCAACAAATATATGACCTGATAATGAATATATGGGCAGAAGAACGTATGCCAAACGAGTGGAGTATTGGATATATAGTTCCAATCTTCAAAAAAGGAGACCCAACCAAATGCAAGAATTACAGGAGTATAATGCTGCTTAACACTACATACAAGATATTAACCAATCTAATAAAAATAGAACTAAATAAACAGGCTGAACCCATATTAGGTCAATATCAACAGGGATTTAGAAAAGGAAGATCTACGGTAGACGCCATACACCTACTAACACAGACTATCGAAAAGTGTTATGAACATGACATTGATCTACATGTATTATTCATCGACTTTCAGCAAGCGTTTGACTCTGTCAACAGAGAATGACTAATATCTGATATGAGGAACATAGGAATTTCTGAAAAACTTATAAGACTAGTGAAATGACAATGAAGGATTCTACTGCAAAGGTGATAACCAGAGATGGGAATACAGGAGACATAAACATTGATGTAGGTGTAAGGCAAGGAGATAGTTTGTCTACAACTCTTTTTAACATAACCCTAGATGGAGTGATTAAAGCAATAGACATAAAAGGAATGATTAGTAACAGCTCCACACAAATAATAGGATATGCCGATGACTTAGCTTTAATTACTAGAGACAAAGAAACCCTAGAAAATACATTCAAGATTTTAATAAAAGAGGCAGCAAAGAGAGGGCTGGTAGTTAACCAAGAGAAGATAAAATATATGCAAATTTCGAGGAAGATAGACAACACAGCCACTATAAATATGGGAGGTTACACTTTTCAAAGAGCAAGTCAATTCAGATACCTGGGAATAGTAATTGGTGAGAAGAACAACAGAAGTGCGGAGATAAACGCAAGAATAATAGCAGGGAACAAAGTGTATTGGAAGTATCAGAAACTGCTAAGGGACAAAAGCATCAGTAAAAAAACCAAAATTAAAATTTATAAAGCTGCAACACGACCAGTAATAACGTATGCCGGTGAAAATATGAGCTTAACTGATAAAGATGAAGAAAATCTCAGAGTGCTAAAGAGGAAAATCATGCGGAGGATAATAGGACTAAAACATATCCCGAATGAAGGGTATAGAAGGCTATATAACTACGAAATAAGTCAGTACATGAATGGTAAAGATATAGTCAAACATATAAAAGCGCAGCGTCTAAGATGGTACGGGCACCTTCGAAGAAGGAATAAGGACGATACAATAAGGAAAATCACTGATTGGAAGCCTGCCAACCCCAGGCCCAGGGGACGTCGCAAACTTAGATGGGAAGATCAGGTGATTGATGACCTAAAGAAAATGGGAGTCAGTGACTGGGGAAGAAAAATAGAGGACAGAAAGGAGTGGAAAGAAATTACAAAGATGGCGAACTCACACCGCATGCTGTAGCAAGCAGTAAATATCACACGGATTGATCCACCGTACAAAAGGGATCAAAAGAGCTCAAAAAGAGCGGCCTATACTCCGACACAGGAGTGCTGGCCTATATATATAATAAAATTGGACAGCGAAGTATTGAAATTACGTCGAACCTTTTATATAGGATTTGTGAGGGTATAAACGTTCCTTGTATAAAGACTTAGCGACAAACAAACAGAACAGAGCCATGGTCAAAAAGGTAATAAGACTATTGCTAACTATCTCAATCGATTTATTCCAGTGTGTTAAAAATGTGTACATACACGGTATTGTAAATATATATATTATAAAGGTTGATGCGCGTCAAAAAGTTTTTATTTTTAAATCCAATTCCAGAAATAATAAATAAAACGAAAATAACCGACAAAAGAGTTTAATAATTAAATGTTATCAAACGCATTCGCTAACAGTTGAAACTTATCTGTCTTTACCGTTTCATATAAAAAAAGTATTTCAGCATTCCTCTGTTGTGATTAAACGCCATGAATCACACGACGCAGTATATCATAGTTGTACATATTCCTTTATTAGAAATATTTATATATAAGGTGTCCCTCAATGTTGACCATGTTACATACTGTTTAGAGATCGGACATTTTCAATGAATCACACCTTCTATAACAGTTTTACGACTTGTTTTTTAACATTGATATTACGAAAATGGCGTCTTTACCCGACCGAAATAGTTTCAATGATCGGGCTATATAATGTAGAGAAAATCAACCAGAGGAAAGTCAGGATTAGATTGAAAGGATTACACCGCCTAACTATTATTTATATTGTGTTATTTAGAACTTCTTTTATGTCTTCGCAGTAATCAAATTAATCCAAAAAAGGGCGGAGATTCTACGAAATTAATAAACTTGAATGGGTTTGGAGAGAAGTTACGAAGACAATTAGTATCTAGAAAGGATCTACTCTTCTTAGTCGAATGAAATTTAATTTGACAAATTGAACTAGCGCTGGTGTGAAACTTTTTCCTATTTGCAAAGTCCTCTTATTATTCTGAACGGTATAACACAAATTTCATTATATTTGCTGGAACTAAAATCAGTTTAGTTTCTGCGAATCTTCGTCTCTAATTTGTCATGACAGATGAGAACGACATGAGGACGAGGTTTCATTTTGTTACGATATTATCAAAGTTCGAACTTTATAAAGTACATTAAATTGTTCAAAATTTTTCTCACTCTATCATTGACCAAACTAGCATGAATGAATGTCAGTTAACGGAAGGGTTGAGTTCATATTTTCTATTTTTTGTTCATTCATATATTTCCATATCTTACCCTTCTCCAATACTATATAGAGGGGGTCCCGCATAAGAACCGACACAGAGCAGAGGCATGTAGGGAGCCCGAAATATGACGATTTGGGGCAATTTTGCTCTATACCAAGTTGCATCTCTAATGAGTTTATAGGGCCTCAAAGTAGAGCCCAAAATTAGGAAAAAAATTAATTTCTACGCAACCATTTAACTTAAAAATACTAAATTTGGTACACTGTATGCGACTGTTGAGGGCATTAAGTAATGCTAAATAAAATGCGATCGAATCATTCTGCGGAGTTAATTAGGGGTGATCTAACCTTAAAATTTCGAAGAAGTTTTTATCTGTCAGTTGATGTGAAAAATTTTATTTTCATACCATGGATAATTTGATTCTAAAACTTTTTTACTTTTGTAATTTTGCATAAAACTTTGTCATTTTCAAGGAAACGTCGAATAACCGTACATGTTTTCAACAATGTTATTTAAAAAGTTACAAAAACTCAAGAGTTTGCTACGAATTTATACATCAAATTTGACAATTTGCAATTCAGCTCTTGTAGTGAGTAAATTGTTATATTTTTTTAACTGAGTAGAAAATTCTCATTTAGCAAACAAGTGGATATGCTATTAGTGGTTCGTCACAGAGAAACATTCTCTAATGTTGAAAGACGAGCTCGAGAAACAGGAAAATTTCATACTGTTAATCGACAACGGACTGTTCAAATGAGTGTGCGAGATGAAGAACTTATTTTGAACACCATTGACGATCAATGTTCAATGCTCAAGCAAATAAATTGTGTAAGCATATTACATAACAAGTGTGGAAAGTGGAAACTATTGAACGCATTCAGTGAAAGCAAGAAATAAAAAAGGGTATATTAATCCGTAGTTACTATAACGTAACATACTTTGAAAATGAATTAATAAAGTTTAACGGATACACATACATTACAGCTAGTTTACAGAAAATGTATTAGAATAGTTTTTTAATTATATTAAAACTAATGAAAGTTTTACACCATAAAGATTTAATGAAACATTACGTTACATCAACAGAAATCCAATCGGATTAAAGAAAAATCTATCGTTTACTTACGGTTACTTTTTCTCACGCAAGAGTGGCTGTTTCGAGTGTCTCAACCATTCCATAACGTACACTTCAAAATCCTTATCTGTAAAACATTCAAAGGTGTTCTGAACGACAACTAATAAAACAATTACTTTAGATCAAATTGTGACCTTGGAGACCTTTGATCGATCATCATAAACTACATCAAACTTGATTTTCAGCCAATTGACTGGGACCCATTTTCCATAAGATACATGCGGGGTTCTTCAAAGGAATAATAACATATTTTATTTCGAGAAGTGACTTTTCATGATTTACCTTCTATTACATGCCTCACTCCATTTGGCAGGTAAATTCAGATGTGCTATGAAAATCCATACTTCTTTTCTGTATAAAATAATATACTATTCTCATCTTGTTATTTTCATCCTGGAACAAATTGTATATTAATATCGTGGAATTGTAACTTAATGAAAACTAAGCATTATTAATACACTGTATACAAAAAAAACTACTTATGAAGAAGAGATATGAACACATTATCAAGTTAAATGTGTTTATAATTAATGGTATCCAACTGAGTATCCAATAGCTGTGTTTCTACAATAATAAATAATTGAATGCTGTTTGTTGACTGGAGCATTCAGTATCATAAGTTACATATTCTTCAACTAGATTAATATAGGTACCATTGTAAGGGACACTTACAGCTTATTTATTGTATTCTGTTAATTTTCAAATTGAAATGAGCTTTTTAACAGAAATTTCTGTTTTTAACAGTCTGTAATTGTTCACAAGAATTGTTAGTAATAATGTTAAAATTTTCTAAACCTGCAAAACGATATTGATGGCTAAGACGACTACTACAAAAACTAGAACTAGAGATACTTGATTCAATATTTTTTGTCCTGTTTAATACAATGTTTGCATCAGACTATCTGAAATAGTTAATCTCCTTTCATTACATAATTACCAACTATTTGTTTTTTATTTTATTTGTGTAAGTAGCTTCTGAAACATCTTGAACATTGAAAATATTTTCTTCTAGATTCAAATATCTGCCAACATATGAGCATATTTTATTATTAATAATATTATCTACCCTATTGCAATCTTAAGTTTTTTTGTAGGGTATAATGCATATCTAGGATTTGAAATATTGTGAATCGTTTTTAAAATATACTTACTAACTAAAATATTTTAAAAATTGAAAAACCCTTATTTTGTAACCTCTATTATATAATGTTAGTGTACAATTCCGGCACCTGGAATATCAATGTATAATAGCTGATTAAAGTATTGAATGATTATTAAGTTTTAATAATTATGATTTTGGTATAGGTACTTACCGATAACAATTGTTGTTCGTCCATTATAACAAGAATTATAACTAAGTATAGAAACTGTAGCTAAGTAGGAACAAACGAAAACGTCTTTATTCTATCCTACTTGCAAAATATGTGCTTCCTGCAAATAAAATATAAAACATAACTGAAAACCATCCGCCATTTCATGCTTGTCATTTGTTTCCACAGATAACTACTTTATGTTTCGTTCATCAGTTCCGCTTCTGTTTTCTTCTTTTTTATGTTACTGTGATGTTTAATATGAGATATTTTTGAAAGTTTTATGAATTAACATCGTACAGACGTAATAGTAGGATGTTACTAAAAATTATTTCGAAAGTTGTAAAAGTAACTGCAACCTGTGATCATCTTAGAAACATGGTAATTTGTAATATTACAGTAACGGTGTGTATGTGACATTAGTGAGAAGTATATAGGCGAGCGGGAAGCACGCCCTTACAGTGACCACGGAAGTACTAATCGCTAAGACCACTTTTACTTTATGTTTTCGGGGTCGCTGAATACGAATACGAAATTATTTTTAAGATAAAATTGGAGGAACATGAAAAAAAACGGCAATTTCGGGTAAAATTGAGACAATTGAATTTGGCGTTTTTCTGTGTTCATCTCGCAATATCTTCCACATTTATAAATGTATCATTATGAAAATTTTTATGACTATTGCGTATCTAAAGATCTAAACAACAAGCCTACTCCGAAAATTCTGCGACAATTAATACTTGAACAGTAAATTTACAATTGTTTACTTTTACGTGTTCCGAGTTTTGTCGTACAAATGCAAAAGTTGTGTTACGAAGTTTTGAATTTCTAAAAACTAATTATCCAGTATTAAAATGCAATACCTGAAGAAGTTTTTGGGAAAGTTTCAGATCTAAATATTGAAAAGAAAAAAAGATATGCTATTTCAAAGTCGAGCGTAGCGTGCGGCTGCACGGCGCGCTATAGCACGAGCAGCGACTACCCGAGTCGGAACTTTACGTGCGTCCGAAATACGCTTTTAATATATCAATTAAAATAAAAACCATTAAAATATCTTAAAAATCTTCATTTATTTCATCTGTATTTACAATTACTTCTTTATTTACACATGTATCATTACAATCACAAACATCACAGCATTTCAAATTAGATTGTCTACAAGGGCAAACGTCAGTTTCGCAAGCATTTTTGCCAGTGCACGATCAAAAGTACTGTTGTAGTATTTCCATAGCAGTGGGTCCATCGTAATAATCGAAACTCAATCTACCTGTTTCTACCACCCAGCCAAACTTTGTCACATCTTTGGAAATGATTAGAGGTTCGATTGCTTGTTTCCACTCATTGATTTGCCAAAGAGCTCTTAAAATGTGTTTATGCATCGCGGGTTCAGATGGAAGAAGTACTTTTCGATAGTTAAATGATATCTTAATGAATTTATATCGTTACGTGTACCTTTTGACTTTTTCTTTGGGTCGTACAAATAAGATCTGAATGTACTGACGACTTCTTGAGCAACATGTATGTCTAAGTCGGTTATTGTCGCTAAATTAGTCAATTCTTCGTCTGACATAAGTCGTAATGCTGCATTCACCTTGATCTTGCCTATGTAAAATAACGATGAATTAGTATCACAGCATGTTAGAGCGTGTGCAGCTAACAACGACGAACAGATATTTTTTCCTAATTTTTGTGCTAAACTATGAATAGGTATATACCTTCTGAAATCAGTGAGTACGGATATTTTTCCCGTGAAAAACCATAGCTGAGGTCTATTTTCGAAACTTGCAAAATGAAATAGTAGTAATAAAAAAACGTCTGTATCGGGAGATTCTACAATTGTTAACTGGTTTTCACTCATTCTGCGTTGAATACGTTGTACATGAAATACTAAGCGAGTATCAGCATCTATGTGCTATAGCGCGCCGTGCAGACGCACGCTACGCTCGCTTTGAAATAGCATATCTTTTTTTTTCAATATTTAGATCTGAAACTTTCCCAAAAACTTCTTTAGGTATTGCATTATAATACTGGATAATTAGTTTTTAGAAATTCGAAACTTCGTAACACAACTTTTGCATTTGTACGACAAAACTCGGAACACGTAAAAGTAAACAATTGTAAATTTTCTGTTCAAGTATTAATTGTCGCAGAATTTTCGGAGTAGGCTTGCTGTTTAGACCTTTAGATACGCAATAGTCATAAAAAATTTCATAATGATACATTTATAAATGTGGAAGATATAGGGAGATGAACACAGAAAAACGCCAAATTCAATTGTCTCAATTTTACCCGAAATTGCTGTTTTTTTTTCATGTTCCCCCAATTTTATCGTAAAAATAATTTCATATTCGTATTTAGCGACCCCAAAAACATAAAGTAAAAGTGGTCTTAGCGATTAGTACTGTGTGGTCACCTACTGCTATTTCTAAGCGACTTTCTGGGGGTGTCCCGCTCGCCTAATACAAATTAACATCGTATTGTTACGAAACAGCACACTGGTATAGTCCCTAAAACCGACCCAGTCTAAGCCAGGTATAATAGTTAAAATTATGGCGGATACGCAGTTAAAAAAACTGTTTACGATTGAGACTATCTTATCTAGAACTGGTTATTGTGACCAGAGTTATCTAGAAAAGGCCAGAAAAATTATTTGTGTGTATAAGCCGCAGCCCGGAATTCTCTAGTACAAAAGGCACTAGTATATAAGGGGACTGATCAGTAAGAGTTAGTTAGTTGATAATTTGACATCGTGAGATAAACAAATAAATTAGTGAACTGTTTATATAAATTAGTCTAAGTGAATATACTGTATATATAAATTAAGTGTTAGTGATTAGTGAGTTAGTGTTTAAATAAAACAGTAAGTAGCCATACCGAGTGTTTGAAATTGATCCCACCCGTTTATTGTTTAAATAAATAACAAAAACATTACAGTATGAATGTTTCCTATAGGAAGTTACTTTAAAGAAGTTCATAGGATGTGTATGTAACTGCGAATTCAAGTATCACTGTGTACACCAAAAATATGTTTTATTTACATGACATGGATGTTAATAGAGTTGGTAATAAAATTAAGACATCTAGGAGATATCTTATTAACGTTTTAAATAAACATCACAAAAAGTCTCTAAAAACAACATCACAAAAAAGACTTGTTTTATGTTTCTTGTTTAGTGGGCTGCTATTTCCTTAATTTCCTTCAAAGTACAGTTCCTGGTACCCTAATTGATATTTAATTCGTAATTCTCCTTTTCATCTAACTTTCCACAATTTCCATTAATTTCTAGGGCTGTGAATCCCGCAACAAAGTGAATTGATAATTAGACTACTAAATTTTTCCGAATCAGTTTTTCGTCTAACAATATTATTGGTAGATTCAAAGTAGAAAAGTTAAATGCTAAGTCTTTTAATAAAGTGTAATTACCGCACAAAAGTTTCGAAAAACTACCCTCTGCGCTACTCATTGCCACACTGAACACGCGCCTGTAACGTTTTTCATCTCAATTCGTTGCCGACGAGGAGCTTTCGGTTTCCAGCTGAAAATTCAACGTCAGTTTAATGACGCCAACGGTCTGAGCAGGGGGGTGGCGATGGACGAAGATAACCGCGTGGTCATAACTATTCATGACAGTGTTAGTGTATTGCTAATGCGGGATAACTGATGGGGATAAACGAGATAGTAGAAACGTTGGAAATGATCATTTTATTTTATCATTGTGAATTATCGGGATTTTTGAGTGATATATTTTATATAGAACTCACGAAGATTTTGGTAACCATTTATTATTCTTTTAGATGAGTTTCGCTATTTCCTTTGGTTATACAGTTAAATTTACTATGCCGTATTCAGGGAGATACAAATTAAAAAATATGCAATTAATAACCATGCAGTACATGGAGAAAGTTCGATAAATATTTTATTAAAAGTGTCATTTGAATAACCAAATATACATAAGGTTTATAATTTTATTTTATTCACGATTACATGTACAGGGTTTTTCATTATATATCTCACTTATTATTTGATGGAGATAACAATGTTTCAAATAAGAGTTAAAGGGTTATTAATTTAGTTTTTAAAATTCAACAAAAATATTATACAGGATGTCCCAGAAAAGAGGGTCAGAGCCAAAGTGTTCTTTCTTGAATGAGACACCCTATATATTTTTATATTTTTAAACTGTTCACTTCAATCCGAATTCATCAATATATAGTTGTTACCTCAACAGTTCAGACAATATATTCATTTAAAAATCGTTTTCTGTGGGATGAAAACCAACTATAAACAACGGGCAATGAAAGCATTGTCATATTTGACAAGTAGTTATTTACACCATGATAAAACAGTGTATTTAATAGTTTGGAAAATGCGGTATACAGATGATGAAAAGATAGAAATATTTTCTCTATTTGTAAAAAATAATAACAAATTAGATGCAAGGAGAGAATTTATGGAATTATATCCAAATCGGCATGCGCCTAGCAAAAATACGTTCAACAGAATATACCAGCATGTAATGACAACTAAGAACTTTTCTAGGAAAAAACGAACGTGTGTAAATAATGAGGAGGATGATTTAGATACACTTCTGCATTTTGAAGGTGAAAAAATATATATTTCTTTGGATTTTATGGTAGTTGAATAAGAAGGAATAATTTTTGCGCTACTACTTTTTTGCAAAAAACTCTGAAGACTCGTTAGTAACCAGCTCCAATATATTACAAAATCATCGTATGAACATTTTTAGGACTCTGAAAAGACACAATTATAAACCATATAAGATACTTCCCGTGCAGGCTCTTACTGAATTGCACAAACGGAAACGGTTAATATTTTGTCAGGAAATGCTTCGTCGCTTGAATGAAACTCCAAATATCCTTCAGAAAATCTGTTGGACAGATGAATCCAGTTTTTCTACAGCTGGCGTGTTTAATAGAAAAAATAGACGTTCATGGGAAAATAAAAATCATAGACAGCGGAAAGTGCGACAAATAAAGAAATCTGGACGGAAATCAATTAAAGTTTGGTGTGGAATATTCCAGAATAAAGTGGTTGTGCCAATATTTTTCAATTATAAGTTAACAGGAAGAACTTATCTAACTGCATAATACCCAAAATAAGTGAAATACTAGAAAATGAATTTACAGCTGACCAATTAAATACTATGATCTGGCACCAAGATGGGGCATCACCCCATAATGTATTAGAGGTGAGAGAACATCTCAACAATCAGTTTCCAGAGTGGATCGGAAATAATGGGACAATTCTATGGCCGCCTAATAGCCCCGACCTAACTCCCTTAGATTCTTTTTTGTGGGGGATGCTGAAAGATATAGTTAACTTTGGCGAAAATAACAATCTTGCGATAATTCAGGAAAAGATTCAAGGCGAAATTAATAACTTATATAATCATGCTGATATTATTTCTAAATGTTTAGAGAATTTACGCCGAAGATACCAACTTTGAACAATATTTATAGTTTCATTTGGGCTTACTTAGTTTGAGATTACTTTATTTTGTAAACAAATTTACTGAATTCCAATCGATAGATTACTACATCTTACTGTGTCGTATATATTTTCTGAACTGTTAAGGTTAGACTATAACAATTATATATTATTGAATTCGGACTGAAGTGAACAGTTTAAAAATATAAAAATGTATAGGGTATCCCATTTAAGAAAGAACACTTTGGCTCTGACCCTCTTTTTTGGGACATTCTGTATAATATTTTTGTTGGATTTTAAAAACTACTTTAATAACCATTCAACTCTTATTTGAGACATTTTTAATTGTAACAAATAATAAGTGAGATATGGAAGGGTCCATATATAATGAAAAACTCTGTACCACCATATCTTATATGCTTAAAAATCTAGTAATTGTTTTGTAGGCTAATTACCGGTGACCAAAAACAACGATTTATCCAACAGATCATATTCTCGCCATACCGTTATGGTTATTTTAATGAAAAAATGTTTCTCCTAAAGACCGAACCAAACGGGAAACTTCTTTACTATGAGTTTTTCGATAAAAAGCTATTCTTCATAAAAGTTTGTGCATCCCCTGAAACTAAAAATGCACTAACAAAATGTGGTGAAAGACGCGTAATATACGAGGTGCAATCGGAAATTTGATTATGAGTCAAGAGTAAAGTAAATATCAAAAAAATTTATTTGGAAAAGTTATTCATCATTAAACAGTACATCAAGATTTAAAGTCATGGCCATCTAGAAGAAATTTTGATTTTTACAAATTTTTTTAAAAGGGTGGTTATAAGAGAAAATATTTGCTTTAAAAGATAATTAAACGACATCTTGTATACAACAGTTTATTTTAAAGAACTTGTAATTTACAAATTGCCCAATTATTGTGCTAATTATGGTAAACTGTTGTATACAAGATGTCGTTTAATTATCTTTTACATCAAATCTTTTCTCTATTAGCCACCATTTTAATAATTAAAATTTCTCCTAAATGGAAATGACTTCAAATCTTGATGTATTTTTTAATGATGAACAACTTTTTCAAATACATTTTTTTGACATTTACTGAAATAAGGCCACTTTACTCTTGACCCAAAATCAAAATTTCGAATGCACCTCGTATATTACGCGTCTTTCGCCACATTTTGTTGGTGCATTTTTAGTTTTAGGGGATGCACAAACTTTTATGAAGAATAACTTTTCATCGAAAACCCCATAATAAAGAACTTTCCCATTTGGTGCGGACTTTGGGGATGACGCTGTATATGTAGTTTTTCAGATATTCCTATCCATATCGCGCATACTGAGTGTCCATTACTTTTTAGGCTTATTTCAGAATGAAATAGGGCTATTGTAGATAGTAGCATGACGCGACTTCGGAAAAATTTCAATGCAGTTTTTCGTTTGTTCTAACGGAATTTGTAAGCACGATAGAGGGCTATTTTTGAACGGATCGAAACCAAACTCGCTACAAAAATCGGTTAGGCCAAAATCTTGGACGAGTTCGTTAATGAGCGAAATCGGCCCAGTAAAAACAAAATGGCGGCCTGTCAAAGTTGAAAAAAATCGTATTTCCTTTGTTTTTCATTTGACGCAAAAAATTTACTAAGCTTTTTCATAGACCTTAACACGTTCTACAACTTTTGTATTTAACATTTTTCTCTAAATCGTACATTAAAACAATTATTTGAGAAAATTCACAAATTATAACGGAATTTGTAAGCACGATAGAGGGCGTATTTTTTGACGGATCGAAACCAAACTCGCTACAAAATCGGTTAGGCAAAAATCTGGGACGAGTTCGTTAATGAGCCAAATCGGCTCAGTAAAAACAAAATGTCGGCCTGTCAAAGTTGAAAAAAAATCGTATTTCCTTTGTTTTTCATTTGACGCAAAAAAGTTACTAAGCTTTTTCATAGACCTTAACACGTTCTACAACTTTTGTATTAAACATTTTTCTCTAAATCGTACATTAAAACATTTATTTGAGAAAATTTACCAGAATTTTTTTTTATTTTTTTGTTTTTGATTTGATGCCAGAATGTTACTATGGTTTTTTGTACAACTCAAAACATTCTATTACTTTTGTATCTAACTTTTTATTTTCGGTTTTATGCAAACATGTTACTGAAATAAGCCTGTCCAATTGGTCCTGTGCCATTGGGATTTTTTTTTAAGTAATGACATGATCTTTTAATATTTGTGAAGAATGGAAATATTTCAAAATGTGATATATTTAGCAACAAAAGATTGTTTTTAATGGATTTTATATTTCCTTTAACCAATTGTAGTTTTATCACTTATATTTTATCGGGTAAATTTGGGTTGTTTAATGAGAAACTGTATCCTAGCAATTTGACGAGAATAACTGTCAACTATTAAAAACACGACACCGAAGGTGGAGTGTTTTTAGGTTGACAGTTATTCGAGTCAAATTGCTAAATGAAACAGTTTAGAATTTGAACAACACAAATTTACCCAATATCAATACAAACCTCGAGTGTAATTCGGCAGGACAATTTAATGAATGAGAAATTTGGAAACATATCTTGCAATATTACATTCAATTTCTCGATGGAAGTATCTGGCTCAAATGCGTATCTTTTTGCATCGCAAAACGTAGAAAACTGTCGCCAGATTGACGATTGCATCGCAACTGTATTAGTAGGCATACAGGTATTAACAATTTGACTAATTTCGGCGTTCGTAGACACACCGAATCGACTTATTGTTAGTTCTTGAAAATTCAATAAGTTGTTGACCAACATGCCAAACTATTTATTCTGGTAACCAACACCGCGATAATTGATGAACAAATGAATAAGTGAAAAAAAGTGTATTTGTCGCTGTAAAAGTTAGAGCTAACTTTTGCCGCTGTCAAAGTGACAATTGCACTGTGGCGTATGCGATTTTTTATACATGAGTTAAATTGTCGGCTTTAAAAAGATCATATACAGTTGATCTGGTGAATCTTTTCTCATGCGCCATTAATATCTAATAACATAACCGACATATTTTTATGATCTTATCTTTAAATATTGTGGTTTGAATAATAATCTAATACTCTTGGAAATAGGCTGAAAAAGATTATATTGTTGTTCTAGTGGCCTTTTTGAATTACACAAAGTTCTGAAACCCATGATTCATAACTTATAGCCATCTCAAAGCTCTGTATTGCATAATACAACTTTTGTCATTTTCTAATAGGGTAATTGAGGGAGAGATATGCCATCTTTTAAAAAAATTAACAACTTTTTTTTGAAACACTTTTTAATTAGGAAATTAGTTGAATGAGAAATATTACATGATTACCTACCAAATAGACATTACAAAGTAACTAAATGTATTACCAAAAAAGAACCAAAAATAATATAAAAGAATGTGTCATGATTGTTCTCTCCTCCAACATGTAGGTGAGATTTACCAATAAGTTGAGTCATTGGCAAATCTATTATTTCTTATACATTAATATTTTCTTCCGCACATCTGACCAGGGCCGTTCCTAAAGTGGTGAGCGCCTGCGTGCAGGATTTTTTGTGCGCTCTTAATGTTATCATTTCAAGATCAAGATACTTACATCCTACATCGTTAACATTTTTTTATGATTTGTTTTATACAATGAATACAAAAAAAACGATAGAATTAACTGTCTCGACCCTTACTTCGTGGAATCTACTCATATTTAATCAAAAATATTGAACCTTCAAATGTTAAACGTCAAACAAAAATGACATTACAGTTTTAAATGCAATCAAGAAGAAATTAGAAGATAATAACCTAACTAATACAAAATCTGATAAGGGGAACACAACTGTCATATTGACAACTGAAAATTATAATTCAAAAATATATAATATAATGATTTAGATCAACAATTAAAATAATATTTCTGAAAAACAATGTAAACAGTATAACAAAATCAAAAGATAAAAAAACTACCTAACCAAATTTCTTGAATACATAAACATAAACAAACGAATGACAAAGACATATATCGATGTCACTTTAAATTGTCGGTTCATTCGTGCCAGATGAGCGCTCACCGAGCGCTACTTTCGGAGCGATCTTTATCTGGTGTGGATGAACGCGACCAATGCAACGTCCCGTGCCTCGCATGCACGTATTGATCTTGGAATCTTGGCCACAGAATCTAGCGATGTAAAAGTTCTTAGAGCAGACCCAAGAAAAAAGTTTTCTAATAATGTAAGGGATATTGTTATTAATTCAAATTATCTTTTAAGTGGTTACGAAAAGAAGTCCATCATAAATAAGAATCTTAATTATCCACAATTATATTGAACCATTAAATTACATAAAATAACGAAACCAATTAGACCTATAGTTTCTTATGTTAATACTCCTAATAATATATTGGCAAAGAAGCTTAACAATATACTTAATAGTTACGGATATGCATCTAAATACTCAATTAGAAATTCAATAGAACGAATCAAAAAATTAAAAGCATTCAACTTACAAAATAACTCTAAGCTTATTTCATTTGACGTTACTAATATGTTCACTAAAATTCCTCCTAGAGAATGTTTAATACTTGTGAGAAAATTACTAGAAGATAAAAATAATAATATCAGATATACTTAATTTATTTGATGTATGTATTAATAAGAATTATTTCACTTTTGACAATAACACATATATTCAAAATGAAGGTTTACCAATGGGAAGCCCTATAACACCTATTTTGGCAAACATTCTTATGGACAGTTTAGAAAGAAAAATCTTTGAAAGAAATATTTTGGTATAGATATGAAGATGACATATTAGCTTGTTTTATAGGTAGTGAACGACAATTAGATATATTTTTCAACCACATTAATAATTTACACCCAAAAATTAAATCTACATTAGAAGTTGAAGAAAATAACTCAATCAAGTTTCTTGATTTGAAAATTCTAAGAGTTAATAATGTACTTGATTATTCAATTTACCGAAAACCAACACATACGGATGTGAGAATTCCATATACTTCCAGTCACCCCATGTCACATAAACTAGCGGCATAGAATTCAATGATACATACTCGTAGAGCATTTTCAGTTCCTATGAACAAATGTAATTTTGATAAAGAGAATAATACAATTAGACAAATAGCAACATCCAACGGTTATCCATTACATATGATAAATGAGCTAATTAATAAAAAAAGAGGAAAAAGTGGCATTACAACTAATATTTCCTAAACAAACTGAAGAAATAAAAACTTATGAAACCATCACATATGCAGGAAATATTTCTAATAATAGTTCAAAGATAATATCTTTTACAACGAATACAACAATTTCTTTTAAAACAGAAAGTAACGTAAGTACACAATTGTTAAATGTAAAAACAAAAATACCACCATTAAAGAAATCAGGTATATATAAGCTCAAATGTCCAGAATGTAATGCTGTCTATTTGGGTCAGACCCTTAGAAATTTTGAAATCCGATACAGTGAACACTTACGAGCATACAGATTGAAACAACCAGTACGCAAAACATCTACTTGACACCTAACACAGAACTTGAAGTACTACATATTTGTGATAAGAAACAAGAACTGGATTTCCACGAAGACTTGGAAATTAGAAGACACTTAAGAAACCCACAATATGAAGTCGTCAATGAAGAGATAAATCTAGGGAGTTCTCCACTATTAAACTGTCTTCTTAGGTGATAATTGTAAAGATCAGCAGATATAGTTTTCCTGGTTTTCTATATCATTGCACAGTTATACTGATCGTAATTGGAAAAATGATATCCAAGATATCGCCATAGGGCTAATAATATCTAAGCTTCAATATTTGTAATATCACATCTTCTTCTTTTTTCTATTAACATATATTAAGTCAATGACAAGATATGTCACTTCTTGGTCTAGCCAAAAATAACTACTAAACATCAGGTAGGCATCAAAAGAAATGTAACTTCTGTCATTCTGACGATGATATTTAGTTATCGAAACAATTGTCATTTTTTTTTGAATTTCCAGCATTTTTCATTATATTGTGGAATTAGCTAGAAACAGTGAGTTTCATTTAAAACACTAATAAAAATTGTCGTTTCAGTCTGTCAGTCGCTAAAATTCGTGTAATTTTCAACGATTATTTGAGCATTACGAATGCGCGCAGTTTCAAAAAACCATTGAGCAATAAACCATCTTATTCCTCTGATAGAGGTCCAGTCGACTTTTTCCTTTTTCTCAGTTCAGAACTCAAATTATCACTCCTGGGCACTGGGCACTCGTTTCCAGACATAAAAATGAATTAATTATACATATTTAATGCGTTTTGACCGGTTCCCGGTAATTTTTTTTTATTTAATGATACACAATTCATATGTTATTTGTAAGTATATAATTAATATTCACATTTTTTATTTGTTTATGTATGTTAGTTCATGTTTGTGATCAGATTTCACACAAAAATTTACGTATCCACTAACTGTTCAGGTAATATATCGAACTAACGTATAAAAATTCATTCAACTGTCACTGATATTTTTGCATTTCGTCTTTGATTCTAGACACCGACTCACTTTATTGGATTTCAGACTTTCATCCACGCGTTAATACTTTTGAAGTTTAACTGTTCTCCATTATGATATTATTCAAGGTCTCTTTCAAAAAGCTAAATAGTTGATGAGAATTGTTGAATTTGGATGGAATAAAAAGTTTTTACCAAATAGCTGTGAACATAGATATTTATTTACCTTCGAATTAGTGCTGAATCGAATTATATTTGATGAATAAAATCATAGTTGTTCAAATAACATGAGACACACATTTTAATATTTGATAATATAGAAGCTACAAATACTTTATACTTCGTCAATTATAATTTTATAGTATATGATTTACATTTTCTGTATAATATAATCAAAATCCCAAACACGAACTTTCACCTCTCAGCATTTTTTGCTATATTTCTTACACCCTCAGCTTTTTTATTTCAATTTTAAGCGTGAGTGAATTGCACTCTTGTTCAAGATTATTAATTAGGAAGCCCTTTCATTAGATGGAAATTAAATGCTTTTACTACATTGGAGCCTCGATTGTGATTGAAATTTCTTGTAAAATTCACAGACGGCTTCATTTAAAGAGAAGTATGAAAAAAACTAAAACTTTCTTGAGTGTCCTACACTACAATACCAGCAGAATCCACTCTAAACTATCTTGTCTCGAACGATAAGTTTTCAACGCGAAAGTAGTTCGAACGTGGTCTCGACAGTTGAGATAATACCAATTTCAACACCGCGTAATATGTAGCTAGTCGTAAATTAGGCCACAACTTCCCAACAACATCTGCACATAAAATACGTAAAATCTATTTCGTTAAGAACTTTTTTAGATCGAAAACTGATGTAATTAATCAAGAGAACACGAAATTGGGATGTACAAAAAAAATGGTAATTGTGTTCGTTCATAACCCTATAGTATGTTCATTGAATAGAGGAGGAAAAAATAGAGATGTATTATACCGATACTGAACTGCGCGATCTTAGCACATCTTATGTGGAATTATTGACCAATTATACCATCTAAAAGATCTGAAAAGTATCATATGCATGCAGATTTGCCTAAATAATTAGTTATGAAAATAACTGTTTTTTTAATCATAAAGAAGCAATGAATTTGAAAGTACCAAAAAAACTTGTAAATATTAGACGATGATCGAATGTCAATAAACGTCAAAACAAACTGGGGAATTTTACCAGTTGATTTGACAACGTCTTTAAGTTTTGCCAACCCGTTACCTATGAATTGCCCTGGCTGTTGAGGATAAATTGTATTCACGGTTGGTAAATTAATCTTTATTCTGATAAACAGGAAAATAACTAAAAATGACATCATCGTCTTTTTATCGTAAATAAATTATATAAACTGTTAAGTAAAATTAGGAAATCCACAATATTATGCTTAGGCTTCCCATTGATAGATGGCGCTACAGTTTGTATATCTGTCATGTATGTCATAGCTTGTCACTGTCACTCAGTAGCAGGTTGTTGTTATGTCTGCATATAATTATGGTTAATTCGATTAATAAAGTAATATGTAAACTAATAATAAGCCTTTAATAATCCACATCAATCATAAACAACGGCTATAGGATTTTTTTTAAACTGCGATAACTACGCATTTTGGTAGTTTTGAGTTTACCAGGATGTCTTTCGGTTCATAGAATACAGGTCAGACCTATTCAAAGATTTATTAATGAGGTTACGAAAGTGTCATATTTTTTTTTGTTTATCTTGACGACCTTGATTATATTTAGCGAAGACGAAGAAATGCATTTACGTCATATAGAGGAATTGTTTGAGATGTTAAACACTTTTGGCGCGAATATCAAACCATCTAAATGCATTGTCGGAGTCGATAAGCTAGTTTTTCTTGAATACACTATTTCTTTAGATGGAATTGCACCTTCTGAAGAAAAAGTCAAAGATATTATCAATTTTTCAAAATCCAATACATTAAGGAAATTACAAAGGTTTATCGTAATCATCAATTTTTACCATAAATTCAAGTATACGTAATTTTGCAGAAACATTAAGTCCTTTACATGATTTTTCAGCATATTTGAATAATAATACGAAGAAATTTTTTGATTCATGGCCGGAAGCTTGTGAAAAGGAGCTCCGTCAAGCTGCCCCCCCCCCGGTTAGATTTTTGTCACCAAAATGCTAGCACACATAAAGGGCACCTAGCACAACCTAGCACAACAATTTTTATAGCTAGCACACCAACAGCTCACAATAAAAATGCTTTTGAATTCGGGTGGGGCCAGGTTAACGCTAGCCCCCCCGGTTGGAATTTTTACGCCAAAATGCTAGCACAGATAAAGGACACCTAGCACAACCTAGCATACCCTTTTTTATGGCTAGCACACCAACAGCTCGCAATAAAAATGCTTTGGAATTCGGATAGGGCCAGGTTAACGCTAGCCCCCTCAGGTTAAAATTTTTTCGCCAAAATGCTAGCACAAAGAAAAGACACCTAGCACAAAATTTTTAATAGCTAGTACATCAACAATGCTTTTGAATTCAGGGGGTGGGGGGCGTCTGCAAAATAATACACGAATGAATGAAAATGTTGGATGTATTTGCCCCTAAACATCATTTACCTATAAAAAATGGCTCCTAAAAAGATGTTGCC
Organism: Galeruca laticollis; assembly: GCA_963921935.1. NCBI lineage: Eukaryota > Metazoa > Arthropoda > Insecta > Coleoptera > Chrysomelidae > Galeruca > Galeruca laticollis. The sequence goes on along the minus strand of OY998176.1, from coordinate 7,018,839 downwards.
AGATTGTGCGTTATATCTATATTTTCCCATCTAGCAGGATATTTTATTAATTAATAATTAACTATTATTTAATTATTATTTATCTATTTATTTTCAATTAATGTTAAAAAACGAAAAAATACAAAAAACCTTCACTGTTTTTTTTTTTTGTGTTTGAGCATCGACATCTAGGTCATTGTGCTCGTCGATATATCATTGGGGTAATTTATATTTTATAAAATAAATTTGTGGACTTTAGATAAGTTATCACCTGGTTAAGCTCGTCATTTTGGTTTCTAAGAATGTTTTCGATCTGGGGTATTTTGAGGAATTGTCTGTGAAAATTGAAGGCTGCACAAGTTAATATATGTTGGGTTGTCAGTGGGATGCCGCACTTCTCACATCTGGGTTTGCTCTTTCCAAGGAGGAGGTGTAAATGGGTTAGGTTTGTGTGGCCTATCCTTAATCGGCTGAGGACGACTTGTTCACGCCAAGTAAGAGTTTTGGGGTAGAACCATTTTTGTACGCTCGGTTTAATGTGTCTTAATTGTCCGTCATATGTATTCCATCTGTTCTGCCATGCTTCGTAAATTTTATTCCTTATATCCGTTTTCATATCCAGGAAGGTGTTAGATATGCCTTTGTCAACTGTTCCGCTTGTGGCTTTTTTTGCTACTAGATCAGCTTCAGTATTACCGGTAATATCGGTATGCCCAGGTATCCACATTATTGAAATAGTCCTTTGCATACTGTATAGATGGGTTGATAATTCTTGAATGCGTACAACCCATTCATTTGCAGAAAAACGATTTTTTGTCGAGAGAGTGGCAGTTAAGGAATCCGTACAAACTAAACATTTTTCAAAGCTGCTCTGACTGAAGTACAACAACGCTTGCCATATTGCATACAACTCGGCATTAAGTATACTAGACTCTTGGTTTAGGGTCCAAAAGAAGGAATCTACACCGATTACGATTGCCGCCCCTGTTCCATTATCTGATTTGGAACCATCTGTGTAGATGACTAAATGTTCGTTGTATAGATTCATTTGTTCTAAAAATAGCGTTCGGTAGATCGATGGAGCAGTATCTTCTTTTTTGTATTTACTGAGAGATATGTTTATTTGTGGTAGTTTTCTTAGCCATGGAGGAGTGTCATACGTATAGGTCATTTTTTCTATTTGTAAGTTTATCCTGTACTCTTCAGATGTGTCTGAAAAACGAATACTGGATGGTTTAGTTGAACTACGTCTTAGTGTGTGTGGACTGGGAAGGTTTGTGAAAATCTTGTTATTTAAATGGTTGGGTAACGTTTGTATTTTCACGCCATATGTTATCAGTTGCATATCTCTCCTTAAGTTTAGGGGTAAGGACGAAGCATCGCATAAGATTGCTTCTATAGGGCTTGTTCTAAATGCACCGATTGCATGTCTTACTGCGAGATTTTGGATTTTATTTAGCTGGTTCAAGTGTGAACGTCTTGCAGAACCATAAACAATACAGCCAAAGTCAATTTTGGATTGCACTGAAGTTTGATAGATGCGTAATAAAATTTCTCTGTCGGACCCCCATCGGATACTCGACAAACATTTGATAATGTTAATAACTCTTCGGCATCTGTTGATCAGATATTCAATGTGCGGTCTCCAGTTTAATTTTTGGTCAAGTATCATACCTAATAATTTTGTTTTATGTTTTATCTCGATATTCTGACTTTGCAGCTTTAGTTGTGGTTCGGCGTGGTCGGATCTTAATCTGCAGAAATGGATGGCGTGGGACTTCGAAGGTGAAAATTTAAAACCGCTGGCTCTAGCAGTTTCTTCTAGGCTGTTTATTTGTCCTTGTAATGAATTCTCAATTTCGGGAATTGAATGACTGTAAGAATAAATGGTTAGATCGTCGACATATAAAGCTGCTTTGGTGTTTTCTCCGATGTTACAAACAAGACAGTTAATTGCAATGGCAAAAAGAGTTACGCTAAGAACTGAGCCTTGTGGTATTCCGTTTTCTAAGGCTCGTGTTGATGAAAATTCATTGTCAATTCTTACACAAAAGAATCTTTCCGAGAGAAAATCATTTAGAATATTAGGTAACGCTCCACGGAGGCCCCATGTGTGTATTTGTTTCATTATTGCATATCTCCAAGTCATGTCATACGCTTTTTGCAAGTCGAACATGACTGCGACGAGGTGTTGTCTTTTAGAAAAGGCATTTTGAATGTCAGTCTCTAATGCGACTAGGGCATCTAGAGAGGAGTGATTCCGTCGACAGCCCACTTGGAGGTTTGATAGAAGGCCGCGTGATTCTAGCACAAAGGTTAGTCTGTTGTTCACCATTTTTTCAAATATTTTTCCGATACACGATATTAGTGAAATTGGTCTATAGTTTGTAGGATTTGTCATTGAATCTCGATTTTTTAAGATCGGGATAATGATAGCCGTTTTCCAATTACTAGGGTAGGTATTCGCTGACCATATTTTGTTGAAGAGAGTTAAGAGTTTCTCTTTCTCGTTTCTAGGTAAATGAGTTATCATTCCATACATAACTGAGTCCAGTCCCGGTGCACTATCTTTGCAGGTATTAAGGGTGTTGGCCAGTTCGTCGAAAATGAAAGGGACGTTGTACGGAAGGTCTGCGTCATCGGTATTAAAATCCAGGTTGTGAGATTCTTCAGTAGTTTTTGTTCTTTGGAAGTCGGGGCAATAATTTTCCGAGCTGCTAATTGATTCAAAGTGGTCAGCGAAAACTTCAGCTATATCGTGGGGATCGGTTAAAAATATGTTGTTATTTTCTATTGTATGGGGGGTGGTAGATTGATATTTGCCTGATATTGTTTTGATTTTTCTCCATATCTCGGATACCTCGGAGTCAGTTGTTAAGGTTGATACATATTCTTCCCATGTCCTTCTTTTGCTTTCTTTAATTAAACGTCGGGCGACTGATCTTAGTTTTATGAATTGTACTAAATTGTAGTTTGTAGGCGATTTTCGGAATCTGTTGAGTGCATTTTTCCTTGCTGATATTGCTTCCCTAATTTCATTATTCCACCACGGTACCATTTTAGATAATATTTTACTTTTAGATTTGGGGATAGTTGCATCGGTAGCCACTAGAATATATTTGGTCACTGCCTCTACCATTTCGTTAATGGAGTTACTCGAATCAGGGTTTGGAAGAGACACTATATTTGAGTAGTCAGTCCAATTGGCTTTTCCGGTAAGCCACCTATCTGTAGAAAGTTTAACCTTTGTTGGGATATTAGTGGTAACAGAGATTGGGAAGTGATCACTGGAATGGAGATCTTCTAATGGGTTCCAGTGAAACTGATGGGTTATATTTGGGGAGCATAGGGTTAGGTTCACAACAGCTCACAATAAAAATGCTTTTGAATTCGGGTGGGGTCAGGTTAACGCTAGCCCCCCCGGTTGGAATTTTTACGCCAAAATGCTAGCACAGATAAAGGACACCTAGCACAACCTAGCATACCCTTTTTTATGGCTAGCACACCAACAGCTCGCAATAAAAATGCTTTGGAATTCGGATAGGGCCAGGTTAACGCTAGCCCCCTCAGGTTAAAATTTTTTCGCCAAAATGCTAGCACAAAGAAAAGACACCTAGCACAAAATTTTTAATAGCTAGTACATCAACAATGCTTTTGAATTCAGGGGGTGGGGGGCGTCTGCAAAATAATACACGAATGAATGAAAATGTTGGATGTATTTGCCCCTAAACATCATTTACCTATAAAAAATGGCTCCTAAAAAGATGTTGCCAGATTGTGCGTTATATCTATATTTTCCCATCTAGCAGGATATTTTATTAATTAATAATTAACTATTATTTAATTATTATTTATCTATTTATTTTCAATTAATGTTAAAAAACGAAAAAATACAAAAAACCTTCACTGTTAAAAATAATTTTGTTAAAATCATAGTAACTTTAATAAAACAAAATAATTAAATTCAACCATTTAGTCACGGAATCAGAAACAATCCGTGCACCAAAAAGTTGCAAATTACGTGACACTATAAAAAAGGCAACGACAAACATTTGCGTACAGACCTGTTGAATAAATAAATAGCCAAAAAAGCGAAGCCGTGTTGGATATGTCCTTTGGACAAAGTTGTGCAATCTGGGAAGGGGTGGCTGAGATCCCTAAAAATGTTCCAATATATTAGGAATACATGTTTTGGACTGATCGTGGTTCACTGTAGTCCTTATTTAAAAGAAACACTCAAACTTTATATTTAAATTTGCCAGAATATTTATTGCCGAAGTTGATGTTTAATTAACCATTGTAATGATAACATAAATTTTGCATTTCACTATCAGATTTTTTATAAATTCCCAAGTTAACTTAGAACGTGCAGCTTTTAATTCTTAGAGCCGGTTAATCAGAGCTTCAAATATTTCTGTGGCATATCATAAGACACCAACACTAATATGTATTTTTCAAAGTTTTTAGTATGTAACTGGCAATGTATGTTTGTTCGGTTGCAATCTTGCAACTCTGTTTTGAAGCAGATATCTTCAACCGATTGATTTGAAATTCTGTATATACGTCTAGTTTGCATGCCAATCCATGATTAGGTATGTGACGTCATTCTAAATTCAACATGGCGGATCACCAAAGTTGACGGACTAAAGAAAGTTGACTAAATATTATGCTTTCTTACAATATGGGTATTAAATGGAAGGCAGCAAAATTGATGACAGGTATTTTTATTTTTCTAAGAACTAGGTATAATCTATAATCCATCTGAAGTTCGCATCGGACTTTTTGAAAGGGTCGTTAAACCAAGTCTATCGTTAAAATTTGAATCATTTTTATAATGCCGTTTTTATAGGTCTTAAGAGTAAATAAAATTCTTGTAGGTACATCCAAACTGGCCGAATCAGATGTTTGGGTTAAGGAAGGGTTTCCCCGAAGGGCTGATGGTTGTAATAATATGTATTCTTTCTAATAATATTACAAGTAACATGGACTATATAAGTAAAACTAATGATCTTACTATTTTCATGAGTGTAATTCGATAGAATATTTCTCGATTAGACGACATAAAACTGTATTAATGCGAAATTTATATTATTTAAACAACATTACATGGTATTTAATCACCCTTTTTGGTTCATTTTCAATCACTTATTTTTGGATTAAACTTGAGGAATCGTTTTCAAACCGTGACATTTTTAGGATATTTTAAATTAAAATTATGATAATAACAACAATTGTTACTTAGACGTTACTTAGATACGGACTTAAAAGGGAAATTATCGGCAATGCCGGAGAGTTATCTCCGAAAAAATCCTGCTTCATTTGGAATTTTTACCATATGAGTGGAATATTCCGAAAATTTTTCGTAACTACAGTAAGAAACAATTAAATTAGCCGTTTTACATATATATTCAACCTATTCATTTATCCATTTATTTATTCATCGAGTAAGTATAGCGATATTTCACTGACCTCCTTCCCACTCCCCAGAATTAAAAGTGTAGTTGCTGTGCTAGCTATAAAAAATGGTGTGCTAGATTGTGATAGGTGTCCTTCGTTTGTGGTAGCAATAAGGCGAAAATATTCCGACCGGAGGTAGGCTAGCGTTAACCTGGCCCCACCCGAATTCCAAAGCATTTTTATTGTAAGCTGTTGGTGAGCTAGCTATAAAAAATGGTGTGCTAGGTGTCCTTTATCTGTGCTAGCATTTTGGCGACAAAATTCCAATCGGGGGGGGCTAGCGTTAACCTGGCCCCACCCGAATTCAAAAGCATTTTCACTGTGAGCAGTTGGTGTGCTAGCTATAAAAATTGTTGTGCTAGGTTGTAGTAGGTGCCCTTTATGTGTGCTAGCATTTTGGTAGAAAAAATCTAACCGGGGGGGGGGGCAGCTTGACGGACCTGTGAAAAGGTTTCAGTGGATCGAAAAAACTTTAATTGAAGCGTCTTTATTGTCACATTCTATTGAAGCAGCAAAATTAAGTTTAACTACTGATGCTTCTAACACTAGGTCAGAAATTTATAATTTTGAGTTCCCTAAAGGGAGATTCTTAAATAGTCACATAATGGGATCGTTAAAAACTTTGGGAAATTGTAGTTATATTTTAACAGTTATGGATCGTTATACGAGATGGGTGGAAGCACTTCAATTAAAGAATATTACAACAGATGATATTATTAAAGTTTGATTGAATCAGTATATTCCTAGCCCTGCTACTGCACACTTATTTTTCGAGACACAAACTGCACATTGGGCTCTCAAAAACCCAATAAATAAAATGGAGTTTTTTCAAGTTGGTAGCATTTTTAAACGGTTTTATTTAGCTCACCCCGTTTGTTTTATTATTTATTCTTGGGTCAAATTTAGTCATTCAAATTTCACCCTCTTCCTGTCAACCGATTAATCTGAAATTCTGTATACAATTTGGATTTTGATGACAATACAATTATGTTTATTCATTATCATTATAAATTCAAGATGGCCGCCGCTACAAAATGGCGGATAATTTATGTTTTATTAATCCCATCAATATGGGTATCAAATCAAAGGGCTCAACAAGCAGAATACAATATACTATAAAAAATTAAAATCCAAGATAACGGCCTCTACAAAATGGCGGATAACGTAGGTTTTATCAATCCCATCAGCATGGGTATCAAATGAAAGGTCTCAACAAGTAGAATACAATTTACTATGCAAAATTGAAATCTAAGATGGCCGCCGCTACCAAAGAGTTGGACTGCAATAAACTAACGGGCAAGAAACCTTGCAATAATGAAGCACTAAATGAATTAAACAGAATGCGAAATAAAAACTAAAAACCAAAAAATAAAAATAGGTAAAAAAACTTTTTAAGTTAAACGGTTTTATGTTAAACATATATTGCAATGTTTAAGATAAATGTACTAAAAACCAAAAAATAATAAAATAGATACAGTCGTGGGAATTATAAACATATGCATAGACTAGACTAAAATAAAACCGTGGGGCACGTCAATTGTCGGTTGAACAACTGCCTAATTATAGTGTAACATTACAAAACAAAAATTTTAATCAACGATTGTAGACAATTGACGTGCCCCACGGTTTTATTTTAGTCTAGTCTATGCGTATGTTTGTAATTCCCACGACTGTATCTATTTTATTGTTTTTTGGTTTTTAGTACATTTATCTTAAACATTGCAATGTATGTTTAACATAAAACCGTTTAACTTAAAAAGTTTTTTTACCTATTTTTTTAATGTTTTTACACATGGAATGGTTAAAGTGGTTATTTTGGAGAGCATATAACATATGAAAAAGTAGTCCAAACAAAAGTTTTTATTTTAAAAATGTCAAATTATAAAAAAGAAAAAAAAAGTTGCAACAAAATGCATGATTTTTTAGTAATTCACAAAAAATAACAAACACTAGAATTTTCAAATTCTAAGTATACAAAACGTTTTAAATGTCATTCTTTCTTATTATGCAATTGAAAAAATTGTAATTGCTTAAGACTGACGTAGTCAGTCTGATAAATTAGGCAGATAAATCAGTATCACAGCTCCTACATACCATTGCCCTGTGTTCATTGCAAAACTTTTCGTCGCAAATTTTCGTCATTTGGTGGAGGATCTGGCCCAGGCTCATTCAAGATTTCCATTATCTTTTGACGCAGTGATCTTCTAAGCGTTGGCAACCGTAGTCGTTCTCTAAGAAACGGTATTACCAAGGACATTCCCAGCTCTTTTAGGAAATTCCTGCGTGTCCGATTTTTTTTCTGCCCATTCTCCCTTAGCAAGGGTAAGCAAAATCATCGAATTGATACCACTTCCATCGAGCATACCATAAAACACTCGCATAGGCCATCTATTTGTTTTTCGAGCTGTGATATATGAATGGCACAACTGATCGAAGGTGTCTGTACCACCTTTGGTTGCGTTGTATGTCTCAATTATAGTTGGTTTATTTGTACCGTGATCAATGGAATCGTCATGGTGTAAGGTGGAAATTAGAAGCACGTTTTTATTTTGCCTAGGTGTGAAGGAAACTAGAGTCTTGTTATTATCGAAAGCGAATAACGATGACCCTACTTTTTTTGCCAAGAAACTAGGTGGAATTTCTCTTTTGTTTTTCCGCAATTTCATATCCATTTCCATGATCTGGACTACTCCCAAGATTATCTACAATCTCCTGCAGTTCCTCATCTTTTAGCGGACGATTATTCTTCCGTTCAGTTCTCGGTATCTTTCTACAAAATAAGATTTCTAATAGAAAATATATAACTTAATCCTGCACACTAGGCTCTCTGTAACCCAGGAGCAGCTAAAATCATATTTTATAACCTAACTATAAGCGATAAAATGTTTTACGTCTTGCCTCACTCGTATATAATTGTTAACTGAATTTACATGGCACTGGCCCAAACTAGCGTCTAGTGAGTTGTAGGGTCACGGATGATCCTAACCAATGGACATTAACAAGAATAACCTTGTCGACGATTGAAGCAGCGTTGCCAAATCGAAATCATTATCTGATGGAAGATTATTTTAAGGGGACTGAAAATAATTTTTACAATAATAAAAAAGTTATGAGCAATTTTAAAACTTTTCTCGATTCTCTAATTTATTCATTTTATACTTTTTCAAATATCTCCGAATATTTTTAATTTGTAAAAATTTGGCTATTCTGAGGTATTTTAAGTTTTAGTATACTGGCATTGGCAACAATGGTATCGGACTTTTAAATAATTTTTGAAACGAAATTGACTGTCTCGACCCTTACTTCGTAGAATATGCTCATATTAGTGTTTTTAAATGAAACTCACGGTCTCTAGTTAATTCCACAATATAATACAAGTTATTGAAAATTCTAAAAAAAGACAATTGTTTCGATAAATCAATATGATATTGATTTATCGAAGCAATTGTCAATTTTTTAGAATTTTCAATAACTTGTATTATATTGTGGAATTAACTAGAGACCGTGAGTTTCATTTAAAAACACTAATTTTTGAAACGTTTTGCGGAATGTAGATTAGAAATGTTTATCATTGTGCAAGATTATATGTAAATTTTATTTACGTTCCTTGATCATTGTGTACTATTTTATTTAGTTTTTGTTGCAAAACTATTTTCTCTATGGATTATGAATTCTGAATGCAGGGAGTGCAAGAAATCGCTACCTCTCCAATTATAAATCTTTAGACAATTCAAAAAAAATTGTGACATTTCCCCATACAGAGATGGGAGTTTAACTTAAAAAATTATAAATAGTGATAAATTGACTAAAAATGTATTAGGAAATCTCTTGCAGCTGACTAAACAAATGTAAAGGTTCGATTACACCCCAGAAAAAAATATCTACGCCGCTTATTGGAACTTTTCTGCAGAGTGCAATTTAATCGTATTTTAGTTCTGTGTTAGGTGTCAATGAATGATTGGTGTCAAGTAGATGTTTTGCGTAGTGGGATTTATCTGGTTGTTTTGATCTGTATGCTCGTAAGTGCACACTGTATCGTATTTCAAAATTCCTAAGGGTCTGACCCAAATAGACAGCATTACATTCTGGACAATTGAGTTTATATATACCTGACTTCTTTAATATTTTTCCTGGTTTTCTATATCATTGCACAGTTATACTGATATCCAGGATATCACCATAGGGCTAATAATATCTAAGCTTCAATATTTGTAATATCACATCTTCTTCTTTTTTCTATAAACATATATCAAGCCAATCACAAGTTAGGTTACTTCTTGGTCTAGCCAAAAATAACTACTAAACATCAGGTAGGCATAAAATGAAATGTAACTTCTGTCATTCTGACGATGATATTGATTTATCGAAACAATTGTCAATTTTTTAGAATTTTCAATAACTTTTATTATATTGTGGAATTAACTAGAGACCGTGAGTTTCATTTAAAAACACTAAATTATAATGTATAAGATAATCCAATAACATTGGTAGTTCTTTTGCCCTGTTAAATATTCATATTTCCTTATGACAACGATATAGGTGAAAATAAAACAGTATTTTTCTCGTTTCAACTTTAATCAAAGTAAGAATTAGAATTTTCTTAACCATTCCATTTTTTTTAAATCTCAGTTAATCTGCACAATTCACTAAGTCATAACGACATTGCTGTTAAACGATTTTTTGTTGTTACTATATCAACAATTATTGTTAATATTGCTATAATGGCAAATGGATCGATACAATGAGAAAATAGAAAAGTTTAATTATTTTGGCTCTCCTACTAAACGATTTATATTTTAATTTGAAATATGAAATACCTATATTAGTTTAAGTTTTTTGATAACTTAAACATAAATGAGTAAATTAACATTCCAAAAAAGTTCGTTTAACCGTTAAACAGTACTTTTATTCAAATTTAACAGATTTTCTTAAGATGGGATAATAACTGGAAAACAGTTTTCTCTCACCTTTTCTTTTATCTCCGTGTAGCAATGTCGTTATGATTTAGTAAATGCGGCCGAAATATTAAATAATATCAGTTAATTGCCTAGGAACAACCAATTACGATGCGTTTTAATTGAAATAATTTAATATTCTTGTCAAAAGAAAGCAGCTATTATTTTTAAACTTTCGCGCCAACGGATCCTAACCTCGGTATTTTTTAATTGGTCAGGATCATCTGTGACTTGCAGCTCGCTAGACGCTAGTCTGGCCCAAGGTCACAATCGAAACACTGCGCACAAGGTAGAATATAAAGTGCGCGTGGGTCTTCTCGACCCCAGTGTGCAGTATCAGGGCTAGATTTGGGGTACCTTTTTCAATTACACATGATCAAGGAAGACAGTTCGAATCACATATTTTTAAAATATTTAGTAACAAAAAGTGTTAGAACCACTGAGGCTAACAGTGTTATAGGAATATTTCATCGTACTCTTAACGGCAATTATGGCTAGGAATAATAAAACTTGGAAGCTCCGTAAACTACATTATTTAAACTAGGCGATTCAAACACAGCCATTTTATGTGGAAAACTCCTAACCGAATTTCACGTGTCAACGATACTGCTGAAACTATTGGTACTTCCAGATAAATACTGAAAAACTGTCCAATTTTCACTGACAATTATTCACAAAAATATGCTATTAATAATTTCATTGTATATTAAGTCTTTTCGCACTTTTTTGTCAACGATACTGCTGAAACTATTGGTACTTCCAGATAAATACTAAAAAACTGTCCAATTTTCATTGACAATTATTCACAAAAATATGCTATTAATGATTTCATTGTATATTAAGTCTTTTCGCACTTTTTTGTCAACTCGTTGTCACAAGATTGATAATCTGGTACGAGGCTATATATTTTCATGCCCATAATTTTGAATTAATTAAAAGTAAAATAATTGAATTCTCTTTTGACAACAGTCAAGCAATTCCTCCTAGTCAGCAAGCATTTAAAAATAAAATACCTCTACAACAAATTTTCTGAAAGCAAATTATACTTTTGTTCCGGAAACGCTTTAAAATATGAAAATCACGAACTTTCTGACAATTTGTGTTCTAGTGGAAAGCATTCCTTTCTTCTTAAAAAAGGTTTAGATCACAATTGAGTTATTCATTAAATAGAAGTCGTACAATACAATCCCCAACGACTCTGAACGTAGCAAACATTTTCAACGAGAAGTTGAAAAAATGGAGTGAATTTAAATAGGATTTTATCCCACCAGTCTATATCAAATAAGCTTCATAACCCAAAGAGATAGTCTGAAATGGTAAATTTCATCTAAAATAAAGATGGTAACTACAATATATAGATTAAACATTAACAAATAGATGGCAATAGATAGAGATGAATTCAGAAAGAAAACAAAATATATATAGAATATTTAAACACCACATTATCAAACGAAGCAAAGAGAGAATAGAGAAATTAGAAATAGAGTAATTGGTGATGAGCACTCGATAGTAACAGAAAAAATTATTTTGTTAAACATGGAACTAAACACTTGGGTCATAGTAAACCATTGTTACGGTATTAAAATTCACTAAATCATTTTCTTATAATTAATTGAAATTCAAAATTCAAATATTAAAATTCACTAAATAATTTTCTTAAATCTAACTTAATTGGATTTATATTACAAATAATTGTAAAATTAATGTATATTGGGTTGCTTACTTTTAGGATATTTATTTGCAAATCGCTCTATGGCGCGATTAGCTGGACAAACCTGATGGTTAAATTTTATAGTCAGTTCTGTACTTAACTTTCCGGCTATCAATATCAGTATCATTTAGGGTTTTAACTGGATGCTGAATAGCACGATAGAGGATTTTAATTTTCTAAAATGAGCGGATGTGTTTGAGAGTCGGTGGGCATGTCTCTTTATCTTGGATAATTGCTGAGAAGTGTTTTCTGTGGGAGTTTGGCAGTGAATATGGGTGAGTTCGTCTCTGTAGTATTTCGTCTACATTGTTTATTGAGTTCTGAAATTATAATGAATTTCTAAAGTGGCAATTTTGGTAATTTTTGAATCAAGAAAATTGATTGAGCTATTTTCTTCAATTTCTAATGTAAATTCAATTTTCGGGATGTGGTTGAAAAATACATCTAATTGTCGTTCACTACCCATAAAACAAGCTAATATGTCATCTACATATCTATACCAAAATAAAATATTTTTCGAAATATTACTTTCAAAGATCTTTCTTTCTAAAAATTCAAAGAGTTAATAATGTACTTGATTATTCAATTTACCGAAAACCAACACAGACTGATGTGACAATTCCATTCAATTCTAACCACCCTGTGTCACACAGACTAGCAGCACATAATTCAATGATACATAGAGCTTTTTCAGTTCCTATGAACAAATGTAATTTTGATAGAGAGATTAATACAATTAGACAAATAGCAACATCTAACGGTTATCCATTAGATATGATAAATAAGCTTATTAGTAAAAAAGAGGAGAAAGTGGCATTACAACTAATATATCCTAAACAAGCTGATGAAATTAAAACTTATAAAACCATCACATATGCAGGAAATATTTCTAATAATATTTCAAAGATAATATCTTCAGCAACGAATACAACAATTTCTTTTAAAACAGAAAGTAACGTTAGTACAAAATTGTTAAATATATATATAAACTCAAATGTCCAGAATCTAATGCTGTCTATTTGGGTCAGACCCTTACGAATTTTGAAATACGATACAGTGAGCACTTACGAGCATACAGATTAAAACAACCAGATAAATCCCACTACGCAAAACATCTACTTGACACAAATCATTCATTGACACCTAACACAGAACTAGAAGTGCTGCATATTTGTGAAAAGAAACAAGAACTGGATTTCCTTGAAGAACTGGAAATTAGAAGACATTTAAGAAACCCACAATATGAAGTTGTCAATGAACAGTTAAATCTAGGGAATTCTCCTCTAATAAACTGTCTTCTTAAGTGATAATTGTAAAGATCAGCAGATATAGTTTTCCTGGTTTTCTATATCATTGCACAGTTATACTGATCTTAATTGGTAAAATGATATCCAGGATATCACCATAGGGCTAATAATATCTAAGCTTCAATATTTGTAATATCACATCTTCTTCTTTTCTCTATAAACATATATTAAGCCAATCACAAGTTAGGTTACTTCTTGGTCTAGCCAAAAATAACTACTAAACATCAGGTAGGCATAAAATGAAATGTAACTTCTGTCATTCTGACGATGATATTGATTTATCGAAACAATTGTCAATTTTTTAGAATTTTCAATAACTTGTATTATATTGTGGAATTAACTAGAGACCGTGAGTTTCATTTAAAAACACTATTATGAGCATATTCCACGAAGTAAGGGTCGAGACAGTCAATTTCATTTATTGTAATTATTTTGTCGTTTCTGACTGGGTACAGGTTGGCTCTCTCCATAAAGTTAATAATAATAAATAAATAAAAAAAATAATAGAATAATGATAGAGTAAATAAATGGATATGTAAATGCATAGCTGAAACGTAATAAATGTTATAGTTTACTTTCTTAAAAGTCATTAATTGATTTGTGTTCATTAGAAATTTATATTGCTACGGCCCTTGGTATGTAGCACCATGATGGTTAACATTTAATATGTCAAAAGTGTGAACAATATACTACAAACAATTATTACCGCACGTCGTGTTGGGCATACGTTCTCAAACTGTTTTCTCTTTCTCTATTGTGTACAAAATTGTTCCATTTTCCCTCCATTGTCAAGTGCCACATTTTGAAAGAATTACATATATGCTAAATCGAAAACAGATTCGTTCTTCATATACAGGATTGGTCATAAATCGGAATGATCATTTACTGGGGTTTCTTAAATGGAGCACCCTGTATTTTACTATCGTAATGAAATGGTATAGTATGGCACTTTATTATTTCTCAAGCATTCCCTATATTCAATTGCCCTAATTTGTGAGTTATTGATGATAGTTTCAGCCAAACATTATTTGAAACAAATATTAGGTGAAATTTTATTAATTTGACGGTGGAAATATTCAACCAAAAATAATTTTCAAGAAAAAAAAAACACAAATTAATCTAGTCTGACGCATAAGTGATTAATATTCGGTGAATTACCAAAATACATGAGTACTTAAGATTGTTGGTTTACAAAACATTACTAAAATCACACATTATTCTAGTTGGTTATGACTGGTTTAAAAATTTGACATTAGATTACTTTTATTAGTTCCTGCATACTATTATCAACATGAATTTTTCTCAGGAAGAGCTGTCTGCTATGGTTTTTGTGCTAGAAGAATGTAACAAAAATGTGTTACTGGCAAGAAGAATTTATCATCAGCAATTCCCTGATAGGCGACAACCAAGAACAGAAGCATTTCAAAGTGTATTAGAACGATTTCAACGGAACGGACACGTAAATTACCAGAGATCTGAACGAACAAAAACTATTGTAAATGAATCAAATATCATTCTTAGTGTCACTGAGAATGCACATATTAGTACGAGGTAAATTGCAAATGCTTTTGAAATTAGTGGTCGCAGTGTAGGGAGAATTGTATCAAGAGCTTAAAGAGGATGATTATAATAAAAGAGTAGAATTTTGTCGGTGTGCGCAGGAGCAAATTCAGAACGTAGCATCTTTTTTTTAATATGTTTTATTTGGAGATGAAGCTATTTTCCATAGGAATGGTACTGTAATCAGACATAATTTCCACTACTACTCAACTTCAAATGCGCACCACATTTTCACACACCGTCAGATAAGATGGTCATTAAATCTTTGGGGTTGAATTATTGGAAATAGTACCGTTAAACATACGTCAGAGAATGTGGATATTATATGACGGCGCTCCAGTATACCACAATGTTTTAGTGAATGAGCCTCTACATTATAATTTTCCTGGAAGATAGATTGGAAGGGGAGGATCTATAAAGTGGTCACCATTATCTCCAGAGTTAAACAAACTAGAATTTTTTCTGAAGCTATGTAAAAGATGAGGTGTATAAAACTCCTCCTATAACTAAAGAAAATATGAAGGTAAGAATTAGAAATGAATTTATAAACTTAAACAGAAATGTCTTAACAAATGTCGCTCATTTGAAGATCGCTTGCAATTATGTATCGACGTCGATGGAGGTCATTTTGAACATATATTGTAAATTCAACGATTATCTTGTTATTTTCGTTAGGAAACTATATTAAACGTTAATTCCCTTTTTCTGTTTATTTGATAATGGGTATCAAGTTTGGGAATATTAGTAATTTGGAACAATTGTAAATTTCTTAGAATTTTTAACATTTTTTTAATATGTTTTGGAATTATCTAGAAATAGTATTATAACATTTAATTCTGTAATGAACGTATTATTATTAATTAATATTGTATTATATGGCTTTCATTTAATATTATATCTACTGACAACCCTACCTAAAGGCAGTGGCGTAACTGCCTATGGGCTAGGCGGGGCAGTGCCCCGGGGCCCTCTAGCTCAGGGGGCCCTTGAATCCTTACCAGATGACAGGTTGCAACCCCACTTTAATCATGAAAACTCAGTTGAGAGAAATTCAAAAGTTATGCCTAGGGAATTCCCCTAAATTCTTTCTGTAGGTTGGCAGTGTTGTCAATTTGACGGATAGTGATATGTGCGTTTTATTATTCGTCGATGTGCGATTTATTGTGAATTCTAAAGATTTTTTTTTCGAGAACGGTTGAAAAATTAATGCTGTATCAGGAGTAAGTAAGCTAATGTCAATGAACTTTTTTGTACTGGTCAATATAGAATATAGTGGTTCAATTTTATTTGATTTTACCACTCATATTGATGTCAATAACTCGTGTCAAATCTATAGATTTTGGCTAAACTGGCAACAGTGGTAACACTAACGAGGATCATTTTTTTTCCGGGGATTCCCCAACAACACTTGTAGCTTGTAGCGTATCATTGTGTTTCTCTTTCCTTTTAACTTCGTCAGAGAACAGTGACTACAGTGAGTTGAGTATCTACCTCGAGCACAATCTAATATTGTATTGTTTCAATAAATAAGAAAACTAAAATTATGGATAAAAAGAAGAAACCCAGTGGTGCATTTAAACGCAAACAACGCCAAGAAAGAGAAGATAGTAAACAAAAATTGCCCAAAATTGACAAGTTTTTTAGTCAGCCTTCTGCAAGTACATCTGGCCAAAATATTTCTATTGATAGAGACTTAAATAATGTGGTAACTGCAGTGTTGGTTGAGAAGCCTACTGAAGATGATTCGACAATTATTGCAGTTGGAGATACCTCCGCCGCCGATCATGTGAACGTGGATAATGTTTGGATGACACACATAAGAGCGGGTTTGGAGGAACCACAGACCTCTACATTTTTCGAAAATGTGTACGACAAATCTTCTTATGACTAGGGAAATTTCAGGATCAAAATATTAAGTGATACCGAAAAACGTCAAATTCTTGATATGGTGCCTTTACAGCCTTCAGGACCTTTTCCAACAGACATCAACCAGAACAATAGGTGTTTTTCATATTTTTATTTGATAAAACCTCATCAGTTTACATAGCAGTGGGGCCCTATTTTTTAATTTGCCCCAGGGCCCTTGGTTCCTAGCTACGCCACTGCCTAAAGGTACGGCTATGCTTTCCAAATGTAAAAATAAAAGCACATGGAACCTTGTCATCGTGCATGTAGGACAATTTTTCTTTATAACCGCCCCCAACCTATTGCTATTGCCACCCTAGGCACGTACCTACTATGCCTATTGCCAAATCCGCCCCTGCCTAAACAAATCGTCCACTTAAATGCAATGTATAATTATTATTTGAGAATTTAGTAGTGTGGCATTTCAAATTCAAAAAATTTAAATTAGGAAAAAGATGAATTTCACTCGTGATGGAATGATATGATATTGATATTTGGACACCGCAATAAAAACGCATTGCTGTCAGCAAGAGATTATGATGAATGTTTTTAATAGATGCGACAACCAACAAAATTGAGCATTGAAATATTGATGTATCGGTGTGACATTTATCTATGAAAAACATCAACGAACAATTTTCAATGTGACGAAATAAAACGAAATGAATGTACTCCCACACAGCCAAATCACGTTTCATAGATGTATCAAAGATATCTATAGCGAGATATCTACAAATATATTTGAGACATCAATGAGATATCTCTAAGATATCTTTATGTCCGCCTTGTAAACGTCTCAAAGATATTTTACTGAGATATCTGTGAGATTTCTTGAGATATCTAGGAGATTTTTCTACGATATCTCTAAGATTTCTCCGAGATATCTCGATATTTCTTTATGTTCACCTTATAAACGTCTCAACATATTTTGTTGAGATATCTCTGAGATTTTCAATATTCTTGGACAAAAACACTCCTCTACTAGTTGAAATTATATTAATTGCCAACGCCGTTTCGACCGCTGTTACAGTCTTCAAAAAGACTTAAAGCATAAAACAGGTAACATCAACAGGTCTTGTAGAAATCAGTACATTCACTTTAAAGATTCTGTTAAAACAGTTTTAAAAACATACAAAGCAGATTAAAATTCAATATGGTATTTTATCTGTCGTTTTGTCTGTTTCAAAAACTAGTTTAACCAAGTGTATAAATATCAAAATACTTATTACATTGTACAAGACCGGTGGACATCACTTTTGTTTGATGAAGACTGTAACATTGCCGAAACGTTGGCAATTAATAATTTCAATAAGTCGAAAATGTGTTTTTTATGGAAGATCCACTATTACATTTCTTTTTATTTAGTCGAAAAATTCTGCCATAATAAACAAATAACATATACAGTTAAACAATTAATTTATTACATACACAACTTATTAACAGCGCAATATTGCATTAACAGAATCTGAGACTCAATTTAAACATATGTGTCTATCTAAAAAAACTTACTTTAAAACTATTATTAGAAATTTCTAAGCATATTAATTGGTTAAATGATTTTAAATAAAATATTGAATCCAGAAATGAAAAAAAAATAGTACAAAAGAATATATGATTAAAGCTAATCAGCCACGTTTTCTTTTTTTTCTCTATCTCTTCTTAATGCTCCTAATCTTAACCAATTTTTAACAACTTCTGATATTTCAGAATCGGTTGCCATTTCTTGATCCTTTTTACTGCGAACTGCAACTATAAACGAATAAATATTACTTATTATCGAAGATTCTAGAAACTAACTATGATTATAGGGTAGAAACAAAAAATTTATCTTTTAAAGTGGATGTGCCTATAATTCTTTCGGTATATGATGCTTTAACAATTCAATTTTTTGTGATATAGCTTTAACATGAGAACTTCTTAGTCGGAATGATAAATCACCTCCTATCCATAAAAACAAAAGTTTTTTAGTAATTCCAAGGCACAAAAGGTGCATATAATCCAATGGAACTCCTTTCACCATATCAAAATTGGGAATATTTTTTATAATTGTTTCATGAACATGATATTCCTCATCACTATTAGCCCTAAACCCGTTATCTGTTCTATTATGAAAGTTATTACCAGGAAAGCATACTCGATTATTTAAAAAAACACCACTTATTAAACATTTTGTACAGCTTGAGTATCCATTATGTCCTTTGATGCCTAACACAAATGACTTAGCAGGTAGATCACAAATTATACCCTTGAGAGAAAAAGGAATGTTCTTTGTATTTATCCATAAGCCATTATTTACTAATTCAACACATTCTGCAACAAAATCAGATAAAAATAGGTTAGAATCTTGTGGTTTTTGAGGACCAACATAGGCTCCTATAATAAAAACATTCGATAAACCATAAATATTTCCTAAAATTGGCCACAAAGCATTAGTTGATGATCTAGTTAGAGGTAAACCATCAATATTTATGATTAATTCAATCTGTTCAAAATTTATATTTACAATCTTTTCCAAATTTTTTTTTAAACCAAAATGACATCAATAATGCCCTGGATACACTATTTTAAGTGGACATTTTCTGGCTGTATGTAATAATGTTCTACTATCACATGGTAGGCCAGAAAAGCACTCATGACTTTGCAAAATGTTTAACAAACTATTTAGGGCCGTATGAGATATGTTGTTTGTGACTGCCCAATTAACTAAACCTGACCTTACATTGTCAGCCACTACGTTATTTTGTGTAGTATCAGTAGCCACATTTAAAGTATGTGTGCAATCATTTATTGCCTCTGAGTTAATAAGTGATGGGGTCTCTTCAACATCACTTTCATGATTTTGAGTTGAATTACATTCATCATTACTCGATTCATCAATATTAATCGCAGATTCCAATGTATCCAGATTATTATTAGAAGACCGAGGAATTTTTATTACTTGTTTTTCAGGTTGTATTACAGTATTAATATTTTTTTGAACTAGACGACGTAAATGTCTCTTACTTACAGTACTAACCGTTTTATATTTAGGCATGATTGAATTTTAAAAGAAAGAAAACAAACCTCCCGAATATCACAAACTTGAACAAATTATTATGTAGATGTAGGTATTTTATCACTTTATATAATTATTCACACAGCACGTTGCAAAAGTCTCAAAAGAGAGGTTATGTTTGGTTATGTTTCAATTCCCGCGACAACTGTGTGGTTAGCGAGTGACCGTTACACGCAGACGCTAGTTACGAAATAGTAGTCGTAAAGTTCTGTCTGTGATACGTCTCTGAGATATGAAATAAGCCTATAGCGATAGTCCTTTTAAAAAATTTAAATCTTTCAGCTTATATTTTCGATATATTTATAATGACCACACTTTTGTCACTCATGGGCTTGCCGTTTCCAATTTAAATTATTGTATTATGATTTATGATATCCATGTAATTTTACATTAAATTAATCTTTTTGACAACCTATGAATAAAAATCAATTGCAACAACTTTGCTATCAGACAGAAAAGTGACTGGATTGCTTTAGAAATATATCGGAAATCGGAAAAATATCTAGAAAACTGTAATAATCTTTAAAAATTTGCTAAAATTCTTGAATGACTCAGAGATATCTCGGAAATATCTCGAATATGAAGAAACATTTTAAACCATTTGTTAATATCTCCGAAATATCTCAGAAATGTCGCAAAATATCTGAGATATTGTGATTTAAATGAGATCTTTTTGAAATATACCTGAGATATTTGGTGCTGTGTGGGCTACTGGAAGTTGTAGAGAACCCATATTCAGGTGTAAGGAGCGTTTCCGAAGAACAGGACTGGTTCTGGGTTTTTTGATCTCAGTGTTTTGGTTCTCAAATTTCGCAATAATTTCTTATCTTCCAGTTTCCACTTGAAAATAGGTAGTTAAACTCCTCTGGCACGAGTATAAGGAATTTGGAATATAATATTTAGCAGTATTATACCTTGTTGCTTTGGTAAATTTAAATCAGTAAATTTGTTCAACTATTATTGAGATAATGAATGAATATGGATCGTTTACCTTGATCGATTGTCTTTTTAAAAAGTATAATACATTTTGAATTTATAGAAAGGTTTATTCTATTCATGTGAGTAATAATGAACCGATCAACATTAACGATAACCTCGAAACGAATAAATAAATAACAATAGAAATATCAAAAGTAAGTCTACAGCATGGTCAACAATACATTGTATAATCCGCTTTTGGAATTATCTCTGAATATTAAACTATTCCCTTCATTCACGACAATGTATAAAAATCCAAGAATTACAATCAGGACTTCTCAGTGGTGAAGCAAACTCACTGCCACAACTAATATACCAACATATACATTGTTCATTCGAGTGTTGACGCACTTGAAGTGCGACTTGTGAAGGTGCCCCGTCGTGCAAGCGCTACAAGATTTAAAGTGAGACGGAAGGTGTAGCCTTTAAACCAGCCATGTCAAACTCAAAGTCACTGGTTGGCCAAAAGCATGAAGACCATAGACTAGGTGGGCCGCAAAACCTAATCTTAAAAAAGACAAACTACTGAAAATCTTAACGAAAAAAAGTACTATTATGTTAGAAGTATATTTATTAAATTTCCAATAAAAAGGACATTACAAGAACTTACAAACATTAACTTCTTTTGCCAGATATTTGACATCTTTTGTCTTTGATTAAGTGGCGTGAATTTATCGGCGGAAATAACTTTTAAAACTGCGTCCAAGTGAGCGTCCTTCAATCACGATCTTGTGGAAGATTTGTTTCCTTTCATCAAAGAAAATAATTGTTCACACTTATAGGTACTTCCAAACATTGACAGGATTTTACAGGCAAGTTTTCTCATTTCTTGGTATTGAAAAGGCAAGTACTTATAAAATTCGAATGTACCAACACTATCAAATTTTTCTTTTAAATGGGTTTGACACTGAATCTCAATCACTTCCATCTGCAAGTGAGGGGGAACTTTATCAATATCGATAGTGAAAAGACCAGTAAATAAAGAAAAATTGTTTTCTTGGGACTTAAAATCCTGAAAACGCTTTTCAAATTCTGACAGAAGGCTTCCCATTTTCTCTGTATACATTTTGTATGATATTGGGCCACTTGTACTTTTCTGATACGCCTTGCAAGTCGGAAAATGTGACAGATTATCCACCGCTAACTGGTTTTTCCACAGCATCATCTTACACTTGAAAGCTTTAGTATGATCATGCATATCTGTTATAACTTGACGTGGTCCTTGCAATTTCGTATTTAAGTCCGACAAGTGTTTTGTGATGTCTACCATAAATGAAAGATCTTGTAAAAAAGGTACGTCGGATAATAAGCTGACATATTGTTCTTTCACTTCCATGAAAAGGCTTATTTCTTCTTTGAGTTTCCAAAACCGATCGAGAACCATAGAACACGAAATCCATCGCAGTTCTGCATAATGAGGTAAACCAGTGTACTCACTTTCTAAATCACGTAAAAACGCAGAAAACTGTCGCTGATTCAAGCCACGTGACCTTATGAAGTTTATCATTTTTTTCACTGACTTTAAAACGCTTTCCAACTTGATCACTTTTGAGCATAAAACTTCTTAGCGGATTATGCAATGAACATGATGAAAATCTGGTTTGTCACTGCCCGTTTCTCTGATATTTGTTTGTAATATTTTAATGAAGCCATTATTTACTCCAGTCATTGAAGGAGCTCCGTCTGTTGCAACGGAATACAGTTTTGACAAATCTAAATTGTACTTTTGCAGAAGTCCATAAACAGCATTGAAAATATCCTCCCCAATTGTTGTATCATGCAATGGTACTAATTCCAGTAATTTTTCATAAACGTTGATATCTCTATCAACAGCACGAAGAAAAACAGCGAGTTGCGCCACACCACACACATCTGTACTTTCGTCACAGGCAATAGAAAATGCAATGAAAGAGTCTAATTTTGTTTTTATCTGTTCGCTTATATTGGCAGCCAACTCGGTAACTCTTTCAGCGACAGTATTCCGGGACAAAGATATATTTTGAAAAGCCTTCACGTTTCCGGGACACACATTTTCCGCGGCCTTTACAAGGCACTCTTATAAATTCACCTTCAACAAATGGTTTTGAGTGTTTTGCGATCAACTCCGACAGTACGTAGCTCGCTCGAACGGCAGATTCATTTTCTTGCTTTGGACGTGTAAACATAAGCTGTTGATCTTTTCACCGCGATTTTAACTCTTTTAACTTTTCGTTTCTAATCATGCCTGTATACTTGTCAAACTTAGTTTTATGACTATCATAGTGACGTTTTATATTATATAATTTTGGGACACCGACTGTACTGTTACAAATCAAGCAAATAATTTTGTCTTTCACTTCACAGCAAAAAAACTCTAATTCCCACTTTTCTTGAAAGATACGATGCTCATCTCCAAGTTTCCTCTTACTTCCACTTGGTTTTCAAACAGACATGTTAAAAACTTTATCCGAAATAAATAACAATAAGTACTGTTACGTGTTGTAACAATAAGTACGCAAATAAACTCGCAATTCTATCGCAACTGACTCATAACTGACTGAACAACTGAACTCAATCGAGCGGTATTGGCTTATATACGGATTGTGATTTCTCGACAGTTCTTTCCAGAATGTTCAGATAGCGTCATCTGTGTTCACGCGCGATAGAACTTCCCGGAACAAGCCAGGCTTTTAGGTTGAGCGCGCATCTTAGTTCATCATCACAGTACTTTATTTTCGGTTTTTAACAGGCTCGCGGGCCGCATTACATGGCTGTTTTCAAAATTGATTCGGGGTCGCAGGAAAATGCTCAGTGGGCCGCATGCGGCCCGCGGGCCGCATGTTTGACATGGCTGCTTTAAACGGTCTTGAAGGAATTACGAACGCGAATTTAAATTATTTGGTAATTAAAAGTCAGATATTAAACAACGCCAAACGTTAAATTAAACCGAAACTGTAAATGTTTCTCATTAGTAGCATGTGGATTTCTAGGGTCCCACAAATTATTCTTTCTCCAATTGAGAATCGGTAAATGCTGCCTTGGCGGTGGCGAAAAAAACACAATCAGGTTGGGTTTACAATTTGTTCATTTTGCAAAGAGTGAGAAATTTGAAAATAGGCAGATAAATCTTAAGGTGATAAATTTTGAATATGATTTCTTTCCCAGTGATAACACGACTTGGAGGATTATTTATCCAGTTCTCCAAAGCATTATCGAGGTATCGACTTGAAGGAAACAGGTCTGAAATACGTCTATTATCCTACCCGACTCGTTGCAGGCAAAAATAGAACCAGGGGTGCACCTTCTTTAAGTTCTTCTTTGATCCTTTTGCGCGAAAATATTATCAATGGAAGGACAAAATTTTCTCCAGCCGCCATACATGCAACAGCAGTTGTCCATATCTAAAATGTATTCTACGAGCTCTTGCTCCTCCGTAAACACTGATTTCAGCTGTCCTAGACCTTTCATTTTAGATACATTATGGGTCAGCCTTCTTTTAAGAGCCATAATGGGAACACCAAAGTGTCTTGTTCCAGTTTTTTAAGCATTCCTGCCTTATTTACTGCGTTAATTGCTGCCAACATATTTCCACAATCCCAGTTTTGTCTTTGCGTTCTTCTACAATATATTCTCGGCAAATTTTATGTATTTTATATTTTCGATGAAAATTATACGGAATGGTGAAACACATAAATTTTCCAGGACTTCTTATTATATACTTTGGTATGTTTGGTTCAGTAAAACATCGCATCTAAGTGAGAACTAACATTTATATACGTTTTTGCTAGTTCAATGACATTTTAGTAATGCTGCAACAACTATACAGTTACTATGTGAAATGATATTATTATTTTTTTAGTGATTTGATTTTATTGAGAACTCAATAGGATACCAGAAGCTTCAGATTTGCATTTTATAGAATATTCCGTTGGAAAACTTTCTATTCTTTTATAGGAAAACTTTGGGTATTTATAACAACAAACTATTTAAGCACATATGTTTTAAAGCAAGTACGTCATTTTATTATCTGAACCGAAGTAAAAGTCTGCTGTGAAGAATTATTGCTGTGAAATAAAAAGTTTTATTTACACAATGTATGTGTACATATAAAAGTTTCGTTTGTAAATGCAACTGAGGAGGAAGTTCTAATCATTTATTGTTTACTTGAGAGATGAGTGTAGTTCTTGTTTTTTCTTTAAAACGTAATTATGGCTGAAATTTGCATTTGATTATTTCAGGAGTTCACAACAAATGCGTAGTGAAGTCGATACTAGAAACTGTAGATTATACTAATTAGACTAGTGAAGTCGATACTAGAAACTGTAGATTATACTAATTAGACTAATGTTTTCGTTAGGTTAATTATTTCGTTCATTGCAATTAATAGAAGTCTTTTTTTGTAGTATCTACTCACGAATACAAATATTAAATTAGTTTAGTCAATACTGTAAAGCAGAAAATACTGATAAATGACAAGGTTCTACTACCCTTTAGTAGAGTCAACGTAGACCAAAAAAGGTGTTTATTAGGAATTAATTAGGGAAGTGATGGATTTGAATAAAACATTTTGAAATATCTTCAAATATACTTGTATTCGCAGGTTGAAAAACTGCTCTTTTTTTAAACTCGAAAAACTAATTTTTCACCGAAATTTTTCATGAATCGTCTACAATTAATTGTAGAATCATTATTTTTCAATGCAAATGTATATATTTATGATTTTTTGGAATTCTGAAGTTAAAAAAATGTAATGGCGCCTACTAAAAATGAAGTTGAATGCAAGAATTTTATTTAAAACTCCAAGAAATTTCGAAATTCATTGCAGAGATTGATGAAGATAAAATTGAAAAAGTATCTGATTGAAGATTTTTTTTTTCGAAAAAAGAAGACAGATATTCAAAATATATATATATATATATATATATATATATATATATATATATATATATATAGAAGAAGTTCAGTATTAGTCGGCTGACTAAGTTAAGGAAATCATAATTCTTAATCGGGTCTTCAGCCAAAGGAGAAATAAAAAGTGGACTCTTTATTCTGTTCAAGCTTTCGAGACTTTATTGACTCTTCATCAGGAACTCTCAGGAACTCTACAATAAATTATTGAATGTCAATACAAATAACAAGAATTGAAAAATTATTACTTACGAAAGTGAGGTTAAATATGTTCGATGCGAATAAAATGTACATAACTGACGTTATTTTTACGAAATCATCACAACACGTGATAAATGTATTATATTTGATAAATGTATTATATTGATGCACAAGTACAATGATTTATCTTTTCATTTTAATATTAATTTTAATCATTGTACTTGTGCATCAATATAATACATTTATCACGTGTTGTGATGATTTCGTAAAAATAACGTCAGTTATGTACATTTTATTCGCATCAAACATATTTAACCTCATCACTTTCGTAAGTAATAATTTTTCAATTCTTGTTATTTGTATTGACATTAAATAATTTATTGTAGAGTTCCTGATGAAGAGTCAATAATCCACTTTTTATTTCTCCTTTGGCTGAAGATCCGATTATGAATTTTGATTTCTATATATATATATATATATATATATATATATATATATATAAATTATTATATATTCAATATTATTTTATAGTTGTCCCACGTTTGGGTGACAAATTATAATATATCTCACTTATACCTTCTTTTAATTATAAGGGCGCCAAATTATTATATATTCAAGCCTCTATATGATGAATTTTAATTATTTAATTTTAATGTAAACCTTCCTGTAAAGATAAATTTCAATTCACCTCACGTTGATGTATATTGTCGCAGCGACAATTCTTGTACATACAACTTAAAACCTTATGTAAGAAATTTCTACTTTGACAGTAGTTGTCAAAAATATGCCCGGCTCTAATAAATATTAATTTAGTATTTCTAAAAATGAATTTATATGTGTAATCGACCTATTACTCTTCTCTCAGGGTGGGATCAAACTGTTAAAAAAATTAATTATTCAAGATTTGTTTAAATTTTTACGTATCTCTAAATTATCTGTTTCACTATTGGTCAGAACCTATAGTAACTGTATGTTTATATTATAAAAGGCACTTTAAATCTCTGATGACGTTTCCAATATTTCTGTCACTGAAAATTACCAACTGTCACCGATTTGATCTACAAATTTATTTAATGAAAAATGTTTAATTTTCTGAAATAATGTTATAAAAAAAAAGTGAGTAGGAATGCAAAATTCTATATTATACTACTAGATTCAAATACAAATTAACAAATTAATATTCCCCAAAACTTATGACAAACGAAACAACAGTCGTAATTTCTACGAAACTTAAAATTACTACAACCTATATGCTATAAATTAACCTAATGAAAAACGTTTAATAAAAATTCCAATTGTCGATCTAAATCTTGATATGGATAAATGTCAAAAACAAGCTTCACTCAAATTTTTCTAGTTCTAAACTTTTCTTCTCTTATGTGAATTTCCTTATATGATTTATTAATTTTGTTTGCAATCAAAAATCTAATAGATGCATCTATGTTAAATTTAAATTAAAATAGGCCTTAGTATTTCTCGAGAAATTATTGAAAATAAACTGGATCGGACTCACCAACTAATAACTGGACAACTCGTACAATTCTAATTGATCTTAGAATTCAGGAAACCTTCTAAATTTTATTTAGAAAGCTGGAACACATTCACTACACACGATGCATTTCTTATTCGAATTATGCAAGCACTGGCTTTATAATGAAATGGCTTTTGAATCTGGTTGTATAAATATACAACTTCTATTATCTACCAAAAATTGAGACAACTCTAATTACGATCTTGCCTCTTCGGGATTTCAAACACAACTAACTAAACTTTCTTCAAATGAATAAATCTCCTCTCCTTTGGTTACGAAAAATTCCTTTTTAAATAAAAAATACTAATTTATGTTTCCCTATAACAAAGAGAGATTTGAATTCTTTTATTATCATTGTAATTCTGATAGCAGAGACATCTGTATTTTAAAATTTCAAATTTATTCCCCTAATTCTGTCTATCATTCAATATATTCTACATAAACGTCATCCGAAAATTAAAATGTCACATTTGATTTGTATACCGAAAGTATTGCATACACATATAAATAGTTTTCCTTATTTCAATGTTTCTTTTACATTATAAATAGAGGAACTGTATTAATATATATATATATATATATATATATATATATATATATATATATATACAAATAACCAATGAAAAGATGTAGAATAACGCGTGGAATATAAAACAAAAAACAGAATTAGCGCACAAAGGCACAAATGTGCGTTTGGTTGTCTTTTTGAAATCCGTTGTTTGTGTTTTCTCATGTTTCAATTAACATCCTTGCTCCCAAGTTGTACACCTTTTCTTGGTTATGCCGTACCGATGAACGCTAATGAGCCAGAAACATGCATGTCTACGGTTACCACTCATTCTCTGTAACCTCTTTTGCGTGATATGCCCGCTAATTCTGTTTTTTGTTATATATATATATATATATATATATATATATATATATATATATATATATATATACATATATAATTTCATAAAATACGAGGTGTCTATATGAAACATATAGGGTTCGGAGGACGGAATCTTCAGTTCGGACTAGAGACTCTGAACTGGAAGGCATTACGGCACTCTTGAAGAGACCCAAGAAGGTCGAAACGCGTTAGTGTACTATGCTCTTCCGCTCAGTTGCGAATCATCACAGATGTCCGTATCGGCAAAATGGTCGATCGACGTCACGGTTTTCAAAGGGGATGTAATTTAATATTCTGCGTGGTATTAGCCAGAAATGTAGTTGTTTTTCCCTTCGAAGAACGGTCAGGCCAATACGTCGAAATTATTGAAATTTCGACTAAAAGTAGGTGTAGTAGAAAATCGAAATTTATGTTTCATATAGACACCTCGTATTTCATGAAATATATTCATTTTATTTCATACGACTAATACGGTCGAATTTATCTGAGGTGTTGGTTCGCAGCTGAAAGTGAAGATGGCGCCATCTGACTACTTCTCGCTTGTGTGTAATTACACGAGCCAAGTAAATGTGGTCGGAGGACGGAATCTTCAGTTCGGATTAGAAACTCTGAAGTGAAAGGCATTACGGCACTCTTGAAGAGACCCAAGAAGGTCGAAACGCGTCAGTGTACTATGCCCTTTCGCTATCAGTTGCGAATCGCCACAGATGTCCGTACCGGCAAAATGGTCGATCGACGTCACGGTTTTCGAAGGGGATGTGATTCAATATTCTGCGTGGTATTAGCCAGGAATGTAGTTGTTTTTCCCTTCGAAGAACGGTCAGGCCACTACGTCGGAATTATTGAAATATCGACTAAAAACAGGTGTAGTAGAAAATCGAAATTAATGTTCATATATATCTATATTGAATAAAATGATATCATATGAATAAATTGTTAATAGTATTATATTATTATTGATAAATTTATTTGATGTTTAATTATTTTTTATTATTTTACCTTAGTCTTTACCTTACTATTTATGAACTTACTCTTTATTTAATTATTCCTTCGGCTGCTCTTATTTGTTCTTAGAGTATGATAACTCCTAATTTCAGTAGGATTCATGGGCAAAATTAACTTAAGAAATCAACATTGCTATAATTATTTTAATGAGATTTATTTTGTTTAGGAAATATAGATAACTGTTCCAAAAATATAACAACTATTTTATATATCTTTAAGAATTTACTTGATCAAAAAAAATTATGAGACGCCTATGGTATTTAATTTGCATAAAACATTCAATATTCAACCTTGAATAACTACAAGACCTGCGCAGAACAGATTTCCGCTATAACTTCTTGTATTGAACAACCATTACACTTAAGAAAAATATTAAAATATATACGTTTATGATATATTATGCAGTGATTTTCTTTTAATTTTGTACAAACATACTTTATAATAATAAATATTAAATAATTAAATATGTGAAACAGTGAAATTTGTGTATTATGAAAGTGTTTAAAATTTCTATAAACTAAATATATACAAAATAAATCAGGTAAGTCATTATAATTATTATGTAATAATTATATGATATTATTTTATATATATAGTTTTTATTCTTTACGGTTCGCATATAAATGGCCTTTATTATTTGAATTGTTTATTAAAATGAGCATTTTGTATCTGTTTATTGATCTTTGGATCCAAAGAGATAAAAAAATCACTGGCGATGATTCTTAAATTCTGGATACTTTGATGAAAAACTTGTCTCGTTCGGGAATATTTCTTTGCACTTGTTAATAGGTTTTCTGGACACAAATTTAGTTTATCGAATAATTAATTATATATAATTTAACCATTTTTTATTTAAAATCTTAAATAGTTCGACATGGAGCTGTTGTTTCTTTTTGCTTCCTCCTCACTCTCTAGTTTTTCGAACCAACAATCTTTGTTGAAGACGGAAGTTCATAAGCCACTATACTTTAGAAATTTACGTTTGATTGTCATCCTTCAATGTCCAAAATCACTTTATTTCTGACGCAAACGTTCCGTAGTTTGTTGTTATTTACCTTTTATATTGATAATTGTTAATAAATATTTTATTATCATTATTAAACTTGGTCTTTATAATTATTTCATATAATGAAAGTATTCTGATTGGTCGCAACTTATTTCCTAATTTCACAATTCTAACAACATGAATAATACCATATTATACAAGTTATCAATCATATTACAAATATTGTATTCAAGTTGTGATTACAATTTTTCCATTCTAATAAGAGTCAGTTATCGTTTAATATTTTACTGTAAAAGCCAGAATATTTCTGAGCAAAGTACGGACCTGATCGAAAAATTTCAATTCCACATTCTGCTTGGGTATTTCTCAACGAGAATCAGTTAGTTACCTTACTACGTGTCTGTGCAGACGCAATTTATGTCTGCTTCGTTGGTGATAAATGCCTTTTCTCTCTTTTCTATACCGTTTTCCAAAAAAATACCAGCATATTTATCTTAATTCAAAAATATATATATCTGCCCTTCCTATTTGCCGTCTCATTTGTAAAGATAAATGTGAAAGTTTCTAGTATGATCGAAGGGTTATTTATAAGGGTATATACTCACTGACCGTTTTCAAGTCGACTGATTTGAACTTAACTGAGAAGGATCTAGGGCGTTTCAATCCGAATCAACTGGACTTCCGACATATATTATGTTCACAAACTTCTTTGGGTACTGTGTTATTTACCCACAGTAAATAACGGTGGGCGTCAAGTAAAACAAGCCACCAA
Source organism: Galeruca laticollis (assembly GCA_963921935.1). NCBI lineage: Eukaryota > Metazoa > Arthropoda > Insecta > Coleoptera > Chrysomelidae > Galeruca > Galeruca laticollis. The sequence continues at coordinate 6,987,638 of OY998176.1, read as the reverse complement.
TATATTAACGTAACGACTTTCTTGATTCTAAATTAAACAAAGAACGGTGTGGTATTGCTTTATTTGCTTAAATTACAGGATTAACAAGACGATGCAGTCCCTAACATTACTACGTACATGATCCTTCAAATAAATAGTAGAATAATCATATTAATTAATAACGCAAAAAGCGTCTAACGAAATTAGAAAATAGTATACTGTCCCTACAGATAAATAAAACTACGGCTATGAAAGGTAAAATGAGAAATATCAAGCTGTTATGGTTATTAGACATATCAAACGTATTTAACGTTATATTCGAAACTTCGTTACTTACTAATAATCAGTGGCTGCTAGTATATAAGCGCTGCAGTGCTGCAGAGCTCGTAAAAATCTTCTAATTAACTAAAATATTTCCTTTTATCAAATGAAGACTTGAAGTAAATAATGGGCTAAGGGCCATAGAAATATAAATTAGGATTTTTACTAAAATGAGTGCTAAGAGCCAGCGCCAGTAACCTGTATAACGGGCTAAGTGGAAAGAGTTTATTTTATAGTTCAAAAGTCTCCGCAAGATACAGTCTATGTGTCACTTGTCACGTCGTGCGTATTTCTACTTGTATATCTACGGGTGTATATATAAATTCCATATAAATATGGAAAATAAAATACAAGATAATTCGTCAAGAAGAAGAAAATGAAAAGATGTGAGGGATAATCGTATATTAACAAAAGTAATATCCTGGTAAGAGACAAAAAGGAACCTAAAGGCGAGGTAAGTGGTTACGGTTTTCATTAATATTATTTTAATTTGCAATTCCCTTTTAAGGTCATTTGTAAATGTAAATACAAGTGTCGAGAAATTCCTCATGTTCACAAAATAAAACTCTTTCATGATTTTTATGGAATGAAAGATAATGTAAAACAAAACTCATACTTGATGGGATTACTTCTGGTATGAAACGAAGAAGGCACGGCCAATACGAAAATCCGGAAAATTTGTTTGTGTGAAATTGTAATTACAAATGTAAGTGAGTGGTACTACTAGTGCAAGTAGAATTGGAATGAGATTGTGAATTCAAATGAGAGTGTAAGTAAAATGGGAATACATTTGAGAATGCATTGAGTGCAATGTATATTAAGAATGTATATACGAGAAAGAGAGTGTGCTCATGAGACTAGAGCAAGTGCGAGTGCGTGCAACAACGAGTGAGTAAGAGTGAGTGCAAATGAATGTAAATGCAAATGTAAGTACGAGTATGTACGAATAAATGTAAAAGTATTATGAATGTGGGTTTTGAATGCCAATATAAGAATGAGTATAAGTTTGATTAAGATGCAATTGTATGCGAGTGAAAGTAATAATTCATTTGTAAATGTGTAAGGTAGCGAAGATAAATATAAGGTAGTAACCACGAGTGTATAATGATGAGAGTTTTGTCTAACTCTTTTGAGATTGTTTTTATATGTTTTATGATTATAGACATTTGTCTTAAGGGGACCCGGCTCTTTTGCGGGCAAGAATGAGTTTTTTTTAAAAGGTTTTAATTAACGTAAATGAGAGTTATTTCTGTTCTCGTCAAGAAAATGAGGGTGAGATATGTATATCATGTTTTGTCAAGTCGTTTTAAATTCAAAGTGTCGTCAATGTAATTTTTTAAGTGATATATGAGTAAGGGGAGTGACGTTTTCTTCTGAACGTCACCCAAATGTTTATGTTGTCCAAGTATCTTTTTAATCCAAGTATCCAAGTATCTTTTCAATATCTTTATCCAGGTATTCACATTAAAGAATAATATCTTTGTCCAGGTATTCACATAAAAGAATAATACCTTTGTCCAGGTATTCACATGAATGTATTTTTTTTCCAATACCTTTATCCAGGTATTCACGTTAAAGTATTTTTTTCCAATAATACCTTTGTCCAGGTATTCACATTAAAGTATTTTTTTCAATAATACCTTTATCCAGGTATTCACATTAAAGTATGTTTCATGTCAAAGTGTCAAAGTTTTTTTATCTTCCAGGGTTTCAAATGTTTAAGTTTTTATGTTTTTCAATGTCCAAGCATATGTCTAAGTTTTTCATAAAGTTTTATGTTCTTGACGAGAAAGAGTTTAAGTAGTGAATGAGTGCTATTCTGCACTGAAAGGTCGTTGAGTAAAAAGGTGAATCGTTTATTCGAGTGTAAGTGTTGGTTTGAGAATGAATTATGAGTAAGAATGTTTTAATGTGAAAGTAAGTTTTGATTTTGTAAGCGTTTTGTGATTTAAGAATGTGTGTTACGGTAAGTTTTTCTTAAAAGTGGTTTGGTCACACCGGAAGAATGAATGTAATGAGTAAGAGAGGGGTTATTCGTTAGGTATTGTGAATGAGTTGTCCAGAACACTATGTTTCTTGACGATAATATTCTGGGGATTGTTGCCTTGGTTGTGAATGATTAGGGTTTATGTCCAAAGGTCTCAATGATGTGTTTTGTTTGTAGGTGTGAGGGAAGTGAAGTAAAGTGTGATGTCCTTTTTGACATATGGAGCAAGATTGTACCGAAATGCAATTGGATATTGTGTGTTTAGAACCTAAACACCTGAAGCACAATTTGTTTGCTTTAATGTATTTATTTTGATCAGGGATAGAAAGCCGTCCGAATTGGGAAAATTTCTGAAGTGTTAAGAAAACATTTAGATAATATAAAATATGTTTAATTGACTACTGATATCTGGACATCTACATCAAATGAAGCTTACATTTGTGTATCTTGCCATTTCATTGATTTAAATTTCACCCTAAGAAGAGTAATATTAGCTACTAAAAAAAATGATGAATCTCATACTTCAGAATATATTGCAAAAAACATCAAAGAAGTATGTGGGAAATGGGATTTATTCGACAAAGTGACATGCATAGTTACAGATAACGCTGCAAATATGACAAAAGCCTGTGAGTTATTAAACAAAAACAGTTACCTTGTTTCGCACATACAATGAATTTAGCAGTGCAGGAAAACTTTAAAAACACAGAAATACAACCAATTTTAAAGATGTGCAAAGATATTGTTACATTTTTTAAAAACAGCAATCTGACTACAACTAAGTTTAAAGAGGAACAGAAAACTTTATGGAGAGGTACTATTGACGAAAATACAACTCCTTACAAATTAATCCAAGAAGTGACAACACGGTGGAACAGCTGTTTTCAAATGATAAAAAGAACCTTATTAACTTCCAATGCTCTTAACTCCACTCTACTAAAACTAAAAAATGCACCTACTCCATTGACTGCAGATGACATTGAAATATTAAAAGACTTTGAAAAATGTCTTTCTATATTTGATGATGCCACAGAAAAAATTGGCGGTAGTAAATTTGTGACTGTATCATTAATTCTTCCTATATTCTATGGTATTTATATTTCTTGAATACTAGTGTTTTTAAATGAAACTCACGGTCTCTAGTTAATTCCACAATATAATACAAGTTATTGAAAATTCTAAAAAATTGACAATTGTTTCGATAAATCAATATCATCGTCAGAATGACAGAAGTTACATTTCATTTTATGCGTACCTGATGTTTAGTAGTTATTTTTGGCTAGACCAAGAAGTAACCTAACTTGTGATTGGCATAATATATGTTTATAGAAAAAACGAGAAGATGTGGTATTACATATATTGAAGCTTAGATATTATTAGCCCTATGATGATATCCTGGATATCATTTTTCCAATTAAGATCAGTATAACTGTGCAATGATATAGAAAACCAAGAAAACTATATCTGCTGATCTTTACAATTATCACTTAAGAATACAGTTTATTAGTGGAGAACTCCTTAGATTTAACTGTTCATTGACAACTTCATATTGTGGGTTTCTTAAATGTCTTCTAATTTCCAGTTCTTCAAGGAAATCCAGTTCTTGTTTCTTTTCGCAAATATGCAGCACTTCTAGTTCTGTGTTAGGTGTCAATGAATCCAGCGATGTAAAAGTTCTTAAAGCAGACCCAACAAAAAAGTTTTCTAATCATGTAAGGGATATTGTTAATAATTCAAATTATCTTTTAAATGATTAAATCATACATAAGAATCCTCATTGTCCACAATTATATGGAACAGTTAAATTACATAAAATAACGAAACCAATTAGACCTGTAGTCTCTTATGTGCTCCTAATAATAAATTGGTAAAGAAGCTCAACAATATACTCAATACTTACGGATATGAATCTCAGTACTCAATTAGAAATTCAATAGAACTAATCAAAAAGTTGAGAGCAATCCACTTGCAAGATAACTATAAACTAATTTCGTTCGATGTAACTAATATGTTTACTAAAATTCCTCCTAAAGAATGTCTAATACTTGTAAGAAAGTTACTAGAAGATAAAAATATTAATCCAGGAATAATATCAGATATACTTAATTTATTTGATGTATGCATGCAGATATATATTCAAAATGAAGGTTTACCAATGGGAAGCCCTATATCACCTATTTTAGCAAACATTTTTATGGACAATTAAGAAAGAAAGATCTTTGAAAGTAATATTTCGAAAAATATTTTATTTTGGTATAGATATGTAGAGGACATATTAGCTTGTTTTATGGGTAGTGAACGACAATTAGATGTATTTTTCAACCACATCAATAATTTACACCCGAAAATTAAATTTACATTAGAAATTGAAAAAAATAGCTCAATCAATTTCCTTGATTTAAAAATTCAAAGAGTTAATAATGTACTTGATTATTCAATTTACCGAAAACCAACACAGACTGATGTGAAAATTCCATTCAATTCTAACCACCGTATGTCACACAGACTAGCAGCATATAATTCAATGATACATAGAGCTTTTTCAGTTCCTATGAACAAATGTAATTTTGATAGAGAGATTAATACAATTAGACAAACAGCAACATCTAACGGTTATCCATTAGATATGATAAATAAGCTAATTAGTAAAAAAGAAGAAAAAGTGGCATTACAACTAATATATCCTAAACAAGCTGATGAAATTAAAACTTATAAAACCATCACATATGCAGGAAATATTTCTAATAATATTTCAAAGATAATATCTTCAGCAACGAATAGAACAATTTCTTTTAAAACAGAAAGTAACGTAAGTAAAAAATTGTTAAATGTTAAAACAAAAATACCACCATTAAAGAAATCAGGTATATATAAACTCAAATGTCCAGAATGTAATGCTGTCTATTTGGGTCAGACCCTTAGGAATTTTGAAATACGATACAGTGAGCACTTACGAGCTTACAGATTAAAACAACCAGATAAATCCCACTACGCAAAACATCTACTTGACACCAATCATTCATTGAAGCCTAACACAGAACTAAAAGTGCTGCATATTTGTGAAAAGAAACAAGAACTGGATTTCCTTGAAGAACTGGAAATTAGAAGACATTTAAGAAACCCACAATATGAAGTTGTCAATGAACAGTTAAATCTAGGGAGTTCTCCACTAATAAACTGTCTTCTTAAGTGATAATTGTAAAGATCAGCAGATATAGTTTTCCTGGTTTTCTATATCATTGCACAGTTATACTGATCTTAATTGGAAAAATGATATCCAGGATATCACCATAGAGCTAATAATATCTAAGCTTCAATATTTGTAATATCACATCTTCTTCTTTTTTCTATAAACATATATTAAGTCAATCACAAGTTAGGTCACTTCTTGGTCTAGCCAAAAATAACTAAGTACTCAACATCAGGTAGGCATCAAATGAAATGTAACTTCTGTCATTCTGACGATGATATTGATTTATCGAAACAATTGTCAATTTTTTAGAATTTTCAATAACTTTTATTATATTGTGGAATTAACTAGAGACCGTGAGTTTCATTTAAAAACACTAATATGAGCATATTCCACGAAGTAAGGGTCGAGACAGTCAATTTCTTAAATACTGCTAATATGTCTACAAACCTTGGCAAATTGTTTTGTCAAGGGTTGATTGATTCAATAAGAAATCCACTGTTTCCCTACGAATCCAGAACAATTACCAGAATTAGCACAATTTTAGATCCAAGATGGAAAAAAGATGGGTTTCGAAGTGCAGAAAATGCTAATCAGGCCTCCTGTTTCCTGGATCAAGAAATGAGTCATTTAATAAGGGATTTGGAAAATAATCATGGAAATGAAGCAAGTGTTTCAACCAACTCCCCAAAAAGCGGACTTTTCGGATTTATGCATGAAAAAAATCAGCAAAAATCTATAAATCACATTGTTGATACAATAATAATAAAAAGACAATATTTAGAAAGACAAAATCTTCCTGAATATGGTGATCCGCTACTCTATTGGAAGGTAACTTTTCTATTTCATTTAAATGGACTAGAAATTACTGTTGATATGTTTATAGGTCAATAATGGTGAACTAAATCCTATGCAAGAGTTAGCGGTTAAGTATTTATGCACGCCAGCATCTTCAGTTGAGTTAATTATAAATGAAATAAGGTCAATAATTAAAAACAAATATGTCGATAATTTGATATTTGTCACTAAAAATGCGTGGTTGTTAGCTAATTAAAATAAAAGATAAATATTATTGTATTTTTTGGCAAATCCAACATTTATTTAAAATATTAAACTATCGATAATTATCGATGGTTAATGAGCAGACTATCGATGGGCCCAACTATCGATAGTTTTGTATCCCTACTCCGTGCAGTCTTTCCCCACGTTCTTTTAGTTTTCTTATTGTGGTCTTAAATATTATCATTATATAAGGATAGGCAACAATGCTATTATTTTGTAGACTGTGTTCGGTAGTGCGATCCCTACATTTGTCTATCTTACCATTTTGGTATAGTGTTACAATGATTGCTGTTTTACATAGTCCTGTTTCCGTAAATGTGTAATTACATGGTAGATTTGCTAGTGCTTCTCCATCATATTTCATTTGTCCCGATTCTATCTCTTCTTCTCCGGGGGCAATGCCATTCTTTGTTATTCCTATTATTTCTTCCTTTGGTAATTGTAGTATTTTTTCGTAATTTTCCACATTTCTAGTTGTGAGCTCCTTCATTCGCTTGGTACATAATGGTTTCCTTTTTAATTTCTCCTTCATTCAGTTTCACTTTTTAGGCACGACTGATGATCAATTTCTGTAATTTCATCTAACTTATCCATAAAAATAGAACTAAGGGTACACGTAACTTTCAATCTATTATCCAATTTGATTCTAAGGAGAAATAACTTCAAAATAGTGTTATGAAAGATGTATGTACTTAGATATATCTACATACTTTTGACATAATAAATTATTTATAAATATTTATGTACCTTTTCGTAATCCCATCGCATGTTTTTAACTAACCGGTGTCAGACTTTTCTTAAATTGAATATTTATCTCCAACGTGTTCCTTTATTTATGTTCCTACATACATAGTTGACATAAATCATCTCGGGCATAAAGTTGTTTGAATAACTTTATCTCATCGAAATGTATTCAAGTTAACGAGGAAAACATGCAAAAAATCAAATATACCTTTTTATAAATATTCAACTGTCACACTGTTCGCATTTTACTTTGAAATGCCATTTGAGATCATTTTCTGATGATAATGTCTCGCTCTCAGAAAGACAAACACGTCTAAAAAACAATTATCGCGAAGAAATTGAGTTTGAATGCAGAACAAATGAACAGTAATGGCTTTGTTTCTGCAAAAAATACTTGGATTTTATTAATCATTGAATATTTGAGTAAGAAAATGTATGTGCATGTTTATAAAAGTAATTGTTCTCAATACTTTCTATGATTATTTGTCCGTTTACTTTGAAAATAATTGCCTAATTGGTGCAGTTGCAGGATTTATCACAGAGGAATATGAAATACAATATCTTTGTATAGAGGAAGAAGCAATTGATCTAGTTTATAAATTAGTGTTTTAAATGAAACTCACTGTTTCTATTTTATTTATCATACGTAATAACTGACAAACTGCACATTGCAAAATACTTCAATCAATATTTCTTTAGTATTGGTGAAAAAATGGATAATGCTATTCCTCAAAGTCCAGAAATCAAAATCAAAACCAAACGCGTCTGTGTCTAAATATTTCTGAAGCCAACAGACCGCACCAAAATAGAAGAGCTTATTAGGGAATTGAAGAATAAAAAAGCTAGTGGCCTCGATGGTATATCAAACGAAATCCTTAAAATAACAAGTAATTTTGTGTGTAAACCGATATCGTATATTATTAACTTAGCTTTAGATAATGGAAAAGTCCCAAATCACTTTAAAAAGGCAGTAATAAAACCAATTCACAAATCAGGAGACAGACATCTTGTAAGCAACTATAGACCTATATCTTTGATTTCTTCAGTGTCAAAATTGTTTGAAAGAGCAGTAAAAAACCGCTTGGTTAGTTTCATTAACAAGAATAAAATAATCTCTTCTCACCAATTCGGGTTTCAGGAGGGAAAATCTACTCAGGATGCTATCGCTAGATTAACATCCATTGTTTATTCAGCTATTGATCACAAAAAATCTTGTTTGGGAGTGTTTGTTGATATGGCAATAGCTTTTGACACGGTAAATAATGGTTTATTGCTTGATAAATTAGAACGTCTTGGAATTCGCGGTATTGCACTAGACCTTTTCGAAAGTTATCTCAAAGACCGCAAACAAGTTGTAAAAATAGATAATATGTGTAGCATAATATGTGTAGCCAAGAAGAGTTGGTAACAATCGTTCTCGGGCCAATACTATTTATAATTTACTTGAACGATTTGCTACAGTTGGACTCAACTGGAGTAATCTTGTCATTTGCTGATGACACAGCTATTATTTACGATGGGCAAAACTGGTCAGAAATCCAAAAAAATGCTTCTGACGATATGCGGAATCTCCTTAAGTGGTTTGAGTCGAACAAATTGACTGTTAACGCCACTAAAACTAAAATAATACCATTCACTTCATATAAACCATTTTTGCCGGATTATAATACTATCTCTGTAGGAAATCGTACTCTTGAGCTCGTACACTCGGTCAAATATCTAGGCATACATATTGACTCCTTTTTGAAATAGGACGTTCATGCTCGCAACATCACCAATAAGCTCAGAGGCCTAATCTACAGATTCAAACAACTAGTAGAATTTTTATCTCATGAGCAACTGAAAACTATATACTCCGCTTTTGTTGAATCCATATTACTATATGGTATCATTGGTTGGGGAGGAATTAGAAATAATTATCTAAACTCGATCAATACCGTTCAGAAACTCATTCTGAAAATTATTCTAAATAAACCTCGCAGATTCTCCTCCAATCAAGTATATATTAACTCAAAGGTATTGGACACTCGGCAACTTTTTTGCTTCAAAACCCTTTGTTTCTTGTACTCTAACAGGCATTATACATATAATTTACCACATACATACGGAACGAGACAATACACAATCCGCTATATATGCCCCTGTTACACATAAAGCACTTAGCCAGAGAAGCTTCTGCTTTATTGGATCAAAGTTATGGAACAATTTACCCCACGCTTTGAAGAAATAAAATTCAGTTTGTCTTTTCAAAAACAAATTAAAGGAATGGATATTTTCAAAGGGCAGAAAGTATTTCGCTAATGTAATTGATCCGATTTTAGTTATATAAATGTTGTTTGTTGTTTTGCACCTTGTGTTTATATGTGTGTGTATGAGTGTATATTCTTAGTTTATAAAAATGTTAATTGTCCTAAATATATGTCTTTCACCTGTAAAAGTTATTAGTTATTGGTGTCATAATTAATAATAAATGATAAATGTAAATACTGGTTATTACTATTTATGTTTTTTAAGTTTCAAGATTTGTCAGACTCATTTAAGATTTATGTTTTATAAAGAATCAATACCCGAAGACAAGTTCTTTGATGAACTTAGTCGGGTACCCCACTACTCTTGTTTATTTAATGTACATCACATCTGATCATGAACACTATACCTCAGATTATTTTTTTTAAAGTTATTATGTTATGTTAAATTATTATTCGATGATATGTATTTTTATTTTTTTGTATGTAAACATGTATATGTATTTATAAATAAACATTCATTCATTCAATGGATAATCTTTGGATGTTGCTATTTGTGTTAATCTCTCTATCAAAATTACATTTGTTCATAGGAACTGAAAAAGCTCTATGTATCATTGAATTATATGCCGCTAGTTTATGGGACATGGGATGATTGGAACTGTGTGGAATAGTCACATCAGTCTGTGTTGGTTTTCGGTAAACCTTCAATTAGAATATATTTTTTATTGTCAAAAGTGAATATGTATATATAGAAGATAGTCTTTGCCGACTAATTAAGTATAAAACCATGAATATTGGGGTAACGGCAAGTTAATTAAAGAAAAATCTTCTTACTGTTTTTCTTCCAAGCTTTCGTAAATTTTTATTTCCATTATCAAGGATAAGTAAATTGAGATTGATATAATTGTTGTTAGAAATTGGTAAATATGTCGATATTTGAACTTTTTAAGAAATTTTCAATTATAAGTCATTTTGACAGATTCGTGAATATAAACATTTTCATTATACGCTAAAAAACTTTTTGAAAACAAAAGAAGAAAATAGGTTATGTTTTTAATAAAAGGTTAATAGATATTGGAATATTCTTCTTTTATGATATAAAACTCAACTTCAAATTATTATAGATGTCATCTTAATAATTTCTTCATACGTATTTAAAATTATAATAGAAGATTGTAACGGAAGATTAGTGGTGGAATTGCTACTTGGTGGAGTGTTAAATTTGCTCTGGATTAAAGTATATCTAAATCAGTGAATTTTCAGTTTTAAAATTCTAATAAGTGTATTCAGTGAACCTCTGTATGCTCCTGTTGCTAAAGGCAAGTAATAAAATCTAAGATTTGAGCTGTTCCATTGACATTTTTTGTGGGAAACCATTTAAATAACTTAATAACAACAGATTTGCTGACCAGTTTTTTTACTGGAATACCGAATTTATTCCACCACGGCAAAATTTTTATTTAAAGTTCTTGAATAAAAGTGGATATAAATTCGAGAAAGTGTACTACCTAACATCATAGTGCACCATTGTGTGTATTTGAGACTCGTAAGTCTCGATAAATCGCACGGGCCAGGACCGTACTCAGATACACATGACACGTGCCAAAAGTTTCAAATATTGAATTGAGTCCACCAAAATCGGGGATTTCTGACTACAGGAATCCCCAAACCACAACGATGGATACCAGAATAGAGAAATCTAACCAACAAACCGAAAGAAACATGTCATATTCTTCAGTACTTAGTAAACAACAGCTAACAAAATTTCCAGAGAAGAACCAAGCTATAATATTTCCTGCGATTGAAGGAACCAAAATCCAAGAATATCTCCTAGCCTTAGGAATACTCGTCAACCCTAAACACATTCTGTTCGAATAATAGAATTTGTATATACCTCGCCAACCCAGAGTTAGTAACTACTTTTATGAATGACCACGGTGCAATTGGTGTCAACAACCAAATTATACGAGCCAGAAGATTGATAACTCCATCTGTACGTTTGATCCTATCTAACGTGAGCCCAACAATCCCACATTCACATTTAGAGCAAGCCCTACAACAACTTGGCCTCAGCCTATTATGCCCTATATCCTTTCTCAGAGTCAACATGACCAATCCAGATTTTGCACATATAATCAGTTTCAGAAGGCAAGTCTAAATTAATCCTCTCGAAAATATTGTCATCCCGGAGTCTATGTTGGTCAACCATGAAAATACCTCCTATCGAATATTCTTATCATTAGATAATCTAACCTGCTTCAAATGCAAGCAAAATGGTCATATATCTTCTCAATGTACAACTGAGACACCTGAACATCTAAATGAACCCCCTGCAATGCCCCCTCCCGAAAATCCAGAAGAACCGCCAGAGTATACTACAATCTCCCTAATTCCAGAAGATTCCCCCATCACTCCCGACCAAGACTAATGTATCGAATAAGAGGAACCTCTCAGAAATATTAACTCCTACGGAAGATACACCATCTGACCCATTCCGAAAACCATCGTCGAGTATAAGTAAGAAAAGTCGCCCTGAAACCACAAGTTTCGAAGAACACATGCAACCAACTAAAGCATACATTGATTCAGAAAATTTTGTAATCAACTACAATCAACTCAAAGACTTTTTTGAAAATGTATACGGCTCTAACGACCCTCTGAGTGTGGCGAAACAGTATACAACCGATTTGCATGGTCTAACTCATATGCTGAGTAGTGTGTACCCATATTTTAAAGACAGATGGATCAAAAGTAGGTGTACCAAAATTAAGAAAAAATTATCGAAACAGTTGCTAGCAGAAGTATCGCTAACTTCAGATTCTGAAAGCGACGCATCGTCACAAGAAACACATTAATAATATCAACTTTCGAACTATCCATCATTCAATGGAACCTTAATGGGTTCTTCACACAACAAGAAATGCTAAAACTGATTATCTCCGAAAACAAACCCTCGATCATATGTTTACAGGAGACCCATTTCAAACAAGACTACTCATAAAATCTGAGGAACTATCTTTGTTTCTATAAAAACAGACCAGATCAAAACATAACAAGCGGTGACGTCGCTACTTACACCAAACTTACGGTGCAATCGAAATCCCTATAACAACCCACCTTGAAGCAGTTGCCATTAAAATTTTGGACCCTAAAGAGATAAATATTTGTAATATCTACATTCCACCAAATCGTGACGTGACATACGAGGAGCTGAATGATCTCTTTCAGCAAATACCCAAACCGAGATGATTATTAGGAGACTTCAATTGCCATAACACCCTATGGGGATGCGACTCCACACATACAAGAGGTCGTATATTAGAACATGTTATCGATGATAACAATATGACGTTACTTAACAACGGAGAAAAAACTCGTTTCAACTCGTTTTCAGGAAACTCCAGTGTTATAGATCTCAGCATTAGCGACCTCTCACTCCACACTCAATTCAATTTTACCATCTTTCCCTATCTATATGGCGGTGACCACTTTCCCATCTTACTCACAAGTTCACAGCATGTTGTAGAAGAACCTATTGTGACAAAAAATGGAAACTAAAAAGAGCTGACTGGAATCTTTTTGCAAATATTATAGAAACCAAGATTAGTCACTTCCTCATGCGAGATAGTATCGATGAATGTGTTGATGATATTACGAAAATCATAACGGATGCAGCCCAACTAGCAATAGGAAAGACAAAGCAACTGAACAACCACACTCCCGTTCCTTGGTGGAATCAAGAATGCGACCAGGCAATAAATTCCTCTAAACACGCTTTCAATAGACTAAAAAGGCACCACACACCAGGAAACCTGATAACTTTTAAGAGTCTGAGGGCAAAAGCTCGATGGATAATGAAAAAAGTAGAAAAGAATCATGGGCAAGATATGTATCATCCATTAGCAGTTCAACACCACTAAGTACGATCTGGGACAAAGTGAAACGTATTAAATGTAATAAAACAGACCATGGAATCTCACGGATTGAATATCAGGGAAAATCAACTTCCAGTTGTACCAAAATTTCTCAAATTTTCTCAGACATCTATGAAAAGAATTCTAACAGTGCAAACTACACACCCGAATTTCTGAACTACAAAAATAATGAAGAATCTGAAGGGATTGATGTTTCCCAAGATGAAATGAAACCTTTGAATGTACCTATATCCTATGAAGAATTCCTCGAAGCTCTGGTTTCTTTCAAAAACTCCACCCCAGGACCTGATGATATCCCGTTCATTTTCCTACAAAACATGCCAGATACAGCTAAGCATATTCTCCTGAAAATATTTAATAAGATATGGACAGAAGGGTTCTTTCCTGTGAAGTGGTCAGAGGCAACCATAGTTCCGTTAATAAAACATGGTAAACCAAAGACAGATCCTCAATCATACAGACCAATGTCCTTAACTTGTACAATGTGCAAGCTGATGGAAAAAACTGTTAACAATCGACTCACTTGGTTCCTGGAGAAAAACCACCTGCTCACACCAAAACAAAGTGGTTTTAGGAAAGGTAAATCAACATCAGACAATCTAATTAACTTAGAATCATATATTCACGAAGGGTATGCTAACAAACAAAACACCATAGCAATCTTCTTCGATATAAGTAAAGCTTATGACATGACCTGGAGATATAACATTCTTAGAAAGCTGAGCTCCTGGGGTATAAATGGCAATCTTCTAAAATTTGCTGAAAACTTCGTGGGAGAAAGATTCTTCAGAGTTAAAGTTAATGGAACACTTTCCGTGAAAAGAGTGCAACAGAATGGTACCCCTCAAGGTTCGGTTTTGAGTGTCACCCTCTTTCTAATTGCGATAAATGAAGCTGTGAAGAATATCAAACAACCTGTAGAAGCTAGCCTTTATGCTGACGATCTTGTGGTATACTCGCGAGGAAAAAATCTCACCACAATCCAAAATAACTTGCAGGAGGCAGTGATTTCGATTGAGAGTTGGCTGAAATGCACTGGTTTCAAAATGTGCCCAGAAAAAACTAAGTGCATGTTTTTTACTAAAAAAAGAGATCTAGCACTGCCTAATCTGAAACTATGTGGCCGGAATATCCAAGTGGTGGAACAGATGCGTTACCTAGGAATGATTTTCGACAGAAAGTTAAACTGGAATGCCCATCTTAACCATCTCAGAACATCATGTCAGAGCGGCATCAATCTACTGAGAATTCTGTCAAACCAAAATTGGGGTTCCGACAGGCAAACGCTCTTACTTCTCTATAGAGCTCTAGTAAGATCCAAAATCGATTATGGCTCTATAATATATGCCTCAGCAAGTAAATCAGTTCTGAAAATTGTTAACACGGTACACAATACAGCAATACGGCTGGCCCTTGGAGCATACAGGACAACGCCCGCTGAGAGTCTCTACAGTGAAGCTGGGGAGCCATCATTGCAGCTGCGACGACAGCAGCTGAGCTTAGCGTATGTATCTACTGATAGTCAGCATCCAGTATATCATAACACCTTTTCAAACCGTTTTCGCAATCTGTATGAAAACCGAAGAAGACTAACATACCCTTTCTATCAGAGGATCAGCAAGTTCAGTTCCGAATTGAATGTGACTTTCCCAGTTACCCTTCCCAACAACAACTCAGACACGCCACCTTGGCTTATTGCCTTGCCACCATGCAACCTATACCTCTCCAAATTCAAAAAATCTGAAATTATTCCTAGTCTGCTTCACAATCATTTCCTCTCATCAATAAATGAATATTGTGATTATACTCACATCTACACAGACGCTTCCAAGTCAAACCAAGGAGTAGCATCAGCTTTTTTAAGCCCGAATACATCCAGTGGATTCAAACTACCTCCATAATGCAGCATTTATAGTGGTGAACTTTTTGCAATCCTTCAAGCAATCAAATACGCCGCTCATGAAGATATCCACAATACTTTAATTCTTACAGATTCGTTAAGCTCGTTACAAGGTATACAACACATCTATTCAGATCATCCCCTGACAAGACTCATCAAAGAGTATGTTCACACAATTAGGGAAAAATCCAGACGATTGGTCTTCATGTGGGTCCCGTCACATGTTGGGATCTCTGGCAATGAGCGGGTTGATAAAATTGCACGTGAAACCATGAATGAACCAATCTTTCAAAAGCAAGAGGGAGTACCGTATACTGATCCGAAAAAATATATGAAATATGTGGTCTCTAACTACTGGTCATCTGTCTGGGCAGAATCTGGAATGAAACTTAAAGAAATTAAAGATGATATCAAACCATAGAGAAACATCCCTAGCCAAAGAATACACCAAATAATAATCACCCGTTTGCGCACTGGACATACAAAGTATACCCATGAACACTTGCTGAAAGGAGAAGAAGACAAAATCTGTGATATGTGTCAGGTGCCAAAGTCAGTTAAACATTTCATGGTCGAGTGTCCGAGGTTCGCGGAACAACGCCGGACGTACAGTATAAGTGCAGATTTAAAATCAACTCTTGGTGTGTAATTTTGAAAACACAATCGGATTCCTCTCTGAAATAGGTTTAGTCAACAAAATGTAAATTACTAAGCTCGTTACCATGTTGCTTATTACTGATTCCTATCTTTGATATTATGCTATTCAAATATTATTGTATGTTATATTGACGTTACCAGCCTAAATGTTATTTCATGTTACTGTTATGTTATGTTGCTAATAACCCTAGTGGTGGATGCAACTATTATTTTCTAAATAAAAAAAAGATTATTCATGTTATATAAAATTATTGAAAATATTAAAATCATTTACCTAAAATAAAATCATTTCTAAAAATCAGCAAACTTTCATTTAGATAAATTTTAATTATATATAAGAATTTGAAATTTAGTTATTTTTATTATCAATTGTTAGTAGATAATAATAAATATCACTCAGATTATTATGTTCATTTTTTTTGTTAATATGTATATACGAACGTAGCACGAATGCTTGAATTTCACCTGGATGTGCAGAAAATATTACAACATTGAGCCCCCTGTATCTCATTGAAGACGAGACTTATCAGATGAGACCTTTTTGTCTTAATTGCCCACTACAATATTTCAAATCATTATCTAAATCTTGTATAAATGTTTGTACTTAATTTGAGCAACAAAATAACCACAACTCATTATACGTTACATCCAGTGTTTGTGAAGGTAAATAATAGCTCGACTTCTGCCATTTATATGAAACCTCAGTATTGTGTTCTCTTCTTTACGATCTCCCTACTTCATATCGCTATACTACCTAAGCCGTGTTTATAGACTATTTGATTAACCAACATGAAATCTTTGGCATATTGTAAATCTTGTTTTCTCGATTTTCGCTTTCACCTCACTCTCTCGATGCGGGTGCTATAATCTTATCATTTATCATTCGATCTTGTCATTTTTCGAAGGGTCCTCTTTGGTGTGCTATATTCGTGAATAAAATTTAATCGCGTCAAACGTCTAGGTACTTAAACAAGTAATTGACAGTTTTCAGAGTTAACGACGTTAAGGTCCGAATGTATTTATGCAAATATGAACGGCAATATAAGGTATAGCAGAATGTTGAAGATAAATTACTCAGTTAAATAACTTGATAAACGTGTTTGATGACAATTTTCTTCTGATGAATATATCTGACAATGATTGATTGTCGGGCGAGAAAAATAGGATTAAACGAAAAGTTGGAGTTTTTGGGGAAAATATAATTTTCATCATCAATTTATATAAAAAGTACATATTGGGTTTTTCTTAATTATGCTTATGTCACTGTTAGCTCCCCACTAAACAAGAAACATAACAAGTCTTTTTTGTGATGTTCTTTTTAGAGACTTTTCGTGATGTTCATTTAAAACGTTAATAAGATATCTCCTAGATGTCTTAATTTTTTTACCAACTCTATTAACATCCATGTCATGTAAATAAAACATATTTTTGATGTACACAGTAATACTTGAATTCGTAGTTACATACATATCCTATGAACGTCTTTTTAGTAACTTCCTATAGGAAACATTCATACGGTGTTAATTTGTATACTTCTCACTAATGTCACATACAGAACGTTACTGTAATATTACAAATTAACATGTTTCTAAGATGATCACATGTTGCAGATACTTTTACATCTTTCGAAATAATTTTTATTAACATCGTACTTATTACGTCTGTACGACGTTAGTTCATAAAACTCTCAGTAATATCTCATATTAAACATCACAGCAACATAAAAAAGAAGAAAACAGAAGAGGAACTGATGAACGAAACATCAGTAGTTATCTGTGGAAACGAAAATGACAAGCATGAAATGGCGGATGGTTTTCAGTTATGTGTTATAGTTATATTTTATTTGCAAGAAGCACATATTTTGCAAGTAGCACTTAAATAAAGTGCGTTTTCGTTAGTTCCTACTAAGCTACAGTTTCTATACTTAGTTATAATGGACGAACAACAATTGTTATCGGTAAGTACCTATTCCAAAATCATAATTGTTAAAACTTAATACTCATTCAATACTTTAATCGGCTATTATACATTGAAATTCCATGTGGCGGAATTGTACACTAACATTATATTACAAAATAAGGGTTTTTTCAATTTTTAAAATATTTTAGTTACCTAGTAAGTATATTTTGAAAACGATTCACAATATTTCAAATCCTAGATATGCAATTATACCCTACAAAAAACTTGATATTGCAATAGGGTAGATATTATTATTAATAATAAAACATGCTGATATGTTCACAGATATTTAAATCTAGAAGAAAACATTTTCAATGTTCAAGATGTTTCAGAAGCTACTTATACAAATAAAATAAAAAACAAATAGTTGGTAATTATGTAATGAAAGGGGAGTAATTATTTCAGATAGTCTGATACAACATTGTATTAAACAGTACAAAAAATATTGAATCAAGTATCTAGTTTTAGTTTTTTTAGTAGTAGTCTTAGCCATCAATATAGTTTTGCAGGTTTAGAAACTTTTACCATTATTACTAACAATTCTTGTGAACAATTAGAGACTGTTTAAGACTTTAAAAACAGAAATTTCTGTTAAAAAGCTCATTTCCATTTGAAAATACACTGAATACAATAAATAAGCTGTAGTTGTTCCTTACAATGGTACCTATATTAATCTAGTTGAAGAATATGTGACTTATGACACTGAATGCTCCAGTCAACAATCAGAATTCAATTATTTATCATTGTAGAAACACACCTATTGAATACTCAATTGGGTACAATTAATTATAAACTCATTTTACTTGATAATGTGTTCATATCTCTTCATCATAAGTAGTTTTTTTTGTATACAGTGTATTAATAATGCTTAGTTTTCATTAAGTTACAATTCCACGATGTTAATATACAATTTGTTCCAGGATGAAAATAACAAGATGAGAATAGTATATTATTTTATACAGAAAAGAAGTATGAATTTTCATAGCACACCTGAATTTACCTGCCAAATGGAGTGAGGCATGGAATAGAAGGTAAATCATGAAAAGTCACTTCTTGAAATAAAATATTTTATTATTCCTTTGAAGAACACCGCATGTATCTTATAGAAAATGGGTCCCAGTCAATTGGCTGAAAATAAAGTTAGATGTAGTTTATGATGATCGATCAAAGGTCTCTATGGGCACAATTTGATCCAAAGTAATTGTTTTATTAGCTGTTGTTCAGAACACCTTCAAATATTTCACAGATAAGGATTTTGAAGTGTACGTTATGGAATGGTTGAAGCACTCGAAAAAAGTAACCGTAAGTAAACGATAGAATTTTCTTGAATCAGATTGGATTTCTGTTGATGTAACGTAATGTTTGATTAAATATTTATGGTGTAAAATTTTTATTAGTTTTAATATAATTAAAAAACTATTCCAATAGATTTTCTGTAAACTAGCTGTAATGTATGTGTATCCGTTAAACTTTATTAATTCAGTTTCAAAGTATGTTACGTTATGGTAACTACGGATTAATATCCCCTTTTTTATTTCTTGCTTTCACTGAATGTGTTCAATAGTTTCCACTTTCCAGACTTGTTATGTAATATGTTTACACAATTTTTTTTTTAGGTTGGATTACTGGACAAGATATTTTTTTTCTAATTTTGTACCTGTTTTTTTTCAAATTTACTGTACTGTTCATTAATAGTGAATAAACGTTTTAAATCCTTTATTATTTTTTTGCTGTTTTATTTCAAATGTACAGGATGAACAACTAAGAACGACTGTAGGCCACATCTCAGAAAAGAATCATGGTACAACTTTCAAAAAAATTACCTTCAGGTAAGGGATCCTGAAAAATTGCTGGAAAATATTTTGCAGTCTCTAAAATATCCGCTAGGGGTGGAATGAACACTCAAAAACATAATACTCCAAAAAAACATACTAAAGGCATCCTAAAAATACAACTTTTGTAATTAAGGAGATTTTTTGCCATTATTCTTCAAATAATGGGTGGGGAAGGTTCAAACTTATGAACAAATGTATAACTTTTTCGTTTTTTAACCGATATTAATGATTTTAGCTGCATTTAAAAGTTTTTCTGTTTAATAAGATTGATAACAAAATTAGATAATTTTGTAGCCACTCGGAAATTTCAAATGTAAATTGAAGCATTTTTTTTATATTTGATATTTAAATCTTATATCTTGGAATAGATTCCTATTTTTTAACCCCTTTTCATCAGAATTTAAAAAATGCCTCATTACATTTGAAATTTACGAGAAAAATGGGAAAATTGTGGACTTTTTCATAAAGCGTTAACAAAATTGTCCAAAATTGTTATTTTTGTTAAGCATTTCTTATCAAAAAGGAAAAACTCTTTCAAATGAAGCCAAAAACATGGATGTCGATTAAAAAAAAAGTGTTACGACATTTGTTGTTTGGGTTGAACCTTCCCCCACCCCTTACTTGAAGAATACAGACAAAAAGTCGCTAACTACATTTTTTCATAATCTCAACAATATATCAAACATTATATTTCTAGGATACGTTTAGTATGTCTTTTTTGGAGATAATAGTATTATGTTTTTAAGTGTTCATTCCACCCCATAGGAGATATATTAGAAACTCAAAAATATTTTCCAGCGATTTTCAGGGTCATTTTCCTGAAGGTATTTTTTTAAAGTTGTACTATGTCTATTTTTGAAATATGGCCGACAGCCGGCGTTCTTAGTTGTTCACCCTGTATTTGCTGATCAGGCACAGAAACATCTATAGGATGTCATCCAGAATGTTTGAGGTATATTATTTAGAGGTTTATGTAATGTCCATACAACATCTACGAGAATACACTGTATTGTTTTTGAAATGTCGCATTTAGATCATTGATAAGATGTTATTTTTTAGACATTGCATTAACATCGACAAGATGTTAAAAGGGATTTCAGAATGTAACAGAAATGTTGTTTTTAGTTCGTTATAAAGACTTCCTTTTGAGGAAGTTCTAGTAACATCACAGTATTGTAAAGAGGCAGCGCTTTAACATCGCTGAGAAGTTAAGTTGAAACATCACAAATGTTAACAGCCACAAGCTGGGCATAAGCGGTTGTATAGATGTGCATGTGATGAAAACAAGAGGAAAAAAAGGAAGAACATTATCACAATGTGATGTTGAATTAACATAACTGTAATATTTATTTGCATAGTGGGCCATGTATACAACAATAAAACTTCCTGTTATTTGTTATCAATTAAACTAACTATTGCTAAACAATTCCATTAAATAATAAGAAAATCATAAAGAAGTGACGTACCTTGTGATTGACTTATATGAATAGAAAAAAGAAGAAGATATATGATATTACAAATAATAAAGCTTAGATGTTCTTAGCCCTATAGGGACATTCTGGATATATTTTTCCCATTTCAGATCAGTATAACTGTGCAATGATATTGAAACCCAGGAAAACTATATCTGCTGATCTCTACAATTATTGCTTAATAAGATAGTTTAAAATTGGAGAACTTCCTAGATTTATCTGTTCATTGACGACTTCATTATGTGGGCCTCTTAAGTATCTTCTAATTTCTAACTCTTCAAGGAAATCCAGCTCTTGCTTCTTATCACAAATATGTAGTACTTGTAGTTCTGTGCTAGGTGTTAATGATTGTTTGGTGGCAAGTAGATGTTTTGCGTTATGAGATTTTTCTGGTTGTTTTAATTTGTATGCTCGTGTTCACTGTGTCTGATTTAAAAATTTCGAATTTTATTACCCATATAGACAGCATTAGAGCAGCACCAAACTTTTTTAGTGGAGATATTTTTGTTTTTACATTCAACAATTTTCTACTTACATTACTTTCACTTTTAAAAGAAATAGTTGTATTTGTTTATTAACTTCTTCTACTATTAATCGTAACTTATCTTCAAAATCTTCCCACGTTATTGACATTTATAAAATTCGTTCATAAGAATAGAATGCATAAGTACTTACTATTATTTTTACACAGTCAGAGTTCCTGTTGTCTGCTTTGCTGCAATGCTTAGGTTGATGTCCCTTTTCAACGCTCTTCGGTGCGTTTTCCACATTGACCAAATAAATTTCAAGATGAAAGCTACAGTTATAATATACAGTAGAACCATTATGTGCATCGCAAAACTGTCTTGCTGTACCATAAAAGTACTATTGACAATGCCAGTTTCTTTTGCCTCTTGTTTGGTTGATGAATCTCCCATTGTTTCTGTTCTTTAAGGTCCTAAATTTAGATAGAAACCCATATAGTTCCACTCGTCCTTACCATTTGTTGTGCCTTTAATTTGCTGGATTATTTACCATTACCATTTTTTCTGTACAATTACCATTTCCATTTACCATTTAATTTGCAGGATCATTTACCATTATACCATTAATGTTACCATAACCATTTCGTTCGCAGGATCGCCATGTGGTGGTGGTTACTCAGTAAGTACCCCCCGTATACGTCACGTTTACCATAAAGCCATTTTATCTTTGAGGAAGACATTTACCTAGTAGCCGTTCTTCGGGGATTGAATAAACAACATCATTTATAAAATCACTGGGTTTAGTATATTTAAAATTAACACAAATACAATATCATCGACCATTTAACTTATTCAAAATAATAATAAATGAATGGATCATGGGTTAGTTACACTTTGTTTTTATAGGAAACATTCAAGCCAGCCACCGATAGATTCGACCTTCCGCGTTTGTGTGAACGCTTTCTGGGTGTGAACCTGACCGTAATCAGATCGATGACCACTATTAATATAATATGTACAATTTAATCTTTTTCTGTAAAAATGTCTTTTTTTATAATACTGACTTTTTCGGGATCATCACAAGGGCATAGTACACTAACGCGTTTCGATCTTCTTGGGTCTCTTCAAGAGTGCCGTAATGCCTTCCAGTTCAGAGTCTCTTATCCGAACTGAAGATTCCGTCCTCCGACAACTTCTACTTGGCTCGTGTAGTTACACACAAGCGAGAAGCAGTCAGCTGGCGCCACCTTCATTTTCACTTGCGAACCAACACCTCCGATAGATTCGACCGTATTAGTCGTATGAAATAAAATGAATATAATTTCATCAATTTCGATTTTCTATTACACCTGATTTCAGTCGAAATTTCAATAATTTCGACGTATTGGCCTGACCGTTCTTCGAAGGGAAAAACAACTACATTCCTGGCTATTACCACGCAGAATATTGAATTACATCCCCTTCGAAAACCGTTACATCGATCGACCATTTTGCCGATACGGACATCTGTGGTGATTCGCAACTGATAGCGGAAGGGCATAGTACACTGACGCGTTTCGACTTTCTTGGGTCTCTTGAAAATTCGACTGAATGCAGGTGTAGTAGAAAATCGAAATTTATGTTTCATATAGACACCTCGTATTTTATGAAATTATATTCATTTTATTTCATACGACTAATACGGTCGAATTTATCTGAGGTGTTGGTTCGCAAGTGAAAGTGAAGATAACGTCAGCTGACTACTTCTCGCTTGTGTGTAACTACACGATCCAAGTAGAAGTTGTCGGAGGACGGAATCTTCAGTTCGGATTAGAGACTCTGAACGGGAAGGAATTACGGCACTCTTGAAGAGACCCAAGAAGGTCGTAACGCGTCAGTGTACCATGCCCTTCCGCTATCAGTTGCGAATCACCACAGATGGCCGTATCGGCAAAATGGTCGATCGATGTCACGGTTTTCAAAGGGGATGTAATTGAATATTCTTCTTTTTCCAGTTTCGAATTCCTAGGCTGTTTAGCTCAGTAGCCAGTAGTCTTGTAGCCACGATGATTTTTACCTACCTCTTTTTCTTTTGCTACTTGGCTTCCACTCAGTTACTACATAAATTGTGCTATTTGGACCTGCTCTCATGTCATGTCCCAACCATTTTAATCCCTCCTATTTTATTACACTAATGCTTTCTTTCTGGATGTCCTTTTTTAATTATTTATTTGTTCTTTTCCTAAATTCATTTTCCTCTATTTTTATGGAGCCTAGTATGATTCTTAGTATTTTTCGTTCAAAAATTCTTAGGTCTTCTTCTTCCTTCTTGAATATTTTCATAATTTTCAGCTTCATAATTATGTTATTTCTGGTCTAATTATTGTTTTATTAATCCAAACAAAAAGATATATAATATCGTCGCTCTCATCAAAGATACTGAAAATCCCCTACAAATTACTTTCTCATATCTAGGGCATTTTTAATATCGTTGCCTCTTCAGCTACTAAATTCGGCCCATTAAGACGTACCACTAATCAGGATTAATAGAGTTAAGAAACTTGTTCTTTGGTGAATATTCTCAAAAGTTTCCGTCATTGCCAAAAACGTGACTGCACTCGTTATTTATTACTAAAAGTCTTACAAACCCGACCTCGAGAACATACTCTTATTCCACACACAATTCATCCCAGATTCCAAGTTGTAGCCCCGTAACCTGTAACATTTAGAAAGTGGGTCAGCAGCGCACATAACATATCTCTGTATAATCAAGTTTTCCGTTTCGCCTTTCAGGGAGTTTTTAAGGGTTTGCAGGAAAAAGAAAAGCTAAAGACTTATTTGGTATCGGTAAATTCGTTTATCTGAAGCATGAAAAGCATGAAACGTTGTGAACAAACCATTTATCAGTTTTGTTTTAATATTAAAGCAGAATTCGCCAGGAATAAGAAAAAGTATATTCCGAACATCAACTTTTGAAACTATACGCTTAAAATATTTCTTTCATTTCAGTTATTGTTTCCATTGTCTTTAGTAGACTTGGCCCATTACAACGGAGTTTTTAAAGAATTTCAAATATACGGAGCAACGGAAACGTCTCAAAATGTATAAACGTGTAATTATTAAATTATAAGATTATGAATAGGATGCATAAAACAAAGTTATATGACTTTCATTTCTAGCCTTCAAATAATGTGTTAGTATATAGGTAGTAAAGGCGAATCGGGTGAATTTAAGTCAGGAGATCTTGCCTCATTAGCCTCTGCAGTGAAAGGTGTTCATGTAGTCTGCACAATAGTAGTTTCTCAAGCAGGTTGTGGTGGTTACTTAGTAAGGGTCCCTCGTATACTCGACGTTTACCATAAAGGCATATTATTACGGAGGAAACCACTTACCTAGCAACCTGTATTCGGGAACAGAATAAACAATAACACATTTATAAAAGCACTGGGTTCAAGTTCAATACATTTAAAAATACACGATTGTAAATATCAAAACGACTTATTCAAAGTATTAATAACACTAATATCATCATGGTTCGTTCACACCCATTATATAGGAAACATAGTTGTGTTTAACTACACATCCGACCTCCGTCTATAAACTGTACATGTCTGTTTATAAAATAACAAAAACAAGCTTTCCTTGATAAATGACATTGACTATGGTCGACCAATGCTCCCTAAATTCTATAATTAATATTAACCTGAATTTAAATATTATTTCTAAGTTAGTGTCCTTTTGTCTTTAATGTCTTTTAAGGGATCACTACATCATCCCCTCTTGGAAGAGAAAAATTATCATTTTAATTTTTCGATATCACTTATAACTATAACTGTTTTTATGAATGTTTTTGTTTTATCTTTGTTTACTAAACACTACTTGTTCGTTTATCAACACACTTCACTTATTTACAATTGTTTGCGCTCTTTGTATACAAACAATCGATTTTCATGAACAATCTGTTGTTTTTTGTCTGGAGATGTAATCTCACAATTTACCCCCTTGACTCCCGTTATTTTAAACGGACCTAGATAATGTGAATAGAATTTGTTTCTTGCTTCAATTTTTAGAATAACTAATTCCCCTATTTTAAAATTTACGGGTGAAGAAACGTATTCGCTATTATTAACTCTACTTAATTTATTATTTATTAAAAACTGTCTGGCCCTTTCATTAGCGTATTGTAATTTATATCTCAATTCATTATCATATTTTTCAAAATTGTAGCACGGTTCAATTTTTGCGTTTAAAAATTCTGGCAAATTGGGTTTTCTCCCATATAATAACTCAAAAGGAGTGTATCCGTGATACGTATTTGGTGTTGTATTATAACAATATGCGAACATTCTTACAAACTCACACCAATTATCCCTAGAATCTTTGATAAAATTTCTTATATATTCGTTAAATGTGCTATGTAATCTTTCGCAACTGCCTATTGTTTCATGGTGGTATGCTGTTGAAAAATTATGTTTTATATTTAATAGTTTTGCTAGATTCTTCATTATTTCGTTCTTATATTCCGTCCCTTGATCTGTTCTTATTTCTTTCATCAATCCGTAACCTAACCTAACCTAACCTAACCTAGCAACCTGTATTCGGGAACAGAATAAACAATAATACATTTATAAAAGCACTGGGTTCAAGTTTAATACATTTAAAAATACACGATTATAAATATCAAAACGACTTATTCAAAGTATTAATAACAATAATATCATCCTGGTTCGTTCACACCCATTATATAGGAAACATAGTTGTGTTTTACTACACATCCGACCTCCGTCTATAAACTGTACATGTCTGTTTATAAAATAACAAAAACAATCTTTCCTTGATAAATGACATTGACTATGGTCGACCAATGCTCCCTAAATACTATAATTAATATTAACCTGAATTTAAATATTATTTCTAAGTTAGTGTCCTTTTGTCTTTAATGTCTTTTAAGGGATCACTACAAGGTGATATATAATCGTATTCCTATTGGTTCTTCACCTAGTTTCTGGATAACGACTATCTGTAATGCTTCTAGCCATTTGAGAAAGTATCTTTTCTTATGACTTTCTTCAAGATTCTGGCTGTTATTTAATGAATTCCTCGAAATATCTTTTCGACTCAATATTATTTCTTGAGCTATATCTTCAGAAACTGATAGTTTCTATTGAATAATCAGGTTTTGTTCTATTTTTTGATCTAGATGATATTCTAATGAAGTGAATTTTATTACTGAATTTTCTGCTAGTGAAGTAACTTTTTGCGCAAGAATAATTTCTATGTTTTGTTGATTGGAGTTACTGGTACTTTTAGTTCATTATTCTGTCATTGTGATGGACAACGCCAGTTATCATTCGAAACAAATTAACAAGAAACCCACTACAAGCACGAAAAAAGCAGATAACCTACAATATATGGCTGAAAATGGTATAGAAATACATAAATCAAAATGCACCAAAAAATATCTTTTAACCATCGTAAAAGACCTGAACATTCCTACAAAATATCGGATTGACACAATGGCACAAGCAAAAGGACATACGGTACTACGTCTTCCGCCCTACTACTAAGTATTAAATCCCATTGAACTTATCTGGAGTACTCTAAAACGGGGAATTCGGCGTAAAAATACAGCTCCAATGCTAAGTTCTGCTGTAGTAGATTTAATTAGAAGTGAGGTGGAAAATATAGACAGTATTTTATGGAAAAATTGCATCGCACACGTAGTTGAAGTGGAAAATTCATATGAGTCTCCGAATGTACAACAATTTATAAATAATTTGGACGAAGACGGTGATAATAGTGACCTGTTTGTTGATAGTGACGATGATTTATAACGCAAATATTTGTTATTATTGTAACATATTATGTGTCTATATACAGAGTGTCCCGGGACTAATGGGAAAAAAGTCAGGAGCGTATAATCTGAGCCAAAATAATGTTAGTACTTCATATAAACTTTTTCTATGCAGGCCCTCGTTTTCGAGTTATAGGCCTCCAAAGTTTTAATTTTGAATTTGGTTTTTATTTTAATTTTTTTCACTAGTTATTTGACCTTTATAAAATTTACGGCAAAGCTATAATGTACGTGTATGTTTATTTTGGAAAGGTAAAGATTTTTACAGTAGTGCCTTGAAGCCGTCGACTACTCGCAATGGTTAGTGATCCAAAAATTTTGCAGGGATGACGCACCCTGTATGAAATTATCAAAATTGACTTCCCCACACATTAAACTAACGAAAAGGTACTCTTGTTGGAATTCGATAAAATAAGCCGTTTGGCTAATATTTACAGTTTTATTAATGCACTACGTACCAATTTACTCAACTAACTTATTAATACTGTTACGAAACAGCCCACTGGTATAGACCCTAAATCCGACTCTGTCCAAGCCAGGTATGAAAATTAAAATTATGGCGGATACGCAGTGTTTTTATAACTATCTTATATAAACATTGTTTTTGTGACCAGACTTATCTAGAAAAGGCCAGAAAAATTATTTGTGTCTGTGTAGGCCACAGCCCGGAATTTTCTAGTAAGAAAGGCATTAATATAAATAAGGACCGATCAGCGGAGCAGTGGAGTTGATAAAGTGATCTCGAGAAATGAACAAAAATACACCGAACAGTAAAGTGCTAATATAAAGTTTGTGTGCATATAAATTAAATTTAAGTGATTAGTTGAGTATATATAAATTAAGTGTTAGTGTTTAAATAAATTAGTGAGTAGCCATACCGTGTGTTTAAAATTTATCCCACCCGTTTGCTGTTTGAATAAATTAGAAAAACATTACATTGGTGTGAGGTCTGGGGTAATATAAATAAATTGCTACGTAAAAATGACCAAGAGACTATGTGACCTCAAAGTGGCGGAACTAAGAGCAGAATTGGAAGATCGTGAGTTGGAAACGTCCAGTAAGAAAAGTGAATTAGTAGAAAATCTTAAATTGGCACTGGAAAATGACGACATTGATCCAGAAATAGTTTTATTTAATGACGAGGCTATGCTCCACCTTAATCTCGTCAAATTCTGCTAATATTTCTGCTAACATGGACGAGAAGATTTCTGCCATGGAAAAGAACATGGACGAGAAGATTTCTGCTATGAAGAACGACATTTCTGCTAATATTTCTGCTAACATGGACGAGAAGATTTCTGCTATGGAAGAGAACATGGACGAGAAGATTTCTGCTATAAGGAACGATATTTCTGGCATGGAAGAGAAGATTTCTCCAAATGTGAAAAGCGATATTTCGGTTATAAAGAACGATATTTCTACTTTGAAGAACGATATATCTGCCGATATCTTATTGATGAAAAACGACATTGCCGCTAACGTTGAAAATGAAATTTCGTCTCTAAAATCTGAAATCGAGAATAAGATGTCAACGATAGACGAGAAAATAGAGAATAATATTACAACGATAGACGAGAAAATCAAGGAGTTAGAGGAAAAGATTGCCGATTCAAGAACGCGAGGCACCCCAGAGGAAGAAAAGAAGACCGAGCAAACAAAACCTTGAAAGCCAGAAACACACTCTAAGCTAGAAGACATTGGCAGTTTTACCCGAGTCAAGGCCCCAACGTTCGATAGAAAAATGTCGTGGACCAATTATGTGAAACAGTTTGAAACAGCCGCTAGAGTGAATAATTGGTCCGCTAAGGAGAAGGCAGTGAACTTAACCATCGCGCTTCGCGGAGATGCCTTAGATGTACTTCAGACGAGACCTCTGGAAGAAACGGATGACTTCGAGCACCTGAAGAAGAGGTTGGACATGCGATATGGTCATGAACATCTAGAACATTTGTACCAATCTCAGCTGAAGAACCGAAGGCGAAAACGTGACGAAACCCTTCAAGAGTATGAACTGGATACTGCCCAACTAGTTCGATTTGCTTATCCGTCGACGCATTGACAGCTGCTCTTGAATATGAAGCAGCAACGAAGGCTTCGGGATATAACAAAGGTAGGACCATACAGGAAGCACGTGACGATGACAAACTTGACCAGATCGTCAACTTGTTGAAAGGTATGGTAAACAAGAAGCCGAAGAAAATCAGGTGCTGTAATTGTGGCGAGCTAGAGCAGGCACGCAGTTCGTGTAAGCGTCCTACGACTCCTGCAAACCAAGAACCTCTTAAATGCAAAGCAGCCACGAAGAACTCGCGGTACAACAAAAGCAAGATAATGCAGGAAAAAGATGACGACGACAAACTGGACCTGATCGTCAACTTGTTGAAAGGTATGGCAGACAAGAGGCCGAAGAAGATCAAATGCCGGAAGTGTGGCGAGCTACAGCACGTACGCAGTCCGTCTAAGCGCCCCAAGACTCCTGTAACCCAAGAACTCCAGTCACAGGGGAAATCAAACAGGGGTGAACATCCAGCTGATGTGAATCACCGAAAAGCCAACTCTTTGCCTAGACG
The DNA here is from genome assembly GCA_963921935.1 of Galeruca laticollis. Taxonomy (NCBI): domain Eukaryota; kingdom Metazoa; phylum Arthropoda; class Insecta; order Coleoptera; family Chrysomelidae; genus Galeruca; species Galeruca laticollis. Next base: position 6,957,481 of record OY998176.1, on the reverse strand, counting down.
GTCATGCCCTGTAGACTATTCACAATGCAACAAGTCGAAATCTAAGGAAGTTGCAGTTTCAAGAATTACAGTAGTCAACGAGGAATGGTTACCCACCAGGATCAGAGAAGATCAGGAGAATGATCCTTGCTCAAAGAAGATTAAGCAGTGGAAGGAATAAAATCGGCGACCTACCTGGCAGGAAGTGTCAAGATTTTTACCGAAACTCAAGGCGTATTGGGCTCAGTGGGACTCCCTTATCCTGGAAGAAGGGCTGTCGAAAAGAGTCTTTGAAAACGATGATGGTTCCGAGATGAGGAGACAGCTAGTTATCCCGAGAACAAGAGTAGCTGAAGTACTGAAGAAGTTACAAAACAGTCCATCGGGAGGTCATCTGGAAGTGAAGAAAACCCTCCAGCGAATCCGTGAGAGGTTTTATTGGATGAACTGCTCCGATGATGTGAAGGACTGGTGTAAGAAATGTACGACTTTTGCTACGAGTAATGGACCACATCTCAAGAGAAAGGCACCTAGGAAACAGTATAATGTTGGAAGGCCTTTCGAAAGAATTGCTTTAGATATCGCTGGACCCTTTCCGACGACCGAAAATGGTGGCAAATACATACTGGTTGTAATGGATTATTTCGCAAAGTGGGTGGAAATTTACGCTATCCCGAACCATGAGGCCACAACTGTTGCGGATGTATTGGTGAAAGAATTTATCAGCCGATATGGAGTGCCCTTGGAAGTCCACAGCGACCAGGGAAGAAATTTCGAAAGTCATCTATTCCAGGAGATTTGCGAGAAGCTGGGAATGAAGAAGACCAGGACAACAGCATTACATCCACAGTCAGATGGAATGGTCGAGAGAATGACCAGGACTATTGAAAAATACCTGTCCAAAGTAGTATCCAGCCATCAGAGAGATTGGGACCAGTATATTTCCCTATTCGCATTGGCTTATCGATCTACCGTCAATGAGTCCACAAGTGAAACACCGGCGAAAATCCTGTTTGGACGTGAACTGAGGCTTCCTTGTGACCTGGAATTTGGCTGTCGGCCTGGAGAAGATCTAGCAGGCGAAGACTACGTGATCCAATTGAGAAGAAGGCTGGACTATATTCATGAATTAGTTCGAACCAATCTTCAAGTTGCCAGCGACGGAATGAAAAGTCGGTACGACACGCAGGCCACAGAAGGCGGTTTTAAAGAAGGGGACAAAGTATGGTTACACAACCCGACGAGGAGAAAAGGATTTTCTCCAAAATTACAAAAATCCTGGGAAGGTCCATACTTAATCAAGAAAAGGATGAATGATGTTATATATCGCATAAGCAAGATCCCCAACGGAAAACCAAAAGTAGTTCACCAAAACCGACTAGCACCATTCGAAGGAGACCATGACCTAGAGGAAGGAGTAAACCTTATTCAAGATGTGTCCGACCCTACCTTCGATGAATTTATGGGCGCGTATGGAGGTACCGGGAAAGCTAGATATGGAGTCACTTCGGAACAACAACAAGATTTGTTCACTCTCCCGGAAGATGATTCACTGGCATACAACATCCCCGCCCGTATCAAGAACGCACGAGGGTTGGCAACCGTCTTTCGAAAGAAGTTCGGGCAATTAGAAAAATTTGAAGACCAGATTCCAGCCCCTGGCAAGACACTGAAACTGAAACATAATTCGCGGTACGTCTTCTACGTGGTAACTAAAGATGAATTTGAAGATCGATCTACCTACCGCGATGTGTGGGAAGCACTTCGTAACCTCCGAGACCATGTGTTAGAATCCAGCGTGAAGAAACTGGCTATGCCTAAGATAGCGAGTAACCAGTTGGATTGGCGAGTTATCAGGAACATGATAGAGGTTATCTTTAGAGATACCGGTGTCCAGATATTTATTTGCAGCTACAACCCCCGTTATCAGTATCCGATGAAAACGGTGCCCTGCTATTTCCATAAGATCGGAAAGTGTAGAAATGGGGCCAGTTGCCGATTCAAACATCCTGTCTCGGCTACACAAAAGTTCCAGGAGGAACTTCCATTTAAGGAGGGGGTAATGTTACGAAACAGCACACTGGTATAGACCTTAAATCCGACTCTGTCTAAGCCAGGTATGAAAATTAAAATTATGGCGGATACGCAGTGTTTTTATAACTGTTTGGGAAAATCTTATCTAAACATTGTTTTTGTGACCAGACTTATCTAGAAAAAGCCAGAAAAATTATTTGTGTCTGTGTAAGCCACAGCCCGGAATTTTCTAGTAAGAAAGGCATTAATATAAATAAGGACCGATCAGCGGAGCAGTGGAGTTGATAAAGTGATCTCGAGAAATAAACAAAAATACACCGATTAGTAAAGTGCTAGTATAAAGTTTGTGTGCATATAAATTAAATTTAAGTGATTAGTTAAGTATATATAAATTAAGTGTTAGTGAGTTAGTGTTTAAATAAATTAGTAAGTAGCCATACCGTGTGTTTAAAATTTATCCCACCCGTAATAAAAACGTTTAAATAAATAAGAAAAACATTACAATACGATGTCCAAGATTTACATACAGTATTACAAAAAAATAATTTGATGATAGCAGATGATAAAAACATTTAGAACTCATTTAATAGGAATTGAATATGTACGCAAACAACGTAATTAGTTGCTTTTAATCAAAATTACGAATACCACATTATTAAACCATTAAGAAAACCTCAACAAACACAAGTTATAAAACATTGGACTAAAACTAATTCCTAAAAAACAACAAAAACTGACGTTATTCTAATAAATGGTCAATATGAGCTCCTCCCACTTCCACGCACATTCTAAGTCTACGAAGGTTGTTTCTTTGCACTTGAAAGAGCAGTCCCATATTATTTCTAATAACATTGCAGTGTAACACAATTCTGTCTATTGAATCTTGCCTTGTTGCCCGGATGTTGCGTATACCTTACTTTTGAGATAACCCCAGAGAAAGAAATCCATAGGATTAACGTCTCCTGATCGCGGTGGCCATTGAAAAGGGCCTACACGACCAATCGATCTATTAGGAAACCTTGTGAGTAAATGCTGTCGTACATCTAAACTGAAATGAGGAGGGGCCCCATCATGCATGAACCATAAATTCCTACGAGTTTATAGTGACACATCATCAAACAGGTTCCATAACTCATTTTGCGAAAACTCCAAATATCTCTGACCGGTCAAAGTACCGTCAATAAAATATGGCCCTATCAAATGATTGCCAACTATTCCTGCCCAAATATTAACCATGAATCTATGCTGGTTCCTAGTTTGGATAATGCTATGTGGATTCACGTCATCCCATGAATGCATATTATGGGAATTAATGACTCCATCTCTGGTGAAACCGGATTCGTCCGTAAAGAGAACGTTACTAATGAATGTATTGTCTGCTACTCAAGTCGTGCATGATAATCAGCCACTGTCACACTGTGTACGTACAACTCATTTTGACACGTTATGTTCTCTTGATAATTTTCGTAATTTCGTTGATTGTTCATTATCAACTGCATTTAACAAGTCTTGGTCAACTGCCACAGCACGTACGCTTCTTACTGGACCTTCTCCACCTTTTTTGGCAAAAAACTTCCTAAAATTTGAAATTTTTTGTTTTTTATACATGGAAAATTACATTTACTTATTCATACCTATTTCTCGTAACCTGAGAACAATACGCTCAAACATTCATCTGTCTGGCATTGCTCTGTTTGCAAAATGTTCTGCATGAAGCCTTCTGGCCTCTAAATAGTTTAGAGAAGCCAGTCCATACATTAAATGCATATCTGTATACTCAATAAAAGTGAATTCTGCCATTGTAACAGTTAAATTAAGGACTTATGAATTATTGACAAGTACTGACAACGAACTATTCTACACAGCGTTTGACAAATACTCCTATGGTTACTTGATAAACGGTAAAAACACTTTTTCGTAGTAGTAGTGTAGATAAATCTTGGACATCGTATTAATAAGTTAGTTTTACCTCGTTGTGTACTTATAAAAATGGTGAATGCGTGAATTGGTTGATAGTGCATTAATAAAACTGTAAATATTAGCCAAACGGCTTATTTTGTCGAATTCTAACAAGAGTACCTTTTCGTTATCTTAATGTGTGGGGAAGTCAAATTCGATAATATCATACAGGGTGTGCCATCCTTGCAAATTTTTTGGATCACTAACCATTGCGAGTAGTCCGTCCCTCGCTTCAGGGCACTACTGTGAACCTGTTTACCTTTCCAAAATAAACATACACGTACATTATAGCTTAGTCGTAAATTTTATAAAGATCAAATAACTAGTAAAAAAATTAAAATAAAAACCAAATTCAAAATTAAAACTTTGGAGGCCTATAACTCGAAAACGAGGGCCTGCATAGAAAAAGTTTATATGAAGACTAGCATTATTTTGGCTCAGATTATACGCTCCTGACTTTTTCCCATTAGTCCCGGGACACTCTGTATATGTTTATATTGGATATATCATTTTCAAGAAGTCAGTTAAACAATTTCTGGTTGAGAAGGTTGTTTATGATGTAGACGACTTTTTACTTAACTGACTGTTCTCGTATACTGTGTATACGTAGATATATATTTATGTATAATATTTACTTTTGTTTTGTTGACATGTCCAGCGTAAATCTAATATTTTTCTATGTATGTTTTACTGAATGAATAAATATATTATTATAAAAAAAATATTACATCATATTATAATAATGAAATAATTTTTCTTGTCAAGTAGCAATTATTTTCTACTTTGTTCAAATTTTTAAAGACGTCCCTGCGTAGGGTCGGACTGTGTACTTGGTCTTGATTTACAACTATGCTATTTACGGTCCATAAATTGTTCCCCGCTGGGTAAAGTTAACAACGGTCGAAGATAATAAACACGCGTTATTTCAAATTCACAACATTTTGTACTTTAGGACAATATATATGTACATGATGTCCTTTCCCGATATTACAGCCTGTTGTTCTGCTTGTTGTAGCATATGAAATAATTGATTATATCCTGAAAATGTTGAGATTTCGAAAAAGTATCTTATATGTTCTTTTAGATTCCAGTAAAGAAAATTTTTATTTCTATTTGAAAATAAATTATGATAATCAACATTCTTGGAGTCAAACTTATCTCAAACGTTACAGTAAAAAAAGTTTACACTTATCACCAAATAGCTTTGACTTTTCGTATAATCACAGAACGATATTTCTCGTTTCATCCAAGGAAAAGTAGAATTTAGATGTACTGAACTGTACCTCTCAAAATTTAATTAAAAAATGTAAATCTTGGAAAATTTACATTTCAAATGTAGACTAATCCACACATAGATACTCTGAATTTCAAAGGGAAATCTAGAAATGTGATACTATACAGGGTGTTATGTTTGATGTGATGAAGCTGCTTCCCCTTCCGTTATAATAAAAAATGAGCAAGTCATAATATTTTACTTAAATTTTCAATTGTTTGTAGCCCACGTGGTGAATACCAGTTTTAAAAATAAACAGTTTTAAAGATTGAAACTAACTTTTCTACATCTGTGGCCCTGAACAATATTCTATCATAAAATTGTTACTTGTATACACGTCGGGGGATGTATCGTGCTAATAAACCGAAATTTCTCCAAAAATAACCAAACATTTAGTATATCTAGTTTTATAGGACGCGCTGTACTCGCTCTAGTCAACTGAAAATCAATAGGGTACATCTGTGAGACACCTTGAACAATACTTATTCATAAAGTTGATCAATCGTATACTCTCTGGAGGCTGTATCGTGCTAACAAACTGAAAATTCTCCAAAAATGACAAAAATTTGGTACTTCAAGTACCACAGTACCGGTTGTACTGGCTTTAGTGAGCTCAATATCAATAGAGTTCATCTTTAAGATGCTCTGAATAATATCCAATCATAAAATTCATCACTTGTATATACTCCGGAGGCTGTATCGTGCTAACAAACTGAAACTTCTCCAAAAATGACAAAAATATCGTACTTAAAGTACTGTAGCACCGGTTGTATTGGCTCTGGTGAGAAATTAAAAGGATTCATCAGTGAGATGCCCTGAATAATATTCAATCATAAAATTGGTGACTTGTTGAACTCCGGAGGCTGTATCGTGCTAACAAACTGAAATTTCTCGAGAAACGACAAAATGTCTTACTTCAAGTACCATAGCACCCGTTGTACTGGCTCTGGTGAGCTGAAAATCAATAGGGTTCATCTGTGAAATATCCTTAACAATATTTCATCATAAAATTGGTGACTTATTGCACTCCGGAGGCTGTATCGTGATAACAAGACTTGCAAGGAAAATTGGCCGACGACAACGACGACGACGACGACAACGACGACGACGACGACAACGACGACGACGACATACACACAGGATTTTTTTTCTAAAAACCGTTTTTTCGTGTTGTTGTTGATGGATAACGTAAAAATAACTCAAAAAAAAATTTCAAATTTCCAACTTTTTTGTGGGTAAACCAATACTTTTCTCGCATATTAGATAGGTTGGCGGAAAAGTAATAGATATTCTCATAATTCAAAACTTTTTGTAGCTTTCAATATACTCTGTTTTTACACACAACAATATCTTTACCCCACAATACAGTTGATGGATGTCCAACAGTTGAAGTCCTTCTGCATTATTGTGTAGATTAAACCATTTTATCAGTGTTTTCTTGCATATTTTCTCATTTTATCCACGACCATTGGGATGTAGAGGTCTATTTGAGGATCTATATTCCTTATATATCACAGTTACCCAAAGCAAAGCTCTTCACACTTTATACATTTAATTGAAGTTGCACATTGAAGACCATCATATACGGAGTGACCGCAAGAAGAATCGGTAGGTTTGTTTGTGCATTTAGACGCAGTGTAGCTGAACTAATTACAGGAGAAGCATCTAAGACCCGTTTGCACCAGTACCCCTTAAAATGAGTACTTAACTAAGCGTCTCTTAAAGTTAATGGACGCTTAAATTTATTCCCAGTTGCATGACGGTCACTTAACAGAATCTTAAGTAAGGGGCCCTTAAGTTTTTTTTATCTAGTGATATGTCACTTTCACATTTGTGTACAACTTCACTCTAGTCCAATAAAGCCATTTCATTGGCTGGCCGGCTGTCGATAGTTGTTTACATTAACCGAACTTTACCGTACTGTCAGTTAGTTTTAAATGAAAGTATTTAGCATTATCACAAATCGAGCATTATTATTGATAATAATAAGGATTGTCGGATTAAAGGTAAATTTATATACAACACTTTCTTTGTTAAGGAGCTCTACGTCTTATGCGAATTTGTTATTTTTAGATGGATCACATTAATAACAATGGAAAACGGATTGTTTCTGTTGAAGAGGGATGTGAAGAAAATGTCCCTGTTGATATGAAAATTGTAAATGTTAGCCAAGCAGGTGGTACAAAACGACAAAGGGCACCCAACTTCTCAACAGAAGAAAAAAGTTTGTTGCTTACTTTAGTATATGATTTGAGACATAAAATTGAAAATAAAAAGACTGATGGCATTACCATAAAGGAAAAAGAAAAGTCATGGTATTTAGTAATGACTTCATTCAATGCTCAAAATCCATCGAAAACTTATAGAACGATGGAGTCATTAAAAAAGTTTTATGAAAATCAAAAAAAGGCTGTTAGGAAGGAAGTGGCAGAGAAAAAAACGTCTGCAAGTAAAACTGGGGGAGGGCCAGGAGATTATACGGAACCAAATTATCTCACAGATCTGACTCTAGCAGTGATGAATCCGAAAACTGTGAAGGGAGTAGAAAATAAATTTGACAGTGTTGGAGTGAGAGATGATGAAGAGTCCGAAACAGAGTATGAAAATATTTTGCTTCTATCTGCAGATGAACCTACAGAGGTACACAGTATTATTATTTTGAAACAATTCTTTATTTTTATTTTTATTAGGAAGTATGTGATCAACTTGATTGGGGAGATTATACTCCTGCGCATCTGAAGACCCCAATTAATGAAAAATTAAAAAATACCAAAACAATTCCTATTCTGCCAGCAGCTGCTGGAGCATCGATTCCTACAAGCACTGCAACGGGAAAGCAGAATAATACCCCATCATCTTGGGCGACCAGAAGAAGACCAATTACTGAGCAGCTTCATTCAAGCAAATTAAGTGAGCAATATGGAGAACTCGCAACGATAAAACACGAAATCGCAAGTCTGCAGTTAGATATTCTTAAACAAAAAGCAATTACCGACGAAGAAATGGAGAAAATTTTATTTGATTTAAGAGTACAATCCCTACAGTCAGACATCAATATAAAAAAATTAGACATTGAAATAAAAAAAGCACAGTTGCGTAAAATGTAATAGTTTTATAGACTATAGGCGTTTAATGTTTTTTGTTATAACATGATTATACTTAGGTATAGGGTAAGTTACGTGCAATAAAAACTAATCTAAAATTTAAAATATTTTTATTTGTACCTAACCACTACCAAAGAAGCAATAATATATAGTAAAAACTATGCTACAATCTGTATTAAAAAAAATTAAAGCCTTCCAAAATATTCATCAATAATTTGTTGTCTTATAGCTGCCCCTCTGTTAATGTTATTTTGCCCCACTGGAATATTTGTTACATAGCCTTCAGCAATAAGATGATTTAATTGTTGATTATCTTGTACTACAGGCGGTTCTCCTTCCCCCATTTGCTGAGCAATATTATGTAATACTGATGTAGCTACAATTACAGTTAATGTGGTTTCTAACTTCAATCTGCAGCCATATGCCAGCACAGGAAACCTTCTTTTCCAGACACCAAAAACTTTTTCAATAACACCCCTTGTTCTTATTTGAGATTCGTTGTATAACTGTTCAGCACCTGTTATTGGATTTAACAGTGGAGTCATCATAAAAGGTCTGATATTATAGGCACTGTCTCCTGTAATAAAACAAGTGATATAAGCATAATATGCATATTTCGAAACAGTATGATAAGTAAGTACAATCATTGTAAGGGCTAGTTTTACCTAATAAAATACAATTTGGATATAAACCATTAACAAAATCTGCCTTTTTCGTTGAACTGTTGAAAATTGTTGCATCGTGTGCGGAACCTGGCCATCTAGCTACCAAATCTATAATTTCCATTCTAGCATTACAGATTGCTTGGACATTGATAGAAAAGTAGCCTTTTCTATTCCGAAATACTTCTGCATCAACTCCTCCTGGAAAGATTACACATTTTTATGTTCACAAAAGTTAAAATTTGTTATAAGTTATTACCTGGCGATTGTATTCTAACATGAGTACAATCAATTGCTCCAATTACATTAGGGAATGATGCTTTTTAGTAAAATTCTGTTTTACTTCTTTGTATCCCCTCATTTGTTAGCGGAAATCTTACATACTGGGGTAGCAGACTCGCAATTGCTTCAGACACCCGTTTAATAATACGCGAGACTGTTGATACGTGCATACCACCAAAATCTGCAATCGAGAGTAAGTGCTCTCCAGTTGCACAAAAACGAAGCGTTATTAGCAATTGGTTTATTGGTGATACACTAGAATTTCTAAAAAAAAATATTAGAGTTTTTTTGAGATAATATACCTACTTTATTGTCGTTGGCAAAGGTACTTACCGATCCAAAGGATATTCTAGTCGATTTTCTATTAATTCTAATATATTCAAGACAGTCTGTTTTGTTAATCGAAACCTTTGGAAGAAAGACAGCTCATCCAATTCATTGATATATGAATGTCTTTCATATATACGCCTAGGAAATCCTTGTGCCACAATTTCAACTATTTCCAGGTCGTCATGAAACGCGTTTTTTCAATTTGTAATAAATCCATTGTCAAAGTTATTAGGAAACTACAAAAGTTCTGGAGCCAGGGTAGAAAACAACAATTTAACAAATTATTTTAGGTTAAAATCCCTCCCTTAAATATTAAGTGGTTGTTACCGGAGCACTTAAATTTAAGGTTACCTTAAGTCATTTAAATGTCACTTAGCAAGTGGTGCAATTTAATTTAAGTTAAGGGTTCATTTTAAGGAACACTTAACGCTAAGTGTGTTCGGTGCAAACGGGTCTCAGTGGATTGGGGACGTGTTGTCTTACTTGTATGGAGTGAAATCCAGCATATAATTTAGAAGGCAGAGTGTGTGTGAAAGGACAAAATAAAGGTACCCCGTAGGAGAAACTCTTGTTCCATTCGTACGCGAAACTAAAGAATTGTTTAATTCAATCGACAGGAACGATTTCTATCCATTTGATTTTATGTTCCATTGTTTGATCCACTCATCTTCAATTACTGACTGATGAAAACATTTGGGATATACCTCTTGAAACAAGGTCAAAATATTCTTTCGTAGTATATTTGACATTTTTTTATCTCAACTCAACCCACTAAATGGACACTGTATCTGTTGAAAATTGATTACTTTCCTAAAGCCCATTAGTCTCACCTTGTAATTCAGATTAGCAGAATAATGGATCAACAGCGTAACCACTTAATTTTGAGCTCATGAAAATTTAATTTTTGAGGGGTAGAAGCGTCAAGGGACCTCGTTAAAATAATTGCTATATTGATTGCCAAGCCACTAGATGAAAACTGCAGATAATCGTTTCAACTTTGAAACGCATTCTACACATTTTTTTAAATTTATATTCATGATCATTTCAGTTTTTCCGTTGTTTTTACTTATTACTTGGTCTGCGGCTTATAATCGATAGTCTGACATTTGTTTTTGCGAAAAAAACAACACGTGGGAGTTAGTCCAACGCTACGCTCTGGGAAAATGTATATCAGTATCATCTGCCACAATCATTATTAATGAATTAGATGGATTTTTGGAAGTGTCAACGAATGCGTGTTAAGTTTAAACATAATTTATATGTTTTGAATAATATTACAGCATATATTCATTTCAAATTTATCAAACTACTTTTTGTTGTGAATATAAAACTAAAATTTTATATTTATTCTAAAATAATGGTATATATATAATAATTATAATATTATAAATAAATGAAAATACTTTCGTAAGAAGAAAGGTAATTGAAAGCAGATTAGAGGAGGGAGAAGAAGTCTTCCTAAAATTTATAGATTTAAGAGCAGCTTTTGATACGGCAAATACATACGAAATATGGAATTACTTATGTACCAGAAAAACTAAAAGCAGTAATCAAATCCACCTACAAAACAGTAGAAGCGCAGGTGCAGATGGCGGGGAAAATATCGGAGGAATTTGAGATAAGGAACGGAATAAAACGAAGAGATAGTCTCAGTCTTATTAATAATTATGATGAACAAAATAGTAACGGGAATAAGGGAAAGGGGAGCCAATGTAGTGTAGCATGATAAAAATACAATGCTTTTGCATTGTATTATAACTCACGGAGGTGCGATAATTCGGTTAAGCCACCCACTGAGTATGCAACTTCATACACACTTCTGTATAGTTGGTTGCATAAGGGAATTAACTATGGGTTTTAAAATTATTTAAGCATATCCTGGAATAATGGGATTTAAATAATTAAATGGGTGTCTAGAGTAATATTTTTATTAATATTTTTCATGTGATTTAACAATCCACGAGATTTTATCATTTTATGTGCCATTGGTAACACTGATTGCAGATGTCAATACGCGAGATTAGTGTGACGTCACAATTTGAAGCTGTATCCAAGCAAAACTATTTGCCATAGGAATTTCCATTTGAGTGTAGATTTTTCATTATTTAAGCGTTTCATACGTGTTTATGAAAGGAATAAATTGTTGAAAAGTAAGTAATCGTGTTTACTCAATTTAAAAAATTATAGTTATGATAATGTACGTTATCCTGCAATTCGTATTTTTGATTTTTAATGTTATGTTTGAGGTTATATTTACTGCATTATTTGATTAATGTAAAAATATAAGATACATAATAGTGATTGTTTGTTCTAGTGTCATCAAAACATGTTTCAACATTCTCTTGAAACCTTTTTTAATGATAATTAGAGTTTGTTAGTTGTCCTTTCAAGTATCCGAATGACGAAAAAAAACCACTCAAAAGACAGGAATTACATAATTCATTTTGATGAAAATATCTTAGTGATAATTGAAAAATATAACTATTATCACCATACATATTGCATGATAGGACATGTGCTATTTAAAATTATGGATACCAAGTGACATTATTGTGGAATTGCTCGACATCAAGAATGGACGAAAAATTTACATGTTTTAATAACATTCTACCTTTACAAATTTGTACCATTTATATTAACATAAAATGTTTTCATAATTATAAATTTTAGTTTGTTTCGTGCTAAGAAAATTAAATTGAGGAAACGTTGCAAATTTACGTAATTGAAAATATGCCATTTAGTCTGAAAACTCAGAACATCATGTCACAACTTTGCCTCAATCAAATAATATTTGTATGAGGTTCAGAGTTTCTGTTGGTTGCTTTCAAATTTTACTTGATCTGTAGGCTCTTTTTCCAACTACATGTGTAAACATATTCAATTTTATCTAAAAACAAATAATATAAACAAAAATGTTTCGAAATTTCTTTATTACACAGAGAAATATTTACTTGTAATACAATGGTTTACAGTTAATAGAAAGAGGAAAGTAGGGTACAGCGAGGAATTTCAATTTAAAATAGGAAACGTTTGAAAAATCATACACAGCAACTTATAAAAAATGTAAAGCGAAAGATCTGTAATGACAAATAATAACGTATATGTTATAGGGAGATCGATATATACAGTACTGTTCAAGATTGTAAAATCTTGAAATTTATTCGTTTATGATATCTTTAGAATATATGAGATATTTGTATGTGTCCTTTTTTTATTGTATATATTTAAGGCGTAAATTCATTTTAGTTAATAGCTTTGTAGAAATATGTTGCAGAATTGATAAGATCTTTCTATTGTAGTAAATTCAAAGGATATTTTAATTTTATTTTCAAAATACTTTGTAAATATCACGTTTTCCAACAATAATTGTAAATTCTTTTGTATGGGCATATGAATGACACCTTTTTTGAAAGTCGACATTGTCCTATAGTTAAGAAGTGAGAAAAAAGCACGTTTCACCCTATTATATAATTTATTGTAAAAGCCCTAAATTTAGTGTCAATTCTGCATGAATTTTATGGTAGAGGTTCGGAAGACATGAAAGACATTTTTTGAATTACCTTTCTGAGTAAGAAGGTTACAATTGCTATTGTAGTATTCCATAGAAACTTAACTTAATATTGGCGTCACCCATAGTTGATTCTTGTCTGGGAACCCAACAAGTCAAGTGATGCTGGCCAATAGGAAATATTTATTTTCGGTTGGTCAACCCAATCCACGTGTTAACACGCCCCTCGCAGATTTCTACTTAACACGTCTCACAACGTGAAGAAATTAGTTACTTCTCACTCATCGAATCGAGCGCAATGCTCAACAACAAAGTTAGTTTTCAACTCATCGAATCGAGCGCAACGCTCAACAGCAAAGTTAGTTTTCACACTCATCAAAACGAGCGCAACGCTCAACATCAAAGTTACTTCTCACTCATCGAATCGAGCGCAACGCTCAACAGCAAAGTTAGTTTTTAACTCATCGAATCGAGCGCAATGCTCAACAGCAAAGTTTTTTTCACACTCATCGAATCGAGCGCAATGCTCAGCAACAAAGTTAGTTTTTAACTCATCGAAACGAGCGCAAGGCTCAACAATAAAGTTAGTTTTTCACTCGTCAGTTCTACACTTCTAGACGCGAGTTTTACATTCATCGACGCGAGTTTTACACACTCATCGAATCGAGCTCAACGCTCAATAACAAGTTCTTATACTCATCGAAACGAGTTCAACACTCAATAACACAGTTTTAATATTCATCAAATCGAAACATAAAGTGTCTTCCGATCTGAAACCACAGAAATTCAGCATTCACAACTTTGTACCATTTTGTAAATTTGTACATAATAAATTATTAATTTCGACATTACCTTTGTCAAATCAAGATTATTTATTTAGTTGAATGTCCACGCCAGTTGACGAAGTTCAACTAGAAATATAATCAAAAACAAGTACAAAATCAAACATACAATGAACACGTACAAGTTTGCTTCTACCTTGTTTGCAAAGTTTAATCATGTACAAAAAAATAGTTGGCTAATTTTATTTTCTTCATCCATAAAATGACAGCTACACAAAAAGTTCCGGGATCTGGTTCTATTGTTCTACAAATATTGTATAAACACTCAAAATAAAATGTTATATTTATCATTATGTAGATACCTTGTCAGCTTCATCCATTTGCTTCTTACTTTCGGATCCTTTTGAAATCTATAAAACTTACAGTTCTCTCTGACATTATAATGCTTACAGTCTGGTGTCCAGCATAGTACCATTATTCTTTATGTGAAGAAACCTAAAATTAGACAATACAGATAGAAAAAGAATTAAAACAATTGTATTTCATAAGTTTATAATAGCAAGTTTAGGTTAGATAACTCTTTTATTAAAATTATATTGTTATACATACCTATTTTGGCTGGAATCGAATATATCTCTTTGTAAAAGTCTTAGTGTATATCTAAATGTCTAAATCAGCAGTTATATTCAAAATATAAGGGAATAATTTCTGGTTCAAAATCACACCAATGGTATCTAAATGGCTAGTTTTGTTTGTTTGGATACAAAATTGACATAACCTAAGATTAAGACACTAATACCGCGTATAGTAAAGGGAAGTTAAAATTATTGAAATCACTTATCTGATACTTTTCGAATTGTTAAGTTGAGTGTCGATTATGACAAGTCGTGAGTATAAAAAATGGCCGGTGGCACCTGGTTTATTCCATTTATTTCCGGGACTATCGTAGTGAAATGCCCTTGGTAACAAGGTAAGCTTTCGTCTTGTATATACATTTTCACGGCTATAGCCCCAATTTCTTTTTAGGGTTTTTTTGTACAGCATAGTTTTTTACATACAAGTGTTTACAATACTTTTTTGCCAAATGGATATGGTTTAATAGTTTTTATGGGTGATGGTACTCGATGATAGGATGATCATGTCAAGGGTTTAAGAAGCCTCAATTTTCGGATGTTTCCTGTATGGGATATATTTTCAATATTTTCGTGGAGATAACTGACATACTATAGTTCTCCGTTTATGGTAGTAGAGACGTGTCGTATCTCGGATTGCGTTAACGCTACAGAGCGACAAGAACTTGTGACGACGTTTTCACTTCAATAAAAACGAAGCTGTACTCAAGTTTGTTGGTGATAACTGCGGAATGATTCCATTATGGACAACGATTCTTAACCAGATGGCTGAATCTTGTTTCACAAGTCAGATGTTGCTTTTCAATTAAGCCAATTGACGTTTAATAGTTTGGACACTAACCGCAAGTAACGTTTTAAGTTTTATTTGTTTTCATCTGAACTTTAAGCAACTTATTCATTTTATAACTTCATGTTTTAACGTTTAATGACACATCAACTTTTATATTTCACTATTTAGTAACTTCACATTCTTATAAAGACGTCTATCAATTCACAATTTTATTATTACATTCTTTCAACTTTGTAGAGTTGAAATATTAACTTTGTTATTGCATATCGCCCTGAAATTATATTTCAGCTTAATCTAACTATATAAGAGATACTTTTGATCTATTTGGTTATATCTTGTTAATTATGCCAGTTTGTAAAGCTGTAACTGGTATACCATTTACATGTTACTAAAGATTTAGTGTATATTTTGATCTCAGTTAGTTGATAACATTAGAAATTGTTAAACATTATAAATTAACCAACCATTGATAACTGATTATCAGTTCATAATTAGAGTCGATCACCTCGTATTTATTGAGACAGGTTATTATACCATCTGTTCAAGGTACCATCCATTTAATTAAACTGTTTCATTGGCAATAAAATGTGTTTTATTCGATTCACAAACGTAAAAGCAAAACCATATAAATAACATATTTGAGAAGTTACAATAGCTATATTATTCACTATTGGTTTCTTGATTAATCAGTAAGAGTTTCTTGAATGTCCTACTAATCAAGTGGCGCCTTAAAAAATAATACAGGACCAGCTTTCATATATTCCTCACTAACTCACGGCCTTATGCTCTCCGGCGAAAAGCGAACCATTGGCAATGTAACCTCACTTCTTGCAGTAACAACACCAAGGTAAGGTTACAGTAGACACAAGTATGGAGCATAGGAACCTACAACCGATAAAAGTATGCGGTCTTCTATACGCAGACGATGTAGTCCTTATGGCAAATTCAAAAAACAAAAGGCAAAGGTTGACGGAGGAAATAGAAAAAGTAAAAATGGAAAATAACATACAAAATAACAAAACTAAGTATAATGAACGAGAAACAAACAATGGGCCCAGACATGAATCAAATAAATGTTTGTGTTTGTTGGTATTAACTTTAGTGATTAACGATACCACTAAAAGCCGTCGTAATATTAGACAATTTTATGGTGAACGTTATAGTACGAGAGCTGGTGAACCCTCCGAATAACAGAATGTCTGTAGGGCTAGAAATACTTATAGTGATGAGTCAGATGTTCAATTTAAACTTGTTGACGCGTTTCACTAACACAGTAGCTTTGTCAAAACGAATGAAGGTAAAATATAAAAATGTCTTAATATATACAGTGCTAAATATATTCACTAAGGTTAACAATGGTATTAAAAGATATTACCTGGAAATTAATTCACTACAAACATTCCTAAGCTATCTTCTAGGTAAAGAGGTTCAATAAAGGAGACTGATTGATATCTATTTGGTCGTTAAGGAGATTACCTGAATATTTATTTTTGTTAATCTCTAGGGCTTCTAATAAATTTAAACTAAAGGATTTACCGACTACATGGAGAATTTCAAAATTTGGGTCGAAAATGTGTTGGTTTTCCAATAAATGATTTGAATAGTTAGAATCTAATTTTTTGTTGTCATAGCTACGTTTGTGTTCCGAAATTCTAGTTTTAAAATTTCTAAAAGTTCTACCGATATAAATTTTATCACAATTGTCATTACCACATTTTAATTTATAAACTCCTGATTTGTTTAATTTTGAAGATTTAGATTTATTATTTTTAATGAATTTGGATAAATTGTGATCAGTTTTAAAGGAAATATTCATGTCTAAAGTTTCTAAAAATGATTTAATTTTTAAGGATGGTGTTCCAAAGTATGTTAAGCTTTTAAATTGTCTATTTTTTTTATCTGAAGGGAATACTTGTTCTAAAGTCGCTGCCCCTTCCTGTTGAAAATAATAATAATAATAATAACACTTACATGATGTGTTCTCCATTCCTCTACAAACAAAACTGAAAACAAACAAACAGACCAAATTAACGAAAAACCTTTTAAAACGTTATTATACTTGCAGGTATGTGAGTACATCGACTCCTGACAATTTAAAGGTTATAATATTGAAGAGCTTTCTTCTTTTTCTTTAGAAAGACATTAGACGAGGTTCGTAAAAAATAAATATGAAATATATAAAATATTTTATGTAACAAATTTTACGTGATAAATATATATAAAAAAAATTTCATATTTATGTAGCAGAATTTACATCTTGAATACATATAAAATTAGATATATCCAATATATAAAACATTTTATAATATAAATATTGAGAATATATAACAAAATTTATACAGATTTTGTTACATAAATACTACATAAAAAATATATAAACGTTTTATATAAAAATCGTTCCTCCCCTGTTATATATTTTTAAGTAACATATACATATGTGTTTGCTGGCTCTCAGCATAGACATATTCATACACACACATGACAAAATAATATACAAATAATATTTCCTAATATAAACATGAGCTACATGGTACTCAGGTCGTTTACCTCACAAATACAACATTTTATTGAAATATAAAATCTATTTATATAAATAAAATATAAATTTTTAATACTATATCATCACACAACAAATGTTTGACCAAAACAACGTTTCCCCAACATAATATAAGCGAAATAATATTAATTTGAATTAATTAATAATAAGTCTTTGTAGAGGAAAGAAGAACTGTCTCTCTGTATGAAAAAGTGTCCGTTAAAATATAGTATATAACGGTGGCGCCACAGTAGCCGCCGGGTAAAGTTTGAAAAGTTATTAGAAAAGAATGGAGAAACAAACAAATAATTATTGGATGGATCTACCATAGAGAAATAAACATATAAAGAGACACCTGACATCGCGTCGATCTCAGCGCACCCCTTGCGGGGAACAGAACTAATTCTTACAGGCGGGATATTTAAATTTGGTAGTTTGGATTATGGGTAGGTAAATATTACAGTTTGTCTTAAAATTGTTTATTATATAATTATTTCATTCCAAAAAATTATATTTCATTTTTGTAATGAAATAATAATAATAAACAATTTTGAGACAAATTGAGACAAATAATTTAGGTAATAAATAATAAAACAGCACACATTTAAAAATTTTATTAACCTGCACATAATATAAAAACAAATTAATAAAATATTTGTTTACTATACATAGGTCTGTTATTTATACATGTTATTACATTGATAACTTTAAAATTCTTATTCTAATAGTTAACGATAATATTAAAGTACAAAAACATCTGATAAAATTATCAGTTACAATAATCAAAAAATTTGAAATTTCAATAATATCTCCTAATATTAAAACAATTATTCTAATATCACTTAACAGTGTTTCCACACAATTTTATTTTCAAAGTTATTTCTCCTACCACTCGCACTATAAATAGGCATTTATATGACTGTACATTTTTCAAAAAAATTCTATTGCAGCCTCCGCCATCCCCATAGCTGCCCAGCTCTCGCCTTTTTTTAACTTTTTTATTTCAGAAAACAAGAAACTTCACATTTACTTTATTTAAATTAATTAAAAAGACAAAACTTATAAATCAGAGAAAACCTACAGTTGTATAAATACACAACATAAACATATACTTAGCGAAAACTAAAAATGGCACACTAGCTTGAATATTAAATAATGTTTTAAATTGGTAACACAAAACATGGAAAAACTATTATTGTCTATATCATTAATTTACCATACATATTGCTACTCAAATTACATCATTATACTTAAGAAAGTTTATCCAATATTACATCAAATATTTTAATAAAAAGCATTTAAAAAGTAGATTCCCCTTTACAGGTCTGAAACAAAAAAATTTAACGCAGTACATTGTTAACAAAAAATAATAATAATTTTTGTTTGTT
Source organism: Galeruca laticollis (assembly GCA_963921935.1). Taxonomy (NCBI): domain Eukaryota; kingdom Metazoa; phylum Arthropoda; class Insecta; order Coleoptera; family Chrysomelidae; genus Galeruca; species Galeruca laticollis. Next base: position 6,938,222 of record OY998176.1, on the reverse strand, counting down.
AGTCCTCTTACCATCATTATAATATTTTTTAATTAATAAGGGGACACAAACTTTTATGAGTTGAGAAAATACGTATGATTTATGTTCTCGACAAGTGAACCAATCAAAATGTATATGACTTTTTGCAAAGTGATCGTTTGTCATTAGCCACATCCAAAGTCAATTGTTCTTTTAAAGCTATTTCATCAAATAAGAGGATACAATTTTTATCTGCCTGCTTCATTTTGACAACCCTTTCTTTAAGCCTATCAAAAATTGCTTTATTAATTCCAGTTTCAAATGGCACTGATCTTAGAAGTGACTGTAAAGTAGATTTACTGGGCAAAGCTAAAAAACGTTTTAAAAAATTATATGCTCGTGGTCCCTTCTTATAAATGGCTAATGAAAGGGCCTTATCCGTTATTGACCATGAAGGTTTGTGTTTCTTAGAGTTAGCAGTACTACTTTCTAAAAACTCCTTGCCTGCTGGATCTAATTTTGAATTAAAATTTTGAAATAACGTTGATTCTGACAATTTAACTGCTTTTTTAATTTTGTTATTACTACTGATAAGTGCATTTTTTAATTTACAAATTCTATTTCTCTGATTTTTATTAATGTAATACATTTTTTTCTTCTTGGGAGATAAATTACTGACCCTAGTTTCATTTATGTTACTTAAAATACTAGATTCCAAACATTGTTCAAATTCAGTTTCTTCAAGACTATCATTATTGGTACAAAAAATAAGCTTTCTTTGTACGGGCAATACTGTATTTTCAAAAGCGTGAGTTTTATTATTATTATCTTCAATTACTTTTGGTGATGTATGATGGAAAGGTTGCAAACGTAAAGCAAATTTATTAAGTCTTTTGCGTAATGAATTTGTAAATGCCTCATCATCAAAATGATCTTCACACAACCTTTGATCTTTGGATGTATAAGGAATTTCTAAAATTTTGTACCACTGTTCCCTTTGACTAATGTCAGATGGAAATTTGAAAAATGTTTTGTTCTTAAACTCCAAATTGCGAAGCGGCCAAAAATATGTATTATTACAATTTTTTGCTATACAACTACGACGAATTTTACCTGGTGGTGACATTATAAAGGTTCACTTAATTTTATTTACTTTATGAAAAAAACTAAATCCTAAATAAATTAAAAAATACTCACTCTTGTATTGTCTTCTTTTTCGGAATTGTTATTTTTGACACTGTCACTTGCATTTGACAAACAGAAACCATATTCACACCAACCAATGTAAGATTGGTTTTTTATATTTTCATTTTTAATGACGTAAAAGTTAATATACTAGGATATTTTATAATATTTATCCACATTAAAGGCGATGTTTTGAAATGTATTGAAATTTATGATATTTTGTTTATGTAAAACAGTCTTGTAGTTCGCGACAGTAGAGACTCTATGCGCAGAAACGTTGTGCCATATGCAGAAATTTTATTCTTAACCATCCGCACGAGTCCCACCGCCTGACGAGTCCTCACAATATGCGCTTGCGCGTTTTGTTGTTTGGCTTTAGTCAAATCTAACTTTAGAATATCAAAATATTCGTTTGTGTCTGTAACCATTTTGTAACTTTTTATTTTATTATTATTTTATCTATGTTGTAACTTGAACGTAAACTGTTTTTGAATATTATTATTAAGTTATCTCTGACTTTGTGGTGTGTCAAATTAATAACTACCTGGATCGTACAATGGCATTGAAAAGGAAAAGTTGCTATGCCCTCTATTTTTCTGATTTTTCGCAGGTAAGGCACTACATTAACTAAATGTTATGTACCTTTCTTAAAGAGATTTTGTATTTTAGAAAGCAGAAAACCAACAACTCACGGAGGCGCATATAGCCCCCCCGCCATGAACTTTCCGACCCATGTCGATGTTGGTTGATGTTCTGAAAACTCGGGATCTTCCAATTGAAGACACAAATGAGCGTCTGGTTTCCCTGCTGAAATCCGTTATTTTGTGTTTTCCCATGTTTCGATTAACATCTTTGCTCCCAAATTTCACATCATTATTTGGTTATGCCGTGCTGATGAGGCAAAATGAGCCAGAAACATGCATGTCCACGGTTACCACTCTATTTCAGTAGCCCTTTACTTTGCGTGAATTACCCATGATTCTCTTTGTTGTTGTTGTTAACATATCACGCGATATTCCTACATCTTCTTTGTTATTTACTATGGGTCGGAAAGTTCATGGCGGGGGGGCTATATGCGCCTCCGTGTCGATGTTGGTTGATGTCCTGAAAACTCGGGAACTTCCAATTGAAGACACAAATGAGCGTCTGGTTTCCCTGCTGAAATCCGTTATTTTGTGTTTTCCCATGTTTCGATTAACATCTTTGCTCCCAAATTTCACATCATTATTTGGTAATGCCGTGCTGATGAGGCAAAATGAGCCAGAAACATGCATGTCCACGGTTACCACTCTATTTCAGTAGCCCTTTACTTTGCGTGAATTACCCATGATTCTCTTTGTTGTTGTTATATATATATATATATATATATATATATATATATATGGAATAGAAAGCAGGGAAAATACGTTGCTATGATGGGGATGAGATTATACTAATTAATTTGTTAGATAGTGAAAGTCTGTATAAACTAAATAGAAAAAAGAAAAATTAATGGAAACAAAGGTGTGAGCAGAATGATTATAATGAATAGTAAAGATGGCACTGAACAAGATGGAATATCACATATAAAAAGACAGTTAGCAGACCCTTGTATAAGAAGAGTGTAATAACAAAGAATGGAAAATTAGATCTAGATATAAGCAGCAAAATATTTATTATTATTTAAACAAGATCATTGTAATGAAAAAGGAGAAGAGACGTGGCGTAAAACTATAGAAATTACATTCAAGGGGAAGGTAACTGGAAAAACTGAATATAACAAAAAAAAATGGGAGAACCAAAGAAGTGATACACCGGAAATAGGAAATCATTAAAAACAACTAAAAAGTGAAATAATTATGTTGGCTTGGACGTCTAACGCTGATAACGTAGTCAGTAGAGAATGTGCGAAAAGAGAAGGAATGATGTAATTGAGTGAATAAAAGACCGAGAGAATTCTAAAAAAATTTCAATTTTTTAGAATTTTCAATAACTTGTATTATATTGTGGAATTAACTAGAGACCGTGAGTTTCATTTAAAAACACTAATATGAGCATATTCCACGAAGTAAGGGTCGAGACAGTCAATTTCTATTATTTACTGTTTATAGCTGGACACTTTCAACTTTTCACTCATATGAGACAGTTCTCTTTTCCGTTACCCTTCAAACCTTTGCCAGTTTTTTCGCTGTAATTCCATTACCCAGGCTTGCAGAGGTGTGTTAACAGTGCTAAAGTGTGTTCGGTGTATAATTCACAAATTTTATCATAGAATTTTTTTTTATTTAGAAATAAATCTTATCATCGAATTTGTTCAACTTCTTGTATAATGCAGATGTGTGTTAACGGTGCTAAAGTGTGTTCGGTATATTATTCCTAGATTTTTTCATTGTACTATTGTTATTTAGAAACAAATCTTATCATCGAATTTGTTCAACTTCACACGTAAACTTAAGTTGTATCAAAATTTGATATATTAAATATCAACCGTAAACGCCTAATCTTCCATCTAACTTAAATCGTTCGTGTAACTCATGTGAGCACAAGAACGGTATTTTATGCCGGTGATAACTCATGATATTGTCAGAAGCAGGTTCTAAGGCAGCTCGTAACTGTAAATAGAGATCGTTAACATTGGCGTAGGAGAACAGATAATACTCAAAACAAATACTTGGTTTGCAAACGTCTTAACTATAATTTATGGAATTGAAAACACACACAAATCGGTTGATTTAAAGTTTGTTGTGAAGCAGAAAGTAAAGTAATTAGCGGTAGGATTTATGGAATCTTTATAAAAGTTGTTAGCGTATATCGAAACATATAGAACTACAGAAAAATATATTCTGACTGTTTTTAAGTGCTTATATCTTCGAAACGGTTCTAGATAATAAGATGCGGTTTTAACAGTTAGGTTTAAAATTACCGTAAGTTTTGTTGTCACACATTTATGTAAATGGCCTACTTCCGGTTTACCCGCTAGAAAAGTGGCGTATTTTCAGAATACAGTAGATGTAATTTTTTAAATGGGACACCCTGTATATTTAGCGATTTCTTAAAAGACGCATCTTTTTACTTTATAACGGTACCTTAAAGTTCGAAATCGGTGCACAGAAAGCGAAGTTAGATAATTTTAACTGGGATACTGTAATGATTCAGATATAAAGTTGCAATTGTCATAAACAAATTCTTTATTAGCTAGTAACTAAAAGTGAACAGTAAAAAACAAATAAGAACATGTTTTAGGACACTCTAAAACAAATGTTCGATGTGTCTTCCTTCTTGGTCTATACATTTGTGGAATCGAACCATTAAGTTGTCAAATACTGATGTCAGCATTTCAAGAGGAATATTTTCCATTACCTGCTGTATGTTATTTTTTAATTCCTCAATAGTAGCAGGCATCGGGTTGTAGACTCTATCTTTTACATATCCCCTTACAAAAAAATCTGGAACAGTCAGCTATGGAGAATTTGGGGCCCATTCTATTGGACCATTCCTACCAATCCAATTATTTCCAAATTGTTGGTTAACAGATTCTCTTGCTATGTTGGAATAATGGGGTGGAGCCCCGTCTTGTTGAAAGTAAACATTTTGGTTTAAAATACCATCTTGTTCTAACTGGGGATAGAAAAAGTTTTCCAACATATCGGTATAATTATTACCACGAACTGTATTTTCTGCAAAAAAGAGAGGCCCATATAATTTTTCATGAGACACTGCACACCAAACATTAACTTTAAGAGAATCTCTTTCATGTTGATGAAATTCTCTTGGATTTTCTAATCCCCAAATTCTACAGTTATGTTTATTAACTCGTCCATTTATAGGGAACGCAGCCTCATCAGACATGATAATTCTAAAATTTGGATATGTTCTATTCAAATCTGTTAAAGTTTTACACATAAACACTCTTTTAGCATGGTCCCGATCGTTCATTTTTTGTAGAACTTGAATTTTGTAAGGTTTAAATTTGAGAACTTTTAGAATTCTAAAAACTTTAGTTTTGTCCATTTCCAAATTTGATGCTATTTTTCTAATTGAAATTTTCGGATTTCTCTGTACAATCTCATAAACAGATAATATTTCTTCTAAATTTCCAATTACAGTTCTCCTTTTTCTAGATATAGAAGCAGTATTCCTAAATTTGGTTAACCATGTTTTAATGGTATTTGTAGCAGGAGGATTTTTATTGAACTGTCTTCTAAATCGTCTTCTAGTCTGAACAAAGGATTGAGTTTGGGCGTATAAAAATATTGTTTGAGATTTTTCTTGTGCTGTATACTGCATTTTGAGAGATTAAACACTTCAATTTCATTGAATATAAAACAGAATGTAACGTTCTGTCAATGATCGCAATATATATATTAACTCCTCTTTGATTATCATTTATTAATAAGATATCTGAATCATTACAGTATCCCAGTTAAAGTTATCTAACTTCGCTTTCTGTGCACCGATTTTAAACCTTAAGGTACCGTTATAAAGTAAAAATCTGCGTCTTTTAAGAAATTGCTAAATATACAGGGTCTCCCATTTAAAAAATTACATCTACTGTATTCTGAAAATACGCCACTTTTCTAGCGGGTAAACCGGAAGTAGGCCATTTACATAAATGTGTGACAACAAAACTTACGGTAATTTTAAACCTGACTGTGAAAACCGCATCTTATTATCTAGAACCGTTTCGAAGATATAAGCTCTTAAAAACAGTCAGAATATAATGAAACACCCAGTATTGTAGAATTATGATCATGATTATAATGTTATTTACATTATTATATGTTTCTGGAAAACGGGCCTGAATGAGTTGCTCAGTTGGTAGGCAAATGAGTATATCGAACAGATATCTTGAGTTGCCTCAGATTTTAAAAGTTTCTCTTATAACAACTAATTCAGGAGAAATATTGTTGATTTTGAATTAAGAGAAAACAATACCAGATGAAAATTAATCAAATTTTCATTCTAAATATCATTGCCCAAAAACTTTATCTCGTATTAGTACAGTCAATGAAGGTTTTCACCTCCGATTTCGTTGAACCTCCATAGATTTTCATAAAAATTGGTGAGTAAGTGGGGGATACCTTAAGAAATAAAAGTGACATAGTGCCAACTGGTGCTTTTGCCCTGGGGGTGGATGCCACTTCTTCTCAGGGGTGAAAATTATTTTATTTAAAATAACTCCAGGAATCGATAGAGGGACAAATTCTAAGCTAAATTTGTTATACAAAGTTCTTTGGAATAAATCAATACTTTCTGAGTTATAAAAGATGAAAGATTGCGATGTTTCGTGATAAAAATACATGTTTTAAAGCGGTTTTTTCATAAATAACTCAAAAACTATGAGTTTTTACAAAAAATGTCTCAGTACCAAAATTGAAGCTAATAAAAAAACTACCAAATCCCTACTTTGAAAAACCTTCTAATATTAATTCAAAGTGACCTATAGGTAATTGTATGTATATTTTTTTTCGGCGAGTACTTAGATTCTTAGTATTCAAACTTAAATAAGGGGAAATCGATGCATTTTATGACATATACTTCCTGAGTATTTTTCAAAATACTCGAAAATACCTTTCTAATGAAAACTATAAAAATTGCACCAAATTTGAGCAAGTTATGATAAAAATAAGATGACACTCTCAATTTTTTTTGGAAAAACCGAAAAACAAAACCTTCACCATAACCACAAAAATTTAAATTTATGGTTATCCCCAAAGGACTTCCTTTTTTTTACCATAAGTGATGATCTCAAAAATTATGACCGGTTTATAATGCTTATTTTTGAAAAAAGTATGATTTAATAAAATCGAAATTTTTCAAATTTTCGTAAATTTCATTTTCTTTTGAAAATAACTTCAAAAATATTGGATATTCGTAAAAAATGATGAAAAATGAAATTTGACTTCTTTTTCAACAAATATTTTGGTTTGTTTTTTATTTTTATAGGATGGAAAATAACCGAGATAGAGACGTTTAAAGCCTACCTTTTACTGCGAGAACCATGTGACCGGGACCCTTTAACCCTTTATCTTTTAAAAAATTATGGATTTAAAAAATATTTAATTAAGACGATCTTATAGCTCTTGAAATTACCTTTCAAATGATTTTTGAATGAACCTGATATCTTGAAAATTAACGGAGTTATTGTAAATGAATAAATTATATTTTTTTGGAAAAAATTTTGGAGCAAAGATTTGGTATCCATATATTATAGGAGTAATTATAAAAAATCAAACCTTATAGAAGAACTAGAAAAAAAATCAATTAAATGCAAGCAAGGAAAAGGAGAAGCTAACAGATTAATAGTAGAGACAGCACTTAAGAATGAGTGCTCAGATTTAAAAAAAAAAATTATAATAGCAGAAGACGTTGATGTTTTAGTTATTTTAACTGCCCGAGCTAAAGCTAATGAAAATATTTATTTTTTTAAACAGAATGTTAACTCCGTGATATATTCTTCAAAGAGCTTTGAATTAAATTATCAAAACGTAGGACCATATTATATTCTCTTCTCTCATTGTTTCTATGGATGTGACTCCACTTCTGCGTTTTATAATAAGGGCAAGAAAAAGATTATCGATCTTCTAGACAAAAGACCTGACATGACAGAAAAGATCGATATATTTTATAATAAAGCCGCTGATATCGATGCCATTTTAGAAGCTGGCAGGTATTGCACAATATTATTGTACGGAAGTGCGAAACATGTTAATACTAGGTCCGTCAAGCTGCCCCCCCCCGGTTAGATTTTTTCTACCAAAATGCTAGCACACATAAAGGACACCTAGCACAACAATTTTTATAGCTAGCACACCAACTGCTCACAATAAAAATGCTTTTGAATTCGGGTGGGGCCAGGTTAACGCTAACCCCCCCCCCCGGTTGGAATTTTGTCGCCAAAATGCTAGCACAGATAAAGGACACCTACACAACCTAGCACACCATTTTTTATAGCTAACACACCAACAGCTTACAATAAAAATGCCTTTGAATTCGGGTGGGGCCAGGTTAACACTAGCGCCCCCCCCCCGGTTGGAATTTTTTCTCCAAAATGCTAGCACAGATAAAGGACACCTAGCACAACCTAGAACACCATTTTTTATAGCTAGCACACCAACAGCTTACAATAAAAATGTATGCGTCAGTCCAAAACTAACAGCGTCAAAAGTGAAACTTTTCATGTAATTCAAAAACTGTCAATGAGTGTACAAAAAAATACATTGCAGCAAAGAAAAATTGACTGGAAATTATAATAAAAATGATTTATAATAAAAATCAAGAAAAATCTACGGACTATCCCGAATTAATTACTACGGAAGTTTCACTTGTACGTACTATTATTTACATATACATAAAACTATATACATATACGTACAAGTGAAACTTCCGTAGTAATTAATTCGGGATAGTCCGTAGATTTTTCTTGATTTTTATTATAAATCATTTTTATTATAATTTCCAGTCAATTTTTCTTTGCTGCAATGTATTTTTTTGTACACTCATTGACAGTTTTTGAATTACATGAAAAGTTTCACTTCTGACGCTGTTAGTTTTGGACTGACGCATACATTTTTTGTATCTTCATTGACAATAACTGAGAATAAAAACAATATGAAAAAATTTCACTATTATTAATCGTATCAAATAATGAAATTTTTGAGTTGAAAAAATAAAATAAGACAAACATCTGAACAAGCAATTTCCATCGCCAACGACTGAAATTGAAGTTTTTTGTCCATTCATTTTCATTTATCAAAAAATAATTTTAAATTACAATTACAAAAAAAAATTATTTCCATAAATAAAGCAACACAAGTTACAACGACTTTCTCTGATGAACTGAGACTTACTTGCTCTTCTACGTACAGGTTAGCAAATATAGCTGAAAGTTTGAAAGTGGACACGCCCACGATGCGCGTTGGTCTCAATGCGGAAAGTAGGAGATAACACAGTTTATGCTTAAACTTTAATGAGTACAGAACTTATCTGTACGGACAAGTATACCTGTTTATTTCCTTTTTTTCCTTTTTCAATATATTTCAATACTCTTGTTACGTTTTATTACATATTTTTTTCAAAATAATACAAATAAATACACAATGCAAAGAAATTTCCTAGTTTTTATCGCCTTAATTTTAAAGGTAAACAATTTCTATATTAATTTCGCACTGGATTATACCAATATCGGCAGAAATTATTAAGCGCTTTTGGTATCCTTTTCCCCCCGAATGCGTTCTCACTTTATCGTTCGCGCAGCGAAGTGGGGATTGATAAACGGAATAACATGATCGCCATCAATAAACAATGCCCTGCGACTATTCTCGGCGTCTCCTCTTTGTGCGAATCTTCGTTAATTTTTTCCGCCTCTCTCACAAGGAGTTTAACAGTTTTGTTAGCTCGACGAGTTAACTCTCATGACAAAACGCTAATGTCCCATAAAAAGTTTCACTTCAAAAATGCTTTAGAATGCGGGTGGGGTCAGGTTAACGCTAGCTACCTCCGGTCGGAATTTTTTCGCCAAAGTGCTAGCACAAACGAAGGACACCTATCACAATCTAGCACACCATTTTTTATAGCTAGCACAGCAACTACACTTTTAATTCTGGGGAGTGAGACGGAGGTCAGTGAAATAACGCTATACTTACTCGATGAATAAATAAATGGATAAATGAATAGGTTGAATATATATGTAAAACGGCTGGTTTAAAGGTTTCTTACTGTAGTTACGAAAAATTTTCGGAATTTTCCACTCATATGGTAAAAATTCCAAATGAAGCAGGATCTTTTCGGAGATAACTCTCCCGCCGATAATTTCCCTTTTAAGTCCGTATCTAAGTAACGTCTAAGTAACAATTGTTGTTATTATCATAATTTTAATTTAAAATATCATAAAAATGTCACGGTTTGAAAACGATTCTTCAAGTTTAATCCAAAAATAAGTGATTGAAAATGAACCGAAAAGGGTGATTAAATACCATGTAATATTGTTTAAATAATATAAATTTCGCATTAATACAGTTTTATGTCGTCTAATCGAGAAATATTCTATCTAATTACACTCGTGAAAATAGTTAGATCATTAGTTTTACTTATATAGTCCATGTCGCTTGTAATATTATTAGAAAGAATACATATTATTGCAACCATCAGCCCCTCAGAGAAACCCTTTCTTAACCCATACATCTGAATCGGCCGATTTGGATATACATACAAGAATTTTATTTACTCTTAAGACCCATAAAAACGGCATTATAAAAATGATTCAAATTTTAACGATAGACTTGGTTTAACGACCCTTTTAAAAAGTCCGATGAGAACTTTAGATGGATTATACCTAGTTTTTAGAAAAATAAAAATACCTATGTCATCAATTTTGCTGCCTTCCATTTAATTCCCATATTGTAAGAAATCAAAAAAATTAGTCCACTTTCTTTAGTCCGGCAACTTTGGTGATCCGCCATGTTGAATTTAGAATGACGTCACATACCTAATCATGGATTGGCATGCAAACTAGACGTATATACAGAATTTCAAATCAATCGGTTGAAGATATCTGCTTCAAAACTGAGTTGCAAGATTGCAACCGAGTAAACATACATTGCCAGTTACATACTAAAAACTTTCAAAAATACACAGTAGTGTTGGTGTCTTATGATATGCCACAGAAATATTTGAAGCTCTGATTAACCGGCTCTAAGAATTAAAAGCTGCACGTTCTAAGTTAACTTGGGAATTTAAAAAAAATCTGATAGTGAAATGCAAAATTAATGTTATCATTACAATGGTTAATTAAACATCTACTTCGGCAATAAATATTCTGGCAAATTTAAATATAAAGTTTGAGTGTTTCTTTTAAATAAGGACTACAGTGAACCACGATCAGTCTAAAACATGTATTCCTAATATATTGGAACATTTTTAGGGATCTCAGCCACCCCTTCCCAGATTGCACAACTTTGTCCAAAGGACATATCCAACACGGCTTCGCTTTTTTGGACATTTATTTATCAAACATGTCTGTACGCAAACGTTTGTCGTTGCCTTTTTTATAGTGTGACGTAATTTGCAACTTATTCGTGCACGGATTGTTTCTGATTCCTTGACTAAATGGTTGAATTTAATTATTTTGTTTTATTAAAATTACTATGATTTTAACAAAATTATTTTTAACAGTGAAGGTTTTTTGTATTCTTTCGTTTTTTAGCATTAATTGGAAATAAATAGATAATTATTAATTAAATAATAGTTAATTATTATTTAATCAAATAGCCTGCTATATGGGAAAATATAGATATCACGCATAATCTGGCAACATCTTTTTAGGGGCCATTTTTTATAGGAAAATGATGTTTAGGGACAAATACATCCAACGTTTTCATTCATTCGTGTAACTATAGCATTATTTTGCAGACGCCCCCCACCCCCTGAATTCAAAAGCATTGTTGATGTACTCCTATTAAAAATTTTGTGCTAGTTTGTGCTAGGTGTCTTTTCTTTGTTCTAGCATTTTGGCGAAAAAAATCCAACCGGAGGGGGCTAGCGTTAACCTGGCCCTACCCGAATTCCAAAGCATTTTTATTGTGAGATGTTGGTGTGCTAGCTATAAAAATTGTTGTGCTAGGTTGTAGTAGGTGCCCTTTATGTGTGCTAGCATTTTGGTAGAAAAAATCTAACCGGGGGGGGGGGCAGCTTGACGGACCTGTGAAAAGGTTTCAGTGGATCGAAAAAACTTTAATTGAAGCGTCTTTATTGTCACATTCTATTGAAGCAGCAAAATTAAGTTTAACTACTGATGCTTCTAACACTAGGTCAGAAATTTATAATTTTGAGTTCCCTAAAGGGAGATTCTTAAATAGTCACATAATGGGATCGTTAAAAACTTTGGGAAATTGTAGTTATATTTTAACAGTTATGGATCGTTATACGAGATGGGTGGAAGCACTTCAATTAAAGAATATTACAACAGATGATATTATTAAAGTTTGATTGAATCAGTATATTCCTAGCCCTGCTACTGCACACTTATTTTTCGAGACACAAACTGCACATTGGGCTCTCAAAAACCCAATAAATAAAATGGAGTTTTTTCAAGTTGGTAGCATTTTTAAACGGTTTTATTTAGCTCACCCCGTTTGTTTTATTATTTATTCTTGGGTCAAATTTAGTCATTCAAATTTCACCCTCTTCCTGTCAACCGATTAATCTGAAATTCTGTATACAATTTGGATTTTGATGACAATACAATTATGTTTATTCATTATCATTATAAATTCAAGATGGCCGCCGCTACAAAATGGCGGATAATTTATGTTTTATTAATCCCATCAATATGGGTATCAAATCAAAGGGCTCAACAAGCAGAATACAATATACTATAAAAAATTAAGTGAGCTGAGATAAAAATTAAGTGAGCTGAGTTGTGCTAGGTGTCCTTTATTTGTGCTAGCATTTTGGCGAAAAAATTCCAACCGGGGGGGGGGAGGCTAGCGTTAACCTGGCCCCACCCGTATTCAAAGGCATTTTTATTGTAAGCTGTTGGTGTGCTAGCTATAAAAAATGGTGTACTAGGTTGTGCTAGGTGTCCTTTATCTGTGCTGGCATTTTGGCGAAAAAATTCCAACTGGGGGGGGGGCTAGCGTTAACCTGGCCCCACCCGAATTCAAAAGCATTTTTATTGTGAGCTGTTGGTGTGCTAGCTATCAAAATTGTTGTGCTAGGTTGTGCTAGGTGCCCTTTATGTGAGCGAGCATTTTGGTAACAAAAATCTAACCGGGGGGGGCAGCTTGACGGAGCTGTTAATACTCGTATAAGTAAACTGCAACGCATCGAAAGCCTATCAACTCATTTGGAACGGATGAGTTATGAGTCCTTTATAAAGGGTACAACTAAAAATAGTGCGGTAAAATTGTCTTCTCTTGTCCCAACATTTGCTGCATTAGACGAACACATCAAAATAGTGTTTTTGTGAATCCAGGTATGGCTTGGGAACAAAGACATTCGTCAAGTTGACTGGAGATAGTGTCAAACAGGAGAGGCTTTGTTTCCAAACAAAAACCCTCATCCACCTGCTCCAGAAGAGCAATTAAAAATGATTTTTTGCAGTTGCAAAAAAGGTTGCGGTGCTTCTTGTGGGTGTCGTAGGCTAGGGCTATTTTGTAATTCAACCTGCGGACTATGCAGCTTTGATAATTGCCAAAATAGCCCTCCAACAACAAAAGAAGTTGGCGAAGATAGCTGTAATGAGCAATAATAAAAATGTATTTATTTATTAATTAAATAAAAGATGAATAAACGTTTCATATATTTTAATATTTATTTTAATACATTTTTCTCTTAATTATGAAATTAAATTTTCATGTCAAAAAATATGTCACGAGTCAAAAAATATTAAAAAATTATTTCCAAATTTAAAGTATGCTTTTTCATCACTTTTTGCACAAAAGGTAGTTTGAAGTCGTATTTTTAAGAATGTGAATTGAATAATATTAATAAAATTAACTGTCTCAACCCTTACTTCGTGAAATCTACTCATATTAGTGTTTTAAATGAAACTCACGTCAGATATTGATTTATCGAAACAATTGTCATTTTTTTAGAATTTTCAACAATTTTTATTATATTGTGGAATTAGCTAGAAACAGTGAGTTTCATTTAAAACACTAACATTAATAAAGTTTGAAATATATTAATAAACATCATCTTCACTATTATAAAAGATTCTAACTAATTAAAGCTGATAAAAAATTATTCCATTTTAATTATGACAAGGGGAAGTTTTTAAGGGTGAAAAATTTCGCAATAAATAAATAAATACTCAGTAAATAAGGTTTCACTTCGTAATGTACTATCTAATACGTTAAAGTTTTTGAAATCAATTTTTACAGTGATTCTGCAATAAGGGGGTAATTTTTAAGGGTTGAAATTTCACTGTCAACCAAAAATTATATCATAAGTATCAAACAAACTGTTTATGTAGGGGAAGTCCGTGTAATTTGGACCATTGTGTAAAACGGACCAATTCGATCATTATAAAAACGAAGTATGTAGCGACATCTCATTAATTCGTTACAAACCTTCCCCAACCGAGGTGCACTCAGTAACCTATGTCAATCGAATCAGTTAGTTACTCACAGATTGCCAGTAAGTTCATTTGTAGCACGTGTTGTGTTGTAAGGTTAGGTTATTTTTGTGTCTGAATTTCTACGAAGTGAGTATATATTTTAAAATATCAATGATATTAGGTTGATTCGTACATATTTACGAAAGCCATACTATGATCAAAAAGTGGATAGGTTTATTAGCTTACTTAGAAAAACAAATATGACGAAAATATTACTATCGTGTAAATTGGTCCAATCTCTGTTGTGTAATTTGGTCCTGGTCCGAATTACACGTATTCAATTACAAAATATTTTTTTTATTTTTTAAGGATGTCAACGAGATCTGAGAGAAAGAGTAAAGGAGTTTATGGTAAATGGAAACCAGAAAATATGGATGCTGCAATGAAAGCTGTTAATTAAAAACAACTGGGTATAAATGAAGCTGCAAAAGCATTTTCAATTCCAAAAACAACGTTAAAAAGAAGATTGGGGAACAGAAATAAATATTCCACTGGAAGCAGTTATATCATCGGAAGGCAAACAGATTTACCTCCGGCAGTGGAAAAAGATCTTGTTAATCACATTCTTCAGTTGGAGCGGATGTTTTATGGACTAATACGTGAAAGGCTGATAAAACTAGCGTACGAAATAGCCGAGAAGAATAATATTAAGACGAGATTTAATGACGAAAAAAAATCAGCTGGTAAAGAATGGTACGCAGGCTTCATGAAACGACATCCAAACATAAGTCTGCGTCTCCCTGAAGCAACGTCATTAGCACGAGCTGCAGGATTCAACAAAACTGTTGTTTATAAATTTTTTGACGTTTACGAAAAAAATAATAAAGGAAAACGTTATTTCCGCAGATCGTATTTTCAATGCTGATGAGACATCCCACACTGTTGTCCAGAATCCACAGAAAATAATTGCTCAGAAAGGGAAACATCAGATAGGCGCCATAACGTCATCCGAAAGAGGCCAAAATGTTACTGGCATGTATGCAATGAGTGCGACTGGAAGCTTTATTCCTCCAATGCTTATTTTTGCCAGGAAGCGTATGAAGGATAGTTTAACGTATGGAGCACCTCCAGGAACTTTATTTAAGTGCCAAGACAAAGGGTGGATGGATTTTATCACTGGTTGGATCATTTTATAAAGTATGCCAAACCATCTAAAAAGAACAAGGTGTTAATCGTATTATATGGACACAGAAGTCATACTCAAGAGTATGAGAGCATTAGATTTAGCTCGTAATCATGGTTTTATCATGCTTTCATTTCCTGCACATTGCACACATAAGATGCAACCCCTTGATGTTGGGTTCTTTAAACCATTAAATACTTTCTTCGCTTCCGCAATAACTTCAAAATTATACGATACACCAGGTAAATGTTTGAGTGTTGATAGTATTAGCGGTCTAGTAGGCAAATCGTTTCCCAGAGCAGCTACTATGGAGAGAGCTATGAACAGTTTTTGGAAAACAGGATTATGGCCTCCTGACCAATTGATTCAGATGAAAATAACAATAACATTTCTGTAACTGATTCTGCTACTTACCCTTCATCAGAAAACATAAATTTGCTTACAAATAAAACACAGCCTTCCACATCACGATCAGTTCTGATGGAAAATACTTCCTTAAATATTTCTACAGGTATCTCATTCAAATCACAACCTATCCAGCAAGAAAATTCTTCAATAACAACATCTGTACCATTCACATCAGATCCTGTACATCAAGCAAACACTTCTGCATGTGCTCCAACTACATCATAACCTGTCGTGAAAGCTACTCCCATCAAAAGTTTTGAATCTTATCCTTCCACATCCCATCCTGTGCATCAAGAAGATACTTTCTCAAATATTTATGTATTGGCCCCATCCACATCACAATCTATTCTGGAAACTACTCCTTTAAACATTTCTTCATCAACAACGAATTTAGGCGACCTCGAAACCAAACAGTCTACACAGAACCAGTATTATATCCCAGTGGAAATAATTCATCCTCTACCGTCATCAAGTGGGATATCAATGGGGCCACGAAAGAAAAAACGGATCAATGTCTCAGGAGTGGTTCTAATTGCAACACCTTATAAAGAACAGTTGAAAATCCAACAAACGCCCAAAACAAACACACATAAACGTAAGTTAGTAGCGACAAAGGAAAAAAGCAACAAGGAAAAAAAGAAGAAAGAGAACGAGGGCAAAAAGACGAAAATCAACGAGGAAAAATGTCATCCAAAGACAAATGAGAAATGCCGCACTGGTCATCAAATTTGTTGCCTTGTTTGCGATGAAAACTATGATGCAGATTGGATTCAGTGCAAAACATGAGGGTTGGGCACATGAAGATTGTGCTACCATAACTGATGTCAATTATTATTACTGCAATAACTGTCTATGTTAATGGCAGAATAATAAAAATATCTGTCTTTATTTGTTTTATTTTTTTTTCATTGTGTTGACATACTTTGAGACTAAAATATATTAAAACCAAATTACACGACAAATAAAACCGAATTACAAGCCAACAGTCCAAATTACACGAACGGTTCAACTTGCAATAATTTTTTTAGTCATTGTTCCTAGTTCCGTCATTATGAAATGGAATGTCAATTGTAATTAATGGGTAAAAACAAGAATTTTTTTTTAAGATTTATTTTTTCATGATTTTCGATTTAAGGGGTGGTTACTAAAAGGGTTGAAAATTAATTAAAATCATAAATCATGCATATAAATATTAAAAAAACATTTATTTTATCTAATTAAAAACAATTACTTAAGCCAGAATAGTTAAATCTGCATTTTTTACCATTTTTAACAAAAGGGGTGGGTTTCACCCCTAAAATGCAAAAAGCGCAAGATATGTCACTTTACAAGTAGAGGGTAAAACATACTCAATCCCAAATTTTCATCCAAATCTTTGGGGTTCAAGGAGATCGGAAGTTGTAGCTGACTTTTGTCTTCATTGACTGTACTATATAACAAAAACATCGGGCAACTGAAAAGCATTATTATAGATTGATAATAATAGTAAGTTCTATCCTCAGTAATAGAAAACACCGGTTATATTCTCTAATATACTCTATTATGGCCTCGTAGAAACCGCTACTCTAAAAAACCAAAATATCTTGGATAACTCTCAGTCACTGTATCTTTATACCCTTTACAGGTGTGGGTTGTTAGGTGGAGTTGAGTTGCTATTCCCTCCAAGCGGTATCCTTTTTATCTCTTCTCATTTTACGTTTCACCAATTCGCTACCGCTTTTTGTTTCTTATTTTCAACCATCTTGTAAGAAAATACGTCTACACAATACGGAATTAATATCATAATCGTAACGGAAATAGTAAGCGACATCTCCTAATTAAATACAGCAAGAATATTTAGACTTAAAATTACAAATAAAGTTATTCAACAGTAACTTCACCTAATGTGGATTCGTGAAAACCTGAATTGTTTGTTCACAGAATGTATTAATAAAACTTGTCGAGAGCAGATGCGGACTTTCTTCGAATATTACAAAACACAACGAGTCTCATTCGTATAGAGATGATTTCCATGTAAAATTCAACCTCCTAGATGCCTCGTATCTACCTCAACAACTAACACGTCGTTTGCGCTACACTTTATTTTTCAGTTCATGAGATAACTGGAACAATAGTACATTGTTTACCAAGTAGGAAAAGCCTGGACGACTGTGAAGATTACTAGTCGCAGGCGAGACTCAGAAACACAGACTCCAGGAATGTGGCTTTTCCTACGAGCTAAACATACTATTTTTCCGCAAATCGTTTAAAATTCGTTCGTGTTTGGAATAACTATTAAATCTACATAATAAATCTTGGTACTAATCCAACGATATTTTTTTAATTTAATAGGTCTTATGTACGCGCTTACGTCACTGAAATCAGATAGTAGATGACAAATGACATAGAACAGATGATGTATCACACAGAACACGTGATAGATAACATAGAACACATGATGGATGACACAGAACACGTGACAGATAACATTCCGATAGTGACTTTGCTCATCTACAACCTAATAGTTTATGCGTGGTGATTTAGCGAGATCAAAAATTGAATTGAATTGAATTTGTTTTTAAATTTTTGATAACCAATAGCGTATAATATCAGTGAATCCTTCTTCTTCTTCGAATGCCGTCCCCATTTAACGGAGGTTGGCGACCACTCTCTTAAAAGCATCTCTGTTCTTAGCAATATGAAAAAGTTCCTCAACGCCCATGTCTGTCCATTCTCGGATATTCCTCAGCCATGATTTCTTCTCTCTCCCAATTCCCTTCTTTCCTTCAACTCTGCTCTGCATAATCACTTGTAATAGAGAGTATTTATGGTGTCGTAATACATGTCCGAGATATGCTGTCTTACGTATTTTTATTATTTTTAGTAGTTTTCGTTCACGACCAATTCTATGTAGTATTTCCTCGTTAGTAATTCGGGCTGCCCATGGTACTTTCAGCATACGTCTGTAAATCCACATTTCGAAGGCTTCGATTCTTTTAGTTATTTGTGCCTTTAACGTCCATGTTTCTACACCATATAATAGCTGGGACCAAACATAAATCTCAACCGGAGTATTAAATTCAAATTTTTATTGCAAAACATGGATTTAAATTTTAGAAATGCCGATCTTGCCATTTCAATCCTTACACGGATTTCCTGGTCCTGATTTAGGTCTGAGGTAATGAAAGCCCCCATGTATTTAAACTTTTCCACCCTTTCTATTGCTTGATCGTTATTATTATTTGATCATTATTTACGGGTGTTTTGGAGATTATCATGAGTTTTGTTTTTTTGTGTTAATATCTATTCCCATTTGCTGATATTCTATATTAACAGCATTTACAAGTATCTGCAGGTCCTCCAGACTCTCGTGATCTCTTGGAAAAATTAGATCCGGAGCATGCGCAGTCAATCAACCGTACAGCACCGGCCTTGCAAATAAATAATACTATTGAACTGGTACAGTACATACTTATGTTTTATTTAAATAAACTTAGAAAGTCTTATTTGTAAGGACTGAATTAAAATTATAAATTTGTTTATATAAAAATAACATAAAATAATTACAGAATGAATTTGGACAGATTGTTATTTATATTTTATCAACACTTTTTGTGGAAAAATTGTAATTATTATAATTCTTGATATACCTACATAATCAGACATTAGTAACCTTTTATTCATCATAATTGGGTGGATATATTTTACTCTACTTAAAAAAAAATTCCATTTCTGTTTTTTAAATGAACATTTGGTCAGATAGAAGAGTTCAAAACTGATAAATGTTATTTATTTACAAAAAAATACATATAAGTTAATGTTGAATAATAAAAAACGAAATATTTATTCAGCAGCAATTAATTCCTGATAAATATATTTTACAAAAATAGAAAAAAAAATCGATAATCAGAATTATTGATTATAAAACACTATTATTTTGCTCAGTTTTTCCGAATCAAGGTGCTTCTGATACTTTCGGTTTGTTTTTTAGCAATGTAGGAAAACCTTATTCGAAAATAAAATTCCATGGTAGTTTTTATAATTTTTAGTCTATGACTTTCCAAAACAGACTGTTAATGACATACTTTTGAAAATAGATGTTTTAGAATTCTGTTGTCTAAAAGAGGAACTTGAGAAATTATATAGTGGAAATTGAGACAAAAATGGGAGTTTATATAGACATATGGAGGCAGATAATCAATCTAAATGAAAAATTATGTAAGAAAAAATACAAAAATTCAATGAAAATTAACCTAAAAAGAAGATTAGATTAATGCTGTGAAATGAAGTATTGAAATGAAAAGAAAAGGGTGGAACATTTTTGATAACAATGAAAATACTGTGAAATGAAATTTAATAAAATTGAAATTTATGTTATTTCTCAATTTTTACTACTAATTGTTTCACGTTACTTATTCGGACAATGGATATCTGAAACATTACATTATCAATGACCCTCAAACAACAAAATATTGAGTAGGCACCAACCTAGGTTCATGTGTGTTCAAAATCATGAGTGGTTTCCTAGGACTAAGCTTCTTGGTAGGTATGGCACTTAATTTCAAACATGGTTTTCCTTCTGAAAAATGCTCACTGTATATCTTATTACTAGAATGGAATTTTCCAGAGTAGGATCTCTTCCAATGGCTCTCATCCATGGCCTATAGCGCTTAGAAGTTAAACTGTAATCATACAAGGGTTGGAATACTTTTGAATGACGTAAAAATAATTCATTCAAACAATGATCCATTGTTTGAATAATTAAAAATATATCGTACCAGAAATAATCCACTCCATCAATGTCTCCTCGGTTCTTACAAAACATCACCATGCAGTTCTTCCCCATTATGGAAAAAACTGATGAAAAAAGTCTCAAAAAGTTCAGTAACGCTGATGACTGTTGATAATGAAACACAGTTCACACATAGTAATAAAACGATAATGGCAAAACGAAAAACAAACACAAATTTTAATAACGTTGGTTATAATCAAACGATTCAAACGTACGAGAACGACTAAATATGAAAATGGCTGTGACAGCTCTGGTAAACTCTGCAATAAAAATTAACATACGTATCAACAGCACGCCAGATAATTGATTTCAGACATCCACTGTGACGTAGAATACATAATGCGCATGATATGTATCCAATTTTCAACACTCGCATAGTGGCCGAAAAAATTCTTCGCGCATTCAAATGTATTGTCATTCCATTTGTTGTTTATAGGTCAGTGATCTTATCGTGCTTATTACTTCACAGCCGATTTTAACCCCTTCGCTTCTTTCCCATAAGGCTTTCTCAAATATACCCTGAGAGTACACGTTAAACAGAGTTGGTGAGAGAATACATCCTTGTCTAACACCTCGTGCAATCGAAATATCATTAGTTGCTGTATCATTGATTCTCACTGTAGCTGACTGATTCCAGTACAGGCTCTTTATTATTTCGATGTCTTTTTTGTCTAAATTGATGTTTTTAAGTTCTTCTATTAGTTTTGTGTGTTGTACTCGGTCAAAGGACTTTTGAAAATCTATAAAGTATTCATATACGGTTTTGTTGTATTCTCTGCACTTCTGTAAAAGGACTGTTAAGGCAAACAATGCCTCTCTTGTTCCCATGCCCCTACGAAATCCAAACTGAGTTTTATCTAATTTTGCTTCACATTTCTTATATATTCTGTTTTATATAATTTTTAAAAGTATTTTTAGTGAGTGGCTCATAAGGCTTATTAACCGATAGTCATCGCATGATTTGGGGTTGTTCTTCTTTCGCAGGAGAATAAACATGGACTTGAGCCATTCCGTAGGTATTTTACTTTGCCTGTATATCTGATTTAGATTAACTGTAAACTTTATCACTATATCGGTATCTAATGCTTTTAGTAGTTCTGTAGGGATTTCGTCTGGACCAGGAGTTTTCTTACTGTTAGCCGTTTGTATGGCCTGCTCGACCTCTTACTCCAAAATGTCAAGGTCCTCGTCTAGCGTCTCTTGCCCATATTCCCTTGCATCGCTGAAAAGAGCTTGACTGTATTGTTCCCATATCTTCTTTATTTGTTCATCCTCCGTTTCTAATTGACCCTGGTTATTCCTAGTGACGCAGGGTGTTCTGTGTTTAGTGTTGCCCGTTATGACTTTTAGTTTTTTATGAAGGTTTGCTGTATCGTGTTTATTATTTAGCTCTTCCAATTCTTTACAGTTTTCTTTCATCCAGTTCTCTTTGGCTCTGTCGATTTCGTATTTTATTTTGTTTTTCAGTTCTTTATATTTTTGCCTGTTTTTATTTCAGGTGTCATCCATTCGTTTTTACTAGCTTTTATTTCTGTGCCAAGTACCCTACTGCCAGATTCCAGCAAAGAATTTTTTAACGTACTCTAGTTCTCGTCCACGTTTTCGCTTTGAGATACGGTGTTCAGCTTGTCCCTTATCTCTCCATTTAGTTGTTCTTTGCCATTTTTAATTTCATTCACATTTATTTTAGGAGATTTGTTATGTTGTTTCAGGGTTCTTAGTTTTATGTTTACATTTGCAACTAATAAGTTATGGTCTGTTCCACCGTCGGCACTTGGATAGGTCTTAACGCTCTTAATCCCATTTCTAAATCGATTAATAACGGTTATAAAATCTATTCGATTTCTGATTATTCGGCTGTCATTGTGTCGAGGCAAAGTCCAGGTATATAGTCTTCTTGGAGGCAGATCATAAAAGGTGTTTGTAATTATCATCTCATTTTCTTGGCAGAATTGTAGCATTCTGTCATTTCTCATTCCCAGTCCAAATTTGCCAACGAATTTTTCGACTTTTCCTCGTCCAATCTTTCCGTTAAAGTCTCCCATAATTATAATCACTTCTTGCTTTTTGATATTATTCATTAATTGTTCTAAGTCTGTATAAAACTGTTCTACAACATGGTCGTTATGTCTGATGTAGGGGCATACATCTGGATAAGGTTTATGTTAATGGGATGTGCTTTTAGCTGTAGTAGCATCATACGCTCATTATATGGGATAAAGGTGCTGTGCTGAAATTCCTTTTTAATGATTACGCCGACACCCTTACTGTGATCATTATTGTCTGTTCCTGAGTAGTATAGACTCATATCATTTTTTGTGCAACATCCCTATCCTGACCATCGAACTTCGGCAAGGCCCAAAATTGGAATATTAAGCCTATGCATTTCCAACATGACCATATCAAACTTTCCTGCTTCGTGAAGCGTTCTTATATTCCAAGTTGCTAAGCGCTGTATATGAATTTTCCTCCCGGTGATTCTTCGCACCCATGTTCTATTCAAGGAACGCCGGGGACTCAGTGAATCCAATGCATTTAAATTTATCACAGGGTTTTATTGACCTCATAGTTAAAAATCTGTTAATTAAATTGAATCTCTTGTCTGCATGCCTCTTCTGCTTTCTTTGGCTGTGATAAATATGTACGCTATATAATATTAATAAATTATATTAACGATATCTGTGTAGATAAATAACATTAGTTAGATGTGATTGGTCCTCTCTCTTATTTCTTTTCATTTTTATTATAACATAAGGTAAATAAGATGTACTTATCTTTATTAATATTATTATCCTTGTAATTAGATCAATGAACCTGTTAGGATGTATAATAAAATAAATAAATAAATCTTTTGATGACTATCTAACTATAGAATGGGATATTTTTGAACCAACGTCTTCCAGGTTATTGAATTGGCAGAAAGGGACACCCAGATCTGTAGCCTTTAGATTTTTGAGGCGATACTCTTCCAAAGTTATTTTATGTGGTAAAAAAATACTTGTATTTGTGGTAAAGATAAAAAAATACATTCTAAATGTATTCTTGGTCACATTAAATAGAGAGATGAATTAATGAGTATGGATTTCAAATGAGAATTCGATTTTTACCGATTAAATTCGATGCGTATTTTGTTTTTCAAGAAACTCCTCAGTTTCTGGGATATCGTTGGTACACGTTGTATTACGAGTCGTCTTATTGCAAAAAGTTTTCACATATTTTATCAACAGCACCTGCGACAACGGCCAGATGCTGAAAAATGAGTTACCTTGTAGAATATCAGTCGCTGCTCCAATTTTTTTATATAAACTCGAGAAGAAATATCATTTTGACTGTGGTATGAAGTTGATAAAAGACCTTTCTCAATATTTTATCGCGATCGATATCATGGCTCTGGTTTATTGCTATTGGAAATTGAGATGGACACACCAAATAGAATAAACTGTTTATAGAAAATTTTCCGGGTGAAAAGGTTTATAGTAACCTTTTTATAGTCAAGTCAATAGCACATAATTTTGTAGCTTTTATTACGAAATAAAAACACAAAATCCGCTTTAATCACTAGAAAAAATAAATTTTTAACGGTATTGTGTCGTTACCTCTGTTCACATGTCACGCACAGTATCTTTGCTGTAGATTAACCAAGTAGAATATTGTATGTATTTTGAAGTTAAAAAAAAATATTATTGAAAAAAATATTGATAATTGTAATCTAGAAACATAAAAAAATAAACGTATGTGTGTAGACATTTCCGACTTAAAACACCAAGTTTGTTTTACAAAAAAAATTCACAATTATAATAGTTAAAAAAATTAGGCATTTGCCTTGAAATTTCCCAAGTTTAATTTCGAAGTGGAACCGGACATAGTTAAACTACCGCTCTGCGGTGAATACCGGATGCAATTTTAATGTCAACCACACGAACCACACCATCAGCTCCCGGATACAAGGCTGCCAATTCGGTTAAATGCCATTGAAGAGGAGGCTTTGTTTCATTTTTTATAAGAACACCCACTATGCAAATATATATTACAGTTATGTTAATTCAACATCACATTGTGATAATGTTCTTCCTTTTTTTCCTCTTGTTTTCATCACATGCACATCTATACAACCGCTTATGCCCAGCTTGTGGCTGTTAACATTTGTGATGTTTCAACTTAACTTCTCAGCGATGTTAAAGCGCTGCCTTTTTACATTACTGTGTTGTTACTAGAACTTCCTCAAAAGGAAGTCTTTATAACGAACTAAAAACAACATTTCTGTTACATTCTGAAATGCCTTTTAACATCTTGTCGATGTTAATGCAATGTCTAAAAAATAACATCTTATCAATGATCTAAATGCGACATTTCAAAAACAATACAGTGTATTCTCGTAGATGTTGTATGGACATTACATAAACCTCTAAATAATATAACTCAAACATTCTGGATGACATCCTATAGATGTTTCTGTGCCTAATTAGCAAATACAGGGTGAACAACTAAGAACGCCGGCTGTCGGCCATATTTCAAAAAATAGTCATAGTACAACTTTAAAAAAATACCTTCAGGGAAAAGACCCTGAAATATCGCTGGAAAATATTTTTGAGTTCCTAAAATATCTCCTATGGAGTGGAATGAACACTTAAAAACATAATACTGTGATTATCTCCAAAAAAGACATACTAAACGTATCCTAGAAATACAATGTTTGATATATTGTTGAGATTATGAAAAAATGTAGTTAGGGACTTTTTGTCTGTATTCTTCAAGAAAGGGGGGGGGAAACGTTCAACCTAAAAAACAAATGTCGTAACACTTTTTTTTAATCGACATCCATGTTTTTGGCTTCATTTGAAAGAGTTTTTCCTTTTTAATAAGAAATGCTTAACAAAAATAACAAAATTGGTCAATTTTGTTCACGCTTTGTGAAAAAGTCCACAATTTTCCCATTTTTCTCGGAAATTTCAAATGTAATGAGGCATTTTTTAAATTCTGATGAAAAGGGGTTGAAAAATAGGAATCTATTCCAAGATATAAGATTAACAATATCGAATATAAAAAAATGCTTCAATTTACATTTGAAATTTCCGAGTGGATACAAAATTATCCAATTTTGTTATCAATCTTATTAAACAGAAAAACTTTTAAATTCAGCTAAAATCATTAATATCGGTTAAAAAACGAAAAAGTTATACATTTGTTCATAAGTTTGAACCTTCCCCACCCATTATTTGAAGAATAATGGCAAAAAATCTCCTTAATTAAATTTATTCATTATCTCATCAATATTTCAAAAATTGTATTTTTAGGACACCTTTAGTATGTTTTTTGGAGTATTATGTTTTCGAGAGTTCATTCCACCCCTAGCGGATATTTTAGAGACTGCAAAATATTTGCCAGCAATAAAAATTACCTAAAGGTAATTTTTATGAAAGTTGTACCATGATTCTTTTCTGAGATGTGGCCTACAGTCGTTCTTAGTTGTTCATCCTGTACATTTAAAATAAATTAGCAAAAAAATTATAAAGGATTTAAAACGTTCATTCACTATTAATGAACAGTATAGTAAATTTGAAAAAACAGGTACAAAATTAGAAAAAAAAATATCTTGTCCAGCAATCCGACCTACAAAAAATAAAATTGTATAAGCATATTACATAACAAGTCTGGAAAGTGGAAACTATTGAACACATTCAGTGAAAGCAAGAGATAAAAAAGGGTATATTAATCCGTAGTTACCATAACGTAACATACTTTGAAACTGAATTAATAAAGTTTAACGTATACACATACATTACAGCTAGTTTACAGAAAATTTATTAGAATAGTTTTTTAATTATATTAAAACTAATAAAAATTTTACACCATAAAGATTTAATAAAACATTACGTTACTTCAACAGAAATCCAATCTGATTAAAGAAAATTCTATCGTTTACTTACGGTTACTTTTTTCGAGTGTCTCAACCATTCCATAACGTACACTTCAAAATCCTTATCTGTGAAATATTTGAAGGTGTTCTGAACAACAGCTAATAAAACAATTACTTAAGATCAAATTGTGCCCATGGAGACCTTTGATCGATCATCATAAACTACATCAAACTTGATTTTCAGCCAATTGACTGGGACCCATTTTCCATAAGATACATGCGGGGTTCTTCAAAGGAATAATAACATATTTTATTTCAAGAAGTGACTTTTCATGATTTACCTTCTATTTCATGCCTCACTCCATTTCGCAGGTAAATTCAGGTGTGCTATTAAAAATCATACTTCTTTTCTGTATAAAATAATATACTATTCTCATCTTGTTATTTTCATCCTGGAACAAATTGTATATTAACATCGTGGAATTGTAACTTAATGAAAACTAAGCATTATTAATACACTGTATACAAAAAAAAACTACTTATGAAGAAGAGATATGAACACATTATCAAGTTAAATGAGTTTATAATTAATTGTATTCAATTGAGTATCCAATAGCTGTGTTTCTACAATAATAAATAATTGAATGCTGTTTGTTGACTGGAGCATTCAGTATCATAAGTTACATATTCTTCAACTAGATTAATATAGGTACCATTGTAAGGGACATATACAGCTTATTTATTGTGTTCAGTGAATTTTCAAATGGAAATGAGCTTTTTAACAGAAATTTCCGTTTTTAAAGTCTTAAACAGTCTCTAATTGTTCACAAGAATTGTTAGTAATGATGTTAAAATTTTCTAAACCTGCAAAACTATATTGATGGCTAAGACTACTACTAAAAAAACTAAAACTAGAGATACTTGATTCAATATTTTTTGTTCTGTTTAATACAATGTTTGTATCAGACTATCTGAAATAATTACTCCCCTTTCATTACATAATTACCAACTATTCAATTTTTATTTTATTTGTATAAGTAGCTTCTGAAACATCTTGAACATTGAAAATGTTTTTTTCTAGATTTAAATATCTGCAAACATATGAGCATGTTTTATTATTAATAATATCTACCCTATTGCAATATCAAGTTTTTTGTAGGGTATAATGCATATCTAGGATTTGAAATATTGTGAATCGTTATCAAAATATACTTACTAGGTAACTAAAATATTTTAAAAATTGAAAAAACCCTTATTTTGTAATATAATGTTAGTGTACAATTTCGCTACATGGAATTTCAATGTATAATAGCCGATTAAAGTATTGAATGAGTATTAAGTTTTAATAATTATGATTTTGGAATAGGTACTTACCAATAACAATTGTTGTTCGTCCATTATAACTAAGTATAGAATTTGTAGCTTAGTAGGAGCTAACGAAAACGAAGACCACTTTATTCAAGTGCTACTTGAAAAATATGTGCTTCCTGCAAATAAAATATAACTATAACCACAAATCACCCATGATTTGTGACTATAACACATAACTGAAAACCATCCGCCATTTCATGCTTGTCATTTTTGTTTCCACAGATAACTACTGTATGTTTCGTTTTCTTGAAAAAAATGTGCATCCTGCAAATAAAATATAACACAAAACTGAAAACCACCCGCCATTTCATGCTTGTCATTTGTTTCCACAAATAACTTCTGTTTGCTTTGTTTGTCAGTTCCTCTTCTGTTTTCTTCTTTTTATGTTGCTGTGATGTTTAATATGAGATATTACTGAGAGTTTTATCAACTAACGTCATACAGACGTAATAATTACGATGTTAATAAAAATTATTTCGAAAGATGTGAAAGTAACTGAAACATGTGATTATCTTAGAAACATGTTAATTTGTAATATCACCGTAACGTTCTGTATGTTACATTAGTGAGAAGTATACGAATTAACACCGTATGAGTGTTTCCTATAGGAAGTTACTAAAAAGAAGTTCATAGGATGTGTATGTAACTACGAATTCAAGTATTATTGTGTACATCAAAAATATGTTTTATTTACATGACATGGATGTTAATAGAGTTGGTAATAAAATTAAGACATCTAGGAGATATCTTATTAACGTTTTAAATAAACATCACGAAAAGTCTCTAAAAACAACATCACAAAAAAGACTTATGTTTCTTGTTTAGTGGGCAAGCATATTTAGCTCAATCTTACAAGCAGGATTCGTCAATTTGAAACGTTGCTGCAGCGTGTGTAAATATTCTTGTTCAGATATAGTAATTAAAATAACTGGATTTGAGAAATGACCAAGCAACCAGAGTGGATTTTAGTGTGTAACGTAGCAGATCCCTCTTGCCGGCCAACAGCTTCGTTTGGATGAGCCGGTAAGAGTAAGGGTACTCACTTGTTCTAGAGATGAGAAATCATACCTAAAGGCGGATAAATCAACGGACGAGCAACGGCATGTGGATGCAGAAGACAAGGGGAAACCACTGCATTAAAGACTGTAAGAGTATCCCTAGTAGTAGTTCGCCTCTGTTAAACTGAAGAAAACTGTGAGTAACTCTTTTATTCTAACTTATCCGATTACACTAAGTTGCTCAAGAATGATCCTACCCCAGATATAATATAAAACGGAGATTTATAAAATAGTATTTAGTTCTCGAAATGAATATTTATGGCTGGGAACATCTAGACCTCACGAAATTTCTACGATCAGAACTGGAAATAACTCATTAAGTTTTCATCTACAAGTAGTATTATTTACAATAATAAACTAAAGCAAACCACACACTATTGAATTTTTAATCTACACAATGAATGAATAGACTATTAAAAAAATATTAAAAGAAGCAACCGAAAAAATACTAGAAGAGCTACAAAATACAAAAACTGAATTGAAATGTGCCATTGATGAAACAGAGAAAAAACTTTTGTTAAAAATTGAAGAAGATAACACAAGGATCAGACGTGTTGAAGAGGAGGTCGAAATTATAAAATAACAGATAGATATGAAAAAATGACTTAACAATATTGTTATATTCGGTTTAAGCAAACCAATTCCAAACATTAAAATTGAAGATATCTGCACTGAAATAAATGAGAATTTAAATGCTAATATAAATGAAAGTGACATAAATAATTTCTATCCGCTGGGAAAATCAGAGTCTGCTCCAGTTAAAGTAGAATTTGTGTCATATTTAAAGAGAAAGTCCATTTTTACAAATATTAAATATCTCAAGGATTCGGGACTCTCAATTTCCAATGACCTAACACCAAAAGAGAGAGAAACTTACAAAAATTTAAAGTCGTACCTCATACATTTTCGTAAAACAGGGGAATACTCTAAATGTTTTATTAAAAATAAAAAAACTGGTTTTGGATAACAAGTCTCACACTCTTGAGGAATTGACAAGAATATCAAGAACAGAAACCATCAGCCCCCCAATACTCCTAATTTGTCTGAAGACCAAAAAACAAGTGAGGTAAATCCACAACTATCACTGATAGTCAA
The DNA here is from genome assembly GCA_963921935.1 of Galeruca laticollis. Taxonomy (NCBI): domain Eukaryota; kingdom Metazoa; phylum Arthropoda; class Insecta; order Coleoptera; family Chrysomelidae; genus Galeruca; species Galeruca laticollis. Next base: position 6,908,297 of record OY998176.1, on the reverse strand, counting down.
CGCTGACACTAAGAAGCCGAAAACTTGCTCAGCGTCACAGACTAAATAATGGAAACGAACTATAGTATACTACCTAGATCTTTATAATAAATTTTAGTTTTATTAATTAACTCTAAATAGTTTAAATTTTATTCTTTAATATCACGTCTTTCTGCTTTTTAATTGCAAATTTTATCTGTATATTAATATATGTAGTTAAATTTCCTTGTCTGATTTCGTGATTGTTTTTATCTATAATTCTTGTTTAATTAGTGTGTATCTTTGACATGGAACAATATATACGAGATTTCGAAGTACCGAATATAGAGACATATAAATTAGAAACTATTGAACAGTGTACAGAGGTTTTGTCCATTAACCAATTGAATTCAAATTTTAAAATAATATTCGCAGTATCAACAAAAATCTAAATGAATTCAAAATTTTCCTCACAGCGGTAAATTCTGATATAGACTGCATTGTATTCACTGAAACATGGAATATATTGGATACAAGTCTACACCATATTGAAATACACCAAAATGATGGTGTTGTTATGTACATTAAGAGTAATTATAACTATACTTGTAAAATAATAGAGACCTACCCAAATATTAACGTTCTACAGGTTAAAATCCAACTTGATAAAAGTAATAGCATAGTTATATCTGCAGCATATTATTTTGAAGCAAGTGTTGATAATGATGAAGATATCTACCATTTCGTTGGGGATTTAAACATAAATATATTAGAAATCAATAGTATTTCAACTGAATATAATAATACCCTTAATGAGTTCGGATATAGCTCTACAATTAATATTGCCACACGAGAAAAATCCTGTCTGGATCATATATTCATAAAATCATAACAACATATTATACATCAAATTGTGCCTACAGTAATCCAGACGAATATAACTGACCATGCAGCTACTATCTTGCAAGTAATGCTAAACTCAAAGAACGCATCATGTATAAATAAAAAACATTATGCTGAAAGTATTAACATAAATAAATTAAACAATGTCCTAAAGAATACAACGTGGGATTCAATTTATAGTACAACCAATTTAGATACTGCAACCAATAAATGTGTGACTATACTTAGCAACACTATTGGTAATTGTACTGAAAAGCGACCAATAAAAACACACAAAAACTGCACCCTGGCTCACCAACGCATTGCTAAAATCTGTCAATACGAAAAATAAAATGTTTAAAAAGCTACAAAAAAATCCCAATAATCTACTACTTAAAACGCAATACCGAACTTATAAAAATAAACTTAATTCTTTGATAGCAAAAAGAAAATACGACTATTACACCACTGAGCTCAATAAAAACCATAATAATCCAAACAAATTGTGGGACATAGTTAATAATATAAGTAAAAATAAAAAAACCAAACACACTATAAGTTCTGTTTACAATGATAGCGACCAATTAATTACAGATAAAAAAAGTATCGCTAATTTAATAAAATATTTGCCACAATAGGCACAACTTTAGCTAATAATATAAATAAAGATATAAATTACCTACCAACTAGGAAAAGCAACTGTAATTCGTTTGTTATAACACCGCTTGATGCCAATGAGTTGCTCACTATTATCCATGATTGAAAAAGTAAAAACGCAGTTGGAGCAGATAATATTAGAGCGGAAACAATCAAATCAGTCGCGGAATACATAGTTGAACCATTAAAATTTATAATTAATGAGTGCTTCCAACAGGGCGTATGGCCCTCAACTTTTAAAAAATCAGTAATAATCCCAGTGTATAAAAAAGGTAACAAAAGTACGATTACAAATTACCGTCCAATTTCTTTATTACCTCATATCTCAAAAATATTTGAAAAGGCTCTCAAAAAACGATTAATTTCGTACTTAGATAAATATCAAATACTTTCTAAACACCAGTTTGGGTTTAGAGAAGGAACGTCAACTGAAGATGCTATTTTAGCTTTAACATCAAAAATTACCAAATCTTTTAATGAAAACCAAGCTTGCTTATGTATTTTCATAGATCTGTCCAAGGCTTTCGATACCGTCCACCACGACTCCCTCCTCAACTCACTAGAGGACATAGGTATTAGGGGTAACTGCTTGAAATTATTTACAGAGTATCTACTTGGCAGGCAACAAAGCGTTAAGATAGATGAGGTCTATAGCGAGTCCAGGAAAGTTCAGTTTGGGGTAGCGCAGGGCACAGTCCTAGGACCACTTTTAATTAACATTTATCTGAATGATATTTTCTATTTAGGTAGCGCCGGTCACGTTATTGGTTTCGCTGATGATACAGCTATTTTTTATACCGCTAACGCCTGGGATGAGCTTAAGGAAAAAGCAGAAAACATATTAAAAAATGGCTGTCTCATAAACTACTCACAATAAATTTAGATAAAACAAATTATATCCCATTTAGCTGCAATAAATCTGGCCTACCCACTTTTAACCATATAACTATCAATGCAGATGATAGTAATTACCGCATCCAAGCTGTGAATAATGTTAAGTATTTAGGTGTTACAATCGACTCACATCTTAGGTGGGATGAACATATAAAGTTAACTGTAAAAAAGTTACAAGTGATATTATATAAAATAAAGTATTTAAAAAAACTACTTCCTGCGCATTCCTTAAACCTTTTATACTATGCTCTCGTCCAAAGTCATCTTCGTTTCGGAATAGTGGGATGGGGAGCTGCATCAAAAACCCACATACACTTATTGGAGATAACACAGAAACGTTTTTTAAAGGTGATTCTGAATAAACCATACCAATATTCATCTGATCAGTTGTATATAGACGCAAAAGTGATGGATATAAGGCAATTCTTCTATTATTGTACAATTACTAAATTTCGCAAGACAAAGGACTCATTCTCAACAACTATACATTCCTATGATACCCGCCAGAAAACACACCAACCTGTACTCCATATGACAAAAACAATCACACAACAATCTTATACTTACCTGGCTCCAAAATTATACAACACGTTACCGGAATCATTTAAAGTATTAAACAGCGAACATTCATTCAAAAATAAATTAAAATTGTATATTTTGGAGAGATCCAGACATGAGGTACACAATTGTATAGAAAAATAAATGTAGTATAGACAAACTCAACAAATAAACCTAAATTCTTTCCTCTCGTAACTATATATTGTAAAATGTCAAAAGTTAGAGGTTACATGTAAGATGTTAGATATTAGTTATTTTTTCTTTTTTGTTTGCTTATGTGCTATGTATTTGATTTTTATAATATAAATTTTAATATTCTTATATTTCCACTCGAAGCAAGTGTTCTTTTTGTCTCTATATAACCTGTATTTTTTTTATTGTAATTTTTTTTGGTTAAGAATAAACATACATACATACATACATACAATCGTACACAACAATCATGGCAATGGTCAAAACAAAATATTCCGCAGTTAAGGGTTCCCCAATCGGAACTGTGGCGAACAAGTTCATGAAAGCAACAGTGAAGAATATGAAAATGTTTTTGCACCAGGAAAACTGGACAACATTGTGAAGGAATTGTTGGGACTAAATGTGGCTATCTTGGTGGGTTAGTGATGTTAGATGGCCAGGAAATGGCACCTGCGCAGCGGAGGTTTGACAAACTCGAAAATAATTTCCAGCAATTTTTCTTGGCGACTTTTATCATGATTTTTTTCTCTTAATCTATACGACCAATATATTATGACATATGGCCGCTCGCTACCCTTAACTGATTACCCGATACCTACTTACAGTTAACACGCAGATGATACTTGCTTGTTAACAATTGCAAGCGCAGCAGACACTGCTTTGAAACACATAAAGTAACATATACTACGATACTTTCACATTTTACTCCATTCGGTGAGAACCTTTACAATTCCCATTCGATATACTATATTTCAAACCACTTTTTACTGGATACTATCAACATCACAACATATTTCGATTGTTCACCAGTCTTTGAATCATGAAGTAATTCAAAAGATGAATGAGAGACATAGACTGATGAGTATTCGTCTTGGCAAAGATTGAAAACGTTAAAAAGAAAATTCGACAATTTATTTAAAATAAATTACGCGTACAAGTGATCGATGAAGAACGTTGACCAATTTTATTTTTATTTTCTCAAAGCTCAGACGTTCTGAGAGACGACTGCTTCGGAAAATGACAATTTATATCCTTGCTCCATTCACTAAGGGTGATAAAATGTAGCTGGGTATCATCGATATTGTAAGCTTTTTAATAAAACTTGAGTAGCTAGATATTAACTTTCCAATAAACCAATATCGTTAAAAATTATTGAACACAGTATATAATTCTAAAGGAGAGGCAAGAAAATATACCTAGTATGAAGTGATGGTATGATGATTGTTCATCAAATCCTAGAAAAGATATTTTTGATGAAATACGACACAGTAAAGCGCTCAAATTTTGGTACTTCAGAAATTATTACGTATTATTTTGAACGATTATTTTGCCATAAAGCACATTCTAACTAGTAATGAGATTCTGGTTTTCTAGTAGCAAACCTGTCAATAGTGTTCTCATATATAAACAGGTTAGCAGACCCATACTCACATATGGGTCTCCGATATATTTTTCTGTCGCTTAAGGTCATTTGAAACCCCTTCAAACGCTACAAAGCGAGTATCTCCGCGAAACTCCCAGCTTTATGAAAAGGCTAATATACCTACTATGAGGGACTATATCAATAAAATATCTCACCACTTTTATAATCATTGCCTCCCAAAAGAACTCCGTTAAAAACTCAGAGCCAGATCGCGCAGTATTCACTCGCGATAATGGGTTAGAGCCGTTGAATGGTAACATGAAAATATAATCCTGCTGTTAATTACAAAATTCAGGTAAACATAAACTTTATGAGTTGAGCCATTCTCTCATCTCGCATCCTAAGATGCAAGCGGGTATAATGTCTCTACTCAAACATTCCAAATCTTAGACCCACATCATCTACCATGTTGCCACTCAAAAACGAATACCCACTCTCGTTTTGGAAACTCTGTTTTTCAAGGGAAACACTACCGAGAATTCTTAGGAAGTCATAGTCGCCACGGAGGGTCAGAGTCATAAAAACCATAACGTCTGGATAATACTCACATACGAGTAACGAGCCAGCATCACCAGGCTAGGAAGTCAAGTTGCAAGAAAGAAGCGTCAGTCAATCGGCATTGTTTTTTAATCTTTGAACTTACGTTCACACATTGTACAAACGTTTGTAATATATCTTATTGCTATTTCTGGCCTTAAGTCAATCACAAGATCACTTCTTAGCTAAAAATAATTAATAAACATCAGGCAGGTATCACCTGAAAATGTAACTATTGTCAGTCTGATGATGATATCGAAGCAATTGTCAATATTTTTGTTGTGTATGGTAGAAGTAGAGAATGGGTAAATGCCTTGTAATAAATCACCTCTAATCACGATTAAGATTCACTTTATTTATTAATAGAAATAAAATACACGTGGTAACTGCAGCTTCCATTCTAGAACAATGCCGAATGACAACTGACAACAATGACATATAACTTATGTTAAACATAGGAATGTGGCAAATATAAAAATTTTATAATTTTTATTATATTATCGAACTATTTAGAAACAGTTAGTTTCATTTAAAAAATCCCAATGGCACAGGACTAATTGGACAGGCTTATTTCAGTAACATGTTTGCATAAAACCCAAAATAAAAAATTAGATACAAAAGTAATAGAATGTTTTGAGATGTACCAAAAATCAAAGTAACATTCTGGCATCAAATCAAAAACAAAAAAATAAAAACAAAATTTTGATAAATTTATGAATTTTCTTAAATAAATGTTTTAATGTACGATTTAGAGAAAAATGTTAAACGCAAAAGTTGTAGAACGTGTTAAGGTCTATGAAAAAGCTCAGTAACTTTTTTGCGTCAAATGAAAAATAAAGAAAATACGATTTTATTTCAACTTTGACAGGCCGCCATTTTGTTTTTACTGGGCCGATTTGGCTCATTAACGAACTCGTCCATGATTTTGACCTAACCGATTTTTGTAGCTGCTACTCTTCATTCTGAAATAAGCCTAAAAGTAGTTTCCACACAGTAAGGGTCGCTACATATTTTGCTCGTGAAACCAATTATTTAAATCTTGTATCTCCCTGTAGAAATGCATGATTAATAAGTGGTTCCAAAACCGCAAGCTACCGGCTATTTAAACAGACCGCTCGGTGCGAACTGAATCACGTTTATCTAAAAAAAAAACGCGATAAATAAAGGAAAGGCGATAAAATCGGAACAATATCAAATAAGAGTAAGAGTGAGATAACAGAAGTATGGTGGTGCGGATAAGTGATCGCATTTTAACACAGACTTGGCGTGAAGAAATACTCGAAGCCGTTGTGCTTCTACTAAACGCAAGAGCCGAACACTGTGTGAAAATTGGTGTTGCGACACCGACAACGCTTTTAAATAACGTTGATCTGGTGGAACGGTAGTGCTGGTGGTGGTGGTGTTTCCACGGCCATGGAACTATGGAAACCATAGTCGAGGATCGGGATCAGGAATTAGAGTGTGAACACGGTAAGCATAACTATTTATATATAAAGTGATATCCAAAAGTTAAAAAAAATAATTAAAAAGTAGGGGGGATAAATGAGACTCTTAATTATAAAAATTTTTATGATACAGAAGTTAATAAACAATAAATAAAAGATAGTGTCAAGTCATGTGTACGTAGCAAATATTTTTACAACTACATTTAAGACTTTATTCATTTCAACAACGATTTGAATTTTGCAAGGGTTAAATCAGTACTATTAAAAGTATTTGATTTCGTCGACATGAATTCACTTGCGGGGAAAATGAAAAATAGGTACCAAGATCCAAGAACAGCTATTTTAAAATCTATTGATCCTAACATAAATAATAAGCAGAATCTGCTAAAAAAAATGCCTCCGGAGATAAAAATGTATTGCCTGATCTACAGTCACTTAATTTGACTTGATTTTTATGACAATCATTCTAAAAATATTCTAATTTTTGATGATTGTGAAAATGTACCAGTTTAATCAAATATCTTGGAAATTGGACTATAATAATTGAATAGATGAAGATTTTACTTGATGAAGATCCATACTGAACGATGAAATAAAACAATATAATTTGTTTAAATCTTCATTTATTTGAACTAATGTTCAATTTACACTTGTTGACGCGTTTCACTAACACAGTAGCTTTGTCAAAACGAATGAAGGTGTAATATTAAAATGTCTCAATATATACAGTGCATAAATACAGAATTCTATTTATTAATGTTAACAAAGGTATTGAAAGAAATTACCTGGAAATTCATTCACTACAAACATTCCTAAGCTATTTTCTAGGTAAAAAGGTTTAATAAAGGAGACTGATTGATATCTATTTGGTCGTCAAGAAGATTACCTGAATATTTATTTTTGTTAATCTCAAGGGCCTCTAATAAATTTAAACCAAAGAATGTACCGACTACATGGAGAATTTCAAAATTCGGATCGAAAATGTGCTGGTTTTCTAATAAATGATTTGAATAGTTAGAATCTAATTTTTTGTAGTCATAGCTACGTTTGTGTTCCGAAATTCTAGTTTGAAAATTTCTAAATGTTCTACCTATACAAATTTTATCACACTTGTCATTACCACATTTTAATTTATAAACTCCTGATTGGTTTAATTTTGAAGATATAGATTTATTACTTTTAATGAATTTGGATAAATTGTAATCAGTTTTAAAGGAAATATTTATGTCTAAATTTTCTAAAGATGATTTAATTTTTAAGGATGGTGTTCCAAAGTATGTTAAGCTTTTAAATTGTTTATTATTATTTTTATCTGAATAGAATACTTATTCTAAAGTCTGTTTTCTTATCTTTTTATTTATGATATTGTCAATTAAATTTGGATCGGAATTGTTATTAACTGCTATTTGTTTTATGATATTTAATTCTTTGTTGTAATTATTAATATTTAATGGGCTGTTAAGAGTCTGTGTATCATACTAATGAAAGCTGCTAGTTTATGACTGAATGGGTGGATCGAACTATTATGAATTGTAATATCTGTATGTGATGGTTTATGAAATATAGAAAAATCATGTTTATTATTTATATTTGAAATTTTAAGGTCTAGAAAGTTTATAGACTTATTTTGTTCAAGTTCTACGGTTGGTATGTTTTCTGTTCGTTGAAATCTCTACTTTCCGATGGTGAAAAAAAAATATATGATACTATAGTAAATCTTCTCAGAAAATGCAAAAAATCGAAAAAAAAATCGAATTCTAAATTTTTTTTTAATTATTATAAAAAATTTTGAGCTATTTATTAAAAGTAACACTTTAATTACTCGAAAAACGTTAGATCACATGTTACATTGATAAAAAAAATTCCAAATAAAAATAAACTACTATAATTAACAAACAAATAAGTTAATAAAATCAATATTTAATAAGACATCTACAATATTTGGAGAAAGTTGTCGAATCTTCTTTAAATGATATGCGTAGATGTCTATTTATAACTATTTTAAGATAAATTATATACCTGAGTGACAGTGTAAAATTTAAAAGGAAAAACAAAGTCTTGTCTTTAAAAACAATTCAATCTTCCGTTAAAGTGAACGGAGATATTAAAGCTATCGATCCATTATTGTTGTTTCAAAGAATATCGTTAACTATTGACAGTAAAAAAGATATGGAAACTTATTTACAATATGAGCTTGCACCTTTTCCATTGTCACTTTTTACAGAAAATGGCCTCAGGAAAAATGTTAAATCTCAACTTTACGATTTATTTGTGAGTGCGAATGGACCAACGCTTTCTGACGGTGTAGTGCATGTCGTTGACGGTGGATTTTTACTGCACAAAGTAATTTGGCAAAAAAATGAAACGGTAGAAGAGATAATGAATAAATATTTGCGCTATGTAGAAGAACATTACGCAGTAAGCAGCTATATTGTCTTTGATGGGTATCCCTAAATTAAAAAATAAGTTAGTGTCACAACAGTACCAGCAGCTACTTCAACTAAAAGAGGAGAACGTAGTCGTAGAAAAACCTCAGACAATATTCCAGAGTTCGATTATCAAAATCATACAAAAATACCTTTTTTGCAAGAAAAATTTTTATCTAACGAGAAAAATAAGGATAAAATAATAAAAACTTTGATGAAAAGATTACTGTCACGAGGATTTTCCTGCAACCAAGTAGAAGAAGATGCTGATGCTGACATAATTGAAACCGCGATAAAAGTTGCAATGAGTACTAATAAAACTGTAATTGTTGTGGGCCAAGATATTGATCTTTTGGTCCTTTTAAAAAAGTTGAATTCATATAATCATGATATTTATTTTCTCAAACCAGGTTCTGGAAATGTAAAAGACCTATTTTTCACCTCTAATAATTTCAAACATGAATCATTAAGAAACATTGTTGCATTTCTGCATTCTGCATTGTTTTTCTGGTTGCGATACAGCATCTGGATTTGCCGCAAAAGGAAAGAAAAGTATCGTCAATTCATTATTAGACGTTAAAAATTTGTCAAATTTGGCCAATGTTTTTTATAAGAAAGATGCGAGTAAAGAAGAAATAAAAAAATGGATTACAACTAATCAAATCTGTTTATAAATGTAAAAAGGAAAAAATTACACTGAATCAATTAAGGTTTCAAAAATATCAATTGGCAAAAATTAAATCATCTTTCGTTTTGGCAAACCTCCCACCCACAGAAGGAGCAGCAGAACAACATTGTTACAAGGCATATTATCAGCTTCAAACTTGGTTGGGTAACGAACTAACAGCAACAGATTGGGGCTGGGAGCAATATCAACGTGGAATTATGCCCAAATTTACACAAAAAGAATTAATTCCGGAAATATTGCTCAAAACTATTTGCTGCAGCTGTGAAACTGGATGTAACAGTTTAAAATGTGGTTGCCGAAAACATGGTTTAAAATGCACAACGCAGTCTGAAAATAATGTTGGAGAGGAAGAAGGTGATAGTCATGAAGATTTCGAAGATCTACTAGAATCGGAGATGTTTGACGAATCTAACGATGAAGAAATGCCATCAAAAAGACAGAAACTAATGGATACGTGATTTGAATTGAATATAAGGTATTTATGAATGATAAGATTAATGTGTTTAAAAATATTGTAATGAATAACGTAATCAGAATAAAGTATCTACATTTAATTGTACGATTTACATTTATATTTATATCTAAAGAGATTTTCTATGACTTAAATGTAATTAGCATTAAATTAATCAACTTTTTAATTGAAACAAATTGCAGCAATCACATTTTTTGGATGAAATTAGTTATAATAATTAAAAAAAAAATTTTGAATTCGAGTTTTTTTCGATTTTTTGCATTTTCTGAGAAGATTTACTATAGTAACATATATTTTTTATCACCATCGGAAAGTGGAGATTCCAACGAACAGAAAACATACCAACTTTTTGAAAAAAGCTGATATTTTGACGGGTGAGTTTTCGATTGAAAATTAGGGTGTTTTTTCGATATTAATTCAAAAGAAGGTGAAAAAATAAATATTTTTAATCAAATAAATTACAGCGTATTTGGGACATAAAAAGGTAAGTTTTCACCAAATTTCGTTAAAAAAAATTTTTTTGTAAAAGATAAAAATAAAAAACCAAAAACCTGGTTTTTTTAATTTTTCACATAAATTTTGAGGTTATGTGAAAAAAGTGTGAATACAAAAGTGTTAGATCTTTTTATTACCTACAACTTTGCCATTTGACTTTTTTCGATAGGACTTTTAGTTTTGCCGAAAATCGACAAAAACCGTTTTTTACCCTTAAAAACACACCCCCATCCCCTTCCCGACCTTAGATCGCCCGTAAATTATTTTTCCTTCCATTTTTATAATATTCCCCTCCTTTTCTAATGGGTTTCATCCTACTATTATTTTTTTTGGTTTTAAAAATTATCGACCCTGGTCTACTAAAGAAATAACTCTTGTTGATAACTTGCTCACATACAATAATGTTAATCCTATAATTCCCTCTGATATCATACTTTATTAAAAGTGTGTTTGAATCAAAATTATTTTCATTAAAATGATTTATAGCAGTAAAGAGGGTTTGACTATGGGCAACCCCCTCAGCCCCCTACTAGCAAAAATTTTCATGGATAATATAGAAAAAATAATTCATGAACAGCTCCTTAGTAAAAAATTTATGTATTGGCACCGATATGTGGACGACATTTTAGCTAGCTTCATCGGTACAAATAGACAATTAGACAGCTTCATTACTTACATAAACTCAATTCACAATAATATCAAATTTACCGTAGAGATTGAACAAAATAAGTCTATAAACTTTCTAGACCTGACAATTTCAAATATAAATAATAAACATGATTTTTATATATTTGATAAACCATCACATACAGATATTACAATTCATAATAGTTCGGTCCACCCATTCAGTCATAAACTAGCAGCTTTCAATAGTATGATACACAGACTCTTAACAGTCCCATTATATATTAATAATTACAACAAAGAATTAAATATCATAAAACAAATAGCAGTTAATAATAATTACGTTCCAAATTTAATTGACAATATCATAAATAAAAAGATAAGAAAACAGACTTTAGAACAAGTATTCCCTTCAGATAAAAATAATAATAAACAATTTAAAAACTTAACATACTTTGGAACACCATCCTTAAAAATTAAATCATTTTTGGAAACTTTAGACATGAATATTTCCTTCAAAACTGTTTACAATTTATCCAAATTCATTAAAAGTAATAAATCTACATCTTCAAAATTAAACAAATCTGGAGTTTATAAATTAAAATGTGGTAATGACAAGTGTGATAAAATTTGTATCGGTAGAACTTTTAGAAATTTTAAAACTAGACTATTGAAATCATTTATTAGAAAACCAACACTTTTTCGACCCAAATTTTGAAATTCTCCATGTAGTCGGTAAATCCTTTAGTTTAAATTTATTAGAGGCCATTGAGATTAACAAAAATAAATATTCAGGTAATCTTCTTAACGACCAAATATATATCAATCAGTCTCCTTTATTAAACCTATTTACCTAGAAGATAACTTAGGAATGTTTGTAGCGAATGAATTTCCGCGTAATTTTTTTTTCAATACCTTTCTTAACATTAGTAAATAGAATTCTGAATTTATGCACTTAATATATTAAGAATTTTCATATCATACCTTCATTCGTTTTGACAAAGCTACTGTGTTAGTGAAACGCGTCAACAAGTGTAAATTGGACATTAGTTCAAATAAATGAAGATTTAAACAAATTATATTTATTATTTATTTCATCGTGGACTATAATAATTTAATTGAATTTAGTTTTAATAAATAAATTAATTATTCCCATTTGTTTTTTAAATAAGTAAATATGTAAATAGAGTTTTAGATGACATTTATGATATAATTCTAATTGTAATCAATTAGGAGATTTGATTGTCATAGCAATATAAAAATTTGTAGGAAAAATCTACCGATTTTGGGTATTTAAATGAAGGTTGTCAGTTTTTGAAGTGTGAGAAAAGTAGTAAAAAGTAGATTCAAATCGAGAATTGTAGACGAATTATTAAGAAAAATATAAAAAATAGATACAAGTCGAGGATTGAAAAGAGTTTTTGTAGTTTAATGAAGAGATATTATAAAGTAGATTGAAATTGAAAACTGAAAAGAGTTATCCTTTCTGTATATAAAAATTATTTGGGTTGGAGTACGTTCACATGTCTGAGTGCGTGCTCATTCTTTTTACTAATAAACTTTGCTTCTCTTATTATACCACTGGGCCCTACACAGTACCATTTATAATATAAAAAACATTTAATAAGACGTCAAATACAAATTCTACAGAAGTTAAGTATTATAACAAACTAACGCCCACGTCTGTTTCATATTTATTTAGTTTCAGAATTACAATCGAGGTTCTTTTTAATTATGTAGACGGATTGTAATTTAGCTTTTACCTTAAAAAGGAAGAACATATTTAAAGTACAGTACTATAAAAATTTGGAATGTGTGTGTGTTAACAAGAGAAGATTATACAATTTAATCAACCTTATGACTAACTCTCTGGACATTATGTTGTATTTACTACAAATGGATAAACGACAAAAGTTAACAGTCAGTTTAATAGGAACCAATTCAGATTATCAGTTGAACAAATGTATAAAAAACTAATTGGAACTGAAATACTCAATCTACGAAGGAGTCGCTTTCTGAGTATCCTAAATATACTTTTCCCATTTAAGATCAGTATAACTGTGCTTTGATATAGGAAACCAGGCAAACTATATTTGCTGATCTTTACTTAAGAGGACAGTTTAAAAGTGGAAAACTCCCTAGATTCATCTGTTTATTGACGACTTCATATTGTGGGTTTCTTAGGTCTCTTCTAATTTCCAGTTCTTCAAGGAAATCCAGTTCTTGTTTCTTATCACAAATATGTAGTACTTCTAGTTCTGTGTTAGGTGTCAATGAATGTTTGGTGTCAAGTAGATGTTTTACGTAGTAGGATTCCTCTGATTGTTTTTATCTGTATTCCCGTAACTATTCACTGTGTCTAATTTCAAAATTTCTAAGGGTCTGATCAGTATTACATTGTGGACATTTAAGTTTATATATACCTGACATTTTTAATAGGAATATTTTTGTTTATACATTTAACAATCTTGTAATCACATTACTTTCTGTTTTCAAAGAAATTGTTGTATTTGTTACTAAAGATATCTTTGAAATATTATTAAAATCATATGTGTTTGGTTTTGTAATTTAATATTTCTTTAATTTGTTTAGGAAATATTAGTTGTAATGCCACTTTTTTCTCTTTTTTGTTAAGTTATTCTCAGCTCTAGGCCTGATGATTTCCATTTGAGTTTTAGTGGTCGCTAACAAACTTTTGGTGTGATGATGGATTTGGATAAATTGTAATCAATTTTAAAGGAAATATTCAGGTCAAAAGTTTCTAAAGATGATTTAATTTTTAAGGATGGTGTTCCAAAGTATGTTAAGCTTTTAAATTGTTTATTATTATTTTTATCTGAATAGAATACTTATTCTAAAGTCTGTTTTCTTATCTTTTTATTTATGATATTGTCAATTAAATTTGGATCGGAATTATTATTAACTGCTATTTGTTTTATGATATTTAATTCTTTGTTGTAATTATTAATATTTAATGGGCTGTTAAGAGTCTGTGTATCATACTATTGAAAGCTGCTAGTTTATGACTGAATGGGTGGACCGAACTATTATGAATTGTAATATCTGTATGTGATGGTTTATGAAATATAGAAAAATCATGTTTATTATTAATATTTGAAATTGTGAGGTCTAGAAAGTTTATAGACTTATACTTTTAATAAAGTATGATATCAGAGTGAATTATAGGATTAACATTATTGTATGTGAGCAAAACTGTAACTCTTGTTGATAACTTGCTCACATACAATAATGTTAATCCTATAATTCACTCTGATATCATACTTTATTAAAAGTGTGTTTGAATCAAAATTATTTTCATTTCAATGGAGAGGTTTATAGCAGTAAAGAGGGTTTGATTATGGGCAACCCTCTCAGCCCCCTACTAGCAGAAATTTTCATGGATAATATAGAAAAAATAGTTCATGAACACCCCCTAAGTAAAAAATTTATATACTGGCACCGATATGTGGACGACATTTTAGCTAGCTTCATCGGTACAAATAGACAATTAGAGAGCTTCATTACTTACATAAACTCGATTCACAATAATATCAAATTTACCGTAGAACTTGAACAAAATAAGTCTATAAACTTTCTAGACCTTACAATTTCAAATATAAATAATAAACATGATTTTTCTATATTTCATAAACCATCACATACAGATATTACAATTCATAATAGTTCGGTCCACCCATTCAGTCATAAACTAGCAGCTTTCAATAGTATTATACACAGACTCTTAACAGTCCCATTAAATATTAATAATTACAACAAAGAATTAAATATCATAAAACAAATAGCAGTTAATAATAATTACGATCCAAATTTAATTGACAAAATCATAAATAAAAAGATAAAAAAACAGACTTTAGAACAAGTATTCCCATCAGATAAAAATAATAATAAACAATTCAAAAGCTTAACATACTTTGGAACACCATCCTTAAAAATTAAATCATCTTTATAAACTTTAGACATGAATATTTCCTTTAAAACTGATTACAATTTATCCAAATTCATTGAAAATAATAAATCTAAATCTTCAGAATTAAACAAATCAGGATTTTATAAATTAAAATGTGGTGATGACAACTGTGATAAAATTTATATAGGTAGAACTGTTAGAAATTTTAAAACTAGAATTTCGGAACACAAACGTAGCTATGACAACAAAAAATTAGATTCTAACTATTCAAATCTTTTATTAGAAAACCAACACATTTTCGACGAACTTATTTGGTTCAAACTTTTGGTGTGATGATGGATTTGGATCCATCCATTATCCAGTTAGGTATTTCGGACACTTCTCGGACTTCTCTGTTTAACACGGACCAAATAATTACGTATATAACGGTTTGCGGTACTCTCCTTCAGATCTTTGTAACTAGGAAGGGCAATACAGACCTCGTCAGGTGAAACTGCGGTTTCATAAGAGTTCAATTTGATGTAATTTTCTCGAAATAATAACTCTACTCTGTTTTGCGTCAAGTTATTATTACTGGAAGGATAGGTTGATAGTATTATCAGACCTAAGCTACTTTTGATTAATATGTATATACCGATTTTTTTCAATCTACAGAATATAAGTCAAAAGACGAGACAAAACTTGAAACAAATTTGAGTTTTCAGAAGACAATATTTATAACTTTTTGTGATTCTAAGAGTAATGTTCACATTTCTTCTAGAAGTTCAAGTTACATGCCCTTTGTTGTCGAAAATTGGTCGTGTTAGATACGAATATCCTCGAAAACAATAAACCATTGAAAATGAAAACTATAATTATTTAAGGAAACTCAAGAAAATGACAACTTATTTCTTATTGTTCTAATTAATATCAACAATTAGTTTTTGATTATAGCAAAGATTTTTTTATTACTTTCCTTTGTCTTGTCCACATAACGGGCCATCATGTGTGACTGGTCTTCAAGTTTTTCAAATTGCCCGATCTTCTTTAGAAAGACGGATGCCAGCCCTCGTGCGTTCTTAATACGGCGGGGATGTTGTATACCAGTGAATAATCTTCCGGTAGAGTGAACAAATCTTGTCGTTGTTTTGAAGTGATTCCATATCTAGCTTTCCCCGTACCTCCATACGTGCCCATAAATTCATCGAAGGTAGGGTCAGACACATCTCGAATATGGTTTACTCCGTTCTCTAGGTCATGATCTCCTTCGAATGGCGCTAGTCGGTTTTGGTGAACTACTTTTGGTTTTCCTTTGGGGAGCTTGCTTATGCTACATATAACATCATTGATCCTTTCCTTGATTAAGTATGGACCTCCCCAGGATTTTTGTAATTTTGGAGAAAATCGTTTTCTCCTCGTCGGGTTGTGTAACCATACTTTGTTCCCTTCTTTAAAACCGCCTTCTGTGACCTGCGTGTCGTACCGACTTTTTATCCTGTCGCTGGCAACTTGAAGATTTGTTCGAACTAATTCATGAATATCGTCCAGCCTTCTTCTCAATTGGATCACGTAGTCTTCTCCTGCTAGATCTTCTTCAGGGCAACAGCCAAATTCCAGGTTGCAAGGAAGCCTCATTCCACGTCCAAACAGGATTTTCGCAGGTGTTTCACCCGTGGACATCTGACTGTGGATGTAATGCTGTTCTCCTGGTCTTCTTCATTACCAGCTTGTTGCAAATTTCCTGGAATAGATGGCTTTCGAAATTTCTTCCCTGGTCACTGTGGACTTCCAAGGGCACTCCATAACGGCTAATAAATTCTTTCACCAATACATCCGCGACAGTTGTGGCCTCTTGGTTCGGGATAGCATAAATTTCCATCCACTTTGTGAAATAATCCATTACAACCAGTATGTATTTGCCACCATTTTCTGTCGTTGGAAATGGTCCAGCGATATCTAAAGCACAAGTCGTACATTTCTTACACCAGTCCTTCACATCGTCGGAACTGTCCATTCAATAAAACCTCTCACGGATTCGCTGAAAGGTAACCTTCACTCCCAGATGACCTCCCGATGGACTGTCGTGTAACTTCTTGAGTACCTCAGCTACTCTCGTTCTAGAGATAACTAGCTGTCTCCTCATCTCGGAACCATCATCGTTTTCAAGGACCCTTTTCAACAGCCCTTCTTCCAGGACAAGGGAGTCCCACTGAGCACAATACGCCTTGAGTTTCGGTGAACATCTTGACACTTCTTGCCAGCTAGGTCGCCGATTTTCTTCCTTCCACTGCCGAATCTTCTTTAGGCAAGGATCATTCTCCTGATCTTCTCTGATCCTGGTGGGTGACCATTCCTCGTTGACTACTGTAATTATTGAAACTGCAACTTCCTTAGATTTCGACTTGTTGCATTGTGAATAATCTACAGGGCATAACCGTCTAGGCAAAGAGTTGGCTTTTCGGTGATTGACATCAGCTGGATGTTCACCCCTATCTGATTTGCCCTGTGACTGGAGTTCTTGGGTTACATGAGTCTTGGGGCGCTTAGACGGACTGCGTACGTGCTCTCGCTCGCCACACTTCCGTCATTTGATCTTCTTTGGCTTCTTGTCTGTCATAACTTTCAACAAGTTGACGATTTGGTCAAGTTTATCATGGTTATACTCTTCCTGCATGGTCCTACCTTTGTTATACCGCGAGCTCTTCGTGGCTGCTTTGCATTTAAGAAGTTCTTGGTTTGCAGGAGTCGTAAGACGCTTACACGAACTACGTGCATGCTCTAGCTCGCCACAATTACAACACCTGATTTTTTTCGACTTCTTGTCTACCATACCTTTCAACAAGTTGACGATCTGGTCAAGTCTGTCATCGTCACCTTCTTCCTGTATGGTCCTACCTTTGTTGTATCTGGAAGCCATCGTGGCTGCTTCATATTCAAGAGCAGCAGTCAAAGCGGCGACTAATATTTTCGGATGTGCTAAGAGAAGCGTCCTCTGAATATCGGGTTACGTAAGCCATCAATAAAGGCCTGGATGCCTAAACATTCCATCAAGTTATCTGGTGCTGATGGATAAGCAAATCGAACTAGTCGGGCAATGTCCACTTCAAACTCTTGAAGGGCTTCATCACGTTTCTGCCTTCGGTTTTTCAGCTGGGATTGGTACAAGTGCTCTAGATGTTCGTGACCGTATCGGATGTCCAACCTCTTCTTCAGCTGCTCGAAGTCATCCGTTTCTTCAAGTCGTATCGTCTGTAGTACATCTGAGGCATCTCCCCGAAAGTTAAGTTCACTGCCCTCTTTCTATCGGACCAATTATTCACTCTAGCGGCTGCTTCAAATTGTTTCACATAATTGGTCCACGACATTTTTCCATCGAACGTTGGGGCCTTGACTCGGGTAAAACAACCAATGACTTCTAACTTAGGGTGTGTTTCTGGCTTGTAAGGTTTTGTTTGCTCGGTCTTCTTTTCTTCCGCTGGCGTGTCTTGAGTTCTAAAATCTCTCATCTTTTTTTCTAACTCCTTGATTTTTTTGTCCACCGTTGTCATCTTATTCTCAATCTTCTCATCCATCATTGTAATCTTATTCTCGATTTTCTCGTCCATGGTTGACATTTTAATCTCGATTTCAGATTTTAGAGACGAAATTTCATTTTCAACGTCAGCGGCAATGTCGTTTTTCATTAATAAGATATCAGCAGATATATCGTTCTTCAAAGCAGAAATCTTGTCGTCAATATTAGCAGAAATGTCGTTCTTCATAGCAGAAATATCGTTCTTCAAAATCTTCTCGTCCATATTAGCAGAAATATTAGCAGAAATGTCGTTCTTCATAACAGAAATCTTCTCGTACGTGTTCTCGTCCATGGCAGAAATCTTCTCGTCCATGTTAGCAGAAATATTAGCAGAAATTGACGAGATTAAGGTGGAAGCCTCGTCATTAAATAAAACTGTTTCTGGATCAAAGCCGTCATTTTCCAGTGCCACTTTGAGTCTTTCTACTAATTCATTTTTCTTACCGGACCTTTCCAACTCACGATCTTCCCCTTCTGCTCTTAACTCAGTCACTTTCAAGTCACATAGTCTCTTGGCCATATTTCGTAGCAATTTATTTATATTACCCCACACCTGACACCAATGTAATGTTTTTGTTATTTATTTAAACAGTAAACCGGTGGGATAAACTTTAAACACACGGTATGGCTACTTACGAATTTATTTCAACACTAACCTACTCAGTAACACTTAATTTATATACAGTTAACTGTTCACTTGAATTTAATTTATATATACACAACCTTAATTATTAATTTATATCAACACTTTACTGTTCGCTATTTCGGTGTATTCTTGTTTATTTGTCGAGATCACTTTATAAACTAAACTAACTCTACTTGATCGGTCCTTCATATATTAGTGCCTTTTTTACTAGATAATTCTAGATTGCGCCTTACACAAAAACAAATGGCTCTCTGGCATTTTCTAGATATGACTGGTCACAAAAACAATGCCTACATAAGATAGCCACTATCGTAAACAATTCTAAGAAATCCCAGCGCATCCGCCATAATTTTAACTTTCATACATGGCCTAGACAGAGTCGGATTCCAGGAGTATACCAGTGTGCTGTTTCGTAACATTAATGAGAATTTTTGATTGATTAAATTCCGCTCTATTAATTAGGTTATTGAATTTTTCTACCTTCATTCTCTGGCTCTTATTTTTTTTTATAATTCCGCTATTTACTAAGAATTAAAACCATGTTTTAAAAAGTGTTGTCGGGACATTCTTATAAGCATTAAGGTATTGTCATGAAATATTAAAATAATAATTTGAGCCCGGAATTATTCCTGCGGATGGACTGCCAAATGGCCTATCGTGATATGAATAATTCCATTTAATCAAGTTACGTAAGCCATAACAAAGGAGTGGGAATCCCCCAGAGGTCGATGCTAATGGAATTTATATTTCACTAAGTAATCTTGAGTGCACTAATTTTATTTTTGGAAGATGTAATTTATTTAAAATGATGATATAATCAAAAGTACAGTTTAAGTTACCTAATCAAAAATATCTTTTAGATCATCATTCAATTAAGTATGTTTCTTTAATTGAACGTATTATTTTTGAAACTAACTCATCTGGGTCTCTATTACTTATCTATTGTCAAAGTCAGCGCGTCTCAAACTTTTTTGGGGACGAAACCCTACAATAAAAAAATTGTTTTTAAAAATGTATTCTTTATTAATAAGCATAACAAAAGTACAGTGTAACAGTTATTACTTATTACTTAGTAAATTACTATATAACATGTATAATAATAGAAGATATTAAAAAAGAAAAAAATCTAACTAATAGGAGGTACGAAACTGTTTTTTATTTTTCATCAACTGGTTGATGTCAGATTTGATAGATTCATATTGTAATGTTTTTCTTATTTATTAAAAGTTTTTATTACGGGTGGGATAAATTTCAAACACTCGGTATGGCTACTTACTAATTTATTTAAACAATAACTCACTAACACTTAATTTATATATACTTAACTAATCACTTAAATCTAATTTATATGCACACAAACTTGATTATTAGCACTTTACTGTTCGGTGTATTTTTTGTTTATTTCTCGAGATCACTTTATCAACTAACTCCTCCGCTAATCGGTCCTTATTTATATTATTGCCTTTCTTACTAGAGAATTCTGGGCTCTTTCTAGATAACTCTGGTCGCAAAAACAATGTTTACATAAGACAATCGTAGAGTCGTAAACAGTGCGTATCCGCCATAATTTTAACTTTTATACCTGGCTTAGACAAAGTCGGTTTTAGGGACTATACCAGGGTGCTGTTTCGTAACATTACCCCTCCTTAAATGGAAGTTCCTCCTGGAACTTTTGTGTAGCCGAGACTGGATATTTGAATCGGCAACTGGCTCCATTTCTACACTTTCCGATCTTATGGAAATAGCAGGGCACCGTCTTCATCGGATACTGATAACGGGGGTTGTAGCTGCAAATTAATATCTGGATACCGGTATCTTGAAAGATAATCTCTACCATGTTCCTGATGATTCGCCAATCCAACTGGTTACTCGCTATCTTAGGCATAGCCAGTTTCTTCACGTTGGATTCCAACACATGGTCTCGGAGGTTTCGAAGTGCTTCCCACACATCGCGGTAGGTTAGGTTAGGTGATCTTGAAATTCATTTTTAGTTACCACGTAGAAGACGTACCGCGAATTATGTTTCAGTTTCAGTGTCTTGCCAGGGGCTGGAATCTGGTCTTCAAGTTTTTCTAATTGCCCGAACTTCTTTCGAAAGACGGTTGCCAACCCTCGTGCGTTCTTGATACGGGCGGGGATGTTGTATGCCAGTGAATAATCCTCCGGGAGAGTGAACAAATCTTGTTGTTGTTCCGAAGTGACTCCATATCTAGCTTTCCCGGTACCTCCATACGCGCCTATAAATTCATCGAAGGTAGGGTCAGACACATCTTGAATAAGGTTTACTCCTTCCTCTATGTTATGGTCTCCTTCGAATGGGGCTAGTCGGTTTTGGTAAACTACTTTTGGTTTTCCGTTGGGAATCTTGCTTATGCGATATATAACATCATTGATCCTTTTCTTGATTAAGTATGGACCTTCCCAGGATTTTTGTAATTTTGGAGAAAATCCTTTTCTCCTCGTCGGGTTGTGTAACCATACTTTGTCTCCTTCTTTGAAACCGCCTTCTGTGGCCTGCGTGTCGTACCGACTTTTCATTCTGTCGCTGGCAACTTGAAGATTGGTTCGAACTAATTCATGAATATCGTCCAGCCTTCTTCTCAATTGGATCACGTAGTCTTCGCCTGCTAGATCTTCTCCAGGCCGACAGCCAAATTCCAGGTCACAAGGAAGCCTCAGTTCACGTCCAAACAGGATTTTCGCCGGTGTTTCACTTGTGGACTCATTGACGGTAGATCGATAAGACAATGCGAATAGGGAAATATACTGGTCCCAATCTCTCTGATGGCTGGATACTACTTTGGACAGGTATTTTTCAATAGTCCTGGTCATTCTCTCGACCATTCCATCTGACTGTGGATGTAATGCTGTTGTCCTGGTCTTCTTCATTCCCAGCTTCTCGCAAATCTCCTGGAATAGATGACTTTCGAAATTTCTTCCCTGGTCGCTGTGGACTTCCAAGGGCACTCCATATCGGCTGATAAATTCTTTCACCAATACATCCGCAACAGTTGTGGCCTCATGGTTCGGGATAGCGTAAATTTCCACCCACTTTGCGAAATAATCCATTACAACCAGTGTGTATTTGCCACCATTTTCGGTCGTCGGAAAGGGTCCAGCGATATCTAAAGCAATTCTTTCGAAAGGCCTTCCAACATTATACTGTTTCCTAGGTGCCTTTCTCTTGAGATGTGGTCCATTACTCGTAGCACAAGTCGTACATTTCTTACACCAGTCCTTCACATCATCGGAGCTGTTCATCCAATAAAACCTTTCACGAACTCGCTGAAGGGTTTTCTTCACTCCCAGATGACCTCCCGATGGACTGTCGTGTAACTTCTTTAATACCTCAGCTACTCTTGTCCTCGGGATAACTAGCTGTCTCCTCATCTCAGAACCATCATCGTTTTCAAAGACTCTTTTCAACAGCCCTTCTTCCAGGACAAGGAAGTCCCACTGAGCCCAATACGACTTGAGTTTCGGTGCAAATCTTGACACTTCTTGCCAGGTAGGTCGCCGGTTTTATTTCTTCCATTGCCGGATCATCTTCAGGTGATGATCATTCTCCTGATCTTCTCTGATCCTGGTGGGTGACCATTTCTCGTGGACTACAGTAGTTCTTGAAACTGCAGCTTCCCTAGATTCCACCTTGTTGCAGTGGGAGCAGTCTGTTGGGCACGGCCGTCTGGACAGGGAGTCGGCATTTCGGTGACTCACATCAGCTCGATGTTCGATGTTGAAATCATACTCTTGAAGTCGTTCAATCCATCTAGCGATCTGGCCCTCGGGATTCTTGAACTGCATCAACCACTTGAGTGCTGCATGATCAGTCCGGATTAAAAACTTCCTACCATAGAGATACTGGTAAAAGTGTTCCACGGACTTCACTACCGCCAAAAGTTCTCTTCTTGTCACGCAGTAGTTTCGTTCTGGTTTGGAGAGGACTTTACTAAAATATCCCAGCACTCTTTCTTGCCCTCCTTGGATCTGTGAGAGCACTCCACCAATTCCTACGTTGCTTGCGTCAGTGTCCAGAATGAAGTCTCCCTCCGGTAAAGGGTATCCTAATATCGGCGCCGTGGTTAAATGCATCTTCAAGGTATCAAAAGCCGTTTGACAATCTTCGTCCCATTGGAAAGCTCATGTTTCTTGTGTAAGTCGAGTTAGAGGCTAAGCAATGTCTCCAAACTTCCTGATAAATCTTCTATAATATGTGCAAAGTCCAAGGAAACTCCTGATTTGATGTTTGTAGGTTGGTTACGGCCATTGCTGAATGGAAGCAATTTTCTCTGGATCCACCGCCACTCCTTCATTGCTCACTATATGACCTAGATAGTTGACTCGGTTTTGGAACAGCTGACATTTCTTCGGGTTTAACATAAGCTGGGCAGCTTGGAGTCGCTTGAATACGTCTTCCAAATTCTTCAGATGTTCGTCAAATGTCTTCCCCAGTACTACGATGTCGTCCAAATAGACCAGGCATGTCTTCCAAGACAACCCTCTCAAGACATTTTCCATAAGTCTTTCAAATGTCGCAGGCGCATTACAGAGCCCGAATGGCATGACGTTGAATTGCCATAATCCAGATCCGGTGGTAAAAGCAGTCTTCTCTTTATCTTCTGGGTCCATTTCCACCTGCCAATAACCAGACTTCAGGTCCAAGGTGGAGAACAGTTTGCTGCCGGCCAAAGTGTCTAGCGTATCGTCAATTCGAGGCAGTGGATAGCTATCTTCCTTCGTCACGTTGTTAAGCTGGCGATAATCCACGCAGAATCTCGTAGTTCCATCCTTTTTCTTGACGAGTACTACTGGAGACACCCATGGACTAGTAGATGGTTCTATCACTTTTTCTTCTGCCATCTCTCGAATTATTCTTTCAGCTTCCTTTCTCTTCGCTCGTGGAAGTCTTCGAGCTGATTGTCTAACTGGCTTAGTATCGATTAACCAGTATCGATTTTGTGTTTGACGGCTGATGTTCTGCCAGTCTTTCCTCCTTTTGGTACGAATAAGTCTCGATACTGCAAGAGAAATTCTCTCATTCTCTTTTTTTCAGCTCGATCCAAATATTGACCAGCTACTGATAACATCTGTTCGAATCTGGCATTAGAATTGTCAGTGGTCATTGTTTGGCGAACTATAGACGTCACTGGTACGTAGGATCTAATCCTAGTTTTCTTCTTGATGGTGACTGGGTAATCATTCACGTTTATCACACGTACTGGGATCTCTTTCGCCGACGTAACCAATCCTTTTCCAATTAGTATTCCTTTGCCAACTTCTTCGTCGTGGTTCCTTGGCTCCATCATCACCGGTGTACCTTCCTCCATGATTCCCTGTAGCCGTGCTACTATCATGGTTTCGCTTCGTGCAGGTAGAACGGTATCTTCCTGTACAGCTGCCAACACCGCACTGCCTTCATGTGGATGAAGGAATACCTCCTCGGAGCCCACTTTAATGGTTCTGTTTCTAAAGTCTAAATTGGAAACCATGTACAATCATTACGTCCATTCCCAGAATCACGTCTTCTTCAATGTCAGCTACGATTACCGTATGCGTGAACTTTTCTGCTCCAATTCCCAATTGGATTTGTGTTTCCCCGTGAACGTTGGCACTCTCGCCTGTGGCGGTCCGCAGTCGCAGTCTCGTTGGTAGAAGCTTCTTCTTGGGGTTTATTATCTCTGGTCGTATAATGGTTCTAGTTGCTCCAGTGTCAACCAGAAGAGCATATTTCTCGCCATTTACTTCGCCATCCACATATACACTGTCGTTGCGACATCTGAGCGAAGCTATCAGTATGAGAGGGTCTTTGGAACGATCATGGGTCGGTGCTTCCATGGCAGAAATATCGTTCTTCATATCAGAAATATTAGCAGAAATTGACGAGATTAAGGTGGAAGCCTCGTCATTAAATAAAACTGTTTCTGGATCAAAGCCGTCATTTTCCAGTGCCACTTTCAGACTTTCTACTAATTCACTTTTCTTACCGGACTTTTCCAACTCACGATCTTCCAATTCTGCTCTTAATTCCGCCACTTTCAGATCCCTTAATCTCTTGGCCATTTTTACGTAGCAATTTATTTGTATTATCCCACTTCTGACACCAATGTAATGTTTTTCTTATTCATTAAAAGTTGTTATTACGGGTGGGATAAATTTCAAACACTCGGTATGGCTACTTACTAATTTATTTAAACACTAACTCACTAACACTTAATTTATATATACTTAACTAATCACTTATATTTAATTTATATGCACACAAACTTGATTATTAGCACTTTACTGTTCGGTGTATTTTTTGTTTATTTCTCGAGATCACTTTATCAAATAACTCATCCGCTGATCGGTCCTTATTTATATTAATGCCTTTCTTACTAGAGAATTCTGGGCTTTTTCTAGATAACTCTGGTCACAAAATCAATGTTTACATAAGATAGTCGTAGAGTCGTAAACAGTGCGTATTAAATTTAAAAAAAATACAATAATATATATATATATATATATATATATATATATATATATATATATATATTATTGCCCTTTTTTACTAGAGAATTCTACTCAAAACAATTGGATTTCTGAAATTTTCTAGATAATACTGGTCACAAAAACCAGTTCTAGATAAGATAGTCACAATCGAAACAATCCCTGCGCATCCGCCATAATTTTAACTTTCATACATGGCTTAGACAGAGTCGGATTTAGGGACTATACCAGTGTGCTGTTTCGTAACAATAAGATATGCGGTTGAGCTGGCTAGGTATCGGAAATTATTTAGTGAATAATAGGTAGTTTTTACTAAATTTGAGATGTCTCCGGTATTTTAAGAGAGAAATATTGCAAGTTCGAAGTTTTTTAACTAGGTGTTCGGGAAGGGTGCAATACACGTTTGCTCTATAGTCGATTATTGGACGGATATATGTCTTATACGTATGAAATAAGATGGTAGGGTGCGTTCGTCCGAGGCTACCGCCGAGCACCTTAAGAATATTAACTCGCCGTCGTACTTTATTTAAAGTGTCCATTAGGTCGGCCATCAAGTTGAGAGTGATTTCCAACAACGAGGGAAGTAAGAGAATGCCAGACAGGCGCTCAGCAAGGCACAGAGCGGAGGGAAAATCTCTTCTGGCAGGTTTTTCAGTGCCTGTCTCGAGATTCCGTCATGCCCTGGGGCACTGTTTCTCTCCGCTTAGCACGCCTGCTGAACTCCTTCGATTGTAATGGGTGTAAGAAGTGGAGAGTTCTCATTTAGTGGAATGTGAACGTGTGGGCTTCGTGTTATATTGTTTCGATGGCAAAGTCCGTGACAAATCTTGGATTGTCGGTGGTGTAACGACAGTTTGTAGGTTATTTTTGAAGGCGGTGGCTTTGTCTTCGGAGGTGTAGATCTCCTGTCCTTACACTTCGAGATGTGATTCCACCTTTCTCTTGAGGCCGATTAGGCGGTAGAATTTTTGCCAAAACACGCGCCCTTGTCTTAAGTCCAGTACGGCTGTATTGGCCTTCCATTTTCTCTGCTATTAAGCATTGATTTCGTACCAAACCTGGGCGTTTTTTAGACGGTTCCATTGTGTCTTGACAGCGGGGTCTCGAGTGCGGACGTATAACCTATTTAACTGTCTTTTCTGATGGATTTTGAGACGTATACGTAGCGGAAGAGCATGAAAGTTGGTATTTATGGTGGTGAGAGGTACGGCGATGTCTTGTGCATCGATTAAGAGAGATTGGAATTCCTCTGCGTGAGTATCTATGTCATCAGTACTCTGATGAATGACGGGTTGTGGCAAATTAGTAGAGACGTGGTTAGCGAAGGAATCCCAATCGGCTTTTTTAAAATCGCGAAATGTGAAATTTGTTGACGGTGGTGGTATTGAATTATGTGAAGTTTTGACCAGTAGTGGAACATGGTCTGAGGTGATGGGGTCGCCTATAAAGCATTCGTCGTCCATGCGGGTGAGTAACCTGTCAGTGCAGATAATGTGGTCGGTGGTCGATATTGGATGAGCTGATGTGATTTATTAGGGTTGGATTATTATTTCTAATCCGAGAGATGGGAAGTGAGACGAGCTGGTGGGCGAGTATTCTGCCGTTAGGGTTGGTGTGCGTATCACCAAAAAGAACGTTACGTGAGTTTAAGTCACCCATTATTATGGCACGTGGTAGTGTGGATGCATATTCGAGGAGGTCGATTGATAATTGTTGGTTGGGATGTTTGTAATATGAGAAGAAGGTCGTCATGGTATTATTTCACGAAATGTCGATGGCTATGTAATCCAGGTTCTGTTGAGACATAAGTGCAGGGAGTGGGTGTGGTGCCGCGAGGAGTCCGTTTCGGACGAGTAGTCCGTTGCCGTGACAGTAGAAGTTCCTGTCTAGGTGGAAAGTGGTATAGCCAGCGAAGCGAGGGGAACTTTTTAAAAGAGTATCGGTGATATAAAGTATTTGTACATTTTGGGAGTGCAAGAGGTGTTTAAGAAGATGTCGCTTTCTGGCTAGACCTTGGCAATTCACGGTCCCGATAAGGAAGTCCATGACTTAATTTTGGCGGTTTGTCGTGAAGGCAAAGTGGACGTGGTTTCCCACGCCACTTGTGATGGTACAGTTGTAACCGTAGAAAGAGGGAACGAGGTGATAGAGCGTGTCAGCCACTAGGCTACGGGCTGTCGGGACGGCGTTCATGATTGTCGTTGCTAAAATCTCAATTAAGATTTTAGCGCCGGTGGTTAGGTCGAATGGGGCTGGTGGTTTTTCTAAGGTGATAGGAGCGGTCTCTTGGGGGGTTTTTGGTAGTTCCAACCGCTTTGGACATCTGGGGTGGTAGGCGGCGTACGAGCCACCGCAATTTTTACAGATGGGTTCATTTGCCATAGAGCAATTGTTGGGCTTGTGGTCAGATGCGCCACAGGGGGGACAGACCGGTTTGAGCTTGCATGTATGTATGTATTTGGGTACTACGGGTAGAGGGTTGATTGGGTTTGAGGCCTCACACGGATAAGAGAGACCGTGAAATTTGATACCGTATGAAAGGGCACGATTAGGCCATTTCGGAATCGGTTAGGATTCGAAACATAGAAATGGGCCGGCCTTGACGGCGGGAGATGATTCGCCAGGATCCGTTAAGTGGGAATTTGAGGTCGTGGATGAAGATATCCTCGAATTCTTGGTCGGAAATGGAAGTGTCTACATTTCTACAGACAAATGAGAAGGTGAGTTTACGGTTTCTGCATTGGGATCTGGTTCGGGGAGTATGGTTGAGCGGGACGACGATGACTTAGTCGTCGCCGATGGTGTTTCGTGGGGTGCGGTTTAAATTCGCCTTTAAGTAGGAGATTTTCCCCTCAACAACTCGTTGGTATTGAGGAGGTTGAAAAGCTCCCACTGAGAGACGTATTTTTGGAGTAGTTGGCGGATGTTTAATGTCTGAAGGGGTGTATATTGGGTTTGTTGAGAGGTTTGTGGTTGTTGTGCTTGGGTAGGGCGGGGTTGTTGTGTAGTGCGAGGTTGTTGGGTTGGTTGTTGTTGGGTTGCGGTGGTTGGTGGTAGTGGGGTAGGGATTCTTCGGGTTCTCTTGGGTTTGGCTCCCAAGAGAGTGAAATCCCCTCCTTGTTCTCGGCGGTTGGTAATTTGTCGGTTGGTGGTTGTTGATGATTGGACGGAGATTATACACTACCATGTAGTGTAATAAGAGGAGTACATTTTTTTTTCTGTTTTATGAAATTTTTGTTATTAAAAAATGTTTTTCAAGTAAAGTATTAAAAAAATGTTGGGTGAAAACTGATCGCCTCGTTACATAAGGTGAAATCATATGCTGGGTACATCAACTAATTTCATTATATTATGATATTATTTAGAAACAGTTAGTTTCATTAAAAAAGTAATATGAGTAGATTCCACAGTAAATTTCAGGGCTTATAATGCCTATAAGTATCCTGAAACGCAGTATTTCCTTCCTATTCTCTTCATCGTGCCTGTTAGACGAACCTCAATTCTAAATAACACCGGAACAGTAGAAGCATACTTCCGGTTTAACGATATATGAGTTTGGAAGGAATTTAACGCCAAAAGTAGATATCCATGTCGGGATCGTTTCAACGGACAGGGATGAGTTGCGCGCAGCGGTCATTTTCTACATGAATACGAGTTTATTAGAACACCAAAATTAGGATCCGAATTGCGCGCAACAAGATAAACACAAAATTAAAAAGATTAAGGAAATACGCAATAAATTAAATGGTAAAGGTATTTGTACATTTATTTCAGGAATAATAAGACACGGATTTTACAAAAGTTTTTAAGTCTATTACATTGGTTTTATATAGATGTATTTGTTGATCAAAAAATATCTGTTTTTTCTTCGTTTTCCCATAAAGCGGTTTATTAATATTATTATTAGCGCTTCTTATTTTAATATATGTATTTGTTCGATCAGTTAAAAGTACATCAATAAAAGTGAACACATTAGGATGCGAGGAATAAGAACTTTTATTAAAATGTGCATGAAACGATTCACATGCGTTAGTTAGTGGAACGTATAACACTTGATGAAATTTCTGCCCATAATATGGGAGGAAACTTGAGATTCCTCATCAATATAATTTTCTACCAAATAATCAGAAAATTCAGTCACTGAAATATTTTCTTGTTTATCTGGCATTAAATGAAAACAAAATATTTCACATACTTGAAGCGGATCGACAAACGGTAGACCGAACAAATGTTTGAACCATTTTCCAATATCTGATTTTAAATCACATTATGATGGACAGACAAACCAAGCTGCATAATTTTACGATACCAGGCTTGCTTTAAATGAAAAAGGCAGCCTCTTATTTCAGATGTTGGAAAAAAAGCTTCAACAGCCAAAGGTATGGCAATCTCAAAGTCAATAATAATTTTTTTTGGTTTAACCCATTACCTGCCACTGTTGCGTACACGCAACACCACAGTTTTTATTTTTTTTTGTAAAAATAAACAATCTTATCTATAATATATTTATGTTTTTGTGAATAGCAACGTTAAATAAAACTGTAAAAAAAATTAGACATTTTTTATAAATAAATAATTAAAATTTTGTTTACTTGAAAATGGGCAAATTTTCTCTTTTTTGAGCGAGATACTTTTCGAATTAATAATACGTTCTGAGTTATAACCAGCTGAAATTATTTTTGATAGACAGTTAAAAAAAGGTTGAAATAAAAGTTCTGTACAAAAAAATTGTATACTTTATTTGTCATACTTTGCTTCTATTGCAGTAAAGTGCTGCGTTGCGCGAACGTTGGCCTAATAAGTAAACTCAGGTTTTAGACACGTTCAGACCTGTTGAATTGCTATTTATCGTAAGACGTTCGGTTAGTCATTGTTAGGCTTCTATATAAAGCGGGTCGTTTTGAGCGTTTATCTGTAAACAATCATATGAAAAACTAATGTGGATTATTCTGGTAAAAAATGTCGAAAATACTAACACAAAAGGAATTGGAACTGGCATTAGAAGAGGTACTTATGGATATTGAACAAGAACGAGGTAAACAGGTTGTTTATCACTGGTAAAATATATATTAGGTACATACATAATACATACCTTGATAAATCTTAGTACGGTCTGAATTATTTTAGATCGAATTGACGTTGTTTATATTCCACCCGATGTTGACGAGTTGACCGACGAAGAGTTGTTTTCCGAGGAGATGACAGAAAATGAACTACAAAAGGTGGATATAGCTGGTTCTTTTGAAATTCATACAAGGGAGGAAGATTTAGAGGAAATTGAGGTAGAAGCAGCGACTGGCCAGGAGAATAACCAAGCAAAACGTAAGAGAGGTGCAAACAAAAAACAAGAACAGAAAGTAAACTGGAGAAAAGGTGAGTTTATGCACAACAATTTTCCGATATCTAAACAACATGAAATTAGAGAAGATTTGGTAAACAACCTCGCTAGAACATCTCCACTGGATATATTTTTTAAATTCTTTGATGATGAGGTTCAAGAGATGATAGTAAACTATTCTAACGCATATGCACAACAGAACAACCGACATGAATTTTCGGTATCGAAATCAGAACTACTGAATTTTATTGGGATATTAGTGCTATCTGGGTATCACGTTTTACCACAAACTGATATGTACTGGTCCACAGAAGAAGACAAAGGTGTTCAAGTAGTAAAACAGTGTATGAGTCGGAATAAATTTCGGAGTATAAAACAGAATTTACATTTCAATGATAACACACAGTTGGACAAAGATGACAAGTATTCTAAAATCAGGCCCCTTTTTGACATAATCAATAAGAAGTTTATGCAGTTTGATACCTTTTCAGAGAAGTTAGCAGTGGATGAGGAAATGGTGCCCTATTTCGGTAGACATTCCTGTAAGATGTTTATAAAGGGTAAACCAGTCAGATTTGGATTTAAATTATGGTGCCTATGTTCAAGCGATGGTTATATGTTTCAATGTATTCCTTATGCAGGAGCATCACCTAAAAAAGTAAAACATGCTCTGGGTTTAGGACCACAGGTTGTCTTAGAGTTATTGTCAGTTCTCAAAAATAAAAACAATCATGAAGTTTTCTTCGACAATTTTTTCTCCTCTTACAACTTATTCAAACAATTAAAAACTGAAGGATTTTTTGCTACTGCAACAAATCGCGAAGATAGAACTCAACATGCTCCGTTAGAGTCATCCAAAATAATGAAAAAAACCAGAAAACGAGGATCGTACGATAGTTGTTTTGACGAGGATACTTATATTTCGTTGGCTAGATGGTGTGATAATTCTGTCGTTACCTTGATAAGTACACATTATCATGTAGAGCCTATAAAAACAGCGAAAAGATACAACAGAATGGAAAAAAGGGTAATCAATGTAACACAACCTTTTGTAATATCCCAATACAATTCCTACATGGGTGGCGTCGATCTACACGATAATGGTGTAGCTAATTATAGGATTGGTATAAAAGTAAAAAAATGGGGGTGGCTTTTATTTACAAATACTATTGGTAATATTTAGTAAACTCGTGGAAATTATATAACATCGTAAACAATACAAAGATGTCCCAAATAGATTTTAAATCAAATGTTGCATTGCGCCTGCTGAAAATGAATACCTTGAGAGCTTCAGCTTCACTTCCTGGTAACATACCAACTGATATTCGTCGGAACCAATCAAGTCATTTGATATTTAAACAACCTACAAGAAGAAGATGCAGATTTTGTCACAGTCAGACAGTTTATATGTGTAGAAGTTGTAATGTTCATTTACACCCCGATTGTTTTGAAGAATACCATTTAAGTTAAGTGTTTCGGCCAACGTTGCGCTTACGCAACAGTATTTTTTTTTTTATTTTTCTTTATTTTGTGAAAAAAATTGTATTATTACTTTTATTTAATGTACTAATAAATTGTTTTAAACAAATATTTAATAATTTAACCTATTTTTTCAATGCTTGGCCAATAATGGGTTAAACAAAGTTCAAACCTATTACATTCTGACACAATGTGCGGGAATAATTTCTCGTAAACATCTTTGGTCTTAGAAGGTAATGAAGCGAACACTACTGGCACATACTGTCCATTTTTATACGCATGCAGAGTGAAAAATTGATAAAAGTATTGCACGCAATATTGGGAAAGCTCCGTCCATATAAATTACGTCAGAGAAACACAGAAAATTTAAATTTAGAAAACATGAAAATATAACAATATTATTGTCAGTATCGTTGACTAGCAGAAAACTGTTCTGTTGTAATGTTTTGATGTCCAGGCATATTAACGCTTCATGTACATCTTGAATATTTTTTGGTAGAGGAGGCAAGAACGTACGACGTGCAGAATAAATATTCTTTCTTGTATAATCCAAGTCCTTTAACGACAGATTGCTCACCAATTCAAGACAGTTTTTCAACTATTTATGGATTAACTTCATCGGTCGCTCATGTGGTGGTTACTTAGTAAGGGTCCCTCGTATACTCGACGTTTACCATAAAGACATATTATTATGGAGGAAACCACTTACCTAGCAACCTGTATTCGGGAACAGAATAAACAATAACACATTTATAAAAGCACTGGGTTCAAGTTTAATACATTTAAACATACACGATTATAAATATCAAAACGACTTATTCAAAGTATTAATAACAATAATATCATCCTGGTTCGTTCACACCCATTATATAGGAAACATAGTTGTGTTTTACTACACAACCGACCTCCGTCTATAAACTGTACATGTCTGTTTATAAAATAACAAAAACAATCTTTCCTTGATAAATGACATTGACCATGGTCGACCAATGCTCCCTAAATACTATAATTAATATTAACCTGAATTTAAATATTATTTCTAAGTTAGTATCCTTTTGTCTTTAATGTCCTTTAAGGGATCACTACACTCAGAAATATCTTCAACAGCCTTTCTTTTCACGCTGTTACTTAGTTTTTGTCTATCGAGCGTACTATCCACTTCAAGATTATGCACTAATTCACTATCCACAATTTTATTTTCGCCCACAGTATATAGTTTTGCTTTACACATTTTTGCTGTATAACGCCAATAAGTTTTGCCGGATGCCATCGTTCTACATTTTCGAAATTTTCCACGGTTTACCACTAGAAGAGTTTTGCCCTTCTCACTTAACATAACTTCACACTTAATTTCCATCTTTGTTGTACAACAGTTCGCAGACAAATAAAATACAACCCGTAAAATATTTGTTAACATAGAATTCTAATAAAACCTCTGCCTACTCCCTACCCCCGCCAGGGTAAACTATTAGGTTAGTCCCGATAACAGAACATTTATTGGCTTGTTATTGTCTTGAAATTCTATTACAACAAATATCCTATTCACGGTATTTTGGTTTTTTTCCCCATTTTATTAGCATAAGCACCCCTTTGCATTATCAATAGTAATACAACAAGTGTAATGATGATTATCAAAATACAAATTTCTTTGATTTAGAGAAACAAATTGTTGTTTGGAAACCGCACGAGCGCGTAAGCGCGAGTGTGGTTTCCTAAAACAACAATTTGTTTCGAAAAAGAGAAGAAATTTTCGATAATCATTAATTACACGAGTTGTATTTGTCAAGATTAAATCACGAAAACGACATAGATAAATACTTTTAATACGGGGAAGAATGGAATCTCCTGTACTAAGTCCGAAGCCACAGAGTTTTGTCGAGTGCTGCGCCATCTATTGTGGTGGAAGGATACTATCCACCAATAGGGAAAAAATAAAGGAAGAGACCTGCATGATTAGTCACAGTTTACTAGCTACTACTAGATGGCAAGCCAAGCAAATACTGAAGCTTTTTTAAATTATGCCTATATTGTTTTTTTCTTAAATAAACAAATAAAAGCAGTCACACAAAGTTTAAACACTTTTTGAAACAACCTGTTATTTTATTTTGGCATAAAAGTAGGATAGGTTGTTTCAAAAAGTTGTTTAAAGCCTTTATCCATTTTATTAACTAGAATAGTTTATTAAAAGACGAATGTCGACAAATAGTTTCGAAAATTAAACATAAAATTTTGTTTATAATACAGGCGATTTTCTTTATTTTCTTCTCAAACTTAAGATAAGAATAATTTATTGATAATAACATGTGCTAACAAATATTACACATATATTATGATACAATATAATGGATTCCAATGTTTTCCAAACACTAATTTTTTCCGATATACATTGTGTATTTTGTAGTGTATTTGTCATCCAAGGGGCGATCTTCGTGTTTTTCATTTTACATTTTTTTGTATATGTACAGTCGTCTATATATTTTTGAAGTGTTTCAGTGAAAGTATTTGTTACATAGTTAGGATCTGGATTCAAGTATAAGGAATCCCAAAATTTTTGTCTGATTGTATTTTTCAGTTTCGTTTCATCTATGTATTTCACTATTCCTCGTTCCTTGGGGCATTTGGTCTTTTCCAGTACTATCTGTAGTATTGTTGAGAAATGATCTGTAATGTCGGTTAGCAATACTAGAATTAGTATTTGATCGAGTACGTTGAATTTGGATTTTAAAAATATGCGTCGAATGTCGAATTACTGGAATTTTTTCATATAACGTTTTCACATTATTTTCAAACGATGTTACTTGCAGGTTACTCGGAATTCTTTGTGTTTTCAAGAGAGTGCCAACCCTTTCAATAAATTTAAAATATGATTAAATATAAAAATTAATTAAAATTATTTAGTTTAGTCACCTTGATCATCAAGTGTATCTATTTGTGGTGATGATTTATCTCTTTTGGGAAGTGTTCATCTGATTCCACTGCCACAAGGTTTTGACTCTAAGAAAAATTAAAAAAAGGTACATTATAAAATTAAGTATTTTTATACTAAAAGTCAAATTTAATATGCAAACTTTAGGTTATTATAAATTATGATTTAACTCAAGAAACAAATTACCTCTAGGAACAGCAAATCTCGCCATATCATTTGATTCTTTATTCTCAAGGGAAATTCCTTCAGCTTCAGACCCCATAGCTTCGGCAATAGATTCATTCCATTTGAATCTCTGGAGAAGTACTACCCGATTTATAATTCCCCGACTTTTTAAACAATACTGAAACATATATTATTTGCACAAAACATTCTAATCAATTTCTTTAAATACTTACAATTTGTTTATGGTGTAGGTTTAAAAACAGGATAAATGTTACGATTTAATGAGGGACTCTCGTCTGAATCAGAACTAGAGTGATGGGACATATACCTTGTATTTTTTTCCGTATCCTTGATCCCCGTCCTTTGTAAATATCGGATCTAGACGAAAGGTCTGTTGTAATTAAAGCCT
This sequence comes from Galeruca laticollis, assembly GCA_963921935.1. Lineage (NCBI taxonomy): Eukaryota > Metazoa > Arthropoda > Insecta > Coleoptera > Chrysomelidae > Galeruca > Galeruca laticollis. Next base: position 6,872,116 of record OY998176.1, on the reverse strand, counting down.
TTTTGGCTTTTCTTTGTGCTACAGTAATGTCATCTACAAGTTAAAAAATTATTTCTCTTTAAAAAATGACAAATACAATAAAACTCTGTCAAAGTCTCTAATATACTGATCTATTTGTTATTGTTTTACTCCTGACATTTTGATGTCGTTAGTAACCTTCCAAGTGAATAGATGGCGTTAAAAATGCAGTTTAGCAGTGGCTATCAAAGATCGCAGGGCATGGAAAACAATTAAAATTGACTGTCTCGACCCTTACTTCGTGGAATATGCTCATATTAGTGTTTTTAAATGAAACTCAAGGTCTCTAGTTAATTCCACAATATAATACAAGTTATTGAAAATTCTAAAATATTGACAATTGTTTCGATAAATCAATATCATCGTCAGAATGACAGAAGTTACATTTCATTTTATGCCTACCTGATGATTAGTAGTTATATTTTTGGCTAGACCAAGAAGTAACCTAACTTGTGATTGGCTTAATATATGTTTATAGAAAAAGAAGAAGATGTGATATTACAAATATTGAAGCTTAGATATTATTAGCCCTATGGTGATATCCTGGATATCATTTTTCCAATTAAGATCAGTATAACTGTGCAATGATATAGAAAACCAGGAAAACTATATCTGCTGATCTTTACAATTATCACTTAAGAAGACAGTTTATTAGTGGAGAATTCCCTAGATTTAACTGTTCATTGACAACTTCATATTGTGGGTTTCTTAAATGTCTTCTAATTTCCAGTTCTTCAAGGAAATCCAGTTCTTGTTTCTTTTCACAAATATGCAGCACAGAACTAGAAGTGCTGCATATTTGTATAGATCAGCAGATATAGTTTTCCTGGTTTTCTATATCATTGCACAGTTATACTGATCTTAATTGGAAAAATGATATCCAGGATATCACCATAGGGCTAATAATATCTAAGCTTCAATATTTGTAATTTCACATCTTCTTCTTTTTCTATAAACATATATTAAGCCAATCACAAGTTAGGTTACTTCTTGGTCTAGCCAAAAATATAACTACTAAACATCAGGTAGGCATAAAATGAAATGTAACTTCTGTCATTCTGACGATGATATTGATTTATCGAAACAATTGTCAATTTTTTAGAATTTTCAATAACTTGTATTATATTGTGGAATTAACTAGAGACCTTGAGTTTCATTTAAAAACACTAATTAAAATTGGGCTATGATGACGTTCGTTGCAAAATTCCATGAATTGTTCCCACACGTAGTTTTTAGATCTCACTGTATTTAGCGGCATTTGTTCTTTTACTTTCTTTTGAATCTCTTTTAGATCGAACAGACCAAAACGGTTTTTAGAATTCATTCTTGATACAATAATTCTGACGTTTGTTTATTAATTTGACATTTTCTGTCAGTCACTAGATTTTTAATATCGAATAAAACAACTAATGACAACGCGAAACACACAGATAGGAAAATTGCATGTATCCAATCAGGTGCCGAAATACAAAATCGAAAACATGGTGTTTTCAGATATCAATCCTCATATTTAAACCAATCGAAACCGCGTATTTTGTATTGAGTGAAATAATCGTCAAAATTACGTATTCCGGGAATGCCGATAATCCCTTGACGGTTACTACCTGAGACACCCCTTATTAAATAAGCTAAAATTTTACCCATTGCGCGCAACTCACCTATGCAAAATAATTACAAACCAATCGATAAAAAAATGTGATCACTTATCTTCGGATAAAATTTAATATTATTATTATTTTATCATTATTATCATATAAATTCAAACGAGCCGAGGTCAAAGAACCTATATAGCTCGAATAGAAAATAAAATTAAACAATAATTGCAAAAAAATTAAGTAAACAAAATAAATGTACAAAAAGTAGTCAGTTTAGTGCACTTGATTTGTAGGCATCTGAATTGGATAATTAAATTAAAGGGTCACCATTTGTTAGTGTATTGTAATGTTTTTCTTATTTATATAAACGTATTTTATTACGGGTGGGATAAACTTTAAACACACGGTATCGCTGAGCCCAATACGCCTTGAGTTTCGGTGAAAATCTTGACACTTCTTGCCAGGTAGGTCGCCGATTTTCTTCCTTCCACTGCCAAATCTTCTTTAGGCAAGGATCATTCTCCTGATCTTCTCTGATCCTGGTGGGTGACCATTCTCCATTGACTACTGTAGTTCTTGAAACTGCAACTTCCTTAGATTTCGACTTGTTGCATTGTGAGTAGTCTACAGGGCATGGCCGTCTAGGCAAGGAGTTGGATTTTCGGTGATTCACATCAGCTTGATGTTCACCCCTGTCTGATTTCCCCTGTGACTGGAGTTCTTGGGTTACAGGAGTCTTGTGGCGCTTAGACGGACTGCGTACGTGCTCTAGCTCGCCACACTTCCAGCATTTAATCTTCTTCGGCTTCTTGTCTGCCATGCCTTTCAACAAGTTGACGATCTGGTCAAGTTTGTCATCGTCATCTTCTTTCTGCATGGTTTTACTTTTGTTGTACCGCGAGCTCTTCGTAGCTGCTTTGCATTTAAGAGGTTCTTGGTTTGCAGGAGTCGTAGGTCGCTTACACGAACCGCGTGCATGCTCTAGCTCGCCACAATTACAACACCTGATTTTCTTCGGCTTCTTGTCTACCATACCTTTCAACAAGTAGACGATCTGGTCAAGTCTGCCATCGTCACCTTCTTCTTGTATGGTTCTACCTTTGTTGTATCCGGAAGCCATCGTGGCTGCTTCATATTCAAGAGCAACAGTCAATGCGTCGACTAATGTTTTCAAATGGGCTAAACGAAGCGTCCTCTGCATATTGGGGTCACGTAAGCCTATCAATAAAGGTCTGGATGCCTAAACATTACATCATGTTATCTGGTGCTGATGGATAAGCAAATCGACCTAGTCGGACAATATCCAGTTTATACTCTTGAAGGGTTTCGTCACGTTTCCGCCTTCGGTTCTTCAGTTGGAATCTGTACAAATGTTCTAGATGTTCATGACCGTATCGCATGTCCAACCTCTTCTTCAGCAGCTAGAAGTCATCCTTTTCTTCAAGCGGTATCGTGTGAAGTACATCTAAGGCATCTCCCCGAATCGCTATAGTTAGGTTCACTGCTTTCTCCTTATCGGACCATTTATTCACCCTAGGGGCTGCTTCAAACTGTTCCACATAATTGGTCCACGACATTTTTCCATCGAACGTTGGGGCCTTGGCTCGGGTAAAACTGTCTATGTCTTCTAACTTAGGTAGTGTTTCTGGCTTGCAAGGTGTCGTTTGCTCGGTCTTCTTTTCTTCCTCTGGCGTGCCTCGCGTTCTTGAATCGGCAATATTTTCCTCTAACTCCATGATTTTCTCGTCTATCGTTGTAATCTTATTCTCGATTTTCTCGTCCATCGTTGACATCTTATTCTCGATTTCAGATTTTAGAGACGAAATTTTCATTTTCAACGTCAGCTGCAATGTCGTTTTTCATTAATAAGATATCGGCAGATATATCGTTCTTGAGAGTCCATATTAACAGAAATGTAGTTCTTCATAGCTGAAATATCGTTCTTTATAGCCAAAATATTGCTTTTCACATTCGTAGAAATCTTCTCTTCCATATCAGAAATATCGTTCTTCATAGCAGAAATCTTCTCATCCATGGCAGAAATCTTCTCGTCCATGTCAGCAGAAATAGACAAGATTAAGGGGAAAACCTCGTCAGTAAATAAAACGGTTTCTGGATCAAAGCCGTCATTTTCCAGTGCCACTTTAAGTCTTTCTACTAATTCACTTTTCTTACCGGACGTTTCCAACTCACGATCTTCCAATTCTGCTCTTAGTTCCGCCACTTTGAGGTCACATAGTCTCTTGGCCATTGTTACGTAGCAATTTATTTATATTATCCCACTTCTGACACCATTGGAATGTTTTTCTTATTTATATAAACGTATTTTATTACGGGTGGTATAAACTTTAAACACACGGTATGGCTACTTACTAATTTATTTAAACACTACACTATTCACTACTTATATACACAGTATATTCACTTCAACTAATTTATATAAACAGTTCACTTATTTACTTGTTTATCTGACGATGTCAAATTATAAACTAAACTCAACTCTTCCTGGTCGGTCCCTTATATATTAATGCCTTTGTTTTGTATGAAACACCAGAGTTTCTGGGAAACGTATAAAAATGGACTGTAGATTGAAAGACAAATGTGTAGAAAAAATAGCAGTACTTACCACTCTCCTGGTCTTCACTTATAAAGGGCGCCCTTCTGCTGTTTGCGTCTAGATCAGTGATGCACAGCGCGAAAACTCCGTTAAAACTATTAGGTCGTGGACCGTAACTAAATTTTTGTATCGATGTCGGTATTAATCTGTTCTACTCATTTGTCGCCGTGGCAGTACTTCTAAATTGACTATACAGCCTCTCCTTGCAGATATGTCATATACATTTTTAATTTGGGAAACAGAAATTAAAAATTATTATAGAGTATTGAACATTCCACCCACCAAAAACAAGCTTGTTTTTTCCGCTGTAATTAAATTAAGCATATAATAAAAAAACTATTAGAATTCTACTAAATTAAAAATACTAAAAAAAATGTAAATGATTAATCAAGCTATTGCCCTGGCAATGGGCAAACCTTGACAACCGAGCGTTGTAATGTACCGTTTTGCGTCTTTAACGTTACTCCTCTAATCATTCCATCTTTTCCGGGATGTAACTTCGCTACACGTCCAAGAGACCAATTTAGAGGAGACCTTTGTTCATCTTTTATTAGAACCAATCTATTTAATGTTATTGTAATAAATACGAATACCTAAAAGATAATTTGATTGTAGAAAATTTCAGAACACACGGTAAAACATATTTTATTTTAAATCATAATATTAAATGGAAATACGACCCACATTATGTTTAATAAAACAATACGAAGTCAAAACAGAATAGAGAAATAAAAAACATCTTACTGGGTCAAAGCGAAATAATTGTTTTGAATACAATTATTTCGATAACAAAAACTAGCACGATTCAAAAAACAAAAGCTGTTTTTTGCAATTCGACGAAAACCCCAAAACCGAAGTCGGGGGAAAACAAAAAACGAGTGTACACAGACCAGGAGCGGCAGTGCGTACCGGGGGTCGAACACGCGAAGGGAAAGGTTTTTTCCCCTGCCACGGTAAACGGTACTAGTGTTTTTAGTGTTAGCGGTACGAGTGGTAAAAATTCTCTCCGTTGTGTTAGGAGGTGATAGGGATACTGAGATTATTCCTTGACGGTGAAAACTGTCTCCTTTTTCGATACACAAACGGTAGAATTACCCTATACGCTAATTGCCTTTCGACATAGCACGATTCCGTTTATTGGCACGACTCGCGGTGAACAAGCAGATAGAAAAAAATCAAGAGAATTCCCGGCGAGACGGAGGAAGTTTGACAAGCAGTAAGTTTTTGAATTAAATTCAGATTGGGATAATTTTTTTTCTAGTGATATATTTACTCGTTATTGGTCGAGCTGGATTCTGAACTTGGGAGTATAGGTCAATTACTATATACAAGGTGTAGCGATAGCAATATATTTATTAGATTTTTTTTTATTGTTGATTTTTCAAAGAGACTGGACACAGCTGTTCACTCTCAGATTAAGTTTTTCGTCCTGACAAATATATAATTTACCGTGTGTACTGGAATAATTAAGATTTGCCGAGTTCGCCAACTTGACACAAGTTAGGTTTCATTTGTTAAGTAGGAGTTATCATTTGTTGGGTCACATATTCTCTTCCACCCCGAAGGCAGGAAAGAGATAGAAAGTTAGGCGAGGTTTATTTTGGTATTTGGTAACACAAAGGCCGGAGCGTATGTTTTCCATATTTTCGCGGGCTTCAGCGAACTTGCGCTGATAAGTCAATTCATTATAGAGAAACATTGGTATCAGTCTTTTGTTCAGCCGTAAATTATAAATTAAAACTCTTTCTTATTTTGCCAGTGTAAATGCATAAATTTATCGTAGGTAATTATATTACTGGGGAATTTCGCAACTTGTAACGCCACTTTCGTTCCTTGAAGGTCAAGGACGACCTGAAACGACGTAACGTGAAACATTGTTGCGGTTAAAGGTATTTACACGTAGTATTTATTTATCTTTTCTCGACACCGGGGAATAGAAAGATTGAGAAACGAATATAATAAACCATACGCCTCTCACGCATTTTTTTAAAAAAAAAGACCAAGCCGATAAGAGGGATAGTTTTGCCGCACCACCGAACAAACGAGAACTCTGTTCATAAATTTGATTTCTTTTATAATTGTAGGATATACAGGGGTAGGTTTAATAATAAACCAATTATAGATAAATATATGTATAGGTAGAGTTATACCAGGGAATTTGGTTAATTGGGGTCATACGGGATTGTAGTTTAGGGTTAAGTATACATATATATAGCTGTATATGAGGATTTGGAGAAATTATTTTTATTATATATATTTTTGTATAACGTGGAGGTTCTACATTATTTTACCTATCACCCCTACTCCAAAAATTCCCCCTCTGGAAGTGTAACAAATCGTGGACGTGTGACCGAGACGAGGAGGACAAACCCTGTCCTGGCAAAGGAAAATTCATCCGTTTTAAGACCAGGCGAACCTAGCAAAAAACAATCGGACTGGATTGCCTTACACGCTCAGCCGCGCATTGGAGGCAGAATTTGGTGAAATCGAAGGACGGGATGACCGGGTGACCGGGTGACCAAGAAAAAGGTAGGGATATTTATTGGTATTTTGATTAGGATATCGTACATATCTGGTGTTAAAGATTATTACACTGGTGACAGATTATTTAGAGTGGTGACAGCGGATTTTCTTGACCCCCTTTTTACTTTATTACACTGGTGACAGAGTGTAAAAATAAGGTCTAGCGTTATTACATTTACATGTTAAAAAAAAATAAGGGTCTAGATTTTATTTAAGGTCTACACGTTATTATCTACATTATATTTGGGACTGATTTAGTCCACTTACTACGCTGCTGTAACGTACGCAAATATTCTTGGCTCCAGCGTTTCCAAAAATCGATATGCATTTTTTATAACATTTGCCATCGTGCTAAACGGTTAATTGGAACATGAGACAAATCTGGTTCCGGAAAGGATGAAAGGGGCTCCATGGTCAGAAAATGTCCTGGAGTTAAGGGTGCAAGATCGTTGGGATCTTCGCTAATAGCCGTTAAGGGCCGTGAATTTAAGAGTGCCTTAATTTGAGTTAAAAGTGTAGAAAACTCTTCGAAAGTCATAAGTTGGTCCCCTATGACTCGATACAAGTGCGTTTTAACTGATTTTACACCTGCTTCACTAAGTCCATTGAAATGGGGTGCTCCAGGTGGGTTAAAATGCCATTTGATTGAAAGCTTCTCAGAAGCTTGTTGAGTGAAAAAAGTTAATTGATTGTAAGCGCCTTTCAAATTAGTGCCTTGGTCAGAATAAATGTCGGACATTCGGCCTCTACGGGCTATGAAACGTCGAAAACTTGCAAGAAACGTATCAGTGGACAAGTCCGACGAAAGTTCTAGGTCAATAGCCTTGGTTGCGCCACAAACAAATAAAAATATATATGCTTTAGATACCTTTGCCCCTCGATATCTTCCCATCGTAATTGAAAACGGTCCAGCATAATCTAGTGAAACTTGAGAAAATGCTTTCATTTGGGACCCCCGAAACGAGGGAAGATCAGCCATAAACGGTAGGTAAGATCGAGGTTTAGACCGAAAACATTTTATACATTTGGATATACATTTAAAAATTGCATTACGAGAAGAAATTATCCAAAAATGTTGTAGCATTAAATTTCGTAACGTTTTTAAACCAGGATGTAGATTTTCCCGATGAATCTGTTCTATGAGGAGATCAGTAAAACGATGGTTTTTAGGCAACAAAATAGGATGCTTAGCGTCGAAAGAAAGAGATGATTGTCTCAACCTATCACCCACCCTGAGAATACCTAGCTTATCTATGAAAGGTGCTAATTTTCTGAAATGTTTAGGCAGGGTAGTATCTTGTTCGCAATTGCGAATAATATTGTTGAAACATTCCTTTTGAACGTCTTTAATTATAATTTCAAATGCAGTATCCTTTTCAGAAAAATCTATACTTATCTTCTTATGAATGCGTTCGGTTTTTCGCATAATTGAAATAAAACGTAAAACGTAAGCGAGTATTCGCTGAATTTTTTTTAGAGAAGAAAATCTTGAGAGTAAATCACCAATAACGGATGGAGTTTCAACTGAAATACATAAGGTTGTTTTCCTTTCTTCCTGAATTATTTCAGGAAATTTGTCTACAAGAATCGTAGGTTGTTTGGGCCCATGTTCTGGATCCAGCAAAAGAAAATCGGGACCCTGCCACCACAATTTGTGTTCGAGTAATTGCAATGGACTTAAACCACGAGAAACACAGTCGGCCGGGTTCATTTCAGAAGGAACATACCTCCAAGAGGACATAGATATTGTCTCTTGAATAAAGGCCACTCTGTTAGCTACAAACGTTTTCCACTGATGAGGTGAAGAAGAAAGCCACGCAAGAGGAACTTGCGAATCTGACCAAGCGTACACAGAGTTAAAAGTTAAACGCTTAGCATATGAATTCTTAATAAAATTTAATAAATCTGTAAGCAGATATGCTGCACAAAGTTCTAAGCGGGGTAATGAAACTACTCGAAGAGGTGCTACTCGAGATTTTGCAGAAATTAAGCGAGATTGAATCTGATTATCAGAGGTTATATATCTGAAATAAATTACACAACCATACCCATTCGTGCTAGCGTCGCAGAAACAGTGTATTTCTAGTCGAATAACTGTCTTGGAAATAAGCATTCTTGGTAACTGAACTTGAGATATGTTGGGTAATTCATATTTGAATCGATCCCAAAGTGTAACAATGTCATCAGAGGGTTCATCATCCCATCCCAATTTCGATAACCAAAGCAATTGAATGATATATTTGGCCATAAACACTAGGGGTGCTATGTACCCCAATGGGTCGAATATTCTAGCTGTTTGTGACAGGATACTACGCTTCGTACATTTTGATTCAATAGAAGTGAATTTATAAGAAAAAACATCTGATCTGGGATTCCATTGCAATCCGAGGAATTTTACGAATCTAGGACCTTCATTATCAAAAGTAAGAGGTATTTCAGCATCTGTTAAAGGAACAGCTGATAATAGTGCAGGATGATTACTTGTCAATTTTCCTAATTCAAATCCTCCTTTTTTAAGAAGCTTAATTAGGTCTGATTGAATATTTATGGCTGATTCGACGGAATCTGCGCCACTTACAATATCATCAACATAAATTGACTCCTTCAGTACTTCCGAGGCTAAGGGATGATTTTTTTGTTCAAGAGTAGCTTACTCTTTTAATGATCTAAGAGCCAAAAATGGAGCTGAAGAGACTCCGAAAGTTATTACATTCAGGGTATAGTCCTTAATTGCGTCTTTGTTTGAAAAGCGCCAGAGAAACCTTTGATATTTTCTATGTTCAGGCTTAATATAAATTTGACAGTACATTTGTTTAATATCACAGCTGAATACAACTGGATATGTACGAAAAGTATGTAAAATAGTCGATAAGTCTTGATGAAGCTTAGGACCAGTATATAATGTATCGTTTAAGATTATCCCCTTTGTTTCTTTGGTACTAGCATCAAACACTACTCGAATCTTGGTAGAAATGATATCTGGCTTTAGAATACAATGATGAGGTAAATAATAGGCTGAAGAGGATTGATAATCTGAAGACGGAACTTCGGAAATATATTTTTTTTGATGATACTCATTTATAAAGTCTGAATAAAGAGTTTGAAGTTCGGATATTATATATAATAGATTTTCCAGTGATTTGAAACGTCGGTAAGCTTGAGTGTATGTATCTCCAAACTGAGTATCGGAGTGTTTAAATGGAAGTGGTACAACAAACTTACCAGACTGTTCTCGGTGAACAGATTGTTTGTATATATTTTCACATTTTAAATCATCTGTGGATATAATATTAGAGACTGGAGGTTGCTCTATCTCCCAGAATTTTCTTAGTGTAAAATCGATTTGAGATTCTAAAGAAGCATGGCAACTGAGTAATGTATTTGGAGTAACACATGTAGTTTTACCCTGTAAAATCCACCCAAAAACGGTTTCAAGAGCAACGGGTTGACCTTCTTGGCCGAAAAGCCGAGAAGAACCTAATACAAATGGTACAATCTTCTGTTCTTTTTTCATAACAATCTTTAATTTTATGATTAAAAAATAAAAATTGTAGTAGTTCAAGATCAAATATTTTGTTTATTGTCATATTGTTTTTTGAGTTTTTCATTAAATTATGTTTAAAAGAGTTTATTATAAAAATTTACAACTATTCCAAAATTCGCTATAGATTTTATGTAAGTATTCATTATTTCATTTAATTATTATTAATGATAACATTGACCAATTATTTATAGCCCTTGATAATGAATGAAAATCATTCGAAAGCTCGGGAATAAATATCTTGAAGAATTTACTCTGGAGTCTTATTGCCACATCCCCACAAAAATATCCATTACAAATAAGTTGGCAAATATCTTTTTTCAAATTATATATTTATATATATATATATATATATATATATATATATATATATATATTTTTAAATCAGAAAATCAAAAAAACAGATGATTATTCTGTGGTAATTATCGACCGTACTATTTATATGAGCAAAAGGTGATGATTGTCAGGTATGCGGTCAGTATAAGAAATAAAACTCTATATTCTCATTCTCAATATTTCGCTATTGTTCAATAGCATCATCAGGAGACACTACAATAATTAAAATATAAATAAAATGACAAAGATACGAACTTAAATACTTACAGATGTTAAGAGTCAGTAAGAGTTGATGTACACCACATTAAAGTACTAACTAGACTAATTGCTAATGATTAATTTGTAAAAATGGTTGTGGTGTGAATTGATAAAAACAAGAAACAATTTGAGTTAAAAACAAAACAATGAAATAAATAATCTGAAACGTATGAATAACTGGAGTGACAAAACAACAATATTAAAATGAATTTAACAGGTGACAATAAATATCACTGAGTTAATTAGTGTCAGATTTGAGATTGATAGCATCTTTTTGTTTGTTGATGTTTTACATTTCAAATAATAAACGATTCCTGTATTGGTCAACTTCCTGCAGAATCTCTGTATCGTCATAATTGAACGTATTTATAAAATGATCCACCACTACACAGTTATTCTTGCCTACTCGACAATCACTTCTATGTTGGGTAATACGGTTTTTTAACCATTGAGACGTTTGACCAACGTAGCATCCCGGACACTGCGAGCAATTTATTTTGTAAATCACGTTGGTTTGTAATAATAAAGGTGTTTTATATTTAACCTTCGAAAAAAGGAGAGAAATAGTTGTCAAATTGTATTTGGCAACTCTGAAATTGGTGAACTGTTTGAACAGTGGTAAAATCAATTGAGTTAAATTATTGATGTAAGGAAATCTTTTGTACAGAGTAGCCTGTTGATTGAAATTGTCAACCTGACCATCGTAGAAGTCTGTGTTATAAATTAATTTTATATATATATATATATATATATACATAACCTTCGGAACGGAGGGTGATTTTGGCATCTAAACACCAAAACGAAAAACTGTATTGAAATTTTTCCGAAGTCGCGTCATGCTACTCTCTACAATAGCCCTATTTCATTCAGAAATAAGCCTAAAAGTGATCATCCTGAACATTTAAATGGAGAAATAATTTTAAATCTATAATATATGGTTAAGTAGGTAATAAACAATTTTTACAATCACATGAAATCGTTACTCAAATCTTAGTTATTAAGATTGTGTTGTTTGTTTGAAAAAAAAACAACAACAGTACCTTTTATCAGTTTTGATATCGCCTTTTTCAAGGCGAAATGACGAAATTTCTGTTCCAGAAAAAAATAATGTTTATCGATTGGATAAAAACTATGTACTCATTTACAAAGCAATTAACATAAGTAATAATTACTGTGATAGTAAACGTAGCATAAGAGGTATCAAAAAAGTAGTTTTATTATATTTTATACCCATTAAAATGAGAAAGCATTAACATATGACTATTATTTTTAGGGGAAAGGGGTATGGGTTTTGTGTACTTCTAAAGTAAAATGTCGCTAAGGAATAAAATAATTAAATCATAATGTTAGTACCGCAAATCTCCATACTGCATAAGGAAGGTATCGAAATAATTGGAAATGAATTGCCTAATTAAAATATTGAAGTTATTCTGCAAATAATTGTGACGCATTATCAAACTAGAAATACTAGAGGAAGTGGCCCGAATATGGGCCCCCCATTTGTTTTTATTTTCGTAACTTGCTTATTATTTTTTTATAACAATGTCTAAAATCATCTATACATACTATAAGACCTTAGTAACAAAACTGCAAAACCTGTTTTTTTTTTAAATGAAGTTTGTTGGTTTTACAGAGAAATATATAAAGAGAGGCACTTTTTTGAAACGGGTCAGACAGTATGAAATATGGGCCCCCTAAAAAAATATATAAATTTTCTTTCTACAATAAAAAATACAAAATAAAACAGCAAAAATAAATGTCAAAGTAAAAATAAACATGTTTTATTAAAAAAAACGAACTAAATTACTGACAAAAATCACAAACGTAAGTGTCTTTTTCTGCTCCGGAACATTGTTCATGTGCCCAGAGATTGCACATTAAACACTGAACCCAGGTTTCTCCTCTGGTATCATCTGAAAATCGTGTTTCGCAAAATAGACATGTAGCGTCATTACTGCTAGGAGTGTACTCGCCGATCTGGTCAAGGTCAAGGTCCTCGTCAGCAGGGCAAAAATTCATCTTCCTCTCCCTCTTCATCTGAGCTGTAGCTGGTGTTTGCTTTTATTTTGGGTTTCTTTACTTTTTGTTTTAAATTTACCATAGATAACTTTCGCTTTTGCTTTCCCTTTCCCTTCTTTGTCTGACATGTAGGATCATTACTGCCAGGAGTGTACTCGCCGATCTGGTCAAGGTCAAGGTCCTCGTCAGCAGGCAAAAATTAATCTTCCTCTCCCTCTTCATCTGAGCTGTAGCTGGTGTTTGCTTTTATTTTGGGTTTCTTTACTTTTTTTTTTAAATTTACCATAGATAACTTTCGCTTTTGCTTTCCCTTTCCCTTCTTTGTCTGACATGTAGGATCATTACTGCCAGGAGTGTACTCACCGATCTGGTCTGGGTCTGGGTCAAGGTCATCGTCAGCTGGCAAAAATTCATCTTCCTCTTCTTCATCTGAGCTGTATCTGGTGTTTGCTTTTATTTTGGGTTTCTTTACTTTTTTTTTAATTTTCCATTTTCCATAGATAATTTTCGCTTTCCCTTTCCCTCGTTTGTCTTTACACTTTCTTTTGATTCATCTGAAAATACTTTCCTCTTTTCGTTTCCTTCTTTTGATTTCCTTATTTTCTCAATCGATAATTCAAGAACTGATTTATATGGAGATGAAGTTATAATTTGGGAACGAGAGGTTTTTCTTCCTCTTGTAGACGCTCTTTTTGTAACTGATGGGACAGGTGAAAGAACGATTGGGCTCACGAAGGTTTTTGAACAGTCTCCTAATAGCACAGTTGATGGGGCCATTGTGACCCTTAATGGTGGATCGGGGTCTTTAGAATAACCCGGTTGTTGATCTTCTGAAGAAACAGTTTTGGAATGGTCACATGTCGGTTCTTCCAGCTGATTTACAGGTTTTTTCAGCTTCAATTTTTTCAGCAATAAAATCAGCATCTGCAAAAATGTGTTCATTTATTGGCCATATTCCGGTTACTTTAAATCCATTTGTAGCTATTTCTGCCGTCTGGCATTTCAGAACAGCTTTATCCAATAATACGCTTTTAGTGGTCCCATGAACGTTTTGTTAAGGGGTTGGAGTTTATGTGTCGAGTGAGGAGGGAGTGATATGATGCAGACATTATTTTCCCTTGCCAAGTTTATAATTTCTAAATTTCTAGTGTGACTGTAAAGTCCATCTACTACAAGCAACACAGGTAACTCCTCAGTTGGCTTTACAAACTGGAGAAAATGTTTGAACCATTCGGTGAATAAATTTTGCTGGATCCAGCCACTTGGATGTACTGCATAAATACTTCCAGGTGGTGCTCCGCGCATAAGCTGATCGTTTCTATTTTTTCTCGGGAAGACCAACATTGGGGGAACAAATTGCCCTCCTGCACTCATTGATGCAACCCTAGTCACTAGCGAACCTCTCTCAGCCGATGTAATGGCAGCAATCTGACGTTTTCCCTTTCGGCCAATGACTTTAGGAATTCTTGATGGTACAACGGAAAGACCAGTTTCGTCTACGTTATATATTTGATGCGGACCATAGTTATGTTTTTCATATTGTACCTGAAGGTTATCGAAAAATATTTTGATATTTTCCTTGTTGAATCCCAAAGCCCTTGCAAAAGAGGTTCCAGTTGGTCTTCGGGGGGACAGTACATTTTTATGTCTTCTTAAAAAAGCGTCTAGCCAGGTACGACCAGCTATACCATTTTTAAAAGGTTTTTTGATTTTATTTTTAATAGCCATTGTGTATGCCATTCTACACAGATCTTTTCTGGTTAAACCATACAACTGAGACTCCATTTTGAGAATATATTCAACCAATTCTTCTTCTATGGGGTATCAAAGAACTGGTTTTCGTCCCAATTTAGAATTTATAATATTAGCAATTGGAAAATCGTTGGTTTTGACTTTTTTTACCATTCTCTGTAAAGTCGTTCTTGGCACCTGGAAACTTTTGGAGGCACGTTTTAATCCCATGTTTCCCTGCTCTACAGCACGTACAGCTTTCTTCATGTCATCCTGGTTCCATTTTTTTCGCAGATTTTGACAAATGAATTTTCTATTTTTGGCAGACATTGTTAACCTGTAAAAAATATTTGGCTTAATTATTACGTTCTGAATATGGGCCCCTGGCCCATATTTAACTCACACTAGGGGCCCATATTTCAATCTGTTTACATTCATAAAAAATATTAAATTATGATGTTTGTAAATATTTTTTTGTTCATAATCTACGCTAGAATCTCTTTTTCGTCCTTTCTTCTGTCAGTATATTGTGCAACAAGTGGGAAAAGTTCAACTTTTCTCACGAGTGTGGAAGTTTGTGGCACGAGTCAAGGGCGAGTGCCGCAAACACACGAGTGAGAAAAGTACTTTTCCCACATGTTGCACACTATACTTTTTTTACAACTGCACAAATTTAAAAAATACAAGTAAATAGTTTTGTAGAAAAAGTCTAAGCATCGAGGACCGCCCACCGAAAACGGCTGGGCATCGAGTATAAGTTTCAGAAATTGGCTGGACATCGAAGATCCCCTACTGGATTCTCCATATAAATGTATGTAGTGTGGGCAATGTGCCGTGAGAAATAATATTTTTCACAGTGTGAGCAATATATGGTTTTGAAATTAAGTAAGCTATGAGAAATATGCTACTTTTCATAGCAGTTGTAGAAAAATTTATTATATCAGTTACTGTACATTTTTTTATTAATGATGCTACAAACTGGTCAGTGACCAAACTTTCATCTATATCTAACATAATAACTACTTAAAATCTAAATGTCGCCCTTTGCTGTCTTTTATATCTCTTGACCCTAGGGCACTTCTTCTTGTGCACCTAAACAATGCTCTGTTTTGTCACTTTGTCACACCCTACACCAATTCGTGATGTTTGGTCTTCTTCAGTCTTCTCTTCAAGTTTGAGTTATCAAGGAGTTAGATGGCCTCGACGTTCTCATGATGCAAAAGACTTTTATAGTGATTTTTGATAACTTTTGTATTTCTTCAGCAACGAGCTCCATCCGGAAATCTCTATAGCAGTTTTCATTACGGATGTAACAAGACGCGTTAGAGGTTTTAGAGTATTGGCATTTTTGGTACACTCCCATTAAATTTAATGTCTTTATATAATTTTTTGAAATTCAATAATTTTTGGAAAATGTTTAAAACGATTTATTATTTATATTTATTTTACAACTATACCGTCCATCTCAATTAATTATTTCTTGACAATGAATACATAAGTATTCGAAAGCTCGAAAAATAAATATTCAAAAGAGTAAACCTTGGTATTCATTGCCACATACCCACAAAAAATAATCTTAATCAAGCTTATTGATTAAGATTATTTTTTGTGGGTATGTGGCAATGAATACAAAGACTATTCGGTAAAGATCAATTTTAACTATATATATGGGTGTTTCCTAAGTAATCTAAAATATTGCAGTAGGCGCTTCTTCACTCCATTTTAAAACGAAAAGTTCTTATAAACATGTGTGATAAGCATTGTCGTTAATGAGATGCAGGGTGTTGAATTGTTTTATTATTTCAACTTCGATGTTTTATAACTCTGTTTGTAATGCCAGTGGAAAAGTGTACTTACTCCCCACTTTCGATTTTTACTAATTTCGTACTTTGCAATTCATGAACGTAGCCGCTACGAATTTTTTTAGGGTGATTTTTTTAGTTGGCTAAAATTTTTTATTAAAAATCACCCTATAAAAATTCGTAGCGGCTACGTTTATGAATTGGAAAGAATGAAATTAGCAGCAACTGTCCAACCAGTTAAATAACCTCAAAGTTGATATATTTTTTTCTGTTTGGAAATTTTTCCGCGTAATCTTGTACTTCCCCATAAACTAAATGAATATCAGCATATTCTTCATTCTAAAAATAAACCATTTTGATAAAATTAACTATTATTTTTTAGAAATGCCTGTGGATATGGTGTACACACTAGATGTAAATTGAGTGAATGAAAACGACGAATACTCAGTGTGTATTAGTTTATTACTTTCAGGCTAAGCGCTTTCGGCTGTTAAGCCATTATCAAAGCCGTCGTCATTTAAAAAAGTAGTTGTCAAAGCCATCAAGTTGATTATTTTTTACCTTTCACACACAATAACAATAATAACTGTTTAGAATCAAAATAGTTTGACACATTGTCAGATTTCTCAAAGCTAACTTGATATTACAGATTATAATCAACATGATTTTATGTAAGAAACACAAAAAGTTTAAATTTATTTTTCTCGAAAAAGGTTCATGATATCGCTTGGAAAGAAGAGAACATTTTTTATGAAAATAATCTTGAATTTTCCAAATTCGGTGTCGGATACATAAAAAACTTGAAAATAATTTTTTTTTAATAAAAATACCTGTTGGTCCCCCCAACTGACACGCCTGTGATGGATCTGGAAAAAAATTATTAACAGCAAACGACTGGTTTGTAACTGTTTATTGATTATAACAAGTTTGAATATTTTAAGTAACGGTATTTTTGAGTAATTTGAAGAAAACTCATATGAGGACGTCTTCTTCAAAGGGCTGTAGCTCCCTTAGGAAGCATTTTCGGATTAAGGTAATTTGTGTTAAATCCACTTAAAATCACCCCTAGTAACTGTAGCTTCCGTTTGGCTGGAGTTTGGCAGGAGAGTTTCTGGACACCCTATATATGCTGGCAGTTCAGATTTGAATTAACCATTATTAACCATTATTATTTGTTTGTTTCAGATAAAGTAAAGAAGAAATATGCTAACTTGGGTAATAATATCCTCATGGTACAACTGGAACGCTCCAACCAAGGATTGGGTCTGAGTCTGGCTGGCCATAAGGATCGAAATTGTATGGCCGTTTTTGTTTGTGGGCTTAACCCCAAGGGAGTCGCCTACAAAACGGGGAGCATACAAATAGGAGATGAGATATTAGAGGTAAGAGAGGGTATTTTTGAAATTTGGCTGTATTTTCCGAAAAATTACCATAATTTCATCCATAATCTCGGTATCTGATTAGAAAGTGTATTTACCCAGAACTGAAAATTTTTTGAATGTTCACAAATAATGTTCAAATACGAAAAGATAACGGATAAAATAGAAAATGACTTACAGTGAATCAACCTTTTCATTTGTATTTTGAGATTTTCTAAATTGGAGTACTGGTAGATCTGTACAACGCGGTATGTAACACCGGAATCATCCCTAGAGAATGGCTCAAATCAACATTTATTACACTGCCAAAAAAATCGAACGCTAAGAAATGCAAGGATCACCGAACGATCAGCCTAATGAGCCATACCCTTAAGATATTCCTTAAAATTATACATCGAAGAATTTTTAGACAGATTGAGCAAGATCTTAGCGAAACACAATTTGGTTTCAGAAATGCAATGGGTACTAGAGAGGCGTTGTTTGCTTTTAATGTGTTGTCTCAAAAACGCATGGACGTCAATCAGCCAATATATGTAGCCTTCCTCGATTATAACAAAGCCTTGGACAAAGTCCGTCATAAAATCACCTCATAAAACTCATGAGAGATAAAAACATTGACAGGAATGATATCAGGATAATAACATAACTCTATTTTAACCAGACTACCAAAGTTTCGGTGCAAAATGAACTTTTAGAAGAGATAAAAATAAAACGTGGAGTAAGACAGGGATGCGTGCTCTCACCATTACTCTTCAATTTGTATTCAGAAGATATAGTACAAGAAGCACAACGGGAGTGAAAGTTAATGGGAAGGTTATAAACAACATCAGATACGCGGATGACACAGTACTAATAGCAGAAACCCTGGAAGAACTGCAAAGGCTAATAGACCTAGTAGTACGGATCAGCGAAGAAAGGGGGCTCATACTTAACACCAAAAAGACTAAATTCATGACAATCACAAAACACCAACAACAGCGAGAAACATTATGGATCAAAGGGGAGCCAGTGGAGAAGGTCCGCAAATAGAAGTACTTGGGAACAACTGTAAATGACGAATGAGATCAAGAATCGGAAAGGCTAGAACAGTGTTTAATAAAATGAGGAATGCATTAACCAGATCTTAGTCTACATCTTAAAATCAGAATGCTTAAATGCTACATATTTCCAGTACTATTATATGAAATGGAAGCCTGTACGCTTAAGAAGTGCGACACTGACCGGCTGGAAGCATTCGAGATGTGGGCATATCGAAGAATCCTCAGAATAAGCTGGATGAGCAAAACAACGAACAAGGAGGTATTGAGAAGAATGGGAAAGGAGAAGGTAATAATCAACACAATCAAAATCAGAAAATTGCAATATCTGGGCCACGTGATGAGAGGGGAGAGGTATACACTGTTGCAAACTATTATACAAGGAAAAATACAGGGTAAAAGAAGTATAGGAAGAAGACGCATCTCCTGGTTGAACAACCTAAGGCAGTGGTACAACAGTAGCTCTGTTGATTTGTTCAGATCCGCAGCTTCAAAGATAAAAATCGCAATGATTATAGCCAACCTTCTTAAATGAGACGGCACGTAAAGAAGAAGAAATGAATAATGGTAATTCTAATTTTAAGTCTTAATGTACCCAATTCTATCAGGTTTTCTTTGAGGAAATGTCACTATGGTAATCTCATTTTCTTTAGCAAGATCTAAGACTCTGATCTATAAATGACTTTCATGATTATCATAAAGAAGAAGACTGGGATTGTCTTTTGAACTGCAAGAGTGCTTTATGCAATGCTCCATGACCTCAAAAGACAGACCAGAGTTCATCCAACCTGATGATGTCGCTAAACCCAAGGTACCAGGAGGTGCTCCGGCAAACATATGCTCTTTGAAATGGACCCGAGGAAACCCCATAGCTGGTGATAGGTGATTGCCAGCACCACTGACAATAACACATGTGGTAACTAAGGTACCTCCCTCGCCACTGGTTATCTTACTAACTTGTTTTGCACCCTTAGCTGCTAAAAATTTTGCAGATTTTTGGACCGTCACTGTCCTAGTCTCGTCCATGTTGAATATTCGCGTGCCATCGCAAAACCTTTCGTGACGACCCATCGCTGACTTTATATTGTAAAAAAAATAAACGTTATGTGGATTGAAGGACGTTGCGCGCGATAAACTGCCTCCCTCTGGAGTGCGTAACGATATTCTGGGATTTCTTCTTAAAAAATTTCTCGCCCATTCTTTCCCTGCAATTTTATTTGTCTTCCATGTTTCAAGTATTTTTAAACACTTGATAATGTAATCTGCCAAAGACTGCTCTTATACTGGTGTGAAAATTTTGTTTACTCCATAATTTAGAGTGTATCTAATGGGTGCGTGTTCATTGGTTTTCTTTTTGGAAAAACCGAATTGGTTAATCATCTTTATTTACAAAAATTACCTTGCCAGTGTCTGGAAACTCAATTTTCCTGTTTAGCTATGCTTCGTCCACTCAATACTGCAACCACATCTGTACCTATCTGCTCCTCTGAAAACCGTCCAATGTCGGTTTTTCTAGAACGATTACTCGACATTATTGAGTAACTTACAATATGGCGAACAGTGAGACACGTCTCACTGTTACCCCAGCTGAAATGTCCCAGTGTTACACATAAAATGTCTGATGTTTACTTAACCTTGACCGATTGAATCAAATCAAAGAAAAATGTTCAATTGTTAGCTAATGGACTACTTAATGTCACCCATTTATCAAAAATAACAAAAAAGATGATGTTTCGGTTAATAATGAAAAATAACATAGGGGAGATAGGGGAGGGTGGGGCACAATGGAACACAAAAGTTGGTTTTGCCCATAGCTCCCCACATGAATTTTTTTTCAGCATTTTAATGATTTCCTTTGACCTAAGGATCTAAGCTATGAAAGAAATGCATGAACCGTTATAATAGAAATCATATGTGACCGTGAGCGGCCATTTTCCAAAAAATGAATTTTCTGTCATTGTGCCCCATTCCTGGGGTACAATGACACAGGGCATGGGGTACCTTGGAACAATTGAAAAAAACACGATAATTCATAAAAAACTTTATTTTTTGAATTGAAAATGTCAAGAGAATGCATTTAAAAAAGAGGTAAGGATCTGGAATTGAAAATACAAAATACTTTTGTTTAGCCCTGGGGTTCTCAAACTGTGGGTCGCGACCCCCAGGGGGATAAGGAGGAAAAAAACAAATCAGTCATATCTGTAGTTTTTATTAATAACAAAATTTATAGGCTACACAAATTTGTAATACACATACAAGTTGAAAAAGGCCTAATACTATTTAATGGGAAACATGAGCTTGTTTGGAATTAACCAATTTTTTATATCCGGATTGAGTTTTGTTATACACAAAAAAATGTCATTTTCCAGGGTCAAACGATTTCTTGATTTTGTTTTGATATTCACCATTATGGAGAAACCTTGTTCACAGTTATAAGACGTAGAAAGTGGCATCAAAGTCTGTAATGCTTCTGTGGACAGTTCTGGGTATTCATTTCTAAAATCTATCCAAAATTTGTCGATACAAGCACTGTTGAAAGTGGGTTTTGCTGACTGATCACTTGAAATTTCGATCAGTTGATCATGTTGACGAGCAGTTAGCTCAACTTTTGTGACGACTTGATCACTGAACGGATTGACTACCCACAAAACCCCACTCGTATCCTTATTTGGAATGTAATCTGTCAGCTGTTCAATCAAACCTTCGAGATGAGAAGATACTAGTAAGGAGAGAGATGAAGTGTCAGGGGATGTAGCGTTAATACTTGACAGATACTCTATAAACTCTTGAGTTAGTGTAAAATTTTCAAAATCTTCTTTCTTAACTCTTGCGTTCGAAACACTGAGTTTTTTTACAAATGCATTTACTCTGTCTTGAGCATATAGCATATTTTTGTCTGGTCCTTGTAGGTATAATTTCAAAATATTAAGGTGAGAGAAGATGTCAGCCAAATAAGCAAGCTTAACCAACCACTGAAAAAAGGGGAAAGTTCGGGTTTACTATCAACCAAAAATAACAACATTTCTGACTTTAATCCAAGCAGCCTGCTTAATACATTACCACGGGATAGCCACCGTACTTCAGTGTGAAATAAAATATGTGTATGCAAGGCTCCTACCTCTTCACACAAGTTATTAAACAACCTACTTTGCAGCAGGCGACTTTTGATGTAGTTCACTATCTTGACAGCTTCATTTAACACTTGCCATAATTCATCCGGAATTTTCTTAGCTGCCAAAGCTTGCCTGTGTAAAAAACAGTGGACCCAGCTTGCATTCGGTATAAATGATTTCAACCTGGCAATCAAGCCATTCTTCTTTCCCGTAAGGGCCATTGTTCCATCACTACAAATTGACACACATTTCTTCCAATCCAATTCAAAAGATTCAGTTGCTTCGACAAACACCTTATAAAGACTTTCACCTGTTGTATTATTCGGCAGGGGCTTACAAAACAAAATATTTTCATGAATAGCATCACCGTAATCGTACCGGATGAAGCATAAAAACTGAGCACAGTTGGCAACATCTGTTGACTCATCCAACTGAATTGCAAAAAAAGTATTGTCTTTTATTTGCTTCTTTAGCTGGTTCTGAACATCTTCAGCCATGTCACATATTCTTCTTGAAATAGTATCATTTTCAGCATCTTGTGGACTGATTACATTTGAAACCATATCAATTGCAGCAGGAAGAATTAATTCCTCAGCAATTGTATGGGGTTTCCCTTTTTTAGCAATTTTGAGTGCTACCTCGTATGAAGCTTCAAGAGCATTTTTATTAACATTAGCAAGATCTGTAATGTTTACCTGTTGACTTCGAAGGGATAACAGTTTTCTTTGGAAAAATTCCACCGGTTTGTCTTTCAAAGCAAAATGTTTAGTTTCAAGATGGCGTTTCATTTTCGAAGGCGTCATGCTTTCATCTAACAACACTTCACTACACACCACACATTGAGGTTTGTTTGCCAGTTCAGTGAAACCGAATTGTATGTACGACTGGTCATATTTGCGGAATTTTGTCTTTCCGCACTAGCATCACTACTTGACGACGGTCTTTTCAAAAACGTATCCATTGCTACTTTTTCCAACTGTATTTGCTCGCAATACTACTCACAAAGTACACACAGTGTTGAGTGATCGACTCAAGAAGCCAGACTGTCGTGTCGTCTGCCGTGCACCGGCTGGCAGAGTGCGCGCAGACAGCTGTGACTGCAGTCTATTCTAGGCCCCATGAGTCATCATTGCTTTGTCCTTGTTCGTGCCACGAAGTGAGTTATCTCACTTTCTCTTATGCCCAAAATTGGTGTGCGGAAAGTTACTGCAATCCTGTGTCGAGCAATTTGACATTATTTGAAATTTGTGTTTGCTCCATATGGTCATATAGTTTTGTTAATCGTTTATGTGAATTGTTGTAAATTGTTGGAGTTGGACATTCAAAAATACAATTTTTGTCAGTGTATAAATAATAAATAATTACACAATAAATTAAGATTATAAATAAATAATGAACAGTGTTTATTTTTATTTTAACTAGCATTCAATTAAGTTGAATTGCAACAAGACTACATTTCTATTGAAAATGTTAGTTATAGCAGAATTAAAAGCATCTGACAGTTTCCTCGGTAAACAATTGCAGAAAACCACTGCTCATTAATTTTACCTTAAACTGCTCGACAGAGGATTGCAGTAATTTTCTGCACATTAATTTTCAGCATTATTATAAAACAATTCAAGTGACCACAATTTGTATTTATTTTTACTAGTTAATAGTATTTTTATGGATAAAACTTAGCCAATAGTGTTTTTTTTTCATTTTTGTTTATATTTAAAAATAGGGGGGTCGCCGAAATACTAGGTCTAAAAAGGGAGTCGCTGTGTCAAAAAGTTTGAGAGCCCCTGGTTTAGCCAATGTTCAAATTGCCAAAATCAACGTTAAATGAGATGAATCCCTTTTGTCTTTTAGTGCCCTGGACCACAGAAGGATTTTCCAGTAGCATTTTTATATCTTTGTCATCAATAGCGGCTATGTCATCCACAAGAGATTCGACAAAGGTGTTGCATTCTCGGTATCGTAGGAATTTGACCTCATAGTCCCCCTCATCATCTTTCATCTTGGTGATTTGACCAACATAGAATTTAGATTGGCTTTTAAGCTTGAGCTCGATCAAAACATAATCCCCCAAAACTGGAAGTCGATTCAATTCTGCAAAATGGTCGGGCTCAACAGCAAAAATCTCATCTGTGTCCATGTCGTCGTCTGTGTCTGCATATTCAATGTCATTATCGTCTTCTTCGTCGTCCTCTGATGAATGAACTGGAGCATGTTCACTAAATTTTGTCTTCTTCGGTTTTGGTTGATTTACGAACACCTGCCTTTTAACAGACAGTATTGTGGAATTTGAAATCGGCTGCTTCTTCTCTGCAATGGCTTTCATTTCTGGAGTACTCGTGGCTATCATACTCTCTCCTTTCTTCCGCTGCTTTCGATTAGTTTTTCGTTCTCCTGCTTTTGGATAACCACGAAAATCTTCGGGAGATAGGAAAGCACGACTTGGACTAGCTCCTAGATCAAGGATACCGATGTCTGTATGGTTTACTTCTTCCATAGAAGCTGCTTCTTCTTCTTCTTGATGGAGGGAACCGTTGAGCAAATCACTTGGCACAGCATAAACATTTCTCCCAGGTGGTTGATCGTCCACAATGGTAGGAGGCGGTCGGTCAGTCACATAATTGCATAAGAAGTCTGCTTCTGTAAAAATATCTCGATCAAACGGATATATCCCACTTTTTTTAAAACCTACATTTATGTTGGAAGGTGTCATGCTTTTCTGATGAGCTGTATTCACGAAGGATGCTGTATTATAAATTGAAGCAGTTTTGCCAGGGTTTTGCATCATCCAAGAGTCAAGTGCTGCATTATAATAAGTTTTATAACGCCCGAAAACCGCAACATCTAGTGGTTGCATTTTGTTGGATGAATGGGGAGGTAAAGTCAAAACTGAGACACCGTTCTCCTTACACAGCATAAGAGCTTCCAGGGACAAGTAACTTTCTACATTGTCATAGATTAATAGAGTGGGGTTCTCTCCAGAACTGCAAGTGTGGTGAATGAAATGCTTAATAACTTCCACAAAAAGTTCTGATGTCATCCAACCGCTAGGGGTGGCTAAGGCCAGTGTGCGTGGAGGTGGTCCTTGACATGAACACGTGGAAAAATCATGACTGGCGGAATTGTGCTGCCAGACGCAGAAATTATGGACACTGTAGTGACGTTAGTGCCTTTTTCCCCACTTGTAGCTTTGCACACTTGCTTAACGCCTTTTTCAGCCGCAATTCGCTGGGGTTTCTGCAGAGTTGATGTTGCTGTTTCATCCAAATTGAACACCCTCGTCCCATCTCCAAACTATGGTTGTTGTCGATACACAGTGTTTCCAAGTTATTGAAGAACACACAAACATTTGATTTGGTGAACGAAGTAGCACGAGACAATCTGCAAGCCTGATACGTTTCAATTTTGTGGTTGTGCAAATTAAGTTACAGGTACTTGAAAATATAATTCGTCATGCAATTTAACATCATTTTGACCTACCATGTATATTAGGAAATCCAGTGGCATCTATATTGGAAATAATTAATAATATTGTACAGCCATAAACAATAGTAGATGGGTAATAAAAGAGTTATTACATTATTTTGTTGTATACTAAGAACATGAATTCTTATCACCGCATATTATTATGTTTTCATTTGTGACAGATCTGATGTCTATGTTAGCTTCATGCACTACAGACTTGCGTTCGCTGGAGCGATTCTTAACTCGGATTAAGGAATCGTTCGACAGTCAACACGTTGGAGTTAAAGGTGTGTGATTCAGACGTTAGAGTTGGGTTTATTGTCTCAATTAGCTAATATTGAGAGTATGCGAGTAATTTTTATTACCTTTCCTAATTAACTATACGTCAAGTATTTATTTTATTTTTGTGGAGCATGTCCCCGTGGTGTTACTCCGAACGCACTATCCCTGATACATATCTTAGTAACGCGATTCTCCGTGATGTGTCTATGCATATTCTGTGATATATACTTGTTGGATATCTCAGCTCTTATTGGTTATTGGAAGCTTTGACATCTCGAGAGCATTCTGATTGGCTGGCTGGTTTGACACGAGACCTTTTGATTTTGCCTGTGAATATACTGGACAATTCATTGTTCGCTGGGTATATCGAAGTCAAGTGGGTTGAATTTATGTCGCCAGTTTTGGATGAAATAATTGAATATTTCACCTTATATTAAGGGATGACCGATTGGTGATACACATTTCCCAGGTATCGTTAGATATTTTTGGAGTTGTTAGGAGAGTATAGACCTGTGGAAATACCATTTTTTTGGAATCAGATAATTCAACCGACAGGTGGTTTTTTTTGTTATGCTGTCATTCCAGTTAATTCTGTACATGGTACATGAAAACCAATCTTGAAGAGGTTATATTGTTTCAGTAGGCCTTTATCACAGTGCCTAGGGTAATAAAACCTTCAGCCCTTTATATTTGGAACTCAAACTGGCCATTTGGGTTCTCTGTTCTCTGTTCCCTGTTCTCTTTTCTTCTCTTCTTTTCTGTTCTGCTCTTTTTCTCGTTCGACAATCTTTACTATTCTGGATTTGGTTTTGGATTTCATTTTATGGGACAACGTTGAGTCAGAACAACAAACTTGTATGGGGGAAAACTTGGATTGTTACTGAAGAGTACAATATTGGATATTATAGCATTCTATAGAAGTAGTAGTTGGTAGCCACCACTAGCAACCATCAAGACACAGTGGATTTCACGCAAGTTTTAAACTTTGGTTTATGTAAAATACCTTTTTGCGCATAACACTTGTTTATATCCGTCAGTGTAGGTTGTAGATAACTTTTTTTATTACCGTAAGCCACTTGTGGTACGCAGATTACGATACTTGTGTTGATCAAGTATTACAAATACTTTGATCAACATACACTATTCAATTAAACCTGTCTTACCATTTATACTCACATTGTGGATTGGTGATAACTACACCCATTGTTGTTAAATTTGTAAACGTTATTGTGGCTATTCAATTTTAACATACTGAGTTATTTGAGTTGGTGGTACTACGCGTATGAGCTCATACTCGTATATTATTGCGCAATATTGTATTTTTAATATTTACTTTCAAATTTCACATTTAATTGCATAAACGTTATTTTGTGCCATAGATACGTATGGTATATTGTATTGATTTAACCCTATATTGTATTTGGAACTTAAGTATATAGTTTTCTCATTCTACCGGCTAATCGAGTACTCGTTTGAGAAATTTCATGTGTATGTAGGTACTGGTTTGTACATATTTATACCCAACGAACAATCCTGTAACATAGGAATTATAGGATTTTACCAGGGGGGTTTCATAGGATTTTACCACGGGGGTTTCATAGGATTTTACCAGGGGGTTGTATAGGATTTTACCAGGGGGGTTTATAGGATTTTAATTGGGGGGAATTAGAGGATTTTACTTAGGAAATATATAGGATCTTAACCCAGGGATTTATAGGATTTTAAAGTACCATTGGGTACTAGTGGGTACAGCCTGTCAACCTTTTTTGTACAAATTGTAGTAGGATTGAGTTACTACTGGGGAGGGATACATTGGTTTTAAAGGTACGGGATATATATTTTTGGCTTGGGTTACATATATATATATATATATATATATATATATTTGTATAAATTTTTGTACATCATTTAATCAAGGGGGAATTTCACTTACCTATGATAATTTGTGTTTATGACTTATGAGTCATTTTGGACACCTGGGGGAATTTATTGTAATTTTGTGGTACCCTTGTATGTACTAGTTGTATTAGTAGAACCTTGTAAGATCACTTGATATACTAAGCCAATTCATTAAACTTAGACTTGGGTAAGTGACATCTGACTTTTATTTCTCCACCTATTTGGTAGTCTTAGGAGTTCGTTGGCTGAGTTTGGGGTGTCTTTTCATAAAACCGTAAAACCAATCAATTCCTGCAGTTTTCTTCTCACCCCATGATATAGGGCATGGTATTTTGTTCATAACTGCCATTTCGTATGCAACTCATCTGCAATCTTCCACTGGTAGGCCATAAAACAATTTAGAGCTCATAATGAGGTAGTTTTTCAGTTTCTCCTCATGCTTCAGTGTGTAGACCATCCTAACTGTGTAGTTAGGTGCATATTTCATATTCTCTTCTTCACCATCACCATATTCTTTTCTTTTCTTCACATATCTTGATAAAGTGACATAACTAACGTTCTTCAATGTAGCAGCACGTCTTAAACTGTTTCCATTCATGACCATTTCCACTGTTGCCTTCATGTCATCTTCCGAGAAGAGCCCCTTGGTACTCTTGCGCTGTCGATTTCGCACCATTTCTGAAACAAGAAGAAAAAACCATACTTACTGCACAATTAAAAACACGTGAAACGTTTCATTGTGCCCCAAATTCATCTGTTTCAAGGACCCCAAACATGCCATTTTGCTTTCCCATACTCTGTACCACAAACGTGAAGCAGTAGAAATGCGAAAGTCAAGCAAAAGCTTCAGGGATAGTTGTACAATGAAATGCCATAAAAGCTGATTGAATTAAAAAATCACTCTTACCTGGAGGCAAAAATCCGTTGGCGCTAAATTTTTAGTTTCACAACGAAAAACAACACATTACCTCGTCAAGTTTGGTACGCGACTGATGAGCAGGGGACGATTAGCTGACTTTGTTGGGTGTGGCCCGCTGCGCTTACTACCAGAATCCCGTTGTACTGGACACTTCTGTAAATCCGGCACACGAACTGTTCCACTATGCCCCGTGTTCCATTGTGCCCCACCCTCCCCTACATTTATCCAAAAAGAAATGCAGACACATCAACACCACAAGCCGGTCAAGACGAAATTAAACACGTCAATAACTTGCAAACATAAATGACAAGCTCCATACAACAAAAATGATGGCAGCATGCGGCGACTTCTATAAAAAGCGCGTTTAGGCCGCGAATATTTGAAACGTCTCAGTGTTACCCATGACAATACTAAAATGAATTTATTACACACATATATGGACAACGGACCGCAGTATATGCTAAACAACATAAGCATCTAAGCTGATTTATATCATAATGGCGATGTGGTGTAAACTTGAACAATATTCAATCATAAAATTGATCAATCGTATACTCTCTAGAGGCTGTATCGTGCTCACAATCTGATAATTCTCCTTAAATGAGAAAAATTTGGTACTTCAAGTACCATAGCACCCGTTGTACTAGCTTTAGTGAGCTGAATATCAATAGGGTTCATCTTTGAGACGCTCTGAGTAATATCCAATCATAAAATTGGTCACTTGTATATACTCCGGAGGCTGTATCGTGCTAACAAACTGAAACTTCTCCAAAAATGACAAAAATATCTTACTTAAAGTACTGTAGCACCGGTTGTATTGGCTCTGGTGAGCTGAAAATCAATAGGGTTCATCAGTGAGATGCCCTGAATAATATCCAATCATAAAATTGGTCACTTGTATATACTCCGGAGGCTGTATCGTGCTAACAAACTGAAACTTCTCCAAAAATGACAAAAATATCTTACTTAAAGTACTGTAGCACCTGATGAATTGGCTCTGGGGAAGGATTTAATCAGTGATATGGCCTGAATAATATTCAATCATAATATTGGTGACTTGTTGAACTCCGGAGGCTGTATCGTACTAACAAACTGAAATTTCTCAAAAAATGACAAAATGTCCTACTTCAAGTACCATAGCACCCGTTGTACTGGCTCTGGGAAACTGAAAATCAATAGGGTTCATCTGTGACATGTCCTCAACACTATTCAATCATAAAATTGCTGACTTATTGCATTCCGGAGGCTGTATCGTGCTAACAAGACATGTATGGAAAAGTGGCCGATGACAACGACGACGACGACGACATACACACAGGATTTTTTTTCTAAAAACCGTTTTTTCGTGTTGTTGTTGATGGAAAACGTAAAAATAACTCAAAAAATGTTTTCAAAATTCCAACTTTTTTTGGGGTAAACCAATACTTTTCTCGCATATAGAAAGGTTGGGCGGAAAAGTAATAAACGGTTTTAAGGATTAAAACTAACTTTTCCGCATCTGTGGCCCTGAACAATATTCTATCAATAAATTGTTACTTGTATACACTTCGGGGGATGTATCGTGCTAACAAACCGAAATTTCTCCAAAAATAACCAAAAATTCAGTATATCTGGATTTATAGGACCCGCTGTACTCGTTTTAGTCAACTGAAAATCGATAGGGTTTATCTGTGAGACACCTTGAACAATATTCAATCATAAAATGGGTCACTTGTATACACGCTGGAGGCTGTATCGTGCTAACAAACTGAAATTATCCAAAAATGACGAAAATTTGGTACTTCAAATACCATAGCACCCGTTGTACTGGCTTTACTGAGTTGAATATCAATAGGGTTCATATTTGAGACGCTCTGAATAATATCCAATCATAAAATTGGTCACTTGTATATACTTCGGAGGCTGTATCGTGCTAACAAATTGAAGCTTCTCCAAAAATGACAAAAATATCGTACTTAAAGTACTTTAGCACCTGTTGTAGTGGATCTGGTGAGCTGAAAATCAATAAGGATCATCTGTGACATGGCCTTAACAATAGTCAATCATAAAATTGGTGACTTGTTGAACTACGGAGACTGTATCGTGCTAACAAACTGAAATTTCTCAAAAAATTACAAAATGTCGTACTTCAAGTACAATAGCACCCGTTGTACTGGCTCTGGTGAACTGAAAATCAATAGGGATCATCTGTGACATGTTCCTTACAATATTCAATCATAAAATTGACATGTAAGGAAAAATGGCCGCCGACAACGACGACGACATACACACAGGATTTTTTTTCTAAAATCCGTTTTTTCGTGTTGTTGTTGATGGATAACGTAAAAATAACTCAATAAAAAATTTCAAATTTCCAATTTTTTTGTGGGTAAACCAATACTTTTCTCGCATATTAGATAGGTTGGCGGAAAAGTAATATAAGGAAGAATAGGAAAAAAGGTAGGAGTATGATAGCAACGGACACGCCAGAAAAGGAGCAAATTGAAAAAGAAAAACAAGCAAATAAGCGACAAATGAACACAAAAATCCTATGCGCCAATAAACAAGGGAAAGGTGTGAGGAAAGTGTTACAGGATAGTTCTACATCTGAATCTGATACTTCCATGATTTTGGAAAGTGATGGAGCTATGACAGATGAATTTGATGAAAATTCAGATGGAGATACGATCCCTGTTACAAAAAACCATTTAGGAAATCTTACCAGAGATCCTGCCGAAGGGGAATTTGTTTTAGTTGAGTTCCAAGGAAAAAAAAAGTAAATTTACTACCTAGCTAAAATTTTAGCTGTCCAAAAAGGTGAATATGATGTGAGTTTCTTGCGGAAAAAATCTCCAACACAAAATGTGTTCTCCATTCCTGACATACCCGATTTATCTACAGTTTCAAAATCGTATGTCAAAATTATTTTACAAAAACCATTAGACCATGGCTCCACCTCCAGTTGCAAAAATTCCTTCTACTTTTTCAACATGGACTTTTGCGGTCTCGATATTCGCTAGCTATTGAAATGTTCCCCAATTTTATTAGTCTCCTGTGTTTATGTCATCTCTTTTTTGTATTTTTCAGAGATGAAAATGACTATAGGTTTACTAGTCTCATTGTTTCCCAAATAATATTTTAAGGAGTTTGTTGTTAGTTTTGTTTAAAAACAAAATATTTAGTTCTGTCTCCACATTTTTGAAGATTTTTTAAATTAGAAATCAACCAATTTTTATACTTGCGTCTAGTACGTATATCAAGAATGTTGTATTTTATTTTTTATGTTAAGTCATGAGATATCAATAAAGTTTTTGAAATAACGTCTCCGTTTTATTTGAATTATGAACTATGATTCACTGTGTACTGACTGGTGGTTCACTGTATATACATCATCGTACACAGTGAACCATATGTCATAGTTTTTAAAAAAATTCAAAACTATATCGAAAAATCAAATGAGTACCCATATAATTACACAGATAACGTATCAAAACAGGGAGTGTTCATTCGATATGTTTTCTGAGGTATTTTCATCAAAAAGAAACAGTAGTGACCCTATATATGAAAATTGGTTCACTGTGGGACAGTTTACCCTAATCTCATATTATGTCATATCCTTATATTTATGCGGAGCTCTGATATAGGCGTTCGACGCAAAATTCCACACATTTTCTGGAAATTTGGCATCATACTTATATGTCCTTACTTACTTTCTTTTGAATTGTTTGATTAACCTTCATAGGACTGGCCGGGGTCCGTTTGTACCCCATGACGTATGTTTTTGTTGTATCTTTGCAAACGGAAATTTTTAAACATTGATGTTTCATCTAGCTGCAGTTTATGAATTATTTTGATAAAATATGATGTATTTAGTAGTGTTTATTGGCTGGTATAAACAAAACATAGTTTTATATTCCAGGGGTCTCTTCAGACCCCGGTCAGCCTTTTACGTCCGATAAAATAATCCCGGTAACTGTTAGTAAAATCGGGGAATCCCATACATTTAACGTTTGTTTACTCACAGGGAATTTACCCATATAATTGTAAAATGTAAATTACCAGTTCAAATGGGGGATTCCCCGCACTGCGATATAATTTTTAGACTTGAATATTCGGGTTAGTCTCTTGTGATATTGCGAGTAGGGTACATCGTTTTTATTTACAAACAATCGCAAGGGGATTACTGACGATGAGATGTTACGTATACTTGAAAGTGATGATCCAGAGTTTGATAGTGTTATCAATGAGGAAACATCGAGTGACTTAGAAGATGAAGACATTGTCACAGAAGTAGAGGAAGAAAATGATGTAATAGTTGTTGATCAAAGTATAGAGAAAACGAACCCAGAGGAACCAACAGTTAGTAACAGCCAGGGCATTCCAGTATATAAATCTAAAGATGGAACTGTGTGGTCAAAAATTCCAGGAAACACAAAAGTTAGACGTTCAAAAGCTAATATTCGGAGACATGCTCTAGGCCTTACAAATTACAGTTCGGATATCTCAAGTATAAAAGACGCTTTTCTTCTTTTCCTATCTCCGGATATTCTGAACATAATAGTAACCGAAACAAACAGAAAGGCACAAACATATTATGATATATTGGACAATTGCTTATTCTTGGCGCACTTCACGGATCGAAACAGGCTATCGATATGCTCTGGTGTCAAGATATTTCTTACTGTCGTCCTATAATTCCTGCTGCAATGTCAAGAGACAGATTCAAACAAATTACTTCATTTTTACGCTTTGATAATTTTCAAACAAGACAAGAACGAAAATTAGTAGATAAGCTAGCTCCGATAAGAGATATATTCGATATTTTCACTTCTAATTGTAAAAAATCACTTAATCCTGGCGACCATCTATGTGTAGATGAGCAGCTTGTACCATTTAGGGGTAAGGCACCATTCCGAGTCTATATGAAGAGTAAACCTGATAAGTATGGAATCAAAATATGGGCTCTTGTGGACTGCACCACTTCTTATATTGCAAACATGCAAGTTTATTTGGGTAAGTTATTTGAAAAGCAATATAGGCAAACTTTATATTCCTATGTATCTATTAATTTTTACGAAAACAAGGTAACAAAGCGGAAAAGGGCCAATGTCAAAGGGTTGTCCTAGATTTGACAGACCATTTGGAAGGCGGATTTGGAATAACGACCGATAACTTTTTTACAAGTTTAGAACTTGCTGACAAGTTGTGGAAAAAAAATATTACTTTATGTGGAACCCTCCGGAAAAATAAAACATTTATTCCCAGGGAATTTCTACCGGCATCGTACAAGAAAGAGTTTTCAAGTATGTTTGCTTTTGGAAATCAAAGAACGCTAGTATCCTATGTTCCAAAACAAAAACATGCTGTCATATTACTTTCAAGTGAGCATACTGATAGTGAAGTAGATGGAGAAGAACAGCACTATAAACTAGAAATTATTCTTCATTACAACAAAACAAAATGTGCTGTCGACACTTCAGATAAGTTGGCCAAAGAATATACAGTGCAGAGAAAGTCAAACCGCTGGCCAATGGCAATATTTTCGCATCTTATTGATATCGCAGGAACAAATGCTTATAAATTGTGGTTACTGCAAAACCCGGATTGGCGGATAAACAGTTTGGATAAACGTAAAATGTATATTTTGGGACTAGGAAAAGAACTCATAAAGAAAAACGTTTTCCGGCGATATCATAATAAATACATTCAGACGAATAGAAAACGGCATATGACAGACGTTTGTCCCGAACTACTGGATGCAACAGAACATAGAGTTGAACAACAAAACATTACCAGGGGGCGCTGCCATATGTGTCAAAGAGGAAAAGACAGAAAATCCAGAAAAATATGTATTAGGTGTAATAACTTTGTGTGCCTATAGAACATTCAAAATCGGAGATAGTTTGTAAAAAATGTTAAAAAATGATATGTAGCTAGTAGTATTAGTGATTAGGGTATTTTGTATTTTTTCGTGATGATTTTTGACTAATAAATGGTTAATAGTAAAACTTTAATAAAACTTCTTTTCTATATATTTAATTTAAAGAAAAATACAGCATTTCTGCAAATTTACGCATGGGGTCTTCTCGGACCCCATTTAGTCCTTTTCGTAAAATTTTGATGTCTGTCCCATGAAGGTTAAATAGGATTTAATTCACATACTTATGTATCTTCAAATTACTAAAGTTAGGAACATACAACAATTCATTACGTGACCACGTCTTCATGCCATTAACATCACCCTGTACCTTACCTAACCTGTGCCTATTTTTTTGTTCTAGTAATTAAATCTTAACACGTTCATACGCATGTTTTAAGACCTAACATGTACGAATTCATATACCTATTTAATTTAAATATATGTACGAATTGGTAGCTAATAGATAATTAATGTTTAAAACACCGACGACCTTGATGAGATAGATTGTATATACTGTAAAAATAACGAGTGTGGAATCTTGGTTTACATTTTTCCAGTTATATTTTTACTAGTTGAAAACATTACACGGATGCGATTTTCCCAGCCAGTATACCGGATCGCGTAGTGCGGATATTGTACCTTAATCACTGGCGGTTAGGCAGTACCAGTGTCGCGAGACAAAAAATGAAAATAGTATACATCCGTATAAGCCATCTCTATATCAACACGATATGCGTATAACACACCTCAAGGTATTCGGTTATTCGGAAATTCATTCTAACACTGGATATAAATAACCTCACAATTTAGATAAGCAAATTAATCGCAAACTTTGGTAATGATTATATGTAGCTAGTTATGGTGTCATTTTTATCATGTTCAAGTCTACATATCAAAACAACGACGTGCTGGTTATTGTTGCAGAAAATATGATGACTTAACTTTGAATATATGAATTTCTTTTTGAGCTGTTACAATAACAGGTTAGTATTAAATATTGTTTTGTTCTTAGGTGAATGGTGTTGTGTTACACGGCCGTTGCCACCTTAATGCATCGGCTATTATTAAGGGCCTATCAGGACCAACATTCAAAGTTATTATATTAAGGTAAACATAAAAGTATTGTTTAACTTAAATTTTCACTATTTTTTAGTAGACGTGCTCAATTATGTTTAATTTGAATTTCAAAATTTGACATACACGTTCTGAATTTATTATATTGGGAGTGGCTACTGGTGCTATACTAAACAAAGTCGAACTGTATCATATTAATGATAAAATGTGTAGACATTCTTCTATTATCTTCTACTACTTTTCCTAGGAAGCGTTACATTTTCTTATTTTGTTTTTTCTATGGGTTATCGAGAAAAATATTAATTATTATTGATCTTGGAATCAAATCATTCGTTATAAATCATCGACATTATTTTTCAACATTTAGACATTTACCATCTATTTGCTCTATTATTGAATTAAACAATTTTTTTAGTAACATAATTATTTACGAGGCATGGTAGTACAAAAGTACTTGATTACATTTCCAAATTGGACTAGGTACTATATTTAATGTAAACCTCGTTCATTTTCACGTCCAACAGATTGTTTTGTACGTCAAGGTAACAAAAGAAACTAACACAATCAGCAATGCAATCAATTTTCACTGCCGTCACAACAGTAAATAATTTCGTGTCTGCTTTCAATCGCTATGCATTTATTTAATGGGATTCGATTTAGTTGTGTTATTATT
This sequence comes from Galeruca laticollis, assembly GCA_963921935.1. NCBI lineage: Eukaryota > Metazoa > Arthropoda > Insecta > Coleoptera > Chrysomelidae > Galeruca > Galeruca laticollis. Next base: position 6,835,939 of record OY998176.1, on the reverse strand, counting down.
TAACTCTCAACTGATTATTGGAGTTAATTGCGGATCTAAATGAATCATTACTTTTCACTACGACCCAGGACCGTCTTTCAGGGCCGTTTGAAAGTATGGATCAGAACAGAGACGTCAAATATATAGTTTCGAAAGACCAGAGGGGAAGAAAAAAATTGGAAAGCTCAGTAGGTTATTAGATGATGCCGAAAAATAAATTCAGTACTGGAGGAAATAAATGAACAGATTAAAACTATTGAAATTAATAAAAATGGGGTTTTAAAAAAATGTATACACATTTTTTATGATTTTGTCGAAACTACTGGCAACATACGAAAATGTTTTGGAAGCTGACAGATCGCATAAATTTGTTTTCATAACTGCCTCTCAAAGAGGGCGCCAGTTACACAGATCGTACCGAGTAATTTTGAACAAACCTTGTTTGAAGTTAAATTTTATGTGAATTCAAACATCATTCAATTTTACACTAAAAAGGTACTCTTGGTAAAATTGGATACTGTGTACCGATTTCGGAATATTTTGATATGATGAAGTAATAAATAATACTGGTATGAAGTATTTTTTTAAAAACAATTACTTATTACCAAAAGCAATAACATTATATTAATGCCAAAATTATCAATATATTAACAGAGCCGTCTTTGGCAAAATCGGGGCCTGGTGCAAAATAGTTTTGCGGGGCTTTTATGTAGGTAAATAGCTCTCGATTCTTCCCTTTCATAAACTACCTACCATCATCGTTCTTTCCCACCTCCTCCACAATATCGCTTCCATGAAAAATAAACATTGTAATGTGACACCTCAGTTAAAAAAAACAGTTAAATATTTTGTCATTAATTTTTTTTATTCTTATTAATACTAAATTAAAACAAATTTAAATTCGCTGAAAAGTACTGCTTTAATAATAATATTCTCACACTACTTAAACTTAATTTCTCATGCTTTTAATCCAGCGAAGTCGTCAATAATTTCTTTAAAATTGACTTTGGCCGTGGTGTCTGTTTCTATCGATAATGTTGCCTTAACCTTTCTTGGCTCATTGATGATCTTAGGTAAGTCTTTATTAACTTCGGCCGAGAAAAACTCCTTTCTGCGCTAGCAACAGTTACAGGAATTGTAAGTAAAATTCTGTAGGCAACGAACGTGTTGGGATATGGATTTTGTATTCTGTTCATAAATCTTAACACGCCAGCATCTTTGTCAACTTCAGCGGGAAGTATGTCACGAAGAACTTTTAGTTCTGTGAATAAATCATTTCCACAGATATCCTTTTGCCCTTTAAAACTTAAAGAGGCTTCTAGGGCCTTGCACTTTTCCAACAATTGACCTTGTTCAATTGATTTTAATTCTTTTACACTGTATAAGAATCCAAACATAGTGTTGTAACGGGCAATTTGTTGAAATCTTCTTGAAAGGGACTGCAATTTACAATATAATAAAAATACTCAACTCTGAAAGTTTGTTCAGCAGATTCTATAACATGCTCATCTTCTCCTTCGTAAGAAAACATTTTTCGTTTCTTCCTCTTTGTCCAAAAGTTCGCTCATTTTTCTTGCAACCATTATTGCTGCAACAAAACCTTCATTTATAAATTTCTCAAAAAACTGTACCAGCCCTTGCAACTGCGATGCCATGCCTAAGTGCATTTCTTCAGCCTGCAAGTTTTTGCTTACACTATTTACAGCAAAGAGCACGTCATACCAAATAGCTAATGCTACTGAAAACTCATAGCTCATTATTCCTTTGACAAGGATTCGAGCTTCACTTTTTGCTTTAGAGACGTCAGTCGCTTCTACTACTTTATCTAAAGCATCGTGTACTTCCTTCATCTGGTAACGAAGTGCTTTCATAATTTAAATTTTACTTTCCCATCTAGTGTCCCACCGCTTCGTTGATGCTGAAAAAACAGCATAAAATCTCTGAACAATTTCGAAAAAAATTATAGCTTTAGGTGAACATTTTGCGGCGTCACAAATCAAGAGATTCAAACTGTGACTTACTTCTAAAATTCGACCTTGAACTCCAGAATACGACCCTTTCATATTTGAACCATTGTCGTATCCTTATCTATCTAAGCTTATTTTATCTAGTTCCTCTAATAAAACAGTTAAATTTTTGCCCGTTGTTGACTTAACGTCACACTTCAACAGTCAAACCCCCACTTTTACTCTTAGTAGTACTTACATTGTTTTCGGTCTTAACAAAACGTATCATCAAAGATAACTGCTCTTGGTGGCTGAGATCGGGAGTGCAGTCTAGTAGTACAGAAAAATACTTAGCTGCCTTAATGTCTGAAACAATTTTCTCTTTCACCTTTTCAGATAACAGTTTAATCAACTCATGACTGGATCAAAAGGATCATTTCAATAAGTCCTAAAAAGTTGCCATTGTTTGGCTCATACAGTTTAGAGCTCGATCTCCTCAAAGCAATATTGTGCTGTGCTAATTATTTAATACCACTAACAATTCTTTTAAGAACTTCACGCCAAAGCTCCTTTTCTTTGTTTATCAATTTCATATGCTGCTTATTAATAGTGAACGCTTCAGCTAAACGTATCTCACAATCCGTCCACTTTCCAACATTCTGACCATGAATTGCTGATTTTTCGTGATTATCAAGAGCTCTGTCCAAGTGTACTCTTCGTTAGCTAATTGAGATCTAGTGTGATTTCCATACAATTTGCACAAAAGCAAAATGCTTTTTCTGTACTTTTGCTGTAAACTAGCCACCGTCTGTGCACTTGTTCTCCATTATTCATAGTTCGTTTGTAAAAATTGCCACATTTACGAAAATCTCATATAACGTACATAATAAATGTTTAATGCGGAAATCTAACAGGTTGACCTGTCAATTAAAAAAAAGATTTAAGGTTGAATGCTTTCCTCGCACAGAATTTTTTTTTGGGAAACCTGATTATAACAGACAAAAGACAAATTCTAATCTAGTTGGCTGGAACAACTGTGTACTTGTAGGGTGCCTGCGTCGTAACATGCTCGGTCAGCCGTCGCCACTTCTGACTTTATTCGAAGTCTAAGGAATTAGAAAGTAAAAAAATCCCAATGGCACAGGACCAATTGAACAGGCTTATTTCAGTAACATGTTTGCATATAACCCAAAATAAAAAATTAGATACAAAAGTGATAAAATGTTTTGAGATGTACAAAAAACCAAAGTAACATTCTGGCATAAAATCAAAAACAAAAAAATTCTGGTAAATGTGTGAACTTTCTTAAATAAATGTTTTAATGTACGATTTAGAGAAAAATGTTGAATACAAAAGTTGTAGAACGTGTTAAGGTCTATGAAAAAGCTTTGTAACTTTTTTGCGTCAAATGAAAAACAAAGGAAATACGATTTTTTTTCAACTTTGACAGGCCGCCATTTTGTTTTTACTGGGCCGATTTGGCTCATTAACGAACTCGTCCAAGATTTTGGCCTAACCGATTTTTGTAGCGAGCTTGGTTTCGATCCGTCAAAAAATACGCCCTCTATCGTGCTTACAATATCGCGTGATATGTTAACAACAACAAAGAGATTCATGGGTAATTCACGCAAAATAAGGGCTACTGAAATAGAGTGGTAACCGTGGACATGCATGTTTCTGGTTCATTTTGCCTCTTCAGCACGGCATAACCAAATAAGGATGTGAAATTTGGGAGCAAAGATGTTAATCGAAACATGGGAAAACACAAAATAACGGATTTCAGCAGGGAAACCAAACGCTCATTTGTGTCTTCAATTGGAAGATCCCGAGTTTTCAGGACAACAACCAACATTGACACGGAGGCGTATATAGCCCCCCCGCCATGAACCTTCCGACCCATAGTAAATAACAAAGAAGATGTAGGAATATCGCGTGATATGTTAACAACAACAACAAAGAGATTCATGGGTAATTCACGCAAAATAAGGGCTACTGAAATAGAGTGGTAACCGTGGACATGCATGTTTCTGGCTCATTTTGCCTATTCAGCACGGCATAACCAAATAAGGATGTGAAATTTGGGAGCAAAGATGTTAATCGCAACATGGGAAAACACAAAATAACGGATTTCAGCAGGGAAACCGAACGCTCATTTGTGTCTTCAATTGGAAGATCCCGAGTTTTCAGGACAACAACCAACATTGACACGGAGGCGCATATAGCCCCCCCGCCATGAACCTTCCGTGTCGATGTGAAAAGGACCTTTACCGTGGGGCCTTCGTAGGCGCAGTACCTGGAGCAGCCGCTCCACTCGCTCCATCCTCAGGACGGTCCTGTATAATAAAGAAATACAAGAAGATAATTTTATTAAATTTGACTAAAACATTAGACATTCAATCAGCTAGAGTAAGTGATCAAAATGCATTCCGTTAAAGAAGTTTAGGGTTCGTCGCTAACCTCAAAATGGTTTTGTACGAATTAGATATGCAAAACTGAATTTCATTGATAGTTGAAACTGTTTTTACTAAATAGGTAATGGTTTTAAAAAAAATATTTTATACCAGCATTATTTATTACTTCATATTATCAAATCAAAATATTACGAAAACGGTACACAATATCGAGATTAACAAAGAGTACCTTTTTGGGAAATACAAGAAGGGACCGAATTAGAAACAATGACATCAGGGAACAATGTGGAGTGCAAGACATCGTAAGATGGGGGAGATAAAGAAGAAGACATTGGTACGCTCATGTGAGAAGAATGGAGGAGAGCAGACTGCCACGCATCGCACTTGAAGGGAAAAGAGCAGCCGGTAGACCACCTAAGAGATGGAAGGACAGTTGGCAGTCCACCTCCCAGGAAATGATAAAGAGGAGCCTTCAAAACTAACAGATCGCAAGATCTTAAATACGAATAAGAAAAAGAAGAAGAAGACCTTTTTGGTGTAAAATTGAATGATGTTTGAGTTGACACAAAGTTTGGACTAGAAAACTTAACATCAAAAAAATATGTTAAAAATTACTCGGTACGAACCGTGTAACTAGTGTCCTTTGGGAGAGGCAGGTGTGTTGTCTCTGGAGGCAGATATAAAAACAAATGTATATGATCTATCATCTTTCAAAGCATATTCGTACAAAATTTCGTCACAATGTTGCCAGTAGTTTCGACATAATCGTAAAAAATGCGTATAAGCTTTGTTTTTTCAATACCCTGTATCTTGAAAACGGATGCCGTTACGAAAATGTTTTACTGGGCGAATCTAACTTATTTTGCACAGATCTACCAATGGGCCCATCTTTTCTTGAAACACCCTGTATATTCAATTAAACTGATGGTAGAAATAGTAGTCACTTCCAAAATAACTTTGGAATAGTCCTTGTGTATATAACCAGTAGTGCATAATTGTATTAATAAAAGTTGTTGCCTATATTTATATTTACTAATGTTTACAATTTTGTACATCGATTTATTTACATACACATTATAGTTTTATTGCTATACCAATTTATATTTTATTATGTAACATTTCATTTGATTGTTAAATGCAATTCGATAATTTTATTAACTTTTCACAATCATCGTTCCAATAAGGTTTTGTTTTCGTCGCTTGATGCAAATTTTAAGGTTATTGTTAATATTTATTAATTTTAATCTATAACACATCAAGGTTCTGGTTCTTATTTGTTTTAATAATTTTTTTAGTTGCAAAACTAGTTTTGTCATCCGTTATTAGATATTTTTATAACTATATTTTGCAGGTTAAGTGTAATGTTAACACTGTTATTTCCACAGTATTTTTTGTTATTACGGTATTGCTTTGGTTTATTTACATTTTTTTCCAGTTTTAAAATAAAATGTATTTCTTTTTAGGCGAAAAACTGCCATAGATGATATTGCCGTCAAGCCTATCACGCAATTCCCAATTTCTCTAGCAGAAGAGGTAAGTTGGACTTTATTTCTACAAAAAAAAAATCACTTTGGCATGTTGGTTTTACACAGTTTTATTTGAAATTGTTTTAAGCTTCATTTAACAGCAAATTTTGAATAAATCAGTACCAATTACCTTTTGCAAAACAGTTCCTTGATGCTCAAACATAGTTAAGGGTTAACTTTCTTGAAAGATAGATTAGTCATTATTTAGCATTCATATGAATAAAACCCGTACATTTTCTAATCTTTTTTGAAGATTTTTGATTCTTTACAACTAAAATACCACCGTTACTTTACATCGAAATATTTCTGAGTATCCGTATTTTGCTTCTGGCCTCGGTGGATAATACTGACCCCAATCAACGTAAACTACGTTTAAATTCCTTGGATATTCTATTCAATGATAAGCTAGATTTAGACATAGAAAGCTCTTTGGGGCAATTCCATATCGACGTAAATAATTTTGAACTATGGCAGCTGATTATTTTTTCTATAAGTATCCATGAATTGAAGATAGCTGCATCTAACAACTATGTGAAAATATTCCACCACCATTTCTTGGAATGAATAGCCATTCGATAGATTGATATTCCTTCGTCATTATCTCAATGAATAGGTCACATCTCATTGAGGCGCTGACCATTATGTTCTTCATATCTAATCAACTGTCCCAAAAACAGCAGACTTTGTTTTGGGTCATACACACTCAGTATCAATGGGTGATTTTGAGTATTGCACATTACATTTTATTCAGAAAGTTCTTTCATGAATTTATAATTTCAGTAGAACCCAAAAGAAGGAATACTGCTGAATATATCATTTTTCCCATACATTTTTCTATGAACTTAACTTATGGTTGAATATTTTCCTCTGAATCCAAATGGTGGGTTGGAATGATTATTTCTTCAATGATACGCTTAAGCTATTTCAGTGGCAGTTTCTCGTATAGCTTTGATATCACTGGTAATATTGATATATGTAGGATACTTCATCAGTCGTTTTTCCAGGTTTGGAAACCATAATACTTTCTGCTATCTTCCAGCTTAATGGAAATCATTAACCAGATGTTAAATTAAGTTTAGCTTTTTTTAGTAATTATTTCAAACATCCTCAATAGACTCTCTTCTACTTGCCTTGCAAACATATTGAGATTTTTTGGACACATAAATGAAGAAATTATGACAATCTGGAGAGGTTGATAGTTTCAGGCGATGGTCTAGAGGACATTCATCAAAACGATGAACTGATCAGATTCAAAAGTCCACCGGCATCTCATTCTACGATTCTGTGAGTGAAGTTCAGAATTGAAGTCAGTGGAGAGTTATAATGGCACAAATTGTTAATGATCACAATTCTCAGTAATGAGAGAACAACCAGAGAGAGAGATTTTAAAATTTCAACAATAATTAGACCCACTTAAGCATTTTTTGGGATTTAAATTTCTTATAATCTCTTTGAGTGGCATACGATCTAAATTTACAAAGTGTTGGTTTACTAGAGGTAAATTTTCTGTTGTTTCTGCTTCTTTTGAGCGATGTTTCATGTATTCTATTTTGTTGTATCTGTCTTTTGATCTTTGTACTTATAATTATAATTTCGTATATTTCGGCTATGTATTTGAACCTGTCTGTTTTCCTTTGAAACCCCTTTATTTTCCTCCCAACTCCATGTTGTACTTTTAGCTTAATTTTTCTGTTTCTGGGTCCAATTCTTCTATTCTATATAAGCTATATAAATTTATATTTTTAAAAGCTCATCTAAAATTGTCAAAACACTGTAGGTGATACCACAATGAATTTACAGCCAAATTAAAATGTATTTGTGGTGCTCTACAGTCAACTCCAACTTTTGAAACATTCAATGATGAAGAATTAAATAATAATAATGTAAATATAGCCCAAAATAATGGCTTGGTTAGTAATATGTGTAACCATACCAAGTAATAAAAAACATGTTTTCCTTGCAGATTATTACTGCATATTTTAAAAGCACGTAACTATGTATTTGAATTGAGTATTTTCAAAAGCAGCTGTTTATAGCTAACCTAACATTCAAACACATTGTAAAATAAATTCATTATCTGACAAAGTTTCCCTTATTGCTATGTGAACCAAATATAATTATAATAATCTGATCTAGTGCAGCCTTAACTATGTTTCCATTGAACAAACCCCATAAAAATTTTATATTTTTAATTTAACAAAACATTCATTTAAATGCTGAAAAAAAGTTACTAAATTCTTGTTAGATCAAAGTTAAATTCAAAATGGTAAAAATGGCTAATTTATTTCTATAATGTACAATTGTGGGAAACATTTTTTACCAAAGTTTAATATGATAGTTTAGATTTTTTACAAAATACATTAATTTATATTGATGTAGCTAATAATTTAGATTGGTACATGTGTTATTTTTGTATGCAAATATCACCTGAAATGCTCATACGTGTTCGTCAAGAATTTTATAACTGTCTCGGTTACTGCTTAGCTCAAAACGGGGATTTATTCGAACATTTGATTTAAGCTCATAGAAGAATTAAGAAGTTTTATTTTTTAATTTATTACACATCATAATATCACTTTTATTTAAAAATTCTAGGCATTTTCATTAGAATTCGATTTTATTTTCTTTTTTTTTTTAATTTGTACTGTGTGTGTGTGTGTTTACACAGAGAATTCGCTCTCATTTGTATACAAACGATAAAGATACCAAAATTTTTTTTACTAACACATTCGAAACACAGCAGATGTTTCGAGACCAATTTCACGTTGCCAAATCTGCAAATGTAATAAAGGTTTAAACTGCTTTCAAACTGAAAACTAGAACAATTTCCAGCATTACAATAAAATATTCAACGAATATATGGAATTAATTATATCTGTTACAACCTCTTGAATTATCACAATTAAAATCTTCTTATAACTTGTTCTCGTGTTAGAACAATGCATTTTACAATTAATATAAATATACAATGAAAATTGGCAATGCTGTTAGTAGCTACAAAGAATTTGTAAGAGGCCTGCGTTGTGAGTTTTCCACTTATGAGATCCTGTTAGTGAAAAATGAGAATTGATATATTTAAGAACACATATTATTATTAATACAAATTTTCTTTCGCATGTTATGTTATTTATTCCAATACTAACCGAACTAATATAGTGAATTAGATTATTACTGCTGAATTATTTCTTTGTAAACTAATCATGAAGGGATAAACGAAAGTAATGTTGATTTTTTTTTATTGTTCATTGCATTAAGCTATCAGTTTAGTACAATCTTATTATTTCTCAATTAATAAACTAAATTGTTCACATTACTCATCTGTATTTCTAACATTAACTTCTTTCATTGCGATCTTTAACATAATGAGTTGTTTATACAACATTTTGCTGTGGTAAAGGGACTAGTAATAGCCTGAATGCATTTCTAATTTGTTTATTTAAAACTGTAACTAAAAGCCAGACCTAAAAGCTACTGTACGCTTCTCGAAGGCGGTTCCTGCAGACATCCCATTACACAGTTAGTGAAGAGGAGTAATACACTGAATTTATATATGTTTTGTCTCTTTCTAACACATTGACGGTAAAACATATGTTCCCTCGTAATGTTCCCATCACTGTATATATATATATATATATATATATATATATATATATATATATATATATATATATATATATATATATATATATTAATACATATCCTCTATCTAAATTCTATAGAAAACATTGAAATAAAGAAAATATGCATATGTACATGTAATACTAGTGATACACACTGTATTATCAATAATTTGAAAGGTTCAATATACTAATAAAACTTGACATTTCAATTTCATATGACATTACTGCGCAGAATAGCCTTAATGACAGATAGATTTTAAAACGATTTGAAAAAACAGAATACAGATGTCTCTATTAGCAAATGGCACTTATAAATAAAATAATGAAAATCTCTCTTGGTATATAAAAACGTAAATTTGTATTTTTTTTAAAAAAAGATTTCTTGGTAACCAAAGGAGAGGAGAATTATTTATTTAAACATTTTAGTTAGTTGAATTTGAAATCCCCATGAGACAACATCATAATAAGAGTTGTCTCAAATTTAATTTTGAATATTAGGGAATTTATATAATCGTTATCAGTTCAACATATCTTGCCTTTTGTAAAGCCAGTGCGTGTACTATTCACAAAGAATTACTGCTAAAGTGTAAGTGTTTTTCGCGTTTTCTAAATTATTGATTTGGAAACGTTTTTTCCGAAAATTCTAAAAATACGTTTTTGGAATACGTACGAGATCTTCTAGTATCCAGTTTGGTGAGTCCAGTCCATATTATATATTATTCTCGAGAATTAATAGGCCTTTGATCAAAATTATTTCGAAAATAGATGCATCTTATGGTTAAATTATAGTAACGTTACTTATATAAAATTCTACGTCAAGTGCAGACAATTTTGGGAACAGACAACTTACAAGAAAATTTACGTATTTTACATTGACAGATATCAAGTATAATTTTAGACATTTTGAATTTTCGTTAAATTTATTTAGATAGGAAATTTCTAACATAGATTGTTTTTAATATTAAGGTTTGATAGAAAATTCTATCTTTGTTTATGCGTTTATGATATTTTTTGAAGATTTTTAATTTTTGTAAATGTTATTTTGATAATATATTATATAAATTTGAATTCCAAATATCTTTGGCTCTCTTTTCATATTCATTTTCATTATATTTGATAATTTTTATATTATAGAAGATTTAGTATAATAAGTGACATTTAGTTAATCTCCTGACAGTAAAGTCATATATGTCATAAGATAATTTAAATTGTCTTATAGTGTATTGGATAAACAGTTACTGTAGATTTGAATAGTGTGATACGTAATTTAGAAAATTATTTGGAAATTTATAAATTTGAATTATTAGTTGAAATCTTTGATCCCTCCCTGAGAAAAGAGTGAGTTGATTGGTGTTGTATTGATTTATCTTTCATAATATAAAATTTAATATTTATTTAGCCGGGCATATTAATTTGACAACTGCTATCATTAAAAATTTTATAGGTTATATTTAGAGGTAAAGGTATTTTCACAATAGTATATTTCTTAAACCCAAATTACAAAGTGGCAAAAAAATAGGAGAGATTAGATATATACAATAATTTGTCACCCGAACGTGGGGCAAATATAATTAAAGAATATTGCATATATTATAATATATATATTAATACATATCCTCTATCTAAATTCTAAAAGAAAACATTGAAATAAAGAAAATGTGCTTATTTGGTTGTAATACTAGTGATACTCACTGTATTATCAATAATTTGAAAGGTTCAATATACCAATAAAATTTGACATTTCAATTTCTTATGACATTAATGCAGAATGGACTTAATGATAGATAGAATTTAAAAAGGATTTGAAAACAAGAATACAGATGTCTCTGTTAGCAAAATGGCATTTATACTAAAACAATGAAAATCTCTCTTTGTATATGAAAACGTAAATTTGTATTTTTTTAAAAAAAAAGAATTTTTGGTAAACAAAGGGGAGGAGAATTATTTATTGAGACAGTTTAGTTAGTTGATTTTGATATTCCCGAGAGACAACATCAAATAAGAGTTGTCTCAAATTTATTTAAAATTGAGTTGATTTTTAGATTCCCTCGAGACAACATCGAATAAGAGTTGTCTCAAATTCAATTCAGTATATCAGAGTAATTTGTATGATTATTATCAGTTCAACATATTTTGCCTTTTGTAAAGCCAGTGCGTGTATTATTCGCAAAGAATTACAGCGTTAAAGTGCGAGTGGTGTTTTCGGTTTCTAAATTATTGATTTAGAAAAGTTGTTCCTGAAATTCTAAAAAGCGTTTTAGAATACGAACGAGTCTACCAGAACCTAGTTGGTGAGTCCAGTCCATATTATCTATATTGTTTCTCGGCCTTTATTAAAAATATTTCGAAAATAGATGTATCTTATGATTAAATACATACATTGAAATTATAGTAACGTTACTTATATAAAAAATTCAACGTCAAGTGAAGACTATTTTGGAACAGACAATTTACAAGGAAATTTGCGCATTTTACATTGACATATATCAATTATAAAAGTAGACATTTTGAACTTTTGGTTAAATTATTTAGATAGAAAATTTCTAATTATAGGTTGTTTAATATTAAGGTTTGATAGAAAGTTCTATGTTTGGTTTATGCGTTTATATTTTTTGAAAAGTTTTAATTTTGTAATTGTTATCTGATAATAGATTATATAAATTTGAATTCTAAATCTCTTTGGTTCTTTTTTCATATTCATTCTCATTACATTTGATATTTTTTATGCTAGAGAAAATTTAGTATAATTAGTGACATTTGGTTAATTTCATGACAGTAAATTTCATATATTATGTCATAAGAATTTAATTGTCTTATAGTGTATTGGACAAACAGTTACTTTACATTTTGAATAGTGCAATACGTAATTTGGAAATTTATAAAATTTGAATTCTTATTTGAAATCTTTGATCCCTCCCTGAGTTAAGAGTGAGTTAATTGATTGTATTGGTTTATCTTTCATAATATAACATTTACTATTTATAGAGCCGGGCATATTAATTTGACAACTGCTGTCATAAAATTTAATAGGTTATATTTAGCGGTAAAGGTGTTTTCACATTAGTGTAGTTACTATCACAAATTGTGACGACAGTAACAAATAAATTCACATTCATATATATTATTATAATTAAAACATAATAGAATATATAATAATTTATCACCCGAACGTGGGGAAAATATTATTAAAGTATATATATATATATATATATATATATATATATATATATATGTATGCACAGACTTCAGTTTGAGGACGAGTATATCTTATACTGAGTATAACTTATACTGTATAAGTTGTCCTCGAAGTGTACTCTCGGATCTAGCATACTTCCATATTTGATAGAAAAAATTTTTTCACGGGAATGTATTGATGAATGATTATTTTTCATATTAACCTAATTCAGTCATCCCTCACCCACCCCGTAAAGGTGGGGGTGGGGGTTACTTTGTAAAATTGTCGTAAAAATAAATATTTCAACTTAGAATTAAATAACACGTAATTTTTTACGTATACTACTAAAATTTCATTTTGATAATTTTTTTTATAAAGTTAAGCAAAAAAAATGTTATCAAAAAATTGATTATTCAATGGTGTGGGACTCTCGGATCTAGCATACTTCCATATTTGATAGAAAAAAATTTTTCACGGGAATGTATTGATGAATGATTATTTTTCATATTAACCTAATTCAGTCATCCCTCACCCACCCCGTAAAGGTGGGGGTGGGGGTGACTTTGTAAAATAGTCGTAAAAATAAATGTTTTAATTTTGAATCAAATTACACGTAATTTTTTACGTATACTACTAAAATTTCATTTTGATAATTTTTTTTATAAAGTTATGCAAAAAAAATGTCATCAAAAAATTGATTATTCAATGGTATGGGACTCTCGGATCTAGCATACTTCCATATTTGATAGAAAAAAATTTTTCACGGGAATGTATTGATGAATGATTATTTTTCATATTAACCTAATTCAGTCATCCCTCACCCACCCCGTAAAGGTGGGAGTGGGTGACTTTGTAAAATAGTCGTAAAAATAAATGTTTTAATTTAGAATCAAATTACACGTAATTTTTTACGTATACTACTGAAATTTTATTTTGATAATTTTTTTTATAAAGTTATGCAAAAAAAATGTTATCAAAAAATTGATTATCAATGGTGTAGGACTCTCGGATCTAGCACACTTCCATATTTGATAGAAAAAAATATTTCACGGGAATGTATTGATGAATGATTATTTTTCATATTAACCTAATTCAGTCATCCCTCACCCACCCCCTAAAGGCGGGGGTGGGGGTGACTTTGTAAAATTGTCGTAAAAATAAATGTTTTAATTTAGAATCAAATTACACGTAATTTTTTACGTATACTACTGAAATTTCATTTTGATAACTTTTTTTTATAAAGTTATGCAAAAAAATGTTATCAAAAAATTGATTATTCCATGGTGTGGGACTCTCGGATCTAGCATACTTCCATATTTGATAGAAAAAAATTTTTCACGGGAATGTATTGATGAATGATTATTTTTCATATTAACCTAATTCAGTCATCCCTCACCCACCCCGTAAAGGTGGGGGTGGGGGTTACTTTGTAAAATTGTCGTAAAAATAAATGTTTTAATTTAGAATCAATTTACACGTAATTTTTTACGTATACTACTGAAATTTCATTTTGATAACTTTTTTTTATAAAGTAATGCAAAAAAAATGTTATCAAAAAATTGATTATTCAATTGTGTAGGACTCTCGGGTCTAGCATAGTTCCATATTTGATAGAAAAATTTTTTTCACGGGAAAGTATTGATGGATGATTATTTCTCATTTTAACCTAAATCAGTCAGAGCTCACCCATCCCCTAAAGGCGGGGGTGGGGGTGACTTGGTAAAATTGTCGTAAAAATAAATGTTTTAATTTAGAATCAAATTACACGTAATTTTTTAAGTATACTACTGAAATTTCATTTTGATAATTTTTTTTATAAAGTTATGCAAAAAAATGTTATAAAAAAATTTATTATTCAATGGTGTAGGACTCCCGGGACTAGCATAGTTCCATATTTGATAGAAAAAAATTTTTCACGGGAAAGTATTGATGGATGATTATTTCTCATTTTAACCTATATCAGTCAGAGCTCACCCATCCCCTAAAGGCGGGGGTGGGGGTGGCTTTGTGAAATAGTCGTAAAAATAAATGTTTTAATTTGGAATCAAATTACACGTAATTCTTTACTTATACACCTAAAATTTCATATTGATAACTTTTTTTTATAAATGTATGCACAAAAAATGTTATAAAAAAATTGATTATTCAATGGTGTAGGAGTCTCGGGTATACCATACTTCCATATTTGGTAAAAAAAAAATTTAACGGGAATGTATTGATGAATGATTATTTTTCATTTCAACCTTAATCAGTCATCTCCCACCCACCCCCATAAGGCGGGGTTGGGGGTGACTTTGTAAAATATTCGTAAAAATGAATTTTTTTAATTTGGAATCAAATTTCACGTAATTTTTTACGTATACTCCTAAAATTTCATTTTTGTAACTATTTTTTTTATAAAGTTATGCAAGAAAAATGGGGTCTAGCATACTTCCATATTTGATAAAAAAAATTCACGGGAATGTTTTGATGAATGAATTACCTCCATTTTAACCTAACTCAGTCATCCCCCACCCACCCGCAAAGGGCGGGGGTGTAAAATAGTCGTAAAAATTACTTTGTAAATTTGGAATCAAATTATACGTAATGTTTCACGTATACAGCTAAAATATCATTTTTATAACTTTTCTTTATAAAGTTATGCAAATAATATGTTATTAAAAAATTGATTATTTAATGGTGCACCACTATCGGGTCTAGCATACTTCCATATTTACTAAACAAAATTTTTCACGGGAATGTGTTAATGAATGATTATTTTTCATTTTATCCCAAATCAGTCATCCCCCACCCATCCCCTAAGGGCGGGGGCGATGGTGACTTTGTTAAATGGTGGTAAAAATAAATTTTTGAATTTGGAATCAAATTTCACGTAATATTTTATGTATACACCTAAAATTTCATTTCGATTACTTTTTTTTATGAAGTTATGCAAAAAAATGTAATAAAAAAATTGATTTTTTAATGAAAATAAAAATCGCTATTGCGGCTTTACGAATAAGAATTAAAATTTACTATTTGGCATATGTATATTTAATAAAATAAAATTCAAATTAAAAAATGATTACACGCTTATTTCATACCATAAGGGTAGAGGGGGCGGGTGTTTGGGAAATATTAGGGTTGGGGTGATTTTGAGTGTGTCATCGAATCATAAACCCTTTTTTGAGTATGTATACCAATGTTCATATTTTTTCTTCATTATTGCCAAATATATTCAATAAAACGTGTCACCATCCCAGGCCCTTAGGGGTTGGGGGGGGGGTTATGACTGATTTACGTTAAAATGAAGGATAATCATCCATCAATACATTTCCGTGAAACATTTTGACTGATTTGGGATAAATTGAAAAATAATCATTCATCAATCCATTCCCGTGAAAAAAATGTTTTTATCAAATATATACTTCCCGAGAGTCCTGCACCATTGAATAATCAATTTTTTGATAACATTTTATTTGCATAACTTTATAAAAAATAGTTACCAATATGAAATTTTAGGTGTATACGTAATATATTACGTGGAATTTGATTCCAATTCTAATTTATTTTTACAACTATTTTACAAAGTCACCCCCAACCCCACCTTTAGGGGGTTGGGTGGGGGATAACTGATTTAAGTTAAAATAAAGGATAATCATTCATCAATACATTGCCGTGAAAAATTGTTTTCTATCAAATATGGAAGTATGCTAGACCCGAGAGTCCTACACCATTGTATAATCAATTTTTTGCATAACATTATAAAAAAAAGATTTCAAAGTGAAATTTTAGGTGTATACGTAAAAAATTACGTAGAATTTGATTACAAATTTAAAAATTTATTTTTACGATTATTTTACAAAGTCACCCCCACCCCCGCCCTTAAGGGGTAGGTGGGGGATGACTGATTTAGATTAAAATGAAAAATAATCATTCATCAATACATTCCCGTGAAAAATTATTTTTCATCAAATATGGAAGTATGTTAGTTTGATGTTAATAAAATAAAAATGCATCCATGTGTAGAATATGAAAAAAGTGGGAACAATGTAATATTTAATTTAAAAAAGTATAATACTTAACATCAATCATAATCATATTCTAAAACTAATTTTAAAAACCATAGACAGTTTTTATTACTAACAGGTTCACAGTTTGAATAAGAAAAGCATGTGCAAGTTTATTAAAATCAGATCATACAATTTCATTTTTCCGTGATTCAAAATCGTCCTTTGTCGCAAAAACAAAGTTTTCAGTAGACGTTTCAATGTCGTGGTTCTCCTTAAAGTGACTGTGTAATTGTATTTTAGCCGAATTTTTGAAACTACAGAGGGCACTTCTTTGCAATTTTTGGAGATGATTCTGAGGAATCTACTGATAAAATGCCATGAGTCTTTTTATGGAGATGATTCTTGTGGTTGAAATTTTTCTTGTAGATATCACAACTGAAGTTGTAAGTCTTTATACACTTTTTAAGTGGAGTCTTCCCTCATGAAATATTTTTACTTGTTTCCGCAACCCATATATTCGCTTGAAAGATGACTTGCACTCAGTACACACTGATTTCTCATTCATTTTGAAAAAAACTTTTAAACTTAACGTTATTTTGTTTGATTTTGATATAAACACAGCTGTTTGAAGCAAAGAAATTATTCTATGGTATAAAGTTTGACGTACCGAATGCAAGACCATTAGACCAAGTATGCAACCCAAATAATATAAGTTTGGGGATTGATTATCTCGTAATATCCGATGCACAAACGACGAAAATGAAAACGATCCGCCTCTTATAACAGGGCTGACGGCATTGAACAACAACAAAACATCGTTTTTCGTATATTGTTATATTTTTGTAGTTGCTTTTATGCTGTATCTCTGAACATTATCGTAAAAATGTCTTTTTAAAGGCTCTGATAGCAAGTTCTAGCTGTAATGTGAGTAGAATATAGAATCTCGAGAATAATAAATTGATTAAACAATATTGTCAATTTCAGGTTAAACAATATTGTATTTTTTTTTGAAATTGTATTCACAAATAAGACACAAGAACTGGATTTCCATGAAGAATTGGAAATTAGAAGACACTTAAGAAACCCATAATATCAAGTTGTCAATGAACAGATAAATCTAGGGAGTTCTCCACTTTTAAACTGTCTTCTTAAGTGATAATTTTAAAAATCAGCAGATATAGTTTTCCTGGTTTTCTATATCATTGCACAGTTATACTTATCTTAATTGGGAAAAAAGATATCCAGGATATCCCCATAGGGCTAATAATATCTACGCTTTAATAATTGTAATATCATATATTCTTCTTTTTTCTATTAACATATATTAAGTCTAGCCAAAAATAATTATTAATCATCAGGTAGGCATCAAATGGAATGTATATTCTGTCATTCTGACGATGATATTTAATATCGAAACAATTGTCAAATTTCTTAAAATTTCTAACATTTTTTCAATATATTGTGGAATTATCTAGAAACAGTAAGCTTCATTTAAAACAGTAATATGGGTAGATTCCACGAAGTATGGGTCGAGATAGTAAATACTTTGTAATAGTTATTAATAATGAATCATATAACGATCTGTGGAACGTAACCCAACGTCTACTTGGAAAAACGCAGATATGCAAATATGGTTACGGGAAAGAAGTATTCATTTTGATTATACTGATATTAAGCCGGAACTCTACAGGAAAATACAGCTAAATAAACCAATATTTAAAAATTATGTTGTTTATAAGTTGTTAGCTGAACACGGTCCTTCCGTGTTACGTTTGCCACCACCTGATCCAAAATTGAATCCAATAGAAAAGATGTGGGCTATTATAAAATGAAGTTGGAGTGCGTAATACAACTTTTAAGGTAGGTGACGTGTTAAAGTTGACAGATGACACATTTGCTAGAGTCACACCAGAAACATGGAAGAATGTTTGCATTCATGTAATCAGAATGGCTTTAATGGTATGTTATTGTAATAAATTTTCTAATTAACCCATTAGTCCCCAACGTTGCGTAAACGAAACATTTTGGAATTTTTTTTAAATATATCATTGAAAGTCATTGACTTTTATGTTGCTACAATTTATTCCAAATATAATAACAATTATGTTTCTATGTAATACTGCGATATAATCAAAAAATTCATTTTTTGCAAATTTATGAAATATGCGGAAATTGGGGACTTCATTTATCATATTTTCGACGATCGTCGTTTTTTAGATCTATTATCAAACGATGGGAGCTTTCGTCTTTTACTGGGGAATCAGAAATTACTTAACCCTACATGTTGGTCAGGAAGTATTCAATCAATTATGGCGATAAAAATTCGATTGTTCGATATTCTAAAAGCTCTTCAGATATTGAATCGAAATCGTAGAAAAAGGAAGAAACCTTGGAAGCTAAAAATCTGAAAAAGAAAATGGCCAACTTTGAATTTTGTTTTTATTAATATTTTTATCTTCAAAACTTTATCTCAAGTAAACCACGTATCAAGATTTTTACAAAGAATTGATATTTATATCGGCGGCGCAACAGTCTTAAGAAATACATTGACCTACATTTCTGCTTTAAGAGCTCAAGAAGCGTATAATGATTGAATATCTGAACCAATAACTCTTGCAATTAAATGCAATATAGAGCTAGTATTTCAATTTAAAAGGCAACGAAAAGTGCCAAAACAAATTGTTGAGCTTGCTTTGGAATAGCAATTTGATAATAGAGAAGATTACTTCAAAGTCCGGGTATATTACTAATCAATTGATACCAATACCAATCAAATTGAATAGAGGTTTTCTGCTATGCAATCAATCAAATGAATATTATTTGTTGCAACAATACTAATTTCGAAAACATCGGGAAATTTTTACTAACGGTGTTGTCAATCAATATTGATATGTTACTTGAACTAGTTAAAGAGATGACTTCAAAAAAGATATGAAGAGGAAACTTTTCCAAATAGTATTCGTATATGAAACTTGATTTTCCTGAAGTTTATGTTATGTTTCTTCTATTTTTCACCCTACCTGTGCGTAACTGTTGCGCAATTGGAAAGATCCTTTAGTAAATTGAAAATGTTAAGAAATTGCATTAGGTCAACAATGATCGTGATCAATCTGTTTTAAATGTAGAATATAATATCGCAGCGAAGTTAGATTTAAAAGATCTCATAGATTACTTTGCCAATACTAAAGTCAGAAAAAGAACGTAGTTCTAGATTTTAGTTTATTATTAGTTTTTATATTTTATATAAAGTATTTCATTTATTTCCTTTCAATGTAATACGGAAAATACCAATCTAGATATTGGTTTGGAATTAAGTAGCTGAATAAAACATATTTTTGTTTTGGCACTTTTTATGATACAAAAAAATTTAAGTTTTCGTTTTGTATTAGTTTTTGTCCTGAATGGAAAACGTTTTAATTTTCTTACTTTTTACGTGTTACTTAGTGTACCTGTAAGAAATGTCCTGAGGCCCACTCGCCCCTAGATCCGCCACTGAGCCAGGCCCGTCGCTAAGACAACTGATTCTAAATAGTGCATAGGTATTAGATAATATTAATATTGCTCCTGTACAAACATAGGTACAGTAAATATGACACATCTTTCTCAGTCCAGAATACATTTCTGATGATTTCTGTAATCTATCAGAGTGTGCTCTGAAAATTCGGTAGTGAAATGGCAAAGTGTACACTATCTGCTATTTTTTTAAAATACGTTTTATTGCATTAAATGATTATAAATAACGTATCTATATAATTCAATATTCCAAGAGAAAAATGTAAAAAACAAGAATTTTTTACATTTTGCTCCACCATCACAATTCAATTCAATATATTATTTTCAAGGTATATTGCATTTATGTGGTTTCTATAGAAAATAATCTATATGTATAAATATTTTTAACCCAACAACTGCATGTTGGAAATAATAAAAAAAACTATAAGAACGCCGCTATTAGCAAAAACATTAAGGCGGCGATTCCACAGCAGACATTATAAAAACATACTTAGATAACATATTTTAGTCTTTCATAAAATCTGAAATAGAAACGGTCTTACATGGTTGCCGGTTTTACTATATTTTCAGGAGATCTATTGATTTGCATATTGATGAAAAAAATTATGACACTTGTTTATTATTATTATTAATTTTTAATTAATCATATCTCGCATGATATTTCCGAACGCTCTGTTTAAATTAATTTAAGAGATTTCTCTTATTACCTACCTATCTAATGAAAACTAACGAAAGAAACAAACTAGCCACAACTAGTATGTGAGACATCTACACACACAAAATTATGTATTTGCAGTCGAGAAAAGCAAATTGTACTAATGCTAACTTTACAAAAGAAGTAATACATTTACATACTAATGATATGTATATACCAAAAAAGGATAATACTTTATCAGATTCAGATTTAAATCGATTTTTTATATACCTATAACAGTTATTTTCTTACATTTGTTTTTTTATTTGTTTTGTATTTTTGTTGTTCATTACTATTCGTCCTATTTTTTTTATATACTCGTATCTGATGAGTATCTACGTAACTTTATTTTGTGATTACTATTTTTAAAATGAAGCAGTAGGTAGGTATAATATATCGTAACCCCCTTAATGTTCGCTACATATGGCAAACATTTTTAGTTGTAGGATATAGGAAAATTTAATGTATGCCATCGATCCTACATGGTCGCTAATCTGAAAAGACATTCTGACGTCACTCACGATGCCACTGTCATGGAGGCAAAATATCGAAAAAGTTGTTTGGAAAAAGTGATTAGAATGATATTTTAGGGCCATTTATGAAATTTCGAGCAAAAAAAAACAAAAAAATAAAAAAATCCGTACTTTTCGCCATGTTTAATGTGTGAGGGTAAAACAATTCAGAAATATTGATTGAGGTCATTCATATATAATAAAATGAAAATATTCGTTGAACGCGTGAAATTTTTTTGTATCTTGTCAGTTTGTGCAGTTTCAAACAATTTAATTGTGATATTACAATTGAAAAGGGCCGATATTAATTTTTTTTATGTAATATTTCATCAAAGTTTCAGAACATGACAACTTACATTAATAATTATTATTTAATAAGCGTAATGATTCATGTTTGGACAATATTTATAAAAAAACAATGCGATAATATGAATACAAGATAATTTATTATCTTTAAAAGGTCTGCATACATTTCACAACGATTCCTAGTTTTATACTTTCATCATCCTAGAACCCATTTTTCTCAAATACTTTGCCGCAATACAAAGTTTTAAATTAACTAAGTGGGCTTTAAAATCATAAACGAATACTCGTGTAACATCATTGTTGCAATTGATCCGTAATTCTGCCTTTTCGTTAAGTTTACTTCTATTTACACAGTCTGCAAAGATATTTTTATATCTATCCATCTATCTATAACTAAAAATGCCTTCTATACTGTCACGTGAAGAAAAAATAGAGTTGGTTCTAATTTGCGGAGAAAATTATCAATGTTCAAGAGAAGCTGCTAATATTTTTAACCAAAAATATCCTGGCAAAAACGTCCATTTTAGAAATGTAGCAAGATTATTAAAGAAGTTTAAGGTGACTACAAGTAGAAACGCTTTTCCATCACATGACTGATACGACATTAACTATATGCATCTTAATCAAAACAATACGACAAACAAATTTCACCCGTGCAAGCCTAAATTTATTCAAGTTCTGAAGAAAAATATTTTGACGTCCGGTTTGGTTTTTGAATTATAGAAGATAATCCAAATTTCACAGAAAATGTTTTATTTTCCGACGAATCTACTTTCACATCAAATGGAACAGTAAGCTCACAAAACTGTCGTTGATGGGCAGACACAAACTCCCGCTCAAGGTTAATGTATGGTGCGGAATTTGGAATTGTCAAATTATTGGTTCATTCTTCTTTAGAGAAAACCTGAATGCCAGGCGTTATTCAACTTTGTTGGAAAATGAATTAACCAAATTTTTGGATGGTATCCCACTGGCTAAGCGAGCCAATCTTCATTTCCAACAAGACGGTCCCCGGACCTATGCCCTCTGGACATTTTATTATGGGGCTATTCAAATAACAAAATTTATCGAGTAACACCCTTCAGAGACGTCGCACATTTAGAACAATGCATATGGGATTGCGTATATGCTATTAACCAAGGTACGCTCCGAAATATTCAAAGAGAAACGAATTCCGGGACGGTGAAATGTATGGAACGAGATGGAGGACATTTTTAATTTGTGTTTTGAAATATTAAGTTATTTATTAGTAATGAGTTAGTGGGTAATCTGTTGAATATTGTTTCAAAAAATAGTAATAACTTAATGAAATTAACTGTCTCGACCCTTACTTCGCGGAATCTACTCATATTAGTGTTTTAAATGAAACTCACGGTTGACAATTGACAATTTTTTAGAATTTTCAACAATTTTTATTATATTGTGGTATTAACTAGAAACCGTGAGTTTCATTTAAAACACTAATAGTAATACGTTGGTAAACTAATTCATTTTATTATTATCATTATGACTAGTTAATCAGTTTTAATAATTTAATGAAATATTTATTGAAAATATCAAAAACGGTTCTTTTCAATTGTGGTATCAGTACTAAATTATTTTAATCTTCACAAACTGACAACATTGGACAAGGTATTGTTACAGGAAAGTTTGAAATGCTCAACTAATATTTCCATTTAATTCTCTAGGAATGATTTTAATGACCAATTTTAAATAGTTTTACGTTTATAAATTACATACGGTGCTAATTGAACTCTTTCAAAAAAGAAATTGAGGCAATATCATTTCAGAAGACCGTAATGGAGAAAAATAAGAAAATTCTTATTTTTTGTTGTTTTTGCTTCAAATTTTGTACGTACTCCTAAAATATCATTTTAATCACTTTTTCTAAATAACAATTTTCGGTATTTTGGCATCTAACCTCACTTTTCGCATTTCCACGTCGAATTTTTCCAATTTGTGGCCATGAAGTGTTCATGTAACTGATGTCAAGATGTAATTTTGGATTATCGACCATGCAGAATCGATCGTATATATTAAATTTTCCTATATACAACAACTAAAAATTGTTCCCATATGTAGCGAACATGGTGGACACTGTATGTTTACTTTATTTGTTTTTAAATGAAAAGTTTGTTTTCAAATAATACATATTTTTTCGAGGTCATAAGTTTAGTTCATTATACTTTTTTGAAATTTCTATAGCATAAAATAAATCTATTGAAATTACTCAATTTTTGACAAGATTTTTACTGATGAAATGAAAATCTAACTGGCAGCCCTGCGGTCTAATCCAAATAAACTTTTCATGAGGATATAAATTTCAATCAACCAACATCATAACCCTTAATTCATTTAAAAAAAAATAACAGATAGCTCTCCCTTTGACCTTTTGCCATTCATTCCACTACCTACCGAATTGTTAAAGTTTGATTGATTTCCGCGTTCAAAATTTTTCGTTAAAAAAACTACATACGTAACGGGCGTCCCAATAAAAGTGGCTCTAGACCATATATCAGAAATCGTTAATAGTACAACTGCGGGAAAAAATATAACAAAAGTTTCGGTATACCGCGAGAGGGCGTAATTGGATAAAAACATTAAAAAGCCAACTTTCATAAAATTAACTCAATTAAAGGGCATAACAAAAACAATCATCGCATTCTTCAAAAAATTCTGCGTATATTTGATATTAAACTTTCAGTCTATCTACTCAAATAATGTGTACGGGGAGATTGATATGAGAAAACGCCCTTAACTCGGGTTCAACTTGACCGATTGTTGCAAATTTAGTCTTCTTGAAAACATCTGTTTTCCATCAACATAAGTTTAATAATTTCGACATAACCTAATGAGTAGCATGCACACTAGAGGGCGCTATTGACTTTGTTTTTTACATCTAGTTATCTTTGGAAAATATTAAATAGGAGTATACAATTTTAATCGAGAATTATAAAAGTAGACTTAATTAGTAACAGAATACCGATTACCGCATGTCGATATCTTTTTCCTATCCCGACATATCGTAAAAAACGTATACATTTTAATTATTTTCCTTTAAATATAGATTACCTACTGTGGCTATAGGTTCCGAACATATTTTAATAATTTGGAACGAATTAAAGTTGATTCATGGTAATTTCAATTAATATTTCGATGTTATTGGGAAACGGCGATCAGGAAGTTAAAGTGGAAATATATAAAAAGAAGTAGTGGGCCATGGAAAAAAACATACATATATTTCTACTTTAACTTCCTTAACGCCGTTTCACAGTCAGATTAAAAGTAATATTGAAATTATTATTATTAGGGCAAGGAATGTCAATTGTAATTATTTCAAAATTGTTAAAATCCTTTCCGTACTACCCCATAGTAGGTAATCTATATTCATAGGTGAATGCTTAGAATTTACGCTTTATGAAGTGAAACAATTTATGGGACACTACAGGATTTTTAGCGTAAAAGTAAACTCGTAAAACTAACAAATTTATTAAACTCCTTGTCCTTATCTAATTATTATTTAATTAAGCTCAATGAGAGAGACGCAATGCTGTTCTCCCCTTCTGTTACATCAGTAGACTCCATGATATTACTAAGCGAAATAGACTCGTCGGTAGAGCGTTAGACTGAAAACCTAAAGGTCGTTGGTTGGATACCTGGTTTCGTCAGTAAACTATTTAATTTTTCTTTAATCTATAAATCCATTCTGCTAATGTATTCAACAATGTCGGTAATGTTGAACAGAAGTATATCTGATTATTTCTAAAATATTCATGCATTTACTTGAAGCAATGGAATTAAAATAAAGTTTGGCTCAAGATTGTGGTTTGTTTGAACATTTAATAAAATAATTTCTTAAAAAGAATATTTACTTTTGTTTGTCTTTTATTGTAAATAGTTTTTGTACACTCATTCACAGTTTTTGCGTAACATAATAAGTTTCACTTCTAAAGCTGTTAGTTTTCAACTGACTCATAAATTTTTAAGATATGTCGGGACCGGAAAAGATATCGGCATGCGGTATTCGCCATTATGTTACAAATTAAGCCTACTTTTATAATCCCGATTAAAATTGCATGCTCCTATTTAATATTTTCCAAAGATAACTAGATTTTAAAAAAATTAGCGCCCCTCGCTTGAAAGTTACTCATTAGGTTATGTCCAAATTTTCACTCTTATGTTAGTGGAAAAGAGCTGTTTTCAAGATGACTAAGTTTGCAATAATCGGTTAAGAACCGGAGTTATGGGTGTTTTTTTCATAACAGTTCCCATTCTCCCCCACATCTTATTTAAGTAGATAGACTGAAACTTTAAATATCAAGTACATATACCCAGAATTTTTTGAAGAATTCAATGATTGCTTTTGTTATGCCGCCTTTTGAAAAATTTGGCTTCTCAAGTTTTTTATCTCTTTTGTTACATTTTTTGTACTCGCAGCTGTACCATGAACGGTTTCTGATATATGGCCGAAAGCCATTCTTATTGGGGCACCCGTTACATATTTCATATTTAATTAGTCATTGATAATTAAGAATACGGACGCCTTTTTGAAGACCTTTCAAAGTAATACTAATAAATTACCAACGATAAACATGAAACAGAGTATAGGTATCAATAAGCGATTACATCAAGCCGTTATAATGTGGCATCGGTGTATTGTATCTTTTTTGGTACGGCTTTTGTTCATTGCACTATATGAAGCTATTACAAAAAAAATTATCAATTCTTAGAAAATTAGGGCATAATTTGAGATCCCTTTTGGTGAAGTACCTATGTAAGGTCCGTGGAAAATAATATTTACAAAATCGTTTAGATATGGTATAAGTTACAGGAATAAAAGAACATTACTAGGTATCTGTAATAATGTTTCCAGGATTATTCAGTCCTAACAAGTTGTTCAGAGTAATAATTTATTATTCTTCAAAGTACTGTTTGTTGTATTTTCAGTAAACTGTGCCATTATTATTAAAAGTGGAAACTCAATAATATTTTAAAATCATAATGCTGAAGACTAGAAAAAACTGACAAATAACAATATAACGCGAGTCTAGTTTCGAGAAGACACACAAAAACACGTCCATCAAATTTCAAACTGTATATTATATTATCATCTTCGGTCATATAGATTTGTACTCTTGTTTTTCTGAAACGTAAATTAAATATAAATCTTCTTAATTGTCGTGAGTAAATACTGTTACCTCTATCAATAAACATTACTAACCATAAATTTTAAGGGCATTCCCAAGAGTGCTTAACCTATTAAAAGTGTATCTTAATATAAATAACAATAACTGAATAAGGTTGAGATTCACTGAAAAATAAAAACTTCTTCGAAATTGGATTACTGATGACCTACATTTTTTTTCAAAGAATATAATGTACGACGTTTCTTATATTTATTAAGATTAAATATTAATTAATTAATATTTAACACGTTGAGTGCTACCGTGGAAGCGGAAAATTGGGTATATCAGGCCAAATCCATTTTTCATGTGTATGGCCCACTAACCCACTAACTGAAAAAATGGTGTCCTGAAAAAACTAAGGATAAAATATACAGGCCAAATAAGCTTTTGGGTATGCCAGGCCGTAGTGCGATAGTCCCCATAGAGATATATGCAAGGCATGCAGCCAACGTCGATACATGCGGCTGAAATAACAGAAATAGTTGTGTATCAGCCGCGGATACATACGGCGATGGAAGCACGGTATCTCGTGTATCCGTGTTGGATACATACGGCACTCAACGTGTTAATTTATTAAAAAAAGAACTTTTTACGTTTTTAATTTGTTTAATTAAACAAATACCGCTTGTCATAGTTTTTTTATATACGGGTGTCCCACGAGGTTCTGGCCAGTATATATCTCGAAAACTGTTTGAACTACAATATTGAAATTTGGCAGTTATAAACTGTGGGTAGTATTACACATTTTAAGCAATCAGCTACTTTGCTACAATGTCACGTTTCGGGTCACGTGGTATAATTTTTAGAAAAGTTAATGACACACCCTGTATATTGTTCCACTGCTGTATAGGTCTCTCTTATACTAATTCGGCGACACCTATTTTTTTTGTGTTAGGTATATACAAACGACAAACAAATGTTCATAAAGTTTTTTATTTGAAAAACAAAAAGAATTGGAAAACAATAACACTTTTACTACAGTTTATGCTCAAATATATGTCCACCTTCATTAATGCAGCATTCAAATCTAAGTAAATTTCTTGTGCATGCTGCTTCAATACTTTCTGGTGTAAGAGATTGGCAAGCTGCTCTGATTCTGTTTTTTAAATTATCTACATCGGTAGGAGCTGTAACAGAAATGAATCCTTTTAAATATCCCCAAAGAAAAAAATCTAACAGGGTTATATGTGGTGAACGAGCCGGCCAATGTATTGTATCATTTCTCCCAATCAAGCTGTCTTGGAAATACACATTCAGATGTGACGTTACTCGCTGAGCAAAATGAGGAGTTGCACCATCCTGTTGCCACCACATAGTCGCTCTCTCTTTTAGTGGATTGTTCTCAAGCAAATGTTGAAGAATATTCTGGAGAAAATCTAAATACCTTTCGCCTGTCAAATTCCCCTCATAAAAATACGGCCCAATCAAGCGTCCATTAAACAAACCGCACCAAACATTTATTCCCGAAATAGTTTGGAAATACGTTTCTCGCGTCCAGCTGGGATTTTCAGCCGACCAAGTAGTGACAATTATATCCATTAACGATACCTACACCGTTATTGTGAAAACGGCTTTCGTCGCTCCACAATATTTTATTTAAGAAAAAAGGGTCCTCTACGATTTTAATTGACACTTCTTTCTGGATCTGCAGGAGTTAGACCTTGCGTTAAATGTATTTTTAAAAGATGATATTTGTATTGCTTGAACACCCTCTGAATAGTAGATTTACTTATTCCTAATTCTTATTGCAGACATCGAGTTGAAATTTGGGGATTGACTTGGATATAAGCAAGAATGTTAATAATATTATCTTCCGTAAGAATAGGCTAACGTGGAGAATTTTGATGTTTTCCGGTTGGAAATGAACCGTGTCTTAATTTTTGTTCTACATAAGTAAAATTATTTTTTCCTGGAGTTGTTCGGTCGGGGAAACGATTTCTATATAAATCTCTAGCTCGTCTGGTATTTTTTCCACATTCTTCATAGATCATCAGCATATCGACATACTCGTCATAAGTGAAACGTAAAGGCATGGTAAGTTTCAAGTCACAAAACTTTTAACAACAATAATACAGTGACCGATTGTTCACTGACGCTGACAGCTTTTGACAACTAGAATAGCTGTTACTAGAATATGTTTTTTGTTTCTCAGCTCTCTTTGTTTTTCAAATAAAAAACCTTATAAAAATTTGTTTGTCGTTTCTAAGTACCTGACACACAAAAATAGGTATCGCCGAATTAGTATGAGAGATACCTTTACAGCAGTGGAACAATATTCAGGTTGTCTCATTAAGTTTTTTAAAAATGATACCACGTGACCCGAAACATGACGTTGCAGCTAAGTAACTGCTTGCTTGAAATGTGTAATACTACGGTTTATAACTGCCTAATTTCAATTTTCTACTTCAAATAGTTTTCGAGTTATATACTGACCAAAACCTCGCGGGGAATTGTTATACTCTTCATTAATGATTTCCAGTTTTTTAAGACAATTTTAAGAAAATTGCTGCTGTTATCTAATAAGAAACGATCGCTTCAATGTTGGCCACAATAGGATCACATGTTATATACAATCTTTAACAGTCTATTTAGTGCTGCAAGAAATGAAAAAAATCTACATTTAGAGGACACTTTTAAGTAACTATGTGTAGTTAAACTTTCTGAGAGAGTCTAAGAAAACTTATTTTTTCTTCAAACGTCAGTAAATCTGTCAGTTTTCGACTGTGTAGGCGTTTCATTTTTCCTCGGCCGGAGCTTTAGTTTTCACTTTCCCGCCAGCGGAGGGAAAAGTGTTATCATAGCAACATAGATAGAAAAGCAGCCGTAGACGCAATAATTGTAAAAAATAAATTAATATTGTTGACAGTGTCCACTGACAGCTTTATGTTACATCACTATAGCAACAACCTGTTCCTACTCACCGACACCGGTCTAAACCGCCTTGCGAACCCAATTATGTTTAAAAATTATTACTATCAAAAAGAGACGTTTTTGCATTAATTTGTCGACATTTGAAGAAAAAACAGCATATTTTATTTGGAGGAAAAGCTACTTTTCATGAGTTGCTCTCTATTACCAGCCTCACTCCGTTCGACTGTTGAACACGAGCGCGTCATGAAAAGTATCACTTTTCCTCCATATAAAATAATATACTATTATTGGGATCGTCCAGTTATCTCACAGATATAATTATTACAAACCGATACTGATCTGCTGGTTTCCTTAGCGGAATATTTAAAATAATCCTAGCATTATCTATAAGAACAAGAGTACTTTCACAGGAGCTTCAACAGTCGATTGATAATTTTAGAATAGAGCGATTCCAATCTAATCATTTATAACTTTTAACATTCTACACCCAAGTCATATTATTATTGTATATAGCTGAAGATTCGTAATTCTAAGAAATTTGACAATTGTTAGAATTTTTAACATTTTTTCAATATATTGTGGAATTATCTAGAAACAGAAGTTTCATTTAAAACAGTAATATGAGTAGATTCCACGAAGTAAGAGTCAAGACAGTTAATTGAATTTAATTATTAATTTCAATAGTCTTCAAAATTCTAAGTTAGTTAACGTAAATAGTAAACAAAGACGATTTTAAACTTTGGCAAGGCCCTTCATCTATAGTAAATGCATACATACTAGGAACTTTTTTATAATAGATAAGCACAGTATTCAGTAAAGTCAACATTCTCAAATGTGAGATCGAATTTTCTATAAAATAAACAGTTGTTCAGCAATTTTTAATCGAAATCCATAAATAGTGTTATTTCAAAACAGCTTGAATAGATTCCAGAAAGTATGGGTTGAAACTGTTGGAACAGTGCTCGATTATAAAATATCACCTATTTCAAAACTCCTTATCATGCTATGTAGCTTTATTATACACTGTTTTTGTATAACAGTTCCAGCTGATTCTTATACATCCCAAATAGTTTGGAGACTAATTTTTAGCATTTATATAACGCAACGTCGGGCACTAACTACTGTTTGATTTAATATAGGAAAAATACTGAATTGATAAAATTAGGTCTGTTCCAACCAACACAAAAACCGTACAATTACGATACAAACCCAGTTGACCTGTTGATTAGTGAATATAATAAGTCTGTGTAATTTACATCAAATTTGCTGCCTTACTGAGATTGTACGGTAATAAAACGGTATTTACCTCGGTTGGAACAGACCTTTTATAAAACTAAAAACTACAGTGTATTTGTGTACACAAACGAATTATACATTAAAAACTAGAAACATCTTCATGCTTGAAAACTAAACTTTTTGGAACGAAGTTCCTTATCGCGCGTTGTGAAAGGAGGCTAGACGGAAAAAATTCTTACGAAAAGTTGTCACGACAATTTTTGAAGCTATTGTAAGCTGTGCGGCGTGCGCATGTTTCTCCAATCAAGTCATACGATTTATAATCTCCACATTTTGTGTGTTTAGCAAGTGTACGCGTCATAATTTTAATAAATTCAAAAACAAATCATATTTTAATATTACTTAGTATAGTTTTTTGTCTTTATTATGTTAATTAATTGTTGAGATTTTCTACAACAAAAATTGAAATAATATACTTCAGTTGCTTGCTAAATAATTAATAATACAGTAATATAGTGGTCAGTATCCCCGCCTGCCACGCGGGAGACCGGGGTTCGATTCCCCGCCGGGGAGGAATTTTTATTTTCTGAAAAATTCTTTTTTTTGCTTTTTAACAATAATCCAGCAGAATCAACAACAAAATATAATACTACCATTGATGCAGTTTTTTCAAGACATTTAAATAAAATAGAATCCCAAACATACCTACTTCAGTTACCACAAGCCAATTATTACGAAAATTGAGCCTACTGATTAAGTTTATATAACATTATATTTGTTAATAATAAAAAAAATATTATTATAACTTAAAAAAAATAAAATTTTATTACAATTCCTTCACTAATTAATCGAAAGGAACTTCGTTCCATCCGGGTGTCCCTTGACACCTCTCAACTTTTTTCTCTAACAAAAAGCACCCTTTTTGCGAGACTTTAGAAGGTCGAGAATCGTACAGATAAGAGAATTTTAGTAACATACCGAGCAGGTCCGGCCTCATTCATAGCGACCCGTTGTTTTAAAAGAAATATCGAGTAATAATTGGGATAAACCAGATGTAAAAGTATAGGTCGGAATCTGAACTAATTATTTTAGCAAAGAAAATTTCTCAAACATTAAGTTTTAATTTGAGAAAATGAAATTCGAATTGTGTGGTACAAAATTTGGAGGGTAGTTCTTCTATTAATCTGGGTTCGTTTTTATTGAAAATGATAGTTCTAAAACATTGAGAATATTCTGGAATACAATAGGAGAAGACCTTGAGTATGTAGTTACCCGTGATAAACATAATTAAGATATTTTAACTAAAACACAAATATTAGGTTTGATTTCTAAAATTTTTGACTCGCTTGGCATTGTTATAACTCGACCAAAAATCATAATCTATCGATGATGGCAAGAAATAATTGGGTGGGATGATCTGTACCTTCAGAAATAATGTTTAAGTGGCGTGGATTTGAACAACAAATTTTAATTGACTTTTTTAGAAAAATACTTATACCTCTTCCAAAGTCAGTATAAAAAATATGATTTTACCAGGGCACTGCGATATTTCGTTAATAAGCGCTTTAAGTAGATACTAAGTAATACCGATAAATTTATCAATACATATCGGTGGTCAGTTTTTACAAGCTACGGAAAGCTCATCTTACTTTTGAATATCAACGTAGCTAAAAAGCATTCTTCAAATCGCCGGTCGTCGGCAGAGGTGTTGGAGTATAGGTCGTAATTACTTTATGAAAAAGAAGATAACATTTTTTTTAAAGAGCAACAGCGTGCGCCGTTTTCAGATTAATATCTCAATATTCTTCAGGAGATTTTTATTGAATGCGGTTTAATTATTTTATATACAGTTGTCTTTGATTTGTTTTGTGCAATGGTTTTCTGGAGACCTTTTGGGGTAATTCACATTAACAATGAAATTCCTGCTAATAATGTAATTCAAAGTTATGATATTATCCAAGTTAATGATGAAATACATCTTAGTAATGCAATTCTAATTAATAACAATGAGACACAATTTCGGGAATTTGAAAATCGAGATTTGCATATTCATTTTCAACAAGTAATTTTAAATATGTAATCAA
The DNA here is from genome assembly GCA_963921935.1 of Galeruca laticollis. Lineage (NCBI taxonomy): Eukaryota > Metazoa > Arthropoda > Insecta > Coleoptera > Chrysomelidae > Galeruca > Galeruca laticollis. The sequence goes on along the minus strand of OY998176.1, from coordinate 6,802,888 downwards.
GCTTAAAAGCTAAGTATGTCAATTCAACTCAAGATGAAATAATTAAAAGAATAAGAAAGTTAACGAAAATTACTTATTCCACAATTTATTTAGTAATTAAACGAGGTGTTGTGACTAAACACGACATAAAACGAAAGCTTATCGTCAGTCGTCGGGTAGACAGTTCATCTCAAGATGTGATTCAACGAACGGTTTACAATACGTACAAAGAAAATCAAGTCTCAACATTAAAAACTATTTTTAATAAAATGCAAGAGTTTTGAATATTTTAAATATACATCATTAGAAACACTTCGACCAATTTTAATAGAGCGTGGTTTTACGATAAGTATAAAAAATTAGATAGTCGAATGCGTGTTATGGAATCGCCCCGTATTGTGGTACTTCGTCATGTCATAATTGTTTGAGTCAGATTTTAAGTTATAGGGAAAGTAATAGAAATATGTTTATTTAGATGAAACGTGGTCAGACACTCACGATGTCGTTTAATGCGGTTAGGCCGACAATTAACTGAATTGTGTCTTATAAATGCGCTGTGCTCGAGAGGAAAACAAGTAATTATTTTGCTTACTGGGAATCAAAACGGCTTTGTATAAAATGCCTTATTTCCTTCAGCAAAAAATATTAACAAAGCTCTGCTTGATACATAAATAATTTGTGAAAATATATCTGATTTAACACGTTGAGTACCACCAATGCTTAAGCCAGTTCCTTACTGATGTACCGCAATTGGGCTAATACTGGATTAAATAAACAAAAGGGGTTACACTAAATATATTTGAAGAACTTAAAACAAATAAATGGTAGACATTAGAAATGTTTTATTTCTTACACATGTTTATCTTTCAAATATCGTCGGTCCAATGCCAAAACCATGAATGTGCAAAATTGGCCGTTTTGACCTAAGTGCACCATAAGTCTTAAAATGAACCATGACAAACTCACAATTTTGCGTTATTGGCTTTGCGAACAATTATTCAAAATATCTGAATGTACCACTTTCGCGTGTCTGACGTTGCAAACAATTATTTAGATGCTTGCGAATTTGTCGGTATCGCGATTATCTTTTTCGATGAACTTTCTAAATAATCGTGAATGTAACATTTTCGCGCTTTTGTAACTGCAAATTATTTCATAAATGCCAGATAACATTGCACTGTCCTGTATTCCACGTTGCAAGATCAGTGTTGTCTAGTGATTAGAGCAAAAAACAATGATAGAAATTGAAATAATAAAAGGAGAAAAAAAAATGTCGAGAATATTTAGAAAGAAAACCATTAGCTCGAAAGTCCAGGATGACGACAAAAAAATTGTAAAGGAAAGTACGGAAGTTTTATCTTCAAATTTCGATCTACAGGCAGTTGTTACAACACCCAAAGATCCAGCAGGTTAAAACCTTTATTTGAGCATATGAGCCATCTACAATTTTTCAGTTTACAGCTTTGCAAACCAAGATATTCTCTGTTGTTTGCGAGGAAACTCAAGGAAAAAGAGGATCAGTTGAAATATCTTCCTATATTCACGGTTACATTCTAGCACATCAAAATATTAAAGAGGTTCGAATGATGTCCGATGGGCGAGGTGGCCAACAAAAAATTCCATTTTCGCTGCTATGTGCCTTCAAATTGTCTCAAGTTATCCTACTCTAAGCCAAATAGATCATAAGTTTTATAAAACTGGTCTAACGGAAATGGAGTGCGACTCAATGCTTTCGAAAATCGAAGTAAAAGCGAAATGCGCTTCCGTGTATTCTGCAGAAGGTTGGACGCAAGAACAAGGCCACGACTTTTTGTAGTCCAAAATTTAACATAACAAGTGGCCGTTTTTTATTTGGTTAATCAGTCCCTTATAGGCCAATTTAAGTATAAAATGTTTAATAAAGTGTGTGTAATGTCAGGAAATAAATGAGTATGCAGAGTGTGGAAAATCGAGAAATATAATACCAAATCTGGTACTTCACCGATTTCTTTCGGAAAATTTTGGTAGTCGTACAAAAATAAAGTCAGGGAAAAAAAATTGTGGTAATATTTTTTAATTTATCCCACGATTTATTCTAATTTGTAGTTGGTTTATACCTACTATAAATATAATATCTTAATGTACCTATATAATTTCGTATATAATTTAACTTTGAATTGAAGCGAAGATTATGCCATTTTACGATTATTGTTTTCTGTGAGAAGGGTTTACATTATTGATTCATATACAAAACAATTTGACTTGGCTGTATTGTATACAATAATTATATAGTATTCCATTTTTTCTTTAGTTTATCCTGTTGATATTTTAAATGTTACATCATAATATTAAATCTATATTGTTTGTTAATTTTATTTTTATTTACAAGCATTACAGTTAAGAAGTTAAATGACACATTTTATTTAATTTCATCACTATTTTTGAAGTTAGCGATTTTTTGATTTTTGTAATAGTGTTTCCAGAAAATCTTAGTCAGGGAAAACATTTGAAAAATTTATTCTTAGCACTCTAAACAGCAATTTCCCATAAAGCATTTAGATAAACTCTTATATATACAACTTTGCAGGTTGGAGTAGGGCTCTTGGGTCTAGCATACTTCCATATTTGATAAAAAAAGTCACGGCAATGTATTGATGGATGATTATCTTCCATTTTAACCTAAATCAGTCATCCCCCACCCAACCCCTAAGGGCGGGGGTGGGGGTGACTATGTAAAATAGTCGTAAAAATTTTTTACGTATAGACCTAAAATTTCATCTTGTTATGCAAAAAGATTTTATCAAAAAATTGATTATTCAATGGTGTAGAGCTCTCGGGTCTAGCAAACTTCCTAAATGAGTTATCCTCGACCCACCCCCTAAGGGCGAGGGTGGGGGTGACTTTGTAAAATAGTCGTAAAAATTGATTATCTTTCGAAAAAATGAAATTCCAACGACGCCATCGTTTTCATAGAATTTTTTTATGTACGGTCCTGAATTTTCATAATCTTATCTTGAATTTGAAATTTTTCTCAGGTATTGACTTTCAGAGAAAATGTGATGATTTTAGATCTGGGGACACTCTGTTATATAAAAAACCGGAAGACATGGAGACTTCATTTTCGGGATAGGGCATATACGATATCCAGAATCATCGCATTTTCTCTTAAATTTTGTCAATACCTGAGAAAAAATTCAAGTTCAAGATAAAATTATGAAAATTTAGGACCGTATATAAAAAAATTCTATGAAAACCATGACGTTGTTGGGATTCCATCTTTTTTAAAAATAATCGATTTTTACGACTAATTTACAAAGTCACCCCCACCGCCGCCCTTAGGGGGTGGGTGGAGGATGACTGATTTAGGTTAAAATGGAAGATAATCATCCAACAATACATTTCCGTGAAATTTTTTTTATCAAATATGGACGTATGCTAGACCCGAGAGCTCTACACCATTGAATAATCAATTTTTTGATAACATTTTTCTTGCATATCTTTATAAACAAAAGTTGTCAAAATGAAATTTTAGGTGTATACGTAAAAGATTACGTAGAATTTGATTCCAAATTCAAAAAAGCATTTTTACGATTATTTTACAAAATCACCTCCACCCCTGCCCTTAGGGGGTGGGTGGGGGATGACTGATTTAGGTTAAAATGAAAGATAATCATCCATCAATACATTCCCGTAAAACATTTTCTTTTATCAAATATGGAAGTATGCTAGACCCGAGAGCCCTACACCATTGAATAATCAATTTTTTGATAACAATTTTTTTGAATACCTTTATAAAAAAAATTTATCAAGCTGAAATTTTAGGCGTATACGTAAAAGGTTACGTAGAATTTGATTCCAAATTCAATAATTTATTTTTATTACTATTTTACAAAGTCACCCCCACCCCCGCCCTTAGTGGTTGGGTGGGGGATGACTGATTTAGGATAAAATGAAAGATAATCATCTATCAATACATTCCCGTGAAAAAATATCAAATCAAAGTATTTCACAAAGTCCCTTAAATTTTTTTATCAAATATGGAAGTATGCTAGACCCAAGAGCCCTACTCCAACTATAACATTATATTTTTTATGATATATTTGATGGGAACCAACATCCAGTGGTTCATATATATTTTCTTAAAATTCACTGTTACATTTGGGCTGAAAATGTACGATAACTAATCTCTAAATTATCCACACTGTAATTTGGGGACATTGTACCCAAACTGTATGGAAGATGAACGGTAGAAGTTTCGGGACCGTCCCGAAACTGACCACTTGTCCTCAAACTGTCGTGTGGGTTGATGTTTTCGTACCCAAACTGTAGTCTGTGCATATATATATATATATATATATATATATATATATATATATATATATATATATATATATATATACTAAACATAGGTTTATTGGGGAAGCGGCAAATTAAAACGAGTACCCTTTATACTTTTTATGTCCAAGCTTTCAGAATTTATTTATTCCATTATCAAGGATAAAGTATATGAGAATGTATATTATAATAGATGTAAATGGTAAATTGTATACAGCATCAAAAGAAATATTTGAATTTTTTTAAAAATAATTGTCAAATTGAAAGTAAATAAAATCGTTCTAAATTGTTATTCTTTTTTTATATTGGAACATAGAAATAATTAAAGAAATTAAGGTTATGTTTAAATTAACCATAGATCTATATACAGTTAATGTATTTGTGGTTATCTTCTTTCTTTTTTGATTATAGAAATGTCATTTTAATAACCTACAAAATGTTTATTTAAACAGAAGAAGAATTTGAAATTAAAAGACATTTATGGTTTTTATCAATAGACAATAAGTAATAATAAATATCACTTAAATTCTTATGATCACTTTTCTTATTAATGATATTAGTTTCTTGAGAAATGTGAGCCATTTCTAAGAAAAGTCTTTTTTGAATATTTGATTGAATATCTAAAATACTTACAGAATCAAAGTCCATAATATGATCTTTATCAATCACATGTTTTGCCAAAGCACATCTATCGGGATATAATCTACAATCGCTTTTATGTAGGGATATACGATTCTTGAATTTTTGACCAGTGTGACCTACATATTTTTCTTCACAATTTTTACAAGGAATACAATATACTACATTTGATAGGTTAAGAATATTAGTTTTATCTTTGACTTTTGTGAAAATTGATTTAATTGTTAAACATGTTCTATTTGCAATTTTTATGTTATCTAATGGTTTAAACGTTCTAATCAATTTGGGAGTTATTTCCTTAATATATGGAAGAGAAATATAATATTTTTGGATTTCAGAATTTTCTAGAGTAATGTTTAAATTTGAAGAAAAATTATATAATATGTATTTTACTAAATTATTTGGATATCCATTATCTAAAAATAATTGATGAAGAATTTTAAAGTTCTTTTCGTGGAACATAATGGATATCCAAATAATTTAGTAAAATACATATTATATAATTTTTCTTCAAATTTAAACATTACTCTAGAAAATTCTGAAATCCAAAAATATTATATTTCTCTTCCATATATTAAGGAAATAACTCCCAAATTGATTAGAACGTTTAAACCATTAGATAACATAAAAATTGCAAATAGAACATGTTTAACAATTAAATCAATTTTCACAAAAGTCAAAGATAAAACTAATATTCTTAACCTATCAAATGTAGTATATTGTATTCCTTGTAAAAATTGTGAAGAAAAATATGTAGGTCACACTGGTCAAAAATTCAAGAATCGTATATCCCTACATAAAAGCGATTGTAGATTATATCCCGATAGATGTGCTTTGGCAAAACATGTGATTGATAAAGATCATATTATGGACTTTGATTCTGTAAGTATTTTAGATATTCAATCAAATATTCAAAAAAGACTTTTCTTAGAAATGGCTCACATTTCTCAAGAAACTAATATCATTAATAAGAAAAGTGATCATAAGAATTTAAGTGATATTTATTATTACTTATTGTCTATTGATAAAAACCATAAATGTCTTTCAATTTCAAATTCTTCTTCTGTTTAAATAAACATTTTGTAGGTTATTAAAATGACATTTCTATAATCAAAAAAGAAAGAAGATAACCACAAATACATTAACTGTATATAGATCTATGGTTAATTTAAACATAACCTTAATTTCTTTAATTATTTCTATGTTCCAATATAAAAAAAGAATAACAATTTAGAACGATTTTATTTACTTTCAATTTGACAATTATTTTTAAAAAAATTCAAATATTTCTTTTGATGCTGTATACAATTTACCATTTACATCTATTATAATATACATTCTCATAAACTTTATCCTTGATAATGGAATAAATAAATTCTGAAAGCTTGGACAAAAAGTATAAAGGGTACTCGTTTTAATTTGCCGCTTCCCCAATAAACCTATGTTTAGTATTAATTATTCGGCAAAGATCAAGTTTAACTATATATATATATATATATATATATATATTTAAATTATTTAAAAGGATGCATGAATACAGAGTGGAAACCAAATGTTTATTAAATTGAGTCAAGGTGTGAAATTGTCTCACTTTCAGTAATAGATAAAAGATAGGTGTAAATCTTACTCAAACCATCCAAATCGGATCTCTTATTCAAACAATTGTCCCTGTTTTTGTAAATATGGCACATCTCAAGAAAAAGCCTTTTTCCGTAGTTTCTTTCTTTATCCAGAATTTTAGTGTCTTCAAAATTCATTATGTGATTGTCATTGATTACATGTTCCGCCAAAGAGCAAGACAACTTGAAATTTCGACAATCGCTTTTATGAGAAGTCAACCTTCCAGATAGACATCTGGAAGTCTGACCCACATATATTTTTTCACAAGAATTACAATTACACACATATATATAGATATATGTATGTATATGTTATAACTGAATTTGTAAGGGCGATAGAGGGCGTATTTTTTGACGGATCGAAACCAAACTCGCTACAAAAATCGTTTAGGACAAAATCTTGGACGAGTTCGTTAATGAGCCAAATCGGCACAGTAAAAACAAAATGGCGGTCTGTCAAAGTTGAAAAAAAATCGTATTTCCTTTGTTTTTCATTTGACGCAAAAAAGTGACTGAGCTTTTTCATAGATCTTAACACGTTCTACAACTTTTGTATTCAACATTTTTCTCTAAATCGTACATTTAAGCATTTATTTAAGAAAATTCACAAATTTACCAGAATTTTTTTTTATTTTTGATTTGATGCCAAAATGTTACTTTGGTTTTTTGTACATCTCAAAACATTCTATTACTTTTGTATCTATTTTTTTATTTTGGGTTTTATGCAAAAATGTTATTGAAATAAGCCTGTCCAATTGGTCCTCTGCCATTGGGATTTTTCTTTTCCTATTGTTTCATCTTAAATCAACAAATGATAGAAACAAAACTTGCAACTGAACTGAGCAACCCGGTAAGGAAGTCCATATTACTATATCACACTGTATGCAACTCAAATTATGCGGTTATTTTTTTAATGATCTTAACATCAAAGCAAACCTATGGTTTCCTTATCACTGTCTAAATTGAATAATTAGAATTTTAGTGAAGGACAACATACACAGGAGATTTTTCACACTACTTAAACTTGCAATACAGATTATAGGTATAAAAACTACTTTTTTAACTTTGATCTAACAAGTTTTACTTTTTCTGTAACTGTGTAACTGTAAGAAGTTAAAAACTGATCATTTTGTTTTCAAGGCACCATAAATACTTGTTTACTTTTGCGGGCATGTTATGCTATGTGTTGTTTGAGGTTTTTTTTGTTTGTCCAGGCCTCCGAAGAACAATTTAGTGCTAGCTATCCGAATGTGCGCACCGTGGCTGTTAAAAAGGTATGCTTATTTTTTAATTCACTATTTTTGTACATAGAATTTTACACTTTTTGCAGTGGCGGCTGGTATTGACGGACACAAGGCCTCGTGTCTGCTTCAGTTTAATTAATAAAAATTGTGAAATTATAGACATTTTATCGTGTTGGTAAGAGTGAAAATAGGGATAATTAATGTAAGAAAAACGTTCAACGTATAAATGTTTCCTTTTGTGAAAGGGGGTGGTAATATCAAGTTAAAAATGAAAATACGCAACTTTTCTACTAAAAAGTATTTAAAATTGTCACAAAATTGTAGTGAGTAAATATGTAGTGGGATAAATTCACAATGACAGAACTCTTATACAAATTGGGCAAGTTGAAAATTCTATTGTAAACATGTCACAGTTATTTAGGACACACATACCTCCCAAATAGGTCCAAAATCATCATAATTTGCTTATATTGATTTATAATTTTTTCGAACAATTCTATACCGAACAAATTTCATTTTTATCAGCTGATTAATATTCAATGTTCAACAAAATGAGCGTCAGCTGTCGCACCAGCGGTTGAGCTGCGACCGAGAGAATGCTGAAGTTTTTTATAAGAAATTTTTTACCGTAGCAAAATTTTAAGGATGATTATTTAGATAATTTTCACCAGAAAATAACAATCAGCCAAGTACCTGCAGATTCCTTATTGATTTCTGTTAAGTCAGTTATTGTTGGTGGAATTTGATCACCGTCAAACGACTTGAATTTACCATTTTCTTCTCCTTCTACAATGTCATCTGTAACAGTATTCTCATCATAAGTTTCTAACGGAACAGCACTGACGATATCGTTAATTTTCATCAGTCTAACTGAGGCGAGTTGATCTTGACAATTTAAGTATGTTGGTTACTATTGAAAACTAACAAGAAAACGGAAAACAAATCAAACGCTGAACTTTTTTGCAAAATATATGCTTTTTCCGACATATTTGACCGGTGTGCAGATAGCAGCCAATTTTAAGGTAAGTGTCCCAGTTATCGGCCGCTTAAGAACATTCGTTAACTTCAAAAATCTGTGCAAATGTTGTTTCTTGGTCTTTTCTCACATGATGATATTTGTGAAATTAATCAACAATTTATTGAAAAGTACGTTATAAGAAATCAATTTTATAATTGAAAGAAACTGAAATATTCTGAAATTAATATGAAAAAACACATTTGTCCCTATTATCGACCATTCCTAAAACATTATGTTCTAGTCACCGACATACTTACGTCCCAACTATCGTCCGTAGTGTTGCCGCCGAGACGAGAGATTCTCTCTCTCTCTCTCGACGAGACGAGAGACCCATTTTCTCTCGTCTGACCAGACGAGACGAGAGAAGTACCCTCTCTCGTCGAGAAATTCTCGTTTCTCTCGATCTCTCTCGAGCAAAAAACGTTAAAGTTTTGGAGATTTTTGAAATCTTCTTAAATTCCTCTTTGCAAAAATATATATAATGTCTATAGTTGGACCAGCGGTTTTCGAGATATTCGACTGCTAACATATTAGTATTATGACGTTTTATCGCTGAATAAAATTATTTGCAGTCAAATAACTCGTGACAGGCATACATTGTCGAAATTAGCACAATAAAAATGTTTGTGTGTTCACTAACCGCGTTGTAAAACTGTTTTCAATTCCTGACATACGGGAGATTTGTTGAAAACCTTGAAAAATTGAATAGATGAGGCTTTTACTTGATAAAGATCCATACTGAACGATGAAATAAAACAATATAGTTTGTTTAAATCTTCATATATTTGAACTAATGTTCAATTTAAACTTGTTGACGCGTTTCACTAACACAGTAGCTTTGTCAAAACGAATGAAGGTAAAATATAAAAATGTCTTAATATATACAGTGCTAAATCTATTTACTAAGGTTAACAATGGTATTAAAAGATATTACCTGGAAATTCATTCACTACAAACATTCCTAAGCTATCTTCTAGGTAAAGAGGTTCAATAAAGGAGACTGATTGATATCTATTTGGTCGTTAAGGAGATTACCTGAATATTTATTTTTGTTAATCTCTAGGGCTTCTAATAAATTTAAACTAAAGGATTACCGACTACATGGAACTACATGGAGAATTTCAAAATTTGGGTCGAAAATGTGTTGGTTTTCTAATAAATGATTTGAATAGTTAGAATCTAATTTTGAAATTCTCCATGTAGTCGGTAAATCCTTTAGTTTAAATTTATTAGAAGCCCTAGAGATTAACAAAAATAAATATTCAGGTAATCTCCTTAACGACCAAATAGATATCAATCAGTCTCCTTTATTGAACCTCTTTACCTAGAAGATAGCTTAGGAATGTTTGTAGTGAATGAATTTCCAGGTAATATCTTTTAATACCATTGTCAACCTTAGTAAATAGATTTAGCACTGTATATATTAAGACATTTTTATATTTTACCTTCATTCGTTTTGACAAAGCTACTGTGTTAGTGAAACGCGTCAACAAGTTTAAATTGAACATAAGTTCAAATATATGAAGATTTAAACAAACCATATTGTTTTATTTCATCGTTCAGTATGGATCTTCATCAAGTAAAAGCCTCATCTATTCAATTTTTGAAGAAAGCTGATATCAGCTATTTGGCTATATGGTATTTTAAATTACTTTTAAAAAGTGCAGTGTGTACGCAAAATTTGTGGTTCTTCGGGCAGTGTTCCAGAAATCACGTATTCCCTAGAGACATGAAATTAAAAACAGACAACAAGAGCAGTCCAGCCAACAAAGCCAGTATCTATGGCAAAGAAAAATGGTTAAAAGAAGAAAAGAACATTCAGTATAGTAAGAGATATATTTTTAGTATTTATGTTAAGGTAATTCATTCACAACTATCACATATACTACATCCCATAGAGTTTGACATTTTAGATAGGGACATAAGAGATAAGATTAAAGTAATTATTCACAAAAAGTACCAAGGACAAAAACGTAAATTAAAGTCATTATTAACCAACAAACCAGTATCAAGAAACCCACAAACCAAATTCTCAGAACATAAATTTTTTAATAGATTCGTCAATCTTTCAAATGCAATTTTTTCAGATAAAGAAATTCAATTGTTACAAAAAGGTTTTAAACATAATATTCAACCCACATGTTCATTGGATAACTTCAACAAACTAGGTATAGAAACAGAAATTAACTTGTATAATATTCCAAATAATTCTAATCTAAAACACAAAGCTTCAGAAATTATTAAAAAAGAATTCGTCGAGTTTAACAAACCCAATTTCGAATTATCAGCCGCCAAATCAATTCAACAAAAATCAAAGTCAGATAGTCTTATTTTCACAAAAGCAGATAAAGGAAATACGGTAATAGCATTACCTAAAGAAGATTATTTATTAAAAACCAACAATTTTATTCAGGCAAGCAATTTTGAGACCCTTAAAAAAGACCCAACTAATAAATTTCAGAGAGAAATAAAATTAGCAGTAGATAACGTAAAATCAATAATTAACGATAAAAAAAATATAAATTATTTTTACCCAATCCGCAACACCCTGAACTTTATTCATTAATTAAACTCTATAAAGAGGGGTACCCAATCAGGCCAGTTGTTTCTTATTTCACAGCACCTTCATTCAAAATTTCAAAGATTCTCATAGATGTCATTTCTAAATATTGTTCATTCATACCTCGATTTTCAGTTAAAAACTCAACGGAATTAATTAATAATATTCAAGATATAATACTACCCCATAATTCTAAATTCATATCGTTCGATGTAACAAATCTATTCCCTAGTATACCTCCTAAAGAAACTATAACTCTTGTTGATAACTTGCTCACATACAATAATGTTAATCCTATAATTCACTCTGATATCATTACTTTATTAAAAGTGTGTTTGAATCAAAATTATTTTCATTTCAATGGAGAGGTTTATAGCAGTAAAGATGGTTTGATTATGGGCAACCCTCTCAGCCCCCTACTAGCAGAAATATTCATGGATAATATAGAAAAAATAATTCATGAACACCGCCTTAGTAAAAAATTTATGTACTGGCACCGATATGTGGACGACATTTTAGGTAGCTTCATCGGTACAAATAGACAATTAGAGAGCTTCATTACTTACATAAACTCGATTCACAATAATATCAAATTTACCGTAGAACTTGAACAAAATAAGTCTATAAACTTTCTAGACCTTACAATTTCAAATATAAATAATAAACATGATTTTTCTATATTTCATAAACCATCACATACAGATATTACAATTCATAATAGTTCGGTCCACCCATTCAGTCATAAACTAGCAGCTTTCAATAGTATGATACACAGACTCTTAGCAGTCCCATTAAATATTAATAATTATACCATAGAATTAAATATCATAAAACAAATAATTACGATCTACATTTAATTGACAATATCATAAATAAAAAGATAAAAAAACAGACTTTAGAACAAGTATTCCCTTCAGATAAAAATAATAGACAATTTAAAAGCTTAACATACTTTGGAACACCATCCTTAAAAATTAAATCAATTTTAGAAACTTTAGACATGAATATTTCCTTTAAAACTGATCACAATTTATCCAAATTCAATAAAAATAATAAATCTAAATCTTCAAAATTAAACAAATCAGAGGTTTATAAATTAAAATGTGGTAATGACAATTGTGATAAAATTTATATCGGTAGAACTTTTAGGAATTTTAAAACTAGAATTTCAGAACACAAACGTAGCTATGACAACAAAAAATTAGATTCTAACTATTCAAATCATTTATTAGAAAACCAACACATGTTCGACCCAAATTTTGAAATTCTCCATGTAGTCGGTAAATCCTTTAGTTTAAATTTATTAGAAGCCCTAGAGATTAACAAAAATAAATACTCAGGTAATCTCCTTAACGACCAGATAGATATCAATCAGTCTCCTTTATTGAACCTCTTTACCTAGAAGATAGCTTAGGAGTGTTTGTAGTGAATGAATTTCCAGATAATATCTTTTAATACCATTGTTAACCTTAGTAAATAGATTTAGCACTGTATATATTAAGACATTTTTATATTTTACCTTCATTCGTTTTGACAAAGCTACTGTGTTAGTGAAACACGTCAACAAGTTTAAATTGAACATTAGTTCAAATATATGAAGATTTAAACAAACTATATTGTTTTATTTCATCATTGTTGAAAACCTCTAAAACTAATTCCTTTCAACTCGAAAAGTTTTTATTTTAGGACAACGTTCTTGAAATAAAATCTATGTATTCTTTTAATTTTTGCAAACGACCGTTACCTTTTTTATATCATTTGTTATAAATCTCTGAGATATCATGGTCAACTTCATATTTTTAAATACGGACCAAGATTTTTTCATATTATTTTTGAGTACATATTACCTCAACTACAATGATGTACGTTTCGACACAAATTATACATTATCAGGAACTTTTTTAAAATATTCTCAGTAGGCTTATAGCTTTTTTAAATATTATCTAAATTTTTGCTTGAGATGGAATGAAATTGAGGTAGAAAACAGAAAAAATATAATATTTGAAGCAACCATAGGCGTAGGTACTAAAAACATTTCAAAAAATTGCCTGATTATCTATAATTTGTGTTGAAACGTACATCATTGTAGTTGCGCACTCAAATGACCACACTGTATAAATGCGAAATAAGAGCACGGTGAAAAATGCAATCTTATCAAAAATAATAAAACGCCAATTTTAATAATTAATTTCTATTCTGAAGTGTCAGAAAAAATATTACAGCAGTTAACATAAAATTTACTAATGAACTAAGAAATATATTACAGATAGGTACCTAGATACAAAAACGGTTCATATAATGATGTATAAAAAGTAAATTAGGCTGAAAAAAAACCTTTATCACCTACATCAAGTTAATACTTATACATATATTAGAAAAATTTAAAACAATCATTGTTTGACAAATATGTTTCTTAAGCCTACATGAATACCAAGAGTTTAAACATAACAATGTTCTCGCTGATTCTGCGTTAAGACGGTTCCTATGTTTTCTTATTAGGAGTCGTGCTTTTGAAAACAGTCTTTCAGCAGGAACACTTGTAGCAGGTATGGCTAATATATCCCTAGCCATTTCAGCAAGATTTGGAAAGATTTCCTCATGGTCACCCCTCCATTTTAAACTATTGATATCTCGACCTGCTCTTTCTCTGTCTATACAGGGTGTCCCGGGACTAATGGGAAAAAAGTCAGGAGTGTATAATCTGAGCCAAAATAATGTTAGTACTTCATATAAACTTTTTCAATGCAGGCCCTCGTTTTCGAGTTATATGCCTCCAAAGTTTTAATTTGGAATTTGGTTTTTATTTTTATCCTTTGTACTAGTTATTTGATCTTTATAAAATTTACGGCAAAGCTATAATGTACGTGTATGTTTATTTTGGAGAGGTAAACAGATTTACAGTATTGCCTTGAAGCCAGGGACGGACTACTCGCAATGGTTAGTGATCCAAAAGTGTTGCAGGGATGGCACACCCTATATGAAATTATCGAAATTGACTTCCCCACACATTACGCTAACGAGAAGGTACTCTTGTTGGAATTCGATAAAATGAGCCGTTTGGCTAATATTTACAGTTTTATTAATGCACTACGTACCAATTTACCTAACTAACTTATTAATCCGATGTCCAAGATTTACCTACAGTACTACACAAAAATAATTTGATGATAGCAGATGATAAAAACATTAAGAACTTATTTAATGGGAATTAAATAGGTAGGCAAACAACGTAATTAGTTGATTTTAATCAAAATTACGCACACAACATTATTAAGCAATTAAGAAAACCTCAAAAAACACAAGTTATACAACATTATACTAAAACTAATTCCTAAACAACAACAAAAACTTAGGTTATTCTAATAAATATGAGCTCATCCCACTTCACAGTGTAACACAATCCCGTCTATTAAATATTGCCTTGTTTGCACAGGTGTTGCGTATACCTTACTTTTGAGATAACCCCAGAGAATGAAATCCATAGGATTAACGTCTCCTGATCGCGGTGGTCATTGAAAAGGGCCTCCACGACCAATCCATCTATTAGGAAACCTTGTGTGTAAATGCTGTCGTACATCTAAACTGAAATGAGGAGGGGCCCCATCATGCATGAACCATAAACTCCTACGAGTTTGTAGTGGCACATCATCAAACAGGTTCCATAACTCATTTTGCAAAATCTCCAAATATCTCTGACCGGTCAAAGTACCGTCAATAAAGTATGGCCCTATCAAATGATTGCCAACTATTCCTGCCCAAACATTAACCATGAATCTATACTGGTGCCTAGTTTGGATAATGCCATGTGGATTCACATCATCCCATAAATGCATATTATGAGAATTAATGACTCCATCTCTGGTGAAACCGGATTCGTTCGTAAAGAGAACGTTACTACTAATTAATGTATTGTCTATTTGTTGTTGTCGCAGAAACCACTGGCTGTACTCAAGTCGTGCAGGTTAATCAGCCACTGTCATACTGTGTACTTTTTTCATGTGAAAAGGATATAACAACTATTCTTCCAGGACGCGATGAACAACTGATTTCGAGACGTTATGTTCTCTTGATATTTTTCGTAAACTCGTTGATGGTTCATTATCAACTGCATTTAACAAGTCTTGTTCAACTGCCACAGTACGTAAGTTTCGTACTGGACCTTCTCCACCTTTTTTGGCGAAAAATTTCCTAAAATGTATTATTTTGTTTTGTATACATGGGAAATTACATTTACTTATTCATGCCTGTTTCTCGTAACCTGAGATCAATACGTTCAAACATTCGTCTGTCTGGCAATGCTCTGTTTGCAAAATGTTCTGCAAAAAGCCTTCTGGCCCCTCAAAACAGTTTAAACAGTTTCGAGAAGCCAGTCCATACATTAAATGCATATCCTCGTACTCAATAAAAGTGAATTGTAACTGTTAAATTAAGGACTTATGAATTATTGACAAGTACTGACTACGAACAATTCTGCACAACGTTTGACAACTAATCCTATGGTTACTTGATAAACGGTAAAAACACTTTTAAAAAGTTTTTACCAACTTTCGAATTACTAAGTCGTTAATGTTTTTTATCTCCTGCTATCGGTAAATCATTTTTTTGTAGTACTGTTGGTAAATCTTGGACATCGTATTAATAAGTTAGTTTTACCTCGTTGTGTACGTATAAAAAGGGTGAATGCGTGAATTGGTACGTAGTGCATTAATAAAACTGTAAATATTAGCCAAACGGCTTATTTTATCGAATTCAAACAAGAGTACCTTTTCGTTAGCTTAATGTGTGGGAAAGTAAATTTCGATAATTTCATATAGGGTGTGCCATCCATGCAAAAGTTTTGGATCACTAACCATTGCAACTAGTCCGTCCCTGGCTTCAAGACACTACTGTAAATCTGTTTACCTTTCCAAAATAAACATACACGTACATTATAGCTTTGACGTAAATTTTATAAAGATCAAATAACTAGTACAAAAAATAAAAATAAAAACAAAATTCAAAATTCAAACTTTGGAGGCCTATAACTCGGAAACGAGGGCCTGCATGGAAAAAGTTTATATGAAGTACTAACATTATTTTGGCTCAGATTATACGCTCCAGACTTTTTTCCCATTAGTCCCGGGACACCCTGTATATTTTTGATATTCGGCTCTTGCTACCTCTCTTTTGTTTATTTATTCATTTTCTTACTTATTCATTTATTTATTTATATCCAAACAGACCTTGCGGTCTAATCACTAGGATAATATTATAACAAAAAAAAAATTATACGTAATACATCAACAAACATAGGTAAGTTTAAATCTATGCTATAACCTAAGTTACCAAAAAAAAGCCTATGACAGAAAATGTAAAACACATCTACTGAAAATGGATGATAGATAATGATGAGGCTGCTATATCGATAAATTAACAATTTGTCTCAATACTGTCTTACGCAAGACATTTTTGAAAACTGACCAATCTTGTTGATGTTAATGCTCGGTTTTTTATATAAGCCAGCCATAAATTCGTCACTACTTGTTGATGATGAATCTTTCTCTGTTTCTGTTTCCGTCGCAGTGGCGATAGTAGCAGTTGGTTTTACATAAAATGAATAGAAGATTTCGTCAAATTTCTTCAAACATCCTTCTTTAATTTGTCTTCCCCCCGGGGTCAAATTAAATGTCTCTATTTTGTGCCTAGGATCTAATACTAACGCCGCACAATAAACCCAATTCGTATTATAATAATGATTCTCCCTGCTTGAAATGCTTCTATTAAGGTGTTTTCCACATCTGTGACTTCTATATCATTAAGAGAAAATAAAAAAATATTTCAATTTTTTAAATTAAGGTCAGATTTCAGTTTTTGGACAAATTGTGTTTATTAAATCAACGACAACGTTTCGGTGTAGTCCACACCATCACACAGAGCAAAGAGTGCGGATAGAATCTGAAAATTTAAAAATATACAGGGTGTTCCATTTTGAAAAATGGAATTTTTTTACCGTGCTGGTTTTTTGGAGCACCCTGTATAGACAAAAATAATTTTATAACAGGCACCTCTTAACCCTTAATAAGCTTCGTCAAACGTTTCCCTGCTATCTTTATTGGTGCAGGAGATATTGACCTTTGTCGCACTAATGGGCTACCCTGTAGTAAATACCAAGCAAAGTTTTAACGCATTAAGGTTAGGTTCTGTTATATTTGATATATATTGCACACAATTCATGTCAAATATGGTAGAACCTAACCTCAAAGCGTTAAAATTTAGCTTGGTTTTTACTATATTTGGTTTAAATCACGAGAGAAGCGAGACGAGACGAGAGAAGGTCGTCTCTCGTCTCGTCTCGCCTTCTCGACGAGAGACACATTTTCTCTAACGAGACGAGACGAGAGAAACCCTTCTCTCGTCTCGTCTCGCGGCAACACTAATCGTCCGCTTTTTTCATAACATCGAAAATAAAAGACGCTTTTCAATAAATTCTTTAATAATGAAACACAATCTATGAAAACTCTTTGGCACACAATAGTAGTAACGAATATTTTAATTTTTCATTTCTGAAATTTCATACACGCCTCTTTTATTGAGGACTTTTGGTTTTGAAATTTTAGTAACTATTTCATCCCTTCGATAATAAAGGATATCGTCCTTATTTGGCCATCTCCAGTTAGGGTCGCTTTTGGTCATCGTTTTAACAACAAATTCCTCCTCATTTTCTTCAATTACACTAATAAACAGGCCAGGAAAACGGGAATCATCGTACATGACAATCACGTAGTCTCCGATATTGAACTCCAAATTATCAGGTTTTGTTAAAACATTTGCAGTATCGGAAGAAAAAGAAATGTTTTTTTCTCTGTTATTTGCAATTGCAATGGCTTTAGTTTTTCCATTATTTTTTTTCAGACTGTTTTTTTAGTTTTAATTCTTCTCTCTGTTTATTTTTTTCCAATCTTTGTTCATCTTTTTCTTTCTTCGCTTCTTTTCTATTATTAAATTCTTTCCATTTCTCAGAAGAAGCAACTGCAGGAATTTTTTCCTTCAGCTTCCGCTTCACTTTTTCCTTTTCGCCAATTTTCGGTTTCCAAAAAAGTACTTTTTTGAATGGCGTTGGAATGTTTTCTTGATCGGAATCATTTTGTAACTCAATAATTGGTGATATAATGGATTCTGATTGAGGAGGAGTTCTGTTGTTGACTTTTTTACAGAGGTTTTCCGTTCAATTTATGGGGACAATATTGGGATCACGGACTATTGTAGATATTTCTGGGCTTCCAGAATTGGATAGTTCAAAACATTTTTTTCCGCTAAATCCAGGCTGAGGTGATTGATCGTTCTCAGCAAATAATATGGGATTTTTGAGAAGAACGTCTAGGTTCCATTATTCAGCTGCTACACTGATATCACTTAAATTACTGAAGTTCAAAGATGGTAGGTTCACATATGTAGTATCGTTTTCTACACTGACATCGTCTGGAAATTCCTCCGCCACATATTCATCCATTTTATCAGGGAAACATGAAGTGGCATTCGAAAGGTACTCTATCACAATGGGTCGGTCAACAATTGCATCACCATTTGAGGGAGTGTCTCTAGCTGTTTGGATGTCTGTATGAATGAGTATTGTGGGCCACATGCATATCGATTGTATCATGGAAACGTGTAATTCAATTTAATTTTGGGAGCGTCTCCACGAAGTCGGGTCGTTCCACAATTTTCTCACTATTTGGAGAAGTATTTACATCAGTATGGATAATTTCATCGTTTATCATAGGAGGCTGAGTGACTCCTCTGATAGAAATGTTTTCCCAATTGTTTAGAATATTGGGGCTTCCAAAAATCGTGCTTTCATGGAGCTGGCCATTCGCTTCTTGTTCCTCGGCAGCTGCTGTTAATATTGGCTGGGTTGATGGTGGAGGAGACTGATCGGGTATCTCTTCAGCATTGTTACTATCGTCATCTTGAATACGTTTCTTAAGTGACTACCAGAAGTAAAATAGACTTTTATCTTCAATATTACCTTCCCATATATTTCCAAATGATTTAAAAGTGCCAATTTTAACTACGTTTTCTCTATCATTGAAATTCAAAAAAACTTTGATTTGTTCTGTATTTTGCTCTTTGCGGATTACAGTCGGTTCAAAGAACTTTTCGAACTTTATATTGTTTGGGTTGAAAGGGTGCAGCCCACCAGCAAGAAAGCCGTTTTTGATTACGCTGGGTAATCGGTTCATCATATTATCAAAGGTGTTTTTGAGTAATGGTGCAAAATCTTCTTTGGACAATTTGGCTCCTAGATGTTCCATGCGCCATCTAGTGATTTGTTTTCTCCACTCCATTTTTAAAGAATGAAAGAAAGCAACATCCAGAGGCTGGAGAATGTGGGTGGAATTAGGATAAAGGCTTGTTAAAATGATTCCATTTTCCGAACAGAAGTTACTTAGCTGCATAGTGAGGTGAGATGTTTGACCATATACATTTAAAATAATTGGCAGTTCTATTTTGTTTTTCGTCAACCAGGGGAAGAAAATATTGTCTATGTACTCGAAAAATGACTCTCCAGTCATCCAATCATTTTCTGACTTGCCGATTGCCCAAGTTTTGAGAAATTTTAGCGTTATATTGTTTGGGATTCTTTTATAGGAACACATTACTAAGGGAGGTGGTAGTTCACCTGCAGCATTGCACATAACCAGTGTCGTTAAACACTCCTTCTCATCATTGAACGCTACATTATAAACTGTTTTTTGTCCTCTTTCGGTTAAAACTTTTTTTCCCTTTGGACACAGGTACATCGCCGTTTCATCACAATTATAAATTCTCCTAGGATCATCGATGCTGGTCTTATTTCCTCCCAAATAATCGGAAACTTCCTTGAAACATTGGCTGATTTTCACCTCACTTACATTAGCTCGTTGACCTGATAAATTTTACGAAACTCGATGAACAATTTCTGGGTGTCTCTTCATGAATGTCTCATACCAATGTCGTGAAGGTCTATCATCGGGAAATGGATTTTCTCTTTTCAGTTCTCTCATCAGAAGCTGAACACTATCAGTCAAATGTGTTTTCCTAACTGGAAATCCTGCTTTTGAACAGCTCATTACCCACTTGACCAAGTAGCCCTCTTCCTCAGAACTCAAAATAGTACTCGGTCCAATTCTTCTTTCAATGGTAACTCTACCTCCTAACTTATCCATCAGAGTATTTCTGGGAACATTGAATGTAATGCTTGCTTTTCGAATGGACATTCCACTTTTTGTTGCCTACATAGCATCCAGCAAGTTTTTTTCTGAATATTTCAACCGTTTTGACATATTGAACCTGAAATGGAAGGGTACCAAATAATCTTCATGCGGAATATTACATAAAACTCATCTATCTTCGCACCATATTGAGCATATTTTTCACCAAAGCTTTGGTGCTATGATATTAAAAAAAATTGGTGAAATCAACTATGTCCCAATTATCGGCATAGATTTGTCCGTTTTATCCTCCGGTGATTTGATATCAGTTTGTTGAACTTATTATTTGGAAATTGGTATGTCGATAACTAGTCACACGAAAAAAGACAAATAAACGAACGTATTGGCTTAAATTCTATAATTAAATTGTTTATGATAATGAAGTTCTAACAAGATGTCCATTAATGATACATTGTTCCAATCACCGACCGGTATGACGATAACTGGGACAGATAACAAATTCGTGTCCCTAATATCGGCCACCCAATATTCCATAGAAAAAGCACTCTTAGTATAATTTGTCAACTGTATAATGATGATTTCAAATAACATATATGAAATACTGTGATAAAACGAGTTCTTTTCGTATAGCATCGAGTTCAAGAAATGAATGAAATGAGCTCACCTGACTAATAAAATCGATACTGCACACTACTACGTTTACAATGCAATTGATTTTGTAAACGCAAATCGTTTGAGGGTATTCGAAGACGAAGCATGCGTAGTGTAATAGATAACGGAATGTCGAATTCAATGCCAAATTATATTTGTTTGTGTGAAATTCGACTGAATTTCTTATTATAACGGAAATATTAGGCAAAGTGGCCGACGATTAGGACATGGCCGATATTAGGGACATTCACCTTAGTTGCAAAAATGTTGGGTACTGCTCAATTCGCGGTTTCAGTGTCGTGCAGAATATGTATTGAATCGAATTCATTTTTCGAAGAGACATCTTTATATTCAATGAGTATTTGTTTAGAGGACACACTGTTTGGAGGGATTTTGCTTACGGTGGGGAACAGAGGTTGAAACGTCACCCTTAAAACTACAATTTATTTCAGTTTTAAGGGTGACGTTTCAACCCTTGCATATTTCTTTTAAACGGTGTATTTTCAACATTATAATGCTTCTAACCTCCAAATAATAACTTGGCTTCTCGTTTCCTTGGAAAGTTACAATTTATTTAATATTGGGGATGGCATTTCAACCTCTGCTCCCCTCCGTAAGCAAATTTCCTTTAAACAGTGTGTTTTCAACATTATTATGCTCCTACCGTCCAAATATTAACTTGGCTTCTCGTTTCCTTTGGAAGTTACAATTTATTTTAGTTTTGGGGGTGACGTTTCAACCCTTGCTCCCCATCGTAAGCAAATTACTTTTAAACATTGTGTTTTCAACATTATAATACTTCTACCCTCCAAATATCAACTTGGCTTCTCGTTTCCTTTTGAAGTTTCAATTTATTTAATATTGGGGGGTGACGTTTCAACCCTTGTTCCTTCTAACAATGTGTCCTCTACACCAATACACCCCTACTCATTGAATATAAAGATGGCTCTCCGAAATATGAATTCGATTCAATACATATTCTGCACGCCACTGAAACCGCGAATTGAGCAGTTCCCAACATTTTTGCATCTAAAATTGGCTGCTATCTTCACACCGGTACATATTTGATGGTTGAAAATAAAGTTATATTGTAGCAGATGAATCGTCACCACTGTCTGCCCCTGCCATCCACGCAACCACCCTTACATATTACTACATAGGCACCGCCACGGACTTAGGATCCATGGACTACTAATTGTATTATTGTATATTCGGTTTGACTCCTCTACGGTGGTCGCCATGTTGTGCTAATTTTAAGTTGGCCGGCCTGAGTCACGTGATTCGTACAGGACCGGTTTAAACAATAAATCAGAAATCATTTATTAGATAGGAAAATACGAAACGGGGAGAGAAAAAAGTATACCTACTTTATTATTTATACTAGCTAATGCGTATTTTGTATCTAGCTAAGTTGGGATTATGGAAAACATTTTCATAAATTATAAGAAGTGTTTATTTATAAATTATATTATTATATATTCTTATTCAAATTCAATTAATCAGGAAATAAATAAAATAACCGTTAATTTTAATTTAATCACGGTTAAGCCCAGTTCACATTAATACAATATGGAAATATAAAAAAATGCTACAATAACAAAAGAAGAAAAATATATAAAACTAGAACAAGATAGAACAATTGACACATGCATTAAACTTATCTATAAAACAAAAGGAAAAACCTAAAGTATAGTATAAATCACAAGAAAAAAGCAAATAAAGAGGAGTGATAACACATCAAACCAGCAATAAAAGATGTACGATCTAAAGTGGAAGCTCCAGCAAATGTTTTTTAAACTTGAAAGTGGACACATCGAAAATTAAAATTCCATCGACAGAATTTGCTAATCTAAGTGTCCTAGGTAGAAAACTATTCATTGCATAGTTGTACCTATGAAATGCGACATGAAACGTTTGTACCTGCCTAGAAAGACGAGAAGGGACAACTAAATATATTTTAGAGAGAAGCTTGGTACTATCACAAATATCATTTACTATGTTGAACAGCTGTATCAGATCCCTTTGCCTTCAGCGAACCACCAGAGTAGGAATGTTTAAAAAACGTTCTAATAAATCATAACAAAAGTAAATGTGCATCTTAAAAAGTTGTGCTGAACAGCTTCATGTAATATAATGAGGAGACCATACTGGTAAACAATAATCAAGATAAGTTCTGACCAGTGAGCAATATAGAGATCTAATAGCAGTGATGTTAGTAAAATTAGAAGTGGTTCTCTTTATAAAACCCAACATCTTCATAGATTTTTGAACAACAGCGGTAACATGAGACTTATAATTAAGTGTAGAGTCCAATATAACACCCAAGCCCTTAGTTTGAGAAGCACATTTTAGAGTCTCATTATTAATATTGTAATCAAAAGCCACCACCGTGTATTCCATGAAAACGCATTACATGACATTTGGATGCATTTAGATTCACACCATTAAGTGTACACCAATTTGATAGACTATCTAAATCAGATTGTAATATTAGAGCATCATCCATGCCACTAATCACACTAAAACATGTCAGGTGGTCATCAGCAAATAACAAGGCTTTGCTACCTTGAAAACAATGCATTATATCATTAATAAATATGTTAAATAATAATGGTCCTAAATGAGACCCTTGGGAAAGTATGAGAATATTCATGAGTAACTCTGACCTTAGGGACCCTAAGGCTGAGGAGCTTGTACATAGGAAAAAGGATTATCATAACGAACTAGAAAAGAAACTGGAACCAACTGAAGCATTGAATAGGATGGACATAGACGAACTGAACAAAAAAATCACAACCGACATCCACATTGCGACAAGGAAGATTTGCATGAAAACAAAAAGAACTCTAAAATACAACCAGAGACGTTACAACTTATGGAACAAAGAAAGAAAACATCCAGAGATGCACTAAATTATCGGGAACTAAATAAACGAATACATAGAGAAGTAAGAAAAGACATCCGAGTTTATAACACCAAGACAATCAAAAACGTAATAGAGGATAATGTAAATATGAAAGTCTTAAGGTCAAAACTATCCTCTGGTAAACAAATCATCACCAAAATGAAAAATCAACAGGGAAACATAATTTCGGACAGCAAAAAGATCGCGGAACACATCAAAGAATTCTACACCCGTCTTTACACATCTACTACACCGGACCCTAGAATTACGAGCACGGTTATATGCAATGTGGGCTCTGAAGACATTCCTGAAATATCAAAGCAAGAAATACAGGTTGCCCTCAAGCAAATGAAAAATAGAAAAAGTCCAGGAGAAGACAGAATCACATGTGAAATGCTGAAAATGGGAGGAGTGGTTATCGAGAAATCTTTACAAATTCTTTTAAATAAATGTCTACAAGAAGGCAAAATTCCCGATGCATGGCAAAACGCGGAAGTGATCCTGCTTTTTAAAAAAGGAGATAACAGCAACATAGAAAATTATCGGCCAATTAACCTTCTCTCTCATATGTATAAGCTCCTCACCAGGATAATAACCAATAGACTAACAAATAAATTGGACGCGTACCAGCCAGTAGAGCAAGCGGGATTCCGTAAAGGGTTCAGTACTATAGATCACATACAAGCTATTAGAACACTGATAGAAAAAACAACGGAATACAACATACCCCTTCACTTGGCATTTGTGGATTTTCACAAAGCGTTCCATTCTGTCGAAACGTGGGCCTTTATACAAGCTATGAACGATGCTAGAATAGATTACAGGTACACAAACTTATTGAAATATATATATAAAAAGTCCACTTTTCATGTCAAAATAAATGAAGATCTAAAAACGGATAAGATTAAGGTAAATAGGGGAATACGTCAGGGTGATACAATATCACCAAAATTATTTACTCTGGCGCTTGAGAACGTCTTTAAAACATTACAATGGGAAACAAAAGGAATAAATATCGACGGCTCTTATCTACACCATCTTCGGTTTGCTGACGACATTGTCCTGATAAGCAGTGACGTGCACGAACTGAGCAACATGTTAGAACAACTTAATAATGCTTCAAAAAAGATCGGCTTAAAAATGAACATCGCAAAGACTAAAATAATAAGTAACACCAACGAACAAATATATATAGATGGTACAAAACTAGAAAACGTGGAAGAGTATATATATTTGGGACATGTAATAAAAATAGGAAAAGAAAATCAAACGGCTGAGATTAAACGAAGAATAAAATTAGCCTGGGCAGAGTTCGGAAAAATGAAATGAATTATATATTCAGAAATAGCAGCATACCGATCAACCTTAAACGAAAAGTTTTCGATACCTGTATACTACCGATAGCGACCTATGGACTGGAAACAATGGCAATGACAGGGAGGACAGCAAATCAATTAAGAGTGATGCAAAGAGCGATGGAACGAGCGATGCTCGGAATTACTCTCAGAGACAGAAAAAGGAATGAAGATATCCGACAAAGAACTAAAGTCATGCATATAATAAAGCGTACTGCGGAGCTGAAATGGCAATGGGTAGGGCATGTGGCCCGGCAGGATCAAGCTAAATGGACAACCAAACTAACGTACTGGCGACCAAG
Source organism: Galeruca laticollis (assembly GCA_963921935.1). Lineage (NCBI taxonomy): Eukaryota > Metazoa > Arthropoda > Insecta > Coleoptera > Chrysomelidae > Galeruca > Galeruca laticollis. The sequence continues at coordinate 6,777,111 of OY998176.1, read as the reverse complement.
ACAAACAAGGCGAAGCACAGGAAGACCACAGAGAAGATGGCTTGATGATATCAAAAGACAGGCCGGAAACAGATGGTTTCAACAAGCACAGGACAGGACAGCATGGAGAAATATGAAAGAGGCTTACGTCCAGGAGTGGATAAGAAGTGGCCGAGAAAGAAGAAGAAGAAAAGAACTCTGACCATTTGTAAACTATTTGTAAGATAATCGCTTAGCCATTGTAATAGAAGACCGTCAACACCATAATGAAAATGTTTATGTAGCAAGAGCTCATGATTAACCCTGTCAAAAGCTTTAGAGAAATCAGTGTACACATAATCAATCTGCAGACTCCCTTCCAAACCATCAGACAAAAAGTCAACATATGTGAGTAAACCCAATTCTGCAGACCTTTTAGAAGTGAAGCCAAATTGTTGTGATGTCATAATACTCGAACAGTCATAGGTGAGGTAATCTAAAATAATACTATCAAAGACTTTGGGAATTATGCTAAGGATTGATATAGGACGATAGTTTGAGATGTCTGATCTTCTACCCAATTTATACACTGATGTGACGTATGAAGTTTTCCAATGATCTGGAAATTCGCCTGTAACAAGAGACTTATATATGAAAGAGCGGACGAGATAAAAGGAAGCTAAATTCCCTAAGAATGGAAGGTATTCCGTCAGGACCGGGGCGTTTTTTAATATCAAGTTTAGATAACTTTGCATAGATGTTCGAAGCCAGAGGTTGATTTGAATAAACTGATGAGAAATGTTTAGCAAATAGATTTGCAATATCATTCCCGTTACCAGCAGTAAGGTCCCCAAGAGTCATTTCAGAAGGTATAGTGGTATTCACCCTCCTACTGTTTACACACTTCCAAAAACTTAACATTATCTGTAACACAATTTCAGTATATTTTACATAATTTCGGTAGCACTCTCGTGATAAAAGTTTACACTGAGCCCTTAATCTACTAAATTCCATTTAGTTCACAGGACACCTAGTAATTTTGTGAGCCACTTCTTTCTCGCACAAATGCCTCTTCAACTCCGGAGTATACCAACATGGAAACCTCTTCTAGCAAACCTTTTTCAGCGGACCAAAGCAATTTATTATAGTGTACATTATATCGTAAAATATGGACACCATCTCAGTCAATTGATTCCAAGGAAAGGCACATTGCTTCATAATTTGTACGATTAAAATCGTAGTTTTCGCCTCCTGCTTGTTTTTCTGCAAATTTTTAGTTTGCTCCTGCATACTCTTAATTGCCTCTTCAAAAAGCGAATATTCTCTCTCAATTTTACATTGGTATCTTCTGTGGAAGGTTTGCTGAAAATAGAACATTTCTTTAGACTAGTTAAACTTTGTTAATAAGGCATTATATAAATGCTACGTAAAATTTATATAAATAAAATAGATATTACATTTTGATTTTAAAGAAAATTTGATATTAAACTTACCTATACGGATGAAAGAATTGTACCATCCGTACTATATCAGAAGAATGAGCAGATGGAGACGAGTCTGAATCACTCCGTTTTATTGGAGAAAGTTATGTCGGCGATTTTGGTGAACTACTTTGAGGTGAATCAACACTTTCCAGCTTGCTGCTACGATTAAAAAATATTTTTTGATTCTTTGTGAGTACTAAGTGAAAATTAACATACCATCTAGGTGGAGGTGAGCTAGGTAAATAACTTTTCTCCATGTGATCTACTTCAAAACATTGAGGTAGTTTTAGGGTTGGAATTGACCCTATTCTTAAACGTTTCTGTTCGCCTGCCACTTCAAAATTGGTTTGTCCAAAATGTTCGGAGCACACCCTTTCATAGGCAATATTATAAGCTGGATCTTTTCCAAGTGCTACCAACCAGGACCTTTTAAGTGTATTGTCACTGGGAAATCAAATTGGAGAAAAAGGAAAATGTAAATTAACTTACATACAAAAAAAATCATATAACTTACTTATGAAATGTTACACACTCTTTCAAACGAGAAATGTAAGTAGCGTTCGAGCAACCTCGTACAAAACAAGAAGGCATTTTAGCAGTTTGTAGCTAGTCTCCTACAGTTCTAGATATTACAAATAACACTATACTATTAAGTACCTTACTAAAATAACACTATTAATTTGCAATAAACACGAATATAATCCAAAAGTTAATACACAAATATCAAACTTGCGCTCAATAAAATACATTGTGAAATGTGACCTGATGCCACTCCTGACGCTGTCACAAATCAGTCAAATCGCATAGCAACAACGGAACAGAAATTGACAGAACGAAAATGTCGCGTCAGTTCATCCAGCTAAATTCTAATTGGTTAATTAATTATATTATGCTGTCAATTATTATTCTTAATACCAACTTAAAATTAGCCCAACATGGCGGCCATGTGTAGGCAAAAAGAGGGGTAATTTCGGATGTAAGGGAAACATATACTATTAGAAGTCCGTGGTCCCGACTCACACAGTGTCTCCATCGGATTACGACACCCTCTCGTAGATGGCGTACGTTACGCCATCTCTGCCTGACCGTAACCTTCGGCTATAGGTAGTACAAATAATGAGTAACTAATAAATTTTACTCACCTTGATTCATAAGATGATGACAGATATTATAACAATTAAACGATGTTTTTTGTCTATAACAACTCTGAGTAGTATTTATGAAAATTGTACAATTTTCTAGATAATTTGAAATGTATAAATGAAGCCGGATGATAACCTTTATGTTTTTATACAAATAATAATGGAAGCTTATAAAACTCAGTTTTATATTTTAATTGTTTCTTTCCTGCATATAGTATGCAATGTTTTGTTCTAAAACAATTGTGCTTCCAAACTTTTAAACGATCGTGTAATGAAGTGGTTCGTGTTACTTTTTATATGGGTAAAATTTTACTTCAAATTATTATTTATTTTAATTAAATTTGTTTTTATTGATGATACTTTTAATATGTCTCGAAAAGATTATCCGGACAAGTTTATGTTTTGGACAAAAACATTCAACAAAAGAAAGAAGAAACTTTAGTTGAACATTTTTGGTTTTTGATACATAACAGATTTCGGTCAAACGTCGTCCGCAATATCGCTTTGATCCACCAACTATTTCCTAAATTAAATAAACCACATTTAACCGCACGTTTTTGTTTCTTTTGAGATAGTATGAAAGTTTTAATTAATATGTTTTAACTTTTGTATATCAATTCCACACCCACAGAATCGTCTATTTTTAATTTCAAATCTTTTATACGCGATCAACAAGTGAATCAAATGAATGTGTGTAAAATTCCTTCGTTTGCATCTTGGAAGATAATTTCCAGGTTTTCTTTTCATTACGACTCTCTTAATCTTAATAGACCTGTTAGGGATATTATAATTGAGATGAACGATATGCTGTATTTTCTTTAGGATTCATGTATGTAAGTAAACAAAACATCCTAATGACCTAATGTATCATCCAAATTTTATTATATAAGGGGTTCAAGGTATAAGTGAATAATTTTTCATAATTATTTTTTAAATATCTCCAACCAGCTTGCAATACAATAAAATAAATGAAGATAATCGCAGGGATGTTTAATGGTTTAAACGATAAAATTTTAAAAACAGATTGTTTCTAGGAAAAGAATATAATATTATAGCTAAATCAAGGAAGCATTTGACAGCAGTGATTAATGATTCATTAATCACTGCCGTGATTAATGAGTATTATTAAGGTTGAGCAAACAGGCGTATAATGGGTACATTATACAATAGTCGTGGATAAATGTATATAATAATTATAAAATTATTAAACACATTTTAACGATTGTTAGTTGAAATTATAATATTAAGTAAATATATCGTCAAATAAGCATTTTAAATTATGATATTGACTGGATTATGACAGTATTCAAATCAAAGTTCGCACTATATCTCTTACGTGAATTATACTTCTATAATTCTCATTTTACACACGTATGGTAAGGATGTTGGTGTAAAATTTTTTGTGAAGTTTGAGAAGATTGGTGTAAATAATGACACATAATCTTAATATAAAATTTGATTACAAATACTAAAAAAATGTACTTTTATTTTATTTTAAGCAACCCAACCAGAGCTTAGGTATTATGATAATAGAAGGCAAACATGCAGAAGTGGGACAAGGTATCTTCATATCCGACATTCAAGAAGGGAGCTCCGCAGAGAAGGTAAGGATGTAATTCCATATTATATAAATTTAAACATGATTTCTATGAATAAATTGTTTGTTATTAAGCAAAACAGATTTGAGATTTTATACCCAAGTATACCTAATTTAGTTTGTAAAAAAGCAGCACCAATCTTTACATTAACATATTTTTTATGTAAAACATTTTTTGCATTTGTAGTATTAAAATAAATGGACCCTTAAGGTCCTTGAAATTGTTCTAGGAGTCTGTGAACTGAAAAGGGTTAAAAAGCGCTGCCCTATTGTTTCACAAACTTTGGCAGTCTGGTTGAAATAGAGATATGTTATTATCCTGATATCATTCCTGTCAATGTTTTTATCTCTCATGAATTTTATGAGGTGATTATGGCGGACTTTGTCGAAGGCTTTGTTATAATCGAGGAAGGCTACATATATTGGCTGATTGACGTCCATGAGTCTTTGAGACAACACATTAAAAGCAAACAACGCCTTTCTAGTACCCATTGCATTTCTGCAACCAAATTGTGTTTTGCTAAGATCTTGCTCAATCTTTCTAAAAATCGTTCGATGTATAATTTTTTATGAATATCTTAAGGGTATGGCTCATTAGGCTGATCGGCCGGTGATCCTTGCATTCTTTAGAGTTCGATTTTTTTGGCAGTGTAATAAATGTTGATTTGAGCCATTCTCTAGGGATGATTCCGGTGTTATATACCGTGTTGTACAGATCTACCAGTACTCCAATTTGATCTTCTGCAATTAATTTGATAATATCTGTTGGTGTTTCATCAGGTCCTGGAGCTTTATTGTTTTTAGCTGTTTTAACTGCGTATATAACTTCTTCTTTTGTTATATTTGGGCCCTGTACCTTATCTGTGTCTCCATCTGTTGTTTCCTGTTGTCTCTCATCTTCTAACAATTATTCGATGTACTCTTTCCATCTTTCTAGTTTCCCTTTGATGTCTGGAATTATCTTACCGTTTTTGTCTAGTAGAATACTGCTTTTGTTTGCTCTTTTGATGCCCGCTAGCTCTTTAATATTTTTATGGAGATTGAAGTCATCATGTTTTGCTTGGAGTTCTTCTATTTCTACGCATTTTCCTTCGTACCATTTTTCTTTGGCGTGTCGTATTTTCTTTCTAATTTCTTTCTGTATGGTCTTATATGCGCTTTCGTCTCTATTCTTGTACGACCTTCTGATTTCCATTAACTGTAATATGTCATCTGTCATCCATGATTTTTTCTTGTTTGTATCCTTGATTGTTGCTAATAGGTCTGTTGTTGGGGGCATAATTGTAGTTTTAAGAGTTCTTCATTTATTTTTTCTGTAAGTTGTTGTTTTACCATTGGGTTTTTCAAATGTGAAACTGGGAGCTGCTTTTTGTTATCTATGGCTGCTTGTTTCTTGAGGCGGATCTCCATTTTAACTATCACTGGATTGTGTTCTGACCCGATGTCCGTACCCGGGTAGGTTTTAGCCGATTTGATGGTATTCCGATATCTCTTCTTTATCAAAACATAGTCTATGTGTTTTCTTCTAATCTTGTTGTCTTTATCAGCTGGCGATTTCCATGTATATAATCGTCTTTCATGCAGCTTGTAGAAGGTGTTTGTGATTGCCATATCATGTTCTTGGCAGAACTCTGTCAATCTATGTCCTCTTTCGTTCCTTATTCCCAGTCCAAAATCCCCAATAATATCATCCACTTTACCTTTCCCTATCTTTGCATTAAAGTCTCCCATAATGATTGTAATATCTCTGTTTTTCGTAATATCTATAGCTTGTTGGACGTCATCATAAAATTGATCAATTTCTTCTTCGACTTTATCAGCCGTGGGAGCATATACTTGAATTATGTTGAGTGTTCTTTGCGCTGGGCATCAACAAAATAGAAGCCTTCGAGATGTGGACCCTGCGCCGAATGTTGAAGGTGTCGTGGGTCGACCATGTGAGAAATGAGGACATTCTCCGAAGAGCCGGTCTAACGGATCGAGAACTTTTCGAAAATATCAAGAAAAGAAAAATAGGTTATCTCGGACACATACTGCGCGGAGAACGCTACCATTTTCAACGCCTCATTCTTCAAGGTAAAATAGAGGGAGGGGGAAGAGGAATAGGCAGGAAAAAATTATCATGGATTAGAAATATTCGTCAATGGACAGGGATAAAGGACTTCCAAACACTGCAGTATGTTGCAATTAATAGAAACATATGATAGGAATAGAGAAGATGAACGCCTACCCAGGAATCTGCACGGCACTAAAAGAAGAAGAAGTTCTTTGCGCTGTTTTTATTCCTATCATAATTACTCTATCTGATATGGGTGTGAAGCTGGTTACTAAATGTTTGAGATTTCTATTTACAACTATTGCTACTCCATTTCTATGTTGCTGGTCGTTGTTACCTGAATAGTATATTTTTGATTGTTCAATTAGCATTTCGCCATGGTCTGGCCATCTGGTTTCGCTCAGTCCCATTATGTTAACTTCAAGTCGTTGCATTTCTTGGAGCACATTATGAATTTTTCCTCCTTCATACAAGGATCTAACGTTCCATGTACCGATTTTCATTACTTTCTTCTTTCTCGCTTCTTTCAGAAACTGATTTTTGAGATTGAGATTGAATAACATTATTTTTATTGTCGTTTAATAGAGTTTTCAATTATCTTGCAGCTTGGTTCACCCTTTATTTGTCTTGTAGTGAATTGGGATGCCACATTTCCCTTAATGTTTATTTTTCTTTGATCTTCTTCTTGATATAATGAAGTATTAAATAAATTTATCACATTACCTTAGATGAAGTTTTGGATTTTTTAAAAGTATATAATGTTCTTCCATTTTTAATGCTTGTTTAACTGATGATTTTGTAAACTTTTAAATATGTTATAATCATAAGATCAAACGAAATTACCTAGTGATGTTCAATCTCGATTATATGAAGGCATCGTCTCATAAATAAATAATATGTAGTACCTCCGCCTCTGGCCAATACATCCACAACCTTGAAAGAAAATATCTACCCTATCCCATCCTTACCCAAACTACGGTCATATAAATCAGTCTTTGTTTTTGTGCTGATACAAGCGCATTCGGTAGTGAAAATTAAAGAAATTTTTAAAAGCCTGCCCAAACATTCGTGAAAGAGAAAAAGGAGTCGGTCAGGGGAAGTGTCGAATATCTATAGAATGTTCAAAAGACTTGTTAATCTGGAAGAAACAAAGGGACGCCATCGTCGTAAAATTCGTGTAATAAGCGATAGTGAGTGTGAGACGGAAGATTGCTGTTCTCGTTCATCGTCTAGAGTCTAGAGCATAGGTTCTCAACCGGTGGTACGCGTACCACCGGTGGTACGCGGGGACATTTCAGGTGGTACGCAATCATATATTAATAATAACAATAAAAACTGTTGAATGCGAATAACATTAATTCACAGTTACTATGCAACATTTCGTCGTTAAGAATACAATTCCTCCATCTGTGTTTTACATAGAATAGTGGCAGTTTGACGCTGACCTTGAGGCTACGCAAACAACCCGAATGAATCCCACACCGACAGTTTTGTTTTGACAGTGGCATGAGCTGATACTTTCTCACCCAGTAGTTTCATTCAGATGCCAATATTAGCTGTTTTTTTATTGTGTTCCATGAAGTGAAGTTCAGTTTTAGTTTTTAGTAGTAATTCAGCATTAGTTTTTAGTGGACATAAACCCCTCCACCTCTAAGGACAGTCAAAAGAAGATTAAACCTCAGCCAAATCGTAAGTACGATGCAACTTATTTACAGTTAGGATTTATAGTAAAAACTGGCACAGAAAATAACGATAATCCTATTCCACAATGTGTTGTATGCTCAGAAACACTTTCAAATCAGAGCATGAAGCCTTCCTTACTAAAGCAGCGCCAGACTACTAAGCATCCCGATTTGGTTGACAAACCTATTGAATTGTGTAAGAGAGAAAATCAGTGCATGGCAAAATTTGTAAATATAAACAAAAAACTAGTCAAAGCATCGTACCTTGCCAGTTATAGAATAGCTAAAGAAGGGAAGCCTCATACAATTGGCGAGACACTTCTACTTCCGGTCGCTAAGGATATGGTCGAGGCAGTATTAGGCGAAAAGGCAGCAAAGGAGATCGAGAAAATTCCGTTGTCGAATGACACAGTAAAGAGGCGAATTGTGGAGATGTCCTCGAGTATTGAAGAACAGCTTTTACTTCAACTGCGCGAATGTAAATATTTTGCACTGCAAGTAGACGAGAGCACAGACATAACAAATATGGCGCAGCTTCTTGTATTTATACGTTTTGATTATCAAAGTGAAGTAAAGGAAGAATTTTTATTTTGCAAACCTCTTGAATCAAACACTAAAGCTGAGGACATATTTAATGTCATAAATGAGTACATTATAAAAGCGAGAATATCATGGTCTAAATGTGCTGGTTTGTGCACGGACGGAGCAAAAGCTATGTCGGGTCATTTAAGTGGATTAGGAGCAAGAATAAAAAAAATTGCTCCAGAATGCCAAAGTACTCACTGCGTTATTCACCGAGAAGCTTTGGCTTCTAAGGTTATGCCTGCCAACCTTAAGTCTGTTTTAATGGATAGCGTAAAGGTCATTAATTTTATTAAGGCCGGGGCTCTTAATTCACGGCTTTTCTCTTTAATGTCTGAAGATATGGGTGCAAAATATCAAACTCTCCTCCTACATACCGAGGTTAGATGGTTGTCACGAGGCAAGACCCTAACTCGTCTATTTGAACTGAGGTCTTTAGGTTTTTAAGTGAACAAAATCATGACATGAAACACTTGTTCAATGATGAAGAATGGCTATCACGATTGGCGTATTTGGCTGATATTTTTGATAGGCTTAATACCTTGAACATGGGACTTCAAGGGCCAAGTATAACAGTGTTTACTACCAACGATAAAATATCATCCTTCAAGAAAAAGTTGGTTCTGTTTCGCTCTCAAGCACAGGACAAGGATTTCTCTGCATTCCCTACTCTTGCTGCATTTTTGGAAGAAAATGATATTTCTCTGAAGCCAGAAGTGACTGATGATATCACTAGTCATATGGAAGCCCTTCAAACGAGTTTTGATAAATATTTTAATCAAGATTTTTCTAAATATGAGTGGATTAGAAATCCATTTTCAGGGAAATTTCCTAGTGGTCCTAGTCACTCAAAAGAGTGTTTCATCGACCTTATAAGTGACAGCTCAATGAAAGATGCGTTTAAAGAAAAATCTTTAATAGAATTTTGGATGGGGACAAAAACTGAATATCCATCAGTGTTCGAACAAGCGATAATCTTTTTAATTCCATTCGTAACCTCGTACTTATGTGAATCGGGCTTTTCAGAGCTGCTGTTCATCAAAAATAAATACCGAAACCGCATTAGTGTTGAAGAGGACTTGAGAATCAAGTTAAGTTCAATCGACCCAGATATTGAAAATTTGATCAAGAACAAACAACAACAACAAGCTCATTAGGATCTGTTTATATTTAAATGACTGTGTTCAATTAACTAATTCAAGATTGTTTTTAATGTATGATACATTGTATTTTGTAAATACATACATACAGTTGTAGAATGCATTTCTATTTTCCTAAACCTGACCTAATTTAAATTATATATAACTATATATTATATATAAATAAATAAAAAAAAATATATATAAATATAAGGTGGTACGTCAAAATCTCTGAAAATTTCAAGTGGTACGTGGTTACTAAAAGGTTGAGAACCCCTGGTCTAGAGCATTGGTTCCCAACGGGGGCGATACCGCCCCCCCCTGTGGGCGCTGCAGCCTTTTAGGGGGGCGGTAGCGGATTCAGAAGCAAATAATAAGCAGTCAAGAGGAATGGTGAAATAAAAATGATTTAATAAGGGTTAATAAGCAGTTTTAAATTAGCATTAATAATAATACTAATAACTATAATAATTTCTTTTAGTTCAGAATAGAAGAAGTATATGACTTGTCCTCGCACGTTGATAAGCAAACGCGCGATGTTCATACAAAATAACATGTTTCGACATGTTCGCACACAGACAAGTTAAATCATGCACGAAATGAAGCGTATAAAAGCAACAGCTCTACGAATTTTTTGTTAGTTAGTTGTATGTGCTTGGCCGCGATATATAGTCGTGAATCATAAGCTCTGCCGCAGTAAATAATCGTGAGTGGTGTGTCATTTTATAAACATTACTATCTATAAATTCTATTGAGAATTCAATTTTTGTATGAAAATGGCTGAGTATACTTCTAAATTAAAAAAGAAATGCCGGCAATACAGTATTGAATATTTAAAATATGGATTTGCGGAATCTTCTACAAACAAATCATTACCTATGTGTTTAATTTGCCGAAAAGTTTTTTCAAATGAAGCTATGAAACCTTCTAGGCTACAAGAGCATTTACATAAAATGATAATAAGAACGGAGATATATTCTATTTTCAAGAACTCTAAAAACAATATTTAAAACGGCCAACTATATCAAACCTTTTTGCATCGTCTTCTAAACGAGACGATGATGGGCTACGAGCCTCATATAACGTTTCATTGTTAATCGCAAAGTCAGGAAAACCACACACCATTGGCGAGGAATTAATTTTGCCGGCAGTCGAAGAGATATTAAAAACTGTTCTCCATCATAAGACACCATTTGATATCATTAAAAAAATTCCTCTCAGTAATAATTCAGTGCAAAGAAGAATAGATGAAATGGCAAATGACGTTGAAATATCATTATACGATTACCTAAAGACTTGCAAATTTTCCATTCAACTCGATGAATCAACTCTACCAAGTAACGAAGCTCTACTCTTATCATACGTACGATTTATAAAAGAAGAAAAAATTCATCAAGAGTTATTATTTGCTAAGAATTTGGAATCTGATACATTCTATATTTAATATCATGCAAGAATTTTTTCAAGAGAAAGAAATTCCTATTAGCAATATTTTGTCTGCTGCTACTGATGGTGCTCCAGCAATGACCGGGCGTCATAAGGGTTTTATAGCACATTTGAGAAAAGCAGTGCCAAATGTACTCGCTGTACATTGTATTATTCACAGTCAGCATTTGGTTGCAAAAAAATTAAATGAACGTCTGCATGCGTCCCTCAATAACGTTATTAAAGCAATCAATATCATTAGAAGCAATTCATTGAATGATCGTTTGTTTCATAAGCTTTGCAATGAAAATGATGAAGACTACAATCGCTTGCTGCTGCACACAGAAGTACGTTGGCTCTCTAAAGGTGTTTCTCTGAATCGTTTTTTCGATCTATTTGACTCAGTGTTGGAATTTCTTGAAGAAAACGAACAATTGCGCGAAAACCTGATTACGTCAAAAATGACATCGCTTATTTGATGGACCTGTTTAAAGTATTTAATCTAGTTAATCTACAATTGCAAGGTGATGATTTAAATTTAATTAAAACTAAAAACGTCATAGCTGCTTTTGCAGGAAAACTTCTTATATTCAAAAGAAATCTTGGTAGAGGTGAGTACAACCATTTTCCCACATTATCAACAGTGTCTGCAAAACCGAAAGATTTACTTACTTACTGCCACCACTTGGAAGTTCTTCATGTTCATTTTACAGAGCGTTTCCAAGATATTTTAAACATGGAAATACCAAGTTGGGTTATAGATCCTTTCGCAAACACAGATACTGAAGGCTCATCAAATTTGGAAGAGGAGCTATTAGAACTCACAACTAACGAAGAACTGAAAGTAAAATTCAAACGTGGATATCAAGAGTTCTGGCTTCAAAAACCAATACCAGTTCTCTATCCTGGACTGTGGACAATAGTACAGAAGTTGTTAATTGCATTTCCTTCGTCCTATATGGCTGAGCGTGCATTCAGTGCAGTAACTGATTTGCTGTCAAAGAAGAGGAACAGACTACACATCACTGAACGTGGTGATCTGCGATTGATGTTGACGAAATTGGAACCCGATATCAACAAACTGGTAACACTCCACCAGCCTCAACCGTCTCATTGATTTTTTCTTTATTATTAATTTTGTATTTCTTATTGTATTGCATTTCTTATTTCTATTGTGATTGTATTTCTTATTGATTCTGTGTTTATATTTAAAAGTTTAATAAACAATTTTATTGTACATTTGGTAGTCGTTTAATAAATTTCAACTTCATCATTCCTCTAAATAAAATAAAAATAGACATTAACTGAAATTAAAGCTAAATACAGATCAATTGGGACGGTACAGATGATATTCAAATAAAATTAACTAATTTGGACTAACCAGCGACTGGGTTGGGGGGGCGGTGAAACTTTTGTTCTCTTCTATAGGGGGCGGTGGTCCAGAAAAGGTTGGGATCCACTGGTCCAGAGAGAGGCGGGATGATAGTTTTTCGTCAACCCCATCGTCAGGCGAGGACATAGAGGAAGAGAGAGAGACACGACTAGTAAGTACAATAATAATTTTATTTTTCACTGGTCAATGTGAGAAACATTCATACCTGTTCGTGCCAGCATGTGACCTATTTGTTTGTGATGACAGATAGTGTATTAGCAGAAAATGAATTTACTTATCAATTGCCTGTTAGTGGTAATAGGTAGCTTATTCATTTGTGGTAACGGATAGTGCTTTTGAAATTTCACAATGTTTCATATTATTATTATTGTTTTATCCGTTTGTGATAACGGTTATCACCTTAGAAAATTAATTTACTTGTTAATTGCCTGTTTGTGATAACAGGTAACTTATCCATTTGTAATTGAGTTTCACAACGTTTCTCATATTATTATTATTGTTATATCTGTTTGTGATGACGGTTATACCTTATACCTGAATTCCTAAATAGGCAAATATTTCTCGCAGACGTGCCAGAAAATCCTACAAGTTTAGGGAAAGACATTTTGTCAAGGTCAAGGCTGTGGAGGTATTGGCCAGAGGCGGTGGTACTACATATTATTTATTCATGAGACGAGGCCAAATATAATCTCTATTACTTTTTTTGTTTTTCAATGACGTGCAATGTTGTACAATTATTCCCTCATTTTTCTATTTATTATAATTTACTCCAGTCAGATCTTGTTGAATTTCAATGTAACTGTTGAATGTTGTGTATGGAAACGTACGCCCATGCATATAATTTTATTTTATCATTGATAACGATGAATTATAAAAATAAATATTCATTTGTGTTTTTGTCATTATTTCAACACTTTTAACTTTTTCTTTAATTGCTAATTTCTTGTTCCAGGCTGGTCTGGAAATAGGAGAATTAATCTTAGCAGTCAATAAAGATTCTTTAGTTGGTTCCAATTATGAGACAGTAAGTAATATTTTTCACTATTTATAGGAAGGTGCGTAAAAAAATTACATAACAATGCAATACTCAATTTACTAATTTTCATTCACTTATGCTGAGAATTATTATTATTTTTATATGGAATGTGTCAGTGCAAAAACATGTCGTAATAAACAAGTGAATTCGTTTTAGCGGACAAAGATGTATCATAATATGCTGTAATTCCAACGTCCCCTAATTTTTAATCACTTTCCGAGATCTCACGTAAAAGGAAAAAAATGGTAATGATTACACTGGTCTACAAAAAAATAAAAGTTACAGAGATAAAATCATTTTGTTCTTTTCACTCTAAATCCGAATCTGTTTTCATAATGTTTCTATATCCCACACATTTCGAGTTACACGGATCTGAATTTTTTGGTACAGGGTTTTTCATTATATATGGACCCTTCCATATCTCACTTATTATTTGTTACAATTAAGAATGTCTCAAATAAGAGTTGAATGGTTATTAAAGTAGTTTTTAAAATCAAACAAAAATATTATACAGAATGTCCCAAAAAAGAGGGTCAGGGCCAAAGTGTTATTTCTTAAATGGGACACCCTATATATTTTTATATTTTTAAACTGTTCACTTGAATCCGAATTCAACAATATATAATTGTTATAGTCTAACCTTAACAGTTCAGAAAATATATACGACACAGTAAGATGTAGTAATCTATTGATTGGAATTCAGTAAATTTATTTACAAAATAAAGTAATCTCAAACTAAGTAAGCCCAAATGAAACTATAAATATTGTTCAAAATGACCCCCCATATTGCCAATGCATAGTTGGTATCTTCGGCGTAAATTCTCTAAACATTTAGAAATAATATCAGCATGATTATTTAAGTTATTAATTTCGCCTTGAATTTTTTCCTGAATTATCACAAGATTGTTATTTTCGCCAAAGTTAACTATATCTTTCAGCATCCCCCACAAAAAAGAATCTAAGGGAGTTAGGTCGGGGCTATTAGGCGGCCATAGAATTGTCCCATTATTTCCGATCCACTCTCGAAACTGATTGTAGAGATGTTCTCTCACCTCTAATATATTATGGGGCGATGCCCCATCTTGGTGCCAGATCATAGTATTTAATTGGTCAGCTGTAAATTCAGTTTCTAGTATTTCACTTATTTTGGGTATTATGCAGTTTAGGTAAGTTCTTCCTGTTAACGTATAATTGAAAAATATTGGCCCAACCACTTTATTCTGGAATATTCCACACCAAACTTTAATTGATTTCCGTCCAGATTTCTTTATTTGTTGCACTTTCCGCTGTCTATGATTTTTATTTTCCCATGAACGTCTGTTTTTTCTATTAAACATGCCAACTGTAGAAAAACTGGATTCATCTGTCCAACAGATTTTCTGAAGGATATCTGGAGTTTCATTCAAGCGACGAAGCATTTCCTGACAAAATATTAACCGTTTCCGTTTGTGCAATTCAGTAAGAGCCTGCACGGGAAGTATTTTATATGGTTTATAATTGTGTCTTTTCAGAGTCCTAAAAATTTTCATAGGATGTTTTTGTAATATATTGGAGCTGGTTACTAACGAGTCTTCAGAGTTTTCTGCAAAAAAGTAGTAGCGCAAAAATTATTCCTTCTTATTCAACTACCATAAAATCCAAAGAAATATATATTTTTTTACCTTCAAAATGCAGAAGTGTATCTAAATCATCCTCCTCATTAATTACACACCTTCGTTTTTTCCTAGAAAAGTTCTTAGTTGTCATTACATGCTGGTATATTCTGTTGAACGTATTTTTGCTAGGCGCATGCCGATTTGGATATAATTCTATAAACTCTCTCCTTGCATCTAATTTGTTATTATTATTTTTTACAAATAGAGAAAATATTTCTATCTTTTCATCATCTGTATACCGCATTTTCCAAACTATCAAATACAATGTTTTATAAAGGTGTAAATAACTACTTGTGAAATATGACAATGCTTTCATTGCCCGTTGTTTATAGTTGGTTTTCATCCCACAAGTAACGATTTTTAAATGAATATATTTTCTGAACTGTTAAGGTTAGACTATAACAACTATATATTGCTGAACTCGGATTGGAGTGAACAGTTTAAAAATATAAGAAAGAGCACTTTGGCTCAGACCCTCTTTTCTGGGACATCCTGTATAATATTTTTGTTGAATTTTAAAAACTACATTAATAACCCTTTAACTCTTATTTGAAACATTGTTATCTGCATCAAATAATAAGTGAGATATAGAAGGGTCCATATACAGGGTGTCCCGGGACTAATGGGAAAAAAGTCAGGAGCGTATAATCTGAGTCAAAATAATGTTAGTACTTCATATAAACTTTTTCTATTCAGGCTCTCGTTTTTGAGTTATAGGCCTCCAAAGTTTTAATTTTGAATTTGGTTTTTATTTTTATTTTTTGTACTAGTTATTTGATCTTTATAAAATTCACGGCAAAGCTATAATGTACGTGTATGTTTATTTTGGTAAGGTAAACAGATTTACAGAAGTGCCTTGAAGCCAGGGACGGACTACTCGCAATGGTTAGTGATCCAAAAAATTTGCAGGGATGGCACACCCTGTATGAAATTATCGAAATTCACTTCCCCACACATTAAGCTAACGAAAAGGTACTCTAGTTGGAACTCGATAAAATAAGCCGTTTGGCTAATATTTACAGTTTTATTAATGCGCTACGTACCAATTTACGCATTCACCATTTTTATAAGTACACAACGAGGTAAAACTAACTTATTAATACGATGTCCAAGATTTACCTTCAGAACTACAAAAAAATAATTTAACGATAGCAGAAGATAAAAAACATTAACGAGTTATTAATTGGAAAGTTGCTAAAAACTTTTTAAAAGTGTTTTTACCGTTTAGCAAGTAACCATAGGATTAGTTGTCAAACATTGTGTAGAATAGTTCGTAGTCAGTACTTGTCAATAATTAATAAGTCATTAATTTAACAGTTACAATGGCAGAATTCACTTTTATTGAGTACGCAGATATGAATTTAATGTATGGACTGGTTTCTCGAAACTGTTTAGAGGCCAGAAGGCTTTATGCAGAACATTTTGCAAACAGAGCGTTGCCAGACAGACGAATGTTTGAGCGTATTGATCTCAGGTTACAAGAAACAGGTATGAATAAGTAAATGTAATTTTCCATGTATACAAAACAAAGTTTTAAATTTTAGGAAGTTTTTTGCCAAAAAAAAGGTGAAGAAGGTCCAGTACGAAGCATACGTACTGTGGCAGTTGAACAAGACTTGTTAAATGCAGTTGATAATGAACCATCAACGAGTTTACGAAAATTATCAAGAGAACATAACGTCTCGAAATCAGTTGTTCATCGCGCTCTAAAAGAACAGCTGTTATATCCTTTTCACATGACAAAAGTACAAAGTATGACAGTGGCTGATTATCCTTCACGACTTGAGTATAGCCGGTGATTTCTGCGACAACAACAAGCAGACAATACATTTATTAGTAACGTTTTCTTTACGAACGAAACAGGTTTCACCCGAGATGGAGTCATAAATTCTCATAATATGCATTTATGGGATGATGTGAATCCACATGGCATTATCCAAACTAGGAGCCAGCATAGATTCATGGTCAATGTTTGGGCAGGAATAGTTGGCAATCATTTGATAGGGCCATACTTTATTGACGATACTTTGACCGGTCAAAGATATTTGGAGTTTTTGCAAAATGAGTTATGGAACCTGTTTGATTATGTGCTACTACAAACTCGTAGGAATTTATGGTTCATGCATGATGGGGCTCCTCCTCATTTCAGTTTAGATGTACGACAGCATTTACACACAAGGTTTCCTAATAGATGGATTGGTCGTGGAGGCCCTTTTCAATGACCACCGCGATCAGGAGACTTAATCCTATGGATTCCTTCCTCTAGGGTTATCTCAAAAGTAAGGTATACGCAACACCTGTGCAAACAGGGCAAGATTCAATAGACAGATTTGTTACACTACAATGTTGTTAGAAATAATGTGGGATTGCTTTTTCAAATGCAAAGAAACAACCTTCGTAGACTTAGAATGTGCGTGGAAGTGGGAGGAGCTCATATTGAACATTTATTAGAAGAACGTTAGTTTTTGTTGTTGTTTAGGAATTAGTTTTAGTCCATTGTTTTATAACTTGTGTTTTTTGAGGTTTTCTTAATGGTTTAATAATGTTGTGTTCGTAATTTTGATTAAAAGCAACTAATTACGTTGTTTGCGTACCTATTTAATTCCCATTAAATAATTTCTTAATGTTTTCATCATCTGCTATCATCAAATTATTTTCTTGTAGTACATCGTATTAATAAGTTAGTTAGGTAAATTTGTACGTAGTGCATTAATAAAACTGTAAATATTAGCCAAACGGCTTATTTTATCGAATTCCAGCAAAAGTACCTTTTCGTTAGATTAATGTGTGGGGAAGTCAATTTCGATAATTCATACAGGGTGTGCCATCGCTCCAAAATTTTTGGATCACTAACCATTGCGAGTGGTCCGTCCCTGGCTTCAAGGCACTACTGTAAATCTGTTTGCCGTAAATTTTATAAAGATCAAATAACTAGTACAAAAAATAAAAATAAAAACCAAATTCAAAATTAAAACTTTGGAGGCCTATAACTCGAAAACGAGGGCCTGAATAGAAAAAGTTTATATGAAGTACTAACATTATTTTGGCTCAGATTATACGCTCCTGACTTTTTTCCCATTAGTCCCGGGACACCCTGTATAATGAAAAACCCTGTACAACCATTCGTAATAATTTAAAACAAAACAATGACTCACCTAAAAAGTAGCTTTGATTCACTATCTTCTATACAACATTTCATGAACAACAGCGCTGATAATATTCTAGCAAAAATGTTCTCCATACTTACCAATGACATCCTCCAAGTTGTCAGGGAAATAATCAGGGTATGGGATAAAAAAGTGAATTTAATGACATGTTACTTACACATTTCTTAGTAAAAGATTTACGATGTCTTCATAGTTTTTTGCTTTGTTATTTTTCAAGACTACTTGAGATATACAAGGAGTGTGTGTCACTCTCTTCAATAATGCCTTTTGCTAGCATGTCATCTAATTTGTCGCGATGGATCGCTTGGCGGGATGAATTCAGCCTGTAAGAGGCACTGGCTATTGGAGCATGATCGGCTGTGTTGATCCGGTGCTGAGGGTCGGCTCGGTTTGCTACACATTTTATTTTTTTGCACATATTTTTAAGTTATTTGAAACTCATCCTTCATTTCCACCGCAACGCACAATACTAAGTCTGGATCCTTAGTTTGCAGGCATTGTTGGCATACAAATGTTTGTCCCATTAGTCCATCCTTTCTTAAACGTGTCGTGTGTATCATACCAAGTTTCTTCCAAATAGAGAATTGCCCGGTTTTCATCTCTATATTTAGTTACTTGTTCCAAGTATGCATACCGCTTAATCTTAATAGTATTTGCTGCATGATTGTGTTGTATGAAGGATGTTCTTATCATTAATATATGTTCGTATGCACATATATATTATGTGGAAATATATAACTGTAGATGATTACAAGTCGAAGAAAAATTTCATTTACAATCAAGAATTAATCAAAAATGTCTGAGGTCATATTTCCTCCACCTACGCATCGAACATATCTACTTAATTAATGTTTGTTTAGATTAGAAGTACAATTTTGTTTTAATTAGTCATTAGTCCTACCTACAACTACCAAGTGCCATAAACTGATCGTAAAAAGTACAGCAACTACATTACGTGAGTATTAAAATAAGTATACATAAAAGAATTGATTTTCGTCGCTTATCTTATCATATTATACAAATGTTATACAAAAACCAGACAAAGGAATACTTACTAATAATCTTGTGGTAGTAAACTAATTGTACGGTGGTATTTTAAATCTTTCAATGTTCTGTTTATTTTTTATTTAATGTTAATATTTGTGTGTCTAGTAAGTATTTTAGTACAGTTTTGGTGATTGTAAAGACCTCGCTTTTGATTGTACAAGATCTCCTAAATAATGGATATTCTTAATATTAATAAGAAATATAGGGACAGTTGTATGGAATAAGTTACATATTTTAGAGAAAAGTAGTGTGGCTCGAAGACAATTTACACAATCGATGGCCCGATTTTTGAAAATAGAAATTTTCGTTCGTGTCACTTTTTTCAAAATATCGGAGATTTTAAAGCTATATGTAGGTACCGTGAAATCTTCCAATTCTACATTTCTTTCAGGACCATCATCAACTTTTATTTTTCTGATACGGACCTGTGTCGTACATTTAAAATAAGAACAGGGATTTTGAAAACTAAATGAGATCATAATTACATTTTCTATCAAAAATTATATTCTTATTATTAATATGTTTCCCAGTACAGCCCTGCATCTTATCTAAAGTGTGTACTAAGCTTGAAAACATGCAACAAAGGTGAAAATAACATAAGAATAACATTCAAGCACTACGAGATAACTAAAAAAATTGGAGTATCACCAAGAACCACACTCTATAAAAAATTAATTACACTTAAATTAATTAGTTAAGGAGAATGGGACATAGCGGCTCCTCTAAGGCTATAACACCGGTATTAATGTTTTTAGGTTTATCTCTTTTGTTGTTGATCCAAAATTACGCTGCTCGTTTTAGTAATAACTTATGTTTATTGCAGAATGATTTTGTGAACTACTTTACTTTTAGAAAATATTATACAGGGTGTCCCAGGAGTGAGAGGCCAAAACTTGGGAATGAGTAGGAGGTGTTAAAATAATGTCAGAACTTCATATAATTTTTTTTCTACGGACCTCCTTTGTTGAGTTATAGGGTTTTAAAGGTAGAAATTAAAAATACATTTTTATTCATAACTTCAAAACTATAATTTCGAACTTGATGAAAATTTGGTGGATTGTCAAGTACATCAATTCATCTATTTTGTCCATACCAGTAAGATACTAGTATCGCAGAAAGTCAGAATCGGACTTGACTCACCGGATAAAAGGTCAAAACTTTTAAGGTGACAAGGCAACAAACTTTAAAATACTGTCAGTTTATTCTCCAACTATTTTTCTGAAAAAGGTACCCTTTATCCAAATCGATAACATCAGTGGTTTCCGAGAAATATGGAATTCCGTAAGACACCGCAGAGCACATTCAGTTTCTATCATTATTTAGGAAATGGGTTATAACCAAGTAGGCTGTCGTCAATTGTTTGTCATACGCATTAACCATCCTTTAAAAAATGTTATTTTATCAATTATACTCCGTTTATAAAAGGCATGGAGTGATAAATCACTCTTTTTGGCCGGAACCATAGGCGTACTACATTTAGTCATTTGAAAAAAGTTAAGGCTTCTAAAATTATCTCATTTCCGAAAATAACCGTTTTGTAATATTATTTAAAATGAAATTTCATATTATCAATAATATAATAAACTGTGGATTATATCACTGACATCAATTTTCCAGAAAATGTATTATTATGTATAAAAGGGCGTAGACGAGTCCCTCCACTAAGCTCCACGTAGTTATAATCCTACATACAATAAATAATAAAATAAATGTTAATAACAATTTTATACAAATACATATATAAATCCAAACCAACCCCATTTGCCGATTATTTCACCCAAATAGCAGGTAATTGAAGAAACTTGACAAACAGGTAGCTCAAAAATGGTTTTATTATTGTGAAATATAGTCTTTTCAGTTCTAAGAAAATGCCCCCATAATACAATGTACTTACTAGAACTTTTCAACTATAAAAGTAGCGGAAAGGTTGAATATTTTCAATTTACAGTTCATCTGTTCTGGAGAAACTGCTGTGTTGATTGATTTCTCCATTATTACTGTTATTTGTTATTATTTTTTACCGTTATTGTTAACTGGTGTTTATTTTTGTTCATCTATACCAGTTCTCTTCTCATCACACGAGACAAACTCCTAACTACACCTTCCAACTATATAGTGTTCCAACCAAATTCGACCAGATATGGAGGATTTATCACCATCTAAGCAACCTAAAGTTGGCCCATTGTCGCTGAACGAAAAAAATCTGATATTAAATTGCTATTCTTAGTTGAAGAACGAAGAAATTAGAACAAACATCATGAATTTGACAGGAAGTGTTGATGAAACTGTGGAGATTACTGCAACAATGATGGGTGTTTCAGAAACAACTATTTATAATTTAATGAAGGAGAAAAAAAATGGAAACATCACAGCCCCAGCAAAGTCCCCAGGCCGACCCAAACTTGAACTGGATGACGACTTGAAGAATGGAATAAGGCGTAAGGTGCATGCTTTATTCTTTAGAAAAGAGATTCCAACTCTCTCCAAAATTATGGCTTCGGTTCAAGAAGATTCAGATTTTCCGAAAATGACTCGAAGTCCATTATGGAAAATTTTGAAGGAACTTGGATTTGAATATTAAAAAAATTATCGGAATGCAATGTTGATTGATAGAGACGACATTGTCATTTGGAGGAGGAGTTATTTGCGCAATATTCGGAAAGCAAGACTAGATCAAAAACGAATTTATTATTTGGATGAGACTTGGTTAAATGAAGGTCATACTGTTTCAATGTTTTGGCAAGACACGAATGTCAAAAGTCGGAGGCAGGCAGCTCTTGAAGGGTGGTCAAGAGGTCTCAATCCACCAGCAGGAAAAGGGCGTCGACTCATCATTACTCATATCGGAAGTGCCGAAGGTTTTGTTAAAGGTGGATTGTTGTGCTTTGAGTCGAAGCAAACCGGAGATTATCATGAAGATATGGATGCAGACGTTTTCGAAGAATATTTCTCACAAATGTTAGATCTAATTCCAACGGGCTCAGTCATTGTTATGGATAACGCAAGTTATCACTCCAGGTTAGTGGAGAAATTACCTTCAATTGCATGGCGTAAACAAGATATCCACGATTGGCTAACCTCGAAAAATATTGAATGCCCAGATAACCCGCTGAAAAATGAGCTCTTGCAACTGGCCAATTCACATAAACACAAATATAGTAGATACGTTGTAGATCAAATGGCATCAGCGCGTGGTATAACGGTGCTGAGGCTTCCTCCTTATCACTGTCAACTCAATCCCATAGAATTAATATGGGCCCAAGTGAAAGGGGAAGTTTCAAGAAAGAATACGACATTCAAAATGAGTGACGTAAAAGTTTTATTCGAAGACGCGTTAGGTAACGTAACCAAAGAAAACTGGAAGAAATGTGTTGAACACGTGATACAAGAAGAACTAAATATGTGGGAAATGGATCATATAAGTGAACACATGATTGAACCATTTATAATCAATGTTAATAATGGAAGCTCAACAGAATCGTCTGATTCTGATATATAGACTAGTTTTTGTGTTAGTTATTACTATTATTTGTTAGACTTTTTTTTTATAAATATTACATTAATTCGTACTTTATTCCTGCATTTTTCTTTTTTCCTTTCCTATTGTAAACGGTATATTAGTAGTAAAGTTGATACCTACTGCAAAAAAAATTTGCTATTTTTTATATAATATTGTATGTTTATTGTTTATTCATAGGAACACAAAAAAATGTGTTTTTATTGAATCGATATTGTGAACTCTTTTGAATACTTTTCGTAATTATAATTTCATAGTGCCTTCATATTCATATACCAAGTTTGTTTTGTCCTGATTGCACGCCTCTGAGGATTAAATTGTTTATTTGTTCATTCAAATACAATAGAGCGACCCTTTCAATACAATAGGCGACCCAACCGAATACAGAGTTACGGGGTGTCTACCTGAAATTCGTAACAAACGAGAAATTTTAGTACAAAATTAGATAAACTTCGGAGATATTTTATTATACACCCTGCATCGGTTTTGCATACCTAATGAGCTTCTATTACTCCATGCCTTTTAAAAACGGACTATAATTGAACGTGTCTGTTTACATTGTAACTAAAACGTGCTTCCACACATAACCAACATTGACCTTCCTAGATCAACGCTCGCTAAATATTGTAATTAATATTAACCTAAATTTTAAATCTTATTTCTAAGCTAATGTCCTTTTGCCGTTACTGTCCTTTAGGGATCACTACACTATGGTACTTGAAGTACCAAATTTTTGTTATTTTCGGAGAATTTTCAGTTTGTTAGCACGATTCAGCCTCTAGAGAGTATACGATTGATCAATTTTACGATTGAATATTGTTCAAGGTGTCTCACAGATGTACCCTATTGATTTTCAGTTGACTAGAGCGAGTACAGCGGGTCCTATAAATCCAGATATACTAAATTTTTGGTTATTTTTGAAGAAATTTCGGTTTGTTAGCACGATACATCTCCCGAAGTGTATACAAGTAACACTTTTATGATAGAATATTGTTCAGGGCCACAGATGCGGAAAAGTTAGTTTTAATCCTTAAAACCGTTTATTTTAAAATAGTATTTCTTATGGCGGGGTTGGTTGTAAGTTGGCCATTGTTTTGTAGTTGGTTTACTTGTGGATAGCTTTCTGCAGTCCAATTGAGAAATGTAACCATCGAGTGTCTGCCTCCTCGTGGCCCCGCTGGATACGTAAATACTGTTGATCGCTAATAACAGTAGTGTTGACCAACCAAAGGACACTCCACAAAACCCAAGCTAAGGTGAAAGGTAACGTGCCGATGGCTAAATAGTCGTGAACATTCTCCTGGAGGTACAAGGCGAAACCCTCTTGAATATAACCTTTCTCCAACTCTGCCAGGAATGACACAACCTTTCCTACTCGCGGGATCAGAATGGATCAAAAATAATATACAACAAAAACCGGAGGATGGGCGAGAACGCTCTCCTTCAAAACAAAAGCACTATCGAGGTAAAATAATCTGCGGTGCTGAGGCAAAGAGAAGTAGGAAAGCGAAGCAGCAGGCTAGCGTCTTCACATACACCACCAGCGTCACTCGCCTCTCCCTATCCAAACCTGGCGCCAGCGGCCAAAAAAGTATGGGCAGTTATGCCAGTTCCTCCTTCAAAAGAGACCCGGAACGCGTCGCCTCCCAAAATAAGAAGCGCATCCGCTCCAACACCTTGGAGGAGAACTCTTCTAGATCTACGCCAAAGTAAAGAGCTACAGCGAAGCAGCTACCGACCATTTACGGTTAGCTATTATAGACAAGGCCAACCCTTACGGTAAAATAATTGCCGATAATGGAGACCTTGTCAAGAGATAGCCAATGGAAGTTTTGGACGAAATCCTTATGTCCGCTTCCGGCAGTCAAAGGACCCCCCCTACTTTTAGGTCATGGTCGCACTCTAGCGAAATAATCAGTAACCTGCGACAATGACGAAACTCTAGAGCGACTAAAGTTTCAGAGCTGAAACCGTAAGAGGGGGCTAAGCTCGATAACCTCCCAGAGCTGACAAAAGTCACCCTAGCAAAGCTCACGCTAACTTGGATGACAAAGAGTATGTGCTGCGTTGGCTGAACAAACAAAGACCATCCCTTCGGGTAAATGCGTGGTTTTCCTTTGACAACGAAACGAAGGTCAACCCCAAAGGACACGAGGCACTATGGCAGAGGAGACGGGGGGATGGGAGCCCCACAAAACGATCAATGAGGCTGAGCTACGTGTTCGCCTCATTGATCGGTAATAAAAAAACTAAACAAATTTTATAACGGGATTGATGTACTAGAGAATGAAACTGGCAATTTTGCGGCAGTATATTCACAGAACAAAACCTTTTATAATTTAAACTTTAATACTGATTTGGACGTAACAAATAATACTTTCGTATTAAATTCAGTTAATGAACAAGATTTTGATATTGCCTTAAAAAAGCTAAAACCCATAAAAGCTGAGGGATCTGATGGAATTCCACCATATCTATTGAAAGCTTGTGGAGAATGGATAAAACAACCCCTACTGCAAATTATAGTTTTGTATTAAAAACATAATGTATTTCCGTCAGACTGGAAAACAAGATTGGTATGACCAATATTTTAGTTTGCGATAAAATGAATATTATTAAAAAGTATTTATTCAATTAATTAAAACGTGAAGTTTGTTTGAGTAACAAATAAATAAATAAAATTTAAAAAAAAACGACCCGGAAAGGAAGGATGATAAGGGATTTTAGCATTGTGGTACGGGATCACTTAAACGTTGCAAACCTCCAAAAATGGATTGGACGGGGATGTCCAATTGCATGGCCCCCGCGTAGTCCGAGTGTAAATCCAATAAATTCATTCCTCTGGGGCTACCTGAATAGTTTGGTATATGCAACACCCATAGAAACAAGTAATGAATTGTTGGATCGAATTCATTTCCATTGCGATGCTATAAGGAACAATCCAGGAATGTTGTTTCAAGTATAACGAAAAATTATTCGTAGGCTCAATAAATGGGTAGAGGAAGGATGTGCACATTTTGAGCATTTAATAGATTAAAATTCTTGTTTGTATTTTTTTATTATGTTACTCTGGATAATTCTTACTTTTAATATACGTTTTAATAAAAATTATGAGTTAATTTGTTCTGCTGAACATTACTTAAAGAATGGTTGAGGCATATGATACATACATTGACAGCTTCCTATAGTCTGTTTTTAAAAGGCATGGAGTAATAAAAGCTCATTAGGTATGCAAAACCGATACAGGGTGTATAATAAAATATCTCCGAAGTTTATCTAATTTTGTACTAAAATTTCTCATTTGTTACGAATTTCAGGTAGACACACCCCGTAACTCTGTATTCGGTTGGGTCGCCTATTGTATTGAAAGGGTCGCTCTATTGTATTTGAATGAACAAATAAACAATTTAATCCTCAGAGGCGTGCAATCAGGACAAAACAAACTTGGTATATGAATATGAAGGTACTATGAAATTATAATTACGAAAACTATTCAAAAGAGTTCACAATATCGATTCAATAAAAACACATTTTTTTGTGTTCCTATGAATAAACAATAAACATAAAATATTATATAAAAAATAGCAAATTTTTTTGCAGTAGGTATCAACTTTACTACTAATATACTGTTTACAATAGGAGAGGAAAAAAGAAAAATGCAGGAATAAAGTACGAATTAATGTAATATTTATAAAAAAAAGTCTAACAAATAATAGTAATAACTAACACAAAAACTAGTCTATATATCAGAATCAGACGATTCTGTTGAGCTTCCAGTAATAACATTGATTATAAATGGTTCAATCATGTGTTCACTTATATGATCCATTTCCCACATATTTAGTTCTTCTTGTATCACGTGTTCAACACATTTCTTCCAGTTTTCTTTGGTTACGTTACCTAACGCGTCTTCGAATAAAACTTTTACGTCACTCATTTTGAATGTCGTATTCTTTCTTGAAACTTCCCCTTTCACTTGGGCCCATATTAATTCTATGGGATTGAGTTGACAGTGATAAGGAGGAAGCCTCAGCACCGTTATACCACGCGCTGATGCCATTTGATCTACAACGTATCTACTATATTTGTGTCTATGTGAATTGGCCAGTTGCAAGAGCTCATTTTTCAGCGGGTTATCTGGGCATTCAATACTTTTCGAGGTTAGCGAATCGTGGATATCTTATTTACGCCATGCAGTTGAAGGTAATTTCTCCACTAACCTGGAGTGATAACTTGCGTTATCCATAACAATGACTGAGCCCGTTGGAATTAGATCTAACATTTGTGAGAAATATTCTTCGAAAACGTCTGCATTCATATCTTCATGATAATCTCCGGTCTGCTTCGACTCAAAGCACAACAATCCACCTTTAACAAAACCTTCGGCACTTCCGATATGAGTAATGATGAGTCGACGTCCTTTTCCTGCTGGTGGATTGAGGCCTGTTGATCACCCTTCAAGAGCTGCCTGCCTCTGACTTTTGACATTCGTGTCTTGCCAAAACATTGAAACAGTATGACCTTCATTTAACCAAGTCTCATCCAAATAATAAATTCGTTTTTGATCTAGTCTTGCTTTCCGAATATTGCGCAAATAACTCCTCCTCCAAATGACAATGTCGTCTCTATCAATCAACATTGCCTTGCGATAATTTTTTTTATATTCAAATCCAAGTTCCTTCAACATTTTCCATAATGTACTTCGAGACATTTTCGGAAAATCTGAATCTTCTTGAACCGAAGCCATAATTTTGGATAGAGTTGGGATCTCTTTTCTAAAGAAAAAAGCATGCACCTTACGCCTTATTCCATTCTTCAAGTCGTCATCCATTTCAAGTTTGCGTCGGCCTGGGGACTTTGCTGGAGTTGTGATGTTTCCATTTTCATTAAATTATAAATTGCTGTTTTTGAAACACCCATCATTGTTGCAGTAATCTCCACAGTTTCATCAACACTTTCTGTCAAATTCATGATTTTTCTTCTAATTTCTTCGTTCTTCAACGAGGAATAGCAATTTAATATCAGATTTTTTCCGTTCAGCGACAAAGGGCCAACCTTAGGTCGCTTAGATGGTGATAAATCCTCCATATCTGGTCAAATTTGGTTGGAACACTATATAGTTGGAAGGTGTAGTTAGGTGTTTGTCTCGTGTGATGAGAAGAGAGCTTGTATAGATGAACAAAAATAAACACCAGTTAACAATAACGGTGAAAAATAATAACAAATAACACTAATAATGGGGAAATCAATCAACACTGCAGTTTCTCCAAAACAGATGAACTGTAAATTGAAAATATTCAACCTTTCCTCTACTTTTATAGTTGAAAAATTCTAGTAAGTACATTGTATTATGGGGGCATTTTCTTAGAACTGAAAAGACTATATGTCACAATAATAAAACCATTTTTGAGCTACCTGTTTGTCAAGTTTCTTCAATTACCTGCTAATTGGGTGAAATAATCGGCAAATGGGGTTGGTTTCGATATATATTTGTATTTGTATAAAATTGTTAATAACATTTATTTTATTATTTATTGTATGTAGGATTATAACTACCTGGAGCTTAGTGGAGGGACTTGTCTACGCCCTTTTATACATAATAATAAATTTTCTGGAAAATTGATGTCAGTGATATAATCTACAGTTTATTATGTTATTGATAATTTGGAATTTCATTTTAAATAATATTACAAAACGGTTATTTTCGGAAATAAGATAATTTTAAAAGCCTTCACTTTTTTTAAATGACTAAATGTGGTACGCCTATAGTTCCGGCCAAAGTGAGTGGTTTATTACTCCATGCCTTTTAAAAACGGAGTATAATAGACGAAGGTCAGGTACGGAATACAGCGTGCGTACACTTCCTATAAAATGAAAGTATAACGAACCAGGATTATTAATTGTTATTGATAGTTTGAATAAGTCAATTGATATTTTATTTTGTGTATTTTTAAATGTATTAAACGAGCCCAGTGATTTTGTATGAGTGATGTCGTTTATTCTACTCCCGAATACCGGTTACTAAGTAACCACCACAATAGCACCCGTTGTACTGGCTTTAGTGAGCTGAATATCAATAGGGTTTATCTTTGGGACGCTCTGAATAATATCCAATCACGACATTAGTCACTTGTGTTTACTCCGGAGGCAGTATCGTGCTAACAAACTGAAACATCTTCAAAAATGACAAAAATATCGTACTTAAAGTACTGTAGCACTTGTTGTATTGGCTCTGGTGAGCTAAAAATCAATAGGGTTCATCAGTGAGATGTCCTGAATAATATTCAATCATAAAATTGGTGATTTGTTGAACTCCGGTGTCTGTATCGTGCTAACAAACTAAAATTTCTCAAAAACCGACAAAATGTCGTACTTCAAGTACCATAGCACCCGTTGTACTGGCTCTGGTGAGCTGAAAATCAATAGGGTTCATCTGTGACATGTTCTTAACAATATTCAATTATAAAATTGGTGACTTATTGCACTCCGGAGGCTGTATCGTACTAACAAGACATGTAAGGAAAAGTGGCCGACGGCAACGACGATGACATACACACAGGATTTTTTTCTAAAAACCGTTTTTTCGTGTTGTTGTTGATGGAAAACGTGAAAATAACAAAAAAAAATCCAACTTTTTTTGGGGGTAAACCAATACTTTTCTCGCATATTAGATAGGTTGGCGGAAAAGTAAAAATTGTTTAAACAGGCATCGTATGTGTAACAGGAATTTCGAAGGTCAAATTAACCAATTTAATGTGCTCTAAAATATGCGACATTTTTCCATTTAACCGTCTCTCAGTATCTTACGCTTTGCGATAATATAACAATGGTATCGATTCCAATTTGTGATAGCGTTCGTTATAATCAAATGTAAAGAAATTAAAGTGAAATAAAAAACGGAAGTTGCAATTACCAAGGAAACAAATACAATTATATGTTGGGGAAAGCAGTAATAAAGGTAAATATTCCGTACTTAAGTAAACAAATAATCTCCTTCTAGATATTTTCGCTTGATAAGTTCCGAAATTTCATACAATTGTAGGAAAAGTTTTAATTAAAACGATATATTTCATTACCCAACATTCTCGTGATGCTTTTGGTATCAATTTGTAATGTTTATTCATAAAGCGTCCCTTTTATCAGTCAAAAACAAAATCTTTATAATATTCATACATATTTAAGTACACAATGAGATGGTAAAATAATATTTACAACTTTTAAAGAAATCTGAAGGTAAGATTTATTAATAAAATATCTACAAGAAATGTATCCAAATATGAGAATACAGTTTTTATCTAAACAAACAGAAGTGTGACTGCTACAGAAGAAGTAAGTATGCACCAAACGCCAACAACCGGCAGCTTTAACCTTCATAGGACTGGCCGGGGTTCGTTTGTACCCCATGACGTATGTTTTTGCTGTATCTTTGCAAACGCAAATTTTTAAACATTGATCTTTCATCTAGCCGCAGTTTATGAATTATTTTGATAAAATATGATGTATTTAGTAGTTTTTATTGTCTGGTATAAACAAAAAATAGTTTTATATTCCAGGGGTCTCTTCAGACCCCGGTCAGCCTTTTACGTCCGATAAAATAATCCCGGTAACTGTTAGTAAAATCGGGGAATCCCATACATTTAACGTTTGTTTACTCGCAGGGAATTTACCCATATAATTGTAAAATGTAAATTACCAGTTCAAATGGGGGATTCCTCGCACTGCGATATAATTTTTAGACTTGAATATTCGGGTTAGTCTCTTGTGATATTGCGAGTAGGGTACATCGTTTTGAAAATGAGTCAGTTTTTATTTACAAACAATCGCAAGGGGCTTACTGACGATGAGATGTTACGTATACTTGAAAGTGATGATCCAGAGTTCGATAGTGTTATCAATGAGGGAACATCGAGTGACTTAGAAGATGAAGACATTGTCACAGAAGTAGAGGAAGAAAATGATGTAATAGTTGTTGATCAAAGTATAGAGAAAACTAACCCAGAGGAACCAACAGTTAGTAACAGCCAGGGCATTCCAGTATATAAATGTAACGATGGAACTGAGTGGTCAAAAATTTCAGGAAACGCAAAAGTTATACGTTCAAAAGCTAATATTCGGAGACATGCTCTAGGCCTTACAAATTACAGTTCTGATATGTCAAGTATAAAAGACGCTTTTCTTCTTTTCAGGCACAAACATATTATGATAAATGGAATATAGAAAATCCGAATAAAATTAAAGTTTTTCTACCTGTTGATTCTACAGAGATTGAAGCTTATATTGGACTGTTGCTTATTCTTGGCGCACTTCACGGAACGAAAGAGGCTATCGATATGCTCTGGTGTCAAGATATTTCTTACTGTCGTCCTATAATTCCTCCTGCAATGTCAAGAGACAGATTCAAACAAATTACTTCATTTTTACGCTTTGATAATTTTCAAACAAGACAAGAACGAAAATTAGTAGATAAGCTAGCTACGATAAGAGATATATTCGATATTTTCACTTCTAATTGTAAAAAATCACTTAATCCTGGCGATCATCTATATGTAGATGAGCAGCTTGTACCATTTAGGGGTAAGGCATCATTCCAAGTCTATATGAAGAGTAAACCTGATAAGTATGGAATCAAAATATGGGCTCTTGTGGACTGCACCACTTCTTATGTTGCAAACATGCAAGTTTATTTGGGTAAGTTATTTGAAAAGCAATATAGGCAAACTTTATATTCCTATGTATCTATTAATTTTTAGGAAAACAAGGTAACAAAGCGGAAAATGGTCAAGGTCAAAGGGTTGTCCTAGATTTGATAGACCATTTGGAAGGCGGATTTGGAATAACGACCGATAACTTTTTTACAAGTTCAGAACTTGCTGACAAGTTGTGGAAAAAAATATTACTTTATGTGGAACCCTCCGGAAAAATAAAACATTTATTCCCAGGGCATCGTACAAGAAAGAGTTTTCAAGTATGTTTGCTTTTAGAAATCAAAGAACGCTAGTATCCTATGTTCCAAAACAAAAACATGCTGTGATCTTACTTTCAAGTGAGCATACTGATAGTAAAGTAGTTGGAGAAGAACAGCACTATAAACCAGAAATTATTCTTCATTACAACAAAACAAAAGGTGCTATCGACACTTCAAATAAGTTGGCCAAAGAATATACAGTGCAGAGAAAGTCAAACCGCTGGCCAATGGCAATATTTTCGCATCTTATAGATATCGCAGGAATAAATGTTTATAAATTGTGGTTACTGCAAAACCCGGATTGGCGAAAAAACAGTTTGGATAAACGTAAAATGTATATTTTGGGACTAGGAAAAGAACTCATAAAGAAAAACGTTTTCCGGCGATATAATAATAAATACATACATTCAGACGAATAGAAAACGGCATATGACAGACGTTTTTCCAGAACTACTGGATGCAACAGAACATAGAGTTGAACAACAAAACATTACCAGGGGGCGCTGCCAAATGTGTCAAAGAGGAAAAGACAGAAAATCCAGAAAAACATGTATTAGGTGTAATAACTTTGTGTGCCTAGAACATTCAAAATCGGAGATAGTTTGTAAAAAATGTTAAAATGATATGTAGCTAGTAGTATTAGTGATTAGGGTATTTTGTATTTTTTCGTGATGATTTTTGACTAATAAATGGTTAATAGTAAAACTTTAATAAAACTTCTTTTCTATATATTTAATTTAAAGAAAAATACAGCATTTCTGCAATTTTTAACTGTTTTCAATGTGCGGAAAATGTTGATGATTCACGTCCAGGTCGTTATTTCACGTCCTGTATTATCCACTAAGACAATGTCCCCTCTATTCTGATAAGTATGGTTTCTGTGAATGAACAGATGTTTTGCACAATTTGAATAATTGTTAAACACCGCTACAAAAAACGCTTTATACAGGGTGATCAGCTAAGGGTGGCTACCGGCCATGTCTCAGCAGCCGTTTGTCCTAGAATTTGGAGAAAAAAATTCTTATCACAAAATCGGACCTAGAAAACTGTTTAAAAATATTACTTAAGTTCGTAAATTTCCGCTAGCTGGCGCATTCCATCACTTAAAAAATATAATTGGATTTTTTACAAAATATTCCCCTATTAAGGGCGATACAAAATATGTGCTTTAGATACATCTGTCTTTATTCTACAACGTTGTCTAATTAATTTATCTGTATCACCTATTCTTAAGTGGTGGGGGAAGCTTATTTTAGTTGACATCAAAAGGATTGCAAGTTTCATATGCCTGAACCGTTTTTCACAAAGATAGCAAAGAGCATTAAAGGCGTATTTCAGATACAATGTTTTAATGTCAACAAAACTACATTTCCCCCACCACTTAAGAATAGGTGATACAGAAAAATTACTTAGACAAATGTTGTAGAATATGGACAAAAGTATATAAAGCAAATATTTTTTATCAATATTAATCGGGGAATATTTTGTAAAAGATCCAATTATATTTTTTAAGTCATGGAATGTGCCACTTAGCGGAAATTTACGTACTTAAAAATAAAAAGTTTTTTATTCCCGATTTTGTTATAAGAATTTTTTTCCCCAAATTCTTTAACAAACTGTTTCCGAGATATCCACCCCTAGCTGATCACCCTGTATAACAACTTTATATTACATCAAACAATAAATTATGGTTTTTCCCAAAAAAAACAAACAACAAATTGATGATTTTGTTTGAATTACAGGCGGCAAATTTGTTAAAGAGAACTGAAGGTTTGGTAACACTAGTTGTTTCCAATCCTGGTAAAAAAGATCCAGCATCATCTTCCACGCCGGTTCCAACTATTTCGTCCAATAACATAGAAAATAAGAATGCTCTTTCTAAACCTGCCACCTTGAAACCAACGACACCAGCATCTAGACCTACTACACCTGTACCTGGTACGTATTTTTCTTATTCTTACATCATAAAGTTAGAAACATGAAATTTTTTACCAGAAAATTTTCCTGACCTTAGTGTTTTCTTCTTTTGAAAAGTAATACGTTTCAACATCTGAAACGGATACTGACAATAGAAAAATAAGACTTCTCGCGTCAATTGTGAATATAAGTTACTATTTTCAATAATTTACTTAAGGTCGACACAACTCTAATCAAGATTTTTTATCAACAAGTCGTGATTGACTGTTAGAAATTATTGAAAACATTTGGGGAGAGAAGATTTGAAAGTGTTGTCTGCGATAAAATGTTGATAACACTATCCTTGCTGTGCTATGTCTTCATTTTCATTATAGACCTTTCTCACACATTATCCGAAATGTTCTGGCAACTTTTGTTTTTGTCAGCCGTTTTACAACTTTTATTGATATTTAATTCAGAAACCATTTCAATCGAAGACCATTCGTTTGGGTTGTGCTCAACAGCCCGGGCACTTGGCTTAAGTCATTGTACCGTTCCCAATATTGTCTACTTCCACTCCAAAAATGTTGTTTCCTCGATATATGCCACTAGTTTATTTGGGGGGATTTTGAGTAGTTCTGATGGTTGTATTGTTTCCTTTCCAAAATTCTTCTGCCTGAGTCCTTGTAAGTTCTTACATAAGCAGAGTATATGAATAAGTGTTTCAACCCTTAGTTCGCGTTTTCTACAGATACGTTCACTAACTTTCCCCATTTTGTATAAATGTTTCCTTAAGGTACAATGTCCAGTAACCGAATCGGCAACTGTCTTTAAATGTCTTGCTCAGCTTCGATAACATGATTGAGAGTTTTTGGTTTACAATTTCCAGTAAGTTTTTTGTGGGAAGGTGACCTTCTGTCAACCTCCATTTGATTTGGTGTTCCTTGTCTAGCCAGTTCCGAATTTCCCCTCTTATGTAATCCTTTGTGATTTCACAGAACGGTTGCGGACCTATGAAGTCTCCTTTAGAACTTTGTTTAGCTAACTGGTCCGCCAGTTCATTACCTGCAATCATTTCATACTAAAGACATCGTGTTGTCTCTTGCCAGCTTGTTAAAGGACTCTACATTTTTGAACCAATCTAGATTTCGTGGTTGGACTACTGATAGCTTTCAGCGGTGCCTGGCTGTCAGTATATATTTTTATTCTTTGTCCGGTATAACCACCCTTGATGCTAGGAATTGTGTCTGCCTGAAATACAGACTTATATCTACCGTGGTTTGTTCGAAGACCAACTGTTCCTCTAGTGTTACTTCAACTTATCTTCATAAATTGCTTTTGTAATAATATATCCTCTTTCATATCTTCTAACTTTTTATTGAATATTCAGTCGTGGATTTATGCATATGAACCAGAAAGAAAATGTCAATCTGCAGTTTGGATGTTTCAATAGGCAGAAAAGCCTTCAAATTTTGTTTGTTTTTTAATGATTAAGAAGCAAATGGTAGCGTTTTTCACTAAAACCGCTCCTGTGGCGACTGTGCCTTTGAAAAAACAAAATACCGTTAATTCATCGTGATATACGAATATTTTTTGGTAGAAGTTTTCGGTAAGAAACTAATCCAAAACAATCATTATGTGTTTGGATCATCCACTTTACAACCCCAATTTGGTACCCAATGATTTCTTCTTGTTCCTACTAATAGAAGATAAACTGTGTGGAGACCGAAGAAGGGGCTGACGCTTTTAAAAAGAGCTATCAGTTTCTGACTGGACAAAGTGCTTCGAAGAAAGGTTCAATTGCCAATAACCAGACTTCAGGTCCAAGGTGGAAAACAATTTGCTGCTGAATAAATTATCTAGCGTATCGTCGATTCGATGCAGAAGATATCTGTCTTCCTTTGTTAAGTTGTTCAACTGGCGATAGTCCACGCAGAATCTCATAGTTCCATCTTTATTCGTGACGAGCACTATTGAAGAGACCCATGGACTAGTAGTTGCTTCTATTACATTTTTTCTTCCATCTCTCGAATTATTTTGAAAAGCAATAAAAATGTTTTTGATAAAATCCATTTATTTGTTTTTTCTATTCTCAATACATAAATAGCAACCCTCGTGAGTGCTTACATCACTTCAAATACAGCATGCAAAATAACAAAGAACTTTGACTGTATATTGGTACATATTCCTCTCGATAGCTCATTTTTAAAACATATTCTTTGTATATTTTGTTATAGAACCTCCAGCAGATCCTCTAACATGTTCTATTATCCCCGGTAAAGAGACTACTATTGAAATTGCATCTGACAAGAAAGGACTGGGCGTTTTTTTCGTTGGAGGAAAAGACACTCCGATTCAGGTAATATCCAATTTTGTATGTAAAATTTTCCATAGCATCATTCTAAAATGGCGTATCGATTCTGTTTGTCAGAGAAGCAAACATGTCAATTTGATTCCTTACAATGTTATTTGATTTCGAAATTAATGTTTGGGAATTGTTTTGGAAATATGCGTGAGATATTTTTTATGACATGTTTTCACTTATAATATTATTAGTCCATAAATTATTTCTGGACATTTTTTAAGCTCATCAGTAGGTACTTAGATAAATAATAATACTTATACACAAATCTTTTTCACAAACAAATAATATAATATAAAAATACTAATTCATGTACTCAGTATAAAACAGGAGTGATAAAATGAGACTCTCCAGTGTTTTAGAACATATTATTAACTTCTAACATTTTTTCTTTTATTCAATTTGTTAAAACCTGTTAAAAAAGTTTTTATTGTTTTTATATTTGACTTTATTGAATATTTTGTTACCCTATGTACAAAAGTTTTTGACAAACAAAACCGTTTTATTGGCAAGTTCTGAAACTGAAACAGCTCGAATTGCAACACCATTTATATGGACAACGCTGGCAAAACTAACGATAATGGTCAAAGACTCTGCTATTTAGCTGGAATGATGAACTTGTCAACAAAGTTCATACACCCAAAAAAACACAAAGTTACCGGAGGCACCCAGAAGGACAAGTCAAGAATCAGACAGACCATGTATTTGAGACAATAAGTATCTGCAGAAAAACAAAGAAATAAGCACGTATAGAGGTGCATACGCAGACAAGGATCGATCACTACCTATTAATGACAAAAATGAGAGGTCTAAAAGACGCAAAGAACTATAACGCACCAAAGAATGCAAGCATTTTCAACATAGAGAACTGAAAAAATAAGAAAATAAATGGAAGATAAAATAACAAAATATCGATAATCAGACACTTATTACATCAGATATCGAAAATACTTGGAAAAAAATAAAAAACGTCGTACTGAAAGCAGCAAAGCAAGTAATGGGTAAGAAGAGTAAAAAAAAATAAATAAAAGAATGGTATGACCAACAGTGTGAAGAAATAAGAAAACAGACCACCAAACCGAGAAGAAAAACATACGAGATAATTAGAAATAGGACAAATGTAACATACAAAAAGAAAAAATTACTGGCTAAATGGGAGATGGAAAGAAATAGAGAACGATAGGCGTAACAAAAACCTAAAATAATTCTACAAAAATATAACAGCACTGACAAAATATTGCAATAAAACAAAGGGAATAAAAAATTAAAAGGGCGTGACATTACATGATAGAATATGGGGAAAGTATTGTAACAGAATACTTTATGAAGACGATGTTGAGAAGTTCAGGAAAGCTGAAAACTTAGTAGCAGATCCAGAACCCGAAATCACGTTAAACTGCCACTCTGAAAAAGAAATAAAAAGAACTGTCAACGGAAAAGCAACAGGAGAAGACAAAATAGCGGCATAGATGTAGAAGTATGGCGGAAACCGCTTCAGAAGATAATATCTAAACTAATACAACAAATTTGGACGGAAAATAAAATGCCAAACGAATGGAACACTGGAATAATAACACCCATCCACAAAAAAGAGATAAGGAAGTCTGCAAAAATTATTGACTAATAACCCTATTTAATGCCACCTACAAAATACTTTTTTCTCCAAATGACATTAAAAGCGGCCTTTTAATGACACTTGGCAGGCTTGGAAGTTGTACTTTTAATGCCTAGGCAGAAAAAGTCCACTTTTACTGCCTAGGCAGAAAAAGTTCGTTGCTAGGCAACCTTCCAAGTAATAATTTAAATCAAACTGGTTATTAAAATTGACAATGACATTAAGAAAACTCAAAATGATGCTAATGATAATAAACTGGTTTTTATTAAACGGTTTTATTTAGCTCACCCCGTTTGTTTTATTTATTCTTGGGTCAAATTTAATAATTCAAATTTCACCCTCTTCCTGTCAACCGATTAATCTGAAATTTTGTATACACTTTGGATTTTGGTGACAATACAATTATGTTTATTCATTATCATTATGAATTCAAGATGGCCGCCGCTACAAAATGGCGGATAATTTATGTTTTATTAATCCCATCAATATGGGTATCAAATGAAAGGGCTCAACAAGCAGAATACAATATACTATAAAAAATTTAAATCCAAGATGGCGGCCGCTACAAAATGGCGGATAACGTAGGTTTTATCAATCCCATAAACATGGGTATCAAATGAAAGGGCTCAACAAGCAGAATACAATATACTATAAAAAATTTAAATCCAAGATGGCGGCCGCTACAAAATGGCGGATAACGTAGGTTTTATCAATCCCATCAATATGGGTATCAAATGAAAGTGCTCAACCAGTAGAATACAATATACTATATAAAATTAAAATCCAAGATAACGGCCTCTACAAAATGGCGGATAACGTAGGTTTTATCAATCCCATCAACATGGGTATCAAATGAAAGGTCTCAACACGTAGAATACAATTTACTATGCAAAATTGAAATCTAAGATGGCCGCCGCTACCAAATGGCTGATAACAATTTTTTATCAATCCCACCAATATGGGTATCAACAAATAAAAGGGCTTGACAAGAAGAATGCAGTGCACTATACAACCTCAATATTTAAGATGGGCGCAGCCACTAAATGGCGTATAATAATAAGATTTAAATTTAGAAATTGAATCTGTAATTTAGGTATCTGATTAATCCAGCCTGAATCCACCACCCAAGTCAAGATTTTGTATCGTGTTGAGGACTGTGTGGCGTTAGGGTGGCTAAAAATGATACGTCGTTAGCGGTACACCACCCAAGTTAAGGTGAAAGGTTAAAACGCGCCGAGAACTGTATGGCATTAGAGTGGATAAAAATGATATGTCGTTAGCGTTTTCCCCTCAAGACTCAGGCGCATCTTGTTGTACATAGCCTTGCCCCTTTATTGGACCTCTGGGGGGGTCGACCGTTTAAATGTCCATTACTCGTGGGAACAAAATGGTAAAAAAAAATATAAATAAAAATAGGTGAAAAACTTTTTAAGTTAAACGGTTTTATGTTAAACATACATTGCAATGTTTAAGATAAATGTACTAAAAACCAAAAAATAATAAAATAGATACAGTCGTGGGAATTATAAACATATGCATAGACTAGACTAAAATAAAACCGTGGGGCACGTCAATTGTCTACAATCGTTGATTAAAATTTTTGTTTTGTAATGTTACACTATAATTAGGCAGTTGTTCAACCGACAACGATGGACGTGTGATAAGTAGGGCTAGAATGTGGAAACAAGCTAGCAAGCTCGATTATAAGCGAGTTTTAGGGTTTCATAGTGGTGAGCGAGTAGTACTTTTATCATATGTTTTGTCGATTAAAGACAAACTACGAGCAGTGAAACGATTCCTCGCCAGCCAGCAGTGTGAATGTCCAACGATAAACTAGTTGAAACATCTCTTTTATTTACATGGAGTGTATAACTATTGGAATTTCCATGAGCAAGAAAATAGTAAGTAATTTCCTCACCGTCTGTGGGCCAACTGCCTAACGACGAATTAAACGATTCTTCTATCGCACATTAAGTCGATAATTTGTAGACAATTGACGTGTCCCACGGTTTTATTTTAGTCTAGTCTATGCATATGTTTATAATTCCCACGACTGTATCTATTTTATTATTTTTTGGTTTTTAGTACATTTATCTTAAACATTGCAATGTATGTTTAACATAAAACCGTTTAACTTGAAAAGTTTTTTTACCTATTTTTATATTGCATTAAAACTACAACACGAAATTTTTATTTATTAGATATATTTATGGCGAATTGTGAAGAATTATTTAATACAATTGAACTCTGTCCACTTCCCTCCTTTCCAGTAAAATTAACAACTTTAGTATCCACACTTGATACTCCGGAAACGCCAGAAAATATTTTATTGCCGATGTTCGACTTATTGGCTAGCGAGTCCTCAATATAGCCATCCGCGACAGCGGCAGACTTCCATCCTCCATGTTTCTTCAACATTGTTATGTTCCCACCAGAATGCACCAGCAACGTGGCCGATGTTCTGCGAAAGCAGTGCCCGGTATACTCTTTCGCATGGGATAGTCCCAGAAAAGTAGCAATTTCTTCTGGCATTTTACCGAATTTGTGAATGCCAATGAATTGATGATGTGCTTTACCGTTCGCATACCTATAGAAGACACGCCGATTATTTAAATTCGAGGGTCTGGAGGCTGCATATTTTCTGTAAACGCTTAAATATTCCGTTACTACAAAAGATCTTGATCTTTTGGTCTTAGTATTTGGTAGCATAATTAGCAATTTGTCGCCCATATCATTTATATCATCTGTTTTCATTTGCAAAAGCTCATCACATCTACAAGCCCCAGCGACTGCAACAATAAGTACAACCTAAAATATAAATTGAAAATTAGTTCTTTAATCCATAATAGATCATTTTCAATATATTCCTACCTTCGTACACAAATACAGTTCATCTGGGGCAAAATTTCTCGATTTCTTCTCTTTGAAAAACTCGAGATTTTTTTGCATGGAAACTGTCTGACTGGCGTTTCAAAAAAGCCCGTAACTTCAGGTATTTTGCCAAATGAATGTTATTTTTTATGTTCAGGGTAGCTTTCAACATCGAATAGGTAGACCATAACGTTGAAGGCTTCATTTTCTTTGACAGATCGGAAAAATAGACAATCAGCACATTTTCAGAGAAAGATCCTATATTTTTCTTCTGTCTATATTCCATGAATCTG
Organism: Galeruca laticollis; assembly: GCA_963921935.1. Lineage (NCBI taxonomy): Eukaryota > Metazoa > Arthropoda > Insecta > Coleoptera > Chrysomelidae > Galeruca > Galeruca laticollis. The sequence continues at coordinate 6,736,229 of OY998176.1, read as the reverse complement.
CTGTATGTGAGTTCATATACAGCTCTTGATTTTTCCGGTAAGAGGTTAAATTCCACATCTCGCGCCTGGTCTCTTATCTCAGGTGGTGTTAATTGCATCAATTCATCCTCACTTTGCAGTAAATCCATTTCTAACATGACAACTTTTCAAAATTGACAATGACAAAGTAAACAGTAAACAAACATATTCAACAAACGTCATCAGCGGTAAACATAGTAACGCAGGGCCCAGTTACCTTTGATAAAATAATTTAGTTATTTGGATATTGATAATGAAATGCAATTTAAATATGAAAAAGTCGATTTTGCGTGGAATTGGAACAAATTTGAAGAAAAAATTATATGTTTCACACGGCAGAAAAGCAGATTTAATGCCTTGGCTGGTTTCATAGCCTCGCTACGCTCGGCTATGAAACACCAGCCGCGGCATTAAATTTTGTGTTTTTATGCATAGTAAAACAAATAACTATTTTTGATTGTTGTTAATACCTAGTAGTAATAGTATTTATTAATCATCAAATTACAGGAATTAATAAAAGTATACATTAAAAAAAGTAAAGAAAAGAAAATGGGCGATTAATATAGGTAGAAAAAGACAAAAAAAGGTTTGTTTGACCGAATCTTATTAGTAAAATTTTATCAGCGGAAACATGGGCATCGATGTTTTTGGAAAACTTGTCTGCGAACTTAGAAACATAATAAATCAAAAACTGAAAGCATACACAGAAAAAATAATAGGAGACTATCAAAACGGGCTTAGTCCAGGAAAATCAACGGTAACGGCAATTCACACCATCGAGCAGCTTCTTGGAAATTCCCTGGATTACAATAACGATGTACATGTAATTTTTATAGACTTCAGAAACGCAGTTGACTCAATCATAAGACTCAAGATTATAGAAGAATTGAAAACACTAGGAATCCCAAAGAAGCTCAGAGAACTGGTGGAATGACCCAAAGTAAAATTCCATTGTGAGATATCAGAAGAATCAAAATGAAAAAAGGGATAAAACAGGGAGACTCAATTTCTCCAACACTGTTTATCCTAGTACTTGAATACATTTTAAGGAAGGCAAATTTAAACGAGAAAAATATGATACTGAACGAGATTCAGTTAATCGCTTATGCCGACGACCTCACAATCGTCACAAAAGTCTAATAAAGACAGTAGAGAAGCTAGACACAGAGGCATAAATATTCGGATTAGGAATAAATGAACACAAGAGTGAGGAAAGAAAAACATAACAACGATACTTACTTAGAATAAAAAATTTTAAATTTAGAATTGTATCAAGTTTCAACTACTTAGGTACATCGATAGGATAAACTAGGAAAGACAAGATAAAAGATAAAATTTTAAAAGGAAACCAAATTTTTGGCATTAATAAAAAACTTTTAAAATGTAAATCGATCGGCAAAAAAAACAAATATGGAAATATATAAGACTTTACTTGCATTTACTTACGTATTATAAACAACAACTATAAATAAAAAAAAGAGGAGGATTTAAAGATACTAGAACGGAAAACAATACTTGGACCAAACATGACAAAAAATGGTTAAAGAAGATTAAAAATGGATAAGAAGAGCACCAACAGAAATCTTAATGAGAATGACAACATGGGTTTCAGTAACGACGACAACAAGAACAAGACTACGAAGCAGATGGTGGTATCAAGTAGAGGAAGATACAGAAGCATTGAAAATCAGAGACTGGAAAAGAAAATACAGAGACAGAAGAAAATGGAAAACTATAACAAATAAAAGATTATAGTCGCACTAATAAAAGAGGAGTAATCCACCTCGTCAATAGGTTTAAACACAGCTCTATTGGGTTAGCCATAATCTCCAATGATGATGATGCAGACAACGCATTTTTCACAATCCACCGTCGTTATTCCTTCTTGCAAGAAATTTTCGACGTTTCTGTTTTTGAAAGTAGTGTTACACCTTGTTATAAACACTTTTACTTTAGCCTATATCTATTCTATAGGAATTGATGTAAGGATGGTGAAGTATCGTTAAGAGAGCAGAAGTTTATGAATAGCTTTATGTATTACTAGGGAGGAAAGTGCCACTTCTCCGCCCGCAGGATATAGTAAACATCCAAGGGAGGAAAAGGCACTTTACTCCCATATGATACATATGATTTTTCCTCCTACCCACCTTTTTTTGAAAATTTATTTATTAAACAAATTTATCAATATATGTTATACAATTAAGTACATAGTATTGTTTAACTATATTTTAGAATTATTTATGTTAATATTGAATGTGCAGTTTTGAGCAGCACTTATATGAACACCATTGGAAGAAGATAGGGTTTGAACAGGAGCTTTAGTATTTGAAATATTTTCGCTTAGCACATTGTAATGGTGGTAACTTCTAGAAGTGCTTGGCTGATTTTGATCAAGTTTAGGTTTTACATTATTTCCCATAATTTGATCAGAAATTTTTCTTTTTTTTGTGTAAGCTTGTTCTACATAACCTTCTGCGATATTGGTTGATTTCCAACCGCCATTCTGTTTTAGAGCTTAAATATCCCCACCAGCGTTTACTAACAGAGTTGCTGAAGTTCTTCTGAAACTGTGCCCTGTGTAATGTTCGGCATTTGGAAGATTGAGATATTCTGCAATTTTTTGTGGTATTTTGGATATACTATTTTTGCCAACCATTTGATTTATACATTTGCCTGCTTTAAAGCATACCAACAATCGTTTATGCTCAGTTTTAGGACGTAGACAGATATACTTTTTAACGATTTGAACAAAATTTGGGCCGTTACCTGTTGTAGTATTGATAACGAAAGTTCGTTGTTCATACGTTTTTGAAGTGTGGATATTTATGACTAAAAGATTGTCTTTCTCTTCAATATCATCCATAGTCATTTTAATAAGCTCATCACATCGATATGCTCCAGAAATTCCAATAACAAGGACTACCTGTGAATATAATATATCAAAAATTAAATTATTTGCATGGGATTTAATTTCTTACCATCATCGGGGGCTTCCATTAAGAATGTATTTATTTCTTCTCTTGTAAAAGTTTTAGCTTTAGTTGGTTTGTATCCGGCATTTTGACGTTTTAGAAATGCAATCAACTTTGGATATTTAATATCGACATTGTCCTTCAATCATTGTGCATAGCATCGAATATTTAGACCAAAGTGTTGAAGCTTTTAATGATTTTCCTTGTAGTGAAAAATATGCCAGTAAAACATTCTCTGAATATTTATGTATCTTGTTGTCTTCAGCCCATTGCTTATATTGTGCATATTGTTTTTCATACCTGTCTTTAGATTTTTGTGGTAGTAAGGTTAATGACACTATGTTGGCTTGTTCCTTAATATTAGGTGGTGTATTTGGAAATTCAAAATCACTTGAATCGCTCTCCATTTTTCAAAAATTCAACTAAGTTTAATAAATGTAGCGACTTTGCACCTCAAAAGGCAATCGCCGTGTTTACTGTCAGTGAGCCACAGCATACTATGCTTTTCTTATTCTGAACTCAAAAACGTATATCTAAGATTCCTGAAGTTGAAATATGTATTGAAGAACTACGTTGAAGTAACATTAATGTTTGATTTTTACCAAAAAACAGTATATACAGGATGTTCTAGAAATTATGGAAACAATATGAATATAATTAATTCACAAGTTTCATCGTTTACAACTTACTTGAAATGAGGGGGAGGAAAAGTACTTTCCTCCCTAGGGAGGAAAGTATTTTTTCTCCCTAGGGAGGAAAAGTACTTTCCTCCCTAGGGAGAAAAAATACTTTCCTCCCTAGGGAGGAAAGTACTTTTCCTCCCTAGGGAGAAAAAGTATGAGTTTCCTCCCTGATTTGAGGGAGGAAAGTGTGTACTTTCTATAGGGGTAGGAGGAAACATATTTTTTTATGTTAGTAACAGCTAGTATAACAGTTTGAACATTACTGCATCAGTAATTAATGATTCTATGGGGCTTAGTATTCAGTGCTAAATGAGTGCAGAAATTAACGTGAAAAAATTTTTCATGATCAAAACTGCTAGTATAACACTCTAAGCTTATTCTGGGGATAGATAGACAGATAGATAGATAGATAAATTTTATTGTGCATAAGATACATCTTTTCACAAGGGTTCGGTTCATACATTACATTCATTACAATGATCCATACGGCATTTTCAGTAATTATTTACAGTTATTTCAGTTAGAACATATATATTTGTTATTAATTGATATTATTATATTGTATATACATATTATAGTGTTATTATTCATTTTCCGCATGCGAAAGCTCTTAATTTTAAGATACTAATAACACTATGGGCCAGCATAGAGAGCTCCGAGAGATTATTATTAATGGCATTCAAATAATGTACCAGATCATCAACATTATCCACACTATTAAAAAATCTATTTTGTCTAAGAGGGCTGTAAATGGGGCATTTAAAGAGAATATGCTCCAACGACTCTGGTGTATGCATATTACAAACGGAACAGATTTCCCCACAATCAATTATATAGAAGTTTCCTTTAAAGGAAAATTTCAGTATCTTTTTACTGGAAGTTCTGATTTGTGCGACAATTCTCGTTATGTATATAGATGCGGGTATTCGCAAGTAATTTCTCCCGGTTTCACCAATTAATAGTTGAGAGTATATCAGAGAATAACTAGACGTAATCTTCCTATACATATCAATTTCGTAAAGTCGTTTTTCAAAATTTTCTAGAATAACCCCATCTAATTTTCCTGAATATGTATTTAAATAGTTTGTCCATAAATGTTCACACTCTGCAAAGGTAAACCGTTTTTTAACTTGAGTGACCCAATTATATTTAGCGTTCTCCGTAGCTAATTGTAAAAGTTGCATATAACAGATTTTGGACATTCTAGAATTATCCATTATTTTAAGTTTATTTAACCAACTTAAAGCATGTTTAAAAATAATTAGTGATAAATGGGGCGAATATGTCTCAAGGCGTACAATATAATCTAGAGTATTCTGAGACAAATTCAACAGTTTTTTAAAAAATTTTACCTGAACCCGCTCAATAATATCAGTATAGCGTAGTCCCCATATGCCAATTCCAAAAGAAAGGCAAGATAAAATGATAGAATCATACAATTTGATTCTGGAATCCCATGTATTAATTTTTGATCGGCACATAATATCCATAACTGCTCCAATGGCACGACAAGCTTTAATTTTAGTATTCTTAGCCATGGTACAGAACATAGCTGTAGAAGAGAAATCGACTCATAGATACGTAAATTGCTTTACTATCTCTAACCTAAAACCATTGTAATAAAACTTTTGATTATAATTATGTTTGTGCCCTCCTTTTGCAAATATTAATACTTTCGTTTTATCAGTGTTAACTGTAAGTTTATTGGTAGAACAATAAGTATCAATTATTTTTAGTTTGCGTTCTATGTCTATTGGGGAGTCCCCCAGGATTACTATGTCATCGGCGTATTGAAGCATTAACACATCATTCTTGCCATCAATATTAATTCCGCGTAAGTTACTTGAACGAAAGTAATCTTCAATATCCGATATGAAAATAGAGAAAAGCAGTGGACTTAGCGGTTCACCTTGGAGAACTCCCTCAGCGATAGCATATTTTTTACTATATAGGTTTTGGTGTCTAATTAAAAATGTGGCGTTCTCATATAAGTGTTCAAGTATTCTAATATACTTAGTACTAACCCCAAACTTAAATAGTTTTAACCAAAGAAGTGTATGATCTATGCTGTCGAATGCCCTCCGAAAGTTTACAAAAACAGCATATACTTTCCTGCGGGGGAGCCTAAGAGTTATTTGCAAAACAGAAGTCAAAATAAAAATATTATCCGAACATCCCCTATTCTTTCGAAAGCCAAATTGTGTTTCAGGAAGAATGAGATTATTTTCACACCAATTAGACAAGCGATTTAATAGAATTAACGAAAACACCTTGGCACAACAATTAATTAAAGATATACCACGATAGTTATTAAGATCCTCTAAGGGTCCTTTTTTGTGAAGCATTGTGAGAATTGTTTCATGCCAACCGGAAGGAATAGTTTCCGAGTCCAAAATTTTATTATATAAATGACTAATATATAAACGCCAGTTCTGTGGTAAATGCTTTAAAAATTCGTAAGTAATACCATCCTTACCTGGTGATTTGCCATCTTTCCCCAAAACCAAAGATTAATCAAGTTCTAGAAGTGATATGGGGGCATCTAGAAATTCGTCTCCGACTCCAAAAAAACATACTTCATACTGAACTTTAATTGAAGATATGCTATCGTAAAAATATTCCCACACCCTGATTGATATAGGACAACTTCTATCTTTACGTTTAAATAACCTTAATGTTTTCCAGAACTCCGACGGATTTTTTGTGTTGGAAAGAGTAGTTACAATATCTTTTTCATAATCATTTTTCTTCCTTAAAATTAATCGCTTATATTCTTTTTTGTTGGAAATATAAGTTGGGGATAAATACACAGACCTCTCGATATAATAATTGATTAGTGATGGAGGTTTGTGTATTCACCACCAAAACAAGCTCAGAGGGTCATACTAGCAGTTTTGGTCATTAAAAAATATTGAAAAATTGTTTCAACTAAATTATTGCTGTTATACTGCCAGCACTAATTGAGCACTAAATACCGAACACCATAGAACCGTTAATTATGGCTATAGTCTGTGTATTCGCCCTCAGACTGTCATATTAGTAGTTTTGATTATTTAAATTGAAAAACAAAACACTCATTGATCAGTAAAACTTCTGTACTTTATTTTAGAACTATATTGAGCTTAATTAAAAGACAGCAGTGTTCTCATTTTCTAGTAACATATGAGAGCTTTTCGCACTAAATGTGCACTAATTTTTGCCCTTATTCCAAACTGATTCTACTGATTTGACTATGCTTTTATTTACGTCAAGAATCATGTAACCGACAATCTTGACTTTATAGTATTTCGATATTACGTAAAAATTAGAAATGTTTTAATTACCACAGCATTGTCGAAAATTTCGTAAGCAATCAAGTTGATCATACAAAAACTAAAGTGTAACATATATGTGAGAATCTATAACTATGTTTATTCATTGTAATTCTAGAAATACTTGATATTTTCGATTATTTTTCTTCTTTTCAGAATGGTATAGTCATAGTGGAAATATATCCAGGTGGGTCAGCAGACATAGACAAACGTCTACAACCCGGTGATAATATCTTAGATGTAAACGGTACATCTTTGAAAAACGTCTCCCACACAACTGCTTCCCAAGCTTTAAGACAAACACTGCCAAAGGTAAAAAATCGCTAATTATATTTTTCATTGTAAAATATTAATTCATTTAAAATATTATTGTCAAGGATTTGTGCGCTACTCAGCATTCGATATTTAGCAATCCCAAATGGAAATGGGTTATGAAATCCTTTGGTCTTTATCATTATTCGTTTCCAATTTGGGCTATTTGGTTCATATATTTCTTTCTAAGTAGTTTTATTTTTGATGTTTCACTACTTAAAATATTATTTCTGTTAATGTCTTTTGTCCATTCTAAAAGTGTGTTCAAATATTATTTTTTCAATCATTATAAACATAAATTCTTGCTTCAACTGATTTTATAAAGATGTTTTATGGATGTAAAAACAAAAATACCACTATTAAAGAAGTCAAGTATATATAAACTCAAATGTCCAGAATGTAATGCTGTCTATTTGGGTCAGACCCTTAGGAATTTTGAAATACGATACAGTAAGCACTTACGAGCATACAGATTAAAACAACCAGATAAATCCCACTACGCAAAACATCTACTTGACACCAATCATTCATTGACACCTGACACAGAACTACAAGTGATGCATATTTGTGAAAAGAAACAAGAACTGGATTTCCTTGAAGAACTGGAAATTAGAAGACATTTAAGAAACCCACAATATGAAGTTGTCAATGAACAGTTAAATCTAGGGAATTCTCCACTAATAAACTGTCTTCTTAAGTGATAATTGTAAAGATCAGCAGATATAGTTTTCCTGGTTTTCTATATCATTGCACAGTTATACTGATCTTAATTGGAAAAATGATATCCAGGATATCACCATAGGGCTAATAATATCTAAGCTTCAATATTTGTAATATCACATCTTCTTCTTTTTTCTATAAACATATATTAAGCCAATCACAACTTAGGTTACTTCTTGGTCTAGCCAAAAATAACTACTAAACATCAGGTAGGCATAAAAAGAAATGTAACTTCTGTCATTCTGACGATGATATTGATTTATCGAAACAATTGTCAATTTTTTAGAATTTTCAATAACTTTTATTATATTGTGGAATTAACTAGAGACCGTGAGTTTCATTTAAAAACACTATTATTTAGTTTTCCTTACAAAATATATTTTTTCTCGCATTTTCATTCCAATTTCTTATTTCATCTTCATTTTCCCTAGACTTATTTTGTTGAATTCATAGTACAATATTTTTGATCTCCTCTATTTGTTATTCCCCAGGTATTATTCTTTTCCTTCTATCTTTTAAGGTGTTGGATATGGGTTCATGTCTTGTATCTATCATTTCCATTGTCTTATGTCTTTTGTTATCTTCCACATTTCCCCTTTTTACCCTCACTCTCTTTATTTGGTGTATCCAATCCTTCCTTCCATATCAAATATAATATTTAGTAATATCGAATTATTTATAAACAGTTAGTTTCATTTAAAAAAGTAACATAAGTAGATTCCACACAGAAGGGGGAAATATGGTAGATTCGGCCATCGGGTACTTTCAGACACCGATAATATCGGATCTAGGAATTTTCTTCGAAAGCAATTCTTCGAAAACAATTCTTCGAAAACAATTCTTCGGAAAACAATTCTTCGATAATGCGATTCTTCGAATACCATATTCTTCGAATAAACAATTCTTCGACTAATAATTCTTCGACAGCTTTATTATTTGGATTTACTAAAATCTGGGATAAGTTTTCATTAGACAATAATCAATATTTCTCGCATGATATATAAACGTATGATGCGGAACATACTAATAATAAATGAGAATTATAAGGTCATTTTCTTTTTTGAGAATACCTAGGAACTGGAAATAAAACACTACTTTTTTTATTTGTTATAATTATGTCAACATTTTATTAATAAATTACAGTAAAAGTTTACAGTACAGTAAAAGGTTACAGTAAAAATTACAGATAAATGACATAAATACTATCAAATACCAAGGTAAGAAAAATATTATCGATTAATATGATATGTTGTGAGCTAAACCTCTAATGTATTCTATTATATTATTTTTATCATACTGATTTACAAGAGTTTTGATTCGTTGATTACAATCTTTGTACTTCTTTCTTGGTGTTTGTGGTTCAAATCCGCTTAAATATTGTTCTACACGAAGTTCATTTAGACTTTGCTCATTTTTTATACATTTTATAAATTTCCACAAGTTGGGGTGAACTGCTGATACTTGTGTTTCAAAACTTCGATGCCATCCTTCTACCGAATTATTTGTTCTCGGTAAATCATCCAAAACTGTTTGATATAGATTCCACAATTCGTATGGATATTGTGGTGGTTTTCGCTGTTTTCGATTTGGTCGCCCAATCCACGTATCTTCAAAATAATTAATAACACTTTCGGCTTCTGACGGAAATATTTCACTATCATATAATTGTTCAAAAGCCATAACTATATCATCCACTGGGACAAAAGCAATAGCACACAACATTTTTAGTTTGAAAGCAAATTCACTGTCAGTCTCATAGCGTTTTTTTAATCCATTCCTTTGAATCATTCGAAAAATGCATTGACTGAAGTGGAAAAAATAGCCTCTTTTTCTACAACTTGGAAAAGCACTATTGCAGGCATTAATCAATGCTTTTTCGAAGTCAGTGGTAATCGTTGCAGGCACTAAAGATGATTTCAAATTTTTAAGTTCTTGAAAAAATTGATCATAAATTCGTTCTGATTTTTTTGGTAAGAGTGCATAAACTAAAGGTACTGATAAATTGTGTTGCAGTCCGTGAACGGTTAGTAATTGTTGGAATAATAACGGCACGGTTTTAAATGTGCCATCAATATACCAATGCTTACTGTTAGACAATAATTGGAGATTTTGTTCTGTAGTAAAAATTAATATTCTCTCGTCCACTGGACCGGCATCATATAGCAAAAAATTTTCATTTTTGTAGGTTTTCGTATATTCCTCCAAAAATATTATTTCGCTTCTATTAGTAGGAAGAGCTGGTCCTTGTAGATTTTTTGTCTGATATTGCGAATACTCCGTTTCATACTGCTAACACTTGGAAGCTTGGGAGCTGCCGTTATGGAACATGTAGTCGAAGCAATTGAGGAGGAGGATCATTCCTTATTTTCGAGTTGATTCGAATTTTTTCGTACACTTTGGTCGCTTCCACCTCTGAGGCGTCAGCAATATGATTATGTTCTTTTGTTATTTTACTGATTTTATCGTCGACAGTAATTATTCTCGCTGGACAGTTTGTTTTTCTTTTTTCAAAAAATGCGCACTTCCAATACACTTTTTCACCTTTTTCAACATCTTTAAAATAAAAATGTCTCTCGAACAACAATTTACGTTTTCCTTTTTCTGAACAAACAAATTCTGCATCCATATTTACTTGCACAGGGTTAAATTAAAACTAATTTTATTTTATGGAAAACAATCCCTTTTATACCCACCCAGGTCAGTTGCAAACTTGGGATTAGATAAATTATACCTGATTTATATCACAAACAAATTCTGCATCCATATTTACTTGCACAGGGTTAAATTAAAACTAATTTCCAAGGGATTATCATCAGTTGCAAGCTTGGGATTAGATAAATTATACCTGATTTATATCTCTGAACAAAGTCATTCCTTTTGGATACTTCGAAGAATTGTTATTCGAAGAATTATTAGTCGAAGAATTGTTTATTCGAAGAATTGCATTTTCGAAGAATTGATTTTCGAAGAATTGTTTTCGAAGAATTGTTTTCGAAGAATTGTTTTCGAAGAATTGCTTTCGAAGAATTTTCCGGATACCGATAATATCTTGCTTAATTTTTAAAATTCCTGGCGACTATAAAAATAAGAAGTGTCAAGGTGCGCTCTTGAAATAATGTAAAATTTTGTAGGAATATTAGAAGCAATAATTTTGTAAATAAACCAAAGTGTAAAGTTAATGAATTAACAAAACATTTACTTAACCGTAAGTACAAAATCTTGAAAATATATCTGAAACATGTTTAACAATCCAGAATGGTAAAAAAGCAACTCATTAATAAACAATTGGCAATAGAACTCGATAAACAAAATAAAATCTATAAGAAGGTAAAAACGAAAGTAGGACTATCGAATAACCAGATATCACAAAGAAGGCAGGGCCGGAGCGAGGAGAATTTAGAGGTGTGTAGTATTAGGAAAGGTCAGCCTAGGAACGTGTCAGTTGCTAAACTGAGTAAGCCCTGATAATAACGTTTGCGGGACGATGAATCTATTATAATACACAGGGAAAAAAAGGAACCCCTTAAGAAATTAATAATGGAAAGCGATTATACAAATGAGAGATATAAAAGAAGAAGAGATACAGGAGAAGAAGATCAAGAACTGTCCGGGAAATATAGGAAGGCAATGGGAACGCCACCATTAATAACAAACAAGAAAGAGGAAAAGTTAGATCAAATTCTAAAATTGATGCAGGAGATGAAAAACGAAACTAAAGAAATGCGAAAGAAGCAACAAGAATTAAGGGAAGAGATTCAAATAATAAAACAGGAAAATGAGACCCTCAGAAAAATTAACGAAAAAATGCAAAAGGAGAATGAAGATATGAATAAAGAAATAAGAAATATCAGAACTGCTCAACAATGGATAGAAAAAGAAAGAAGGAAAAACAACGTTGTAATTACCGGCCTAAAAATAGATTTGACTAATGCAAAGAAGTTAACAAAAGCAGTCACTACTTTCATGGAAAAGCAGCTGAAAATCCAAATACAAGTTAAGACAGCACCTAAGTTAGGTGATAAAGCTTGTTTGATAGAACTAGATAATGCAGAAGATAAAGATAATATTATGCAGAATAAACAAAAACTATGAAATATAAAATAGGATAAAATTTATATAAATCATGACTTAAGCAAGAAAGAAAGACACAGACAATAAGCAATACGAGACAGAGCACAAAGTGAAAGAAATAATGGATAAACAGTGAAGATTGGTTTTAGTAAAATAATTATTGATGGGGAAGAATGAAAATGGGACAAGTTAACGGAAAAATTGGTAAATTCAAAAATCGAATAAAATTCAAAGGAATGGAAAATGCGCATACTAACCAGGCAACGCTAAGGCGATGGAAATGAAAGAGAAAAAGTCAAACAAGAGAGATACAGTAAATATACTGAAGCAAAAAGGAAATAAAGGCACTATTAAAATCGCCACATGGATTATATAGATAATGTTAAAGGCTGGTAAAATGAATGAGATAGCTAGAGAAATGGGAAGATACAGGCTTGAGATATTGGCACTGCAGGAAATAAGATGGAAGGGTGATGGAAGAATAGATAAGGAAGAATACACATATTATTACGCAGGGGAAAAATGGCACAGCATTTATGGTGAATAATAAGTTAAGAAACAAAGTAATGACCTTCGAAGTAGTAAATGGAAGAATCTCAACAATTAGGATTGAAAATAAGCAAGCAAATCTAACAAGCTGCAAGAGGTTTGGGAGAATATACCTAGAAATTACATGAAACTAGTCATAGGAGACTCGGAAAGGAGGAATATAACGAAAATGTTGCAGGCAAAGAAACGATACACGACAGGACAAACGACAATGGCTCGAGACTTTGCAATGTTGGGATAAGTACTGACATTTTCATAATAAGTACCAAATTCAGATATAAAAAGGAGCATAAAGTGACATGGACAAAACCAGGCTCCAATGAAGGGAATCAAATAGACCACGCACTCATATCAAGAAAATGGCTGAAAACAGTAGAAGATACTCGTTTATTCACAGGCACTAATGTGGATTCGAATCATTCCTTAGTTGTGGTGAAAATAAAAATGGAGATACTACGAAACGTAAAAAACAATGGAACATAGATAATTTAAAAGAAGAAGATGCGAAAGAAAGATACAGACAAGTATTAAAAGATAGACTAACACAAGATCCAAATGAGAGAACATAAAAAACAGTATTATTAAAACAGCCGAGGAAATACTAGGACAAAAAACGCAACAAAGATGTAAAGAATGGTACAATGAAGAATGTGAAAGCAAAAAGTAACAAAAAGATCAAGCAAGAAAAAAATGGCTAAATACAGGAGGAGAGATAGAATTGAAAGAATACATGAAAAATGAGAAAGGAGCTGACAAATGTTGTCAGAAGAAAAAAGCAGAGTGGATAAAGAAAATTATGATGGAAATAGAAAGTGACAACCGAGATAATAAAAAACTATATGATTACATAAGAAAACAAAGTAATAGAAGCAAAGTAACGACCAGAATCAGTTAAAGAGAATGGGAAGCATATTACAAAAACGATCTAAAGGAGCATGAGGTTACAGAAGCAAATTTTGAGGTAACAGCAGAAGAGGAAGAGGAATACCTCCCAACATATGCAGAAATTGAAGAAATAATAACAAATCTCAAATATAAGAAGGCAGCAGAACCAGATGGAATAGTTAACAAACTGATAAAGAAAGAAGGAGAAGAACTAAAGAGAAAGATATATGAATAACTCATAAAGATATGGAAGAAAGAACAAATGCCAGCAGAATGACGTTTAGGTCTAAGAATGCCAATCTTCAAAAAAGGGGACCAAACAAAATGCTATAACTAACGAGGAATAACACAGTATACAAAGCCATGACATCACTTTTAAGAAAGGAAATAAACAAATACGCAGAACAGAAATTAGAGGAATACCAATATGGCTTCAGAAGTGATAAATCAACTATAGATGCAGTGTATGTAATGACACAGACAATAAAAAAATCTATAAATATGGAATCGATTTACATATATTGTTTGTAGATTTTAAGCAAGCATTTGATAGTATTAGCAGGCGTAAACTGATAGCAGACACGAGGAAAACGGGTATTTCAAACAAGTTAATTGGACTGACAAAAATGTCAATGAACGACTCGAAAACCAGAGTAATAACTAGTGAGGGCTATAGTGAGGAAACGGTGTGAGGCAGGGGAATGCATTAACAACGATATTATTCAATATAGCATTAGATGGAGCGATTAAGGTGATAGAAACAGCCACAACAATAGCCCAGAGCATGACACAAATAATACGGTATGCAGACGATCTGGTACTTATAGCAAGGAATATGAGCAATTTGGATAAAATGCTAGGTAACCTGATCGAAGAAACAAAAAGCGGAGGTCTGGAGATAAACCCAGAAAAAACTAAATATATGCTAGTCAGCAGGAAAACACCAGAAAAAACTAAATATATGCTAGTCAGCAGCGAAACAACAGAGAGTATAAAAGAAATCACAAGTTTAAGAAAATAGCAAACTTCAAATACTTGGGCGTTACGATAAACGAGAAGAACGACAGAAATATAGAGGTGGCAGAAAGGGTAAAATCGGGAAACAAAGCATACTGGAAATACAGCAAATTTCTTAAAGATAAACATCTAACCAAAAACGCTAAATTGAAACTGTATAAAGCCGCTATCAGACCAACAATAAGATATGCCACAGAGACAATGTGCTTGACAAATAAAAACGAAGAAACTTTAAGAAGTGTCGAAAGGAAAATTTCTGAGGAAAAGTTTTGGACCAGTCAGAACAGAGGATGGCGACTTCAGAACTATGATGAACCATGAAATTCGCCAAAAAATGGAAGGACAGGATGTGGTAAATTTCATAAAAGCCCAACGATTAAAATGGTACGGACAGGTACTCAGAAGGGAGCCGACAACAATAATAAGAAGAAAAAGTAATTGGATACCACAAGTAACAAGTCCAAAAGGAAGACCAAAGACAAGATGGGAAGATCAAGTTAAAGAAGATATGAAAAAATTGGATATAAGAGATTGGAAAACAGAGCGCGTATTCTGTATCGTCATAGAAAGGAAATTTCTTTCTATAAATTCTCTATACCACTTTACCTTATTCTGTAAGCTACTTCGGCATTGGTCGTGTGTCACGAACACTTCGTTCGGTAGAAAGTAATAGAAAAACCATTTTAGGTCTTGCTATGATGTTTTGAGTATCCCTGTCTCTTTTTAACACACAATCATTTAGATTTATCTTTGTTGGCATGTTTACTTTTCTTCAAAGGAAAGGTGCATATCGGTTATGTTATGGTTATGGTGTTTTGTGGTTTATATATACAAGTTTATGTTGGAAAAATAATTTTTGGAGTAATTAAATATTATTAATATTATTGCAATTTAATACGTAAACAAGTGCAAAGGGCACCTAAATAATACGTATTTATGGCCATTTACGGTGTTACCTGTAAATGTGAAATATTTCTGTGTTGAACGTTGTGTTAAATTAATTACTAAACTTCTTAATTTTTGTCATTAATCCAATTCTTAAAAAGTTCAATATATTTAACATTGGTGATTTTAAGGATTAATAAATTCGTCTCTCCAAACTTAATTGGTTTTGCTGTTCTTCATCTTCTACTTGTAGCAAATAAATTGGGTCCATACTTTATAATGTACTCGCAATAAAGATTAAAAAAACGAAAACTAAGAACAGATAATATGCTATTCTATAGTTTATAATATTTACACCACACATAATAATTATAATAATAACTGACTCCGACAATGAAATATGAAATAATTCTCGTAACTAATATCCTCCTGAGAAATAAACAACATATAATCTGTGATAAACTATCAAATGTTTCTATTGTTGCCGACTTAATCAAAAGATATCCCAAATTCCCCTAAAAACAGGTCAATGTTTTTACATCCAATAATTATTAGTTCTCTATACCTGAGCATTGCCGAATAGATATAGAAAGAATGGTTACAGAATAGGTTCACGAAATAGAAAGAAATTTCCTCTCTATTCTCATAGAAAGAAATTTCTTTCTACGAGACGATACAGAATACGCGCCCAGATATAAAGCACCGGAAAAAATGGAACAAGATAACAGAAAAAGCAAAAAGACACGACAATCTATAGGAAAAAAACCAAGAAAAACGCGGAGTTTTTAATGGAAGACTGTTGAAGACTATGTACACACTTGAATTTTAGAAGTAGAAGAAGGTTGATGGGTGTATTTTCTCAAAAGATGAAAGTGTGTAAATAAATTTTATTAAAAAATTTAAGCTAAGCGCTTTCGGCAAATAAACATGTCATTATCGGAGCTTTCGTCAATGGTAAAAAATACCTCTAAAAAAGGGAAACATTGAAAGGGGATCGGCATCACAGGCACAATAGTTAGATGTACCTTTTCACAAAATTAACAAATAAAATGAAACTAAAAACCCCTCTTTTATGGGGTGAAATTATTCACTCAGATCATTTTTATATTTTAAAGATGGAGCAACGAAGTATGTTTTTTTTTGCATACTTCGTTGCTCCATCTTTAAAATATAAAAATGATCTGAGTGAATAATTTCACCTCATAAAAGAGGGGTTTTTACTTTCATTTTATTTGTTAATTTTGTGAAACTAACTATTGTGCCTGTGATGCCGATCCCCTTTCAATGTTTCCCTTTTTTAGAGGTATTTTTTACCATTGACGAAAGCTCCGATGATGGCATGTTTATTTGCCGAAAGCGCTTAGCTTAAATTTTTTAATAAAATTTATTTACACACTTTCATCTTTTGAGAAAATACACCCATCAACCTACTACTACTTCTAAAACGCGGAGTGACCAGAAAAAGCAAAAAGACACGACAATCTATAGGAAAAAAAACAAGAAAAACGCGGAGTGACTCCTCGCAAATAAAGAAGCAGCCACTACTCTGACAAGAGTGAATACCTATACATTCTGCCCAACTTATCTAATATGCGTTAGCATGACACAGCCTCGGGAGTATATATAAGTGACCAATTTCATGATTGGATATTATTGAGAGCGTCTCAAAGATAAATCCTATTGATATTCAGCTTACTAAAGCCAGTACACCGGGTGCTATTGTACTCAAAGTACCATATTTTTGTCATTTTTGGAGAATGTTCAGTGTTTTAGCACAATACAGCCTCAGGAGTGTACACAATTGACCAATTTTATAATTGGATATTTTTCAAGGTATCTCGAAGGTGAACCCTATTAATTTTCAGCTTACTAAAGCGAGTATAACGGGTACTATAAATTTTTACGAAAATGTTAAAAATATGATTGTTTTTGTAATTTGTTAGCACGATACAGCCTCCAGAGCAGCCATGTCAAATTCAAAGTCACTGGTTTGCCAAAAGCATGAAGACCATAGACTAGGTGGGTCTTAAAGAAGACAAACTACTGAAAATCTTAACGAAAAAAAGTACTATTATGTTAGAAGTATATTTATTAAATTTCCAATAAAAAGGACATTACAAAAACTTACAAACATTAACTTCTTTTGCCAGATATTGACATCTTTTGTCTTTAATTAAGTTGTCTATTTGTGGTGTGAATTTATCGGCGGAAATAACTTTTAAAACTGCGTCCAAGTGTGCGTCCGTCAATCGCGATCTTGCGGGAGATTTGTTTCCTTTCATCAAAGAAAATAATTGTTCACACTTATAGGTACTTCCAAACATTGACAGGATTTTACAGGCAAGTTTTCTCATTTCTTGGTATTGAAAAGGCAAGTACTTATAAAATTCGAATGTACCAACACTATCAAATTTTTCTTTTAAATGGGTTTGACACTGAATCTCAATCACTTCCATCTGCAAGTGAGGGGGAACTTTATCAATATCAATAGTGAAAAGACCAGTAAATAAAGAAAAATTGTTTTCTTGGGACTTAAAATCCTGAAAACGCTTTTCAAATTCTGACAGATGGCTTCCCATTTTCTCTGTATACATTTTGTATGATATTGGGCCACTTGTACTTTCCTGATACGCCTTGCAAGTCGGAAAATGTGACAGATTATCCACCGCTAACTGGTTTTTCCACAGCATCATCTTACACTTGAAAGCGTTAACATGATCATACATATCTGTTATAACTTGATGTGGTCCTTGCAATTTCGTATTTAAGTCCGACAAGTGTTTTGTGATGTCTATCATAAATGAAAGATCTTGTAAAAAAGGTACGTCGGATAATAAGCTGACATCTTGTTCTTTCACTTCCATGAAAAGGCGTATTTCTTCTTTGAGTTTCCAAAACCGATCGAGAACCATAGAACACGAAAGCCATCGCACTTCTGCATAATAAGGTAAACCAGTGTACTCACTTTCTAAATCACGTAAAAACGCAGAAAACTGTCGCTGATTCAAGCCACGTGACCTTATGAAGTTTATCATTTTTTTCACCGACTTTAAAACGCTTTCCAACTTGATCACTTTTGAGCATAAAACTTCTTGGTGGATTATGCAATGAACTTGATGAAAATCTGGTTTGTCACTGCCCGTTTTTCTGATATTTGTTTGTAATATTTTAATGAAGCCATTATTTACTCCAGTCATTGAAGGAGCTCCGTCTGTTGCAACGGAATACAGTTTTGACAAATCTAAATTGTACTTTTGCAGAAGTCCATAAACAGCATTGAAAACATCCTCCCTAGTTGTTGTATCATGCAATGGTACTAATTCCAGTAATTCTCCATAAACGTTGATATCTCTATCAACAGCACGAAGAAAAACAGCGAGTTGCGCCACACCACACACATCTGTACTTTCGTCACAGGCAATAGAAAATGCAATAAAAGAGTCTGATTTTGTTTTTATCTATTCGCTTATATTGGCAGCCAACTCGGTAACTCTTTCAGCGACAGTATTCCGGGACAAGGATATATTTTGAAAAGCCTTCACGCTCCCGGGACTTACAATTTCCGCGGCCTTTACAAGGCACTCTTTTATAAATTCACCTTCAACAAATGGTTTTGAGTGTTTCGCTATCAACTCCGACAGTGCGTAGCTCGCTTGAACGGCAGATTCATTTTCTTGCTTTGGACGTGTAAACATAAGCTGTTGATCTTTTAACCGTGATTTTAACTCTTTTAACTTTTCGTTTCTAATCATGCCTGTATACTTGTCAAACTTAGTTTTATGACTATCATAGTGACGTTTTATATTATATAATTTTGGGACACCGACTGTACTGTTACAAATCAAGCAAATAATTTTGTCTTTCACTTCACAGCAAAAAAACTCTAATTCCCACTTTTCTTGAAAGATACGATGCTCATCTCCAAGTTTCCTCTTACTTCCACTTGGTTTTGAAACAGACATGTTAAAAACTTTATCCGAAATAAATAACAATAAGTACTGTTACGTGTTGTAACAATAAGTACGCAACTAAACTCGCAATTCTATCGCAACTGACTCATAACTGGCTGAACAACTGAACTCAATCGAGCGGTATTGGCTTATATACGGATTGTGATTTCTCGACAGTTCTTTCCAGAATGTTCAGGTAGCGTCATCTGTATTCTCGCGCGATAGAACTTTCCGGAACAAGCCAGGCTTTTAGGTTGAGCGCGCATCTTAGTTCATCATCACAGTACTTTATTTTCGGTTTTTAACAGGCTCGCGGGCCGCATTACATGGCTGTTTTCAAAATTGATTCGAGGCCGCAGGAAAATGCTCAGTGGGCCGCATGTTTGACATGGCTGCTCCAGAGTGTATACAAGTGACCAATTTTATGATTGAATATTATTTAGGGCGTCTTATATATGAACCTTATTGATTTTTAATATCACCAGAGCTAGTACAACGGGTACTATGGTACCGGAAGTGCCACATTTTTGTTTATTTTTGAAGAAATTTCGGTTTGTTTGCACGATACATCCCTCGAATTGTATACAAGTGACAATTTTATGATAGAATATTGTTCAGGGCATCTCACAGATGCGAAAAAGTCAGTTTTAATCTTTAAAACCGTTTTTATTTTTTTCGAAATGTTCCTGTTTTTAAAAAATGACCGAAACTATCCTCCTCCCTAAGGGTTGAAACAATAAATTTAATATTTTTGTTTTGTTTTACATATTTACTACTGTTATTGTCTACAAAACTGTACTTTCTACTTTGTAGATGAAAATCGTTGTTTATCGACCCAATACAATTGAATACAATCCTATCGAAACTGAATTAGTTAAGAAACCAGGAAAAGGATTAGGAATAAGTGTCGTAGCCAGGAAAACCGGCAAAGGAGTATACATAGCCGATCTTGTAAGTAATTTCGTATTAATTCAAATATTATTAATATAACTTAAATTATATACGCAATTATCATTCTCATTGTATTTACTTCACTGAAAAAATTAGAAAGAAATATATTTGAATTAATGTATTTATAACTGCCACGTATTTATTGAATTCATAAGAGAGCATCGACATTAATTAGTTTTTTATGTATGGATGGATGGATTTTTCATTTTTTAAGAAAATTAGACTATTCTCTCTCTCTGCCCCTACCTTCCTTATAAAGGACCATGTAGGCTCCAATTCAAAAGATTAGATTAGATTTTAACGGGGTTACTGTGCACTGAAACCAAAGGTTTATTGTGCCCCCCTATCAGAGCTGTTGTCGCTACTACTACAGCTCGCCTTCCAGTTCCAAGGTTCTAATGAACTCTAGTATTTGGGACGGCTTCAGCGAGGTTAGGTCCTCACTCTTACAAGTTTCTTGTCCAAAGCATTTCTTGCGTTGGCTTGCAATGGCGAGGCATTCCAGAACTAGGTGATCAGGAGTTTCATCCTCCTCCCCACAGAATCTACACTCGTCAATCTCTGCTAGACCTATTCTCATTAAGTGCTTCCTAAGGCGGCAGTATCCTGTAAGAAAGCCTGTGAGGAGATGTAGCTTATCTTTGCTAAGGTCCAAATATTTTTTGGACCTAGCAGTGTCAAAGTTCCCCAGGAACTTTTTGGAATGTTCCAACCCGGGAAGGCACCGCCAGAGTGCTTCTCTTTCGGTTTCCTCTTTCTTCCGAAACTCTTTCTTGTAGGAGCATTTTGATACACCACAGAAAGGCTCCGGGCCAATAAAGGGCATTTGTGCTCCTTTCCTGGCAAGTGTATTGGCCTCTTCATTTCCCGTGATTCCCGAGTGACCAGGAACCCAGACTAAAGAGACCTTGTTATTCTTGCCTAATTCATCAAGTTTTCTTCGGCACTCCCATGCCAACTTGGAATCAATGACATGGGAACTCAATGCTTTGATAGCTGCTTGACTATCAGAATGGATCGATATGTCACATCTCTGGTAGTTTCTTACTAGGTTCATTTCCACGCATCTTTCAATCGCAAGTATTTCTGCCTGAAAGACGCTCGGGAAGGAGCCTAACGATAATGAGTATCTGGTGCCAGGCCCAAATACTCCAGCGCCTGCTCCGATGGTGGTTTTTGAACCATCTGTATACCATCTAATGGTGTTTTCTTTGAGAGTTTGGGTGGTGTATTCCCTTTCCCAGTCTCTCCTCGTATTTAGCATCGTAGTGAAATTCTTTTCGATGCTTACTTTCCTGATCATTTCGGCACTGGGAAGATTCGCTAATGAGGTGTATCTTGTCAGAGAGGACCAAGCTCCCTGATTTTTAATACTCTCATTGCCTGAACCTTCCTTAGATATTCTAAGAATTGCCTCTTGGGCAGATCTTTCTATCACCAGATGTAGAGGTGTGAGATCTGTAATGATCTCAAGTGCCCTAGTTGGACACGTTCTCATAGCTCCAGTGATGCACACCCAGGCAAGCCTTTGAACTTTATCGAGGGTTTTCCTCGTGCTGTACTGACTTGCTTTTGTGTGCCAAACTATTGCCCCATACGTAATTGCTGGTCTCACAATCATGGCGTACATCCATCGCAGTATTTTTGGGTTACAGCCCCACCTCTTACCAGCTAGATTTCTGCACGCCATCAAAGCTCTTATTGCTTTACTAGCAGTTATTTCAACATGCTTATTCCACAGAGGCTTACTGACAAGGGTTATTCCTAGATATTTAACCTCCGATTTCCATTCTATGATTTCCCCATTTAAGGATATGGGTTTAATGGCTGGAAGTGTTCTTTTCCGGGTAAATGGAATTACTATGGTCTTGCTTGGGTTAATGTTTAGCCCCACTGACAAGCACCATTGCTCAATGATTCTGAGGCCCTTTTGTAATAAATCACACAAGGTGCTCTCGAACTTGCCTCTGACTATTAATACAATGTCATCGGCGTTAGCTCCGTTAGCCTGTAGAGCAACTCATCTACTACGAGGCTCCATAGAAGGGGAGATATCACTCCCCCTTGAGGTGTCCCCCGAGTGGCTTTAACTGAGGTGGTTTGATTCCCTACCTGTGTCTCAGCTATCCTCGTTGTCAACAACTCATACATCCATTTTACAATGGTTTCATTCACTCCTCGCCGTTTTAGTGCTTCTTTGACAGACACATGAGTTGTGTTGTCAAAGGCCCCTGATATATCCAGGAATGCACACATTGCGATTTCTTTGTTGTTCAGAGTTCTCTGGATGACTTCTGTCAGCTGATACAGAGCCGTCTCAGTTGATCGACCCGCTCTGTAGGCATGCTGACATTTATGAAGTGGTATATTCTCCAGATTATCTGTTCTTATGTAGTTATCCACTACTTTCTCCATCGATTTGAGTAGAAACGATGTTAGACAGATGGGTCTAAAAGATCGGGGATCAGTCCCATCTTTTTTCCCTATTTTTGGTATGAAGGTTACCCTTGCCCTTCTCCATTTTCTAGGTATTAGACCCACTGATAGACTGCTTCTTGTAATCTTCAGCAGGTGAGGAAGAATCTCCTCTATCCCTTGCTGTAGGAGTGCTGGAAATATTCCATCCACTCCTGGTGATTTATATGGTTGAAAGGTACTTATTGCCCATTCCAACCGTTGTCTGGTAAATATTTTCTTAGCAATGTCCCAATCTTCCTTGTGGGATTTTTTGGTGTAGTTCATTGCTATTTCGATTTTTGTTGCTGGTTCACTACCTGGGAAGTGGGTTTTAAGAAGAAGAATTGATCGTTCCTCTTCACCTTCCGTGTATGATCCGTCTGGCTTTTTCAGCGACATTGTGGGGTTAGTTCCCCCATTTGCTATGACCTTTTGTAGTCTGGCCGCAGTGTGAGTGGAAGTGATCTTTTCGCAAAAGGCTTGAAAATTAAGCCTTTTGGCCTTCCTAATCTCATTCAAAAGATAACCTAGTTATATTTTTTTTAAAACTGCAATTTGGCTGATGTTTCCCGATTTTCCCGTAAACTAACGGTCCGATTGAACGATATCTCATTTTCTTCCTGTTTTTATTCTCTACAATTGCTCTCTTAACGCCATCACGATTGCCCTAGCAGTTTTAATTTTATCAACAAAAAACTAGAAAAAGATTTTGCATATATTGTAAGGATCTGCAGCCAATCAATCACTTCGACCTATAAGATCTTTTACGCATAACCCTAAATCTTTAATGCTTTTTCTTTAATTGATTGCTTACCTACCCTGAAGATGACTTTGTAAATCGAAACTAGTTGGCTTATGGCAATTAAATCACTCTACGAATTTAAGGATTTTATTACAACACCTTTGCCTACTTTAGTACTAGTGGATTTGCCTCTGAAATAAAATTCTTTCAATTTTAATTAAATTTTGTATTTTACAGATCAGCGGTAGTATAGCAGAATTAGACGGTAAAATAGCTAAAGGAGATCTATTAATATCCGTAAACGGACAGAACGTCGAAAACGTTAGCGGAGAAGAAGCGGGGGCCATTTTGAAGACTGCCACAGGAAGAGTTTCGTTAAAACTAAATAGATACAAACCAACGTCGAGATAATTAATCAATTATCAATCTGTTATCTAAATATATTGCATCCTAAGATTTTGGTAACGAAATAGCTTGTAACTAATAACAGTTTAATTTGACACGAAAGTCTACAAGTTTCTAAAACGCACTTTATTCTAATTTTACTAATTACACCTATTTGTTGCGATCTTTTTATAAATTTGACTCGAAACTAAATATAGTAATTAATTATTTCCTAAAAAAATCTTTTCAAAACAATTACAAAAGAAATTACAAGTACTAAGAAAGACGGTTGAAATTGAATTACCGTTTGTCAAATTCAAGTATAACGTAGGATCTACGGATTAATACAATTATATCAGTGACAAAGCATATTTCGTTTCCGAAGTTTAGGACAAACTGTATAGTAGAAAATAAGTGGTCAAAATGTTGATTTCCAACCGAATTTGACTCTAATAGAAGTTGCGGGTGGCTAGAAATCATATTTTGGTCTCATTATAAAGATAATGTTTTTATTTATTGTTAAGGCTCTATGACAACCAAATAAGTTTCAAAGTGCATTTTAGTGGTCAAGTTTTATATATAAAAAAAGAGTTTAGTGATATTAGATCGCGAAATAAATCCAAATATTTTTTAAAATAATCATAGAAATTTGTTATTATTTATTGGTTGTGGTAAAAATGCACGATTTATACAGACTGTTTCTTCTCCATTATAAGAAATAAAAAATTTAGAAACATTTTGTATGTGATATATGTTTAGTTTTCGTAGATAAATTACCTTTAGATTATATTAAAATGAAGTAGAACATTTAAATATTGATTAGGTAAAAACTACAAGTTTAGTAAAACGTTAAACGACCAATTGTTTGGTACTCCTGGTACCTTCTTATTTTTGGATTACCAAACATAAACATCATTTCGAAAATTACACTCAAACTATCTGATAAATAAGCGAACCGCGGCAGAAATTAGAAAGGAACGTCCGACAATAAAAAAATTGTTACTGAATCTCTGAAATTTCCTGAAAATATAGGCCCATTGTGGTGGAATAATTATTACAACCCTGGGATTTATTTACACTGAGATCTGACTTACATACTAAAAACGATAATATATAATAGTACTACTTAATTACCGAATGAATTACATAATTCTCTAGAAACCTTGTCGACCCAGCTATTTATTTTATTCCTGGCCTCGGCTTATTTGTTGTTATTGTTCGATCAAAATACAGTTGACATATCAAATGTATTTCTATTCGAGTAAATACTGTCACAAACAAAAATAAGACCCCCTCCCCTATCTCTAACGATAGAGGGCGCAACTGACAATCGATTTTCGAATTCAAAATTGATTGTTGTCATTAGCAAAAATTGAAGAAATGGATCAAAATACTTTGAAAAGTGTAGTAGCTATTTTAGCATCCAGTTCATCTGAGAGTAAGACTTAAATTTAATGTGGGCAAGGTACATTTCACGAGGCCCTCTGATGGTGCAAAAAGAAGGGAATATAAAATAAAAAATCACTTAAAATTAAACAGTTTTTTATTCATTAAGAAACGAACCTAAATTTTCACATTAAATAAAAATAAAGAAAACATTTAAAAAACAGAAATTTTCTACTTTTGGTTTTTCTGAACTCCTTAATGGTTGGTTCGTAATTTATCATAGATGCTATATCTGCTTCAATAGATAAAACTGCCAAAGCTGAAAGTCTTCCTTGACCCATAGTATTTCTTAAATAATTTTTAATTAAATTCAGTTTTGAAAAGCTCCTTTCAGCGGAAGCAGTACTTACAGGTATTGTTAACAAAATTCTAATGACAATGTAAATATTTGGGTAAATTTTTTCAAATCGTTCTTTATGATATATTGGAGCAAATATTTCACGTCTTTTATAGAGTTGGGTAAATTTGGGATTGTGAGCGTTCATTTGAATTGATGCTGTATTTTTAACATTCTTTTAATAATATAAAATTTGAGTTATTGTCAAATGCGTTGTTGAATGAGTAATTAAACCTTTTAAATGATAATTTAATAATTCTACGAATATTTTCGTATCCCTATGCTGCATTTATAGTATATAAATCATTATATACAAAACAGGGATTTATTTAATCGTGTCTGAACTACAAATATATATAGCTATCAATGTTCATATATCACTCCAGTGTCTGGCGCATATCACAGCATTTTCATTGCACGTCCATAGGTCCCGGAGGGTACATGGGGCTTGTAGGGATTGGCACGACAGGAGGTGTTCCATTGACTGGGCTTCTCCGCATTCACATGCTGCCTCTTCCACGTATCCCCACTTCACGAGGTTGGTCTTGCATCTCCCCATTTGGCACCAGAGTCGGTTGAGGGTCTTCCAGGTACCCCAGTCTAGGTCCGAACCTGCAGGAAGTTTTTCTTTTGGATTCCAGGTTGGAGTGTCGTGGTCTATTAGGCACTGTTCCCATCTTGCCTCCTTGGTGGCAGTTTTAGAGGCTGTGAGGGGCTGTGTAGATTGTATAAAGTTTCGCCTAGATTTTAGTCTGGCCGCTACCGGTATATGTTGATACAGAGGATGTCTGGTGTCGTCGCATTGTCTGTTTCATTCGGCCATGGCTAGGGTTTCCCTCCGTATTTGTGGGGGTGCGATTCCGGCTAGCATGTAGAGTTGGTCAAGGTTGGTGGGTTTTAGGCATCCCGTTATTAATCTACACGTGTCGTTCAGGACAGGGTCCAGCCTATGGGCGTGTGCTGATCTCTGCCATACGGGAGATGCATATTCGGCCGCGGAGTAGCACAGTGCAAGGACCGAGGAGCGCAGGACGTTAGGGTTCGCCCCCCAACGAGCGTTAGTCAGTTTTCGGAGAATGCCGTTTCTGGTGTTGACTTTGGCCTTGGTTTTATCGATATGCTTCTTGTAGGTGAGGAAGCGGTCCAATGTAACCCCCTAGATAGACTGGGTTTGGGCAGTGTTGCAGTCTAACTGAGTTCCACTCTATTTGCAGTTCCCTGTCGGTTATTGAGATGGAATAGGCATGTCTGCGTCTTTGCTGGATTCGGGCGGAGTTGGTTAGATCTATAATAGTCGCTCAGCCTTGATAAAGATTCTGTTAAGTGCTCCTCTATCTCTGCGATGTTTTTTGACTGGCAGGTGATAGCTACGTCATCGGCGTAGATAAAGCTTCTTGTTGTTGGGCCGGTTGGTTGGTCGTTGGTATACACATTGAAGAGCATGGGTGCGAGCACGCTACCTTGGGGAAGGCCATTCTTCTGGTTCCTCCAGCGGCTTCTTGATCCTTGGAACTCTACATAAAACCTTCTATTCGATAGCATTGTGTTTAGCACTTTCGTCAACTGTAAATCACCTGTCATTTCGAAGATTTTTCCCAGTAATATTTTATGGTTTATAGTGTCATATGCCGCCGTTAAATCTATAAAGACGGCCCCCGTTTTTGCCTTTCTTTCAAAGCCATCCTCAATGTGTTGTGTGAGGCTTAAAAGCTGACCAGTACAGGATTTCCCAGGTCTAAACCCTGCTTGCTGGGAGATTAGGTGGTTTTCTATTTGGGGCCCATACTTGTTCAGAATGAGGCGTTCGTAGAGTTTGAACGGAGAGCATAACAGTGACACCGGGCGGTAGCTTTTGGCATCTTCCCGTCGTTTCCCTGGTTTGTGGATGGCTACGACCTTAGCTTTTAGCCACAATTTTGGGATTGTATTGTTCCAGCATGAGTTATACATTTGAAGAAGCCAGTTCAGGGCTGATGGGCCTAAGTTTATCAGGAACTCATTCAGGATGTCATCAGAGCCTGGGGCCTTCAGAGACTCGATTGCAGTTTCCAGTTCTGTAATGGTAAAGTAATCCTTATTAGCTTGTCTAGACTGTTGTGCCATCCTGAAAGTGCGGGTCACTTTCACTTTTTGATCAGGCTTACCATTTAGCAGTAGCTGATGTGCGATTTCGTTGGCAGTGACGTTTACTTGGTCTTTAGAGGATGTTGGGTCGCCTGATAGCTTTTTAATGAGGCTCCAGGCCTATCTACTGCTGTGTTTCATATCTAGGCTTTCTATCGTGTCTTTCCATGCCCCTTGTCTCTCCTTACTTATGGAATCGATCAGCTGGTACAAAACAGGGATCATATTTTGTAACTCCAAATACAACTCATGAGGTCGGAAGTCACTGCTTTCACCTACTTGCAGGAATGTATGTAAATTCTGACAGTTTTTCAGTATTTTCTCGTGTGGATTTTTTTTTAGTCATAGCCAAAATTTTGAAAATGTTGATTAAAAGACATAAATCTCGATTCCATGTTACTTATCACAAATCAATCGGGGTATTAAAAAAATCTGTTACATACTGGCTTTTAGCAGACTTTATAGGTTGATCACTGCCTTCATAATCAAACGTCCTTTTATTTTTGGCTACTCATTTATTTTTAAAATCTTTAGGCAAATCATAACTGCTTTTCTTAATAAACTGACAAGCATTTGTCGAATCCAGTTTGTCGATATTCTTTGATCCAGTCACAAAATGTACGCAAATGTCCAAGAGTAATGCTTAAATGGACTTGTACAGATTGCCATAATTTGCTTATGGTTAGGTTAGGTTTATAATGAGTGGGTCAATGAGGCTCTCCACTGCGACTCTATTGTGGCTCATACCTATTCAAATTTCACCAAACAAATTCAGCTTCTTAACGAAGCCGATTAATTTGTTCAGTGAATGATATTTCAGATCAGAGGGCAAGAAAGTGGCCCTGCCAAACATCAGATACCTGATTACAGATATGCTCTGCTGTTTCATCATCTTCCAAACAAAGATGGCAAATCGGATCATCCGACAGTCCAAGTTTCAGCATATGATGATTCAAACGACAGTGGCCTGTTAGGCACCGCAGATCGTGTCTATTATAGCCTAACATTTGTTCGGATACATTATTCGAAGGATGTATGAAGGTCTTTGAATGAACCAATCCTGGTATATTATGCCAGAAGTCTAAAACTCTTCTTGCAGTCCAGGTATTTAGTGTTTGTTTGACAACACTTGTTGCGATGCCAATTGTAGGTTCTGGTCCGATAAAGGCATGAGCGGCACCCTCTCTTGCAAGAGAGTCAGCCTTCTCATTACCATCCATACCAGAGTGGCGAGAACACTATGACTTTCGGTGGCCGCTAGTATTCTACTTTGCTCTGTATAAGCCCGTTTTGTGCATTTAGAAATATGCACAATTCTATATGCTGTCCATCTGGCCTCCTTTTCCAGAAGTATATGAAGAGGAGGAAGGTCCAGGAGGATTTCCATGGCTGCTGACGGTGTGGTGCTCATAGCACCAGTTATAGCCATGCACGCCTGTCTCTGTATACCAGAGAGCTTTGCTTGGGCCGTTTTCTGTAAATCTTTTGACAACCAAGCAATGGCTTCATATGTGATCATTGGTCTAACAATCATCACATATATCCAATGGATTTGTTGGGGACCCAAGCCCCAAGATTTTCCGCAGATCCTGCGACATGTCCACAAGGAAAGTCTGGCCTTATGGATGACTTTTTCCAAGTAACTTTTTTATCTAGGATAATCCCCAAATATTTTACTTCCGCTGCAAATGGAATAACCTCACCATTATAGGAAAGTGGCGGAAGGTCCGCCAAATTCCTTCTCCTAGTGAAGGGAACTATTACAGTTTTACCAGGGTTAACTGACATATGTTCCCTCTGGCATCAACTGTAGACATCGTCCAAAGTCCTTTGGAGGGTATTATCTGCAACCCGTCCTGACTTGGTTCTTGCCAGAATGACAAGGTCGTCTGCATACGCTTGCAGTTCTGCCCCTCTTCCCACGAGAGTACCAAGCAGGTCGTCTATCAGGAGTGACCACAAAGGGGGAGATAACACTCCACCCTGCGGGCAGCCCCTGGAAACCTTAAAGCTGATGGCCTTGTCTTGAATAGATGTAGTGGCTGTTCTATTAGTGAGCATGGCATATATCCAGGCGGTAATCGTTGGTTTAATGCCCTTTTCAGTCAAAGCTGAACCAATGGAGGCCGGTAGATGTAATGCTAAATCTGTTGATTTGCCTGTTTGATAAGCGTACTGGTGGATGCTCAGGGGGGAGCTGTATAAAGCTACCTGCCTGATATTCATCGTGATGGTTTTTCGTGAACAGACGTCCCACATCGTGTGCTACTAAATTCGCTGAAACTGGAGAGAATAGTGTGTTTACAAATCTGATTTTTGGAGTTGTTACTGTATTTTGTGTAAGCTGTCATGATTCTGTCTGATTTGAACAACCACATTGAGTTGTAAGTACAATATTTATAATAACTGTTCATCATGACAACAAGGCAACAGAAAAAGGGTGAGGACGGAGATCAACTACACCAAGCGATTAAATCTGCAGTCAATAAAATGTCGTTCATTACCGAGCTAACTAACTCTATTTTTGAGAAAATTAGTGAAAATATTGAAATTGAGTTGGAGTCATTGAAGAAGAGAACTAGTGAGTTGGAAAAATTAGTCCAAAAACAAGATGACGCCATTAAGTTGATGGTTAAAAATAATGTGAAATATGAGAAATGGATCCGTAAAAACAATATTATAGTCTATGGATTGGAAGAGATACATGATGAGAGTATACTAGATCAAGTGCTACTCATTTTCAATACGAATCTGAACTTAAATATTAAACAATCTGATATTGGAAGCTGTTATAGACTAGGAAAACCTAATGCAAGGAAATCGCGACCATTGCTGGTAAATTTCTTTAATGGATATACCAGGCAAAATATTTTTTCTAACAAAAAGTATCTTAAAGGTACTAAATATATGATCAAAGAAGATTTAACGAAAGATCAATTAACATTGTATAAGATGGCAATTCAAAAAGCTGGAAAAGAAGGTAAAGTCTGGACACATTCAGGTATCGTCTTCTTGAAATTAGCTGATAACAAGATTATCAAGATTACCTCCATTGATGACATTGCTAAACTTTGATTATGCTAAAATATAAAATTTGTTCTCGATTTATTTGATATATGTCAGATTAATAGTCTGTGTTATTTTTATGAAATCACTTATTAAATAACTATTCAAATACAGAAATTTTAAAAGACTAAAAAGTGGCACATGAGTGCAGATGGGATTCGTTTGTGTTCAATTCTCTATTCAACCCTAGTTAATTACTACTTATTTCAAGTTTTTTTTAATATCTATTTTATTTTATTTTGGAATACTTTTGAATTGTCGTAAGAGATAAATGCTCGGTAATTTATTTATAGGTTGTCTTAATGCAAGGTCTCTTCTGCCTTCTTTGCAGTATGTTAAGTTAATTGTGAATGAACATCAATTTGATATATTTTTTATTTGTGAAACATGGTTAAATGAAAATGTAAATAATGACTTAATTAATTTTGATGGTTATATTTTATATAGAAAGGACAGAGGTGGCTTAGGAGGAGGTTTGTGTATTTACGTAAATAATAAGATATATAGTGAAGAACTGAATTATCATGGAACGGTATCGGAACAACATTGGGTAAATATAAAAATTAAAAGTAAAATTATTGCTCTTGGTGCTCCTAAAATAAATAAGAATTCTTTTATTGCTGAAATGGAAGATATCCTGAGCCTGATTCATCCCACTGTAGATGAGATTATATGCGCTGGAGATTTTAACATAGATTTTTTAAATGCCGATGATATTAATGTAGATAAAATGTCATCTGTGTTAGAATGCTTTGGTATTGAACAAATCATAGACATTCCTACAAGAATTACAGCTACTACTGCTACCTTACTGAATGGGGTGTTGTAAAATCATCTGACTGGGTTATTGACAGGGGAGTTATTCACGCAACAGGTGTCATTTCTGATCATGATATAGCTACATGTAAAGTAAAACTGAGTGTTGAAAAACATTGCCTCAGAATGATTACATATAGGTCTTTTAAATATTTTAATGAAGATGATTTTAGAATAGATTTATATAATACTCCATTTTTTGGAATATATGATCAGGAAAAAATAACGTTTTTGATCAGCTGTCTGATGAACCTCTTCGACAGGCATGTGCCGTTAATAACATCGCGTGTATCTAAGCCTCGAGCACCTTGGTTAACTGGCGCTATAAAAGAAATGATGAAAATACGAGATAAAGCGCTGCACAAGTATAAGAAAACTAAACTTGACCATTATTTTCAGTTTTATAAAGACATGAGGAACTACACAAATTCTGCGATTTAAAGAGAAAAGAAAGCATTTTTTACATATAAACTTAGTAACAAGAATTCTAAAACTCTTTGTAAAACTCTAAAAACGTATAGTATTATACCTACCAAATCAAGCACAATACCGGACAATTTGAAAAGTCCTGCTGAAATAAATGAATTCTTTATCAACTCATATTATATGAGAAACCTCCTGAAGAATTACTTTCGTCGTACAAACTAAGAAAAATAATAGATTCGGATTTTGAATTTCAGGAGGTTAATGATTTATTTATTCACCAAACAATAAATGGTATAAAGACAAATGCTGCGGTGAAGACAAATTAAATTTGAGACTATTGAAGTTGTGTTGTCCATATATAATTCCTTACATCACACACATTATTAACTTTTGCCTGAGTCATAATATTTTTCCTGAACTGTGGAAAAGAGCCATTGTAAAAGTATTGCCTAAAAAGACTAATCCACTTGAAATTAAGGATTTGCGCCCAATTAGTATACTGCCAACTTTATCTAAGGTACTCGAAAGAGCTATAGAAGTACAACTGAAGAAATATGTTGATCAGTATTCATTATTACCTATAACACAATCTGGATTTCGAAAAAATTATAGTTGTACAACGGCTCTTCTCCATATTATTGACGATGTTGTTAGAGCTTTGGACAAGGGTGAATGCACTGTTCTGGTCTTGCTAGACTTTAGCAGAGCCTTCGATACCATTAACCACAATTTAATGCTGGAAATTCTATATTATATAGGACTTTCCAATAATGCCAGAAACCTTATAGCATCTTACCTTCGAGGACGTAAATAGATGGTTGTGGTTGACGGACACTCTTCTGGGTATATGGATTTACGGTGCGGAGTCCCTCAAGGCTCCATTCTGGGGCCATTGCTTTTTGCTTTATATACTTCCTGTTTAGTGAAAAATTTTAAGTTGTGTAATGTACACCTGTATGCGGATGATACTCAACTTTATCATAGTTTCCACCCCAGTACTGTAGTGGAGTCATGTGGGTATTTAAATAAGGAACTAAACAGTTTTATTAAAGCTGCAGAGGATCACTGCCTTAGCATTAATTGTAGTAAGTCTAATGGTATACTTTTTGGCAACAAAAATAAAAGAGATGAGATTTCTGATAGTGTACGTATTGTAATCAAAAATGAAACTTCAGAATGTAAGCGAAGCTAAAAGTTTAGGTATAATGTTGGACTCCGATCTAAAATTTGAAAAACACATAAATCAACTTATACAACGCGCATACATCACTCTTAAAAATATATATGGCAACCGGAATTTTCTCCCACAACATGTGAAATCAAATCTCTGTGAGTCACTGATACTGTCTATATTTAATTATGCTGATGTACTATATAGACCGTTTTTATCCAACCAATATGAAAGAAAAATACAAAAAGTGCAAAATTCATGTTTACGACTCATATTCGGTATACGCAAAAGAGAACATATTTCACACAAAACGAAAGATAATGTTGGCTAAATATGGCTAATAGAAGGATTCTACATGCAGCTGTTCTTTTTCAAAAAATAATTTATGATAAAACACCCTCATACTTGCACAGAAAAATTACCTATCGATCTGATCTACATAATTTAAATATCCGATACAAAGGAACCCTTTCACCCCCAATCTTCAGACTAGAAATTTTCAGGCGCAGTTATTCCTATCAAATATGTTCGATTTATAATCAGGTACCTGCCATGTTTAAAACTTACAGATTGCAAAGTTTTAAGAAGACCTACAAGAAACATTTATTTTCAATACAACACTGATATCCGTACGATTGAGTTTAGATTTAACTGTAATTTATTTTATTGTCACACCAACCTAGCGATGTATTCAAGGTTAAGTGGAGGAACAGTTTATAAGCTGATGTTATATCAGCTTGTAAGCTGAACTTCGCCTTTTGCTTTCAACCTTATGTGTATTTTCTTTTTTTTTTCTTGTATTAATATATGGAAGCAATAAAGTCGTTTATTATTATTATATAGCAGTCCAGTACTCTTTCAAGTCGTTTAAGCAGGAAAGATGTTGGTCTAATTGGTCTTACCGATTTAGGGTGTGGGTCTGTGCGGCCCACTTTCGGTATGTATACTACCCTAGCCGCCAACCAACTGGGTGGTATATAATTCCACGCCAGACTAGCTCTATACAATTTAATGAGGATGGGTAAAAGTAATTCCAGTCCGTTTTGTAGCAGAGCTGGAAAGATGCCATCCTCACCGGGAGATTTGAGGGGCTGAAATGCTGCTTATGGTATTGACACGCGTTAATAACTCATACAATATTTGTAATATGATAAATTCCAAACTGAGAATTTCGTTTAAAACAGAATCTCAATCACTCAGTATGTCCGTTTAGAGTTTTAAGTTTTCTATGGATTCAACAACATCATTAAATTGTAATAAAACGGCCTTCACCGTATGGATTCTGTTTTCCCACCTTGTGTCTGATAAAGGCTTCATAGTAAGCTTTAATGTATCTTTTTCTACTCTCACACTAGTAAATTCCATATTACCTACTATTTGGTTACTAAGTAAATAGATCATTACGGATACTGACACGTAATAAAAAAAATTACGCTTCAGTTCTAGAAAAACAACAATTTATCACTCAGCCTACTCAGTCATGTTAGAAGTGGTTTGACTTGATAACTTCCCACTGACCCTGTATCTTGTTGTCATAGTTTACATGAATGTTTTGGGAATTATTGATTAAAAGTCAAATTAAAAGTCAGAACTTATTTATTTAAAAACCATTATAATTTCCTATAAATTGGGCAAATAGTTGGAACTACGCTACAACTATAACAGGTTATGGGCCCAGGACGATTTGGATTATAAAGTTTTGAAAGTTCTTAGCAGACGACGCAATTCGTACTTTTAATCGAGGTAAAAGCAGGCGACGAACTTTTCCTACTAAAAAGACGACGAAGAATCTGATTCGAAGATGGAAGATCTAAAAATCGAAAAGCTTAATCCAGAGAATTATCGATATTGGTCGATGCGCGCAAAGGGGATTGTGGAGGTGAAGAATTTGTGGAATGCTATAGATCCTGGTTTCAATGATACCCAAATTCAAGAATCCAAAAATAAAAAGACTGATCACAGTGCGAAGTCGATATTATATCTGTTGATTGGAAATGATAGTCTCGACGATGTTATGGAGTGCAAGACGGCAAAAGAAGTATGGGAGACGTTGGAAAGCATACACACAAAATATGATACTTGGTATGGGTTACTACTCTTGAAGGATTTCGTAAATACTACTAAGAATCAGAACGAATCAATCCATGAGTATTTAACGAGGCGTAACAGCCTCTATCATAAAGTCAAATGTGCAAGGTATGATAAAATTCAAGCTGGTTTCACGGTACTCGGTTTACCAAGCCAGTACGAGTATCTCGCAAGAAACCTCAGAGCAGACAATGATGATTTGAATATGGCCTCTCTGAAATCAAAATTATTGGAGGAAGAACGGAGGATAGAAAACACGCGTAGAATAAAAGGTGAAGACGCAGCAAAAGCACTGACAGTAAGAAGAAACTATAAACACAATAGACAAACCAATATTAATAATTTTAAGGAAGAAGGTAGGCAGGTCCATGCACAAAATTCAAATCAGACGAAGCCCTCTCGTTCGCACGAATTTCTGAGGTGTTTCCGATGGACATATTGGAAACAAATTGTCCTCTATCCGTCGGAAAAGAAAAACCGTTGTTGACGAAAGAAGAAGCAGGTCCCTCAAATTCGAATTTTGCATTTAGTGCCATCAAATCTACTCCTAATTTAGCTGATCATCATCGTTTATCTTATATGGCAATTAAAAGGACTGAAAGAAATATATGGATATTGGATAGCGGATCGACAGATCATATGACGAGTTCAATGGAAAAATTTCAAAATTGGAGGAATGCTCGTTTCTACCGGTTTTGGAGATGTGAACTTGAAATTATCAGACGAAAATGGATCGACTCAACTTACTTTATTAAACGTTCTATATGTACCTGAGTTGAAGACGAATTTGCTATATTTGAGTTTAGCAGCCGAACGAGGTCTTAGAATAGTTTTCGAAAATTATGACACTGAATGAAGACGTTATTGCGATCTCAACCAAAATTGGAGCCTTACATTTTATCAAAGAGAGACAGAGAATACAGCGATTTCGAAAAAATGTCAACTATGGCATAGACGATTGGCACATTTAAATATATCTAGCGTAAAGAAGATGTTTGGAAAAATAGATGTGACAATTTCAAATGACATTAACGCCGAAAAACTAAATTGTGAAATATGCTACCAGGGGAAGTTGAAAAGGAGTCCTTTTCCAAAAGGTTGTTCAAATCGAGAGACATCTCCTTTGAACCTGATACATACAGACGTCGTAGGTCCTATCAATCCTATTTCGAATGGAGGTAATAAATATACAGTGACGTTCATTGACGATTATTAAAGATATTGTGAAATTGCTTTCATGAAATCGAAAGATGAAGTGTTCGAAAATTTCAAGAAATACAAAACTAAAGTTGAAAATATTCATGGAAAGAAGATATCCCGTTTGAGAAGCGACAATGGGGGTGAATATTTGTCTCGAGAATTCATTAGTTATATGGAACAAAATGGTATCAGTCACCAACTCACAATACCAGGCACTCGTCAACAAAATGGCGTTGCCGAAAGATTCAATCAAACATTATTTGATGCAGCTAGATGTTTATTGATAGAATCTGATATTCCACATAAATTTTGGTCAGAAGCAGTAGCAACATCTTGTTATATAAGAAACAGAAATCACACTATAGCGAATGACGGATGCAGTTCAATAGAAAAATGGAAACCAAATATGAAAATTGACCTATCCCATTTAAAAGTATTTGGTTGTAGAGTATGGACAATCAATAAATTTAGACGAAGTAAATTGGCTCCAAAAGGTATTTCGAGTATCTTCGTGGGCTATGACAGCAATTCTAAGGGGTATCGATTGTGGAATCCTATGAATGATAAAATTGTCATCAGCCGCGATGTCAAATTCGAGGAAGATGCTGAATCATCAAGATGAACCTTTCAAATGAGATATATTTCATAATGATTTTCATGTTCGTGGAACGGATATATTCGCAATGAGAAATCATTCTTCTAATGAAGAAGTCACAGAGCAAAATCAAACAAAAAGCAGTCCAGTCGAAGGGGAAGATAATGATGAAACAATAGTAGAAGAAAAAACTAAAAATGAGGATATATCAGGAAATAATGCAGAAGAATATAGAGATACAGAAATCAAAACAAGATCAGGAAGAACAATACGAAAACCAGAATGGATGACACAATTCGAAGTTGGCGAAAATTCAAATTCATGCAACCAAGCAATTTTGAACAGACGAGATCCTCGCAATTTAAGAGAAGCATTGAACGGGGATAACAAAATTTCCTGGAAAGATGCCGTCATCGAGGAATTCGAGAATCTTCTCAGGAATAAAACTTGGATTTTCGTGGAAAACCCAGAAAATAGGAGAATTATTAAAACGAAATGGGTTTTCAAGTCCAAAAACAACGTTGATGGTGTAGTCGAAAGATACCGAGCAAGAGTTGTGGCTTTGGGTAACACTCAAATGCCAGGTATTGATTTCGACATACTCACCAGTTGTACAGAAAAAATCTATGAGGTTACTTTTTGCAATAACAGTTGAGAATAAGTGGTCTGTACATCATATAGACATTACTGCAGCATATCTTTCAGCTGACTTAGACGAAACAGTTTATATGGAAATACCGGATGGATATTTCCAGTTGTTCGATAAACTGAAATTGAAGTTTCCTAATTTACCAGAGAATTATTCAGATGGAAAGAAAGAACTGGTTTGTAAGTTGAATAAGAGCATATATGGCCTACATCAATCGGGTCTTATGTGGAATAGGACACTAGATCAGTTCATTAAAAGCACAGGTTTCTCCAGATCCATATCTGATCCATGTGTCTATTAACAGGAGAAAGGAAACCTCATCATCACTGTGTGCGTTGATGATATACTGATATATGGAAACCACAAGAACATAATGAATTTGAAGACTGGAGTTCAAGAAACGGTTTAATATTAAAGATCTAGGGGAAGTAAGGAAAGTATGGTCCATAAAAGTGACCAGAGACGAAAATTCAATTATGTTGAACCAGACTTTACATGCTGTAGAACTATTGAAAGAAATGAACATGTTACAAGCAAAAGGTGCTGCTACACCTTTACCTATTGGGGAAAAGTTTTGCATGAATGACGACGAATTACTTAGCGAAGACGAACGAACGTTATATCAAAAGTGTATTGGAAGCATTCTATATTTAAGTGTAACGACCAGGCCTGATATGATATTCACAGCAACTTTCATGAGTCAGTTCAACCAAAATCCTACCAAGCATCACTGGATGGTAATAAAACATATGCTGAGATATTTGAATAGGACCAAAGCGTATGGTATTGAATATAAGAAGACAGAGAGAACAGTCGAAGCTTTCACAGATGCAGACTGGGCTTCAAATTCAATGGATAGGAAATCATTCAGAGGATATGTTCTGGCAGGAGGAGCCATCAGTTGGTGTAGCAGAAAACAGAATCGTGTTGCTCTCAGCACTGTCGAATCTGAATTCGTTGCACTTAGTGAAGTCTCTGTTTTTGAAGAAGCTAGTTCATGAAATCCACATGGAGAATGTTTTTGCTGAACCATTTCCCATATTTGTAGACAATCAAGGATCAAAAAAATTAGCAGAAAACAACACAACATCTGATAGATCCAAACACATAGACTTGAGACTATTTTATATCAGAGATTTGATAGAACAGAAGAAAATAATTCTGAAATATGTGGAGTCAAAGAATAACCTAGCTGACCAATTCACCAAGATCATATCAGCAAATGTTTTGAATGATAATTTTAAGAAATTGGGAATCAAAGATCCAGGGGAAGTGTTAGAAGAGGTTTGACTTGATAATTTCCTACTGACCCTGTATCTTGTCATAGTTTATATGAATGTTTTACAAATAGCCGAATATTTAAAGTTTTCTGATCCCAAAGAGTACACAGGTCACTGTTTAAGACGAACTTCCGCCACTCTTTTGGTTGACGCCGGTGGGGATTTAATGACTCTTAAACGACATGGGGGTTGGAAGTATTCGACTACAGCTGAGGGATATGTCGATGATTCAATAAATAATAAGACATTAACAGCCAATAGAATTATAAATTCGGTTGAAAATAATCTACGAACATTTACGTACACTGAAAATAGTAATGTCCAAAAATAATATACCATACAGTCTACGTCATCCCAAAATTTACCGAATACTTTTGAAAACCCGAAAAGGGCGGATAAGGGTATAGTAATAAATAATTGCCAAAATTTTACAATTAATTACTATAAATAAATGTTTACTTTAAATTATTTTTTCTGGCTACTGTTTAATAAATAAATGCTACTTGTTATTCATGCGTTTTATTTTTATAAATGAAGTTGTTCGTAGAAAAAGTATAGTACACAACTAGAGTTGTAAGCTTATTACATGCTTATAAAATTACCACTTTTCTATTCGCATGTAATAAGCATCTTACAACTCTTGTTATGTAATATAATATTGATTATTTTCCAGCATCTGCTGGACCTTGAAAATAGCTAAAAAATCTTCTGAATAAAACCAAAGAACGTTTTTGCTGCCACCGAATAATTAGCTGTGTCTACCAAGAACAGATTCCAGCTATGACAACCGCAAGGTGTGAAAAATTCCCTGGGATTTATATTTAATATTTTTACTTTTAACTCCACTATTTATGCCGACCATATTTGGACTATTGTCGTATTCTTGGCCACCATAGTTCTGAATATCTAAGTCATTTTTTTCTAGCTCTCCTAATATTGCATTAGTCAAATATTCTCCAGTCGTTTCAGTGACAGCAAGAAATCCGATAAAGCTTTCGTCTATAGTTCCAGTTGATGTACGGTATCCGCCAAAATAAACAGTACCGAAACAGAGAGTGCTGTGGAGTTGTTTATGTAATATGGATTTTTGTCATATTTGACTTAATTGTCATTAGTTGGTATATTAATAGTACGCTGCAGTTAAATTTGATTTAAAAATGGTTCTAACAACGGAAGAAAAAGTTTTTTTGGTAGAGCATTATTTTCGTTCATACGAAAAAGGTCGTAATGATGGTCCAAGCTTAGAACACGTGTCAATAAAATATCAAGAACAATTTAATAAAGCAGCTCCTAGTAAAAGTGTGATTATTATTATTATGCTTTATTTATCATAGATAATGTTAACAATAAACAATAAAAACAACGAAGTACATACTTAATAAGCCAGATGATCAAAAAACAGCTAGACAAAAAGAAAAAAACGAAAAATAAATCTGCAAGCTACAAGATACAAGCATAAAAATATCCAGGATGTAAGCACAAAACATAAATAGAAATAGAAATGTACAATTAGTTATATCAATAAAATAGTATAAGCAAATAAACAAACAAACTGTACCAAAATTAAACAGAAACATGTATAAAGCAACCATGAAATGAAGTAATATATAATATGAATAAAATATAAAATAAAACATGCACAAAATAAAATATAAAATTAAGGTTAAAAATATAAAATATTACAAAAAATGTATATTATATACATGCCAATAAATAAATGTGAATATGAACCACTAGATTTCAGTGGGATTACTTTTAATGTATATGATCAATAATTTTTTAAACATTTTTACGCTTTCACTAACTTTTATGTACTGCGGTAGATCATTAAATTGTACAACACCTTTGTGGAATAAATTCTTCATCGAACTTCCTTTAATGGTTGTTTTCACATAAAAATTAATTGAATTTGCTGATCTTGTGTTTTTATCATGTATTTGCGAGATTGGAACTAGCTTACCATGTAAATATTGCGGTAAGAGATTATTGATAATTTTGAAGATGAAAATCATTGTTTGTACATACAGAAACTTCTCAACTTTTAACCAATTTAAACAGTTAGTCATCAATTCCACACTAGTATACCTATTGCATCCCAGAATTACTCTCATCGCCTTGTTTTGAATAATTTGCAATCGTTCATAACTAGCTCTAGAACAACCTGTATAAATTAGTGAACAACAGTAATAAAAATGTGGTAGAACTAATGTATTGTAAACCATAAGCTTAGTATGCATTGACAGAAATGGTGAAATTCTTCTCAAAAAACCAATTTTTTTCCCAATCTTTCTACATATGTAATCTATGTGACTATTAAATTTTAGTTCATGATCCATCATAAAACCTAAATATTTTATTTCATGTACACTCTCTAGATCCTGATCATTTATCTTAACACTCAAATCAAGGTTGAAAAATTTAGCTCGCAAAACGGGACCACCAATGAACATAAATTTAGATTTGGATTCATTTACTTTTAGTTTATTGATCTTGAATATGTTAGAAATTTTTTTTAATTCAGAATTGACTGTTTGTACTACTTCAACAAAATTATCCCCGTAATAGTAAATGAGGGTGTCATCCGCAAAAAGATGGATTTTACATTTCTCTAGTACATTTCCCAAGTCATTTATATATAATATGAAAAGTAGGGGCCCAAGAACACTACCTTGCGGAACACCAATATTGTTTAATTCCGGATCCGATGCTGAATTGTTAAATGTGGTTATTTGATATCTGTTCCTCAAATAATGATGATGTTAGCTGTTGTTGAAAAATTTCGTCGCACTGGTAGTGTATTGTGTCAACGTAAGGGTTCTTCAGGTCGTCGAAAAACAGTATACACTAACGAAAATGAAGGACGTGTTTTTAACCAAGTTGTGCAATCACCTCAAAGAAGTCTTGTAAGATCCGCATGTAAACTCAACATTAGTGAAACGTCTTTACGTCGCATGTTCAAATCAATTGGTGGTTATCCATACCGTATTCAAGTTGAACAACGACTAAATGCTGCGGACAAACGTGCAAGAGAAATTTACTGTGGTCGCATGTTGAGTTTAATTTACGAAGATCCCGAATTTTTGAAAAACATATGGTTTTCAGACGAGAGTCACGTTCATCTTAGCGGCTATATTAATCGACAAACAACCAGATTCCTTGGATTTGAACGTCCTGATGTCATTGTAGAGAAACCACTCCACAGTCTTCGAGTTACAGTTTGGTGCGCGGTATCTGGTCATGGAATGATTGGTCCTTATTTCGTTGAAGATGATAATCAGAATCCACTTACTGTCAACTAAGAGCGTTATAGAGAGAAAATTATTATACCTTTTGTGAGAGATCTAAATAACTTTTGCCGTGCACGAAATCAACAGTTTCGCACACAATTGTTCCAACAAGATGGTGCAACGAGCCATACGGCTGTGCGCACCTTAGACTTACTCCGTCAGCATTTCGATAATAGAATAATTTCTCGGGGAGCAGACTTCGAATATCCTTCTCATTCACCTGATCTGACGCCACCTGACGCATACATTTGGGGCATAATGAAGGACAAAATATTTCACTCGGAAAATCCGCCGGCGAATATTGCCGAACTACGGGAAAGAATACAAAATATTTTTCGGCAGTTACATCAACCACTTTTTATAAATATGTTTATTGACTTACAAAATCGATATGAAGCTTGTTTGCGTCGAAATGGTGAACATTTTGAACACTTACATTACAGAAATTAAAAACTAATTTTTATTTTTATTTTCGGTACTATTTACTTTGGCGGATACTGTATTACAATATCTTAAGTTAACTGACATTTGTTCAACTCTACTACAGTCGAGTAAAAAAGAATAATATACTATTTTTCCTCTTTTATCCTACCAATCACTTCACTGATAACTGTGTTTGACATCAATGTGATCAACTCAATTTGAATATCGTGGCTTCGATAATGGTGTGCAAGTTGTTTATTATTAATATGAATTATGTGTTCTTGTAACGTAGGATCATATTTAGATAAGTCTATGAAGTTTCCAGAATTCTTAGTGTTTTCGTTTGTTTTGAGAGATTATCTGTATCCTCTAAATGCTAGATTATGAGAGGCTAAGAAATTTATGATACCAATTAATCTCTCAAGCAAATTGTACCATCGTTTTTGAGGTTCAAGAATTCTCCTTTCGTTTTCTTGGTCTTTTGTTTTCCGTGCTTTATCCCCTTCTCTATTGTTATCCATTGGAACATATGGGCCATATCGTCAGGTGACAGGAAGAACTCACTAAGTACTATATCTAAACAACTGAGATAATTAAAGATTTGTTACTTTTTTTAAACATAAATCCATTTGAAAAGCAATTCATAGCCAAATCGAACATAATGTTGGAACATTATTTTACTTTACATCTAAGTATTTAATTTTTTGTTTTGGTTAATAAATCAATAGTTATTACCGAAAAAGAACGTAGTGAGTTTTACCGGCCGTAAAATAAGAGATGTGTGGGAAAATAATGAAAATTACTTTTTGAATTGAAATAACTTAACATAAATAAATCGTTTAATTTCATAACAAAGCAAACCTATAATCACTCTCTTCTTCACTTTCCTCATCATAGTTTGGTTCTGACAAGCGGCCTGCAGTAACGGTTTGATTAGTGGGTAAATTTATATACCTTCTGGAATATGTCCAGCGTTTACTAGCTTAAATATGTCAGTTTTTTTCTGTTCAAATAAGCCAGATCGTGCAAATAATAAAATTCATTGAATAGGCACTTCGGTCTTACGTTTTTGTTCTTTTGAACTTCGAGCAGATGTAAAAATGTCTATCCAATCCTTCTTTGAGAAAGCTGATTTTTCCTCCTTGCTGATTCAATGGTTGAAAAGAATTGGATAATTATATTTACCCCTTTGAAGCTACAAACATTAAAACTAAATACAAATATATTTCCTTGTTCAATATATTACACGAAAGGAAGTGACAATTTTCTTTAAAAAGTGCTGTTCGTTTTGAGATATTATTTTTTACTATCAAAATGCTAACCATGCAACATATCCCTATTAAATATTTACGCACCAACAGAGAAGGACAGCAATGAAGAAAAGGATAAATTTGACGAAAAGGTAGAGGAAGAAATATAAATAATACCAAAGGAGGATACTATAATAATATTAGGAGATTTTAATGCCCAAATAGGTAAAGAAGACTACATAAAATGCGTAGCAGGAAAGGAAACTATACACGAAGAAACAAATAACAATGGGCAGCGACTGTGTAACCTCGCAGCAAGCACGAATATGTACATAAGTAGCACAAAATTTCCACATCCAAAAGAACATAAAGTAACATGGATGTCGCCTGATAACAAAGCAACATCTCAAATAGACCATATATTAATTAATAGGAGAAAACAAACATCTATAAAGGACGTGAGAACATACAGAGGAGCATGTGCAGACTCCGATCACTTTCTTGTTATTGCCAAAATAAAACAAAAGATTAAAAAAGAAACAAGGGACAGAAATGCATTAGATGGAACATAACAAAGCTAAGTGAAGAGAAAGTAAGGAAAGAATATGAAACACAGATAGAAGAATTACTAAGCAAAATAGTGAAAAAGGAAGACAACGTTAAAACACAATGGGAAGCTATAAAA
This sequence comes from Galeruca laticollis, assembly GCA_963921935.1. NCBI lineage: Eukaryota > Metazoa > Arthropoda > Insecta > Coleoptera > Chrysomelidae > Galeruca > Galeruca laticollis. The sequence continues at coordinate 6,691,479 of OY998176.1, read as the reverse complement.
AAATCCATTCAAATAACAACGGAAAAACACATAGGCAAAATGGATAGAGATAAAAGAAAAGAGTGGTACAATGATAGTTGCCGTGTAGCAGTAGAAAAAAAAGGAAAAAAGACAAAAATGGATAAGAACAAACGAAATGAAGTACAAGCAAGAATACATAAAAAGCAGAAATTAATGTAACAAAATCAAAGCGAGAATGGATGGATAACAATATAAAAGAAATAGAACAAGAAAGAAAGAATTGTAATACCAAGATATTTTATAAAAATATATATGAACAAAGCCGAACCTATAAGGGCAAAACGAAAGGTATAAAAAACCAATATGGCAAAGTCATTGAAGAAGAAAATGAATACAAACAAATATGGATGGATCACTTTAGGACTTTACTAGTAGAAGTTTCAGATATTGAAGAAATATCACTAGAAAAAATATTGGAAGAACCTACAAGAGCAGAGATTATGGAGATTATTAACAACAGCCGAAACGGAAAAGCTCCTGGAAAAGATAACATAAATATGGAACTGATAAAGTACGAAGGTGAGAAGCTTCGTGATATAGTATACTAACTTCTAATAAAAATATGGAGAGAAGAAAAAATGCCTATAGAATGGGAAATTGGCCAGATAATTACAATCCACAAAAAAGGTGACCAGCATGAATGCCAAAACTATAGAGGTATTACATTACTGAATACTGCTTACAAAATACTATTAGCTACAATAAACAGAAGGCTTAGAGACACTACAAGAAATACTAAAGGACGATATCAGTGTGGATTCGTAAAAGGAAGATCAGCAGTGGATGCCATATATACACTGAAGCAGATAATGGAAAAAGCATATGAACATCAAATAGAACTGGAAATGTTTTTTGTAGACTTTTGGCAAGCTTTCGATTCAATACATAGAGGCAAACTTTTGTCTGCTTTGAAACAACTAGGCATTAATGCTAAATTAAGAAGGTTAATCAAGATGACTATGGAAAACTCAAGGCCTACGATAATAACACAAGGAGGAGAACCTGATGAAATAAACATAAATAAGGGTGTAAGACAAGATGATTCGCTATCTGCAACATTATTTAACCTAACACTTGAATGTGCAATGAGACGAATACAAAAAAGCAATCTCAGGACGAGCGGAAGACAGATAATTGCGTATGCGGACGATATAGTAATCATATCAAAGACAAGAGGGATTCTGGAAAACACAATAAGAGAAATCACAAGTGAAGGAAGTAGGATGGGATTAGGAATAAATGCTGATAAAACAAAAATTATGATTTTTGGCAAAACAAATCAAACCCGTGCAATAAAGATCGGAGATTTCGAATTTGAAAAAGTGGAGAAATTCAAATACTTAGGTGTCACAGTAACAAACACTGAAAACAGGAAAAAGAAAATAGAAGAAAAAATCATTAATGCAAATAGGGCTTATCATGCCAATAAAAAACTTTTAAAAAGCAAATTACTTTCAAGACAAACCAAAATCAATATTTATAAAGTGCTAATAAGACCCGTCCTGTTGTATGCTGCGGAAACAATGACACTGACTAAAAAGGAAGAAGAAGACTTGAGAATAATAGAAAGAAAGATAATGAGAACAATATTGGGACCAATCAAATTGAGAGATAACGAGTACAGACAAAGAATGAACTATGAAATTGAGCAAGAATTGGAAGGAGAGGACATAGTAAGGAAAATAAAAAGGCAAAGAATGAAATGGCTGGGACACATATATAGAGCAGAAGAACAAGAAGTAACACTGCAAATGACACAATGTGATCCTGGGGGAAGAAAACGTAGGTGTAGGCCTAGAATAAAATGGCTGGAACAGATGAAGGAAGATATGACAAGAGCCGGAATTGGAGGATGGAAGGACAAAGTTAAGGATAGGAAACTATGGAGAACATTTACAGAGAAACTCTAAAGGGAAAAACGGGGATTGATCCACCCCAAAAAAAATGGATCTAGAAAGCGTAAAGCGGCGAAACCCCAGCAGGGGTCAAAATGCTGAAGCTTTATCTGCCCGCATTCACTACGCGTATGAACTCAGGTGGAATTATTTACGAATTTCACCAATGGTCAAATACATTGAATGACACTCCATATGTGAGTGGTCCGATTCTAAAAATTAATCTCTATTCTTTTGAAATCAGTTATGCTGTGTACTGCATAGAGCAATATACTAGCTTATTGTTGGTTCTTGTTTTGTCCTCTAGATGTATCAGAGAAATGGATACAATATGTAAGTCAAAAGTACAGTAATAAAATATGGGCCATTCTTGCATCACATTTTATCAGTCTCTTTGGCTTCATTACATTGGTTCTTTCTAATTAAGTAGAAGGTACCTATATTTAGTTTCTAACTTAGTTTTGACAGTAATAGAACCTTGGTTATATTGGTACATGTAGCACAAAGATCTTTTTTTAGTTTAAAAAATGAGAAATTGTACTTATTACAAAATATGCGACGCTATGTTTTTTTGCTCACTGGCTCAATGTTATTTGCTTGGCTGAAATCATTTTTATACAACGCATACATTTTCGATTGATTTTGATATTTCGTATGTCCTCTTCGAGCATTCAGAACAGCACGACATCTACATGGTATACTAAAAATTAAATTGTCTATGTCTGCTTCAGGAATAGTATTCCAGCTAAAAATAGAGTTTGGGGATTATTCCTAGGTCTTCCCATATGAAGTACTTCTCACTGGAGCATATCACATACATGTTCTATGCGATTGATATCCGGGGACTGCGCCGGCCATTGGAAAACACCAATACCGTGTTCATCTAAGAAGTTCATTTCGAGTCTGGAAGTATGCGGATGAGCATTATGGTGTATAAACAAAAAACCAGGACCTACGGCTGCTGCATATGGAATGCCAGTTGGTTGTAGGATAGTATCACGGTACAACATACCCTTCCAGTAACACGAGATCAGTTCTTCCGCCAACACTAATACCTCCCCAAACCATGATTGTACCTTGGTAAGAATGGACTTCCTGGGCAAATACTAAACGGCTTATACATTCTCTTCAAACACGTACTCGTCTCTAGTCTGGATAAATTCAAAATCGAGATTTGTCATTGAATAGTACGTTAGCCCATAAAAAGTGATCTTGTGCCCACACTAAGCAAGCTCCTCGCGTTAGTGGAGGAACTTTCAAAGGGCGCATGGCACGTAGACTGCTCTCATGCAATCTACGACGCACTGTATCAGCAGACACTTCCACTTGGTGAACCTCTTAATTTGAAGCTTAGGAGCAGTAACATTTCGGCTTCTTCTAGCAGTCAACTGCAAAAAACGGTCTTGTCTCGGGGTAGTGATTCGACCACGACCCCTATGTCTCTCCTCTACATCATCTTCTTCGCGATACCGGCGACGTAATCGTGAAATAATGCTTTGGATTGTACCAATTTGTCTAGCAACGTCTACTTGGCACATCTCGGCTTCAAGCAGACCTATAGCCCGCGACTTCTTTCCATGATCGCTAACACTATATACGACTTTCACAAACTGTCAACTCCACTGACAACAACAAATTAATAACTAAAGAAGCGACTGCTCATTAGACATCACATTCAAAAAAAAACACCAAAAAATATAGTGATAACGAAAAATGTGAGAAATAATAAACAGTACACTGTGGCGTATTTCTATTTCGATTTTTTTTACATTTTCTCCGACTTTAGCTACAATATCCCTAGATTTTGCGGTTGTGTGTATTTTTTAAACGGTTTTATTTAGCTCACCCCATTTGTTTTATTATTTATTCTTGGGTCAAATTTAGTAATTCAAATTTCACCCTCTTCCTGTCAACCGATTAATCTGAAATTTTGTATACACTTTGGATTTTGGTGACAATACAATTATGTTTATTCATTATCATTATAAATTCAAGATGGCCGCCTCTACAAAATGGCGGATAATTTATGTTTTATTAATCCCATCAATATGGGTATCAAATGAAAGGGCTCAACAAGCAGAATACAATATACTATAAAAAATTGAAATCCAAGATGGCAGCCGCTACAAAATGGCGGATAACGTAGGTTTTATCAATCCCATCAACATATGGGTATCAAATGAAAGGGCTCAACAAGCACAATACAATATACTATAAAAAATTTAAATCCAAGATGGCGGCCGCTACAAAATGGCGGATAACGTAGGTTTTATCAATCCCATCAATATGGGTATCAAATGAAAGTGCTCAACCAGTAGAATACAATATACTATATAAAATTAAAATCCAAGATAACGGCCTCTACAAAATGGCGGATAACGTAGGTTTTATCAATCCCATCAACATGGGTATCAAATGAAAGGTCTCAACAAGTAGAATACAATTTACTATGCAAAATTGAAATCTAAGATGACCGCCGCTACCAAATGGCTGATAACAATTTTTTATCAATCCCACCAATATGGGTATTAAATAATAAAAGGGCTTGACAAGAAGAATACAGTGCACTATACAACCTCAATATTTAAGATGGGCGCAGCCACTAAATGGCGTATAATAATAAGATTTAAATTTAGAAATTGAATCTGTAATTTAGGTATCTGATTAATCCAGCCTGAATCCACCACCCAAGTCAAGATTTTGTATCGTGTTGAGGACTGTGTGGCGTTTGGACTCAATTTCGTCGAACTCAGATGATGGAACAGATGTACCTTCCGTCCGAATTGATTTCGCAAGAGACGGAGTACATCTTATACACCCGAAAGCCATACAGTTTCTAGCTAAGTACAATTACGGGACGGCTGAAAGAAGAATGTTGCCTTTAATACTATCATGGGCTTCTACAATACATAAAATGCAGGGCAGTACTGTGGATCACGCAGTCGTATACTTAGGTGCGAAACTGTTTGAAGAAGGTCAAGCCTACGTGGCTCTTAGTAGAGTAAGATCTTTGCAGGGACTACGTATATAGGAGTTGGACTGCAATAAACTAACGGGCAAGAAACCTTGCACTAATGAAGCACTAAAAGCACTAAATGAATTAAACGAATGCGAAATAAAAACTAAATACCAAAAAATAAAAATAGGTAAAAAAACTTTTTAAGTTAAACGGTTTTATGTTAAACATACATTGCAATGTTTAAGATAAATGTACTAAAAACCAAAAAATAATAAAATAGATACAGTCGTGGGAATTATAAACATATGCATAGACTAGACTAAAATAAAACCGTGGGGCACGTCAATTGTCTACAATCGTTGATTAAAATTTTTGTTTTGTGATGTTACTTATAAGCGTATACTGCTCTTCTATCTTACATTAAGTCGATAATCGTTGATTAAAATTTTTGTTTTGTAATGTTACTTATAAGCGTATACTGTTCTTCTATCGCACATTAAGTCCATAATTTGTAGACAATTGACGTGCCCCACGGTTTTATTTTAGTCTAGTCTATGCAAATGTTTATAATTCCCACGACTGTATCTATTTTATTATTTTTTGGTTTTTAGTACATTTATCTTAAACATTGCAATGTATGTTTAACATAAAACCGTTTAACTTAAAAAGTTTTTTACCTATTTTTATTAATAATATTGATCACATCTTCACTATTTCAAATTTTTTTCATGGGAATGAAATGAAATTTTTTTCAATGATTCAATTCAATTTTAAGTCATGCATATCTCAAACAGTGCTTGGAATCTAAGTGGTAAGAAATCGACATATGAGGATATTTTGTGGCTTAAACTGAACAGTGTCTTACACTATTGACTATACCAATCTTATCGAAGAGAGTTTTGGCTTAAGTATCTCTAAATTTTGAAAGTTAATAATTGAAAAATAATAATAAAGAACAAAATAAAAATTGAAGGATATTCACTTATAAATCTCCCTAGTGCTTGAATTATTTCCGGAAATTTTTCCGAACGAACGCATTTTTTGAAAATGCTTGACTAAGAAAAATTTTCCGGACATTAATTCAAGGACGTGGAGGATTTGGTAAGAAAATTTTTCAACCATATGATACCTGTCAAAAAAAATTTCCACTAATTAATTTTGTTTGCCTAATTTGGCAGGTGTAAAAAAAATGTCCGAAAAATTTGAAGGTTGCCGTGGGCAACTGTCGAAATTACAGTATGTAATTGGCTTAAAATGACAGGTGTAAAATTTTCAACCTAATTTATGGGATACAGTTTCGGAAGTACTCAAAATTTTGAATTATTTGAAACCTTTCTCGTTTTTCTAATGGTGTCTATGTTTGGCGATCCTTTTTAATATGTTCCTATATATAAATAATTAACGAAATTGTATTTAGTGATAAATTTGACCAACTGAAATGTCCAAGTTAGCGTAAATTAATTCAGGGTAAAACAATTATAATTATTGTATGTTTAAAGTATGATATAATCATACATTTATTTGTTGCTAGTCACGTCAATTATCAAGTAATTTGCAATGAATTATTATAAAATTTATGTATTTTAAAAACAATTTGCACACCATTAAATATTATTCTAATTCAAAATGTTCAACTCATTTATATATATAAAAAAAAATTAAAAACATGTTACCTATTTAGTAAGGATATTGTTTATGTTATGCTACTGTTACGAAATTAACAAAGTTAGCTTCGATTATATATTAAATTCCAATTTTTATCTTTTCTATCTATCCCGGAAGTGAGTTTACATTTCAGTTACTAAACAAAAAATACATAAAATATTTTCAATATAAAACACATGATTGAGACATTCTTCACTGATTCTCAAATAAAGTGTTTATTTCGTCTATACTAAAACCATATATTATTGAGAGCTCAGGGTCATATCAATAACCGTTAAAGGCGTCCATATTAATGTTTGAGATGGTTGGGGTCTAACCAAAATAAATTGTTAATTGTTTTCACAAGCTAAAAACTTTCCTCCACACTTCTGCATGTTAAAGACTGGTGGGTCCTCATGTGCGGACTATAAGCAGAGCGCACTGGCGTTCGATGATGTGGTTGGTTGAAATGATCACGTAATCTATCAAAAGTGCGCTGTCAATTATCCGCGCGGATTATGCCCACAGTCCGCATAAAAGTAGAATGTGTCTCTAGTTTTCGGCATTTAATGACAGTAGTGAGCACGTACTAGAGAAAGACGTTGTTGACTACGTTGAGGAATTTTGCTTTTCAGGTTATAATGGTTGCGGTTTATTTGCAGTTTGATTTATTTTTTTCATAGTATTGAAGCTTTATTCTGCTGTAAATATTTATATTACCCAAATTCTCTTTATTCTACTAATTACTGTTATTTCTTTTTGCAATTGATCAATCAAATGTAACTTTACCAGATTCTGATTGATGGCAGGCCTTCTCCATGAAGGATATTTCGATAATTTGATTACCAAATTAGGTAGGTACATATCGCTTTCCATTTTATAAGTATTCAACTGAAAACACAATATTAATCAACTTTCAATGAAGGCTTTTTCTACGCTCTAATTGTAAACAAATTCTCTACGCTCAAACGGAATAAACAGAAATCGTCAGGATCCAGTATGCTGAAACGAACTTATTGCGCTGTCAAATCCGCCCACGAGGACTCCCCAAAAACAACAACTATAATATTTCGAATATGGTGTCGATTCAGTGTGGACGGTTGCCCTGCATTGTCGATCCACCGATCCACGTCGGGTCGAATCAAATTAGCGGATGCGGAGAGTATTCGAAAACTATTCCCAGACGCGAGAAGTCCCGAACTGTTCACGACAGCACTGGCGCGAACTATGAAATATATTAAGATGGTGCATATTTGTGTATAATTTGTTCAGTGACTGTTGACTGTGACGTCACATTCTTCGTAGTATTTGCTGAGTATATAGAGAATTGTGAAAAAATTATTGAACATCGAATTTTGATGGAAATTATACTTAAATGTTGTTGAAAAAATTGTCTCTTGTGAAAAGTTGAGGAAATTTTAAGTAAATGGCATTTTCCAGAACACTATATATCAAAATCGAAAACTGTACATATTTATTGGATTCTACGGCATGAAAAAAATATTATTGTATAATTTTTCTCATACATTCACTGAAAACCAAAATTTTTATTTTTTGGCCCGGAAAGCAAAATTTTTGGAAATTTTTTGACATGCTTCCATAAAAAATTCAATATTTCTGAAACTATGCAAGATGTCGTTCTCATTCTTACACTATTTGATAGAGGAAAGATACATATCAATTACTGATTATATTTAGTTTCTTCCGTTTAATAATTGTAGGAACTATACAGAGTTAAAGTTGAACTAAAAAATTTTGTGAAAATTTACCGTACAAAAATTCGTAACAACTACGTTTATGAATTGGAAAAATTGAAATTGGTAAAAATCGAAAGAGGGCCGTTAATAGTATTATAAAAAAAATACGGCTATTTTCCACCCATATTTCAAACCGAGTTATAAAACATTAACGTTGATTAATAAAAAAAAGTATTATTCTTTTGCCCCTAGTGTGGTACGTAGGTCGATTTCTTTTTACTTTTCCGCCAACCTATCTAATATGCGAGAAAAGTATTGGTTTACCCCAAAAAAAGTTGGAATTAAGAAATTTTTTTTTTGAGTTATTTTTACGTTGTCCATCAACAACAACACGAAAAAACGGTTTTTAGAAAAAAAATCCTGTGTGTATGTCGTCGTCGTCGTTGTCGTCGGCCACTTTTCATTTTGTTAGCATGTTAGCATGATACTGCCTCCAGATAGTATACGATTGATTAATTTTATGATTGAATATTATTCAAGGTGTCTCACAGGTGTACCTTATTGATTTTCAATTGACTAGAGCGAGTACAGCGGGTCCTATAAAACTAGATATACTAAATTTTTGGTTATTTTTGGAGAAATTTCGGTTTGTTAGCACGATACATCCCCCGAAGTGTATACAAGTAACAATTTTATGATAGAATATTGTTCAGGGCCACAGATGCGGAAAAGTTAGTTGTAATCTTTAAAACCGTTTATTTTTTCCTGGTTTGATAAATAATACAAATATATAGACGCCACATCCTTCCTTTTTTTGTTTTTTATGGAGTGTGATTTACCCCTCTGGGTTACAATTTTTTGTTATGCGGAACAACTGAACTAAAGTCAGTTTTCCAATTTATTAATAAAATAAAAAGGCATGATGGGCTTACTGAAATTGCAGTTTCATTTGGAAGGAAGTCGAAAAAAAGATCAAAAATTGCTCAGCCAGTTTGCTAGAGAAAGAAAGAAACAGAGTCAAAATGGAAGTTATTTTTCTTGAACCTTGATATATACAGATTCTTGGGATTTAGGTTCGAATGAATAACAAATAGCTTTTAATCTATTTTTATTTTTCATTCTAGGCAACGTTTCGACCGGCATTCCTGGTCTTTGTCAAGTTAAAAATAAAATTACTATAATAGTTTTGAAGAATATTTTTCACACAGCATAGATTTAAAATAGTCTTACCTTAAACCATTGGTTCCAACAATTCAGTTAAAATGACACATAGACGTAAACAAAACACACACAAAACACATTTTTACAAATAACTATATGCGTGCTCTTAGAGTGATACTTTCTTATATAAACTGCAGTCTCTTTCGTCATTGTTTCATTTGTTTATTTTCACAACGTTTGAAATCTCAAACAATGTAATAAAATTTAATAAATTCATGTTAATTTTTTTATTTCCAATTTTATTTGTAACTCGTATAATACTACTAATGGGGAAGACATATTGGGCCAAGCAATATAAGCCTGCATATTTCAATCTCAGTAACCCAGTAAATTTACCATCACCTGGAGATACATTCAGTATCTACTATCAAAGAGCTTCATTATTCTAAAAATTGGTGAACGGTACTTGATAGTATGAGATTCATATCAGATAGTCGTCCTCCATCTCCCAAAAACCACCAATGAATAAAAAATAATTTCGGGACAAATCAATTCTGAAGGGATCAATTTGTGAAAATGCCAATTTCTACAATAAATGCAGCTTCCTTCAATAGACAGGATGATTCATTCGTAGGAAAAAGTGGGGTAGGTATCTTCATATGTATAAATAAAAGTAAAAAGAAAATTCTACAACGTGGAATAACAACAATATTTATGTATTATCCTTGTCTTCAGTATTTGGTTTGTTTGAGGGCCTTGATGAATGTGTACTATAAAGTACTATTGAAATTTGGGCTAACATTCGTGTAACTGTACCTTTTCTAGACCTTATTCTTATACATATTTCGTTGTGATGGGGTACTCGGACACAAAGAATTGAAAAGTACTCGTTATAGTCGAGTATAAGGTGACGGAATCGAATACAGTAAACGATTACACAAAATCTCGAATTTTCTGTTTTCCTTTCTTCGCACAGAGCCAAGTCAGCCAGGTGAACCACCTGCTTGTAAAAATAGACCGATCTTATCGATCGGAACTCGAGACCGAGCTGACGAGAACAGCAGCCAACGCCGATGCCGTGCGACCAAAGCGCCAGCTGGACCCCTATTCTGTAACTCAAGCGAGAGCTCCTGCACGACTATTCATTGGTATGAGTACTCTCTCACTCCTCATTCACATAATTCTTATAACCGTTTTCACGATGAATCGGTGACTCCACTACATTTGGCTCAGCGTTGCCGAATGGAACGGCCAGTTTTGACCTACTATTTAGTAGTTTAAATGTACTTTAGGTTATATGAGGATAAGAAACGAAGAAATATTTTTAGATTATGTTGTTATAGGGATCGAAACGGAACTATAGAGGCAGCACTTATGCCGAAAGTAGAGCGGCCTGGCGTTAAATAAGAAAAACATTGTGATGTAAACAGTATAATAAACAACCTACAAAATGCAAAAAATGAATAGATCTTTTTATTTTCATTGCCAGGAAAAATTGTTGGTGTGTAAGATGGGTGTAGGGGATTATCTGATTTTTGATTATTGACAAAATGAGCACTGCAAATTCTAGTATTTTTATTTGGTTCCCAATCCTCCCGATGTTTTCTGAAAGGTAATTAAAAAACTTGAAGTGATTCGTTTTGTACAAATGTTTACTTTCTTCCCCTTAATAGTATTTAATTATTTGAACTTATTATATAATATTGAAGTCAGCAAGCACATAACTAGTTTTTTATTTTATATAATCAATGAAATCGTACAGAAAACAACATTTTATTCTCTCGATAATAATCTTTTATTTATGTAAAAAGAAAGTTTAGAACTTTTCTAATAGCTGCTGCCAATTATAGTATCATACTTATTATACACAAAATAATAGTTAACAAAATGTTTTAATTAGAACAATTTAATTACATATGGGTTTTTACTGCATTTATTCATTTTTGACGTTTCAAGATTATCCACGCAGTGTTCAATGAATTTTCAGAGCAACTAAAATTTCAACTGCGTAGTATTTTTATACAGCATATTTGAACAGCCATGAATACAGAAAGATAATTTTGATGACGACATCACAATCATTTAATATCAGTTTTAAAAAATGAACATTTAAAAACGCTGATTATACAAAACTAAAAACTACTAATAGTGTTTACATCACATTGTTGATGTTTTTTCACGGCAGATGGCATAAACGTCATCTTTCTCGGTCCCTATTCGCAGATTATATATGTTGTTATTGTGGGTGATTTGAGTTGTGTGTATATTTCAGTTTTGTGTATTAGTTATTTACTATATTAAAAAAGACAATAACAATGTTGTGTAAAGCACAAAAACCATTGTTAATAGAGTTTATGAACAATCATCAAGAATTGCGTAATGGAAAATTTACGCCAAATTTTACAATTAAAGCAGTAGCGTAGTCGCATAAGAGTATGTGAGCACTTTCCTACCTTAGAGAATACGGATTTATAATTTTTAGGAAAGTGGCATGCACAGTAACGCTAAATTACGAGAGAGAACTCGTGCACGAGCTCTCGCTTGAGTTACAGAATAGGGGTCCATTTAATTACCTTTCAGAAAACATCGGGGGGATTGGGAATCAAATAAAAATACTAGAATTTGCAGTGCTCATTTTGTCAATAATCAAAAATCAGATAATTCCCCCATCTTACATACCAACAATTTTTCCTGGCAAAGAAAATAAAAAGATTATTCATTTTTTGCATTTTGTAAGTTCTTTATTATACTGTTTACATCACAATGTTTTTCTTATTTAACGCCAGGCCGCTCTACTTTCGGCATAAATGCTGCCTCTATAGTTCCGTCTCGATCCCTATAACAACATAATCTAAAAATATTTCTTCGTTTCTTATCCTCATATAACCTAAAGTACATTTAAACTACTAAATAGTGGGTCAAAACTGGCCGTTCCATTTGGCAACGCTGAGCCAAATGTAGTGGAGTCACCAATTCATCGTAAATACGGTTTTAAGAATTATGTGAATGAGGAGTGAGAGTGTACTCTACTCATACCAATGAATAGTCGTGCACGAGCTCTCGCTTGAGTTACAGAATAGGGGTCCATTTAAAACATGGTTAAAACATAACATAACGACCTAGTACTCGTTACTCGATTGTTAAATGTATTCGAGTACTCAAGAATCGATTCCTAAAAAAGTATTCGATTCCCCATAATTAATATTCCGACTCAACTTTTCATATTGGGTACGTTCCACTTAAGGCCCACGGCCGTGACCGTTGAAATACCACTGACCTATAAACAACAGTGTGAAATACCCGTTCCACTTACGTAAAAAGACCACGGTCGTTGTAGGCGAAAATTATAATTGAAATGCACGTTTGAGCGGGGTAGGCTCACAATATGGCGGCTTGGTGAAAATGTACAGTTTGTGTGTATAATAATAAATAAAATAATTGTTGTAATTCATCATGGATTCCCGTAAATTTGTGGTTGCGTTTTTGACAACACGAATGAGAGACTATCTCCATATTTGATGAAAACTCACTCAGACCCACCAATTTACATGGGCGAGACGCGGTTGCAAACAGTGGCGTCTTCTATGACGCTGAACGGCCACTTGCCACGTCCACGGTTCTTAAGTGTAACGATAAAGTGGGTGTTGCAATCGTTGTGGGCTTTAAGTGGAACGCACCCATTGAGATTGAGTCGATTGGCATAATCTTCAGCATCCGCAGAGGTCAAATAAAAAGTTGCTCGAAAACGTTTTTAACGGTAGATAGCTAAACATTGGGCATTATTAGCTCAACTAGTTTGATTTAGGCTAGGTTAGGTGCGGAGCAGGGTTAAATTAGGCGTGGAGCACTTATTTATTGAAGATTACTCTTTTTGAACGTTTTAACCACTTTTTTATTTGACCTCTGCGGGTGCTGAAGGTTATGTCAATCGAGTCGAAATATATATACGATTTTGTACTAGGAGGGGCACGGTAAGATGAATTTTTACCGAAATTTGCTGTGATCGATCCTACCGTTAACTCAATTTATTTTTTTTAATTAAGAATATGATAAAAGTTGGAGGGAAAATAAAGCAAAAAAGATCATTACGATCGTATCTTCCAGTACCATTAAAATATACATGTAATGACAAAAATTAATAATTACGTTTTATTTGTGAAATATCTGAGACTAGTAATACGATACATCCTGTATAATAATTTTTTTTATAATCTAGTTAATAAAAGGATACACAAAGTTGCGTGTATTATTTTAGAAATTCATTAGAAATTAGTTTAATATTGAACAGACTGCAATTTAATTGTATATACAAATATATTTACTCTTGCTAAATTCAGTATAATATGTATGAAATTTAGAAGTATTTTGTATATAGCGTTATGCAATGTTGCATGCTAGAATTTTAATAAAATTCACTTTATCTCTTGCTAAACATTGTTTTATTTCCTGATGCCTATGCTCAATTTTAACAACGTCTCAACATATTGAAATGCAGACAACCAACATTTCAAGATTAAAGAGTCCACCCTTTGAAAGTTTATCAATTTTATCTTTTGTGTTGACCAGGTATCTGTGGAGGGTGCGGATGTAATTTCGGCCGGAAAAAGGGCAGGTACTAAAAGCCGGTAGGTAAATTCAGCCGGAGGTTTTAAGTTGCTTCCTTATCTCATAGGTATTTTCGGCCGCAAATCAAATAAAATAACAGAATGCTTTATATTAAAATATTTCTTTATTTCAATAAAATTATTACATCAACTTATTTCTATAACTTAGGTAAACTATAAATTTTTAAAAAACGTTTTGATGTGATACAGATTTAACGAAATTAATTCTAGAAATATTGTCAGATCGAAGCATATTTACCATGTTTTCGATAAATTTTAGTTTGTTTTTTACTTGTTTGTCTTTAATTTTTGCTGGAATATTTAAATTTTTTATTTTTAAATATGCATCGATCTGACAATCTTTTAATTTTTCTATAAAAATAAATATAGAAGGGTGACTTGAATAAAAACTAGAATTAAAGTGCGAATGGAATGATTCGCAGGCATTTGTGGTTCTTTTAATTGATGGGTTTTCATATGCCCATATATTTGGTGGAAAATGAGATTCTGGCGCTATGTAGTTTTCTAATAAATAGTCTGCGTATTTATCTATAAGTTTATGGTCCGGTTTGTATGACATGAGATCAAATATGAAACAATCTTCAACTTCAGAGGGGTCTAAATAAGTTAGCCCAAAAGTATGAGTAAGCCATTTGCTTTCCTCGCAGTTTTTATCTTTATACATTTGGGTTAACCCTAATGATTGTATTTTTCTATACCACGCCTGGTGCAAGTGGAATCTACAACCATTTAGTTTGGTTTTGGGAAAGACAACTTTTAATGCGTTATGAATTGCGATTTCAAAATCCACAAATACCTCCTTCGGTTCAAAAACAATATTATAAAGTTCAAAAATTTTAGATTTTACCAACAGAAAAAGTCTCATATATGTGTCACTGGTCTTATTGGGCAACAGACAATACAAAAGAGGAACATAATGCCCATTTTCCAGTCCATGGATGGTAAATAACTGATAAAAATATTTTGTACAATAAGAAAATGTGCCATCCATGTAAAAATCTTTCATTTTACATAAACTTATTATATTTGTATGGCAAGAAAAAACAATGATATTATCAGCTGTGCTGTTAATAAACAAAAAATTTTCACCTGTTGTGGTTTTCGGTCCATAACTATCGAGTACAGAATGTACATCGTGAATATCCTTAGGCAGGGCTGGTAAGAGCTTACGGCGGCTGTTGTACAAATTTCTTCTTATTAGACTGACATCTATCGATGACAAATTCTCTGGCAAATGATTTGAAAGAACGCTTTTAATAATTTTTGAAGGTTTCTCTTATATGTCTTCCTCAGCTTTGCGCTTGCATGAAGTCGTCACTATTTTTCTCTCCAACGTAGTTTCATCGGACTCGTGGTTGTGGATTAATTCACTTCTAGTAACTGTGTATTCCGCACCAACAGTGTACAGTTTGGCTAAACATCTTAAATTTTTCTTTATACACCTCCAACGTACTTCACCACTTTTTAATACGTCCTGTTTACAAAACTGAAACTTTTCTACAACTAGTAAGTCACAACCGCGTGAACTCTTAATTACTGAAACTGATGCCATCGTATACAAATAATATATTTTATGCTTTCTATCGACTAGTAGCTTAAAGATAAGTTATAATACTGACTAGCTATAATAATTTTATACCTGTTATTTGTGAATTTTATACATTTAAAGGAAACTATTAAGCGTAATTACCAATATTTTAATCTCATCGTAAACATCAACCCCTCGGCCGAAATTACCCCTGTCATAAATGGTACCCTTTGATTTATGCAGGTAGGCCAAGGGATTACCGGCCGAAATTACGCCCGCCGCTGTGGAGGCTGTGGTTGATTTTAAAAGAAATGTTGATGTTATCTATGTTGCTTTTAATGCAACCAGCTATTTTATTATAAATATTGTCATTTAAGAAAGAAAGTGAAGCTAACTGTGTTATTGAATCTACTTTAGGGTAGGCTGCATTAAGTTATTTTTGTTTTTGATTTTTTGGATCTAACTATTTATAATATTCGGCTTATAATAATTATTTGAAGCTATTTGTTTAATGATATTCAATTCATTCTGATAATCAACTGCAGAAAGGGGCACATTAAAAAAAGTCTATGAATGTAACAATTGAAGGCTGCCATTTTGTGTTGATGAGAATGATTGGATAAGCTGGGTATAACGTGATCGGTTTGTGTGGGTTTTCTAAATATGCTAAACTTTAATAGATTGTTAGTTTTATGGATTGTAAAGTCTAAGAAATTTAATTTATTATTTGATTCTAATTGAAGTGTGAATTTGATACTTGGGTGAACTTGGTTTATTTTTGCTAGAAGATTGTTGACAATACCAATGTCACCATCCACAAATACCAAACAATTATCAACATATCTAAGCCAATGTAAAATTTTTGGATTATTTGCAGTGATAATGAATTTGTTTCCTAATTATTCATGAAAATATCTGCTTAAAAAGGTGATAAACAACTACCATGGCAAGTCCATCTGGTTGTTTATATAATTTATCATTAAAAACAAAATAGTCCTGTGAAAGGCAAAAGTTTAACAAGGTCAAAATGTAAGTTATGGAATTGGTATCAACTTGGGCAAGGCTTAAGGCCTCACTTACAAGTGGTAAGGTTTCTGTATTCAATATGCATAAATGAAATTCAACCTCATTTGTGCAACACATTCATGGAAAATGTCGACTGGATATATGCCAGAAAAGTTGCGAAAGCCATTCATCCTATGTATAATTCCATAATGTGTAGTTTACGATTCATATTTCAAACATACATAAACAGAATCTCTGATGGTACATATACCTTATAGCATCGAGGAGCGTCTACTTTAAATTCAATATAAAATTTTTTTAAATAAGGCAAGTGTTCTTTATTTCATTCAAATATTGCGTTAATTTTGGGATAGTTTCTAAATTGGAAAGCACTGGCAAACATTTGAAGAATATGAATACCACTTAACAATTATTGCTTTTTTGAGAGATATTTACCAAAGAAAGTATTCTAACTTTAAGACTTCTAAACCCAAATTCGACAAAGTGGACGAAAAAATCGGTCTTACATTCTGGCTTTTGGTGTTCTTCCGTCCGTTCGTTTTAAGAATCAACGGACGATAGAGTAGCCAGATGTCCGGTTTTGGACCGTCCGGTTTTTCTGTTGCCCACCAGGTCGAGTAAAATTTGGTAAACCGGTCAGCAAAATGTCCGGCCTTTTACGCTGGACCAACTGATTGATCAGTGGTTAATTTCTCCCTGGAAATAAGAACCTCCACCTGAAAACATGTATGAAGAACTGGCTACATTACCAACTGTTTTTCCTGCAATTGAGGGAAAAACAGTGGATATGCAGCCTAAATTTGCTGAAACTAGTCCAATATTAGTGTTTTAAATGAAACTCACAGTTTCTAGTTAATTCCACAATATAATAAAAGTTATTGAAAATTCTAAAAAATTGACAATTGTTTCGATAAATCAATATCATCGTCAATCCAATATGTTTGCAGCTGTTCTGATTCTGACCTCATGTTATTATTTTTTTTTAATAAAATATATGTTTTTGGTGTATGGTAGTCCGGATGTCCGGTTTTTTTATTACAGCACATCTGGCAACCCTACGGACGAACGGTAAGTGCTAGAGCTTAGGTATAAACGGATTTGGAATCAGCATAGTCTGAAACCTCTTCAATATAGAAAACATTTGATCTGTACCTTTATTTATTTACTGAGAATTGTTTAGTTCAAATCGTAAAACGTAGACATATATAAGTGGAAAGAACGACCCGTATTCAATTGTGCATTGGAAACAGACCGAAAAGTACGAGATAGATAAACTGCTGTATTGTTTCCCTCTAGAGAGTGGTCACTTTTGTGAGAATATCGCTCAGTTCATTTCTATGTCTATATTATGTCATAAAAGGTGAGATGTCAACATCAGGTTGTTTGTCACTGGATTTTTTGAGGTTAGTTTTGGTTGTCACACCTACTTCTTCTTATTAATAGCCTCATTTCAAATGCATTTAGACAATTATTACCTTCCAAAATTGAAAAGAGCCAGCACCAAACAACATTGAGTTTATAATAAGGATTTATTTTAACCTCTTCTGACAGCTGTCATTTAAAAAATCTTGTCGCCGACATTTTCATCCAACATTTTTGTTGTATAGTTTCATTGTTTTGTTATTGTATTTTATTAGACAAATTCGGTAATTCAATTGTTCTTTATTCTTGAATTACCGTTTAGAAGTCTTCGTATACACTACACTGTGCCGCTCCCAACTTGTTTAGTATTGTTCAGATATGTTTAACCTCAAAATACATCTACCTTAAAAATAAAACAACTAAAATGAAAGTTGAAAGTATATTTTATAGGAAGCCTCCAAAATTTGTTAAGTCACATCAATATAGGTAATACCAAACAAGTAGAAAATTACTGAAAGATTTGAAAATGTTCCACAAAAAGATTAATTTTCACCTTCGTCGCCCTCTTCCTCTTCATCAAATTCGCCTTCTTCTTCTGCAGTTGCATCCTGGTATTGTTGATATTCAGACACCAAATCATTCATGTTACTTTCTGCTTCGGTAAATTCCATTTCATCCATTCCTTCTCCAGTATACCAATGCAAGAACGCTTTCCTTCTGAACATGGCTGTGAATTGTTCAGATATTCTCTTGAATAACTCTTGGATACAGGTGGAATTACCTATGAATGTAGATGACATTTTAAGACCTCTAGGTGGAATATCGCAAACTGCCGTTTTCACATTATTTGGAATCCATTCTACAAAATAACTGCTATTCTTATTTTGAATATTCAACATCTGTTCGTCGACTTCCTTCATCGACATCCTACCTCTGAATATAGCAGCAACAGTTAGATATCTTCCATGACGAGGATCACATGCAGCCATCATATTTTTGGCATCAAACATTTGCAGCACGAGTTCAGGAACAGTAAGAGCGCGATACTGTTGACTACCTCTGGATGTTAAGGGAGCAAAACCAGGCATGAAAAAGTGAAGACGTGGAAAAGGAACCATATTTACAGCTAACTTTCTTAAATCTGAATTTAATTGACCTGGAAATCTTAGACATGTGGTAACCCCAGACATTGTAGCAGATACTAAGTGATTCAAATCGCCATAGGTTGGAGTAGTGAGCTTCAATGTTCTGAAGCAAATATCGTATAAAGCCTCATTATCAATACAGTAAGTTTCATCTGTATTTTCTACCAGCTGGTGAACTGATAACGTGGCATTGTAGGGTTCTACAACTGTATCTGATACTTTGGGTGACGGCACTACTGAAAACGTGTTCATAATCCTATCGGGATATTCCTCTCTTATTTTTGATATAAGTAATGTACCTAAACCGGACCCTGTACCTCCTCCTAGTGAATGGGTTAACTGAAATCCTTGCATACAATCACAACCTTCAGCTTCTTTTCTGACTACATCTAAAACTGAGTCTACAAGTTCCGCTCCTTCTGTGTAATGACCTTTCGCCCAATTGTTTCCTGCTCCGCTCTGACCAAACACAAAATTGTCGGGTCGGAATATTTGACCAAACGGTCCAGATCTGACGGCGTCCATCGTACCGGGCTCCAAGTCCACCATTACTGCTCTCGGCACATACTTGCCTCCCGTAGCTTCATTGTAATATACATTTATTCTTTCCAACTGTAGATCAGAATCCCCATGATAAGTTCCAGTGGGGTCAATTCCATGTTCGTCTGAAATAACTTCCCAGAACTAAAATTTAAAAAAAAATTGTTAATTATATCTTATTAAAGATAATTAGTACAACTTACTTTTGCACCAATTTGATTTCCGCATTGACCAGCTTGAATATGAACAATTTCTCGCATTTTATGTTATTTTAATGATTTCAATTTAAAGAAATACCAATCTATGGCAAATAGTTATTGTGTTGCTAGGGGTCATGAATTGTTTTTTAACTGCCGCCTATATCTAATCAATAATGTGATAAAATGAATTTTTATTGGCTACCCGACTTCCAAAAAATTTTACATTTTGAAATTCATTGGTGTAAGTACTGTCAGAATGATATTAATCTTAAGCCGCACACATAGCATCACATTCAAGATGACTATGTTTTATTACTTGCTTTCCTTTCGACACGAATATCAGATCAAATCACTTCACTTCAGTTGACGTGTGCCTTTCACTCGCTGCAAAGTGATGAGTCTACCTCCCCCTCACCGATGCTGCACGTCCCCTCAAGCACATGCAGTTACTGATTATTTAATGAAAATAAGTAACTATAAACTCCTTCCTATTAACACCTGGGTCCTATTACTCCTGTCTCAGGCAACTTTTCGTTTGTGTGTAATGCTCGGCCGTTGCCCCTGAGCATTAAGACTCTTAACGTTTGTTATGATTGTATTTTAGCATGTTTAGCTCACAAGAAGAATACGACTCCAAACATGAATACTACAAGCTTTGGTTTGAAAAAAATCAAAGCGGAAACCTGTGCTGGCCTACTGTTCAGGAGGAGGCCAAAATAGATGAGAAGAAGAAGAAGAAGTACATCACTTGCACAGTATAAACAGTAGTAACTTCAAGGATGCGGCACGTTATTTTACACCATATATTCACCATTGGTTGACTGACGTCAGTCTCCGCTGCACCGACATGTTGGAGTCACCAATGGCACATAAAAAAACGTAGTTGTTGTTATTTACATCATTATATCTGACACCTGACCATCGATTTTTAAATTGATTGTTGTTATTAGCAAAAATTAACGAAATAAATGAAAATACTTGAAAAGTGTTGTAGTTATATTAGCCTCCAGATCTCGGAGTAGCGGTCCGAGGATGAAATAATATGTATGTTTTTTTGAGGTTAGCTGTCATTTTCTAAACCACCAAATTTATCCACCACCTCGAAACAGCGGTGGAATGGTTTGCAATTTTGGTTGATGCAATAGTAATAAATGAACACGTCATTTCTTCAATCTGAAATCCATCAATGAATATAAAAACGTAGTTGGTGGATTGATGGATCTACCAGTGAATAGAAAAAGATGCCTATGTACTTTTGAAGTATGGAGGGTAGAAAGTGACTACCAGTGTATGAAAAAGTGTCCGCTGACAGGGAGCAAACTAAGGTGGCGCCATAGTAGCAAGTGGAAAGATTTTAAAAACAGCGCCATAAATTATTTGAGTAGGATACTAAATTAAAAAGGAAAGAAAGACTTCCGCTTTGTTACTGCGCATGTTTAAATAGATTTCAGAAAATCTAATATCTGTACATAGTGATTCGAAAATATTTTTAAAAATGTAATGAATTAAAAAACAATAATTATTATTGTAATATTAGGTTGAGACCAGTTGCTTTATTTTTTAATGTTCGCCCACTTGGACAACTTTTCACTGAACAAAGCTTTCCCATTGTTTCTATTTTTTTCCTGTTTGAATGTACAACAACAAATTCGTAATAATAATAATAATAATAAAAAATGTATCTACTAATGTTTATAAAAATCGAATCACTATCCACGTTAGTTCAGCAGTTTTATAGGTTCTATTTACTAATCAACACTTGACTACGTAAATAGTTGACGTTTTATAAACTGCAATATGCTCAACTACACTAGTCATCAGAGACATTAAATTTTCCAACTCAGCGCACTGCACTCACAGAACTATAACATAGAGTTAGTTCTGTGACTGCACTCCGTTTACAACTGCTAATATCTTTTTAAGCCCTTTATTTTGTCACGTAAGTATGGTTATCGTTATTCTGAGAATGCGCAGTATGAAAACTTGGAGACCTTAACTTTAATAACGATAACGGACTTCGTTATTTACGGAGAAATACCGTAAGAAGGTTTTTATGCTTATGGTTATTTTTCCAATTACAACGTTGTCAAAATTGATATATTTTGGTAGACGCAATTGTTAAAATCTACTTAATTTCTTTAATGTAAAGGAAACTACTATATTTCTTTATGTTTTAGAAGACAATAGTTTATAAAACAATTTTTTTTTGTCAACAAAGCTGTTACATATTTTTTCTGAGAAAATCTGACAACGTTAAGAATTTATTGTGCCAAACATAAAACCTAACCTTCATTATTATTATCCATGATTAATTATTATTCAATATGTAAGGATCCTCCTAACAATAACATTTTTTAAAGCTTCTTCCATTGTTAAATTTATAAAATATTGATGTATTTACTATTTAAATATCATGGGGTTATATTTACAATTCGTCAACTGTCATTATAATTAATCTGTGACTGTTAAACAGAATACGTTATTTTTAGATGGCTTAAAAACTCCTTCTTTTCTTGTTCAATGTAATCGTTATTGTTGATAAAGTTAACCATAACTACACCCAAAATCTCCGTTATATTTGTAGGCTTAAAAACTCTCTATCATTAGCCTGTTCAAGCGAGCGCGTGGTTATTACCGGCGATAATGTCAACAAATGTCAAAATACGTCACGGTTATACTGGTCGCTTTGATGAAGCGGTATTTACCATGTCTTTATCTACTTTCTGTACGGTCTAGAGGATTTGTTTAGATAAATTTTCGCTGTTTTTATTTGTTTTTCAGTGTTCATAATCGTTTTCTCATTTAGAAACTTAAGAACTTCAGTTTTAATTAATATGCCATAAGCAAATGTCAAATATCACATCTGTCAACCGCTCTAACTCTACTCCCGACAGGGTTACTGGTGGTTTTAACCGTGACGTAATTTGACACGATGACGTAACGGTTAATACCAATCCTCGCTTGGACGCTACGGTATTTACTTTTGGTATTAACCAACCCTGACTTGGACAGGCTACATGTCCTTTCAACTCGCTTCGCTAGCGTTATTGTGGTCGCTTATTGAACTGTAATTTGCTGCTTACAGCTGGACACTTTTTCAACTTGTCCCCTATACAAGACGGTCCTCCTTACTTCTACCCTCCATATTTTTAAGCTTAAAAGTAACTGTTGTCCATATTTTCTGGATAAATGTCAGGTCAGAACCCAGCTTTATGGTAACGACAGAATGGTACTTAAAAAATTTCGACAAATGAGGATATTTTCTTAATTTGCGTTTGTTAAATGTTGATATATAGTGACCTTATTTAAGTCTATACTAATTAAAACA
The DNA here is from genome assembly GCA_963921935.1 of Galeruca laticollis. NCBI lineage: Eukaryota > Metazoa > Arthropoda > Insecta > Coleoptera > Chrysomelidae > Galeruca > Galeruca laticollis. Next base: position 6,668,348 of record OY998176.1, on the reverse strand, counting down.
ATTGACAAATCACCTGTTCACGCAAGATGCAATTAACATAAAATGAAATAATGAGAATCACAGATGAAAATGCCGTTCGTGACGTTTTCTTGTTCCTCTGTTCATTGTGCCGAATTATGTCAGACGCACATACTGTCAAATAACTCTAATTTCGATATTCCATTGGTTGGATTCAGGCAGTGACAGTGACGGGAGAATGTACCACACTCATCTTTCTTCTTGATTGGTTTAAATATTTTATCCTCAGAACATATGGCATCTAGTCTGCGCAGTCAAATCTGCACGACTTTTGCCGCCTGTCTAAGATGCACTACAAAAGTAACAAAATTTACAAACAACACAGAATATGGCGAATGGCGATTGTAGGTTAGGTGATATATATGTGATTACGATTGCGCATCTCACAGTCGCAGCGCCGTAAGCCAGCAAGATCGGTGATATTGGTCTAGGCCAGGATCTAACCGTTGATGTACTGGCGGTGAATTTAAACATTAGATTTTTTAATGGAAATCGGAAAGGACGACCCAAAAAGAGGAAAACACCATTAAAATCAATGGACATCTCCATTAGGAAATGAAAAAGGAACTATCGAATTCTCATGGGAGGCAGAGTGGAAAGTCTGGAACAAATTCTGTAACTTGATAAATAAATGTTTATCACAAAACTCCTGAAACACGTCAGTTTTTATTCTCAATGGGGTATATTACAAAGATATTCGTTTATCTTTTTAATTATCTGTGGGGGGGGGGTTGCAGACAACCCCAATTTTTTTTAAATGGAAGGGTAGGTTGATTAATTTTTAATTTGAAAGCTTTTTCGATTGTAAATACAATTCCACTTTTTTTTGTTACTTTTTATAAGCAATGTGTCAGAAAAAAATGAAATAAGGAAATGTTTACTCAAATTACTTTAATGCAATAAATGTTCAAAGTGTTCTCCACCTTGTTGCTGACATTGGTTGCATTCAGAAAACACAACTGTTGCACAACCGTTGGGTAAATGTTCTGTGAACACACATTGATCAGTGCGCAAAGCTCAACATGTTTGGTGAGCGGACGCCATTTTTCTGAGCGGTTTTCAATTGCGCTCAGTGAGCACAACACGTTGCAAATTGTGATGTTTATATAAAGATCTATGGCTTTATTATTATTAAACAAAACGAAGATTATATTTAGTAGGGTTATATATGATTTAATTAAAATATTACAACATGAGTGATGAATGTGAAGCGATTTATACATATAATAATGTTACATACAGCATACCAGATACCAAAAATGTTCACGAATTATTAAAAATGAGTTTGTATAATATATATGTATAATAATCATGCAATGGTTCCTGTAAATCTTCTACTACATGGGCTATAATATTTTGGTTAATATCGATTATCGAAACAATTGTCAATTTTTTAGAATTTTCAACATTTTTCATTATATTGTGGAATTAGCTAGAAACGTCGAGTTTCATTTAAAACACTAATATCTATTACATCGCCATCATCTAATAATGCAAGAATTAAATTGTTTCTAGACCTAGCCATAATTTTAATTTCTCAAATATTTATTCCAAAGGCAATACAATCTATAATAAAGAATATCGATGATCTTTCAAAAAAATGATCGTTCAGAAAACATACGTCAACCATTCGTTGCTCAGTGAGCGCTCACTCAACAGTTGAGTTATAAGGTATGTTTTCTGAACGCAACCAATATCCTAATCGATTATAAATAGCATTCCGAACATTTTGTAACACTTCCGGCGTTACTTGCCTAATTTCGTCACTGATTCTTTGTTGAAGCTCGGCGATGTCGTTAGGTTTAGTGGCATAAACTTTGCTCTTTAGATATCTCCATAAAAAAAGAACTAATCGAGTAAGATCCGGTGATCTTGCTGGCCACTCAATTGGGCCCCTTCTTCCAATCCACCTATTTGGAAACACTTCGTTAAGATGGGTCCGTACATTTTCAGCAAAATGTGTGCCGTATAATTGATATGAGTCTCCCTTACTATTTAAATTCTCGTATTGTGTATAATATTCGCCCTTACTATTGTTTCTGGATTGTCACATTCATACATACTGTCAAGTTGATACTTATGTGTATGTTTTGTGGATTAAAGCCTAAAAGTTCAAGGTTTTTTATTATATATTACAATGTGGTGGTGCCCCATCTTGTTGAAGCCACATCCGTTGGTCAAATGAGTTGGGATCCAAATTAATGGGGAATAAATTTACTAAAGTAGGATTCAGTTCTTCTTGGAGCATATTACGGTATGTTTTTCCGGTTACGTTTCCATTGGAAGAAAAGGACCTACTATGCGATCCCCAATAATTCCAACCCAGATGTTTGTTTTTTGAGGCCTTTGGGTATGGGATTCACGCATCCAAGGGGGATTTTCGTCAGCCCAATAACGGCAGTTCTGTCGATTGACGTGCCCATGTAATGTGAACGTAGCCTCATCATAAAACAGCACCCATTCCAAAGCAATTTGTCCACCATCGATAGAAGCCATAATTCGTTCGCAAAACTCGAGTCTACGATCAGGATCGTCTTCGTTAAGCTCCTGCAGGTTTTGCATCTTATATGGGTGCTTATTGGCTTCTTTAAGAATTTTTAAAACGCTTGTGTGACTGACAACATGAACGCGAGCTGTTTGCCTAGCTGGAGTAACAGGATTTTCTTCAACTTCCAATAATATGTTCAACTGCGCTTCTTCGTCAACTTTTAAAACCTTTTGTCGAGGAGCCACCCTTACGCGGCCCAACTCCCGATATCGAGTTTCAATTTTGCTATTCGTACTTCGATTAATTGAAGGTAATTCTGGATGAACTTCAGTAAACAATCGAGCGACTTCAGCCTGTGTTCGACTTCTGTCCCCATATCCGATCATCATTAAAATTTCGATATGATGCGTCTCAGTTGAATAGGGTATTTTCTTATTTCTCGTTTGTTATTTACACGTTGAAATACAAACAAGTACTAACAAATCAATCACATTCAGTTCAAATTGACCAAAAAACTATCGAGCAGGTTTTTTATTGGGCTTATCTAGTAAGAAAAATGTACCTATACATCTAAGTAATTTGAGTAAATATTTCCTTATTTCATTTTTTTCCGACACATTGCTTATAAAAAGTAACAAAAAAAGTGGAATTGTATTAACAATTGAAAAAGCTTTAAAATAAAAAATTAATCAACCTACTCTTCCATTTAAAAAAAAAGTTGGGGTTGTTTGCAACCCCACCAGATAATTAAAAAGATAAACAAATCTCTTTTTAATATGCCCCATTGAAAATTAAAATTGACGTGTATCAGGAATTTTGCGATAAACCTTTATTTATCAAGTTACAGAATTTGTTCTAGTTAGACTTTCCACTCTGTATATAGTTTTATGCTTTCGTCGACTTCCATGCGTCGAAGTTCAATGCATAAAATATACGTCACGAATTAAAGTATTTTATGGTTCAATGGGCATCGCTGAAGAGGACAACGTCGAATAATAAATGGACTGGATTTTTTGTGAGGGATATTGAATGCAAATCATATTTTATTTCGACTGAACATCTCCACAGAGGACACAAAATGGACACCATCTGAAGTATCTCGATTAGAAGTCCATTGGACATATCTATTTGGACATCCTATGGATATCCATGATACATCCATGGATACCTCGGACATATAATGTACACCATATGGACTATCTCCATCAGAAGTCCATTGGACATTTCTATTTGGACATCCTATATGGATTCCAAGATACATCCCTGGATATTTTGTACACATACTGGACACCATATGAACTATCTCGATTAGAAGTCCATTGGACACATCTATTTGAACATCCTATGGATATCCAAGGTACATCTATATATACCTTGGACATACTGGACTCCATATGGACTATCTCAATCAGAAGGCCATTGAACATTTCTATTTGAACATCCTATGGATATCCAAGGTACATCTATATATACCTTGGACATATACTGGACTCCATGTGGACTATTTGGATCAGAAGTCCAATGGACATTTCTATTTGGACATCCTATGGATATCCAAGATACATTCATGGATACCTTGGACTTATAATGGACACTATATGGACTATCTCCATCAGAATTCCATTGGACATTTCTATTTGGATATCCTATGGATGTCCAAAATATATCCATGGACACCTTGGACATATACTGGACATAAAACGGATGTCCAATGGACATATTGTGCTATTAGGGTGTTTGTATTTGCATACTGTGTCACTTGTAAAAAGTGAGGTTAAATTGGTATTTTCAATGCTATTAACTGTCTCGACCCTTACTTCGTGGAATCTACTCATATTAGCTAGAAACGTTGAGTTTCATTTGAAACACTAAAATATTTTCAATGGTGTTTTGATAACCGATTATGGATTTTCAGTTAATGAGAAACGAAAATCGTGGTCACGTCTTGAACGAGACAAAATGGCCGGTGGAGCTTGAACGGGAATACTACAATTTATCTTTTAGCTCGTCCCATTTACCGACAACCGATGGCAAACAGATGACATGAATAACCGCGTCTACACCGGGCGTACGGGCTCGCGCGGCAACCTCAGTAGTTTGCTCGGAAACTCAGAGGCGAGCCTCACGAAGCAGGCTGAGTCAAAAGTCCTCGAACATTCAAATTTTTTGTTACAGCTGACTGTATCAACACAATAACTATAGAATGACCTCTCGAGCCGAGAATAGACCGTCCACATCGAACGAAAAGCTCACATTAAGGCATCTTTGAGCACGTCTCGTTTACCGACATCAGCTGATGACAAACAGATGACAAGATGATATGAACAGTCGCGCCTAAACCGGACGTACGGCAGACTCAGTAGTTTGCTCGGACACTCAGAGGCGAGCCTCACGAACCAGGTTGAGCCGTCAGAAGTCCTCGAGCATTCAAAATTTCCGTTACAGCTGACTCTATCAACACATAAATTATAGAATTACCTCGCGAGCCGAGAAATGACCATCCACATCGTACGAACAGCTCACACTGAGATATCTTTGAGCACGTCACGTTTACCGACAGCCGATGGCAAACAAATGACAAGGAGATGATATGAAAATAGTCGCGTCTACACCGGGCGTACGGGCTCGCGTGGCAACCTCAGTAGCTTGCTCGGAAACTCAGAGGCGAGCCTCACGAAGCAGGCTGAGCCATCAGAAGTCTCCAAGCATTCAAAATTTCCGTTACAGCTGACTCTATCAATACAACACACACTGAGGTATCTTTGAGCACGTCCCGTTTGCCGATGGCTCGTCCTCGAGGTACGCTCAGCCGAGGCAACGTGTGCCCGAACGGTCCCGAGGCACGTCCACACAGACCGAGTATTTGATTCGCGAGCCTGGTGTGGAAGCGTCTAATAGACGTTACGAATATTTCCAAAACTTATTATGATATGAAGACAAGAAATATCAGGTCAAGTTTATATGTGATTAGTATCATATTAGTAGCCACGCCACTATATGGAATTTTGTATTACACCATTAAAATTAACTGACATTTAGTATAGTTGGTACCTATAATAAGAATCTTTATTTAGGAAACCCTAATATAATATACATTAAAATTTAAAAAAAAATTACAATATCGTAGTTAAATACAACTTGCACACTAGGTATACACTAACACAAATGTGACATAATAATTAGTTTATAATAACGTTGAAGGTACTGAAAAGAACTGATTCAAAATAATAAAAACACATTGCAAAACAGCGCAATTCAGCACCCACACAAATGTACTAAAATGTTTCATATTCATCCTTATACAAGAATGATAAATGTCTTTTGAATTCAGAAAGACTTTTTGATATTATTCGGTAAATTATTGTAAGTAATAAATCCTTTAAAGAATAAAGTTTTCACATTATATGTACTACTTTGAGTATTTACATATAAATTATTCTGGTTTCTAGTATCATATGTGTGAATTTGATTAGCAAATACGATAAATTTACTAAAATATATCGGCAATAGATTGTGTAGCATTTTGTAAATATAAACTATAGTCAAGTATTTCAACCGTCTCTCAACAGTAAACAACTGCAAAGTTTGGAGCATCAGTGATACAGGAGTGATTCTACTACACCTCAAAATAACTCTCATTGCTCGATTTTGTAACGTTTTTCTTATTTAAATCAAGGAAGAATAGCAATGTTGGACAATATTCAAAATGAGGTTGAAGGATGGTTTTGTATACAGTAATTCTTGAATTTAAGCTTAAGTGTTGTGACACTTGAAAAAAAATATAGCTTTTTCAAAATTTTCTTCCTAATATATTCAAAGTGACTATTAAATGACAAGATATTATCTAACATAAATCCTAAATATTTAAACTCTTTTACGATCTCAATTTTTTCATTATCTATGTTGACATTAATGTGATCAATATTTATTTGCTTGTATTTATGTGGTGTAGCAATTATCATAACTTTGCTTTTATTCACATTTAGCTTTAATTTATTCATTTTTAAATAGGTATGCATACTCCTTAAAACATTATTCATTTTTACTATAGGTTTGTCTAAATTTACATCACTAACTGAAATTAAAGTGTCATCAGCAAAAATATGAATATAGTCATATTTAACACACTTATCCATGTCATTTACATACATTAAGAAGAGTAGAGGACCTAGAATACTACCCTGAGGAACACCATGCTTTACCTCAATAGCTGATGACATTGTATCGCAAACTTTAGTTATTTGATTTCTATTTGTTAGGTATCCCTTAATCCAATTAAACAATTTACCCTTTATACCATATCGCTCCAATTTTTTAAGCAGTATTGCTCTATTAACAGTCTCATATGCTCATCTTAGATTCAATGATACTGCTATAGTATACAAATGTTTGCTAATATTATTTTTCCACTCAGTGACAGTCAGCTGAATAGCTGATTCACATGAATGCTTGGATCTAAAACCAGACTGGTTAACAAATAATAAACAATTTGAATTAATATGTTCTAATAGTTGTTGGTAAACCACAGATTCCAATACTTTTTCTACAAATGGTAACGAATTAATTGGTCTGAATTCACCACTTTTAATTGTATTAGCAACCTTTTCAATAGGCGTGACAATACTAGTTTTTAATTCCTCAGGAAATGTACCACTTTCCGATGATACATTCACAAAGTGGAACCACACATGCCCAATAACTTCAAAAGAATTTTTTACGATTTTACTATTTAGTTCACAAATTGTACTTCCTCTATTTTCTAAATTTTTTATAACTATCCCTAAATTGTGTGAAGAAACTAACTTAAAACTACTAAAAATATTCTCACACATTTGAATATCACAAATAAATTCAATATCTTCAATACTAGACACCAAATCATCAATACCATTAACGAAGAAGTTATTAAAATGTTCAGAAAGCCCACTAGCATCCCTCACAAAAGCAACTTGACCATTATTCTCTAATTGAACACCGTTAGAGAAGTTATTATTAAGTTGTTTCGGATTGATTAATTTCTTCAACGTTTTCCACATTAATCGGGGATTCATCACATTTTTATCAATATGATTATAATAGAAATTATTTTTTTTCCTTAGTCAAATTAACAACAGCATTACGTTTTTGTTTATAGCTTTCCCGGTTAATATTATTGGAGTTACTTTTAAATGTTTTATATGCAACATCTCTATATTTACTTAATTTTTTCATATCACCATCATACCAAGGTAAATCGTTCTCACAATATGTTATTCCTTTTATGGGTGCAATCTCATTAACAACTGTTTGAAAAACACATTTAATATTATTATAAATATCGTTAACATCAGTACTATTAAGTAAAAATTGACTATCAATTAAATTTAAATTTATGGTAAATATGTTTTCATCAGTTAATTTTTTAACCATTCTAGTACATTTCTTTGTAATGATAGATTTATCTACCTGAAGACATTTAACAGTTATCAGTGAATTTGGGCTCATCTAATACATTAACTAGTAAATTGTGAACATTTGTTAGTAAATAATCTATTCAAGTTTTACTGGTATTAGTAAGTCTTGTATATGTTTTTACTTAATGACATATTCCCTGAGCATTAAAAATATCTTTAAGTATTTTTACATAAAATTCGTTTGACAAAAAATCTAAGTTAAAATCACTCGAGAATTCTTACACAATACCTCCTCACATATTACCTCCAATTGATCAAGAAACCTATGCCTATATGTAACTAGTTAGTAAGCTGTAAAATACAGTTTGTAATAATTGTACTACATAAATAGTAGCAAAAAGCCACAGAAATTGATTCTGTCAGATATAACTTTGCATATTATAGTTTTCCATTCTGAACAACTTCTCATAATTAAAGTTTTCGATATTGTCACAAATAGATACTTTACTCTTGTACCAAATTCATACTTTTTGGAAAAACTCATTTACGAATGAAAAAATTTGACCTCTGATATTTGCACTTTACTGTGTCACGCAAAAAAATTTATTGATAACTTTTTCCCATAACATTATTAATAAAAAAGTTTCCCATAATGTTGCCAACTTTTTCAGAAATACTATATAAGACGTGTCTCAGTATTTCATTATCAATTCAAAAGTTGTGTTTGTAAACAGATAATATGCTTAATCATAAATACTTGTTTATATTATATATAAAAACACTTCAATAATGTTAAAATTTTATGCATTCACTACTTATCATATTGATAAAATTTTGTAATCTACTCATAAAATTTGATCATTTATTTAAAAAACAAATATATTACTCATATTGTATAAAAATTACTGTAATTTACAGATAAAACGATTTACATATCCAATAATCAAAAAGCAAAAAATATCCATTATATTAAAATAGCTGCAAAATATATTTATGTATGTATATTTATGTTGATGACACGTATGTAACTTCTTTTCCAGTTTTCTTGATAGCATTCAAGATATCTTCTGCTGGTAAAGAGGATTTAACTTTTACACTTTGATTTTCCAAACTAATAGCAACATCGTCTACTCCTTTGTCCTTCAACTTTCCAAGAACTCGTTCCACTGCTCCGGAGCAGCCATCACAGGTCATGGTTACTTTAAATTCATGAACCTTGGACATTTCACTTTATTATTTCTCGTTTACTCAATAAATCGTTCTTAAAATAATAAAACACCTCTATCTACAAGTTTATACAACTTTCAAATTTGAAATAAATGCGAAGTTAAAGATTGTTAATATATAGATATGCCGATTCTGACGTTTAGCAGCCGGCGTTATCAGATCACTGGATCACTCATCACTCTCTTGTTTTATGACAATTCTAGGCAATTTTTTATGAACATATTTATGTGCTATGCCTATGTACTTTTACTGCGGCTTCACAGAACTTCAACTGCAGAGAGCAAAATTTCTGTGATTGGTTAATTCTGTATTCCCGTCACTCCCGCCTATGGAGGGTAGAGGAAGGGTGAACTATCTCATATGAAAAAAAAGTTGAACAAAAAGTGTCCCAGCTATAAAACGTAAATAATTGTTTTAAAATCCTCCAAAGTGGCGCTAGCGCAGGCAAATGGTGTTACGTTGTCACATATTCCATCCAATAATTATTTTTTTATATCTATATCCTTTTCTAATAACTTTTAGCGCTCTTTCTAAAATTTACCCGGCGGCTACTGTGGCGCCATCGTTGTATACTACATTTCAACATTTTCATACATAGACGGTTCTCCTTTCCTCTGCCCTCCATACTTCCACCAAAGCACCACGATGTTGTTGGTTGCTGCTTGAAGTCGATAAAATTTTAACTCCATGCGTTTGAAGCGTCTTAACTCTTACTCAACGGCAAGTTGTGCTTTCTGAACTACTGACCTATAAACAGCATATAGGTCGGTGTTCTGAACACATCGAATGTTAGCGAAAATGTGGTATTTTGATGTTTCTGCGACAGATGCTTAGATCATATATATTACCATGATCTAAGGACAGATGATATGTTAATTTTCCCGGTTAAAGCTGATTTAGCGTTCTATAGTATAGATTTTCAAATGTTGATCGCCATTTCGTTTACATGCGCTTCAGCGCTTTTTCTGCCACACACACTGAGTTATACACCATAGATAAATACTTTTTTATACACAGAACGATTGATTAGACGCAAATAACGAACGCAGCTCGTGTTTTGTGATCATTTTCATTTTTTGTGCGTACATCGCTGAAAAACGTGCAAATCGCGCACAACTTCATTTCTAACCTCAAACGTAAAATGTTTCAAACTTAGAATGCGCGGGTTACAGTTTTAAAAGATTTTTACAAAATTATGGCGCTACGAACTTTATTAATATATTTAATTGTGCCGTTAGTTTTCGTGAATATTACGGTAAAGTGTTCCAAATTGAATGTTCCGCGAGTATTACTACCAATCTTCAATGACTTTGCATCAAATTTTACTTTGGAAGCTACGGAAGGAGGTTGCTACAAGTGGTAAGTGATGAGAACAGTAAAAAATAAAGAGCCTCGCACATCTACGTACATGTACAAAAACAATCTCACTTATAAGAGGGAGTATAACGAAATTTATACACAAACCTTACATTTGTATTTGCAATAGAACGAACTATCCCGTTTGTGAAGTCAAATTTCATAATGGGAAACTGAAGGATTTAACACCGCAAGTACTAAATACGGTTGAATAAAAACGTGTATCCAAAAATTAGGATAGGGAGAGAATGCTAATGCAAATATTTTGCTTTAAATTTACATTCTTAAAATACACTGCTAAGTTGAACTTGGTAGTAGGGCTTGATGTTTTATTTACTATTGCTAGTCACACGAGAAGACTCAAGAGGTGTATTTTGAAAATATATTTAACATTAACAGAGTACAAAGAATACACGTTTTTGACAAAAGGAATAATTCTGTTACCGTCTTTAGGTTAGCATTTTTCTTGACATTTATAAAAGCACCGCTTATAGACAATAAATTATTCATATATAATATACATCCCCATTTTCAAGATTTTAATGTAGATATTTACAAATCCAGCATTTAATGATTCACCCTGAACGTGAAGTAATGATACATTTAGGTTGATGTGAATGACTAGGTTGTATTTTGTCTGGTAGGTATCTTGATAAGGAGACATTATGGGTTTGTTATCAGTTCTAGGCTGACTTGGCGCTTCAGTTTTAAGTATGACGGGTTATTCCATATTAAATCAACCAGGGACATAAGCCAGAAAATCTTGGAATTTGAAATTTTTTTGGTTATTTGTTGCTTGCATTTGTAAAGAAAATTACCAAATTTTGAATTTTTGTGACTTTTCACTCATGTAATGACTGCCCAACAGTTTACAGCATTGTTTAAGAACACTAACTAGCGTCATACAATTTTAAAGACAGCATATGCGTACTCGATTACAGTTCATAGGCAGTTGCAGATTTTATCCCATATATTGGTGTCAAACTCCAACAAATTGACAGTAAAATGACCGATATGGAAATGCCGAGATTTTTGAGGGACAATTTTTAAAATTTTCTAATTAAAGTGTGCTTTAAGCAAGTCATATTTAATTAGGGTTACCATAAAATATAAATATTCTATAATTATTTCTTTTAAGCTTTTAGCAGTATTATTATTATGTTAAGTTTTGATGTTAGGATAGGGACAGCCACGGGGATGATGAAAAGTCAGGTTTTTTTATAGAAAAAAAACCTTATAACCCTTATACCAAAATACTGGTCTTTACGGTAACTTTTCTACTTTTCACAGGAGTACAACTAGATACGATATAATACAAATAACACCCATAGATGAAGATCCTGAATTGGAATGCTCAACTAGGGCTCTAGTGAGTACTGTTACAAAGGAATTAGCAAGAAATATGGCTGTTGTTTTAGCTGAAGACACTAATACCAAACAAATGCTCAGATGTGATGTCATGGTAGATGCTATTCATGAATTGCGTATCACTACTACAACAAGGGAGCTTTTTATGGAAGAAGCACCAGAAGACTTTGAAGTTAACGCTTATGATGATCAAGGTAACAAATGTATTCATATTAATATTCCAATAACTGCCAATCCACAGTCTGCAGTAGATCACGAAAATTTATTTAATACAGTTTTCGAAACATCAATAGCTTTGTATTAATAAAATTGAAAAGACATGCCTCAGTTTAATTAGATCCAAATCATAATACATATTGATAAAATATGCATCATATCTGGTAAATAATAAAACTGTGTGTGTGTGTCTGTGTGTGTGTGTGAAATTTTGGCTGTACAAAAATTAGTTCTTAGCCACAAAAATTATTTAATTTTAATGTTCAACTTTATATTGAAATTTGTGCACTTTTAAATAACTCAACTAAGGCGTCTAAAATAGGTTTTTCGTTTAAACTTAATAGGTGAGTTAAATTTGTCGGTAAAGAAATATTGTGATTAATGAGAAAATTTAGAAATATATTTATTTGATATTGGTGATTTCTACAGGAAAAAATTAAATGGTTAAGATCAGCTATTGAACTATTGTCACATGAACATTTAGAAGAGCCTATAATTCCTATTTTAGCAAGGTGCGCAGGAAAGATACCATGATTTAGTTTCATTCTAGTTACTATCGTAGTGTAGTATTTATTTGTATTGTATTCTTGAATATGTGGTATTGTTTTGGGTATTTCTGGATGTATAAGTGTGTATGGGTTTTTAAACTCTTTTACGTATTCCTGCCATACACTATTCCAACTGTGAGTGATTTGTCAGAAAGAGATCAAGTGTGTTATAAAAATCAAAAAACTTGTTTTCCAAAACTGCCTTTTTGGCAAGGCTATCTACAATTTCATTCCCTTTAATGCCAGCATGTCCTTTTACCCAGATGAACGTTATTTTGGTATCAGAATTACTTAATAGGTATAGATAGTTTTTAATATTCCATAAAAGGGTATTTTTTACCTGATTATATACTTTTTTAGTTCCTATAGTTTCCAATGCTGCTTTTGAATCGGTTATTATAAGACTATTGCCAATTTTGTTCTCAAATATATAAGTGAGGGATCGCCATATTGCATACATCTCCGCTGTGTAAATTGAACTTGTATAAATAGTTGAATAATTTGTATAGTTTGAAAGAATAGATATCATAATGTTTTTGTTAACTATGTCTGAAAGTGAATATAAGGGGAGTATGATGTTAAGTTCAAACATACATGAGTCATAGCTGAATCTAAACATTGGATATTTGTCGACAGTATGAATTAACTCATGAAATTTATTAGTAAAAATAAAAGCATCGACCAAAGGTGGATTATTTTTAATCTTCCAATACTTGTTTGTTAAACATTGTGTTGTGAGATAAGCAAGATTATTGAGGTTATTGCAGCAATCTTTTTCTCTAATTTTAATTAAATATTTATTTGCCAGATATTCGCGTCTAATTGCTAATGGAGGTTCAAGCGATTCAACTAAGATTGCATCAGTTGGGGATGATCTCATTGCTCGTATACATATACGTAGAGCTTTAAATTGAATGCGATCTACAATTTGTAGATTTGTTTTGCTAGCAGAACCGTACAAAGTCGATCCATAATCCAGAATTGAGCGGATGTATGCTCTATAAAACATTAATGAAATGGCCACAGCAACACCAAACTTTAACCTAGAAACACATCTTAACATGTTTATCCCTTTTTCACATCTACATTTGATATACTCAATATGTTTCGTCCACAACAACTTACTATCCAGAAATATGCCTAGGTATTTATAATTATTCACCACTGGAATTGTAAGTTCAGAGAGAAGTACTGTTGCGGGTGGCTGATATCGATGTCTCGTGAAAAAAAGGACAGAGCATTTTTCAGTTGATATGTTAAAACCTAAGTCATATGAGGATCGTCTAATAGTATTCATCATGTTCTCGAGAACACACAAGCACTCTAGGTGTGAATTTTGGATCGTGTAATAGGCAAAATCATCAGCATACTGAACTATATAACAAGAATCATCTCCTATCCGATGCAATTCTGTTGTATATAAATTAAAAAGAAAAGGGCTCAAAACAGATCCTTGCGGTAGACCTTGAGACAATACCCTCGGACCATGAAGTTCATTCTTATGATCTCTGAGGTAGATTTTCCGATTTGTGTACAGATTAAAAATATTGGTCGCCACTTTATTACCAAAACCGAATTCTATAAGTTTTTTTGTTATTATGTTTATATCTACAGCATCATAGGCGCCTTTTATGTCGATAAATAAACAAGCAAGATATTTGTTTTCAGAAAAACTTACTTGTATGTGATTAACTAATTGTGTTATAGCATCTATCGTGCTGTAACCCTTACGATACCCATATTGTGTTGCCGGAAGAAGTTGATTGTTTTCTGTAAACCATTCTAATCGCGCTTTGATCATTCGCTCAAACGTTTTTATGATGGTGGAAAATAAAGAAATTGGCCGAAATGATGTCGCAATAGAGCTATTCTTAAAAGGTTTGGGTAATAAGGTAATAATTACTTCTTTCATGGTTTCTATGTAATCATTTTGTAACCACCAGCCGTTAAAAATATCTAAAAGATTTGTTTTTGCTATTTTGGAAAGGTTCTCTATCATTTTATATGTTAAATTGTCTTTACCAGGCGCGGTATTTCTGGGAGTTTTGACAGCGTGAAGTAATTCTTGCATATTAAATGGAGTTTCTAAATAAGGATTTGTTTTTAAGATGTGTGATGGATCAAGTTCGAGTTTATTTTGGACAGTTGCAGGAAAATTAAATCAAATATTTCTTCAAGCAATTGTGGTGGTAGAGGAGTACGATTATTCTGAAATTGTTTATTTGAAATTCTTCTTATGAAATTCCAAATTTTAGTTTGGGGAGTATTCCTATTGATAGAATTTATAAAGGAGACCCTCCTAGCTATCTTGATTAGCTTTTTTAAAAGTTAATTTGGCAATTGCTACACTTCTTTTATAATTAATAAAATTTTGGAAATTAGATATTCTTTTATATTCTAGAAGAGCTTGTTTCCTTTTTTCTACTGCTTCTGTACATTCTATGTTTCACCAAATAGGTTTTTTAGTAATTGGAATAAAAGGTTTTTTGATAGGCATAGTCAAATCTGCGGCTTTTGACATGGCTGTAATTAACAAGTCAGCTTTTTCTGAGAGATTAGTATTAGTATCATTTTCAGTTAATGTTTGATCAATATAGTTTTGATATGTTATCCAATTTGCTCTCGAGTCATTCCATCTATTAGAAGTTAAAATGTTTGCACGATTACCTGACAAATGGAGAGAAATGCTTATTATAAAATGATCAGAACCTAGAGTTTCTTCCATAATTTGCCAATCTAGATAGGAAACTAGGTTAGGAGTACCAAAAGTAATATGAACCCTAGAAGGATTTTCATTAGGCCTGTGTATTCGAGTTGGTTTACCATTATTGACACATATTAAATTGCAGTGATCTAAAGCATCTATAAGTCTTTTACCTTGTACATCATCCTTGTGGGATCCCCATAAATTATGGTGACAATTAAAATCACCACAGATAATAACCTTACCTGAAAATTGTGAGAAAATATTTACCCAGTCATTGACATTAACAGTATTTGCGTTAGGTGGTTTATATATGTTTACTAAGGTTATTTTCAAGTCACTGATTTCTATTGCACAAATTTCTATGCTAGCATTACATTTTTTTATTATTTCAATTTCACTAAATTTAATATCTTTTTTGACATAAATGCCTACACCTCCGTAACCATCATCCCTTTTTTTTGTATGGGATAATAACCTCGAAGAGAAAAATTATCTTCCTTTTTAGTTTGTAACTCATGTAATATTAAAATATCGAATGAATAGCTTTCTAAAAATTATAATAAGTTGTTTTTTTTATTAGTAATTGAACGACAATTCCATTGAAAAAAATGTAATTCACCAAAAAAGTCCTCATCATAAATACTCTCGAAATCACTGACTGGATTATTTATAATTGAGCTAAATTGATTTCTAATACTATTATGGATTTCTTCTAAATTTTTGTATTTACTTTGAAAATATGTAGGATCAGTAAGTGCTTTAGTTATTAACGAATTAACTTCAAATATTATTTTTTCTTTATGAGCCATGAAATCATCACGGTGGGGGTTTGGAATGACAGGTTGTGATTGTGGGCGTGGTGGAACTTTTTTTGTAGTTTGAGATACTCTAATAGGAGATACACTTTTACGTTTAGTCGGTTGTGTTCAAGGTCTTTGGGTGAGTGATTGAGTAGCAACATGTGAGTCTTTTGGGCTAGGTGTTAATTCTGGAAAATTATTAAGATTATTAAGTTCCGAAAATCTATTATTGGTGTTAATTTTATCATAAGATGGATTATTAACTATTTTTTCCGCTTCCTTAAATGATATATTATGATATGCCATTGTTTTTTTGTATTAGATTGAAACTTATATGTGGGACAATTTTTATTTAATGCATTATGATCAAATTTTTCACAGTAAATACAATATTCATGAGTAACGTTACAATTATGATTTTCTTCCATTTTATCACCACATTTTCTACACGTCTCAACTCCTTTGCATAATTTTGTCGTGTGTCCGTATCTCATGCATTTGAAACATTGGACAACCGGATATATATACGGTTCAACCTCAAAATTACATAAATTAATTTGCCCTCTAGAAGGGAGGTTACTACTTAGAAATGATACGAGTATCATTTGTCTTGGTATTAATTTTGTTGTACCATCCGAATTTTTAAATTTCCTCATCATTCTTTTTACACTCATAACTTTTTTATCCGAGTTAATATTGTTAACTAAATAAGTCTCATCAAAAAATGTATCTACCATTCTTATAACTCCTTTTTTTTTGGGTGAAAAATGTAGGTACATAAGCTATAAGAATATGTTTTAAAAATTACTTTAACTCGATTTCTTCCTACTGATATAATATCTGATACGTTTTCCTTAAATTAATTAATTTGAAAAAGATAATGTCCAATACGAATGGGAAATAATCTACCTAGCTGTTTATTTATATGTTCAACATATACAAAATAAGGACCGGTATCAGTCGATCGGTATTTATTATTTATATCATAAACTGGTAAATTATCACTAGTCGTACCTGTTTTTTCGTTGTTGTCACTGTTTTTTTCAGGAGACCCTCCGGGGTCTCCTGAATCATAATCCATTTTGTTACTTATTGTTTTTTTGTGTTGTACCTAAACTAAACTTAATATTATTCAAAATTCTCAAATAGTTTCTATTTAAATAAATAACTGCTAGCACTCAATTCGTGGGCGATGTGTACACTATCACTGCATGAATTCAACTGAATAATAAAACTGATCAAAATAATAGGTACACTTTATACGAAATGTTATATTTTTTCAGGAAATGAGTTTTCATCTCTAGAAGGAATTGAGTTTGATTGGAATATAGTATCTTTAGGTCCAAATAAAGAAGCTGTTTTGCGATATATTGCATTTAGAGATTCTCCATATGAAACTCCTCCTGCTATAGAAGCTTTAGAGGGACAATCTAAAAAGGGATACTCTATACTACTCGAAGGTGTAAAAAGTGGATCTGCTAAAGTAAGTGTTCATTTCATAACAATGATAATTCGCTATTTTAACACTATGATTTTTCTGACTATTAATATGATATGCTAAATATTCTTCTACTACACTAGGAGGAAAAAATACATTTTCATGCTGCCAGCTATTATTGACAATTTTGCAAGATTCAAAATCCACCAGGAATATCAAATACCCGTCCTAGTACTTACAAAAGTGACATTTGTTAAAAATTCACTAGAAGTGGGGCGGCAGCATTGATTCTTAGTTTTCTAAATGTCAACAAGTTTGACATAAAAGGGAAATAATTCGTTAATATTTTAGTTTTTAAAAATTTGTCGGCATGAAAAATTTTGTGGATTACACATCCAGAAAATGTTTAGCGAGTGCTCGTGATGCTTCGCCTCGGCTACCCAATACGACTCACACTCGCAAAATATCATTTTCTGGACTAATGATCCATCCAAATAACTATTGCGAATTGCAATTAACAATTAATCTTTCACTATGAACTTCGAGGACCCAGTTAAAAAAATAAAGAAATCTTTAAAACCATAAACAGATTTGCTATATTGTCTATGTATAACTAAAGTACTTTTCCTGCTTTGTTTTTTTTTAACAACTGAAGTAGAGGTCAGTTAGTTTCACCCTTATTATAATTTATTTCTTGATTTTAATATTTCCAGCAAAACTTTCTTTTATAGAAATTAACACATACAAATTAATATCCAAAATATAATGTAACTAACACAGCACTGATCTTTACAATTCGGTGGTTTTCAGATATCACAATATAGCTTCCTTATAGTTTATAGTAGTGATCGACCGATACCGATACATCGGCTATATCGGCCGAGAACCGATTATCGGTATCGGCCGATAGATGTAAATATATATCGGCTATATCGGCCGATGTATAAAAACAACCATAGCAGCTTAAAACATTTTTTTTATATTTAAATTTAAAGTAATATTTGAAATAAGGTAATCTTAAGAAATTATGGTAGATATAACATGAAATAGGCATTTAATATGAATACTGTAGTTTTGGCAAATTATCATGTAAAAAAATAAGTGTCTCGGTTGTCTCTGAATTCATCCGATTCCTTTTCGCCGAATTTACGGTTCCAGCTTCTGAAAACATTTGCTCACTAGCAACACTGCCAACTGATGCAGATAAATATATAAGAGCTTGATTATATAATAATGGTAGAACTTCTCTTTTTTCTTGCCACCAAGAAATGGGATTCGCTTTTCTTTCAAAAAGAGGATGTTTCTTATATTCTGTAATTTCAGCATTCACTTTTTCACAAATGGATGCTCTAGAAGATGATTTTGTGTCACAAGAAGATGTTGTTGGAATGGTTTTTGTTTTTGTGGAGCTCATCCCTTCTCCGGCAAAGTCTTCGTAGATTTCCCAAAACAGGTTTTGGCCAGATGTTCGACTAGTCTCAGGTTCAGAAGTTCGAACATACTTAGCAAGTGGTTCGTTGTCATCACTATCAATTTCTATAGTTTCATTTATTGTATGGTCTTGATCTTGAATGTAATCTGAAATGGCAGGGGAACTGGAATGTTCTACAGATGTATTGTTTTCTTTTATTTGGGACTTTAGATTTGTAATTATGTATTCGCATATAAAATCAAGGTCTTTTGTAAGAAAATTGTCTTTGAAGCGAGGATCCAAGAAAGTCGCGATGGTATAATATTTTTTTATAAATATATTCTCAAATCGTTTATTCAAGCTGTTTTTCAATTCTTCTTTCATTGTACCTGATCCTGCAAAATTAGCGTTTTCTTTGTTAAGATAGGCAGTGATAGTTGAAACAAATAGAATGACTTCAGATATGAAGCAGTCTGAAGAACTTGTAATTTTTGTTATGTCTTCAAATGGCTTTAACAAATTTAAAAAATGCTTCCAACTAATTCCCATTCGGAAAATGTCTAGTCTGTAAGAGTCCCATGATCCAAAATATATAAATTTACTGCTTGTTTTTGTTCAAGTAGGCGAGAGAGTAGATAAAATGAGGAATTCCAACGTGTTTGTACATCTTGGAAAAGTTTGTGTTTTGGAAGGTTTAGTTGTTCTTGTAGTTTACGTAGTTTATCGCAAGCAGTTTGAGAGTGATTAAAATGCGAGACGATTTTTCTTGATTTTGCATCCTGTATTACAAGTTGTAAAGAATGAATGAAGTATGCTTCATAATTTACTTTTGCCTTAACAAAACCATTCCTCATATTGGCAGCATTGTCTGCTAATACTAAGTGAATATGTTCCCTTTTTATATTCCATTCTTGTGACAAGAATTAAATGCTTCAGCTATGGCGTCTCCTGTATGAGATCCTGGGAACTTCTTGCAGGCAAGTGAAAAATGTGATCTCTGATTTAAACTTAAACATGTTTTTTCAAAAAAATGGATTCTGAGAGACAAAAAGAACTGTTTGTATATTTGCACGTCCAAATATCTGTAGTAAAAGATGCTTTTCCCAACATATTTGAAATTTTTTGAGTCACTTGTGCTTTACATCTTGAGTAAATATCTGGTACAACTTTTTCTCTGAAGTATTTGTCAGAAGGAATTTGATAATTTGGAATAGCTCTCTTTAGTAGCCGAGTAAAGCCATCATCTGATACAATGCTGAATGGCTGATTATCTAAACATATCATTTCATCTATAAGGTAGTGAAACTCCTTCGCTCTGGATGAATCAATGTCCCACTTTTGCATTTACTTCAATGAGTCAGCCAGTGAGACTTGCAATAGCTTAGAGTTAGAAGTACTACTAGAAGAAGGTCCAGCCATTTCTAAAAAAAAATAGAATCATATCGTTGGTGTTAATGAAACGATTTAAAGTGATGTAAAAGAAAAATGTCCCTCCTCCTACACAAATTCCTTTAATTTCCCCAAATTCCCAACAAATTACTTAATTCTTCAGATTTTTAGCAAAAAATCTTTAGGTGGTTTGCCCCTGGGGGTAATTTCTTTACACAAATTCCCCAAATTCCTAATAAATCCCTAGAATTTTAGCAAAAAATTCCTGGGTGGTTTGCCCCTCTATACTATATAATCCTGAATGAGCAGTCCTATTGTTGGTAAATATTTTTATAATGCGAACTGGAAAATAAAAATTTAGTACTAACCTGAGCTTGAATCAGTCCCTTTCAATTTATAATATTCTTGAGGATGTTTTTCCTCTTAATGGTATTTCATGTTTGAGGTATTCGCCGATTTTCCCACTCCCCCCAACGAAATGGTTATGTCACACAATTTACATTTTGTGGTGGATTTCTTATCTGCTGGGGATAATTTATTCTTTATGAAATATTTCCAATAAATACTTTTTCCATCCATTTCGCTACTTTGCACTCCACCAAACTCCAATAGGATTATTATTAACTATTAATATTATGTCTTTGTTAAAGATAATGACTTGGCGCTGAGCCACATAAATTACCGCCTATTGCTGTGTTGCCAAAGTGCAATTTTTCTTTTTATTTTTATGATTTTAAATTGAACGTTAAAGAATTATAAATTATATTACAGAATATTCAGATTTTAGAGGTTTTAGACAATAATAATGTTATCAATCAAAAAAGGCCGATATGCCGATATATATATCGTTATCGGTATCGGCTAAAAAAGTCATATTGGTCGATCACTAGTTTATAGTTCTGTATCTTGAAGGAAGTCAATAACCCTTGAATGCTGTATGGGAAGACTAAGCATTTCCTGAAGGTTAATACTAAGTTGGTGTTTAAATCCCTTATTCTGGTATTGATAATATTTTATTTTAATAAACGACCAGTGTGATGGTGTAAATCGGCTATCTTGTTAGGGTTGGTCAGTGTCTATTTTTCAAACAAAGTTTGTTGATTTTGTGATTGGCGTATCATGTGAATTATTGTTACAAAGTGACTTTATATTTTCGTTATCTAAGTATATTTTAAAACGAGTGCTGTAATCTACTGTTGACTATGTGCTTAACTGTAAGAGGACTGGAATAGAGCTGACACAGTGGAGGATAAGGTATCCTTGTGTGAGGCGCATGTGTCCGATATGAAGTCTTGTTATGAGAAATTTATCTTTTATTTTTAGATTTATAATAGATATAAGGTTTATTCTTGGTTGTATATCACTAAGTTCGATCTAGATTTGCTCCAATGTTCTTGCCAAGATCTATGCATTTGACTTTTAAAGAGAGCCTACAAATATGTATAGAGCTAGATTTTCTATTGTTTTAAATTGGGCAATGCTGAAGCTTGTTTTGCTGCTTGGTCAGCTATTTCGTTGCTTGTAATGCTGATAGGGGATGGAATCCAGATTAGTGTAGTTGTAACTCCTTAGTGTGTGAGATCATTACAATTTGGTGTATAGATTGAACAATTGGATGCGTGGAGTATAGGCATTTAATAGAATGAATAGATGCTGTGCATATGGCAGGGTGTTTGGATTCGTTTGTTAAAGAGGAAGGAGCTTGCAATATAGTGTATGAACACTGGAATATCAATGTAAAAGCAAGCAAGTACCACTTCTGATGCAACAGTTACTGTAAAACTTTAAAATTACCAAATTTTATTTATTTATAAACGGGCAAACCCCTCTTTACAATATATATAGACAATAAACAATATAAGAATTAATATAATAAGATAATAATATATATCACAAGATATCACAGAGTAGCCACTTCATTAAGTGAATTTTTAAAGGTACACAAGCTCACACCAGTTACACATACATCGTTTGTGTTAAGTAGATTACCCAGTCTCATAATACGAGATATACTGCTATTGTAGCCATAATTAGTATGGTGAAAAGGAATGCTGAAAAGTTCAGAATTACGTGTTGGTATTCTATTGAATCTAAAATTGATTTGTGCCAACAATTCTGGGCATGATATTACGCCGTGAATTAATCTGTATAATAAAATCAAATCAGATCGACTTCTGCTAGTTTCTAAGGTATGAATTGATATATGCTCTAAGATTTGGGAATAATTGTATGTACCCTGGTATAAGCCCATTTTATAGACACCACCTCTCAAAAACTTGTTTTGTATACGCTCAAGATGATGGATATGAACTTGATAATGAGGGCTCCAGACAGGAGAGGCATATTGGAGACAAGAATATATGAGTGACATGTATAATGTTTTTGTTGAAAGAATTGAAAATTCCCGTGTATTTCTAAGAACAAAACCTAGTTTACGAGAGCCTGCCGCTTACAGTTGAATTTATATGCTGAACAAATGTAAGTTTTTCATCAAATAATACTCCAAGGTCCTTAAGACAACCGATACTCTTTTTATGATCTTATTATCAATATGATAGTCATTTTGAATTATAGGATTTGCTCTACTAAAAGTAATACATTGGCATTTATCAGGATTCAACAACATTCCATTTGATTCTGACCAGTTTATCAAGGAATTAAGATCTTCTTGTAGTTTGTTACAATCAGTTGGATTTGAGATGTTTGTATATAATTTTAAGTCATCAGCAAAAAGAAGAAATTTACAATTTTTAAAAATAGTTCCTATGTTATTGATAAAAATGTTAAACAACAGGGGACCCAAGTGCGATGCCTGTGGCACTCCTGATGTGACAAGGAAAGATTTGGAAACAAAATTCTTAATTTTAACTAACTGATGTCTATTATAAAGATAGCTATGTAACCAGTTTGTCAACCATGGCGGAAAGCCAGCGGCAGACAACTTGTTGATTAATAAGTTGTGGTTCACTTTATCAAAAGCTTTACTGAAGTCAGTATAGACCGAGTCAATTTGATTATGTTGCACTGACAATATCGGTTTGATATAATAATAAGTTAGTTACCGTTGATCGACCACCTACAAAACCGTGTTGTAGTTCAATTATTAAATTTTTACAATAAAAAGTAATATGACTGACCAAGAGTTGTTCCAATAATTTTGGTATGGCTTATTGTATATTGTGTATTTTGTAGAAAAAATATAAGAATTAAAAAACACAACAAAGTTACTATATCCTACTTTATGTATTCTACATGTGCTATTTATACTTTTTCAGGTCAGTGTGCGATTACCTTTTACCGAATACAAACATATACCAGTTTGTGAAGTACAGCTAATGGTGGTAGCAAATTTGTTGATAACCCCTCCTGAAGCTTACATCATGAAAGGTGACACTATCCCTTTCAAAATATTCTTCGTAAGTATGACACAAGTTCATTATTAACGTTAAAACACTTTTTAATAAATATTATATTTCATTTTGACACAAACACTGTTTACAACATTCACGCAGGACTGTTATGACATTACATACATATCATCCTGTCCAGATATACCTTTTTGGGTACTCGGACAGCGTGGCATCAAAGTGATGCTTCATTTGTTTGTTATTTTTACAGAAAAAAAGACAAATTCTCAATAAAAAATAAGATGTATTAGGAATTCAGCTCAATTTCGACTATTTTTTACAAAAATCCGATGCCGGTTCGGGATACCCCAAAAATGTTTTCCTTAACGGTACATAACGCGTTAAACATGTGGCTTGTAAAATATAAATACATTTCTACAGTTTCGTGATCGTGTTGATAATTTTTCATTACAGTAAAGAATGGAAATTGAGTATTTTCACATACTTAATTTTTATGTGTACATATAAATTAATTTACCCAAAATAAAGTAGGATAAGTTATTACACAGTATGGTTGGCAACCCTATCTCTATTCCACACTAAGTGGGCGGCTATGTGTTGTCTAGTAAGTCAAGGCACTCTTAAAAGTCTTCTTGATCTTAAATTGGCACTACCAAATCTTCGACGAAGTGTACGTCCCGAAATTAGCCTACCATAAGCTCGTCTAAAATGCGTTCTAACAGAAAGGACTGTTATGTTGCAGTTGCATCATATAGCATTTGCAACTCTTGGACGTCTCTTATTCACAATTCTATTCTCTTGAGACAGAAACAATCGGATTATTCTAGTAATGGATGTATATTAATTGTTTCAGATTTTTGATTATTTAATAATAATAAGAATCTTTTCGTACTTCCGGGCCTAAAGTGACAACTTCACTCCCTTGTGACAGGTACTAAAGTGTCACATTTAATCCCTCCGGGATTAAATATTGACGAAACTCCCGGAACGATTAAATTACAAACAAACGAATTTAAGGGATATTTTATTGAAAAATATAATTAATTAGAATGGTAATTAACGTTAATATTATGTTTCTTTACAATGACACTAGTAATGACAATGTTTCTAAATTATAACTGTCACAACGCAATGTTACTATGGTAACTTATTTTAAAGACAGTTTATTAAATGAGTTGAAGAGAGAAAAAACTGATTGAAATTATTGAAATAATTAATAAAATCATACCGGAAGTACGAAAAGTATCGTATATACCTTGCGACTGAAGTACATTTAATCCTTCAAGTAAATTATGGCCCTCCCTGCGGTCGGGCCATAAACTTTACCTTCAGGATTAAATGTACTACTTCAGTCCCGCGGTATATAATATACTATTATTTAGGAAACCCTAATATACATAAAAACTTAAAATTTAGAAAAAGAATTACAATATTGTAGTTAAATACAACTTGCACACTAAGTATACACTAACACAAATGTGACATAATACTTAGTTTATAATAATGTTGAAGGTACTGAAAAGAACTGATTCAAAATATTAAAACACATTGCAAAACAGTGCAATTCAGCACCTACACAAATGTACTAAAATGTTTCATATTCATCTTTATACAACATACATATAGATCCTGAGCAGTTCAATAAATTTTATTGTAATATAGCCGAATCCTTGATTAAAACATTAAATTCTACAACCGATCCTCTATCGTACATGAAAGATGTTCATATAAATCAACAATTTAATAATAAGCTTTATAATAAGCTTTATTTGAAATAGAAATCCTACTACAATGAATATATATACTTAATTAAGATTAAAAATTTATCATACAACATTCAACCTTACTACTAACATTAAATCTCAGTCTGATAAAATATGGGCCTTTAACAGTCTCTTGAAAGTCATCATTGCCACTGCACATTTAACACTAGATGGAAGATGGTTATACTCATTCATACATTTGTGAAATAAAGATATCATAGTACTATACTTGTTTGTTTTTAGAATATTAAAATCCTGAACATTTCTTGTACTATATGAATGAATCTGCTCCCTTAATGACACAAATTCATCAAAATATGCAGGTAACATGCCCTTTTTTAACTTAAAAATAAAAACCATAGTAAGGTAGTAAAGTCTTTCTCTCACTGAGAACCAACCCAATGTAGACTGCATGATCTCAATTGGTGTATAACGGTTGCAACTTAGAATTATTCTCATACCTCTATTGTGCAAGATTTGTAACGATTGAATTGAACCCATGTCACCCAAATATAGAACACTAGAGCAATAGTCGAAATGGGGCTGGATTATACTTCTGAATATTGTCATTCTTGAGAATAGTGATAGATTCTTGCTAATTCTATTAAAGAAAAAAAGTTTTTTGGATATCTTTTTGCGAATATACTCAAAATGAGGTTTCAATGTAAGTGTATTATCTAGTACAAACCCAAGATATTTTATCTGATTCACCCATTCAATATCTTCATCATTAACTTGTAATTTCATATTCTTAATGTCAAGATTATTTATTTTATGACTACTAGAAATTATCATTGATTTAGTTTTACTTGTATTAAGTTTTAACCTGTTGGTATTCAAAAACATCTGAATTCTTTTTAACAACCGCTGCATCCTTCCAATTACCTCAAAAATATCATAACCACTGTATGCAATCAATGTGTCATCTGCAAATAAATTGATAAATTCCAGCTCTTCAACATAATTAATGTCATTTATGAAAATTATGAACAATAAAGCACCAAGTACGCTCCCCTGCGGTACACCAAAACAATTACCCTGCTCCGTAGATTTACTCTGACCTAATTGAACGTACTGAGATCTACCATTTAGATATTCTTTAAACCAACTTATAACCTTCCTCCTAAAACCATAGTATTCCAGTTTTCTAATTAATAAGTTTCGGTCTATGGTTTCGAATGCTCTTCTCAAGTCTAAAAACACAGCTACTACATATTTGTTATTATCAACTGTTTGTTTCCATTTTGAGATAGTAAGCTGTATTGCCGTTTCACATGAGTGGCCCTTTCGAAACCCAGACTGATTTCCTAGAAAAAGATTATGCTCATTAAAGTATGAGACTATCTGATTATAAACGGCTTTTTCAAGCACTTTTTCAATGCAAGGCAGTGTATTAATGGGTCGAAATGAAGATACCTCTGATTTAACTTGAGTTTTTGGGACAGGTGTAATGGAACTAGCTTTTAAGTCTTTAGGAAAAGTTCCACTTTTTAATGAACTATTTATAAAATTAAGTACTGCATAACCCGTTGTCTCAAAAGTTTTCTTTAGGAATTGTGAATTGAGCGGAATATTTATATTTTTACACGTCTTTAATGATAATATTATTTCTTTTAATTCACCGATAGTCAAAGGCTGAAATTCATCCAGGTTGCATTCAAGTACAGGTAGATCACTATCAGACCATTCCTGTACATTATCAAAGCTTGCTATAATCTCCTCAATACTCCTTACAAAATATGAATTAAACATACATGCAGCTTCCCTTTCATTCTCTGCAAAAACAGTACTTTCATTCATTCCAAAGTTAATATTTTTATAATTTATGGATTGATCCTTATTTTTTATTATGGTCTTCAAACATTTCCACATTTCTTTCGGATCGTTTTTGTTGTTGTCTATCATAGTCTCAAGTATTTTATCTTTTTTTGTTTTAGCAAATCAACAACTAAATTTCTTTTTATTTTATAATCACTCCATAGAATGTTACTATTACTACCATTACTATAGTTTATGAAATATTTATATGCCCTATCTCGCTCAAGAGCTCTTATACTAACTTCATTGTCATACCAAGGAACATTCTCATTCTTACATTTTTTTTCCCTTATTGGGTGATGATTATTTATCACAGAATTAATTTTTTCATACAGATCATTATATATCACATTAATATCAACAGAATCAAAATTCCAATCACAGTTTATAAGTTCGACATTTAATTGGCAATATGCCTGATCATTTAAACATCTAGTTAGAATTGTTTTAGTTCCATTACTTATACTATTAACATTCTCTAATCTAATTCCTATAATTAAATGGTCAGTAATCTTTGGTGTTTTAAATAATTTAATTTCTAGCATATCATTATTTGTCAAGACATAATCAATAAGAGTACTAGAATAATCACAACATCTAGTACTTTCCCCAACAACCTGCTCTACTCCTAGAGATTGCAACATCGTTATTAATTTCTTACAATAAAAATCATCTATATTTAAATAATTGATATTGAAGTCTCCTACCAATATCCATTTTCTATTCATTTTCATACTATCCTCAATAATGTGCTCCAGTTTATTCAAAAAACATGCTAAACTACCACTAGGTGATCTATACAGACATCCAACAGTCCAACAAATATTATTTATTTTTACATGTATAAAAGTGCACCAATAATTACCATTTTCAGAATAAGTAACTTCATTTTCATAAATTACATCACTTCTTACAAAAATTAAGATTCCTCCAGTATATCGACTTGGAGCATCACAACGGACCAAAGAATATCCAGGCACATTAAGTTCAATTTCCTCCATATCAATTGTAGTTCTTGTTTCCGATAGAGCTAGGACACATGGTTGTTCACTAATTATTTCAGCAATTATTTCATCTTTATGGGCTGTAAAGCTTTGAGAATTGAGATATATAATATGACATTGACTTATTGTCTCCAATGGTTCCCACGATTTCTCAGAAAAAAACTTCTACGATGTCCAAAATTGTTGTTATTAAAATTATTGTTTGAGTTTTGTAAACCTTGTCTGCGAAAAACGAAATTTCTACAGCTTACAAATGGTGGCCAGAAGTCCTTACTTTCTAATTCCTTACTATGCTTGGACTGTACTCCAACTTTAAAAGACTTGGTGTTCCCTTTAGTTTGCAGCTGAGTCACAATTACAGGTTCATTTTCGGATATGTTGGCTTTTTCTCTAATATATTGTATAACCATTTGATTTGTTGAGTTACTTGAAACCTGTCCTATATAATACCACTTTTTATTTGGTATCCCAATGAGCTGGTTGTTTACATGGGATGATACTGCTTCATTATTTTGCTGCACTCCAGTAAATTCAGATTGTTTTGATACAGTTTTATTTTCACTTGATGTCTCAGAGTCTGATGTATCATCCCGAGTATTATCCTCTGTCACAAGTGCTGAGTTTACGGCTCTTTGTACTTGACTCAATGTAATCTTATTTTCGTCATCTTTGGTAGCACCATTCATACTGTTCTGCATGTCTTTTTTGGTAGATGATAAATTTGTCTGTGAATCGTTGGGCAGTAATTGTTGCTCTGGTTTTTGTTTTTGTATATACTCGTCAATCATTAAAATTTTTGAGGTTAGGTCTTCTACTGTTGCTTTTATTATTCCATTTTCAGATTTTATTGAGTTAATTGTCCTATTCATTGCGTCTATGTATTTTAAGACCTTATCAGTTTTTGAAAAGTCTGCCCTTATGCCATCAAATCCCTTTTGCATTGCTTTAAGAAGGGATGTTTCTATATCTCCTATAGATCTCCTAATTTTACCTCTATTTTCATCCTTCATCGATTTTAGGCACTCACAACAGCTGTATCTTACACAGGGTGATCTTTTTTTCAAAGTTATTCCTTTATGTTCTGAGGCCGATAAGTTGGAGCAGTTAACACACAGCAAAACATTACATTCATCACATTTTGCGTGGGCATACGTCTCTGTCTCCTCAGCATTGCACTTACTACATGAAACCATGTTACACTTATTTTAATTTATTTCTCGATTTTCTTATTCTAACTGTAGGGGTCGTTTGAAGGTCACCGTTTTTGGAAGAAATACTGCACCTCCGGCTTAAACAATACTTCCAGATGCACAGTCATATTTCTGGGCACTATTATTCTGCTTAATGTATTTATTAGGTTTTTGAAACTTAAGAATTAACACTTTAAAATCAGACGATAATTTCGATCTTGATTAACCAACGAATACCTATGAGTTAAGAAAAGTATTTGCTAATATCAAAAAGAAAAATGCTTGTGGCTGTGACAACTTGTCTATTAAAATATTTAACAATTTACCATACACAGCCTTAAATGTTTTAGCAATTTTGATTAACAAATCGTTTCAAGAGGGAGTATTTCCAGACTTTCTTAAAACTAGCGTGATAGTTCCAATTCATAAGGGGGGATATGGTGGGGATCCATCTAATTTTAGGCCGATATCTCTGATTCCAACATTGGCAAAAATAATTGAAAAACTTGTAAAACATCGACTAACAGAATTTTTAGAAATAAATAGTATAATTGATAGCAGACAATTTGGGTTTCAGAAAGGTAAAAATACATCTGATGCCATATTTACCAGTCTAGAAAATATATATAAATATATAAAATTATTAACTCTGGTAT
This sequence comes from Galeruca laticollis, assembly GCA_963921935.1. Lineage (NCBI taxonomy): Eukaryota > Metazoa > Arthropoda > Insecta > Coleoptera > Chrysomelidae > Galeruca > Galeruca laticollis. Next base: position 6,638,190 of record OY998176.1, on the reverse strand, counting down.
ACCGGTCGCAGCAGTTTTTTGTGATTTGACAAAAGCTTTTGACTGTGTTAAACATGAATTACTGCTGAGAAAATTAAATCATTATGGGATTAGGGATGTTGGTCTTGGATGGATGAACTCGTATCTGTCTGAACGTAAGCAATTTGTTAGAACACCACATTCAAATTCAAATGTCAGATCGGGTAAATGGGGAGTTCCACAGGGTTCAGTATTGGGTCCAATCTTGTTTCTTCTCTATGTCAATGATCTTACAAATTTAAATATTCATGGTAATTTTACTATGTTTGCCGATGATACCACATTAACTTGGCATGAGTCCAATGAACAGAGGCTTCATAACATTGTATCCAGTGACTTACAAACGGTTAAGGAATGGTGTAGTGCAAACTACCTAACACTAAATATAAGTAAAACAGAAATAATGACATTTAAATGCAGATTACCACCTGTTCAACTTGGAAATGACGCTGTGGAGAGTGTTGAAGAAGCAAAATTTTTAGGACTAAACATTGATAGTAACCTGACGTTTAAAGGACACATTAATATCTTAAAAAAGAAAATATCCTCAGGCTGTTACGCTGTTAGATCATCTTCATGTGAATTGGAATTCTCGGTAGCTAAAGATGTATATTACGCTTTAGTGGAATCGCTCTTAAGGTATTCCTTATAATTTTGGGGCTCTTGTCAAAGTGGAATTTGTTTCATACTTGAAAAAATCAGAAGTACTTAAAAACGCAAAGAATCTCAAAGGTACCAACATAAGCGTAGCCAATGACCTAACACTCATCCAGCGAGAGGAGCACAGGATTTTAAGAAAACACCTAATTCTGGCGAAAGCAAATAATCGTATAAACTGCTACATATGAAGAAACAAACTATTTGTGGACGGAAAAATATATTCTCCTGAAGAATTAGAAGTAATAGAAACTACTGAAATAAACAGACCGAAATCAAATAGCGAACCTGCGACCCCGAAGCGAGATAAAGCAGTGGCAAACATTCCCAAAATAACAGCTGGGCAAACATCATCTATTGCCAAAGAATTAGCAACCGGTTCCGGAAAAAAAGAAGAACAATCATTTGTGGGAGGAAAAAAAATAAATACTAGAGCACGCACAGGTTCTGCGCAAAGCATCAAATAATTTATGTATGTTAATTTACTATTTTTACTTTCTGTCTTAAATAACTTCTTCAAAAATTTTATTAATGTCATCATACTTTGTTATTATATAAAAACCAAATAAATGTTGTAATGACTGTCAAATAATTTAAAACTGTTTACTGGTTTATGCATTCACATGGATGAATATATAAGAAATTTTATGCTAGAAAAAATAACATATCCCCTAAATGATACAAATGAAGCAAAGGAAGTTTTGTCTGTAAATAACAAATTGAATAACTTCAAGATTCTTAATACTAATATTTGTAGTGTTTCAAAAAATATAGATGAATTAAAAATATATCTTGAGGAACTTGAGACATGCTTCGAGTGCATAGTTTTAACAGAAACTTGGCGGGTCCCGGATACGTCCTTCCTCAACATGGCCAACTACACAACCCTATACAATGGAGGTAGCTATAACCAAAATGATGGTGTTATCGTCTTTGCAAAAACAAACTCATACCATTCGCATGAACATATTCAGATAAACGGAGGTATATTATTGAAAATTGTAATGGTTATGGATACGCTGAGTTTTTGCATTTTAGCATTCTATAGATCTCCAGCAAGTCGAATTGACGACTTTCTTGACCAGCTTGGGGATATTCTTAATAAAGAAAGTAATCAACATTATTATAGCTTATTTGTAGGTGACATAAATATCGACTTGATGAAAATAACTGAAGATTCAAGAAATTATCTCAATATGATGAGTGAGCATGGCTTTCAATCAACTATTAATACTACAACAAGAGCGAGAAATGGATCTGAATCATGTCTTGATCATATATTCATTAAAACAAAACAACAAAACTTCAATAACATATTACCTCTCACTATATCAACATCAATTACGGACCACTACATAACGTTGTTACAAATTGTACTGAATGAAACTAAAAACAATTCAATAAACAAAAAATATTTTCAAAAAGTAGACGAACAATTATTACAAAAAGCAATTAATAGTTTAAGTTGGAAAAATGAATTGTACCCAATGCATGATATCGAATCGACAATAGAAAAATTCATCAACATCATAAACACATGTGTACAAAAATCAACTCAATACTTCAGATTAAAAAATAGTCAACGTAAAAGGAAAAATTGGATAACAAAATCATTGATAAAACACATCAACCAAAAAAGTCATTCATTTTTATTATGGAAAGAAAATCCAAATAATGTAAACTTGAAAAATGACTATTTAACGAAAAAAAAAGAAACGGGAAAGAAAATAAAGACTGCCAAAGAAAATTATTATAAAAAATTAGTTGAAAAAGAACAAAATGCAAGTAAAAAACTTTGGAACACTGTTAATGAAATTTTGAATATCAAGACAGGAAGAATAATAAATAATATTAGGAATGAAAAAAATGAGATCGTCACAGATCCAAGAGATGCTGCTGATATATTTAACAACTTCTTCGCGAATGTGGGGGAAACTTTGGCAAAGAACATGCGACAAAATCCCAATTACAAAAGTAAAAAATATGTAAATAAAAATTCACTTTTTCTTACACCAACGAATACGACTGAGGTTGAAAATACAATAATTAGCTTAAAAAATAAAAAGGCTCCTGGGCTTGATGGAATGAAAGCTGAAACTCTAAAGATTATTGCAAAATTCATATGTGAACCTTTGACGGACATCATAAATAAATCCTTCGATTCTAAAGAAATCTCTTATAACTCCAATTTTCAATAAATGGGAATACAGAAAATATTTCAAATTATAGGCCTATTTCACTTCTATCTTCAATAAGCAAAGTCTTTGAAAAAATTATAAAAACGAGACTTACGACATACCTATCAAATTATAATCTGCTGTCGACATCCCAGTATGGCTTTAGAGAAAAAAAATCTACCAATGACGCAATCCATTCCTTGACAAAAACCATCTACGAATCCTTGGATTCAAGCACTCCATCTATTGGGGTTTTTTTGGATCTAAAAAAGGCCTTCGATACTGTCGACCACTCCATACTTTTAGATACACTAGAAGATATGGGTGTAACGGGTTTAGCTCATAATTTATTCAAAAGTTATCTAACAAGCAGAACACAAAAAACTAAATTCAAAAATCATGTGAGTGAAGAGATGAACATTAAATGTGGTGTACCTCAAGGAACAGAATTGGGGCCGATGCTATTCGTAATTTACTTAAATAATCTATTTGAACAGGAAACAATCGGAAAAATAATCAGCTTCGCGGACGATACTGTGATTTATTACAAACATGATGACTGGTATAATCTCAAAATAAATATTGAAAATGATCTTGGAAAACTCAAAGACTGGTTCGACAGCAGATTACTCTCAATAAACTTTGACAAAACTGTATACTTACCCTTCAGTAGTCATGAAAAGTCTCTGCCAAAATACAATCTTAATATCCAACAAGATTTTTCAATTAAACCTGCAAAAAGAATTAAATACTTGGGTATTTACATTGACAATCACTTACGGTGGAACCATCATATGGAATATTTAACTAAAAAGCTTCGGAGTATCCTATTTCGATTTAAGCAAGTAAGCCAATTTTTGAGCTAAATGTAAAACAATACTGTACCACAGTTTGGTTGAGTCACACCTCAATTATGGCATTATTGGCTGGGGAGGAGTTTCAAGGAACTATCTAAATGTCCTAGAAGTGTCTCAAAGGCGATTCCTCCGAATGATTCTTAACAAACCTAAAAGATATTCAAGCTCACTACTCTATACTGAAACACAAATATTAGATGTTAGACAATTATACATTATTCAGATAGGATGCCATCAATATAAAAATAAATACAAACTTACCACTCAAAATCATAGATACGCGACAAGATCGAATAATCAATACTGTATACCAACAGCTCTTAAAACAATAGGTCAAAAAGGTTACTCCTACTTGGCACCTAAATTATTCGGGCAACTACCATAGAGAATTATCGATGAAACTTCTTTTAAACACTTCAAAACCCAACTAGTAACATTTGTTAGAGAAACAGACAAAACAAAAATACACAAAATGATAGAATGCTGAATCAAAAAAAACAGAGAAGAGTAAACTCATATACGAAATGTATGTCTGAAATACAATCATGTAAAAATGGATTTATATTGTTTTTAACTGGATTTTTTGTTTTTTGAATTTTTTTAAATTTTGACACACTTGCCTATATTCACCACATACAAGTATGTACAATACTTCTGTGGATGTCTAGATGTTTATTCAATTTTATTTGTATTTTATCACTGTATTTGTAAATTTATGAATAAACGTTATTATTATTATTATTGTAATGGGGAACTATTCGAAAGTATTTTTTTATTACAGAAACGAGCTATACGATTCTTATGTAAAATAAATAAAAGAACTTCATGTAAAACGTATTTTGTGAAACATAAAATACTGACTATGTACTAGAAGTAACATCCCTCATTCATAAGAACAAAGAGCAGTATATTACAGAGAGTCATTATAATACAAGACAAAGTGGCAATCTGTCGCTACTTATACCTAAAACTTCCTTGGTGAAAGCCTCATTTATTTACAATGAAGTCAAATTATATAATTTGTTGCCAGCATATATAAAGAATAGAGCATTTAAATAAATTTCGGCAAGTAATGAAAGAAAAGTTGATAGACGAGGCATACTATAATTTAAATGAATGCTTTTCTCATATGCATTCTCTATAATATTATTCTTGTCAACAGTGTATATAAACAAGTAAAGAAAATGAAATTGAAATATTTTAGAGTGCTTTTAATTATTGTATTATAATTTAGCTATTTATTGACAATACATATAAGTTATGTTGTATGTATGTAAAGTAACACATACAGTATTGTAGCGTATGCATTACTTTAGTTTGCTGACTTTACATTTCGCAACCTCGGGCATTGACCGAGTGACTAAACGTCACTGAATTCCAAACGACAGGAGGTGTCAGTTGAAAATCAGAATTCAATTGAGAAAGACATATAAGAAAGAATTATAGTACGTTAGAAAATATACTGTAGACAAATAACAGTAAATGTTGTTTCTTTGTTTACAGGTAAGATTTGTATAATTAATATTAAGTTAGATATTAAAATTATTTGTATTTGATTAAATAACTAATAAAAAACTTTGTTTACAGAGAAACGCAATTTTGTAATTTGATACAGTTATACCTCCAAAGATACACATTATATGTATATAATATGTAAGATTTGTGTGTGAATGTATTTTTTTTGTATCTTTTATTTAGTAATGTTTAATGATTTGTTGTTAAATTAATTTTGAACTTATTAACTTATTTTACAAAGTGTTTGTCAATAAGACTTGTTCTTGGACAATAAACATATATTCTCTCTCAAGAATGATAAATGGCTTTTGAATTCAGAAAGAGTTTTTTAATTTTTGACATTATTCGGTAAATTATTGTAAGTAATAAATCCTTTAAAGAATACAGTAAATTATTCTGGTTTCTAGTATCATATGTGTGAATTTGATTAGCAAATACGATAAATTTACTAAAATATATCGGCAATAGATTGTGTAGCATTATGTAAATATAAACTATAGTCAAGTATTTCAACCGTCTCTCAACAGTAAACAACTGCAGTTTGGAGCATCAGTGATACAGGAGTGATTCTACTACACCTCAAAATAACTCTCATTGCTCGATTTTGTAACGTTTTTCTTATTTAAATCAAGGTAGAATAGCAATGTTGGACAATATTCAAAATGAGGTTGAAGGATGGTTTTGTATACAGTAATTCTTGAATTTAAGCTTAAATGTTGTGACACTCTTAAAAAAAAATATAGCTTTTTCAAAATTTTCTTCCTAATATATTCAAAGTGACTATTAAATGACAAGATATTATCTAACATAAATCCTAAATATTTAAACTCTTTTATGATCTCAATTTTTTCATTATCTATGTTGACATTAATGTGATCAATATTTATTTGTTTGTATTTATGTGGTGTAGCAATTATCATAACTTTGCTTTTATTCACATTTAGCTTTAATTTATTCATTTTTGAATATGTATGCATACTCCTTAAAACATTATTCATTTTTGCTATAGCTTTTTGTCTAAATTTACATCACTAACTGAAATTAAAGTGTCATCAGCAAAAATATGAATATAGTCACATTTAACACACTTATCCATGTCATTTACATACATTAAAAAGAGTAGAGGACGTAAAATACTACCCTGAGGAACACCATGCTTTACCTCAATAGCTGATGACACTGTATCGCAAACTTTAGTTATTTCTTTTCTATTTGTTAGGTATCCCTTAATCCATTTAAACGCTTTACCCTTTATACCATATCGCTCCAATTTTTTAAGCAGTATTGCTCTATTAACAGTCTCAAATGCCCGTCTTAGATTTAATGATACTGCTATAGTATACAAATGTTTGCTAATGTTATTTTTCCACTCAGTGACAGTCAGCTGAATAGCTGATTCACATGAATGCTTGGATCTAAAACCAGTACTGGTTAAAAAATAATAAACAATTTGAATTAATATGTTCTAATAGTTGTTGGTAAACCACAGATTCCAATACTTTTTCTACAAATGGTAACAAATTATTTGGTCTGAATTCACCACTTTTAATTGTATTAGCAACATTTTCAATAGGTGTGACAATACTAGTTTTTAATTCCTCAGGAAATGTACCACTTTCCAATGAAACATTCACAAAGTGACACCACACATGCCCAATAACTTCAAAAGAATTTTTTACGATTTTACTATTTAGTTCACAAATTGTACTTCCTCTATTTTCTAAATTTTTTATAACTATTCCTAAATCGTGTAAAGAAACTAACTTAAAACTACTAAAAATATTCTCACACATTAAAATATCACAAATAAATTCAATATCTTCAATACTAGACACCATATCATCAATACCATTAACTAAGAAGTTATTAAAATGTTCAGAAAGCCCACTAGCAAGTTATTATTAAGTTGTTCCGGATTGATTAATTTCTTCAACGTTAATTTTTAATTAAAAAGGTCTTTATTCGTGTTTTAAGGCCCTAATTTACAAATTTCTAAAAAAAAAGGAAAATAGTGTACGAATACATAATGCATACATACAAAGAAAGCCGATGGTCTGGCGATTTTTAGAAAATTTGCGTACGTATCTCGGCATATATGGCTCCTTGCTCAATGAGCATTATCCATTTGTTATGATGTTTGTAATAACTTTGTACCTAATATAGTTTTCGCTCCCAGAATCTTTCGGCTCAGCTATCCCTGAAAAGTAGCTAAAAAACAGGGTTTCAAAATTGAGACGGGGAAAATTAGTTTTTGAGGTGGCAACATGGCTGACGTTGATTAATAAATTAATATTTATTGTGAATGTTTTTGTATTGTGAGGGGGATGACATAGCACAATTTCTTGTGCTACTGTTTACCCCCTCAAGATAAGTGGTTCGGAGTTTTAAAGAACCTAGTTATGTGAGCAGAGATCCATGCAGAAGCCTACACCCACTGTCGCGGATGCCTTCTGCGCGATTTGCGTCTTTGAGTTTTTGTCGAAGATCTTGTGGCAGACAGTAATTATAAAAGTTTGCCGAAATTTTATTGATAAAGTCTTTGATAGTCGGTATATTGGCTTTCTCATGTAACCATGTAGTTTTTGGGTGTTTTGGGTAAATTGCATTGTGTTTGATTGCCATTCTGAGACACTTGTTTTGTATCATCTGCAAGGAGTAGAAGTTTTTTTGTGTACCTGTGTAATATATTGGGGCTGCGTAAGTAAGAATTGGTCTTATTATTTGTTTGTAGATGAGTAGTTTATTTTGTGTGGTGAGTTTACTGTGTTTGTTTATGAGAGGGTAGAGTCTGGCCATTGCAATCTTGGCTTTTTGTATTTGCTGTGCAATGTGTGCATTTGCGTTTGTATTACTCTGCATTTTATATCCCAAGTATTTAATGTTAGTACTTGGGTTGATGAAGTGACCGTCAACAAAAAGTCGAGTTTGCAATGGCGGGGCTCTTGTAGCTATCCTCCTGAGTAATAAATACTCTGTCTTGGAGGCATTTATAGCGAGTTTATGATTTTGAAAGTAGGGTATGATTTTTGTGTTAATGTGAGTTTGTATAGTGTCTATTGCGATGTCTGGGTTCTTTGCAGTTGCCACAAAACACGTGTCGTCAGCGTATATAGCGGTTAGGATTTGGGATGAGAGTGGTAGATTGTGGGTGAAGATGGAGTATAGCAAGGGTGATAGTACAGACCCTTGAGGAACGCCAGCTTGAATTTCGTATGGACCAGCTGTTTGTTCATCAATTTTTATATAAAATTTCCTATTTTTGAGATAGGAGTAAATTATTTTTATTAAATAATTCGGCGTTTCAATCGAAATTAGTTTGTATATTAACCCCTCGAACCATACGGAATCGAAAGCTTTTTGAATGTCGATCATTGTCATGATTGACTTTTCTTTTCTTTGGAAACCTTCACGGATATGATTAATCACTCTGATGATTTGTGCAATCGTACTATGACCGCTTCTGAAACCGTACTGTTCGGGGGGGATAATATGATTTTTGTCAATAAAAGATTGAAGTCTTTTTAGAATTATTTTATCTATCACCTTTGCTATGTTAGTTAGAAGGGAAATTGGTCTATAACTGTCCACATAACATGGTTCTTTATTTGCTTTGATAATAGGTATGATATTGGATATCTTGAGCATATCAGGGTATTGACCTGTCTTGATTATGAAATTTATTATGAATGTGAGTTGCACTATCGCTTTTTTTGGGATATTTTTTAGTATGAGATTTGGAATCCCATCTATTCCTGGAGCTTTCTTATTTTTCAATTGCTGTATTGTGTTATATGTTTCTGTGTACGTTGTTAAGTTACGGGTGTTTATCGTGTTTAATTGGTGTATGTGTTCTTGTACTATTTGTGTTATGGTGTGGTGTAATTGTGTGTGTTGTGAGTAGTTTATAAAATTATTTTGGAAATACTCTCCGAACTTTTCTGCGATGTTTCTCGTGTCTGTAATCGCATGACCATTGTCTATTAGTTTAGTAATCGATTTGCTTGAATTTCTAAGGCGGCGAGCAATTTTCCACAATGAATTGTCCTCTGGCTTTAAATTGCTTAGGAATTTTTCCCATTCATTATTTTTAAGTGTTTTTATGTCTAAATTTATTTTATTTTGAATTTGTTTTAAAGCGTCGTAGTCTTCTTCACTTCTTGTGCGCTGCCAGATTTTTCTCATTTTATTCTTTTCTTTTATTAATTGTGTTATTTGGTTTGGTAATGTGTTTTTATTTTTAATTTTTTTAATTGTTTTAGTGTTCAGATCTCTGGCTTCAATAATTATTTTTTGTAAATTTTTTCTTCAACGTTTTCCACATTAAACGGGGATTCATCACATTTTACTTTTCCGTCCGACCTATTTAATATGCGAGAAAAGTATTGGTTTACCCCAAAAAAAGTTGGAATTTTGAATTTTTTTTTTTGAGTTATTTTTACGTTCTCCATCAACAACAACACGAAAAAACGGTTTTCAGAAAAAAAATCCTGTGTGTATGTCGTCGTCGTCGTTGTCGTCGGCCACTTTTCCTTACATGTCTTGTTAGCACGATACAGCCTCCGGAGTGTAATAAGTCACCAATTTTATGATGGAATATTGTTAAGGACATGTCACAGATGAACCCTATTGATTTTCAGCTCACCAGAACCAGTACAACGGGTGCTATGGTACTTGAAGTATGACATTTTGTCATTTTTTGAGAAATTTCAATTTGTTAGCCTCCGGAGTTCAACAAGTCACCAATTTTATGGTTGAATATTATTAAGGACATCTCACTGATGGACCCTATTAATTTTTAGCTGACCAGAGCCAATACAACAGGTGCTACAGTACTTTAAGTACGATATTTTTGTCATTTTTGGAGAAGTTTCAGTTTGTTAGCACGATACAACCTCCGGAGTATATACAAGCGACCAATTTTATGATTGAATATTATTCAGAGCGTCTCAAAGATGAACCCTATTGATATTCAGCTCACTAAAGCTAGTACAACGGGTACTATGGTACTTGAAGTATACGATTGATCAATTTTATGATCGAATATTGTTCAAGATGTCTCACAGATGTACCTTATTGATTTTCAGTTGACTAGAGCGAGTGCAGCGGGTCCTATAAATCCAGATATACTAAATTTTTGGTTATTTTTGGAGAAATTTCGGTTTGTTAGCACGATCCCCCAATGTGTATACAAGTAACAATTTTATGATAGAATATTGTTCAGGGCCACAGATGCGGAAAAGTTAGTTTTAATCTTTAAAACCGTTTATTTATCAATATGATTATAATAGAAATTATTTTTTTTCCTTAATCAAATTAACAACAGCATTACGTTTTTGTTTATAGCTTTCCCAGTTAATATTATTGGAGTTACTTTTAAATGTTTTATATGCAACATCTCTATCTTTACTTAATTTTTTTATATCACCATCATACCAAGGTAAATCGTTCTCACAATATGTTATTCCTTTTATGGGTGCAATCTCATTAACAACTGTTTGAAAAACACATTTAATATCATTATACATATCGTTAACGTCAGTACTATTAAGTAAAAATTGACTATCAATTAAATTTATGGTAAATAAGTTTTCATCAGTTAATTTTCTAACCATTCTAGTACATTTCTTTGTAATGATAGATTTATCTACCTGAAAACATTTAACAGTTATCAGTGAATTTGGGCTCATCTAATACATCAACTAGTAAATTGTGAACATTTGTTAGTAAATAATCTATTCAAGTTTTACTGGTATTAGTAAGTCTTGTATATGTTTTTACTTAATGACATATTCCCTGAGCATTAAAAATATCTTTAATTTTTTTTTTACTTAAAATTCGTTTGACAAAAAATCTAAGTTAAAATCACTCGAGAATTCTTACACAATACCTCCTTACATATTACCTCCAATTGATCAAGAAACACTGCATGGCTACCACTAGGTGAATGATAAAGGTTTCCTTTTACCCATTTAGCACCACCATAACTTACAGATATAAATCTGCACCAATAATTTTCATTGTGAACATAAGTTTTAACGTTAGAAAAGTGTATATTTTTTTTTAATACAAATGCTCTTCAAAAATAAAAATAAAGAAAGCTGGGACTTTTTTTTTTTTTTTAATAGAAATGCTTTTATTTCAACAAGTGTACAAAGTCACAGTACAATGTATGAACAACTAATCTCTTAGCCTATCACATGTTCAGGACGAGCTCAATTAATAGTCTCGAAAAAATTTCATACATACATACGCATACATATACATACATACACATATACACGCACACACATATACATACAACAACAAAACATAAGAATATATGTATATAATCATAATTTTTGTGAAGCATTGTTCCTAATCAGCAATAAATGCTGGCACCGGAACCTATATATTTTAAGTTTCATGGTCATTTACAAATTGCATCATTTCTGCTTTGAACGAGGAATAACTATCTTTATTACTTTTCCGTCAACCAATTTATATGCGAGAAAAGTATTGGTTTACCCCAAAAAAAGTTGGAATTTTGAAATTTTTTTTGAGTTATTTTTACATTTTCCATCAACGACAACACGAAAAAACGGTTTTTAGAAAAAAAAAATGCTGTGTGTATGTCGTCGTCGTCGTTGTCGTCGGCCACTTTTCCTTACATGTCTTGTTAGCACGATATTGCCTACGGAGTGCAATAAGTCAGCAATTTTATGATTAAATATTGTCAAGGACATGTCACAGATGAACCCTATTGATTTTCAGCTCACCAGAGCCAGTACAACGGGTGCTATGGTACTTGAAGTACGACATTTTGTAATTTATTGAGAAATTTCAGTTTGTTAGCACGATACAGCCTCCGGAGTTCAACAAGTCACCAATTTTATGATTGAATATTATTCCGGACATTTTGCTGATGATCCCTATTGATTTTCAGCTCACCAGATCCACTACAACAGGTACTACAGTACTTTAAGTACGATATTTTTGTCATTTTTGGAGAAGCTTCAATTTGTTAGCACGATACAGCTTCCGGAGTATATACAAGTGACCAATTTTATAATTGGATATTATTCAGAGCATCTCCAAGATGAACCCTATTGATATTCAGCTCATTAAAGCCAGTACAACGGGTGCTATGGTACTTGAAGTACCAAATTTTTGTCATTTTGGGAGAATTTTCAGTTTGTTAGCAGGATACAGCCTCCAGAGAGTATACGATTGAATATTGTTCATGGTGTCTCACAGATGTACCCTATTGATTTTCAGTTGACTAGAGTGAGTACAGCGGGTCCTATAAATCCAGATACACTACATTTTTGTTTATTTTTGAAGAAATTCGGTTTGTTAGCACAATACATCCCCCGAAGTGTATACAAGTAACAATTTTATCATAGAATATTGTTCGGGGCCACAAATGCGGAAAATTTAGTTTTAATCTTTAAAACCGTTCATTTTTTATATAGTTTGGCAAAAGATTGAATGATTGAAGACATTTAGAAAAGGGATTATTTAGAGCAATTTTCGTTCTCACCTGGGGTAGATAAATTTGGTCTTGACTTCTAGTTTCATAGGAATGTATTTCATTAATTATATTCAATTTTGTGTTGCATTTCTGTTGATTTTTTGTTATTTTGTAGATAAATTTACATTGTTCTATCTGTAGAATTTTTTCCAGCGGTAATATTTTAGTTTGATTGTAGATCATTTCTGTATTAGCCCTGTAACCATAGCCAAATAAAGTTTTTACCACCTTATTTTGCAGAGTTTTGATTTTTTTAAATAATGTCTGAGAACATACCCCCCAGTTTGTTATCAGATATCGGAATATAGAAAGAAAATAAGCATTATATATCATAATTTTATTCTGTAGATTCAGGTAGCTCTGACATCTATAAAGTGCTCCAATCATTGGTACAATTTTTTTTGTCATGTGCTCTGCATGTTTGTGCCAATTTAGTTTGTCATCGATTCCCAATCCTGGATATTTGGTATAATCGACCTTTTGAATGGCCTGATCCCCAATTTTAATATCTAGGTCCCAGCTTTCTTTATTTTTATTTTTGAAGAGCATATACACTGTTTTACTCACATTTATTTGCAGCTTGTTAGCTAGGAGCCATTTACCATATAGTTGTAGATCACTATTTACCAAGGCCTCCAGTTCTCCCAAGTTAGATCCCTCATATACTAGGATGGTATCATCTGCGAATATGTAATAGTGAGCTTTAAGATTTACCTTTTTCAGATTTAGGGTGTGTAGTGAATATAATAGTGGCCCAAGGACTGAGCCTTGTGGGACTCCACAGTTTATATTTGCGATTTCACTATTTACTTTTTGCAGAGACACATACTGTTGACGATCCTTTAAATATGATTTTAATATACTTGCACTTTTTCCTCTTATACCTAATAGGTACAATTTCTCGAGTAGTATTTCATGATCCACTACATCGAATGCTTTTTGTAAGTCAGTAAATATTGTTAGGACAATTTTTTTGTCATCTAAGTTGAATACAACATGGTTCAGGAAGTCTGTTGTATCGCTTTGGGTGTTCGAGTGTTTCTGATATATATAATCACTCCTCCTGTGTGTCTTGAGTTAGAATCACATCTTATGAGTGAATAGTTAGATATTTCAAGTTCAAAATTCTCTATTTCCCTTGTAGTTCTAGATTCGCTTAGCAAGATAATGGCAGGATGGTAACAAACAATGTCAGCTATCAATTGAGTTTTGTGTGCCACCAAACTTTGAATATTTAGGTAAATAATATCTGAATTGTATTCAATTGACGAAGACTCCTTTTTGCTAACTTTAGTATTTAGTTTTTTGAGAGATCTTTATTTACTATCTTGGGAACGCCATTTACATATTTAATAATTTTTGAATTATCACCAGCAGCAACTAATTCATTTAACTTAGATTTTAACTGTTTATAATACTCACGCTGTTTTACTGTTTGATCTGCCAATATTTTGATAGAGGGAATTTTCTCAGTAATTTTTTTACGGTTTTTATAGGACGCGCTTTTCTTCCATCATATTTTCCAGTTCTTATAACTTTAAAATCATTAAGTGTAATATTCGCATTTGATAAAACCTCTCTTATTGTTATTTTCTCCTCTTCTATTCGCAGTAGCCGATTCATTCACATTAAAAACCATAATATTGTTTGACCTCTTTCTTCTTTCGTCCACTTCATTCATGGCCTCTTCCATATCAGTTGATGTCATTTCACTATTTTTTATCTTTTGCACTTGTTCTTCCAATATTTTCTTTTCATTCTTTAGTATATTTACTTCATTTTTTAAATCCTTTACATCATTTTTGAGATCCTCCATCTGTCTTGATAATAATGGAATTTTTTTAAATGCCATTCGACAGTCATTACACAAGAATAATAGCAATCTGTTTTGTAATATAACAGCCCTAAATTCACATGCTGCAAAATTAGTGCAACCATCAGTAGCATGAAATACGGCGTGGCAACTGTCACTAGTAACCAATTTATCATTATCACTCAGATTCACTTTGCATATTGTACATTTATCTCCCATCTTTGTTATAAAATGCGGCACGCCAATGGATACACCAAAACAAACTAGTATAAATGTTGCTTATCAAGACTTGTTTTTATAGTTTAGAAGTAATTAATAAAAATATTACAAAAACAAATGCAATTTTCACTGTTTGTACACAAGAAGGAATCACACAATTGCAACAACGATAAAGGTCTTCAATTACCAATCATTTTAATACCAAATTTAATATTTACTGCTGACTTTTTAATTAATTAGAAACATTTTTTACGGACAATACAAATGTACCTGCACACTCGACTCGACGATTTAACCAAAATTGTTGATGTAAACAGATTATTCTTGACCTATCAATATCTGAAATTGGGTGAACAGGCATTTTCGGATGAAAAAAAATTAAACTTCAATTCTTCAGTGATTATTTCTTTAAAAAAGTATGCTGATATAATTTTTGTATTTTTTTACATGGCGGATTCAAGAGTTTTCCCATTGTGTCCATATTTTTAATGCAAATTATTTTTTAGTTGAAAAATGGTAGAATGGAAGAGGTAGTATTGCCAGATTCGCAGTATTACCTCGAAGCAGAAAATCAACAAATCGCTTTTTCAACAAAGAAAACTGGAGACATAATAGGATTAAAAGAAGGTGACACTAGGATTGTTTTGCGAGATAGAAATGTCAATAAGGACGATCCTCTGATGAAATTACCAGCTGCCAATCTCCACGTTGTTGAACCAGATTATTTACTTTTGAATATTTTACCGCACAAAAATTGGGCTATACTAGTAGCAGATCATCATGATATCGTCGCAGAGTTATATACAGCGTAAGTTTGAAATCTAATTGAAATTCATAAAATATACAGATATAACTATTTTATAGCTTAAAACCGTTTTCTCTTTATACAGGGTGGGGCACTATGAATGAACTATTCTCTGGCATCTTAACAGCAAATAAAATTAGACGTAGAATTAAGTAGATTACTTAGGACTATAATTTAAAAATATTTTGGAGTATACAGGGTGCTCCAAAAAAGCGTGCCTTATCAAAGTTAGGTTCCTATAAATGGAACACCCTGTATTTTATCACATTTTTGAATTGTACTATTAAAAATAATGTAAGTTCATTAACATTTCCCTTTACCTATCTAATTCAGTTTCCAGGATAAATCGATTTTACATAATTTGTAAACCCTCCGAAAAAATACAATAACTTCAAAATAAAAACGAATAACCACATTTTCGTTACACTATCTCACTAAAAGCTTTTAACATTCTGTTTCCAATATTTACTGGTATGCTATATTTTACAGGGTGTTTTTAATATGACAGTATAACACTAACCATTTAATACATAAATTTCTGGCTTAATTTAAATGGAACACCCTGTATCTGTTGGGTCTCTTCAACGTGGGAATTTATTACCTTTCAGTTGGTATTAGGGTTGCCTATATCTAACTCTGATGGTTTTCGAGAAATTTTAAATTAGTTTTTTAATATTCAATTATTTTGCTGACATCTAGTTACCTATGACATGATGATACTCCGATAGAAAGTTTTTAAAAATTATTATTATTTTGACTGTAAGTGCTTTGTTGTATGATTTATGATTGATAAATTAAAGGTTTCTTAAATTAGAATTTTATTAAGAGTATTTACACTATTATTGGGCATACAGATACAATAAGCTTCAAAATTATAAAAAAATAACTACAAAAAATTTAAAGAAGGTGTTCAAAGTGACGCCTATTTTGCTGGATACAAATTTCAACTCTTTTAAAAAAGTTATTGTTCACTTTCTGTAACATTTCTGGTGTAACTGTTTGAAACACTCTCCTTATCCTATCCTTCATGTTCTCAGGAGTGGTTGGCTCTGTATTGTGGACAATACTTTTTATGTAACCCCAAAGAAAATAGTCTGACGGCGTCAAGCATTGGGATCTTGCCGACCAAACATAAGGACCACTCACCCAATCCATTTTTGTGGAAAAATATTGTTTAGGTAATGCCGGACAATTACACTGTAATGAACAGACGCACCATCTAACTGCAGCCACATTTTTTGTCTTGTAGCTAGTGGAACGTCATCTAAAAGTTCGGGTAGTTTGTTACGTAAAAATTTACGAAATTTTCTTCCAGTTAGCGTTCCATTAAAAAAGTAAGGCCCTATTATGTGGGTTCCAACGATTCCTGCCCATACATTTAATGTCCAACGATGTTGATGATCAACACTTTGGAAGTAATGCGGATTTTCGTCATTATAGTAATGAAAATTATGTATGTTTACTAAACCGTTTTTATGAAACGTAGCTTCATCCGTAAACAGAACAAAATCAAAAAATCTTCAGATCCTGCCACTTTGTCCATAACCCATAAACAAAACTCAATACGATTTTCAATGTCCCTATCAAATAGTTGCTGGTGCAATATGATAGGGATGAAATTTGTGTTTTTTAATTATCCTAGCGATACTTCTCTTGCTTATACCTACTTGCTCACTAATACATCTTTGACTAAGTATGTGGATTCTCAATAAGCGCACCCATTACTTCAAATTCTGAATCGTCTGTTATTGCAGATTTTCGTCTAAAATTTTTTGTATGTTGCACGCTTCCAGTAGTTTTAAATACTTGCAGTAGTCTTTTAAAAACATTTCTGTTAGGATGATCTCTGTTTGGATACTTTTGAGCGTATAATCTCTACTTGCTAAAAAACAGTTCTCATGACACTCACCAATAATTAAGATCATATCTATTCTTTCTTCGTTAGAGTACTTTTTCATGTTTAACCAGGGATTAGTAACTATGTCAATTATTAAGACTTAATAATAAACGATGAAATAAAACAATATAGTTTGTTTAAATCTTCATATATTTGAACTAATGTTCAATTTAAACTTGTTGACGCGTTTCACTAACACGCGTCAACAAGTTTAAATTGAACATTAGTTCAAATATATGAAGATTTAAACAAACTATATTGTTTTATTTCATCGTTCAGTATGGATCTTCATCAAGTAAAAGCCTCATCTATTCAATACTTAATAATACATCAACACTACAAATACAATACACAAATACACACTATACAAATTTATACATTTATTTGACAGATGGAATGGTATTAAAATAATATCTATTTGAATGGCATTTCATAGGTAACTAGATGCCAGATAAGTGAATAATATTAAAAATCAAATACAGTACACAGCCACCCACTTCAGAGGACATGAAGAATGGGATAATGCGAGCTTTTTAAAGAATAACACCAGAAATATTAAAAAAAAAATAAACAATAATTTTTTTAAAAGAGTTCAAGCTTGTATCTAACACGATAGGCATGATTTTGAATACTTTCTTTAAATTTTTTGCAATTTTTTTACTAATCTTAATGCAAAGTTAATGATTGTGTACTCTTAATAAAATTCTGTTTTAAGAGACCTTTAATTTATCAATAATAAATCATACAACAAAGCACTTACTGTCAAAATAACAAATTTTTAAAAACTTTCCATCGGAGTTCATCATTTCATAGGTAACTAGATGTCAGCAAATAAATGAATATTAAAAAACAAATTTAAAATTTCTCGAAAACCATCGGAGTTAGATATAGGCAACCTTAATACCAACTAAAAGGTAATAAATTCCCACGTTGAAGAGACCCAACAGATACAGGGTGTTCCATTTAAATTAAACCAGAAATTTATGTATTAAATGGTTAGTGTTATACTGTCATATTAAAAACACCCTGTATATTATAGCACACCAGTAAATATTGGAAACAGAATGTTAAAAGCTTTTAGTGAGATAATGTAAAGCAAATGTGGTTATTCGTTTTTATTTTAAAGTTATTGTATTTTTTCGGAGGGTTTACAAATTATGTAAAATCGATTTATCCTGGAAACTGAATTAGATAGGTAAAGGGAAATGTTAATGAACTTACATTATTTTTAATAGTACAATTCAAAAATGTGATAAAATACAGGGTGTTCCATTTAAAGGAACCTAACTTTGATACGGCACGCTTTTTTGGAGCACCCTGTATATTCCAAAATATTTTTAAATTATAGTCCTAAGTAATCTACTTAATTCTACGTCTAATTTTTTCTAATTTTATGTGCCGTTAAGACGCCAGAGAATAGTTCATTCATAGTGCCCCACCCTGTATAATTCTCCTCTTGGAGGAGAAAATTTATTGTTTGACATTATTTTTAATGAATTACAATTTTATTTTGATTTATTGAATTAATTAATTTTTCAGAGACGATCACAAGATATTTATTGGGAGCTTTGTGAAAATAGAAATGGAATTGACACCAGAGTTTGTGGTAGTCGAGAGGTCTTTGAATGGTAGCTGGCTTACGGGTTATGGTATTAAACCGTGCGTTGCAGTAGTCCAAGCCAGTCTAGATAGTGTGAAGAGCGAAAAAATTGGCAAAGTCTCTTTTAATAAACCAATTAACGCCAGAAATGACATTTTGATATTTCCAAGGATTAGTATCATACCTTCTGAAATTATTTTACCTTGGGATCCTGTCACAAGACCAAAGTAAGTATTTGGACAACAAAAAATGTCAGTATATATATATATATATATATATATATATATCATTAATAATAATAATAATAATAATAATAACGTTTATTCATAAATTTAACAAATACAGTGATAAAATACAAATAAAATTGAATAAACATCTAGACATCCACAGAAGTATTGTACATACTTGTATGTGGTGAATATAGGCAGGTGTGTCAAAATTTAAAAAATTTAACAAAACAAAAAATGCAGTTAAAAACAATATAAATCCATTTTTACATGATTGTATTTCAGACATACATTTCGTATATGAGTTTACTCTTCTCTGTTTTTGATTCAGCATTCTATCATTTTGTGTAGTTTTGTTTTGTCTGTTTCTTTAACAAATGTTACAAATTGGGTTTTGAAGCGTTTAAAAGAAGTTTCATCGATAATTCTCTATGGTAGTTGCCCGAATAATTTAGGTGCCAAGTAGGAGTAACCTTTTTGACCTATTGTTTTAAGAGCTCTTGGTATACAGTATTGATTATTCGATCTTGTCGCGTATCTATGATTTTGAGTGGTAAGTTCGTATTTATTTTTATATTGATGGCATCCTATCTGAATAATGTATAATTGTCTAACATCTAATATTTGTGTTTCAGTTATATAGTAGTGAACTTGAATATCTTGTAGGTTTGTTGAGAATCATTCGGAGGAATCGCCTTTGAGACACTTCGAGGGCATTTAGATACGTCTTTGAAACTCCTCCCCAGCCAATAATGCCATAATTGAGGTGTGACTCAACCAAAGTGTGGTACAGTATTGTTTTACATTTAAAGCTCAAAAATTGGCTTACTTGCTTAAATCGAAATAGGATACTCCGCAGCTTTTTAGTTTAATATTCCATATGATGGTTCCCTCGTACGTGATTGTCAATGTAAATACCCAAGTATTTAATTCTTTTTGCAGGTTTAATTGAAAAATCTTGTTGGATATTAAGATTGTATTTTGGCAGAGACGTTTCATGACTACAGAAGGGTAAATATACAGTTTTGTCAAAGTTTATTGAGAGTAATCTGCTGTCGAACCAGTCTTTTAGTTTTCCAAGATAATTTTCAATATTTATTTTGAGATTATACCAGTCATCATGTTTGTAATAAATCACAGTATCGTCCGCGAAGCTGATTATTTTTCCAATTGTTTTCTGTTCAAATAGATTATTTAAGTAAATTACGAATAGCATCGGCCCCAATTCTGTTCCTTGAGGTACACCACATTTAATGTTCATCTCTTCACTCACATAATTTTTGAATTTAGTTTTTTGTGTTCTGCTTGTTAGATAACTTTTGAATAAATTATGAGCTAAACCCCTTACACCCATATCTTCTAGTGTATCTAAAAGTATGGAGTGGTCGACAGTATCGAAGGCCTTTTTTAGATCCAAAAAAACCCAATAGATGGAGTCGTTGAATCCAAGGATTCGTAGATGGTTTTTGTCAAGGTATGGATTGCATCATTGGTAGATTTTTTTTCTCTAAAGCCATACTGGGATGTCAACAGCAGTTTATAATTTGATAGGTATGTCGTAAATCTTGTTTTTATAATTTTTTCAAAGACTTTGCTTATTGAAGATAGAAGTGAAGTAGGCCTATAGTTTGAAATATTTTCTGTATCCCCATTTTTGAAAATTGGAGTTATAAGAGATTTCTTTAGAATCAAAGGAAATATGCCTGATTCCAAGGATTTATTTATAATGTCCGTCAAAAGTTCACATATGAATTTTGAAATAATCTTTAGAGTTTCAGCTTTCATTTCATCAAGCCCGGGAGCCTTTTTGTTTTTTAAGCTAATTATTGTATTTTCAACCTCAGTAGTATTCGTTGGTGTAAGAAAAAGTGAATTTTTATTTATATATTTTTTACTTTTGTAATTGGGATTTTGTCGTATGTTCTTTGCCAAAGTTTCCCCCACATTCGCGAAGAAGTTGTTAAATATATCAGCAGCATCTTTTGGATCTCAATTTTTTTCATTCCTAATATTATTTATTATTCTTCCTGTCTTGATATTCAAAATTTCATTAACAGTGTTCCAGAGTTTTTTACTTGCATTTTGTTCTTTTTCAACTAATTTTTTATAATAATTTTCTTTGGCAGTCTTTATTTTCTTTTCCGTTTCTTTTTTTTTCGTTAAATAATCATTTTTCAAGTTTACATTATTTGGATTTTCTTTCCATAATAAAAATGAATGATTTTTTTGGTTGATGTGTTTTATCAATGATTTTGTTATCCAATTTTTCCTTTTACGTTGACTATTTTTTAATCTGAAGTATTGAGTTGATGTTTGTACACATGTGTTTATGATGTTGATGAATTTTTCCGTTGTCGATTCGATATCATGCATTGGGTACAATTCATTTTTCCAACTTAAACTATTAATTGCTTTTTGTAATAATTGTTCGTCTACTTTTTGAAAATATTTTTTGTTTATTGAATTGTTTTTAGTTTCATTCAGTACAATTTGTAACAACGTTATGTAGTGGTCCGTAATTGATGTTGATATAGTGAGAGGTAATATGTTATTGAAGTTTTGTTGTTTTGTTTTAATGAATATATGATCAAGACATGATTCAGATCCATTTCTCGCTCTTGTTGTAGTATTAATAGTTGATTGAAAGCCATGTTCACTCATCATATCGAGATAATTTCTTGAATCTTCAGTTATTTTCATCAAGTCGATATTTATGTCACCTACAAATAAGCTATAATAATGTTGATTACTTTCTTTATTTAGAATATCCCCAAGATGGTCAAGAAAGTCGTCAATTCGACTCGCTGGAGATCTATAGAATGCTAAAATGCAAAAACTCAGCTTATCCATAACCATTACAATTTTCAATAATATACCTCCGTTGATCTGAATATGTTCATGCGAATGGTATGAGTTTGTTTTTGCAAAGACGATAACACCATCATTTTGGTTATAGCTATCTCCATTGTATAGGGTTGTGTAGTTGGCTATGTTGAGGAAGGACGTATCCGAGACCCGCCAAGTTTCTGTTAAAACTATACACTCGAAACATGTCTCAAGTTCCTCAAGATATATTTTTAATTCATCTATATTTTTTGAAACACTACAAATAGTATTAAGAATCTTGAAGTTATTCAATTTGTTATTCACAGACAAAACTTCTTTTGCTTCATTTGTATAATTTAGGGGATATGTTGCTATTTTTTCTAGCATAAAATTTCTTATATATTCATCCATGTGAATGCACCAACCAGTAAACAGTGACAGTCTTTACAATAATTATTTGGTTTCTATATAATAAGAAAATATGATGACATTAATAAGATTTTTGAAGAAGTTATTTAAGACAGAAAGTAAAAATAGTAAATTAACATACATAAATTATTTGATGCTTTGCGTAGAACCTGTGCGTGCTCTAGTATTTATTTTTTTCCCTCCCACAAATGATTGTTCTTCTTTTTTCCGGAACCGGTTGCTAATTCTTTGGGAATAAATGATGTTTGCCCAGCTGTTATTTTGGGAATGTTTGCCACTGCTTTATCTCGCTTCGGGGTCGCAGGTTCGCTATTTGATTTCGGTCTGTTTATTTCAGTAGTTTCTATTACTTCTAATTCTTCAGGAGAATATATTTTTCCATCCACAAATAGCTTGTTTCTTCGTATGTGGCAGTTTATATGATTATTTGCTTTCGCCAGAATTAGGTGTTTTCTTAAAATCTTGTGCTCCTCTCGCTGGATGATTGTTAGGTCATTAGCAACGCTTATGTGGGTACCCTTGAGAGTCTTTGCATTTTTAAGTACTTCTGACTTTTTCAAGTATGAAAGAAATTCCACTTTGACAGTGGCTCGTTCTTTCCTACCCAAAGAGTAAATATTATTCAGGTCGCTCTCATTTATTGTAACATTTACTAGTCTCCCTAGCTCGTTACAAATATATTCAGGCGTTATTTTCTCGGGTTTGGTATCGAGTCCAAAAATCACTATATTATTTTCTTTCGCTTTCCTTTCAATGTTCTCAATCTTATTCAAAAGATGAAGGTTTTCTGCTTCTACTTTATTCAGATCTTCGATTTTTAGGGACAATCTAACCTCTACTGTTTCTATGAGTGATTTCAATTCTTGTTTACTTGATATGATTTCTTCTAGTATTATTTCTCCAGTTATCGACATTATCAGTTCTATCACAAAGGATTTGTTTAGACTAGGTACTATCAAAATTAAAGTATCTTTTTGTTTCATAATTCCGGTTTACATTGTTGATTGATCCGCCACTGGAATTTACAGTTTATAAATTTACTGGAAACGACAAAAGCGGATTTATTATTAATTTTTGGATACTGAATATAAAAATGATAATTGGATTAGAACGGTTTTATAAGTTCTTTGTATAACAAAATAATAAACAAAGAAAGCTTCAGTACTTGAACACATTATTCTTGCTATTATTTTGAGAATGAGATTTCTAATACTCAGCAATCATAGAAGGAATCCTGTACATTTTTCTTTATTTTACATCTAACAAAAAGTTTCCCTTCCAAAGCTGTTAATTGTCGACTGACGCATAATTTTTTTAATTTAGGTATGAACTATCTCTGAGTGCGAAAGGAGGCGATGGTAAATTCATGTGGATTAGCACAGATAACTCACTCGGTATGGTCAGTCAATCCGGTCATTTGAGAACCCAGTCGAATGGGTTTTTCGAAGTAGCCGCCGTAATGTTGCGCAACCATCACAACAGAGCAAACGCTAAGGTTCTCATTTTACCTCCGTCCCGTTTAGAGATCGTCGAATTCGTCATGGAAGCCGAAATCGGTTCTCCCGTTTATCTATATATAGCATTGTACGCCGAACAGGAAAAAGATGGTCGAGTTATCCATCTGCCTTTTAGTAAATGTCAGGAGTTACCGTTTCAAATAAAAATGTCCGATGCGAAGTTTAGGGTCAACAAGACAGCGTCGTTGCCGCCTGTCGGAATTTCATGCGGCAACATTGCGATGACTGCTCTCGAAATCGGTACTAGTAAGGTAAGAATATTTTTCTTCAGTCCGTATTTGATAATAATTAAATACAGTTACACAACAATGTAAAGAGTTATAATCTCATTTATTTATTTTTCTTTAAAAATCCTTTGGAAAATACTAATACAGTTTTAAATGTCTTTTATCCATCTCTAGATATATTGAGAAATTTAAATAATTTTCCTTTGAATTTAAATTATTCTGGATTTTCTAAATGGAATTTAATAATCTTTAAAATTGACTTTCCATGTCCTATTGATAACATTTCAAAAACTCCAATATTATGTTACTGTCTTAGGTAAACGTTAAGAAAGTAGAAATATCGAAAAACAAATAGTGGATCAAACATACGCCAAATGTTGAATCATATGATGATTTATAACAACAAAAGAAATATATCAAAAAAATGTGAATTTAATTGTTCGTATGTCAAAACATTTATTGTATTATTCTCTATGTAGGAAGGAGGACAGGAAATTTTATGTTTTCCCCCTGATTTAATGGCACTGCTATAAGACTAAGGCATTTATTTATTTTATTGTTCATCCTAACAGGTCTATTGACCTAATTACAAAGATAATAATGTTAATAAAGTTTTATTTACCTTATGTTATAATAAAAATTAAAAGAAACAAGAGAGAGGACAAATCACAACTAACTAATGTTATTTATCTACACAGATATCGTTAATATCATTTAATAATATTACATACCATACACCTTTATCACAGCCAGAGAAAGTAGAAGAAGCATGGAGACAGGAGATTCAATTTAATTAACAGATATGAGTCTAAGAGATGTTTAACTATTATTGACAAGCCTACAAGATTTTATTTCTAGCTTTTCGTGTGGCCTCTGCCCATGTAGTTCCTTTTTCCCATATAATTTCAGCTACTGTGTTATCCCATGGTTTCTTCGGGCTTCCTCTTATCCTCTTGTTTACTTCTTTGGCTTGCCAGATCATTTTTACAGGTCTGTTGTTTTTAGTATAGTTTCTATGCTTAAGTCTTCCCTTATTGCTTCATTATGTATTCGATCTTTTCAGATGACACCTTTGACTCTGCGGAAGTACTTCATCTCGGTTAGTTGTATTCTACTTGTGAGAGTATTTGTAAGTATCCAACTTTCACTACCATGCATAAGGACTGGCCGAAAAACTGACTTGTACACGTTCAATTTGGTTTTAGCTGTAACTTCTTTTCTTCCCAGAAAGTTTCTGATTAATGAGTAATAAACTTTGACTGCTGCACTTATTCTTTCGTTCACTTCTGCCTCCTGTTTTCCATTCACTTCTAGATATTTGAAACTCTTCACTTGTTTTAACTGTGTTTCGTCTATTTTGATATTAAGGTTCTTTTCTTCCTGTCCCGCCACCATTATTTTTGTCTTCTCCATATTTATGGTCATGTTTCTTAGTTTCATTATCTGCATCCACGTTATTAAATTATGTTTCAACTCGTTTTCGTTTCTAGCGAACAGTACTAAATCGTTAGCAAATAAACGGTTTTAAAGATTAAAACTAACTTTTCCGCATCTGTGGCCCTGAACAATATTCTATCATAAAATTGTTACTTGTATACACTTAGGGATATCTATCGTGCTAACAAACCGAAACTTTTCCAAAAATAACCAAAAATTTAGTATATCTGGATTTATAAGACCCGCTCTAGTCAACTGAAAATCAATAGCGTACATATGTGAGATACCTTGAACAATATTCAATCATAAAATTGATCTATTGGTCTATTGGTGTTCTATTTGATTGTTTTCTATTTTTAAATCGATTTACTTTATCCCAGACTTCTTTAATTGGTGTTCTTTGATTAAGACTCTGACAATAATTTCTCCAGCTCTTCCTTTTGGTTTCTTTAAAAGTCCTTTTTGCCACTGCATCTAGTCTTTTGTATTCTATCAAGTTGTTAAGATTTGGCGATCATTTGTAGTGGGAAAATGCTTCTTTTCTTGCTAGAGCTGCTTTGTTGCAAGTTTCATTCCACCATTGCTTTGAGCAGTGATTGCGTTTTTTGTTTGTTGAAAAGTGTTTTGGGATAGCGTCCTCTGCTGCTTTGTCTATATTTTCGATGACACCATCATATGTTGTTTTCGGTTCTGTCAACTGTAATACAGAAGAGTATAATTCCCAGTTTGCATCTTTGAGTCTCCATAAGTTGTGGGTTGTTGGTGAGCTTTCTGGTAGCGAATTTTTACATTCTAGTTTGACATGTATTGGAAAGTGATCTGAACCATATGGCTCTTCTAAGGTAGACCATTTAATTTGTTGAGTTAGATCTTGGGTGCTAAAGGTTAGGTCTATAACTGATTTCCTAGTGCTGACTAGCGTGGGAGATTGTATCATTTAATATAATTAAATTACAGTGTTCTATGGCTTCCAATAGTACCTTACCGTATATGTCGTCACATTCATTATTCCATGCCAAGTTATGGGCACTGAAGTCGCCCCCAATTAAAAATGGTTTTGGGATTTGGTCGAAAAATTGTATCCACGAACAGCAATAGAAAAATGTGATAATTTTAAATATTTACTGTTCACGTTCGGTTTCGACGGAAAATATACTACAGAAATACAAAACAAGCTAATTGCACTGGAAAATTGAGCAAAGTAAAACAGTTAAAAAATAAAAATGGAGTTATGATTAGAGAAGATAAGGAAATTATAGAGAGATGGAAAGAATACTGTGAGGAATTACTGTAGAGAAAGAAGACCAGCTGGAAGTTCAAGACAAAAGACATCAGGAACAGAAAAACGAAGAAGATGAACAACTGATACAAGAAGTGAAACAAGCAGTTGAAAAGGGGTAAAGCAGTGGGTTACGACAGTATCACCTCTGAAATGTTACAAAGTTTAGGAGAAAATGGGCTACAAATGCTAATTAAATTGTTACAAAGAATATGGAGCGAAGAAAAAATTCCGAGAGATTGGGAAGTAGGTATCATATTGCCACTTTTCAAAAAAGGAGACAAAACTGACTGTAACAATTATAGAGGCATAACATTGCTGAGCGTGGCACTGAAAGTTTATGAAAGTATATTAGAGACCCGACTTAGAAAATCAGTTGGAAGAATCCCAAAGCGGCTAAAGGAAAGGAAGAAGTATGCAAGACCATGTATTCACATTGAAAGAAGTAACAAACAAAACACTGAGGTTAAATCAAAAAGTGTATCTAGCTTTTGACAGTGATCCCAGAAATAAAAAATGGAAAAGTAGTCTACAACAAAGAGGAGTTGGAGCAAAATTGAGAAATAACATTAAATGCCCTATGAAACAACCAGGAACCGGGTAAGAAAAGATAATGAACAGTCAGATGACTTCATAACAAAGGAAGGATTAAAACAGGGGGAGTATTGAGTCCGGCGTTATTCATAAAGATAATGGATGATGTACTAAAGGAAAACAAAAGTTAAACTAATACAAAAATAAACGGTTTTAAAGATTAAAACTAACTTTTGCGCATCTGTGGCCCTGAACAATATTCTATCATAAAATTGTTACTTGTATACACTTCGGGGGATGTATCGTGCTAACAAACCGAAATTTCTCCAAAAATAACCAAAAATTTAGTATATCTAGTTTTATAGGACCCGCTGTACTCGCTCTAGTCAACTGAAAATCAATAGGGTACATCTGTGAGACACCTTGAACAATACTTATTCATAAAGTTGATCAATCGTTATCTCTCTGGAGGCTGTATCGTGCTAACAAACTGAAGATTCTCCAAAAATGACAAAAATTTGGTACTTCAAGTACCACAGCACCCGTTGCACTGGCTTTAGTGAGCTCAATATCAATAGGGTTCATCTTCAAGACGCTCTGAATAATATCCAATCATAAAATTCGTCACTTGTATATACTCGGGAGGTTGTATCGTGCTAACAAACTGAAACTTCTCCAAAAATGACAAAAATATCGTACTTAAAGTACTGTAGCACCGGTTGTATTGGCTCTGGTGAGCTGAAAATCAATAGGGTTCATCAGTGAAATGCCTTGAATAATATTCAATCATAAAATCGGTGACTTGTTGAACTCCGGAGGCTGTATCGTGCTAACAAACTGAAATTTCTCGAAAAACGACAAAATGTCGTATTTCAAGTACCATAGCACCCGTTGTACTGGCTCTGGTGAGCTGAAAATCAATAGGGTTCATCTGTGAAATGTCCTTAACAATATTCCATCATAAAATTGGTGACTTATTGCACTCCGGAGGCTGTATTGTGCTAACAAGACTTGCAAGGAAAAGTGGCCGACGACAACGACGACATACACACAGGATTTTTTTTCTAAAAACCGTTTTTTCGTGTTGTTGTTGATGGATAACGTAAAAATAACTCAAAAAAAATTTCAAATTTCCAACTTTTTTGTGGGTAAACCAATACTTTTCTCGCATATTAGATAGGTTGGCGGAAAAGTAAAACACATTCGGATATTCCATATTACTTTTCCGCCAACCTATCTAATATGCGAGAAAAGTATTGGTTTCCCACAAAAAAGTTGGAAATTAGAATTTTTTTTGAGTTTTTTTTACGTTATCCATCAACAACAAGACGAAAAAACGGTTTTTAGAAAAAAAATCCTGTGTGTATGTCGTCGTTGTCGTCGGCCACTTTTCCTTGCAAGTCTTGTTAGCACAATACAGCCTCCGGAGTGCAATAAGTCACCAATTTTATGATGGAATATTGTTAAGGACATTTCACAGATGAACCCTATTGATTTTCAGCTCACCAGAGCCAGTACAACGGGTGCTATGGTACTTGAAATACGACATTTTGTCGTTTTTCGAGAAATTTCAGTTTGTTAGCACGATACAGCCTCCGGAGTTCAACAAGTCACCGATTTTATGATTGAATATTATTCAAGGCATTTCACTGATGAACCCTATTGATTTTCAGCTCACCAGAGACAATACAACCGGTGCTACAGTACTTTAAGTACGATATTTTTGTCATTTTTGGAGAAGTTTCAGTTTGTTAGCACGATACAACCTCCGGAGTATATACAAGTGACGAATTTTATGATTGGATATTATTCAGAGCGTCTTGAAGATGAACCCTATTGATATTGAGCTCACTAAAGCCAGTGCAACGGGTGCTGTGGTACTTGAAGTACCAAATTTTTGTCATTTTTGGAGAATTTTCAGTTTGTTAGCACGATACAGCCTCCAGAGAGTATACGATTGATCAACTTTATGAATAAGTATTGTTCAAGGTGTCTCACAGATGTACCCTATTGATTTTCAGTTGACTAGAGCGAGTACAGCGGGTCCTATAAAACTAGATATACTAAATTTTTGGTTATTTTTGGAGAAATTTCGGTTTGTTAGCACGATACATCCCCCGAAGTGTATACAAGTAACAATTTTATGATAGAATATTGTTCAGGGCCACAGATGCGCAAAAGTTAGTTTTAATCTTTAAAACCGTTTATTTTTGTATTAGTTTAACTTTTGTTTTCCTTTAGTACATCATCCATTATCTTTATGAATAACGCCGGACTCAATACTCCCCCTGTTTTAATCCTTCCTTTGTTATGAAGTCATCTGACTGTTCATTATTTTTTCTTACCCGGTTCCTGGTTGTTTCATAGGGCATTTAATGTTATTTCTCAATTTTGCTCCAACTCCTCTTTGTTGTAGACTACTTTTCCATTTTTTATTTCTGGGATCACTGTCAAAAGCTAGATACACTTTTTGATTTAACCTCAGTGTTTTGTTTGTTACTTCTTTCAATGTGAATACATGGTCTTGCATACTTCTTCCTTTCCTTTAGCCGCTTTGGGATTCTTCCAACTGATTTTCTAAGTCGGGTCTCTAATATACTTTCATAAACTTTCAGTGCCACGCTCAGCAATGTTATGCCTCTATAATTGTTACAGTCAGTTTTGTCTCCTTTTTTGAAAAGTGGCAATATGATACCTACTTCCCAATCTCTCGGAATTTTTTCTTCGCTCCATATTCTTTGTAACAATTTAATTAGCATTTGTAGCCCATTTTCTCCTAAACTTTGTAACATTTCAGAGGTGATACTGTCGTAACCCACTGCTTTACCCCTTTTCAACTGCTTGTTTCACTTCTTGTATCAGTTGTTCATCTTCTTCGTTTTTCTGTTCCTGATGTCTTTTGTCTTGAACTTCCAGCTGGTCTTCTTTCTCTACAGTAATTCCTCACAGTATTCTTTCCATCTCTCTATAATTTCCTTTTCTTCTCTAATCATAACTCCATTTTTATTTTTTAACTGTTTTACTTTGCTCAATTTTCCAGTGCAATTAGCTTGTTTTGTATTTCTGTAGTATATTTTCCGTCGAAACCGAACGTGAACAGTAAATATTTAAAATTATCACATTTTTCTATTGCTGTTCGTGGATACAATTTTTCGACCAAATCCCAAAACCATTTTTAATTGGGGGCGACTTCAGTGCCCATAACTTGGCATGGAATAATGAATGTGACGACATATACGGTAAGGTACTATTGGAAGCCATAGAACACTGTAATTTAATTATATTAAATGATACAATCTCCCACGCTAGTCAGCACTAGGAAATCAGTTATAGACCTAACCTTTAGCACCCAAGATCTAACTCAACAAATTAAATGGTCTACCTTAGAAGAGCCATATGGTTCAGATCACTTTCCAATACATGTCAAACTAGAATGTAAAAATTCGCTACCAGAAAGCTCACCAACAACCCACAACTTATGGAGACTCAAAGATGCAAACTGGGAATTATACTCTTCTGTATTACAGTTGACAGAACCGAAAACAACATATGATGGTGTCATCGAAAATATAGACAAAGCAGCAGAGGACGCTATCCCAAAACACTTTTCAACAAACAAAAAACGCAATCACTGCTCAAAGCAATGGTGGAATGAAACTTGCAACAAAGCAGCTCTAGCAAGAAAAGAAGCATTTTCCCACTACAAATGATCGCCAAATCTTAACAACTTGATAGAATACAAAAGACTAGATGCAGTGGCAAAAAGGACTTTTAAAGAAACCAAAAGGAAGAGCTGGAGAAATTATTGTCAGAGTCTTAATCAAAGAACACCAATTAAAGAAGTCTGGGATAAAGTAAATCGATTTAAAAATAGAAAACAATCAAATAAAACACCAATAGACCCTGAAGCGCACTGGGTAAATGAATTTCATACCAAAATCTCTCCGCTTGGGGTTGACAACAAATCTATACACCAAATAACTACAGTACAACGAAACAATACATTTCTACTCTCAATATTCAATATGTGGGAACTAGAACAAAGTTTGAAACAAACCAAAAATACCGCCCCCGGTAAGGACAATATTTCATATATAATGATTTATAAAATGCCGATAGAACATAAAAAAGCTCTGCTAGAACTGTTCAACTCTATCTGAACAAACAAGATACCTTTCTCCGAAAAATAGAAAGACTACATCGTTTTACCCATCAAAAAACCACGTAAAAGAGACGATACTTCAGAATCATATAGACCTATATCACTTTCATCATGCGTTTTTAAAACTTTGAAAATAATGATTAAGAACAGACTCGAACATTGGTAGAGAGTGAAAAAATTTTGCCCTACTCACAATATGCATTTAGAAAAGGTAGGTCCACCCAAGAACCTCTAACAATATTAGTAAACGATATTTATCTGGGTTATTCACAAAACCACCACACTTTAGCTACATTTATCGATGTAGCATCAGCTTTCGATAATGTCCATTTGAATTTACTGGAGGAAAAACTCATCAACATAGGATTACCAACTCATATGGCAAATTTCACTAAGAACGCATATTCAAATAAATCAGTCTCCTTAAAAATTAACCAACACATTTCAGATCCAAAAATTTCCAGAGAGGGTTTACCACAAGGCAGCATTCTCAGTCCAATCCTATTCACCCTCTATACAATGGATATTGAAAAAATCATATCACCAAAATCTAAAATAGTACAATACGCTGATGATATTGTGTTATACACCACAGAAAAATCAGTTGAAAGATGTACATACATTATTAACGCGGAATTTGGTCCAATCCCAAAATGGCTTGATAATATTGGGCTGTCTATATCAGAAACCAAGACCGAAGTATGTATCTTTTCCAGAACTAGAAGTTGTCCGCAAAATCTGATAACCCTGGGTAAATACACCTTTCCCATAAAAAATACCATCAAATACCTTGGATTACTGTTAGACAAGAAACTTTTATGGAAATACTGTATACACCAAGTAATCAAAAGAACTGAAAATTCAATGAATATATTAAGAGCTTTCTGCAATACAAAATGGGGAACGGATCCAAATACGGCATTACTCTTTTATAAAACAATGGTAAGGTCAATTATAGATTATGGAAGTCATCTATATGGGACAGCAGCTGAAACACACTTAAACAAAATTGAAGCCCAACAGAATAAATGTTTGAGAATATGCCTAGGATATAACAGATCCACCCCTATAAATATTATGCAAGCGGAAGCAATAATACCACCTCTTAAACTAAGAAGACAATTACTCAGTAATATGTTTATTACTAAAATAATAGCAAAGGAAGCATCATACCTCAACAGGTTACAATCATTAACAGTTCAGGTCCTCACCTATAAATACTGGTACTCAAAAAAAAACAGTTATAGTGGAAAGTCTTATGGAAATATCTAGCTACCAACACAAATTACATACAAACGGGAAACTACCTAACTTTACATACCAACCTGAAAATCTCTACGCTCACAAAATACCAACATATTATTTCGAAATTCAAGACGAAATACCAAACCTGGCTCAAACCAAATTCAATAAATTCAAAAACAAATACTGGCCAAATTACTGAATATATATTTACAGATGGTTCAAAAGCAAATTAACAAACAGGCTGCGCGTTCTACCACATAAACAAAAAACATCATTCCAAATATACTTTACCACAGGAGGCTTCTATATATACAGCAGAAATAACAGCAATTTTACAAGCAATGAAATACATATTAAATTCAGATAAAAATAGATGTGTAATATTTACAGATAGTAAATGCACAGTGTACAGATTAAAAAATATGAACATAAAGAGAACATTAAGGCATATTGAAGCAAACATTTTGAACTTATACCACGAAATTCACACAAATAACAAAATAGTCATATATGTATGGATGAAAGCTCATGTTGGTATAACTGGTAACGAAACAGCTGATAAATTTGCAAAGGAAGCCATAAAAACAAGAGAAAAACTCCAACTTAAATCACAAAAACAGAAAATTAAAGAAAACTGGCAAAAACTCTATAATGAATCTACAACTGGATTAAACTTTAAAAAACATCAGGATAGGATCCCTAAACAAAGTTGGTTCTACAAAGAGGTAAACAGAAATTTTATAGTTACAATAAATCGAGTGTGTGCAAATCATGCACTTACTCCTGTATATAAACATCGGCTAAAAATGATTGATAACCCATATTGTTCCTGTGGAGATATAGGTACACTGACACACATCCTACTTGAGTGTCCGTTACATGCCCAAAATATTAGGAAATTATATAATCAACTAATAACTGCCAATATAACCCTTCCAATAGACCTTAATTGTATTATTTTTTCAGAAAGTATAAACACTCTTTACATACTGTACCAACACATAATAAACTGCAAACTTAAATTGTAAAATTTGTAAGCAATTATGCAAACACAACATTGTATTTGTAATTACTAACAATTATTAAATTAGAAAAAATTAAAAAAAAATATTAAAAAATAAAAATAAATAACAAATTATGGAAAAAAATGATTATTAAAAAAATATATATATATATAAACCAGAAAATGAAAAAAAAATTGTTGAATTAGAATAAAAAATACTAACACAAATAAACATATTTACTGTGCTCAATCCTGCAGAAAAATTAAACAAATTTTAAATAAAATAATCAGACACCTACATAGTCTGGCTAATTGGCGTCACCAAAGCCATTAACCTATTTAAAAAAAAATCGCAGTTCCATTTTCAAGCACTAGATTTTCACCAACCTCATCCTTTCCACAACACATTTAGTTTTATCTACATTGATAGTTAATCCCCATTGTTGATACTCTTCGAATAAGTCATGTATACTGAATCCTCTTTTGAAGGGTATTTAATATTGAGTTTTCCAATCTGAAATCCATTTTACATTTTGGTGAAATACAACACCCTTGACGGAACCATTTGGGATTCCCAAAATTCTCTGATGACACGAATTTCCTATCTTTATCCCTGTTGACATGTGCTCATACAAGCCTTCTACTGCTGAAATCAAATTTGTCATAGTTTCATGATAGGAACATTATCGTATGCTTTCGCTAGGTCGACAAATAAAAGATTAGGACATTTTTTCTTGTTGTTTGATTGTGAAGGTATTATCAGTACATGAGCTATGAGGCTATTTGGTTCTTTGGCTTTACAACTTTGATATTCTTCTTCTATGCGTACATAAAGCCTACTAAACATGCCGGTAACTGATAGTCACAGTTGTTTTGGTTTACTTTTTTATATAAAGATGTTATGAAAGTAGTTTTCCATTCTTTCAGAACAAGATGCCCATTTATACACAATAGGTGCGTTCTTTTTGACTGAGATCTCAGTTAATCTCAGCTCACATCAGTAATGTGAACGTTCTTTTTGTTTTACTCACTTTAAGTGAGCTGAGATTTTTCCTCCCCCTTCACCGATGCTGAATGTGTTGTAAGGGGGTATCAGTTGGAATTGAATCGGAAATAAAGTCAAGGGGATGAAGAAATATTTGATTTGCTTGGGTTATTTGTAGTTTTAACCAAGGTTATCTAAGGTTTTAACCATTTTATTTATTTATTTATTTATTGCGCTATAGAAAATACAATATACTTAATTTCCAATAATAATAGTAATAATACTTATAAATGGTATAAAAAGTACAAAGCTGTGCAATTCACACTATAACACCAGTTGTGTATAATGCACTTAACACTTGTATGTGCAGTTGAAATAAATAAATTTCAAACGAAATATAACCATTAAATTGCCTTACAATAAATAATATCTGAATTGAAAAAAAAAGATCATTCACTACCATATACTACAACAGTCCATCTAGGTACTCTCTATTTTCATATATGTATTTCTTACACAGACTGACAAATGTCTTATATTTTGTTGTTGTTTTTATTGTGTTTGGTAAATTTTTGGTGCCAAAACGGTAGCAAACCTTTGGTTAGCATCATATCTTCTAAATGGTACAAAGATCATATCACTTATATTATGTCTTGTTTGGTATTGATGATTAAAGACATTTTTTGTTTCAATTTAAAATCAAATATACAGTTACTTACGTAATATAAACATCGAACATTCAAGATATTTTCATTATATAATAGACTGGTTGAATAGAGCCTATCTTTAAAGAAGATTATACGCAGAATATAATTCTGTATGACATTTAATTGTTTTAGTGCATTGTTATATAGCCCTCCCCAAACAATGTTACCATATCTCAAGAGTGACTCCACTAAAGACTTATAAACTTGCAGAAGCAGTTTTTGAGGTAAAATTCAGCGAGTTATATAAAATTTATGTATCAAACGCCTAATTTTATCCGTTAAATCTTGAATATGTTCGGTCCACTTCAAATTTTTGTCAATTTTAATGCCCAGATATTTTATGGTGGTAGTTTCCCAAATAATATCAGATTCATTCATTTTGATACAATTAAAATTTGGTCTATTTGCATCATTCAGTGAAAATGCTAAGTAGAATGTTTTATCAGTGTTTAAAGTTAACTTGCCACACTCAAGCCAATATTTGACCATTTTGAAACCCCCAATAACTTTATCTGCAACAGTTGTCAGTTCCTTGCTTTAAACAGTAAGACTGTATCATCTGCATACGAAATGGAGATGCCACTTATTTCTAATTTCAGTAGGGAGTTAATATATATAATAAAAAGTAATGGACCAAGGACTGTACCTTGTGGTATTCCAATTTTAATGTTCAAAGGGTCACTATACTCTTTTCTGATTTTCACCACTTGATTTCTTTGCCACGGGTAATTTTCAAAAACATCTAGCACAACACCTCTGATACCATAGTGCTCAAGGACATCAATGAGCTGCTGATGAGGTACTGTGTCGAACGCCCTTGCAAGGCCCAGAAAAACTGCAATCACTTTTACATTATTGATTAGTTCGTACATAGCATCAGCTGTACTGACCCCTTTCATGAAACCAAACTGATTGTTATTTAATATATTATTGAAGGTTAGATAATCAAATAATCGCCTTTTTATACTTTTTTCAAAAATTTTTGCAAAGTTAGAAATAACACTTATGGGTCGATAATTGGCAATATCAGTTTTGCTACCTTTTTTGAAAATAGGTGTAACAGTAGATATCTTGAAAGACATTGGGACCTTACCGGTTAAAAAAATGTTATTTATAATACAAACTAAAGGGTCTAACAGATATTTGTGATATTTCTTTATTATCCGTGATGGAATACCATCTATACCTGGAGCACTAATATTCTTTAAACTATTAATATGCATAATAATTTATGTGTTAGTGACAGGCTTTAAAGCCATGGAATTTATTAGATTTGGATAATTCATAATGATGCCTGAAGTCGGTTGTTTTATTTTTTCGGCCATATTCAGTCCTATGTTAATATAGTAGTTGTTGCAAATATTAGCCATTTCTTTATCATTATTGAATGGCTTGTTATTTTGATTGAGTATATTGACATCATTACTATTTTTATTTTCATTTGTTGCATCAGATATTATTTTATAGATTTTTTTCATATCGCTAGCATTATCATTGATTAGTTTTTTATAATAGTCATGTTTTGTAATTTGCATAATCTTGTTAAGATTGTTTCTATAATTTCTGTATTTCTGAAGTAAATCATTATCATTTTTATTATTAACTACTAACTTTTTCAATTTATCTCTATGTTTTACCGATTGAATGATGCCATTAGTGATCCACGGCTTAAGTTTTTTATGTACTGGAATAAATAATGTTTTTGTATTGTGACATTCTTTATATGTGTTAGTAAAAGTATCTATAAATGTTTGATCAGCCAGATCTGGATCGGCTTCAGAAATCACATTATTCCATTTTATTGTACTTAATTTGCTTTCGAATTTAACTTCGTCAAGCGTCCTAACCATTTTCTCTTCTATGCTTTTCTTTGAAGTAATAATGTTTTGAGCAAAACTAATATTTAAATATATTGGGAAGTGATCAGTGACATCAGTATCTATAACGCATGAATCATAAACAAGCTTATTCATTTCTATGTTTTTTCTTATAAACATGTGATCAATACAAGTTTTGCTTTCTGGAGTCACTCTGGTATATGAGTTAATGTAAGATTCAAAACTAAAAAATTACATCATAGATAAAGTGTAGTGGGTTTAGTTGGATTGAGTATATTAAAATTTGTGTCACCCAAAAAAATATCTATATTTTTCTTATTCAAATTAAATAGAAAGGATTCCAGATCTGACCAAAATAAGTTATTGTTAAAAGAGGAAGCCCTATAACATGTCAAAACTGAATAATCCACATTGTATACTTTAAAGGTTATGTTAGTAATGGTGACATTACTTTGTAAAAA
Source organism: Galeruca laticollis (assembly GCA_963921935.1). NCBI lineage: Eukaryota > Metazoa > Arthropoda > Insecta > Coleoptera > Chrysomelidae > Galeruca > Galeruca laticollis. The sequence goes on along the minus strand of OY998176.1, from coordinate 6,600,245 downwards.
TCAAAATATGGAGTGTACACACTATTGTTTTAACAAGGATAAATGAATTTGTAAAGTTGTGTGTAATCTTTTTTATTAAATCCAGCCAAGCGCTTTCGACTTATGTCATCCTCAGGGCTCTAAAATAAATTACATACACTACAAACTACTGTCCTATAAATCTAACATAACAGTAAATGTAACTTACTTCGTCAATAGGTCCAGAGACACAATAAAATCAAAACAAACAACAAATTATAAATTATAAACATTTACATATAAATCAAATTAAAATGACACTACACAAACAATGTCGACCAACTAATGGAATTTTTAATCAAGTTGTTGAAATAAATAAAAGAAAAAGTAACATTTTTGTTGACTCAAAACTCGATACTGAAACGAGGATTATTATTATGATGAAAAATGGCAGTGTCTAAAGTTACACAGTTCACAAATATATTAGAAATTACTTAGTGAAAGTTAATAAAATTAAATTAAAATAAAACAAAATGAAATTGAATTAAATTAAATTGACTGATACAATTTAAAATTGAGCTCATTACGAAAACACTGGTACAAATTATACGAAACAAATCGCGCGGACTAATCCAGAAGGTACGCCCCGAACAACTTGAAAAGTGGTGTGAAAGTTGAATTAATATTAATCTGAGTGTTGATACAATAATCGTTCTTTTTGCACTCTCTGTATATCTCTAGATCTTCCAAAAGGTTAAGTTTGTGGAAATTCCGTGAAAAACATTTGTGCAAAATTCTGCTATCATCACCGGGTGAGAAACTATGATTAAATGTGAGGTGATGACCAAAGCCAGATTGTTCTGTCCTATTTAAATGTTCATTGATACGTATATTAAGAGGTCTTATGGTTCTACCAATGTACGCAGCCTCACAATCACCACACTGGAGTTTGTATATACCGCTCTGTTTGAGTTTGGGTAACTTATCTTTGGTCTTAGAAAGAAGTGATTTTATGGTATTTTGAGATGAAAAAGAAACCCTAATGTTATCTTGACAGGTTCTAAAAATGTTGCTTATTTCATATGATTTTAGAACCTGTCAAGATAACATTAGGGTTTCTTTTTCATCTCAAAATACCATAAAATCACTTCTTTCTAAGACCAAAGATAAGTTACCCAAACTCAAACAGAGCGGTATATACAAACTCCAGTGTGGTGATTGTGAGGCTGCGTACATTGGTAGAACCATAAAACCTCTTTATATACGTATCAATGAACATTTGAATAGGACAGAACAATCTGGCTTTGGTCATCACCTCACATTTAATAATCATAGTTTCTCACCCGGTGATGATAGCAGAATTTTGCACAAATGTTTTTCACGGAATGTCCACAAACTTAACCTTCTGGAAGATCTAGAGATATACAGAGAGTGCAGAAAGAACGATTATTGTATCAACACTCAGATTAATATTAATTCAACTTTCACACCTCTTTTCAAGTTGTTCAGGGCGTGCCTTCGGGATTAGTCCGTGCGATTTGTTTCGTATAATTTGTATCCGTGTTTTTGTAATGAGCTCAATTTTAAATTGTATCAGTCAATTTAATTTTAATTTAGTTTTATTGTGTTTTTTAATTTTATTAACTTTCACTCAGTAATTTCAAATATATTTGTGAACTGTGTAACTTTAGACACTACCATTTTTCATCATAATAATAATCCTCGTTTTAGGATCGGTTTTTTGAGTCTACAAAAATGTTACTTTTTCTTTTATTTATTTCAACAACTTGATTAAAAATTCCATTAGTTGGTCGACATTGTTTGTGTAGTGTCATTTTAATTTGATTTATATGTAAATGTTTATAATTTATAATTTGTTGTTTGTTTTGATTTTATTATGTCTCTGGACCTATTGACGAAGTAAGTTACATTTACTGTTATGTTAGATTTATAGGACAGTAGTTTGTAGTGTATGTAATTTATTTTAGAGCCCTGAGGATGACATAAGTCGAAAGCGCTTGGCTGGATTTAATAAAAAAGATTACACACAACTTTACAAATTCATTTATCCTTGTTACATTACTTTGTGGCAGAATGATATTCTCTATATTGAAGTTTGAAGTTAATATGATCTCTAATAAAAACAAGTATTGCATCATTCTGATTATTCTTACTGTTATTAGAAAATGTCTGGAAACCTGGGATTGTATAATTATTTGTATTAATGATATTTCTTGTTTCACAAACAATTTTTATATCCAAGTCTTTCAGTTGAAAAGTTTCAAGAAAAGTTAAGAAAGATTCAAAGTTTTTTCGTGCACTACGAATATTAATATGTAAAATTTTGAGTACGGACTTTCTAGAAACTGAGTCCGAACAATACTCAGTATATAGTTGTAAGTCATATCTGTGGTTTATATTATTCAAAGCTTCGGCTTCTTCAAATTCCATTTCATTTAGAATATCTAATTCAGCGATATCCATTAGCTCAACAAAGTACAGTAAGGCAGAACCTACAATAAACTAAATATATTGTGTATACAAAAAAAGGAAGAATCACTCATTGGTATAGTTAATCTTACTCCTTAACATTTGAAGGTGAAATTTTAACATTGGACAATCACGGCTTCTGCTTTCATGTTCGGTAGAATAACTGGTATTAAACTTTGCATTTGAAACTTCACAATTTTTACAATGTTTATGTTGTTTAGGGCAGTCTCTTTCTAAATGCTCCGCAGATCATATAGGGCACATAATTTTGTTTAAACATTTATCATTTTTATGGAAGTACTCCTGACACTTGAAACACTTTGGCACCTCCAAATCTTCGTAAACCATATATCTCTCCCATCCCAGGCATACCTTTTTTATATTTAGAACTTGATGAAATGCGTTGGGTCTACATTCGCATATTATCGTTTTGGTCTTATCTCTATCTTGTCTAACATAGTTCACTGGTATGTCTCCATCAATATTGTTTTGCTCTTGTAAATAGTTTTTAATTTCTTCGTGAGTGAAATCTTGTGTAACTTTTACTATTTTTATTTTCGGTAACCTTAATTGACTTAATTCAACGTTGTAATTAACTTTTAATTTATTGATTAGTGTTTGTTTAAGGATCTCGATCATATTACCGGATTTGTTAATTTTTGTATTATTGATACCAACTTTAATTTCCTCAGGATTTATTTTATTTAAATCCATTTTTATTATGTCAAACGATTGTGGTTTTTTTGGTTTTACAATAATAGCCGGAATATTGGGTTTTATAATGTTTGTCCCTGCAGTTTCTTTATTCAGTTGCAATGCATTAGAATAAGATTTTTGGTTGTTTTTCTCTAGATTTTCAATTTTTTCTTTCAGCAATTTGACTATTAGCTCTTGATCTTCTATAATTCTATTTTTATCGTTAATGGTATTTTGTAAAACATTTAGGAGCTCAAATTTACCGCGCTCTTTACAATAATATTTTAAGTTTCTTTTCTGTAAATTCATACATCTAAGTTCGGTTGTAGTTAATTCACTACATTCAAAGCAGGTGTAATTTTTGCATGAGTCAAAAGAAAAGCAGGGTACTTTTATATCTTTTGTTGGTTGTTTTATAACATTACATATCGAGCATTCCATATTTCATTTTACTGTAAGTTCCCTTTATATAGTCTGAAACTGGTTTAAATATTTGAACTTGTCTTATCTGTTATTCACTAATGGGAATTTTTTTTTATTCCTCTCTAACAAAAAGATGTAGCACACTGAAATGTTTGTATGAGAAAAAGTATTTTATATGCACTTTTAACGAAAATCACACACTTTATGTTGGAAATAATTATACCACGCTGCAGCCTGCATTTAACATAATCTATTTTTCTTTTGTTACAAATTATGGATACATTAATTAACATTATTAGATGCTGATACGAATCTGTCGTATAGTTTCAATCTATCGACAGATCCAGCGCTTCAATTGATATGTCCTTCTTTTTGGTGCTTAATCACATCACTTTATCTCAGATCACCTTAATTGAAGTCATCTGAGATCTCAGTAAAAAAGAACGCACCAATTGTGAATAATTTTACTATCAATTGGAATAATTTTGTTGTGCCATATTTGATGAGTTCATTGTATATTTCTCTCGGACCTGGTGGTTTTCCATTTTTGAGCAGTTTCATATTTTTTTTTTAATTTCTTTTGTGGTTATCGTTATTAGTTCATCAAAGGTAATTTTTGTTTTATTGTTGTTTTCCAAAGGGTACTTGTCTTGATTATTATTATATATACGTATATGCTTGTCTAATTAAAATAATTTTAGGTTACCATAACATACTATCAAGACGGAAAAGCCTTAGAAGATTCAGTCACTTTGAGTGCCTTCAAAGCCTTAACTCTATTAGAACCCTCCAAAGAAGTTGTCTTGGCCATTGGTACCAGTATTAACTTGATGTTCGTGGGAGGTCCTCGACCTATGATCGGTCGCGCTGCAGATTTTCAACGTATCATCGTCAGTGAAGACGAAACGATAGCTGTAGCTATAGATGTCACCGATAGATATAAACTTCCGAGAGAAGATACTACTGTGGTGGAAGTGTTATGTCGAAAAATTGGAGAAACTGACGTGAAATTGATGATAAGCAATACGCCGACAGCTTCAAACTGTAAATCGCAAACTCATAGTGTACGAACGAGAATAAATTGTGCCAAACCGAGAAAAATAGTTCTGCAACCTGAACTAAAAATAGCAGACAGCCACGCTTGTCCTATGGATTTGGGATCCGGCAACGTTGTAGTACAAAGTACAAGAAATATTGACATTGACGTTTCCGTTTTCGACGAATCCGGATTGAAATTTTTAAACATCAGTAGTTTAAACTTGGGTTGGACAATTGAACCTTACAATAGCGCTGCTGTACAAGTGAAAAATGGAGCGATTCCGAAAAATTTGACTTTTGGGGATATCCCAATTTCTTTTAGATGGTATCAGGCTCTGGAACCGAGCCTTGAAAGAGGACAGGTTATTGTTAATGTTACTGCCATTGGATACAAGAATGCGGTAAGTCTACTCTGGTGACATATTTTTCATGATTTGAATATCCATTTTTCTTCTCAAACAGGTACTTAAACCATACAAAATAACTGCAGAGTCTCCAGCGTTCATCACTAACGAGGATAAAGGAATAACGATACCTCCGATTTTCTTCTCCCTGTCACTTTACTTAGTTGAAGACGCCGTCATCTCGCCGAACATATTAACTGTCTTCAACCACCCCGGAAATAAAATCATCGTACCCGTGAAACAAGGTTCCGGTTTCTTTGAACTAGCCGTAAGCGCTGATGACGTGGCCGTTGTTAAATACTCGGAATCTGCGAGAGAGATAGAAATAACGCCTCTTAAATCAGGCGAAGTGACAGTTCAAGTGATCGATTTATGTTTAGTATCACGACCTGCTCATCTTATAGTAACTGTCGTCTCTGTTGGTATTATAAGAGTGGAGATGGTCGACAAAGTGGAAATCACTAAATGTATATCAGTCATTGTTAGATTGTATGATGAAAATGATAATTTAATGAATATACCCAATGCGGATATGATTGATTTGAGGCCTGAGTTTAGAGATAACATTGCTAATATCTATTTGGCGGAGGAAAATCCATTGGAACCTTGGGGTTTCGGGGAAGTTCACTACGTTATTACAGGTAAGACAATTTAAATAGTGTATAAATAGAATTGCATACAACTAATGAATACGTTATAAAAGTTATATTCACATCTACCACAATCGAAAAGTCACTCTCCAGCGGCGAACACCAGTTTTAACAATCCTTCACAAATTGATGTGTTGTAAGTACGAGGGGCAGTCGACAACTATGTTAACCGATATATCAAAAATATATAATTAAATTCTATCTTGGGGTTAATTTGAAAATTAATTTACGTTAGTTATATTAACCATATTAATATAAACCACCATTATCAAATAATATGTGCTAAATGCAAGATATGGCACTGCAGTGGATGTTCGAATCTATCAATTCTAACTTTCAAGTATTACCAAAAAAACGACAACATAGATTTTGTCTGCTCTCAATGTACAAAAGTACGAAAATCTATAACCCCTGGGAAAAGAAAAGATGAGCATAATAGAGCCGATTCTAGCGATAATGAAGAACCTTCCTTAAACAGTGTTGTACGTCTAATACATGAACTGGGCATAAAGATGGAAAAACTGCAGAATGATAATCTCAACTTGATCCAGCTTCTCACGAAAAAGGATGATGAATTAGTGGAATGCAGATCAAAAATTAGTTCACTAGAGCATAAAATTGACTGCTTAGAGCAGGAGAAATTATCAAATAATATGGTCATTTGCAACATACCAAAAATAAATGATGAAGATTGTGTCGGAATCGTGAAAAGAATTGCTAGTCTGTTAAATATGGAAGAATTAAATAAGTTTTCGGCCTACAGGGTATCATCTAAGCCTGATGCCCCTATTTTGGTAAAATTTGACAATAGTGAAAATAAATCGAATATGATAACAAAACTTAAAGAAAAGAAATATATCAAATTGGAAAGTTTGATAAAATTTACATAAACCATGACCTAACTGCGTATAGAAGAATTTTGCTTGCTAAGGCCAAAGAAGTTAAAAAGCGTTTAGGTTACAGATTTCTATGGATTGTTGATGGTGACATTTTTGTGAGGAAAATGGATGGTGCAAAAAAGTTTAGAATTAGATGTGAAGAAGACTTGTTTAAAATGTAATAGAAAATTTTGGGCTCAACCATGAAAACATTGGTATTATAAATATATTTAAATTTAAAACCGCTCATTTATATTTTTTAGAGTATAATAATTTTAGTTTCATTTTCACTCGTTTTTTTTTAGAATAATATATAATTTAGAATGAATACAAACTTTATTGATGATATTGAAGATCTAGATTATAAAACTTATGAGTGTGATACACCTGAGGATGTTTGTAACTCGATCTTTCTTGGTGGTACTGGTCAAAGAATATTGCACTGCAATGTGAGGAGTCTGGGTAAAAATTTTGATCTTTTGCAATTTTTAATCAATTCATTTAAGGAGGAATTCCATTTGATAGTATGTTCAGAAAGCTGGAATGAGATTAATCGAAAAGATTTTAAACTTTTTAACATAAAAGGCTACAATATGTATTTTAGTAGTAACAATTCGCCAAATAAACGTGACGGAGTGGTGTGCTATATAAGGTCAGAGCTTCGCGAGTCCATAAGTTATACTACTTGCGGTTTATTAAATACTATGAATCTTAAATTTAAATTTAATAATGTTAATTTTTCTGTGTCCTGTCAATATAGGTCACACGATATAAATGCTGATATTTTTATTGAAAATTTAAATGAGTATCTCCAAAATGTGAATAAAAGTGATGTGGAAGTATTCTCAGGTGATACAAATATTAATATATTAAATTGTGCCAACAATAGAAGAATTAAAAAAATTAGTATCTAAATACTTTATACACGCACGGTTTTAGATCTTATATAAATTGCATCAGTAGGACAGGTCATTTTAATAATACAGGCACTTGCATTGATCATTGCTTTATTTACAATAGAAGTAACTTAAAAATAGAAGCCGCTGTTTTGGATTATAGTATCACTGATCATTTACCTTTTTTTTGTAATTTACACTTTGAGAAAAGTTTGCCTTTGACTAATGATAATATAGACGAGAGTAGCTACATAAAAAAATTAGATGAGAGTCAGTTTATAAATGAACTAGCGAATATTAATTGAGATCCTCTTTATACTCTCTTGGACGTTAACAATATGGTTAAATACTTCACACAAAAAGTTGAAAATGCTATTGTTAAATCTACAAACACTATTATACCTAAATATATTATTAGAAAACCATGGATAACGCGAGCACTTGTTAATTCTATTTATGTAAAAAATTATATGTATAAACAAACTCTTACAAATCTTTGTTTGTTAAAAGACCATAAACTATACAAAAATAAATTAAATAATCTAATTAAAATTAGCAAACAAAATTACTTTAGAGATAAAATTTTGTCGGGAAAAAATGACAGTAAGACGCTCTGGAAAGTGGCGATGGAATCCTCTAATATTTATAAAAATAAAAAATTGGACATAAATAAAATAATAAATAATAACAAAACTATTACTGATACTAAAGAAATTGCAAATGAAATGAATAACTTTTTTGTAAATATCGGTGATGAACTGTCAAATAATATTTCAAATAAAAATTTAAAATTAAGCGATTTTAACATAAATTCGACTTGCGATCAATCCTTTTTTCTTTATAAAACTAATACTGAGGAACTCTCTGAAATAATCTCTTCTCCTAAGAACTCTCCTTCAACTGGTCCAAGTAAAATATCAAACATTATACTGAAAAAAATTTCAAGTCATTTTTTAGACACTAACTTTTTTTCAATAATATTTTTCTGAAAGGTGTCTACCCAAATGCTTTCAAAAAAGCCTATGTTGTTCCTATTCATAAAGGAGGTACAAATACTGATATAAATAATTATCGTCCTATATCCTTAACTACTAGCCTTTCTAAAGTATGCGAAAAAATTATTAAAAGACGTCTTATTCGATATTTTATTGATCGTAATTTGTTAAGCCCAAATCAGTTCGGTTTTATTGAGGGCAAGTCTACTAGTGATGCAATCATGAAGGTGGTGGGTCAGTTGTATAAAGCAGTTGATGGTAGCACTCCAACTATTGCTGCCTTATTAGATTTAACCAAAGCGTTTTATTTGGTGCCACATTTGCGTTTATTAGAGAAGCTAGACAAACAATTTGGTATTAGGGGTAATGCTTTAAAACCATTAAAAAGTTATTTAACAAATAGGGAACAAGCATTAAAAATCAAAGATATTATTAGCGAAGAAATGACTGTTAAAAGAGGAGTGCCCCAAGGTACAGTCCTGGGGCCGCTTCTTTTTTTGTGCTACATCAATGACTTTCTTAGCCTGAAAAATATTGGCAAGATTACGAGTTACGCAGATGATACGGTTTTGGTTTTTGACGGTAATAATTGGGATACACTTAGGAATTAAGTATCATTTGGACTTTACTTAGCTAAGAAATGGATGAACATTAATGGTCTACTTCTTAATGAAGCAAAAACAGTAATAATCCCTTTTGCCAAACGTAAAAAAAGTTTACCTTCATATAACAAAATTATTACACATTTCAGTTGTGACTGCTATGCATCTTCTACGAATACTTCTACATGCACGTGTAACTCTAATACTTTACTTTTACAAAATAAGGCTAAATATCTTGGGATAATAATAGATTCCTTTTTAAGTTGGTCTTACCAAATTGATAACATGTGCAAAAAATTAAGATATTTAATATATGTTTTTAAAAAATTAGCAAATATTACAGATATAGATTCCTTAAAAATTATCTATTATGGACTTGTAAATTCTATTCTAGGGTATGGTTGTCTCGGTTGGGGTGGAGTTTTTGATACTACTCTAAAGCCGCTGGATATTCTTCATAGAAAAATAATTAAAATCATGTATAAAAAACCATTCGATTTTCCTACAAAAGATTTGTTTCAAATTAGTTCGTTCTTAAATATTAGACAGATATATGTAAAGACACTTTTAATGAATTGGTATATGAAAAAAATTTACACTAATGCATTACCTCATAATTATTTCACAAGAAATTTTTGTAACGATAATGCCTATTCTTTTAGTACAAAGTCTAGATTGGGGGGGAGATACTTTGTACATTACATTCATATATTTATAAATTTTATCGATAATAATATTAGAAATTTAGAACGTGTTAATGTTTTTAAGAAACATTCTGTTGAATGGATCAAAATTAACTATGACCAAATTAATAACATATTTTCTCATTAATCAGGAAAAAACTTATTCTCACCTTGCATTGCTTTTTTTGGACCGGTGCCGTTAGGGGGGAATCATAGATTCATAAATTTATGAAAATTTCTAAAATATTAAAAAAGTTTAATACATTTTATGATTTTGTTTTATAATAGTATGGCATTATATATTACATATGTAAGTAATTAATTTTGTTATCTTTTGAGCCACACACAAGAATTTTCTTCTGTGGCAATAGAAAATGTATTTTTTGGATGTGTATTTTGGTACTTAATAAAAAAAATTCAATTTCAATAACAAAAAATGTAACAATCGTGAAAATGATTGTTACAATACCTTCCCACTTGGGATTATATTATAAATTACTTAGATTTATTTTAGTTCAGAATTATATATAATTTTAATTGACCGGAAGTTTGTAAAAATTGAAAACCGTCTGTGAAACTGATCAGAGGCTGTTGCCACCAGCCGTTTACCTTTCGGAACGCGAATAATTTTCTCTAGATTACTTAGATTTATTTTAGTTCCAAATTATATATGGTTTTTAACTGACCGGAAGTTTGTAAAATTGAAAACCGATTGTGAAACGGATCAGAGGCTGTTGCCACCTGCCGTTTCCCTTTCGTAACGCGCATAATTTTCTCTAGATTACCTTGATTTATTTTAGTTCGGAATTATATATAATTTTAATTGACCGTAAGTTTGTAAAATTGAAAACCGTCTGTGAAACGGATCAGAGGTCGTTGCCACCAGCCGTTTCCCTTTCGGAACGCGAATAATTTTTTCCAAATTACTTAGATTTATTTTAGTTCAGAATTGTATATAATTTTAATTAAATTAACTGTCTCGACCCTTACTTCGTGGAATCTGCTCATATTAGTGTTTTAAACGAAACTCACGGTTTCTAGTTAATTCTACAGTATAATAAAAGTTATTGAAAATTCTAAAAAATTGACAATTGTTTCGATAAATCAATATCATCATCAGAATGACAGAAGTTACATTTCATTTGATGCCTACCTGATGTTTAGTAGTTATATTTGGCTAGACCAAGAAGTGACCTAACTTGTGATTGACTTAATATATGTTAATAGAAAAAAGAAGAAGATGTGATATTACAAATATTGAAGCTTAGATATTATTAGCCCTATGGTGATATCCTGGATACCATTTTTCCAATTAAGATCAGTATAACTGTGCAATGATATACAAAACCAGGAAAACTATATCTGCTGATCTTTACAATTATCACTTAAGAAGACAGTTTATTAGTGGAGAACTCCCTAGATTTAACTGTTCATTGACAACTTCATATTGTGGGTTTCTTAAATGTCTTCTAATTTCCAATTCTTCAAGGAAATCCAGTTCATGTTTCTTTTCACAAATATGCAGCACTTCTAGTTTTGTGTTAGGTGTCAATGAATGATTGGTGTCAAGTAGATGTTTTGCGTAGTGCGATTTATCTGGTTGTTTTAATCTGTATGCTCGTAAGTGTTCACTGTATCGGATTTCAAAATTCCTAAGGGTCTGACCCAAATAGACAGCATTAAATTCTGGACATTTGAGTTTATATATACTTGACTTCTTTAATAGTGGTATTTTTGTTTTTACATTTAACAATTTTGTACTAACGTTACTTCCTGTTTTAAAAGAAATTGTTGTATTCGTTGCTGAAGATATTATCTTTGAAATATTATTAGAAATACTTCCTGCATATGTGATGGTTTTATAAGTTTTTATTTGGCATTACAACTAATATTTCCTAAACAAGCTGATCATTTGTGTCCAACCTATGTTGCACCCCTAATTTATACGCAGTACACCCACTGTGTTGTCCAGCGCTGACATACCCCAGAGCAAATTTAAGTGTCCCTGTGCATTCCCCAAATGAATTAAAAAATATATATATAAAAAACAGAATAAAATATATATATATATATATGTGTATAAACAGAAGAAGAAAAAATAAAATAAAAAAAAGAGAAAGAAAAAAAATAAATAAAGAATAAATAAAAAAAGAACAAAAAATAAATGAGGGAAAAAACGATTAAACTAGTTAAAGATATTAGGTATTAAATATAATGTGAAGGCAGAGTGATGACAATCAATCAATTTTTGCAATACAAATTAAATCTGGCGAATGGAACCTCTTCCGAAGCCATTGTAACCTCACACACACACACAACGAAGAGGATGATTGATTAAATGTTTGCTTTGTTATGAAAGTAAACGTTTTATTTAGGTTAAGTTATTTCTTGCCACTGTTTCAATTCAAAAAATACTTTTCATTATTTTCGTATGTATCTCTTAATTTAAGGCTGGTAAAACTCACGTATTTCTAAGTATTTGAATTATTTATTGGATTCAATATTAATTAATTTGATATATTCAAATTAACTATCATAATTGTTAATATCTCTCGTAAGAATCTAAAAAGTTTATATCAGTTGATTTTAAACAGGTGTGGAATTGGGTGATACTAAACTGGTATTTTCGGTAACTGGTAGCGAAGAAGAAGTACACAGTGCGCCATTGGATTTGCAAGTTTTTGAACCTCTCAAATTGTCTCCGAAAAATGGTTCTATAATCATCAACTCAAAAATGCAGATCTTTTCTAAAGGCGGACCAACACCGGACATTAAAATCGTCTTTAATACAGAATCGAAAATAATAAGTAAGTAATATTATTATTTTGATAATCGGCAAATATTTAAAAGATACTAGATTAAACTAAATATATTTTTTATTATAATTTTCCATTTTAGTTGTTAGCAATATTGATAAGATAATAATCCAGCTGAAATTCGATTGAACATCATCAAATATCTTTTAGTACAAGTTCCCGACTTAGATCCTGAACTTTTACGAAATTTTTCTTAATAGAATGTTTAGTTAATACCATAAATTATATGAACCCAATGATAGATTTTAACGGGATTATAATACACTAAAACCTAAGGTTTATTGTGCTCATATACTGAGGATTCATTTGAATTTGATCACATACTCATATAAAAATTGAATCGTGTAAATCAATTATCATTAACTTTGTAGTATAAAAAATAAATCAGAGATTATTTGCTTTTACTAACAATAGCTGTCCTATAATTGTCAACCTTCCACTCATCCAATGTTATTTGAAAACAGTCATTATATAATATAACCAGGGTTGGGCTGATTAAAATCAAGTGATTGAAATCATGATTTAAATCGCTTGATTTTTAAAATTAAAATCATGATTTTAAATCAATTTTTTTCTTTTTTTATTCAGAACCAGATAACAACATAATATAAAAGTTTTCTCAAAAATCAAAAGAAGTATCTAATTTAGCAAAAACAACAAAAAAGAAGTACATAATTCCAAATTCTTAAACTAAACGTAACACGTAAATTTTATTACTGTATATTTTCAGTCTATTCATTTTCGTTATACAATTTAAACAAAAACACGAGTTTTCCTCCTTTTTCTATGCCTAATCTGTTTCTAATATCCGAGTGTACAAGACCAATAGAGCTAAATACGCGTTCTACTGAAGCTGAAGAAGCAGTTGCACACAGGAACTGTTTTATTATTGGCTACTCTTTCAAGATTTCTGGCTTATCATTTTGTGATAACCACCATTGTAGTCCGTTTACATTTTTATTACTTCGTCCGAAAACATAACTTGTTTAAATGGGCATTTAACTTAATTACTAAAGGTAACAGTCCAGTGTTTTCATATAACTCGTTAATTATTTCTAAAGCTATATCCTTTTATTCTGGTGTTAACTGGTATTTTGTTTTTTGTGGATTCAACATATATGCTACAAAATGATATGGCGTTAGTGCTTGCTTATATCAATTATTAAATTGTTGTGTTTTTTATAATGGTAATTCCATAGATTCCTCAAAGATATATTGTAAATGTTTCCACCGCTCTACAGCATCTGTGATAGTAGCATTTTTCCTCTGCACACTATCAAGAGAAACTGATATAGGTTTTAAAATGTTTAAATAATCTAGCGCTGCATGTTTAATCGCAATATTTGAAACTTTTTGGTAAATAGTGGAATCAATCTCCTTTTTATTTTCTTCGCAGATTTTTAATATGAGTGACATACATCTCTAAGCAGTCGCCAAGGTTATTCCATCGCACATCGCTTGGAAGAAACTAAAGCGCTGCCTCCTGCTTGACTGAATTTAGCTCTAGCCAAATGGTTATTTCGAAAATACTTAACAATTTGGACCACATGTTCTTTAACGTCTTTAACTTGAAAGTCCTTGCACAGTAAATTAAAAATATGTGCAGAGCAGCCATAAGTTATAAATTTTGCGTTCGTTTTTTCTTCTAATGTTTTTCTCATAATTGTCATATTTGCGGCATTGTCTGTCACAAAAGATTTTACAGTAAACTTGTATTTTAATTCACATGAAGACATCAGGTCACAAACTATTTGAGTTAAATATTCTGAAGTATGTGGATTTCCTGATGTGTCTTTAGTTTCGTATAGGAGGGCTTGTCCATCTTCAGTGGTTATCGTTGTAAATATCGTTGTGGGGAGGGAGGAGAAACATTTTTCTTTTTCCTCTTCATAGATTTCGTCCAAAAGACTTGTTGCTACCGTTTTTCTCGAGGGCCGTGTATAACCAGGCCTTAATAACTGAATGGCTTTTTTCACCTCTAAATTCTCAATACATCTGAAGCTCGAATTAGTAGCAAAAATAGCCTTTGCTATTTGTTTGTCAATTTTATGTTTTTCAGCAGTTGAAGTCCGCATTACAAAACCACTCATGGTAGGCTGAGTTTCGATTGTTTTTTCTTTTGGACTGGCTCAAAAGTTGTTGGACCTGTTGGTACTTTCGGTGGATTTTTTCTAACATATGAACTATCCATCATGAGTGAATTACAACTTGAGGCAGATGATGTGCTAGCAAAACTGTCAAGCGATATTCGACTTAAGTTGAAAAAAATTAAACATTAAGTTAGTATAGAAGAGTAAAGATAATCTTTAATTAACCTGGGAAAGGTCGGATTATAAAAGTTACATTAAAGACCACGTGTTAGATTTCACCTAACATTTAAAAACAATCCTATATGCCTAAAATCTATATCCTAAAATATCTATAAATGAATACTTAAAAATTATATTATCTTTGTTAAAAATAACATCTATCAAAATAATTTTAAAATTATCTCAAAAATGTATCTTCTTCTTCTCATTGCCTTTCAGACCTTAAGGTCCATAGTCTCCCTATTGGGATTCCTAGCCACATTTTTCCGGCAGCGGTGACCAGCCGCTTGGCCAACCCTACTGCATTAAATCAGTAGGGAGTTTGTGAATTTGGTGATTTAGTTTCTGCTCTGAAGTCTGTCCTTTGATTTTCTACTATTCTTTTCCGGCCTTTTTCTTTGTTCTTCCAGTCATTTATTCCAATTTCTTTAAGATATTCTTCTACACCATCCAACCATCTAGTTTTCGGTCGTACCCTTGCTCTTTGTCCTTGTCTTTTAGTTTCCTGTATTTTCTTGACACACCTTTCATTACCTAGACGTTGTACATGTCCTGCCCACCTTAATCGTTTACTTCTTATTTCATTTGTTATTATTGGGCTATTGAATTTTTGATTAACTTTGTAGTTTCTTAATATTCTCCATTTTCTTTAATTGGACCGTATATTCTCCGTAGTATTATCCTTTCCCAGATTTCTAATGTGTTTCCCTCTTTTTTTGTTAAATTCCAGGTTTCTGCGGCGTAAAGTACGACTGGTCTAATTACTGTCTTGTACATTTTAATTTTTGTGTTTGTAGACAATACCTTTGATTTAAATGTGTCT
Organism: Galeruca laticollis; assembly: GCA_963921935.1. Classification (NCBI taxonomy): domain Eukaryota; kingdom Metazoa; phylum Arthropoda; class Insecta; order Coleoptera; family Chrysomelidae; genus Galeruca; species Galeruca laticollis. The sequence goes on along the minus strand of OY998176.1, from coordinate 6,584,584 downwards.
TTTAATGCATAGAAACATTTCTTACCCTGTTGTATTCTGTTATTTATCAACTACGTATAAGATAATACATACATATTTAAAAAATATTTCAAAATATCTCAGAATATATAATTAAAAATTACACTATGTTACTTAACTTATAATTAATATTTATGTCTCAAAACTTTCACTAAATTATCTCAAAAATAAAATATCAAGTGCTTGGAGAATCAACAAAAAACAAAAATTGTTAGGCAAAATCTAACCACGCGATCATTCCCGGGTTAATAATAAAAATATTGATTAAATGTAAATAAAATTAAATTAATAATTTAATTACCTGTATTCCTCTCTTGATAATTACAAACATCGTGGTGTGCTTTAAGTCTTTGGACTAACCCTTGAATATCTTTCTTGCACATTCTACAAATAGCCCTATACCCCAATTTATTTGGATTTGTTGTCTTAATATAGAACTGCCATATTGGGTCCTCTTTTCTTCCACTCATTTTACTTTATTTATATGTTTTCACTTCACTTAACTAACCTAACTAGCGAAATGCGAGAAATTGTTGGGCAACGTCAATTTATAGGTTGAGAAGTAAAACAAGCCTCGACAGGAATATACTTGCAAAAAGCACAATAAACGCGTCCGTGCTTCACTCAGCAGTACTCGGCACTGTATACTGAGTGTATAGGACAGAAGGAAAACAAATCGCGACAAGAATTTTCTTGCAAGAAGCCCGACAAATGCGTTGTCACACGTTTTTAAGCCGCAAATTGTATTATAATTTTTAGACTTATACATTAAAATAATTTCAAAGAATCAAAATGTTCAAATTTTATATTCAAATTTAAAAAATCAAATAAATCGTGATTTTTTCGAAAAAAATCAATGGTTTTTGATTTTTTTTAGTAAAAATCAGAATTTGCCCAACCCTGGTAAAAAATAAATCGGAGATGATTTGCTTTTACTAACAATGGCTGTCCTATAATTGTCAGTCATCATATAACATAACCAAGCCGAAAATAGCATAAAACATTCACAAAGTCGAGATCTTGTACTATCAATGCTTTATTTCAATTTATTTATACATTTCCTCAATGCTTGATTATTATCTCTATATACAGGGTGTTTGTTATTTCTATTCATTTAGTCTACACCTTTCTGGTAATAAACTTGAACGTTTGTTACTTTGAAACCAGAAGAACATGCTCGCAAACTCCCTTGCTTCTTATAAATTTTTTATTATTACTATAGATCATAAATCTATTATTTTAATACAGAGGTAACCGACAAAGGAGTTATAATTGGTAAATCACTAGGAGTTGCTAGAATATATGGAAGAGCCGTTGGTGTGCATCCGTTTAGTGGACAGAGTATTATTTACGCACAGGTAAGTCATTTATGAACAAGCCATGGAGAGAGCTTGATCAACTATCTTTTTAAGGATTACGTGGAAATTCAAGTGGTTAAACTTACGGGAATCAAAGTAGTGGCACCACTGACGAGATTTAAAGTAGGCGCAATAGTACCGTTCTGGGCTTGGGGCGTACCAAATATTTCGCCAATGGTCTTGGGAGCTTTCGACGAGCCAGCAATAATATTCAAGTGGAACGTAGATGACAAATTAATGGTCGATCTTAGTGGAATTTTTCATCCTGTTGGTGTATTTAAGAAAAAATTAGACAGGGTACGTAAATAATAAGTTTCTTTATTACGTTTCACTGATCCGTTTTTTTATTAGGTTATTAATTACATTAGAGATTAAAGTAAATAAGAGACAATAGAAATTCAAAATTTAAGTGACCAATAGAAAAATTCGAATTATAGAGTATGTTGTAGCTATAACGCTTTGGATATGTACTCATAGGTATAACCTAAACTCAAATGATTTGCGAGTTTTATCTCAAAGATGAATATTTCCTCTATGAAATGGTGTAAGAATGAATACGACACCTTACATAGTTTCAGAAATATTGAATTTTTTGTTGAAGATTGTCAAAAATTTTGCTTTCCCGGCCAAAAAATTGAAAATTTTGGTTTTCGGTGAATGTATGAGAAAAATTATAGAATCATTTTTTTCGTATCGTAGAATCCAAAAAATATGTTAGTTTTCAATTTTGATGTATAGTTTTTTGGAAAATCACATTTAAAATTTCTTCAACTTTTCAACTGAGATAATTTTTTTTCAATCAACTGACCAATTTTTTGGAATCATATCAAAAAACGCTTATTTGCGAAATATCATCGGAATCTAAATTTTTTTTTCAAATTTCATTCCAAATGGCACCTACCCTATGAAATTAAGATTTTGCATAAAAAATTTCAACTTTAAAGTTTTATAACTCGGTTTGTAATATCGGTGGAAAGATGCCGTATTTTTTTATAATAGTATTAACGACTCTCTTTCGATTTTTACCAATTTCAGTCTTTCCAATTCATAAACGTAGTTGTTACGAATTTTTGTAGGGTAAATTTTCACAAAAATTTCTTGTTGAACTTTAACACAGTATAATTCCTACAAATCTTAAATGGGAGAAACTAAATATAATCAGTAATTGAGATACATCTTTCCTCTATCAAATAGTGTAAGAATGAGGACGACATCTTGCATAGTTTCAGAAATATTGAATTTTTTATGGAAGCATGTCAAAAAGTTTCCAAAAATTTTGCTTTCCGGGCCAAAAAATTAAAAATTTTGGTTTTCAGTTGATGTATGAGAAAAATTATACAATAGTAGATACTACCAAAACCATCATCTACGGATGTTAGTAAAACTTTGCGCCATTTACACGTCTCAAGTTACTCTAGAAAGAATAAAATTTTGTAACAAATATGCACTGCGGCCGCCCCTGGTAGTGCTGCTTACGTGTGCGCCAGCAAGAGGTCGCAAGCGACACCCACTACAACGGCGACCTGCGCGAAGGGGAGGCAGTATGATAACCACCATCGTAATATAATAACGAAGTTTTGATACTTTGTGTTTTCACGTTAATATATTTTTCTATTTAACTTAACGTATTTCTTACTCTGAAAACCCAAAATCCCGAGACGTACATGCTACAATTTCCATTTAATAAACAATTAAATTACCTAATTAAATTTAAATCACAAAAATGTTTGAAATCACGTAAAATTCCATATCGTATATTAAATTTATCCACCTTTTTCTATTTTCAATTGATACTTACCAAGAAACATTCTTCCAAATAATTTTCAATTTATTGACTGAAATTTATTCAGATGAAATTTTTATGTATACATAGTTATTTTCCAACTAATTTTAAGCTGATCTAAAAAATAATTTGGCAATAAAAAAATTTATAAGACTTGGCCCAATTTTTGCTGCCTTATACCAAAAATTGGGCGCCTTTTGACAGCTTTATGTCTACACCCCGTATATTGATCTTTATGTCATACTCTGTATCGTGACGTCACCCTCCCCAGTCAACCAGCTAGTATCGTCACCCTCTCCAGCGCCCTCATCCGTCTTTTTGACATCTGTATGTCGACACCCCGTATATTGATCTTTATGTCGACACACCCCGTGATCTTTATGGCGATACCCCGTATCGTCACCCTCCGCTGGTATCGTCGACACCCTGTATATCGAACGTCGTAGTGACGTCACCAGCGCCTCAATTGAATCGCCCGTCAACGATCAGCGCCATCTAGTGACGAAAATTGGAAACAGTGAGCTAAGATGAGCCAGGAATGGGCCAGAACCAACTTAGTATACCTACTTACAATAATATGTTTTTCGTGTCGGAAAATCCAAAAAATATGTCAGTTTTCGATTTTGATGTATAGTTTATTGGAAAATCCCATTCACTTAAAACATATAAACATAACATATCTCGATATCTCTGATAACCACGCTTGATTTTGTTATTTTTAGTTTCAAATAGTTCTTTGAGTTAATATTTGTATTATGACTAATATTCCAACATTATTAGTTGCTACCTTCCTTCGCCCTCTGAGCATCTTCAAGGGATAGATTTAAATTATACAACAGATTCGTATTAGCATCTAATAATGTTATTGTATCCATAATTTGTAACAAAAGAAAAATAGATTATGTGTTGTTTATATGTCAATAGTTAAAACCTTAGATAACCTTGGTTAAAACTACAAATAACCCAAGCAAATCAAATATTTCTTCATCCCCTCCACTTTATTTCCGACTCAATTCCAACTGATACCCCCTTACAACACATTCAGCATCGGTGAAGGGGGAGAAAAAATTCTCAGTTCACTTAGAAATGAGTAAAACAACATTACTGATGTGAGCTGAGATTAACTGAGATCTCAGTCAAAAAGAACGCATCTATTACAAGATTTACTTTAGCCTGTACATATATGTCAAATTTTTTTACATCGATAAAGTTTAAAGGATCAAGCAAAACCTCGAAGATGGCCAGGTTCTTTTGTAATACATTTATTAGATTATCAATGTATAAGCTCCCTGTAAAATCAAAGAATTAAAATAAAATATATCATTCAATTTTAGAACTATTTTCTGTGACAATATTCTTGCTAATAATTAATTATCTATACAATGTCATCCCCAAAGTATGCACCATATGGGAAACTTATTTATTAAGGGTTTTTCGACGAAAAGTTAATTCTTGATAAAAGTTTGTGCATCCTCTAAAACCAAACATGCACCAACAAAATACAGTAAAATATACGTAATGTACGAGGAGCCTTCAAATATTTGATTTTAAGACAAGAGTAAAGTACTCTTATTTTGAAAAATCTCGGGATATGTTATTTAGAAAAGTTGTTCAGCATCAAAAAATACATCTAATTTTGAAGTCATGGCCATCTTAGTGAAGTTTTATTTTTTTAAATGGGGACTACGAAAAAAATTATTTGCTAAAACGATAAACACATCCTGTATACGACGGTTTATTAAAAAAGTTTATAGTATTTCAAATGACATAACAAATGTGTTAACCACGGTCAATTTTTCTGAGAAGTAAAATAATTTTCAAATTTTTTGGTGCAAAGTTATTTTTATTTTTTGTTAACACCGAAAATTACTCAAAATTATACAGTTTAGTAACAAGAACTTAATATTCAATAATATCAAATCACAAAACATCTAAATAAAATAGGTATTTCGGAACAAACTCATTGATTTTCTGGAGATTTTCTTGTCCAAAATAAGGGTTTTAAGTTGGCTTTGAAACCAAACGAATGTTTGACATTAAGTACGTGACATTTTTGCTGAATATTCAATACGTAGTTATTGTTATTGCTTATTTTGTTAACGTTTGATAATAAGTACTATTTAAATAATATCAAGATGCTTACACAAAAGAAGAAAAAGTTGAGATTATATTGTTGTGTGGGAAAATACTCCAAGCAGACAAGTTACAAATATTTTTAATGCCAGGCATCCAAATAGTAATGTAAATCACACTACAATTACCCGTATTTTAAATAAATTTAAAGAAACAGGCATTATTAACAACAATTTCAAAAAACCTCACTCAGCTGCAAAAGTATCTAGAGAAGTGGAAGAGGAAGTGTGTTTAAGTGTTATCGAAAATGGTAAGACATCAATTAAACAAATATCAACATCTCTTGATGTACCTATTACTACCGTACAAAGATTTTTAAGAAGAAATAAATTCAAAGCTTTCAAACCAAAATTTATAAATACTCTAAAAGAATGGGATTTTATTCCAAGATTTGAGTTTTCCGCATGCTATCAGGGAGAATACGAAGAAAACGCGCGATTCCCAATAAATATTTTATGGACTGATGAAGCAACATTTACAACTAATGGAACCGTAAGTTCACAGAATTGTAGATGGTGGGCTTTAGAAAACCCTCATTTCACTATAGAGTGCAAGGACCAATACTCATTCAAGGTAAATGTCTTATGTCGACTGTTAAAATACTGTAATTGGTCCCTTCTTCATTGATGGAAACCTTAATGCCAACCGATATTTGCAATTTTTACAACAAGATTTATTACCAATTTTAAATCAAATGCTGCGTAGACAAAGAGAAAGAATTTGGGATCAGCTAGATGGAGCTAGTGTTCACTGTAGTGTTGCAATAAGACAATTTTTAAATGAATCATTCAATGGAAAATGGATAGGACGTTACTCAGAGTATCCAATGCCAGCGTGTTCACCAGATTTAACCCCAATGGATTTCTTCTTATGGGGTTTATTGAAGAACGAAGTTTACAAACATCGTCCATTTAGGGATAGAGAACATTTAAAAAATGTAATTACTAATTGTGTCTGGGCCATTCAACCGGAGCAAATTACGAATGCAGTCAAGGATTGTGTAAGAAGAACCGAACTGTGCATGTTGCGGGATGGACATCATACTGAGATGTAAAATACTTCTTTCGGAAACATGCTTTTGTTTTTAAAGCGAATATAAGAATTATTTTGGACAAGAAAATCTCCAGAAAATCAAAGAGTTTGTTCCGAAATACCTATTTTATTTAGATGTTTTGTGATTTGACATTATTGAATATTAAGTTCTTGTTACTAAACTGTATAATTTTGAGTAATTTTCGGTGTTAACAAAAATTAAAAACAACTTTGCACCAAAAAATTTGAAAATTATTTTACTCCTCAGAAAAATTGACCGTGGTTAACACATTTGTTATGTCATTTGAAATACTATAAACTTTTTTAATATCCGTCGTATACAGGATGTTGTCTATTTATCGTTTTAGCAAATAATTTTTTTCGTAGTCCCCATTTAGAAAAAATGGGTAAAAAAATAAAACTTCACTAAGATGGCCATGACTTCAAAATTAGATGTATTTTTTGATGCTGAACAACTTTTCTAAATAACATATCCCGAGATTTTTCAAAATAAGAGTACTTTACTCTTGTCTTAAAATCAAATATTTGCAGGCTCCTCGTACATTACGTGTGTTTTACTGTATTTTGTTGGTGCATGTTTGGTTTTAGGGGATGCACAAACTTTTATCAAGAATAACTTTTCGTCGAAAAACCCTTAATAAATAAATTTCCCATATGGTGCATACTTTGGGGATGACATTGTATAAAAAACAAGAAACGTATTTAATTTTATTGAAAATTTAGGTTGGAGCTAAAGTGACGGGCCTTCAAGTAGGAAAAACGAAATTATTCGTTAATGCGACCGTACCAGGGGCTACTTGCAACATAATGAATTTAGAAACTATTACTTTATCCGGTTGGGTAGAAATCGAAGTAATACCTGAATTTTTATTGACGCACCCTAAAAATTTCCCAGCAAATCCTTTGCTTATAGCCCCATTTTCACAACTTCAACTAGAAACTAATATGGACGGAAGTACTGCCACTAAATTAACATATTCGTAAGTAATATTTTCATATGCTTTTCATCATTAAAATTAAGTTTGGAGAATTTCGTACCATGCATTGTTATTTTTAGATTGCCAGGTGAACATACAGTATCAACTGACGTTCTAGCAGATCCATTTGCTGTCGGTGATGTAATTGTATCAATTACTCCCACAGGTCTCTTACAATCTTACGGAGTTCTCGGACAAACGTTGTTAATAGTGACAGCAATAGACGAATTAGGTCTTAAACAACGACTAACGATGGTAGTAGAAGTTAGAGCCATTCAGTATATGAATTTGATAGTTACTTCAAATTGGCGTATTCATTCCGACAGGTTTGTACATTATATTTATTTATCAACATAATTTACATGTAACATGTGTATAGAATATAAAAAATATACATAAACCACAGAATATATAAAAGTGATTTAAATGGTAATTATCCAAGTTCTTGTCGTTTTTATCAGTCTATTTTATGTTGCAGTCAATTGCGGACAGTTCCATTGGGTACTGAATTCATGATCAGAGCAACTTTTCATGATAATGTCGGTAATAAATTCCATGCTGGTCCGAAACAATTGAAAATCAGGACTAGTCGTTGTGATTTACTGAGAGTCGAAGAAAGTAGAGAAGACGCTTCTGTTATTGTTTACACTAAACAAGCTGGATCTACTATGGTGAAAGGTTGGGCTGAGGGTAAGTTTAATATGTTTAAACTGATAATTTTAAGAAACTCAGTTCGTACCATGTAGTTTAAAACGTAGCTTTTTTGAGGTTACATTTTTTTATTCCATATTTTGAGTGAACTGAAACATTCATTATTACACCAAATAGTATTATTGATGAAACTCTATTAGACCAGGGCTAAAGCCTTTAAAAATGGTAAAAAGTGAAAAAATAGTAGGATGGAACCCATTGGAAAAGGAGGAAGAGAATGTATCAAAAAATTATGGGAAAAATCACGATCCTCGTAACCGGACATCTAAAAATTTCATATGCTGAGAAATTGTATGTAAATAATGTATCGATAACTTCCTGGGAAAATTAAATTAAACTATTTTTTTCACTTGGAAAACTGCAAAAAATAAATTATAGAAACAATCACAGACCATATAACTTGATAATAAAAAAGGAAACAAAATTAAAACAGGAAACAGGGAATGGAACAGAAATAAGTAACTCCTAGATATTCCACGTAGGTTACCCAAGGTCAAACATAACTCAGGGAACAGACAGACAATATAACAAAAATTAAAGGAAAAATAAATTACGGGCGATCTGAGGTCGGGAATTGGAAGGGGAAAGTTTGGAATTGGAAGGGGAGAGTTTTTAAGGGTAAAAACTACAAATCCTATGAGAGAGAAAGAGGGAGAAAGAGTAATATACCTGATAGTCGAAGAAAAATGCTTTCTTATTGACAAAACTTGTACAAAATATAGTCTGAATAAATCTTAAAAAATGCGGAAAAAAATTTTTAAAAATTAAAACACAGAAACACAGTTTGAAACAGGTTCACACGTCATATATAAAATAAACGGTTTTAAGGATTAAAACTAACTTTTCCGCATCTGCGGCCTTGAACAATATTCTATCATAAAATTGTTACTTGTATACACTTCGGGGGATGTATCGTGCTAACAAACCGAAATTTCTCCAAAAATGTCAAAAATATCGTACTTAAAGTGCTATAGCACCTGTTGTACTGGCTCTGGTGAGCTGAAAATCATTAGGGTTTATCTGTGAGATGTCCTGAATAATATTCAATCATAAAATTGGTGACTTGTTGAACTTCGGAGGCTAACAAACTGAAATTTCTCAAAAAATGACTAAAATGTCGTACTTCTAGTACCATAGCACCCGTTGTGCTGGGTCTGGTGAACTGAACATCAATAGGGATCATCTGTGACATGTCCTTAACAATATTCAATCATAAAATTGCTGACTTATTGCACTCCGGAGGCTATATCGTGCTAACAAAACATGTAAGGAAAAGTGGCCGACGACGACATACACACAGGATTTTTTTTCTAAAAACCGTTTTTTCGTGTTGTTGTTAATGGGAAACGAAAAATTTTCAAAATTCCAACTTTTTTTGGGGTAAACCAATACTTTTCTCGCATATAGAAAGGTTGGGCAGAAAAGTAATATTGTAATCCAAAACAGGATTCAACATGTAAATTAGCAAAGTTTGTTGAATGGTAAAAGCACAAATAAACAGAAACACATCATTTGAACATAAGTTTACAAGTCATTGAATTAAAACATATTTTACTTATCAATTAAAACAATATAACAACTTTTAATCACAACAGAGTTTCATTGTAATATTCCTCAAGGTTCTAGTACGCTTTTGTTGTAAGGGCTTCTTTAACAAGATTTCTGAATTTTTTATAGCTTTTCTCCTTCCTCATTTCGTAAGATATGTGGTTAAACAGCTTTTTGCTTTCATAAATTAAAAAATATTTCGTCTGGCTTGTTTTTGGAACAGGAAGAGGTATTACTTTTCCGCCCAACATATCTAATATGCGAGAAAAGTATTGGTTTACCCCAAAAAAAGTTGAAAATTTGAAAAATATTTTGAGTTATTTTTACGTTTTCCATCAACAACAACCCAAAAAAACGGTTTTTAGAAAAAAATCCTGTGTGTTTGTCGTCGTTGTCGTCGGCCACTTTTCATTACATGTCTTGTTATCACGATACAGCCTCCCAGAGTGCAACAATTCACCAATTTTATGATTGAATATTGTTAAGAACATGTCACAGATGAACCCTATTGATTTTCAGCTCACCAGAGCCAGCACAACGGGTGCTATGGTACTAAAAGTACGACATTTTAGTCATTTTTTGAGAAATTTCAGTTTGTTAGCAGGATACAGCCTCCAAAGGTCAACAAATCACCAATTTTATGATTGAATATTATTCAGGACATCTCAAAGATGAACCCTATTGATATTCAGCTCAATAAAGCCAGTACAAAGGGTGCTATGGTACTTGAAGTTTCAAATTTTTGGAGAAATTTCAGTTTGTTAACCTTCATAGGACTGGCCGGGGTCCGTTTGTACCCCATGACGTATGGTTTTGCTGTATCTTTGCAAACGCAAATTTTTAAACATTGATCTTTCATCTAGCTGCAGTTTATGCATTATTTTGATAAAATATGATGTATTTAGTAGTTTTTATTGGCTGGTATAAACAAAAAATAGTTTTATATTCCAGGGGTCTCTTCAGACCCCGGTCAGCCTTTTACGTCCGATAAAATAATCCCGGTAACTATTAGTAAAATCGGGGAATCCCATACATTTAACGTTTGTTTACTCACAGGGAATTTACCCATATAATTGTAAAATGTAAATTACCAGTTCAAATAGGAGATTCCCCGCACTGCGATATAATTTTTAGACTTGAATATTCGGGTTAGTCTCTTGTGCTATTGCGAGTAGGATACATCGTTTTGAAAATGAGTCAGTTTTTATTTACAAACAATCGCAAGGGGCTTACTGACGATGAGATGTTACGTATACTTGAAAGTGATGATCCAGAGTTTGATAGTGTTATCAATGAGGAAACATCGAGTGACTTAGAAGAGGACGACATTGTCACAGAAGTAGAGGAAGAAAATGATGTAATAGTTGTTGATCAAAGTATAGAGAAAACGAACCCAGAGGAACCAACAGTTAGTAACAGCCAGGGCATTCCAGTATATAAATCTAAAGATGGAACTGAGTGGTCAAAAATTCCAGGAAACACAAAAGTTAGACGTTCAAAAGCTAATATTCGGAGACATGCTCTAGGCGTTACAAATTACAGTTCTGATATCTCAAGTATAAAAGACGCTTTTCTTCTTTTCCTATCTCCGGATATTCTGAACATAATAGTAACCGAAACAAACAGAAAGGCACAAACATATTATGATAAATGGAATATAGAAAATCCGAATAAAATTAAAGTTTTTGTACCTGTTGATTCTACAGAGATTGAAGCTTATATTGGACTGTTGCTTATTCTTGGCGCACTTCACGGATCGAAAGAGGTCAAGATATTTCTTACTGTCGTCCTATAATTCCTGCTGCAATGTCAAGAGACAGATTCAAACAAATTACTTCATTTTTACGCTTTGATAATTTTCAAACAAGACAAGAACGAAAATTAGTAGATAAGCTAGCTCCGATAAGAGATATATTCGATATTTTCACTTCTAATTGTAAAAAATCACTTAATCCTGGCGACCATCTATGTGTAGATGAGTAGCTTGTACCGTTTAGGGGTAAGGCACCATTCCGAGTCTATATGAAGAGTAAACCTGATAAGTATGGAATCAAAATATGGGCTCTTGTGGACTGCACCACTTCTTATATTGCAAACATGCAAGTTTATTTGGGTAAGTTATTTGAAAAGCAATATAGGCAAACTTTATATTCCTATGTATCTATTAATTTTTAGGAAAACAAGGTAACAAAGCGGAAAAGAGTCAAGGTCAAAGGGTTGTCCTAGATTTGACAGACCATTTGGAAGGTGGATTTGGAATAACGACCGATAACTTTTTACAAGTTTAGAACTTGCTGACAAGTTGTGGAAAAAAAATATTACTTTATGTGGAACCCTCCGGAAAAATAAAACATTTATTCCCAGGGAACTTCTACCGGCATCGTACAAGAAAGAGTTTTCAAGTATGTTTGCTTATAGAAATCAAAGAACGCTAGTATCCTATGTTCCAAAACAAAAACATGCTGTCATCTTACTTTCAAGTGAGCATACTGATAGTAAAGTAACTGGAGAAGAACAGCACTATAAACCAGAAATTATTCTTCATTACAACAAAACAAAAGGTGCTGTCGACACTTCAGATAAGTTGGCCAAAGAATATACAGTGCAGAGAAAGTCAAACCGCTGGCCAATGGCAATATTTTCGCACCTTATAGATATCGCAGGAATAAATGCTTATAAATTGTGGTTACTGCAAAACCCGGATTGGCGAAAAAACAGTTTGGACAAACGTAAAATGTATATTTTGGAACTAGGGAAAGAAAAACGTTTTCCGGCGATATAATAATAAATACATTCAGACGAATAGAAAACGGCATATGACAGACGTTTTTCCCGAACTACTGGATGCAACAGAACATAGAGTTTAACAACAAAACATTACCAAGGGGCGCTGCCGTATGTGTCAAAGAGGAAAAGACAGAAAATCCAGAAAATATGTATTAGGTGTAATAACTTTGTGTGCCTAGAACATTCAAAATTGGAGATAGTTTGTAAAAAATGTTAAAATGATATGTAGCTAGTAGTATTAGTGATTAGGGTATTTTGTATTTTTTCGTGATGATTTTTCACTAATAAATGGTTAATAGTAAAACTTTAATAAAACTTCTTTTCTATATATTTAATTTAAAGAAAAATACAGCATTTCTGCAATTTTACGCATGGGGTCTTCTCGGACCCCAGTTAGTCCTTTTCGTAAAATTTTGATGTCCGTCCCATGAAGGTTAACACTATACAGCCTCTGGAGTATATACAAGTGACCAATTTTATGATTGGATATTATTCAGAGCGTCTCAAAGATGAATCCTATTGATATTCAGCTCACTAAAGTCATTACAACCGGTTCTATGGTAATTGAAGTACCAAATTTTTGTCATTTTTGGAGAATTTTCAGTTTGTTGACCTCCAGAGTGTATACAAGTGACCAATTTTATGATTGAATATTGTTCAAGGTGTCTCACAGATGTACCCTATTGATTTTCAGTTGACTAGAGCGAGTATAGCGGGTCCTATAAATCCAGATATACTTACTACATTTTTGGTTATTTTTGGACAAACTTCAGTCTATACAAGTGACAATTTTATGATAGAATATTATCCAGGGTCACAGATGTGGAAAAGTTAGTTTTAAACTTTAAAACCGTTTATTTTATTTTGTGTTGCTTGACGGGTTACGTGATTTGTATGTTTCGAAGTTTCAACCAAATTATGTTTTTTATAAATCCAGACAAGCAGTTTCCAGAATGAAAATACAAGTGATAGTTAGAAATTTTTCTCTAATAAAGAAAGGTCTACACGAATCACGCACTTCCGCTCTGCATAAATATTTAATCGCATGCTTTTGCAAAACAAAAACTGAATGAAAACGTTGTTGGTTGCAAAATCTCAAAAAGCAACTCCATATCACAAGTGAGCTTTAATCAGGGAATTATATACCATTTTGGATGTGGACGAACTCAGTTCGTTTGAAACAATTTGTAGTGCGTAACATCCTAATATGCTGGTCAAATTTTAATTTATCATCAATAAAGATACCCAGGAATTTGGATTGGTTTTTATTCTCAATAAAATGTCCATTCACGTACAAATTGTCGATAATAGAGCTGAAGGTGAGTAAGTTTTGTTTTTATGTTAAAGCTCAAGTAGTTTGCGTCACACCATTTTTTCACAACATCCAAATCTCCAGATATAGTATCTTTCATACCATCAGCATTTTTTCTATACCAAAGGAGCGTTGTGTCATACGCAATGATCGTAAAAATTCCTTGAATTGAAAGATTAACCAGATCTTTTAGATATATAAGGGAAATAATCGGGCCCAGAACTGATTCTTGTGGAACATCCCATAAAATTTCCTTAGTGTGAGATAGCTTTTCATTAGCTTTCACTAATTGTTTTCTATCACTTATATAAGACCTAAACCAGTCATTACGCACTCCTCTAAAGCCATAGCATTCCATCTTCTGCAAAAGAAGTTCATGATTAACACAATCAAAAACTTTGGAGAAGTCGCAGAATACCGCAGCTACGACCTCCCCTTTGTTGTGGTATGTGTAGACATGTTCAAAAAAGGAAAAGATTGCATCATTTGTGCCTTTTGCACTCTGAAAACCAAATTGACAATTGGTTAATATTTGATGTGAATAAAGAAAAGTTGACATTCTCTTTTTAACCAGTTCTTGGTCTAAAGTTACTCAGATCTTCTGAATTACCACCCTACCTAGAATAATTACAAGAGCTGTATTTGGGCCCGGAGGGAATTTTCCAAGAGCAAAGGATTTATTTATAGCCATTACTAGAGTAATCAATGCTGAATCGGGAAAGTTATTTAAAATTTGTACTGAAATTTCGTCAATGCCTGTTGAATTCTTGTTTTCAACTTCATGTAAGATTTCTTTCAGCTCCAAAAAATTTTGTATCTTCAATATGAAAATTTTAGGGCATATTTACATTATTTAAATAATCCATTGGATTTGAAGTATGTACGAGGGATGAGGATAGTTTTTCAGCTATTGAGCAGTAAAAGTCATTGAGAGTTTCAGGATCTATATTGATGTATTCTACCTCTTAGACTATTCACTATGGCTCAGTTTTGTTTCATTTTATTACCCGCATTTTTTATTCTATTCTTGTAGTGAATTTCTATTGCATGTTTAATTACACGTCTGTTTATTTGCTGATAATTGTTAATATATGTTATTAAAAATTCATCAGAAAAATATTTTCGTATAGAGTGTAACGATCTCAAACTCTCAAACCTTTGTATTGTTTGCCCTATGTCTTTATATTTGGCAAAATCATCGGCATATTGTATAACTCTAATATTTGGCCCGAAGATATCTACAATATCTAAAGTGTAAATGTTGAACAGAGTTGGGTTCTTACATGGCTCTTTTCACCATTTAATTGCACAGCTGTTTCTCTGTTAATGTAAAAGTTTTAAAAATGTTCTATTAGATTGTCAGGAATACCTAATGTTATCATTTTGGTTACAAGGATTTTTAAATTCAATGTGTCATAAACTCTCTTTAAATCCAAAAATATAGCAGAAACTGAACTGTTACGGGAAAAAGCTGACTGAATTTCGGAGGTGACAAGAGCTTCTTGAGTAGATCGACCGCGTATGAAGCCATATTGTTCTTTAGGAAATAATTTGCTCTCTTAATTCAGTGATTTAATCTATTTTTCAAAGGTTTTAATGACGTATGAGCTCAATGAGATCGGTCAGTAGCTTTCAGGAGATTCTTTTGGTTTGCAAGGCTTAAGGATCGGGACTATTACATATATTTTCCATTGTTCTGGTACTGCTACTTTATTTGAATATATATTGTTGAAAAATTTTAACAGACTTTTTTGCATTAATTGAGAGTTGGTGGAGCATGGAGTAGTGAATATTATCCATACCTGGTGAAGTGCTGGGGTTTTTCTTTAATACCTTGTCCAGATCAGGAAGTGTGAATATGTTATAAAAAAAATGATTATTTTCCAAATTGGATGGAATTCCATAGGCTCTCCGTTTACCCTGTCAGGGGATGCATTTTTATGAAATTGTTGTGTCCATTCTCCCCATTCTGAAGGATTTTTGTTTTTATATTTATTTAGTTTGGACCAGACTAGTTTTATGGCTATGTTTTTATTTAAACTAGTACAGTAATTTCTCCAGCTTTGTCTTTTTGCTTGATTGGTAATTAGTTTGACTAATGCATCTTGTTTTTGAAGATTTCTAAGATTTTCTTTGTACCCTTGGAAGTACTCTTTGCGTTCTGTAATTGCTTTCTGGCAATTTTCATTCCACCAGGGCTTAGCTTTTTTTGTGTTATGCCGTCCAGAAAGGTTTAATTTTGGGATTGTTATATTTGCTGCTTCATTAATGTCTGAATGAATTTTGAAAAAACATTTTACGTACCTTTTTCGAGTTACAATGTAAACCTACCCCCATTTCGAGAACTAACTTTGGATGATGAAGATTTAAGGAAAACAATAAGACACACTGAGAAAATAAGATATTTGGGTGTTATTATTGACTCTCATCTCAGGTGGGACCAACAAATTAATGAAATTACCAAAAGCCTCAGATTATTGACATACAAATTTAAATGCCTGAACAAAATATTAGATACGGCACACCTCAAAATTTTGTACAGCGCTCTTGTGGAGTCCAGACTAAGGTACAGTATCCTTAGTTGGGGTGGTGCATTATACACCCATCTCAGGAAATTGGATATTCTCCAGAAAAAAATTTTGAAAATAATTTACAGAAAGGAATATGTTTACTCCTCTAAAAAAATATTCGTGTACGCAGGTGTCCTCAGTCTGAGAAAGTTGTACTTGTACAGTGTTGTCATCTTCATTTATAAAAACAGAACATCTCTTCTAGAATTATCACATGATTATCTTACAAGAAATAAAACAAATTTATATGTACAGGTTGCTACATCGAGAAAAAGAGTAGGTCAATGCTGTTTTACTTACTTAGCAAGCAGATTTTTCAATTTTCTAGACGAAACGTACAAGAATTATATACTGCACATAAATTCAGTTTCAATGATAAAAAAAAATATTCAAAGAGTAGCTTCTGAATTTGGACATAGATATTGTTATACAATTCATCGAAAGCAAATCGTGATATTTATATTCCACTGGTTGTTTCACAAAGTAAAAAAAAAATATGCTTGTAATATTGTTTCATGATGATGATGAAACTGTATGTTTTTTTTTTAGTCACGGGGGGGTTAGGGTTCAGGTGCCCTAATTGTTGCCGCTCAGCCATTGATTGGCTTATTGTGCACCCCCACTCACAGGTATTAAGCAGAGTCCCATCCTAAATTCTTAGCGAACATTGAGATACGTCGGACTATGTTTTCCTGCATTCCCTCCTGATTTGTGCCTGGAGAAATATCTAGACAGGAGGCTCGCCTTCTGCACAGGACAGGGCAATCGAAGACCACGTGCTTTGCGGTTTCCTCTGCTTTTCCACACATCCTACAATGGGGATTTGTTAATTCAATCCCCATTTTCTGTAGGTGTGCGTTGAATATCCAGTGGCCAGTTATGAATCCTGCCACTTTTCGCAGTTCTTTCCTACCCATTCTAAAAGCATTTGCTGCGTAGGAACTCGATGGTCCTTTTAGCATTCTTTTGGATTGAGCATGCCCCGTGATTCTGTTCCAGCGCTTTTGGTGTTCAAGCGACACCCAGTTGGAAACGGTTTTTCGTACGGCGCTGTATGATACGCCATATGCTGTTTCTGGTCCCATGAGGGTGAGATGAGCTCCTTTCTTGGCACACTCATCGGCTCCCTCATTTCCAGCTACCCCTATATGGCTTGGCACCCAAGTGAGAATTACTCTGTTGTCTTTTGCCAAGGTTTTCAAGGTATTGTGACAGTCCCACACTATCTTCGATGTATAGTTGTGGCTTGCTAAGGCCAAAAGGGCCGCCCGGGCTATTTCTGCCTGAAATAGGGTCGTCGTTTTGTCAAGGCAAACACTTATGCTTTGCCTGGGTCTGACGCCGTAAACGCCTGCTCCTGTACCCGTTAGTCTTTGACCCGTCGGTGTACCAGGTGATACTGTTCAACATGCGTTGAGATTCTCCCTGGGCCCATTCGGATCTGCCTCTCAAGTTGACACGATATGGTATCTCAGTTTTCACGACCTTGGACATTCTGTCAGGTGGGATTTCGATGATGTCGCACCTCATGTTGTCGTGTATTTTAGTATGTTTCATAGCATGGTGCTTGCACCAGTTGCCATTGCACTGCATTCTGTAAGCAGCCATTTTAGCCTCCCCCTGTATATAGAGATCTAATGGTGGGATGTTTAGCAATATTTCCAATGCTGCGGTTGGGGTTCCCTTCATGGCGCCTGTAATGCTGAGACACGCAGCTCGCTGCACTTTTGAAAGCGTTTTGGCGGCTGTGCTTTGCTGAACTTTAGGCCACCATGCGATCGCACCATACACCATCATTGGCCTGATTACTCTGGTGTACAACCAGTTTACCATTGTCGGAGTTAGTCCCCAGGTGCACCCAATTGCTCGTCTCATCGTCATTAGCGTGATCTGAGAACGGCTTGTGGTGCTCGCTAGATGGCTGTTCCAGGTTAGCTTGTCATCTAACCAGATTCCTAGATATTTTGCCTCCCTGGCAACCTTTATCTGTTTGCCGAAGAGTTTTGGCGCACTAGTAATGTCTGCGATTCGCTGTTTTGTGAATGGTACCATGATGGTTTTCGAGGGATTTACAGACAGTCCCTCCGCATCACACCATCTCTCCACTGCGGACATTGCCCTCTGCATTAGTTCCAGGCAGATGCCCACGTGTTTTCCCCGTATTAGAATGATGATGTCGTCAGCATATCCTTGAGCATACCACCCCTGCTCGTTTAGTGAGACAAGAAGGTCGTCGACTACTAGATTCCACAGCTTTGGTGACATAACGCCTCCCTGTGGACATCCTCTTTCTGTCTTCACCTCTCTTGTGACTCCACACAGGGATGCTTGTGCTCTCCTGCTGCTTAGCATGTTCCCTATCCATCGGGTGATTGTCCTGTCTGTGCCTCTGGATTCCAGATTTGACAATATTGAGCGAGTGCTCGTGTTGTCAAATGCTCCTTCGATATCCAGGAACACAGCCAGTGCAACTTCTTTGTGGGTAATGGCTTGCTCTATCTTGCTCACCAAGCTATGTAAGGCTGTTTTGCAAGATTTGCCGCTTTGGTAGGCATGTTGATTAGGGTGCAGCGGCATGTCGCCCAGCACCGTGACCCTCAAATGCCTATCTATCATCTTCTCTAGTGCCTTAAGAAGAAATGACAAGAGACTTATCGGACGATGAGCCTTTGCAGTATCGTAAGAGGGTCTTCCAGGTTTTGGTATGAATCAGCAAATCGTGATATTATTTATATTCCACTGGTTGTTCACAAAGTAAAAAAAAATAAAAAAAAAATATTTTCAATTTCAATTGTCTATGCACAGTATGCTTGTAATATTGTTTCATGATGATGATGAAACTGTATGTTGGTTTATTAGACAAGAAGTAATAGGCCATGCGCAACCTACGGGTTCTAATGGGTCTTCTCAATGTTTACAATCCTAATCAATATTCTATTGTTATCATTATGAAAATTTATTGTAATATTTGAAATTTGGAAATAAACATATATTAATTGGTCATAGCTATCCCTTTGCATATATTTTGATTTGTTATCGATATAACTACTATAGGCATACCAGTCTGCTATTCTCACATTCCAAATTCTATTAGTTTTATTTTTTTTTGCTTGTGCAGTGCTTCTTAATAGGATTGGCAAATGGTTGGAGTCTTGTACTACTGTCCATTCAAAAAGGTCACTTATGTTTTTGGAACAGAAGGTAATATCTATGGCACTTTTTCTTTGTTCGAATCTAGTAACAAATGTAGTTTATTCATTATTTAAATTAATTAAGTTGGAAGAGTTGATTACCTCCAATAAATTCCTCCCATCTGTGTCTTCTACTTCTAAGCTCCAAGCTGAGTGATGTGCATTGGCATCTCCACCGATTAGACAATGCTTTGGAATAGAATTAAAAAATTATACAAATTGATTCTTTTATAAGTTTGAATGTAAAAAATTTCATTTTGAGAACGTTTTATAATAATTATTTTGTAGGTATCCAACAAACGGCGGATTACATGAAAATTCACGTGGAACAATCAGTACGACCAAATTTGGATAGTCTTACTAGCGGCGACGTAATTTGCCTTTGGACTCCGGTAGTTAACGAATACAACGTGCCGGGTACTTGGAAAAGTAGCGATGACTCTCTCTTACACATCAATCCTGCGTTGGATATAGGTTTTGTTGGTAACAAAGAAGGGGTTGTCGTCGTCACGCATTCTTTATTGAGAAGCTCTCCTATCTACATACAAGTGCATGTTGTCAGCGAAATCGAATTTCTGGAATCCCCCAATATGATGTTGACGAACGGGGAAATTAATAGCCTAGTAAGAGTGGTGTTAGTACTGCAAAACGAAAATACCGTCGGCGTCAAAACCAATAACTTGGTGAGTTACTTTTTAAATGAATTTTTAATCAAACAAATATAATTTTTGGAAATTATCTTTTATATATTAGGGAAGATCTGTTGTTTTTTTTATCTCATTCTAATCTTGCCTCTCAATAATTTCAGTGTTTATTCACTTTTTACTTAATATCAGTAAATCTAATTGCGGTTTGTTTCCTATGCGCCTATAAAAAGATTCCCGTTAAAATATCCAAATAGATAATACACACACCAAAGTTTAATAAATATCTATGCTATCTGAATAATTAAAGACCAATCTTACTCCACAACAATATGACAAAGGTGATAGACAAAAGCAATTCACTCATTTTATTTTAATAGGTTATAATAATTGTTTTAATAATAAAATTTAAATGTGAAATTCTCATGCAAATCGTTGGTGGTATTTTCACACCTAGCGGACATACTGTATACATACATTATGTTCAATTTAAAACCCAGTTCTCCAAGTGACAATGAGAGAATAATAGTTGTCGAAGTGAACAGTTAATATTTAACTCACTAGTGACAGGAACATTAATAAAACCCCATTGAACCCCCTGATACAGTCACAATATAGGTTTCAAGAAGGGTTGCAACCTCGCAGAAGATCATCCGAGATTTTCAGGTAAGAATACCATCTTGGGCGATTTGCTTACATTGTTTTTTGTATATAATTTGTAATCTTTCATAACTTAACGAAACATTTTCATTCTTCGGAAACAAACAATTTACTCTTTTTGTATAAAGTAACCTATCTGTAGAAAACAAATTCTTAATTACATGCTATTAATAAGGTTCTCATATCAGATAGAGTAATATACATAACACTTAAGATTAACTCCAATATAACAATTAAAATCGTTCAAATCTATGCTCCAACAAATAGCCATGAGGATGAAGAGGTCGAGGTGCTATATGATGAAATCACACAGAGCCTAACAGAAAATAAGACAAGATACACGCTGATAATAGGAGACTTTAACGCAAGAATAGGAGAGCAGTGTAATAGCTCGCAGTATGTTGGACAATTTGGTCTGGGGAAACGGAATGAAAGAGGGACGATGCTTGCAAATTTCCTGGAAAAAGAACAACTATACATAATGAATACGTTTTTCAAAAAAAGACCCCACAGAAAATGGACCTGGGCCAGCCCGGATGGAATTACAAAAAACGAAATAGACTACGTGCTAACACCAAATAAACATATCATCCAAGATGTTGACGTCCTGAACTCCTTTACTACGGGCAGCGACCACAGATTAGTCCGGTGCAGGATCGCATTAAACACAAAATTGGAAAGAGCAAAAAAATTCAACAGCACGCAATACCGTCTAGATCCTGGTACAATAAGAGACAACAAGTCAATATATAGCAAAAGATTGACAGAACGACTAACAAAGGAAACAACATCATTACACGAGAGCTTGGACAAAACGAACAATAGACTAGTAAAAACATTGAAAGAAACAACCGCAAGTTTAGTAACATCAAAAACTAAAAGAATAGAAAAGTTTACAACACAAACCAAACAGCTACTGGAAAGAAGGAGAGAGCTCATTAAAGACAACAAAAGAAACACAGTAGAGTATGCCGAACTAAACAAAACAGCAAGGAAAATGGCCAAACAGGACATACGAAAGCATCAAGAGAATCGAATAGAGGAGTTGATACAGCAAAACAGAGGTCTAAACATCTTTAAAAAGGAAAACGCATATAAAAAAGAAATGATCAAATTGAGAGACGAACAAGGTAACATAACAGAAGATCGAAAAGAGATACTCAAGATAACAGAGAAGTTCTACACAGGTCTGTACGAATCCAAAATAGACAATGAGAATGTTAGAAGAGCAAACAATGACCAGAAAAACAAGATATGTAACGTTGGCTCCGAGGATCTACCAGAGATTGTAGAGGAAGAAATTGAAAAAGCTTTAAATCAACTAAAAAACGGAAAGGCGGCAGGCGACGATAACATCATACCGGAAATGTTGAAGGAAGGTGGAAGCCTACTGATAAGGGAGCTTAAATCATTATTTAATACATGCCTAACCGAGGGAAGAATACCACAGGATTGGAACACCACGACAGTTATACTGATATATAAGAAAGGTGATCCAAGCAACCTAGAAAACTATAGACCAATCAGCCTACTATCACAGATCTACAAGCTTTTTATGAGAATAATAGCAAACCGCCTTGAATACAAACTCGACGCATACCAACCCTATGAGCAGGCGGGCTTCAGGAAAGGCATGAGTACAATAGAACATCTCCACACCGTAAGGACGCTGAACGAAAAAGTAACGGAATATAACATCCCATTATGGATCGCCTTCATAGATTTTAGAAAGGGCTTCGACACAGTTGAAATTTGGGCAATCATCAGGTCAATGAAAAATGCAAGAATAGAACAACGATATATTGACATTATACAGACACTAAATGACAACTCAAAAATGAAAGTAAGGCTATATGAAGACACCGAGGAAATCACAATTAAAAGAGGCGTTAGACAAGGAGACATTGTGTCACCCAAATTGTTTACACTGATGCTAGAAGACGTCTTCAAGAGCCTACACTGGGAAGACAGAGGAATTAATATATCGGGAGAAAAACTAAGTAACCTAAGATTTGCTGACGACATTGCCATTTTTGCCCCAAACAGTGAAGAATTACAACACATGCTTATAGAACTACAACAAGAAGCAAGAAAAGTAGGCCTAGAAATGAACATTTCTAAAACCAAATTCATGACAAACCAACGGACAAACATAGAGAGTATAAATGTGCTAGGACAACAGGTAAAGAAGGTGAACTCTTATGTCTACCTAGGTCAAGAGTTAACATTGGGTAAAGCCAATCAAGAACTTGAAATTAACCACAGAATACATCTAGGATGGGCGGCCTACGGGAAGATGCGACACGTCTTCAACTCCAACCTACCCCTCAAACTAAAAACCAAGGTTTACATGGAATGCATTCTCCCAGTAACAACCTACGGATGTGAAACATGGGTCCTAACAAAGAAAATCTTAAATAAATTAAAGATACACCAAAGATCAATAGAACGAAAAATGATAGGAATAACGCTTAAAGACCATAAAATCAATGAGTGGATAAGAAATAGAACCAAGGTAGAGGACATAGTGAGGCGAATAGGCAGTCTTAAATGGAACTGGGCCGGACATGTTGCCCGAAATAAAAACAACTGGAGTGGAAAAATAACAAGATGGAGACCTTGGGGGGAGAAAAGAAGCACCGGCAGACCACAGCAAAGATGGTATGATGACATCAAAAGAACAGCCGGACTTAACTGGAACCAAGTGGCACAGGGAAAACTGGAAAAATATGAGAGAGGCCTATATCCAAAGGATAGAAAACGGCTAGAAGAGAGAAGAAAGAATAAGGTTCTCGGCTATATGCTATACATAGCAGTAAGTAAAACTCAAAATCAGTACTACAACATATATTAGTAAGAGGTGAAGAAGGGCAACTAGTTTCGACTCACTGAGCTATCATCAGGCCTGTAAAAGGTAGATAGAAAAATAGGAATTCACAACATGTCGAATTACCTTAATGTACATCAATCCATATGTAAATAATTGTAAGAGAAAACCGTCACATGTCCGTGGCATCCAGTAAACTCAGAACTATGTCACTAGACAATATGGGGATTTACTGTAGGGGAAATCATCATGGAAAATGTTGACCAAAATAAAATTAAATTAAACAAAACAAAACAGGACAACATTAAGAAAAGTCATAAATTTTTTTTTGGTCAAAGTATAAAAGAAAAGAAAACAAAACTGGACATCGTCGTATGACAGAATATGTCCGAAGTCAAAAGACCAGTATTGTAGTGTGTAAGAGCACTAAGTACAATGACTCAGTAAATACCAAATAGACAAGATGGTCGGAGAACTGACAAATGACAAGGACGAATGACGGCCCTCAATAACAAAATGAACAATCTTTAAAACAGATGAATGAGACATAGTAACTATCATGTAAAGAAATAAACATAAAAGACCAAAAATATTCTAATAAGTCGTGACACATAAGTTAAAATTTATGAAATGAGAACCTTGAAAGAAAATAACAATTCAAGCATAGCATTAAAAATCAATATCAAAAATACATCAAAAGTGTAAAATAATTGTGAATGTCTGAAATATATAGTACGTATTTATCAGTATAAAAGAAGAATCAGTAAAATGACAGAAATTGTGAAAGAAGAAAAAACGTAACTGAAGTTGACTGATAAACAAACTAACTAAGTGTTATCAAACTAAGAGCTTCAAAAATTAAGGAATAAATAGTTTTCTAAA
This sequence comes from Galeruca laticollis, assembly GCA_963921935.1. Lineage (NCBI taxonomy): Eukaryota > Metazoa > Arthropoda > Insecta > Coleoptera > Chrysomelidae > Galeruca > Galeruca laticollis. The sequence goes on along the minus strand of OY998176.1, from coordinate 6,560,130 downwards.
AGTTGTAATTGTTCGTTCAGACATAAGATCGAAGGATCGTTATATATGCGACGTATTTCAGACATCTCTAAAAGGTTAAGGCGAACACCCTTCACACACTGATGTAAAAGTCTGACATCCGATTCCGATAAAATATGGTTTGCAAATGATGGAGTATTATATACGTCTGTGTCCATATATCTTTTGATATAATATTGATGTTCCTTCAACCGAGACTCTAACCTGCGTCCAGACTGGCCCACATATACGACATTGCAAGAACCACAAGGCAGCTGATTTTATAACTTTTCTTAATGTTGTCCTGTTTTGCTTTGTTTAATTTTATTTTATTTTGCTCGACATTTTCCATAGTAATGAGGATTTTTTCATTACTATTTTTATTGATGATTTCCCCTACAGTAAATCCCCATATTGTCTACTGACATAGTTCTGAGTTTACTGGATGCCACGGACATGTGACGGCTTTCTCTTACAATTATTTACATATGGATTGATGTACATTAAGGTAATTCGACATGTTGTGAATTCCTATTTTTCTATCTTGATACCTTTTACAGGCCTGATGATGGCTCAGTGAGTCGAAACTAGTTGCCCTTCTTCACCTTTTACTAATATATGTTGTAGTACTGATTTTGAGTTTTACTTACTGCTATTTACCTACAGACTACATTCGAGATGGATAGTCTTTTTCATTTATATGCTATACTCCATAAAGTTTAATGATTATTGTTTGCCACATAAACTTAGCCAGAACTAAGAACCTCTGATTGAACATTGGACCATGCTCTGTCTCTGGCGACTACTTGCCAGATTCTTATACCAAGCTACTTGTTGGCATATTTCTGTATATTGTAACGTTTATTATTTTTCTTACGTTTTGCCCGACTAAATCGAGTAATTACTTTCGGATAATCCATATCTCAGTGCGGCCCCGGCGTAAGATATTTTCGTCGAAGTGTAGGACATCGTTTCATATGACCAATGAACATTAAAAATTATTAAACAATTTCCCTTGACACGGGAAAAGTTCGATACGCTCTAATCTTAATTTTCGATTGAAAAATGTGCGATGTGTTTACGATAGCTTTGATATCGCCTCTGACAAAAGAGCACTTTGTCCGAGATTCTAGGTAAACGTAATTGGTGATTTATGACATCATTCGTTTCGTATAGATTTTTTTCAAGAACTAGCATTCTCGTAATTTTTCGTGGAACAATTAAGACGGTCACAATATATAAAATTTCTATCAATGAGGTGACATGTTGCAGCACACATTCCAGTTCAATTGATTATACTTGTTTCCATATTCTGTAACTAGAATATTGATATTTTCAGTAACAAAATTTTAAATCGAATCCTAGGCGACTGTGTTATTCCTAATTTTTCAACTTTGTAGATTCAAGGCTGGAGATGTCGGACGGATATAAGGAAAATAGTGAGACCGACAGGATTCAAATGTTTTATTGAATTCTCGAACGCTTCTGTACCAATTACTGTCGATCGCTTGTTCAACATTACTCCTAGTTGGGTACCAGATACTGGTAAGTAAAATATATATTTGTTAATACTAAATACGTCATTCAAAATTAAAATTTCTCAAAATTATACTACAAATGCATTGTTATTTTTTAAACCACTTGTCAGGTTTGAATGCGACGAACGACTGCAAAGTCTACATTTCATGTCTGTATATATTGTGTTGAAGTTACAACTAATTGTAAATCCTTACAATTTTCTGTAATAAAATTAACTTCGTAGAATCTACTAATTTTACTGTTTTAAATGAAACTTAGTGTTTCTAGGTAATTCCACAATATAATGAAAAAATTTCAAAAACTCTAAGAAAATGTTTTCAATATATTGTGGAATTTCCTAGAAACAGTAAGTTTCATTTGAAACAGTATAATTTTCTATAACAATTATTTTATCAAGAAGGCCTCACTGAGTCGGTTCTGTTTTATGTAATGAATTACTATATCAGTCAGCAATATTTCATTTGTTCAGGACATCTTACAGAGCCAGTACATCGGGTGCTATGGTACTTGAAGTACCACATTTTTGTCTTTTTGGAGAAATTTCGATTTGTTAGCACGATACAGTCTGCAGAGTGTATACAAGTAACCAATTTTATGATTGGATATTGTTCAGGGCGTCTTACAAATGAACCCTATTGATTTTCAGCTCATCAGAGCAGGTATAATGGGTCTCATAAATGTAGATATTCTACATTTTTGGAGAAATGTTTAGTGTTTCTAGTTAACTCCACAGTATATTGAAAAATGTTAAAAATTCTAAAAATTGACAATTGTTTCGATATTACCTAAATGTAATAGAAATGTTTGGTGATCTTTTGTAATGTTTTGATAATATTTGGTAATCTTTGGTCATGTTTGGTAATCCTTGATAGTATTTGGTAATCTTCGGTGTTTTTTTTTGGTAATCTTTGGTCATTTTTGATAATTTTGGTATTATTTGGTAATTTTTCAGGGCGTCTCACAAATGAACTCAATTGATTTTCAGCTCATCAGAGCCAATATAATGGGTCTCATAAATCCAGATATTCTACATTTTTTAATCTTTTGTAGTTTTTGGTAATGTTTAGTAATTTTTTGGTACTTTTGGTAATCTTTGGATATCTTTCTTAGGTAATATTTGGTCATCTTTCTTAGGTAATATTTGGTCATTCTTTGTAGTTTTTGGTAATCATTTATAATGTTTGGTAATCTTTGATATTTTTGGTAATGTTTGGTAATTCTTAGTAATCTTCGATAATCTATGGATATATTTGGTAATTTTCGGTAATCTTTGATATTTTTTGGTAATTTTTGCTATTCTTTGTTAATTTTTGGCAGTATAATGGGTACCATAAATCCAGATAACCTACATTTTTGTAATCTTTGATAGTTTTTGGTAATCTTTTATAATGTTTGATAATCTTTGGATATATTTTGTCATTTTTGGTAATTTTTTGTATTTTTGATAATATTTGGTCATTTTAGGTAATCTTTTGTAATGTTTGGCAATCTTTGGTAGTTTTTGGTAATATTTTGTAATGTTTGATAATTTTTTGAATTTTTGCTAATCTTTGATATTATTTGGTCATTTTAGGTAATCTTTGATAGTCTTTGGTCATTTTCGGTAATATTATGTAATGTTTGATAATCTTTGGTAATTTTTTGTATTTTTGGTAATCTTTGATAATCTATGGCAATCATTGGTCATTTAAGATAATCTTTAGTAGTTTTTTGTAATGTTTGGTAATCTCTGATAGTTTTTGGTATTCTTCTGTAATGTTTGATATTCTTTGAATATCTTTTTTGTAATTTTAGGTCATTTTTGGTAATTTTTGGTCATTTTAGGTAATCTTTTGTAGTTTTTGGTAATCTTTTGTAATGTTTGGATATCTTTGGTAGTTTTTGGTAATCTTTTGTAATGTTTGGATATCTTTGGTTATTTTTTGTATTTTTGGTAATCTTTGATTGTCATCTCTGGATATCTTTGGTAATATTTGGTCATTTTAAGTAATCTTTGCTAATTTTTGGTAATATTTTGTAATGTTTGGTAATCTTTGAATGTCTTTGTTAATCTTTAGTCATTTTTGGTAGTTTTTGGTAATCTTTGGATATCCTTGTTAAGTTTTGGCAATCTTTGATAGTTTTTGGTAATGTAGGATAATCTTTGGTCATTTTTTGTATTTTTGGTATTCTTTGATAATCTATGGTATTCTTTGGACATTTTAAGTAATCTTTGGTAGTTTTTGGCAATCGTTTGTAATATTTGGTATTTTTGGTAATCTTTTATAGTTTTTGGTAATCTTTGATATTCTATGATAATAATTGTCATTTAAGGTAATCTTTACTAGTTTTTTGTAATATTTTGTAAAGTTTGGATATCTTTGGTATTTTTCGTAATCTTTGATAGTTTTTGGTAGTCTTTTGTAATGCTTGGTCATCTTTGGTAATCTTTGATGGTCATCTCTGGATATCTTTGGTAATTTTAGGTCATTTTAAGTAATCTTTGCAAGTTTTTGGTAATATTTTGTAATGGTTGGTCATCTTTGGTAACCTTTGATAATCTATGGTAATATTTGGTAATATTTAGTTATTTATGGTAATCTTTGATTGTTTTTGATAATCTATAGTAATATTCTGTAATGTTTGGTAATGTAGGATAATATTTTGTCATTTTTGGTAATCTTTGTAATGTTTGGTAATCTTTGATAGTTTTTGGTAATCTTTTGTAATGTTTGGATATCTTTGGTAATTTGTTGTATTTTTTGGTAATCTTTGATAATATTTGGTCATTTTAGGTAATCTTTGTTAGTTTTTTTAGTAATTTTTGGTAATCTTTGATAGTTTTTGGTAGTCTTTGGTCATTTTCGGTAATCTTATGTAGTGTTTGATAATATTTGGATATCTTTGGTCATTTTTGGTAATCTTTGATAATCTATGGTAATCTTTGTATACCTTTGGTAAAATTAGGTCATTTTGGTATTTTTTGGCAGTCTTTGATATTCTTTGGTATTTTTTGATAATTTTCAAAGAAATTTCGGTTTGTTAGCACGATATAGCTTCTGGAGTATATACTTAAGTGCGGAAAACTTAGTTTTAATCTTTAAAACCATTTATTTTCAGGCCAATATGCTTGTAAACTAATTAACCTTGGAGTCAACGGAACGGACATATCAGTATTAAGAACTGACGTTATACTTTGGGCTACCACAGACGATGGCGACACTACCTCCAAAAATATTACCATCAAATTTTTGCCGGGCGTTTATACCGTTACAGAAATTATTTTGGAAAATAGTTACGTAGGAGAATTCGTAGTTATCGGATTACCGGAAGTTTTACAACAATTAGACGTGAGTAGATTAGAGAAATCACAATATATAATTTTTTTTATTACCGAAATTGTTGTGTTTGAACCTAACTCTTTTCTAATAGTTTTTGGTCGTTCAAATTGATTAGTATTGAGTAATCAGTAAATGAAATTTAATTACAATATATGTTGAAAAAATACGTATATAAAGGTCAAAGGGGTCTTCAACAGTTCAGCATTTTAAGATTCAATTCGACAATTAGCGTCTTCTGGTAAGTGGAGACTTCCGCAAACCAAATAGCAGCACTAACCGGCGTTATCTTCAGTTAGGATTAAAGACTCAAAACGAAAGGGCATTACGCCGTACTGACGAGATCCAATTATAACGAAATTGGCCAACGAATTATGTTCTTCTCCTTGAAATTGTGAACCATTTGAGATATCTGTATTGACAAAAAGGTGTCTCGACATCACGTTCTTCATATGGGGCATTAGCGAAAAAAGTAGTCGTTTTCTCATTTAAGGAATGGTTAGACTGTTTGAAATTAATATTTTCCTAATAAACGGAAGTGATAGATGATAGTATTAGCCATATATACGATATTAAACGCTCGCTCAAATATGTTACAATTTTGAATATCTATTTTGCAGGTTTCTCCAGCAGATAGTAGTATAATATACGTCGATAGCGGTAGTTCTGTGAACGAAACTGCAACGAAATATGAGATACAATTAATAGATTATCATTGGAGATTGGCTAATTTAGAAGAAGCGATGGGTATCGTAGTAATTTCACGTTTAACTAAACAGGAAATCAACGTAAGTATGGACAGCTTAAATTTCGTCGATACAATCGTTTAATTCCGTAATTATTTTACAGATTCTGGTCAGAGTTACTGGACAATTAGAGAAAAACGTATGCGTACCCGGTCGATCACCGGTACTGACGTTCTTAAAAACCTACAAGTACGCCCTACTTACTGCTGCAGTGATGCTATTAATTTTCTTCTTAACGTTCTACTGTAAGTATTTTAACGAATTTTACAAATATTGCTCGATAAAAACGCGGTTAATAGTTAACAGTTAATTAGATAATTAACAGTATAGCATCGGCTTTTGTATTCATATAAATTGAATAACTACCCACGAATTATCTTTGAACAAATTTTATTAGCTAATTTTAAACAAGAAATGCAGCAGGACAAGACAACAACAAAATCATAAGCTCCCGACCAAGATCTTTCTGCTTATGTTCCCTTCCTCAATCTCGGCAATCTTTAATAAGAAAAGGGATAGATAACAGCAGTGGCGTAGCTAGGAACCAAGGGCCCTGGGGCAAATTAAAAAATGGGGCCCCACTGCTATGTAAACTGATTAGGTTTTATCAAATAAAAATATGAAATATACAAATACTTTAAAAATGCTAAGCTACTTAACTTCTTAAGCTCTTTTTTGTGCTCTGCAGGGCAGGTAATAAAAATATTAAACAGTAACAACATAAATTACAATTAATACTTGGTGTGGGTTTGGCTAATAAAACGAAATAGAGAAGATTCAAGGGTCTACCAACTGACTAAGTAACAATTTTTTCCTAGCTTTAGTTTTCGCAAAAGTATCAATGACTTCGTTTAAATCCAGGCTTGAAGCGGTTTTGTTTTCAATTGCTATTAGCGATAAATGTCGGAGTCGAGTTTGGCCCATATTATTTCTTAAATAATTTTTTATTATTTTTAATTTTCTAAATGACCTTTCAGCTGATGCAGAAGTGACAGGAAATTGTAAAGAATAATAACATTGCTGTAAATACTTCCGTTAGGTCGCATTCTAGCACTCCATAGTTGCTCATTATTACCTTACATAATTGGTGAACAGTCCAGTTAGTTGAGGTAAAACTAGGTGGTAAATATTAATAAATTGAAGTGAAAAACTAGGGCCTATTATATCTGAATATTTTCTTTGGAATTCGTCACACTTTTGTAATAAAGTTGCTTCATCAACATGTAATAAAAATGTTGGTGTTAGAAAATCGAATCTATGACAGACTGCACTCATACCAATAAAGCGTGTTTCTAATTAAGATATTACTGTGTCTAGTATATTATTGAAAATCTTAATTTTAAATATTTTTTCTCGGTTTGGAAATCTGTGATCAGCAGCTAATTCATCAAAATGTTTTTTAACTTTTCTTTGCCTTTTTTCTTGAAAATGGGGATCAATACCATATTTTCTTGCAGTTTCACTGGCTTTGCACTTGAATAATTCGAAATCATTTCTATAAATTTGCAACTTTGCTTTGGTCTCTGCTAAAACTTTACACGCCTCGCCCAAATTGATGTCGCATTTTTGTAAAGTTTTGGATGCATAATTGATGTCGTTCAATACACTGTGCATGAATTCGCAAAGCAACACGAACTCGAAATTCAGCATTTTTGTTGTAATAGTCTCTGCTTCACTACGCTCATCTTTATTAGGACTCTTTAGAACTATTTCTGATAATGCTTTGATAATATCAAAATAACGAAGTTTTATTGCAGATATCGTATTGACCCTACTGGACCATCTAGTCGGATTTATTTTTTTTATAGGTGTCCGATTCGCCAGTGAATTTTGACAGTAGATCCCAACGTTTGATGCTGTTTCCGAAAAAGTTATACAAATTTTGCAACGTTGCGAAAAAATTCTGTTTTCCACACAACTGCTAACGGCATCATTTATCACCAAATTTAAAGTATGAGTGGCACAATGTATGTACTCTGCGTTAGGATGTATATCCTTAATATGTTTTTGTACACCATTATACACACCACTCATCACACTGGCTCCATCTTAGCCTTGCCCCACACATTTTTTAAAATCAATATTTGTGTCGATAAATAATGTCACTTGGTTGACTAAATCTACTGCGCCATGTTTGAAGGCTGCATAAAAACCTAGAAACACTTCTTTTACTTCTATATCAATTGGCTGTCCATTTTCCGATATGGTTATTACTTCATACCTCACAACAATGCTTAGCTGATCTACCTTCGATATGTCCTGTGTCGTATCCATTATGATGGCAAAAAACGATGACGCTCTAATTTGTTCTAGTAGATGGGTTTCGAGTTTGGTCCCCAAGATCTCAATCATTTCATTTTGAATTGTTGCTCTCAGATATCTTGTAGATCCTAAAAACATAAAAAAACACAATTTCAAAGAAGTCCTGATATTAAACAGTTAATAATTATAAACGAAATAAAACAATAAAAAAACTTAGAAATAATTATTATTACATTTGGGCATATCCAAAACTTGCCGCAAAATGTGATCATATCGGGCGACAAGCTCTACAAAGGACAGAAAATTTCCGTGGTTTCCTTCCTGACTTAAGTCTTCTTGATGTCCTCTCAAAGCCAAAGAACTCTTTGCTAGGGTAAGTATGATATCGAATAACCTTTGAAGAACCATTTTCCAAAATGATGCTTCTTTGCGAATTTCATTTTCAAGTTCCTTGTCGATAGTATTAGTATCGTTTTTTTCCAAAATTCATACACAGCACATGCTTCCGAATGGCCACTCGAACAACTGTGTTGTTTAATTCTTTCTGATAAATGCTTCCAATCTCAAAATCCCGTACACCAAACATTATTCCTTTGTGAAGCAAATAACCAACAGGGTTGACAATAGGCAGCGTCTAGTATTTTGGAATAACACAACCAAAAACGATTAACTGGCCCATATTTAGAACACGAAACGTAGTACGATTTTTAAAAACGCCTATTGTTCTGGTTGATATCTGTTGGAAAAGGTCTTGAAGGCTGTAAAGGCCCCGTATCAAGAATTTGACGTTTTTCGTTATCACTTAATATTTTGTTCGTGAAGTTTCCAAAGTCATAAGAAGATTTGTCGTACACATTTTCGAAAAATGTAGAGGTTTGTGGTTCCTCCAAACCCGCTCTTATGTGTGTCATGCAAACATCATCCACGTTCACATGATCGGCGGCGGAGGTATCTCCAACTGCAATAATTGTCGAATCATCTTCAGTAGGCTTCTCAACCAACACTGCAGTTACCACATTATTTAAGTCTCTATCAATAGAAATATTTTGGACAGATGTACTTGCAGAAGGCTGACTAAAAAACTTGTCAATTTTGGGCAATTTTTGTTTACTATCTTCTCTTTCTTGGCGTTGTTTGCGTTTAAATGCACCACTGGGTTTCTTCTTTTTATCCATAATTTTAGTTTTCTTATTTATTGAAACAATACAATATTAGATTGTGCTCGAGGTAGGTACTCAACTCACTGTAGTCACTGTTCACTTACGAAGTTAAAAGTAAAATAAAAGGAAAGAGAAACACAATGATACGCTACAAGTGTTGTTGGGGAATCCCCGGAAAAAAAATTATCACCGTTAGTGTTTCCACTGTTGCCAGTTTAGCCGAAATCTATAGATTTGGCACGAGTTATTGACTTAGCGGACATCAATATGAGTGGTAAAATCAAATAAAATTGAACCACTATATTCTATATTGACCAGTACAAAACAGTTTATTGACAATAGCTTACTTACTCCTGATACAGCATTAATTTTTTAACAGTTCTCGAAAAAAAATCTTTCGAATTCACAATAAAACGCACATCGATGAATAATAAAACGCACATATCACTATCTGTCAAATTGACAACACTGCCAACCTACAGAAAGAATTTAGGGGAATTCCTTAGGCATAACTTTTTAATTTCTCTCAACTGAGTTTTCATGATTAAAGTGGGGTTGCAACCTGTCATCTGGTAAGGATTAGAGAGCCCCCTGAGCTTGAGGGCCCCGGGGCACTGCCCCGCCTAGCCCATAGGCAGTTACGCCACTGGATAACAGTATTTTTTCGGTTGTCTTATGGGTAACCTTAGTCTCTGGCTAGCTTACAGTGAAGAAGAGTGTGAATTATTATCTTTATCTCAACTTATTCATTTACGCGCCATCTGATTTTTCCCAAGCCTAACCTTCACTTAACTTTTTCCTGAAAAATCAGAAATTAGTTTTTAAGCTATTGCATTAGCTTCTATCGCGGGCCTTGAGCGTGGAGACCGAATCCAGAAATTCCGTAACGAAATAACCTGACACGATACGAGGACTGTCCAGTAAATTTTAATACCCATATGCTTATACGAGGACTGTCCAATAAATTTTGATTTTTTTATGATGATACGAGGACTGTCCAATAAATTTTAATTTTTTTATACTTATAGGCCCAATAAATGTTGATACTTTTATGATTATACGAGGACTGTCCAATAAGTTTTAATTATTTTATGCTGATACGTGTACTGTCCAATACATTTTGATTGTTTTATACTTATACAAGGACTGTCCAATAAATTTTAATTCTTTTATACTTATACGAGAACTGCCCAATAAATGTTGATACTTTTATGATGATACGAGGACTGTCTAATAAATTTTGATTCTTTTATACTTATACGAGGACTGCCCTATAAATTTTAATACTTTTATGATTATTTTATGCTGATACGAGGACTGTCCAATAATTTTTGATTATTTTATGATGATACGAGGACTGTCAATAAATTTTAATTCTTTTATACTTATACGAGGACTGCCCAATAAATGTTGATACTTTTATGACTATACGAGGACTGTCCAATAAGTCTTGATTATTTTATGCTTATACTAGGATTGTCGAATACGTTTTGATTGTTTTATACTTATACGAGGACTGCACAATCAATTTTGATACTTTTATGACTATACAAGGACTGTTCAATAAATTTTGATTGTTTTATGATGTTACGAGGACTGTCCAATAAATTTTGATTCTTTGATACTTATACGAGGACTGCCCAATAAATTTTAATACTTTTATGATTATTTTATGCTGATACGAGGACTGTCCAATAAGTTTTAATACCTATATACTTGTACGAGGACTGTCCAATAATTTTTGATTATTTTATGATGATACGAGGACTGTCCAATACATTTTGATTGTTTTATACTTATACGAGGACTGTCCAATAAATTTTAATTCTTTTATACTTATACGAGGACTGCCCAATAAATTTTGATACTTTTATGGCTATACGAGGACTGTCCAATAATTTTTGATTATTTTATGATGATACGAGGACTGTCCAATACATTTTGATTGTTTTATACTTATACGAGGACTGTCCAATAAATTTTAATTCTTTTATACTTATACGAGGACTGCCCAATAAATTTTGATACTTTTATGGCTATACGAGGACTGTCCAATAAGTTTTGATTATTTTATGCTTATACGAGGATTGTCGAATAAGTTTTGATTGTTTTATACTTATACGAGGATTGTCGAATAAGTTTTGTTTTATACTTATACGAGGACTGTCCAATAAATTTTGATTATTTTATGCTGATACGAGGACTGTTCAATAAATTATGATTTTTTATACTTATACAAGGACTGCCCAATAAGTTTTGATTTTTTTATGCTGATACCAGGACTGTCCAATAAGTTTTGATTATTTTATGCTGATACCAGGACTGTCCAATAAGTTTTGATTATTTTATGCTGATACGAGGACTGAAAGTGAAACTTCTAATGCTAAAAAAAGAGCTAAAAAAAAAGAAATTGTGAACGTCAAAGTGTAAAACTCTATGGCAATAGCTTTACCGCGGCAGTCTCCGAGTGCCACACGTCTTTTTTGTTGTTTGTGATTTACACTATTTTATCTCTTTGTTTGTTTGCTGTTTGTGATTTATAACTGTTCTTCTTTTGCTGCCTTTTTTTCTTCCTCAGTTTTTTGCATCTTTTATTTTATTTATTACCATTTTTTTTTATTCAATTTTCGCGTTATATCCTTGTTTTCGTGCTTTCTTTATACGATGTTGATTTACATTGCTGTTACTTAATTTCTCCACTCATTGCTTTGGTGTTGAGCCGTAACGAAAATAACGATTCAAAATTTTCATTTTTTATTTAAATTGAAACGTTAACTGAATTATAGTTTTAAAATGTGAAATGTTATGAAACATACGATGCTAGTAATTCAAAGTTTTTGTTCAATATATTTTTTATTTATTCTCTAATTTTTTACAGTTTACTCCAACTATATGCAACCCGTCGTGAACGTCAACCTAAATTCTAATCGATCGATGCTATCCAGTTGTACACCAGTATCATGTCAAACGCAAGCTCAGTGCGCCGCATTGAGAGCAGCTATGACTAATCATCAGTGTAACCAACCATGCACGAATCGAAGGACCTCCCCCGATACGTCTAGATTCAATCCGAGAACGTGTGCCCATTTAAATACATCACGATCGCCTTGCACGGCTTATTGTAGCAGAGAACCGATCTATGGAGATGTCAGTACGTTTTACAATAGTCCGGAAGTTAGGACGAATAGAAGAATGATGTGATCCCTATCCCTGTTGCTTTCACTGCCATGGAAATTAGCCAACAATGACTGAAAAGAAAATTAATGCAAATGTGTTATTTTTAAATGTAAACGATGGTACTGTGATGGTAATTTTTTTATTATTGTAAATTAAAATTTCCAATTCTTATCTAATAAATATTTTTTTGGTTTTGTCTAAAAAGTTTTCGTTTTTTCTGTGAACATAAAATATCTGATTGTGGTATCTAATTATGTTCTGGGTGGCCAAATAAATATGTGATTATTAGGCACACTGTGTATATATATTTTTTTCTTTGGAAATGGGAGTTTTTAGATTATAAAAAGGAATGTGATTCTGATATTTAATGATTATACTACAATTAGGAAATTTAACTTATATTAAAACTGATATCGGAAATATGGCCAACATTCAATCTTTGTTTGGCCACCCAATATAAAAATTTAATTTTTTTTTCTTTTTATGTTCATAAATTTTCTCGGTTGTGATAATTTTTGAGTTTTATTTTTTTGTACATAAATCCCTTTGGTTGTCAGAGCTAATTGAGTTTTTCCTCCTAAATAGTCGCGTCAACTCCTGCGGAAATAGGGATGAACCTGGGAAAGTGGTGCGACAGGACGGATCGGGATGCGGTTTTCTGCATTCTCTTCCAAAAACGATTATCACTAAATGTGGGTCGGTAGATTTTCCCTCCCACCGAAAATTGCATTGCTGCAGGCCAAAGTGCACGCGAAAAATGCATTATCTGGGAGGCCTTTTGGAAGATTTTCAAATTTGATAAATAAGGGTCAGAACTGGCCCGGATTGAGTACTCGAGGGGTTTTCGACGCCGCTGATCACGAATATAATGTTCTAATGGACCTCCGAACACCTGGTGCACCAGAATCTGACCCTAAACGTCATCTCCGGGGATTTTTTTGGTCCGCTGAATCCAAATCTGGCATCGGCGAGCACCCCACTGGCACCTGGTGCACCGAAACCTGGGCTAGAACGTCATCTCCGAGAGTTTTCTTGAGAAGAGTGCCAAAAACCACCCGAAAATCATAAGAGGGCAGTTGTGTGGGGCGGTGGTCCCGAATTTCACGTCGGAAACAGCCCCCCCGAACACCTGGTGCACCACGACCTGACCCTAAACGTCATCTCCGGGGGTTTTCCTGACACAATCATAGAAAGTCAACCAAAAATGATTTTGGGGGGTTTTTGGCCCGCTGAATCCAAATCTGGCATCGGCGAGCACCCCACTGGCACCTGGTGCACCGAAACGTGGGGCGGTGGTTCCGAATTTCACGTCCAAACCAACCTTCTCGACCCCTGCCGCGCTGGGATTTTTATCTTCACATCTTGTGGAATTATTGATTCTACTTAAATAATGCGAGGAGGAGAGAAATTAATATAAAGTAAATAAAGAACTCAATATCGGGGTCGTATCTGTACAACTCTCGGAAATGACGTTCAAGCCAGGTTTCGGTGCACCAGGTGCCGGTGGGTGCTCGCCGATGCCAGATTTGGATTCAGCGGGCCAAAGAACCCCCCAAAATTATTTTTGGTTGACCTTCTTTGATTGTGTCAGGAAACCCCCGGAGATGACGTTTAGGGTCAGGTTGTGGTGCACCAGGTGTTCGGGGGTTTGTTTCCGACGTGAAATTCGGGACCACCGCCACACACAACTGCCCTCTTATGATTTTCGGGTGGTTTTTGTAACTCTTCTCAAGAAAACTCTCGGAGATGACGTTTTAGCCCGGGTTTCGGTGCACCAGGTGCCAGTGGGGTGCTCGCCGATGCCAGATGTGGATTCAGCGGGCCAAAAAAAACCCAAAAATGATTTTTGGTTGGCCTTCTTTGATTGTGTCAGGAAAACCCCCGGAGATGACGTTTAGGGTCAGGTTCTGGTGCACCAGGTGTTCGGAGTTCAATTTGAACATTATATTCGTGATCAGCGGCCTCGAAAACCCCCGAGGACCCGGCCCGGACCAGTTCTAACCCTTATTTATCAAATTTGAAAATCTTCCAAAAGGCCTCCCAGATAATGCATTTTTCGCGTGCCCTTTGGCCTGCAGCAATGCAATTTTCGGTGGGAGGGAAAATCTACCGCACCACATTTCGTGATAATCGTTTTTGTAAGAGAATGCAGAAAACCGCATCCCGATCTGTCATGTCGCACCACTTTCCCAACAGTTCGCAGGCGACTAAAATAATACAAGATTGTTCAACTGCAAATGCTTTGAAAAAGAATGTAGTTTGGAGGGCCGTATTATAAAATACTTCGTATGAAACTTTATCAGTGAGTTTTAATGGATATATGGTATATGTATACACGTTTGTGTTATTATTTTAATTTATTCACAAAATATCAAATAACAAAAAAATTAGTGGGAACTTTGAGGATGTCGGTATTCACAAACTAATGCATTTAATATTTGTTGTTGATAAATGAAGCAACTGAGTAAGTGACTTATCAGAAAGAGAACATTTTTTTTTATTATTTAAAGGAAAAAAACACCGCATCAATCACGGAGGTTATTAGCGGTGGTGGTACAGTATGATTTATATTAGGTTTATAATATTAACCTTCATGGGACGGACATCAAAATTTTACGGAAAGGACTAACTGGGGTCCGAGAAGACTCCATGCGTAAAATTGCAGAAATGCTGTATTTTTCTTTAAATTAAATATATAGAAAAGAAGTTTTATTAAAGTTTTACTATTAACCATTTATTAGTCAAAAATCATCACGAAAAAATACAAAATACCCTAATCACTAATACTACTAGCTACATATATCATTTTAACCTTTTTTACAAACTATCTCCGATTTTGAATGTTCTAGGCACACAAAGTTATTACACCTAATACATATTTTTCTGGATTTTCTGTCTTTTCCTCTGACATATACGGCAGCGCCCCTTGGTAATGTTTTGTTGTTCAACTCTATGTTCTGTTGCATCCAGTAGTTCGGGAAAAACGTCTGTCATATGCCGTTATCTATTCCTCTGAATGTATTTATTATTATATCGCAGGAAAAGGTTTTTCTTCATGAGTTCTTTCCCTAGTCCCAAAATATACATTTTACGTTTATCCAAACTGTTTTTTCGCCAGTAACCACAATTTATAAGCTTTATTCCTGCGATATCTATAAGATGCGAAAATATTGCCATTGGCCAGCGGTTTGACTTTCTCTGCACTGTATATTCTTTGGCCAACTTATCTGAAGTGTCGACAGCACCTTTTGTTTTGTTGTAATGAAGAATAATTTCTGGTTTATAGTGCTGTTCTTCTCCAGCCACTTTACTATCAGTATGCTCACTTGAAAGTAAGATAACAGCATGTTTTTGTTTTGGAACATAGGATACTAGCGTTCTTTGATTTCTAAAAGCAAACATACTTGAAAACTCTTTCTTGTACGATGCCGGTAGAAGTTCCCTGGGAATAAATGTTTTACTTTTCCGGAGGGTTCCACATAAAGTAATATTTTTTTCCACAACTTGTCAGCAAGTTCTAAACTTGTAAAAAAGTTATCAGTCGATATTCCAAATCCGCCTTCCAAAAGGTCTGTCAAATCTAGGACAACCCTTTGACCTTGACCCTTTTCCGCTTTGTTACCTTGTTTTCCTAAAAATTAATAGATACATAGGAATATAAAGTTTGCCTATATTGCTTTTCAAATAACTTACCCAAATAAACTTGCATGGTTGCAATATAAGAAGTGGTGCAGTCCACAAGAGCCCATATTTTGATTCCATACTTATCAGGTTTACTCTTCATATAGACTCGGAATGGTGCCTTACCCCTAAATGGTACAAGCTGCTCATCTACACATAGATGGTCGCCAGGATTAAGTGATTTTCAGGATTAAGTGATTTTTTACAATTAGAAGTGAAAATATCGAATATATCTCTTATCGGAGCTAGCTTATCTACTAATTGTTTGAAAATTATCAAAGCGTAAAAATGAAGTAATTTGTTTGGATCTGTCTCTTGACATTGCAGCAGAAATTACAGGACGACAGTAAGAAATATCTTGACACCAGAGCATATCGATAGCCTGTTTCGATCCGTGAAGTGCGCCAAGAATAAGCAACAGTCCAATATAAGATTCAATCTCTGTAGAAGCAACAGGTACAAAATCTTTAATTTTATTCGGATTTTCTATATTCCATTTATCATAATATGTTTGTGCCTTACTGTTTGTTTTGGTTACTATTAGGTTCAGAATATCCGGAGATAGGAAAAGAAGAAAAGCGTCTTTTATACTTGAGATATCAGAACTGTAATTTGTAAGGCCTAGAGCATGTCTCCGAATATTAGCTTTTGAACGTCTAACTTCCTGGAATTTTTGACCACTCAGTTCCATCTTTAGATTTATATACTGGAATGCCCTGGCTGTTACTAACTGTTGGTTCCTCTGGGTTCGTTTTCTCTATACTTTGATCAACAACTATTACATCATTTTCTTCCTCTACTTCTGTGACAATGTTTTCATCTTCTAAGTCACTCGATGTTTCCTCATTGAGAACACTATCAAACTCTGGATCATCACTTTCAAGTATACGTAACATCTCATCGTCAGTAAGCCCCTTGCGATCGTTTGTAAATAAAAACTGACTCATTTTCAAAACGATGTACCCTACTCGCAATATCACAAGAGACTAACCCGAATATTCAAGTCTAAAAATTATATCGCAGTGCGGGGAATCCCCTGGTAATTTACATTTTACAATTATATGGGTAAATTCCCTGTGAGTAAACAAATGTTAAATTTATGGGATTCCCCGATTTTACTACCAGTTACCGGGATTATTTTATCGGACGTAAAAGGCTGACCGGGGTCTGAAGAGACCCCTGGAATATAAAACTATTTTTTGTTTATACCAGCCAATAAAAACTACTAAATACATCATATTTTATCAAAATAATTCATAAACTGCAGCTAGATGAAAGATCAATGTTTAAAAATTTGCGTTTGCAAAGATACAGCAAAAACATACGTCATGGGGTACAAATGGACCCCGGCCAGTCCTATGAAGGTTAATGTATGCCAAAGCTAGCCCATTGAGTCTCTCCTGTCCCATCGTTGATCTCAAATAGGATTTTAGTAGTTTTAGCGATGAAAAACTTCTCTCGCCCGTAGCACTTGTTAAAGGGATTGTGGCAAAAATTTTTAGTAATATCTCTATATTGGGAAAGCATTCTTTGGACATACGTTTTAAGGTTTCTGTTGATGATTTTGGTAGATCAACACTGACAGTGTCACTCCACTTATGTCTCCATATCGCTAATTCCGTCTGTAATTCCAGCATGGATCCTGGCATATCATTTTCATATATTCTTGCAGCCTCAACAATTTTGGCATCAGTATATTTTTTAAGGTGTATTGGAATAATACCTTCTATAGGTATTACAGTAGAAAGTTGATTAAATCGGTCTTTCATTTGGATTATAATATGATCCAGGAAAGGTATGAATATCACCCTTCTGTAATATTCTTCTTCGTTATTTGCCTTTATATTGCTCCTGTTTGTTTGTTTGTTGCAAAGTCTAGGCATAGTAATAGTCGTACCAATTCTCTGAAGAGCGTGATGGGCCTCCAAGAAAATTGGTTTAAATTGGAGTTCTTCATTTTGCCTTATATTTTCTAGTTTGCTTGTAATATCGTTTATGTATGAAAAGGCAGTGGAAAGATCAACTTCAACACTCTGTAAATACTTGCTTAAATTTACAGTGTACGACATTAAAAACGAGGCGACTTCTAAAGCTATAACAAAATCACTTCTTCTAATGGCGGCATTAAAAGCCATTGCCTTACTTGAAGCCTCTGTATCGTTGTTCTGTTCTAAACTAGCAAGAGCATTGCAAATTGCTTCATATAGTTCTTTAAAAATTATTACGCTATTATGACGCTCAACCCAGCGCGTAGCACACAGAGGTTTTAACTTCTTTTTTTTTTAGTTTCGGTTATTTCTAAGTCATCAACGGCTTGTTGAAAAACTAAAACTGTTTTTGCGAGCAACTAAAAAAGAACATACCCTACCAAAAATACCCATCATGTTCCTAATTTCAAAAACTTCACATCTTTTGGAAATAGCTAAGTTAAGGCAATGACTTAAACAGTGTAAATACATAGCCAAGGGCTGTTCTTGTCTTATTAAGGCTTGGACTCCATTGAACCTTCCAGCCATATTGCTGCCTCCATCATATCCTTATCCACGAAGATTATCAATAGAAAGTCCAAGTCCTCTTTGATGCATTGGCCAGTTGTAGAGTGCAGCTCAATGAAACCAAAAAAAACTTCCTTTTCCTTTATATCATACATACTATCCAAATACCTCACACAGAATGTCATTTGTTCTTTGGTACTTATATCAGTTGTTTCGTCGCAAATTATTGTAAAAATTTTTGATTGTTTTATAACATTAACAATTTCAGTAGTTATAACCTTCCCAATGCAAAATATTATTTCATTTTGGATTGTTTTACTAATCATTGTACAGTTCTTTGGTGCTGTTAGTATATTATTTTTAAGGTTTAAATCTCCAGAATCTATACGAAAAGTTAATAGGTTCCTAAAAATGCCATCATTACTTTCTGAAAGATTTTGGTTTGAGCTATCTTTAATATCTATATTACCATCATCTCTATGCGCTCTAAGTGGTAATTTGTTATGGGCACAAAATAGAATTGTTTTAATAATCGGCACTAACCACTGTCGATTAGCTTCAATTATTTCTGTTTTTTGTTTATCAAATTGTACAGAAATACTGACAGATTTTTCAGACATTTGTATGTTTAAAAAATCATTTGCTTTTTTAACTGAAAATTTATGGTAGTTGGTGTTTTCATGCTGCGTAAGTATTTCCCGGGCTTTTTTAAACTTAGTTAGCGGTTCCCTTACAAGCATTTTAAAAATCTGAAAAATAATAAGCTTAGGTTACGATATAGTTTAGTTAGTTTCAGTTAGTTTTTTAAAACCTTATTTCATTAAAACAATAGGCACATTTACCAATTTTTTTATTGTAAATTCTGAAATAACATAATAAATTTAGTAAGTATGCAAAATATCAAATTTTTTTAATGATTTTCAACCACCTCAAAAATTATTGAAGTTTATAAAATTAATTAAAACTATGACGTCAGACCATCTTTTTTCACCAGGTAATTCGTTGCCACAACGCATTACCTTTGCTTTGCCTCTGTCAGCCTGACGGAAAAATATTAACACTTTTTGTGACAAATGTCAGAAAAAGGTAACGACAATGTTTTTCGAAGCAGGTAGTGCAGGTGTCCAAGATCGCAATTTGTATGAAAAAAAGATTGTATGACGTCACATTTTAAAATAGCCTTAGATTATGCTAGCTCTAAAATTTTTGGTAATTTTCGTCTAATTGGGCTAATTTTTTCTTAACAGCTTAAAATAAAAGGTAAACTACAATAATCGTATAAAAAGAGTAACTTTGGAAATATGACTGAATGAGCCTATTATACAATGTCATCCCCAAAGTATGCACCATATGGGAAACTTATTTATTAAGGGGTTTTCGACGAAAAGTTATTCTTGATAAAAGTTTGTGCATCCCCTAGAACCAAACATGCATCAACAAAATACAGTTAAACACACGTAATGTACGAGGAGCGTTCAAATATTTGATTTTAAGACAAGAGTAAAGTACTCTTATTTTGAAAAATCTCGGGATATGTTATTTAGACAAGTTGTTCAGCATCTAGTTTTGAAGTCATGGCCATCTTAGTGAAGTTTTATCTTTTTACCCATTTTTTTTAAATGGGGACTATTTTGCTAAAACGATAAATAGACAACATCCTGTATACGACGGTTTATTAAAAAAGTTTATAGTATTTCAAATGACATAACAAATGTGTTAACTATGGTCAATTTTTCTGAGGAGTAAAATAATTTTCAAATTTTTTGGTGCAAAGTTGTTTTTAATTTTTGTGAACACCGAAAATTACTCAAAATTATACAGTTTAGTAACAAGAACTTAATATTCAATAATATCAAATCACAAAACATCTAAATAAAATAGGTATTTCGGAACAAACTCTTTGATTTTCTGGAGATTTTCTTGTCCAAAATAAGTGTTTTAAGTTGGCTTTGAAACCAAACGTATGTTTGACATTAAGTACGTGACATATTTGCTGAATATTCAATACGTAGTTATTGTTATTGCTTATTTTGTTAACGTTTGATAATAAGTACTATTTAAATAATATCAAGATGCTTACAAAAGAAGAAAAAGTTGAGATTATATTGTTGTGTGGGGAAAATACTCCAAGCAGACAAGTTACAAACATTTTTAATGCCAGGCATCCAAATCGCAATGTAAATCACACTACAATTACCCGTATTTTAAATAAATTTAAAGAAACAGGCAGTATTAACAACAATTTCAAAAAACCTCACGCAGCTGCAAAAGTACCTATCTAGAGAAGTGGAAGAGGAAGTGTGTTTAAGTGTTATCGATAATGGTAAGACATCAATTAAACAAATATCAACATCTCTTGATGTACCTATTACTACCGTACAAAAAATTTTAAGAAGAAATAAATTCAAAACTTTCAAACCAAAATTTATAAATACTCTAAAAGAATGGGATTTTATTCCAAGATTTGAGTTTTCCGCATGGTATCAGGGAGAATACGAAGAAAACGCGCGATTCCCAATAAATATTTTATGGACTGATGAAGCAACATTTACAACTAATGGAACCGTAAGTTCACAGAATTGTAGATGGTGGGCTTTAGAAAACCCTCATTTCACTATAGAGTGCAAGGACCAATACTCATTCAAGGTAAATGTCTTATGTGGACTGTTAAAATACTGTAATTGGTCCCTTCTTCATTGATGGAAACCTTAATGCCAACCAATATTTGCAATTTTTACAAGATTTATTACCAATTTTAAATCAAATGCCGCGTAGACAAAGAGAAAGAATTTGGTATCAGCTAGATGGAGCTAGTGTTCACTGTAGTGTTGCAATAAGACAATTTTTAAATGAATCATTCAATGGAAAATGGATAGGACGTTACTCAGAGTATCCAATGCCAGCTCGCTCACCAGATTTAGCCCCAATGGATTTCTTCTTATGGGGTTTATTGAAGAACGAAGTTTACAAACATCGTCCATTTAGGGATAGAGAACATTTAAAAAATGTAATTACTAATTGTGTCAGGGCCATTCAACCGGAGCAAATTACGAATGCAGTCAAGGATTGTGTAAGAAGAACCGAACTGTGCATGTTGCGGGATGGACACCATACTGAGATGTAAAATACTTCTTTCGGAAACATGCTTTTGTTTTTAAAGCGAATATAAGAATTATTTTGGACAAGAAAATCTCCAGAAAATCAAAGAGTTTGTTCCGAAATACCTATTTTATTTAGATGTTTTGTGATTTGACATTATTGAATATTAAGTTCTTGTTACTAAACTGTATAATTTTGAGTAATTTTCGGTGTTAACAAAAAATAAAAATAACTTTGCACCAAAAAATTTGAAAATTATTTTACTCCTCAGAAAAATTGACCGTGGTTAACACATTTGTTATGTCATTTGAAATACTATGAACTTTTTTAATAAACCATCGTATACAGGATGTTGTCTATTTATCGTTTTAGCAAATAATTTTTTCCGTAGTCCCCATTTAAAAAAAATGGGTAAAAAAATAAAACTTCACTAAGATGGCCATGACTTCAAAACTAGATGTATTTTTTGATGCTGAACAACTTTTCTAAATAACATATCCCGAGATTTTTCAAAATAAGAGTACTTTACTCTTGTCTTAAAATCAAATATTTGAAGGCTCCTCGTACATTACGTGTGTTTTACAGTATTTTGTTGGTGCATGTTTGGTTTTAGGGGATGCACAAACTTTTATCAAGAATAACTTTTCGTCGAAAAACCCTTAATAAATAAGTTTCCCTTATGGTGCATACTTTGGGGATGACATCGTATAACTATTTTATTCTTACTTGTCTACCCATTCCTCCGCCATCTGGTGCAAATAGCACACAAAATTTACATAATCCTCCAGTTTTACTTTCGCTATACGCAAGCCAGTTATACTGTTGTAGCCAATGAACAACCGAATTTACGCATTAGCTGTTTCCCTTCTTGTTGCAATGGAAAAACATATTTTGAGTCAGGGATCCAAGTATTGCTTAAAAAATTTATTTTTTCATGGACACTTAAAGATTGTCCGACTGCATTCCCAATATCATATAGCTGGCTGCCATTCTTAAAAAAAATGAACAAATTTAATTTCATAGTTGTATTGTAAAGATTTTTTTTTAAATACGATATTTTTGACGTATTGTATTGACGTTACAATATTTAAAAGCAAATTACTTTGACTTTTGGTTGACCTATACATTATTTAACAAATAAAGCAGGTCATAGGTATTAAATTCAAAAAGTATATTATTTATAATTTTATTTAAATTAAGTTAGAATTATACACCAAATTTGAACTTTACAAATATGGCAGAAAAAAAATAGAAGGAATAGTACGAATTCAATAAAATCCCTTTTTTGCCTATGTAATTAAGATTTTAAACTCAAACGCAAAATACCAATACCATCCTATAAAATGCTTATATAAACCAAAATCAATATCAATTCCTTTTTTTCGCTCTAAGAAGCTTCTAACCCAAATCAACACTTAACAGTTTTCACATATTTGAAAATAACGGTAAAGTAAAACTAAAATACAAAATGTTAAAATATTTTTTTTTAGATTTAACTGTACGTCACATCCTGTAATTCTTTGAACATACAAAGAAATATAGTTTATTTTTATCCCTTTTTCCTTTTTATTTACGAAATATGAAAAGGCATATTATAATTATATACTGACGCTTTGCTGTGAGGACTCCTCAGGAAAACGGCTAGGTTGACTACTACTACTTGCCTCAAATTCTTGCGAGCCACTGCCAGTACTGCCACTACTTGTTGATGCTACTATAATGATGTTTTCTTCTATAACACTACTACCACAATGTCCCACCTCCACAACCGTATTATTTTTTGGCTTTTTTGTAAAAATAGATGTTAATGTCGTTTGTGATCGCTTCATTTTACGCAGGTCCAAATGAGACAAAAAATAACTTGTATTCGCTATGAACGTCAAACACAATCTGAATAATAAAATAAATTTCTTTTTATCTTCCAGAAATATAGATTTATTATTTAAAGCCATTTCACAGAGAAAAAATGCATAAAAACACGTTTTTATTTCAATGTTCTGCAAACCAAAGGCGCGGCCTGCGATTGTCTTTATCTTCAATTGGGAAGCGCCGCGTTTGAGCATTTTGCCGACTACCTAAATTCAGACGGACTCGGCGCGGCTGGTTTTGTGGAAGTAAAATAAATAAAATTAAATGATTATTTTAATAAAATGATATTTATTTTATTATTTATATTCTCAAATAAAGCTTTTGGTAAACATAATATATAATTACTGTATTTATTATTAGTATTTATAGCGATGTTTGACTTTTTATGACATAACAAGTCTTCTTAAAGGGGGGAGGGGCTTGAGCCCCCAAAGCCCCCCCGTGGATCCGCCCTTGGATGTTCACTGCCGTACGGATCTGATAAGACAGTCCAAGAGAAAGTACTGAAAAGGTTTGGATGACAAAGTGCCAAATCGAGAGCAGAATGATTGTCGGTTGCTATATTTATTCTTGTTATTTCGCCAGAATTGAGAAGTACGAGATTTGATGTGTTGATGAATGTCTCAAGTTTACTGCCTCTCCGGTTAGTTGACGTACAACCCAATATTGGGTTGTGGGTATTAAAATCGCCCAAGATAACGTAGGGCTTAGGTAATTGTCTTACCAGGTTATCCAATTCATTGATATTAATTTCTGTATCTGGTGGAACATAGATGTTACATATGCACATTTTTTGTGGGGTTCTTAATAAAACTGCCGTAGCTTCAAGGTTAGTTACAAGTAGGACTTCCTTAGCTTCAAGGGATCTTTTGGTGTATATTGTTACCCCTCCTGATGCCCTGATTTGATTATTTCTGGTTTTATGAACGGAGTCGTAGTGTTTCATATTGTACCTTCGATTTTCGGTAAAGTTGGTCTCCTGTAGACATATAACTGAAGGTTTTTCATCATTTACCAACATCTACAGCATCTCTAGATGGGGGTATATTCCATTGCAAGATGAATGATTATGTATGGAGTTGGGAGGTCTTAGAATGTTTCTAGATATACCGGGCTGGGATAAAGTATGGAACCAAGTAAATATCTTTTAAACGAAAAGAACGATATTCATGAAAATTTGCAGGTAAGTGCAATGGAACAAAATGCATCTGATGTACATTTTTTTGTTAATAATATACTTCCGTTTTAACCGGAAATGCCATCAACTTCTTTAATTTAAATGGGACACCCTATATATTTTTACAGATTTTGAAAGAGCTAGTTATTTTGAATTCATACATAGTGAGTTTAGTGTAAAAAAATTTGTAAGAACGAGGAATATAGCACTTTAATCAACCTCATTGAGTTTTTGGCATTAGAGCAAAATAGCTATTTATGTAACCAGTTATGAAATGCATCATTTTGTGTAACGAGTGAAATTTTTGCGGGACGAGCGAGCTCCGCGTAGCGGGGCGAGCGAGGTCCCGCAAAATAACACGAGTTACACAAACAAGCATTTCACAACGTGTTTCATACAAGATTTTATCTAATTTTGACAAGAAGAAAGTTTAGTTTACCAATCAATAAAGCATTTCATAACGTTTTATACAAGATTTTATCTAATTTTGACAAAAAGAAAATTTAATTTATTTTATGTGTCCTTTTGACAAAAAGAAAATTTAATTTATTTCTGATTTGAAAACAGCACTTTTTGATTCCTTCAAGTTATGCAACCAATATTACACAAGACAATACTTTTATTTTATACATTAATTTCAGACTTTTCTTTATTATTTTACCATTAATAGAAAATAAGAAAAGGGTTGCCACTAATATTCTTGGTGAATCAAGCACCTCAAGTTCAAGATCAGTTATGCATCACGAAATTATATCAACTTCTAATTCTGCAGGGGTTAACCTAACAAACTGTTCGAAATGTGTCATAAATATTTATAATGCATAAAATAAAATGTGAATTATTCTAGTTGTTCTTATTGTTAGTAGTTCTCTTCAGTTCTAGTTGTTGTTATTTTTCTATAATATGACATTAAACTTTCTTTTTTTCTCTCTTGTTTTTATTAACTGGTGATATAATTAATTTTTTCTTCAAGCGTATAATAATATCTATATTATTTTCGGCAACACAGATGGTAGAAATAACCTATTCTTTTACTAGTAACATAATGAACGCTCATTATTGTACGAGTAACAAAATAATGAGAAACGATAGCGGTTATGGGCGTTGTAACCAAGTAGGCAGGAACTGTCATTTAATTTTTATTTAATTTGATGTTTGTCAGTTTTGAAAAGTGTATTGTAAAAATGTCTCAAGAAGAAGAATTTCAATGTACACCTTCGGAATTAGTCGAAATAGCTAATTCTACTATTGAAACACTAATTCCGACGAAGTCACGAAAAGTATATGATTTTGCTTATGAAACATTTATAAAATGGTGAAAAGAAAATAGTGTACGAAGATACACAGAAAATGTTATGCTTGCGTATTTTACATATTTGTCAAGAAAATTTAAAGTTCGACACTATGGGCACAATATTCAATGATTAAAGCTCAATTAAACATCAAACATAATGTAAAAATGGAAAATTATACCAAATTAGCTGCATTTTTAAAGCGACAAGGAGAAAATTATACCCCGAAAAAAATCAAAAGTATTAACAAAAGACCAATTTGATAAATTTCTTCAGGATGCACCGAATAATGTTTATTTACCAACAAAAGTAATCGTTGGCAATAATATCCTTTGGATCTTTAGAAGATTAATATTCAAATTGACAACAACTAACGTATTTCGAACCTTAAACGTATATACCTCGATAGCTCACCGCTAGAGGTTTTGTATTCCGTCTCGGAGGTCTGGGGTTCGAATCTCAACGACGGCAAATTTTTTTTTACTTATTTCAATGTTTGCTTTTAGGTTATATTAATATTTGGAGTCACAGGAGCCTGTAGATGCGATGAACTCGTTCATTTGAAGTACAGCGAAATCCAAGATATAGGAAATTTAATTTTAGTAAATATCACAAACACAAAAAACAAAAAACGATTTTTATTTGAGCTTGGTCAGGCAGTATACGGCACTTCGTCCGGATGATATGGATCTGCAGCGATTTTTTATTAAATATCAAAACGGTAAATGTCACCGTGTGGTAATGGGTATACATAAAATTTCAAATGTTCCAAAAGACGTTGCTATGTTTTTGAAATTAACAAATCCTCATGAATATACGGGACATTGCCTTCGTGGGACTTAAGCAACTATTTTAGTTGACAACGGAGGGGACATTACCGCTTTAAAACGACATGGTGGATGGAAATCCACGAGTGTTGCTGAAGGGTACTTAGAAAATTCTGTTTCCAGCAAGAAACAAACTGCACAAAAAATACTTCATTGGGAAGAACAACCAAGTACGAGTTCTGGAATCAAGAGAGATTCACATTCAGGAAACCTTTCAAATGACAATATTTCTAACATAATAAGTATAGACAAACATCTTACTAATCATAACATGTACACCAATGACAAGATCGTGAATGTCGAAACCGAAAGCGGTGGCAGTGGCCTAAATTTAAATAACTGCAGTATACAAAACTGCACCTTCAATATTACACTTAATAAATAGGTAATGCTTATGCAAGCCATAACTGTTTTTTTCATATTTGTATTAATAAATAGTTGAGATATAAACAATGTATTCAATTTTTTTCTACTTATGAATTGCATTATCTTTACACTTGAAGAAAAAATAGTATATGTCGCTCGGAGCAGAAGACCCATTATATGTTTCGCCCAGTTTGCACAGCCTCGGCAGTGCAAGAATCTGGGCTCAACAATAATGGTAGCCTTCTACTCCTAGTAACATAATGTACTATTTCATCACCAGTTACATAATATTTTTCATTATGTAACTGGTTACGAAAAATGTGACGTTTACTAACGGAAGTCAGTTTTGAAAATGTCACTATATGTCAAAATTAGATAAAACTATTTAGATAAACTAATTGATGTTGTTTGTATGCATAGTAATAAATAAACGAGTACTGTTTAGTACGACTTTTGTTATCCAAGTGTCAAATTCTAATTGACGGAAATAAATTTTACAATTTAGAATGGTCCAATTAAGTGAAAAAGAGCGTGTTGAAATTTTAATGATGATCGGTTATGGTGATCGTGATAGAACTTATGAAAAGTGTGTCATATTTTTAATAATTTGCATCCGGAGAGAAACCCTATATCACGCTCAACAGTAACTAAAACATTACAACGTTTTAATACAACTGGGATGGTAAAAAATTTGCTAAAACCTGGAAGACCGCGGACTGCAACGAACGAAACTGTTAAACAAAATATTGCAATCGATTTAGAAGAATCACCTCAAACTTCCACCACAAATTTAGCACTAAACCATGGTATCAGTCGACGTTCTGTAGGAAAGATATTAAAAAGTGAAAAGTATCATCCATATAAGGTACAGTTGGTTCAAGAATTGTCAGACGAAGATTTTGACCGACGGCTGGAATTTTGCGAAAGGCTAATGGACATCTGTAATGTCGACGAAAATTTTGCTTCTAACATAGTTTTTTCCGATGAGGCAACTTTTTGTTTAAATGGAACAGTTAATCGCCATAACTCAAGTATTGGTCAAATGAGAATCCTCATTGGATTCATGAAGCACGTACCCAGCATCCACAGAAGTTAAATGTTTGGATGGGAATTGTCGAAAATAGGCTTATAGGCCCATTTTTTATCGACGGAAACTTGAATGATAGCAAGTATTTGGATCTAATGAATAACGAATAAATTATTCCTGCACTTCAACAGAATGGGCAATTACCACAAAATGTTTGGTTTCAACAAGATGGAGCACCTCCCCACTATGATATACGGGCTAGGGATTTTCTGGATGCGAATTTACCAAATCGATGGATTCATAGAGTGGCCTGCTCGTTCTCCGGATCTAAGCCCGTTAGATATTTTTCTTTGGGGTTATCTACGTGTTTACGTTAGACGACCAACAAACTTACAGGAATTGAGACAAAGAATTATTGATGAATGTGAACTAATACGTGGAGAAGTCTTGGAAAGAGTGACTCAACAATTTGTTAATAGGATGGCATATTGCCAGCAAGTTAACGGCGAGCATTTTGAACATTTGAAGTAATTTTGTTTCTCATTATTCTAAAATAATGAAATGTACACCTAACAGTGAGCTATTCCTCGTTTTTACAAATTTTTTTACACTAAACTCAGTATGTATGAATTCAAAATAACAAGCTCTTTCAAAATCTGTAAAAATATATAGGGTGTCCCATTTAAATTAAAGAAGTTGATGGCATTTCCGGTTAAACCGGAAGTATATTATTAATAAAAAAATGTACATCAGATGCATTTTTTTCCATTGCACTTACCTGCAAATTTTCATAAATATCGTTCTTTTCGTTTAAAAGATATTTACTTAGTTCCATACTTTATCCCAACCCTGTATATCACTTTCGCTTCCGGACACTGAGATGTTAGAGCCGGTTTCTAGTTCTCTGTTGAGCTGTTTCATTGTGTTCTTTTTCAATTTTGTGATTCTGGTCTTAATGCTATGTTCGGTGAGTGCTGAATACACCTTAGTAAGTATAGCTAGGAGCGCGTGAGCTTCCCCAGTATACCTGTGGGCCACACTGAGGGGGTCCGAAGGTGTCCTCCTGAAAACTAACAATCTGACTATAATCCAGTGAAAAATTAGACGAATTGTCCTGAAAGAGTTGTTTGACAGGAGAAACCAGGGATTCAACGGACTGAGCATTTCATGTCAAGAGTAATAAAAATTAATTAAATGAGAGCAGTGTTTTTCCTAAAAAATCATATATTTTCCATCGAAGTTCTTGTCCGTTCAGAACCATAAGGAACACAACACCCACTCCCCATTATAAACTTCTTGTCTGGTGCGTCGCTTCGTCTACTGGAGTGTTACTTACCCATAGCTTTCATTTGTTGTATAAATAATATATGACCCTTCTGGGCCCAGTGCTCCTTTAAAATTTATAAGGTCCTTTGTGTTCGATTGTTATAATTTGAATGAGTGAAAAAAAATTATGAACGATTCAGATATCCAAGGAGAAAAATAAAACGCGCAGCAAGAATAAAAAGAACACCGAGAAGAAGATGGGGATGATAATGATGAAGAAAAAGAGATAGAAAAGAGAAAGCAAAATATGATTGAAATTTTGGGTAAATTCTTTGTCTTTTTTGCATTCCTTGCTTCAGTTTTTTTGTTTATGTGAGCCTGATAGTCTTCGTCGATTAAATTTCCTGTCTGATGGCCAATGCATACATCACTTTGATTTAAACAGTCTAGAACCTCATTTTGTTCTTTAAATGCTAATATCTTTGTTGTGTCAGTTATAAATGTATGTCCGCAATTATAACTACAAATATTTGCAAAGCAAATCATCACGATGTCTTGAACAAGTCACATAGTATCAAATATTGTTTATAATTAATTTGTTTTGTACATACTATGTTAAATTACAGGAAGTTGAAGGACTAGACATATTAATTTCTGATTGATCATTGAACAATGTAAATCCAACCATTTCTTAATTTTCAATCACAATTCATGAATTAAAACCTGAGATTCAGGGGAATATGTTTTTGAAATAACTAAACTTAATAATGTCAGTAGATGTTTATTGACAATAAATAAAATAAAAAGTTTTAAATGCAACAATTAGTGGATAAGTTTCATTGAATTATTCTTCCCCAGCAGCTTTTTTCATTCCCTCTTTCTGTTTCTTCACCTTCTTCGAATCCTTCTCCAAATCGATCGGAGCGGGCTTAACAAATGGAATTTCATCTTGGTACTCTTCGGGCATGTAAGTTTTCAATACCGTTGGTACTTTTATACCTGTTTCGGTTTGATTGTTTTCCAAAATGGCGCAAATTACTCTCGTAGTTGCGCACATTGTGGCGTTCAACATGTGAACATAATCAGTAGCAGCATTCATCTTCTTGGTTTGACCATAACGAACTAGCAGCCTCCTGGCTTGATATTCCAGGCAGTTACTGCAGGATACCAATTCTCTAAACGCTGATGATCCTGGAAACCACGCTTCTAGGTCAAGTTTTTTGGCGGCGGCATGGTTTAGTGCCCCAGAAACTATGTTGACGATTCGGTATGGAATTTCTAAAGATTTATAAAATTCTTCGGCATTTGCTATCATTTCGTCCATCATTTCCCAAGATTTGTTGTCAAAAGGCGATGTTAAACAGAATTGTTCAATCTGAAAAGGTAAAAACCTTAATATAAAGTTATATATACAATTTATATTTACCTTACTTTTTCAAACTGATGTACCCTAAATATACCCCTAGTGTCACGTCCATGAGATCCAACTTCTTGTCTAAAGCATGTTGAAAATCCCGCATACTTTATGGGCAGAGAATTTTCTGATATCCATTCATCTCGATGGAATGCAGCTATAGGTTGCTCTGATGTTGCTATAAGATACTTTTCTTCTACGTCTTTATCTTCTGCTTTTTCACTACCTTTTCCAACTACTTTATATAATTCTTCATCAAACTGAGATAACTGAGCAACTTCTTGCATGATCTATAGTGTAAATAAATCAAATTAAATTGACTGTCTCGACCCTTACTTCGTGGAATATGCTCATATTAGTGTTTTTAAATGAAACTCAAGGTCTCTAGTTAATTCCACAATATAATACAAGTTATTGAATATTCTAAAAAATTGACAATTGTTTCGATAAATCAATATCATCGTCAGAATGACAGAAGTTACATTTCATTTTATGCCTACCTGATGTTTAGTAGTTATATTTGGCTAGACCAAGAAGTAACCTAACTTGTGATTGGCTTAATATATGTTTATAGAAAAAAGAAGAAGATGTGATATTACAAATATTGAAGCTTAGATATTATTAGCCCTATGGTGATATCCTGGATATCATTTTTCCAATTAAGATCAATATAACTGTGCAATGATATAGAAAACCAGGAAAACTATATCTGCTGATCTTTACAATTATCACTTAATATTGTATATAACTTTATAGAATCCAGCGATGTAAAAGTTCTTAAAGCAGACCCAACAAAGAAGTTTTCTAATAATGTAAGGGATATTGTTAATAATTCAAATTATCTTTTAAATTAGTGTTTTTAAATGGAACTCAAGGTCTCTAGTTAATTCCACAATATAATACAAGTTATTGAAAATTCTAAAAAATTGACAGTCAATTTTATCTTTTAAATGATTACGAAAAGAGGTCTATCATACATAAGAATTCTCATTGTCCACAATTATATGGAACAGTTAAATTACATAAAATAACGAAACCAATTAGACCTGTAGTCTCTTATGTTAATGCTCCTAATAATATATTGGCAAAGAAGCTCAACAATATACTCAATACTTACAGATATGAATCTCAGTACTCAATTAGAAATTCAATAGAACTAATCAAAAAGTTGAAACCAATCCACTTACAAGATAACTATAAACTCATATCGTTCGATGTAACTAACATGTTTACTAAAATTCCTCCTAAAGAATGTCTAATACTTGTAAGAAAATTACTAGAAGATAAAAATATTAATCCAGGAATAATATCAGATGTACTTAATTTATTTGATGTATGCATTAATCAGAATTATTTCACTTTTGACAATAAGATATATATTCAAAATGAAGGTTTACCAATGGGAAGCCCTGTATCACCTATTTTAGCAAACATTTTTATGGACAATTTAGAAAGAAAGATCTTTGAAAGTAATATTTCGAAAAATATTTTATTTTGGTATAGATATGTAGATGACATATTAGCTTGTTTTATGGGTAGTGAACGACAATTAGATGTATTTTTCAACCACATCAATAATTTACACCCGAAAATTAAATTTACATTAGAAATTGAAGAAAATAGCTCAATCAATTTTCTCGATTTAAAAATTCAAAGAGTTAATAATGTACTTGATTATTCAATTTACCGAAAACCAACACAAACTGATGTAACAATTCCATTCAATTCTAATCACCCTATGTCACACAGACTGGCGGCATATAATTCAATGATACATAGAGCTTTTTCAGTTCCTATCAACAAATGTAATTTTAATAGAGAGATTAATACAATTAGACAAATAGCAACATCTAACGGTTATCCATTAGATATGATAAATAAGCTAATTAGTAAAAAAGAGGAAAAAGTGGCATTACAACTAATATATCCTAAACAAGCTAATGAAATTAAAACTTATAAAATCATCACATATGCAGGAAATATTTCTAATAATATTTCAAAGATAATATCTTCAGCAACGAATACAACAATTTCTTTTAAAACAGAAAGTAACGTTAGTACAAAATTGTTAAATGTAAAAACAAAAATACCACTATTAAAGAAGTCAGGTATATATAAACTCAAATGTCCAGAATGTAATGCGGTCTATTTGGGTCAGACCCTTAGGAATTTTGAAATACGATACAGTGAGCACTTACGAGCATACAGATTAAAACAACCAGATAAATCCCACTACGCAAAACATCTACTTGACACCAATCATTCATTGACACCTAACACAAAACTAGAAGTACTACATATTTGTGAAAAGAAACAAGAACTGGATTTCCTTGAAGAACTGGAAATTAGAAGACATTTAAGAAACCCACAATATGAAGTTGTCAATGAACAGTTAAATCTAGGGAATTCTCCACTAATAAACTGTCTTCTTAAGTGATAATTGTAAAGATCAGCAGATATAGTTTTCCTGGTTTTCTATATCATTGCACAGTTATACTGATCTTAATTGGAAAAATGATATCCAGGATATCACCATAGGGCTAATAATATCTAAGCTTCAATATTTGTAATATCACATCTTCTTCTTTTTTCTATAAACATATATTAAGCCAATCACAAGTTAGGTTACTTCTTGGTCTAGCCAAATATAACTACTAAACATCAGGTAGGCATAAAATGAAATGTAACTTCTGTCATTCTGACGATGATATTGATTTATCGAAACAATTGTCAATTTTTTAGAATTTTCAATAACTTGTATTATATTGTGGAATTAACTAGAGACCTTGAGTTTCATTTAAAAACACTAAATCAAATTAGATTATATATGTCTCATAATTATCAATAGCTGACAAAATGGTACTGGAAATTCTCAAAAATAAAATGGTTTGTATGTCAAGTACTGTAAAAAAATGGAAATAGGATATTTGTCATGTATATTGGAATTAGGGAGCAAGTGAAAAACATTTTTCATTTAAAGCAGTGTTTTTCAAACTATGGGTAGCGACACCCACAAAGAAAATGTTTGTACATCCTACACTACATTAAAAAATATTACAATTTCATTGTTTATTTTTTAATAATTTGTCGAAACATTCTATTTTTGAGACACGCATAACTAAATCAGTTTATAATTGAAGCCTATTTCTCTGTTTAATTTTAATGTACACTTTTGAAGGGAACATTAATTCCCATAGTTAAGAAGTGGTGAATTTTACTAATAATTTTAAAGCGTTCCTTGCTAGTTCTGGATAGTCTTAATAGAAAAAAAATGTGGTTTTAAATATCATCGAGTCAACATATGCTCTGGGTGTTGATTACGTTGCTCTCAGTATTGTAGTTCGCGTTAGTTCTCAGGATGTTTATGCAATCATACATTTGGCTTGAACATTTATTATTATATAAAAACTACAATTCAAACTGATAAAAACATTATCTGCAATGTCAGATTGACAATATTGCCATTACATTTTTTTTACGACATGTGATGCGTTATATATCTTAGTTCTATCTATATCTATAAGTAAAACAAAAATAATGACATTTAAATGCAGATTACCACCTGTTCAATTTGGAAATGACACTGTGGAGAGTGTTGAAGAAGCAACATTTTTAGGACTCAACATTGATAGTAACCTGACGTTTAAAGGACACATTAATATCTTAAAAAAGAAAATATCCTCAGGCTGTTACGCTGTTAGATCAGCTTCGTGTGAATTGGGATTCTCGGTAGCTAAAGATGTATATTACGCTTTAGTGGAATCGCACTTAAGGTATTCCCTACAATTTTGGGGCTCTTGTAATGGGGAGCTGTTCGAAAGTATTTTTTTATTGCAGAAACGAGCTATGCGATTCTTATGTAAAATAAATAAAAGAACTTCATGTAAAACATATTTCGTGAAACACAAAATACTGACTCTTACATCACTCTATGTACTAGAAGTAACATCCCTCATTCATAAGAACAAAGAGCAGTATATTACAGAAAGTCATTATAATACAAGACAAAGTGACAATCTGTCGCTACTTATACCTAAAACTTCCTTGGTGAAAGCCTCATTTGTTTACAATGGAGTCAAATTATATAATTTGTTGCCAGCATATATAAAGAATATAGAGCATTTAAATAAATTTCGGCAAGTAATGAAAGAAAAGTTGATAGACGAGGCGTACTACAATTTAAATGAATGCTTTTCTCATATACATTCTCTATAATATTATTCTTGTCAACAGTGTATATAAACAAGTAAAGAAAATGAAATTAAAATATTTTAGAGTGCTTTTAATTATTGTATTATAATTTAGTTATTTATTGACAATACATATAAGTTATGTTGTATGTATATAATATGTAAGATTTGTGTGTGAATGTATTTATTTATTTTTTTTTTATTTATATCTTTTATCTAGTAATGTTTAATGATTTGTTGGTAATTTAATTTTTAACTTATTAACTTATTTTACAAGGTGTTTGTCAATAAGACTTGTTCTTGGACAATAAACATATATTCTCTCTCTCTCTATCTGTTCTCTATCAAAACTCACTACTGACAACCGTAAGAAGTTGCCACATATGCATCATTTTAATAATTTATCACGTTTTGAGAAATTGTTTCAACATGAAGAGAGAGAACGCAACACATATTCAAGAAGATTGAATAAACTGTTTAAATTAAACTAGTCGAGACAGTCAAATATTTTTGTATTTAATAAGTGGGTTTTAAAAAGGAAAACAAATTAATGTGTGTAATGACTAAAGATATAACTGTTTAGCAATCTTTTCAACAGTCTGTACCTAATTATTCTTACTTATCACCCACTTAACACGAACGTACAATAATAAAAGAGATAAAAAAATTAAGCACAAGAAGATATAGCAATAGGTGTCTTATTATCACTAACCAAAAAATGGATCTTCTCAACCATCGGAAATACAGTAGGACCTCGATTATCCTGGCCAGCCAAGATTGAACCTTTGCAGGATAATCCAAAGACCTCTTTTTACTTTTTTAATACTTTATCAAACGTCTCCGGTACTGTCTCCATCTGCTGTGTCTTTTAAGGTCATTATTTTATTAAATGTTTTTTTAATGTTACTCTTTCACTTCACTCTACAGTATAAATTGCATCTTTCAAATATAGAAGCTGCCAAAATCTCATATTCTTCCTACAGTTGAAGCATAATGTCTTTCCTATAAAGCTTCATAGTTTCTATAACACCTTGGTCCATTGGCTTAGCAATAGATGTTACATTCGAAGGAAAATATGCTACAAATATGTAGGTATCATCTGCTGACTTAGTTGCTCTACACCAAAATGCGATGGTGCATTATCTTACAGTACAGCCTTGGGTGGAAGATCATTTTCTTGCAGATAAGTTTTAATTAGAGGTATAAATGATTTGAAAAACCATTTTTTTTTAAATTTTACTCAATCCATCCAAGCTGCTTTGTGATTATAATAATCAACTGGCAGTATTATTATATTTTTAAAAGCCCTTAGATTTTTGGATTTTTCAATGACGGCTAACCTAAGCTTATGGTTTCCTGTTAACATAAATACCTAGGGGATTTGTCAGGACGAACTCTTGGGGATTCTCCAAGACTAATGTCTGCACGGTGCATTCATAATTCGGGATTCTACTGTTAGCCAGCCAGCCATCTTAGTCAAAATTAGGTAAGTATCTCAGAATTTGAGATACCCAGTTATAAACTCGTATTCTGACATCCTATAAGCTGTCTCAAAACCCACATATGGTAGGGTGTACGCAAAGTCAAAAGTCACAAAAATCGATTTTTTGCAAATATCTCGTTTCCTATAAGTTTTTTGCAATTTATATTTATTATCAATATTGTAGAGGTGTAAATTCGCTACAAGTTTTGTTTCAAACAAATTTTTATACATCTTTTCCTAGTAGTCACCCCACAGAAACATTTTACAATTCTTTAATCGTATGCTCTTACAAATATAATTTATAAGGGTCAATTTTTTCTAAAAAAATTAATAATCCAAAAAGTATGCATTTTTGGAAAAAAGTATTTTATACAAGCACTCTAAAATTAAAATTAAATTTTACGCAGACTTGAAAAATCCATTAATATATAAACATTAATTTTAAACATCGAACTTGGTCAGTCTGGGGCTGTGCAAGTGAATCCCGTCTAGAAATTTTTCACAAAGAACTCAGTCTTACATTCTACAAGCCATCACGAGTGCACTATGGTATGTTTCCAACCATATCCTACACGAATATCTTAAAATACCTTATGTTAGTGAAGTTATCCAAGATAGATGTGCCAAACATTTTCAGAAGTTAGAAGCTCACCAAAATCCACTCATAGACTCACTCCAACAACCTGTATTTTATTGAAGACTAAAGAGATCTTGACTGTTAGATTTAGTGAACTTTGAGGTGGAATCAATGTATTTTACTTCACCACATCAACAGTATGTGCATTCAATATATCTTGTACAAATTAGCAAATTAATTTATAAATTGTACAGTAAAACCTCTTAATAGCGGACAGTTAAGGGGATTTTTTTGTCCGTTATTAAGAGGTTTAACAATTTTAATACAAAGGTGCAAATTAAAGTTATCAACAAGTCCTTAAATCCATATCTGAACACGTAGGTAGATTACAAATTCTTAACTTTCATTGAAATATGGAAAGGTATTCATACATGGAGGTGATTTTTAAAGAAATATATTTTTGGTAACTAATTTGTATGGCTGTGTCTATTATATAGAGGTGGTCATTGCAACATTCCGGACATGTATTTTTATCCGTTAAATAGAGGTGTCCAAAAATAGAGGTTTTACTGTATATCTAATTGTTAATAAAAAAAAATTAGTGGATAATCGAAACTTACCTCTTTTCTCATGAAAAATGGAGTATAAAGAGGCTTGAACCCCTTTTTATGCAATATCCTTAAAGCCAATTGTATCAATGCTTGCTCTAAGAAAACTGCAGGACCAGTTAAGTAATAGCCTCTGCCTCCTGAAACTACTGCCCCTCTTTCTCCATCCATCCCATCTATCATACAGATCAAATCTACATGTGAATACTTCTTTTTAACTTGACAGTCGCCAAAAGTTCTTTCTATTTTATTATTGTCTTCATCGTCATCTACAGGGACAGATTCGTGTAAGTGATTGCCCACTTCTCTTAAAGCATCATTTCTTTCTTTTTCCGTTTTAATTAGTTCTTTTTCATTCTTTACTATAGCCTCATCTATTAATGTTCTTACCTAAAAATTCCATAATACAATTTAATATATTATATTTCTTGCTTTCACTGCGTTGTAATCACCTTTTTTATTTGATTCACTGTGATAGTTTGAAGAACTTCCAATGTTAGATTTTCTAAATTAGCAACAACATTTTCTGGTACATTCTCATTAGGATCCCCTTGAGGTTCTTTTTTCTTCATTTTCTCACCGATTGCTTTACTGCAAACATTTTTTAATTTATTACAATTGTCTAACGTATGCCTAAGTTGTCTCCATGTGGAATCCCTTTCTATCACTTTATCGACTAAAGCAACATCTTTGAACCGTTTTTTCTGGTTCTCCCGAATGAGATTTGGGTTACCTCCTTTATCGGTACGGAATAAATCTAGATCTAAAACCATAGTTATATGAATATAAAACAGTTGATGCAATATTCTCAACACCGACTCATACAAGAAAAGTAAACGTCAAAAATTCTAACCTATTAAAAATCTACGTTTTTATAAATTATATTTTATTTAATGGATAATTGACTCGCATTGGAATAGGTTCACAACGCGTTCAGAACAACAAGGTTCGGTCATTACGTGTCAAACGTAGGCGTCACCAACATGTTTTACCATTGTCTCATTGTTACTGCAGAAGTGGTTGTACTTCTGTTTTACTTTCGTTTTAAGCAAGAATTTTGCTTAAGCCGTCTTAGGGTGCGTTCCACTTTAAGCCCGCAACACCCACTTTATCGTTCCACTTAAGGCCAGTGGTCGTCGCAAGCGGTCATTGAACGTCAGATGACGTCACAGTTTGCGACTGCGTCTCGACCACATTTCCCATACAAATTGTTGGGTCTGAGTCATGTTTATATATAATTTCTATGGTCTGAGTAGGCTTTCATCAAAACTTGGCGGCAATTCAAATATGGCGATCGTCTCTCATTCGTTTTGTCAAAAACGAAACCACAAATTCACGGGAATCCATGATGAATTATATTTTACACCGGCATATGCGAAATATTTACATCAAACTGCACCAAAATTATTCTATTCATGATTATACACACAAACTGCACGTTTTCACCAAGCCGCCATATTTGTGAGCCTACCCCGCTCAAATGTGCATTCCACTTATAACTTTCGCCTGCAACGACCGTGATAAATGGAACGGGTATTTTAGCGGTTGGGAGCCTTAAGTGGAACGTACCCTATGTCGTCACAAACACTAGCCAGGGTACTGGTATTCCGTGTACTGTTGAATCAATTCTATAGCGACATTTCGCCATATACAAAGTATACAAGACGACATGTCGTTATGGAATTCAACAGTACCCGGAATTCACACCCAAGTGAGATTTGTCACTGGAAACGAGCGTCAAGCGACATCTTGAGACCGCACTCTTAGGTTGGTTTAGAACTTTTCATTAATTTAGTTAAATAGTGTTCTGTTCTTACCTGATATGAAATCATTAAATGGTTAGAGCATATTCGTTCATTTTTAATTTGCTTTCAGTTCTTTTAAGAGCCTTAATCCGTTTTTCTCGGTGCTCCAATCAAAGTACCTCTGGTTGACCCCTATTATTTAATAACAAGTGGAACTTAAAGAATGAAAACCGAGTATCCCTTTCATTCCTACAACCACAATTTACAAGGGCACAAAACTGAGGCACAGTCAAAATCATATATTATCTGTTATCAAAATGTTTATAAAACTTATTTGCAATCAATAAAATTGCAATTCCTTAGTATTACCCGAATTGGTGGCTCGAAGCGGAGACGACATCGCAAAGCCTGTTATCATAAAACGGTATTCTTTCCATGAAGCCACGACATAAAATTGGAGTAGATCCTCCAACTTGTCGAGGTGCAGAGCTCCAACCTCACTAATACTGGGACTTGGAAGATACTGAACTCTAAAAAAAGGGAACTATCTTCTCGATTGTAATCGATCTCCAATCTGGGGAGGCTCAGAAGGCAGGCAACTTCTATTTTTTGCGTATCCCTATATGGGAGATGGGAAAAAAAGAGCTCCACGGAGGATCCAAAAAGAACATGAAGATACCCTCCACATCCGAAAAGGGGGAAAAGGCAAAAGTTTGACCTTGGGTCAACCTGAGATCTCTTCCTGCTCTGCTGGGGCAAACTAGGGATGCGGTTATCAGCTCTGCATACCGGGAAACTGGGCGGAGCTGCCTGGGGTCGAGGGTCTAACTCAAAATCAAGAAACCTGCTTGAACTCCGGAAAAGATATTGAGGCATGGACATATGAAGGAGGGATATAGATAGAGGCTGCCTAACTCGGCGTCCCTCATCCATAATAATTCACATTCACGTGATGGAAATTGGCAGGAGGTATTCTGAGAAGCTTATCCAGTACAATAAAGAGATTAGGAAGGCCAAAAGGCTTAATTTTCAAGCCTTTTGTGAAAATATCACTTTCACTCACACAGCGGCCTGACTACAAAAAGTGATAACAAGTGGGGGAACTAACCCCACAATGTATCGCTAAAAAGGTCCAACGGATCATACACGGAAGGTGAAGAGGAACGGTCAATTCTTCTTCATAGGACCAATTTTCCAGGTAGTGAACCTACAACAAGCAATTAATTACACCAAAAAATCCCGCAAGGAGGATTGGGACATTGCTAAGAAAATATTTACTAGATAACGGTTGGAATGGGTAATAAGTACCTTTCAACCATATGAATCGCCAGGAGTGGGTGGAATATTTCCAGCACTCCTGCAGCAAGGGAGTCTAATACCTATGAAATGAAAAAGGGAAGGGTAATCTTAATACCAAAAATACGGTACTTCCCGATCATTTAGACCCATCTGCCTAGCAATGTTTCTACTTAAAACGATGGAGACAGTAGTAGATAACTACATAAGAACGGAGAATCTACCACGTAATAAATGTCAGCATGCCTACAGAGTGGGCCGATCAACGAACACAGCTCTATATCAGCTGACCGATGTCATTCAGAGAACTCTTAACAAAGAAATCGCAAAGTGCGCACTCCTGATTATATCTGTGGCCTCTGATTCATGTGTTGGGCGCCAAAATATTTTTTCGTAGCGGCTACTCAGTTACCAAAGTATCTCAGGTGGGATTCATTTACCAGCTAAATAACAATTTAGGAGTAGATCTTTACCCGTTCGCCGGTAATACTACTTTGCTTTATTACGAATGCCAAAATCTTTTGTTATCTCGAAGATAAGTAAGTATTTGCAGAGAAAGGAAAAAAAAATATAAGTTAGACAAGATACGATAAGTGGGTGCCACCTAGAATATTATTAGCTTGTTTAGTTGGTATACATCAACATCAATAAACCTTGTGTAGAGGGTTGAAAGGAAGATAAATATGAACTACATTGTTAAATTTACAAATGTGATTTGATAAAAGTAAAAATACGTTTAACAAACAAGTTCCTTCAAAAGTGGAAATACATCTTCCTATTTTTGAATTTTTGACAATAATCTAGTCTCTGGAGAGAAAGCGTACACAAACTGACAGTGAATTTTCAATTCATAGATCCAAAATCAACTCCCAAAGTAAAAATGTTTCGAAGAACCATTTCGGATGTGTCTACCTTACCGGTGCATGTATGAGTAAAATTTTTTACCCCTGAATTTATTTTATCCTTGAAACATTGATTTAATATCTAATCATATTTACCTTTGAGAAAAATTCACATTTTAAATATATTCAAGTTTTATTTTCTATTTATTTGTATAAAAATATAAATAATATGTAAGCAATCAACAATTCCGTACACTAAATCATACTAATATTAGACCAAAGATGATTTTGCCCACTGCACTACTTCTGTCGGTAGTCCTGGTGTTATTTTTACTGCATCAACAATTTGGGACGGCATTACAAGTAAATTGAAAAATTTGTATTCCTTTTGAGTTTTAGATCCTCCACCGCTTACCATAGAGATCAATTCTAAATTCTAAAACAGGAGACACTAAATTTAATAGAGAAAAAAATAACTAGAGATATAATTATGCTGTTGTTATGTTCACTATTATATATAAATATACATGTTTGTCACCTCTATATGCTCAAAAGCTTTCATCGCAACTGATCGAGGCACATTCTGCATGCTAGAGTTACTTTTTGCAAATTTGTTATATCTTGTAAGAAT
Source organism: Galeruca laticollis (assembly GCA_963921935.1). Lineage (NCBI taxonomy): Eukaryota > Metazoa > Arthropoda > Insecta > Coleoptera > Chrysomelidae > Galeruca > Galeruca laticollis. The sequence goes on along the minus strand of OY998176.1, from coordinate 6,518,047 downwards.
CATTTCATAATTCATAGACTGCCCATCATAAATTTCTGAGTGATGTTTCATAGCTATTAATAGACACAGTTCAAGAACGTTCAAATCTTGCAATAATAACAGCATATCATCTTGTTCCAAGGCTTTTAACTCTTCTTGAAACATTTCAACAGATAAAGAGTCTTCCATTTTGAATATGATGTTCATCTAAAACCGTTTATAATTCATTCACAATGAATTAAAGTCTTTAATTCTTACACCTTTTTATATATATTTTCTAGAATAATTTTTTTACGATTTTTAGTTTATTTCAATAAATAACTTTTTATATATTTCGGCCTTTATCAAAATAGACCAAAAATCAATAAAACATACAAATAATTTCAATGAAAAGTAACCACCCTTTTATACAAGGTGTTTCATTAACAATGGGGCAACCGTTAACTGAAAATACTACAGGTTAAACAATGATGATTGACCCAAAAATACCTTACTGGAATTTTGATGGTCTAGGAAATACAGGGTGTTCAAAGTTATAAATTTATTTGCTTTTTTTACTATCATCATCGTGTTTCTTGGACTATCGACTTGAAAATTAGTAGTTTTATGGTATCCGGAAAATTCTTCGAAAGCAATTCTTCGAAAACAATTCTTCGAAAACAATTCTTCGAAAATCAATTCTTCGAAAATGCAATTCTTCGAATAAACAATTCTTCGACTAATAATTCTTCGAATAACAATTCTTCGAAGTATCCAAAAGGAATGACTTTGTTCAGAGATATAAATCAGGTATAATTTATCTAATCCCAAGCTTGCAACTGACGATAATCCCTTGGAAATTAGTTTTAATTTAACCCTGTGCAAGTAAATATGGATGCAGAATTTGTTTGTGATATAAATCAGGTATAATTTACCTAATCCCAAGTTTGCAACTGACCTGAGTGGGTATAAAAGGGATTGTTCTCCATAAAATAAAATTAGTTTTAATTTAACCCTGTGCAAGTAAATATGGATGCAGAATTTGTTTGTTCAGAAAAAGGAAAACGTAAATTGTTGTTCGAGGGACATTTTTATTTTAAAGATGTTGAAAAAGGTGAAAAAGTGTATTGGAAGTGCGCATTTTTTGAAAAAAGAAAAACAAACTGTCCAGCGAGAATAATTACTGTCGACGATAAAATCAGTAAAAGAACATAATCATATTGCTGACGCCTCAGAGGTGGAAGCGACCAAAGTGTACGAAAAAATTCGAATCAACTCGAAAATAAGTAATGATCCTCCGCACAGAATTATATCAATTGCTTCGACTACATGTTCCATAACGGCAGCTCCCAAGCTTCCAAGTGTTAGCAGTATGAAACGGAGTATTCGCAATATCAGACAAAAAAATCTACAAGGACCAGCTCTTCCTACTAATAGAAGCGAAATAATATTTTTGGAGGAATATACGAAAACCTACAAAAATGAAAATTTTTTGCTATATGATGCCGGTCCAGTGGACGAGAGAATATTAATTTTTACTACAGAACAAAATCTCCAATTATTGTCTAACAGTAAGCATTGGTATATTGATGGCACATTTAAAACCGTGCCGTTATTATTCCAACAATTACTAACCGTTCACGGACTGCAACACAATTTATCGGTACCTTTAGTTTATGCACTCTTACCAAAAAAATCAGAACGAATTTATGATCAATTTTTTCAAGAACTTAAAAATTTGAAATCATCTTTAGTGCCTGCAACGATTACCACTGACTTCGAAAAAGCATTGATTAATGCCTGCAATAGTGCTTTTCCAAGTTGTAGAAAAAGAGGCTGTTTTTTCCACTTCAGTCAATGCATTTTTCGAATGATTCAAAGGAATGGATTAAAAAAACGCTATGAGACTGACAGTGAATTTGCTTTCAAACTAAAAATGTTGTGTGCTATTGCTTTTGTCCCAGTGGATGATATAGTTATGGCTTTTGAACAATTATATGATAGTGAAATATTTCCGGCAGAAGCCGAAAGTGTTATTAATTATTTTGAAGATACGTGGATTGGGCGACCAAATCGAAAACAGCGAAAACCACCACAATATCCATACGAATTGTGGAATCTATATCAAACAGTTTTGGATGATTTACCGAGAACAAATAATTCGGTAGAAGGATGGCATCGAAGTTTTGAAACACAAGTATCAGCAGTTCACCCCAACTTGTGGAAATTTATAAAATGTATAAAAAATGAGCAAAGTCTAAATGAACTTCGTGTAGAACAATATTTAAGCGGATTTGAACCACAAACACCAAGAAAGAAGTACAAAGATTGTAATCAACGAATCAAAACTCTTGTAAATCAGTATGATAAAAATAATATAATAGAATACATTAGAGGTTAGCTCACAACATATCATATTAATCTATAATATTTTCTTACCTTGGTATTTGATAGTATTTATGTCATTTATCTGTAATTTTTACTGTAACCTTTTACTGTACTGTAAACTTTTACTGTAATTTATTAATAAAATGTTGACATAATTATAACAAATAAAAAAAGTAGTGTTTTATTTCCAGTTCCTAGGTATTCTCAAAAAAGAAAATGACCTTATAATTCTCATTTATTATTAGTATGTTCCGCATCACACGTTTATATATCATGCGAGAAATATTGATTATTGTCTAATGAAAACTTATCCCAGATTTTAGTAAATCCAAATAATAAAGCTGTCGAAGAATTATTAGCCGAAGAATTGTTTATTCGAAGAATATGGTATTCGAAGAATCGCATTTTCGAAGAAATGTTTTCGAAGAATTGTTTTCGAAGAATTGCTTTCGAAGAAAATTCCTAGATCCGTAGTTTTATGGTTTTGGTACAATAAAATTGATTGTTATATTTCTTACTACTTACAACCTGTAGCTATGATAAATTAGATCATTACGTTTCACTCTGTATATCTAATGATAAATCGATTTTTAAATCTTTATTTTCAATCCACTTTATTGTACGGACTATTATTTAACACTGTAATACTTTTATCTGAATTTGGCTAGCCCGTGAATAAATATATAAATAAATTATTTTTTTGTGACTTACTCTCACTATATCTTTATAAAAAACTAGTATATAGAAGAGTATATTCTGAATAGTTACAATGAAATAGAAATTATTTAAATGAGTGAAGTCAGCTGAGTGTACCAGAGAAAAACAATTATCGAAAAGAAACCAAATTTTGTATTTTGGTACAAGAATATCATTAGCAGAGCGCTGTCGGTTCAATGATAAACCATCATCAGTGCCCCATGGTCAGGGTGTACTCCAAATCTTCACAAATTAGAAGATACATAAAATGAATTAAAATATAGTGCTTGAAACACAGTCACTATTTAATTAAAATAATAATAAAAAGCACACACAACTCATTGTACAATGAACGAATCCCTAAAATAGGGGATAAAATATAACTCAATACATTATTTGTGAGTCAGCAGAAATTATTTACCTCGCATTTTTAGTAAAAAATTAAAATAATAGATTTAGATGCTTATTTCAAGTTATGTGTAAATGAAACGGCAACGTTGTAACGTGCAAAATAACGGATAGGGTATCCCATAATTATTTATTTCATTCACAACAAAATAGTAAGGTGTTGATGTTGACGACATGTGTGATATTTTAAAAATGGATATCTTCATACAGAAGGAATGTGTCTCCATTGAAAATATAATCAAAAAATCTTTATTAAAAGGTATTTTTTCCATTGTAACACCCTGTAAAAATCAATATATATCGAACATCTTTACTGTGCCAAAACCAGATGGTTCTGACAGATTAGTTATTAATTTACAAATCATTTAATAAATTTGTAGCAACATCACATTTTAAGTTAGAGAATCACAAAACTGTGACTCGACTGATTACAAAAAATTACTTTGTGACAAACATCGACTTGAAAGATGCTTATTATTTAGTGCCCATACATAGCTCTCATAGAAAGTACCTACGCTTTCAATTTAAGGGCTGCATTTATGAATTTAATTGTTTACCGTTCGAAGAAAGTGTCCTTAATACGCAGGAAACTATAAAGCTTTTAGAACATTTAGGATTTATTATAAACTATAAAAAGAGCTCTCTCACCCCTGGCCATACTTGCCAATTTCTGGGATTTCGATATAATTCTGAAAACATGACATTACCTCAAGAAAAACGTAACAGGTTACATAAATTTTTGAAAGTTTTTTCAAAAACAAAAATTTGTACTATCAGAGAGTTTTCAAAGTCTGTTGGTAAATTAGTGTCTGCAGCTCCAGCTGTCAAATATGTTTTTTGAACGCGAAAAAATTAAGGCTTTATACCGGGTTAATGATAACTATGATGCAAAAATGAATATTTCTACACATTTGTTACCCGAATTTTTCTTGGTGGTTAAAAAACATAATGGTTTCGAGTAATAATATTCGCTATAAAGATTTTCTCGGACGCCTCAAAATCTGGTTGGGGTGCCTATTGTAAGTATGGAATTACTTTTGGGTACTGGTCGAATCAGGAAAAACAACGACACATCAACGAATTAGAACTATTAGCAGTATTTTTTGCCCTAAAATGTTTTACGCAAGATTTATACGGTTGAAATATCCTATGCAGAGTTGATAATACAACTGCAATATCCACCATTAACAGATTCGGAAGCGTACGTTTCCCAAAATTAAATAATTTAGCAAGAAAGGTGTGGAACTTTTGCTAAGAAGGACAAATATTTATGAAATTGACTGTCTCGACCCTTACTTCGTGGAATATGCTCATATTAGTGTTTTTAAATGAAACTCAAGAGACCTTGAGTTTCATTTAAAAACACAAATATTTATTTTTGCATCGTACACTAGTTCGAAAAATAATGTGCTTGCCGATATAGCTTCTCGTCAAATACATATAGAAACCGAATGGTGTCTCTCTGAAATAGCATTTACAAAAATTGTTATTAAGTTTGGCCTTCCAAAAATTGACTTATTTGCAAGTCGCATTAACAAAAAATGTAACCTTTTTGTATCTTGGGTCAAAGACCCAGAGGCTCATGACGTGGATGCTTTCACGTTAGATTGGAGTGGGATGAGTTTTTATGCATTTCCACTGTTTTCCTTAATATTAAGAGTATTACAAAAAATAATTAGAGACAAAGCTGAAGGCATTGTTGTTGTACCTCGCTGGTGTTCACAACCATGGTAACCAATATTTAAATCATTACTGATAGATGATCCCATAATAAAGAAAGAAAGAAAGTAATATATTTCACATAAAAAAATATTGTACAAAAAAATTATACAACAGTTATAGTGAAACATGTCACAAAGTATAATAAAATGACTTAACTAAAGAACACAAAACACACACACACACATATATATATATATATATATATATATATATATATATATATATATATATATATATATATATATATATATATATATATTCATATATATACACTTACACATATATAATTGTTTACATCAAAGACCACAGACAACCCTTAAAAATAATGAAAACAAAACAATTTTTGGCAGATTCATAGCAGGTAACAACAGAAAGACAATTTATCAGTTAAAAAACTCCTCTATGGTGTAGTAGTTTTTTCCTAGTAAAAACTGCTTTAGTTTATTTTTAAAATTGTAGAAATTACTGTTTTTTATATCCTCTGGGAGGATATTATAAAATTTACATCCTAGATACTCTAGATTCTTTTCAAAAAGTGCAGTATGGTGTCTAGGCACCAATAATTGACTTTTATTTCTTGTTTTATATTGATGAGAAGCACGCTCGGCCACATAAATCGATCTATTCCTATGAATGAAAGTACATGCTTCCAATATATATACACCAGCCAGGGTCAATATTTTGTATTTTTTAAAAAAACTCCCTACAAGAATCTCTTATTCTGAGTTTTGCAATAATTCTTATAGCATACTTTTGAAGAACAAATACCCTTTGCCTGGTAGAACAGGTCCCCCAAATTTGTATGCCATATTTTAGATGGGAGTGAAAATTAGCATGATACACTGTTAAGAGTGTATTTTTACTACAATGACTGGCAAGAAATCTAAGGCTATAGCAGCTTTTCCTTAATTTGTTACACAAGTTGTCAATATGCGAATGCCAGGTAATGCCATAGTCGATAGTGACACCCAATAATTTAATATTTTCGTTAGATGTAATAGGAAATCCAGTGTTTTCAAACAATTGGCTCTGACTAAATTGTCCATGATTATTAAACAGCACCGTATTTGTTTTAGTTTTGTTTAATTTTATGTTATTCCTCTCTGACCACATCACAACTTGATCATATGTTCCCTCTGTTGATATTTTCAGAGCATCCTCATTGTCTTCAATAATTACAATATTAATGTCGTCAGCATAACAAGTTGGATATATTCCAGGGACAGCATTTAATGTAGTAAGTCATTAACAAAAACCAAAAATAAAAATGGACCCAAAATCGATCCCTGGGGAACACCTTGTGAGACTTCTAGTTCCAAACCAAGAGTATTATTCACTTGAACAATTTGTTTTCTATTTGATAAGTATGACTCCAACAAATTGAGTGGTATACCTCTTATCCCATATTTAGACAGTTTAAGCAGTAAAAGTATGTGGTCCCCACAGTCAAAAGTGCTTGAAAAATCAATAAATAAACCCATTACATGCTTTTTAATATCAAGAGATCTAACAATTCTATTATGGAACTCTATCAATGCAGTCTCTGTACCTTTTTTTGAAGTATAACCATGCTGTGAGGGCGATAATAGCTTAAATTTAGCAAAAAATTTGCATAACTGATTTTTAATATTCAATTCATACACTTTGGAGATAGTAGACATGATACTAATTGGTCTATAGTTATTAATATTATTAGGATCTCCTTTTTGTAAATGGGAACTACTCTAGCCAGTTTTAAAGATTCAGGGAAGATTCCCCTCTCAGTTGACAAATTCAATAAGAAACTCAATGGTTTTGTCAATAGAACGGCACACTTTTTAATTAATTTATTATTTAATCCATCAGTACCAACTGCAATAGTATTTTTTAAAGATAGTATTAATTCTAAAACCTCCTCCTCTGAAACAGGAGCCATATAGAAGGTTTTAATATTAGAAGAGATATTTTCATTGAAAAATTCTGCATCACAAACTAAACTATCAATAGGGGGTTTAGTAAAATTTATATTGAATTTATTTGCTAAAACATAATCACTTATTTGGTTACCCTGATCATATAATTTGAGTTGGCTACTTGATTTGTTAGTTTTTTGCAATTCCCTAATTATTTCCCAGGTTTCTTTAGTCTTATTTTCCGAGTTTAAAATTCGATTATCATAGAATTGTTTAGAGGCCTGTTCCAACCTAAGCCTATATGTATTATTTAACATTTTACTAATTTCAATATATCGTCTATCATGCTTAGCAAGAGTAGTATATAATGCCACATTATTTCTTAATTCCAACAAATCAGCACTCAACGTAAAGCCATTAGACTTCTTGTATTTAGTCTTCGGTCCTCGTGTAACTAGCTTTTTTGGAAAGGCAGTTTCAAAACAAGATAAGACAATCTCCGCAAATTGATCATAAGCTAAATTGGGACAGATCTGACCAACAACAGTAATCCAATCTTCAGCTCCCAGCAAATCATGAAACCGTTCCATGTTGTCTTCAGAATATGACCGTCTGAAAAATTTAACAGGTAATTTACAGCTTTTTTGAGCTGAATTACCAGTGTGGAAATCAATAAATTGAGCATAGTGATCAGATAAACAAAGGTCAACTACTTTTACACTATACTGATTTGCTGTTCTAATAAATACATTATCAATGCAAGTTGCAGAGTCTTTTGTAACTCTAGTTGGAGTTCTCACGCATATTTCAAAATTAAAACTATACAATAAGTCTTCCAACAAAGAAAGTTGAGTAGTAGGTTTCATAAAATTTACATTGAAATCTCCTCCAATAATTATATTCCTGTTGTTTTCTGTGCATACATGGGTTAAAATTTCGTTGAAAACTAACATAAAATCATTAAAATTTCCTCCAGAGGGTCTGTAGATAACTAAACAAATAGTTTTATATTGAGGTAGTTGTATACCACAACATTCTAAAATGTTTTCCTTAGAAAACTTTTTGATACAATATTCATTCACTCTTCCAGAAAAATTGTCGTTTTTATATATGGCTACTCCACCATGTGTTGTTACAGTCCGACACATGTCCGCGACTAACGTAAAATGGTTTAGTTTGTATGTTTCAATGGCATTCTTTATTTGCCAATGTTCAGAAATCATAGTATTAGACCCTAACATACAATTACTTTCATTTAACAGAACACCCCATCCGTTGTGGAAAAGCCTTTCCATGGTGGCAGGGAAGTTATCAGGCAGGTGCTATTACAAGGACGAGTGCCTTTAGAAGCCCTGGATGTATGCTTAGCTTCAATAACAGAATCAACCTTAGAACAGTACAGTGGAGGTCTACGCTTATGGTGGACGTTTTGTATAAACAACGACCCGGATCCGTACAAGGTGGCGGTCGAAGACGTTCTGGATTTTTTGACTAGTCAGATTAAAGACCTTGTTTTTGCAACTAGGTCATTTAGAATACAATTTGATCTAGAGAATATGAAATACCATTCAGACTGTTTTGAGAGAAGAAATTGAGTTAGTCAGTCAAAGTATAATTGCTTGCATCCAATATAATGGGAGACAATTTGAATATTTAGTTCATCACTAGCCATACTTATTTTTTTGTTATATTTTATATTGCTTTTTATTTATTTTAATTCATCATACATTTTGCAAACGTTTGTTTTTCGCCTTGGTCCACTACACGTTTTTATATTTTTACGTATTAATAATAATAATAACTTTATTTACAATTTAAATATCAAAAGATATACATTTTATCCAGTTTAATAGTAAATAAAGTAGTAGATTCTAGAAGTGGATAACACTTGTATCAAGCCAAACAGAAAATTAAAATAACAATTACACAAATATCAACAAACTAAAATGAAATATTAAAACACAATACTAAAATACAACTTGTCATGTGACTGTCCAAATCAGAACTAGACAATACCAACCACATACTTTACATATATCAAGATGAAGAACCGAAGTCGAAGCAATAAAATCGCCATCAAGATGGGAATAATTGAATATTACCAAATTGCAAAATGATTTTGATTCCACCAGATCATAAATTTTCTTTAAATAAATTGTTTCAACTGACGTTTATATAAAAATATGTTTTTTATTTTTTTAATTATAATCGAAATTGAGTTGTACATTGTTGGAGCCAGGAATAGGTATGACCTCTGCGTAAGCATCATCTGCATACATGGTGGTCTTAAATTTTTATTTTGTTGTGTATCACAATTACGAATAAGAAATTATATGGTTAATGATATTTTATACAAACGTTATTGTCTTATATTTAATGCTTTGGTTTCTGTAAGTAACTCATCGGTTGGATATTTTAGGTTTTCCCACTATTAATATTAGAATTCTTTTTTGTAAGATCTCGAGTCTGACTTTTGTAAAAAGTGGTCAAGATATGTTCATCAAGAGCCTTTCTTTTTGGGTCACCCGATACGTAAACGATCTTGAGATATTAAGGGGTGTGACCTAAAAAGATCTATTGTTTTCCCCGTTGTTAGGGCTGAGCATACACGCTACAGCACTTCATACAGACCTAGAGCAATCATGAACACTATTTCTTAGAATGGCTTCAGAGAGATTATTTATCTTTAGCTTTAAATATCTGTCAAACCGAAAACCTGAGCACAGGTGCTTGCTGTCTCGGCACATACAGAAATTATGTGTTCTGGTGTTTCACCCTCTTCCCATAACATCTGCAGTCACTGGGATTTTTTATTTTCATTCTCAAGGGGTGTTCGTTCAGGCGACAGTACCCTGTAAGAATAGGTATGTTGTTTTTACTTAGGCTGATATATTTATTAAATCTTTCTCAGTCAATAGTTTTCGAGTGCTAAACTGAGGTCTTCTATTTTCTTCAGTTCTATTTTTAGGTAATTACCTCCTGGAAAACAGAACAGTTATGGTTCAGTGAAAGAGTTCATAGACCCCTTTCTTGCCAAATTTTTGGTTTTCTCGTTCCTCTGTATACCGCTATGTACTGGCACCTAGATTAGGAGAACTCTGTTTTATTTGCCTAGTTTATTTAGTGTCCCTACATTGATTTGATTATTTGTAAGTTGATCGCTCTTATGACCCCTTAACTGTCAGATAATATCGCTATGTTTCTTTTTCAATAGTTGAATTGTGTGCATCTTCCTATGGCTAGAACTTCCGCTTAAAAGTTTATTTTCTTATCTGATCTTTAAGCTTTATAACCAGTTTCACCAATACTTGAAAAATTGGATAGTTTCAATTTAAATTTAAAATGTTTAGCAAGTAATGTTTGTAATATTTTTGGTAATATTATCATCTGTATGAGTTTTCATTTTACATGTCTCGTTCTTAAAGTGCCCTATTCATTTTCTGAATGTTGGCAACAATTTTGGCATACTTATTTCGATATTAGTTTAGCTCTGAAAAGCGCATTTGTCACAGTCTCTTATGATACTTCGTTTTTCTTCAATCTTCCTCTCCATAATTAGCTTAAGAAATTAGTACCTGGAATTCCTGAATATATGACTCGGGTTTCTTCACTTCACTAATTGCAGTAGTTCTCTTTCTTTTCACAGTCAGTTTAATACCTCCACGTTGGTTATGTGGCCTATCGAAGGAATTTTCACACATTTCAAAGGCCTCAAGACGGTTCATGACATTGCTATTTATTGTCCAAGTTTCTGCTCCATACAGCAGCACTAAGTAAATGTAGAATTTTACAAAACAATGCCATAGTGCTAAATTTACTCTTGTTGCTGAGTAAAGCTCTCATATTTGATTTTACATTACATTTATTTAATTATTTGTAGCCATAGATTTATATTTTTTTCACTATTAATTCTTATTTTTTTTATTCTTAGCGAGGCACTCATATCAGCACTGTCTTTTTTTTGGTTTCATGGCATTTGGAGGTATCCATGCAGCCAAATACTTTGTGTTAGGTTATATATACAGTATATATAGTGATGTATTTGAAGTTTATATTTGAATCCAATTTCAATTAAGTGCCAATCAGAATCGATACTGAATTTGTTATTGATTTTCGTGTTGTGGATATGTATCTTATTACTTAAGCGAGCCCTAATTCAACCTATCAAACTATCGTCGTCTGCGATTCAAGATAATACCGCTTTTCGATCAAAGGATTGGCACAGGGTTACAAGTTTTCTCGCCCAGGGGTCGTTCAGGGCTTTATTTGAACACATACAAAGGTAGACCACGGATGGAAGGTATAAACATTTGGGTTAGGGTAACAAAGGTCACAAGCTCTATATAACTTAACTATATCGATATGTTAGTCATCCTTAGAAATTTTACTAGGCAGTCTAATATTTTGATGTTATTCAGCGCCAGTAAGTGTAACATGTTGATGGGAGGGAATATTTTTTCATGTACTATGTTATTATAAAGTTCTTTCGTGGCATTACGATATTCCGAGCATTCAAAAAATATATGATCCAGGTCTCCTAAGACATTGCAGGCTGTGCATAAGTTTGATTCGATTACGCCTATTTTGCTCAAGTGCTCTGGGTAATACTCGTGTCCAAATTTCATTCGAATTATATTGCTAATTTCCCTACGTGAATAATTGATTCCTTTATACCACTGTTGTTTTGGTATTTCCCTATGCAGTAGTGTGTATCTAGTAGGCTTTGTTTTTACATAGTGGTCCCATTTCTCTTTCCATGCTACTTGAAATTTTCTTTTGTATTTATTTAAGCAATCTTGTAGTGCCCCTTCGTTCGGTTGACATTCATCTTTTTCAGCACTTGTTTTGGCTAACTGATCAGCTTTTTCGTTGCCGTAAATTCCATAATGTGCTTTTACCCATATTATTTGAACGTCACTCTCTTTAGTAAGTTGGTGTAGTAGGGATTGAATTTTCTTAATGTGCGGGTGAGTGATGGTATCTACTGCATTATTATTCAAACATTGGATAACAGACAGCGAATCCGTTAGGATAGATACATTTTTCTTTTTTTGGTGGATTGTGTGTTCTAGCGCCTTCATTATGCCTGCAGCTTCTGCTGTTGCTTAGCTTAAAGGTTTTTCCTTCTTTCGTTTCTTGCACATAGAACGCTGTGCCTGTACCTTTTGTTGTCTTTGATGCATCTGTATATATTGTTATTGTACTGTTGATGTCTTTTTTTGTAAGTCTGATAATTTTTTCTTTGTTTAATTCTGGTATTTCTGAGTACGCAGGAATTATTATTTTTGCAGAGTGTTCTATGTTCTCAAAGTAATTGCAACTTTCATACGTTAAAATTTCTTCTTTATTGGTGTTACGAAATGCGGTGCATATCGGTGGCGAGTTCTTTTTTTCCCAATATTTATTCGTCAGGTCCAATGTATTTAACTCACATATTTTGGCCATCAGTATAGAATTTTTTGCTTTATTCTTAAGTACCTTTTTTTCAGCGAGAAATGTTCTTCTCAATTCCAATGGTGGTTCGAGTGCTTCCACCCTTAGTGGTTCCACAGGTGTTGTTGACATCGCTCCTAAGCATATTCTTAACGCTTTATTCTGTATTACTTCTAGCTGTTTCAGTGATTGTTTCAATGCAGATCCGTATAGGACGGAACCATAGTCTAAAATGGACCTTATATATGCTTTATAGAATAACAGGCATATTTCAGTACTTGCGCCCCACCATGTTTTGGTGATCATTTTGAGGAAATTAATGGCTTTATTACATTTTATTTTGATTGCCTCGATATATGGTTTCCAATTTAATTTATTATCTAATGTTACTCCTAAGTACTTAATTTCTTTTTTATATGGTATCATGTGGTCCCCCAACTGGATGTTCTGAGTTTCTGGGATACGGTGCCTTGAAAATATGGTGACATTTGATTTAGACGTTGATAGATCGAACCCTACATCTTCAATAGATTTTATGATGTTTGAGGTGGCCTTGTTTAGAGTATTTATACAATTTTCATATTTTTTGTCCTTGACATATATTACAAAGTCATCAGCATATTGTATAAGTGTGTAATTCCTGCATGCTTGATGCATTTTGATGGTATATATGTTGAATAACAGTGGTGCTAAAACGGAGCCTGTGGTAAACCTCTAGATGTATGTCTTGGTCCTAATAATGTGTCTTTTTGTCTTATAAATATTTTTCTGTCTGTCATAATATCGCACAGAATATTTCGTATTTTGGTAGGCATACCGATTTGTTTCAGCATTCCGTTCAGTATTGGAATTTCTACAGAGTCGTATGCACCTTTTACATCCAGGAATGTAGCTGCAGTATACCCATTTTCTCCAAAATTAATTTGTATATCAGTGACAAGTTGGCTCACCGCATCCATTGTGCCATATCCTTTCCTGAATCCGTACTGATGAATTGGTAATATTTTGTGTTCTTCTAACCACCATTCTATTCTGTTTTTTAATATCCTTTCGAATGTTTTCAATAGGCATGCTAATAATGATATGACTCTGTAGGAGTCAGGGTCATTTGGATCTTTTTGATGTTTTAATACTGGAACTGCAATTAGATTTTTCCAATCTTGTATTGTGCATTTGCCCATTTTTAGTATGTTGTTATATATTTCCAATAAAAAAGATTTGGCATTATTTGGTAGGTTGCATAACATCGGATATCTGATATTGTCTAAGCCTGGTGCGGTGTTTTTTCATTGTTTTCTAGTTCTTGGATATTTATCAGATTTTCGAATATTTGTGGTATTGTTTCCTCATGTTCCTGCTCATTTTCTAAATTATTTTGGTAGAAGGTACATGGCGGTGCTATTCTCTCTAGTAGCTTTTCTTTCCAATCCTCACTGGAGAAATGAATGTTCTCTTTCTGTATGAAAGTTCTTTTCATTTTCTTGGTCTGTTTCCAAATGTCTGACATTGATGTGTTTTTATTCAGATTGGTGCAGTATGCTCTCCATGAGGATCTTGCCTTTTCTTTCAAAAATGTTTTTGTGCTTGCTGCTAGTTTTTGCACTGTAATGAAGTTTTCTAACGTGCTGTTAATTTTGTAGGCAATTACCGCATTTTTTCTATCTGTTACAGCTATGTCACATTCTCTGTCCTACCAAGGTGGTAGTGTTCTTGACTTTATCTTGAATGGTTTGTTTGTTGGTATGGATACTTGGGCAGTTGTGTTTATTCCTTGTATTAGATATTCATATTTTGCATTAATGTCATTAAAAATAGGTGGTGTTTGTGAGAAATACAGTTCGGCTTCGTTTTTGAATATTGACCAGTCTGCTCTATTTATATTCCATTTATTGGAAGGACATATTAATTCATTTGTTTGTAGACACTTATTTTTAGGCACATTGATGTTAATAAGTATTGGAAAGTGATCTGAACCCAGTGTGTCCTTTATTACGTTCCAATCTATGTTGTTTATGAGATAGGGTGTACTAAGTGTCAGGTCCACTGCGGAATTTTCCCCGTTGCGGTTTAATCTAGTAGGTGTTCCATCGTTTGCCAATATTAAGTCATGATTTTCTAAGACGTCTAGAAGTTGTATACCCCTCTGATCATTTTTGTACGAACCCCATGTTCTGTTGTGTGCGTTAAAATCTCCACATATTATGCCGTTCTCTTTAGATATGATATTAAATATGCTTTTCCAGTCGCTGTTATTGATGCTAATTTTTGGGGGGCAATACACAGATAATATTTTAAACTATAAATATTTATTAAAATTAATTTCGGCAGCACATATGTTGATGTCAGTATTTACTTTAATGTTAATATCTACTTTTTTAAAATTTATTTTTACCTTTATTAGTATTGCTGTACCTCCATATCCGTCATCCCTATCAGTTCTAATTAGATTATAACCTGGAAAATTGATGATGTTGTTTTTTTTAAACCACGTTTCAGATATAACGCAAATATCAATATCGTGTTCTGACAGACACTTCATCAAACTATATTTATTTGTAATCGCCGAGCGCGCGTTCCATTGTAATATTTCAATTTTATTAAGCATTGTTATTTTTTGGCAGATTATGATTCATTTTATATAACCTATCTGTTACAAATTGAATGTCAACTTTTTTTAATTCTTCTAACGAGCTAATGTCTTCCAAGATGTTTTTGAAAACTTGGAAGAACGTTTGAATAAATGTTGTATCATTTTCTTCATTCGACTGCATGGATTCTATCTCCATATTTTCATTTGTACTATTATTTTTAAATTGAAATACTGGTTTACTAGGACCAAAGGATCTGGGAAACATGGGTGCTTGTGTGATTTCATTGTTGGGTGATTGTATCCTACGTTTTTTGGTTTGTGTGATTGTGTGTTTACTGTGTGATGTTGAGGGTTCTGATGGTGTATTTTTTTTAAATGTATTACTTTCCCTATTTGTTTTGTATTGGTAGATTGTTGTCTTAGGAAGTAATGGAAAGCTTTCCGACGTATTATCAAGTACATTGAACCTATTATTGCTAATTTTACTAATATATGAATTATCAGACCAGTTTTTTGCTTCTATATAGGTTACATTATTATCTGACATGAATTGTTTTATTTGCTTCTGTTTTTCAAATACGGGGCATTTTTATGTATCGTTTTATGATCGTTTGATTTACAATAAAAACAAAATGTGTCTTCAGGATCTTTGCATGAATGATTTTCTTCCTTTTTCTTGCTACAATTTATGCATAGCGTGTTAGTGCTTTTACACTGCTTGGCCACATGGCCATACCTCAAGCAGTTGTAACACTGTACTACCTTTTGAATGTATTTTTCTACAGGACATACAGCGCTATTAATTATAACAAATGGGGGTAACACGTTACCCTCGAATGACACTAAAACTGTTTGCCTTGGTATATATACTGCTTCCCCATCAATATCAATTTTTCGTTTAAATCTACGAATACTGGTGACTGCGTTTGGAGACTTAATATTTCCAACAAATACTCGTCACTGAATGTGGTATCTACTTCTTTCATTACCCCTTTCCTTTCTATTAAATTATTGGGTATGAATGCTTTTAATTGTTCCTCTTTCAAGTTTTCGTTTTCTATTAACATATTAGCGTCTTTAGTAGTTTTAACCTCTACTCTTACTCTATTTCTACCTACCTTTTGTATTTTGGTAATGTTTTGAACTTTTAGTTTTTTATGTAATAAGTGTCCAACTGACATGGGATGTAAATTTCCTAAATTTTCATTATTAATTTTTTCGATAAATACATAAATTTTATCAATTGAATATAAATTAGGTTTATCAAGTTTGAACTTTTTTGCTACTTGTACTGAAATACCTGTCGCTGTCTAACCAGGCAAGCGTGTTTCTTTATCCTTTCCTAAGTTTTTGCTTTCCTGAAATGCTGTTTGGTATGTTGAATTGTAACGCACATTCCTTGAGTTATCATTATTATTGCACAAATCTGAAGTTCCCCCTTTGTCAGGGGGATCTGCACTAGACATTTTTCACTGAACTATAAATTTGATTAACTGATTTACTAGGTGGATTGACCGGTTCAATAGAATTGGAATTCTTAACAAAAACGATTTGTTGATAAGAGAGCTGTTTTAAACACGTCTATACTAATTGACTGTTAAAATCGCACTGCGATCAGCACTGTTGGTCTCATCCCCTTTTTGCAGAATATCGCTATACCTTTTATTTATAAACTGTTATTAACGAATAAACATTGTCATTAATCAAACATAAAATGTTTTACTAGACTGTTGAAATGGCTAAAAGTATGGGGAATACAATAAGTAAAATAAGATAGTGAAACTTACCAATATATTTTTTAATGTTCTTTCACTTATATCAATGTCCGTTAATCTTTGAATAAGACTTTGAAACTTTTTGTTTTTTAATAAATTTTCTACACCAGCATTCCAACTTTTCTTCTCATTTTTGCTTATATTATTATAACTGTCGGGTATTCTTAAATAGTATTTTATTTTATCCAACATGTAGTCCAATGATTTATTAGCATCACCTACACTGGGAAACAAAAAAATTTGTCTGTGTGAAAATCTCGATTTTACACGCTTTTCTAGCAGTTCTATTACATCAAGTCGGCATGTAATTCCTAAAATAGAATTAATTTGAAACCATACAGTTACCTACAAATCTATACTGGTAGGTATGTAATGTACTAACCCCCTAAATTAATTTAATTATTGTTTCCTATATTATTATAATCATCTAATTTACCAACAGACAAAATTCCTATTAAATATATAGATTATAATTAAATACAGTGTCCGTTTAGTACCAACCGTTTTTAACGACGTAGGTATAAGGTGTTTGATTTTAATATGGGCCACTATGAAAGTACGTCCATTTATTATGGTTTATTACAACTCCTCTTATAATGACCGACCGCTTTTATCGACAAAATTTCACACAAAATTGTCCGGTTACACCAACAACGAGCGTTAACGTGATGACCAATACACAAATTGTACATAAGAAATTGTCCGATGATGATGAGAGAGTATGCTTACAAAAATCGCTTCTTCAAATCAAACATTTAGAAGCTGGCCAGTCGAATGTAATTATTGCGACAAAATTCGGTGTAAATAATTCCACAATATCTTATATATTAAAAAAAATTATGAAAACTGAAGTCTTTTAATGAAAGGTATTTAGACACAGATATGTCATCAATCATTGAAATTTACTCAACTCCCACCTTACTCAAACGCGAATCTTCCCTGCACATTTTTTATGAGACACATTTGAATTCTCATAGCTCCTCTTCTAATGAATGGATCTTGATCGTTTTACTTTCAGAACACTCAGTGAATCAAGCTCTTTCTTTTGAGCTATTAACTGCTTAAATTCGTTGAATTTGAGGAAATTTATGCGTGCACAATCAACTTTGCATTCAATTTTTTCAAGATTTTCCTTCGCTCAAACCTCTATAACTAGAGTTTTAATTAATGTAGTCTATTGACACAAGTCTAAGAACACTCAGTGGATCAAGCCCTTTCTTTTGAGCTATTAACGGTTTAAATTCGTTGAGTTTGAGGAAAGTTATTTGTGCACATTCAACTTTACTTTCAATTTTTTCCAAATACTGCAGCCGAAGAACAGCTAATATTGTCTGGAAAGAGGTACTGTAAAAATGATTTTATGTAATAACTAGCTAAAAAACCCGGCTTCGCCCGGGAGTTGATATGAGATGACGTGGTAGAGTCGAAATAAAAAAATAAACTATGACGTAAAAAGTAAAAAAAAAAGTTTATTGAAAACGTTTTCTCATTATTTACAATACTTGTTTATAAACAACATTTTTCATTTTATTGTCCGGAGTATATATACATAAATTTTTCGGATTTCCTACTCTTGAGCAAGCTACATATAGCTGACCGTGAGAGAAGCAGGATTCTTTGAGGTTAATGCCACAATATTTTAAAGTTTGTCCTTGCGCTTTGTTAATTGTAAAACTAAAGGCTAATTTTATTGGAAACTGCAGTCTTTTAAATTGAAATGGCAATTCCGAAGAGATCAGAGGTATTTATTTATTTATTTACGGGCAAGCCCATTTTAGGTATAAATTACAATTCTAAAATTATAATTAAAATAAAATGAAAAGATATGGAATATTTACATGTCATACAATAAAGAATAAGTAAAAAGAGGTTAAAAATTTAAAAAGACAAAAGACAACAAACAATAAACTTCAATAAAGCATTAACATCAGAACATTAAAGCTCGGCACTCAGTAACTGAGTTTTAAAGAGATGAAAGGGGGTGCTAAACATCTCAAGATCATTATGAGTATTGGCTAATCTTAACATTCTTGGAATACAGCTATTGAAAGTATTGTTTAAACGATAAAAAGGTACATAAAATGTTTGTTGCTGTCGGGTTGATCGGGTTTGAACATGAAGATTAATTTTTGCTAGAAGTTCAGCACAACTACATCTGCCATTGATAATGTTGAAAAGTAATGTCAGGTCTCTCTGTTTCCTCCTAGTTTCCAAAGAGGGGATGTTCAGAAAATGCTCTAACAATTCATAATCGCAAAAGATACCCAATTTATAGGCCATGTATCTAAGAAAATTGTGTTGGACATTTTCAATGTTCCTGCTGAGTGTTATGTAATGAGGAGACCAGACAGAAGAACAATAATCAAGATGGGGTCGGACAAGTGAACAATAAAGGACTTTAATTGCAGATGTGTCAGTAAAATCGTGGGTTAGCCTTTTGATAAAACCTAACATTTTCATGGATTTATGGATAGCTGTAGGTATGTGTTGATTGAAGCTTAAGGTGGGATCTAGAATAACTCCAAGGTCCTTGATTCGATTAACAGACTCCAAGACATGACCATTTAAGGTATAATCGAAAGTAGTAGAAGGTACATGAGATCGATAAAAGCGCATGACATGGCACTTAATAGCATTTAAGTCCATGCCATTTAAGGAGCACCAGTTTGATAGATTATCAAGATCAGACTGAAGCCTGAGAGCATCAAAATATGTTTGAATAGTTAGGAATAGTTTTAAATCATCTGCAAATAGTAGTGCTTTGCCATACCTAAAACAATGAATAATGTCATTGATAAATAAGTTGAATAATAAGGGACCAAGGTGTGACCCCTGAGGAACACCTGAGGTTACTTGAAATAAGTTAGAATAGTGGTGGTTTACTCTAACCATTTGAGTCCTGTTCGTAAGATAGCTACTAATCCATTGTAGTAACACCCCACCTACACCATATTTATCAAGCTTTTGAAGTAAGAGAGTATGGTTGACCCTGTCAAAAGCCTTAGAGAGGTCAGTGTACACAGAATCAATCTGGCAACCCCTCTCCAAAGCTTCAGACAGGAAATCGACATAGGTAACTAGATTTAATTCAGTCGATTTCCCAGCACAAAAGCCATATTGTTGTTCAGTTATGATGCCAGAGCAGTCATATGTAAGGTAGTCTGTTATAATGTTCTCAAACACCTTAGGTATAGTACTGAGAATAGATATGGGTCGGTAATTTTTTATGTCAGTCTTGCTTCCCGATTTGTATATTGGGGTAACAAAAGTTAGTTTCCAGTAATCAGGAAACTCACCTGTCTCCAAAGATTTATTGAAAATATAGAAGAGAGGTATAAATACTGTCTGTCCTTTGATCTTTCCAGAAATAAGTTCAGCTTCAATGATATTATTCGATAGCTGTTTTACGATCATTCTAGTTCCATTACATAATTTTGGGGAGTTGAGATTTCTGAGTAGTATGATTGGAGTTCCAATTTTCAGACGAAGGCAGTGTAATGGCATTCCTGGTACTTGTAAAGAGTTTAGAAATTCAGTGGGGAAGTTGACACTTTCTTCAATGGATACCATCGTGTCGATCGATTTATATATTTTCTCTTCACCAGGTATTTTCTTTAGAATATTAAAATTGATATCGTCAACAATATTATTTTTAGTGGCCAAAATTGCTCTTTGAAATAACCACTCTGCATTAGTATAGTTCTGAATAATATTTGGATAAATTTTGTCGATTAGTTCGTCTTCAGTAGTGGCTATATTACAGAAATCACTATTAAGTTCAATGAGGCCGGTCGTTTGGTCAGTAGGATATGTACCTTTGCCGATTTGTAAAAGTATTTTAGCAAATTGTGCTGTTGTTTCATCTCTTGATAATTCAACTCTCATGTTTTTTGTTAATTGCAGTATTTGTACTTGTGGCCAGAGATGTGATTTTTTCAAGCATGCATTGATCTCGTCTGCTGATGTTGACTTGGGAATAACTGGAAGTGTTTGTCGAAAATCTCCTGAGAGTATGAGTAGAGCTCCTCCCATTATTTCAGAGTTTTTTCGCAATTCTTGTAATGTTCTGTCCATGGCTTCTATAAAATTTTTATGGGCCATGGTGCATTCATCCCAGATGATAATTTTAGCTTGTTTTAGAATTTGACCACGTCCATATTTTCCTGAAATTTTACATACCGGGAATTGTTGTTCGGCTATATTCAATGGTAGTTGTAAGGCAGAATGGGCAGTTCGTCCTCCTTCCATAAGTGTGGCTGCAATGCCAGATGATGCTAGTGCCAGTGCGATGAGTTTTTTAGCACGTATTTCCGCCAGTATTAGATTTATGAGAAACGTTTTACCAGTGCCTCCTGGTGCGTCCAAGTAAATAATTCCACCAATATTGTTATTTATCCGGCTCATTATAACGTCGTAAACTTTTTTTTGATTGTCATTGAGAAGTGGTTTGTTGTGAGCAATGTATTCAAGTAGTTCATTGATGTTGTAACTTTTTTCCTTCATAATTTCGTAGTTTAGCACACTAAAAGCATTTCTTTGTGGTGCTTTGAAATCGCTCGTTTCGCTGTTCAAATTAAACTAACTCTGGTGAGCGACACCGGGCTCTTATATATTCAGAGAGCTAGGCTCTAGAATATTCGAGAAAATTTGAAAATATTTTCTCTCTCACACCTTCTAGAGTATTCTGGTCATTATCGTCCGCCATAATAAAAGGTTCTATAGCGGTAGCATTTGTAGTAAAAGCGCGAAATTTAAAAACCTAAATTTTTTAATGTTTTGAGAACTAATTTGGATAACTAAAATTATGTCGCTTTAACTCCAAAATATAAGTTAGCTAATGACGTATAAATACACAAAATTTAATAACTTTATTATAGCAACAAATTAAATTTAAGACTTTATTGAAATTAGAATTTTAAATTTCGTGTCACTACTACACATGCTACAATTGCTCGCAACGCTTTTGGAAATGCAACCCAAACAATCGTTGTCCTGAATGAAGTTCAAATATTCGATAACAGATGGCGCCACTATTGGAGTGTATAGTCTCCATAGTTGTCTTGAACGAAGTTCAAATATTCGATAACAGATGGCGCCACTGCACTTAATTTCCAAGTTGAAGGGTCAGAAAGTCCCTTATATCTTTAAAAACATGCCCTTTGGATTAAAACGGGAACTTTCTTGTTCGAGGGGGGATAAAGGGCTATCACACCACATAAGTCCCTTTATCGTGTCGGGACTCCTTTTTATGTTTTATCGGCACGCACATTTTATCGACTTAGTTTTATTATATATATAGATTACACTCTCTCATACATAGTCTATCCTAAGGTTTATCTAGTACAAAATTAAGGAAAATAAATACAAGATAGATTTGTTCAATGTTCATGTTTTAAAACCTAAATAAATTTAAGGTATTTTTCCAGTTAGATCTTACTCCAAATCAGAAAAAGCTGTATGATTATGTAAGAGAGGATCTCTTGTCTCGTCAACAGTCAAGCTTTAATATCATACCTAAGATTTATTATCCAAAAAACCAGTAAAGTGAACGGATTCTCGAATGTATTTTTTTTTATGCCTTTAAGGCATAGCCCATGCAGCCAGACACTAAGTAAGTAAAATGTTTGAATGATCATGTAAAATTGATCTAAATATGTACACCTGCAGACAAATTTTATGATTAAATGTGACAATGAGTTGATGCCGATTATACCTATCTATCAACAATATCCCAGAAAATAAATATTTTTTCCTAACACATAGGATTAAGTTACAAAGGTCACTCTCTTCTCGCCCAGGGGTCTGTCAGTGCATTTTTTAAGACAAATACAAGGTAGACCACGGTAAGTAAGGTAAATAATACAGTAGGATAGACATTTGGGAATGCAAGATTATCTAATGACTACAATTTAATATTTGTCTCGGTAACAAAACTAATAAGGCAGTCGTATATATTTTTTTTATTTGTCGATAATAGATGCAAAATATTGTAAGGAGTTTCGACTTTTAGATTTAGAAGTTTTTGTACCAAACTTTCAGTTTGATTTTTGTATCTATTGCAATTGAAGAATATGTGGTCTAAGTCTGACGTGACATTGCAAGTAGTACATAGGTTACTATCCAGGATATTGATTTTGCATAAATGTGCAGGATAGCTGGCATGTCCAAACTTCATACGACTGATGGTGGTTATGTATTTCCTTGGGCGCTGATAATCTTCGAACCAGCATCGTTTTTCGATTTTTGGTACTAGCTGTGTGTAGCGAGTAGGTTTAGTGTTACAATATTCCCTATATCGTTTATTCCAGTTTATGTACATTTTAGTTCTGGTTAGGTTAATGCCTTCGTCCAATGTTAGCCAGCAGGTCGTTTCTTCGCCTGTTATTATGCTCTGTTTTGCCAGTTCGTCCACTTTTTCATTATATAAAATTCCGGTGTGGGCTTTGACCCATACAAAAATTATTCGTTGATTTTCATTGAGTTCTGCCAGATTTATTTTAATTTTTGTTATATATGGGTTATTATACTTTGAATTTATTTCTAAGTGCGATTTTAAACTATTTAGGACAGCAAGTGAATCAGTAAAAATTAAAGATTTTTCAATATTATTTTGGATTGTATATTCTATTGCTTTTAATATAGCTATAGATTCTGCACTGAAAATGGATGTGTGTTTTTCTAGTTGGTAACAGTGTTGTGTCTGTTGGGGTATTACGAATGCGGCGCCGGTCCCTTGATTATTTTTTGAAGCATCAGTGTATATTGGTGTGTAGTTTTGATATGTACTTGTGATTTGTTTGACTACTGCATTGTTTAGAGCTGTAAGTTCTGAATATTCCGGAATTATTATTGTCACATCTAGTAGAAGTTTCGTGAGATCTACAGAAATGCTGGTAGGATTGAAATTACTTGTGTTTCTATGAGCTTCACATAGAAGGGGTGAGCTTTTATGTTTCCAATATTTAGATGTCAGGTCATGAATGTTTAAAGCTGTTACCATATTCATTAACGGGGAATTTTTAGTTTTACATTTTAAGATGTCTTTCTCTGCTAACATTTGTCTCCGTAGTTCTAGGGGTGGTTCTAACGTTTCTGCTCGAAGTGGTTCAATGGGAGTTGATTTCATCGCTCCAATGCACAACCTCAAAGCTTTATTTTGTAAGACATCCAGCTTCCGTAGCTCCTTCTTGCTTGCGCAGCCATATAATGTGCACCCATAGTCTATAATTGACCTTATGTATGCCTTGTAGAAAGTTAGAGCAGTTTGCACCCCACCATGTTTTCATTATAGATTTGAGAAAGTTTAGTCCTTTACTTGCTTTTACTAGAATTTCCTCTATGTGTGTCTTAAATGTCAACTTTCTGTCTAGTGTAATACCAAGATATTTAAATTCGTTAACTAGAGGGAACTGAATATTTCCCAAAGTTATTGTGGGGGTATTTAAGATGTTATGTCGAGTAAAGATCACACACTGTGATTTGTTTGGAGAAATATCCAATCCATGTTTCTCCAAACAATTGAAAAGTGGTGTTATAGCTGCATTAAATAAAGTTAAGCACTGTTCGAATCTTTTCGAATGTATGTAGAAGGCAAAGTCGTCTGCATACTGGATAATATTAGCGTTGGGTGTAATTGTGTGAATGTTTATAGTGTAAATATTGAATAGTAATGGTGCTAATACAGAGCCTTGTGGTAGACCTCTGTTGGCTACTCGACTTTTTGACAGGGTTCCATTCTGTTGTCGAACTGTTAAGGATCTATTTACATACAGTTTGCAAATGATATTTGCTATTTCTACAGGTACCTGCAGATCGATTAATTTTCCGCGTAATATTTGCCATTCTACACAGTCATAAGCGGATTTTATATCGAGAAATAGTGTGATAAGATATTCGTCTTTTGCGAAACATGCTTGTACTTCAGTAACAATATGTGCCGCTGCGTCATAAGTTCCGTAGTTTTTTTTATATCCATATTGAGTGGAAGGGAGGACATTTATATGATTTAACCACCATTCTAGACGATTTTTTACTATTCTTTCGAAAAATTTTAAAACACAAGGTAGTAACGATATGGGCCGATAAGAGTCAGCATTGTCTGGATTTTTGCCATGTTTTAAAATAGGTATGACTATAATGTTTTACCACTCAGTGATACTTTCGCCAGACAGCCAGATGTCGTTAAATATTTGTTTTAAAATTTGCTTGGCATTTAGAGGTAGATGGTGTAGCATGGGATATCGAATTTCGTCGTAACCTGGAGATGTGTTTTTCCTATTTTGAAGTGCATAATCTATTTCCTTCAGGTTAATAGGTGTTGAAAAAATGGAATGATTATTTTTGGACTGTTTGAGTGTCTCTAGATTGTGGCTGATGTCATCGAGTGGCATAGGTGGTGCAATTTTATCAAGGAAGTCCTCCTGCCATGCAGTACTGTCATTTTTTTTGACACTACTTACTTTTCTTTGCATTCTTTTTGCTTGAGTCCAGAGCTCCGTCACAGGTGTGTTTTTATTAAGTTTTGAGCACCATCTCCTCCAACTATCCTTGGCTTTGTCTTTTAATAGTTTTTTTACTCGTGCTATTTCTTGTTTGCATAGTGTGTAGTTCTCCACGGTACTTTGATTTTTATAATCCATTAATTTTTGTTTACGTTGAGTGATTGCAGCGTCGCATTCAGGGTCCCACCAAGGAGGTAAAATTTTTCTATTTTTGTGTTTGAAGGGTTTGTTAACCGGGATTGCCACGTCGGCAGCCATTTTAATTCCTTGGATAAGAAGATCATATTTTTCTTCAGTAGTATGCATTCTTCGGCAGTTTTGGATAAAAAAAGTGTCAGCTGCGTCCTGGTATAATTTCCAGTTGGCTTTGCGCAAGTTCCATTTAGTTTTTGGGAGATAATCTTCATCAAAGTGAATGTTTTTGTTTACTTCTATTATAATAGGGAAATGATCTGATCCCATAACGTCCGCAAGTGTGTACCATCGGCAGTTAAGCGCCAGTTCAGGCGTGGAGAGCGTGAGATCTATTGCAGATTGATTGTTATTATTAGTAAATCGCGTGGGTTGCCCAGTGTTTAAAATTACGATATCACTATCGTCCAAAGCTTCTTTGATTTGTTTACCTTTGGGGTTATTTTTGTAAGAGCCCCAAAACTCGTGATGTGCATTGAAATCTCCACCTATTATACTGTTTGAATCCAGTAAGCCAATCACATTCTGCCAGTCAGTGTAATTTGTGTTTATATCTGGTGGGCAATAAAGTGAAAAACAGTTGAAATATACATCGTTAGAGTTTAATATTTGAATACCGCAGATTAAGATTCCAGGTACGAAATTTTGTTGAATATTGATTTCCTTAAAAGAGTAAATATTTTTAATTAAGATTGCAACACCTGCATATCCATCATCCCTGTCCCCCCGGATCATATCATAACCCCTAAACGAAATTTGTCTGCTGGGTTTAAACCATGTCTCAGATATAAGTGCTATGTCTATATCATTTTCATCCAAACATTTAACCAAACTTAATTTATTTGAAACTGCAGATTTAGCGTTCCATTGCAAAATTTTAAAGTTACTTTTGACCTTATTAGCCATTATAATAAATGTTGCTAATTTTGTTTTTTACAATTGTTGGATTTATTTTTTTTAATTCATCGAATGAGCTTACATCATCTAGTACACTTTGAAAGACATTAAAAAATAATTTTACAATTTCATTTGCATTCTGTTCATATGTTGATTTATCAAAAGGAGGGAGGGGACGTTCGGGCCCGAATGTGAAAGGAAACATGGGTTCTTCTGGTATAGGGGAGGAAACTTTTTTTCTTTTGTTGGGTGGTGTTGTTTCAGGGAGTTGTTGAGAATGGGATGGCATTGCTCTGGTTTGGTTGGAAGTGGATGGTTGTATGGGTATATTAGTTCTGTATGTGTTACCAGGATTTCTGTTTGTTTTTTGTGTTATTGGTGGAAAGGATTCGATGTTTTCGGTGTCTAATACCAGATACTTGTTATTTGTAATTATATTTGCGTAGGAATTTTTGAGACCAGTTTTTGCTTCTAAAAAAGTTAAATTTTGTTCTGCCATGTGTTTTTTTATTTTATGTTGCTCAACAAATTTAGGGCATACTTTGGAAATTGATTTATGTTTATCACTTTTGCAGTGTAGACAAAAACTGTCTTGTGGATCCCTACAACTGTGCTCGTTCTCTTTTTCTTTAGAGCAATTAATGCAAAGTGTTTTTGTACTTCGACAATTTTTTGCAACATGACCATGTTCTAAACATTTAAAGCATTGTATGACTTTGTGTACGTATGGTTCGACTGCACATGCTACGCTATTGATGTAAACATGACTGGGTAGCATGTTCCCCTCAATTGTTAATAGGACCATTTGCCGAGGTACAAAAACAGATTCGCTATCTATGTCTATTTTTCTTTTGAATCTATTGACTTCGGTTATTGTTACAGGAGAAATTATGTTTTCAAAAAGATAATCGTCTTTGAAAATTGTGTCAACATTTCTTATTATTCCCTTTCGTTGCAATAAGTTATTAGGTATAAATGCTGTTAACTGTTCCTCAATTAATCTTTCATCAGTTACTAATCTATTCGCGTCTTTTATAGTTTTTAATTCTATTCTTACTCTATTTTTACCTACACTTGCAATGCTGATGATGTTTGGAATTTTTAGTTTTTTATGTAAAATGTGGCCTACCTTCATTGGGTGCATTTTACCTATTCCTTACTCTTCCCTGTTTGTTTTTTCGATGAATACATATACCTTGTCAGAGTAGAGATGAGCTTTCTGGATATTGAATAATTTCTTTGTTCGTTCCTTTTCCATATTTTTTTCATTTCCGGGATTATCCGAGTTGTTTATTTTATTTCCATCCAATTCCATTTCATTTGAATATCCCCCTCCGTCAGGGGGATCGTTTTTACTCATTTTGATTTAATTGTTTGTATTTTCACCAACAAGTTTTTGGTTTTTTCGCACCTCTATTAATAGTCAATTAGTAAGTATAGTTTTTACACTAACCGGTTTGTTTACAACAAATATCTATTGATGCACACTTGTTGAAAGACCGATTCGAACTGATTCTCGAATGTAAAATCAATTTCTTGTAAATAAATCATCTAAATGAATAATTGAAGTACATACCTAATACACAAATTGGGGCTTGAGCAGATTGAGAAATATCAAACAAGTTATATAAAAGAGTTTGATTGTGATGTAGACAAAACAAATCAAATTCTTCTAGGATAAAAATAACACTTTTTGATGTATGACAATTTCCAGTCCTTAAGCAGGCCAACAAAAAAGATAAATTTTCTGCAAACGTCCCAAATACTTTTCCATCTACAACATTATCTAAATTCATTTGAGATGTAATGCTTTTCAATCCCAATCTATCGTCAGTATGTATTAAGCCATGTAATTTGACTACCATTGAATCTTTAATAAATAAAGTATCACTTTGTAACTCCTCCAACACATTAAGCACCATCTAAAAATACATTCACATATACATACATAGGTATTTACAGTTTCAAATTTTATTTTTTCCTAAATCAACGAGATGGTTTTAAAATATACCTTCGTTTTCCCAGACCCCTTGGGTCCTATTAACAATGCTGAATTGGATTCGCCGAATTTAAAAGTCCTCTCGATCAAATCTAAAACTTGTTTTCTTTCTTTATCATGGCCTATGAAATCTTGGTTGTTGAGAATGTTATGTTTTAAAATTGTTCTAATTTCTTTTGATTTAAATTCATTTTGGATACCCATGATTATAAATTATTTAATGCCACAAAATTCGCGGTACTTTCTTCTTCTATTTTAAAGTAAAGTAAATCGATAGAAACAGATAAGTCAAAAGGGTCGAACCATTCGTGCATTCCGCAGTGGTTTTATGAGGATCTCTTATGTCTTAATGACAATACAATCAGAATTGGATACATTTACCAAAGAATACACCAACAACTGGTATTCTTTTGTATAAACAAGACAGAATTTGGTTTCTGCGATTGTCAAATACAACCAACAACCACAGCCTAATGTGTTTTATATGCTGTGTTACAATTACAACCACAAATCACCTACTAGTTGGTGATTTGTGATTCCAACTTCAGGTGGCTCTCTTCTTTTCTCCTGTCAATTTTTACCATAGATAAGAGAATATTACACATTTTTACAAATTAACCTAAAAGTACAAATTAAATATAATTTTTCAAATTTCATAAATCATGTTGGGAAAATGGATAAAATTAAAAACAAACCAAATTATTCCATTTTCAAGAACATAAATGGGAATTTATTGAAATTACATATGCAAGAAGTTTCCCAATGTTTAAAAATTAGAGTAATTCACTGTGGACCAACAATATACCAAAGATGTATTATAATATTTGTAATTGCGAGTATCGACATGGTTTTACTTCTCCTTAACATTGTTTCCATCAGTGTTATCCTAGCAATTTTATGTTTTGTTACAATTTTAACATATATAGTATGTAATATGACTATCGAAGGTAAGAGTACAATTGTCTAATTTCACTCATGTGTAGGGTTGCCATCTGTCCCGATATATGGGGACTGACCCCGTTTTTGTCGGGACTGTCTCAGTTATTGATCTCTTTTCCCGACGTCCCGAAAAAAGACTTAAATGTGCCGATTTAAATTGAGAAATGGAAATGTTTTTGACTCTGAATTTGAATGTGTTTGAAAAAAAACAAGCATTGTTGAAAAGAACAAATGTCGATAATTGAAATGGTGTTGAAATGTTGAGCGACAAACTCTTTTAACAACATACATATCTTAAGAGCTTATTAGAAGCTAAACTTGCATCGGAAGAATGGAAATCGATTAATTCAGTGGTAAAAAAATGGATTTTTTTTAAAGAGACAGAAAATCGTGAAAAAAAATGCCAATTGTTGAAAGTATGTGAATATTTGTTTGCAATCACTGCACACAAAACCACAGTTTAAATAGTTTTTTTGTTAATATCAGTCCAGTGGACTGATAAACGAAATCACCTGTTCCCAGAGACTATAGAGTCGATTTTACAATGTCAAATTTATTATGACACACCGTGTGCAAAGTTCTACAATTATATGATGAAAGGCACAAAGAATTGTTGAAAATATTCTGAAAATACAGCCATTCAAGTACTTTTGCAATAAACTTAAAATAATTAGTATTTTTTATACCCCATCCTAGAATATTGTCCCGATGAGACCCTAGCCAAATATGGCAACCGTATTCATGTGATATGGGCGATATTAGCCAATAAATTAAATTATATTGTCAATTTTTTTAATTCGTGTCATGTTTTATCTATTTTGCATTTGGCAAGCGCGCGTTGTGTATAAAAAATAGTTTCTTTACAAGTTATAATTAGCAACGAAATTGGTTTTCGTTATATTTCGATAAAACGATGTCTGAGAATAATATTAATACTATATTCATGCGAGCAACAATTTCTTTGAAGATCTGGTAACTGACTTTTAGTATCTGAATTGCACGTTTCCCGAATGAACAAATGATTCTCAGCACCACTATTAAACTGGACCTACCACCTGCAAACACCTACTAAAATAAATAGGTTACCGAATTTGTTGCTAATTATTCTTGATATAATCATTTGTATATGTAGCTTGATGTTAAGTTATCAGCACCATGAGTTTCTCTTAAACAGCACGAGATAAAAAGTTGGTTGTTGCAGCATAAAATCAGTACTAATTGAATCTGTCTGTTTGTATTTTTTTTCTAGTGGTCCTGCTACATTAGCAGCGCCAAAAGTTTTTTTAAAGGCACGATGTACAAAATTGTTTCTTGTGGCACTAAATCCTTCAATAGGTCTTGTTTGATTTTGCTCTTTTGGCCCTGATAGCTTGACAAATGTCGATTGTACTGCGATCCAAATCGAATTGTTCAAAGACACTTCAATTTCGTAGTATCCAATATAATTGTACTGCAGCGTTGGATCATATGTGGTCGGCTTTAATTAATCTTAGAAAGAATATTGTTTGTAATTTCTGACATTTTGATATATATTTTTTATATTTTTAGAAAATCTAACAGTAATTAAAGATCTAGGAATTGAAATTACAAGAATAAAAGTTGTTGGAGTTAAAAGACAATTCTTTCCTTGTGAGCAAGTACAAAAAGTTTTCATCAATGAAGTTATATATAGGGTACGTTATTTTCAAGCTTTCAACAAAATCTAATAACAAATATGTTTTGTTTCTTTTTTAGAATAAAGTGATATTTGTAATGACATTAATCATAAGCGATCTCAAGAAAAGCCAGTTGGTTCCATTGTTCACAGTGAGTAGATTGTATTTTTGAAACGACACTGCTTAATAACCGTTTTTTTTAGGAAACCTTTCCACAATTGGCTTTATTGAAAACTGCCTTCAACTGCATCAAAAAAATATTATAGACTGTTTTTCTTTTATTATTTGTTACAAAAACGGTACAAATATAATTATATTATTTTTATTTGTATTCTTAAATTACATAAGAAACTGTTAAATTGCATCTATTATCTTTGAAATGGACGAATTTTTCGATTTCATTATTTCCACCAATTGTAATTGTTCATACAGATTTCTATTAAAAGCATAGTCCTAAAAAAATATAAATTAAATGAATGTTTTGCAAAAAAATTCACTCGCACCTTTTGGTCTGTTTTTAGTTTCTCAATGATATCGTCGGGAATGTCACAATTAATTTCTGGGCTATTTAAATTAACCTTGATTCTGTTCAAATATTCCAATTGCTGTTTAGTTATTTTATTATTAACTTCAATTATGGCTGAAGGAAGTTTTTTTCTAAATGTAACCATCGTCTGTATTAATTGAGCAACGGAAGCATGATCTAAAACATAAAAGTTGTATTTATTGTGAATTTTAGAAGACAATTTGTACCTACCCATGTTTACATACACATTTAAAATTTAAATTATTGAGGTTAGGTTAACCGTCATTTCTTCGATATATATCGGGTGCGTTCCACTTGGGCCAACAACGATCGCAGCACCCACACTAGGTAAGTTCTCACCATAGACAAATTCTCTATGGTTCTCACACGAGTCAGAAACAGGATCTGCGCAATCCATTTCTCCGCGTTCTTACGTAAGTTTCTGATTGTTTGAAACCACTGCTAGACGTTGGACAGTTAGAAAACCATCAGTCAAACCTGTGTGAACATCGTCCAGCTGTTTTCAAACAATCAGATGTATGAACGCAGAGAATGGATGCGCAGAATCCTGATTGTGACTCGTGTGAGAACAAACCGTTTATCGTTCCACTTAAGAACCGTGGTCGTCGCAAGCGGTCGTTAAACGTCAAAGATGACGTCATGCGTCTCGCCCATACAAATTGGTGGGTCCGAATGGGCTTTGATCAAAACTTGGCGGCAATTCAAACATGACGATAGTCCCTCATTCGTTTTGTCAAAAATGCAACCATAAATTCATGGGAATCCATGATGAATTAAATTTTACCCCGGCCAGTGCGAAATGTTTACACCAAACTGCACAAAAATTATTATATTTATTATTATACATATACATACAAACTGCACGTTTTCACCATGCCGCCATATTGTGCGCCTACCCCGCTCAAATGTGCATTCCACTTATAACTTTCGCCTACAACGACCGTGGTCTTTTTACGTAAGTGGAACGGGTATTTCAGCAGTCGCGGTCGTGGGCGTTGTAGGCCTTAAGTGGAACGTACTACAGTATGTGTCCGATCAAAACCATTAAATTAAGAAGGCGCCACTATAGCAAGAGCGTAAATCTCACTGTAACTGTCACATAATATTTTTACCAAATAAAATTCAACTTCGCGATAGTTACCTTTCTAATTCATAACACTCGAGTCATAGTAATTTAACGAACAAGTGTATTAATTAGGGCGATCAACGAGCGAGCTCGTTAATATTCGAGATAGTTAATCGCCATTTTAGTTCACGATTTCGTTACAAAATATACATAGAATTTTAAATAAAATAAATAATGACAGATAGTAGTAGCACGTCTTTCCATTGCACTACTGCACCCTTACTGAAACCCTGTTTATATATACGCTACCCACGGACTTATGATTCTAAAGTCCGTGACGCTGCCGTTATACATAAACAAGGCTGAAACATGCATTTCAGTGCTGCCAATATAAATGTACGTAGATCAGAGATTCTGGTTTTTGAAAATTTGTAACTATGTAATTTAAACAGTAAAAGATCGGATTATAAAAAAAAGCGAAGAAGTCTGTTTGGTTTTTAGAGGTTATATTTTGGTTTGTGATTGTCATTTTATTGTGTTTGTGTTGTGTTTATGTGAATAATGTAAACAAAAAGTGAGTTTTTTGTTATGAAATATAAATAGACCTATAAGTTTTAATTAGTCTTTAAGCAGTAAAGATTACCGGAATAGGAATAATGTCGTCTACTTGGAACGGTGAATATTACATCGCCTTAGAATGTAAAGATTTACAAGCTAATGCAATGGCTATAGATTCAACGGGAAATATCGTTTTATTAGCAGGGTAAATACCGAATTTTTAATAATAATTAATACATTTTTAGTTCAATCAATCTGATCTGCTCGAGTATAATTAAATTATTTCAGACGGAGATATCTAGCGATAAGAAATTTGGAAGATAGCGGAAGTATTGAATTTCAAAAATTTCCTAGACAAAGTAAATATGACGTAGGAGCTGCTGAATGGAATCCTACACAATACCATAAAGAATTATGTGTGATATCGGTAATAATTTTCCCTACCTAAAATTATTTTATGTATTTAAATACATTTCATCCAAACATCGTAAATATTTTTCAGAGTAATCAAAGACTGGATGTACTTACGTGGAGATTAGACGAACTTATACCCACATTTTCAGTTCGTGCTCACACACGAGTAATTACTGATTTAAACTGGCACAAATTCGACCCTAATCTTCTAGCTTCATGCTCTGTTGATACATTTATTCACCTATGGGACCTCCGAGATTCCAGAAGACCGACTTTGTCGTTATCAGCCATAGCTGAAGCATCTCAAGTTCGGTGGAATAAAGTATCTACTCACCTTCTAGCAACAGCTCATGAAGGTGATATAAAAATTTGGGATCAGAGGAGAGGTACTGCGCCTGTACAATACATAGCCGCACATTTATCCAAAATCCACGGATTAGATTGGAGCACAACGTCCGAGAATCACATTTGTTCATCTAGTCAAGATAATACTGTGAAATTTTTTGATACGACAAATCCTAGAAGGGCGGAATGTGTATTAACTACAAATGCTCCCGTTTGGAGAGCAAGATATACACCGTTCGGTAATGGTTTAGTCACTGCAGTCGTACCACAATTAAGAAGAGGTAATAATTATTAATTAAACAATTTGTTTTTCACAAAATAGATAACGTTTCAGGTGAAAATAGTCTATTATTGTGGAATACTGCTAACAGAGCAACACCCATGCACACTTTCGTAGGACATCGGGATGTAGTTCTGGAATTCGAATGGCGGAAACAGGCAGCCGGTGATTCTAACTTTCAACTTGTTACATGGTCTAAAGATCAAACTTTGTTAGTTTGGAAAATAGAACCTTTCATTCAGAAACTATGCGGTTACGAACCTGTGGATCACAGAGAAACAAACGAATTGGGGAGAGACACTACAGACAATTTTAGATTTTTTAAAAAAGCCTCTCCGAAAATTCAGCCTCTACAGCAGGAATTTTCTTTACTGAACATACATATTCCTAATTTAGTTATAAAAAGAATGGATTCAGTAGCTCGATATGTGCTTGTCAGTGCAGCCGTGAATAATATTGATGTTCATTTAAAGGTTAGTTTTCCCAGTGCTTATCCACATGGGGTTCCACCAGGATTCGAAGTTATTAAAGAAGGTAAGCTTGCATTTTTATCAGTTTTTATCAATTCAGCTTGGGATGGAATTATTTTTATGTGGTAGGGGTATTAGATCAATGTTTTTGATCATTACTTAACGATTTTTATATAGTAGGATCAAGTTTTTTTATCAATTTTACTTATGATTGACAGATTTTTATGTGGTAGTAAATTAGAATCAATTTTTTTATTATTACTTAACGATTTTTATGTGGTTAGGACATTACAATCAATTTTTTCATCAATACTGAACGATTTTTATGTGGTAGGACATTATAATCAATTTTTTTATAAATACTGAATGATTTTAATGTGGTAGAACATTAGAATCCAGTTTTTATTTACAATACCGCTTGAGATGGAATTATTTTCATGTAGTAGAACATTAGAATCAATTTATTTTATCATTACTGAACAGTTTTTGTGTGTTAAGACATTACATAATTTTTTTTAACAATACTGAACGATTTTTATTTGGTAGAACATTTGAATCAATATTTTTGATCATTTCTGAATGATTTTTACCTGGTATGTTATTAGAATCAATCATCTTGATCAATACTACTTTGGACTGACAGGTGGTTATGTGATAGGATATTAGAATCAACCTTTTTGATCAATACTACTTAGGATTGACAGATTGTTATGTGACAGGACATTAGAATCCATTTTTAGATTATTACTGAACGATTTTTATCTGGTAGGACATTAGAATCAATATTTTTTATCAATATTACTTGGGATTGATAGATTGTTATGTGGTAGGACATTAGAATCAATTTTTTATCTATACTCAACGATTTTTATCTGGTAGGACATTACAATCAATTTTTTTTATCAATACCATTTGGAATTGAACACTTTTTATGTGGTAGGACAATACAATCAATGTTTTTATCATTACTGAACGATTTTTATCTGGTATCTGTTCAAAACTACTTAGGATCGACAGTTTGTTATGTGATAGGACATTAGAATCCATTTTTTTAGATTATTACTGAATGATCTTTATGTGGTTGGACATAAGGATCAATATTTTTTATCAATACCACTTGGAATTGAATCATTTTCATGTGGTAAGACATTAGAAACAAGTTTTTTTATCAATTTTACTTGGGAGTCACAGGACATAGGAATCAATTTGATATGTATACTCTACGATTTTTATCGTAGGACATTAGAATCACATTTTTTTTATCAATACCACTTGAAATTGAACACTTTTTATGTGATAGGACATTAGAATCCATTTTTTAGATTAATACTGAATTTTATCTGGTAGGACATAAGAATCAATCTTTTTTATCAATACCATTTGGAATTAAATAATATTTATGTGGTAAGACATTAGAAACAAGTTTTTTTTTATCAATATTACTTAGTATTGACAGATTATTATCAGGTAGGACATAGGAATCGATTTTTTATGTATACTTTTTGATTTTTATCTGGTATGACATTAGAATCAATTTTTTTTATTAATACCACTTGGAATTGAGCACTTTTTATGTGGTAGGACATCAGAATCAATGTTTTTATCATTACTAACGGTTTCTATGTGGCAGGACATTATAATGAATTTTTTCATCAATACCAGTTGACATTGAACGAATTTTATCTGGAAGGACATTAGGATGGAATAATTTTCATTCGGTAGGACATTAGAATCAATTTTTAGGTTCAATATGGCTTGGAATTGAATGATTTTCATGTGGTAGGACATTAGAATAATTTTTTTATCAAAACTAGTTGAAGTTGAACAATTTTTACTTGGTAGAACATTGGAATACAATTTTTATGTGGTAGGAAATTAGAATCAATTTGATCGATGTTACTTGGGATTAACAGATGGTTATGTGGTATTGACATAGGACATTAGAATCAATTTTTTTTATTATTACTGAACGATTTTTATCTGGTAGGACATTAGAATCAACCTTTTTGATCAAAACTACTTAGGATTGACAGATTGTTATGTGATAGCACATTAGAATCTATTTTTTTAGATTATTATTGAACGATTTTTATCTGGTAGGAGATTATAATCAATCTTTTTTGTCAATACAACTTGGAATTGAATAATTTATATGTGGTAGGACATTAGAACCAAATTGTTTTATGAATGTTACTTGGGATTGGCAGATTGTTATGTGGTAGAACATTAGATTCAATTTTTGTATCTATATTCAACAATTTTTATCTGTTTTTTATCAATACCACTTGGAATTGAACATTTTTTATGTAGTAGGACATTAGAATCAATGTTTTTATCATTACTGAACGATTTTAATATGGTAGGACATTAGAATAATGTTTTTTATCAATACCACTTGGAATTGAACAATTTTTTATGTGGCAGGATATTATAATGAATTTTTTCGTCAATACCAGTTGTGATTGGACGATTTTTATATGGTAAGACTTCAGGATGGAATAATTTTCATCCAGTAGGACAATAGAAACAATTTTTAGGTTCAATATCTGTTGGAATTGAATGATTTTCATGTGGTAGGATATTGGATTCATTTTTTTATCAAAATTAGTTGAAGTTGAACAATTTTTATGTGGTAGAACATAGGAATCAATTTTTTTGATTAATACTACTTGGGATTGAACGATATTTATATGGTAAAATATTAGAATGGAATGATTTTCATGACATGGGATTTAGATTCAACGTTTTTATCAGTGTCACATGGAATTGAATGATTTTTATGTAGTAGGACATTAGAATCAAGTTTTTTATCAATTCTTCTTGATATTGAACAATTTTTATGTGGTATGACATTAGAATAAAATTTTTTGATCAATGTCCCTTCGAATTGAATGATTTTTATGTGGTAGAACATTAGGATGGAATTATTTTCATGAGGTAGGACATTCGAATTAATTTTTTTGATGAATATCAGTTGATTTTGAAACGTTTTTATATGGTAGGAAACTAGCATAATTTTTTTTAATCAAAACTAGTTGAGATTGAACAATAGTTATGTGGTAGGACATTAGAATCAATTTTATTGATTAATACTACTAGGGATTGAACGATATTTACGTGGTAGGACATTAGAATCAATTTTATGATCAATGTCCGTTGAATTTGAATGATATTTTTATGTAGTAAACCATTACAATCAAGTTTTTTATCAATTCTACTTGAGATTGAACAATTTTTATGTGGTAGGACATTAGAATCAATTTTAAAAAACATACTATTTGTGATTGAATTATTTTTATGCGGTGGGATATTAGAATGAATTTTTTTGACCAATCCTATTTCGGTTTGAATGATTTTTATGTGGTAGGACATAAGGGTGGAATGATTTTCATGTGGTAGGGTATTAGAATTAATATTTTTGATCAATGCCCTTTGGAATTTATTGAATTTTATGGGGTAGGCCATTCGAATCAATTTTTTTTAACAATACTACTTGGGATTGAACGATTTTTATGTGGTAGGACATGAAGGTGAAATTATTTTCATGCGGTAGGACATTAGAATTAATTTTTTTGATGAATATCCCTTGGAATTGAATGACTTTTATGTGGTAGGACATTAGAATCAATTTTTTTGATTAATACTGTTTTACATTGAACGATTTTCATGCGGTAGGACATTAGAATCAATTTTTTAAACGGCCTTATTTAGCTTGCCCTAGTTGCTTTGTTTGGGTCAAATTTACAAATTTAAATTTTATTCTGTTCCTGTTGACAGATTGATTTGATATTTGTTACACATCTTTAGTTTAGATGACAATTCAAATTAATATATTTAGTATCTTTGTAAATTTAAGTTGGCCGCTGCCACAAAATGGATTACATATATTTTCACAACTCCTTCAATATGGATATCAAATGAAAGGGCTTGATTCGTAAAATACTGTACACTACGACAAATTTGAAATCTAAGATGGCCGGCGGCAGAAAACGCCATATTTAATATTTGTTTCAATATTTGAAATTTTACCCCGTTCATGTCGACAGATTGATTTGATATTTGGTACACTCTTTTAGTTCTGATGACAACATAATTTAATATATTCAGTATCATTGTAAATTTAAGATGGCCGCTGCCACAAAATGGCGGATTCCATATTTTTCCACAACTCCCTCAATATGGGTATCAAATGAAATGGCTTGATTCGTAGAATACTCTACACTCCGACAAATTTGAAATCTAAGATGTTTGTTTCAATATTCGAAATTTTACTAGTGTTGAGCGATATATCGGTAACCGCGATATTTCACAGGTGAATGGAAAATCATTGATACTGCCGGTGATTCATTTTTTGCATATGCGGTGATCAGTGATTCGATTTCGCCTGCCCGAAATTTCGAACCGAATACTGCAATTGACATCGATATCAGCATTGCAAGTAAATAAGACCGCCCCAACAAAAATCGAAATATAATTGTTGGATATGGAAGAGGATTTAGACTTTGATCGGTCGAATTAAATTAAACTATAATTACTGTTTGAATACTGTTTAATTTCTTAATATTGATAGCACCCGGTAGGTATGTCCTTCTACTAGAGAATTTCGATTCAGACTAAAGTAATTTTAAAATCACAAAAATATCTTTTCTTGGTTCGCACACTTAAAAACAAAAACATCTTGTTCTTTTTGTGTATGCTCTAAAAGCTGTGTGAAGATATTTATTATCGGATATTCAGATACTCCTTTTTATATGGGTATCATAAAACCTAACCCTCTGTCAGAGGAAAACTATTTGTAAGACAGGATGTTATTATTCTAATTTAATCTTATTTCACATAAGAATGTTAAAGCAATAAAATAGAGTTTTTGTTGAAACTAAATTAAAGTTCCAACAATAATATATCATTATTTACAAATAACAGTAATATGTGAAGGGAAAACGGTGATTTAAGCCAATATAATATTTTTATAGGTTATAGGTATTATTATTCGTATTCGTAGCAAGTCACCGCGCTGTTCTTATATTTTGATTTGTCTTTACGCTATTTATATTCAGTGATCGCGGTGATTCAAATCAAATTTTACCCCCTTCCTGTCAACAGATTGATCTGATATTTGGTACACCCCTTTAGTTGTGATGATAATACAATTTAATATATTCAGTATCATTGTAAATCTAAAATGGCGGATTATATATTTTGTCACAACTCCGTCAATATGGGTAACAAATGAAAGGGCTTGACATAGTTCAATTCTAAGATGGATGATTACACGAAATGCCAGATTTCATATTTGTTTCAATATGGGTAGATGGTATCAAATGAAAAGGCTTTATAAACAAGGGAAAGAAACCTTATAATATTGATAAAGTACTAAACGCTAACAAATAATTCGGTAGGCCTTAGGTACC
Source organism: Galeruca laticollis (assembly GCA_963921935.1). Lineage (NCBI taxonomy): Eukaryota > Metazoa > Arthropoda > Insecta > Coleoptera > Chrysomelidae > Galeruca > Galeruca laticollis. The sequence continues at coordinate 6,477,911 of OY998176.1, read as the reverse complement.
AGTCAACACACCACACTCCTCATCAATTTAGGGCATTGATCAGACAAAGAAATAAAATCATGGGGCGTATCGTAATTTGAGTAAATATGTAAATAGCATTTGTAACAAATATACACTACGGTCGCCCCTGGTAATATTACTTACATGTACACCAGCAAGAGGTCGCAAGCGACACCCACTACGACGGCGACCTGCGCAGAGGGGAGGCAGTCTCATAACCGACGTCGTAACATGATACTTTTGTGTTTTCACATTAATATATTTTCTATTTAACTTAACATATTTTCTTACTCTGCAAACCCAAAATCCCGAGACGTACATGCTACACTGGCACCCAACTCAGGGCAGAGTTAAAATTTTTTTGTTAAATCTGTGAAAACCTGAAAAACGCGGTTGTGAAAAGTGAAGTTGTGTTTGAAAAACGAGACTGATCCAAGTTCTTGATCCCGGCTTCCCGATCTTTGGACAAGAAAAAGTGAAAAGTATCTGTTTCCAAATAATACACTGAGTGTTCTATAATTCCGCTCCCACTTTAAGTGATTTAGGACCGAATTAACACTCCCGGTTTAAATATTCCGATTTATTTCATATAATTTCGTAAAATCGAGTCATTTTAAAGACATTTTCTTCCTGTTATTTTAAAAAACTGTGAAATCTGATCACGGCTAACGTCGATCTTGGACTGGGTTTATAGTTCAGTGCTTAGTGGTAGAACTTTTAGAAATTTTAAAACTAGAATTTCGGAACACAAACGTAGCTATGACAACAAAAAATTAGATTCTAACTATTCAAATCATTTATTAGAAAACCAACACATTTTCGACTCAAATTTTGAAATTCTCCATGTAGTCGGTAAATCCTTTAGTTTAAATTTATTAGAGGCCCTAGAGATTAACAAAAATAAATGTTCAGGTAATCTCCTTAACGACCAAATAGATATCAATCAGTCTCCTTTATTGAACCTCTTTACCTAGAAGATAGCATAGGAATGTTTGTAGTGAATGAATTTCCAGGTAATTTCTTTCAATACCATTGTTAACCTTAGTAAATAGATTTAGCACTGTATATATTAAGACATTTTTATATTTTACCTTCATTCGTTTTGATAAAGCTACTGTGTTAGTGAAACGCGTCAACATGTTTAAATTGAACATTAGTTAAAATAAATAAAGATTTAAACAAACGATATTGTTTTATTTCATCGCTTAGTGGTGGTACCTGTCAACATATACAAAGTGTATCAACTAAGAGCTAAAATAAGATACTGAAGCCTTCTGAATGTAAGTACGTTCTTTATTTTGCATGTTCCTGAATCGTTTTATTCAAAATTGCTGATAAACGTAAACATTCCTACAATTTGCGTTCTGCAAGAAATCAAGAATTTGAAACTTTATCCGCAGTCATGTCGAAACCATCAGAAAACGCAAATAATCAAGTTGTCTTAACAAATGAACAATTCTAACAGCTGTTGGCCAGTTTATCGGTACGCGATAGTCTTAATTTGAACATTCCGTCTCCGTCTCAAAGTGGTAATTTTTCTAAATGCTCGTCGCGATTTAATGGCGCGAGGGACGCAGACGTCAACGCATTTATTGACGCGATAGTCATTTATAAAGATTGTTTACAAATAACCGATGACAACGCGCTAAAAGGACTTCCTATGTTACTTGATGGTTTCGCAGCGACATGGTTTCAAGGCATTAAAAATACGACAAATACGTGGCAAGATGCGTTCGGTCCCCAAAAACCACCGTATCGAGTTTACCGCGAGTTATTTGCAAACGAACAAGATTTTAAAACACCTGTGGACATTTTTGTGTGTAAAATGCGTGCTATAATCGCTCAATTACCGGCTAACACATTATCCGAGGACATTCAACTAGACATGGTTTACGGTCTCTTAAATAAAAATATACGGGAAAAGATACCTTGTGAAAAAATTGAAACTTTTCAAGGATTGCTTTCGCAAGCGCGATATATAGAGGAGACGTTCGAAAAGAATATTGATATTAATGTAAATAGTAGTGTTTTCAAAGACAATAAATCACGAAATCGTTTCTGTAGTTATTGCAGAAACCCCGGTCACATAAAAGAGGAATGCCGCAAGCGACTAAGCGCAAATTCAAAGAAAGTTGAAACTAATTTACAAAATAATTCTAAAGCCGTTTCTTCGACAAACCCACCTATCTTGTGTTATGGTTGTGGTAATCCCGGGTTTGTTCGGTCTAAATGTCCTGAATGCAATATTTCAGATACGGCTTCAGTAGAATTTCTAAGTGTAGATACATTAGTCGATCCACAACCCAGACCTATTTTAACCATTAATATCTTGGGTCATCATGGTAGAGGCCTTATCGATACTGCGGCAAAACAAAGTGTTGCTAGCCATACTTTGTATCAAATTTTGAAAAATGAGGGTCAAACTTTCATATCCGAATTAATTTCAGTCAAATTCGCAGATGGTAAAGCAAAAAATGAAAATGTTCTTACTACTTGTGTGGATGTTATGTTGAATGACAGGGCCGTCCCTACTAAATTTATTACCTTTCCTGGCTCTCAAAACAAAACATTGTTAGGTATCGATTTTTTACAAAATGCTGATATAGCTTTAGACATTCCCAAAAGGCAATGGTTTTTCTCAAATAATTCACATACTAGGTTTGATTTGTCATTTGAATCAGATCTGCACCAATCAATTGACATTTCCTGCTGTGAAAACTTACGGACAGAGGAAGGTGTTATGTTAGCACCTGATGAAAGACGTCGCCTTGATCAATTTCTTAAAGAAAGGGAAAATATCTTCCAGTTGGGGGGAGAAGCAACTCCCTATGCAGAGCTTCATATAGACACAGGTGATCATCAACCTATAGCGTTACCACGGTATCGGTTATCACCCGCTAGAAAGCAAGTGTTGAAAAACGAGCTAGACAAACTTTTAGGAAAAGGATTCAATGAAGAATGCGAAAGTGCATGGGCAGCTCTGGTGGTTTTAGTTCCCAAAAAGGACGGAAGTACTAGACTTTGTGTTGACTATAAACGTTTGAATGCTATTACAACAAGTCCGTCATATCCTTTGCCGCGAATGGATGATTTATTTCATGCCGCGAAAACAACATTTTGTATGTCCACTATAGACTTGCGTATGGGTAATTACCAAGTACGTGTCGCTGAACGCGATAAAGATAAAACTACTTTCGTGACACCTTTCTGTACTTATCGTTATTTGCGCATGCCTTTCGGGTTAAAAGGTGCTCCATGAACTTTCCAACGCTTGATGGACCGGTTCCGTCGTGGTCTCAAAAACATTCTGGTGCTTAGATACTTAGATGACCTGATTGTGTTGTCTAACTGGCTCGATGAGCATTTAAAAAACTTAAATACTGTTTTTGACAGACTTCAACCATTCAAATTACGTGTTAACCGCGAGAAATCAGTTTTCGCCCCCGAAAAAGTTAAATATCTCGGTCATATAATTACGCGAAGCGGAATATCCGTAGATCCCGAGAAAACAGCGGCTATAGTTACCAGGTCAGCACCTCAGAACGTAAAAGAAGTACAATCATTCTTACAAACATCCAGTTGGTGTCGTCGATTTGTAAATAACTTCGCAGCTGTGTCCAAACCACTTAGTGACCTAACCAAGAAATCTGTCGCATGGCAATGGACTACTCAGCAACAGAAATCATTTGATACGTTGAAAAATCTTCTCACACCTGCTCCGATCCTACGTCAATGTGATGAGACTAAACCATTCATAATCCGCGCAGACGCCAGCAGCTACGCACTGGGCGCTGTATTACTTCAAGACAGGAACAAGACATATGCGGACAAAAACAGGCGCAATGCCCCATCCTTCAAGGTAGGAGACCTGGTATGGGTTGATACTCACACCCATAGTAATGCGACCAAAGGCATCACAACCAAGTTTCATCCTAAAATAGATGGACCTTACCGAATTTCCAAAATAATTTCACCAGTAAGCTACCAAGTCTCAGATCAGAGTGACACACAAACATGGCTAGGAACATATCATATGTCAGCCTTGGCTATAGCTAATTCAGAAGAAGAAGAGACTCCTGTAGTCCCGCTAAGAAGAAGAGGAAGACTAAGGAGGTTTACTGGCCCTTCCTCGAGACGAGTTCAGGACCAGGGGGGGGAGACTGTAACAAATATACACTACGGCCGCCCCTGGTAATACTACTTATATGTACACCAGCAAGAGGTCGCAAGCGACACCCACTACGACGGCGACCTGCGCAGAGGGGAGGCAGTCTCATAACCGACGTCGTAACATGATACTTTTGTGTTTTCACATTAATATATTTTCTATTTAACTTAACATATTTTCTTACTCTGCAAACCCAAAATCCCGAGACGTACATGCTACACGTTAATAATAATATGAGCGGTTGACTGTTGATAAAAAATTTAGTTTCCACACGAGTTTTTTCTCTGATCAATGCCCTAAATTGATGAGGAGAGTGGTGTGTTGACTTGTACCTAAGACCTACTGAATTATTTGTTAGCCTTTATAGACCAGGGTCGATAATTTTTAAAACCAAAAAAAATAATAGTAGGATGAAACCCATTAGAAAAGGAGGGGAATATTATAAAAATGAAAGGAAAAATAATTTACGGGCTATCTGAGGTCGGGAAGGGGACGAGGGTGAGTTTTTAAGGGTAAAAAACGGCTTTTCTCGATTTTCGGCAAAACTAAAAGTCCTATCGAAAAAAGTCAAATATCAAAGTTGTAGGTAAGAAAAAGATCTAAAACTTTTGTATTTACACTTTTTTCATATAACCTCAAAATTTATGTGAAAAATTCAAAAAACCAGGTTTTTGGTTTTTTATTTTTATCTTTTACATTTTTTTTAACGAAATTTGGTGAAAACTTACCTTTTTATGTCCCAAATACGCTGTAATTTATTTGATCAAAAATATTTATTTTTTCACCTTATTTTGAATTAATATCGAAAAAACACTCTAATTTTCAATGGAAAACTCACCCGTCAAAATATCAGCTTTTTTCATAAAGTTGGTATGTTTTCTGTTCGTTGAAATCTCTACTTTCCGATGGTGACAAAAAAATATATGTTACTATAGTAAATCTTCTCAGAAAATGCAAAAAATCGAAAAAAACCCGAATTCAATTTTTTTTTAATTATTATAAATAATTTCAACTAAAAAATGTGATTGCTGCAACTTGTTTCAATTAAAAAGTTGATTTATTTAATACTAATTACATTTATGTCATAGAAAATCTCATTAGATATAAATATGAATGTAAATCGTACAATTAAATGTAGATACTTTATTCTGATTACGTTATTCATTAAAATATTTTTAAACACATTAATCTTATCATTCATAAATACCTTATATTCAATTCTAATCACTTATCCATTAGTTTCTGTCTTTTTGATGGCATTTCTTCATCGTTAGATTCGTCAAACATCTCCGATTCTAGTAGATCTTCGAAATCTTCATGACTATCACCTTCTTCCTCTCCAACATTATTTCCAGACTGCGTTGGTTCTTCATCCACAATTTCTTCTGAATCATTAACTTCCTCGTAGGTTTCTTTTTCAATATTGGAGCAATTTTCAGAACCATGACAGTTTGAACATAAATTTGTGCATTTTAAACCATGTTTTCGGCAACCACATTTTAAACTGTTACATCCAGTTTCACAGCTGCAGCAAATAGTTTTGAGCAATATTTCCGCAATTAATTCTTTTTGTGTAAATTTGGGCATAATTCCACGTTGATATTGCTTCCAGCCCCAATCTGTTGCTGTTAGTTCGTTACCCAACCAAGTTTGAAGCTGATAATATGCCCTGTAACAATGTTGTTCTGCTGCTCCTTCTGTGGGTGGGAGGTTTGCCAAAACGAAAGATGATTTAATTTTTGCCAATTGATATTTTTTAAACCTTAATTGATTCAGTGTAATTTTTTCCTTTTTACATTTATAAATAGATTTGATTAGTTGTAATCCATTTTTTTTATTTCTTCTTTACTCGCATCTTTCTTATAAAAAACATTGGCCAAATTTCACAAATTTTTAACGTCTAATAATGAATTGACGATACTTTTCTTTCCTTTTGCAGCAAATCCAGATGTTGTATCGCAACCAGAAAAACAATGCAGAAATGCAACAATGTTTCTTAATGATTCATGTTTGAAACTATTAGACGTGATAAATAGGTCTTTTACATTTCCAGAAGCTGGTTTGAGAAAATAAATGTCATGATTATATAAATTTAACGGATTTAAAAGGACCAAAAGATCAATATCTTGGCCCACAACAATTACAGTTTTATTAGTACTCATTGCAACTTTTATCGCGGTTTCAATTATGTCAGCATCAGCATCTTCTTCCACTTGGTTGCAGGAAAATCCTCGTGACTGTAATCTTTTCATCAAAGTTTTTATTATTTTATCCTTATTTTTCTCGTTAGATAAAAATTTTTCTTGCAAAAAAGGTATTTTTGTATGATTTTGATAATCGAACTCTGGAATATTGTCTGAGGTTTTTCTACGACTACGTTCTCCTCTTTTAGTTGAAGTAGCTGCTGGTACTGTTGTGACACTAACTAATTTTTTAATTTCGGGATACCCATCAAAGACAATATAGCTGCTTACTGCGTAATGTTTTTCTACATAGCGCAAATATTTATTCATTATCTCTTCTACCGTTTCATTTTTTTGCCAAATTACTTTGTGCAGTAAAAATCCACCGTCAACGACATGCACTACACCGTCAGAAAGCGTTGGTCCATTCGCACTCACAAATAAATCGTAAAGTTGAGATTTAACATTTTTCCTGAGGCCATTTTCTGTAAAAAGTGACAATGGAAAAGGTGCAAGCTCATATTGTAAATAAGTTTTCATATCTTTTTTACTGTCAATAGTTAACGATATTCTTTGAAACAACAATAATGGATCGATAGCTATAATATCTCCGTTCACTTTAACGGAAGATTGAACATTAAACTGTTTTTAAAGACAAGACTTTGTTTTTCCTTTTAAATTTTACACTGTCACTCAGGTATATAATTTATCTTAAAATAGTTATAAATAGACATCTACGCATATCATTTAAAGAAGATTCGACAACTTTCTCCAAATATTGTAGATGTCTTATTAAATATTAATTTTATTAACTTATTTGTTTGTTAATTATAGTAGTATATTTTTATTTGGAATTTTTTTTATCAATGTAACATGTGATCTAACGTTTTTCGAGTAATTAAGTGTTAATTTTAATAAATAGCTCAAATTTTTTTATAATAATTAAAAAAAATTTCTAATTCGATTTTTTTTTCGATTTTTTGCATTTGCTGAGAAGATTTACTATAGTAACATATATATTTTTTTTCACCATCGGAAAGTAGAGATTTCAACGAACAGAAAACATACCAACTTTTTTAAAAAAGCTGATATTTTGATGGGTGAGTTTTCGATTGAAAATTAGGGTGTTTTTTCGATAATAATTCAAAATAAGGTGAAAAAATAAATATTTTTAATCAAATAAATTACAGCGTATTTGGGACATAAAAAGGTAAAGTTTTCACCAAATTTCGTTAAAAAAAATTTTTGTAAAAGATAAAAATAAAAAACCAAAAACCTGGTTTTTTGAATTTTTCACATAAATTTTGAGGTTATGTGAAAAAAGTGTAAATACAAAAGTTTTAGATCTTTTTATTACCTACAACTTTGCCATTTGACTTTTTTCGATAGCACTTTTAGTTTTGCCGGAAATCGAGAAAAACCTCAGATCGCCCGTAAATTATTTTTCCTTTCATTCTTATAATATTCCCCTCCTTTTCTAATGGGTTTCATCCTACTATTATTTTTTTCCACTTTTTATTATTTTTAAAGGCTTCTACCCTGGTCTATTAGTGCATTATGAAAAAAAAAATGATTTGAACAATTTTTATGTGGTAGTACATTAGGATCAATTTTATCTTTTCGGTTGTTGAAATTATTAGTTCAGCAACCAAAAGGTATCCAAACTTTTCTTAATATAAAAATTATTTCCAGGCTCTAACATAAACGAATCCATAATAATTCAACTTCTTCAAATGTTGAGACATCTAGCCCAACAAAGGGTATCGAAAAACAGAACGTGTTTAGAACCGTGTCTAAGACAAATGGTAACAACTTTGGAACAAATCAGTAGCGATAACGAAAACAACAGAATCTACAACAGACCTTACCTAGAACCATCTAGCCTCTTTTCCGGCTACAACGACGCTTACATACCGTTCCCTAGAACTTCGGGAGCGAAGTTCTGTTCAGTAGGAACACTAGTTTGTTTCAACAGACCAATATTTTCACGAAGATTGTCTACCAAAATCGATACGATTCCGACAATATTATCTACGACGCCTAGAGCGTTATCGGCTTTAGAAAATATGTATTCGAATAGAAACGATGATATGACAGTTTCGGCTTTTTATTACCAGAGACAAAGGTCGAGAGTTAAACATAACTATACCAAAATCACAAAAGCCGTTGTGCACATATACGATACGTTAGGATTATTTTTCGTTAATCGACAATTAGCAGAAGAATATATTTTGGATGGCGACGTCGGTACTATTTGTAAACACAACGCAGCAGCGGCAGCGGTGGTAGGTAGATGGGATTTGGTGCAAGCTTGGACCTTAGCGGAATTAGTAGCTGGACCACAACAAGCCGACGAAGAGAATTTGTGGAATAATCATCCTTTCGGAAACAAACTGATGCAATCATTGTAAGTATTATATTATTCTTGCGGGATAACCAAACAACTTTACTAATTAATTTAAATAAAAAATATCGCTAATAATAATTAACATAACCTCTAATGTCACGATTTCGGTTCCACTTCAACTACCACTATTAATAACACCTCTCTAATAGTCGTTTGCTGACTTACCAGTGTAATGATATTGCGGCGAATCTGTCCGGTTTCTCTCAGAAAATTAGGCAGTACTGTCACCAGTGCCGTGGTGAGTAATTCTCCCCAAAAGAAAACGAGAGAGGGGTTTCAGGGCTCGAGCGGTAAGTTTGTCCGTAGTATTCGCTTGGGCTTAATCATCCGCCAGGACCAGGTTGGTTCGGTCAGCGACGTGCGTGGAACATCAACAGAGACACCTATAGGATTGAGTCTGGGTGCGGGAGCGAATAAAACAGATTCAATTTAACGAAATATATGCCTCTATATTACCAACAATAACATTATACTGTAATGTTTTTCTTATTTATTAAAACTTTTTATTACGGGTGGGATAAATTTCAAACACTCGGTATGGCTACTTACTAATTTATTTAAACACTAACTCACTAACACTTAATTTATATATACTTAACTAATCACTTTAATCTAATTTATATGCACACAAACTTGATTATATTAGCACTTTACTGTTCGGTGTATTTCTGTTTATTTCTCGAGATCACTTTATCAACTAACTAACTCTTCCTGATCAGTCCCTTATATATTAAAGCCATTTTTACTAGTAAATTCCGGACTGCGGCGTACACAAAAACAATTGATTCTGGCCTTTTCTAGATAACTCTGGTCATAAAAACAATGTTTACATAAGATAGTCATAGAGTCGTAAACAGTTATAAAAAAACAGTGCGTATCCGCCATAATTTGAACTTTTATACCTGGCTTAGACAGAATCGGTTTTAGGGACTATACCAGTGTGCTGTTTCGTAACATTACCCCCTCCTTAAATGGAAGTTCCTCCTGGTACTTTTGTGTAGCCGATACTGGATGTTTGAATCGGCAACTGGCCCCATTTCTACACTTTCCGATCTTATGGAAATAGCAGGGCACCGTCTTCATCGGATACTGATAACGGGGTTGTAGCTGCAAATTAATATCTGGACACCGGTATCTTGAAAGATAATCTCTACCATGTTCCTGATGATTCGCCAATCCAACTGGTTACTCGCTATCTTAGGCATAGCCAGTTTCTTCACGTTGGATTCCAACACATGGTCTCGGAGGTTTCGAAGTGCTTCCCACACATCGCGGTAGGTAGATCGATCTTGGAATTCATTTTTAGTTACCACGTAGAAGACGTACCGCGAATTATGTTTCAGTTTCAGTGTCTTGCCAGGGGCTGGAATCTGGTATTCAAGTTTTTCTAATTGCCCGAACTTCTTTCGAAAGACGGTTGCCAATCCTCGTGCGTTCTTGATACGGGCGGAGATGTTGTATGCCAGTGAATATTCTTCCGGGAGAGTGAACAGATCTTGTTGTTGTTCCGAAGTGACTCCATATCTAGCTTTCCCGGTACCTCCATACGTGCCCATAAATTCCTCGAAGGTAGGGTCAGACACATTTCGAATAAGGTTTACTCCTTCCTCCAGGTCATGGTCTCCGTCGAATGGCGCTAGTCGGTTTTGGTGAACTAATTTTGGTTTTCCGTTGGGGATCTTGCTTATGCGATATATAACATCATTGATCCTTTTCTTGATTAAGTATGGACCTTCCCAGGATTTTTGTAATTTTGGAGAAAATCCTTTTCTCCTCAACGGGTTGTGTAACCATACTTTGTCCCCTTCTTTAAAACCGCCTTCTGTGGACTGCGTGTCGTACCGACTTTTCATTCTGTTGCTGGCAACTTGAAGATTTGTTCGAACTAATGCATGAATATCGTCCAGCCTTCTTCTCAATTGGATCACGTAGTCTTCGCCTGCTATATCTTCTCCAGGCCGACTGCCAAATTCCAGGTCACAAGGAAGCCTCATTTCACGTCCAAACAGGATTTTCGCCGGTGTTTCACCCGTGTACTCATTGACGGCAGATCGATAAGCCAATGCGAATAGGGAAAGATACTGGTCCCAATCTCTCTGATGGCTGGATACTACTTTGGACAGGTATTTTCCAATAGTTCTGTTCATTCTCTCGACCATTGCATCTGACTGTGGATGTAATGCTGTTGCCCTAGTCTTCTTCATTCCCAGCTTCTCGCAAATCTCCTGGAATAGATGGCTTTCAAAATTTCTTCCTGGTCACTGTGGACTTCCAAGGGCACTCCATATCGGCTGATAAATTCTTTCACCAATACATCTGCTACAGTTGTGGCCTCTTGGTTGGGAATAGCGTAAAGTTCCACCCATTTTGTGAAATAATCCATTATAACCAGTATGTATTTGCTACCATTTTCTGTTGTCGGAAATGGTCCAGCGATGTCTAAAGCAATCCTTTCGAAAGGGCTTCCAACATTGTACTGTTTCATGGATGCGATGTGGTCCATTACTCGTAGCACAAGTCGTACATTTCTTACACCAGTCCTTCACATCGTTGGAGCTGTTCATCCAATAAAACCTTTCACGGACTCGCTGAAGGGGTTTCTTCACTCCCAGATGACCTCCCGATGGACTGTCGTGTAACTTCTTCAGTACCTCAGCTACTCTCGCTCTCGGGATAACTATCTGTCTTCTCTTCTCGGAACCATCATCGTTCTCAAGGATTATTTTCAATAGGCCTTCTTCCAGGACAAGGGAGTCCCACTGAGCCCAATATGCCTTGAGTGTCGGTGAAAATCTTGACACTTCTTGCCAGGTAGGTCACCGATTTTCTTCTTTCCATTGCCGGATCATCTTCAGGTGAGGATCATTCTCATGATCTTCTCTGATCCTGGTGGGTGACCATTCCTCGTTGACTACAGTAAACTGCAGCTTCCCTAGATTCCACCTTGTTGCAGTGGGAGCAGTCTGTTGGGCACGGCCGTCTGGACAGGGAGTCGGCATTTCGGTGACTCACACCGGCCCGATGTTCGATGTTGAAATCATATTCTTGAAGTCTTTCAATCCATCTAGCGATCTGGCCCTCGGGATTCTTGAACTGCATCAACCACTTGAGTGCTGCATGATCAGTCCGGATTAAAAACTTCCTACCATAGAGATACTGGTAAAAGTGTTCTACGGACTTCACTACCGCCAAAAGTTCCCTTCTTGTGACGGAGTAGTTTCGTTCTGGCTTGGAGAGGACTAAACTGAAGTATCCCAGCACTCTTTCTTGCCCTCCTTGGATCTGTGAGAGCACTCCACCAATTCCTACGTTGCTTGCGTCAGTGTCAAGAATAAAGTCTCCCTCTGGTAATGGATATCCTAATGTCGGCGCCGAGGTTAAATGCCTCTTCAAGGTTTCAAAAGCCGTTTGACAGTCTTCGTCCCATTGGAAAGCTCTTGCTTCTTCCGTGAGCCGCGTTAGAGGCTTGGCAATATCTCCAAACTTCCTGATAAATCTTCTATAATACGTGTAAAATCCAAGGAAACTCCTAATTTGATGTTTGTCGGTTGGTTGCGGCCATTGCTGAATGGAAACAATTTTCTCTGGATCCACCGCCACTCCTTCATTGCTCACTATATGACCTAGATAGTTGACTCGGTTTTGGAACAGCTGACATTTCTTCGGGTTTAACATGAGCTGGGCAGCTTGGAGTCGTTTGAATAATAATAATACTATTTATTTGCATATTTAAACTGGTTTTACATAACAATAATATTATAAATGACGTAATGCAAAAAGGAGCCAGAAAACAATTTTAAAAAGCTCTAGTCTGACCCCTGTATTAATTACAAAACTTAATTTTAAATAAAGTAAAGCCTTACAATAAATAATGTGTACATATAGTAGAACACGAAAGATCGAAAGAAATCAATAGTGTTAATGCGAGTATGAGTAAGAAAAAACTAATTTTCATCTATCAAACTTCTTTTTATATTGATCTTAAAACTGCTCAGATTCAGTACTTTCAGAGAAGCAGGAACCCTATTGTATAGGTGGTAAATATTGTATGTGAAGCTTCGTTAGAACATTTGTGTCCTATGAGGTGGCGGTGATATAAGCCCTTTAAAACGCAAATTGAGCGTATGAACATCAGTACGATATTTTATTTTATTTTCAAATAAGTGGGTCTCTTGTTCAAAATAATATTGTGAAAGAAGATAATTGCATACAATTTCCTACGTTTTTGCATATTTAGCCATTCAGCATCTACAAGTTTATATGAAACAGGATCATATTTACGAATGCCATAAATATATCTTAAACATGATTTTTGAGCTTTTTCGATACGTGCTGTGTCTGTCGCATCTAAACAAGGTCCATATACGACATCTCAGTAATTAAAGTGACTTAAAACCAGCGAATTTGTTAGTTGAATTTTTTGTTTGTGTGATAGTAAATGTCGATGTGGATATAATAGTTTAAGAGATGCGTAAGCTTTACTCAAGCATACGCGGAATAGTCTTCCAAATTCTCCAGATGTTCGTCAAATGTCTTCCCCAGTACTACGATGTCGTCCAAATAGACCAGGCATGTCTTCCAAGACAACCCTCTCAAGACATTACAGAGCCCGAATGGCATGACGTTGAATTGCCATAATCCAGATCCGGTGGTAAAAGCAGTCTTCTCTTTATCTTCTGGGTCCATTTCCACCTGCCAATAACCAGACTTCAGGTCCAAGGTGGAAAACAATTTGCTGCCGGCCAAAGTGTCTAGCGTATCGTCAATTCGAGGCAGGGGATAGCTATCTTTCTTCGTCACGTTGTTAAGCTGGCGATAATCCACGCAGAATCTCGTAGTTCCATCCTTTTTCTTGACGAGCATTACTGGAGACACCCATCGACTAGTAGATGGTTCTATCACTTTTTCTTCTGCCATCTCTCGAATTATTCTTTCAGCTTCCTCTCTCTCTCTCTCTTCGCTCGTGGAAGTCTTCGAGCTGATTGTCTAATTGGCTTAGCATTACCAGTATCGACTATAACCCTTAACAAATGATAGGCTAAACAATTCTCGCCCTCTTACGTTTACCTAATGAACAAATTGAAAATGGCGGATATATTCCTAATAATAAAAAAATATTAAACAAACCCTGTATTTCCTATTGACAAATATTTAACCGAACAAAGTATTGCTATTGAACAGTCTTTACCGCCGATGATATCTAAATATCACCTCGACCACTCAGATCACGACTTAAGGAAATTCCTGAACAATACACCAAAAAAAAATTAAATCAGTTACGCGAACTTATAAACTTTCTCGCGTAGGGTGATAGGGAACGCTATCTTGCCCCTACGGTTAGGGTCGAACTACCCGACACCTTTCGCGAACGAACCACATCTGTTCCCGATCGAAGATGTCTACCTTTTTTCTATAAATTTTTCTCTTACGTTTTAGGGCTACTTTGCTGAGTAAGCAACAACGTACGTTTGAACGTTTTTTACTGACTTGTACTTTGGAGGTATTTTATCACCACTGTGTTTAATATTTCTTCGATTCGTGTCGATATTTTGCAACCTGTTTAAAATAGCTGTGTTTTATTTTCAAATTATTTTACTGAATATGTTTTGACTAATACGCGATCTTGTAAGCAAAATGTAGGTCGAGCTATCGCATAATTTTGTTTGAACTTCTAAATATGTATTCACAGGGTGTTCCTGGATTTATTAATATAGAAGATTATTTTCTTTTCTTTTCTCCATAGTTGTGCGCAATAACTGTTGGAACGTCAAACAGCGCCCTCTAGGTACCACACAAAAATATATTCGGAAACAATTTATACGGCAGATTATTAAGTAAAAAGAGCGGTTTTAAACGACATCTAGTATGTTTAAATCCGTCAACCCATACTGGAGTTATTGCCATTTAAATAAAAACATATTAAATGTCACACATTTTCCGGTGTTTACGAAGGCATTATTTAAAATATATCTTAACTTGTATATTTTTTGAGAAAATGCCCGTTTTATGATTAGCCAAAGTAGTTGCGCCCTCTAGCGGCCATCTTTCGAACTTGAAAATAATTTCCAGCGATATCCCTTGGCCGATTTACCTGTTAAATTTGTTTACAGAAATTGTACGATTATCGATTCCTGACATACATACGGACACGGGGTACATTCGGACACGAGGCACATACGGACAGTTAAAATTTACCACCTAAAAAAGTTTTTACAGCTTGCTACTCTCGTCAAACTTAGTTTCAGTGTTGTTGCCGCTGCTGTGAAACTTTGGCACAGCTGTCGCTACAAGTTTGTTTATAAATGTTTTTTGTACTGTTTGTACTGGTAAATTTTTTCCACTTTACTTTGTAAGGTTTTATATATTTTATCGCTGATATTTGTTGAAATATATTTGGTACAACGTCAACTAGTATAAAATAGTAATCTTGTTCTCTCTGCTACACTTTGTACTACTATATGCAGTGGCGTGAGGCTCAGAATTACTTCCATAGTCGCTGTAGAGCATATTTTCACTGCCCCTTTTATACATATACAGGCTAACCTTTGGATTCTAGCGAGGTTGTCTCTTGTTGTCCGTAGGCTGGCTCTGCTACCGTTACTCCACGCAGTGGCTCCGTACGTGATGATATGTCTCACAATCAACCTCAGGATACTTGGGTTACAGCTCCAATTTTTCCTCCGTATTATTTTTCAAGCCCAAATCTGTAATGGATGGTTTACCTGTTCTTTATTTTTTGGCAGGATATGTTGTCTATACCTGCCTTCAAGACCTGACCTTTTCTTTCTTCTTTCAAGCTCAGATTCTTGGTTTTTCCTCTCAGCTGCATGCTTCCTCGCTTCCTCGGGTCCCTGTTTAAGGAAGCGAAAGTACCGTCTGACACCTTCTCTGCTAAGGCCACGCCTTATCCACCAAATGTTGGTCTTCTGCATTGTTAATTGTTTTCGCCGCAGCTGCGTAGCTGCCTGCTGAAGAGGAGGTACCGATTTTTCCCTCTCTCTTCTTCTTTTTATATTTTTGCTGTGTTTCTTCCCGCTTTCTCTTTCCTCCTTTGAGAGGGATGTTCTTCATCCCTCCTTGGTTTTTCCTCTCAGCTGCCTTCTTCCTCGCTTCCTCAGGTCCCTGTTTAAGGACGCGAAAGTACCGTCTGATTCCTTCTCCGCTCAGGCCACGCCTTATCCACCAAATGTTGGTCTTATGCATTGGTAATTGTTTTCGCGGCAGCTGCGTAGCTGTCTGCTGAAGAGGAGGTACCGAGTTTTCCCCCCTCTTCTTCTTTTTATATTTTTGCAGTGTTTCTTCCCGCTTTCTCATTCCTCCGTTGAGAGGGATGTTCTTCATCTCTCCTTGGTTTTTCCTCTCAGCTGCCTTCTTCCTCGCTTCCTCAGGTCCCTGTTTAAGGACGCGAAAGTACCGTCTGATACCTTCTCCGCTCAGGCCACGCCTTATCCACCAAATGTTGGTCTTCTGCATTGGTAATTGTTTTCGCGGCAGCTGCGTAGCTGTCTGCTGAAGAGGAGGTACCGAGTTTCCCCCCCTCTTCTTCTTTTTATATTTTTGCGGTGTTTCTTCCCGATCTCTCATTTGAGAGTGGTGTTCTTCACCTCTCTTTCGTTTTTCCTCTCAGCTGCCTTATTCTTTGCTTCCTCAGGTCCCTGTTTAAGGAAGCGAAAGTACCGTCTGACACCTTCTCCGGTAAGTTCACACCTTATCCACCAAATGAAGGTCTTCTGCATTGTTAATTATTTTCGCGGCAGCTGCGTAGCTGCCTGCTGAAGAGGAGGTACCGATTTCTCCCTCCCTCTTCTTCTTTTTATATTTTTGCTGTGTTTCTTCCCGCTTTCTCTTTCCTCCTTTGAGAGGGATGTTCTTCATGTCTCCTTGGTTTTTCCTCTCAGCTGCCTTCTTCCTCGCTTCCTCAGGTCCCTGTTTAAGGAAGCGAAAGTACCGTCTGATACCTTCTCCGCTAAGCCCACGCCTTATACACCAAATGTTGGTCTTTTGCATTGTTAATTGTTTTCGCGGCAGCTGCGTAGCTGTCTGCTGAAGAGGAGGTACCGATTTTTTACTCCCTCTTCTTCTTTTTATATTTTTGCTGTGTTTCTTCCCGCTTTCTCTTTCCTCCTTTGAGAGGGATGTTCTTCATCTCTCCTTGGTTTTTCCTCTCAGCTGCCTTCTTCCTCGCTTCCTCAGGTCCCTGTTTAAGGAAGCGAAAGTACCGTCTGATACCTTCTCCGCTAAGGCCACGCCTTATACACCAAATGTTGGTCTTCTGCATTGTTAATTGTTTTCGCGGCAGCTGCGTAGCTGTCTGCTGAAGAGGAGGTACCGATTTTTTACTCCCTCTTCTTCTTTTTATATTTTTGCTGTGTTTCTTCCCGCTTTCTCTTTCCTCCTTTGAGAGGGATGTTCTTCATCTCTCCTTGGTTTTTCCTCTCAGCTGCCTTCTTCCTCGCTTCCTCAGGTCCCTGTTTAAGGAAGCGAAAGTACCGTCTGACACCTTCTCTGCTAAGGCCACGCCTTATCCACCAAATGTTGGTCTTCTGCATTGTTAATTGTTTTCGCGGCAGCTGCGTAGCTGCCTGCTGAAGAGGAGGTACCGATTTTTCCCTCCCTCTTCTTTATTTTTGCTGTGTTTCTTTCCGCTTTCTCTTTCCTCCTTTGAGAGGGATGTTCTTCATCTCTCCTTGGTTTACGCGAACTTATAAACTTTCTCGCGTAGGGTGATAGGGAACGCTATCTTGCCCCTACGGTTAGGGTCGAACTACCCGACACCTTTCGCGAACGAACCACATCTGTTCCCGATCGAAGATGTCTACCTTTTTTCTATAAATTTTTCTCTTACGTTTTAGGGCTACTTTGCTGAGTAAGCAACAACGTACGTTTGAACGTTTTTTACTGACTTGTACTTTGGAGGTATTTTATCACCACTGTGTTTAATATTTCTTCGATTCGTGTCGATATTTTGCAACCTGTTTAAAATAGCTGTGTTTTATTTTCAAATTATTTTACTGAATATGTTTTGACTAATACGCGATCTTGTAAGCAAAATGTAGGTCGAGCTATCGCATAATTTTGTTTGAACTTCTAAATATGTATTCACAGGGTGTTCCTGGATTTATTAATATAGAAGATTATTTTCTTTTCTTTTCTCCATAGTTGTGCGCAATAACTGTTGGAACGTCAAACAGCGCCCTCTAGGTACCACACAAAAATATATTCGGAAACAATTTATACGGCAGATTATTAAGTAAAAAGAGCGGTTTTAAACGACATCTAGTATGTTTAAATCCGTCAACCCATACTGGAGTTATTGCCATTTAAATAAAAACATATTAAATGTCACACATTTTCCGGTGTTTACGAAGGCATTATTTAAAATATATCTTAACTTGTATATTTTTTGAGAAAATGCCCGTTTTATGATTAGCCAAAGTAGTTGCGCCCTCTAGCGGCCATCTTTCGAACTTGAAAATAATTTCCAGCGATATCCCTTGGCCGATTTACCTGTTAAATTTGTTTACAGAAATTGTACGATTATCGATTCCTGACATACATACGGACACGGGGTACATTCGGACACGAGGCACATACGGACAGTTAAAATTTACCACCTAAAAAAGTTTTTACAGCTTGCTACTCTCGTCAAACTTAGTTTCAGTGTTGTTGCCGCTGCTGTGAAACTTTGGCACAGCTGTCGCTACAAGTTTGTTTATAAATGTTTTTTGTACTGTTTGTACTGGTAAATTTTTTCCACTTTACTTTGTAAGGTTTTATATATTTTATCGCTGATATTTGTTGAAATATATTTGGTACAACGTCAACTAGTATAAAATAGTAATCTTGTTCTCTCTGCTACACTTTGTACTACTATATGCAGTGGCGTGAGGCTCAGAATTACTTCCATAGTCGCTGTAGAGCATATTTTCACTGCCCCTTTTATACATATACAGGCTAACCTTTGGATTCTAGCGAGGTTGTCTCTTGTTGTCCGTAGGCTGGCTCTGCTACCGTTACTCCACGCAGTGGCTCCGTACGTGATGATATGTCTCACAATCAACCTCAGGATACTTGGGTTACAGCTCCAATTTTTCCTCCGTATTATTTTTCAAGCCCAAATCTGTAATGGATGGTTTACCTGTTCTTTATTTTTTGGCAGGATATGTTGTCTATACCTGCCTTCAAGACCTGACCTTTTCTTTCTTCTTTCAAGCTCAGATTCTTGGTTTTTCCTCTCAGCTGCATGCTTCCTCGCTTCCTCGGGTCCCTGTTTAAGGAAGCGAAAGTACCGTCTGACACCTTCTCTGCTAAGGCCACGCCTTATCCACCAAATGTTGGTCTTCTGCATTGTTAATTGTTTTCGCCGCAGCTGCGTAGCTGCCTGCTGAAGAGGAGGTACCGATTTTTCCCTCTCTCTTCTTCTTTTTATATTTTTGCTGTGTTTCTTCCCGCTTTCTCTTTCCTCCTTTGAGAGGGATGTTCTTCATCCCTCCTTGGTTTTTCCTCTCAGCTGCCTTCTTCCTCGCTTCCTCAGGTCCCTGTTTAAGGACGCGAAAGTACCGTCTGATTCCTTCTCCGCTCAGGCCACGCCTTATCCACCAAATGTTGGTCTTATGCATTGGTAATTGTTTTCGCGGCAGCTGCGTAGCTGTCTGCTGAAGAGGAGGTACCGAGTTTTCCCCCCTCTTCTTCTTTTTATATTTTTGCAGTGTTTCTTCCCGCTTTCTCATTCCTCCGTTGAGAGGGATGTTCTTCATCTCTCCTTGGTTTTTCCTCTCAGCTGCCTTCTTCCTCGCTTCCTCAGGTCCCTGTTTAAGGACGCGAAAGTACCGTCTGATACCTTCTCCGCTCAGGCCACGCCTTATCCACCAAATGTTGGTCTTCTGCATTGGTAATTGTTTTCGCGGCAGCTGCGTAGCTGTCTGCTGAAGAGGAGGTACCGAGTTTCCCCCCCTCTTCTTCTTTTTATATTTTTGCGGTGTTTCTTCCCGATCTCTCATTTGAGAGTGGTGTTCTTCACCTCTCTTTCGTTTTTCCTCTCAGCTGCCTTATTCTTTGCTTCCTCAGGTCCCTGTTTAAGGAAGCGAAAGTACCGTCTGACACCTTCTCCGGTAAGTTCACACCTTATCCACCAAATGAAGGTCTTCTGCATTGTTAATTATTTTCGCGGCAGCTGCGTAGCTGCCTGCTGAAGAGGAGGTACCGATTTCTCCCTCCCTCTTCTTCTTTTTATATTTTTGCTGTGTTTCTTCCCGCTTTCTCTTTCCTCCTTTGAGAGGGATGTTCTTCATGTCTCCTTGGTTTTTCCTCTCAGCTGCCTTCTTCCTCGCTTCCTCAGGTCCCTGTTTAAGGAAGCGAAAGTACCGTCTGATACCTTCTCCGCTAAGCCCACGCCTTATACACCAAATGTTGGTCTTTTGCATTGTTAATTGTTTTCGCGGCAGCTGCGTAGCTGTCTGCTGAAGAGGAGGTACCGATTTTTTACTCCCTCTTCTTCTTTTTATATTTTTGCTGTGTTTCTTCCCGCTTTCTCTTTCCTCCTTTGAGAGGGATGTTCTTCATCTCTCCTTGGTTTTTCCTCTCAGCTGCCTTCTTCCTCGCTTCCTCAGGTCCCTGTTTAAGGAAGCGAAAGTACCGTCTGATACCTTCTCCGCTAAGGCCACGCCTTATACACCAAATGTTGGTCTTCTGCATTGTTAATTGTTTTCGCGGCAGCTGCGTAGCTGTCTGCTGAAGAGGAGGTACCGATTTTTTACTCCCTCTTCTTCTTTTTATATTTTTGCTGTGTTTCTTCCCGCTTTCTCTTTCCTCCTTTGAGAGGGATGTTCTTCATCTCTCCTTGGTTTTTCCTCTCAGCTGCCTTCTTCCTCGCTTCCTCAGGTCCCTGTTTAAGGAAGCGAAAGTACCGTCTGACACCTTCTCTGCTAAGGCCACGCCTTATCCACCAAATGTTGGTCTTCTGCATTGTTAATTGTTTTCGCGGCAGCTGCGTAGCTGCCTGCTGAAGAGGAGGTACCGATTTTTCCCTCCCTCTTCTTTATTTTTGCTGTGTTTCTTTCCGCTTTCTCTTTCCTCCTTTGAGAGGGATGTTCTTCATCTCTCCTTGGTTTTTCCTCTCAACTGCCTTCTTTCTCGCTTCCTCAGGTCCCTGTTTAAGGAAGCGAAAGTACCGTCTGATACCTTCTCCGCTAAGCCCACGCCTTATCCACCAAATGTTGGTCTTCTGCATTGTTAATTGTTTTCGCGGCAGCTGCGTAGCTGTCTGCTGAAGAGTAGGTACCGATTTTTCACTCCCTCTTCTTCTTTTTATATTTTTGCGGTGTTTCTTTCCGCTTTCTCTTTCCTCCTTTGAGAGGGATGTTCTTCATCTCTCCTTAGTTTTTTCTTTCAGCTGCCTTATTCCTTGTTCCCTTAGGTCCCTGTTTAAGGAAGCAAAAGTATCGTCTGACACCTTCTCCGCTAAGGCCACACCTTATACACCAAATGTTGGTCTTCTGCATTGTTAATTGTTTTCGCGGCAGCTGCGAAGCTGCTTGCTGAGGAGGAGGTACCGACTTTGCTCTCCCTCTTTTACTTTTTATATTTTTGAGGCGTTTCTTCCCGCTTTCTCTTTTCTACGTTGAGAGGAATGTTCTTCACCTCTCCTTGGTTTTTCCTTTCAGCTGCCTTATTATTTACTTCCTCAGGTGTTAGTCTGATACACACGCCTTATCGAATCATCCCTTCATTCGGGGTTTTCCAGTTCGGGTAGGTCTATTCTTCTTTCGGTCCTCTTATCACGGTTTATTTTCCCGGACGCTTGGACATACTGAGGATGTTGAGGGGGTGGCTTCCCTTTCTGCAGTCCACTTTTTTCCTTCCCACGCGAGGATATCTCTCATGTGAAGGTGTTACTGTTTTTTGAGCGATACAGATTACTTACTCAGCAGTGTTTACCCGCTTTAAATCTCTCTTACTCCATGGTTGTTCCCACGAGTAGCAAGTGAAATAAAGGTCCGCTACTGCAGACCCTCGTATGCAGGAGTAAGGGTACTTAATCTGGAGGTCCCCAAGAATATTTCGCATACTAATGATCAAGGTTTCCTTTGACCACGTAGTCCTCCGCATATGTTGATCCTCCTTTACTTGGAAGAGTTTTTATCCACCTTGACTTGAAGGAGTTTTTTTGTGGTCTCTTTCCACTTGGCCAGCCGGTCAAGGCAGGTCCCCACCTCTAGTGAGTATACCTCATCATCCACCATTTTTACAAGACACGTTTTATATCAGGCTGGTTTCCGCAAGTGTTTGTCGTCCCGACGCCCGTCCAGACAATAGTTCCCTCCCCACGCTGTCATTCCTGATACTTGGATTTTCACACAAATGTAATAAATCCTTTGTGTCCTTAGTATCAATATCCCGTCCCGTTAGGTTCGAGGAGGAACAGTTAATCGGTCCCCTTACCACGTTCGAGGTATCACAGCTCCTTATACGAACAGAACATGCCAAATGTCATTGTTTTGAACAGTATATTTGTTAACATTCTGTATATTTTTGTCTGTCTTTATCGCCACTACGTTTCAGATAAGTTTTAATACAGTTTTTCATCATCAGAATTTCTCATTATGCGTCTCAACACGATGTACAGATGGCGGCGATGTTGTGTTGTATTTTTGGTAAAGAACATGATGTTTCAAGTAGAAAATCGTCTCTGAAATCTCTGTTACCTTCATCGGTGAGTATATAAATATATAATAGCATCTTCATCCTTTTAGTTTTGCTTTTGATTTGCTGTTGACTAACTTAAAATTTAGTATCTAGTCCAATAAATTGAAGATTCAAATATATAAAATAAGTCTCAAACAAAAAAATGTTGACATTAAAATTTCCTGTAAAACTGTACTTATAGCTGGAAGTAAAATTGGTCAAATAAACAACTACTTATTGATCCTCACATTAAAATACAATCCAATTTAAAAAGTAACACGATTTATTTCTTTTTGACAATCTCCTATTGCTTTTAATAATAATAATAGTTAATAATAAATTATGAATGCACATTTAATTTCAATCGTAATACAATAATATACAGACTGCACTACACTTTCACTCATAATCACTTTCTTTTTATAGCAATTAGTGCCTGGGAAAAAATGGTTTAAGGTAAATTTGATTAGATTAATTTATATATATGGTGCTTGGGCTTTAGTTATTTATATTTATTATAATTTCATTTTGTTTTCGGTGCTCGGAGAGCAAACCTTAAATAATATAAAAATTCAAAAGCCGAAAACTATTTTTTGATTATTCATAAAATAAATTCAATTAAAATACTATAAATAAAGTTATAGTCCATTCATACAATTGATTGGTGTTTGTCATGAATAACAACGAAATTAACCAAATATTATAAAATTGATGGTCGTAAACTTGGAAAACGACTAAATTATGAATAATAAATAGTTTTCAGTTTCTTTGTTTTCAATGTTATAAAATTGAGATCAAAAAGTATTTAAATATTATCCAAAACTTATATACCATTTTTAAGTTATTAACCACAACTATTAATTTTAAAATTTGTATGTGTTTAATGAACATAAAATATAATTATTTATACAAACAGAATAAGGTTAGGAACTCTTCACAACTGTATCCGATAGATGGCGTTGGATTCTAGGTATCTTTATTTTTAACAGCCGTTTCGATCTTAAATAGTACTTTTCATCACATGACAAGCGCAAGCGCCGTCGCCATTTTAAAAGAGCGGGAGTTTAAAAGTTTCGTACTGTTTTGTGCAATAATAGCTGGGAACGCAATATTATCTTCACAAACAAATACATCATTAATACAAATTATTGATGGTGCGGTACTTGTTGAGAAACCAGTTGAAGCGTATAATTGTAACTAAAATGTGATTAAAGTGTTATGGGAGTTCTCAAAAAGGCAAAATAAGGCTGCTAGTTGAAAGGTTAGCTGTCAATAAAATCTATTATATAAATGAAATAATGTAAATAATAATCTAGATAAAATTAGGTAATAGTATATTGTATAATTAGTGGGAAAAGCATAATATTCCCAAACGACTGTAATATGGTAACACAAGAGTTTGGGAATATGCTTTTCCCACCAATTATACATACTATTTTTTCTTCGATCGTTGATTTACATTTCTTTAAAGCGCCACAGAGGATGGAAATCTTCCAATGTGGCGGAAGAATATATTGACGAATCACTTAATAATAAAGTAGAAGTGGCTAATAAAATATTCAACACCCCTTCCTCGACTTCAAATGAAAATGGATCGAAACGAGATAAACCAAATAATTAGCCATGGAATATCTACTCTGCTTATTGGTCATCAATGGATAAGACGTGGGTATCTGAGTTAACCTCCTCTATATCCCAAAACTGTTTCATCTGGACACAGTTTGTGAAGGAGTATAGAGATTCCACGCATCCTAAAACGGTTTTTTGAGCAATAGGTTTATTTACCCCTAGACGTAACTGACCTATGTACATTTAAGTATAAAAGATACTAGCTCCTAGAAGTATGTCTATTTTGCCTAGAGTTGCAAATCTTGGATCATCTAGCTTAAGTTGACCGTGTATTACAATAGTCGAAACGTCGACATTTTGTTCTGGTAATCTTTCATTTATGCAGGAGTAACATTGTCGCTCTGCGGTTAAATTTAGAGTTTCCAATAGATCAGTTTTTTGTTTTATGAAATTCAAATGGTTAGGTAATTTCATCACTATTTTGCACATTTGATTTAATAGAGATTCAAACCCTACTTTCCTTCCACTCACGAGCTGTCTTTGTTGGTTAGTATAAAAATTAACAACGTGTTCCACTTTTCAACCGGTTGTTTCAGGGTTTCAAAATATACTTGTTCAAATTGTTCTCTTTCTGCACTGTTGATAAGGAGCTCAAGAAATGGATAAACTGCGTCGAAATAAACTTACGTGTTTGACAGTTTTTTATTAATTCAAGAAGTCTATCTTTCAAATATGACATTTTTTTCTTAGTGAAATATATAGGGTGATAGTAACAACAAAGTATTCCTAACATTCTGCCCCCTTAACAATTTCATGTTCTAAATAAAAATTGATAAGAAACAAAAACATAAAATTCAATTAAATCATTCAAATTCATAACGCTTTGGTGCCAATATTGCACGTCTCGCTCGTGTTACTCGGCGTACTTCATCTTCATTCTTGGATACAACATCGCTTTGTGGTATATTTCTTCCTTCTCTCAATGTGTCTTGCTCTTCTCTTCTCTCATCATGTCGATGCTCCTTTGAAGAAGTCCAGCTCTCTTGACTGGTGATTTCCAATGGGTATAGTCGTTGGAACGGACGTAGAATTTCCCCGTGTTCTGTCTTCACTTTGGCCACTCGGTGTAGATCATCTCTTCCAGGATATGTTTCAAGTATTCTGCCCAAGGGCCAGTTCATCCTTTTGACATTATCGGTTCCAATATATACGATGTCTCCAACATTCAGGTCGCGTATTTTGCCTTGACCAGAATGGACCAGCTCCGCCAGGTATTCTCTTTTAAATCTTTGTCGAAAACCGTCTCGAATCCTTTGAATATATCGATGTCTGGTTATTGTTCTGTTGTTATACTTTCTAAGTAAATTATTTAATAATATTGGAGTTTAGCTCAATCATTTATTATAAATCAGTACATGCAGTCAATGCCTGTCGTCAAGCACATACTAGATTGTCACTGCTGTCATGTCTATTCCAACATCCCCCTTTTTTACATATTTTACAAATTAAGTTTATCTGGTTTCTTAATAATTCTTCCTTTTGATGAAACTTGGACATTTAAATTATTAGCATTGTCCTGAGGTACGTCTAACGGGTGTTCTAGCGAATCTTTAATTTTCACTATTATCACTGTCTGAACCTTGATTTTCATTTTCCAGCTTAATACTATTTTCTACATCACTATTACTACTATCATTATTACTAACTGTATTACTAATACTATTTTCTAATCCATTATTTTCATTACTAATCTCATCAGGACTCTCTATTTCTATATAACACTTTTTCCTTACTTCCTCTTCCTTCCTTTCTAAAGTATTGTTATTATTTGAAGTTTCATTGTTACAATTAAGAGTAAAAGGTTTAATAAATTTTCTATTTCTATATAATATTGTGCCGTTATTTATTTTCAACCTGTATGCTCTATCCCTAACTCTATTTAATACTATACCAGAATACCATATACCCTTGGGTTTTAATTGAACAACAACCTTAGTATTTGGATTAAGAGGTTTTAGATTTTTAACACCCTTACTATTATAATAATTTGCACTTTGTTTCTGTCTGTTATCTAGAAAATTATTGAACTTTTTGTAATTGATTAATTTTGGTTTGAACATATCATTTTTAACTAACTCCCAACTTTGCGAAAATTAATTGAATTCCCTGGAGTCAAACTGAGGACCTCCATCTGATATCAAAGTAAGTGGAATACCATGGCGAGCAAAAATGGACTTCAATACTTGAATTATTTTGTAACTACTTGTACTTTGTTCCAGTTTTTCAACTTCTAAGTATTTGGAATAATAGTCTATTACTAAGAGATATTTTTTACCCTGTATTTCAAAAATATCACACCCCACCTTATTCCAAGGCATTTTTGGAATTTCATGACATTTTAACGGTTCATTTGATTGTGAATTTGAGTACTTATAACAAATTTGACATTCTAGAATTTTTTGTTTAATTTCATTTTGCATGGTTGGCCAAAAAATAGATTCTTTTGCCAATTTCAAACATTTTGTTATTCCCATATGATTATATTTTATCCTATCAAGCATTTCTTTGTGTAAAACTTTTGGAACTACAATAGCATTATTTTTAAAAATCAAACCATCCATTACTGTTAATTCACTTTTATATTTACAATACTTCCTAACTTGATTGTCTAAATCCTTATTAGTACTAGGCCATCCGTCTAATATAACTTTTTTCAAAGCTTGCAATTCACTATCTCTTTCGGTTTTTCTTTAAATTCATTGAACTTGTTAGGGGTAATATTTATTTCTGAAACTATAAGACAAACTTGTGATGAAATTTCTTCATCTGGAAATTCAAACTCACTTTCATTTACTATAGCCCTAGAAAGAGCATCTGCTATGATTAGTTATTTTCCTGGATTATACCTAACTTCAAAATCGAATTTCTGGATTTGTAATAACATTCGTTGCAAACGCGCAGGACACTTATTCAATGGTTTTTTAAATATAGAAATTAAAGGTAAGTGATCTGTTCCAACGATAACTCTTTTACCAAATATGAAGTCATGAAATTTATTTAATCCGAATGTAATTGCTAGAAGTTCCTTCTCTATTTGGGCATATCTACACTGTGTTTCTGTCATTGCTTTAGAAGCATACGCACATGGTAATTTATTTTGTAATAAAACCGCCCCCAAGCCATTTTTAGATGCATCAACTGACACAACTGTCTCAGCATTAACGTTGTAAAACTGCAAGACTGGTTTGTCAATTAACATGTTCTTCAAGTTTTGAAAAGCTTTTTCATGTTCGGGTTGCCATATAAATTCTGTATCTTTTCTAAGCAATGTTCTCAATGAATAAGTTTCATCTGAGATATTTTTTATGAATTTACCTACATAAGTTAACATTCCTAATGCTCTCTGCACATCTTATTTATTTTGAGGACGTGGCATATTTGCAATTGCCTGAATTTTTGAATTATCTGGACTCAAACCATTTTCCGAAATTATATGTCCCATGTACTTAATTTCATTTCTCCCGAATTTGCATTTACTTAAATTAAATTTTACATTATTTTCTCTTGCTAAATTAAGAATTTCTTTAAGCCTAGCATCATGTTCAGCTTTATTAGAACCCCACACAAGTATATCATCAATATATGTATTCTGCTCCTTCTATGTTGAAAATTTTCTTGAATCTAGTTTGAAATACCTCCGGGGCTGACTTAATCCCATAAGGTATTCTTTTAAATTTATATCTCCCAAATTGAGTACCAAATGTGCATAAGTTTGAACTAGCCTCGTCTAATGGAATTTGGTAAAATCCTTGTGTAGCATCTAATGTAGAGAAAAGTTTTGCGTTTGATAACTTGCTAGTAATTTGATCTAAAGTGGGTATATAACAATGTTCTCGCTTAATCGCTTTATTTAAATCAATAGGGTCAAGACAAATACGTAATTTATTATCTGGTTTCCAACCAAAACTAGCGGATTTACCCATTGTGAACTCCCGTGAACTTTCTCAATTATTTTATCTTTTTCTTAACCTTCAAGACTCTCTCTAAGACTATCTAACAAAGGAATAGCAACTTTTCTAGTGGGATGAACCACTGGATCTATTTTGTCATCTACCTCTATATGGTAAGTATCTTTGATGCAACCTATCCCCTCAAAAAGATCATTGTATTTTTTAACCAGTTCGGTGTAATCTGAAACATTTGAATCAACAGATTGTACTTTTGCAATTAGTCCCAAGTCAACACTTGACTGCAAACCTAGAATGGCTTGTGAATTTGAATTTACAATATAAAACTCTAAATTGTGCATTTTTTCATTTCTTACACATGGTAAACAAACCTTACCTGATACTTTTAAATTATTTCCAGTATAGGATTGTAATGTTGTATTCGTTTTAGTGATTTTATCATTAGGTAATTTTACGAATTTAAAAATATTCCAAGGTAAAACATTTACCATGGCTCCAGTATCAATCTTCAATTTAATTATTTTTTCATTTATTTCTAAATCAGTTAACCACTCATTTTTATTGATGGCACTACTCACCTGCGAAATCGTACCTACAAACATGAAGTTGTCAGAATTTATTGAATTTACTTCTTCAGTGCATTGTTCAATGTTATTTATGCATTTCCTATTTTTCTTTTTATAACAGACGGAAGCAAAATGATTTACTACATTACAGTAATTACAGGTCTTTCTATATGCAGGACATTTATTTATTTTATGTTCCTTGCCACCACACTTTTGACAGTTTTTAATTAATCTCTCACTTGTATTTGAATGTAGCACACTCTAGGGTTTGTAATTTTTTCCTTCTTGAAATTTCTTACTTAATACATCCACCGTTGTTGAAAAAGTACTACTACTTGCACCTGCACCCATAACATCGCTACGGAATTTTGATGTTTCAATTACATAGCAAAGGTCAATAGCTTTTTCCAGGGTCAGTCCATCTTCTTGTAATAGTCTTTCTCTTACATTATTATTTCTCATTCCGCAAATAATCATGGTAATTATTAGATTATCTGTTAAATTGTCGAGTTTACACCTAGATGCCTTCTTTTTAAGCTCCATAATGAAATTTTCAGTTGACTGTTCAGCCTCTTGCCTGTAGCTAAAAAATTTGTATCTTTCGTATGAAGTGTTTTCTTTGCCTTGAAAATGTTCGTCGAATTTCTTGAACAATACATGTAACTTGTCTTTCTTCTTGAAATTTAAAATTGGAATATATTTTGAATGCTTCTTCCCCAATATAATGAAGTAGCTGTGCACATTGAGTTTTCTCATCCTTTTTATTTACTTCGGATGCAATTAAGTAAGTTTGGAATCTTGCTTTCCACATCTTCCAATTTTCTGAAGTTTTGCCGGTCAATGACAAAGACATTATTCCTCTATTGTCACCCATTTTTAATCCAGTAATTTGTTCTCGTAATTATTAGGTAATTTTACTTCGCGTCTACTGATTGCGCCATGTTCTGTTGTTATACTTTCTAGGTAAATTATTTAATAATATTAGAGTTCAGTTCAATCATTTATTATAAATCAGTACATGCAGTCAATGCCTGTCGTCAAGCACATACTAGATTGTCACTGCTGTCATGTCTATTCCAACAGTGATGAGATGATTTCTGTCAATTTCATCCAAATCTGCTACATAACTGCTTGGCATATCACTGATAAACAGAGCCGGAGTTAGAGGGCTTAAATCATCATTATTGTTCGATGTATATGTAAGAGTCTAGCGATCACTGTCTCACAATCGCACAATAAAATTAAGAGTTCTTCATACGTTACTGATGCTCTCCCTAGATTCCTTCGTAAAAGTTCTTTGATGACACGAACTAGGCGTTCCCACCATCCTCCCCACCACGCAGCTGTTGGTGGATTGAAATTCCACTTTATTCTTTTGATTGTAGAATATTCTAATACTTTATTCCAATCAATTTCTTTCATTTGTCTATAAGCATCAGAAAAATTCGTTCCATTATCCGAGTAGATGGTAGAAATCCTTCCTCTTCTTGCTATGAATCGTCTTAATGCAAGGAGAAAAGAGTCTGTTGAGAGTGATTTTACCAGCTCAAAATGGACTGCTCGGTAAACGGCGCAAGTGAATAATACTATCCAAGACTTCTCGTCACCTTTCAAGAATAAAGGTCCAGCTAAGTCTATTCCAACTATCTCAAAAGCTGCCTTGCAAGTATATTCTATCTTTTGGTAGTGGAGCAATGGGAGTGTTCACAAACTTTGAATTGTATCTCTTGCAAACTACACGTTTGGATACGATTTGTTTAACATTCTTCCTACCTTTTAAGATCCAAAATTTTTCCCGAAGTATTCCAAGTAGTGTCTGTACTCCTACATGAAAATTCAATCTGTGACTTTCCTCAATCAGTTTCCTCGGTAATAATATTGGGTATTTAAAATCTTCAGAGTAATCTCCAAGAAGTAATTTTGTTTGGATTCTCCATAGTCTATTTTTATCTCTGAATAGTTGCAGATTTTCAACAGATTTTGCGTCATCCCCAAAGCTTTCTATCTGAATTAATTTCAATAAACATATTTCTGCTTCATCAATTTCTGCGCATGTTAGCTCACCTA
The DNA here is from genome assembly GCA_963921935.1 of Galeruca laticollis. NCBI lineage: Eukaryota > Metazoa > Arthropoda > Insecta > Coleoptera > Chrysomelidae > Galeruca > Galeruca laticollis. The sequence goes on along the minus strand of OY998176.1, from coordinate 6,447,300 downwards.
GTCTTTTTGAAGACACATCTCTCGCATTTTTAATGAATCTCAATATCCAAGAGATCATCCTGATGATTTTAGAATACTTAGAGATATAATTGAATTCATTAGTCGATGTGGTTACCTTTGAGATGAGTGTCGTGATCGTCTTTCTCTTTTCTGTACTAACATCCTCTACTGGACAAGTAATATCATGGTGAGGCCAATCATTCGGATCTCTCTTTAACCAGCTCGGGCCATTTATCCAACCACTTTCCAGTAGTGATTTAATATTACAACCTCTTGATGCAATATCCCCTGGGTTCATTTTTCCTGGTACGAAATTCCACTGTTCTGAATCGGTATATTTTCTTATTTCCTTGACTCTATTGCCTACGAATATATTCCAGTTACCTTTGGTAGTTATCCATGATAAAGCAACCATCGAATCACTCCAATAGTATGTCCGCATATTTCTGAATCCTTCGATGTCCCTGATTGAATGACATAATCTAACTCAGTAATGCAGCTATTAGCTCGAGTCGAGGGATTGTTGAATTTTTCGGAGCTAATCTTGACTTTGCCTGAATTAATCTAAGAGAAGTGTTAAGTTCGCAGAAATATACAACAGGCAATGGCTAATTTACTCGTTGATGTTGAAGTTTTCACCAAGTGTTCTGGGAATCTTCAGAAGAGAAATCATGTTAACCTGTCTTAACCAAACTTCAAAAGGCTGACTTATATCTTCTGGTAAACGTTGATCCCAGCCCAATTTCATTTCCCAAGTTTTTTGTAACAGTAATGAGGGTAACTGGACATAAAAATCCGATAGGGTCGAAAATTCTCTGAGCTGTTGACAACAAACCACGTTTGGTACGTGTTATACTTTCCAGTTGCGTCAGAGAATTGATATCGCAATAGAGAGTATCTTCTTTGAAATCCCTTAACAGACCTAATACGCCTGCAACAGTGTCTTCACAGTAGGTATCAGCGGATGTGATATTATCAGTCCATCCTTTCAGATTGAACATTGGAGTAGACATTATGTGTGTAGACTCTTCAACGAATTTCCTTAGTTCTTTTTCGTTATCGAGACTAGTCACACAATTATCAACATAAAGAGAATATTTTAGTTTTTTAGCTTTTTCTTCATATTCTTTAGAAACTTTGTCGAGATGATGTGTAATAGTTGCTGATAAAAGAAATGGACTTGGTTTGACACCAAACACTACTCTGCAGTGTCTATAAATTTTTAATTTTTCAGCTTCGTAATCATCCCACCAAAGGAATCTCAGAAAATCCCTGTCACTTTGTTCAACGCTTATTTGTAAAAATGCTTTTTCAATGTCAGAAATTACACCAATAGGTCTTAAACGAAATTTACCTAGCAAATTGGGAATTAATTCTAGAAAATTGGGTCCTTTTTCCAAACAATTGTTCAACGAAACACCCATTTTATCTTTAGCAGACGCATCGAATACTGGGCGTATCTTACTAGTTTTACTTGTTTTCTTAAAAACTGCATGATGTGGCAAATAATGAACCCTGTCTTTCTTTTCAAAATTTTCAGTGACTTGCTCAATAATTCCCAACGTCTCCCATTCTCGAAAAACATTGTCGTAGTCATCAAATTTACCTAAACTAATCAACTTTTTTGAATTGAAACACAGTCTACTTTATGCTATATCTTTGTTACTTGAAATAGTTGGATGACCTTCAGTCCATGGTAACTGAACTTCATATCTATTATCAATATTAAATTTGATGGTATCATAAAATTGTTTCAAAATATAATTCTCTAAAGTATTATTCGATTTTACTTCGGCAGATTCTCTGATTCCCAATAATTCTAAATTCCACAAATCGGGTATTGAAAATTCAGTAAAACCATAAAATAGTTTCATATTTTTGTTTCTAGAATCATATCTTCCCATTATCGTCCACCCAAGATATGTTTCAATAGCAGTTAAATCATGGGTGATGTTTTCTGTATTTCCTGTAAGAAGTTTACCAAAAATGTCCCCTCCCAGTAATAATTCGATTTCATGTGGAAAATCTTTGACGTCAATATCATAGATTATTATTTTTTTTTCTTCAGATAATCAATACAAGATGCATCATCAAGTCTTGGTATAGAGTTGCAAATTTTATTCTGATCCAAAACTTCTAAACTACATGCAAATGAGTTATCTAAACTTTTTATTTGAATATTGAACATGCTGTGTACTTGTGGTGAAGACTGATAACCTCCAAACACCCCTTGAATGATAGTTTCTTCACCTATTTTTTCCAATTTCAAATGTTTTGTACAAGAAGACAGAATATATGAACGCTGTGAACCCGAGTCCAATAATGCTCGAACGAGTTTCTCATCATTTCCATTAAAAATTTTTACAATTACAGTTTGCAGTAGGACAGTCTTTGTGTAATTACTCGTTAAAATATTGTCCACCGCATTCTCTTCAGGTTTTTCTTTCTTGGCATTCAAATCAGGGCACATTATCGGGTAATGTTTTCTTGAACAAATCAGACACCTAACATAAGACTTACAATTTTTACTAGTGTGATTTTGTTTGAGACATGCAAAGCAACCCTTTCTTTTCATGATAAGATTCTTCTTTTCATCGAATGATAATTTTTGTGCCTTAAAACAGTCCTGACTTGAATGCGACTTCTCACAAAATAGACAAGATGGAAATTTCTTACCGTCTTTTTCTTCCTCCTTAGAGCTAGCTGAGTATAAGGCTGCTGCTGTATAAAGCTCACCCTCACCTAGTTATCGTTGGTTCCTTCTAGACATATACTTGATGTTCTCCTTTCGAAAGCTTGCCTGTGCCAAACTGATTCTTTCTTCGGTTTCCACTTCGCTTCTCAAAAAATCTAGTAATAAAGTTAAATTATCAGTTTCCAAAATATCATTTCCCTTAGTTTTGTTCTGAATAAATGAATATTTATTTCTATTTGCATTTCTATGCCTTTCCCAAACCTTTAATAGGTCTTCTGTTAACGCAGAGTCGACGAGTGGAAATAACATAGCTGCAATACTTCTCCTTTGTAACACCCAGTGTTTCCAAAGCCCTCAATTGAGTTTCTGACTTATCATATAATTGAGAAAGTGTCATACTTGTATCTTTCATGGCCTGTTTCAGGACCAAACTCAACAACTCTCTTACATATACTTCAATAAGGAATTCGTCCCTGGCTAATCTGGCCTTTAACTGGTCAATAACAATATTGTAGTTCGCGCCTGAGGGTGGAAAGCTCTCTATCAGTTCTCTAGCGGCAGAACCCTCTTCAGTGGACTGGAGCAGGTACTGAAATTTGTCCTCCAAATCGATATCATCGTCTCCATGGATTTTTTTGAATTGCCCCCAGAAACCAATCCAATTTTTGACATTTCCGTCAAATTTTCTCAACTCAATTTTCGGAAGATGAAATTTTCTCTTGGTGTGTTCGCTGCAACCGCGTGAACTGCATTGGTCCTCTTCTATCTTTTTCTTAAGGAAAAATTCACATCTTGATCTGTATTCAATCAATGCTTCCCGAAAATATTCAACTTGATTGTATTCTTCCTCAAAAGATGCGTCGTCAATGTCTGTAGATAGTAGTAGTTCTCTTATATTTTCGTCTGCCCTGAACAATCTATCGCTCTTGTCTTCCAATTGTCTCGAAACTGCTAACAGATGTTGCTTATTTGTGGATTCATTGAGTAACATCTGGTCCAACTCTTTGCAGATTTTTGAAAAGTTTTTTCTGATGAATTCTCTTTCCTTTTTGATATTTTCCATTTCTTAACTTATTGAGTCCTGTCACGGTCGCCAAATGTTGATTAGGAGCTCAAGAAATGTATAAACTGCGTCGAAATAAACTTATGTGTTTGACAGTTTTTATTAATTCAAGAAGTCTATCTTTCAAATCTGACATTTTTTCTTAGTGAAATATATAGGGTGATAATAACAACAAAGTATTCCTAACATACACACTGAATATTTAGAAATTCCTCATCTTCCTTTATTAACTCGATTTCCCCCTGTATATCGTCAAATTCTGCTAAAATAGTTCGAAATCGTTATAAACGTGCTTCTAAATAAATTATTTTTGTTTATCGAATTCATTTATTGATCGGTCACTGGCTACAACAAAAAATTGTGAACTAATGTTTTGTACTATTCAATAGCAGCGCGTTTTTTAAACAGCAGCTTAAATTCGATTTCGGTAAAAATCGCCCACACTTTGAACGTTGTCAGGCATTGTAAATTCAGAGCAAAACCCCAACGAAATAAGGAAAAATACAGTGGTTTGTTTAATTTGGATAAAAGAATTGGAACGAGCTCACAGTTTTATTTGTTTTATCCTTGATTCTTGTTTTAGACAGTTGTTTGCTTGATTTTCCGCAGAATCAGGCTCGAAGGGCCAAAATTTATGTTATTGTTTGTTGTTATACTTTTCTCACGGGTTAAACGGTTGAATTAAGTACAAATTTGTTAAAATTTCAGCAGCAAATATTTTACTTGTAAACTCTTAACATTGCAGTTGTAAAAAATTTATTTACATGGTTACCGGGTAACAAATCATGATACGGAATACTTTTTGATCTCATAATAGTTATATTTTGTAGTAACATTACTTTGAACTAAAATGGACGGTAATTAAATATTTCTAGACGGAAGGTTCGCCTTATCATACGATTCCATCAGCAGACGTCGTAGCTGACGGTTGGGTGTTACCCATGATGCGAACGACGAGATCCACATCGTTAGACAATTTGACTATAGAAGGTCCCATTAGAATGACCCCCCAAAAAACGATACCGAACTCAATGTACGAATATTACAAACTCGCTTACGCCGAAACGTTACACCGATGGCAACTGATATACAACAGAATCGAAGTTCTAAAGTATATGAGTACAGGACCCGAACCGCACAAAGGCGTCGAGTACGTTAGCGAATGTAAAGACTGTTTAAAACCGGCCAGATTCGGTAATTGTAAAACTTGTAAAAAGCTGACTTTGAAGTGTATTGTGTGTCATATATCCGTAAGGGGCTCATCTAACACTTGCGCTTATTGCGGACATGGCGGTCATACTAAATGTCTCAAATGGTGGTTTTCTTTCCAAGATATCTGTTTAACGGGCTGCGGTTGTAAATGTTTGATAGAGGCAGCTGGAATATTTAGCGCGTAGATTGTGTAATTCAATAAGGTGATGAATTTTTATAAGATGTGATACTTATTAAAAATATATTTTAGATAAAACGACCGTGTTTCATTTACGTCCACACTGGGGTATATTTTTAGAGACACGATTAATAAATTGTAAGTTTATTGAAGTAATAAATCATCGGTTGGTAAACTTTCTTCATAGAAAGTTTAAAAAATTTCAGATGATGGCCAAAATTATATAAAAAATGCATTTTATTTCGAAATCTTTGTATTATAAACATCCACCAACCTCAATTAAATATTTTAATCGGTTATTAGTGACTATTGTCTTGTTAAGTTACTTTCTGGGTTCAATCGAGCTCAATTAAACCAACAGACGTTAACTTACCATTTAAAAAATCGACCCACTAATCAGTGATTAAGGCTAAAATTCGGTTACACCAACCTCAATTGGGCTCTGTTATGCAAAAAGCAACCAACCCACAATCTCTTAAGAGGGGCCTCACGTTTTAGGAACCTGAAAACAGTTGGCACCCGTGATTTGCAACAAAATTTAGGTCATTTTGTACACAACAAATCTAAAGAAATTAAGTGTTGAAATTTTAACACAATATAACTTGGACCTTTGTCTTGGGGATCAGATATTTTGGTTGAGTTTTATATTGTTATAAAAAAGATATGAGCCATTAAGTGATGGTGTGATTTTGACAGTTTTGACAATTTGTGGTCACCAATCTGGACACCAAAACCTGATCCCCAAAAGGAAGCCTAGAGAAATCGATTCTGAAAATATGAAATCTCAAATCATTGTATTTTTTGAGATTCGTTGTGCGCAAATGTTTGCAAACGAACATCTTTTTACTTTAGTTCAACCGCTCCACCGTCTTGATGCATGGCACTGTATAGAACAATAACAGAAGACGGCGGTCAATTCATAGACAAATAATATTATAACTTTCTCTATGGGTCAAATGCTGTTGTCATATGTTTTGTGTTCATAAAAATATCCCAAATTTATAGTTTAGTGTGTATTGTATTTCTAAGTGATTATAATTAAGTAATTTTCATGCTAAATAAGTAAATTTGTGCTTCGTAAATGCTATTTATATTTACTCCACAAGATTGTGTTTAGTGCTTCATGCTTCCTTGCAACAAAAATGCACTTTTTGCACCTATTACTCAAATAACTACTTTTTAATGTTATTCTTATTTATTGTTGGTAAATACATCAAAGTGATTAAATATATTATGTCAGAATGATTTTGAGTTTTTGTTCTTTGGAATAAATATATCATGTTTATACCTGATAATAGTAATTTTAATTCCGCTTAAGTTGAATTTTATTGTTGTGTTTTTCTAGACAAATTTTGTTCTTCATGAGGTCAATTATTTTGCTTATTGTATTTGTTTGTAAATTCAGTTTTGATGCAGAGTGGAGGCATTTTATTTCAAGTAGTGCATCATCACCTACAAGCCCTAAAATATTTTATCAATAAATGTATGTCATTTAATATGCAAAAAGAATTTAGAACACATGGTGATTATTTGTTATGTTAAATATATTTACCATCAGGAGAAGCACCTAGAAACCCGTGTTGAACATCTACCCACAATCCTGAATCAACCACCACAACATTTTGTACTTGTTCAAAAATGCCCTTAGCCACTTTTTCCTTAAGAGTTCCATACTCCATTACCACCGTCATACAATAAGCCTTTTTAAGAACAGTTTTAATAAGAGAATGACAAGGTGTATTTGTTTTTCTCTTAACAACCTGTCCAAAGATTTTATAAGAAATTAGGATGGTTATCCACTTTTTAGCTTGCCTTAGCCTATGCACCATAGATAATAGTAATTGTTGAATAAAATTAATGAATGAAGTAGGTAACATCATATTTTAAAAATCTTTGAACTATAAATATTTTAAAACTTTGTCTAGCTAATAGTCAAAATTTCCTTGCAAATTGTTTGATTATATAAGCATTTCAAAAATTCAAAGAAAATAAGAAACCAAATTATTATTAAAGGATGACTTAGTAATAGTCTTAGTTGTTGATATCAAAAAAAAATTGTAAAACAAAGGACGACTAAAAAGTTAATTTTGTCTACTTGTTGCACTTCGGTGGCTGTATCGAGTTATACAGATAGGTTTTCTTTTCTAAAAACCATTTTTTTGTGTTGTTCTTGCTGAAAAACGTAAAAACAACTCGAAAAAATACAAAATTCCAACTTTTTTTTTGGGTAAACCTATACTTTTCTCGCATATTAGATGGGTTGGATGGAAAAGTAATAATACCAATAATATATTATACAAAAACAAAAAAAAATATTTACCATTCAGGTGATCACACATATGTGTATCTGTCATGAAAAAAAGAGAATGAACCAACTATTTTTTTGTATAATGAAGGAAAAATGTTTCAGTTCCTATCTCCACAACACATATCTTTGCAAACAAGGTAGAAACAAACTTGTACATGTTGATTGTATGTTTGATTTTGTACTGTATACATCGATCTTCCCACAAAATATACATTATTATTTGTCATTACAGATCTTTCGCTTTAAATTTTTTATTAGTTGTTATAGTTGCTTTGTAAGTTTTTTAAACGTTTGCTATTTTAAATTTAAATTCTTAACTGTACCTTACTTTCCTCTTTCTATTAAATGTAAAGCATTGTATTACAAGTAAATATTTCTTTGTATAATAAATTTGGAAACTCTTTGTTTATATTATTTGTTTCTAGATAAAATTGAATATATTTACACATGTAGTTGAAAAAAGAGCCTACATGGCAAATAAAATTTGAAAGCAACCAACAGGAACTCTGAAACTGATACAAATATGATTAGATTGAGGCAAAGTTGTGACATGACGTTCTGTGTTTTGAGACTAAATGGCCTATTTTAAATCATGTAAATTTGCAACTTTTCCGCAGTTTAATTTTCTTAGCATGAAACAAACAAAAATTTATAATCATGAAAACATTTTCTTATGTTAATATAAATGGTACAAATTTTGAAAGGTAGAATGTTTTTAAAGTATGTATATTTTTCTTCCATTCTTAATTTCTAGCAATTTCCGCAGTGCTGTCACTTGGTATCCATATTATTAAATAGCACATGTCCTTTCATGCAATATGTAATGCACCTTGTATCAGGTTATAATAGTTATATTTTTCAATTATCATTATTATACATTCATCAAAATGAATTATGCAATTCTTGTCTTTTGGGAGCGGTTTTAATTTTTCTTCATTCAGATACTTCAAAGGTCACTTCAATTAACCATTTTTCGCTAACAAACCATCAAAACAGGGTTTCAAGAGAATGTTGAAAGATGGTTTGATAATACTAGAACAAACCATCAGTATTATTTATCTCACATCTTCACATTAATCAAATAATCCAGTAAACATAACCTCAAACATAGCTTTTTAAAATTAAAAAATACGGATTGCAGGATAATTTACATTATCATAACTATAATTTTTGATATCGGGTCGATACTATTACGTACTTTTTAACAATTTATTCCTTTCAAAAACATTTATGAAACTCTTAAATAATCAAAAATCTACACTCAAATGGAAATTATGTCAACAAATTTTGTTTGGAACCGTGTATATAATATTCTCTTATATATGTACAGGTGTGCTGTGGTTTGGATGCAACATAAAAAACAGAGATAAGGTTTCTGTGCTCACAAGAAGTTGAATTATTTGAAATCAAAGCATTCGAACAGAGATGCGTTTCTTTGAACCGTCAAGAGTGGATAGACAGAGAGAGAAAATATGTTGAATAAGTAAAAGCCGATTCAGTACTACTATCGACATCTATCGTAAATATTTTGAACCAAATAATTATTAAATTAGTAACTAGTATTGTGTAGGTTATTAGGTTTATATACCTGTGAGGAGGCCCCTCTTAAAGATCCAGAGATGATCTCGCCTATTGATCAAGAATTGTCCATTCTACATTCTGCAGAAAGCTACAGTGCTGTCCTAAATATTTAACCTTGAATAATGTATTGAAACTTATTTCCTGTTCATTAATAGGACATCTCAGATTTTGCATAAAACAACCATTTCACTTGGATTGTTGTGTGATCAATATTTTTGTATTTACATTCTAAGATTACCAACCAAGTGGGTTGGTCTTATTATGTCAAAAAAGATTTTTTAAATTACTTTTATTTTTCACCAACTAAGTGGGTTAGTATTGTTTTGACAAAACATAGTTTGCGTCAAGTATAGGTGCTGTGTCATTGCATCATTTTTTACTCTCTCTGAAACGACGCGGTTTTTGTGCTTAAACTAGTGTTTTTTATCAAAAGTGTTAAACTTATTAATGTACCAATGATGTTTAAATCGAGAACTGCAAAAATAATGAGCGAGGCCGGAAATATAGCCATAAAAATGGTAAGTTTCAGTATAGAGGTTATGTTTCCAAAATATTAGTTTATTGTTTCCTTTGAACTGCATGAAACATTGTATTTCTATTGATTAATAATTAGTTAAAAGTCATTGTTATAGTAGTAGCAATTTTAATTAGATTTTATATTTGTCTTTAGAAATATATACCTATTGAATATTTTTGTGGGTTGGTTGGTTTTTGCAGATCGTATTTCTTACTTTTTAGATCATGTGTCTACAAGTGCCGATGTGCAAGAAATGGAATCCTGTTCTTTTAAGACCGTCTCAAATAATAATCTCTCATCCTTACAAAAAAACAACGCAATTGTAGAACCAGTAGGTGGTAAGTCAAACAAAAAATCGTATAGTTTTATAAGTGTCTATTTTTATCTTTTTTTTTCAGAAACAAACGTTGATAACTATTCAAAACCAGGTCCTAATTGCCCAGTTTTGAACAAGGAAATTATTATCAGAAAACTAACACAAACTATTGTATCAAAAGACAATGACGTCATAGAAGACAGTGACGATTCTATTGCTGATCCGTCATATGAAATCAATGGTAATCTATCACGTCATGTAGTTGCTGATGATGACTTAAATTCAGATAACTCCAGTGAAGCATCCATTAAAGAAAATGATCATCCGGGAAGGCCTAAGCGAGGTCGTAAACGTAAATATATTGCACAAAATAGAGCCCTAAAGAAAATTAATAAAAACAGTAACAAAACATATTTTAACTACAAATGTAGAAAAATGGATCCAAAACCATTCAACGACTATTTTTGCGGCTGTCCAAAAAAATGCTCTGAAAAAGTAAGCAGTGAAAAAAGAAAGGATGCGTTTACCAAGTATTGGTCATTGGAAACGTACAATGCACAAACCAACTTTATTGCAGCAGCAGTATCTGAATTCCCAAAACAAAGACTATATGGTCGAAATGCCATTAAAAGGACTTTTTCAAGAAAATATAAGCTGGGCGAAGAAATAGCTTGTCGCAATATTTTTGTTAAAACTTTAGGAATATCAACGTTCAGAGTTAACACGGCTTTAAAAAAGTTTCATGGTCGGTCTGCTTTAACTGACCAGAGAGGAACTACGGGAGGCAAAAATAAACTACCCCATGCAAGTGTACAAAGAGTAATCGACCAGATTAATAGAATACCACGTTATGCTTCGCATTACTGTCGAGATAAAACTGAAGCTAACTTTCTGCCACCAGATATGACTTACAAAAAATCTATAATTTGTATTGCTCTGAAGAAACTACCCCAGTTAGCATTGCCAACTACAAAAGAATGTTCTACAGCAAGTTCAATTTACGAACAAAATCAATCAAGAAAGGCACATGCAATATATGTGACAAATTAAAAACTGCAATAGACAATGATAAAAATATAGAATCGAAGGAAGAACTGAGAAATAAGCATAATACCCATGTACTTTCAGCCAAAGAAGCTCAGAACCTTCGGAGGCAGGATTTTGAAAGTGCTAAAGAAAATTATGAACTGGAGTGTTTAACATTTGACATGATAGTTCTAGGCGCCACCGCATGATTTTATCGTTTTTGATTTTACTGGAAACCTTGTGATCAACAGAAAATGTCGGCCAATAAGGAAATGTCTCCATTTCCGGAGGGCTTCCACAATAGCATATGCTCCTTTTTCAACGGATGAATCTCTGTTCGGTACTTGAAAGAGTTCTTGCAAAGAACGCTACAGGTCTTCCATGCTGAGAGAGTTGGGCAGCAATAGCAAAATCCGACGCATCAGTTTCTACGGTGAACATAACGGATTCGTCAATAGATTTCACGGCAGCACTGGAAATAATTTTCTTCAATAGTTCGAATGCTGTAATAGCATTTTCAGACATGGGAAATGTTTTACACTGTACCAGTGGTTGAATTTTCTTAGAGAAATTAGGCACCCATTTCGAATAATGAGCAAAAATTCCCATTATACGGCGAAGGGAAGCTAAACTATTTGGTGCGGGAAGTTCCAAAAGTGCTCTGAGTCTCTCTGGGTCTGGTTTAATTGTTTTCCCCGTAATAGTATAGCCAAGAATATTTATTTTGTCAGCGGAAAACATACATTTCTCCTTGTTCAACGTTAAACTATACTTCTCTGCAGCATTCATGAAGAGTTGTAAATTATGATCGTGGTCCATCTTGTTCGATCCACAAATGGTTACGTCATCCAAGTAAGCATAGGTATCTTTCAAACCCTCACTTTCGATTATATTTTGGATTGTCCTCTGGAAGCAGGCTACTCCATTAGTTACTCCGAATGGAATTATACGGAATTGGTAAAGTTTACCGCAAGCTTCAAAAGCAGTATACTTTTTTTCGTTATCTCTGATGGGAATCTGGTGGTAAGCATTGCGTAGATCAATTGTACTGAATATTTCGTACTTTGCTATTTGATTAACAATATCATCTATCCGTGGTAATGGATAAGCATCAAGTAATGTAAACCTATTGATTGTTTGTGAATAATCAATTACCATTCGCTTTTTATGAGTTTCGCTTGAGGTGACTAAAACTTGTGCACGCCACGGTGAGTTACTTGGCTCAATAATATTTTCTTCTAATAGTCTCTTCACTTCATTATCAATGAATTTAGAATCATCAGATGTGTATCGGCGAGATCTCACTGCGATAGGTTTACAATTTGGAGCCAAATGTGAGAATAGAGGAAATGGATCAACGTTAGCCAAAGCTAGATTACATACTGCCAAAGAATCTCTTGGTCCACCAAAAGTCACTTCTACACCTGAGTGCTCTTTGAGTAAATCATGACCTATTATCATATCTGCACACAAATCATCCAGTACCAGTAATTTGAAGTTTTCGTATATATTCTGCAACATTTTAATGGTCACGATACAGCATCCGATCACTTGAGACACTTTAGACGTAGAGGCCATGGCTACATTACATGAGGAAGGAAATATCTTCATTTTTCTTGCTCGTACTATTTTATTATTTATGAAACTATCCGAACTTCCTGTATCAATCAACGCATTCGTCATAATTCCATTAACGTCAATTTGAAGGATTGCTCTTGACAGGCAAGCTGGGGATGTAGCTGAAATTGTAGCCAGGATTGTTGATGATGTCTGTTTGGTTGAGTATTTGGTGGATTTTGCTGAATTGCCTCGAGATTTACAGGCAGTTGCAATTTCTAGCTGGACACATATCACGAGAATGATAATCAAAACCGCAAAAGAAACACTTAGAAGAAATTGCGGAAGTAGTTGGTTGATCGGAACATTCTTGAATTTGTTCAGAGCGATTGTCTGTATTCATATTAGCTGCTGCATTAAAGGATCCATATGAAGATACATAAGCATCTGAATGATAATGAGCCATTTCAAGAGCTCTGGCTTTGTCGAAAGCATCTTGTAAGGTTAGTGTATTATTTTCCAGAAGTCGTTGTCTGATGTGAGGAGAACTGAGACCACTGATGAACGAATCTCTTATGTAATCATTTTTGTTTTCGTCTGCAGATACAGATTTATAATTACATTCTTTGCTCATTTCCTTCAGAACTTGTAAGTATTGGTCAATAGACTCACTAACTTGTTGACGCCTTGTTGCAAGGGAGTATCGAGCAAAAATTTCATTGCGTGGTTTGACATAGATCTTTTTCAAGATTGCGAGTGCTTCATCATAGGTTGAACATTCACTGATAAATCCATAAATAGTGGGACTGACATAGCTAATTAGGATATTCAGTTGCTTATTGCTTTCTGTGGCATTTACAGCTTTAATAAAATTCTCGAATGACCGAATCCAATGTGTCCACTGTTGAGTGGCAGTACTAGAGCTTGGTTCATTTTCTAACCTTTCTGGTCTGAGTAGTTTATCCATCTTATGTAGAATCAATCAATAAATTGTAGTAAATAAACCTGAACTGAAATAGGCTTTATTCGACTTTTAACAACTTGACATTGACAAAATCAACTGAACAAAAATCTCAACGAAGATCAGATCAATATATTACACTCAGTAAATACTTTGCATTGTGTTGTAAAATCAAAAATTAGGTTTGAAAATGCATTTTCCGCGAACAGTTAGTGACATAATTTATGGGAATTTTAGTTTTGTGACCAAGGATTGGTACTCACTCACCGACATTGACATAAATTTGTGTTAAGAAAGTAATAATAATTATAACATATAACAATTAAATTGATGTACCTACCTTGCAGCTTTAACACTCCGATGACGGTCAGTGAGTTTATGAGAAGGTTTTTGTCTGTGACGGAGAGGGAGAAGCGGCAGCAGTGATGTGTAGTGAAAATGGGTTTGGATTTGAATGAGTGAAGAATGTGTGAGGAGCAGATATACAAAAAAATATAAAAATACAAATGTTGAAGAAAAAACTTGAACCCTGGAAACGTGCCAACCTAGAATTGTTTGAATTGGGATTGAGTGTGTGTGAAAGTGACCGGCCAGTCTGATGTTATACCGGGTTGATCGGGTGGGTGGGGTTTTAGTGGGCCGGCTGTCAAGGGTCCGGTTTGATGACGATTTTAAAGCATTCTAGGAAACTTCGAGCGTCATTGGACTATCTCCTTAAGGACCTCACACCATAGGCTATCTTCCCAGGTATATTTATGAAAAAAGGTTGGGTTGGGTTTGGACAGGTTAATAAAAGTGTCTTTTATCTAACTAAAATATTTTTTATCGCATGTAATAGGTTATACAAACTGATATTATTCATTGATCTGTGTCAGGAGTCGAGAAGCGGTGTTGGAAACACTACTCCCGCCCCCTTTCCCATCCTAAATTCAGCCAAAGGCTTACTAAATTCGAATTCATTTTAGTGAGGTAAGGTTACAATAATAAAAAAAATATATATCTCCGAAAGGGGGTGTTCAATCCCCACGGCAATTATTTTTAAGTAAATTTTGGAAGTATTTAGCATTGCCCCCAAGTCAAGGCATAGTTCGGCGCGCGCCAACTAGATTTGAAAAGAGACCAGAGTAGCGTTTGAACGGTGCACGATATATGTGGTCGCTCGTGGTAAAAATCATTTTTACATTAAAATAAAGTGTGTAACCCCAGATTTTACAATTTACGTGGTCCTATCTTCATACTCAGTCGGTACCGACAAGAAGACCTGCTGGAATAACAAGGGTAAGTGTTATATGCTTCCTCCTTTTTTATATGATTTCTTTATTGTTTGCTTCACTTTTTATTGCCGATATTAATTCATGTATTAAACCAAATAGAAAGGAAAAATAATACAGTCCACTTATTTACCGCCCAAACAGGGGGTCTTTCCTAAAGCCCCCCTTTGGAGGTGGGCTTCCGCCAGCACCCCTCCTCCCATTTTCCCCTCCCCAAAAATTTGACCAGTACCTTACCAAATTCGAACCTATTTTAGTGCCGTGAGGTTTCAATTTAAAAAATTCATATCTCCGAAAGGGGATGTTTGCGCTGGCCCCCCTTTGGAGGGGAACATCCACCACCACTCCCCAAAAATTCAACCAGTAGCATACCAAATTCAAACTCATTTTAGTGAAGTGAGGTTACAATTAAAAAAAATTAATATCTCCGAAAGGGGCTATTTCCGCAGGCCCCCCTCTGGAGGAGGCCTTCCGCCACCACCCCTCCTCCCATTTTCACCCCTTCGCCAAAATTCGAGCAGTTGCATACCAAATTCGAACCCATTTTAGTGAACTGAGGTAACAATTTCAAAAAAATTCATATCCGAAAGAGGGGTTTCTGTAGTTTACCCTTGGAGGGGGGCTTCCACCACCACCCCTCTTCCCATTTTCTCACCTCCCCAAAAATTCGACCAGTATAAAAGCATACCAAATTCGAACCTATTTTAGTGAAGTGAGGTTACAATTTAGAAAAAATTAATATCTTCGAAAGGTGGTTTCGCTGTTTCCCTTTGGAGGGTGGTTTCTACAGCCACTCCCCTACCCTCCTTCCCAACCCAAAATTGGACCAGCAGCATTCCGAAGTTTGGCCAAACAGGAAAAATGGTAAAATATAAACACTAGGTTTCTTTTTAATAATTTATATATCGCATATATAATATCAGATCCTTTAATTCGATATCAAATTTAGACATTCCAGAACCAACGCAATCAATTTTTATTTAATTTGTTTGGTTTATTTAAAAATACATTATTCCTTCCTGAAGGAATATCTAACACTGTTTCTATTGTAAGCAGGATTAGCAAAAGTAGACGTAGCTTCTTTATACAGTGGATTATCGTTTGCTCCCCATTTTAATTTCTTTTGTTCGTTTTCGAATTTGGCATATTCGCGTTTATCGTGAATTGTCGTCAATATTTTCCACATTAATAAAGTTAATAATCCAACAATTAGGATGGCCGCTATCACTCCCAAAATCCAAGCTAAAAAGAAAACATTATATAAACAAATGTAACATAAATTTACTTGGTTGCAAATCGTCTAAAAATTAAAATTCATGGATTTCCCCATAACGAAATTAATTTTGTTGTTACCAATTACCATTTTTAACACGTTCACTGCTATGGGTTACTGTATTCACACATAGATCCCAGTGAGCAAAATTTAGACTCAATAATTTAATTATAATAATGGTCAATTTTAGAGTAAAATATAATTCATTCATTTACATATTAATACATGCCTTAAATTAGTATATAATATGTGTTATTTTTGTCTTATTGTTGAAGTACAAACGAAATTTCGATCCGGGAAAACTCAGGAATTTACCGAAAAAATAAATATTTTTAAACCAACAAAGCACTCAGGAATATAGTTTATTCAAGTATTAAATAGCACTAACGAATTATTGACACTAATGTGGAATCAACCGTAAATAATTTTAGAAGCTGGTATTAAAATAATAGCAAATAACTAGAAAACCAAGAAAGCACTAACGAAATGTATGGAAGCACTAATGAATGACACTAACATTAACTAAATCGTGAACTTTTCGGGGGCTAACTTCACGGCAGTGCCAATAAATTAACATTAAATATCTCGAAAATCAAGATTACACTAATGAAAATTATTGAAGCACTAACGAGTGACACTAAATTTAATCGAATCGAGAATACTATGGAGGCTGACCTCAAAAAAATAACATGAAATATCTCTAAAACCAATAAAGCACTAGCGAAAATTATTGAAGCACCAAAGTGCACTAACGAATGACACTAATTTGGAATTATTCGTAAACACTTGACATTGAAAATATCAAAGTTAAATATCTCGAATACCAATAAAGCACTAACGCTTGACCCCAATTTGGAATTAATCCTAAATACTTTGGGGGCACACCTTGAAATAAATTAATATTCAATATCTACCAAACCACGGATCACTAACGAAATTTATAGAAGCATTAACCGATGACACTAAATTTAGTTAAATCGTTAAAACTTTGGGGGCTAACTTCACGGACCTCTTTTTGTAGGGTTATTTTTTGGCAGTTATGTATGTTATATAGACAACCAGGAATACATAACAACTTAAACTTTTATTTGATTATCTTATGGAGGGTAGAACTAAGGAGGACCAACTCAGTGTATGAAAAAGTGTGCGTTGACAGGGAGCAAAATAATCTTCATGGGACGGACATCAAAATTTTACGAAAAGGACTAACTGGGGTCCGAGAAGACCCCATGCGTAAATTGCAGAAATGCTGTATTTTTCTTTAAATTAAACATATAGAAAAGAAGTTTTATTAAAGTTTTACTATTAACCATTTATTAGTCAAAAATCATCACGAAAAAATACAAAATACCCTAATCACTAATACTACTAGCTACATATCATTTTAACATTTTTTACAAACTATCTCCTACACCTAATACATATTTTTCTGGATTTTCTGTCTTTTCCTCTTTGACACATATGGCAGCGACCCCTGGTAATGTTTTGTTGTTCAACTCTATGTTCTGTTGCATCCAGTAGTTCGGGAAAACATCTGTCATATGCCGTTTTCTATTCGTCTGAATGTATTTATTATTATATCGCCCTTTTTCTTTATGAGTTCTTTTCCTAGTCCGAAAATATACATTTTACGTTTATCCAAACTGTTTTTTCGCCAATACGGGTATTGCAGTAACCACAATTTATAAACATTTATTCCTGCGATATCTATAAGATGCGAAAATATTGCCATTGGCCAGCGGTTTGACTTTCTCTGCACTGTATATTCTTCGGCCAACTTATCTGAAGTGTCGACAGCACCTTTTGTTTTGTTGTAATGAAGAATACTTTCTGGTTTATAGTGCTGTTCTTCTCCAGCTACTTTACTATCAGTATGCTCACTTGAAAGTAAGATGACAGCATGTTTTTGTTTTGGAACATAGGATACTAGCGTTCTTTTATTTCTAAAAGCAAACATACTTGAAAACCCTTTCTTGTACGATGCCGGTAGAAGTTCCCTGGAAATAAATGTTTTATTTTTCCGGAGGGTTCCACATAAAGTAATATTTTTTCCACAACTTGTCAGCAAGTTCTAAAAAGTTATCGGTCGTTATTCCAAATCCGCCTTCCAAATGGTCTGTCAAATCTAGGACAACCCTTTGAACTTGACACTTTTCCGCTTTGTTACACTGTTTTCCTAAAAGTTAATAGATACATAGGAATATAAAGTTTGCCTATATTGCTTTTCAAATAACTTACCCAAATAAACTTGCATATTTGCAATATAAGAAGTGGTGCAGTCCACAAGAGCCCATATTTTGATTCCATACTTATCAGGTTTACTCTTCATATAGACTCGGAAGGGTGCCTTACCCCTAAATGGTACAAGCTGCTCATCTACACATAGATGGTCGCCAGAATTAAGTGATTTTTTACAATTAGAAGTGAAAATATCGAATATATCTCTTATCGGAGCTAGCTTATCTACTAATTTTCGTTCTTGTCTTGTTTGAAAATTATCAAAACGTAAAAATGAAGTAATTTGTTTGAATCTCTGTCTCTTGACATTGCAGCAGGAATTATAGGACGACAGTAAGAAATATCTTGACACCAGAGCATATCGATAGCCTGTTTCGATCCGTGAAGTGCGCCAAGAATAAGCAACAGTCCAATATAAGCTTCAATCTCTGTAGAATCAACAGGTACAAAAACTTTAATTTTATTCGGATTTTCTATATTCCATTTATCATAATATGTTTGTGCCTTTCTGTTTGTTTCGGTTACTATTATGTTCAGAATATCCGGAGATAGGAAAAGAAGAAAAGCGTCTTTTATACTTGAGATATCAGAACTGTAATTTGTAAGGCCTAGAGCATGTCTCCGAATATTAGCTTTTGAACGTCTAACTTTTGTGTTTCCTGGAATTTTTGACCACTCAGTTCCATCTTTAGATTTATATACTGGAATGCCCTGGCTGTTATTAACTGTTGGTTTCTCTGGGTTCGTTTTCTCTATACTTTGATCAACAATTAACTATTACATCATTTCCTTCCTCTACTTCTGTGACAATGTCTTCATCTTCTAAGTCACTCGATGTTTCCTCATTGATAACACTATCAAACTCTGGATCATCACTTTCAAGTATACATAACATCTCATCGTCAGTAAGCCCCTTGCGATTGTTGCTAAATAAAAACTGACTCATTTTCAAAACGATGTACCCTACTCGCAATATCACAAGAGACTAACCCGAATATTCAAGTCTAAAAATTATATCGCAGTGCAGGGAATCCCTCATTTGAACTGGTAATTTACATTTTACAATTATATGGGTAAATTCCCTGTGAGTAAACAAACGTTAAATGTATGGGATTCCCCGATTTTACTAACAGTTACCGGGATTATGTTGTCGGACGTGAAAGGCTGACCGGGGTTTGAAGAGACCCCTGGAATATAAAACTATTTTTTGTTTATACCAGCCAATAAAATACATCATATTTTATCAAAATAATTCATAAACTGCAGCGAGATGAGAGATCAATGTTTAAAAATTTGCGTTTGCAAAGATACAGCAAAAACATACGTCATGGGGTACAAACGGACCCCGGCCAGTCCTATGAAGGTTAATGTGGCGCCATAGTAGCAAGTGGAAAGATTTTAAAAACAGCGCCATAAATTATTTGAGTAGGATATTAAATTAAAAAGGAAAGAAAGACTTCCGCTTTGTTACCGCGCATTTTTAAATAGATTTCAGAAAATCTAATATCTGTACATAGTGATTCGAAAATATTTTCAAAAATTTAATGAATTAAAGAAAATAATTATTGTAATATACAAGTTTCCAATAATTTAGACACACAATTGTGTGCTGAAAAAGGGTCACAGTAATTTTATGATTGAACATAAAAAATTTTTTTAATATAATATTATTTTATATAAAATTCTTTCTTTAATATAACATTGTTTAAATATAATATTTCTTTAACATAGAGTTCTTTTTAAAATATTAAGCCATACATTCAAGAGAGTAACTTGGCGTTTTTTCGGTTCATTTTTGTTTTTTATAGGTTCTATTTACTAATCAACACTTGACTACGTAAATAGTTGACGTTTTATAAACTGCAATATGCTCAACTACACTAGTCATCAGAGACATTAAATTTTCCAACTGCTAATTTCATGACCTTTCCACTCGCTACGCTAGCGTTATTGTGGTCGGTTATTGAACTGTCATTTGCTGCTTACAGCTGGACACTTTTTCAAGTTGCCCCCTATACAAGACCATATGATACAACAATTTAGAAGATATGATCTCTAGCCGTTCGAAATATCATTCGCCGCTCGCATGACGTCACGCAGAGAGTACAATTTAAAACCGTGAGCGCGGGATAATGCATTTGATGTAATAGAACTTGCGTATGATGCGTTGCTAATGCATTTTGAAGGAAAATGAGGATGGTTCAGGTTGAATGAGATATTATTAGTATTATAAAAGTGTTATATGGAATCGGAGAGCCTACCAGAGCAAAACAATAATTCTAAGATCTGATTGAAATCTGTTTGCTCACTTCGTAAATAATTATTGTACTGATACAAAAAAAAAACATATTATTATACTTTTTGGATTTTTTGACAAGATTTTATAAACATTAAATTTGTAAATAAATATAAGGAATAAAACAATTAGCAAATTTTAATACTAAATCGGTTGTTTATTCCAAAATATAAGTATACTACAGAACAACAATAAAGTACAACTCAGGTACTGTGGCGCATTCTTCAAAATAATAATAATAATAAAATTGTTATTGGTAATAACAAAATATCAAATTAAGATTTAAAAATATTATTTGTCAACTTGGATTTAAGTAAAGATTTATTTATTTATTTATTTATTACGGGAAAACCCCTCTAACTGTTACAATACAACAATAAATAATACAATAAAGACAGGTATAAAGACTGATACAGCATAACCAATTAATTTGAAATATATACCCAGATAGCACCAGATATACATGGGATGTTCTGATAGTCTTCGATTTGGAATATATATATCCAAATATTATAGGGTTATTCTGGGGATATCTAGAATATCTGTGGGTACACCTAAATCGAATATTCAATGTAAGTCAGATTATTCTTTTTAGAATCTTCGAATCAAATAGTTCTAAGAATATTCTAAGATTATTGATTTTTGTTCAAACGCTCTTTCTGTTCCATGGGCATGCGTCAGTAGTTGACAGTTAAACGGTAACTACCAGTGGAAAATGGCGGTTCGACCATCTTCCATATTTATAGGTTATTGTTATTGGTGAAATAGTAGTGATATGATTAATTATTTTTATCGTTATTTAATTAGTCCATTTTTTGCCACTGTGAAGTTGTTTAAACATGTTTCTACGGTGTATTCTATGCTACGGGTGGAACTAATACATACGACCTCACGCATCAAAATAGGTACGTTTTATTGTATTTTTTTAATGCCTGTTGATTTATCAATGCATTTTTTAGAAAATTGTCGATTTGCTGCCAAAACTTCCAATAAATGATGAGGCAAAGTTTGAAGAAGTTGAGTCAGCTTTGCTGAAGAATTCTATGAATATTTTGTAAGTTGAACATTCAATATTATATCCAAATCAAAATGAAACTGCCTCGAAATATTGGAGTATTTATGTGTTACTTTTTATATTTTAGTGCATGAAAATATTTAAATAATTGTTGATTTCATAAATGTTTGCAACAAAGTTAATGGATAAATTTTTTCAATTGTAAGTAGAGTAGAAATTCACCTCGTTGCTAAAGGTATAACAAAACTTTATTTTCCCAGGAAGTTTCACGTAATTATGTTACCGAGATGTATGCTATGAGTTCCTTAATCAAATTGCCTATAGTTACCTCTATTCCTTTTATTAATTGGGATTGACTAAAAAGCTCTACACAACTGGTGATCTGATAATTAAAAGTTAAATTAGTTCTGACATTTGGTAAATAAAAGTTATTGCTGGTCAATTGTACAAGTGTCTAGTTTCAGGCATATGTATACTGTTCACACAGATGAAAGCGGTCTTATATTTTTGTTCGCTTGATATAACTTTGCTTATAAACTGCAATTGTTCAATTTTTAAAACTTCTGAGATTAACTTTCAAACTAATACAATTTTGGGTTGTACCACTGGCAAGATTGGAAGGTTCTTATTTTCAAAAATATATTAAAAGATTCTTGCAAAAAATCCTGATAGAGTATTTAATGGAGGGCTACAGTATGCATGGATAAAAAGGGAAAAATGCTTTGGAAAAACAAAGCTCTTTGAAGCAGTAGTAGGTATAATCATGTTATTTTATTTTGGAATGTACATGTAAATTAATTTAATATATCATATACAAGAAACAAATAACTTGTAATCACTATTTTGTTTGGAATATTTTGCTTTTTACTTGTCTCCTACAAAACTTATTTTTTAAATTACATATTTGATGTTTAACTTCATCTTTTAAGTTTCAGTTTTTGGGATTATATTTTGATTGTTATACATACATACATAAAAATCACAGTAGAATATAAATTGCTTATTAACAAAAAATATAATTATTTTATTGTTTCAGATGCCGTCTAAGAGTTGGACAAGAACATAACAAACAAAGAAGTTGAATTGAAAACAGGAATTTTCTTAGCCAAATGTAAGGAACGGCAGAAATCGGTTTTAAAAAGTTTGTTGAGTATGGAGGAAGTCAGTGAATTTTGTAATCTCGGATTTGAAAATTATGTTAGTTTCAGTTATGTTATGAGGTACATCTTATATTTATGTATAAATAAACTAAATTGAACTCAATGTTTCCCGTGCTTTAATTTTTTCAATTAAAAATGTTTTTTCCTATATATACAATTCGAAATTTAGAAAGATTTCTCAGATATTTGTAAATATGTACCAGGGAATACTGGATCATTGTACTCCCCCTTTTCTCCTTTAGTTTCAGAGAATATTTATTCAAATTGGGACATACCGTTTGTTCACTGAATAAGTGCGAGAGAGAAGCTTTCCCTGGCGGGTAATTCTATTCTCTCTCACACGAATGGAGCTTATGGATAAAATAATTGGTGATATTGAACGAAAAAGTTGCTATCATTCCTGGTGGAACAAGAAGTTGGAAAATAATTGATATGTACATTATTGTCGTTCATTAAGTATACAGGATCTTCCAAATTTCAATCAATTATCTTTGAAACTAAATATGAAAAGGGAGGAGTACTATGATTCAGTGTCACCCGCTCAACAGGTACCATCCATATTGGGATATTCTACAAATATTTGAAATTTTGCTATATACGTTCCACAGATATTCTTATAATATTCCTAATATTACTTGGATATTTGTAGAATATGCATATTGGAATGTTTTATGAATATTCTGGGTTATCTTGCTATATACATTCAGCAGATATCCTCAGAATATTCTTGAATATTCCTTGGAAACTTTTAAAGAATATTCATAGAATATTTAAAAAAATTCTCATTTCATGGTCCATAGAATATTCGAGAAAGGATATATATATTTAAAGTGGGTCTATAGAATAATACAATATCCGAAAACGAATATTTTTAGTACGTCCATTTAATATCTAGTGCTATCTGGGTAACACTTTCCATGTAGCTAC
This sequence comes from Galeruca laticollis, assembly GCA_963921935.1. Lineage (NCBI taxonomy): Eukaryota > Metazoa > Arthropoda > Insecta > Coleoptera > Chrysomelidae > Galeruca > Galeruca laticollis. The sequence continues at coordinate 6,423,706 of OY998176.1, read as the reverse complement.
AGGTAATAAACAATACTTATATAAATGAAAAAAATTAAGAACACAACATAACTTAACAAATCACAGCCCTAAGCAATATTTGAATTGGCCCAAAGACGTATTGAAATTATCAAAATTAAAGCTATACAAAAAGCACAGATATCTATTTATAGGACTCATAGCACCATATGTTGTTCTATGAAAGGGCACATGAAAGGTAACTTGATGGCGAAGACCCTGACAAGGAATACTAATCCCCATATGACTCAAAAGATCCGCACAATCAGCCTGCCCTTTAGGAGAGTTTAAATATAAATATAGCCCCCAACATATCTCTACACGATTACCAAGAGGAGCTAGTGACTTTTTGTTTCAATTTCAGCATAATTGTATGGTCTAATATTCTATGGTATTAAATTTATCTTCGCGTTTAGACAAACGGATCCACTCCCGTATCATTTTTTTGTCTTTTGGAAAGGTAAAAAAGCTGACATCGTGTGCAAAGCCTTTCACGTGATTGTCTGAATCACAACCATACACTACATATCTCATTTTGACTAATTTTTGCTAATTTTCAACAATAAAAATGTAGAATTAACCGACATTAACATATCCAATAATGTAACTGCAAACTAATTCAAGACGTTCACTCTCGGCGTGACGTCAGAGCCAGCATGCGCGAAATCATATCTTCTATTTTATTGTATCATGATACAAGACGGTCCTCCTTATTACTTCTATCATTAGGTGCGTTCTTTTTGACTGAGATCTCAGTTAATCTCAGCTCACATCAGTTGTGTGAGCGTTCTTTTTGTTTTACTCACTGAGATTTTTCCTCCCCCTTCACCGATGCTGAATGTGTTGTAAGGGGGTATCAGTTGGAATTGAGTCGGAAATAAAGTGGAGGGGATGAAGAAATATTTGATTTGCTTGGTTTATATGTAGTTTTAACCAAGGTTATCTAAGGTTTTAACCATTGACATATAAATAATAAACACACATAATCTATTTTTCTTTTGTTACAAATTATGGATACATTAATTAACATTATTAGATGCTGATACGAATCTGTCGTATAGTTTAAATCTATCGACAGATCGCGCGCTTCAATTGAGATGTCGTTCTTTTTGGTGCTTACTCACATCACTTTATCTCATATCACCTTAACTGAAGTGATCTGAGATCTCAGTCAAAAAGATCGCACCAATTGTCTAAGGAAATAAAACCCTCCATAGATCTACAAAGGTTCTTTGTGTAGGGTTATATTCTTCTTATTTCTGTCTAAACTAGCAAAAATGTGTCATGCAAAGGCACTGCAAAATTCACTAATACCTAATTCCCTTCCGGACACTATAAGGCCTTTCGATTATTCTCTTTTAGCCGCTAGTAGCAGCTCGTAGCGAATTAATTCCGTTCGTTTATTATGGGGTGAGACGCCTAGTCTTATCTTCCCCTTGCCTCTTGAGCACATACCTAAAAGTATGAGCTTCAAGCCACAGACATTTATATATTTGACTTTTAACGAGGTTAAAGGTTAAGATTGTGCCGATTACGATTTAAACTTATAAAACATACCTAAATATGCAAAATTATATTAAACACACTTTAATTGAGAACTGTTCTTCTAACACCAATAAGGAACTTGTTAAATGTAAATTAATTTGTACTAGAATAATTACCTTTTAATGCTTTTTTATGAGCAAATATATGAAGTATATATTGTTTTGAAGGTCCCGCTTGGTTTTCCATAATTAATTAATGATAATTTACGTTTAACAAATACAGCTAAGTAAAAGTCTTGTTTATAACAAGGGTAAAAGTAACTTAAACTTTTGTAATTACAAAATCTTTGACATTTGACAAGTGATTTTGAGGACAGATAGTTTGAGGATCTTAAAAATCCTGTTCGTTTATCTTAAGAGTCGTTACGACTGAGGTGTCACGCACAAATGCTTGAAGCCCAAATAAACGAAAGGCCTTTATGTAAAGGTATTGTAAAATTAATTGAAAAGTCACTCAATGACGTTATTAAAGAAAATTATTCCATTTTTCTATCTTCACCTTAAAAATACTAAAATAAAGATAATGTCAAAATACATTGCTAAAACAATTTCAGCAAGTATAAATCGATTAAATTGTCTATTTTACAATGGAACATTCACAGATAAAAATTAAACCACGATCAACCACAAAACCCTTTAAAAGGAAATGAATCCATGAATCCGGATGTTGTTTTTGTTATTATTACTAACTATACAATAAAAACAAGATTCGTCATTTGCACCATTTATACTGGATGAATTTTAAGGATTAAAAAATGAAATGGAATTCTCGAACTGACCTCTATGACGGTTCACGATAGACGACCGGAGTGTGACGTACATCGGCCATCTTATCGTTATATTGACATGAATCCTTCCGTAATCTTTGTTGTCAGGATATTGATTATGTGAGTTAGCTATTGTCTTCGCTTTTATTTGATGAAAGCTATTTTCATAAATAAAATTGCTCTATGAAGAGCAGCAGTTGCGTAACTAGGATGAAGATCGGGGGGAGGGGGATATGAACTACCGGGAGATCTGGGTATCGGAATTTTTTTTAAATTTTGAATACCTAAAACTGCATTTTAGCCTTGTGTTTGTTATAAAATTGTAGCCTACCAGTTCCTACCTTTTAGTACATTTGAATGAAGTATAGGTTTGCTGTGATTATGTATTAGATTTTTTCATTTTTAGGGTTCTTGGGGGGGGGGGTTGCTTCTTTGTTTTGGAGCCTTTGGCTATTTTGAAGTACATAGTCAGCGCCAAATTTAAATAATCATGTTTCAAATCTAGATTTTGAAATGACTTCTAAGAAGGTGGAGGTCCTCATTCGGTTGTATTTTTGTGATGCTTCTTTCCTTAGAACTTTGTTATTTATAAAACGGGTTTGGAAAATTCTTTCTTTCATTTGATAAGAAATATTTCAAAACATTGGTTGAGTTGTTTTGGTTTTTAAATCAAAATAAATACAATAAGCAATATCATCTAACTAAATAGAATTGCGTATTTTTGCTTTCATGTCTCATTTGATTAATTGTGGTTTATTACTTTAGTAGATTAAACTATTATAATACTGAACTATGGACCAAATCTTATAAACGTTTAAAAAGATTTTGAATTCGTTTAATTTTTTTAAAGCTAAGTACCTATATTTAATATAGGTACCTATTTTTACTTAAATTGTGAAAATTATTGGAAAAAAACTGGAAACTGTTTATAAAACACATCATTTTATGTTTGAAATATTTCACATTTAATTCGTTCCAAAATGAAACATCAAACTTATTTCTAATCCCACTATTGTTCAATATACATTCACAATGTATTCTTATCTTAAAATAAAAATCAATGTTTGATAACTTTAAAATATCGCAAACACTAAACACTTGATAAACCCCAAAAACTACTGGCCATATTATTATTATGATGCCGATGCGAGAAAAGAACGCTATCAACATTGCCAAATATCTAAGCTATTTCTTATTTCTACTTATCCCGTACTACAAAAATAAATAATCAAGCAACAATTTAGTACAGTAATTAGTTGGTTAAAATGTATAAACATTAAAATAACATTATTGAATTTAAACATAACTATGTTAGATAATGAACAAAAAAAGTTTTTTATTGAAAGTATTAAAAAAGTGGAGAATAACAATAAATGTGTATGAATCTGGCAACAAGGACCCAAGTTCTTAAATTGAACGTGGTCATACGTTCAGATTTTTAAAACGCATGCTTAATGGGCAGACCGAAATAAAGACAAAGCTATGGCGAATTTCATACAGCAGAAGAAGATAGTGTAATTTAGTCATGCTGTACATGTTGGAAACAGGAACGTGTATGTAGTTCTTATGGCATTAGTGCTATTCAACGCGACAATCGATTACAATCATTTCCTGTCATTTAAAAAACAACATGTTCAACAATACATTTTCGATATCAATCGATCACTATGATTATAATCGGTCTAAAAGTATGATGCTATTGAAAACATGTGATTGGTCGAAAAATTTAAATAAACTACCGTTTGTCTATGGGTTATGTGATGTGTGTGATATTTTGCAATTGTATATTACATTTTTAGTTAACAGAACAGCTTCTATAACATTTAAACGTGATTAAACTAAATGAACTTGTGAAAAGTGTGAAATACATGTGAAATGAACCAAAATAATGATGTGGTTATGTCAATATTGATTTGTAAAATGACATGATGAATGACAATTTTTTTTTGGTCGTTCAACAAACATCAATTCGATTTCGATTACAAACAAAATCGGAATCAAGATCGAAGTGTTGAATAGCACTATTGATGCATCCACGGTAGTATATATGATCTAATATTTTAGCACTTATTATGGATGTTGAGTAGGCAACGAGGAATACACAGCAATATAAACTTTCATTTGATTATTAAATTTATGCACTCACCTAAAACGTTCGGCGGTTCGGGGCATATTTTTTTATCTAATGCCTTAACGATTAATTTATTGTCATCCGTATATGAATATTCGAAGTTGATGATGCAGGAATCGTTGTCGGGTATTTTACATTTTTTGAATTCTCCGTTTTCTTCTACATCGAATTTATGCAACTTCTCCGTTTTGAATGTTGTGCAATTCGTATCGCAAATGTCTTTGTAAATTCCAGCGTTGTATACTTGACATTCAACGCATGGTCTCAATTCCTCGCATCTATAAGAATAACATCATAAGTAGTTTACGAGGGCTGTTCAGAGAGTAACAGGTGTTTTGATCTGACACGGCAGTGGGTACCTACACTAAGTACACCAACCAACCCTGGTAGCTTGCGTGTCGTGTCTATTATCGTACTTTTTATACAGGGAGTGTTAAACTGACCGAAGCAATCGAATATCCCGCCAGCTTTTTGTTGACGAAAAACCAGAGCAATTAAAATGTATCATCAAATTTGTGATATGAGACAAAGTTTTTTTCTCCTTGACAGTGAAATTGAATTGTGCGTATATACCAAAGACTTTTTTTTCCCTTTATTTTTACTACAAAACATGTTACTTTCATATCATATATACAGGGGTGATATATAAAGTTGTGCAGTAGAAAAATTGAGTTGTATTTATTAAATTTCAAGATTTTGAACAGAGAGAAATCAAGAGATTTCTGGCATTCCACGCATGGCCACAGCTCCTCAGATCTGTAAAAATAAAATTATATATACAAGGATGCCACAGAAAGTTGTACAATCGAAAAATTGAGTTAATTTGACTCAATTTCAAGACTTTAAAGCGACTTTAGGAGAAGACGATCCTGGCAATCTACGCGTGGCCGCAGCTCCTCACGTCTGGAGTAATAATATACGGGTTTAATGTAAAAAGTTGTATAGATTAAGGTGTGTTAATTAAAAATTTCAATACTTAGAAGTAACTTATGTTTTTTTACCTTTGGGCTGGACAAGACGTGCATTCTTCGCAAAATTTACCGGAATATCTGTTATTATTTTGCATTTCGCATTCGCAACGATTGCAAATACATTTACCGTGACCAGAACAGATCGAGTCACTGTCAGATCCTCTGCAATTCGTTGTCGATAGGTCACATTTGCAATCGTCACCAGAGAATCCTTTGAAACACTCGCATTTATTACAGTTGCACGTGCCTAAGAATAAGAAAATTAATGCAGAAGCAAAATTTAATTATGACATTGTCCTACCTTTTCCAGAACAGAGAATCCCGCCTTCTCTTTTACATGAAAAGTTGTCGCATTCGCAGTACTGCCCAGTGAATTTTTCGCTCGGATTATTAGTTACTGCGTTACACTCGCATTTTCCACACCTACATACTCCAGATCCTGTAAATATAAAAGATATTAATGAACATGTAATATCAGAGATATTATGAATCTGACAACAGTGTCTAACCTTAGGAGCACATGCTCATTAAGACCAAACAGGAAAGGCAGTCTGCTTTCAACCGCTATCGACGACGTTACAACAATATGTGATGTCAATATTGTAATTCAATGGGTACCTATGTAAATGTAACTCGGAATAAGTTACACGCATTAAAGTTCTTGTGAATAAACGTGAGTTTTATTAATGTAATATATTGATCTGATCTTCGTTGAGATTTTTGTTCAGTTGATTTTGTCAATGTCAAGTTGTTAAAAGTCGAATAATAGCCTATTTCAGTTTAGGTTTATTTACTACAATTTATTCGACTTTTTTTGATTCTACATAAGATGGATAAACTACTCAGACCAGAAAGGTTAGAAGTTGAACCAAGCTCTGGTACTGCCGCTCAACAGTGGATACATTGGATTCGGTCATTCGAGAATTTTATTGAAGCTGTCAATGCCACAGAAAGCAATAAGCAACGGTAGTTCTATTCGGACCGGTAGAGTGGGTCGTGGAAGAGCCAATAATAAAAGAAATAGATTTCTAGGGTTCTTTATAATCCTCACACTGAACAGCTTAGTTACCCAACTTGTCTAGCTGCTTATTTACAGGTAATATGGCCCCATGTAGTACTACACGGTGTACATAGTGCTATATATATATATATATATATATATATATATATATATATATATATATATAAGATGCTTCTAAATAATATTCATCTTGAAAGCAAAACTAATGGACTAAATAATTTATAACTCTAACAACTAATTGACCAGACAATATTTCTGGTACGGGAGCAGGACCCAGCCACAATATGCAGAACTAAGAAAAGAATTGAAATCTCTTACTTCCTACTCCAGGTGGTGCGACTCTACCTTTACAGCAGGCTGTACGTTGGTATAATTTGTGACAGTGTTAGATGCTACTTGAACTAATGTAATGAACAGGTTGCTGGTAAATAGTTCGCAGCTAATTATTTAACTGGTCATTCCAGTATTGGTCTGAAATTGCGAATATTTATGATTAGATGAGCATCTCCGGAAATCAAGGTATCTTACCGAATATGGGCAGCGGCCGTGTAAAGAAAGGTACGTAAATCCACAGAATGTGTGCATTAACTGATGTCAATCGTACTCTCTCTTTGATGTTACTTTCTTTGTACTAGGGCTCCTTAGATCCGAAATAGAATTCGATTTTAATTAAACCACATGGTCTACATTCGGCCCAGAAAAAGAAAAGACAGAAGGAAGAGAGATAGACAACCTGAAAATTTCCTTAGCTAGGCAATTTTTGGTGACATTCAATTCCATAGTACTCACAGAACTAGAGTAAGATTTATATTTTGTATTCAAGAAGAATTTTAGTTCAAGGTCAATCGACATTAAACAATGTAAACAATGACTACAGGTTATTTCAATAGATAATTAGCTGATATCTTTATTATAATTTATAATAATTTGTAAGTATTATTTAATTAAATCCCTATTCAGTCAAAAAAATATAATGAACCCGTAACAAACGACTTCTGGAAAATAATACACTAACCTTACAAGATGCTTTCGACAAAGCCAGAGCAAGTGTTTCTTTTGCGGTTTTGATTATCATTCTCGTGATATGTGTCCAGCTAGAAATTGCAACTGCCATGGATGCGGGAAGAAGGGACATTTTTCAAAAGTCTGTAAATCTCGAGGCAATTCAGCAAAATCCACCAAATACTCAACCATACAGACATCATCAACAATCCTGGCTACAATTTCAGCTGCATCCCCAGCTTGCCTGTCAAGAGCAATCCTTCAAATTGACGTTAATGGAATTATGACGAATGCGTTGATTGATACAGGAAGTTCGGATAGTTTCATACATAATAAAATAGTACGAGCAAGAAAAATGAAGATATTTCCTTCCTCATGTAATATAGCCATGGCATCTACGTCTAAAGTGTCTCAAGTGATCGGATGCTGTATCGTGACCATTAAAATGTTGCAGAATATATACGAAAACTTCATATTACTGGTACTTGATGATCTGTGTGCAGATATGATAATAGGTCATGATTTACTCAAAGAGCACTTAGGTGTAGAAGTGACTTTTGGTGGACCAAGAGATTCTTTGGCAGTATGTAATCTAGCTTTGGCTAACGTTGATCCATTTCCTCTATTCTCACATTTGGCTCCAAATTGTAAACCTATCGCAGTGAGATCTCGCCGATACTCATCTGATGATTCTAAATTCATTGATAATGAAGTGAAGAGACTATTAGAAAAAAATATTATTGAGCCAAGTAACTCTCCGTGGCGTGCACAAGTTTTAGTCACCTCAAGCGAAACTCATAAAAAGCGAATGGTAATTGATTATTCACAAACAATCAATAGGTTTACATTACTTGATGCTTATCCATTACCACGGATAGATGATATTGTTAATGAAATAGCAAAGTACGAAATATTCAGTACAATTGATCTACGCAATGCTTACCACCAGATTCCCATCAGAGATAACGAAAAAAAGTATACTGCTTTTGAAGCTTGCGGTAAACTTTACCAATTCCGTAGAATTCCATTCGGAGTAACTAATGGAGTAGCCTGCTTCCAGAGGACAATCCAAAATATAATCGAAAGTGAGGGTTTGAAAGATACCTATGCTTACTTGGATGACGTAACCATTTGTGGATCGAACAAGATGGACCACGATCCTAATTTACAACTCTCCATGAATGCTGCAGAGAAGTATAGTTTAACGTTGAACAAGGAGAAATGTATGTTTTCCACTGACAAAATAAATATTCTTGGCTATACTATTACGGGGAAAACAATTAAACCAGACCCAGAGAGACTCAGACCACTTTTGGAACTTCCCGCACCAAATAGTTTAGCTTCCCTTCGCCGTATAATGGGATTGTTTGCTCATTATTCGAAATGGGTGCCTAATTTCTCTGAGAAAATTCAACCACTGGTACAGGGTAAAACATTTCCCATGTCTGAAAATGCTATTACAGCATTCGAACTATTGAAGAAAATTATTTCCAGTGATGTCGTGAAATCTATTGACGAATCCGTTATGTTCACCGTAGAAACTGATGCGTCGGATTTTGCTATTGCTGCCCAACTCTCTCAGCATGGAAGACCTGTAGCGTTCTTTTCAAGAACTCTTTCAAGTACCGAACAGAGACATTCATCCGTTGAAAAAGAAGCATATGCTATTGTGGAAGCCCTCCGGAAATGGAGACATTTCCTTATTGGCCGACATTTTCAGTTGATTACTGATCAAAAATCTGTATCTTTCATGTTTGATCACAAGGTTTCCAGTAAAATCAAAAACGATAAAATCATGCGGTGGCGCCTCGAACTATCATGTTTCAGACACCTTCTCGAGAATAACTTCATCATTGTTGAATGAAGATAACAGGAAGACTCTTTATAATCTACATAACTCTCTGTGTCATCCTGGAGTTACTCGAATGAACCATTGGATTCGCTGTCAAAATTTACCTTTTTCTATGGAAGACATTCGAAAACTAACTGCATCATGTCCCATTTGCGCTGAAGTAAAGCCTCGATTCCATAGAAATCGAGGAACTCTAATAAAATATACATCTCCATTTGAAAGGTTGAATATAGATTTCAAGGGGCCTCTACATTCTTCAACAAATAATAAATATATATTAACTATTGTGGATGAATATTCACGATTTCCTTTCGCTTTTGCTTGTCCAGATATGACCTCTACGACAGTTATAAAACGCCTTCATCAATTTTTCGTTATTTTTGGTACGCCATCTTATGTACATTCTGACCGAGGAACTTGTTTCATATCTCGGGAACTAAAAGGATTTCTAGGATCACTTGGTATAGCTTCAAGTCATACAACAGCTTACAATCCCCAAGGAAACGGCCAATGTGAGCGTTATAATGGTATATTATGGAGAACAATTCAACTTTCGTTGGAATCACAGAGACTCAGGATCGATCAGTGGGAATCAGTGTTACAAGAAGCTCTTCATGCAATAAGATCTTTGTTATGTACAGCAACCAATTGCACTCCACACGAGAGGATGTTCAGTTATCCTCGACGATCCTCTAATGGTACTACAGTTCCAACATGGCTTTCTGTTCCTGGTCCTATATCTTAGAAAACATGTAAGAACCAACAAGTGTGAACCATTGGTGGAAGAAGTTCAACTAATCGAAGCAAACCCTGATTATGCACATGTACGCTTTTTGAATGGTAAAGAAACCACTGTTTCAACCCGTCATTTAGCTCCTCAAGGAGATATGACCTTGTTGAGTGAATCAACTTCAAATCTACATCAAGAAAACTCAAATACAACCTCGAATGGCAATACCGATCTAGTTTTGATGGAGAAGCGAAAATCCAATCTTCCACAGGAGACAGCTGAAATTAGTCAAGTAGAGATGCCAGAAAGAATAGATGATATTGCTGTTGGACGACCAGTTCGAATTAGGAATTCTCCGAAGTATTTGGAGGACTTCGTGATAAACTGAGGGGGGATGAATGTAATATATTGATCTGATCTTCGTTGAGATTTTTGTTCAGTTGATTTTGTCAATGTCAAGTTGTTAAAAGTCGAATAAAGCCTATTTCAGTTCAGGTTTATTCACTACAATTAAAGGGCAAGTTATTTATATAAAATGGATCCACCACAGTTCAATGTGTAAATGTACTTCTATATTCATGGATCGTGATAGTGTTACGTCACCAAAACTGTTGGTAAACCTAAGGTCGAAGTAAGTAAGTTCCACACATCCAGTCAGCATCAGAGTTTGTTTAATTTTTAAGAAAATATTTATCTAATATTTATTTATTCTTAAGGATGGTTATGTGTTGGGTATCAGATTGTAAGCATTACACTGAAAAAATATTGGTAAATTTTTTAAAGTTCACAAAGATTAAATATTCAAGAAGCAGTGGTTACTTTTAATAAGGTAAGTATCAAAATTTAATAAGTTTTACTCCATAATTTAAATAACTGACATTCTCGTTTTCATAAAATTATTTAAAAAAATTATTGGGTCCGGTGCACTTCGCGACCCTCCGAATTTTGGAGCGATTTTTTTTTTACTAGAAAGCCCTATTGTTATAGAACATTTTAAGAGAAAAAAATTCTTGGATTATGCACTTTTGAAAGAGAAAATCGCAATTGAAAGTACTAAAAAACCGCCATTTTTTAAAAAAATTTGACATTTATGTCTAGATTTCAGATAGTCACAAATTTTAGGAGGAGAAGGAGATGTACAATGTTGTCAGTTCTCAATTCCGTGGGTTGTCGAAAACTTTATGTAGAATATAAATTTTTTCGAGAAGGGGAAGGGAATATACCAAGATTATATTTCCTTCCACTCCTCGAACCAATTATAACCCGACCAACAGTCAAATATTTGTAGTAAAATTTTAATGGGATTTTTTAGTGCCGAATTAGCATAATTTACAATACTTTACCTAATTCAATTCAATATCGCTTCCTGACCAACTGACACAGATCAAAGTGTTAACTAGAGTATCATTAAAAATAAAACAATAAATAGAAAAATATTATTATTGCGACTACTAACAACCAATCATATGCCAATAATAAAAACAAAATAAGAACAATTTTATCATGGACCATAATCGAAAGAAAGTGTATCTAGAAATAAATAAACAGTACATTCTAAGGATATTTATTATTTCATTCTTCATTATTAAGCAAATACTTTTCTAAAATATATTCATATATCTATTACAACACAAAATTAATTCAACTGAAAGAAAATAAATACCATTTGACAACGCCGCTAAAAATCACATGATGACAGAAAAGTCACCTAATTTGTGACCCTGGATGCCTAGGCATAAAATGTCAGTGTATAATTCATAACCTATAAGTGTCAAGTGAAAATAATAATGCCTAAGAATATTTTTTGAAAATTGGCAAAATTAAAGTGCTTTCTTCCGGTTTTTTTTGTGAAACAGACTTATATTTAGTTCAAGATAATGACCTTAACAATATAAAGTGAAAATATTTATCGTAAAATAGCATTAACTAGTGTTGAAAAAGTACCATTTTTCGAACTAAATTCGCGATTTTAAAAGTAATTTCTGAATGATCTAGCGAAATTTTTGTTCTAATCTACTTTATTTAAGGTAAGCTATCAAACAAAATTAAAATTAACATAAAATTCGGAGGGTCGCGAAGTGCACCGGAACCAAATTATTAATGTACATAATTCTGCTGCATTAAAATCATTTGGTAGTTATTCTAAATCTGTTGATGGCTGCAAAAAAGGCTTCTTATGAAAAAAGTGTGGTTATGTTTACATATAAAAATCACAAGCAGCTTTGGCAGTTTCATTATTATAAAACTTTTCTACTTTATTCATTAAAAGTTCGTGAACTACTGTGTGTTTTAAAATAGTAACTTCAAAAATATTGATTCCATGATGAAGTGTTATTTCTTGTTCTTTCTAGATTGTAAGATAACTTTTCTACTATTGGCACCCTTGTTTCTGTCAATATTGTTGACAAGTTTGACAATTCTACTTTTATTATGTTCTGTTTGTGTTGTTTCTTTTGTTAATAAAAACTTATTTTGTGACTTTTAATTATACAACAAATCGTAGCGATCGTTGAAATGAAGATTGAAAAAAGAATAACCGCGAATACCACTAGGAGGTAACAGTTTTATTTGAGAAACTGTTATTTTGTAACTGACAAGGTGCAAGTGGAAAATCCCATCTCTATCTCGAAGTAAATATTTTTACAGTTCCCTGTAAAGTGTCCTTTTGGGTTTCCAGTTGAAAGTGGAGATGGCGTCGTTGACACGTCAAACGAATCGTCTTCTGTTTTTGGAGACTATTAAATAAGTAAATTGTCTATTATAAACGTACCTATTTATTTTGTTAAAGAATACAATACCGAATCGCAAGTGCAATATTATTTTATTTTGTATAGTTTTGGTTACATATACTTTACACAGGGTGACTTTTTATTTCTTAAACATTGTTGATACAAACATTTTAAATTTTTTTTCGAAGGTGTTTTTATTAATTTCATATACACTTTCGAAATTATAACATTGTTAACTACTTAGACTTGTCTTGAAAGCATAATAACTTCATAAAAAAATTAGAACAAAAAAATCACTTACCCGAACAAATGTCAGTCGTTCCCGGTTTTATACATAACGTCGTATTCTCTGATTGACCTTGCGTTTTGTCACATTGACAATTTTTACCGAATCTTCCCTCAGAACAACTACAAACGCCACAACTTAAATCTCCCATTCCGTTACATTTCGATGAATTCGGTTCGTATGTTACGTCATCTATTTTCGAGCAAGGGCAATCGCAAAGAAGTTCTACTTCTACGATCAAACTGTCGTTGAGCGCTTCCGGCCTTATAGAAACAAATTTGGTTTTTTCGCCATCTTTGGGACACTGTCTTAGTTGGAAGGTGGCTGTAAATTCGATCACTTGACCTACATGGACGTTACTACAACGATCGGATTTAACCGGACCGCTACAATTCGAGGAAAATTGGACGTCTATTTCCTCACTAGCATTCGATGTGAATTTAACGCTTTGAACAATTTTCTGCAACACAAAATACAGCAACTTGAAATTTGATATTTCAACATTAGAAGATTTGGAAAAAAGAAGAGTTTGACTTAAAGAGTAGGTAAGAGGCCATAACGTTGACACCACAAAGGCCTCGCATCGAAATGTATATATCCACAAAATAGTATTTTTAAAATACAGTGATAATTATTATCTTACCTTATAATTATCCACAATTAATTTAATAACGCTGTTGTCATCTTTCTCGTCTAATTGGCCGAATTTCGAATTCTCTATCATATCGGATAAAAGTTGATATGATGATTTTATATGTGGTTTTTTTACAATAGCGAAAATAATATTAATGTTATTTTCTTTGGCGACGTAATTTATGTGAGAAACTGAGGGATAATCGTAGATTAAATACTCTTTGTCATCTTCGTAGCATCTTGCGGGATTCGGTTCTATAACACCAGCTAATTTACCATCGCCGGCTATGTGGAATTCCGCGTCTAAAAATAGATATAAGATACCATGAGAGGATGTTGAATAGGCAACCACTAATACACAGCGACATGGTAAATTTTTGTTTTATTATCTTCTCTAGGAATCCGAAGGTTATTGTGAAAAAAGAAGACTTAAGAGAAAGATAAGCCGTCCATAACCGCAACTTATTCCTGTTTCCTGTCAATGAATGATAAATTGTCATTTTCAAATGGGAATAATGCATACATTATATTTGTTTGATTCCACATTGGCATCATGTTACATATTTATATTAGGTGCGTTCTTTTTGACTGATATCTCAGTTAATCTCAGCTCACATCAGTAATGTGAGCGTTCTTTTTGTTTTACTCACTTTAAGTGAGCTGAGATTTTTCCTCCCCCTTCACCTATGCTGAATGTGTTGTAAGGGGGTATCAGTTCGAATTGAGTCGGAAATAAAGTGGAGGGGATGAAGAAATATTTGATTTGCTTGGTTTATTTGTAGTTTTAACCAAGGTTATCTAAGGTTTTAACCATTGACATATAAACAATAAACCACTGACCTATAAACAACAAATGGAATGACAATACATTAGAATGCGCGAAGAATTTTTACGGCCACTATGCGAGTGTTGAAAATTGGATACGGCTCATGCGCATTATGTATTCTACGTCACAGTGGATGTCTGAAATCAATTATCTGGTGTGCTGTTGATACGAATGTTAATTCTTATTGCAGATTTTACCAGAGCTGGCACAGCCATTTTCATATTTAGTCGTTCTCGTACGTTTGAATCGTTAGATTATAACCATCGTTATTAAAATTTGTGTTTGTTTTTTTTCGTTTTGCCATTATCGTGTGTGATGTTTTATAAGAACCAAGGAGATATTGATGGAGTGGATGATTTCTGGTACGATATATTTTTAATTATTCAAACAATGGATCATTGTTTGAATGAATTATTTTTACATCATACAAAATTATTCCAACCCATTTATGATTACAGCTTAACTTCTAAGCGCTATAGTCCATGGATGAGAGCCATTGGAAGAGATCCTACTCTAGAAAAACTCCATCCTAGCAATAGGATATGCAGTGAGCATTTTTCAGAAGACAGCTTCCATTATGTCAAAGGAAAACTATGTTTGAAATCAAGTGCCATACCTACCAAGAAGCTTGGTCCTAGGAAACCAATCATGATTTTGAACACACATGAACCTAGGCTGGTGCCTACTCAATATTTTGTTGTTTTATTAAGTTTCATTTCACAGTATTTTCATTGTAATCAAAACTCTTCCACCCTTTTCATTTCATTTCAATACTTCATTTCACAGCATTAATTTAATCTTCTTTTTGGGTTAATTTTCATTGAATTTTTCTATTTTTTCTTTTATTATTTTTCATTAAGATTGCTTGCCTCCATATGTCTATGTAAACTCCCATTTTTGTCCCAATTTCCACTATATAATTTCTCAAGTTCATTTTTTAGACAATAAAATTCTAAAACAACTATTTTAAAAGTATGTCATTAAAAACAAAGTATTCACTCACAATGTTGTAATAATCATCTGATTTTAGTTCATCTAGAAAATCTATGCCAAACTCGCTACAAAAATCGGTTAGGCCAAAATCTTGGAGGAGTTCGTTAATGAGCCAAATCGGCCCAGTAAAAACAAAATGGCGGCCTGTCAAAGATGAAAAAAAATCGTATTTCCTTTGTTTTTTATTTGACGCAAAAAAGTTACTGAGCTTTTTTATAGACCTTAACACGTTCTACAACTTTTGTATTTAACATTTTTCTCTAAATCGTACATTAAAACATTTATTAAAAAAAATTCACAAATTTACCAGAAATTTTTTTGTTTTTGATTTGATGCCAAAGTATTACTTTGGTTTTTTGTACATCTCAAAACATTCTATTACTTTTGTATCTAATTTTTTATTTTGGGTTTTATGCAAAAATGTTACTGAAATAAGCCTGTCCAATTGGTACTGTGCCATTGGGATTTTTGTAAAATATATTTATCAGGAATTAATTGCTGCCGAATAAATATTTCGTTTTGAAAAAGGTGTGTATTATTCAACATTAACTAATATATATACAGAAAAAATTGGTAAGAAAGTAACATTTATCACTTTTTAACTCTTCTGTCTGACCAAATGTTCATTTATAAAATAGAAATGAAAATTTCTGTATAAGTAGAGTTAAATATACCCACTCAATTATGATGTATAAAAGGTTACTAATCTCTGATTATGTAGATATATCAAGTATATAACAATTACAATTTTTCCACAAATGTGTTGCTAAAATATAAATCACAATCTCTCTAAATTCATTCTGTAATTATTTCATGTTATTTTTATATAAACAAGCTTATAATTTTAATTCAGTCCTTTCAAATAAGACTTTCTCAGTTTATTTAAATAAAACATAAGTATGTACTGTACCAGTTCAATAGTATTATTTATTTGCAAGGCCGGTCCTGTACGGTTGATTGAGTGCGCATGCTCCGGATCCAATTTTTCCTAGAGATCACGTGGTATGCGCGAATTCAATTTAGCGTAATACTGACAAATTGCATTATCCTTCCATTTGTTGTTTATAGGTCAGTGCAATAAACACACATAATCTATTTTTCTTTTAGTGTTTTTAAATGAAACTCAAGGTCTCTAGTTAATTCCACAATATAATACAAGTTATTGAAAATTCTAAGAAATTGATGAGCATATTCCACGAAGTAAGGGTCGAGACAGTCAATTTTATTTTTCTTTTGTTACAAATTATGGATACATTAAATAACATTATTAGATGCTGATACGAATCTGTCGTATAGTTTAAATCTATCGACAGATCGCGCGCTTCAATTGAGATGTCGTTCTTTTTGGTGCTTACTCACATCACTTTATCTCAGATCACCTTAACTGAAGTGATCTGAGATCTCAGTCAAAAAGAACGCACCTATTATATATTCTGTATGTCAAATGAACACTTGTAACTACTGTATGTAATATGAATACTAACAATTGACATGACAATCAAATAGCGATTTCGTCCCGCTTTGGTACCCCACTTTGGTCTGTCAAATACATACCAATCGATTTCGTTTCGAAAAAGATGACGTCAAGCTTACTTTGGTACCCTTTTTGGTTTGTCAAATCACATACCGAGATCTGCAGCACGGTTACTGAAACTGGTAGCTTTATATCCTTGTCCAAAGTAGTTTTTGTCTTGCTTTTTATTTGTAAACAAACAAAGTCGTTGAAACGAATTGAATTTTTGGCCATTATTCCAAAATTCTTTAAGTTTTGTCTGTTTTTTTCTTTTTTTTTTTTGTCTAGTAATAATTGAATCTGTTGATTTTATTATAAATGGCAAGAAGCTTTTTTGGGTTTTTGCTATATGTATTTAACTCAAAACTCCAAGATAATATAGTAAAACCCAATAAACAACTTTTCCGATCGCAATACAAAACGTAAATGTAAATTTCATCAATCAGCTATACCAATTGACAACCAAAAACCAAACGATTTCGCCTGTAATTGGTAATTTACGTCATACCGGTGACGTAGACCTACCATTTGGTTAATCAAAGTCCCTACCAACCAAAGCGGGACGAAATCGCCTAAAGATTATATGACTCCCACAGAACATGACTCCTAAAGTCCTTGGACATCACATAGTCCGACTGAACAAAATGTTTATTATAGACACGAGCATTTGTTGTCGGTTTATATTTATCCCGTCTTGAGCACCTTTTCCTATTTTGGAAACATATATACTGATGTTCTTAAGGTACACAGATGCACAGCACACCATTATGGTATTTTAATTGCAATAATCAACACATTAACAGTAAACTAATCAAAACGATTATATTTCAAATATTTGAATGTGAATAAGCTGACATTGACAATTAAAAGGCCTCCAGCCTAAAAGCACCACCTACTTGAAGCTTTCCAGATTGCCTCCCATTGAATAGGCAACCAGGAATACACAGCAGTGCGATCTACTTTCTGTAAAATTATCTTTTATCAATTGAATAGGCAATCAGGGATACACAGCAGCACGGTAAACTTATATCTACAGGGGCTACTTTTTGTTATTATCTTTTAGCAATTGAATAGGCAATCAGGAATACACAGAGCAGCACGGTAAATTTATTTTTACAGTATCTTTTTTTAAGATTATCTTTTATCAATTGAATAGGCAATCAGGGGTACACAGCAGCACGGTAAACTTATATCTGCAGAAGCTACTTTTTGTAGTAATACCTTTTAGCAGGTATTATGGTTCTGTGATGACTTTGAGATCATAAGCAAATGGAGGGAGGTGTGGAGAGAAGAATTACAGCTTTGTTTGGAAATAAAAGCTTAAGAACACTGAAAGACAAGCAAGAAAACTGTTGTATATAACATACCAGTGGAAAAAACTAATAGATGACGGGCTTGATCGCGCCATTTAATCTTCTTTTTGCAAACCATTGCTTGCATTATGGCATCAAAACCGCCTTCTGGAGAATCCAGATTTCCTGAGACATTAGCAGTTTTAACTTTTTCCACGAATCTATTATAATCTCTCGATAGTGGTAGCACATTTATAAAACTGTATGGACTAACGCACTGACCAGTATCCGTTTTGCAAGGATGTTTTAACCTAAAAAAATAGTTTTTATCATGTTTACAATGACCGTCGAGGTATATAGTCCGAGGTGTAACATTTCAAATACTTACTTCGAAGGTACGGTACTGACGAACGGCAATTCGACTTTATCAATGAAACTGCCGAATCCGATCAAAAAATCTTTTGTTATCGTTCTCATAGTATCTGCTAATTTGATTCCGAGTTGCGCCAAGTTCTTTTTGTACTTCTCCATGGATTTTGATAAATCCATGATGTAGTACAGGTCGACGGGGTAATTGGCGGCGTTTTGGAATTTGAAACGTAAATCGAATTTTTGACCTTTTCTCAGCGATACTTTTACTCGTTGCGGTTTCATTTGTATCTTTCGATCTTCTTCATCTGAGAAATCGTCGTCTTCAACTGTTTGACTCGTCATTTTTGGAGAAATCAATTTTGATTGGTCGCACCATTCTAACGTTGAACTTTTCAATCTGCAATGAGCCCCACCATCCCCCTAAAACAACATTTTATGTGAGTTTTACACAATTGTTATTCACAGTTCACTACTACACTACGAAAATAACAATAGACCGCCATTAAAGGTTACATAACTTTGACAGGTCGGCCATCTTGTCTGGGAGCTAGCAAAGCGTGAGGTGTTCTGTGTTTGATCGTATTATTTATAACTCGACTCTCATTCAGCATTTGATATGTTTAATTTCAGTTAGATATGTTAGTCATAAGTAAATATAAACACTTCCTTTTACAAGTGCATAGTAGTTTGAAAACAAAAGACACAAATATCCAGTAATGTGAAATGATAAACATAATTTTTAAATCATTATATTAGGCAAATTTAATACATCAAATGTAATCTTTTCCTAGCTTTACATATCACTTAGAGAATAATGAATTGCATTGTAATTTTTTGAAACTATAAAACTAAAGATCATTGGTAAACACTTTTCAAAATTACATTCAATTAACTCCATGTTGTTTATTCCATAGGAATTTGTGATGAACATAATTAATGAAGGCACTACAAACCACTAAAATGTTGTCAATATAGAGCTTACATTTATTATTTATCTGTATTTGTTTTATATTCATTATTTTTCGCTATGTAGTTATTATCGCAAACTACGATTTATTATCATTATTTTTATGTATAGGTGTTTAAGCATTTATGTTTTCAATAGGTGGGTGTTGCCCATCTCTACCGCGAGATTTTTTGACGTAATGATTTAATGTTATATTTTTTAAAACTTCCTCAAGGATCTGTCCTTGGTTTGCTGTTTTTTGCCATGTATATGTCAGTGAGTTTTCTAGTCATTAGAGTCTCTCTTTATTTAACCCATTTACAAAATCTGTTGTTTCTTTCTAAATGTCGGGGACAAAACAAACATCAATTCATGTAAGGAGGGCTTTATCTACTGTGTATTATATCTATGATTCTAACGTTGGAAATTTTTCGGGTACTTTATGAAGGCCACTTGACATGGAGCGATGCAATCTGCTAGTAAAATTGCATGCAATTTCTTGCAAGGTCAAAATATTGCATGTGATGAATCTTGCACGTTGTTTGACATTATGCAAGGCAAATAAAAAAACTCCAAAAAAATGGCTTTAACAAAAATGACGAATCAATAAGAAGGTTAGCTCTACAAAAAAATGTGCTATAGTCAATCAAGTGATTTGAACGACATTTGGTTAGTTGTTAAACCAAAAGTAATTAGATTTCTCTCTAGAATTGCAACTTGCATGCAATACAAATGGCACCAAACCGATAAAGTTGAAATTGCGAGATCTAGCAGCTGAGCTTCATTTGTGCATGCTTTTGATCAAGAAATATTGCGGCCTTAAATCCAGTAAATTGAAGCCAGTAATGCCAACCTAAAGAATTCTTCCCTAGATCTAGGTTTTTTTTGGTACAATAGCGAAAAGGGGAATTTCGCCTATTATATAGGGAATTTTCAACTGCTGCTGTACATTAGAAAACCGAAATTTATATAACATATAGACACACCTCGTATTTTATGAAATTTTATCTGAGTTCATACGACTTCTACGGTCGAATAATTATCTGAGGTGGTAGTTCGCAATTAGAAGTGAAGATGGCGCCAGCTAACTACTTCTGGAAAGTGTGTTACCCCACGAGCCAAACTGAGGTTGTTAGATGGCGTGCTCTTGAAGAGACCCAAGAAGGTCGAAACCGGTCAGGGTACTACGTTCTTCAAAGAGGATGTGTATATGAGTTATATAGAAAAATAATGCTTATGTTTAAGTAATACAAATACTAGGTTACGCAATGCCAAACATCAGGTTACGATTTCCGTATTTTTATGGGAACGACGCTACGTTGCGTTTTTTATAAAATAAACACCTTAAGTAACACAAATATCAGGTTACAGAAGAATAAAGATTTCTGCATTTTCATGGGAACGACGCTACATCGTGTTTTCCATTAAATAAACGTTGAGGTTGTTTTAACCAAATCTTTGATTTCATGTAGAATAGTTCAGTTACAATTAATTCTTTTATACAACATGTAAAACTGTGTAACTCAATAATAAGTAATTAAAATTGTTTTTAAAAACTTAAGTGTGAATTTGTGACATTGTCAGTAACTCTTTCAAAAAGTATAGAGAAATAAGGGTCTGCAATGAGAGGAAAGTGGCGCGTAAAATTAGTAGTAAAAGTGAAATCATTTTCTGAACTCATATTCGTAAAAAAATATACACTAAGATTTTACGAATTAAAACATGAGTCAGTGGGACAATGCTATTTAATTTTTATTATAGCAATTTACTGGCCTAAACATGCAAAAGCAATAATCATGAAAGTAATATTTACATCTGTAATTTTAGGTTCAATGCACCATTCACAATCAATTTCTTGAATGCAGTCCTGACAATTTTCCTTTACTTCACAACTATTATTAACCGATTGTCCAATCGAAACATTTATAAAATATATTAAAACACAAGCAACATTTAAGATCGACATTATTTTCAGAACTAAACACTTCAGAAATTTTGTAAGCGACAGCGGAAACTGATAAAAACAGTTGGTAAATACGCCAACTAAAAGATATAATATTCTGTTTTATTTTACAAGCATAATCTTTTGTCGTGTTTTTATCTGAGTATTAATCATTTTAAAGTCATCAATTCTGCAGAAATTGTCAGTAAAATCTTGATATACAGAGTGATTAAAACTAATTCAAATATTGTAACACAACAGAAAAAAACTTAATATACTTATTATTTAATGGAAAATAAAAAAAAGTAACTTGTGATCGGTCCACATTTTTATTAAACAAACTTGTACTAGGAATATCTGTTAGCATTATTTAAGAAAACATTTTTTACTTCGGAACTATGCGGTACACCAAATTTTTACAACATATAAGAAAATGAAGATAATTAATCAGTCTTCTCGCTAAAATAAATTGAGAACCGTATTACTACCCCAAAGAAAGTTCTGAGAAAAATGTCGGGGTGTGAGGGTGGTTTTTACCCTTCTACATTTTCTTTTTGGTTTCTTTGATTACCGAAATGTGTTTTTTATGTAAACTCACGGGCAAACGGTATACATTTTGGTATATAAATAAATTGGTTCCAATCAACTTATTTTGACATCTATTACACGAGATAGCTCTGTGTCCCAGCAATTTTGGGACACCCTACAGAATTAATTTAAAATTTCTATAAAAGATTATTCAATGTAATTAATTATCTTTCAATAAAATCAATCATATTGTTATATCAAATGACATCATCTCGCCACAGTGCGTTGACTAAACGTTTCTAAAATTATCTCTTTTTAACGATTACTGATAACATCGTCGAAACTATACGCAATCTTGGGTTTTTACAATACAAAAAGGTGACTAAATCCATATTTATATAATTAATTTATTCGAGGAAATATTGTTGTAATTTCGAATGTGTTTTAAATTAGTTGATCATTCCAAACAAGGTAAAGAGTTACAAGGGCGTATTCAGGATCTGGGAATGCTTTGGTTAGGATTTATTTACTTGCTACAAATTTCATATTCTGGATTCAATAAGACAAACAATTGAAATTGAAATGGAACAAAAGTTGTGAAACTGTGCTTTATCCAAAGCTCTGCATTGGAAATTATAGACATGTCTAATTATTTGAATATGCATATTTATTTTGAGTTATTAAAATGAATATATAAATAAGTAAATAAATATTACAAAAAGTCAAAACTAACATATTGGATGTTTATGACAAATTATCCCATCCAGAAAAGGGCTTACGCCAAATTTGTTAGTAAAATCTCTCACAATAATGTTTCAATCGAAACAATTACTGTTGTTATTAAATGGTGCCCGAATTCTGTGACTAAGTTACACTGCTTTGTGACAAGTTTAATAGAATTATTACTAACATAATTATTTTGTATTTTATATTAAGGAAGGAATCCTTTGATTATGTCCTAACTAGACCTTTCAACCAGGATGCATTGGAAAACTTTTTCGGGATAATTAGAACCCAAAAAGCTAGAAATATTTCGCCACAAGCGCATAATAGTTACCTTTTATAGGGTCAAAAGAAAATGATCTATGGATAAAATAGCGGCAGGTAAAGATTCCAAATTTATAAAATATACGGATGTCCATGGAAATATGACTTGCGTAGACCCTTTAAAGATACAAACACAGAACAATTATACAATGTTTGTTTTATTTATATCCTTATTTATGCTCATACAAATATTATAACTACATTTTTTTTTTGTGAAGATGTTCTTCGACCGCTAAGGGTCATTAGCACTTACAATATCATTTAACTACATAGTAAATTACAGCATTACATTCACTAAATATTCACTAAAACATTCACTAAGTATTCACTAGATATAATTATAGAGTTTTATATCTTTTAGGTACTGTATTGTTTTTTGTATTTGTTCCAGAGTTTTTAGATTTTCACTAACATCTGTGGAGATTTTGTTCTCTTGTCTTTCCTCTTCGAATTCTGTACAATCAACAAGGATGTGTTTAATAGACAGTCTTACGTTGCACTTGTTACATTTGGGGGGTTCTTCTTTAGATATTCTATAGCCGTGCGTTAAACGAGTGTGGCCAAGTCTTAGTCTTGATATTTTAATTTGTTCTAACCGGCTGGGTGTTAATGTTAGTCGGTCTGCAAATTGCGATTTAATGCTCTTGAGGCTATTTTGATCATTATGCCATTCTGTTTGCATCTTTTTCTTAATTAACTTCTTGAGGTAGTTATCGATATCACTGTGAGTATAAATTTGAGACATTGCGGTTTCTAACGATGTTGCTTCTTGGGCAGCTGTATCAGCTGACTCGTTGCCGTCGATTCCTACGTGTGAGGGGACGTAGATAAGTGTGACCTTTACTTCTAGCGTAAATAATTGGTGGAGGAGTTGTTGGATTTGTTGCACTAAAGGGTTGCTTGCCCACATTTGTCGAATCGCTTCTATGGCACTTAGTGAGTCAGAGCAGATTGCATATTTTGGTTTTGGGTTACTCATTACGTAAACTAAAGCTTGATGGATAGCGAAGACTTCTCCTGTATAGACACTACACTCCTCTGGTAGCCTGAATTTTTGTGTATTAGTTGCTGTAACTACTGATGAGCCTACTGATCGATTTGATTCATTTTTTGAAGCATCAGTGAATAAAACTTCTGACGGTTTGTAAATTCCACATATTCTATTGAATTCATTTTTCAGTAGAGAAGGATGTGTTTCTTTTTTATTGAATTTGGAAAGTTCTGTGTTCACGGAGATAGGTGAGAGAATCCAGGGGGCAAAATTATAGCTGTTTATAGGAATTATTTCAGGAAAACTGTAGTTGATTTCTGCCATATACGTTTTAACTGTGTTGTAAAAAGGTGGTGTAATATTGATATTTGCGGGAAAAGCTGTTTGCACTGATCCAGTGTAAATTTTTTTGTGGTAAGGGTGGTTAGGAAGAGCCAACATTTTTGTCGAGTAGGATAAAGATAAATGTTGAACTCTATATGTAAATGGCATCTCTCCAAGAAGTTTATAGAGAGTGTCTGTGGGGGTTGTTGGGAACGCACCAATTATTATTCTAAGTGCTTTATTTGAAATTATTTCCACAGTTTTTATATAACTTTTTTTAGCGGTTTGGAAAGCCATGGCTCCATATTCTATTTTAGATCTAATGGTACTTTTGTAAATGTTAAGTAAACTGTTTGTATCTGCTCCCCATTTTTGATGTGATAGGATTTTTAATATGTTTAAGCTTTGCGTACTGTTTCGTTTAAGATAGTCAAAGTGTTTTTTCCAGTTAAGTTTATCATCAAAAATTATTCCCAAAAATTTGATATCTTTCGTGAAACTGAGTTTGGTGCTTCCTATGGTCAGTTCCGGGTATTCTTTCTGGGCTCTTCGTGCAAATAAGACACATTTCGTTTTCTCGTGAGATATTTTGAAGCCAGACTTGTTTTTCCATTCATAAATTTTGTTTAATCCATTTTGAATTAGGGATTGCAATGTTTTAATATTTTTACCTTTTCCGTATATTACAATATCGTCAGCATATAAGCTTACACGTAGTGGAGATGTGATACAAGAGGTGAAGTCATTTATGGCGACAAGAAATAATGTTGTGCTTAAGGAAGATCCTTGGGGAATTCCATTCTCTATTTTTCTTTTGGTAGATAATTCTCCATTTGTTTTGACTACAAAATTACGTTGTGTCAAGAATTTTTCGATAAATGCTGTTATATTTCCATTAATGTTCCAATCTACCAGTGTTTGAAGAATTTTATGTTGCCATGTTAAGTTGTAAGCTTTTTCAAGATCCATAAATACCGCTAGCAGTTTCTGACCGTTAACAAATGCATTGTGTATCTCGGATTCCAGGTTTATAATGCTATCGTTTGCTGACCTGTTTTTTCGAAATCCGTTTTGGTGAATCGATATAAGGTTATATTTTTCCAGATGCCACATTAACCTGCGGTTTAATATCTTCTCTAAGACTTTGCACATTGTACATGTTAGGGATATTGGTCTGTAAGACGTTACCAAATTCTTTGGTTTGTGTGGCTTGGGTATTGGCACTATGATAGCTTCTGACCATGATTTTGGAAATTTGTGTTCTAAATAAATTTTATTGTATGTCTGTAGCAAATACCTTTTTCCAGTTATTGGGAGGTTTTTTAAAAAAGTGTAGTGGATTTTGTCAGGTCCCGGGCTGGATTTATCGCTGCATTGTTTCAGCACCTCTTCTAATTCTTCACTGTCGATTTGTACATTTAATGGGTGGTTTTGACCTGTAGCATGATTTAATTTTATTCTTTGTTCTGTATTGCGTTTATATTCCCTAAATTCTGGTTCGTACTTTTCATCGCTTGATATTCTAGAGAATTCTTCTGCAAATGTTTGTGTTATAAGTGCGTTATTAGAGATAATTTCAGTATTGTGGGATAAACTTGTTATTTTATGTTTTGATGAAATTCCTTTATTTTTGACCATATCTCGGAGTTTGAAGTATTTGGAGTGATTGTTGAGACAAATGATTTCCAGGAGTCCTTTTTAGCTTGCTTAGTGACGTATCTTGCTCTTGCTCTGAGTCTTTTAAACTCAACTAAGTTAGTTTGGTTTTTGTTCTTTTTTAACTTATATAACGCTCTTTTGCTCGCTTTAATAGCTTCTTCGCATTGTGGTGTCCACCAAGGTACTGGAATTTTTGTTTTTAGTGGTTTTACATACCCAATATGTATTTCTGCAGCTTGTATAATGGTATCGGTAACTACATTCGTTATTTCGTCAATGTTATCTTCAATCTGATCAAATTCTGGAATATTTCTTTCTATGTACTCAGTAAACTTAAACCAATTTGCTCGTCTCAAATTCCATTTTTCCATTGAGTTAAGATGATCGTTCTTGTCTTTTCTGGAATGAAATGCTATGCTTATAGGTAGGTGGTCGCTTCCATATAAGTATGAGTTTGGCTGCCAACTCAGGTTTGGTGCAATTTGTGCGTCACAAATAGTTAGGTCAATAGGAGATAATTCTCCTGTTAGTGGATTTAATCTTGTACCCGCTCCAGAGTTTATTATTATAAGACTGTTTGTGTTTGTAAATTATTCTATTTCTCTCCCTCTTTTGTCTGTAGTCTTGGATCCCCACGCTGTAATGTGTGAATTGAAATCCCCTACTATTATTTTTGTGCCATTTACTTGGTTGGTTATTTCTTGTAAGCTTTGTGAAGTGAATTTTTTGTTGGATGGAATATAAATATTAATAATGTTCAAATTCTTCTCATAGTATTGTATGTTAATTGCAACTACCTCTAGTTCTGATGTAATTTGTATATTTTTCCATGTAAAATTATTTTTTATATAAATAGCCACTCCTCCACTAGCTCTGTCAGACTCTCTATTTTTGTGGACGCATTCGTAACCTCTTAGTGAGTAGTATTTGTTATCTTTGAAGTTAGTTTCTTGTATGCAGATCACATCTTCTGTAGTTTTTGATATTAAGAGTTTTAATTTTTCCAGATGGGCTATTAGCCCATTTATATTCCATTGGAGTAAGAAAGTATTAGTGTTGACTTAGTTGAGAAGTGGATGAATCGTAACTATCTTCATCTTCTTCATTTGTTGACATCGAGACTAAATTCAGTTGCTTACGTATCTTGGATTGGATTCTTGTGCATCGGGATTTCATCGCCCTGTGTTGTATAAATGGGTAAATGTTGTGGAGAAGGGCGAGTAGTTCAGGAATATTATATGTGTATTGTTGGGCTATACTTAAGGGGTCAGTTGTGCCAAATGCGTTATCCATAAAGTCGGAGAGTTCTTCAAATGTAAGGAGTTGTTGAGGTGATTCATTGTAGAATTTTTTTACAGGTTCCAGATCTTCGGCATTTGAATTTTGTTTGGTTGCGGAGGGGCATTGTTTGGATTTTTTCCTTTTGGTCTTTTGATCTGTTGTATTACTTGCCACTTCCACAGGATCTTTTTCGGATGTAAGGTCGCTGGAACTAGCTGTTAGATATTGCCGTGGTCGTTTAAAGGTATTTGATGGAGGAGTATCATTCGTCTCGTCAATTCGGCTAAGATCTTCTACGGAGCTTTCTACTGATATTGGTTCAACTGGCATTGTAATATTTTCTTGGTAGTTGGATGAGTTTGGTGCTTGATTTGGACAAAGCTTGGCAACATGTCCTGGGGTTTTGCAAAGAAAACATGTTATTCCGTCGAATGATAGAAACACTCTATATGTTGTATCTTCAAATGTAATGACCAATGAGGGAGGTAGACTTATGTCATCGTTTGGTACTACATAGATTTGACGTCGAAAACTTAGGATGTGTGCGTATTCGTTTCCTGACAGACTTGCCCGGAGGAATGCCATTGGTGATACTTTTGAAAAACCTATTTTTAGGATTTCTGCTTCTAGTATGTCATGTGGTATTGATGGACAGACGTTTGATAGGATGATTCGCTTTGCTGGAGTAATGAGTCGTCGAACTCCTACTTGGTGCTGTTTTATATTTAAAGTTTGATACTTTTCAGTTATATCTTGGGCAGCTTCGACAGTCGACAAGTACATACATATTCTATTATTTGACATTCTAGAGGCAAACAGTATATTTTTGGAGCCAACAATACTTGCTACGGCTTCCACATAGTCTCCGAGAGTGAGATTGTCATTAACATTTAATACGATCGCTTGTTCTTTTTATTGGAAACATATCAGAGTTAACAACTTGAGAATATTGACGTTGACTAGTTGTTGTAGAATTTGATGCGCCCCCGTAGTCGGAAGCCATCACTGTGTGGGTTTTTTCAGAAATTTTTAATTTGGGTATGGCAACGGTACTTTTATGTGGGAAGAATATATCGATATTCTATCATATTATTTTAATAAATTCCCAGATACTTTAATATTGGAATCGATTCTCTCACCTGTTTTTACACTAATTACTTTGATTAGATTTTAAGTATACACACTATTGCTAAACTCGTTTTCGGAACGACCACTCGTCTCGATGATTCGAGTTTAACTGATTATAACTACATGATGTTTATAGTATTGTAATGTTTTTCTCATTTATTTAGACAATAAATGGGTGGGATAAATTTTAAACACTCGGTATGGCTACTTACTAATTTATTGAAACACTAACTCACTAACACTTATTTATATATACTTAACTAATCACTTAATTATTAATTTATATTAACTGTATATTCACTCAAACTAATTTATATAAACACTTTATATTCACTTAATTACTGTTTATCTGTCAAGATCACTTTATCAACTCATAAACTGAACTCATCCGCTGATCGGTCCTGTATTTATATCAAAGCTTTCTTTACTAGAACATTCGGGATGAGACATGCCTTTCGCGATATTTCTTAAAATGCCTTTCGAGAACATGTTTAAAAAAAGGACGGTCACCATAAATCCCAATAGACCTTCTCAGAATTTTCTTAACTCCGTTAACATAAGGTTACAGGACCGTACTTAGTATCTGCTTCGGTGTGCGAGTTCGTAACAGTATTGAAAATAACTTCTAAACAACCACTAAGTTCACAGTTTTTAAATCAAATCACAAAATTAAATTGACAGCTATTAAAGGTTTCATTAGCAACTCAGGTCTAATTGTGGCTATAAGTACAACACAGCCTACTAATTTCAAAATTCAAATTTCACATCCATAATTTTCTGACTTGAATATTGTAATATAATTTTTCAATATTAAATCGTTGTTTTTCCCGCCACAGAAAAAAATTGTGTATTATACACGGGTAAAATATTAGATATTAGCAACCTCAAGCTAAAATTTAGTATTTTTTCCTTGTATAATATGAACTTGTAATATTAATATACACTACTCCAAGAATTTAACGCACCACCAAAAAATAACCAAAAGTTTAAAGTAAATTTTTGTCTAAACTGCTTGTCCGATTTGAATGAATTTTTTTTTTAATGACAGGTTGACACTTCCAGAGAGTGAGTGTACTACTGTATTTGCATACAAACTTATTTTTGTATAAATACCTGTTGCAATGATAATCTGATTTTTTCATAAAATTTGTAACACCCTGTGGAGTTCAACAGTAACAGTATCAACTTAAAATTAAAATCAAACTGTAACTTTATCTTTTTGTAACATTTTGTTTTTTGATTCACTCTATTATCTTGGCCGCAACAAGAGAAAATCAGTTTTATAGCATAACATGTTTTTTATTAAAATTTATAATAATAAAAGTGGGTATAGTCCGTTTTTGAAAGGCATGGAGTAATAAAAGCTCATTAGGTATGCAAAACCGATACAGGGTGTATAATAAAATATCTCCGAAGTTTATCTAATTTTGTACTAAAATTTCTCATTTGTTACGAATTTCAGGTAGACACCCCGTAACTCTGTATTCGGTTGGGTCGCCTATTGTATTGAAAAGGTCGCTCTATTGTATTTGAATGAACAAATAAACAATTTAATCCTCAGAGGCGTGCAATCAGGACCAAACAAACTTGGTATATGAATATGAAGGCACTATGAAATTATAATTACGAAAACTATTCAAAAGAGTTCACAATATCGATTCAATGAAAACACATTTTTTTGTGTTCCTATGAATAAACAATAAACATAAAATATTATATAAAAAATAGCAAATTTTTTTGCAGTAGGTATCAACTTTACTACTAATATACCGTTTACAATTGGAGAGGAAAAAACAAAAATGCAGGAATAAAGTACGAATTAATGTAATATTTATAAAAAAAAAGTCTAACAAATAATAGTAATAACTAACACAAAAACTAGTCTATATATCAGAATCAGACGATTCTGTTCAGCTTCCATTATTAACATTGATTATAAATGGTTCAATCATGTGTTCACTTATATGATCCATTTCCCACATATTTAGTTCTTCTTGTATCACGTGTTCAACACATTTCTTCCAGTTTTCTTTCGTTACGTTACCTAACGCGTCTTCGAATAAAACTTTTACGTCACTCATTTTGAATGTCGTATTCTTTCTTGAAACTTCCCCTTTCACTTGGGCCCATATTAATTCTATGGGATTGAGTTGACAGTGATAAGGAGGAAGCCTCAGCACCGTTATACCACGCGCTGATGCCATTTGATCTACAACGTATCTACTATATTTGTGTTTATGTGAATTGGCCAGTTGCAAGAGCTCATTTTTCAGCAGGTTATCTGGGCATTCAATATTTTTCGAGGTTAGCCAATCGTGGATATCTTGTTTACGCCATGCAGTTGAAGGTAATTTCTCCACTAACCTGGAGTGATAACTTGCGTTATCCATAACAATGACTGAGCCCGTTGGAATTAGATCTAACATTTGTGAGAAATATTCTTCGAAAACGTCTGCATTCATATCTTCATGATAATCTCCGGTTTGCTTCGACTCAAAGCCCAACAATCTACCTTTAACAAAACCTTCGGCACTTCCGATATGAGTAATGATGAGTCGACCTCCTTTTCCTGCTGGTGGATTGAGGCCTGTTGACCACCCTTCAAGAGCTGCCTGTCTCCGACTTTTGACATTCGTGTCTTGCCAAAACATTGAAATAGTATGACCTTCATTTAACCAAGTCTCATCCAAATAATAAATTCGTTTTTGATCTAGTCTTGCTTTCCGAATATTGCGCAAATAACTCCTCCAAATGACAATGTCGTCTCTATCAATCAACATTGCGTTCCAATAATTTTTTTTATATTCAAATCCAAGCTCCTTCAAAATTTTCCATAATGTACTTCGAGACATTTTCGGAAAATCTGAATCTTCTTGAACCGAAGCCATAATTTTGGAGAGAGTTGGGATCTCTTTCCTAAAGAAAAAAGCATGCACCTTACGCCTTATTCCATTCTTCAAGTCGTCATCCATTTTAAGTTTGGGTCATCCTGGGGACTTTGCTGGGGCTGTGATGTTTCCATTTTTTTCTCCTTCATTAAATTATAAATTGTTGTTTTTGAAACACCCATCATTGTTGCAGTAATCTCCACAGTTTTATCAACACTTCCTGTCAAATTCATGATTTTTCTTCTAATTCCTTCGTTCTTCAACGAGGAATAGCAATTTAATATCAGATTTTTTTCATTCAGCAACAATGGGGCAACTTTAGGTCGCTTAGATGGTGATAAATCCTCCATATCTGGTCGAATTTGGTTGGAACACTATATAGTTGGAAGGTGTAGTTAGGTGTTTGTCTCGTGTGATGAGAAGAGAACTTGTATAGATGAACACCAGTTAACAATAACGGTAAAAAATAATATCAAATAACAGTAATAATGGGGAAATCAATCAACGCAGCAGTTTCTCCAGAACAGATGAACTGTAAATTGAAAATATTCAACCTTTCCGCTACTTTTATAGTTGAAAAGTTCTAGTAAGTACATTGTATTAAGGGGGCATTTTCTTAGAACTGAAAAGACTATATTTCACAATAATAAAACCGTTTTTGAGCTACCTGTTAGTCAAGTTTCTTCAATTACCTGCTAATTGGGTGAAATAATCGGCAAATGGGGTTGGTTTGGATATATATATATGTATTTGTATAAAATTGTTATTAACATTTATTTTATTATTTATTGTATGTAGGATTATAACTACCTGGAGCTTAGTGGAGGGACTCGTCTACGCCCTTTTATACATAATAATACATTTTCTGGAAAATTGATGTCAGTGATATAATCCACAGTTTATTATATTATTGATAATTTGAAATTTCATTTTAAATAATATTACAAACCGGTTATTTTCGGAAATGAGATAATTTTAGAAGCCTTATCTTATTTTAAATGACTAAATGTGGTACGCCTATGGTTCCGGCCAAAATGAGTGATTTATTACTCCATGCCTTTTAAAAACGGAAGGCTATGAAAAACAATAAGATACAGTAAATTGTCATTAGCTAAATACAGGTGTCAAAAAGCATTTCATAGAAGTGTATTTTTAGAGTTAGCCCTTACGTTTTTTTTGTAAAAACCTTTATTTTAACTAATATGCAACGTGAAACACGAAATCTTACTGGCGAAGAATGTGCTCAAGCATTAATATTGTTCGAAGAAGGCTGGAATTACCGAATAATTGGTAGACGATTTAATGTATACCATACAACCGTTTCACGAGTTATACAAAGATATAGAGACACTGGAAGTCATGGTCGCAGACCGGGACAAGGAAGGAATCGAATAACAACCCCTAATCAGGACCGTTTTTTAAGATTATCGGCATTAAGACAACGTTTTGTAACAGCCCGGACCCTTCAAACTCGGTTTCGAGATGCTACTGGTGTACAAATTTGTGGTGAAACAGCTCGTCAGCGACTACGAGAACACAATTTGAGACCTAGAATTGCTGCTCGGGAGCCAGCTCTAACTAGAGATCATCGAAGAGCGAGGCTGAATGTTGCCATGGAACATCGTAACTGGTTAGAAGCGGAATGGCAACAGGTATTATTTACGGATGAGTCAAGATTTTGTTTGTACAATAATGACAGGCGCATACGTGTATATCGACGCCCTAACGAACGGTATGCTCAGTGTAATTTCTCAAATAACACATTATTTGGAGGAGGATCTGTGATGGTCTGGGGAGGTATTTCTTTGACTGGTCGCACAGAACTTGTGGTCATAAATAATGGAAGCCTTACAGCTGAAAGGTACATATTGGAGGTTTTAGACCAACATGTAATGCCATATGCGCCATATATAGGGCAAGGATTTTTGTTGATGCACGATAATGCCAGGCCTCATGTTGCTGGAGTTGTGAGGAATTATCTAGAGGAAGTTGGCATCGATACCATGGCATGGCCAGCTAGAAGCCCTGATTTAACTCCCATAGAGAATCTCTGGGACACTCTTGGGAGGAGGTTACGAAAGGAACGGAACTTGAACACCTTGGAAGACGTGGGGAGGCGACTGATTGAAATATGGGAAGAAATTGACCAAAATGATATACGGTCGCTTATTTTAAGTATGGGCCGTCGGTGCCAAGCAGTTATTTCTGCCAGAGGCGGAAATACTCGCTACTGACTTTTTTTACGTTTTGTTTCTTTGTTTTTCGTTGTTAAAGTTGGATAATAAATTTTAATAAAAAACATGTTATGCTATAAAATTGATTTTCTCTTATTGTGGCCAAGATAATAGATTAAATCAAAAAACAAAATGTTATAAAAAGATAAAGCTACAGTTTGATTTTAATTTTAAGTTGATATTGTTACTGTTGAACTCCACAAGGTGTTACAAATTGTATGAAAAAATCAGGTTGTCATTGCAACACCCCGTATTTATACAAAAATAAGTTTGTATGCAAATACAGTAGTACACTAACTCTCTGGAAATGTCAACCTGTCATTCAAAAAAAAATTCATTCAAATCGGACAAGCAGTTTAGACAAAAATTTACTTTAAACTTTTGGTTATTTTTTGGTGGTTGAAACCAACATTAAACTATAAACTGCTTATGGGTGACTAACATCGCGATTTGTCTAGTATCAGTTATATTAATATTCGGCAGTGTAAAATTCTACTTATTCATATTTCCCTCTCTTTTTCATTATTTGAATGTCCCGCCATGTACACTAGCGCGTACAGCTGACGGGCCTAGTACTACTAAGTTGATTACATAGACACTTATTACTTTCTCTATGGTTGATTATGTTAATCAGTACAGGAGTTAACATGCTAGGGGGATGTCTCCCTAATCTATGGGGGGTGTGCTGTGAATATCTCCATCACTAATGTAGACGAACCTGACCGAGATGCGTAACGGTACTTTTTGAGCAAAAGTGCTTTGCTGACGTTGTAAAATATTTTTTAACAATACCAAAACACTTTGCTACTAGTAACAAAATTTCTTTATTAAAATGGTTTGCGTATCACAAAAGAATTCTCCGATGGCATTTCTATTGACAGCCAAATACACTGTCATCATTGCAAGTTGAATTCGGCAAAATAATATTTTTCATTATAGTAAGGCGACTTTGCAGAAGCAGCTACAGTTATGGACTAATAAAAAATTTTTGCTGATGAATTTCTCAGTGTAATATACAGTTGCAAATTTAAAACCTCCTATTCGCAATTTTGGTCAAAAATGAATTATGCAAATATTTGACAACTACTTGTACATTGCTATCGACAGAAAAACTCTCATGTGAATAAAGTCGCGTGTCTTTGAATTGTGTCTCATGTTTAAAATATCTTATGTGACAGTCTACATTTTGTTGTTCATCAAAATCTCCTATGTGCCTGACACACACACATAAGAGGTTTTAATAAGAATTTACTTACAAATACTTGCAATCTCCTATGTGATCTGTCAGACACTGATTAAACGGAGAGCGCTATAGTACGTCATATATGCATGAAAGTGAGATGGGCACAACATTCACTTGTTAGGTGGAGTGCAACAGTGAGGTTATTCACCAGTATAATTTCAACCTGTTTTGCGTAAAAACTACCTAAACTGTACCAACCACGTTGTTATATTAAGTTTTGAGTACATAGTGAGTGTTTCTCGTTACATTAAAAATGAACAATATGAATATTCATAATAGCCGAGGACTAAGAATGCTGAATTTAGTGTTAAGAGGGGCCTCACGTTTTAGGAACCTGAAAACAGTTGGCACCCGTGATTTGCAACAAAATTTAGGTCATTTTGTACACAACAAATCTAAAGAACGCAGGGAAATTAAGTGTTGAAATTTTAACACAATATAACTTGGACCTTTTTCTTGGGGATCAGGTATTTTGGTTGAGTTTTATATTGGTATAAAAAAGATATAAGCCATTAAGTGATGGTGTGATTTTGACAGTTTTCACAATTTGTGGTCACCAATCCGGACACCAAAACCTGATCCCCAAAAGGAAGCCTAGATAATTCGATTCTGAAAATATGAAATCTCAAATCATTGTATTTTTTGAGATTTGTTGTGCGCAAATTTTTGCAAACGAACATCTTTTTACTTTAGTTCAACCACTCCACCGTCTTGATGCATGGCGCTGTATAGAACAATATAGAACTATGACAGAAGACGACGGTCAATTCATAGAGAAATAATATTATAACTTTCTCTATGGGTCAAATGCTGTTGTCATATGTTTTGTGTTAATAAAAATATCCCAAATTTATAATTTAGTGTGTATTGTATTTGTAAGTGATTATAATTAAGTAATTTTCATGCTAAATAAGTGAATTTGTGCTTCGTAAATGCTATTTATATTTACTCCACAAGACTGTGTTTAGTGTAGCCTAGACATAAAATAATCCACTAAAATTTTTAGCTGTTGCTAGTGATTCCGCAAGTGCATTATATTTATTGATCCCCATATCATGGCCTTTTAGTTCCTCCAACAACCTGTACACTGCCACAGCCTTCTGAGTTAGTGAAAAAAACTACATTGGTAATAGTATTAATTGCTTTCTACTAATTTAACAAAATAGACATTTCTTATTCTATTCAAAAAGTAACAGAATATGTAATCTTTTATTTTCGAAATGGAGGAATAAAAATGTTATATATTTTTTATCTTCAATTTTTCCAGGTTATGTATTGAAATGTTATACTTTTTGCATTTTCCTCCAGTTTGTAATAAACGGACATGCCTGTTTTTCCATTGACTCTTCTCAATTATTCAAGTAAATGATAGCAAAAGTGTTTTCTTTTATTGAAAACAAAATCAAATCGATTTTGCAATATGTTTGTTTAATAGTATTACAAATTTGAAGTACAGAGAAAGTAAGTAGGTAGTTTTTATATTTATTATAATACAGAATGTCTGCCTTTCCACTGACCCCTCTTAATAATTCGAATGAATAGTAGCAAATAAATGCCAATTAATTAGGTAAACTATAAAAATGTTTATTATAGCAATAAACAGACATGTCCGCTTTTTCATTGACCTTTATTAATTATTCAAAAAAATTAAAGGAAAAATTGGTGTATGTTTTATTGAGAAGAAACAAATAAAAAATATTCTATAGAAATATCAATAAAATTATTATTACAAATTTAATGTATTTGTCTTCATATTTATTAATACATGACAACTGAAGTTCATCTTCTTCTCTACCATTTCTCTTCATAACAAAAAGAAAATAAAAAGTTTATAAAAATATCCATTTTTTACGATTCTATACTCACAAAGGGGTGGTGACCCCCCATCCATATTATTGAAGTCTGGATCCACGTAGTTACAAAGACTGAAAAAATATACTTTAAATATTTTCTTTAAATAAATAATATTTTTACTTACAAAATTATTTTCCCCCCAATTCAGCAAAAGTATACAAGTAATCCATTTTATCTTGGAATCCATATTACAAATTTGATATACATAAGTACTGAATACATTTTCTTAATTTTTATGCATACATGGCAACTGAGCTGCATCTTCTATTTTCTTAATCCTCAGACAAAAAAAAAACAAAAAGTTTATAAACTATCCCTTACAATTACATCAGGCTACATTTTAGTTTTTACTTACTGAATAGCTATAGCGAGTATGCTATATGAAAATTATTTGGACCTGTGCGGGCTGTTACATCAGGTTCCGTTTTAATCAAATTGTCAGTTCTGAAAATGAATAGAAATTTGATTTTTGTAAATAAGTCTTGTTAGTGTTTTTACTTACGGAATGGATAAGGAAACTCTGTTTTATGAAATATTAATGGACCTGCGGGACAGTTACATTGGGCTTAGTTTTAGTTACATAATCAGAACTGTAAATTAAATAAGAAAATTAGATGATTCTTCTAAGTAGGTTTTGCCATTTTTTTACTTACAGTACAGTTGTAGCGAAAACTGCTATATGAAAATTATTTGCACCTGTGCGGGCTGGGCTATTACATCAGGTTCTGTTTTAACCAAATTGTCAGTTCTGAAAATGAATAGAAATTTGATTTTTGTAAATAAGTCTTGCTAGTGAATCCTACATCTAATGGATGTCCTGTAAGGACAACCCCTGACAGGTGAGTCAAAAGGGGTGTGTGTATTTTGCAGCTACACAAAACCGGGGGTCAAACATTAATATAAATTATAAAAAAACTATATACTATTTAAAAATCCAAATGTGTTGAAAAATAATTTTATTGAAATCTGAAGGACCTGTATTTATTTGTAATAGAATTTTTACTTCCTTAACATTGTTTTATTTAATTGATAATCAAATGATAAGACATTTTGAGAACATGTTTGCATAAATAACAGAAAAATACAAGAGTAAAGTCTTCCTATGGTGGGGGTTAAAATTTTAAACATGCATGAGATCTCTTTACATCCATGTATAATTTTTTTGATTTGGATCATATATAACAAAGTTACAAGGGTAAGAAAATCACATTTTTCAGAATTTAGGTGGCTGTAGCAGACAAACGGTTGAAAATCAAGAAATACGACTTCCATGTCCCTATCCTAACTTCTCAGGTTCTATTCTGTGGCACAAGAAAATATCAGATACAGGGTGGTCAAAAATAAGTGGTTTTCGATCGCCCTGTAATAAAAGTTTTTTCATGTTATAGCATAGAACTTGAAAAGTTAGGGTAGGGACATGGAAGTCGTATTTCTTTATTTTCAACCGTTT
This sequence comes from Galeruca laticollis, assembly GCA_963921935.1. Classification (NCBI taxonomy): domain Eukaryota; kingdom Metazoa; phylum Arthropoda; class Insecta; order Coleoptera; family Chrysomelidae; genus Galeruca; species Galeruca laticollis. The sequence goes on along the minus strand of OY998176.1, from coordinate 6,385,532 downwards.
GTCTGCTACAGTCACCCAAATTAAAAAAAATGTAATTTTCTTATCCTTGTAACTTTGTTAGTAATTATCCAAATTAAAAAAAATTGAACATGGATGGAAAGGGCTTGCAAAACTCTTACGAACAAGGTGTCACAGGACCCCCTATCTCATTTGCAATTTTCAGGCTTGTCATAATTCGAAGTGATTGAAAGGAGGGTGTTATATTTTCATACTAAAAATTGGCTAATTAAGGAGAAAAAATTTAAAGCATTTACTATTTTTACGATAAATCCGAAAAATAAAATAAAATGATGTCACATTTTCGAACGAACATCCAGTGTGTCATGTGTAAAAGTATAGAATAAGTTTCTTTTTCCTGTAAAATATAGAAGTCATTGATAATACTTCACGACCGAAGTTTTTTTAGAATTCGAAATTTAAAAATACTCTATGTTGAGAAAAAATACCTGGTCTGTCAACACACCAATACCAGACTTTGATTTTTTTACTAAATGCATTTTGAAACATAGTAAAATTGCCGGTAAAAATCCTCAAAATATTTTGTTACTCCTTATACTTTTTACCTATATAGGTTGGTACTACTATAGAAAAGCAAACGATTTTTTACTCACTGTAACTTTGTTTTTACCTTCTTGTTCCGTTTTTAGTTCCTGTACTTTTCTCGCGCCATACTAAGTATAATGCGAAAAAAAAACTAAAAAAAGGTGTCTCTTTCACCAAGGGAGGGTTCACAATAATGAGAGTCGAGAGATAGTGTCCTTTTCACCAATGAAGATACCACAATATCGCAATAAAAATAATAAAATGGTGTTCTTTTCACCTTATAGGCAATAAAAAACTGAGTATAACACTAACAAAGTATGCTGAAACAATCGGTAACGACCAAATAAATACTCCCTGTGTTGTGCTATCTTGAGCCAGTCGAAATTGTTCGTTTTTTGCACAAAAAACGTAAATGTTTAGAATTTACATAGTTGCCAGAGCTAGAAACATAATGTTCAATTTAGTAATCTAGTTACGGTAACGAGAAAATAATAATGAAAAACCTACAATTATCTGAAATAAAACAGTAATCAAATATAAGCACATATTTACCTGATATATCTCTATTTTGGAAACCCAAAAATTAGTCACAATTTACCTTATGGCTAATACACAAATACACTACGAAGTCGAAAATCGAATTTTGAAAACATAAGATACCTAACATACAGGTAAAATGCTCACTATATAGATATTGCAAGTTCCTGAATATACCTAATCATCTTATGACGTGCATAGTTTTTCTTGTTAAAAAATATTGCTTTTTTCTCTTTGTTTGAGGATTTTCGTATAACTTGGCAACATCGGTTATAAATGTCGCAATAATATCTAATCATGAAATTGGTCATTTATATACACTCCAGAGGCTGTATCGTGCTAACAAACTGAAATTTCTCCAAAAATGTGATACTTCAAGTGCCATAGCACTCGTTCTACTGGCTCTGGGGAGCTGAAAATCAAAAGGGTTCATCTGTGAGATATCCTGAATAATTCAGTCGAAATATTCTAGGAGTCAAAGGTACAAAGTTGTTATAGGCAGTGAAAATTAGTGGATATTACAGCAGTAAGGAGCCACACAACCAATCATTAGGACACACACTACTGGGAGAAAAATGGCCAGAACATCGGCATTGATATCTTAGACATGATATGTATTTTTCAACTATGTAGTTAGGGGATTTATAATTGTAAATAAAGAACATATTTAACATAACATATCCTGAATAATATTCAGTCATAAAATTGGTGACTTGTTGCACTTCGGGGGCTGTATCGAGTTATACAGATAGGATTTTTTTTCTAAAAACCATTTTTTTGTGTTGTTCTTGCTGAAAAAGGTAAAAACAACTCAAAAAAATCCAAAATTCCAACTTTTTTTGGGTTGGATGGAAAAGTAATAATACCGATAATGTATTATACAAAAACAAAAAAAATATTTACCATTCAGGTGGTCACTTATATGTGTATCTGTCATGGAAAAAAGAGAATGAACCAACTATTTTTTTGTATAATGAAGGAAAAATGTTTCAGTTCCAATCTCCACAACACATATGATCAATCTTTGCAAACAAGTTAGAAGCAAACTTGTACATGTTGATTGTATGTTTGATTTTGTACTGTATATATCGATCTCCCCACAATATATACTATTATTTATCATTACAGATCTTTCGCTTTAAATTTTTTATTAGTTGTTATAGTTGCTTTGTAAGTTTTTTAAACGTTTGCTATTTTAAATTGAAATTCCTCAGTGTACTTTACTTTCCTCTTTCTATTAAATGTAAAGCATTGTATTACAAGTAAATATTTCTTTGTATAATAAATTTGGAAACTCTTTGTTTATATTATTTGTTTCTAGATAAAATTGAATATATTTACACATGTAGTTGAAAAAAGAGCCTACATGTCAAATAAAATTTGAAAGCAACCAACAGAAACTCTGAATATGATTAGATTGAGGCAAAGTTGTGACACGACGCTCTGTGTTTTCAGACATCATGTAAATTTGCAACTTTTCCGCAGTTTAATTTTCTTAGCATGAAACAAACAGAAATGTATAATTATGAAAACATTTTATTATGGTACAAATTTTGAAAGGTAGAATGTTTTTAAGTATGTATATTTACATTTATGAAACTCTTAAATAATCAAAAAGCTACACTCAAATTGAAATTTTGTTTGGATCCGTGTATATAATATTCTCTTATCTATGCACAGCTGTTCTGTGGTTTGGATGCAACATAAAAAACAGAGATAAGCACAAATCACCCATGGAGATAAGGTTTCTTTGCTCACATACAGTCGAAATATTTTTTAAAATCAAAACATTCGAACAGAGATGCGTTTCTTTGAACCGTCAAGAGTGGAAAGACAGAGAGAGAAAATATGTTGAATAAGTAAAACCCGATTTAGTACTACTATCGACATCTATCGTAAATATTTTGAACCAAATAATTACTAAATTAGTAACTAGTATTGTGTAGGTTTTTAGGTTTATATATCTGTGAGGAGGCCCCTCTTAAAGCCTTATCTACCCAAAATGACGACGAAAATTGTTTTTGTGCTAGCGTTGATTCAAATAACTCTCCACCACATTTCAACGACCATTAGGCCAGAAGATCCCGTATTCACATCTGCTGTACGTTCGAGATCACATTCTTCACTCTCGCTTGATGTCGAAGTGCCGCTTGTAGCTACTGAAACTATCGTACATTCAACCTTAGATCCTGTTCATGATGTAACTAGCAAAGTAGAAAATTGGAATGGAAGTGTAGAAGACGATATCCAAAGTTTTGTAGTTTTATCACAAGTACCATTGCCTAAGCCGTCATCGCCTAACTCAAATGAGATTCTGCCTTTAATTGATAGCGACGATAGTGTGGACGATCCACACTGGACTCCACTCTCGAGAAAAAGGAAAGTATATCAACTTCCTTCATCACATAATGAAGATGAAGTACAGTTGGCATCGAGAATAAGCGATACAAGTTCTCGGGAAAACATTCCACTGTCTACCGACGATGAAATTGAGTATCAACTTGGAGCTACGCAGAGAAATAAAAAACAAAAAAATTAATATCGTGCATGTGAACCGTAAAGCTAGAGTTTCAGGAGGAGCTTACTTAGGATTTAAGAAATTAAATGATGACAAATATAAACCATGTGTTGAAAGACCTGCACGAATTATGAAACCACGTTGTTCGCATATAAAGATCACAAATCCAAAATCAAAAATAGTATATTAAGTACCAAGTGTCAAAAAGGTTACTTTAGTCACGAGTTCCTTGTGAAACGAGTGACTAAAGACGTTTTTAACACGAGGTGCTTACTATACTTTTTCTTCGCCCGCAGGAAGAAAAACATTATATTATATTTGAATTATATTCATTACATGACGGACGATGACTGACAGCTGACTGATAAATCAAATGATGCAGAATAACAAAATTATCAAGGAGCATGAAATTTAACATAGAAAATATACATTTGATTTGACGTTTAAAAAACAAAAGATAAACGAGATGTGACTTTTCGCATTTTAAACACTAGTGTTTAAAGAGTCGTTGTGTGCATGTCAAATCCGTGTTCAAAGTGCGGTTTTAGTAGCGGAAGTAGAAAAATGCATTTATGTGTGCACTAATAACAGAAAATGAGCGTAAAACGACTCACTCGTATTTCTGGAATCTCAAGACGTGGGCCGAAAAGAAAGCGTTTGTAGAAGCAGCTGCAGTTCGTAGAGGAATAAGACGTCGACGGAGCAAAGATCAGATGCCTACAAAAAAAGGAAGTGGTCATGATATTTATTTTAATAAAAAGGATGAGACATGTTCAAAAGTGAAAGTGTGTAGATTATTCTTTTTAAATACACTATCTTTAGGTGAAGACAGTTTCAGACGCTGGACCAAAGAATCATGGACAATCAGTGAAGACGCTGATGATTCACCTGCTTGTACAATCACCGATGTTACTGAAAATACGATAGTAGGTCTCGTACCAAAATACACACATCGCACAAAAACAGTAAGAACTTGGTTAGATCTAATGCCAAAAGTGTCCAGTCATTACTGTCGAACGAGTTCCAGTAAGGTGTATGTGGAGTCAACTTTTAGGTCGGAGAAACATATGCACGACGTTTTCGTTGCATGGTGTGAAGAGCATAACTATCAAGCAGCAAGTAGACCAACTTTTCTAAGAGTTTTACAGCAAGAAAATATAGCAATTCATCATCCACGTAAGGATCAATGTGATACTTGCTGTAGTTTCAAAGCGGATAATATTTCAGAGCAAGAGTATAACAACCACATCATTAAAATGAATGAAGCTCGCCAAGCAAAACACGATGCTATCAATTCGGCCAACGATAAGGTGGTAGTGCTTACGGTGGATGTGCAGAGTGTCTTGCTTGCTCCTAAGCTTTTAGCCAGCGCCTTATATTATAAACTTATATTACAATGCCATAATTTTACTGTCTATGACTGCAGAACAAAAAAAGTAACTATTTACTTTTGGCATGAAGCTGATGGTGGTGTAACAGCGAATGAATTTACGTCCTGTTTGATTAATTACATAACAAACCTAGCAACAGGAACTGAAAGAGTGATTATCATATCTGAGACGGATGTGGCCATCAAAATAGAAATCGCGTGTTGTCCAGTGCATTAAGTGATGTGTCCCAAAAAACAAACATTATTATTGAACAGCTATATTTAGAAAAGGGACATACCATGATGGAGGTGGACAGTGTGCATTCAACAATTGAGCAGTACATAAAACCTCCCATTTACGCACCCAATGATTATGTAGCCAGAATGCAACAAGCTCGCCCAAGGAACCCTTATAATGTTCAATCAATTCATTACGACTTCTTCCTCAATTACGAGGTACTCCATTCAAATTTCAAGTCAATAAGACCCGGTAAGAAAAAGGGAGATCCTGTTGTGGTAGACATAAGAGGCCTCAAGTATCTGCCAAATGGGTCTGTGTTGTAAAGTTGCGACATAATGAGGAGTGGATTATCTTACCACAGCGACGAGCTACTTCCCGTGAAAGTTGTCTGCCAAAACCCTTATATCAACAACAGGTTGCAATAACAGAGAGCAAATTCAAGCAGCTACAAGAACTCAAAAACGTTATTGACAAGGATTATCACCCATTTTATGACTCGCTTTCTTTTAATCCAGGAACATAGTACCTTCAAACTGAAACGAAAGTTTTGTATTCAATAAAAATGATTAAATAAGTTGATAAAAATTGTTTTGGTTTACTTCAAATCACTTTAAAACCCCTCATGTGATTAGAAAATTGCAATTAAAATATCTTATGTGTAGAATATCAAATTCAAAAGGCCTTAGCTTCGACTGTATTTATTATGGTGCAATAACGTTTCATTCATTCATGTTACCCACTGTGTTTGTTTTAATGACTAATAGAACAAAAATATTTTCTAAGAAACACTTTACAGGGAAAGTTTTTTTCGTTTTTCTATGAAAATCACTTTTAACACATAGGAGGTTTTAAATTTGCAACGACGATATAATCGATGACAATATTTGACCGTTTGTTTCGATTGTTTCTTGTTGACAACTTTGCAGTCGGACATCCACAAGCACATTTTCGAGAAAACCATTTGCAGCAACTGTTTCAGTTTTGTGGAACTTTGTGGCAACACGATTACGGCAGTCTTCGTGCATATCAGTTTTCTACTGGTACTAACCTAAAACCGTATTCTTGAGCTCGAGAGAATGATGCAAATTGGTAAGAATGTATTAGATGTGTTGCCAAATCTCTAAATCAATCAGAATAAAGAGTTTTTGACAATTGAACGTACTATCAGTAGGAAAAGTCTCAGATTATTATTAATCTGAGAGCAAGAGTTATTTGTACCTTGTGGTATTCGTATTCACTCTCGTCTCAATTTAATTTAAAGTTTTGAAAATTAAAAAGTTGCCAATTATCTCAGTTCATACCTATTGTGTTATATTCGCAACACCCTCATTTTTCTAAAAAATTCAGCGTGGCGCTTTTGGTTTCATTTTCGTTAAAATTCAAAACTACTTTTCTTGTGCATTCTAATGACTAGTTTTATTATTGCCATTATCGCTTTCGTCGGAAAATACATTTTGACTAATTTTCTCATTGTTAAACCGCTATAAAATCAGTTAAAACCGCGACGTCTGGCAATTCTTATAGACTGTATTTATTCGCAAATATAGACATTGCATCAACTTTATTCTATCTTACAAAAGGCAGTAATTACACTAGAAGCTAAACGACCGATCGTTGAAGCTGATAAGTTAGTTGCAGAAACTGTCATCGTTTGGTAAATCCCTTTAAATTATAGTTGTTCTGTTTGTTGACGATTCGTCAACTGCATAACAATGTTCAAATACATTCCATTTTCAAGCCGTAGTGCTCACCTTATTGGTCCTTCGAGCTGGATATTATTCTATATTGCAGTTAGCGGGTCTACTTATATTTGCGACTTGTTCTTTCATTTCTCTTTCGTATTATATTTTATACTATTTTTCATTCATTAAAAATTTATTTAATTTTAAAATTAAAACAAATTTACTCGGTTAAAAACGAGAAATAATTCAACTTTAAGTTTTATTTTATAATTCGCGTATACAAGAGACTTCATTATAACATTGTCACAGTGAAGTCTCTTTGAACACTTTTTTTAGTAATTATCAGTGTCATACAGTTGGTTATTGTATGTAGTATGTATTTTTATTTGACATTTGACTTTAACCTTGAAACAAATTTTAGGTAAAATGGTCTAGCGTTGTTCTAGCTAGCAAATTATTATATTAAATGTTCTTAAAGGTAAGCTTGAATAAATTGTATATTAAAAATAATAATAAATAAAGTACGCGAACGCTTATTCATCAATGATTTGTCAATTATTTATTTTTATATTCTATAGGATCAATATATAGGTATACATAAAGTCCGATTTTTCGGATAAGTTACCAGATATCTATATGAAGATGTATTATAGAAATAATTCTGTTCGTGATATAATATAAATAGATCGCAAGCATATACGAAGAAGCTCTTTTTAAACAGATAATCATCCTCTGTTTGCTTAAATGAAAGTTTGTTTACAATTTACACAATTATTGTCAAAAGTCAAAAGTGCTCAATAAAACCATCTGTGATCTGACCAATTAGGAATCTACAGAATTACCAGCATAAATTCAAACCACTACTAGTTTAAAAACAGGGATTACGTAAATCTATTTTATCTAAGAAATTAAAAATATTGTGTAGAACTTGTGTCACTGTAGTACTCGTGATTTGCGCAACGAACTAGTACTACAAAACGAGTCATTGTGACACTTGTTTTACAAATAACTATTATTGTATCGGCCGTCGTCTATACTAGTTTTTTGATTCGATAATTCTTATCTGCTAAATCTTACAAGTTAATTAATTATTGAATTTTCGCTTTCAAAACATTTTACGTTTATCGGGACAAGTCGATACATACTCAAACCATTAAATTTATTCTTGTGTTTGTTTATTTCATTTCTTCACTCCTAACTTGTTGTCCAATTTTGATTAAGATGATGGTAATATAATTGATATAAACAGAAATATTATATTAGTGTTTTTAAATGAAACTCAAGGTCTCTAGTTAATTCCACAATATAATACAAGTTATTGAAAATTCTAAAAAATTGACAATTGTTTCGATAAATCAATATCATCGTCAGAATGACAGAAGTTACATTTCATTTTATGCCTACCTGATGTTAAGTAGTTATATTTGGCTAGACCAAGAAGTAACCTAACTTGTGATTGGCTTAATATATGTTTATAGAAAAAAGAAGAAGATGTGATATTACAAATATTGAAGCTTAGATATTATTAGCCCTATGGTGATATCCTGGATATCATTTTTCCAATTAAGATCAGTATAACTGTGCAATGATATAGAAAACCAGGAAAACTATATCTGCTGATCTTTACAATTATCACTTAAGAAGACAGTTTATTAGTGGAGAATTCCCTAGATTTAACTGTTCATTGACAACTTCATATTGTGGGTTTCTTAAATGTCTTATAATTTCCAGTTCTTCAAGGAAATCCAGTTCTTGTTTCTTTTCACAAATATGCAGTACTTCTAGTTTTGTGTTAGGTGTCAATGAATGATTGGTGTCAAGTAGATGTTTTGCGTAGTGGGATTTATCTGGTTGTTTTAATCTGTATGCTCGTAAGTGCTCACTGTATCGTATTTCAAAATTCCTAAGGGTCTGACCCAAATAGACAGCATTAGATTCTGGACATTTGAGTTTATATATACCTGACTTCTTTAATAGTGGTATTTTTGTTTTTACATTTAACAATTTTGTACTAACGTTACTTTCTGTTTTAAAAGAAATTGTTGTATTCGTTGCTGAAGATATTATCTTTGAAATATTATTAGAAATATTTCCTGCATATGTGATGGTTTTATAAGTTTTAATTTCATCAGCTTGTTTAGGATATATTAGTTGTAATGCCACTTTTTCCTCTTTTTTACTAATTAGCTTATTTATCATATCTAATGGATAACCGTTAGATGTTGCTATTTGTCTAAATGTATTAATCTCTCTATCAAAATTACATTTGTTCATAGGAACTGAAAAAGCTCTATGTATCATTGAATTATATGCTGCTAGTCTGTGTGACACAGGGTGGTTAGAATTGAATGGAATTGTTACATCAGTTTGTGTTGGTTTTCGGTAAATTGAATAATCAAGTATATTATTAACTCTTTGAATTTTTAAATCAAGAAAATTGATTGAGCTATTTTCTTCAATTTCTAATGTAAATTTAATTTTCGGGTGTAAATTATTGATGTGGTTGAAAAATACATCTAATTGTCGTTCACTACCCATAAAACAAGCTAATATGTCATCTACATATCTATACCAAAGTAAAATATTTTTCGAAATATTACTTTCAAAGATCTTTCTTTCTAAATTGTCCATAAAAATGTTTGCTAAAATAGGTGATATAGGGCTTCCCATTGGTAAACCATCCAATAGAAGATTTGCAGGAACCATTACCACATGATTATAACGCGAGAAGACGTAGTATTCGTGAAAAAAAAACAGGATTATGAAGAAATAATTCCAGTGTATAATGTTCTGTTGTATTAGGTACTTATGTATTTACTGCACTAATATAAAAACATCACAAACCGCTCAAAAAAATGGCGTCCGATCACTAAACATGTTTAAGGTCTATTTATAAACTTGCAGTTGCCGTCGCCGTTACCGTTCCCGCTCCCGTTGCTGTTTGACATTGCAGTTGCCGTTGTTAGTGTCAATTTATAAACCTGACGTTTGATGTTCGCCGCCGTTGTGTTCAGGGTAGATAATCTTTATCTTTATTACCTCTTTCTACTTCTACAATGATTTCTTGAGTCAATGTCACTAAGAACATTATTCTCATCCATATCGAAATTCATTCTTCACAAAGCACAAATCATCAAATCAATAAAAATAAATCTTAATCAACGTAAATCAGCTACACAGGTTTTAATAACATATTTAAGCTTATGTTAAACCCACTAAACTCGATTCTTGTCAAACGACCAGGCTTTTGATTGGTTAATATGCGAACGGCACGAACAGCGAACTGCAAAACTTAAAACTTCGTTATGTCTGAACGTCAGGGAACGTTACGCTCAACGGCGAACGGTAACAGCAACGGAGAATATAAATGCGGAAATGTGAAAGTAGTTTTTTAACTTTCAACGGAAACGGCAACTGCGAGCGGAAACGACAACTGCAAGTTTATAAATCGGCCTTAACAACGGCAACGTCAAACAGCAACGGAAAGTTTATAAATAGACCTTTAGTTTCATTCTCTGATCAAAGTGCGTTCACAGAACATTCACCAACGGTTGTGTTTTCTGAACGCTTCCAACGTTTATTTCTGGTGCGTTCTTTTTGACTGAGATCTCAGATCACTTCAGTTAAGGTGATCTGAGATAAAGTGATGTGAGTAAGCACCAAAAAGAACGACATCTCATTTGAAGCGCGCGATCTGTCGATAGATTTAAACTATACGACAGATTCGTATCAGCAACTTATAATGTTAATTAATGTATCCATAATTTGTAACAAAAGAAAAATAGACTCAAGTCCAACTGATTCCCCCTTACAACACATTCAGCATCGGTGAAGGGGGAGGAAAAATCTCAGCTCACTTAACTGAGATCTGTCAAAAAGAACGCACCTATTATCGCCATGTTGTAGTTACGGGATGTCATCAGTCATTATTAGTTGCGCGAATTTTAAACTAATGGCACTTTTATTCAAATAATTTTATCGTGTTAGGTAATTTCAAGCAGCAAATAAGTTAAAGACAATCTCCTGGCTATACAAAATTATGTTGCACAAGTTTTTGTTAAACTACTATACCTGATGGATTCTCAAAACATTTGAATGTGTCCATTATTGACCTATATTAACAATAGAAAAAAAAATTTAACCATTTATAGAGAAATTCAACTTCTCAGTTGCCTAGAAGACGCAATAATTGTCAAGTCCATAGTTTGCAGTTAAAAATATTTTTTAATTTTCATATTACGTAACTAAAAATGCTTGTATAGGGATTAATGTTTTTGTCTGGATCTGTATCATAGAAATTAATATAATACACAGCACCTCCTCAAATTTTATCCATAATAGGCACGATTACTAATTTTGAAAAACTGTCTTTCAATGCTCGGAACTAGTTATTTCAACAAGAAATGACTAATATCCTTTTTTTAAATTCACACCAAAATTGCTTGCATATGCCGATGTTACGATTCTATACTGCCAATAACATGAGCAAAAGTCACATGGTATGTGGGGTAGCCAAAATTTATTTATTTATAATAATGAAAAAATATTAAAGATTGATAGGCAAATATTTTATTTTGAAAAAATTTAAAGCTTAATCATATTAACAATAAAATATATGTACATCTGTATGTATTTTTGGTTACACTTTGCCATTTACTTTGGAGTCTTTTTTCTTAGATTCAGTAGATTGTTTCACACTTTTAAATATATGATCTTTCTTTTCCTTTATGCCCTCTTTCGTTTCATGTAAACTATCCATAAATGTTTCTCTTTTCTCTTTTATACCTTCTCTCACGCTCTTTGTAATTGTATCTTTTTTCTCATGGTATATTTCTTTCATTCTTTCAGCACTTGGAACGGGTTTGATGTAACCCCATTTTTTTAAATAATTGATAGAAATCGTAGTTCCTCCTAACGTAACGGTATATCTTGCAGGTGTGGCGATTTTATAACATGCATATGCAATTGCCAGGTACCCCATACTTGAATCTCTTAGAGGGTTTAATACCTTCTCACTCACATGCCACGTTTCCAAAATATATACAATGTCAATTCCACTGAAAAATATATAAAACAGTTACACAATTTCAATGTTTCAACATTAATTACCTTTTTGCCATGTAATAAAAGCCTCCAAACCAAATGCTTGATGTAACCAAGTGAACAGGTACTAAAACGTACCAATATTCCCTGTACATTTGCTTAAATTTTTGAAATAAAGATAACTTCGGTGGTTTTTCAGACTTATTGTCTTCTGAATATTTACAGAACCCATTTATTTGTTTGGGAACAACGTATGCTACTTTGCATTTCTTAGAAGTGTTTTCAACTTGTTTATTTAATACTACATTGCACGGGTAGCAGGCTAGAGAAAAAAACTGTTTTTTACTCCATATCCTAGTGCTAAAAAAAGTCTTTGAAAGTCCCCTAGTTAGGACAATTGCCATTATAAATACTAATGGGTATTTTTAATTTTTCGCTTAACAATTAAATTTCAACTTCCACTCTACATAGTACACAAATTACATATCAAACCGTAGTATAAGGGTTATTTATGATACCAAACAAACTTGTAAAATAAAATACGCAAAATTACAAAACCGGTCACAAATTCAGAATTTGACGTTGACATTTCTAAGTTTCCACATGTTTTTTGACATTCAGTGTCGTCAACTTTGAATTTGTAGAAACGTCGTACCATAGACAAATAATATTTTTACTTTCTCTATGCGTCGAACAATGACGACGGTTACTTAATGAAATTTTGGTTCTTCCTATAGTGCAAAAAACAAGATTTCGCATATTTTATGGCTTTTCCTTTGAATTTTTTGCAAAGTTGTTAATTCTAAATCATTAGTATAGTGATTAGTTAAACTGGTAATGTAATTACGTTCATTGCTTGCATAGAAGAATATTTTCCTTGAAGGTTCCGGTGAGGTGATGTTACGTATAGTGAGAATCGCCGAATCGCGCCTTATGGGTCCAGTACATCTCCGTGTGGTATAGGCTTACAGTTCGCCAAACTACAAAACCGGCTTTAGTATAATGTGAAGAAATTGGGGACAATGCGAAATATGGCCTAAGCACTAAAATGTCAATGTTAGTTACGAGTGCATCCACCATTAATTTTATCTCGTTTCTTTTCCTTTTGTGTCCGTACACTTTGTGGACACATGTAATTTTGGTCTACTTTTATTTTTAGGTATTATTCAGGTTAGTCTAATTCTCTAATGTAGAGATAGGTTGTAGTTGTTGCTATACGTTTCACGTATTATTGTAGTAAAATTTTAACTTTGTATGAAAACATACCTTGGATAATCGACAATTTTTTTTAGCATACTCTTAAATATTGTTAAATAAAATTGTTCATTATGCCATCCGACGCAAAAAAACGTGAACAACAACGCAAAAAAGAAGCAGCGAAAGCGAGACAAACTGCAGGGAAAAAAGTCGAGAAGCCGAAAACCGACGAACAAAATGATGTTAAAACCAATGGCCATGACAACACTTCTACTACTAACGGATCCATAGAACTTAGTGCAGAAGGTAAATAATTTCAATATCTAGATTTTGCTAACTGTAATAATAATTATTTGACGATTGTGATCTCGTTTTTACATTATTTTCAGAGGCTTTATGTGCAAAACTTGAAGCTGATGCTCGTTTAAATGCAGAAGCTCGTGCTTGTACTGGCTCTCTAGTTGTACATCCAAAATCTAGAGATGTAAAAATAGCAAACTTTTCTATTACGTTCCATGGTTGTGAGATGTTACAAGATGCTTTACTTGAATTGAATTGTGGTAGAAGGTACGGTCTCCTAGGTTTAAACGGTAGCGGAAAATCCACAATTTTAGCCGTACTTGGTAACAGGGAAGTACCCATTCCAGAACATATAGATATATTTCATTTAACTAGGGAAATGCCTGCTTCCGATAAAACTGCCCTGGAGTGTGTAATGGAAGTTGATGAAGAACGAGTAAGATTGGAGAAGGTAAGTTCAATTTAATTCTTATACTCTCAAAACTTACATTTTATTCATTTAATATTAGTTGGCGGAAGAATTAGTAGCTTGTGAAGACGATGAGTCCCAGGAACAATTAATGGATATCTATGAAAGGTTGGACGACATGGCGGCTGATACAGCCGAAGCAAGGGCTGCTAATATTCTACACGGTCTCGGTTTTACTCGTGAGATGCAAAACAAAAAAACTAAAGATTTCAGCGGAGGATGGAGAATGCGAATCGCTTTAGCCAGAGCTCTTTATGTCAAACCTCATTTACTGCTATTAGACGAACCTACTAATCATTTAGATTTGGATGCTTGTGTATGGTTAGAAGAAGAATTAAGAAAGTAAGTTTAAAATGTATAATTATTATATACTAGAAATTGTTTATTGCATGTATAATCTATTTCACAAGGTGAAAACGGTGAAAAATAAGAGGTAAAGTTTGTAAAAATACTTTTAGTTAGTTGCTCATTCAATCTGGAATGATGTTTGGAAAAGTCTTTTGAAACTTTTTTTAGCAAATAAAAATTGCATAAGTTATAAACAAATGAAGAAGAAAATGTATTTATTTTTGGCGAATATTTCAGAAACTATAAACAATTAAGAGATTTAAAAGGGGTTTCTTAAAAAAGAGGAGGACGTTTCTAAGAAGAATCCTAGCTTCCGAAACTGTATCCATTATTTATAATTTTATTTTAACACTGAAATATGTGAATTTAGGGAAATGAACGAGTACATCACACACAATAATGTTTTAAAAGTATTAAATATTGACTTAAAATTTATTAAAAGTACGGTGTATTCTTTTAACACTTTTCAATCCACTAGGCAAATTTTGTTTGTAAAATATTTAGCTAGTAACATCAGGGTTGTGATGTTTAAAATATGTTTAAGACACCGAAAAAAACATTTGTTAATCTTAAATTTATTTTTTTATTTGAAAAAACTCTTCAATACAACTCAGCTTTTTATTAATACATATTTGTAACTGACACCTAACTGATATTTTAAGTGTAAAATAAAATATTCTTTCAAAAATAATCTAAGAATAACATAAAATAATGTAGATATATTATGCAACATACGAACAAGAAAACATTCTACATCAATATCAATCGGTATCTGGGTATAGACATGTTTTAATATGGTTACTAATTTAGCAGTCTTTGTGGAGCCAAATCTGTTCCTAAGGGTGGTATGGACTAATCCAAATTCACAAAACAGTCTTTCTACCCCAGCCGAAGTCGCTGTTGGACAAGTTCAATGGTGGCAACATTCAAAGCATTCGACCAAACCATCGGTTTGATATTTTTTACTGATTCTGTCGTAAACAAATAGGATTTAAATGGAAATGCTTCTGTTTCAAAATTTATTATATGAGACATAGCATCTGGACATGAAGCAGCAGTTGTCTCACCTTGATTGGTATATAATTTGAAACCTCTAAAACGATGATCAAGGATATTAGCAAGAAAATGAGCAGGTGTCGTAGCCATTGCAAATCTCTTTTCACAACATGACAATTCGTTTCTGTAAAATTTTCTCTAAATTTATTTAATAAATTTAACCATATTTCTGTAGCTTCACTAATTGTGCAAAAGTTGCCTTGAACTTTGTCTAGAGCAACAGCGATCAATTTGAGTTGTTCTAGATAATCTTGGGCATTCATTTCCCAAATTCATGTCATGCACTAAAGAAGCAATCTGAGTATCAATTGCAGCATGATTTCCAGTGTAAACTTTTGAAATTATATGCCAGTTTTTCAGATAAGATTCTAAGCAATCGGCTAGGGTCTTCCATCTCACATCTTGTGGCAGGACAAGCGCCTTGCCTCCCTCCTGCTTATAACGTGCAGCAGCAAAGTGCACATTTCTAAAATACTTGACTGTTTTCTTAACTTGTTCTTTTTCTGCTGGAATTTGAATATATCGTGTGCAAGTAAATTTAAAATATGTGCTGAGCAGCCATATGTTAGAATATATACCTTCCCCAACTTTTTCAGATGTAGCAATTTCTGTTCTCATTTTATTCATATTCGAAGCATTATTAGTTACAAGACTATGTGGAATACAATTCAATTTTAGGCACGCTTTTATCGTTTTTATGGCTAAAGCA
Source organism: Galeruca laticollis (assembly GCA_963921935.1). NCBI lineage: Eukaryota > Metazoa > Arthropoda > Insecta > Coleoptera > Chrysomelidae > Galeruca > Galeruca laticollis. The sequence goes on along the minus strand of OY998176.1, from coordinate 6,369,520 downwards.
AGCAAATATTCTGACGTATGACTGTTGTCTTCCGTATCTATAGTACTTACTAATTGAACTTTTTCGGCAGTTACAGAGATACCTGCAACGGAATCATTTCATACATTACTCCATCCATATAGGGATGTACACACTACATTACTAGCTAAGTCATTCTGAATTTCGGATTTAATGGAATTATACACTTCATCTAACAATGCTGTATCGATCTGGAACCTGTTTGGTGGTTGGTATGCCGGGCACAAACATTCAATGATCTTCTTAAATTGAGAAAGCTCAACAATTTTAAAGGGCGAATTTGTCATATACACAAACTTGGCAATTTGAATGTCTAGTTTCTTCTTCTCGTTAACTGTAGTTCTTACTTCGAATGAATCCAATTTTCTTCTTTTCTTGGAGTTTTGAGGATCAGTAGCCAAAACAGAAATATTCTTTGGTGTGAATGAGGAAGGTTCAACCGAAATTGAAATAGTGCTTGCGGACTGTTTGAAATTGATTTTTATTTATTAATAATTGAGATAAACGAAAACATTTATATATGGGGAAGTAAAGCAATTTGCAATTTAAAAAATCGTGTTTTACCTTTACTCTTGCATATACTTATTGTTAAACCCTTTCCTTAATTGATTATGTTGCACATCTTTATATAAACAGTACACGCATACCACGTGAAAAACAAAAGCAGATTCAATTTGAATAAACATTTTCTTATCACTTACCTCCTAAATGAAAGCATATATCACTGCTACTTTAAATTTTTTTATTGGGGTTGATGGTGTCAGAATCAGAAGAAAGTATTTCGCTGACTATTTCTGTTTCTCTTGTACTTTACCTACACTCTTTTACATGTTTTTGCATCCATGCTACTAAAGCAGCAAGTTCCTTATTGCTTTTCTTGCACTGAACTCTTGCTGTTTCACTGGCTCCAGTAGACGAAATAAAGTAATTCCAAACAGCATCCTTTCTTCATCCAGTCATTTCCAATTTCCACCAAATTTAAGTGACAAACACAGTAGTAGTAAAACTGGTTGTTGCTGTTTGCTGTTAAACTAATCCCAGACACAGTATTTTATCTGCTAGCGAATTAGGGGAGTCCCCAGACTCAGTTGATTAGTACTGACCTCTGGTGTATGTTAGCCAAATTAAAAATAGGTAAATGCTTCTCTAACGCGGTTGTAGAGGTATCTGCCTTCGCACGTCTAAACATGTTTTTTTGCAAGATGTTTTAAACAAAAAAAAACAGTTTTAAACAAAAAAACAGCATGTTCTGTTTTTTTTTTGAAAAAAAGTGTTTTTTATCATCTCTGATTTCTATTTTGATATCGCAATTAGCGATTACTAGTGTTTGACAAACTTCATATCCACTGATTAAGTTTTGGTTTTATTTTTGCTTGTGGATGGCTCATCATGTTCTTTACTTAAAATAGTTCTTTATTAATTGTGAAGCTTCCGGTACTGGTACTTGGTTCACCTTCTAGGATTTGAGCAGATATTTCTGTTTTTTTACATATTTACTCCTCAATGTAATCCAATTCATTGACAATTCGAATTGTTTTTTGCACTAGTGCGAAAAAGTTGAACTTTTGGCACAGTATATAGTCTGCACGATAGTAGAAAAGACATTTTTTTCGTTGCTTCGTACAGGACTGTCAATTAGAATTTTTAAAAGAAAAAAAAATCTTTACTAATTATTTAAACACTTGAAAAACGATTAATAGAACTTGTTTGAAATCATGTTTTCAAAACAATTATTATTAAACACATGGCAGACATTTTTTTTGTTCAAATGATGACTGACGAGTAGACCTCTTCTGTCCCTTTTTACCATTCCCCAGTTTCACCCCTCTTTACTTCACTCGTTCGGTCTCCTTAGAAAACGCCTTGATGTACATAATATGTAATATATCATAATATGTCATAGCCTTATATTATAAGGCTATGACGACTTTAAAGGAAAGGGAATGTAGAGGCCTTCTTCTTCAATTCTGTCCACACCAAAATTTTCATTTCTAAGCTGTCTGTATACCTCGCAGGATTCCTCCTTGTTAGAATTATTAAGAGGTACTTTGGTACTTTATTAGTTGCTGATTTAAATAAACGAAGACTTTGAAAGTAGATTTATTGATTTCCTACTTTTCTCATTTATATTGACAAGGCGTATTATCTCTTTCATGACATAATATTTTAAAAAGACATAATCATTACACACTCGATTATTTCAATCTTAGATTAATATGAATTCGCAATCTGGGTCGGAAAAGATCTTTAACATATGTAAGCGTCTAAATCCACAATGGCCAGTCAATACACCAATTATCAGTAGTAGCAGTGATCTGGGTTTATCCAGCAGCCACCGTGTCCTTATTGTATCCAGGTGATTGTTTTTTTCGCCTGCTTGCGGTCGTTGCAGTCTCTCCAGTATTTCTTAAGTCTTTCCTGGGCCCATTCTTTGAGCAATGTTAGAGTTCGAGTTTTACTCAACCCTATTTTTGGTTCAGGTTCACAGCAGGACATGTTAGCACCTCACCTGGCAAATTTCACGGTACAGTGGTTGAGAATCATTGTTTTAGTTAATCAGAAACACGCATCATAAGTCTATTATGTACTATATAAGATAAAATGGTCTTGTAATGGTAAAATGTAAAATTTACCATTTTTTTTACTCTCCTGAAACATTGACATTTGTGGTAATGGAATATAAGCAACAATTTGATTGTTTGAATTCGTTTTCAGTTACAAAAGAATATTGGTTCTGATATCTCATTCTCAAGATTTCTTAAACGGAGTATGCACAAATATAATACACATAAATAAAAAGAGACTTAAATATTACACGGGTAATTACGACGCTTTCGTTAAAACCAGAATGGAATTGTTGGAAAATCAAATGAAACAATATAATTGGGAACAAGACCAAATTAACCACATGAAAGTGAGTAATCACATCGAAATAGTTGAAACATATCTTAATTAATTTTTTTTAGAATTACATAGCACGATTTGGTCACGGTTCAGCAAAACTCGCCCGACAAGCTCAATCCAAAGAAAAAACACTCGCTAAAATGGTCGCCCAAGGTCTAACCGAAAAAGTGGTTAGCGACAAATTAGTTACTTTTTATTTTCCGAGTTGCGGTACTATTCCACCACCCGTGATCATGGTACAGAACGTCAGTTTCAGATATAACGATTCCACTCCTTTGATATACAGAAATTTGGAATTCGGTATCGATTTAGATACAAGATTGGCTCTTGTGGGACCCAACGGAGCAGGAAAAAGTACTTTATTGAAATTATTGTACGGAGAGGTAAGCTATATCTAATTTTTTTTCAATATACTAAATTGATTTGAACTTGAGTAACTTGTAAATTCAAAAAATTCTGTATTGTAACTTTTCTTTACAAATCTATTCTAATTTATATTCAGTAAGAGTACACTATGTATATATAAACACTTGTATGTGGGTTAATGGGGTTAAGATTCACTGACTTAAAAGGTCTATTGTGTCCCATCCTCTTCACAGTTTCTGAAGATTGTCTCTGTAACTAGTAGTTCTTTTATTTCTGATCCTTTGATACATTTTAGGACATTCACCGGTTTGAGTTTGGGTAAATCTATCCAGCATGTTCCCTGAGATTTTGCAGTGCCTTACATTCAGCAAATATGTGGATGTATGTTACTTCTATCCCATAGAATCTGCAGTCGTCTATTTCTACCAATTTGAATTTTTTGAGGTGTTCATTTAGGCGACAATGTCATTAGAATCACTGCTAAAACTCTTAATGCATTCTTCCGATCTCTTTTGGTCATAGTTTCCCCGTAGTCTAATCTTTTTCATGTTTCTTTTTTTCCATTTCTTCCAATATTGTATCAGTTGATATTTTTTATTATTTTTAGCTAACTCCAACTGAGGGTATGATTAGAAAAAATTCCCATTTACGTATCGCCCGTTACCATCAACATTTACACGAACTTTTAGATTTAGATCTTTCCCCTCTCGAATACATGATGAAAGAATTCCCAGATATAAAGGAAAAAGAAGAAATGAGAAAAATAATAGGACGATACGGTCTCACCGGTAGACAACAGGTTAAATTTTTTTAAATCGTGTAATTAACGATTCATTAATTTGTTTTTTTTAATAGGTGTGTCCAATTAGACAATTATCCGATGGTCAAAGATGCAGGGTGGTATTCGCTTGGTTAGCTTGGCAAGTACCACACATGCTCTTCCTCGATGAACCTACGAATCACTTGGATATGGAAACTATCGATGCCCTAGCCGATGCTATTAATGAATTCGAAGGAGGAATGGTTTTAGTTAGTCACGATTTCAGATTAATTAGTCAGGTAAGTTTCCTTTTTCGAAAAATAATACTGTATTAGAAAGTACACAATCTATAAAGTTTGTTTAGTATTTGTTTGGCAGCTATAAATTGTAAACGTTTTCAGTGAATTTGTGAAAATTTGTCATCATTATGTGATTTTATTTGAAAGGTGAACTAGATTTTACTCTGGGTGAGTCTGCTCCTTTGTTTACAACAGTAAAATATTGGGTGTAAACAAGGCCATTCGAGCTGCCAACTTGAGCATAGCAGTGGTCGATCAAATGAGGTGACGACTCCAAAAATGGTACTGGATGATCGTCGACTGAAAGTGTGTTGGCTACCAGACACAGTAGGCGTTTCTAAAAGTCGCATATTATTTGAAAATTTGAATGTGATAAAGCTGTATGCAAGATGGATGCCACGTTTGCTTACACTTGAGCAAAAATGGTACGGTGTTTAGTGAAGTTTCACATCAGCAAAGCAGAATTTTTGCACCATTTCATAACCATGGATCTATCACTTCGCACCAGAGATAAAAGAACAATTAAAACAATGGACTGAACATGGAGAACCGGCTCTGAAGAAGGAGAAGACTGTTTCATCTGCAGGTCAGGTCATGGGTCGTTTTTTTTTGGATAATTTTCATTGCCTACTTTGAAAAAGGAAAAACTATCAATGGCGAGCATTATGCGAACTTATTGCAACGTTTGAGTGAATAAATAAAGCAAAAACGGCTGCATTTGGTTAATAGACCAGGGTCGATAATTTTTGAGACCAAAAAAATAATAGTAGGATAAACCCCATTGTAGTCCGGGAAAGTAAGGAAATAAAAGTCAAAAGTTACCCTTTATTGATTTTTCATTTTTAAATGAAAATATATTGACCCAGCATCACTCTCCTAGATTGTCTAATAATTTCCGCTGGAGCTTGCGACGCAGCTTGCAAGCACAGCTCAGACCACTTAAAATTCAATTGATTTATGCTCGTATCATTTCTGGATGTGTTCTTACAAAAAAATCGTAGAGATGAAAATTGAAGCAAATCTTATGCTCTTGAAGGTGACGTAAATAGTTTTTCAAAAAAAAATTTTCCGATCTTAAATTTTCCAAAAATTGAAAAATTTACGAAAATTATATTTTTGGTTGGTAATTATAAATAAAATATTAATATCGAGGTCAAAACATAGATAAACATAGAGGGCGAACTTCTAAAAATTTACATTTTTTCAGATTTGGAAAATTCAAAATGGCGGCTGCGCAAATTGGAAACAATTTTTTTTTCAATCGCAACTAAATTTATGAACATTAACGATATTGAGAAACGGTTTGGTGCAATCGACAGAGTGAAAGTTATATTTTTATAAATAACAAACAAAATTTTTAAAAATTTTTTTACATAATTTTTTAGAACATTTACCAAAAATAAAAAATTTGCCATCTAGTTTTTTCTCATTTTGGCGTTGAAAAATTTGTTTAAAATATGTTTTCACGTTATAAATATGTGTATCTTTGAAAGACGAGTATTTAAAAAAAAATTGCGACTTTTACAAGTTGAGATAAACAAATTCAAAGTCTGTTATATTCTGTGATAATATTGATTGAAATTTTCAATTTTTGATCACTTCGCTAGGTTGTCGAATCCCAACTCAACTTAAACACAAATTTTCATTTTTCTACCGTCAATTGGTCCATTCAAAAGAGAATAGTAATCCTAGCTCGCTCGGCCAAACGGTGCGGCGGCAGCTACTTGGCGTTGTGGGGGGGGGGGGGGGAGTCAGCGCTCGTTCGCAGTTGAACGAAGCTCAAGTTTTTATTTTGGTTTTCTTTGTAAAAATTTTGCATTTGTGGTTTGCTAATAGTGTGGTTATTATCAACCATTCATATTGCTAGAAATAAGGTACAATGATATTTATAATTTATATCTATAAATCCATTTATTATATATATTATACATAATTCGAAACGTGGATACTAAGAATAATATTTATTTACAAATTTACATCTATTTTCTACAAATTCTCGCCCTTTTTGGTCTCTGAGGAAATGGCTTTGTACAATTTTCCTCGTCATTATCATTAGCAAACAAATCTTCATCGATATTATTGCTATTATCAATTGCAAGTTCACAATCAACTAATTGAGTCATATCAAAATTTAGCTCATCATTCAGAGATTCATTATCATCCTCGTCATTGTCAAATACCGTACTTACAATTTCGATGTTACAACAGTTTTTGCCTTCGCAATTTTTACTTAATATCGTACAATGTATGCCAACTTTTTTACAACCACACCTGTGGTACAAGAACACGAAATAATGTTCAATAATTCGTCGGGTACAAGTACGTCGTCAGTCATGTTAGTAAGGGTCTTTTGGGCGTTCGAAGAGAATGAGCGCTGACCCCCCACCAGAACGCCAAGCAGCTGCCGCCGCACCGTTTGGCCGAGTGAGCTAGGATTACTGTTCTCTTTTGAATGGACCAATTAACGGTAGAAAAATGAAAAATTGTGTTTAAGTTGAGTTGGGATTCAACAACCTAGCGAAGTGATCAAAATTTGAAAATTTCAATTAATAGTGTGACAGTATCTAGCAGATTTTGAATTTGTTTATCTCAGCTTGTAAAAGTCGCATCTGAAAAATTTTTTTTCAAAATAGTCGTCTTTCAAAAACAAACATATTTATAATGTAAAAAGATATTTTTAAGAAATTTTTCAACGCCAAAATGAGAAAAAACTAGATGTAAAAATTTTTATTTTCGGTAAATGTTTAGACGCGATTGAAAAAAAATTTGTTTCCAATTTGCACAGCCGCCATTTTGAATTTTCCAAATCTAAAAAAAATGTAAATTTTTAGAAGTTTGCCCTCTATGTTTATCTATGTTTTGACCTCGATATTAATATTTTATTTATAATTACCAACCAAAAATATAATTTTCGTAAATTTTTTCAATTTTTGGAAAATTTAAGATCGGAAATATTTTTTTTGTAAAAACTATTTACGTCACCTTCAACGGCATAAGATTTGCTTCAATTTTCATCTCCACGATTTTTTTGTAAGAGCACATCCAGGAATGACACGAGCATAAATCACTTGAATTTTAGGTGGTCTGAGCTGTGCTTGCAAGCTGCGTCGCAAGCTCCAGTGGAAATTATTAGACAATCTAGGAGAGTGATGCTGGGTCAATATATTTTCATTTAAAAATGAAAAATCAGTTATGGGAAAGTTTTGATAGTTAATAGATTTTTCGACCTTACTTTCCCGGGCTATTGGAAAAGGAAAAGAATATAACAAAAATGGAAGGAAAAATAATTTACGGGCGATCTAAGGTCGGGAAGTGGAAGGGGGTGAGTTCATTAAGTATATTTAAGGAAAAAAAACGGTTTATGTAGATTTCCGGCAAAACTACAAGTCCTAGGAAAAAAAGTTAAAGTGCAAAGTTGTAGGTATTAAACAGATCTACAACTTTTGTATAGTAAAAACCAAATAAAGTTGCGTTTACGTCATCATTGTGAACATTTGTAGCGTTGTCAGAGTGTTCACGAAATATGGAAATTAACAGAAAATAACTGAAGTCAACAAAAAACGTAAATGTAGAAAATTTCACAATATTATAAATGAAAACTACAAAATTATCGATAGTTTGATAGTTTTCGTTTAATATAGTGTGGAGTTTTTTCATTTACGTTTTTTGTTAATTACATTTATGAATAGATTTCACAAAGTAAGGAATTCTAGAATAAAAGTGGTAATGTTATTACTGACTTACCAAATCTTTTAATAAATAAATATAATAAAAATACAAGCAATAAAATAAAATATGTTTAATAATGAACGTATTATCAAAGACAAAAACTAACATTAAACAAATCAACATATTGTGAAATGAAACTAGGCAGATTCAAATTCTTGTTCATTTTCTTCTGATTCAACATCAGTGTCACTCTCTTCACTATTAAAATTTATAACTATCGGACTAATTTCTGGACGATCAAATATTCTTTCCTTCTCATACCATTTAAATATCTCTCTTTCAGTATGTTGTATAGAATTTGTCCACATATCAGGAGTTATATAATTAAATAAAACAAATTACAGAAATGTAATATTGGTGATTGCTCCGTAAAAAAGTGTCAGAAAGTGGTATAAACACGTCAGAAATTTGTGAAAAATTGACAATATCATAACTCTGCATATTCTGTTAATATGGTGATGTGAATTGTTGAAATCGATGCATCAATAATTCTTATCACAGAAGGTATATTTATTTCTTATTATAATTACTAAAAATTAGTAAACTGATAAGCTAATTATCATAGAAAACAAATTATAGACCACATATTAGGAGATTTCTTATCAAACAAAACTGGCCACTAAAAACAAATAATAAATATAGTTACCAGTGGCGCGACGATACATTTATTCTATAAGTTTTGTTGAAATCTATAAAATGGACAAAAAGCAATTTAAATGTTGCAAAAACAAGGATATGAATGACTATTGCTGCAAAACATGTTGTGGATGGTCATGTAATGTTTTGTTCTAAGGACTGTCAAGATAGTAATGTAGTCAAAAATGATGAAACAACAAAACTCTACGAAGAATTAGCAAAAATGCAATCGGACAAGACAGAACTAGGGCAGTATATGGAGGATATGAAAATGAACATGGAAGATGAAATTGAAACATTAAAGCTGAAAAATGAGACTTTGACTCAAGAGAATTATGATAGAGAAATGTACCTTAAGAAACAAAAAAGAAACTCAATGGTGTTTGAAGAAGAGGTTTATGAAAGGGAACCATGTATAGAAATGCAATTAAACAAACACAGAGAAGATTTAAATATTTGTAATAAATTAAATGAAAAACTAAGATCAGAGCTTAAAGAAGGTTTGTTACAACTAGAGGACTTACAAAGTAAAATTAAACTACTTGAGAGTATAAATGTGGATATGTTAAGTACGATTAAAACATTAACTATGGACAATGACGCCTATGCATCAATAGTTGAACTGAAGAATAAATTATGCATTCATTCTAATGAACCACAAACAACTTTAGAGCAAATCGAAAATGAAAATATAGTTAATAAGCAAAATGAAAGAACAATGAATGGAAATGACACACAGAAAGGAAAACACAATGATGGCAAAATTAGTAAAAGAAATGTCTAACACAAAGAGAAGATATAGAAAAAGGACCGATTTCACAGAAGGTGCAGAAAACAAAGGACAAACGGACACGGTGAAAGGGGAAGAAAAGTGCCAATATGTGAAAAGCAAATTATTAATCTTATGTGATCAAGATGGCAGATCTGGGAAGTAAGCTAAATTTTCGAATGATTGGGACTGAGGTTCAAACTATTATCAAGCCAAATGCCTTGTATAATAGCGTTATTGATGATGTTTTGAATTTAGGTAAAAATTTTACTTTGAATGATCATGTTATAATTATAGCAGGTTTCAATGATATGGTTAAAGGCAAATATCCACTGTTTAAAAATATCAATGAAAAAATTAAAAGGTGTACGCATACAAATATTATTCTCGCATCAGTGCCTTACATTGTAAATCAAAATGAAGTCAATCAATTTATATATAAATTCAACAAAGAATTATATGAGTACACTATTAAAATTAATCAATTTGCAGAGGGTGAAATATCTTTTTTAGATCTTAACAGCCATAAAGGGATTAACTTGAAAAAATATGAAATAGCTCAAAATATTGTCAACTTAACAAAACCTAAAGTTAAACAATTCCAGAAAAACCTAATTTTTATACAAACTGCAGAAAATACAGTTACTAATTTTTTAGAAGCACCTCAAGTAATCACAAGGATATACTGATAAAAAAAGCTATATGTCCCATTAACAATTTAACTTTTGTGCATCAGAATATACAATGTATTAATAATAAGATTTTGACGCTGAATGATAGATTTGATGATGGATTTTGTTGTGATGTTTTAATGATTTCTGAACATTGGCAAATAAAGAATGCCATTGAAACATACAAACTAACCCATTTTACGTTAGTCGCGGACATGTCTCGGACTGTAACAACACATGGTGGAGTAGCCATATATAAAAACGACAATTTTTCTGGAAGAGTGAATGAATATTGTATCAAAAAGTTTTCTAAGGAAAACATTTTAGAATGTTGTGGTATACAACTACCTCAATATAAAACTATTTGTTTAGTTATCTACAGACCGTCTGGAGGAAATTTTAATGATTTTATGTTAGTTTTCAACGAAATTTTAACCCATGTATGCGCAGAAAACAACAGGAATATAATTATTGGAGGAGATTTCAATGTAAATTTTATGAAACCTACTACTCAACTTTCTTTGTTGGAAGACTTATTGTATAGTTTTAATTTTGAAATATGTGTGAGAACTCCAACTAGAGTTACAAAAGACTCTGCAACTTGCATTGATAATGTATTTATTAGAACAGCAAATCAGTATAGTGTAAAAGTAGTTGACCTTTGTTTATCTGATCACTATGCTCAATTTATTAATTTCCACACTGGTAATTCAGCTCAAAAAAGCTGTAAACCACCTGTTAAATTTTTCAGACGGTCATATTCTGAGGACAACATGGAACAGTTTCATGATTTGCTGGGGGCTGAAGATTGGATTACTGTTGTTTGTCAGATCTGTCCCAATTTAGCTTATGATCAATTTGCTGAAATTGTTTTATCTTGTTTTGAAAATGCCTTTCCAAAAAAGCTAGTTACACGAGGACCGAAAACTAAATACAATAAGTCTAATGGCTTTACGTTGAATGCTGATTTGTTGGAATTAAGAAATAATGTGGCATTATATACTACTCTTGCTAAGCATGATAGACGATATATTGAAATTAGTAAAGTGTTAAATAATACATATAGGCTTAGGTTGAAACAGGCCTCTAAACAATTCTATGATAATCGAATTTTAAACTCTCAAAATAAGACTAAAGAAACCTGGGAAATAATTAGGGAATTGCAAAAAACTAAGAAATCAAGTAGCCAACTCAAATTATATGATCAGGGTAACCAAATAAGTGATTCTGTTTTAGCAAATAAATTTAATATAAATTTTACTAAAGCCCCTATTGATAGTTTAGTTTGCGATGCAGAATTTGTCAATGAAAATATCTCTTCTAATATTAAAACCATCTATATGGCTCCTGTTTCAGAGGAGGAGGTTTTAGAATTAATACTATCTTTAAAAAATACTATTGCAGTTGGTACTGATGGATTAAATAATAAATTAATTAAAAAGTGTGCCGTTCTATTGACAAAGCCATTGAGTTTCTTATTGAATTTGTCAACTGAGAGGGGAATCTTCCCTGAATCTTTAAAACTGGCTAGAGTAGTTCCCATTTACAAAAAAGGAGATCCTAATGATATTAATAACTATAGACCAATTAGTATCTTGTCTTCTATCTCCAAAGTATACGAATTGAATATTAAAAATCATTTATGCAATTTTTTTGCTAAATTTAAGCTATTATCGCCCTCACAGCATAGTTATACTTCAAAAAAAGGTACAGAGACTGCATTGATAGAGTTCCATAATAGAATTGTTAGATTTCTTGATATTAAAAAGCACGTAATGGGTTTATTTATTGATTTTTCAAGCGCTTTTGACTGTGTGGACCACAAACTTTTACTGCTTAAACTGTCTAAATATGGGGTAAGAGGTATACCACTCAATTTGTTGGAGTCATACATATCAAATAGAAAACAAATTGTTCAAATGAATAATACTCTTGGTTTGGAACTAGAGGTGTTCCCCAGGGATCGATTTTGGGTCCATTTTTATTTTTGGTTTTTGTTAATGACTTACTCACTACATTAAATGCTGTCCCTGGAATATATCCAACTTGTTATGCTGACGACATTAATATTATAATTATTGAAGACAATGAGGATGCTCAAAAAATATCAACAGAGAGAACATATGATCAAGTTGTGATGTGGTCAGAGAGGAATAACATAAAATTAAACAAAACTAAAACAAATACGGTGCTGTTTAATAATCATGGACAGTTTAGAAAGAACCAATTGTTTAAAAACACTGGATTTCCTATTACATCTAAGGAAAATATTAAATTATTGGGTGTCACTATCGACTATGGCATAACCTGGCATTCGCATATTGACAACTTGTGTAACAAATTAAGGAAAAGCTGCTACAGCCTTGATTTCTTGCCAGTCATTGTAGTAAAAATACACTCTTGACAGTGTATCATGCTAATTTTCACTCCCATCTAAAATATGGCATACAAATTTGGGGGACCTGTTCTACCAGGCAAAGGGTATTTCGATGGCCTAGAATCAATACCTCGTAAGTGAAAACTTCAAAGTTTTCAGTATGAACAAAAAACCTTCCATTTGTCATAATTAATAATCTACACTTCTACAATTGCAATTGTGATTTTATTATTGTGAAATAAATATAATTCTAAAGAAAAATTACAATTTATATGCTCTCAAAAAAATGCAAGCACTTACGAGGTATTTCACTTATAGTGTTTGACAAGTAAGTGGTATTGCTGGCTAGGAAATTCCTTATCTTTATTTTAAATTTTATTAATTATTAAAGAAATCAAAAAAATATTACATGTTACTTAAAAATGAAACAAAAAAATTATTCAGTTGAATTCATCACTCGATCAAAGTACTGCAAGTATTAATTATTGTTAGTCTTGATCGGTTTGCCTTCCTTTCTTTTTTCAAGTTTCATGCGGCAAATTCTTGTAAAAATTAACGTAGTCCGGTTCCATTACCTGGCTTATTTCCATTAAATGTTCATATGTTTCTAAAGAAATTTTGGGTTTGGTGCGGTATAATTGCGGGTAAGTAGGTATAACGTTTGGTAAAGTTTTACCTTTTCTTAGTGGCAGGTATTCTGAGTCGAAATCAGTCTTGTAATATATAATCCCCTCGTGGGTGTATTTAAGGCATTTTATATCTGTAACGTAGGAGGTTCCTGGTGGTCTTAAGGAGTTATACCATTGAAAGTTTGGAGAGGCATAGTTTTTGAAGAAATAATGTGTTAAATACTTAGCATCTAGAGGAAATGGCTTCTCTCTTGCTCGTTTTGTAACTGAAATAAATTCTGCAGGTAAATGAATGTCTCTTCTATCCAAACATCTCTCAATCAGGCTGTGTACCGTATCACACTCCATCTGTGTATGTCCCTTGCAAAGATACTTCTGCTCAATCGTTTTCCGCTCTTTTACAGCAAAAGTCAGCAAAGCATTCGATACAACAGTGCATCTGTTCTGATACCCACATCCATCTGAGTATAGAATAATGGGCTTGTCACTATTTTGGAAATGTGTGTATAAATAGTCAATAATGCAGCTTGCAAAATGCGTTCAAGTCACGCGTCCTTCTCCTTCATGCCACCAGAAATTAGTGCTCTGATGCGTAGCAACATTGTATACAGTAAAGTTATGAACCCTTAATTTCATTTTAAAATATAATTTTGAGGCGTATAACCTAGGGCATAATTGAACAGCCTGTAAGTCCATGGTTACCATGTTGCAATTGCCTAAAATGCTAGCTTCTTTATCAGTTTGTTTTTCGATTCTAGCTTGATCTTTATTTGCAATGTGACATTGATAATCCTCCTCTGTGACGGTTTCAAAATTACCTGCTTTGTAGGCGCAGCACACGTCGCACTGGTCTTTCTTAGGCTGGAAAATCGCTAAGTTTTTTCTATCGAAAATTTCGTCAAATGTAAAAGAACTTAGTGCCTTGATGTTGGTGCAATCAGTTGTGTACCTTTTGTAAAGCTCGGATTTACTTTTTATGAAACTGTCTTCAATGTATTGTTTATTAGTATCTCGCCTTGCGTAATGGGACGGTAGTTTTGGCAAGTTATCTAGCCATGTTTCAAGAAATTTCCGTTGTTCGACGTTTTTTAATATTGTGCCGTTAGCTTCGCGATTAGAAGATCTACGCGCATTCACAACATCAACTGATGGTAAAGTACCACAAGTACTATTTTGGCACCATGACCGAATTGACCATTCGCCTAGACTAAGGGTACTGAGAAACATGCTCTTACATACCCTCATTTTGGTGGTTGCATCTTTCAAGAAATATTTAAATGTTGAGCTCTTTTGGGTTTCTTGATTTTCCGAGCGTCGGCGAGTTGGTTTCGAAATATCCACATGATTCACAACAAAGATTTTCTTCTGTTCCCAGGTCATTTCACTCCAAAATTTTGAAAATATTATGCTTCTGACGTCATCAGTAAGCTTGCTACATTCATAAATTTTGGCGTGTTTTCCTTTGCACCTTTTGCCCATAGTCTTTGCTTCTCTCTGTGTATTGTTTTTCCATACTTTTTCCTTTGATCTCGTATACCCTATATAAGCCTGCCCTTTCATCCGTTTGTATTTATTATTATTGCGCTTCCATTGGGACCTATTTACAAAACGCTTGCGTGATCGTTTTTTCTTTTTAGATTTTGGGAACCTTCCACTTCCGCATTTACTACCGGATCATCTTCTGCTTCTTTCGGCGCATTTTCTTCCGCTTCTTCTTCTGATGTGGAAGAAGATGATTCTTTACCATCTTCCATTACGTATTCTTCGTCGGTATCGTCTTCTACCTCTTTCCCAGGATCATCATTGATTTCTATTTCAAACGTCTCCACGTTTTCAACTCGTAGGCTGGATGCGAGTTCTACTTCGTTAGTGTCTTCAGAACAGAGATTGGTTTCGAAAATGTCAACACTTTGTGCTGTCATAACTTCAGGAACCTGCATTCCTTCGAACTCCAAATTATTTTCACAATTTTCTAAAATAAATCCATCATCAAATTGGATTGGCAAGTTAGAAACGGAGTATTTTTCTATGCTTTTGATGTTTTCGATGGGGGATGGTGATTTTTTATTGGACTCGAGAGCCATTAATACCATTCGGCTTGCGCGACTGTTCATTCTGTAATAATATAATGAATTAAATTTCTGGCAAATACCATAATATGACGAGTAGGTTAATAATTTTCAGTTTTCATTTGGTTTTAGTTATAGGTATTGATAATAAACAAAAATCTAACCTAAAAAATAATGCTAATACCATGTAAGTACTCAAATTATTCATTAAACAAATATCTCTTATGTACAAGTCATAAATAAATTGATATAATTAGAAGTAAATCACTATCTTTCTCAAATTTCTTTACTAAACAAACATTCTAAGGTAACAACAATTACAATTAGCTGGTAGTAATCTAATAAACTTACCTGTATAATAAACACTTCACAAAAGACACCACAAAACACTGGGTGACAGAAACGGCCATTAGCAATCTGGCGCTTACGAGCAATTGCATTTAACATTTGCACGCGAGGTATTGGCACGTGACAAATTGAAGCATTTTTATTGGTCTGGCAGTTAAGAGCTATTGCCAGGATGTAGAAACGACTTACAACAATGCAGTGGCGCTAAAACCTTAAAATTCAAAAAAAAGTGTACTTACGAGGTATTGATTCTAGGCCATCGATTTGTTCTTCAAAAGTATGC
This sequence comes from Galeruca laticollis, assembly GCA_963921935.1. NCBI lineage: Eukaryota > Metazoa > Arthropoda > Insecta > Coleoptera > Chrysomelidae > Galeruca > Galeruca laticollis. Next base: position 6,353,662 of record OY998176.1, on the reverse strand, counting down.
TATAAGAATTATTGCAAAACTCAGAATAAGAGATTTTTGTAGGGAGTTTTTAAAAAAATACAAAATATTGACCCTGGCTGGTGTATATATATTGGAAGCATGTACTTTCATTCATAGGAATAGATCGATTTATGTGGCCGAGCGTGCTTCTCATCACTATAAAACAAGAAATAAAAGTCAATTATTGGTGCCTAGACACCATACTGCACTTTTTGAAAAAAATCTAGTGTATCTGGGATGTAAATTTTATAATATCCGCCCAGAGGATATAAAAAACAGTAATTTCTACAATTTTAAAAATAAACTAAAGCAGTTTTTACTCGGAAAAAACTACTACACCATAGAGGAGTTTTTTAATTGATAAATTGTCTCTGTTGTTACCTGCTATGAATCTGCCAAAAATTGTTTTGTTTTTGTGGAACTGTTTTCATTATTTTTAAGGGTTGTCTGTGGTCTTTGATGTAAACAATTATATATGTGTATGTGTATATATATGAATATATATATGTGTGTGTGTGTTTTGTGTTCTTTAGTTAAGTCATTTTATTATACTTTGTGACATGTTTCACTATAACTGTTGTATATAATTTTTTTGTACAATATTTTTTTTATGTGAAATAAATTACTTTCTTTCTTTCTATCAAATTCTTCTCTCATCATGGCATTCCTAAACATATCATAGTTGACAATGGCACAGAATTCAAAAATTTCGTGTTTCATAAAATTCAAGTTCATTTTACTTCTCTCAACCAGCCTCAATCCAACGGACAAATAGAAAGACTCCATTCAACTTTAATAGAACATATACGACTCCTAAATACTCAAAGATGACTTGAAGACAATTAATGTCAATTTTGAGGAGCAAGACAGTTCTTTTAAAAAGAATATCAAAGTTATTGGATGACTGGAAAAAGTGTATAGAGCTGAAAGATGAATATATTTTGTTGCGTCGGGTATTTCTGGGATCACCGTCGTATATACAGGGTGTTTCTAAATTCATGCGACAAAATTCAGGTGATTGTCCGCATAAAGTTATAATGGGTCTTTCCTATAACAATTTTTTTTCGTGCCCACCCCTTTCAGAGATATCACCTCTACAAGGCGGTGAATAAAATTGAGTTTTTATCTCAAATTTAAGTAAAAATGGAAACTTGAAATTTTGTCATTTCTGTGCAACTAACCACCAGTATTTTTTCAACATTCCTGTCGTATCATATGGGGGTGAAATTAGTATCCCTCAACTTATTTAATTTCAAATATTTTTTTCGATATTTACTTTTTGAAATTAAAAATATTAACTAAAATGCCTTTCTTAATAAAATCATTTTTTCTCAGAATCAATAGATTCGATTAAAAAAAATACAATATCCTGTGAGGTTTCTTTTTTAATTTTTTTTCTGGGGAAAAACTTTTAAGATTAAAAAATGATTTTAAATAAATAAGGCAGTTTAGTTAATATTTTTATTTTAAAAAACTAAATTTCGAAAAAAATATTTGAAATTAAATAAGTTGAGGGATGTTAATTTTTCCCCCTTATGATAAGACAGGAGTGTTGAAAAAATAGTGGTGGTTACTTCTTTGTGAGTGCGCGGAAATTACAAAATTTCAAATTTCTGTTTTAATTTAAATTTGATATTTCTGAAGAAATTTTGTTATAAGAAAGACCCATCATAATTTTATACAGGCAATCACCTCCTTTATTTTGTCGCATGAATTTAGATCTTAAATCTAAAAGTGTGTTAATTTTTTTATTTTTTTTATTTACAATACAATCAGCAATCAGAAAAAAAATACATTTCTATAAGCTAATATTATGGTTGGATTATAGCATGATGAGAATTTGTCCATTGACAAACCTCAGGTACTTCACATCAAGTCTATTGGCCAGTTTCTTTTGAGTCGTCTGTTGTCTTCTCTTGTCAGTAGGGGTTCTAAAGTTGGATTTTCGTGGTTTTCGATTTTAGAGTGGTGGTAGTTGCTTCTTTGTTGGATGACATTTTTCTCAAGTTTTATTTTGAGGTCGTTCTGTATTGTTTCATTGGTGACAAACCATGGGGCATCTAATATTGTTCTTAAAAATTTAGATTGGCATCTTTGGATTATAGTTGTATTGGATTTGCTCGCACAACCCCATAGCTCAATTCCATAGGACCAAATTGGTATGATTATTGTCTTATAGATAAGTATTTTGTTATCCACCGCTAGTTTGGATCTTCTACCTATTAACCAGTTTATTTGTCTAGTTGTTAAGTCTATTTGTTTTCTTTTCTTGGTTATATGTTGTTTCCATGTTAATTTACTGTCCAAGGTCATTCCTAGGTATCTTGTTTTTTGGGTATTAGGACATTGTTGATGTGAACCTCCGGTGAAGGAGTTTTGCGTAGTGTAAAGGTAATGTGGCTGGATTTATTTTCATTTATCTTTATTCTCCATTTTTCAAACCAATTTTGGAGGGTGTTAAGATGTTCTTGTAGGTTAATTACTGATCTTTCAGGGTTGTTGTTCACCGATAATATGGTTGTATCATCGGCAAATGTCCCAAGTGTAGTATGTCTGGAGGTTGACAGGTCCGATGTAAATAGAACATACAGCAGTGGCCCAAGAACGCTACCCTGTGGAACTCCTGCTTTTATTGGTTGAACTTCTGATCTTTCGTTTCCCATTTTTATTTCAAATTTTCGGTCACTGAGATAGGATTTAAGTAGGGTACAGTAGGAGGGAAGGATTTGTTTGATTTTGTAAAGTAGGCCTTTATGCCAGACGCGGTCAAAGGCTTTTATTTTCGTAGGCTTTGTTGATGACATCTGTTATTCGATGTATCTGCTGGATTGTAGAGTGCCCCTGGCGAACTCCAAATTGATGGTGTGGGATCCACTCTTCAGGTCTTATGTTGTTGTTAATTCTGTGTAGTATGAGTTTTTCAAAGATTTTTGAAAGGACTGATATCAGGCTTATTGGTCGGTAGGAGTTTACATCTGTGGGTTCTTTTCCTGGTTTGATTACTGCAATTATTTGCGATGTTTTCAGTTTTTCTGGCCAGTGTTGCATTCTTAATATTCCATTAAATATGTATGTTAATAACACTATTGCTTTTTGTGGAAGTTCTTTAAGCATTTTTGGTGTAATTTTGTCTGGTCCAGGTGCCTTTTTTAGTCCCAAGAATTTGATGACTTCTTTTGTCTCCCTCGGAGTGACAAGAGTTATTGGTTGACTTTCTTCAGTAGGCGTTTCTAGGTTTTGTTATATTTCCTGGTCTAGTTCGTCACTGTGAGGAGTAAAAGTATTACAGAAGTGTTGCGCAAAGAGATCTGCTTTCTCTTTTTCACTTTTTGCCCAGGATCCTATAGTTGGTGTTGTTTGTCTGATTGGTGGTACTGGGTCTTTGGGTTTTCTTGCATTTTTGATTGGTTTCCATATTGATTGGTCGAATCGATTTAGGTTTTTTAGGTAGTCAGTAAATGATTCTTCTCTGTATTTTTTGAGCTTAGCTTTTAATTTGTTTGTTAGTTGGTTAAATCTGGTTTTGTTGATCGGGTTGCGTGTACGGTGCCAAATAGATCTAGCTTTTCTTTTTTCTTTTAGAAGACGTTTGATTTCTAGTGGAATATTACCGACATGATTTTGTGGCTTTTGGAGTGGAGTGGATTGAAGAGCCGCTTCTTGTAGTAGTGATATCATCATTTCAACTGTTGAATCTAGGTCTTCCGGAGTTCTCAATCGTATATTTAGGTTTATGTTGTTTGTCAATATATTTCTGAAGTTTTCCCAGTTTGTTTTATTGTTGTGTAATTTTTTTTCTTTTTGTTTTGTGATAGGTGCTGAACTGATGATATCAATAGCTGGAGAATGATCAGATGATAAGTCGTAACTAAGAATTATGTCTGTATAAGTTGTCGAGAGTCCATTTGTTACAAAAAAGTCCAGAAGGTCTGGTATTTTTGCGGGGTCTGTTGGCCAATATGTTGGAGTACCTGTTGAAATGAAGGAGTATTTGCAGTCATGGGTCAGATTAGCAAGTTCTCTACCTTTAGTTGTGGTTAACCGTGATCCCCATAATGTGTTTTTGCTGTTGTAATCTCCACCCGCTAAGAATTTTTCACCAAGAGTTCTGAAGTACAGTTCGAAGTCTTCTTTTTTGATATTATGCCTTGGTGGGCAGTAGGCTGCAGATACTGTTAGCTCGTATGGCAGTGTCCTAACTTTTATTGAAGTAGCTTGTAAGTAGTTTTCTTCATATTTTGGTAGTTGATAATGTACAATAGTTTGTTTTATGATGATAGCAGTTCCTCCATGTGCAGTACCATCTGGATGGTTTGTGTAGTATGGAATGTTGAAATAGGTTTCAGCTGTAAAATGCGTTTCACTGACAAGTAAGATGTCTATATATTGATCTTCCAGGAATAACTTAACTTCGTCTTTGTGCTGTGTGAGTCCGTTTGTGTTCCAGAGAGCTATCCTCAAAAATTTAGCCATTATTTTAATTTTTGAACTAGCAGGGTTGGCACATTGAGTACTGTGCTATTTTGTTGCATGAGTTGATTGAACATTTGTCTGAACTCTTCCAGAAATTTGGTTAGTGTGATGTCTTGTGAGGTTTTATTGTTATTATTAATTGCTTGTGCGTAAGTCATATCGTTGTTCAAGGTACCACTAGTAACTGTAGCTTGCGTTAATTGGGGTGAATGTTTTGTGGCCTTTGTGTAATATTTCTATTTTTCGTTAGGTTATGATAGTATGTACATCCTTTGAAGTTGAATTGTGTCGTCCTCCACATTTTACACAAAGGTAAGATCTATTGCAATAGCTTTTTGAGTGGCCATATAGTTGGCATCTTGTGCATTGTATTATGGTTTTTGATTTGTTTGGGGGTTCTATTACAACTATCTTGTTATGTAGAGCTCTTATCTTGTATACGTCCTTGTTATTTTGTGCCGGCTCCAGGTCTACAAAGAACATATTTAAGGGTTCTCTAGTTTGCCAGTGCCTGGCATTGATTATTGACCATTTTCTTTTAATTCTTCAGTTATTTCCTTTAATTCGACAGTGTGGTGGAGGTTTTTTATAACTACTCTGTAGGCACGTTCTTCTTTCGTTTGGTATGAGTGAAATTCGACATTTCTTTCCTTTAGAAATTTGATTACTTTTCTGTAAGTGTCGGGTGTATTACTACTTATCTTGATTATATTGTTTGTCATTGTTCTGGTGTTATATTCTTCTGTTTCTGCTACGCCTGAAAGCTGTCTTATCATTTCCGAGTAATTGATGACGTCATATATGAAGATCGGCGGCGGTTTTGGAGATTTGTTAGTTGTATCTTCTTCTGCATTTGTGTTTTCTCCGTTTTCGTTTGATAATGAAGCATATCTGTTGTTCGTAGGTATTTCGTTTACAGTTGTTCTGGCTGTTCGTAGAGTTTGACCATTTTTTTTCCTTTTTGTCCCTTTTGCTACTTGTCAGGCTACTGAGTTGTTATTCTCTGTGGAGTTCTCTTCCATTTCTTGTTCTTCATCTGTTGTGGAAAAAGATCTATGCAGTTGTGTATTTGTTTGTTGATTGTTTTGTGGTGTAACAAACATTGGAGTGAACTGATTTTGGGTTGGTGGTAAAGGATTTATTTGAGAGGAGTACATTGAGTATTGTGTCGATTGTGCAGGATTAATTTGTATTTGTGGGTTTGTAATTGGGTAATTTTGGATTAAATTTGAATGTGTTTGAGGATATTGATTGTTTGTTGTTGGGTGACCCTGTATATACATTGGTTGACCATTTACATCAAAACCTGTAAGGTTCGCTGATGAATACATTTTTGTTGTTTTTGCTTTCTCTTCTTTTTTTCTTTTTTTTTGTCACCAGCACTAATGATTATTTTTATCGCTTATTTCACTTGTTTTTGTTCCGGCTAATTGCCGAAACTGATAATAAACTTGAATTTCGAAGTCAATGCTCGCACGTCTTTACTCTTCGAGACTTAAATGAATACTGTGTTAATATTTAATTAAATAATTGTTGATTGAAAGGTTCTCAATGTCAAATTTGTTTCAGGTTGCGCAAGAAATTTGGGTGTGCGAAAAAGGTACAGTAACGAAATGGCCAGGAGACATTCTTTCTTACAAGGACCATTTGAAATCGAAGATCCTGAAAGACGCAGCGAAAAGGAAATAAATGGAAGAAGCAATAATTTTTAGGAGAAAGTTTCATTCTATCATTCTTAGATCAATTTGATATTTCATTGAAAATGTGGTACGTCGAAATTCAATTAATCGGCTGTTCATAAATACACTCATTAGGATTATTTCCTCTTTATTATATATCGATTGGTATCTGAATAAATTATTAAAAGTTATTTATTCAAATTTTCCCTGTGATTATTTTCTTTTGAGTCGTTTCACTCTTTTTTAATTTCATCCTATTGTTTTTTTAAATAAAAGCAGTACACTGTTTTAAATGAAACTTACTGTTTCTAGTTAATTCCACAATATATTGAAAAGATTTTAAAAATTCTAAGATAATTGTTTTGATATCGAAACAATTGTCAAATATCTTAGAATTTTTAAAATCTTTTCAATACATTGTGGAATTAATGAGTAGATTCCACGAAGTAAGGGTCGACACAGTTAATTTCATTAAAAGCAATTTCAGGTTATTGAAGTAGATCAACTTATTTTGGGATGGATTTGGGGATTGGGAAATTTGTGTATTTCATTGTAATAATCCTTTAAAAATCTTTTTTTATTTAAAAGATGTACATTTTTCAGTATTTTTATCTATATTCGGATGTTTTTTTTAAACTGCCAATTATATTATCATGTGTTTTATGAGACGAATTGATTTCGACTCCACTTTATACTATTTTTTTTGTATTCAAAAAAAGTGATATATTTAAATAAATTTTTTTCTTAAATGGCGTTCGAAAAGTAACTGTTTTAATGGTGTAAATTTCGTCGTACTAAAATAGTATTATCAGTATTTCGCTTAATTGGTGATTTTTAGAACATACTAGAGTAAAAAATTGATTAAACCAGTAAATACATAACATTTTGTATCAGATAGACACATTTCGTTCTATAATATTGGCAATTTTTTTTACCTATTTTCAATTGCAAAACGATTAACTCTTTTTAGAGGTCAATTAAGTTGTCTTTATTGTTTTTCATGTAAATTTTCCATTTTGCGACATGTCCAGTTCATCCCCGCTTAGCTTTTATTATAATTATTAGTTTTTGTTCGTCTTGATTGAATTTTAAAATTTCTGCAGTTTAAAACGGTTTCGAGAAAAATTGCTATAAGCCTGTTTGTAAAGGAAATAAAATTACAAATCAATCAAATAATGCTCGAAAACTTTAATTAATTAAGCGATGAAGTGATGGCTATGTATGAGTACGCTACTTAATGATCAAATCGATTTACAATTGAAAATATAAAAAAATTTATATTTCAGAAGGTGAACTTTAGGGTTAAGCTTTTTTTTTTAATTTACACAAATTGATGTACCCCAACTCACTATCTTTAACAATTGTGATTAGTAGAATCCTCTTATACATAATTGTGATAAAAACTGTAAAAAACAAGGTAATAAAAACGAATGGAATTTCATTTGATAGTTTATATATAACATACAATAAATGCGTATCGATGGGGAAAAAATGAGATTTACCGATAATTTTTTTTGTGCTTACAAAGGAGTACTAAGATTTAAAGCATTCGAGATTTTATTTATCGTTTCTTGTTGGATAGAAGCTTCTCTCAAAAACTGAAACAAAAACATTTCTTTTAATACATAGAACATAATTCGAAAACCTTCATCAAAATGCAAAATAATGTTGTTTATGTTAAATGAAGGGGTAAAAGAGGGATTTACTCGCTTTTCATGAAGTACTAAGGAAAAAACACCATACTTTCAACCGGATCAAAATATTTGTTTAATAAACTACAACCCACCAATCGTTTCTATTGCATATGTAATAAACCCCACTTATATTTTCTGGTTTATTTATTGTGCCTTGTTTCCTCTCTCAGTATAGGCAGCGCTGTCAGGCACAAAGAAAATCGAGAGGGCTTTCGGACTCGAGCAGTAAGGCTTAAACATTCGCCAGGACCAGGTTTGTTCGATCGGCTACGTGCACAAAACAAAATAGAACTGTTAACGAAACTAGGTCGCTTTTTTATATTAAATTCAACTTACATTTGATTTAAAGAAAATTATATATATATAGGGTGTCCCTAAATTCCCTTGCCATATTTGTGCTTATAACAATCTATACTACCCATAATAATCACAGTATGACCCTTAAGTAAAATAAGCTAACAATTTCACAGTCCTATGTTATTTTCTACGGAGCAAAGAAATATTTAAAGACTAATATTTTTCTCATGAACCTCAAGGGAAACGCGGGAAGGTCGAAAGTCAGGCTGGGGTTTTGGCTCATTCAGTCAAAGGAGTTCTTTCCGTGAAGTAGTGACCTAGCCAAATATATCTGATTAGTCGCTTACTCAGACGTAACAATTACATAAAAAGAGTACTATTTTCTAGGTCTGGCTATGTAAGAGGGGGTCACATGGCAAGCTTTCCTTTGTAGGGTATGTGGGGAAAGGGAAGATAGAGTGTAGTAGGGGAAGGAAGATGATGGAAAAGGGAAGGGAAAAAATGGGAAACTCGTCAAAGGGGACGAGTTTGGCCAAACAGGAGGAAGAGGTGATCAGTACGTGGGAAAAAGGAATGTAGTGGAGGGATGGAGGGTGATACAGATAAATTTAGGGAAATGCAGAATAGCGCATGATATTTTAGATGAGGTGATTTTTAGGAGGAAAGTGGATCTGAGGTAAATGCTAGATATGTGGAAAAGCAAGGATGGATTGTGGACGATTCAGGAGAGGCGGGAATAAGAGTGGTGGGAGAGAGGCCGAGGGCGGTTGAAGTGAGTAAGGGAAATGGATGGGTGGTTGAGCGAATGGGAGAGATGGTGGTGTACAGTGTATATATAAGCCCAAATGTCAGTCTGGAGGAATACGAGAGAAGAATGACACAACTGGAGGACGACCTGAGGGTGTCAAAAGGATCATAAGGAGAATGGTGACAGGGAATATCAATGCTAAAAACACTATGGGGGGCGGGGGTTGATACTGGAGGAAGTGTTGGCATCCAACGGGTTAGTGGTGTTGAATGATGGACTCCTGCCCACCTTCGTGTGGGGTGACGGGGGTTCGTCATATATTGATGTAACAGCATGTGATGAATGGCTGGGAGAAAGAGTGAGTAGTTGGAGGGTGCTGGAGGATGAGGAAAGCTTGAGTTTACATAGATATGTGGAGACGGATATAAGGGAAGGGAGAAAAGAATTATCGAAAGAGAGGGGATGGAGGTGGACAAAGAACGAGATAGAGAGTATGAGGAAGAAAGTGAGAGAGGAGATAGAAAGAGGAATTGTACGAGGTGATACAGAGCTGTAAAAGAGAAAAAAAGAGGGGTAATATGAGTGGAAGGAGGGCTAATTACTAGTGGAATGAGGAAATAGAGGAGCTGTGGAGGGAGTGTAAGAAAGAACGAAGGCGGATGCTGAGAGGAAGAGGGTGGATAAAGGGAAAAGGGGATTACAAGGAGAAGAAAGACGTGGAGAGGGCAAAAAGAGGTAAATTGGAAGAGCAACTAGGTGAACTGGAAAACAATTCATGGGGAAAGGCGTATGAGGTAGCGGTGAAAAGGGTGGGTGGAAATAGGAACGAGGTGCTGGAGGAAAATTGGGAAAATGAGATTATAGGGAAGCTGTTCACAGAGGTAGAAGGGGTAGTAGAGGGAAGAATTCAGGCAATCGAGGAAACTAGAGAGGCGGGGAAAAGGAGGGGAATTAGATTGGTGCAGAAATTGAAAGAGGGGGGGGGAGAAAGAATAAAGTGAGGAAAGCACCAAGAATAGACTGCCTGAGTGATGAAGTGGTAAAGGGGCTGTTGAATGACAGTGGGGAGTATTTCTGGGAATTATTTAACAGAGTGCTGAGAGAGGAAGAATTCCTGGAAAGATGAAAAGTGGCCAGGGTGATACTGGTGAGGAAGGCAGGTAAAGAGGGGAAACGGGCGGGGGATTACAGGCCCATCAGCCTGCTGAGTGGCATGGGTAAATTGATGGAGCAAATAATAAAGGATAGGATTGAGGAGGATGTTGGTAGAAATGGGGGTTTTAGGGAAAATCCTTTATCTCTGCGCTTGGCAGGGTGATGGGTTTGATGGAAAGGGCTAGGGAGGGCAGCTGGAGGAACCAAAAATTGGCACTACTCGTGTTCTTAGATATCGGAAACGCATTCAACAGCGTCAGTAAACGTGCGGTGTTGAGGCTTGGGGTGGGGGAGGGGTTGGTCAGACTAGTAGAGGATTATTTGACGGGGCAGGTGATAGTAGACTTTAAAGGGAGGAGGTATGAGATGGAGACTGGAGTACCTCAGGGCTCGGTTCTGGGACCGACATTCTGGAAGTTTGTCTTCGATGAGGTTTGTGGGGTAGTGTGTGAGGAGGGGTGTGACATTACGGTGTATGCGGATGACTTATGTTTGGTATGTACGACAAAGGGGGAGGCGGAGAGGATGTGTAGGAATATTGTGGAGAAGAATGAGCGGTACGGACTGGAACTGACTGAAGAAAATACGGTGGGGTTGCTTGTGAATGGTAGGAGGAGTCGGTGAAATACCTAAGGGTGTGGTTGGATAGCCAACTAAAACGCATATGGCTAAGAAGGCGAAAGCAATGGCAGCATGGCTTGGAGGGTTGATCTATAACGTGAAAGAGCCAGGAGAGTGGAAGAGGAGGGTAATTGGTAGGACAATAGAGCAGCGTATGCTGTATGGTGCGGAAGTGTGGGGTGAATGCGAGGGTTAGAACACTCCTGCGGGTGCAGAGAGGGATACTCCTTAAAGTGGTACAGGGCTGCAAGACAGTGGGGGGGACTGGCAGCAGTGGTGCTGTCAAGGCCCTACTCATTGGACGTGATGGCTAGAGCCAGGAATGAACGCTGGAGGAAGTACAGGAATAGATAGAGGAAATGGTGAGAAGATGGGAGGAGAATGAGGGTGTTCTAAAAGTAGTTATTGGGGGTAGGGGAGATTGGATGGACCGGAAGTTTGGGGAAGTGAACTACTACTTGACATGGGTCGAGAGTAGGGTACCTCCACAAGATTGGGAGAAGGGAGTCGGGACTGTGCGAGAAGTGTGAGGTGGAGGATGTTGTGGGGCGTGTGTTCAGATGCTGGAGGAATGAGGAAGTGTTGAAGAGGTCGGCAAAGAAACTAGGGGAGGCGTTGTATTGGGAAAACATGATGGAGATAATGCTGAGGGGGAGGAGGAATCGATGGAGGTAAGTTTCTGTAGCGGAGAGCATGATTAACGGGAGAGAAGGACTGGATATGGCATGAGAGTTAGAAGTAGAAGGGACCGCCGCCCGCCTTGAAGTATTTTAGGGTAGTGATTCTGAGACAGAGGTGGATTTGGTTGGTAGGCATCCTTTTGGGGATGAGTCTAACACTGTTTGGATCCTGGGAAGGACCCATTCGAACATGAGTTGGGTAACTCATGTTCGAATAGGTCCTTCTCATCTCAGCTCGAAAAAGAAACTATTTCCTAGGTGTCATCAAAAAAATTCGTGAAATATAATCTGCTGACTTGCGACCTTTGGCTTAGTTTGTTTATTCCTTGGAACTGCTTTTGTGTTAATAACCCGCTCTGTTTTAATTACCGTTGGGGACGGAAATTTATGTATGAAAATCAAATAATACTTCGACAACAGCCATTAAAACAAAATGATAAAATTAAAATACATTTGCAATTAATTCGTGAAGTATAAAATCACACAGCATAAGAATGTTAAATGAATCTTTGAAGAGGCGTAAAAAAATTCCTGAAGAAAATGGAAGACGAATGCAATTGATGACCGCTTTATTGTCCTATATACTTTATGAAATCGTAGAACTACAGCTGTTCAGAATCAACATTTGCTACAAACTGTGCATAGGATTGAAGTCAGTGAAAGCATAATACGACGAAGACCTAAAAAAACGACCTGTCTTCAAGACATCGTCGAGCACATTTTCAATTTGCGCGCCTACATATGAATTGGAGGACTAAAGTCCTTTTCACGGATGAATCACGGTTTTGCGTGCGATCGACTGATGGTCGGGAGCGAGTTTGGAGACGTTGAAATGGAAGATTTGTGGACTGTTCAATTTCAGAACACGTAAGTTTCAATGGAGGTTCTGTGATGGTGTGTTTTACCCAACAGCCTTCATGACCTGCGAATTGCACTTCAGGAATAATTTGATGCCATTCCTCTAGGATTTGTTACTAACCTTATTGATTCCGTGCAACATCAACTGAATAAAGTCATGTTGGCACACTAGATATTAGCCCCTTAAAATTTGTTTATAATTTTTTTAAATTTCTATGCTTTTGTTCGTTTTCTTATTAAATATTTTTATGCTTTTTTGTTTCCCAGCTTCGTTCGAGGCGTTCGATTTGAAACAGTGTATCTCCAACAAAAAGAGAGATAATTTCGTGATTAAAAAAAGGAAATGTTCAGACAAGATCAAGGTTCAATGTGTTTCCAGTTTATCATAGCTGCTATAGCTGTTACACTCCACAGGGTAGTGATGTGATCGACCGATATGACTTTTTTAGCCTTGACCGATAACGATATATATCGGCATATCGGCCTTTTTTGATTGATAACATTATTATTGTCTAAAATCTCTAAAATCTGAATATTCTGTAATATAATTTATAATTCTTTAACGTTCAATTTAAAATCATAAAAATAAAAACAAAAATTGCACTTTGGCAACACAGCAATAGGCGGTAATTTATGTGGCTCAGCGCCAAGTCATTGGCGAATCCCCTTAATTTCTCGGTGAATCCCGTGCGTTTATTGCCGTGCATTCAGTATTGCATTCTTAAAGCAGATCGTTTTAAGTTCGATTATTTCTCGGCGTAATTTAGTTAATCTTTAACAAAGACATAATATTAATAGTTAATAATAATCCTATTGGAGTTTGGTGGAGTGCAAAGTAGCGAAATGGATGGAAAAAGTATTTATTGGAAATATTTCATAAAGAATAAAGTATCCCCAGCAGATAAGAAATCCACAGCAAAATGTAAATTGTGTGACATAACCATTTCATTGGGGGGAGTGGGAAAATCGGCGAATACCTCAAACATGAAATACCATTTAGAGAAAAAACATCCTCAAGAATATTATAAATTGAAAGGGACTGATTCAAGCTCAGGTTAGTACTAAATTTTTATTGTCCAGTTCGCATTATAAAAATATTTACCAACAATAGGACTGCACATTCAGGATTATATTATTAAATAGGATTGAGGGGCAAACTACCCAGGAATTTTTTGCTAAAATTCTAGGGATTTATTAGGAATTTTAAGGGAATTTGTGTAAAAAAATTACCCCCAGGGGCAAACCACCTAAATATTTTTTGCAAAAAATCTGAAGAATTGAGTAATTTGTTGGGAATTTGGGAAAATTAAAGGAATTTGTGTAGGAGGGGGGACATTTTTCTTTTTCATCACTTTAAATCGTTTCATCAACACCTACGATATGATTTTTTTTTTTTTTTTAGAAACGGCTGGACCTTCTTCTAGTAGTACTTCTAACTCTAAGCTATTGCAAGTCTCGCTGGCTGACTCTTTCAAGCAAATGCAAAAGTGGGACATTGATTCATACAGATTCATAGATGAAATGATATGTTTAGATAATCAGCCATTCAGCATTGTATCAGATGATGGCTTTACTCGGCTACTAAAGAGAGCTATTCCAAATTATCAAATTCCTTCTGACAAATACTTCAGAGAAAAAGTTGTACCAGATATTTACTCAATATGTAAAGCACAAGCGACTCAAAAAACTTCAAATATGTTGGGAAAAGCATCTTTTACTATAGATATTTGGACGTGCAAATATACAAACAGTTCTTTTTTGTCTCTCACAATCCATTTTTTTGAAAAAACATGTTGTAAGTTTAAATCAGAGATCCCATTTTTCACTTGCCTGCAAGAAGTTCCCAGGATCTCATACATGAGACGCCATAGCTGAAGCATTTAATTCTTTGTTACAAGAATGGAATATAAAAAGGGAACATATTCACTTAGTATTAGCAGACAATGCTGCCAATATGAGGAATGGTTTTGTTAAGGCAAAAGTAAATTATGAAGCATGCTTCATTCATTCTTTACAACTTGTAATACAGGATGCAAAATCAAGAAAAATCGTCTCGCATTTTAATCACTCTCAAACTGCTTTCAATAAACTACGTAAACTACAAGAACAACTAGACCTTCCCAAACACAAACTTTTCCAAGATGTACAAACACGTTGGAATTCCTCATTTTATCTACTCTCTCGCCTACTTGAACAAAAACAAGCAGTAAATTTATATATTTTGGATCATGGGACTCTTACAGACTTGACATTTTCCGAATGGGAATTAGTTGGAAGCATTTTAAATTTGTTAAAGGCATTTGAAGACAACAAAAATTACAAGTTCTTCAGACTGCTTCATATCTGAAGTCATTCTATTTGTTTCGACTATCACTGCCTATCTTAACAAAGAAAACGCTAATTTTGCAGGATCAGGTACAATGAAAGAAGAATTGAAAAACAGCTTGAATAAACGATTTGAGAATATATTTATAAAAAAACATTATACCATCGCGACTTTCTTGGATCCTCGCTTCAAAGACAATTTTTTTACAAAATACCGTGATTTTATATGCGAATACATAATTACAATTCTAAAGTACCAAATAAAAGAAAACAATACATCTGTAGAACATTCCAGTTCCCCTGACATTTCGGATTACATTCAAGATCAAGACCATACAATAAATGAAACTATAGAAATTGATAGTGATGACAACGAACCACTTGCTAAGTATGTTCGAACTTCTGAACCTGAGACTAGTCGAACATCTGGCCAAAATCTGTTTTGGGAAATCTAAGAAGACTTTGCCGGAGAAGGGATGAGCTCCACAAAAACAAAAACCATTCCAACAACATCTTCTTGTGACACAAAATCATCTTCTAGAGCATCCATTTGTGAAAAAGTGAATGCTGAAATTACAGAATATAAGAAACATCCTCTTCTTGAAAGAAAAGCGAATCCCATTTCTTGGTGGCAAGAAAAAAGAGAAGTTCTACCATTATTATATAATCAAGCTCTTATATATTTATCTGCATCAGTTGGCAGTGTTGCTAGTGAGCAAATGTTTTCAGAAGCTGGAACCGTAAATTCGGCGAAAAGGAATCGAATGAATCCAGAAAAAACCGAGACACTTTATTTTTTTACATGATAATTTGCCAAAACTACAGTATTCATATTAAATGCCTATTTCATGTTATATCTACCATAATTTCTTAAGATTACCTTATTTCAAATATTACTTTAAATTTAAATATAAAAAAAATGTTTTAAGCTGCTATGGTTGTTTTTATACATCGGCCGATATATATTTACATCTATCGGCCGATACCGATAATCGGCTCTCGGCCGATATAGCCGATGTATCGGTATCAGTCGATCACTACCACAGGGTGTTACAAATTTCATACCCCGTGTTCGAACAATACTTTTTATTCAGAATGACAGACCGCCAAGTGTTTTCTTTTTGAAAGTTAATTTTAATTTTGACGTTTAATGTCAACTGAATGAAATTCGTTAATGTCATGTTGTACCACTAAAATAGTTTTTGTAATTCAATTAATGAGTAAAACTATATTTTTCATGTTGATGTGAATACTTATTTCATCTTGGATGTTACGATGTACATAATTTTGGTCCTACGAAGCCGATATGAACTGGTAAAGTGTAAAAGTGTCTACACTTAAATATATGCAGCTAGCACCTGGCCGGTTCCGAAAGAATTTCTTTGTAGACGATAACTACAACGAAGTAAGACTGCGAACGAAATAGGAGATAATTGGGTGAGCGGACTCCATTTTATATCCTATCATTTATTCATATTTTCGTGTTATTGAGAATACTTTGTACTTGGCATTGACATTATTTGGCTGATGAAACAGCTTGAATACCTGCTGTCCACATATAATATTCTGAATAGTTATACTGTTCTGTAGATTTTTATAGGTACCGTCGCGATTTTTTATATTATCTAAACAGTCACCTTGATTCTGTAATTTGTTCTCAGATTCAAAAAAAACGTCTTAATACTATTAATTGTCTCAATGAAGGCACAGTTAAACATTTTGACCAAAAAAAGAGGCCAAATTAAAACATCACTAACTAGATTTGAGACTTTTCTAAACAGTATAGATGTAAATAATTTAAATGAAAATATAGTCAAGGAATTAAGTAACAGACTAGACATAATAAAAGGGTGTTTCGATAAGTTCAATGAAATTCAAAACGAAATAGACATACTTAATCCTGATTGCGACACAAGTGAAAATGAAAGATCATTTTTTGAAAATTTGTTCTTTTCCACAACTTCAAAAGCGGATGTTGTAATTGATAATTTTCATAAAAAATTATGTGAAAGAAAAAATAATAACCCTTCTGAAAATGGCTCTGTGATCAGCTCAGGGAGTGTTCACCGTAATATCAAACTTCCAACTATTAAACTGCCAATTTTCAACGGAAAATATGACAGATGGTTGGAATTTAGAGATTTGTTCCACGCACTTGTAGACGGCAATCACTCATTGAGTAATATTGAGAAATTCTATCATTTAAAAACATCTCTAGGGTACGAACCGCGCAAAATTATTGCTAAATTAGACATGACTTCCGAAAACTACCAAGTGGCGTGGCAGTTATTAAAGGGTCGATATGAAAATAAAAACCTCATGATACATAACCATATTAAAAGTATTTTTGAAAGACCTAAAATACAAATAGAGTCACATAGCGAACTTCGCAACCTAACAGACGCGATTAATGATCATTTACTCTCATTAAAATCACTAGGCGAAAATATAGAAGCGTGGGATCGTTTAATCATTTATATCATTACTCAAAAAATCGATGCAATTACACGACGTGAATGGGAATCCTACAAAATACAAAATGAATTACCAACGATGGTAGACATGCAAAATTTTCTGAATGAACGCTGTCAAATACTAGAAAAATTAAGTTCCGACAATCCAAATAAAAACAAAAATACCGGGATCATGAAATACGATAAATTCAAAAAACAAAATGCAAGTTACTCTTTGTACAGCGATGAGGTTAAATGTTATTTTTGTAATAATAATCATACGATGTATGTATGCGAAGCATTTTTAAAATACTCAATACCTGATAGAATCGCTGAAGCTAAAAAACGAAACCTGTGTTTGAATTGTTTTAGCCCGAAACATAAGAGAGAAAAATGTCAATTTAGAAAGTGCATTAAATGTCGGCAAAAACATAATGTCCTCATACATTTGGATAATAATAATCAAGCATCCAGTCAGACAAACGCCATAACAGAAGAGTCGCACGTCAGTGATTCAAATTCAGAGTCTGTAACTCACTATACATCCTACGACGCCTGCTTTATTGTTCGACCAGTGGCGTTCCAAGTACTTTTATCAACGGCTATAGTTAATGTAAAAGCTAATAACAATACATTTAAAGCTCGAGTTCTCTTAGATAGCGGATCCCAGAGTAACTTTGTGACTGAATCCTTTTGTAATAAAGCGGGAGTGGCTATGCAACCTGTTATACATACTGTGAAAGGAGTGGGTGAAGGTTTGATTAACATCAAAAATCAAACACAGTTCGAAATTATGTCTTTGCATAACAGTTTTAATGTAGATATAAATTGTTTAGTTATTAACCAGATAACAGGTAAATTGCCAAAAGCATCGTTTGATAATAAATGTTTAAATATTCCCAATAATCTAAATTTAGCTGATCCAACATTTAATGAAACCAGTGAGATTGATATACTTATAGGTGCACATATATTTTGGCAAGTTCTAACTGTAGGTCAAAGAACTTTAGGAACAAATCTGCCTATGCTACACAATTCTAAGTTTGGATGGATAATAGCTGGGAATATTGGATGTAAGTCTGACACTTCTGTAACATATTTAGCCACTGACAGTGATAAGGAAATAAATAACTTGGTATCAAAATTCTGGACTTTAGAAAACGTAAATAATAACCATAATAAATCAATAACGTCGAAAGATAATCGATACTGTGAAGAATATTTTGAAAGAACAACAACCAAAGATGAAACAGGTAGATTCGTTGTAAGAATTCCCTTCAAAGATAACCTCTCAGAACTAGGCAGGTCAAAAGATATTGCAAAGAGTAGATTTTTTAATTTAGAAAAACGATTAATAAAAAACCGTGAGTTACGCGAACATTATATCCACTTCATGGAAGAATATAAAAATCTAGGGCATATGTCGGAACTCTCAGAAGACGAATCTGAGAAAGATGACGGGTATTTCATACCACATCATGCCGTTCTAAAATCTTCGAGTCTTACAACAAAATGTCGTGTTGTTTTTAACGCGAGTTGTCCTACTGACAGTGGACTGTCACTTAACGATGTCCAATACGTAGGACCAGCACTGCAAAATGACATTTTTGACATCCTTGCGAGATTTAGAACTCATAAATTTGTAATAGCCGGTGATATATCTAAAATGTATCGTCAGATTTTGGTAAATCCTTTAGATCAGTGTTATCAAAAAGTATTTTGGAGATCAGATATAAATAAACCACTAAAAACTTATTTACTCAGAACAGTCAGCTACGGTACAGCTGCTGCTCCTTATCTAGCTGTAAGAACGCTATTACAGATAGCTAATGAAAACGAGAAAAATGCTCCTGTAGTGAGTTCTATTATAAAAAACGACTTTTATATAGATGATCTTTTAACGGGAGCTAACACCCAAAACGAAATAGTACAAATTCAAAAAGACATTTCAGAATTACTTAAGAAGTCAGGTTTCGAACTCAGAAAATGGTTGTGTAACGACAATTCAATCTTACATAAATTTTCTGTTAATACTACTTTAGAAACAAACTTTATTACTATCGGAGACAACGAAAATAATAAAACCCTTGGCATATACTGGAATGCCAGCAACGATTTTTTACAATACTCAGTTTCCACGGCCCATGATCATACTGTTACCAAGCGGAATATATTGTCCGTAATCTGTCAGATATATGATCCATTAGGACTGATAAACCCTATTATCGTTTTCGGAAAACTGTTTATCCAAGAGCTCTGGAAGTTGAAACAATCTTGGGACGCAGAAGTTCCTGAGCCATTGAAACAAAATTGGTTAAAATTCCGAGAAAATCTAATTCAAATAAACAATTTCAAAATTCCTCGAAATTGTGTCTGCTCTGAATACTCCGTTATAGAAATCCATGGGTTTTCCGATGCGAGTGAGAAAGCCTATGGAGGAGTTCTTTATATAAGATGTTTAATAGCCAATCGTGGATATTTTGTTAGTCTACTATGTTCAAAGTCGCGAGTAGCTCCTCTAAAGCAAATAAGCCTTCCCCGGTTGGAATTATGTGGTGCTGTCCTATTAGCTAATTTAATGGATAAAGCTTGTAATACACTGAAAATTGATTTTCATAATACGTTTTATTGGACAGACTCAACAATCACTCTATCATGGATCAAAGCCGAACCCACCGTATGGAAAACATTCGTTGCTAATAGAGTCAGCGAAATTCAAAACTTGTCTGATGTTAACAATTGGTATCATGTCAGAGGGACAGAGAACCCCGCAGATCTTCTATCCAGAGGTGTTCTTCCTCAAAATCTAGAATTTTGCACACTATGGTGGCATGGCCCACCATTCTTATTAACCGACAACACTTCTTGGAATGGTACCAGCAAAATCAATTACGATATAGATATTCCTGAAAGAAAAACAGTATCTTCAGCCCTGATAACAGTTTCTAATTTCGATTGCATTCTAGCTTTAATTAACCATATCTCAAATTTCTCCAAATTACTGCGAATAACTGCATTTGTTCAAAGATTTATCTATAACATTAAATCACAAAATGTCGCACGGCATCTAGGCTCGTTAAAAATTTCTGAGCTAGACAATGCACTTCTTCTTCTAATCAAAACTGTTCAGCTGAACTGCTTTCGTAAAGAATATCTCTGCTTACGCAACGGAAAAGATCTTCCCAAAGATAGTAAAATCTTGAACTTAAAACCATTTCTTTGTAATGAAATTATTCGAGTCGGCGGGAGACTTGTTAATTCTGAAGGTTCGTTTGATAAGAAACATCAAATCCTTCTACCAAAAAATAATCATTTAACGGAAATTCTAATAAGAAATTACCATATAAACTTGTTGCATTGCGGTTCGCAAATGTTATGTTCAGTTCGCGACAGGTTCTGGCCCATTGACGGCAGAAATATTTGCAAAAAAATCATACGCACTTGTGTGAAATGTTTTCGCGTAAAACCCATTCCAACTAATTATATAATGGGTAATCTACCTCCTAATCGTGTTAATCCATCCTTCCCGTTTCTCAATGTCGGCATAGACTATGGAGGTCCGTTTCTAATTAAAGACCGAAGAGGCCGCGGATGCAAAACTTCGAAATGCTACATTTCCTTGTTTGTATGCATGTCTAGTAAAGCAATCCACCTTGAGTTGGTTACAGGCCTTACTACCGAAGCCTTCATAGCTTGCTTCAAACGTTTTATGTCACGAAGAGGTAAACCACAGAATATATATTCAGACAATGGTTCGAACTTTGTTGGAGCCAAAAACACAATAAATGACTTGTATACCTTTTTAAGCCAGGAATCTGAAACAATTCGTAGTATATTATCTACAGATCGAGTAAAATGGCATTTTATCCCAGCCAACTCACCCTCTTTCGGTGGACTGTGGGAAGCAGGTATCAAAAGCTGTAAGTTTCATCTTAAAAGAGTAATTGGTGACTCCACCTTTACTTATGAGGATTTTTCTACTGTTCTTTGCCAAGTGGAAAGCATTCTCAATTCTCGTCCATTATGCCCGCTTTCCAATGATCCTCAAGACTTAGTCCCACTTACTCCCGCTCATCTCCTGATTGGTCGCTCACTAATCGCTATCCCCGAGGAAGATCTAACGTCAGTCCCGTCAAAGCGATTAGACCAGTACCAACACATACAAGTCGCAGTGCAGTCTTTCTGGAAACGATGGAGTAAAGAATATCTATCCGAACTCCAAGTAAGAGCGAAGTGGAAATCTTCCACCAACGTCCAGATAAAACCTGATCTGCTAGTGCTGCTTAAAGACGACAAGCTACCACCCCTCAGATGGTCTCTGGGGCGGATCGTCAACACATACCCTGGAGACGATGGAGTTGTTCGAGTTGTAGACGTCCAAACTGCTAATGGACTTTATCGTCGTGCCGTAAATCGGCTGTGTATTCTTCCTCATGAACTTTAGTTGAAAACAGTGTTTCAAGGTGGCCGGGATGTTCGAACAATACTTTTTATTCAGAATGACAGACCGCCAAGTGTTTTCTTTTTGAAAGTTAATTTTAATTTTGACGTTTAATGTCAACTGAATGAAATTCGTTAATGTCATGTTGTACCACTAAAATAGTTTTTGTAATTCAATTAATGAGTAAAACTATATTTTTCATGTTGATGTGAATACTTATTTCATCGTGGATGTTACGATGTACACCCCGTATATGCTCAAAATCAAAACTGAATAAAAATTACTGATAAAACATCGTTACAGAGAAATTAATTTACAATTTAAAAAACAATCACGAAAATCAAATGAGTGGTTCATAAGAAAGCCAACTTTGAAATTGGGGCCGATTTTTTTTGTCGGTGAGTGTATTATAATGTCCTGAAAAAATACTAATGATGCTCCAGTTGAAGGAATTCCTGAATTCAGTAAAAATAATTTCAGCGAACGTGTTGACTAAATGCCGGACTTGATTAGCTAATTAAAAAAGCTGTTCCATTTAGACCATTTTGCTTAAGATTATAATAGTAGGTGCTTTTAATTAATAAAAATCAAATTCCCATAAATCCATTCGTGTGAGTTGCAAAACCCAATAAATACTTTTTTTTTAATTTTCACTATATTCATGTATTTATCGAAATATAATAAACCAACCTTGTCTCTGAACGCCTGCAAACAGTTGATACAATTAAACAATTTCTCAACATTTTATCTAAGTGGATTTATTGGGTTTCGAAAATAGATGATTCAAATGTCAGAAATCAGTGGTGAATAGATTGAGGAAGGGATCAAGAACACTGCCCTGGAGTGGATGTCTGTATATTATTACAAAGGGTCTGTTATGAAGAAAGTATATGTCATAATTTAAAAAATTGTGGCTTAAATTGACTAAAAAACAAAATAAACTGCTTTTCACCCCTTCATTCATTTCTAATGTCTATCATAAATTTATATTTTACTCAAATAAACTAAAAATATTCGACTGACTTACCCATAAATGAGAATCCATGTCTTGTAGAGACTGATCAATCCACATTAGGCCTCGTTCCTTCGAACCACATTCATATTTGGCTAAAAGAGCTAGATGAGTAACAGCCAAAGTTAGAGCAGCTGCACGGGCTTCCAACAGACGAGGATCTAACGGTGGATACATACTTCTCACCATATCATCTACTCTACTGGATATTCGCTTTGCACACTAAAAATATTTGAACAACATTTTTTCATAAACTTTTTTAAAATAATACCTCAACAATTTGTTTGAAATTTCCAGAAAGAGGTGTCGAGCTCATAGCTAAAGCGGTAAGTCTTTCAGTAAGGTAACGGCAGATTTTTAAAATGGCAAGGCAATGAGGTATCAATCCAGTTGCATCATCAATCCATTGTTCGTCTGTAATAATATCTTCAAAATTTGTACTAACTTCGCCCAATTCTAATTCGGACGGTTCAGCATCGATCAAATGTTTCTCTGGTCTGTAAAAGTTATAGTGAAATATTTGTTATGACGTCGCACGTATATCTAAAATTTTTATCACTATACCTGTTAGTAAAATCGTCAAAAAACATGGATTTATAAAACATTTTCTGCCTCTTACATATTACTATTAAAATAACAAAGGCGCTGACGAAAATTGCTGATAATATGCCGAAGGCGATGGCCGCAACCATTTCCGTATAGTCTGGTTTCATTTTGATGTTATTGAAATCTGTAAATAGTAAAACGTTTGTATCCCGATATCAATCAAAAATTTGTGTACTCACAATTAATAAATATCGGGTTGATGTGTGTGACAGTGTTTATTTTTTAATTACCATCCATTATTAGAAATATACACCCCTTAAAGATTCAAATCTTTGGAGATGTGCAACAAGTATTTAAAAGTTTTTAGTATTCTGTTGTGACGTTTAATTGAAAATTTTGACAATTTTCAAAACATTCTCTTACACTAAAGGCGTATTTTGTTGAAAGATTTTTATTTTGTGGTTAACCAATTACGTCATCGTCTATAAGTAAATATCATGGAGAAACATTTCTTAATGCATATACGTGATAAATAAAATATACTGCTAACTGCCTATATCTCCAATTTATTTATATGTATGTCTTAATGGATGCGATTGACTCAAAAAGCGCTTACTAGCGCTGATAAACGATCTGTAGTTTTCGGCCACGACACGTTTGCTAACTTCAAAGCGCTGACATAACCCATAACCCGCTATTTTGCTTATTTATTTTGTATGTTATGAAATCAGTTCATCACCAAAAGATTCGTTAACTACATTATTTAATGTGTTGTCGCTGCTCTTCGTCGCAGAGATTTCACGACTTGTCGCTGCTTTTCAACCATAGAAATTAGCTTAATTTCTATGTTTTCAACGCGGAGATGTGTGGTTTGTCGCTCCTTTTTTGAGTCGCGAAAAATTTAAAATAGAGTGACGTGACCAGATTTGTCGCTGGAAACGAAAGTCGAGCGATTGCATGAGGCTACACCTTTAAATAAAAGGTTCAAGTGGTATAATAATGGAGAGTTATAACTCTCTTAATATAATATAATTAAACTACTCATGTCAATATTGAGCTTGGAAGTTCACGTAAAGATGCCGTCACTTTATTCAATATAATTATTTTTCCTATAATTGCATCATTCTTTATTAATATTCAATTCAATACCTAACTACATCACGTAATGTGCAGTAACTTAAATAAAAGTTTCATATAATAAATTTACATATGGATTCAAGGAAGCTACCGATGTCAATATTCACAGCTTGGGAGGTTAACGAAAAGAAGACGTAACTTGTTACGTAATATAATATTATATATGGAATCAAGGAAACTACTAATATTAATATGCAACTTGGGACTAAAAGAAGGTGTAACTTTATCTTATTTTATTATTCCTATTCGTTTTGTATTAATTACAAAAACATTTTAATTCATTTCATAATTGAATTATATTCTAACATTTAAACATTAAGTTACCAGCGACATCTTTGATTGAAAGTGTCAAGTTCTAAAATATTATTAATGTAAAAATGATATTGTTACAGGAAACTACAAGTTTCTGTGTTTAGCTTGGGACGTTTTTGTTGAGATGGCGAAACTTTATTTAATTTAATAATTTTCATTTATTTTGTATGCACAACAAAAACATTTTAAATGAATATATAAGTATACTTATACCCTTATAATTTATCATCGAGGAACGAGCAGCAACGTTGAATAAAAGGTTTAAGTCGTATAATAATATTAATGTAAGTATCTAACTAAACTATTCATGTTAATATCAAACTTGGCAGGTTCACGTATAGATGGCGCCACTTAATTTAATATAATTATTTTTCCTATACTTTTATTTATTTTGTATGAATAATTATAAAGACAATTCAATTCATAATTTAATTATTACAGAACAATAAATCACCACGTAACGTGCAGTTCGTTTAAATAAAAGCCTCATATAATAAATTTTATATATGTATTCAAGGAAACTACCAATATCGACATTCAGCTTGGAACGTTCGTGAACAGATGGCACAACTTTATTTAATTTATGTATATAAAATATTAATTTATAAATACTGATATTAATATAGATTTGTTGTTCACAAAAGGACCTAAATTTCGTCATAGGTGCCAACTGTTTTCAGGTTCCTAAAACGTGTGGCCCCTCTTAAATACTTATATGCTCATGTATCCCTGCCCCAAATCTGTTAATCTGGTGACCAGTTGTTGATACCTACATCGTTTTATAAACCAAGGTAACGCAAAATGTAGCAATTTCTTCTTCGGGGAAGTTCACACCCCCTCTAATGCTGGTAATATCCATTTTTTAAGTATGTTTTAAAAAATGTCCATGCCACTAACGACTAATCAACATAATATTTGAAAAAATATACGGTTCTGCTGTGTCCGACTTCTACTTGAAGTCTTAACCCTCGGGGTAACTGGAGATATATTTAACTCTATTTTTTAAAACCTCTGACCTATAAACAACATTATAGGTTAGTGTTTAAAACCGGGAATAATAAAGGCGAATTTCCTCGAGACTAACTAGCTTAACCAGGTTAACAAAACTATGACGTCAGTGGTTAACGTAGTTTGGATCTGTAGTATGTCATCATCATTTTGATAGGGGGATGTCAAATGTCAACATCGTCATTCTATATTATTTTTATTACTAATATATTATAAAATGGTCATCAGTTATAGGCAGAGAAAATAATATCTATTCACAATTTGGATTTCTTTACCTTTTTGTAGAAGATTATTAATTTCTACTGTATCATTGATACTGTATAACTCTTCGTTTACAAATACTTAGTTTACATTCATTATTCTGACTTACTTTTTCAACGAAAGTCCCGTTGTTATTAACTTTTAACCTCAATTGTTTTATACTTTATATAGGTTTAATAATTAAATTAAACAATCATGACTAACAATTAACTTTATTAATTCTAAGTGTCAAGTGACAATCAGTTGTCGGCATTACAACCACTATTGCCAACCGTTATTACCAAATATCACTATACAACATCTTCCTCCTTAAGTAAGTTAATTGACACATAGTTAATACAATACAAAATCCTTAAACTTAGATGGTTTTTTGCAGACCCGCTTTTCGAGCGACTCTTGTTCAGGGCTCTGAACAACAGGCTCGTCACACTTATTTTTTAATTCTAAGTTATCATCAGCTAAAGTAGAATACAGTTTTTCTGTTTCATTACTATCACTATTACTACAATGACCTGTGCTATTAGGACTATTTTGAATTTGTTTATTAGTTATCAAAGGTTTTAAATGTAAGGTATTTCTTCTTAAAATATTATTATTTTCATTAGACACATAATAAGATCTGGGTGTTTCAGCTTCTGCAATTATTTTGCCTGGTACCCATACCTTGTCTTTGATAACAACATTTTGACCTGGACAAAAATCAACATTTCTATTAACTGCTGACTTATCAAACTGAGCTTTATACTTTAGCTGTGATTGTAAAAGTTTGTCCTTTACATTTGTTTGAATTTTAGGCTTCAATTTGCACAAAGAGGATGGAAGCTTTGTACGTAATAACCTACTCATTAATAGTTCACTTGGACTAGCGTTTAAACTAGGAATTGGTGTGCTACGATATTCTAATAATGATATGCTTAAATCTTTTCCCTCCTCCTTGTGTTTTTCAATCATTTGTTTAGCAATGTGAACAGCTTTTTCTGCAAGTCCATTGCTTCGAGCATAATGGGGACTAGAAGTTATTATTTGGAAATTCCACTTCAATGCAAAATCTTTGAATTCCACTGACCCAAAAGGCATATTATCAGAATATATAATTTTAGGAATCCCATGATATGAAAATATATTTTTTAATTTAGATATTATTTCTTTAGCAGTTTTATACTTTAATTCAATTACTTCAATCCACTTAGAAAAACTGTCAATAACAACAAGATAATCTATACTCTGATATGTTAAAATATCTGTAGCAATGATTTCAAAAGGTAATTCAGGTACCTTGTGTAATAACAGTTTTTCTTTTTTGTTTGAAGCACTAAATTTTTCACAGATTTTACAACATGCAACCATATTATCAATATCTTTGTACATGCCAGGCCAATAAAGTATGTTTTTAGCTCGTAGTTTTGTTTTAGTCATCCCCATGTGTCCTTCATGTAACAGTTTCAGCATAGTTGATCTTAAAGATTGAGGTATAACTATTCTATTATTATAATAAATTATACCTTCATCTACAATAATTTCATTTTTAATTGTGTAAAACTTTTTCAAGTAACCTGTGAGTTTTTTCTGTTTTGGCCAACCTTTGATATGATATTCAGCGACTTTACTTAATAATGTGTCTGTTTCACTAGCTTTCCTTAGATCATAGAGTTCATTTAAATTATTATTATAACGATTAATACAATGTACTTGACCATTTATTAAACTTTCACTCTCACTATTTTCTTTAATAAAATTCCTGGACAATAAATCTGCTATATATTGTGATTTTCCTGGTAAATACCGCAATTCAATGTCATATATTAATAATTTTAGTCTCATTTTTTGAAGACGTTGGGAAGGTATAAGTGAAATATCTTTATTCATTATAGAAATAAGTGGTTTATGATCATTAAAAGCAACAACTTTTCTACCATATATTAAGTAATGAAACTTACGACACGCAAATATTAAACTCAACATTTCTTTTTCAATTTGCGAATATGCTGTTTCTGTGTTTGACATACTCCTTGAAGCAAACGAAACAGGTCTTTTGTTTTGAATTAGGCAGCAGCCTAATCCGTCTTTTGATGCATCCGAGTAAATTTCTATATGTTTATTAACATCAAATTGATTTAATACCGGTGGCTTTGCAACTATTTCTTTAAGTTTGTTTAATGACTCCCTGTGTTTACTGGACCAAAACCATGCTGAATCTTTTTTAAGTAATTCTCTTAATGGACTACAAATTGTGGACATATTAGGTATATATTGTCTCAAATAGTTAAACATTCCTAACAATGACTGAAGCTCTTTTTTATTTTTAGGTTCTTTTAGGTTTAAAATTGATTTTGTGCGTTCTTCTGAGGGTATTACACCATTTTTATTGAATTTATGACCCAAATGGTGTACTGAATGTACAGAGATCTGATGATTCTTTATCAAGCTTAATTTGCCAAAACCCTTGTTTCAGGTCTAACAAGGTATAAAATTTTTTATTCAACAATTTTGGGCGAATGTCTTCAAACCGTGGTATCAAACAATAATCTCTTACAATTACTTTATTCAACTCATTGGGGTCCAGACAAATCCTTAATGATCCGTCTGGTTTCTCCACTAATACAACATTACTAGACCATTTCTTAGGCTCTGAAACTTTTGAAACTATACCGTTTTCAATCATTTTGTTTAACTCTTTTTCAAATTTATTCAAAAGTACTTGGGGTAGCCTTCTAGGCGGCCTTATTACTCCCTCTGCATTCACCTTGGTTTTTATTGTATAATATTCAGGAAATGCGCCTAACCCTTCAAATATCTCATTATTATTTTTTATAAATTCATTTTTGCTATTTATTTTTAATGTGTCTATTTTACTATTTATTTTCACAAGAAGATTAAATTTTTTACATACCTGTAGTCCTAAAATAGGCATTACATTTTTATTTACTACAGTAAACTCTACATCACCTATACTATTATTTATTTTACAACTTAGTTTTATGTTACCTAGGGGCTTGATTTTTTCTCCTCCAAAGGCTTCTAACAGCCCTCTGGACTCTCTTAACAGCTGATCATTACCAACAATTTTCTTAAAAGTTTTGAACGGAAGGACATTGACTTGTGCACCAGTATCCAGCTTAAAATTAATTTTATGATTATTTATCTCTACATCCTGGGTCCAAATATCTTCTCTGCTGTGAGTGCAAACAGTATTTACTGTGTCGTTTAATGAATGAACTTGGAAGAGTTCAGTAATATCTTCAATGCTATCTTCTTCTTCAACATTAATTTCTTGTACATTTTTATTATTGTACATTTGATTTTTGGTACTTCTACAACCCACTGCAAAATGATTAGCTTTTTTGCAGTTCTTACAATATTTACCATAAGCAGGGCATTCTCTGGGCCCATGTTTATAATTGCACTTTTTGCAATGATATTTTAGTTTCTCATTTCTGTCATCTTTTAATTCATCTATATGATTTTCAACATGAAGACTTTTTACTTGTTTTTTACTTATTTCTGCGGCTTGACAGGTTTTAATTGCATCATTTAATTTTAAGTCTGCCATTCTCAATAATCTCTCTTGCAGCTCTCTGGAGTTTACGCCTAAAACTATTTTGTCTCGAAGCATTTCATCTTCTTGTTCTTTGAATTCACATGTTTTTACTAAGGTTTTTATGTCTCTTAAGAACACTGCGAAGTCTTCATTTTCTTTCTGAATTCGTTGATGAAATATGAATCTCTCAAATATTACATTTCTTCTCGGATTTACATAATCATCAAAAGCTTTTATTATTATTTCTGGCTTTTTCTCATCCTCTTCATTTAAATTGAATGTATTAAAAAGATCTAGTCCTTCTTCGCCAAGGAAGTTTAATAGGATTGCAGCTTTTACTTCAGGGGTTTTGGAATTGTTGCCAGATGCCGTCATGTATATTTCATAGCTTTGTTTAAACTTTTTCCAATTGTTGGCAATATTTTCATCAACGATAAGATTTTTGGGGGGCTTAAACAGTTCCATGTCGTGTCTTCTTAATTGCACACGTGTTTTTTACTAGCCTAACCTCACTTATTTCTTAATATATTATTAATTTTCTTACTGGGGTTTGAGAATTTTCAATATTACTCTACACACTTCTAACTTGATTAAGCAGCGCCATGTTTTATACTTTATATAGGTTTAATAATTAAATTAAACAATCCTGACTAACAATTAACTTTATTAATTCTAAGTGTCAAGTGACAATCAGTTGTCGGCATTACAACCACTATTGCCAACCGTTATTACCAAATATCACTATACAACATCAATAACAACGAAAAACTGACAGATCATTGTTTCAAACCACATGTTAACTACCTCGGCCAGGTGATTTGAGATGTTGGTTAAATGTGACGTCATTGTTTGTAATATGTATCGAGGAAATTAGAATAGTTAACTTTTTTCTAATCAGGTTAGCGTGGTTAGTCTCGAGGAAATATCATTTAAGGTACCTTCTATAATCCGTCATATCGTTTTCATCACACACTTGTCTATGGTTTTCTCCCACTCTCCCTTAACCTTACTGTAAGACAAGTGACAGCTGACAACCACGAGGTTCAATGTCAAAACAATTTCACTATTTTCACTTCACTGATTGTAGAAAATGTGTGGTTTTTGAAATTAAAAGTGTTTCTGTTTGGAATAAAAATGACTTCCACAGTCGAAGATATCACATCGCCTAGCCAATCAGTAGATATTGGAAATATTGACAACTTTATTAAAGTAAGATTTAATTTTCATATAACAAAAGTGTGTTTTTCTTAAGAACAGAGTTTCCAATTTGTGTTGTAGGATGGTTATAAAACGTTGATGGAAACAATCAAACATTCAAACAATCTGCCACAAGGCTCCAATTGGAATTTCTATAATACTCACAGCGGTTTTGTGAAAATAATTAATGATGAAGGTGAAAAAGTGCTTAGACAAATTAATATCCTCCTTAGAACCAATAATGTAGAGGGTAATATGCGTAATAGATGTTTAGAAGAAAAAACGGAACTCATAGTAGAAGGTATCGATAATATTTTAGAGAGAGTAGCCATCAATATAGATGAATTAAACGGAATCAGGAAAACTGACAATGCCCCTATTATCATACAAACCGTTTCCGCACACTTGCCGGTTAACGGATCTTGGAATAAATCTACAGTTTTACAGGTTTGTTGCAATTGATCTTTTGTAAGATTTGAAGATATTTATATTTTGTTGTAGAATAATCATTCCAAAAATAAAGGTAATATTATTCAATTAATCGGCGCCAAAAACATAATTAGACCGCAAAAATTTTTCAAAGATAAAATTATAAACAGCAGTAGCATACCATGGGAACCTAGAATCAAAGAAAAACCAAATTCCATAAAGCCCTTGGCTATATTTTTGGAAGAGACTGCAAATGGGGAAGAGTAAGTATAATTTTTCTTGTTTATTTTCAAGATTATTTCATGCTCTTTTCCTAGATATTCTCATCCTTATGAGACTGAATTAGACAAATTCGAGCCTTCAGGTGAACAGTTAAAAAGAGAAATTCCAATTGAACCTTTACCCATAGAAGAAACAGCCCTAATAGAAGTAACCCAACCGGCTCAGTTAGACGAGTTAGTTGAAGTTTTAAGAAAATGCAAAGAATTCGCAGTGGATTTAGAACATCATTCATACAGATCCTTCATGGGTATCACATGTCTTATGCAAATATCTACAAGAGATACCGATTATATAATTGATACGTTGGCATTAAGGGATTCACTTTGGGTATTAAATGAAGTGTTTACCAAACCGACGATATTGAAAGTAATATATTTTCCTTAATACGATTAATATTTGCTCATTAATTTATTTTTTAGGTTTTCCACGGTGCCGATATGGATATTCAATGGTTGCAACGTGATTTATCAATATATGTTGTTAATATGTTCGATACTTACCAAGCTGCTAAACAATTAGAGCTATCTGGTCTTTCGTTGGCTTACCTTATGCAAAGATATTGTAATTTTCTTCCGAATAAACAGTTTCAGTTAGCCGATTGGAGGATAAGACCGTTACCGGAGGAATTGAAAAGTTACGCGCGAGAAGACACTCACTATTTGCTGTACATTTATCAAATGTTAAAAAATGATTTATTGGATAGGGCTAACGGTAATTCCAATCTTTTGGTTTCAGTTTTCAATAAATGTACCGAAGTATGCAAAACGGTAAGTTTAATTTTACTTATTTTAAAATTATTTTATCAATACATTTGTTTTCAGAGATACTTTAAACCGGTACTTCGAGAAGATACTTATATGGACTTTTATAGGAAGTGTAAAAGGTCTTTCGATAACAGGCAGTTATATGCGTTGAAGGAACTTTATAAATGGAGAGATCAAATAGCCAGAGAAGAAGATGAAAGTACTGGGTAAGTTTGGAATTTCCACAAAGTTTTAATTCATATTTCTTGATACAAATTTCCTGTAAGAGTCGATTAACATGTCGACTGCCAACTACAAGATAACTTGTAGGTTTTTATCCCTCAAAGCTTCTTTACAGATCAATTTTGTACCAAAAGTTGTAAAATAACAGTGTAAATATGAATAAGGTACCTAAATACACCACAATTGACAGGTTAAGAAACATTTTTTAAATTATTATTACAAAGAGAGAGAAAAATTTGAAAGTTTTTTGTAATTGAAGGGGATTATTATTTAAAAAGTTATTTGTTTTGGGTACCCTGATGTAGTATTAGTTTCCTCTGCAGGGCTGGGTTGGGGGCTATTAAATATATATGTATACATTGATGGGCATAATTATGGAAAGGTTAGAGATAGCAAAATGAAATGTGGTATGTATATATTATGCAAACATGTGCATGTTTTAAAAATATTTTGATAATTGTAACTACTTCTTTATTTTAAATGAAACACCCTATATATTAATGGATTTTCCAAATCTATGTAAAGTTTTAGGGTACTTTTGTAAGAATTAGAGATTAGAAGCAGGGAAGTTGGAGGTCGCTAAACAAGAGGAACAACTTTTGGGTTTAGCGATTCTTTCTCGTGATTTTCTCGGGCTACACTTAAGGTTGTTGCTAAAGTCTGTAGATATGGTGATATCTCGGGTACAAAATTGTCACAATCCAGGATAGCACGAGGGTCGCGATTAGCGTCATCTGGCGTTCTTAATTCGCGCCCGAACGTAAGGTAAGCAGCACTAAAACCGGTTGATTGCGACTGTACTGAATTCATTGAGAAACGTATCGCCGGTAATTTGTCTTTCCACTGGGTATGATCCTTTTCTGTCAAAATTGACAACTGACACTTGAGGTCGCGGTTTTTTCGTTCGACCGGATTAGCCGCGGGGTGATACACAGGAGTGAGAGTTTGCTTGAAGCCTAAGACATGGGCTACTTGTTGCATCACTTCACTTACGAACTGCATACCATTATCATTAATAACTCTCCTTGGAGTTCCATATCTTAAAATTATTTCATCAATTAAGCATCGAGCGTACCTTTCTGCAGTGGCCTTCTGTAGAGGGAATAGCTCAACCCATCTACTGGCAGTGTCCTCTATTATGAAAACCCACTTGTAACCATCCACAGTCTTCGGTAATGGACCAAACAGATCAATTGATAGGGTTTCAAACCTTCTAGACTGAACAGGTGTTTGCAATTGTCCAGCTGGTTTTAAGTTATTTGCTTTGTAGCGCTGACACTCAATACAATTCGACACATACTTCGCTATAGTTGTTCGCATTCCTGGCCAATAATATCGTTTAGCAATTCTTCGATAAGTCCTTTCAGCACCATAATGGCCTGCCAGTTCTGAGTCATGATATTCTGCTAAAATGGATGGGATTTGCTTTTTGGGTACAACCTGCTGAGCCTCTTCTTCATCGGCTTCGGGAATATATCTGTACAGTATCCCATTATTCATCACATAACCTCTCTCTAGCCATCTCTTGAGGTCAAGGTCATTATTTGATAGGCTCTCGAAAGAGATAATGATTTTAAGAAGATCTTCATCTTCCAGTTGCAGTTTGCGTATTTCGCTAACTGGCTGTCTGGGCATATCTACTGATACCAGGTTAGTCTCAGTAGCTTCCGCCACACTTGGGCGAGACAACATGTCCGCTACAACATTTAAACGGCCTGGGTTATATTCAATTCTTAAATCATAAGATTGCAAAATTAAACTCCAACGTGCTAAGCGACCTGAAGGTGATCTGAGAGACATGAGCCATTTCAAGGGCTGGTGGTCACTTTGGATAATGACTGTAGAGTCTTCTAAGTAACCTCTAAATTTGGTTACTGACCAAACGACAGCAAGCTGTCGTGGAATAGTTCTTATCCGCTGCGGTCAGCAATCTGCTAATATATACGATAGGACGCTCATCTTCCAATGTCTCCCCCTGGAGTAAACACGCTCCAAGTGTGTAGGCACTGGCATCTGTCCTTAAAATGAAAGGCTTTGATTGATCAGCTTGTCGCAAGATTGGACTGGTGGTTAACCTAGCTTTTAATTAATTGAATGCCTCTATTTGACGAGGACCCCACAACCACTTTGCTTTCTTTTTAGTGAGCATGGACAATGGTTGGGCTATATCAGCAAATCCAGGTATGAATCTTCGGTACCAAGAACAGGTTTGTAGAAATGAAATTAGGTTCTGGTATATTATTTATGGCATTAACTTTGTCATAATTTGGTGAAAATCCTAGAGGTGAAATGATGTGACCTAAATACAGGACAGAATCACATGAAAAAGATTTGAAATGGCGAAGACGATTAAATACTGTTTTTAGGTCCATTAAGTGATTACTAAAAGACGATCAGATCATCCAAATATGCCAGGATATTAACGTCTTGAAGGCCAGACCGGAAGCGGTCAATGAGACGTTGGAAAGTCGCTGGCGCATTGTAGAGACCGAATGGCATTCTAGTGTACCTAAAGGTACCATATGGGCAAATGAAGGCAGTTTTATCTCTATCAGAAAATTTTATAGGAATTTGATGATAACCAGCTTTTAAATCCAGAGTAGTTATATACTCGAGTTGTTTCGTACTGTGAATTATATCATCAATCCGGGGCAGAGGATATTTATCCTTGCGGGTAATTGAATTAAGTTTACGGTAGTCTACGGTAAGCCTTAGTAAGCCTTACCCCACCATCCTTTTTGGAAACCAATACCACTGGCGCTGCATACGGATAGTCGCACTCTTCGATAATATTCATGGACAGCAATTTATCGATTTCCTTCCGAAGTAATTCTTTCTTATATTCCAAGAGCCTATATGGAGGGACTGGAATAGGTGTATCATCCAATAATTGTATGGAATGTTCAGCATATGGTGTAGACTCTAGAATTTCCTCAAAGATGTCTCTATTTTCCTGCAACACATTGTTAAGGTCAGTTCTTTGAGAAGGAGTTAAATTAGTCGCTTCGGAATCTCTTAGATTGACTTCTGAGAGATTTATAGCATTCAACGTACAATACTGGTTGAGGGGTTCCTCTACAAATGGATACAATATCTCTGGAGCATCCCCATAACACCAACAACCACGTGGAATATCTAAAACAATGTTGCCTAATTTCAAAAAGTCAGAGCAGAGTAGCGTTCTACTAGAAGTATGCTCAGGAATTGAAATTAGATTTAAATTATGTTGTCTGTCTTGAAGTGTAACAGAGACTTCAAAAAACAGAGCCGTTACTAAGCTTACTTTTCCATCAGCTAGAATCATTTCCATGGGTCTAGTAGTATAAGGAATCTTGTCATTAAGTAAAATTTCCCGTAGCTTTGCTCCTGCTATACTGGATTGAGCGCCTGAATCAAGATATGTATGACCTTCAACTGTAATATATAATAATAAGCTTTATTGAAATAGAAATCCTAATACAATGAATATATATACTTAATTAAGATCAAAAATTTATCATACAACATTTGACCTTACTACTAACATTAAATCTAACATTAAATCTCAGTCTGATAAAATATGGGCCTTTAACAGTCTCTTGAAAGTCATCATTGTCACTGCACATTTAACACTAGATGGAAGATGGTTATACTCATTCATACATTTGTGAAATAAAGATATCATAGTACTATACTTGTTTGTTTTTAGAATATTAAAATCCTGAACATTTCTTGTACTATATGAATGAATCTGCTCCCTTAATGACACAAATTCATCAAAATATGCAGGTAACATGCCCTTTTTTAACTTAAAAATAAAAACCATAGTAAGGTAGTAAAGTCTTTCTCTCACTGAGAACCAACCCAATGTAGACTGCATGATCTCAATTGGTGTATAATGGTTGCAACTTAGAATTATTCTCATACCTCTATTGTGCAAGATTTGTAATGATTGAATTGAACCCATGTCACCCAAATATAGAACACTAGAGCAATAGTCGAAATGGGGCTGGATTATACTTCTGAATATTGTCATTCTTGAGAATAGTGATAGATTCTTGCTAATTCTATTAAAGAAAAAAAGTTTTTTGGATATCTTTTTGCGAATATACTCAAAATGAGGTTTCAATGTAAGTGTATTATCTAGTACAAACCCAAGATATTTTATCTGATTCACCCATTCAATATCTTCATCATTAACTTGTAATTTCATATTCCTAATGTCAAGATTATTTATTTTATGACTACTAGAAATTATCATTGATTTAGTTTTACTTGTATTAAGTTTTAACCTGTTGGTATTCAAAAACATCTGAATTCTTTTTAACAACCGCTGCATCCTTCCAATTACCTCAAAAATATCATAACCACTGTATGCAATCAATGTATCATCTGCAAATAAATTGATAAATTCCAGCTCTTCAACATAATTAATGTCATTTATGAAAATTATGAACAATAAAGCACCAAGTACGCTCCCCTGCGGTACACCAAAACAATTACCCTGCTCCGTAGATTTACTCTGACCTAATTGAACGTACTGAGATCTACCATTTAGATATTCTTTAAACCAACTTATAACCTTCCTCCTAAAACCATAGTATTCCAGTTTTCTAATTAATAAGTTTCGGTCTATGGTTTCGAATGCTCTTCTCAAGTCTAAAAACACAGCTACTACATATTTGTTATTATCAACTGTTTGTTTCCATTTTGAGATAGTAAGCTGTATTGCCGTTTCACATGAGTGGCCCTTTCGAAACCCAGACTGATTTCCTAGAAAAAGATTATGCTCATTAAAGTATGAGACCATCTGATTATAAACGGCTTTTTCAAGCACTTTTTCAATGCAAGGCAGTGTATTAATGGGTCGAAATGAAGATACCTCTGATTTAACTTGAGTTTTTGGGACAGGTGTAATGGAACTAGCTTTTAAGTCTTTAGGAAAAGTTCCACTTTTTAATGAACTATTTATAAAATTAAGTACTGCATAACCCGTTGTCTCAAAAGTTTTCTTTAGGAATTGTGAATTGAGCGGAATATTTATATTTTTACACGTCTTTAATGATAATATTATTTCTTTTAATTCACCGATAGTCAAAGGCTGAAATTCATCCAGGTTGCATTCAAGTACAGGTAGATCACTATCAGACCATTACTGTACATTATCAAAGCTTGCTATAATCTCCTCAATACTCCTTATAAAATATGAATTAAACATACATGCAGCTTCCCTTTCATTCTCTGCAAAAACAGTACTTTCATTCATTCCAAAGTTAATGTTTTTATAATTTATGGATTGATCCTTATTTTTTATTATGGTCTTCAAACATTTCCACATTTCTTTCGGATTGTTTTTGTTGTTGTCTATCATAGTCTCAGAGTATTTTATCTTTTTTTGTTTTAGCAAATCAACAACTAAATTTCTTTTTATTTTATAATCACTCCATAGAATGTTACTATTACTACCATTACTATAGTTTATGAAATATTTATATGCCCTATTTCGCTCAAGAGCTCTTATACTAACTTCATTGTCATACCAAGGAACATTCTCATTCTTACATTTTTTTCCCTTATTGGGTGATGATTATTTATCACAGAATTAATTTTTTCATACAGATCATTATATATCACATTAATATCAACAGAATCAAAA
This sequence comes from Galeruca laticollis, assembly GCA_963921935.1. Lineage (NCBI taxonomy): Eukaryota > Metazoa > Arthropoda > Insecta > Coleoptera > Chrysomelidae > Galeruca > Galeruca laticollis. The sequence goes on along the minus strand of OY998176.1, from coordinate 6,315,895 downwards.
TTCCAATCACAGTTTATAAGTTCGACATTTAATTGGCAATATGCCTGATCATTTAAACATCTAGTTAGAATTGTTTTCGTTCCATTACTTATACTATTAACATTCTCTAATCTAATTCCCATAATTAAATGGTCAGTAATCTTTGGTGTTTTAAATAATTTAATTTCTAGCATATCATTATTTGTCAAGACATAATCAATAAGAGTACTAGAATAATCACAACATCTAGTACTTCCCCCAACAACCTGCTCTACTCCTAGAGATTGCAACATTGTTATTAATTTCTTACAATAAAAATCATCTATATTTAAATAATTGATATTGAAGTCTCCTACCAATATCCATTTTCTATTCATTTTCATACTATCCTCAATAATGTGCTCCAGTTTATTTAAAAAACATGCTAAACTACCACTAGGTGATCTATACAGACATCCAACAGTCCAACAAATATTATTGATTTTTACATGTATAAAAGTGCACCAATAATTACCATTTTCAGAATAAGTAACTTCATTTTCATAAATTACATCACTTCTTACAAAAATTAAGATTCCTCCAGTATATCGAAATGGAGCATCACAACGGACCAAAGAATATCCAGGCACATTAAGTTCAATTTCCTCCATATCAATTGTAGTTCTTGTTTCCGATAGAGCTAGGACACATGGTTGTTCACTAATTATTTCAGCAATTATTTCATCTTTATGGGCTGTAAAGCTTTGAGCATTGAGGTATACAATATGACATTGACTTATTGTCTCCAATGGTTCCCACGATTTCTCAGAAAAAAACTTCTACGATGTCCAAAATTGTTGTTATTAAAATTATTGTTTGAGTTTTGTAAACCTTGTCTGCGAAAAACGAAATTTCTACAGCTTACAAATGATGGCCAGAAGTCCTTACTTTCTAATCCCTTACTATGCTTGGACTGTACTCCAACTTTAAAAGACTTGGTGTTCCCTTTAGTTTGCAGCTGAGTCACAATTACAGGTTCATTTTCGGATATGTTGGCTTTTTCTCTAATATATTGTATAACCATTTGATTTGTTGAGTTACTTGAAACCTGTCCTATATAATACCACTTTTTATTTGGTATCCCAATGAGCTGGTTGTTTACATGGGATGATACTGCTTCATTATTTTGCTGCACTCCAGTAAATTCAGATTGTTTTGACACAGTTTTATTTTCACTTGATGTCTCAGAGTCTGATGTATCATCCCGAGTATTATCCTCTGTCACAAGTGCTGAGTTTACGGCTCTTTGTACTTGACTCAATGTAATCTTATTTTCGTCATCTTTGGTAGCACCATTCATACTGTTCTGCATGTCTTTTTTGGTAGATGATAAATTTGTCTGTGAATCGTTGGGCAGTAATTGTTGCTCTGGTTTTTGTTTTTGTATATACTCGTCAATCATTAAAATTTTTGAGGTTAGGTCTTCTACTGTTGCTTTTATTATTCCATTTTCAGATTTTATTGAGTTAATTGTCCTATTCATTGCGTCTATGTATTTTAAGACCTTATCAGTTTTTGAAAAGTCTGCCCTTATGTCATCAAATCCCTTTTGCATTGCTTTAAGAAGGGATGTTTCTATATCTCCTATGGATCTCCTAATTTTACCTCTATTTTCATCCTTCATCGATTTTAGGCACTCACAACAGCTGTATCTTACACAGGGTGATCTTTTTTTCAAAGTTATTCCTTTATGTTCTGAGGCCGATAAGTTGGAGCAGTTAACACACAGCAAAACATTACATTCATCACATTTTGCGTGGGCATACGTCTCGGTCTCCTCAGCATTGCACTTACTACATGAAACCATGTTACACTTATTTTAATTTATTTCTCGATTTTCTTATTCTCTTAATAACTGTAGGGGTCGTTTGAAGGTCACCGTTTTTGGAAGAAATACACTGCACCTCCGGCTTAAACAATACTTCCAGATGCACAGTCTTATTTCTGGGCACTATTATTCTGCTTAATGTATTTATTAGGTTTTTGAAACTTAAGAATTAACACTTTAAAATCAGACGATAATTTCAATCTTGATTAACCTAACCTAACCTAGTTGCTAAAGGAGGCAAGTTACCTGAAGCTTGAGGAAACGAGCTGCACAAAAATTCAGCTGGTCGAGTTGACGTTGATGGTTTTAAACATTTTGGACAGTTGCTTCGTATATACCCTGGTGTCTGGCAACCATAGCAAATTAAAACTTTGGATGAACCATTATTATCAGAAATGGTTTGATTATTAGGAGTGTCAGTAGATGCTTTCTTCTCACGGGTTAATAGCTTACGACACCCGTCTTTATTATGTCCATAATTTTTACAATATGAACAGTGTTTTTGTTTTCGAACATAATTGTGTGAGTTCTGATTTGAAGTAACAGGTTTTGAAGCACCGTTGTCTTGTAAAGATATTTCGCGGTGCTTTAATAAATTCGCGAAAATCATTAATTTGATCATGACAGATTTTACCTCTAATCAATGGATTTAGCAATCCATACAGCATATCTATCTGTACATGTTCAGGGACAACTGAATCACCTTGTAATCTTGAAAATAAGGCACGTTTTTGACTAACAAATATATCTGTTTTCTCGTTACCTTGAGCAGTGGAAAATATATCTCTAAACATTTGGTATACGGGCTTAGCAAATCCATAAGCATGTAAAAGAGCCTTAGTTGCTTCATCGAAAGAAGTAATGGATCCTTTAATCCCTTGCCACCATGTAGCTGCTGCATAACATACTGAGACCTTTGATATTAAAATTAATCAATTTGCAGAGGGTGAAATATCTTTTTTAGATCTTAACAGCCATAAAGGGATTAACTTGAAAAAATATGAAATAGCTCAAAATATTGTCAACTTAACAAAACCTAAAGTTAAACAATTCCAGAAAAACCTAATTTTTATACAAACTGCAGAAAATACAGTTACTAATTTTTTAGAAACACCTCAAGTAATCACAATGATAGACTGATAAAAAAGCTATATGTCCCATTAACAATTTAACTTTTGTGCATCAGAATATACAATGTATTAATAATAAGATTTTGACGCTGAATGATAGATTTGATGATGGATTTTGTTGTGATGTTTTAATGATTTCTGAACATTGGCAAATAAAGAATGCCATTGAAACATACAAACTAACCCAGTTTACGTTAGTCGCGGACATGTGTCGGACGTAACAACACATGGTGGAGTAGCCATATATAAAAAAGACAATTTTTCTGGAAGAGTGAATGAATATTGTATCAAAAAGTTTTCTAAGGAAAACATTTTAGAATGTTGTGGTATACAACTACCTCAATATAAAACTATTTGTTTAGTTATCTACAGACCCTCTGGAGGAAATTTTAATGATTTTATGTTAGTTTTCAACGAAATTTTAACCCATGTATGCGCAGAAAACAACAGGAATATAATTATTGGAGGAGATTTCAATGTAAATTTTATGAAACCTACTACTCAACTTTCTTTGTTGGAAGACTTATTGTATAGTTTTAATTTTTAAATATGCGTGAGAACTCCAACTAGAGTTACAAAAGACTCTGCAACTTGCATTGATAATGTATTTATTAGAACAGCAAATCAGTATAGTGTAAAAGTAGTTGACCTTTGCTTACTTGATTACTATGCTCAATTTATTGATTTCCACACTGGTAATTCAGCTCAAAAAAGCTGTAAATTACCTGTTAAATTTTTCAGACGGTCATATTCTGAAGACAACATGGAACGGTTTCATGATTTGCTGGGAGCTGAAGATTGGATTACTGTTGTTGGTCAGATCTGTCCCAATTTAGCTTATGATCAATTTGCGGAGATTGTCTTATCTTGTTTTGAAACTGCCTTTCCAAAAAAGCTAGTTACACGAGGACCGAAGACTAAATACAAGAAGTCTAATGGCTTTACGTTGAGTGCTGATTTGTTGGAATTAAGAAATAATGTGGCATTATATACTACTCTTGCTAAGCATGATAGACGATATATTGAAATTAGTAAAGTGTTAAATAATACATATAGGCTTAGGTTGGAATAGTGCTGGGACATCGATACCAAACATCGATGTTCAACATCAATACTAACATCGAAGGCAACCATCGAATAAAGGAAAACATCGACAACAAAACATCGATGTTTACAAATCATCGATGTTTGATTTTTATGTCATGTCATCCAATCGATTAAAAATAAACATGGAAATATTCATATATTACAAAGTAGGTTACAAAGTAGATTAAAAAAAGAACAAATTAACTGCTTACTCTAATAGTCTCTCAATATAAATAACATAAAAAATGCAGTGTTTTAAATGAAACTTACTTTTTCTAGATAATTCCACAATATAATATTTAAACAATGTTGAAAACTCTAAGAAATTGACAATTGTTTCATCAGAATGACAGAAGTTACATTTCATTTAATGCCTACCTGATGTTTAATAATTATTTTTGGCTAGACCAAGAAGTGACCTACCTTGTAATTGACTTAATATATGTTAATAGAAAAAAGAAGATATTATATTACAAATATTAAAGATTAGATATTATTAGCCCTATGGGGATATCCTGGATATCTTTTTTCCCAATTAAGATCAGTATAACTGTGCAATGATATAGAAAACCAGGAAAACTATATCTGCTGATCTTTACAATTATCACTTAAGAAGATAGTTTAAAAGTGGAGAACTCCCTAGATTTATCTGTTCATTGACGACTTCATATTGTGAGTTTCTTAAGTGCCATCTAATTTCCAATTCTTCAAGGAAATCCCGTTCTTGTTTCTTATCACAAATATGTAGTACTACTTCTAGTTCTGTGTTAGGTGTCAATGGATGATTGGTGTCAAGTAGATGTTTTGCGTAGTGGGATTTATCTGGTTGTTTTAAACTGTATGCTCGTAAGTGTTCACTGTTCGGATTTCAAAATTTCTAAGGGTCTGACCCAAATAGACAGCATTACATTCTGGACATTTAAGAAAAACTCTCAAGCATGGTTTTTTGCTGTTTACGCACAGAGCATTCAGAAAAAGTATCCGAGTTATCATCCTCCTGATCCTGTATAGAAACTGTATCTGTATCTACTTGTACATTTTCCATTGGTCCTTTACTTGTTAATGGTATAGCATAAGCATGTTCAGATTCATTATCTTTTTGGTTTTCTTTATGTGGGATCATTATTCGTTTTTTTAAAATCTCTTTATGGACTGCCTGTATATGACATTTTAAATTTGAAGTATTACCACAAGTTTTAATGTTTTTTGAACAAAATCGACAAATGGCAAAATTTTTATTAGAAATGCCTGTGGATATGGTGTACAAAATTTTTATTATTATCAGATTTTCTGAAATACTGCCATAAATCACTCTTCGGCGGCAACTTACCTCGTAAGAATATTAATATCAAATAATGCAAATAAAATATAAGTACTTAACGATTAACGGTTTGTTTGAGAATCGGAACGGTACAATAAACAAAAAAATTATATCACCGACGCAGACAAAAGCAAAAATGATGATGCGAGTGGTTCCCCCGTTAGAGGGCAAGGAACGCCAAATCAGTTAAAATACATTGTTAGTTAAATCGAGATCATAAGCATATTTTGACATCGATACCAAACATCGATGTTAACATCGATGTTGCGGACAGTTAACATCGATGTCAAAACATCGAATATCGGTAACAATACATCGATGTTTTAAAATCATCGATGAACATCGCCCAGCGCTAGGTTGGAACAGGCCTCTAAACAATTCTATGATAATCGAATTTTAAACTCGGAAAATAATTAGGGAATTGCAAAAAACTAACAAATCAAGTAGCCAACTCAAATTATATGATCAGGGTAACCAAATAAGTGATTCTGTTTTAGCAAATAAATTCAATATAAATTTTACTAAACCCCCTATTGATAGTTTAGTTTGTGATGCAGTATTTTTCAATGAAAATATCTCTTCTAATATTAAAACCTTCTATATGGCTCCTGTTTCAGAGGAGGAGGTTTTAGAATTAATACTATCTTTAAAAAATACTATTGCAGTTGGTACTGATGGATTAAATAATAAATTAATTAAAAAGTGTGCCGTTCTATTGACAAAGCCATTGAGTTTCTTATTGAATTTGTCAACTGAGAGGGGAATCTTCCCTGAATCTTTAAAACTGGCTAGAGTAGTTCCCATTTACAAAAAAGGAGATCCTAATGATATTAATAACTATAGACCAATTAGTATCTTGTCTACTATCTCCAAAGTGTATGAATTGAATATTAAAAATCAGTTATGCAGTTTTTTTGCTAAATTTAAGCTATTATCGCCCTCACAGCATGGTTATACTTCAAAAAAAGGTACAGAGACTGCATTGATAGAGTTCCATAATAGAATTGTTAGATCTCTTGATATTAAAAAGCATGTAATGGGTTTATTTATTGATTTTTCAGGCGCTTTTGACTGTGTGGACCACAAACTTTTACTGCTTAAACTGTCTAAATATGGGATAAGAGGTATACCACTCAATTTGTTGGAGTCATACTTATCAAATAGAAAACAAATTGTTCAAGTGAATAATACTCTTGGTTTGGAACTAGAAGTCTCACAAGGTGTTCCCCAGGGATCGATTTTGGGTCCATTTTTATTTTTGGTTTTTGTTAATGACTTACTCACTACATTAAATGCTGTCCCTGGAATATATCAGACTTGTTATGCTGACGACATTAATATTGTAATCATTGAGTACAATGAGGATGCTCTGAAAATATCAACAGAGAGAACATATGATCAAGTTGTGATGTGGTCAGAGAGGAATAACATAAAATTAAACAAAACTAAAACAAAGACGGTGCTGTTTAATAATCATGGACAATTTAGACAGAGCCAATTGTTTGAAAACACTGGATTTCCTATTACATCTAAGGAAAATATTAAATTATTGGGTGTCACTATCGACTATGGCATTACCTGGCATTCGCATATTGACAACTTGTGTAACAAATTAAGGAAAAGCTGCTGTTGCCTTAGATTTCTTGCCAGTCATTGTAGTAAAAATACACTCTTAACAGTGTATCATGCTAATTTTCACTCCCATCTAAAATATGGCATACAAATTTGGGGGACCTGTTCTACCAGGCAAAGGGTATTTGTTCTTCAAAAGTATGCTATAAGAATTATTGCAAAACTCAGAATAAGAGATTCTTGTAGGGAGTTTTTTAAAAAATACAAAATATTGACCCTGGCTGGTGTATATATATTGGAAGCATGTACTTTCATTCATAGGAATAGATCGATTTATGTGGCCGAGCGTGCTTCTCATCACTATAAAACAAGAAATAAAAGTCAATTATTGGTGCCTAGACACCATACTGCATTTTTTGAAAAGAATCTAGAGTATCTAGGATGTAAATTCTATAATATCCTCCCAGAGGATATAAAAAACAGTAATTTCTATAATTTTAAAAATAAACTAAAGCAGTTTTTACTAGGAAAAAACTACTACACCATAGAGGAGTTTTTTAATTGATAAATTGTCTTTCTGTTGTTACCTGCTATGAATCTGCCAAAAATTGTTTTGTTTTTGTGGAACTGTTTTCATTATTTTTTAGGGTTGTCTGTGGTCTTTGATATAAACAATTATATATGTGTATGTGTATATATATGAATATATATATATATGTGTATGTGTATATATATGAATATATATATATATATGTGTGTGTGTGTGTTTTGTGTTCTTTAGTTAAGTCATTTTTTTATACTTTGTGACATGTTTCACTATAACTGTTGTATAATTTTTTTGTACAATATTTTTTTTTATGTGAAATAAATTACTTTCTTTCATTTCTTTTTTTCATTTTCTTTTGTGAAGTTATGAGATAAGGTTTTGTTTGGTATTAAGAGTGTTTTTTATGATAATTTTTGTGTGAAAGGGACGTTAAAATTGGGAGAGAATAATAATTTACAATTAAATAAATTCATCTTTAGATAAATGAGATTATTGCTAGCCGGAAAATATTTTGATAATAAGTGTCAGTTTTGGATAATATAACATACGTGTGGTTACGCCGCATGTACGTGCGTGACATATGAATAGGTGCTAGAGATGTCCAGGCTCTTTTTGACGATTTTGTTCTATACTTAAACTCATGTCCAGGATTTTATGGCTACACAAATTATTTCCATGATCTCTTGATATAAAGTATTAAAAACAAATTATGTGAATAATAATATCAGGAACCTGCCAAATAAAATTATGCACTAAGTTTGAATTCAATAATTTATTTAATATTACTCAAAGTAGTTTAGCAATTAATTTAATTACGCAGATATGTGTTGCCCAATCACATGTTACTTCAAATAGCTGAAACATTACCAAGAGAAATGCAAGGTATCATGGCTTGTTGCAACCCCATACCACCACTAGTGAGATCTAACTTATTGGAACTTCATCAAATCATATTACGAGCCAGAGACCAACCGATAGAAAAACCAATATTTAAAGAAGATACAAGAGCCAGAGGAACGACAATGAAAATTTCAAAAATAAACGTCGATAGTCCGTTACATTGTCCGCACGATTTAACAAATACATCCGAATTTAGGGACAATCTACCGACTGTGTTGGGACACGATATCAATTCAAATATAGTAAAACTGTCGATGAGCCAATTAGAAAATGAGTGTACCACTGCCGCATTGTCAGTATTTGACATTCGGGATAACAAAGATGATGAAGAACTGGTAAGTGATAAAATAGTTATTTGTAAAACAAGTGTCACAATGACTCGTTTTGTAGTACGAGTACTACAGAAAGTCATTGTGGCACAAGTTTTACACAATATTTTTTATAATTTGCATTTATTTAATTATTTAACCTTCATAGGACTGGCCGGGGTCCGTTTGTACCCCATGACGTATGTTTTTGCTGTATCTTTGCAAACGCAAATTTTTAAACATTGATCTTTCATCTAGCTGCAGTTTATGAATTATTTTGATAAAATATGATGTATTTAGTAGTTTTTATTGGCTGGTATAAACAAAAAATAGTTTTATATTCCAGGGGTCTCTTCAGACCCCGGTCAGCCTTTTACGTCCGATAAAATAATCCCGGTAACTGTTAGTAAAATCGGGGAATCCCATACATTTACCCATATAATTGTAAAATGTAAATTACCAGTTCAAATGGGGGATTCCCCGCACTGCGATATAATTTTTTGACTTGAATATTCGGGATAGTCTCTTGTGATATTGCGAGTAGGGTACATCGTTTTGAAAATGAGTCAGTGTTTATTTAGCAGCAATTGCAAGGGGCTTACTGACGATGAGATGTTACGTATACTTGAAAGTGATGATCCAGAGTTTGATAGTGTTATCAATGAGGAAACATCGAGTGACTTAGAAGATGAAGACATTGTCACAGAAGTAGAGGAAGAAAATGATGTAATAGTTGTTGATCAAAGTATAGAGAAAACGAACCCAGAGGAACCAACAGTTAGTAACAGCCAGGGCATTCCAGTATATAAATCTAAAGATGGAACTAAGTGGTCAAAAATTCCAGGAAACACAAAAGTTAAATGTTCAAAAGCTAATATTCGGAGACATGCTCTAGGCCTACCAAAATAACAGTTTTGATATCTCAAGTATAAAAGACGCTTTTCTTCTTTTCCTATCTCCGGATATTCTGAACATAATAGTAACCGAAACAAACAGAAAGGCACAAACATATTATGATAAATGGAATATAGAAAATCCGAATAAAATTAAAGTTTTTGTACCTGATGATTCTACAGAGATTGAAGCTTATATTGGACTGTTGCTTATTCTTGGCGCACTTCACGGATCGAAAGAGGCTATCGATATGCTCTGGTGTCAAGATATTTCTTACTGTCGTCCTATAATTCCTGCTGCAATGTCAAGAGACAGATTCAAACAAATTACTTCATTTTTACGCTTTGATAATTTTCAAACAAGACAAGAACGAAAATTAGTAGATAAGCTAGCTCCGATAAGAGATATATTCGATATTTTCACTTCTAATTGTAAAAAATCACTTAATCCTGGCGACCATCTATGTGTAGATGAGCAGCTTGTACCATTTAGGGGTAAGGCACCATTCCGAGTCTATATGAAGAGTAAACCTGATAAGTATGGAATCAAAATATGGGCTCTTGTGGACTGCACCACTTCTTATATTGCAAACATGCAAGTTTATTTGGGTAAGTTATTTGAAAAGCAATATAGACAAACTTTATATTCCTATGTATCTATTAATTTTTAGGAAAATAAGGTAACAAAGCGGAAAAGGGTCAAGGTCAAAGGGTTGTCCTAGATTTGACAGACCATTTGGAAGGCGGATTTGGCATAACGACCGATAACTTTTTTACAAGTTTAGAACTTGCTGACAAGTTGTGGAAAAAAATATTACTTTATGTGGAACTCTCCGGAAAAATAAAACATTTATTCCCAGGGAACTTCTACCAGCATCGTACAAGAAAGAGTTTTCAAGTGTGTTTGCTTTTAGAAATCAAAGAACGCTAATATCCATGTTCCAAAACAAAAACATGCTGTCATCTTTCTTTCAAGTGAGCATACTGATAGTAAAGTAGCTGGAGAAGAACAGCACTATAAACCAGAAATTATTCTTCATTACAACAAAACAAAAGGTGCTGTAGACACTTCAGATAAGTTGGCCAAAGAATATACAGTGCAGAGAAAGTCAAACCGCTGGCCAATGGCAATATTTTCGCATCTTATAGATATCGCAGGAATAAATGCTTATAAATTGTGGTTACTGCAAAACCCGGATTGACGAAAAAACAGTTTGGATAAACGTAAAATGTATATTTTGGGGCTAGGAAAAGAACTCAAGAAAGAAAAACGTTTTCCGGCGATATAATAATAAATACATTCAAACGAATAGAAAACGGCATATGACAGACGTTTTTCCCGTACTACTGGATGCAACAGAACATAGAGTTGAACAACAAAACATTACCAGGGGGCGCTGCCATATGTGTCAGAGAGGAAAAGACAGAAAATCTAGAAAAATATGTATTGGGTGTAATAACTCTGTGTGCCTAGAACATTCAAAATCGAACATAGTTTGTAAAAAATGTTAAAAAATGATATGTAGCTAGTAGTTTTAGTGATTAGGGTATTTTGTATTTTTTCGTGATGATTTTTGACTAATAAATGGTTAATAGTAAAACTTTAATAAAACTTCTTTTCTATATATTTAATTTAAAGAAAAATACAGCATTTCTGCAATTTTACGCATGGGGTCTTCTCGGACCCCAGTTAGTCCTTTTCGTAAAATTTTGATGTCCGTCCCATGAAGGTTAAATAAAATATAATTTCATATAATCCCAGTTTTTTAACTAGGAGGAGTGGTTTAAATTTAAGTTGGCAATTCTGTTGATTCCTAATTGGTCAGATCACAGATGATTTTATTCAGCACTTCTGACTTTTAACATATAACCGAATAATTGTGTAAATTGTAAACAAACTTTCATTTAACCAAAAAGAGGATGATTATTTGTTTAAAAAAGAGCTTCTTCGTATATGCTCTTGCGATCTATTTATATTATATCATGAACAGAATTATTTCTGTAATACATCTTCACATAGATATCTGGTAATTTATCCCAAAAATCGAACATTTTGTATACCTATATATTGATCCTATACAATGTAAAAATAAACAATTGACAAATCATTGATAATTAAACGTTAGCGTACTTTATTCATTAATATGTTTAATATATAAATCATTCTAATTGACCTTTAATATAATAATTAGCTAACTAGAACAACGCTAGACCATTTTATTTATAATTTGTGTCAAGGTTAAAGTCAAATGTCAAATAAAAATATAACTAAATACAATAACCAACTGTACACTAAAAATTATTATAATTGTGTTCAAAGAGCTTCATTGTGACACTGTAAACAATGTTATAATGAAGTCTCTTTTATACGCGAATTGTAAAAATAATATGTAAGCCATTTTGTTGATAATTTTCTTCTTAGGTTTGTTTAATACGCATTAGTAGGAGAAATGATTTGGTATGAACGTGTATCTGTGTGAGTAGTTCAAATGTAACTTGCTATCCCCAGCTCGGAATGTATTGGGATCACGAAAACGGTAACAGATAGAGAAACAGTTACATTATGACAAAATTGCTGTATTTATAATATAAATTTAAACTGTATATTTCAGAAGAAATTGAAGCTGTTCATGAGAGAATAAGAACATTTCTCTCCATTCTATGATCCTAGTTTTATTCGTTGTTTTTCACATCTAATTTTTTTCTTTACTCATATTGATAAGCATTGCAGTCGCCATCAGTTTTTCTTCTCTTTTACTGCTTATTCGTTTTCTGTCATCTTTTTTTGTTGTTTGTGTGATTTTTACAATTTTATCTGGCTCAAATCTGTTTCATAGGCCAGACGGAGGGGGGTGGGGGGATTTTCATTCGACTCAGCTCGACAAGTTGAGTCCATCGATACCACTTTTAGTGTCCGAAGACGAATTTTTAGAAAATAGTGTTAAACCTATTGTAAATATCTTTTATTACAAAAAAAGCGGTCCGGAGACGTAGACACGAATTTTTGACTGATTTCGCGAAAAATCGGTAGTACTCATATATTTTGAATATTATCCATCGAAAAATTTGCGGGTTATACAGAATAAACAGAGAAAAATCCAAAAAAAGATGTTTCTTCGCCACTTGAACCATCACTTTTGGACTAGCTATTTTATACAAAAAATTCCAATGGTACAGACTAATTGGACGACTTATTTCAGTAATGTTTTTGCATCAGATTCAAAACAAAACAAAAAAATTTAAATTTTCTTGAATAAATGTTTTCATGTACGTTTCAGAAAAAAGTGTTTCATACAAAAGTTGTAGAACGTGTTCAGTTCTAAAAAAAATCTCAGTAACTTTTTTGCGTCAGATCAAAAACAAAAGAAATACGATTTTTTTTTAATTTTGACAGGCCGCCATTTTGTTTCTACTGGGCCGATTTGGCCCGTTAACGAACTCGTCCAAGACCTTGGCCGAACCAATTTTTGTAGCGAGTTTGGTTTCGATCGGTCAAAAAATGCGCCCTCTATCGTGCTTACAAATTCCGTTATAACACATAACAAAATCGGTTAGGCCTAAATCTTGAACAAGTTCGTTAATGAGCCAACTCGGCCCAGTAAAAACAAAATGGCGGCTTGTCAAAGTTGAAAAAAAATCGTATTTCCTTTGTTTTTCATTTGACGCAAAAAATTTATTGAGTTTTTTCATAGACAACACGTTCTACAATTTTTGTACTTAACATTTTTTTTCTAAATCGTACATTAAAACATTTAATCAAGAAAAATCACAAACTTACCAGAAATTTTTTTTATTTTTGATTTGATGCCAAAATATTACTTTGGTTTTTTGTACATCTCAAAACATTCTATTACTTTTGTATCTAATTTTTTTATTTTGTGTTTTATGCAAAAATGTTACTGAAATAAGCCTGTCCAATTGGTCCTGTGCCATTGGGATTTTTATAAATATATTTTCGTAAGGCAAATTTGTATGTAAATAATTTTAATGACAAAGTTGACAGATATTCTTCTGTGAAACGTAATGCGTAACCAAAACCATAAATCTAAATATGTATTCTCCAATTTGTTTTTCATAATTCAATGTAAATGAGAACATTTTAAATTTATTAGGTCATTATAAAAAATAAAATTATTTGAACCATTCAATTTTTAAATAAATATCACGTTTGGGTCTCTTAATTTCATACATTATAATATACCATGAAATCAAAACTTAAACATTTATATCAGAAGCGTATATATACAGATATGCAACCTACAAAATAGAATACGATACTTTGTAGCATGGTTGCCAGCTGTAATCGACTACTTGAGTATCATGGTATTTTTGAATGCATTCACCCTTCCCCTTCTTGAAAAATATTGTATACTTTGTAACGCGCACATCAAGTTATTCAAGAAGGGGAAGGGTGAATCCAATGATTATATTCCCTTCCCCTTCTTGAATAACCTAATGCGTGTTACAAAGTATTGGATATTTTTCAAGAAGGGGAAGGGTAAATGCATTCATTAGAAAATAAGGTTTTACTGACTGAGCCACTCTCGGCTGCCAGTAAAAGTATATGTTTTTTGCATTATATAGCGGTCCGGACGCTAAATGTGGTTTCGATGGACTCAGCTTGTCAAGTTGAGTCGAATTACACCCCCCACACCCCTTCCGTTGGGTCCTAGGAAACAGATTTTTACTTTTTATCTTGTTAGAGTCTTGAGTAATGTAATTTTCGAAGGACCATCAAAGTATGAAATACACGTGTTTTTTTACGAATAAACAGTGTTTTTAATCACATTACAAAAAATGAGGACAAAATGTACAAATGTCAAACAAAAACGTCAATTATTAATCAATTTATATTTAAACATGTAACTATAGAAACAAAAAATCAGATACCAACAGTAACATAAATAAATTCAACGAAAAACCACGTCACTTAAACTTTTGTTGACATATCTCTTTGTTCGTTTGCTGTTGGTGATCTTTTTCTTTAATAATGTCAAAAATCGGGGTAGACTGTTTCCCTGTGTATATGATATAATTTCGATTAATGTCTCTTCATATTTCTTGTGTTTTAGGAAGGTAAAATTAAAGAAAAATTAAACGGTTTTCAATTTTTGGGACCGTTCAGAAGGTACATGTTAGTTAAACCTTATATACAGAGTGAAGAAAATAAAATTCAAGAAAATTTAGAAGGTACAACAACGGAAAATACCGAAAACGATAACAGGACCGACGAAGAGAGGATAGAATCGGTAATATTAAATCATCGATAACTAACTCAATATGTATGTGTTTATAATTTTTAGATACGAGAACATTTCCTGAATCTATCCAAAAAAGATCCACCTACTGTCGAAGCACCTGATCGATCGCTGGTACAAATGGGGGGTACTAAGAGAAAAAGATCGCAGTCGCCTACAGTTAGAGAACAATCGCAATCTGTACATCCGGTTTATTTACCGATTTCCAATCAAAATACTTGTGATAATAGTAATGAATCGAGGAAAAGGAAATCGAACGATAAAGAGGATGATGCTGCACCGATCAAGAAACCGTATAAAAAGCAACAGAAAAAACAACAGCAACAGAAAAATCAACAGCAACAGAAAAAGCAACAGGCACAAGTAAGGTTAGTGTCGATAGGCTTTTAAAATTTGATTGCGATAAGATTGTTGATTATTTTTTATTTATATTGTATCTTAAGGATTATTTCACCCAAAATAATAATATTTCGATTAAAAACGATCATTATATTATATACACATTTTGAATTTCCTCTATAAAACGCTTAGCACTGTCATGGGTTTTTCCCGAATTATGTCAAAGTTCATGTGTGAGAAATGTTTTGCAAACTATGACGTCACTGATTATAATAGTGGTTCATTATCACGTGACTAATGGCTGTAATTTCAGAATCTTATTTTTCAAAAATATAAATTAATCTTGATTGATTTTTACATTTTTAGATCTTAAGCGAACTTATAAAATAAAATATGTGCCAACATTTTTTTTACCATTAATTACCCCCCATTGTTTTTTGTTTAGTTTCGACATTTATAAAAGTTATTTTGCTTAGTAAAACGAAATTATTTAAAAATTGTAGAGTATTAGAACTACTATTATTGAAAATTTAATTATAACTCTGGTATTGAACTGTTCGTCTTTCTTCATTGACAATCCAGATTTTATGTGTACTCAACCGAAAATATTTGTGTAAGTCAACTATTGCATAGCCTGTTTATTTTTCAGCTGTTCTCAAGTATTACAACATAATATCTGTGGAACCCATCATTTATTTTTCTTGGTCATTTACCTTTATTGTGTTTTATTCTACTTTAAGGAAATTTTGTTATGTTATGTATTGTCAACCGGCTGCACGTATTCCCCCTATAAACAGGCGAACCTTTGCCGGCATCTCAGCCGACATGAGAACATGAGCTCAGAGTAAAAAGAGACTACTAGCGACTAGCAGCTTCAATACACCACTCTCTAGTTTCAAAGCAAAAATAAACGAAGTAAAATATTCAGCTTGTTTCATTTAGAACACTAGAAATTATAAAAATCGAAACGTAAACAAAGAACCAGAACAAAAGAACCTAATACAGTCCAATAAACAATTCATTACAACCTTCTTATCAAAATAATGCTTGTAGGCATATCTGTGACAAAAATATTATTTTACCACAAATGTAACAAAAAAATATTCACTAAGGTCACAAAAATTGTTTTACACTTCAAAATTATCCCTGAAACAATAAATTCTAAACAACACATCACAAATAGCTGCCAAATCACCAGTAATTAGTTTGAAACCTCCAAATAGCTGCCAAATCAACAGTAATTAATTTACAACTTACAAATAGCTGCCAAATCAACAGTAATTAGTTTACAACCTCCAAATAGCTGCCAAATCAACAGTAATTAGTTTACAACCTCCAAATAGCTGCCAAATCAATAATAATTAAATATATAACCTTGAAGTAGCTGCCAAATCAACAGTAATTAAGTCTATAACCTCTAAATAGTTGCTATATCAACAGTAACTATGTATATAACCTTCAAGTAGCTGCAGAACATTTTTTGTGTCAGTTGACACGTGTGCCAACTTTGAAAAGACGAATCTCCCAAAAAAGTAAAAATTCCGGCAATAAAAACTGACATGTCACTGTATCTGAAAATCAATAACTAATCTGACAAAAACCAAATTTCCCAAAAATACAAAATTTAGACTAAAAGAAGAGGGCATCACTGCAAGATCTAATCCGACAGATGTGCCAACTTCCAAAAAGGGAACGATAGCATTTCTTTAAAATCCCGTGAAGCGATATAAATTTATATGAGCGTGTAAAGAATTTAATTTGGAGAAAAAATTCAAATAAACTAATCTTCCCCCTCCATACCTCCTCGCCCACCCTATATCTATCTCTGAGACGGCTTGAGCAACTTTTTTCGGATATAAAAAATGCCTCCATTTGAGTCAACGCTGTCAAAAAAAATATATGACCCCCCCCCTCCCTCGAACGATAGAGGGCGCAACTGAAATTCACTTTTTTATTATTCGAGCTTTTTTTTAAGAATTATACAGGGAAAAATTATAAAGTACTTTTGCAAATTTTTTTTTCGAATTTTCAGTAACGAATATGTCAACGTAAGAGATCACATCGTACCCTCTTCAAAAATATATAACAAAACTTTTCGGTCCCCCTTTCTGGGGGGTCTAGAGATGGTAAAAAACCGACTATAGTTTGGCTTGGGTTTTTTTACTATTAACGGTAGCGGAAAACTACCAATACGTTTTAAAGAGAATAACTCGACACGTACATGGGCACATGAAAAACGGGGGTTAATGGGGGAAAATACAGGAAAAAATTCACACGTAAATTTAAATTTTTTTTTTGGGAAATTCGGGCAAACCATGTATGATGATATATGGTGGCACCTCCTCCCCCCTTTTTGGGGGGGTCCAGAATTCGCTAAATATTGATGCCGGAATCGTGATTTTCGGGGGATCTTCCGGATAAGGAGTGGGTATAAAATATTTTTAGGGCCCCCAACAGTGAAAGTGCAAGATGGTGTTTTTAGGCATATGCGCATTCAGTATACAGCTAGTGGTCGAAAAAAAAATTTAACCTCAAAATTTAGATCATCTTGTGGCGGCCTCTTTTTCAATAAAATGTTCAAACTATATATATATATATATATATATATATATATATATATAGTTTTGGTGGAGGAAGTAGAAATGGCACTGAAAAGCATGAAAAATGGCAAAGCAGCGGGAAATGACGGCATCACGACCGAAATACTCAAATATGCAGGAGCTAAAACATGGAAGTACCTTGCCAAACTATACACGAACTGTCTGATGTCCAGGAGCATACCTAAAGAGTGGAACAGCGCCCTTATAGTGTTGATCCACAAGAAAGGCAGCAAAGAAGACATTAAGAACTACAGACCAATAAGTCTACTACCAGTGACGTACAAGGTATTCACAAAGATCATTCACAACAGAATACAAAATACACTAGACTCGGCCCAACCACGAGAACAGGCTGGATTCCGCAAAGGCTTCAGTACAATAGATCACATCCATACCCTCAAAGAGGTTATCAGTCGAACCAAAGAATACAACCAACCACTAGCACAAGCCTTCATCGATTTTGAGAAAGCATTCGACTCTATATATCCCAGAGCAGTAATAAATGCCCTAACAGAACAAGGGGTCGACAAGCCATATATTGAGACCCTAGCAAATATATATAGGGAAGCCAAAGCGAGAGTTAGGATATATGAGGGCACACCAGAATTCCCCACCAGCAGAGGAGTTAGACAAGGAGACACAATATCACCAAAGTTATTTACAGCAACACTAGAAAGCATCTTCAGAAAAATGGGCTGGAACAACACAGGTCTGAATATAGATGGAGAATACTTGAACCATCTAAGATTCGCTGATGACATCATCCTGATAGCGAGTAACCCTGGCGAAATGCAACAACAAATAAATGAATTGAATGCAGCAAGCAACGAAGTAGGCCTTAAAATAAATCTGAGTAAGACCAAGATAATGTATAACGAACTGATAAACGCACAAGAAATAATAATTAATGACACTGCCCTGGAAATAGTAGAGGAATACATATACCTGGGTCAACTAATACACATATCAGGCTCTCTACTTCCCGAAATAAACAGAAGAATCAAATTAGCATGGAGAACATTTGGACAGAACTCTATCATCTTCAAGTCTAGAATGTCACTCCGTTTGAAAAAGAGTGCGTTTGATCAGTGCGTACTACCAGTATTAACATACGGCTGTGAAACCTGGACCCTGAAAACTGATATCATTAGAAAACTCCAGGTAACGCAGAGGTCTATGGACGATGCATGCTTGGAATAACAAGGAGAGATAGAAAAAGGCTTGATTGGATCAGACAAAAGACCCAAGTGATAGATGTCATAAATAGAATCAGATCCCTAAAGTGGCAATGGGCGGGGCATCTCGCTAGAAGGACAGACGATAGATGGACCACAAAGATAACGCAATGGTATCCCCGAGGCGTGAAAAGACCAAGAAGACGCCCTAACATCCTCATTGTCTATTTTGGATTCGTACAGACCTGTGAAGAACTTCTCTGTTATCTTGAGTATCTCTCTTCGATCTTCTGTTATGTTACCTTGTTCATCTCTCAATTTGATCATTTCTTTTTTATATGCGTTTTCCTTTTTAAAGATGTTTAGACCTCTGTTTTGCTGTATCAACTCCTCTATTCGATTCTCTTGATGCTTTCGTATGTCCTGTTTGGCCATTTTCCTTGCTGTTTTGTTTAGTTCGGCATACTCTACTGTGTTTCTTTTGTTGTCTTTAATGAGCTCTCTCCTTCTTTCCAGTAGCTGTTTGGTTTGTGTTGTAAACTTTTCTATTCTTTTAGTTTTTGATGTTACTAAACTTGCGGTTGTTTCTTTCAATGTTTTTACTAGTCTATTGTTCGTTTTGTCCAAGCTCTCGTGTAATGATGTTGTTTCCTTTGTTAGTCGTTCTGTCAATCTTTTGCTATATATTGACTTGTTGTCTCTTATTGTACCAGGATCTAGACGGTATTGCGTGCTGTTGAATTTTTTTGCTCTTTCCAATTTTGTGTTTAATGCGATCCTGCACCGGACTAATCTGTGGTCGCTGCCCGTAGTAAAGGAGTTCAGGACGTCAACATCTTGGACGATATGTTTATTTGGTGTTAGCACGTAGTCTATTTCGTTTTTTGTAATTACATCCGGGCTGGCCCAGGTCCATTTTCTGTGGGGTCTTTTTTTGAAAAACGTATTCATTATGTATAGTTGTTCTTTTTCCAGGAAATTTGCAAGCATCGTCCCTCTTTCATTCCGTTTCCCCAGACCAAATTGTCCAACATACTGCGAGCTATTACACTGCTCTCCTATTCTTGCGTTAAAGTCTCCTATTATCAGCGTGTATCTTGTCTTATTTTCTGTTAGGCTCTGTGTGATTTCATCATATAGCACCTCGACCTCTTCATCCTCATGGCTACTTGTTGGAGCATAGATTTGAACGATTTTAATTGTTATATTGGAGTTAATCTTAAGTGTTATGTATATTACTCTATCTGATATGGCTTTAAGTATTTGAAGATTTGGGGAGATTCGTTTGTTGATAAGAAAACCCACACCACCCAAACTATTGTCTTCTCTTCCTTTGTAGAATAGGATATGTTCTGATCTTAGTCTAATGGATTCTTCACCTCTTCTCCTTGTTTCTGATATTCCCAGAATATCCCAGTTTATTCTGTCCAGTTCATATTGTAGTTCCGTTAACCTTTCCTCGTTTCCAATTGACCTAGCGTTATAAGTTGCAATGTGAAGTTGGCAGCCTTGTTTTACCCAGGGATTCTTAGCACCCCCTGCTCTACGACTGGTCTGACCGCCACCTTGGCCAGGGTCGTACAAGCCGCTGGGCACTGGGGGCCTTTGGTTTTGGTGTGTCTTCATATGAGAGTGGTTTAGCCATAAAACACCACGTTGGCCAGACGTCTTGGTGAGTGTAGGTTCAGCCGCCCCTAACCTGGGGAACCGTCGCTGTTTGCAGCCGCCCACTCTGGGTCAGACGCTGCAGATTTTGCCTGTTGGTCCGCGGGGCGTATTTGATTTCCGCCCTACCACCCATATCTGGGAAGCATTCCCCTATCCGCCACCCGGGGACGCGCTC
The DNA here is from genome assembly GCA_963921935.1 of Galeruca laticollis. NCBI lineage: Eukaryota > Metazoa > Arthropoda > Insecta > Coleoptera > Chrysomelidae > Galeruca > Galeruca laticollis. The sequence goes on along the minus strand of OY998176.1, from coordinate 6,295,077 downwards.
TCTAGGAGTTACAGTTATATATATATATATATATATATATATATATATATATATATATATATATATATATATATATATATTGTATTGGATTCTATATTCATTTATTATTTGTGATTGAATAATCGTTAAGCATGCATAACAACACTATCAAAGGGTAGGGTTCAATTGCGCCATTCAAATTTACTCTTATTATTGAATTATGAAATTAAAATGAACTAGCTTATGATTTCAAGAATTTTAATTATGGAAGATTATTACTGCATCTATATACATATATCATAGGTAACAATTCAAAATCATTACCATAATAACATACAATTATAATTTTCTTATTCTAAACAAAAAAAAACCGCCAATGATCGTCAAATTTGAGAAAATGTATATTTATTTTTCTCCGCAAATGTTAGAAGAAAACCCTAATGACACTGATCATGCACAAATCCGTTTTATGAGCTCATAAAATTAATGAAATTTTCGTACCTTATATAACTCCTGATTTATGATTGTGTAGTCCAAAACAAACTTTGAATATTCTTCAACACCAACAGCTATGACTTTTGTAAGCACCTTTACGTTTCTCAACTCTCTATGCCATTTGATTCCAATTTTGAATCAATTTTAGTACGTACCAAATTGTATTGTAATAGTTTAAATATTATTATTTCTTCTGATTATTACTTTGAAATTCGTTTAATTTTCCTTTTATTAAATATACAGGTTTTAATCTTTTATATTCAGGATACAATTTATCTCCTTTCCCATTTTTTTACGTCTTCAAATCCACTCCTTTAACTGAATATACAATTATCTTCTCTCTATTTTATTATTATTATAAATTTGATTTAAATATCTTTCTGTAGTACTTTAAATATCGCCTTTTTTAATCGTTCTTATTGACGACATCAATTATAATATGACTTCCCACTTTGACGTCTTAAAAATCACTGACGTTTTTATTATTTTTCATCATAATCTATATCGTTGCGGGTTGCTAGCGAAACTAATCTCTCTATTGTATGAACTATTAATTTCTAAAGCCGTATATAAAGCATGAAAATAACATTTTAGTATAAGAAATTAGCATATATAGAGATGAAGATTTTTATACATATAAATATTAACATAACTTATTTACTATTTATTAAAATTCCTGAAATCCCTTGCATAAAATAACCTAATTACTAACTATATGAAAATTTGACGCGTTTCTTTTAAATTATTTTGAATTTCATTCTAATTTCAACGGATGCTTTTGAAATTACATCATGTACTGAATTATTAATTTTAATTTCCGTTGTATCTGAATCAGATTTCAATATTTTCGATTCTGATGGTTCAAAAAGTATATCGTCTGTTTCAATATCTTTTTTTAGTATTATAGTGAGGATTTTGTTCACTGTTTTTACTATCAGCATCTATAATTAATTTAGACATGTTTTTTTTTAAATAATTTATAAATATTCGTTAAAATGATGGCTAATAAAATACAAGATGGAAAAATCCATATGACTTATTCCAGTAATACTATTAATCCTTATTAAATTGAATACATTCAAATGAAACTGCTTCAATATATGTATATATATATATATATATATATATATATATATATATATATATATATATATATATATTAATCGGAAGAGAAAAATTAGAATTTTGCTGAGTATACACAGAGTTGTGAAAAAATTATTTAGAAATTTTTAAACATTGAATTTTCGGCAAATTATACTTCTTTTATGTGGGCTAAAAAATTTCTATGTACGTGTCTAAACGCCCTCTAAATTTTTAGACTTTAGCATTTTTTCGATATCTCGCAAAAAATTGATTTTTCCATTAATTTCAATGTAGTTAGGGGGCAAGCTTTGTCCATGGGAGGGCATATTTTTTTTGTGAGGTACCTATTATGGACTATCACACCCCACCATCAGGTACACGGTGAAATTTTCTTTTACTAATATTTGATCAAAATTATTACAGTGTTGATGTTGAGCTAAAATTTTTTTAAAATTCACCTTATAAAAATTCATAGCAGTTACGTTTATCAATTGGAAAGAATTAAAATGGTAAAAATTGAAAGAGGAGAGTTAGTACGATCATAAAAAAAATACAGCACTTTTCCACCGGCACACGGTGTGAAAAAAATAATTTTCTTGTTCGTAAACCTAATATCTCTCGTTTGAGTTGACCGAATTGGATGAAATTTTGTTTACGTATAGTTCAAGTTATATGGAATAAGGGAAAATTATTGAAGAGGCCCAAAATAGTTTTCCAAGGCCCTAAAATTCAAGGAAAACAGGCCCCATTTGCAATTTTAGCTACAAATTCGATGTCATTTTTATTATTCATGATATATTTTGGAAAAAAAACTATGTTACTTATACATGTTAGCCTACTGAACTTGAATGTTTAATACCAAACAATTTATGAAATGTATAATGCTTTCTATCAGAATAAAAAAGTCAGTAATTATATACGCGTTTTTTTACCAAGAAATGCACGATGTTCTATGTTTAAGTGAATTTTCCTGAAAAAAGGAATTTCGCTGATAACTTTCTTCGTTGGATTAAAGTTCAGTAGGCTAAAATGTATAAGTAACATAGATTTTTTTCCAAAATATATCATGAATAATAAAGATGGCATCGAATTTGTACCTAAAATTGCAAATGGGGCCTGTTTTCCTTGAATTTTGGGGCCTTGGAAAACTATTTTGGGTCTCTTCAATAATTTTCCCTTATTCCATATAACTTGAACTATACGTAAACAAAATTTCATCCTATTCGGTCCACTCAAACGTGAGATATTAGGTTTACGAACAAGACAATTCTTTTTTTCACACCGTTCGGCATTACAAAGCGAGTTATAAAATATCAAAGTTGATGTGGATTGAAAATCGAAAAAAAATTGTTTCTGATTTACAAGAAATTTTGCATAGGATGTTTTTTGATACGGGGAATCCAAAAAAATTATTTTGAGTGGAAAATTATTGAAAATGGAATTTTTCGGAAAACTATACATCAAAATAGAAAACCTTAAAAGTAAAATAATTTTAAATTAACACCCCAATTATTCAACTATACTATACTATACATATTGTTATAGACAAAAGAAAAATGAGAAACAGCGACAAGAAAATGAAGATTCTCGAAACATCAAAAAAGAAGAAAACAATACTAAACGACAAAGGAACGTAGAACAAAAGTTTACACCTTACGATTATAGTTCCGTTGATTTCCGACAGTTTGAAGGTGGCGCTGGATGTATTTCAAAACCAGAAGAATCCAAAAGCAGTGTTCGTTTTAAGGTAAACATTTTCTTTTATTCCGATTATACTATCTGTTAGCAGTGTAAAAGGTAATTAAAACGGCAATACTTGGCAACAGATTTATTTAAGAATAAATCTTAAAACCAATATAAATTGTTAACAACAAAAAGGCATGCACATGGCTAAAAAATTGACTCACCAACCAACAACCAACTTCACGTATCACCTGACATTTTACAAAATGACAACGTGCATGAAACTAACTTAAAAAACTAAATACCACTATATAATTTTGTCAGGGTTGCCAACTTACAAACACAATGTTTACCACTGTCCCTCAATCCTGACAGATTTATATTCTATTAAATTCATCATATTAACAAAATAATTAAATTTGTTAATGCTTAAACTCTTAGTAAATATGTCTGCTAGTTGCTCACTTGTGTTAATATAACTGATTTTTATAATATTTTTAATAACAAGATCGACCACAAAATGATATTTAACTTCAATGTGTTTACATCTTTTATTGTTTTCAAAGTTTTGAATTAGTTTGATAGTGCTCCGATTGTCTTCATATAAAATTACTGGAGAATAATATTGTAATTTTAATTCATGCAAAATATTTTTAATATACAAAAGTTCACAACTAGCCATACACAAAGCTACAAATTCTGATTCAGTACTAGAAATGGTTACAATGGATTGCTTTTTGGACGACCATGATATCAAGTTATTAAATAGCTTAAAACAAAATCCACTTACAGACTTTCTATCTATTTGATCATTTGCCCAATCAGATGAACAAAAAACCAATTTAAGATTAACTGTAAACTTAAGGTATTTTAAAACTCGTAATAAATGTTTAAAGTGTTCATCGGTTTGCGAAATCTTGAAATTTGGAGAAGAAACTCACACAGTAACAAATATCTGGCCTCGTGCCCATCATGATATACATTAACAAACCTAAAAGCTCTTTATAAGGTAATTTTGTTTTAATATCACTACCTGAAGCTTTATTTAAATTTAATTTTTTCTCAATTGGAGTTTTAACAATTTTGCAATCATCAATGTTAAATTTCTTCACCAAATTTTTAATGGCATCAGATTGATCAATCGTTACAATCTTCTCATTAAAATCTCTAGTAACATGAATTCCTAAAAAGTTATTAACTTCTCCAAGATCTTTCATTTTAAACGTTTCACACAATTCTCGCTTTACTTTAGACAAAAAAATTTTATCATTACATGCTAAAAGTATGTCATCTACATATAACAAAAGATAGCAACATATGTTCTGCTCTAAAAAGAAATATAGACAATAGTCTAATTCAGATGTTTCAAAGTTTATACTTTTCATAAAGGAATTAAATCTTTGGTTCCAAATTTTGGGGGCTTGTTTCAAACCATAAATAGATTTATTTAATTTGCAAACCTTGTTTTGATCATTTTTAGAAACTTCTATACCTTTAGGGATATTCATATATACATTTTCATTTATAGAACCATTCAAAAAGGCATTTTTAACATCAAGCTGTTGTAAAGAAAGGTTATAATTAACACAAATCGACAATAAAATGCGAAAGGTAGAGAGTTTTGCCACCGGGGCATGAATTTGAGAAAAAACATCAAATTCTTGCTCGAAACCCCTAGCAACCAAGCGAGCTTTATATGTTATTTTATCATTACCTTCATTTTTTATCCTAAAGACCCATCTATTGCTGATAACATTTTCATTTTCAGGATGTTCAGCTAGCTTCCATGTATCATTATTTTCTAGTGCACTTAATTCGTCATCTATAGCTCTTTTCCATTTATTCCAGTTTCCACATTTCTTTGCTTCTTTATAGGATTTAGGAACATCACTAAAATCAGACATTAAAGCGAAATAACCATAATCTACCTCATAGTCATCGCTTTCGTGTACTTCTTTTTGTTCTTTCTATTTCCAGTTCATCATTACTCACATCACTGCCTTCAGATTGCCTACTTTCTATTTGTTTCTCGTTCTCTTCAGTATCAGGTATATTAATTTCTTCTTTTTCATTTTCTTCATCATTAAAATACTCATAATCTTCTTTAGACTTACTTTCAAAATAAAACTTTTCTTCGTCAAAAATAACGTTTCTACTATGTATTAACTTATTTTCTTCAAAATTCCATAATCTATAACTATATCCTATAAACACACATTTTACCCCTTTGTTATCAAGTTTTGATTTAAGCGAATCTGGAATCCTAGCAAATGCTATGCAACCAAATACACGCATATTACACACATTAGGTTTTTTACCTACCCACATTTCAAAAGGAGTTTTATTTTTAACATGACAAGATTGTGTACGATTTATGATATATGCTGTAGTAAGTACTGCTTCCTCCCAAAAAACTTTTTCCATATTTGCCTGTACTATCATTGCTCTTGCTTTGTCCATTAAAGTTTGGTTTAAACGCTCAGCTACACCGTTCATTTGGGGAGTATATGGAGGAGTGTACAAAATTTGGATACCTTTTTCAGAACAAAAATCTTTAAAAATTTTAGATGAATATTCACCTCCATTGTCACATTTTATCTTAGCAATCTTTTTACCACAGAACAATGCAGCTACCCTTGCTTCATAATTTTTAAAACATTGAAAAACCTCATCTTTACTTTCAATAATATATACCATTACAAAACGTGAATAATCGTCGACAAAAGTTACAAAATATTTATTTCCATTGTGAGAAGTGGGTGTAATAGGGCCACACACATCTGTGTGTATCAACTCTAAAGGTCTATTTGATCTATTAGTTTTTGAATAGTAAGGTAAACATTTTTGTTTGGTCTTTACACACACTTCACACAATTCCGGAGGTTTGTTATTCTGAAAATCAAGACCATTAACCAAACTTAGATGACTAATTTTAGACAAAGTTTCATAATTTAAATGACCATATCTATGGTGCCACAGTTTTATATCTGACTTATATTCTGACTTCATATTTTTAACAATTTTTAACTGTAACTTATATAAATTTCCATTGCGTTTACCTGCAACATAGATTTTATTATTTTTCTTTATTAATATAATACCAGCTACACAAGTTATTTCAAAGCCTAATTTTTCTATAGTTGGAATTGACAATAAATTAACCCTTAGACCAGGAACACAATAAACATTTTTTAAAGTAATTGTTTCTTTATTTTCTACCACACTTATTATATTTACCTCTCCACTACAGGTTGCCACCATACTTTTCCCTTTTTCTGCCAAGTGAATTTCTTTAGGTTCTGAGAAGTATTGTTTGTTCTCCATTAACTGTTCATCATTGATATAGTGGTGTGTAGCACCTGAATCTGCATACCAATACAGATAATCTTCCGATAGATATTCTTCAGATGTAGAGCAGAAAGCTACAGCATCATCTTCCTGCTTATCCCTTGAATAATGTGCCTGACTGTCACTGGTAGATTTCTTGTTCCTACAGTTATGTGCTCTATGACCCAATTTATTACAAATATGGCATTTAATACCACAGACATTCTGCAGATGGCCCATCTTTCCAATACGATAACACTTAATGTTGTTTTTGGATGCAACAAATGATGCAGGTACCATGTTTTTCGATTTTCCATCAGCCTTATTCGTTTTGAATTCCAATAACCTCTTCTTTACCATATCTAAGCTTAATTTATCATCTGAAACTGTTCTTATAGCTGTCACTACATTTTCATATTCTTTTGGCATTGAAAGGAGCAAAAAACAAGCAATATCTGATTCAGAGAAATTTGCTCCTAAACTTCTTAATTCTCTCTGTATTTTATCATATTTGGCAAAATGCTGCTGTAAATCTTCAGAACCAATATACTTTAAACTAACCAATTCTTTTAGCAGGTAAAATTTTGAGCAAACGCCCTTTTTATCAAACACAGTCTCCAACTTTTCCAGCATACTCCTGGACGTTTTTAAATCTTTTATGTACTCAAGATGAGAATCTGCCACACTCTGGACTAAAATATTTCTGGCCTTATTTTCCATTTTATGCCACTTATCATCTTTATCCTTTTCTTCTATATCATTTAATACTTGATCAACATCCAATGCTTTGAGTACAGATTCCACTCCGAATTTCCAGTTGTCAAAGTTTCCTCCTTTAAATGGAATGATTCCATACTTATTTTCATTATTATCCATTTTTTACATATTTTAACTTAACTTCTTTAACAACTCGACAAAATTTCCATGTGCTTATAACCTCACTTTCCTTGATTTATCAATACTGCTCTTTTTACACTGCTGGGCCCATAACCAATGTTAGCAGTGTAAAAGGTAATTAAAACGGCAATACTTGGCAACAGATTTATTTAAGAATAAATCTTAAAAAAACAATATAAATTGTTAACAACAAAAAGGCATGCACATGGCTAAAAAACTGACTCACCAACCAACAACCAACTTCACGTATCACCTGACATTTTACAAAATGACAACGTGCATGAAACTAACTTAAAAAACTAAATACCACTATATAATTTTGTCAGGGTTGCCAACTTACAAACACAATGTTTAACACTACTGTCCAAAAGTTAGCATAATCTACAATGACTGCAAACTATTTTTCTTTTTTTTCCAGAAAAGAAACTTTAATAACAAAAGAGGAAATAAATCTGCCACTTTCGGGAAACCATCCACATCTAGAGGTCGAGGAAGGGGACGTTAATTTTTAATGTATACATTTAAAATATATTATGTTATTAATTCGTGTTTCTATAATAAATATTATTATGTCTTTTGTTTTATATATTTTTTCATCCCTAATTATGTCCTATGTGGAAAGGAGTCACTTATCTGCCATATTTTGGTATGTGTGATTTTCTAAATGCATCCATGTCATTTTAGTTATTCACCACTAATTATCATGCTAAATATCTATCTAATTATGACAGTCGTTTTTTCAAAACTAAAAACCCATAAACAACATAATGTGAAGAACGGGAACTGAAACAAGCATTCGCTATATTATAAAGAGAAAATTTTATTTTCTTCTTTCAATGTTTTCCAAAATACAGAACAAAAGTAAAACTTTCGGTTAAGGGAAAAATTTAAGAAACCATACTTGATACGAATCTCAATTTTTTGTTTTATGGCATAAAACATTAATTAATAGACAGACAGACCAGACATTTTACTTTGGATGATAAGAAAACAGACCTAACAACCACTTTACAAAAGAAATAAGTCTTAGAAGTGCTACAAGCTTTAAAAATGCTACGAAAATAGAAAAAAGAATTAAAAAGACGTTGGCTGAAGAAAGGAAAGAAACCATGTTGAGAGGTGGGCGTTAAACATGAAAATGTCTCATTACTGATGTCAATTTTAAATGAAAAAAAATGGTTGGACTAGAAAACCCCTTTGATGATGTAGAGTAGTCCTTGGTTAACATCAAGCACTTAACCAGAAATTCAATATATTTTAGGGAATGAAGAAACCGGACATTCAATAAAATATCATTTCAATATTATTAGTTCGATTCAATCAATTAAAAATCATTGCATTATATAGTTTACGATGGCGGGGTTGGTTGTAAGTTGGCCATTGCTTTGTAGTTGGTTTGCTTATTTGCTTGCTTACTTTAGGTAATTATAAATTATGATTTAACTTAAGAAACAAACTACCTCTAGGGACAGCAAATCTCGGCGTATCATTTGATTCTTTATTCTCAAGGGAAATTCCTTCAGCTTTAGACCTCATAGTTCCGGCAATAGATTCCACTTGAATCTCTGGAGAAGTACTACCCGATTTATAATTCCCCGACTTTTTATACAATACCGAAAAATATATTATTTGCAAAAAACCTTCTAATTAATTTCTCTAAATACTTACAATTTGTTTGTGGTGTAGGTTTAAAAACAGGATAAATGTTACGATTCAATGAGGGACTCTCGTCTGAATCAGAACTAGAGTGATGGGACATATACCTTGTATTTTTTTTCCGTATCCTTGATCCCCGTCCTTTGTAAATATCGCAACTAGACGAAAGGTCTGTTGTAATTAAAGCCTTTTTGGCATTTCTTTGTGCTACAGTAAAGTCATCTACAAGTTAAAAAATTATTTCTCTTTAAAAAATGACAAATACAATAAAACTCTGTCAAAGTCTCTAATACACTGATCCATTTGTTATTGTTTTACTCCTGACATTTTGATGTCATTAGTAACCTTCCAAGCGAATAGATGGCGTTTAAAATGCAGTTCAGCAGTAGCTAAAAAATATCGCAGGGCATAGTTTAGCAGTGGCTATAAAAGATCGCAGGGCATGAAATCATACAAACTTACCATCGTACACGACAGCAAACATCGGCTACTTTAGATCAACCGATGTCATATCGTACACGAGGATTCGAAAATACGTGTTCTTTGAATTTCGTGCGAAAGAGCATGCGACGGCGGTCACCGGGAAACAATTAAAGGGTTAAATGAGCAAATATGTACTTTTAATTATCTGTGTATGTATTATTATGTATACCTACCTACTTGGATAGAAAATGACTTTTACTTTTAAAGTTTACTTCTAATTTTGTTTGATTTCATTTTGCAAGCCATGTAATAAAAATTTATGATGAAACATGTAATAAAATAAAATTATTTTATTTTGTTAATTTTATATGTTCCCTGAAAATTTGGAAATAAATACCTAATTGTTAAAGTAAGTCTTTAGAAACCATTAAATGTAGAAACCCTCCCCATCTCTGTCTATTGTGTGCCCATCGTGCACACCAAACGTACAAATGAGCAAGAAGTTCAATTCTGTCAGAGAGTTGGTTGTCTCTGAATTCTGTCCTTGCTAGATGTTTGAAGATGGATTTATACAGAAAATAAAATAAGAAATAAAATATAAAGTTGACCTTATGGAAAATCTATATAGCGTTTATACAGGAAATAACAAATAAGAGATAAATGAAATTGACTGTCTCGACCCTTACTTCGTGGAATATGCTCATATTAGTGTTTTTAAATGAAACTCAAGGTCTCTAGTTAATTCCACAATATAATACAAGTTATTGAAAATTCTAAAAAATTGACAATTGTTTCGATAAATCAATATCATCGTCAGAATGATATTGATTTATCGAAACAATTGTCAATTTTTTAGAATTTTCAATAACTTGTATTATATTGTGGAATTAACTAGAGACCTTGAGTTTCATTTAAAAACACTAATAAGAGATAAAATAAAATAAAAGTTAGCCAACTTTAATCTTCGATGTTTTATTTTATCTGAAAATGAATGTGCGCAATCGTAAGATTATTGCATGTATTATCTGTGGTTTGGTACACATAACCTTACTTTTAATACGTACTTTTGTTGTTTGTTATTAGGAAGAAAATAATAAAATTAACTGTTTCGACCCTTACTTGGTGGAATCTACTCATATTAGTGTTTTAAATGAAATTCACGGTTTCTAGTTAATTCCACAATATAATAAAAATTGTTGATAATTCTAAAAAATTGACAATTGTTTCGATAAATCAATATCATCGTCAGAATGACAGAAGTTACATCTCATTTGATGCCTACCTGATGATTAGTAGATATTTTTGGCTAGACCAAGAAGTGACTTAATATATGTTAATAGAAAAAAGAAGATGTGATATTACAAATATTGAAGCTTAGATATTATTAGCCCTATGGTGATATCCTGGATATCATTTTTCCAATTAAGATCAGTATAACTGTGCAATGATATAGGAAACCAGGAAAACTATATCTGCTGATCTTTATAATTCAACGGAAACAGAACAAAACCTCAAAATATGGAAGGGAAGGGTACGAAATATCGATATTTTTTCGAAAATAATCGAAAAGTTTCTTAAATATTTTTAATTCCGATACTATCGATGCTTTCGCTTAATCGAGCTCAGTTTCCTTTGCTTTGATCACATATAAAAATTGCCTTATATTATCTGTGATTTGGTACTATAGTCTGTATATATTTTTCTTCGTGTGTGAAGGCTTTAGTTCCATTGATGGTTTGTTAAATTCCGATAATTTTTATACAGTTCCTAAGTAATCACTCTTTGAATAATATATCGATATATTGAAATATCGATATTTTGTATTATCCATATATCGAAACTGTTGAATAATATAGATACGATATATCGATGTTTTTCTTCCCATTCCCAACTAAAGACGGATCACTTTGACACACAATTTATTTTTATGTTCCGTGTATTTGACGAGTGACAGCTAAACAATTATTTTATTTGTCTGTATAAGCCGAACAAACTTTCCTCATTTCTTTCTATTTTATTTGCTGTATAAACCCAACTTTACATTTGCCATAACTTTCATAAATTTGACAACGTCTTTGCTATAAAATCTATAAATTATTAGTAATGAACAGCTGTTATTATTGACATATCGGCATATTAAAAACACTTCGAAATAAAACTGCAGAAATTAATATTTACCCCAATAATTCAGTCAACAAGTATCACATATATGTTAAAAACTAATTGAATATTATATTTTAAGAAAATATACGTACCTATTTATACAACAAATAAATATGAAAGATGCCCATCCGAAAATAAAAATCCTTCTACTGAAGTGTTCCTACAACAAAATGTTTGGTGTTTGTTAATAAGTGTCCTACACAACTAATAAACTATTTTCGAAATCACTGTCTTTTTTTCTTTTGACCGCACTTTAGATTTTCCTGGGCTATTTTTTCAAGTTTGTGGTTAAATTTTCCAATACTGTCAATCTTCTTCTTATTCAATTAATTTCTTTGCCTCTAACTTGACAGATAAACAAATCTATTTTAATTCCTCCTTTGTACAAATATTTTAGAGAATTCTAATTTAATCAATTTCCCAAACAATAAAAATACGAATTTAATAAACTTTAAGGTTTAATTACCGTATGAGAGAAAATACAAAAAAGATAGTTCATACAGTTGCGGCGTTGAATTATAAAACGTGTATAAAATGTTGCAATACCAATAACAAAGATATTTTAATTTTGATAGATCCGTAAACGCCATGAATGCTCCTTTCGTAGGACTGTGTTGATGAGAATCTATTAAAACTACCTGAAATTAAAATTACAAACTAATTTAAAGGATTTAGTTACTTAGATTTCGGAATTATAAATATTATATCTAATTTAAATTTATCGCGTTTCAAACGTAGACGCCATGTTTGTAAATATGATAAGTTAGCACCAACAATAACAGGGACGGACTGGAGTCAAAATTTAAAATTTGGGTTATCTTATAATAGAAAACCTCAAATTAATGGCGAATGGTGAGATAGAGATATTTTTCAAACGTTAAAACATTATATTGGAATGCCTCAGTAAAGTTTGAATGTATTCTCGCGTTCAGGGACACTTATAACACGAGTCAATATTAACTGAAAATTATTTTATTGTACAAAAAAATTGTAAATAATGATATAAACTCAAATTTTAAGATAAAATAGATATTTGGTGGGATAACTTTTACTGCACATCTAATCTTAAATATAATGACTTACTGTTTTTGTTTTCAATTGAATTATAAATAGTACAGTTCTTGAATCTGCCACTAATACTATATACAAATTGTAGTCACGTCTTCGAATGTCTGTTCGAAGCCATTGTCTCCAGTTTAATTTTATATTTTTATACAACGATTTCGATAGTTGCTCCATAAACACCGTACATTTCTATAAAAACCAAATTATAATATTTAACGGTTAATATTCGGACGGAGTATAAATTTTTTATACACGTCACTTAATTTTCCTTGTTTTGGATTTTTTTTACGCCAAATTTAAAATAAATCATCAAATGCCACTCGTGTAAGCACAGGTCTATTGAAAAAGCTACTCGAAAAACCAAAAAAGTGATTGGATAACCACTATATTAAGCCCATAGACCTAAGAAAGAAGAGAAGAAATCCATTAATTGAATTAAAAAGTGACAGTGACAACACAGTTGGATCATCTGTTTTTAGGTTATTTACAATATAAAATATGATTGAGTCGGGATTAATTTTAAATATAAAATTATGCTAGTAATTTTAGTTTTTAACAGATTTTGAACGTTAGGCGTATATATTTTGTTATTAAGATTCAGAGGAAACAAAATACAATCACCCATTCGACTATTCCGAACATATCTGGTCCTCCATAACTGATTGCTTCCGGTACGTTCAAATTGACATGTTTCAACATATTCTTTTCCTTGAGTGTCTCATGAACTCTATTACCTTCCAACATACTAATAGCAAACAGATGGACCAGCGAATCGACGGGATTAGTTAACTAAAATAAAAATTTATATCAATATTACATTTTATTTAAAAGACTAATTTAGAAATCCATTCAAAGATCTTATAGAAGGAAATTCCGTTAATTGAACTAAAAGTTGCCGCATGTTCTGTGAGTACATGTAAGTAGGTCATTGAAATGTACTAAATATTTACAAATGTCTAAAAAAAGGTTCAAAAAGACATAACCTAACCCTAAAGTTTATGGAAAAAATCACTAGTGATCATGACGGATTGTGCATTTACTTTGAAGTTTCATTAAATAGAAAATGTTCATGTGCCTTATACCTATGAAATATAAATATATTATTTGTACTTACTAGAATATCATATTTATTGCACTTTCCAGCCATGAGGATTACTATCAAGGTGCACGCATTGCTTCCTTTATTCGTGTTTTGAATGTTATAATGAGATTGCGAGAATTGAGCTTCGAACCAAGTGATGCGTAAATTATTGCCACAGTCATATTCGACGTCATACTTCGGGAAAAATGGGAGGTCCGTTGTATCCGAGATCATCCTGGATATTCATATCAAAATTCTGATATATAATTCACATTATATTTAAAACTGATACATATTTTTATTGATTTTCGATAGACACTTGATCAATTTTGACAACTAGAAGTTATTATATTCACATGTTGCCGAATTGTTGATTTTTTCTCATGAGTTAGTTATTTTATTTCGTATTTAAATACAGTTTATAAACCAATTCTCGGCGAAAAAAACATTGAAAAATCATAAAGCAACAATAAATCATAGGCAAAAAAGGTGTAAAATTAATCTACTGTTGGAAATGATAAAGTTCCTGTATAAAAAGCAGTTGATGTTTATTATTACTGATATTGACGATTATTGTCAGATAATCTGAAACAAAAAAACTCGTATTGGCATTATAAGTATATAATTAATTTAGTCCTTGTTAAGCAGACGTCCCACGATCAAACAGTTTCTCAAACTTGACTAAGCAGACTGCTTTGGTGATATCATATATGAATTTGATCAAATTTTATTTATTTAGCGGCGCCTGTCAAACGATCAGTCAGTTAGATGAAACCTGACTTACTGTTGCGTTGGGGCCAAAGATTATATTAATAACCTATAAGTGCTGAAACTGACTCACCTGATGCCTCTTGTAGCCAAAACTCGGAGTGCACTCACAAAAGTAGTCACAATAAGTCGTATATTAATATTCGCGTTCAGCGGTGGTTTGATTCCCCACCTGTGTCTCAGCTATCCTCGTTGTCAACAACTCATACATCCATTTTACAATGGTTTCATTCACTCCTCGCCTTTTTAGCGCTTCTATGACAGACACATGAGTTGTGTTATCAAAGGCCCCTGATATATCCAGGAATGCGCACATTGCGATTTCTTTGTTGTTCAGATGACTTCGGTCAGCTGATACAGAGCCGTCTCAGTTGATTGACCCGCTCTGTAGACATGCTGACATTTATGAAAAGTGGTATATTCTCTAGATTCTCTGTTCTTATGTAGTTATCCACTACTTTCTCCATCGATTTGAGTAGAAACGATGTTAGACAGATGGGTCTAAAAGATCGGGGATCAGTCCCATCTTTTTTCCCTATTTTTGGTATGAAGGTTACCCTTGCCCTTCTCCATTTTCTAGGTATTAGACCCACTGCTAGACTGCTTCTTGTAATCTTCAGCAGGTGAGGAAGAATCTCCTCTATCCCTTGCTGTAGGAGTGCTGGAAATATTCCATCCACTCCTGGTGATTTATATGCTTGAAAGGTACTTATTGCCCATTCCAACCGTTGTCTGGTAAATATTTTCTTAGCAATGTCCAAATCTTCCTTGCGGGATTTTTTGGTGTAGTTCATTGCTATTTCGGTGCTTGTTGCCGGTTCACTACCTGGGAAGTGGGTTCTAAGAAGAAGAATCGATCGTTCCCCTTCACCTTCCGTGTATGATCCGTCTGGCTTTTTCAGCGACATTGTGGGGTTAGTTCCCCCATTTGCCATGACCTTTTGTAATCTCGCCGCTGTGTGAGTGGAAGTGATCTTTTCGCAAAAGGCTTGAAAATTAAAAATTGTACTGGGTAAGCTTCTCAGTGTACCTCTGCCAGGGCCGGCTCAAGGCGGTAAGCAAAGGATGCACCGCATCGGGGCGCCTCTGGCTAGGGGCGCCAGACGCTAAATATACTTTGTAAATTATAGATTATAGATACAATTTTAACGCAATAAAAAAAATATTAAATTTTCATTATACGAGCAGATAATGGAATTAATTTTTTATGTGTGAATGTACTCGTATGTGTAATGTTTATTGTTTAGCACAAGCCTTCTAAATGTAGGTAGTCGCAACATTTTGTTTGGTAATTTTTTTCCTACAACTTGACCTTATTCGTTGTCGGCTTGTTTAAGATCTTATTCACAATTCCAAGAAACATATTTCAAGTGCACATCTGGCATCTGGCAACAAAAAATCAGAAACAAAATTTTAGACCCTCCTTCATTTGAAATCTTCGGTTTTTACCTACATTCATTCACTGTGTAGTATTAGTAGCAACAGTATTGTTTCAAGTTGTGTGTTCCATTTTAACATTAACGAAATTATTTTCGTTTTCAAAGGTAAGTCAAATTTTTGTTAGAAAATTTAAGTTTATTGGACGCTAAACGCCAGACAATAATTTTAGATGATGGTCAAACAAATGATTAATTATTTAAAGTAGAAAGTAGTTAATTTTAATCTAAATAAACCTACAATAAATTATCCTTTGCTAATTTGTTACTAATTTCAAACTTTTGATGGAACTAATTTTCTTTAAAATTTAAAAAATTATTTTTGTTAATTTGCCTCACGGTTATAATGAATTATAATTCAGTTTTGGAATATAACTATAAATAGTTATATCTGTACATAATATATTGTGAATAAAGAAATTCCGTTGTTGATTTGCGATAATAAATTTAAAAGGATATAAAATATTCTAATAAAATAAATCCCCATTATGATTGAATTTGTTTTATATTATGAACTATTTTGATCTGATCTGACTGTACGTGATTTTCGATTCACACTGGTTTAGTAAAGTTTCAAAACGTAAATATTTTAAAATATGTAAAGTGCATCGAGTAGTGAGATAATAAATCAATTTTTTTTAGTTTTTCTTGAAAAAATGGAAAAAAAGAAACTATCAGGAGCAGAAAATCGAAAACGAAAAGCGGTAAAAGAACTCGAGAAAGAAAAATTAAGGGGTCAACTCCACAAATTTTTCAAAAAGCAAAACATCGGCGACAGTTCTTTATCTGCAAATAATAGTAGAGATCCTGATCCTGAAGATTCATGTCTAGCGCCTTTTGAAGCAACCGTTGATTCATCTTCGTCAACTTCATCACATCAACAAGGTGATCCACAAGCACACCAAGCTATCGCTTCCCAGTCGGCTTTACCTTCCTCATATCAACATCAACCAACAGCTTTAGCAACACTAGCAGTAAGTGAAAGCGACGTGACGTTATTTAAATCAAATGATCCAGCAACTTGGCCCAAAATTATTAATGACAAAGTTCGAAAAATCATTATTGAGCACGGTCTGACAGAGACAGAACAAAAATAAATCATATCCACAAGATGACTGCGGTCGTAGTTTTAGTAATATATACTTTTATCGTAAAGTAGCGAACAACGACACTGTCCCACGGACATGGCTCATATATTCAGGTTCTGTAAACAAAGTATATTGTTTTTGTTGCAAATTGTTTGCATCTGAAAAAATAAGTCAGTTGACTACAGATGGCTATTCAAATTGGCAAAATTTGTCGAAAACTGACTACTCACGAAACAAGTAGGTCACATTTGAACTCATTTATAACTTGGATGGAACTTAAAAAAAAGTTAGAAAAGCAAACTACAATAGATAGCGAACTTGAAAAAATATTTGAGGTTGAGAAACGACATTGGCGTGGAGTTTTAGAGAGAATAACAGAAATAATTAAATATCTTGCTGGGCAAAATTTAGCTCTACGTGGCTCCTCAGATGTAATTTTTGAGAGAAACAATGGAAATTTTTTAAAACTGGTAGAATTATTTTCAAAGTTTGATATTGTTATTGCAAATCACATCGCAAAAAATCAGAAATCATAAAACCAAACTGTTCACTATTTGGGAAAAAATATCCAAAATGAAATAATATCTATTCTTTCAAACCAAAGTCTCTGTTCTATTGTTCAAATGGTAACCAGTGCCAAATATTTTTCGATAATATTAGACTGTACTCCCGACATAAGCCACACTGAACAGATGACAGTTATTATTCGATTTGTCCATAAAGATGAAAGCGGTAAGGTTTCCATAGAAGAACATTTTGTGGGTTTCATAGTAGTGGATGATTCTACCGGAGAAGGTTTATCTATGTATATAATTAATAAATTACAAGAGCTACAATTAAATATCGAAGATTTACGTGGGCAAGGTTATGATAATGGGGCCAACATGCGTGGTAAACACAATGGGGTTCAAAGACGCATACTGAATATGAACCCACGCGCCCTTTATGTTCCATGTGCGGCGCATACCTTAAATTTAGTAATCTGTGATGCTGCCAAAGTAAACACTGAAACAATAGCTTTTTTCAGCATTGTCCAAGAAGTTTATAATTTTTTTTGTGGTTCGACTAAGCGATGGGATGTCTTAAAATCATATACAAAAATTACCCTCAAACCTTTATCTGACACCCGCTGGGAATCTAGAGTTGACGCACTGCGTCCACTAAGAAATAATATTGGAGGTGTTCTAGATGCTTTAATTGACGTCCACGAAAACAACAAAAATGATGGGAACACAAAATATGAAGCCAAAGTTTTAGCTTTGAAAATTAAAGACTATGAGTTTGTTTGTTCGCTTATAATTTGGTACGATATTTTAAGCCGGGTCAATGTTGTGAGTAAAATGCTCCAAAATTCGAGTACCAGTTTAAATGAATCAACAAGGACTTTACAAAATTTAATAAATTTTTTTCAAGAATTCCGATCAGATGTACAGTTTACTTCTGTACTTGAAACTGCAAAAACGTTAGCAGAAGATTTGGAAATTTGTCCCCAATTCAAAGAAAATACATTGCACAGACGCAAAAAACGTATGTTTGATTATGAAAGTCGGGATGAAACGCCGAATAATCCGGAAAAGAAATATAAAATTTCATTTTTTCTTCCAATTGTGGATACTGTACTCAATACCTTAAGTGCAAGATTTGAACTTCTAAATAGTCATTCCCAAAAAATTTATTTTCTTACAAATTTTAATGAACTTTATAACATAGATGATGAAACTGTAAAAAGGAGTTGTGATGATTTACAAATTGCCTTAAGTGACGGCGAAGAAAGGGACATAAGTGCTCTAGAATTGTTCAACGAACTAAAAATATTTAAAGACACAGTAAAGGAACCAACGAACAACTACGATGCAATAAACATGTTGCAATATATATATATATATATATATATATATATATATATATATATATATATGTTATATTCACAAATTCACGTTAAACTTTTTAAAAACAATTTTTATTGAGTTACACAGTTTTATGTTATATAAAAAAGAATTAATAGGTTGAAATTATAATTGTAACTAACTATTTTACATAAAGTCAAAGAATTTATAGAATTTGTTAAATCAACGTCAGCGTTTATTTTCATTGAGAATTCGATGTAGCGTCGCTCCCATGAAAGTGCAGAAATCATTATTTTTCTGTAACATAATATTTGTGTTACTTAATGTGTTTATTTTATAAAAACGCAACGTAGCATCGTTCTCATGAAAATACGGAAATCGTAATCTGATGTTTGACATTGCGTAACATTACTTAAACATAAGCGTTTTTTCGTATATAACAACTCCCCCCTTAATTAAAATTGTTGTTTAATAAACAACAATTTTGAGAATAAAAACCAAAATACATAAAATATAAAATAGACAATACAATATATACAGAGATTTCAAGATTAAAAGGAAAATACGCAAAATACAAAATAAAAATATAAAGGTATACATTAAACCATGAAATTGTCAATTTTCGATTTCCACTTCCTCAGAGGCTTCGGTGTCAAGTTTGGGTCTTCTTTTTGGCAGAATGTTATGAATTTTGATAAAAACATCATTTGGTTGGTCCGGAACAGGCTTTCCTGGCGATTTGTTGAATTTAATATTTCTACACTTATAACAGGTGTAGAGGACGATCAAGGCAACGATGAGTGAGATCGTAGTATATGTGAACCACGAAATATTTTTCTCAACAAACGGTTTGTTTATGAGTTCATCCAAACTTTTTGAGTATTGGTCCAGTTTGTGTTTTGTCACTTGCAGATCATTCAAGTTAATGTTATTAAGATCTAGTGGTTCTATTTTGGGTACTTCTACTTTGTTTGGAATGTCTAGGCAACAGTTGTAATCAACCATTACGGGATGAAGTACATGAGGAATGTTTATAGTTTTTCTGGTACTAGCTTGTATTTTAGTAATGCCAACAAAAGCGGAGCATCCTGAGTATAGCTGTAAAATAGAATTTTCATTTACGGTTAATGTTTTCGTTTTTGTGTCTGGAAGACTTATGGTCACGTGTACCGGTTCGGCAATCGACACTAGCCACACGTTTTCTTCGAGTTTTTGCACATTATAACCTTGTCCGTTGACTACCGCACTTTTACAATTCGCAGGAAATGTCTTATATTGTCTTAACAAACGGGCTTCACATATCGCGTTATCGTCTATAGGGTACGCGTAAACATCGCGACACAACTTTTGATGCGTAGATAACTGTTTACACTTTTGTAAATCGTGGATTGGAATGTAGGATAAAGAATCATCATCTCGCGCTAAATATTTTTGTGAAAATGATAAAATGTGGTGAAATCCAGTTCTATTATCATAAATTGGTATTGGGTATAGATGGAATAAAGTAAATACTTGTGGTTCAATCAAAGGTATTTTAAGAACGAAAACAAGATCTGAATTTGTTTGATATGCTTCGAGATCGATTATTTCCAAATACTGTGAAATTTCAGAATATTTTATTGGTAGCGGTAAACCTTTTCTTACTGTATTTTCTGATATTTTCTTAAGAGCAGTGATCAAATTTTCTGGTTCAATAATAGAAGTATGAATTATTTGAAGCTGTGCAAAAGTGATAGAGTTTAGAATATCATTAATAGTATTTTCAAGATACGAATAACTCTCCATTAGTTGTTCGCAAATTTCAAAGAAATTTAATTTGGCTTCGATAAGCGCAATTTCGTTTGTTGATTGTCGAATGGTGGTTTCAATTTTTTCTATATCTGAATTAAATATTTTCTCATTTAATTTTAATTGTCCTATGGTACTGTTGAGATTTGTTATGACTGAGCTTGTGATTGACATTTGATTTTTTAATAAGTTTTCTATCTGTATTTGATCAGTTTTTAATTTATTAATGCAGTCCATATAATATTCACCGTCAGACGCATCGAGATTTCCGGTTATTGATTTAAATATGGTGCCAATACCATTAATTAACCCTCGTTTTTGTCTTTTAACATCGAAAGATATTTCACTAAATTTATCGCCAATAGATTTTGTAATTTGTTGCAATAATGCCAAATGTGATTTTACTTCGGATCGGAAGGACTTCATACTGGAGTAGTTTGAAGTAAAGGTATTTTGAATTGTGTCAAGAATTCTATTATTTCTTTCAAAAGTTTGTTTAAAAGCTGATATATTTTTATGCACTAATAAAGTCCATTCGTCGTTCGAAACCATTATTTTGGTTTCGTCGTGGTAGTAGATTCCAACTGTATTGTTTATGGGTTCGATTTTATATTGACATGTTGCTGTTCCGATCAGCAGCAGAAACGTAAATATTTTCATTCCTTCCTTGGCAGCTGAAATCCTTATCCGTGAGCTTTGCTACACCTGGTTAGCAGTTTGCGTGTTCCTGGTGCCGGAGAGACCGTCTGCTTCTTGAAGATCTGGAGCTGGTACTTGAAAATTCCTTAAAGGTTTAGGAACCACCACACTTAGTTAGGCAATCCTTGTTCTAAATGTGTTTAGGAATCCTACTGACTGCGCCACTGTTATATTCACAAATTCACGTTAAACTTTTTAAAAACACTTTTTATTGAGTTACACAGTTTTATGTTATATAAAAAAGAATTAATAGGTTGAAATTATAATTGTAACTAACTATTTTACATAAAGTCAAAGAATTTATAGAATTTGTTAAATCAACGTCAGCGTTTATTTTCATGGAGAATTCGATGTAGCGTCGCTCCCATGAAAGTGCAGAAATCATTATTTTTCTGTAACATAATATTTGTGTTACTTAATGTGTTTATTTTATAAAAACGCAACGTAGCATCGTTCTCATGAAAATACGGAAATCGTAATCTGATGTTTGACATTGCGTAACATTACTTAAACATAAGCGTTTTTTCGTATATAACATATATATATATATATATATATATATATATATATATATATATATATATATATATATATTCCAACGATTTATTTAGCGTTTTTCCAAACTTGGTAATTTCTTTAAGGATACTGTTGACACTTCCAGTGTCAGTAGCAAGTGGCGAAAGATCATTTTCAAGACTGAAATTAATTAAATCGTACTTACGGTCTACTATTTCCCAGGAAAGTTGGACTATCAATGATAGCTATCGAAGGTGATTTGTGTGAAAAAATTGACATGAACAGTGTTCTGGATGAGTTTGCGTATTTAAAGTCCAGAAAAGTTAAATTCCTAAAATTTTACGTAACTTTTTGTTTATTATTTTACATTTTGTTTTTGTCTTTTAAACTTATTGGTTAATTGTGATTTAAGTATATTACTTTTAGTACTGCCTTATTATACCTATACTTCAAACACAGAATTATATTTATTTATTTGTTTTAACTAAAATTTATAGAAAGGGCGCTGAAAAAAAAATTGCATCTGGGCGCCTGAAACTCTAGAGCCGGCCCTGACCTCTGCCAATTGCAGTCACGTTTGGCTCTATTAAAGAGCCGACGGACCTCTTTTCTAAGGGTTGACAGGTTCTCATTCCACCAAGGAGCATCCTTTTCTGAACGAGCTTTTGAGAGTGGGCAACTGGAATGAATAGCTTCCATTATTGCCTCACTGATCTGTTTGACTCTTTGTTCCAGGTCGTAGTGCGGGTGATTTACCCCATTCACTTCCACGTGTTCCAAATTGCCCTTCAGATTTGTCTTGTAAATAGACGAATCAGTATTTCTAGTATTTCGGATTGTAGGAATCGAGGTGGTATTTTCCTCTATCCTAAATTCGATGATCCTATGGTCGGAAAGTGATGGCTCGCTCATCACCCTCCAATCTTTTACATTTTTCCTAGCAGCAACATTAACAATTGTTACGTCCAGGACCTCTTCTCTTGCTCTCGTGACAAAAATGAGAGTTGTCCCCACGTTTAAGGTCTCAAGGTTATTTGCTAAGAGATATTCTAATAAACAATCACCTTTTGCGTTGTTATTGGTGCTTCCCCACACGGTATTGTGTGCGTTGGCATCACAACCAATTATAATTGGCAGCCGTCTGCTATTGCAGTGTCTCACTAGCTCTTGTACCTCTTCTGGCGGTGTTATCCGCCCGTCTCCAGCGAAGTAGGCAGAGGCAATGACGATGTCTCGGTCGATACCCCCAATGCTGAAGTGAACCATGATTGGAACAAGGTCCCGTGACACGTATTCTGAAACACAAATATATTTTATGGTATTTCTTATGATTACACAGGCACGCGGAGATACTTGCCTTTGATCATAAATCAATTTAGAATCTTTACATGCCAAACCTTTGATTTGACCTTCTTTGTTGCCATGCCTTACTTAAGGGCAGTTCGCTCTCATCGATTCTATCCTACACCTTCTCTTACATTTGTTTTGGCTTTCGAGCCGTATAAAATATCGTCCATATAACTTGAGAACGGAGCTTTCGGAAACTCAGGATTTTTCTCTGCTATGTCTTTTAAGACACGCGTGGCCAAATACGGGGCACATTTTTGGCCAAAGCTAAGACTTGACAGTTGAATACAAATGAAGGAATCAGAAGGTTTATCTCTCCACAGAAAATTTTGAAATTGGCGTTGTGATGGATTTATATCTATGAATCTGTACATCATCTGAATATCTGCACAAAGAACAAATTTAAAACAACGAAACCTGCATAGTAAATCGAAAAGATTATCCTGTACTTGATAGCCTTTTGAGGTTAGGTCATTCAAGGACAGAGAGTGTATTTTCTAATGCTACTAATGTTTTTGTAATAAGGCCTAGATCGGGTTACGTGTTATAAATTATATAATAATATTTCTCCGGGTGATCTTTTCATTACATCTTTACATGTACTATAAAGGACACAGGCCATTTTTTACAGTTAAGTAAAATTAGGAAATCCACAATATTATGCTTAGGCTTACTTTTGATAGATGGCGCTACAGTCTGTATATATGTCATAGCTTGCCATTGTCAGTCAGTAGCAAGTTGTTGTTGTTGTTGTGTCTGTATATAATTATTGTTAATTCGATTAATAAATTAATCCGTAAACTAATAATAAGCCTTTAATTACCCACAACAATCATTTACATCCTATACCTTTTAATTAAGGCTGCCAACTATCCGGGTAGTTTTTAATAAAATAAAAAGGCTTAGCAAAATTGATGAACTCTAATTTCGTTTAAAAACTATTCTGTTTATCGAACACTACAATTACTAGATTATTCTGTTAATTTTACGAGCCACTCTGTATAATTCTTCATAAAAATAATCGTCAACTGTAAAGTACAAATTTTAACACTTTTTTAATAGATTCATAAACAATTCAAAGAATTGTTTTTGCAAAGTCCCCTCCAAATATATTTGACATCGCGCAAGTCCTCAAATTCGAAGACAGTGGATATAATTTCTTAAGGTCATTTTAGTTGGATACTGACCAGACAAGATGGTTGGTTATAAGATTTTCTTATTTGTGATATTTTCATACGTCTGTCTTTCTCAGGCAGACCCCAGAGTGGTTTGTTATCTAGATGGAAAGGGTTTCACCAGGCAAGGTAAATAATAACAAATGTATTATTGTTGTATTAAGTTGAAATTTTAAATAAATAATTCACTAGGTATATGTTATTTAAGCATAATCAATTTTTCGACAAAAATGTATTTCAAATATCCGATATTATCAACACAAACTGTGTAATATGAAATGTATTAATACTTAATATAATTATTCTCGATAGTATATTGAAAACCGAAATAGTCCAGCTCACTGAATTCAAGTATAAAGTGATACGGCGGGGGTTGAAAGGGGTTAATAATGGTTTTATTCAATTTGCGGCAAAAGTATTGATTTTAACTGAAAAAGTTTTAGATAATAAAAATATGAACAACTTTTCTTTAGGGACTTTTTGCTCATAACCTCAAATTTACGGAGAAAAACGTAAAACATGTTTTTTTTTCGTTTTTGATTTTTCGTATCGTGGGAAGCTGGAATTTCAGGAAAATGTTTCTTTTTTGATGCCAAATGAGTGGCAATTTTTTATGATGAAATATTTTTTTCGAGATATTTACGGTATTGAGAAAACACCTCTTTTGATAATCGGAATGCGCTTTTTCAGGGCTCATTTTTTTCGTAAGTCTGTTTACTTATATTTAGAAAAATGAAAACGTACCACTGCAAGAGAAAAATTTAGAGAAAATCGCCAAAAACAGAAAAATCATTTTTAAGATACACGAAAATTTCAATTAGACGGGTGCAAAAATAAATGTAGTATCTCATTATATATTTATACTTTTGAGTGAGAGCAGTTTAAATGGATGACAAAATTTCAATTTCAAAGCAACGTATGTCATTTATTTATTAAAAATATGTTAATTAGAGGAAGAATCAACTGCCAAAAAAGTTTTTGAGGTAAAATATCCAAATAGTATTTTGAGTGAGTAACTACAGTTTACTTTGGAAAATAGGAAAAATTAAATGAGATAAGTACTTAAGAATTGTTGGTATATTTTAAGTATTACATCAGTGTACATTGTAAATCATACACCCAAATTAAGTTTTAAACTATTTTCTAAGGTTAAGAGAATAAAAAACGCATTTAGGTACCTAGTAAGAAATAGCATGACACAAAACACACTATTTTTAAACCTATTTCATTATCGTTGAACTCTTCATCCTCTGATTCTCCACCTTCACTGGATTTTTTGCATTTCAGGCTTCTATAAAATTGGTGATACATTGTTGGAATTTTGTTTTTATCACAGAGCCACAATAGCCCCTTTAACTTTTTTTCTTCCACAGGAAGTTCAGCGTTGTGAAGTCTCTTTAAATGTTTTGGTAAAATATTGCTATTATCAGCCATTGGTGGTCTTCCCTTTTTTTATCTGCTTCCAAAAAACGTATCTTTAAAATTTCGTTATCAGCTGAATCGTATTCATATTTAAAAAATATGGTCGCCGGCGCAGAACCTTTGACAGAAACTTCCCTTCTCTTGCTTATTTTGAAGACCTTTTTCTATTCGTCGATTTTCCAGCTTTGAATATCTGTGATGTCCTTGAAATTAAAAAAAATCGTTTTGAGACATTTCGGTTACATTACTTGGCATTTTCTGTAACAGCAAGAAAATATGCAAATATTACTACCAGAATGCAGGGCCGTTCCAACCTGGTCGAGCGCCGTCGTGCAAATGTGATCACAGCGCCTTTTTTTGGTGCATATATTTTTTAAATTTTATATTATGTACATTCAACATAATCGCTAGACGGTAATTAATAAATAATACAACTTTGAAGCAAAAATAAACATTTTATTACCAAACAAGAAATAAACATTTTTTGAACAAGAAATAGTTACCTAATCTAAATAACCTGAATAAAACTAAATAACCACTAAATAAAAGTAGCTTTACGCGCTTTCTTTCTGGAAAATTCAGAAATAAGTTCAGTCATATTTATATTGTCCAACAAATCACTTTCAATCGATATGATTGCCAAATTATCGAGCCGTTGTTGGCCCATTGACGATCTTAAGTAGTTTTTGATTAACTTTAACTTTGAGAAAGTTCTCTCCGCTGAAGCAACCGATACAGGCATTGTCAACAAAATTCGCAAAGCTACGCTTGCATTTGGAACAGAATGAGTTAAATTATTTTTTACAATGTAGTTTAACATTTGTGTCGGTGTTTGTAGATTAAGATTTTTTAAAAATTGCAACTCGTGGAACAATTCTGTTCCATTTATGTCACGCTCATTACGATTTTTGTCTGTTAAAACTCCTTCAAGCTGTAAACAACAATTTAGTTGTTCCTTTTCTGGTAAATCTGAAAATTTACAAATTTCCCATAAAAATTGAAAATGGTCGGAATGGGACGACAATAAGTAGAACCATTCACCAATTGATCTTATAACAATATCAAGTGTACTAAAAAAAATGTTTATTTTAAAATCCCGTTCTCCATCTGTAATTGGTTCATCGTCATTCTCGTAATTAAATTGTTTTTTAACACGCCTTGGTCTAAACACATTATTAGTTTTGAGGGTTGGCTCTACATCTAGAGATTTTGCAAGTTCAGAAGCATCAACTAATACATCTCCAAATCCTTTATCACTTCGGTAACTATTGAAACACTTTAGCAAATTATTCATTTGGGTACATGCTTCCGAGATATTAAAATCTTTGGTTTGTAATGTTTTGCTAACAGTATTGACTCTAAACAGAACATTGTACCACAATACTAATGTACATATAAACCGGTAACTTTTTAATTTATTTGCTAAAGATTCAGCCATATGCTTTGTATTGTTATCGAAAGAAACTCCACTGAATATACTATATAAAGCATTATAGACTTCCACAAGTTGATACCTCAATGGAGTAATGGCATCAATTCTGCTCGACCATCTAGTTTCAGAAAGTGGTTTTAAAGTTGAATTGGAAATATGTTCTTTCAAAACGGTCCAACGATTAGTTGAAGCCGAAAAAAAATTGTAAAGTTCTTGAACCGTAGAAAAGAATTGCCAGCTAGAGTTGTTTCCCCTAACTGCATCATTTACAACCAATTTAAACTGTGATTACAACAAGGTACAAAAAATGATCTTGGATTCAAATCTAGAATTTTTTTTGTAAGCCGGCATGCTTGCCTCGCATGTTGGCACTATTGTCGTATCCCTGGCCTCTCATATCATATAAATTTAAATTATGTTTTTCTAAAGCATTTAGTAGAAATTTTTGTAAGTCCTCAGCTGTTGTGTCTTCTATTGGAGCAAAATGTAAGAAACGTTCATCAACAACAATTTCCCCTGATGCTGTATCTAAATTTACGAACCTGATACAGACATAAATTTGTTCTTGATGGCTCATGTCTGGAGTACAATCAAGAATAATAGAAAAATATTTTGAATTTTTAATCATATATAAAATATTTTCTCTTAAATTATTGCCTATTATTTCATTTTGAATGTGGATGCCAAGGTAATTATTCATTCTGTTGCTTTGCATTTGTACCCTCTTAGTATGTTCAGCCATTATAGGATCGAATTTGGCAATCATTTCCACACATTTTAAAAAATTGCCATTATTATTTTGAAAAAATTTCAAATTTTGACCGCGAAAGGACAGATTTTGTTTAGCTAAAAACTGAATAACATAGAATACTCGCTCAATAACTGCATGCCAATATTTAATTTCAGCATTAAACAAATATTTATGAGTTAGATCAATCGTATTGTTTGTTTTAAATCTAGTTAAACAGTCAGACCATGTCTTAAGATTTTCGAAATGCATTTTACTTTTTTCGTGAATATTTAAATGTTCACTCAAATGTTGCCAATCATTATAGCCATTTTCATCAGCCAATCGGGCTTTTGCGGTGTTAAGGTTGAATATTCTGCAACAAAAACAAAACACTGAATTTTTCGATACCGAGTACAGAAGCCAATCACGCTTGATTTTTTCATTATTTGGCAAAATTCGAGTGAAGTATGATTCAGAAAATTTTCGCCCAGTCTTGTTTTTCGGAAAGACTCAATTTGAATTGTTATAATAGGTTGGACCATATTTTATCAGAAGTTCAATATTCATTGAAGATATTTTCGGCCACAAACCTGGATCTTTAGACAGCTGTACAGTCTTACTATCAAAAACTTCATCATCAGCTTCGATAAACGTTACAGTTTTTTCAACTTCAACTGAACTTGATGTCGATGGCTCCATATTATCATCATCATTTTTTACGGAAGCCTCCGAAGGAGAATCAGGAGTTATTTTCTTATTGGTATTTTCTAACACCTCCTCCCGTTTACGTTTGTTAATTAGATTTTGGTAACCAGAAAGTTTCTTTTTACCTTCAGATATCTAAAAAAATAATACCACATAAAATTTTGGGTTTGGGTTCGGGGTTTGTTGTATCTAATTAATTTATAATTACGAATTATAACGATCTGGATATACATTACTTACCTTAACTTTATTTTATACTTATAACTTATACTTTAAAGTTTGAGCTTCCAGAAAAGAACAAAATTTCAAATAAGGAAATAAGAAATAGGTATAACTTTTTAGCAGATGCGACATGCGATTTACTATACTGCTTAAGACAAAAGCCAAAGCTCAAATGAACATGATTTCACTGCAATACTCGCTTGGCCAGACAAGAATGAACTTGTGAAATGAAACATAGGAACTAAGAAATATAGTGCGGGCGCACGGCGCTCAGTAATAGAACAAAATATGCAATAGGTCGTGACCAAGCAACTTAAAGAAGTCATATTTGAATCTATAGATGATAATAATGATCATAATAATACATTTTATAAATTATTTGTTTAAATATTATTACTTATTTCCTACTTTAATCTTAATTCTAGCATATTCAGACATTGGTAAAAATAAAAAAAATATCTTCGGCGCCTTTTTTGTGACCTGCACATATGATTGGAACGGCCCTGCCATAATGATAAATTTATTTCTGTCGATGTACGAAGTGTGCAACAGTAAAAAATCTAAGAAGAAAAAGGGATTGGTTTCTAAACCAATTTTACACAATGAATTAAACAGCCGATGCCAAGTAGATCTGATCGATATGCAGAGCCAATCAGATGGAGAATATAAATTCATAATGATCTATCAAGATCATTTAACCAAGTTCATTTTGTTAAGAGCTTTAACATCTAAACGAGCTGAAGAAATCGCATACAAATTGAACGAAATATTTTTGACTTTTGGAACGCCGTGCATATTACACAGTGATAAACGAATTTAAATCCTTATGGCCAGAACTTAAGATCGTGCACGGAAAGCCACGACACAGCCAGAGTCAGGGATCAGTCGAAAGGGCCAATCAAGATGTTGAAAATATGATTACTTCATGGATGTCCGATAATAAAACTGTAAAATGGTCAGAAGGTCTACCATTTGTACAATTTATGAAAAATCGTGCCTATCATTCAGGCATAAGGCAAACTCCATATAAGGCCATGTTTGGCATCGAACCTAGAGTTGGATTAACTACATCGTCTTTGCCTCCTGAGGTTATTTCATCTTTCGAGCGGGAAGAGGATTTAGAAAAAGTCGTTAATGATGTTACCACGATGAGAGAAGAAACTCAAAGAGAAGATTCAAATTCAGAAGACGACATTGCTGAAAAAGATCCAGAAGAAGATCAAGAACAAGAACGCTTTTGCAGCAAATGTGGTGCTATTTTACCGACTAACATTGATCGTGACTTCTGTTTGAATTGTAAAACAGAAGACAATATAAAAGCAGTAAGGTCAGAAGCAAGCCAATCGCTAATTCATCAGGCAAAAAAGATGAAAAGCTACAGTGATAAAACACATCCACCTACAAACGTTGGCTATAATGTTACGGTACCTATTCCTGATGTGGATAAAGCAAAAGGTGCTTTCAGAAATATAATAGCTGATGTGTTACTGAAGACCGACGACAACATGTACCAGTTAGGTACAAAAGATGGAGTCATAAATCATCTGTATACCAGATATTTGCAAGCAAAAATTTATTGACATTGATTTAATAAGGAAAGATAAACAAATTTCTTTACGTCAAGCAGCTTCATCTAATTTTGGTTCTAGCCAGGGTTTTTTCATGTGCAAATCCACTAAAAATTGTAAAAGTAAATAATGCAAATGCAAAAAAAATAATGTTCCATGCAATTCAAAATGCCATAATAGTACCTCTTGCAATAATAAGTAAGCTAAGTTATATTGTTCACTTTTGTTTGAATTTCGCTTGTTCTATGTTTCATTTGTTCTGTATTTTTTTTTTGTGCAGTAAATTAACTGAAACCAACCGCACTTTATTCTCTAACAGATACTTACCTACAATATTAATTTTAGACATTCATAAATTTTAAAATTCGATTATTTACTGTTGTGTGCTTAGAAAGAACGCGAGTTACGTATTTTACTGAAGAAAATACTTTTTTAAAAAGATTTATTCACAAACAATTTGTTACAATATTGAGATAAAGCCGTACAATTAATGTCGAACTAAAATCTAGAACAATTTACAATTAACTATCTTTATATATATATATATATATAAATAAACGCTGATCTTGCATTCTTCATTGTTGTTGATCTTGAATTTTCTAGACCTGTA
This sequence comes from Galeruca laticollis, assembly GCA_963921935.1. NCBI lineage: Eukaryota > Metazoa > Arthropoda > Insecta > Coleoptera > Chrysomelidae > Galeruca > Galeruca laticollis. Next base: position 6,263,872 of record OY998176.1, on the reverse strand, counting down.
ACTCCTCCATCCCTAAGACTGGAAAATAATGGATTTATTTTTCGGTTCTAAATTTCTTTCTTCTTTCTTGCATTTTTCTGATCTTTTCTTCTTCTTGTATCTTCTTATAAAATAGAATATTGTTATAGCAATACAAATAATTATTATGGTCGAAAATAATCCAACTGTTGTGTGTGTTTGGAGTTACTACTTCTATAATTGGTTTTATATTTTTGGCAATTTTATTGATTTCTTATAGTCCTTCAAAATCAAGTCTACTTAAATTCGGCGAATTATATTTTTGGAATTTTGCATCTAACTTTGGTAATATAATTGATTTTCCTCTTCGAATTTGCACATTAGTTGAAAACGTTTCTTCTCCTATCTGAACTTTACAATTTTCTGGAATTCTGACAATTGATGGATTATTGATTTCTAAGTATTGGTCTGAAGTGCATTTGGATAATACTGTTACAACTGGATTTGGAATGATCAGTACTTCATTATTAGTTACTTGTTCAATAATAATTTCTTGAAGGTTTTACATCATTGGCGTAACAATATTTGGGAGAATGGCCGTCTAATAATTATCTCTTGATTTGAATTCTTCTAGGCAATAATATTCATTTTCTAATATTGGGCACTCTTCTTTCATTAATGTTGCTTTATCTGCGGCTTTGACCAAATAGGGTTGAAAAGGAATAAATATTTTATGATTTTGGATAATAGGATATAAATGGAAAAATTCGGCAGGTTTGGATTTGAGTATAGGAACATGAATAGCAAAAATTATTTTGGACTTGGAAAAAGTTACTTGTGAACCCAGAAGTAAATAATATGTTAAAATGTTATTAAATTTCGGAATTTGTTCATCTTTACAAATTGTTCGTAAATAATTTATCATTTCTACAATTTTCTGATTTGAAATTACTGAACTGTGAATAGAATTTAATTTTGAAAAGGTAATCGCATTTTCAATATTATCAATTAATGTAATTAAGCTTTGACAATCCAGATTGATCTGTGAAATTGTGCCATAAAAGGTAATAAAGTTATTATTTTATTCTCTATTGAAATATGACATTTTTCTAAGTTATCTTGAAGTTTTTGTTGATTTAACCACAGAGTTGTCAAAGATTTATTATAATGATCAATTAGTTTTTTATTTAAAGATATCAGCAAATTAACTTTATGAATGATTTCTTTTTGATTTTGTTGTAAAATATTTATAGCTTTATCATATTTTTCTTCATCGTCTGAGTCAAGATTACCAAAAAGCCATTTATTAACTTTGCCTACAGCGTTTATTAATACTCTTTTTTGATCTAATATGTGGGTAAATATTTTCTGATTTTTTATCTAATATATTAATTAACATTTTAGTTCTTCCCATCATTTGTTCAGCTAAATTATGATATGATATAGGATTAGTAGCATTACTTTCTATTAAACTATTTCTTAAATTATAAAAATATTGTCTTATAGTATCTATTTGTTTAGTAATTTCTCTTAAATCTATATAATATAAAAATGTGTGTTTCGTATAAATAACTCTACTGGATCCTAGGTTAATGGGTAAAATTAAGTTACTTAATTTGGTTATCTGTATATCCTCTGCCTCACACCTAGTATGAAGTTGAAGAATTAGAATTACCATGCCTATCGTCGCCACTTTCATTTTTTATTTAATGTGGCACTCAGGTTCTTCAGCTCGTAGGTTCGTGGAACCGCACTAGATGTTGAAACACCGAATTGCTGAAGTTCTTCAATCAAAGTAATTTGTCGAAGTTGTTCACAACCGCACGGATCCTACTGACTGCGCCAGTTACGTATTTTACTGAAGAAAATACTTTTTTAAAAAGATTTATTAACAAACAATTTGTTACAATATTGAGATAAAGCCGTACAATTAATGTCGAACTAAAATCTAGAACAATTTACACTTACACTATCTTTATACAGGATGTCCCACGACGTTTTGACAGTTCGATTTCTGGAAAACTGCTCATATTACAAGTATGAAATTTGGAAGATATGAACAGTCAAAACTGCTGCTTATATTTATTATTAAATGATCTCCGTTGTTCCTGTCATTTCGGGTCACGTGACCCCAATATAATTTTTTTAAATGGGACAACCGGTATAATATTACAATTTTGGATATATAATTCAAAAACAAATTCAACGATACCACACTGGTCGTCATTATATTGTGCAGTAATGATACTAAGGGCTATTCATTTTTACTAAATTTATTAAAGCGATATTTTGCACTCAAAAATTTAGGTGGCTGTGAAACAAGTATAGTAGCAACAACATAGGTTGTCATTCATTATTGTTAGGTGGAGTTTATTCAAGAACTGTCATCAATTATTAGTCATAATTAGGGGCAATTAAATGAACATCTGTATAAATTATTTTATTAAAAAATGTAACATAGGAAATTAAAAAGAACAAGTGATTAAAAAATTAAAGAAAATGTTCAAATTGATGACCATGTACATTGACACAATGTTCAAACCTTGTTAAAAGATTTCTTGTAAGTGTTGCTATAATCATTTCGGGTGTTACGGCTGGTCATGCCTGTTTTATTTTATCCTTTAAATCATTTAATCAATCGGGGGTGTGACATACAGTCGACCTTTTAAGTAACTCCAGAGAAAGAAATCTAAGGGTGTAATATCCGGAGAATGGTGTCGCCACGTAATTGTACCATTTCGACCAATCAATTTTTCAGGAAATGTGTTATACTCCGTTTTTAAAAGGCATGGAGTAATAAATCACTCATTTTGGCCGGAACCATAGGCGTACCACATTTAGTCATTTAAAAAAAGTTAAGGCTTCTAAAATTATCTCATTTCCGAAAATAACCGTTTTGGAATATTATTTAAAATGAAATTTCAAATTATCAATAATATAATAAACTGTGGATTATATCACTGACATCAATTTTCCAGAAAATTTATTATTATGTATAAAAGGGCGTAGACGAGTCCCTCCACCAAGCTCCAGGTAGTTATAATCCTACATACAATAAATAATAAAATAAATGTTAATAACAATTTTATACAAATACATATATATATCCAAACCAACCCCATTTGCCGATTATTTCACCCAATTAGCAGGTAATTGAAGAAACTTGACAAACAGGTAGCTGAAAAATGGTTTCATTATTGTGAAATATAGTCTTTTCAGTTCTATGAAAATGCCCCCATAATACAATGTACTTACTAGAACTTTTCAACTATAAAAGTAGCGGAAAGGTTGAATATTTTCAATTTACAGTTCATCTGTTCTGGAGAAACTGCTGTGTTGATTGATTTCCCCATTATTACTGTTATTTGTTATTATTTTTTACCGTTATTGTTAATTGGTGTTTATTTTTGTTCATCTATACAAGTTCTCTTCTCATCACACGAGACAAACACCTAACTACACCTTCCAACTATATAGTGTTCCAACCAAATTCGACCAGATATGGAGGATTTATCACCATCTAAGCGACCTAAAGTTGGCCCATTGTCGCTGAACGAAAAAAATCTGATATTAAATTGCTATTCCTCGTTGAAGAACGAAGAAATTAGAAGAAAAATCATGAATTTGACAGGAAGTGTTGATGAAACTGTGGAGATTACTGCAACAATGATGGGTGTTTCAAAAACAACAATTTATAATTTAATGAAGGAGAAAAAAAAAATGGAAACATCACAGCCCCAGCAAAGTCCCCAGGCCGACCCAAACTTGAAATGGATGTCGACTTGAAGAATGGAATAAGGCGTAAGGTGCATGCTTTTTTCTTTAGAAAAGAGATCCCAACTCTCTCCAAAATTATGGCTTCGGTTCAAGAAGATTCAGATTTTCCGAAACTGCCTCGAAATACATTATGGAAAATTTTGAAGGAACTTGTATTTGAATATAAAACAAATTATCGGAAGGCAATGTTGATTGATAGAGACGACATTGTCATTTGGAGGAGTTATTTGCGCAATATTCGGAAAGCAAGACTAGATCAAAAACGAATTTATTATTTGGATGAAACTTGATTAAATGAAGGTCATACTGTTTCAATGTTTTGGCAAGACACGAATGTCAAAAGTCGGAGGCAGGCAGCTCTTGAAGGGTGGTCAACAGGCCTCAATCCACCAGCAGGAAAAGGACGTCGACTCATCATTACTCATATCGGAAGTGCCGAAGGTTTTGTTAAAGGTGGATTGTTGTGCTTTGAGTCGAAGCAAACCGGAGATTATCATGAAGATATGAATGCAGACGTTTTCGAAGAATATTTCTCACAAATGTTAGATCTAATTCCAACGGGCTCAGTCATTGTTATGGATAACGCAAGTTATCACTCCAGGTTAGTGGAGAAATTTACCTTCAACTGCATGGCGTAAACAAGATATCCACGATTGGCTAACCTCGAAAAATCTTGAATACCCAGATAACCCGCTGAAAAATGAGCTCTTGCAACTGGCCAATTCACATAAACACAAATATAGTAGATACGTTGTAGATCAAATGGCATCAGCGCGCGGTATAACGGTGCTGAGGCTTCCTCCTTATCACTGTCAACTCAATCCCATAGAATTAATATGGGCCCAAGTGAAAGGGGAAGTTTCAAGAAAGAATACGACATTCAAAATGAGTGACGTAAAAGTTTTATTCGAAGACGCGTTAGGTAACGTAACCAAAGAAAACTGGAAGAAATGTGTTGAACACGTGACACAAGAAGAACTAAATATGTGGGAAATGGATCATATAAGTCACGATACACTCACAACGGTATGCCAGGTAGCTGGTCGAGATACGTCCGTTACGCGCATTACGTCACGCGCGAGGCAGTTTTTTAAAGACTCATAATGGTTTTAAAGCAAACCAAACGCTTGACAAATTTTAAAAGCATCCTGAACCTTTATGTTTAGTTCGATTTTTGTGAAATTTTATGGATGTACTTAATAATAATAAACTTAAAATGAAGAAATCTTAATTTTTTTCTAAACCCTCTAAAAGTATTTAATTTCTTCAGTTTTAAACGGAATTTAAAAATTAAGTGTATGAAAATTTTCTGTTTTTCATTTTAATAAATTATTACCAAGTAGTTTTTAAATGGATGCTTTGCCACAACTTTTTTAAAGGTTCTTGTTGCAATACAATAATTAGACATACCTTGGTAAAGTCCGGTTTGCTCTTAAAACCTTCATAAGACCTACAAAAAAACTGCCAGTTTCTATTAAATAGGCAATTAACAGTTATTTGTGTAACTAGTGCAAAAAGTGCATGTTTATTGCATGAAGCATGAAGTTTGCAGCTCAAGACGAAGTCGAGAGCTGCAATCATGCTGAGTGCAACAAACATGTTTTTTGCACGTGTTGCACACAAAATTTTTTTCTATGATAAAAAGTAACTTGTTTTTTTCACTAGTGCAAAAAGTAGCTATTTTTTGCAGTAGTGCAAAAAGTAGATTACAGTGCAAAAAATAGCCACTTTTTGCACTAGTGCAAAAAATAGCTAGTTTTTGCACTAAAAGCAAAAAAGTTAAACTTTTGGCACTGCAGATAGAGCAAAAAGTAGTTACTTTTTGCACTATCGTAGAAAAATGTATTTAAAAAGTAAACAAATAAAAAATTTAAGTTTTGATGTATTTTATTATTGATTCCTTTTACAAACAGAGTGAATATATTGTACTATAAGACAAATGCTACAATTTTTTGTTACTAAATTTACTAATTTTATTATTTAGCGTTCTTTTACAATTCAAGAAGCTAATTTTCCTATTTAATTCCCTTAACCTTATATATGTCCTTGTTCTGCTAAGACATAGCACTACTTCAAAAGGTATTGACGTAGAACCGAATTTTGAAATAGTTTTTTCAGCAAGATTTTTAAAAATACGCTTGTCTCCACACAGATTATGTCCATGCATTATTCGAAATTCTGAGTCAAGAACTTTAGCTAATTCAAAGAAGTCTGAATTCGGCTGTAAGAGTCCACCTCTCGATATAAAATTTAACCATTCTGGAATTGGCTCCAAGAGGGAACTCGTACGTGTCCCTCTATCTCTAAATCCGTAGGCGACATATCCCGCTATATATCGAAGTGCTTCATTATTAACACTTTCCTTGAAATCTAAATCATTTAATAAATCAAAATTTTCATTGCAAATATCCGTCGTCTCGTCAATATTCATCACAGGATAATGAGGCTCAATAAATGAATAATTTATTTCATTTTCTTCATCACAAGAATATTCCTCTGATGTAATGTTTTTTAAACTTGAAAAAATTGTGTGTGTCATACAAACTGAATCGTCATTGTTACTGTTAATTTCTGAATTAGGTGACAAAAGTGGTTCGACCAAGCATGCCTCAAGATTTTGTTCAGTATTTTGATTTTGTGTAAAAACAGCAGAAGAGTTTTTTCCCAAAATAAACCACTTTAATCGAAATTTAAATTCGAGGGGTGTGGGATGATCGTTAGCACCACCCATTCCTCTTATATAAGAAAAAAAAATTTCAAGTACGTCCTGGTTAATACGAAAGGTTAGTAAATAATCAACTTTATATTTAGATTTAAGATACAAAAACATTTCACTTATGGACCTGTTGTTTAGCAAGATTCCTTTCTGAAATGGAAGTAGTCCTTTATGTGACCCAACCCTTATAGCAGCAACTGTTTCGGATACTTCATCTAGTAGTTGCTGTTGTGTATCAACATCTGTTCCAAACGCGTTTTTTCCCCTCATCTTCCCAAATTTTGCTCTTGCATTAAATAGATCAAACCAATCGTTTATAAGCTTAACAAACGCAGATACTTCATTCCATGGATACAGTCTCAGAAAATAATTGTACTGCGGGTCGAACTTTTTGACGTTGTGTACCTTTTACATCTAAATGGTAACGGGTAACCTTATGAGCCAATGTAAGATCCGAATTAGATATATTAATAAGATTTTCAAAGCAAGATTTCTCCAGTATGTGTCCTCTGAGATGAAACCCCTGATCTATAAAGTGATTACGCAATAGTTTTATCAAGTGCGGCGCATCGGCGAAGACAAAAATCTGGCATGCAGAGTCTTCTGGATGTTGAAAAGAGCAATTTTTCTTGTGTCCAACATTAAACTCCTTCCATAAACCCATATTTCCAGAACCCATGTCACTTACAATAGCTGTCACCATAAACCCAGCTTTATACAATTGAGATATTATTTTTAACAAAATTTCCTGATTCATGGGTTGGTCAAATTTGTAATAAACTGGCTGCTTCCAGTTTGCCAACAACCCACGTACCATTACAACCTGGCATGACTTATGAGGTCCTAGTTTTTGTTCTTCTTTCTTATCAATGTCTATTCTATTCGAAACATACATTTCATCGAAAGATATTACACAAAGCTTATCTAACTCTGATAATTCTAGGGCTTTCTTGCCCATCAATGATATTACATTATTGAGGATACCCTGATCTAGATTAAATGTGGAAGCCCACATTCTTAATGTAGATAGAGCTGGTAAGTGATATTTCAGATTTCGAAGGTACCGATATGCCTTAGGACTAACACTGCGAAGAGAGATTGTAGCTGCAATGTCCTCTGGCGACTAATGAATGTTCTGACTTGGATTTTTAAGTTTCTTTATCTGCCCTGGAGTGAAAATCTTCGCTAAGAGAACCTCCGCAGATGGTTTGTTTTCGAGCATTTCTATTTTTTTTAATAAAGCCATTTTATCAGCTTGTAAAGTTCTTATTTCTTCCCTCATTTTTGTAAATTCTTCACAATTATCTTTATTAATGCTGAAACAAAATTGATCCAATTATTAATATAAGAAAATTTCCTATAAAGCCAAGTATAAACTTATATGTTTTCGAGCGTCGTTTTCGATATACCTAGTGCTATTTTTTAATAACAATATCGAAATAAGGAAAAATTTAATTATGTCAAAAAATACCTTTTATTATTTCCAACAAAATCGGTAAAGGGGTTTTTGGTCAATAAATAAAAATATTTCTTTTTAACTCTAGCATTCTGTAGGTATATTGAAAACAAAGCTCTAAACTAAGCGCTAAAACAAGTTTACATGAAGTTTTCTTTTTATTTTTGAAATTTATATGACCGATTAAATTTTCCTGATTGAAATCTGAAGCACCCTGTGTAATAATGATAAAAAGCTTTTTTTACAAAATGTTAAAAATTACTTACCAATTATTCAGATTTGGTGTAGATGTAGAGCCCTTAGCAGTTGTAGTGGCAGAAGAAAAATCCACATTTTCCTTTATGCTATCTACAGTTAAAGTGCACGATTCTACTGTAGATGATTTCAATAGTTCACTAACCTCTTGTCGTCTCTTTCGTTTAGTTAGTCTGTCTGATCTTTTCAAATCAATTTTTCTTTTCCTTTCATTGAGACTACTAATTATTCTCTTCTCTGGTTGGCCTATATTTAATGTGGGAAGTGCAGTTGATTTTAAATGTCTTGCATTTTTGGGTATATAATTCAGTAACCTTTGCTTTAACGGGACTTGGAAGCAATTTTGTTCAAAATGTTGGGAACAAATGCAGGCTAAAATAATAAATAAAAAGTATTGTTATGATTGTTGCAGTCTATATTGTAGATATTTGTTTACCGTTTTTAATGTTAATTCTATCCTGACGACAACACGCGTTGATCCATTGATTTGCTAGATCCACTTGTTTCGGGAATCGAAAATATTTAATGTCTGATCCCTTACTATTTTTGTTATGGTTCTTACAACCGACTACAGCACAATTTGGCATTTTCATAAAATACCGTACACTTTAGATTTAAAAAAAACTTCGTTAACACATAGGATAGAACTTAAAAACACGACAAAAGTTTCAATAATAATGGATAATAATCACGAAATTCACGAATAACCGGAATAACCTACTATAATTCTACGCACAGTGTGCCTCGCACATGACGTCAATCGTGCGAGAGAGGCAGCGCTACATATGCGCGATGGCATACCGTTGTGAGTGTATCGTGATATAAGTGAACACATGATTGAACCATTTATAATCAATGTTAATAATGGAAGCTCAACAGAATCGTCCGATTCTGATATATAGACTAGTTTTTGTGTTAGTTATTACTATTATTTGTTAGACTTTTTTTTATAAATATTACATTAATTCGTACTTTATTCCTGCATTTTTCTTTTTTCCCCTCCTATTGTTAACGGTATATTAGTAGTAAAGTTGATACCTACTGCAAAAAAATTTGCTATTTTTTATATAATATTTTATGTTTATTGTTTATTCATAGGAACACAAAAAAATGTGTTTTTATTGAATCGATATTGTGAACTCTTATGAATAGTTTTCTTAATTATAATTTCATAGTGCCTTCATATTCATATACCAAGTTTGTTTTGTCCTGATTGCACGCCTCTGAGGATTAAATTGTTTATTTGTTCATTCAAATACAATAGAGCGACCCAACCGAATACAGAGTTACGGGGTGTGTCTACCTGAAATTCGTAACAAATGATAAATTTTAGTACAAAGTTGGATAAACTTCGGAGATATTTTATTATACACCCTGTATCGGTTTTGCATACCTAATGAGCTTTTATTACTCCATGCCTTTTAAAAACGGACTATATCAATATATTCTATAACTGACCAAAAAAAGTGAGGAGATGCTCCATCTTGCTGCCACCACAGTGTCTGCCTTTTATGTAAAGGAATATCTTCAAGTAATTCTGCAAGAGTATTTTGAAGGAAATCTAAATATTTTAGCCCCGTTAATGTTCCTTCATGAAAATAGGGACCGATCAACCGATCGTTAAATACACCACACCAAGCATTGATTCCCCATATTGTTTGAAAATTGGTTTCGCTCATCCACTTTGAATTCTCTTGCGAAAATAATGACAATTATGACAATCAACAATACCATTGTTATGAAATTTACTTTCATCACTCCATAATATTTTTTCCAAAACAGAAGGGTCATCATTACTTTCAACTGACATTTCAGCAATAAAATGTATTCTCCTTTCACAATCTGCAGGAACCAAACCTTGTGTCAAATGTATTTTATAAGGATTGTATTTCTAATTTTTTAATACTCCTTGTATTGAACTTCTACATATTTGTAATTCTTGTTCAAGAAATCGTATTGAGGTGTGTGGATTTACCTGAAGATAAGCCAAAATGTTTATCACCTCGTCATCTGTTTGAGCGGTCTTATGACAGTTCTTGAATAAACTTCACCTAACAATAATTAATGACAACCTATGTTGTTGCTACTATAGTTATTTGTTTCATAGCCACCTATATTTCTAAGTGCAAAATATTGCTTTAATAAATTTAGTAAAAATGAATAGCCCTTATTATCATTACTGCACAATACAATGATGACAAGTGTGGTATCATTGAATTTGTTTTTGAATGATATATCCAAAATTGTGATATTATACCGGTTGTCACATTTAAAAAAATTATGTTGGGGTCACGTGACCCGAAATGACAGGAATGACGGAGATCATTTTATAATAAATATAAGCATCAATTTTGACTGTTCATATCTGCCAAACTTCTTACTTGTCATATGAACAGTTTTCGAGAAATCGAACTGTCAAAACGTCGTGTGACACCCTGTATATATAAATAAACGCTGATCTTGCATTCTTCATTGTTGTTGATCTTGAATTTTCTAGGCCTGTAACTCGCGTTCTAACTGAAAATTTCAGTGAATAGCCGAATAAAAGTTTTAATTCGGTATTTTCCTAGACCTCGTAGTAATTACGCGTTCTTACTAGTAAGAACGCGAATTTACCGATACTAATATAGTTTTTTGTATTCTCACCCCCATGGCAAATTAAAAACAATAATTAATATTTGTTGAGCAAAAAAATTAAATGTAATGAACAGAATTAAATTTTCGTAATTTTTCATTCCAGCCAATATTATTGAGAGGTCCAAATTAACAAAAATATACAGGGTATATTTTTATTTAAAACAAAAAAGTACCGCTGTAGATTTTAATATTTTTAGTATTTGATAAATTTTAGATTAAATATTCATTGTTATTCAATAAATTTTGTAAATGATAACTAGCTTAAGAACTAAATATTTTACTTTTTAACTTTAATTATATAAGGTTGTTTTTGTATATCTAAAAAAGGTCGATAGGTCAATAGAAGATAATCTCTTGACCACGTTTACTGTGATACACTTTCTGGAATTTTCTTTCGAGAACAAACAAAATTCCAACATTGCTGATAACTCTCATTAACCAGAAAATAATTTATGTTCTTATATTTTTTATCAACTTAATAATAAATATAATTTGAGATGTCGTCGCTTTCATAATTGGTACGATAATTGTCAAAAATTATTTTCTTCCCAATTTATTTCAATTTACAATCAATTAAACCCCTAACTAGATACAAGTTTAGACTTTTTAAGGAAATTCTTTCGAAATAAATTTCTAAAAAATCATATGATGATCTTGGAAGTGGAGACTATCAAATGCGGTTTGTATACACCTTGCTAGACAAAATCACGACTTGCAAGGAGTCCGTATAAATCAAAAGTGGTTTATGTAACCCTCCCAAGAGTAAACTATGACTTGTATAGGATTAATATCAATTAAAAACGAAATTCGGGTCTTTAAATGACATCTAAAGATAGTAGCATTTACAAGTAAAATTTAATAATAAATATTTTCATATAAACTAAAAACATATATTTGATCTTCGAGTATTAAAATAGAATCAGGGTCAGTGTACAAATGATTTCATCAAGGTAAACTAGTTCCATTTAAATTGGATAATGTTGAACTTGAATGGGTTTTCTTATCGACATAAGATTTACAACGCATTACCATAAATGATCTCATTTAATTAACAGAATCGTTTAATGTTTGGGTTAGTCATCGCTTTGTTTGCTAATGAAACTAATAAAAATAAAAAGAGATGAATAATATATTAGTTCCTTTATCAGAGAAACTATTAAGTTACATTTGGACTTTTCAAAAACGATGTACAGCAAATTTTTAGGTAAAATTTTACGGACTCATTTGTTCTTATTGTTCCAGGTCAAGGTAAATTCGACATCGCCTTTCTTGATCCAGTTTTCCAATTTTGTACTCATTTAGTATACGGTTATGTGGGCGTAGACCCAGTAACATATAAAATAAAAGTTCTAAACGAAAATTTAGACATTAATCAGCATAATTTGAAGACAGTAGCTGAATTAAAAAAAAGATTCCCTGGACTGAGAGTTTTCCTTTCGGTTGGAGGCGACAGAGATATAACAGGGGAGGACAAAGAAAAAAATCTTGTTTATACTTCTTTGGTAAGTTATTGTTGTTATATTAACGTACTCGAAACGTCGCCATTTCTGAGGAAAAATACCATAACCAAAAACGAGTGGTAAATAATTCAACTTTGACACTCTGTATCTCAAAAAATGTGGAAATTGAGCCGTTTATAGATTAATTCTTTCTGAACTGATAGAAAATTGTTTGAAAACTGTAGAACTAAAAATTTTGATGATAGAACCAAATTTAGAGGTCCGTGTAATATTATGTGTATCAAAAGCTCAAACAGATCTAATTAACAAAAATAGCGTGCTCATTTTTAGCAGAATACTCACAAAGGATATATCTACAAGGAAAAAGAACTGAGATACAGAGCGTCAATGTTTAGGTTAGAAAATAGAGGGTACAAAAATGAACTGCAACTTTGGCGCACAATATCTCGGAAAATAGTAGCAGTAAAAATGTGAAATTTGAGTCAGTTATAGATTAATTCTTCCCTAATTGATAGAAATTTTCTTGAAAACTGTAGATCGAACGGTTTTGCAGATATAACAAAAAATTAGAAGTCCATGTAATATTCTGTGTGTCAATATTGGACTAGAGCTCATACAGGTCTAATCAACAGAATTATCGAGCTCATTTTTTAGAGGAATACACACAAAATTTGTATCTATATGAGAAAAATAGGAGCGTCTCAAAATGAAAACTAACTGAGATACAGTGTAGGTAAGAAAATAGGGAGTGAAAAAATGAACTTCAAATTTGGCGCCCTATATTTCGGTAAATAGTCGCAGTAAAAATGTGAAGTTTGCGCGATTTATAGCTTAATACTTCCTTAATCAATAGAAAATTGTTTGAGGAGTGTAGAACCAACGGTTTGGAAAATATAACCGAAATTAGAGGTCCATGTAATATTATTTGTTAAAATTCAGCTAGAGCTAATACAGATCTACTTAACAGAATTATCGAGCTCACTTTTTAGCAGAATAATGGGAAATTTGCACCGTTTATAGATTAATACTTCCTTAATCAATAGAAAATTGTTTGAGGAGTGTAGAACCAACAGTTTGGTAATTATAACCGAAATTAGAGGTCCATGTAATATTATTTGTTAAAATTCAGCTAGAGCTAATACAGATCTACTTAACAGAATTATCGAGCTCACTTTTTAGCAGAATAATGGGAAATTTGCACCGTTTATAGATTAATACTTCCTTAATCAATAGAAAATTGTTTGAGGAGTGTAGAACCAACGGTTTGGAAAATATAACCGAAATTAGAGGTCCATGTAATATTATTTGTTAAAATTCAGCTAGAGCTAATACAGATCTACTTAACAGAATTATCGAGCTCACTTTTTAGCAGAATAATGGGAAATTTGCACCGTTTATAGATTAATACTTCCTTAATCAATAGAAAATTGTTTGAGGAGTGTAGAACCAACAGTTTGGTAATTATAACCGAAATTAGAGGTCCATGTAATATTATTTGTTAAAATTCAGCTAGAGCTAATACAGATCTACTTAACAGAATTATCGAGCTCACTTTTTAGCAGAATAATGGGAAATTTGCACTGTTTATAGATTAATACTTCCTTAATCAATAGAAAATTGTTTGAGGAGTGTAGAACCAACGGTTTGGAAAATATAACCGAAATTAGAGGTCCATGTAATATTATTTGTTAAAATTCAGCTAGAGCTAATACAGATCTACTTAACAGAATTATCGAGCTCACTTTTTAGCAGAATAATGGGAAATTTGCACTGTTTATAGATTAATACTTCCTTAATCAATAGAAAATTGTTTGAGGAGTGTAGAACCAACGGTTTGGAAAATATAACCGAAATTAGAGGTCCATGTAATATTATTTGTTAAAATTCAGCTAGAGCTAATACAGATCTACTTAACAGAATTATCGAGCTCACTTTTTAGCAGAATAATGGGAAATTTGCACTGTTTATAGATTAATACTTCCTTAATCAATAGAAAATTGTTTGAGGAGTGTAGAACCAACGGTTTGGAAAATATAACCGAAATTAGAGGTCCATGTAATATTATTTGTTAAAATTCAGCTAGAGCTAATACAGATCTACTTAACAGAATTATCGAGCTCACTTTTTAGCAGAATAATGGGAAATTTGCACCGTTTATAGATTAATACTTCCTTAATCAATAGAAAATTGTTTGAGGAGTGTAGAACCAACGGTTTGGAAAATATAACCGAAATTAGAGGTCCATGTAATATTATTTGTTAAAATTCAGCTAGAGCTAATACAGATCTACTTAACAGAATTATCGAGCTCACTTTTTAGCAGAATAATGGGAAATTTGCACCGTTTATAGATTAATACTTCCTTAATCAATAGAAAATTGTTTGAGGAGTGTAGAACCAACAGTTTGGTAATTATAACCGAAATTAGAGGTCCATGTAATATTATTTGTTAAAATTCAGCTAGAGCTAATACAGATCTACTTAACAGAATTATCGAGCTCACTTTTTAGCAGAATAATGGGAAATTTGCACTGTTTATAGATTAATACTTCCTTAATCAATAGAAAATTGTTTGAGGAGTGTAGAACCAACGGTTTGGAAAATATAACCGAAATTAGAGGTCCATGTAATATTATTTGTTAAAATTCAGCTAGAGCTAATACAGATCTACTTAACAGAATTATCGAGCTCACTTTTTAGCAGAATAATGGGAAATTTGCACCGTTTATAGATTAATACTTCCTTAATCAATAGAAAATTGTTTGAGGAGTGTAGAACCAACAGTTTGGTAATTATAACCGAAATTAGAGGTCCATGTAATATTATTTGTTAAAATTCAGCTAGAGCTAATACAGATCTACTTAACAGAATTATCGAGCTCACTTTTTAGCAGAATAATGGGAAATTTGCACCGTTTATAGATTAATACTTCCTTAATCAATAGAAAATTGTTTGAGGAGTGTAGAACCAACGGTTTGGAAAATATAACCGAAATTAGAGGTCCATGTAATATTATTTGTTAAAATTCAGCTAGAGCTAATACAGATCTACTTAACAGAATTATCGAGCTCACTTTTTAGCAGAATAATGGGAAATTTGCACCGTTTATAGATTAATACTTCCTTAATCAATAGAAAATTGTTTGAGGAGTGTAGAACCAACAGTTTGGTAATTATAACCGAAATTAGAGGTCCATGTAATATTATTTGTTAAAATTCAGCTAGACCTAATACAGATCTACTTAACAGAATTATCGAGCTCACTTTTTAGCAGAATAATGGGAAATTTGCACCGTTTATAGATTAATACTTCCTTAATCAATAGAAAATTGTTTGAGGAGTGTAGAACCAACGGTTTGGAAAATATAACCGAAATTAGAGGTCCATGTAATATTATTTGTTAAAATTCAGCTAGAGCTAATACAGATCTACTTAACAGAATTATCGAGCTCACTTTTTAGCAGAATAATGGGAAATTTGCACCGTTTATAGATTAATACTTCCTTAATCAATAGAAAATTGTTTGAGGAGTGTAGAACCAACGGTTTGGAAAATATAACCGAAATTAGAGGTCCATGTAATATTATTTGTTAAAATTCAGCTAGAGCTAATACAGATCTACTTAACAGAATTATCGAGCTCACTTTTTAGCAGAATAATGGGAAATTTGCACCGTTTATAGATTAATACTTCCTTAATCAATAGAAAATTGTTTGAGGAGTGTAGAACCAACAGTTTGGTAATTATAACCGAAATTAGAGGTCCATGTAATATTATTTGTTAAAATTCAGCTAGAGCTAATACAGATCTACTTAACAGAATTATCGAGCTCACTTTTTAGCAGAATAATGGGAAATTTGCACCGTTTATAGATTAATACTTCCTTAATCAATAGAAAATTGTTTGAGGAGTGTAGAACCAACAGTTTGGTAATTATAACCGAAATTAGAGGTCCATGTAATATTATTTGTTAAATTTCAGCTAGAGCTAATACAGATCTACTTAACAGAATTATCGAGCTCACTTTTTAGCAGAATAATGGGAAATTTGCACCGTTTATAGATTAATACTTCCTTAATCAATAGAAAATTGTTTGAGGAGTGTAGAACCAACGGTTTGGAAAATATAACCGAAATTAGAGGTCCATGTAATATTATTTGTTAAAATTCAGCTAGAGCTAATACAGATCTACTTAACAGAATTATCGAGCTCACTTTTTAGCAGAATAATCACAAATGATATATCTATAAGGAAAAATAATAGAATAACAGGTAAAAGAACTGAGATACAGAGCGTCAATGTTTAGGTTAGAAAATAGAGGGTAACAAAATGAACTGCAACTTTGGCGCACTATATCTCTGAAAACAGTAGCAGGAAAAATATGAAATTGGAGTCATTTATAGATTAATTCTTCCTGAATTGATAGAAATTTTTTTGAAAACTGTAGATCGAATGGTTTTGCAGATATAACCAAAATTAGAGGTCCGTGTAATATTCTGTTTGTCAAAATTGGGATAAAAATAAGTGAGATACAGTGTAAGTCAGAAAAAAAAGAGTGAACAAATTAACTTTAACTTTGGCGCTTTGTATCTCGGCAAATTGTAGCTTTCGGAATCTGTCAATTGGGCAATTCTTGTTGAATCAATACAGAGTATTTTTGAAACGGTAGGATTAAAAATTTCAAAGAAATCAGCAAAGTTATAGGACAATGTCATTTCTGTAATTACTTTAAAAATGAACAATTAAATTGTCTTTATCTATTGTAGTTGGAGACCGTCGATCGGAGATTAACTTTCATTAATTCTGCCAAAGATTTGATTAAAAATTATGGATTTGACGGTATTGATTTAGCTTGGGAGTTGCCAAGAACTAAACCAAAGAAAATATTCGGCAGCGTTAGTAAGTTTTAATAATATATTGTTCTAACAAATTTTTTACTAAATGTATCGTTATTTTTTTAGAAAAATTCTTTATCGGTATCAAACACAAATTCGTTGGAGAGTCGATAGTCGACGAAAAAGCCGAAGAACATAAAGAGCAATTCACGGCGTTTATCAGAGAATTCAAAAATGCCCTTAGACACGACGGTCTGTGGTTGACATTATCCGTTCTTCCAAACGTCAACAGCACAGGTAATAATTAACTCATCATATATATATATATATATATATATATATATATATATAAATTTCGATTTTCTACTACACCTGTTTTAGTCGAAATTTCAATAATTTCGACTTATTGGCCTGACCATTTTTATAATATATATATATATATATATATATATATATATATATATATATATATATATATATATATATATATTATAATATATCCAATGTTCTTTAATTATATTTGCCCCACGTTCGGGTGACAAATTATAGTGTATCTAATGTGTTTTATTAATTTTATTATATTTTATATATGAATTTATATGATGCTGAATTTAATTTGTAGCTGTCATCACAATTTGTGATAATAACTACACTATTGTGAAAATACCTTTACCTCTAAATATAACCTATAAAATTTTTAATGACAGCAGTTGTCAAATTAATATGCCCGGCTAAATAAATATTAAATTTTATATTATGAAAGATAAATCAATACAACACCAATCAACTCACTCTTTTCTCAGGGAGGGATCAAAGATTTCAACTAATAATTCAGATTTGTAAATTTCCAAATAATTTTCTAATTTACGTATCACACTATTCAAATCTACAGTAACTGTTTATCCAATACACTATAAGACAATTTAAATTATCTTATGACATATATGAATTTACTGTCAGGAGATTAACTAAATGTCACTTATTATACTAAATTTTCTATAGTATAAAATTATCAAATATAATGAAAATGAATATGAAAAGAGAGCCAAAGAGATTTGGAATTCAAATTTATATAATATATTATCAAAATAACACTTACAAAAATTAAAACTCTTCAAAAATATCACAAACGCATAAACAAAGATAGAATTTTCTATCAAACCTTGATATTAAAAACAATCTATATTAGAAATTTCCGATCTAAATAATTTAACCGAAAGTTCAAAATGTCTAAATTTATACTTGATATCTGTCAATGTAAAATACGTAAATTTTCTTATAAATTGTCTGTTCCCAAAATTGTCTGCACTTGACGTAGAATTTTATATAAGTAACGTTACTATAATTTAATCATAAGATGCATCTATTTTCGAAATAATTTTGATCAAAGGCCTATTAATTCTCGAGAATAATATATAATATGGACTGGACTCACCAAACTGGATACTAGAAGATCTCGTACGTATTCTAAAACGTATTTTTAGAATTTCCGGAACAAACATTTCCAAATCAATAATTTAGAAAACGCGAAAACCACTTGCACTTTAGCGGTAATTCTTTGTGAATAGTACACGCACTGGCTTTACAAAAGGCAAGATATGTTGAACTGATAACGATTATATAAATTCCCTAATATTAAAAATTAAATTTGAGACAACTCTTATTATGATGTTGTCTCAAGGGGATTTCAAATTCAACTAACTAAAATGTTTCAATAAATAATTCTCTTCTCCTTTGGTTACCTAGCATTCTTTTTTTTAAAAAAATTACAAATTTACGTTTTTATATACCAAGAGAGATTTTCATTATTTTATTTATAAGTGCCATTTGCTAATAGAGACATCTGTATTCTGCTTTTTCAAATCGTTTTAAAATCTATCTGTCATTAAGTCTATTCTGCAGTAATGTCATATGAAATTGAAATGTCAAATTTTATTGGTATATTGAACCTTTCAAATTATTGATAATACTAGTATTACATATAAATATGCATATTTTCTTTATTTCAATGTTTTCTATACAATTTAGATAGAGGATATGTATTAATATATATATATATATATATATATATATATATATATATATATATATATATATATATATATATAATGAATATAATTTCATAAAATACGAGGTGCTATATGAAATATAAATTTCGATTTTCTACTACACCTGTTTTAGTCGAAATTTCAATAATTTCGACTTATTGGCCTGACCGTTCTTCGAAGGGCAAAACAACTACATTCCTGGCTAATACCACGCAGAATATTGAATTACATCCCCTTCGAAAACCGTGACGTCGATCGGCCATTTTGCCGATACGGACATCTGTGGTG
The DNA here is from genome assembly GCA_963921935.1 of Galeruca laticollis. NCBI lineage: Eukaryota > Metazoa > Arthropoda > Insecta > Coleoptera > Chrysomelidae > Galeruca > Galeruca laticollis. The sequence continues at coordinate 6,244,444 of OY998176.1, read as the reverse complement.
ATTCGCAACTGATAGCGGAAGAGCATAGTACACTTACGCGTTTCGACCTTCTTGGGTCTCTTCAAGAGTGCCGTAATGCCTTCCAGTTCAGAATCTCTAATCCGAACTGAAGATTACACCCTCCGACAACCTCTCTTGGTTCGTGTAGTTACACAAGCGAGAAGTAGTCAGTTGGCGCCATCTTCACTTTCAGTTGCGAACCAACACCTCAGATAAATGCGACCGTATTAGTCGTATTAAATAAAAATGAATATAATTTCATAAAATACGAGGTGCTATATGAAATATAAATTTCGATTTTCTACTACACCTGTTTTAGTCGAAATTTCAATAATTTCGACTTATTGGCCTGACCGTTCTTCGAAGGGCAAAACAACTACATTCCTGGCTAATACCACGCAGAATATTGAATTACATCCCCTTCGAAAACCGTGACGTCGATCGGCCATTTTGCCGATACGGACATCTGTGGTGATTCGCAACTGATAGCGGAAGAGCATAGTACACTTACGCGTTTCGACCTTCTTGGGTCTCTTCAAGAGTGCCGTAATGCCTTCCAGTTCAGAATCTCTAATCCGAACTGAAGATTACACCCTCCGACAACCTCTCTTGGTTCGTGTAGTTACACAAGCGAGAAGTAGTCAGTTGGCGCCATCTTCACTTTCAGTTGCGAACCAACACCTCAGATAAATGCGACCGTATTAGTCGTATTAAATAAAAATGAATATAATTTCATAAAATACGAGGTGCTATATGAAATATAAATTTCGATTTTCTACTACACCTGTTTTAGTCGAAATTTCAATAATTTCGACTTATTGGCCTGACCGTTCTTCGAAGGGCAAAACAACTACATTCCTGGCTAATACCACGCAGAATATTGAATTACATCCCCTTCGAAAACCGTGACGTCGATCGGCCATTTTGCCGATACGGACATCTGTGGTGATTCGCAACTGATAGCGGAAGAGCATAGTACACTTACGCGTTTCGACCTTCTTGGGTCTCTTCAAGAGTGCCGTAATGCCTTCCAGTTCAGAATCTCTAATCCGAACTGAAGATTACACCCTCCGACAACCTCTCTTGGTTCGTGTAGTTACACAAGCGAGAAGTAGTCAGTTGGCGCCATCTTCACTTTCAGTTGCGAACCAACACCTCAGATAAATGCGACCGTATTAGTCGTATTAAATAAAAATGAATATAATTTCATAAAATACGAGGTGCTATATGAAATATAAATTTCGATTTTCTACTACACCTGTTTTAGTCGAAATTTCAATAATTTCGACTTATTGGCCTGACCGTTCTTCGAAGGGCAAAACAACTACATTCCTGGCTAATACCACGCAGAACGGTCAGGCCAATAAGTCGAAATTATTGAAATTTCGACTAAAACAGGTGTAGTAGAAAATCGAAATTTATATTTCATATAGCACCTCGTATTTTATGAAATTATATTCATTTTTATTTAATACGACTAATACGGTCGCATTTATCTGAGGTGTTGGTTCGCAACTGAAAGTGAAGATGGCGCCAACTGACTACTTCTCGCTTGTGTAACTACACGAACCAAGAGAGGTTGTCGGAGGGTGTAATCTTCAGTTCGGATTAGAGATTCTGAACTGGAAGGCATTACGGCACTCTTGAAGAGACCCAAGAAGGTCGAAACGCGTAAGTGTACTATGCTCTTCCGCTATCAGTTGCGAATCACCACAGATGTCCGTATCGGCAAAATGGCCGATCGACGTCACGGTTTTCGAAGGGGATGTAATTCAATATTCTGCGTGGTATTAGCCAGGAATGTAGTTGTTTTGCCCTTCGAAGAACGGTCAGGCCAATAAGTCGAAATTATTGAAATTTCGACTAAAACAGGTGTAGTAGAAAATCGAAATTTATATATATATATATATATATATATATATATATATATATATATAGACGAAAGTAATTAGTTGCCGAAACTAGTTAGGGTAACTTTTTTATTGGGGAATGCGGTATTCCCCAATAAAAAAGTTACCATATATATATATATATATATATATATATATATATATATATATATATATTGTAATGGTTTTAAAATTAATTTCTCCATATCAAAAATTGAAATAGAAGAATACCACTAATCCTATTCTATTTTATTCAGTGTATTTCGATGTCCGCCAACTAGCTCCTCATTTGGATTTCGTCACTCTACAAAATTTCGACTTTTACACACCAGAACGCAACCCCTACGAAGCAGACTACGCGTCGCCTATATACCAAATCTTCGATAGAAAAGTTGACGAAAATGGTGATTATCAAGTTACGTATTGGTAAGTTCTATTTATAAAATTATCGTTCTAAAATATGATTCGAATAATTTCTAAAGGAGTACAAATGGTATGCCAGCCAATAAGATCAATTATGGTATCCGCACCTTCGGTCGCACTTGGGTATTGAATTCGGATTCGACTGGTGTACCACCTGTAAGCATCGACGAAGGTCCAGGTGAAGCTGGTCCTTACACCCAAGAACCCGGTCTTCTCAGTTACAACGAAGTTTGCACTAAAATCGCCAACCCTGCTGAAATCCAAGCTGGTTATCTTGGAAAACTTAGGAAAGTCAATGATCCAGTTAAGAAGAAGGGTAAGAGTGTTGATTTATTTGAATATATGCTTCAGTGAATTATTTTAATTTTTTTTATACACACAAGGCCTCCAGCGGGGTACTACCACATTCGGTTTAATATTTTTCTAATATCAAATGGTATTCATAAAAGTTACGAGCTTATCTTCTTTAATAATTTCAATTCCTGGCTTTATTTTTGGATTTGTTTCATCCACATCTAGATCATAGAATCTTGTAAAGTGTAGGGGACTTCCATTATCTTATATTTGCTTCTTTCTTGCAGTTCTATTTTATTAATTTGTCCAACAGTAATTTCCAAATTACTTTGTTAAATGCTTCATTTACATCCTTTTTGTTTTATAATATTCGACTCAGATGTTGTAACGAAAAGGCTTACTTAGTCTTTACAGTTTTACATTTTCTTTTGCAGAAATAGAATATTGGAATACCACCGATGTAACAAAACGTTTTGGTAGGTAATTTTGGCACTTATTTTTTTGATTTCTGTGTTGTAACTTTATTATTATTATTTTGTATAGTTTTACTAAAACACTCCTTTCTTTTAACTTATTTACTGTAAAGTGCACATGAACAGCTAGAAAACCACTTGGTATTGAGAATCCAAAATTAGATGCCAGCGCCAGAGTGGCGAAAGTTCAAATTTAACATATGTACATTGTTAATTTATTGTAGGTTATTCCTGAAGTTGTCGCTATTTCAATTACCTACATATTTTTCGTGTTGTGTATGTGAGTTCACGAGTGTTTAAATACATTTTTATTGATAAAATACATGATGAATGTACAGAGTGTCTCAGAAATTATTTATCGTACAGCTTAGTGAAAAAAATATGTATTACAAACTCGTCGAATTGAATATAATTTAAATTTCAAGATACAATTTTCCAGTTTAATTTGCATAAAAAAATAACCAATAATTGAATTAATATTTGATACTAAAGACGTTCCAATATCAAAATTCATCGATAATTTCCGCCACTGTACAGTGTGGATAGTCTACTGCCGAAAGAATTACATTTGATGAATTCACTGACGTTTATGAAGGGGTTGTCAGATGAAAATATTACAAAGAAAAAGGAGATTAGAAGTTGTAATAATTATATTGACTATTGAAATTACTATCCATAGAAATAATAATCTTAATTTGTTCCTGTTGTGAAAAGATCCTGTATAAAAAAATAGTTTGTTCCTGTTTTTGGCATGATTATATACAAAATTAATTGGTAAATGGATATTTGGTGCCCTGTAAGAATCGTGATACAATCCTACAAACTTTTGAATTGCTGTTAGCTGGCCTGTCCTATACAAGGTACTTAAAAATTTTTTTTTGGACTGTATAACTTCAACTTCCGTATGATATAAGCCTGATGTCACCGTCATTCACAGTGAAGTGTGAAATATGTGGTAAATTTTTTAAGAAGCGAGGCCTAAAAACACATTAAAACAAGCCCCGTGATGGACATAAATTTGAGTTCGATTACAAAAGAAAGTTTTGGAAATTAAAGATACAAATTTTCATCTTAAGAGTCCCAAAAGCTTCAAGGGCTCTTCGTGCCTCAACGCCAGCTAATCTAATTGATGAATGCGTAAGACAAAATTCTACTCCTACCTGGGAAAATCTATTGCTTTTTCCATACAATGTTTTAAGTCTTCCTTCTAAAAATTCTAATAAAAAAGTATCTCTCTTTACTATAATCAAGAATTTTTCAAAAACATTTGAAAATATAGATCATCATTTAAATTTCTCTGATCAACAAAATAGAAATTTCTCAGTTCGGAAAAATATAAATTTATCAAAAAATAGTAAAATTAAAAATGTCATTAATAAAGTTTCTGACGGCGACTTGACATCCGCAATCAAAATCTTAGCTTCAGATGACAGTTTTGCTGATGTCAGTGTAGCCACTTTAACAAAATTAAAATTGAAACATCCTTTAGAGAAACTTAATAGTACTACTTTGAGTTCGGAACCTATTCTTATAACAGAAGAATTTGTCAGAAACGCAATAAACTCTTTTAAAACAAGTTCTGCTGGTGGTTTATACTCTTTAAGACCTTCACATCTGCAAGATTTAATAAGTTACAGTGCTCGCCCTTCAGGAAAAAATATCTTATCATCTTTGTGTAAATTATGTAATTTTATTTTAAATGACACAGTAAACATCAATATTCGTCCTATTTTATTCGGCGCGTCACTATTAGCTTTAACTAAAAAAGCAGGAGGTATCAGACCAATAGCTATTGGTGCAGTTTACTGTCGTTTAGTAGCGAAAATAATTTTTTCAAACATCAGAGAGAAACTAGGATATTTACTTCGTCCATTACAATTTGGTTTCGGGTCGAAATGTGGTTGTGAAGCAGTTACACATGCAGCAAGTCGTTTCGTTTCTAATCATCCAGACGTTAACAATAAAGTTTTTCTGAAAATTGATTTTGAAAATGCTTTCAATGCAATTCATCGCGATCATTTATTAAAACTTGTAGCAGATATTCTACCTGAAATTTTTCCTTTCATCAATCAACGTTATCGATTTCCTTCATATCTTTTATTTGGCGAAAACACATTTTATTCGGAAAGAGGCGTCCAACAAGGGGACCCTTTGGCACCTCTCCTTTTTTGCATATCGATACACAAACTTATAAGCAACATTGACACAGAATTCAATGCTTGGTACCTTGGTTGGTAATATTAATTCCGTATTCAAGTCTCTGGTCTATATTATAAACAATTCCAAGGATATTGGTCTTGAAAATTTCAGCAAATGCGAGTTATTTTTCTTAGAATCACCAAATAATCTAACCATTGATAAATTTAATTCTGTAGCACCAGGCATAACAATTACCAACAGACAAAATTTATTTCTATTAGGTGCTCCTTTATTAAAGGAATCCTTTCTATCAGCTTTCAATGAAAAAATAACCTTTTTAAAAAAAATGTCATCTCGTTTATCCAGATTACCGACACATATTGCTTATTACCTTCTGAAGAATTGCCTATTAATTCCAAAATTAACATATATCTTAATATGTAGTCCGACCTGGTTACATAATGATATCTTTATCAATTTTGACAATACCATTCGTCATTCATTAGAGTCATTAATTAACATTAAATTAGAGGACCTTTCTTGGAAACAAGCTTCACTACCTGTTTCATATGGTGATTTAGGAATTCGCTCAATCGTTTCAGTAGCTCTTCCTTATTTTTTGTCATCATTAAATAGTTCAAAAAATTTCATTAATTACATTCTGCCTATATTTTTATTTTTTCACACACAAAACCCTTTATTATTGGAAGCAGAAAATATTTGGTCATTAAGTCGTAACAAAGTTGTACCCGATGAATATAAATCCTTTCAAAAATCCTGGGATATACCTTTATTGAACATTGAAAAAGAAAATTCGCTTCAGAAAGCTATCAATTTACCAGACAAGGCTCGTTTGAATGCAGCATTTTCAAAGGAATCAGGAGCATGGTTGAACGATATATTGTCGGCCCCATTAGGTACGCTTTTAGATGACAAAAGTTTCCGTATTTCTATTGGTCTCCGTTTAGGTTGTCAAATTTGTGTAAAACATCGCTGTTGTTGCAGAGTTGATGTTGATGAATATGGTAGACACGGCCTAAGCTGCAAATTAAGTGCCGGCCGTTTTCACGTCATTCTGCAGTAAATGACCTAATCAAACGATGCTTGTCATTTGCAAAGATTCCCTGTTCGTTGGAACCGTTAGGTACTTGCCGCGACGACGGTAAACGTCCAGATGGTATGACCCTCATTCCATAGCAACGCGACAGACCAGTTACATGGGATTTCACTTGCATTGACACTTGGGCTCCGTCCCATGTCCGATCCACATCTACTTCCGCAGGCGCTGCAGCTTTACAAGGCGAAACTTTTAAAATCAATAAATACAAAAATTTGGAAACCATTTACATTTTTATTCCTGTAGCAATTGAAACCTCTGGTGTTATTGGCCACGAAGCTTTAAAATTCATTAAAGAAATCGGTGAAAAAATATCAGTAGAAACCAATGATTCAAGAGCAACTTTGTTCTTTATACAACAAATAAGTATAGCAATACAAAGAGGAAACGCTTCATCTTTTCTCGGTACGTTTCCCCGTTCTAAGCCTCTAGAAGAACTTTTTATGAAACCTAATCATAAGAAACCTAAATTCTTCTACCACTTTCAAACCTAAAACATGTGATCTTTCCTTTTTCCCAAATTGTTATTTAACATCTTCATTCTCTTCTTCAGAAAGTGTGCCTTCTAATAATACACGCGTTGACAATTTTATAAATCATGCCTCCAACAATTTTTTCGGCCTCAGTGTACTAAAAAATATAGATAACCACCAGCCAGATGATGTCCCATTCAAAGGAATACTGAAGAAGATGACTATGCTAGAGAATGATGCGATTCCTATACACAATAAATTATCTTTGACCAAAACAAAATATAAAACTGGTGTACCCCCAATAGAGTTGAAGTCATCAAATAAAAAGATAAACGACCAAATGGAAGGTATTTATACTAACAGTGTGGCATACTCTAACAATACTAATACAGACAGTTTGTCTGATGAAGATGATAACGGAAATCACGCATCAGTAACCAATTTGAGTAAAAATTTTAATGACAAACTCTTCAGAACAGTAAAAAATGGTACTAACCTCGCCAATAAGACAACTGAGGTTAAATCCAAAATTTCTGAAGTGATCATTAAGTACAAAAGCAATATCAACCAGAGTTAAAAAATCTAGCAATAATGTTTCAATGACCAAAAAAATGACATTGCCTCCAACAAGTGTCAAAATAACCCCGATGTTTTGCAGTCAAATTCAAAATTGGAAGAGAATGAAGACGTAAAAAAATAATGGGTCAGAAGTCGATAGGATCGTAGTAACTGAGGAATCAATAAACATCAATTCCCATTCTAAAAACAATCCTAGAGTTAACAAATTCTCTTCATACATTTCATTTTCGATTAAAGATTTTCAGAAAGGGGATGAAACTAAACAAGAACAAAAGGACACGTCTAAAAATGATGTAGATAACAAGAAATATATTAACAAAGTGAACCAGACAAATGATCTATCGACATCAACGAAACTTTCCAAAACCGCAATATCTCCATCCAATTCGATAGCAAACAACATCAATTCAAATTCCTTATCACGCCGATAAAGTGAGAAAGACAATAATAGAATCCGAGATTATTCGGACAATGATAGTAGTTGCGAAAGAGCTATTAACAATATCTCCATAATCAGATCCATAAAGGATATTCCCCAAAATCTGTGGGTCTCAAAGGCCTCAAAAATATTGGTAACACATGTTTCATGAATAGTATTATCCAATGCCTATCAAACACAAGGTGGCTATTAGAATATTGACATTGACGAGAAGATTTCAACTATAAGGAGCTATATTTCTACTCTAAAAAACGATATTTCTGTTAACATGGACGAGAAGATTTCAACGATGAAGAACGACAATTCTGCCGATATCTTATCAATGCAAAATGACATTGCTGCGGACGTTGAAAATAAAATTTCGTCTCTAAAATCGGATATTGAGAATAAGATGACTTCGATGGACGATAAAATCGAGAATAAGATGTCAATGATGGAAAACCAGATAGACGAGAAAGTCAAGGAGTTAGAGAGAAAGATTGCTGATTTAAGAACACAAGACACTCCAGCAAAAGAAAAGAAGACAACAAATAAAACCCTGCAAGCCAGAAATACTTTCCAAGGTAGAAGACATTTGCAGTATTACCCGAGTCTAGACCCCAACGTTCGATGAAAAAATGTCGTGGATCAATTACGTAAAACAGTTTGAAGCAGCTGCTAGACTGAATAATTGGTCCTATAAGCAGAAGGCAATGAACTAAACTATCGCGCTTCGGGGAGATGCCTTAGATGTACTACAGAAGTAGTGTAATAATGTTCCTTCTAAGTTATTTAAAACTCAGTATATGGTAAATCCCCATGTTTTGGTATGACTAACCTGTATAAATGCAATAGATATAAAGGAATGCGATAATACTTTGCTATGACTATCCTGTTATAAAAAACAAACCCACCAAAGGCAATTAATGCAGTCGAAGCGTGAGTCTTACGCAATAGTGGAAATTATGTGTGCATTTCTTATTTAATTAGTTTCTTATTCTTTAAAAAATCTAATATATATATATACATATATATATATATATATATATATATATATATATATATATATATACCACTTGAAGAAACAGATTTCGCCGAGCAGCTGAAGAAGACGTTGGACATGCACATGCGATATGGACATGAGCATCTAGAACATTTGTACCAATCTCAGCTGAAGAACCGAAGGCGGAAACGAGACGAAGCACTTCAAAGGTATGAAGTGGATATTGCCCGGTTAGTTTGATTCGCTTATCTATCAGCACCAAAGAACATGATGGAATGTCTGAGCATCCAAGCCTCTATTGATGGCTTACGCGACCCCGATATGCAAAGGACGCTTCGTTTAGCCCATCCCAAAATATTATTTGACGCATTGGGTTATAACAAAGTTAGGACCATCCGAGAAGAAGGCGACGAGGACAGGGGGTCAATTCTCGAGATCGATCGTTCTCGGAGCGTACACATTCGTGAACGAGTGAAGTCGAACGTATAGTTCGCATGAAGTCAATTCTCGGACATTTCTTCAGGGAATTAATATTATCGAGATCGCCCGTTCGTGACGTCATAAGCGTAGATTTGTGGAAATTGCAATTCTCAGGGAACGAATCATGAGCTAATCGTTCCCAAACGGTTGCTTCAATAATCTTTCGACGACGAGTACTCTTTATTATACTTTCGTTGCGTACGTTGAGTTGAGCGAGTTTTTTGTTAACTGTTTCCTGTGTATTATTTAATCCTTTCTCATCCATTGTGCCTTTTTGAAGTAAAAATGAATGTAGAAGAAATGTTGTTGGACAATATGAATGATATTGTGAGGGTAGCTGAAATTTTGGTACAAGAAGTTGTTGAAAGACAATATCATGAGAAATTTTCGCTGAATCCATTTGAAAATTTAACAGACAATATGTTTATACATTTATTTCGTTTGAACAAACAATTAGTTCGAGATTTGATAGAAATGTTGAGTCCCTTTCTCACTGGGTTGCTCTGAAATTTTTTGCATCTGGAAGTTACCAAATGGATATTGGTGCAAATGTTTGGATAGAAGTCAGCCAATCTTCTGTGAGCAGGTGCATCGAAGAGGTTTCTGCTGCTGTCAATTCCTATTAAATTTTCTTCCTTCGAAATTCTACGTGATAAAGTAAGTTCATTATTATTGATTTAAATAAGTATTTTATTTTGATATTCAGTGTCACCATTATAGGTACCTATGTGAATTTATTTTATTTATTATTCAAGTGGAATTGTTTTGTCTTTTAATTTTCTAATGATCTAATTGGCAATGTTCTATAGCTATTTCATTCGTCACATCATGTTCCAAGAAAAAAATTGTAGGCCACTCTTTTCTAGTTTTAAAATGACATAAATTCCCATATGTATAGCATATAATATTAATGTCCAAAGATTAATCTTTAATATAATTTTATATATCTTACAGTTTCAATCAGACACTCGTGTTTCCTGGAGTTATAGGAGTAATAGACTTACCCATGTAGCCATTGTGCCCTCATCTGAAGAGAGAGAAGAACATTTATATGTCAACAGAAAAAAATATCACTCATTGAATGTTCAACTACTAATAATTTCCATCCTGTGTGATATTGTTCATATTAGGAAATTTTATTTTAGATATGCAGTAGTCATTTTCGTATTTTTAATCCGAATGCCCGTTTTCCAGTATTTACAACCCAACGAGAAGAAAATCTGAAAAATAAACTTAAATCAAGTTCAACCCAATATTGTGTCAAAGATTATTATTGTGTATGGTTTTGAGGCATAGATAAATACTTTTAATAAGATTTTAAGGTTGGGTCACGCCAAAGATTATATACACGTTCTCGCCACAAATCAATTCACGTAGAGCACCCATTCTTCGCTGCATTTTGCCACGATGCCAAGTTTATTCTTCTTTCGAAATGAGCGAATACTTTCGTTGGAACAAGTAGCTGAAGATATGCCCGAGAATTGACTTCATTCGAACTATACGTTCGACTTCACACGTGTACGCTCCGTGAGCGATCGATCTCAAGAATTGACACATAGACAAATAATTATATTTATATATTACTTTCTCTAAGAGGTGTTCTGTGTGCTGCTAAGTGATGCGTGAATAGAATTGTTTTATGGCGTGAAGCTCAAAACCATAGAGAAAGTAATTATATTATTTGTCTATGCTCAAAACCATGCACATGTTTGGGCTGAACTTGTTTTAAGTTCATTTTTCAGATTTAAAATGTTGTTCTCGTTGGGTTGTGAATATCATTTTATGTTTTTCTGGTCAAACATGGACAATAAAAGAAATAAGCTGATGAATCGTAGCTCATCTTTGTTTGCTTATCCAAATCATGAAGTCTCTTATGTGGAGTGAGTAAAGAATTTAACATTTCTAAATCTCTCACATATTGTCTCTCAACACATTGTACCAAAATTTCAGCCACCCTCACAATATTACTCATATTGTCCATCAAAATTTCTTCTACATTCATTTTTAATTCAAAAAGGCACATTGGAGGAGAAATGATTAAATATTTAAATAATACACAGGAAACGGTCAACAAAAAACTCGCTTAACTCCACGTACCCAACGAACGTCTGATAAAGAGCGCTCGTCGTCGACCGAATTATTGAACGAACATTTGGGAACGAATAGCTCATGATTCGTTCCCCGAGAATTGTAGTTTCCACAAATATACGCTCGTGCCGTCATGAACGTATACGATCAATGAACGAACGATCTCGAGAATTGACCCCCAGGTCTGACCAGATCGTCAGCTTGATAAAAAGAATGATGGACTAGAAGCCGAGAAAGATCAGATGCTGGAAGTGTGGCGAGATAGAGCACGTACGCAGCCCGTCTAAGCGTCCCAGGACTCCTGCAACCCTAGAACTCCAGTCACAGGGTGTTTTACTATCTCATTTTTTGTAATGAAACAGCAAAATGTGGCAAGCCATCAATCACTATTATTTATATCTCGAAGGACCAGCAGCCTATTTGCTGCAAATAATTTGTAGGAATCGGATGGTTTGTTAAATAAAATTCGTTGAACACTTGCACTTTACGTATATTGGAAAAATAAGTTACATTTTGTTCACTTTGCGGAACAATTAAGACCATCACGAACTGTTGACGGTAAGATGTATTATTTTATCACTTTACGATATTGATGAATTGTTGTAAACTAAATGTTATACCGGTAAAACGCCGGTAGGCTATTAAAACGAGATGTACCATGTTGTACCAAGGATGACTGGGAAGTGTGGTTAAAATTGGGTCTTATTCGTATTTATGTGTTGGTAGCGAAGTGGGAAATCATGTGATATATCGGAGAACATCGACCAATGGGAGGCCATGGTTTAAAATGTAACGGTCAAATACAGCGAGCGAAAGATGCACACTGTGGTAGGCTTTTCTTGCATGGAAAAAGTGTTGTTTGTTACAGATAAGGGAATTTCGACGATAGTTTTTATGAAGCGATATAAGGTTTAACTGATATGGAATACTTTGAAGGTTTGAGTGGAGATTATTTTAAGGCAATAATTATCTGTTTTTTATATGAAAGGGACGTTGAAATGGATTTTTGCGTATTTAAAGAAATATTTGAATAGTTGAGAAGAATGATATATTATGTGTGATGTATGTGGGATATATAAATTATGATATACAGGGAGAAGATAAAGTAAATTTTCCAGGAAGAAGTTGAATGTTAATTCAAATTCGTACACACGGGAAGATGGAAATGGGCGAGTATCGACTTGATGTGAATCACTGAAACGCCGACTCTCTGCCTAGACAATCATGTCCTGTAGACTATTCTCACTGCAACAAGTCGGATTCTAAGGAAGTTGCAGTTTCAAGAACTACAGTAATCAACGATGAATGGTCACCCACCAGGATCAGGGAATATCAGAAGAATGATCCTCGCCTAAAGAAGATTCGACAATGGAAAGAAGAAAATCGGCGACCTATCTGGCAAGAAGTGTCAATATTTTCACCGACACTCAAGGCATATTAGGCTCAGTGTCCTTGAAAACGATGATGATTCCGAGATGAGAAATAGCTGAGGTACTGAAGAAGTTACACGACAGTCTATCGAAAGGTCATCTGGGAGTGAAGAAAACCCTTCAGCAAGCCCGTGAAAGGTTTTATTAGATGAACAGCTCCGAAGATGTGAAGGACTGGTGTTCGAAATGTACGACTTGTGCTACGAGTAATGGACCACATCACAATAAAAACTTACAATATATATAATATTACAATATTGATTCATTTGTTGGTAATTGCACCCTCACATCAAAATGTCTAGATTTATAATGTTTCGATACCCTAAACCTGGGGTTCTCAAACTGTGGGTCGCGTGATGTGTCCAGGGGGGTCGCGGGATAAGGAGGAAAAAAAAACAAATCAGTCATAGCTGTAGTTTTTATTAATAACAAAATTTATAGGCTACACAAATTTGTAATACACATACAAGTTGAAAAAGACCTAATACTATTTAATGGGAAACATGAGCTTGTTTGGAATTAACCAATTTTTTTATGTCCGGATTGAGTTTTGTTATACACAAAAGAATATCATTTCCAGGGTTAAACGATTTCTTGATTTTGTTTTGATATTCACCATTATGGAGAAACCTTGTTCACAGTTATAAGACGTAGAAAATGGCATCAAAGTCTGTAATGCTTCTGTGGACAGTTCTGGGTATTCATTTTTAATACCTATCCAAACAGTGTCGATACAAGCACTGTTAAAAGTGAGTTTTGCTGACTGATCACTTGAAATTTCGATCAGTTGATCATGTTGACGAGCAGTTGGCTCAGATTTTGTTACGACTTGATCACTGAACGGATTGACTACCCACAAAACCCCACTCGTATCCTTATTTGGAATGTAATCTGTCAGCTGTTCAATCAAACCTTCGAGATGAGAAGATACTAGTAAGGAGAGAGATGAAGTGTGAGGGGGTGTAGCGTTAATACTTGACAGATACTCTATAAACTCTTGAGTTAGTGTAAAATTTTCAAAATCTTCTTTCTTAACTCTTGCGTTCCAAACACTGAGTTTTTTTACAAATGCATTTACTCTGTCTTGAGCATATAGCATATTTTTGTCTGGTCCTTGTAGGGATAAGTTTAAAATATTAAGGTGAGAGAAGATGTCAGCCAAATAAGCAAGCTTAACCAACCACTTTTCATCACTGAAAAAAGTGGAAAGTTCGGGTTTACTTTCAACCAAAAATAACAACATTTCTGACTTTAATCCAAACAGCCTGCTTAATACATTACCACGGGATAGCCACCGTACTTCAGTGTGAAATAAAAGATGTTTATGCAAGGCTCCTACCTCTTCACACAAGTTATTAAACAACCTACTTTGCAGCGGGCGACTTTTGATGTAGTTCACTATCTCGACAGCTTCATTTAACACTTGCCGTAATTCATCTGGCATTATGTTAGCTGCCAAAGCTTGCCTATGTAAAAAACAGTGGACCCAGCTTGCATTCGGTATAAATGATTTCAACCTGGCAATCAAGCCACTCTTCTTTCCCATAAGGGCCATTGCTCCATCACTACAAATTGACACACATTTCTTCCAATCCAATTCAAAAGGTTCAGTTGCTTCGATAAACACCTTATAAAGACTTTCACCTGTTGTATTATTCGGCAGGGGCTTACAAAACAAAATATTTTCATGAATAGCATCACCGTAATCGTACCGGATGAAGCATAAAACTGAGCACAGTTGGCTACATCTGTTGACTCATCCAACTGAATTGCAAAAAAAGTACTGTCTTTTATTTGCTTCCTTAGCTGGTTCTGAACATCTTCAGCCATGTCACATATTCTTCTTGAAATAGTATCATTTGATAACGGGATTTTTTTCAATTTTTCAGTATCTTGAGGACTGATTATATTTGAAACCATATCAATTGCAGCAGGAAAAATTAATTCCTCAGCAATTGTATGGGGTTTCCCTTTTTTAGCAATCTTGAGTGTTACCTCGTATGAAGCTTTAAGAGCATTTTTATTAACATTAGCAAGATCTGTAATGTTTACCTGTTGACTTCGAAGGGATAACAGTTTTCTTTGGAAACATTCCACTGGTTTGTCTTTCAAAGCAAAATGTTTAGTTTCAAGATGGCGTTTCATTTTCGAAGGCTTCATGCTTTCAGCTGACAACACTTCACTACACACCACACATTGAGGTTTGTTTGCCAGTTCAGTGAAACCGAATTGTATGTACGACTGGTCATATTTGCGGAATTTTGTCTTTCCGCACTCACTAGCATCACTACTTGACGACGGTCTTTTCAAAAACGTATCCATTGCTACTTTTTCCAACTGTATTTGCTCGCAATACTACTCACAAAGTACACACAGTGTTGAGTGATCGACTCAAGAAGCCAGACTGTCGTGTCGTCTGCCGGGCACCGGCTGGCAGAGTGCGCGCGCGCAGACAGCTGTGACTGCAGTCTATTCTAGGCCCCATGAGTCATCATTGCTTTGTCCTTGTTCGTGCCACGAAGTGAGTTATCCCACTTTCTCTTATGCCCAAAATTGGTGTGCGGAAAGTTACTGCAATCTTGTGTCGAGCAATTTGACATTATTTGAAGTTTGTGTTTTCTCCATATGGTCATATAGTTTTGTTAATCGTTTATGTGAATTGTTGTAAATTGTTGGAGTTGGACATTCAAAAATACAATTTTTGTCAGTGTATAAATAATAAATAATTACAGAATAAATAAAGATTATAAATAAATAATGAACAGAGTTTATTTTTATTTTAACTAGCATTCGATTAAGTTGAATTGCAACAAGACTACATTTGTATTGAAAATGTTAATCATAGCAGAATTAAAAGCATCTGACAGTTTCCTCGGTAAACAATTGCAGAAAACCACTGCTCATTAATTTTACCTTAAACTGCTTGACAGAGGGTTACAGTAATTTTCTACACATTAATTTTCAGCATTATTATAAAACAATTCAAGTGACAACAATTTGCGTTTATTTTTACTAGTTAATAGTATTTTTATGGATAAAACTTAGCCAATAGTGTTTTTTTTTCATTTTTGTTTATATTTAAAAATAGGGGGGTCGCCGAAATACTAGGTCTAAAAAGGGGGTCGCAGTGTCAAAAAGTTTGAGAACCCCTGCCCTAAACTATCTATCTTTTCTCGAATCTTCGCGTTCAGATGCCCTTTCTACCATATTTTTTAATTCTATGCTCTTGCTAGTAAATAATTAAAAAACATAGTATCACATTTGAAGATTCCAGAAAAAGTTAAAAAGGTAATAATTGTTTAAACAACGCCCTCTAGCGATCGTTATAAAAAACTGAAAAAAAATGTGATACATTTCATTGAGCATTCAATTCTCTAGCAACTGATACTGTTTGTCAAAATCCATAAAGCGGCACAAAAGTTATAACTATTTTATTGAGTCAGCTTTCCCACTCACCCCTACCAGTCATTTTACAAGTTAGAGGAAAAAGTATTCGAGAAAACTTACGTAAAATGATCGAATATTAAAATTTTACGGCACTATCACTGTGCATTTATTATAGAAAAATGATGTTTTTGTGTTATTATTATAAACTACGCCCTCTAGCTTAAAAAAAATTCCATCAGTTTCTCGTATCCGACTTTGTTATACAAATTTTTTCCCTAAGTTGTACGCTAAATAGTTTCTGAAAACAGGGTGTTACCTGTCTGAACCAGACACTGGGACATGGCAATGAGAATTAGAGATGTGTGAAAGAAGGGAAGGAAGTAGTGAATCCATATAATATATGGAAAAATAGATTAAACTAGAAATCACAAAAAGCTTATTGCATTGTGCTATCAATTCAGTGCTATATACTCAAATCCACATGAAATAATAGACCATTTCAGGTCAACTAATTTTGACACATCCGCCATCTTGCTTGAGGGGCAAATAAATCAATTATTTGCATTTGTTTGCTGTAAGTGTGAATAGTGAAAATTTCCATTGCCGAAATCCCTAAAAATCATGACAGAATTTATAGTGAACAATGAAATTTTTTATTTATTTAAACATACTAACATGGAAACAGTCAATCTTGATAAAATTGAGAGAACATTTCATATATTTAGACACAGGTTTTCTAATTTTAAGAGCATGTATCCAAGCCCGTCGTCTGTTTATAGACTCCCTCAATCCTATATTCTGAACCATAATTTTTCGTTCATGTTCTTGTGGAAAGCAATGAAAGCTAATATCTTTACAACGAGATCGTTTTGTCCAAGGATCACATTGTGGGACACAAAAATAATGATTTGAACTACTATATTTCACTATACAGTTTGTCCACGGATAGGATGTCCAAGAGAAAAAACTTCTTTATTTTCAGTTTTAGCGAAAAATGTTATTCTTGAAAAAAATTCCTGCTTGTTCGCAAATCCCATAAAATGAAATCAAATTCTAGTTTTTCAAAACCTGCTACATTTTATATTCAATTTTACTTAAAATATTGGATCACATTGCGGGACACCAAAAAAATGATTTCAACTACTATGTTTCACTATACAGATTGTCCACGGATAGGATGTCCAAGAGAAAAAACTTCTTTATTTTCAGTTTTAGCGAAAAATGTTATTCTTGATAAAAATTCCTGCTTGTTCGCAAACCCCATAAAATGAAATAAAATTCCAGTTTTTCAAAACCTCCTTCATTTGATATTCAATTTAATGTAAAACATAATTTTTTATTTGTACAGGTACCTACGCATATCGCGAACCCAAAAATGACATTAAGGGTATATGGGTATCTTTCGAAGATGTGGATACCGTTGGCCAAATCAGCGCCTACTCTAAAACCAAAGGGATCGGAGGTGTTGCTGTCATTGATGTTACATTAGACGATTTCCGTGGTCTGTGTACTGGTGATAAATATCCATTATTAAGAGCTGCTCGATCTAGATTGTGATTGATGAATCATAGGTTGAGAAATGATACCAATGAATTTATTTAAAACATTTTATTTTTTGTGTAACAAGTTGATTTTTTAATAAATACTTTTAATCTGTTGTAATATTTTTTGAATATCCAAGCCTAAATATATACAGGATGAAAAATAAGTAGGAGTGACTGGCTAATTAAGGTAAGTGAAGGACATAAATAAATAATATAATTCAACTCTCAAAGTCGAGATAATCAATAATGAAACAAATTTGCTGTTTGAAGTTAGGTTAGATTGTGGGGGATTTATAAGCTATTTACTATTTGTCGTGTATGGGGTTACACATTATATTTTTTAAAGAAATAGCAATGCGCATGCCCCAAACAATTTGCTAGAGAATAATCCACAAACCGTTCTGATATTTTACAAACAGGTTTGAAAATCAGTTGGAACAGAAAGTGTTTTAAATGAAACTCACGGTTTCTAGTTAATTCCACAATATAATAAAAGTTATTGAAAATTCTAAAAAATTGACAATTGTTTCGATAAATCAATATCATCGTCAGAGAGAGTAAGAGAAGAAGGGGAAGACCAAGGATAACTTGGTTGCAGGAGGTAGTAGGTGATCTCAAGACTATGGGAATTAGATACTGGGAAGAGAAAACGCAGGACAGGAAGCAATGGCAACTTTAAGTGTCGTTATTAGTTTTTTTAATATTTAATAAATAATTTTCTTCTGTTCTTTTGTATTTTAATTTACACACGATTCACGATTATGAAAGTGAATATAGTTTTTCTTTGAGTATTTTTATTTTAACTTTGTAAATTGATTCCACATAACAGTTATTGCAAAACTTACAAAATTTTAAAAATATGTGTTTCATCAAATCGAGGGGGGAGGGGGCGGAAAATTTGCCTTTCGCACGGGCGTTAAACTAGCCTTTCGCCGGCCCTGCGCGTTGGCGCTCAATCGTAATCTTCATGAATTATTATTGACGTTATAAAAAATACTTACATCACAATGTTTCGTTAATAAGTTCCTAATTAAGTGTTCTTAAGTTAAAGAAAATTTGAAGAAATGTTGGGGTTTCGACTTCAAAACGAACGATATGCGTCGGCGTACAATCGTAATTTTTATGCAATTTTTTTGACGTTATAATTAGTACTTACATCACAATTTTTTGTCAATTGGTTTCTAATTAGATGTTCTTTGTAATCGTTGAATATTTTATTTATTTTTCGGTCTTCGATTCAGAATCTTAAAATATGTACAAGAACAACTATTTGAAAACGTTTTATTCAGTTAATCTTCAATTTTTGATAATAAAATTAGGTAGCCTATTAAAATGTTATTATATGTCTCCTATATTAACATTTTTTTGCAAAAGTACAGTTTATTTTGTAAAAAATTTTCGTGGATGGTTAAAAAAAATCCGTTGATAACTTCACACATGTGTAAGAGGAACAATTACAAAGTCTCCAACATTACCTGATAAAAAACTTTTCAATGGGCAACACACATGAATCCTCAGAAATGTTAAGTTCGCAAATTAGAAGAAATAGATGTGAGAGGTTGAAAGATTGAAAAGTGAAAAAACTGTTCACTTTTCGATTTGTGCTAATTTCATCGTGATAGTGGAATGGACAATTTATCTACACATTATAAAATCCTTGTTCTTCAGTTACATGTCTGTAATAATAAGGTTATAATTGATCTTTTCTTCATACAGAACAAATCTTGTTCCTAAGGTTATACCATTCTTATGCTTCTCCCAAAGCTGATGATCATTATGGACTCTTCCCTCTGGGAATTCAGGCTGATTATTCTGGACTCTTCCTTCTAGGAATTGACACGGTTATACTCTTTGTTCGAATTTGATTTAATTACCAAATTCTCCTGTGATTTTTTATTTTCAACTTCTCCTGTATAACACAATTCAAAATTCATTCCATATAAAAAACCACAGATAACTACATAACAATTTCTTTTCTCCACAAAACTACAACTACAACAGTCTTATGACGGTTTCATTTAAATCCCTATTCCCATTGGTTACATTCTCACATACCTTTTCTTGTTATCACCCACTTAAAAACAACATATATAAAAATATCCATAACAACACATATTCAATTTTTCATCATCATACAAAAAACCGTTGTTAGTCAAGTAACAAAAAAGCATAAAGAGACATAACACACATCTTGTCATGAATTAATCATTAAAAAAGTAAAAGATATCGATTGCATTATATAATAAGCAGTTGTGATATTCTTATTTGTGACGCAATATAAAATATGTAAAACTATACAAATATATAGTAAAGGTGCATGTCATCGATTATCATTCAATATAACAATTAATTCATATACGTGTAAAAGCATTTATTATCGTCATATTAAGACGATTGGTCCTTCAGAGCTCAATACCATAAAAGTGAATGTGACATTCCGCAATTTTGCTTTTCCAACATCATAAAAGAGGGAATCGCTTCACTCTTCCTTCTGAGAATTGGGGCTAATAATGTTCCTATAAATATGAAATTTCCCTCCTTTACCTCAAGTTTGTTTTTTCATTCACACCCGTAGACAGTGTTTGTCTACGCAATTATATTGCCGAATATAACAATGAAACGTTTCCATGGGTTGCTAAAAGTCCAGATCTTAATGCAATAGGGAATGTTTGGGGGCTTATGGTAAAACAATTAAAACATTCAAATGTAATTCCACAAAACAAAGAACACTTATGGACCCTAATAGAAGAAATCTGGGAAAGCTTGATAGAATATGAGTCAATACCTACAAGATTACAAGAAGTTATATAATAATTGAGCTATGACACGTTATTAATTATTATTATTCATGGCCGGAATTTGTTTTGTTTGTTTTTATTCTAAGGTAGTCTGTTTCTGCTACCATGGTATATAATCTATTTGTTAGTTTATTCGTTTGAACCGCTTTAATTTTGAATTAAAAGTCGCTTCTTTTCTATAGAAATTTTGTTGCTATTCTTGAAATTTTATGGCTACACATGCACAATTCTTTAAATCAAGTTTTCCAATTCTTAATGCTGCTGTTACTGAAGCATTAAAGTTTACTGCAACTTTTGCATGTCTTGCCGTATTAAAGAGATTTTCCTATAAATGCAGCAGAATAATAAATCGTTATTAAACTATAGAATCTAGTGATCTTTGCCGCATTCCATAAGCGTAGGACGTTAAAAATAGGGGTGAATGGAACATTATCTAGAATTTTCCATTCCAAAATGCAATAAAATATTAAATGGAACAAAGTTTTTAAAAACTATTATTTACACAACAATCTTTAAGTTGTTCACTCTGTTTAATGCATCCTGACACTGTAAATTTATATGTAATAACTCTCTATCAATAGGAAACAGAGTATAGGTAGTTTAAACTAGAATAAAAAATATTGAATGACCTCACTTTATAATAAAGTATTTATTAATTACAAAAATTGATAAAAGTTCTAAATAAAATTATTAATACTGTAGGCAACGACCTTACTATCTCAATGTCATGGCTAATAAGATCACCTTAAAACCAAGAAACGTGATTGGTGAATAAATTTACCGGACAACAGAAATTTAGAAGTGAATATATAAGATTGTCGTTGGTGTTTAGTACCATCCAAGAACAGTGTAGAGATGGATACTTGCGTTTTTTCAGTGTTGCTACTGTGTTTATCAGCATTTTCTGTGGCAGAAAAAATTGTTGTGTGCAATTACGAGTCGAAATCACATTTAAGAGAAGGTAATATTTGAAAAAATATCATTTTGTGGTAAACAAAAACTATTATTATAAATGTGTCATGTATTACATCACAGATTAATTAGCATTAAAGACACATTAAACTTGTATGGTTACCTTGACTTGACGTTTTTTTTTGTTATAAATTTATGAATATTTAAATTGTTTTTTAATTTGATAAACTTATACACATACTTCATAACTACATTTAGATCTTTCATTGACATACTTCTTAATTTAACATTATTAAATTTCAAGTTTACTTAGTGCCAGTTATCATTCAAAATATGTTGTAACTTAAGTCGTAAATAAACTTTTCAGTTGCGCAAGAGAGTAAATAGATTGACTTAATATATTCCAAGAATACATTTTATTTAGAGATAAACTGTATTATTGTTTATTAATTACATTATGATAAATAAGTTTTGTTGATATCCATAACATAAACATTTCCTGATATGAAATTTACTGTGGAATCTACTCATATTACTTTTTTAAATGAAACTAATTGTTTCTAAATAATTCCTAAATATATTGAAAAAATGGTCAAATGTTTTAGAAGTTTTACCATTTTTTCAATATATTGTGGAATTATTTAGAAACAGTTAGTTTCATTTAAAAAAGTAATTTCCTGATATTTTAAATGATTGATATGAATAATTATCCTGAAATAACGTACATTTCATGGCTGAATAGATCCCAGAACCCAAAGTCTTGTGTCACTAATAATTGAATAAAAACTTATATAAACTAAATATGGTTGATGGGAAATTGAAAAAGTATTTAGATTTTTTTCATGCAGATTAGTTTTGAGGTTTACTATGAATGTTAATAGAATGTTATTGGTCTATTTCTTATTACAATTCAAGGTAATTGCAATGACTAATATATGACCTCAATCATAACCACAGCACTGAATAATAAACTGTTTTATTATTCAATAAGTACAGCAAATTGTCCATAATGAAATAAGTTGTTTTTAAAGTCACTTAATTAAGAAATTAGATATGAATCAAACATAAATAGATAAATCTTTGTAAACATGCACATAGTTTTTAAAAAACATAACTTACCATTTAAAACAACTGTTGACAAAAATGAATGTTAAGAAATGAGTGCGAGGCATTTTATTGGCGAAACCATGAAATAATAAAACAAATGTATATGATAAAAACGAAGCATTTTACATTCACTTTAAAATTATTTTCAAATTAAACGTATATTTTTCTTCTTTTTCATATAATAAACATTTTCTGTAAGTATAATACCATAGATATAATAATAAAACATACGTTATCTATGGAGACTAATAACCCCAGATACCGGAGTACGATCATAATCTATGGCGAGGTGAGGAGCGAACTGTGACAGGGTAACGGTAACGTGTCAGTCAGACGCCGGGGTAAATGCTTAAAGAGGAACCAACTTGAACGTTTAGAGCGCTCCCTACCGATTTGTAGGTAGACGCTATCAAAATTTAACTCCGACTTGTTTATTTTACGTTGATTGTCGAAAACATGGAGCATGGAATGATTTTACTTTTAATATTATTATAAAATCATCTGTTGATGGAAACTGGTAACTAATCTTAACCCACGGTGTCTTAACCTCTATAAGCCACATGTGTATAGTACGAATTGCGCATGTCAGGGTAAGAGCGGAACTAGGAGTGCACTATCTGCGATTCTCGTGGAGCGCATTTCAATGTGATGTAGAGTGTAAGATATCTATTAAATGTTTTATGCACGCTCACTTTGTACCCAAGTATAAAGACTACGCAATTTCTTAAACAAGATTTGGTTCCATTTATTGAACAGTAATTTTGGCTGGTATCATACAGCAAGTTGTTTCAAAAACGTAGATTAACCGACAAATGTGTCATAGAATAGAACATGTTCTATCAAAGAATGACGGATATATTGTAACGCCGTGTAATCTAACTTAGTTGATTGTTTACTGTTTCACGTTTATTACCGTTTTTCTACTTCCCTATTAATTTCAAGACTTGTTCTTTTCCCTTGAAAATATTCACCTGAAAAAGATAATGTTTAGTGAAATGCGTCATGTAGCAAAGATTTTATATAATGGTAATATATAGTTTTATTTATATAAAAATAACGTACTTACATATTTGTCAGCAGTAACATTAAAAGGAAAACTTAATATTTTGCCCCAGTTTTTTATTAACCCTTCAATTATGAGTATTGCGTCAAAACAATGAATTCCTGAGAAAATAATTCTAATTCAAAGACACCACTAATTCGAATAACCCGCCAAAAATCGGCCAACTCATATGTGTAAATATGACAACATTGCAAAATATTGACTAACAAAATTAATACCAACTTTGTGGCAATATATTCCAAAAAATACTAGTAATGGCTTTATTAAAATCTCAGTTTATATCACAATTCTTTTACCTGCTAGATATTTTCAAAAATTTCCTTAATTTCAGGGCAAGGTAAATTCGACATCGCTAA
Source organism: Galeruca laticollis (assembly GCA_963921935.1). Lineage (NCBI taxonomy): Eukaryota > Metazoa > Arthropoda > Insecta > Coleoptera > Chrysomelidae > Galeruca > Galeruca laticollis. The sequence goes on along the minus strand of OY998176.1, from coordinate 6,220,471 downwards.
TTTAGATGAAGCCTTACGTTCTTGTACGCATCTGTTGTACGGATACGCGGCCATCGATGAGAGCACTTATCATTTGGTACCTATGAATGAACAATTCGATGTTATAAAAGAAAATTACAGACACGTTACAGATTTGAAAAGGAGATACCCTAAATTGAAAGTTTTACTTTCTGTTGGAGGTAATGAAGACATTTCCGGTTCCGGTGAAGAGAAAAATGCAAAATATAGGAAAATTGTAAGTATAACGATATTAGACTCCGCTTCACGAGAGAATAAGCCACGTGAAGCTGGAACATTGACATTCGCAGAAACCAAATTCAGTGATATTTATATACGTCGCTTGAGTAATGAGCAATGGCGAACAACGAAGATTTATGACGATTGATTTTGAGCATACGACTGCAACTAAAGTTGTTTTTTTCTATTGTGAACGTATTTAGATTCTTTCTTTTTTCGTTAATAAAGATACTGATAGATAAATAGAACGCACTTTATCTATGTTTTTGTTTTCAGTTAGAATCAACAACTCATCGTTTGAGTTTCGTAAATTCTGCTTACACTTTAATAAAAGCGTATGACTTTGATGGACTCGATTTGGCTTGGGAATTCCCGGAAACTAAACCAAAGAAAATTAAGACTGGACTCAGTAAGTGAAAATAACTATATTTTAGTATAACAAACGACTTTGGTTTTGTTGCAGTTAAGATCATAGAATTACGAAGGTAGGAATGCAAAAAAACGTACCTGTACGTTGTCACCCATGGAACATTTGGAATATAGTTAAATGTCTTATGTCAAATATGTATGCCTATATATAAATGCAGATCCGTATTAAGAAATTTAGCAAAAATATTGAAACATTTTTTTTGAAATATTGTTATTCCTACATACATGATACATACCACGTTAAATATACAATACTCTACTCTCAATTATTAATTGATTTGTTTTATACGTTGCATTTAATTAATATTGTTAATTTATAGAAAAAGCATGGAGCAACATTAAATCAGTTTTCTCTGGGGAGTCAGTTATAGATGAAAATGCCGAACAACACAGAGAACAGTTCACAGCTTTAGTTAAGGAGCTGAAAAATGCATTAAGAGCTGACAATTTTCAACTTTCTTTGACTGTCTTACCAAACGTAAATAGTACAGGTAGGATAATTTTTTAATTGGAAGAACTTATTTATTTTTTTAAAAATCACGATTTATTTTAGTTTATTACGATCCGAAAAATCTTGCTCCTTACCTTGATTTCATCATATTGCATGCTTTCGACTTTTACACACCTTTACGTAACGACCATCTGGCAGATTTTCCTTCTCCTTTATATGAACTTATCGATAGGCGAAATGATGAAAACGTTGACGCGTGGGTGAAATATTGGTAAGTACTACCGTAAAAAAGATGGAAGCTGTGAGATATAATCCACATTTTTTAGGACATCACACGGAGCTCCAGCTCAAAAAATTGTATTAGGTATCGCAACTTACGGTCGAAGCTGGCATTTGTCAGGAGAAGCTAAAGTCGACGAATTTCCCGTCACCAATTTAGAAGGACCCGGTGACGCAGGACCGCTTACCAAGGAAGCAGGACTACTCAGTTATCCTGAAATTTGTAATAAAGTGACTTCAAGAACTACCACTCCCGGTGGATTGACCAAAATTCCCGACGCAACAAAACGTAGAGGTAACTTATTTTTACTATATTTTAAAAACGATTCAAACTTCTTAAAAGTATGGTACTTTTTCACTTATTTTCCTCCCACTTTTTCATCAGTTAGAGCACACTGAAACGTTCATCATTCGTCGTGAGAGCAACTTGATTAGCTCTCACTCCACTTTATCATACTAGTGAATTCAACAAATAAATATTGGTATTATTATTTGACATTTGGTTCTTTTTCTATTTTGTTAGGTGTGTATGCTTACCGGTATCCCGATAAAGATGACAAAGGAGGTATTTGGATAGCGTATGAGGATCCAGAAACTGCAGCTATTAAAGCCCAATACGCGAAAATCAAAGGTCTAGGAGGTATTGCTGTAGACGATCTTACCCTCGATGATTTTCGCGGAGTTTGCGGCAATGGAAATGTTAAATTTGCAATCTTAAAAGCAGCAGTAGCAGCTTTTTAATAATATCTATGATATATGATTTTATTTAAAACTAAGTATAATGTTTATTATTACAAAATAAACAAATTCTAGTCGCAGAAATCTTGTTGAATAACAATTGCTTACTGAAAACTCAATCCAATTATTTGTATTTGAGAAATTATTAATAAAAACCATGTTTTTGCAGTTTTTCTTTGTTTTACCTTCACCTTTTGGTCAGCAGAAAATTTTACACTGAACTACAGGTCTTACACTATAAAAATGCACGACATAGATCGCGTATGAAGTCACGTTGTTAGACTTTGAAATTAGTAAGGTAAATGTAGGGAATAACGCCACCCTAACATTTAAATGTTTCTATGTGGAAATAAATAAAACTACATTTTTCGAAAAAAATCTATATAAACAAAGGGAATATTAACATTTTACTGAAATAAACAACATTTAATAAATTATTAATAATTTCTGTAAATTAAAAATACAAAAATATGCAAAGTGACTTTACTAGTAACTCAGGGTAACAATAACGCCCCATACTGAACATATTCAAGTTTAAAAAATAAAACTTCAGGAACAATATGGATATATGTAGCCTTCCTCCTTAGTCTGTCCTATGCATACATCATGCAGCTAGCACCGGCACGAAAAACAAAAATGCATATCTGCCACTATTTCCTCCTAAGCATGCTTTGCAATACTAACTTTCTGTATTTCTACTGAACATTTTTTAGTGGCCTTAGAAAAAAAATTGTCTTTGGATTTGTTCACAGAGCAGGTAGTGATGAATATAGCTAGAGTTTCTGTCTTAGTGTTCTATGTTGTGTGTCGGATAGTTTTGTACTCCTAGAAATAAGATTTTGAGAGTTCACTTAATATGTATGATTGACAATAAAAAATTACGTTTGTCAGTTTAGTAAAGCTAATAAAAGTTTCTTCAAGTGCATTTTTACTGCAGTAGAACCCATTACAACAGGTTATGGGCCCAGAGCACAAAAATAACTAAATATAACGGCTGTAAGCAGACTGAGAAAAGGGTCGACAAATCGATACCAAGTACAAGCAAGGTCAAACTGAAAACGTAAAAAAAGGAGGCTGAAGAACCAAGCAAAATGAATTCGTACACGATTCCGGTTTTAGAAGCAAACAATTTTAATAATTGGCTGTTAGAATAATGGCAATATGTAGGAGAGAGGGATGTAGATCAAACACCACCAGCAGAAACAGCGAGTCAGACCGACAAAGACAACTGGAGCAAAAAGGATGTGAAAGCGCAATCAATCATAGTGTCAGGTATTTCTGATAAACATCTAGACATCATAAAAGAAAGCACAAGTGCAAAGGAGCAAATCGAAGATTTGAAGGCTGTCTTTGTAAGAACCTCATCGTTGACTAAATTAGCATTGTGGAGAAAATTGATTAACCTGAAAAACAAAGAAATTGAGTAACTAGAAGATTTATTTTTGAGATTTTATACCACAGCAATAAGAGAACTGAAAGAGAGAGGATCAGTATTAGATGAAGGAGACAAAGTATGCTACTTACTTTTATCTCTACCATCGAAATATAGCCATGTAGTGACTGCTTTAGAAACTATAGAAAATGTGAAACTAGATTTTGTGAAACATAGACTATTAGGCGAAGAAATCAAACTCAACACACAATTTGACAATATTGAATCTAGTTTTAAAGCTTCTAGTGGCTGCTACCAATGTGGGAGTCCACAGCATTGGTTTGCAGCATGCCCTAAAAGAGAAAGAGGTGGATACAAAATAGACGTCCCAGATGAGGAAGAAATTACAGGCGAGGCTCGAGAGGAAGTGAACAGAGTAGTAGACAACATATAAATCAAGCCCATGTTACAGAAGAGAATGAGAGTGAAATTCAGCCGTATGCAGCAAATTTATGTTCGGAAATTGATGAGAAAATAATAATGGTTTTGGAGTCAGGTGCGAGCAATCATTTTTTAAAAGAAGACTTGGAAAAATACATGATAAATATTAAAAACTTAGAAAGACCAGTAACAATTCATATTGCAAACGGAGATACATTACCAACTAATAAAATGGGAATATTGAAAACAGAATGTCAAGGACAAAAGATATCGATAGAAGCATAACTTATTAGCAGCATCAAAACTTACATCAAAGGGACACAAGATTATTGTAGAAAAGAACAAAACAACCATAACTGGGAAGAATTTTTCGTTGACATGGGAGTTCAATAAAGAATTGTACTTATTAATAATAGATAAAACAGAAAGGAAAGATAAACCTGAACAGTGCAGAACCTGTAGAACAAAGTTTATGGCACAGAAGACTGGGTCATCCAGGAAATGACGCCTTGGTACAGTTGCAGTTGCCCACAGAAACTAAAGTGTGCTCAACCTACATGGAAGGTAAATGTGCAAGGTGTTCATTTAAGAATTCTGATAAAAGAACCACTTTTGATGGCTCAAGGTACTTCCAAACTATTATTGACGATTATTCACATTTTGTAGTGGTAAAGACATTTAAAACTAAAAATGAGGCAGACGAAAATTTGATAGATTATATTGAAGAAGCAGAAAGACACAGAGAAGTAAAAGTTAAAACAATACGTCTAGATAATGGAGGAGAATTCATTAGCCATGTTTTTAGAACACACTGCAAGAAAAAAGGGATAATATTAGAGTATACCATGCCCCATACGCCACAAGAAAACGGGACTGCTGAGAGGATGAACAGAACATTACTTGATAAGATCAGGACAAAAATAATTGAATCACAAATACCCAAATATTTGTGGTGTGAGGCACTAAAATGTTCAGTTTATGAGTTGACTCGCCTACCAACAAGAGCTTTACCAAGAGGAATGACACCATCCCAAATTTGGCACAATAGAAATGACTTGAGTAAACTGAGAGTTTTTGGTTGTCGATCTTGGTACACAGTATTGCCAAAAGGTAACAAGTTGAATGCTAGAGCAAAGAAAGCTGTAATGGTTGGCTATTGCGGTGGAGGATGGAGTTTATGGTTACCTGATGAGCAAAAAGTTATAAGATCAAGGGATGTAAAGTTTGATGAATCAGTTATGGAGTATAAAGAAAGAAACAAAACCAAAGATGAAACAATTTCAGATAATGAGACAGTAAGATATTTTACTGAAGAAGAAATCGAACAGAACCAAAGTAAACGTGACAATGACATGGATGAAACTAACTCAAATCAAGAAATTACTTCAGAAAGCTCTGAAGAGATAGATCATGATACACCTGAAGTTCGAGAAGAGAGAATAACAAGAACAGGAAGAACTGCAAAGATGCCATCATATTTAAAAGACTTTGATGTTTATGTTGCTTATTGTCTTCTTTCTTCAACATATCAAGAACGGAAAACATTTAGAGAAGCTATCGAACAACCAGAATGGCAAGAATCAATCCAAAAGGAACTAAAAACTCATGAAACATTACAGACATGGACAGAAGCAAAATTACCACTGAATGCACAAGCAATTGAGACTAGATGGATTTTTAAGCTAGAAGAAGATGGTACGAGAAAAGCAAGGTTAGTTGCAAACGGATTTCAAGTTCCCTACAAAGGGGAAGAATTTGACTATGCGCCAGTTTGTAGAATCTCAACAATAAGAATGATGTTATCAATTGCGATGGAAAGAGACTACATGATCAAACAAATAGATGTTCCAACGGCATTTTTGAATGGAGAGTTAGACAACGAAGTTTTCATCAAAAAACCTGAAGGTTTGGCAAGTAAAAGTCGATACCTTAAACTAAACAGAGCATTGTATGGTTTAAGAAACTCTCCAAAATGCTGGTATATCAAATTTAATGAAATTATGACAAAATTACAATTTAAAAGATCGGACTACGATTACTGCTTATATGTTAGAGAAAATGTCTACTTAGTTTTATATGTTGACGACGCTCTAATAATAGGAGAAGAAAAACTTGTAGAATTATTAATTCAGTCTTTATGATGAATGTTAGAAGTTCAAACATTCTTAGGCATGCAAATGGAATTTACAGAAAATGGACTGAAAATACATCAAACAAAAATGATAAACAGACTTTTGAAAGAATTTGACATGGAACAAACCAAATCCATATCAACTCCAATGGAAGTCAACTTCAATGTATATCCAGATGAGGAAATCATAGAAAATGTTCCATATAGAAGATTGATTTGTAGTCTGATGTATATTTCACTAAAAACGAGACCTGATATATGTCAAAGTGTATCACTGTTGAGCAGATACCTTGATAAACCAACTACTAGTACTTGGAATGCAGCGAAGGGAGTGTTACGTTATCTTAACACTACCAAAGAATTTGGACTGACTTACACGAAAGGAAGGACAGGATTAGTCGGGATGTGCGATGCAGATTGGGCTGGAGACAAGCAAACCGGAAAGAGTGTGAGTGCGTTTATAGTGTTCCACAACAATAACCCTATTTCATGGTTTTCGAGGAAGCAGACCTTTGTTGCTATTATCTCCATGGAAGCCGAATATGTGGCAGCGTCCTTAGCAGCACAAGAACTGGGGAATCTTAAAGGAATTTTGAGCGAGTTTGGAAATTTTAGTGAAGTTATTTTGCAATGTGACAACCTAAGCGCCATTGTCACAGTTAAAAATTTTGAAAATTCAAAAAGGGGAAAATATATTGAAATAAAATACCATTTTATAAAAGTATGTTTGAAAAAGGTATTTATATTGAAGTATGTTTGTTCTTCTGAAAATATTGCCGACATATTCACGAAGTCTTTATCAAAAGAAAAACTTGTTAATTTTAGAAATAGTATCATTACAGGATAGGTCTTTTGTAGAATCCTAAAGTTTTGCTATTTCATTTAACAATTTGAATGTTTGTTTATTATTAAAATTCCAACATTAAAATTGAGGGGGCGTGATGAATATAGCTAGAGTTTCTGTCTTAGTGTTCTATGTTGTGTGTCGGATAGTTTTGTACTCCTAGAAATAAGATTTTGAGAGTTCACTTAATATGTAGGATTGACAATAAAAAATTACGTTTGTCAATTTAGTAAAGTAAATAAAAGGTTCTTCAAGTGCATTTTTACTGCAGTAGAATCCATTACAACAGGTAGAAGCTGTTTTAGTATTGGTCGCAGATGTGGTTCTCTGTGCATCAGGATGTTCAAAAAGATCTTTTTTTACAACTTGTGCTCTGCTGTTAAGAGCCGGCTTTCTATCCCTCGTAGATATGCGTGTTCTGGAGTAGGAATAAGCATCTTGGAAAACGATGTATTGACAAATTTGGATTCTCCAGGAACAACATTTTCTTCGTCTTCACTATCAGGCGATTCCCACTCTTCTTTGTTACTAGTATCACTGGAGTCACTATCTTTAGACTGGGTTTGATGGAAGCGGCGCTTTGCAACTCACAGTTGTCTTCCTGAGGAACCTGGTTCTGGAGTTACTTCTCTATCAACTTACACTTGCTCTTGAGAAACTGCTATTTTAGGAATAACCACTTGCTGTTGTTCTGCTACTTTAGGGTTTTGATTCTCAGTAACAGCACTTGGTGCGAAAGCTTCCTCAGGTATTTTATCGGAGTCGAAGGGGTATATACCACACGCAGCAAACCCTGATGGCTTTATATTGGTTGATGTCATAGACTTATCCCAAACAATTGAAAAAATACTTCCAAAGCGCTGTTTTGTCAACGATCTATCGGAATGGTTAGCCCAGAATTTTAATACTTCATCTTCCCAAAAATGTTGAAACCAACGAAAGACCGCTTTGTCCAACGACTGTAGCTCGTTAGTGGTGTTGTTTGGCAAGCAGTAAAGAGTTATTCCTAACTCATCAGCGACTGTTACTATTGTGTAATCTAAATGGGACTTGACACCATCCAATATTAACAAACAAGGTCCAGGTAACTTATAGCCATATTTTAAATGCTTCAATTGTCATGCTACCTTTTGCAGTCATCATTGCTATACTTCCTGGCGGAAAATTATTAGTCCACTCTGGTTTCATTCTTTTCCCCTTAAACAGAATTAGAGGGGGAATAGAAACTCCCATAGCATTGCCACATGCAACCACCGTGACGTTCTCTGCAAGCTCTTTGGCTACAAGATGTACCAGTTTCGCTCCTTTTTTTGCGAGTACTCCTTGCTGATGGTGCAATGTAAGGAGGCATACCTTTTCATCCATATTATAAAGAAATTGGGGCTTTTCCATAATATCTAACTCTGTCGCTATTTGTTTAAGTTTATTAAAATGATCGCTGACAATAAATTTGTTTAATTATTGAGCTCTGGCAGGATTCATATTTAGAGCTCTACGAATTCTGTTCTATGGATGCCTATTAAAAAACTGCTATAACCAGAATCGGCCTGCCATTTTTTGTTGTGCATTAAATGGATTTGTAATCTTGTTCAGTTCGCAAAAAGTATATACACAACGGCGCAAAACTTTACACGTCAATGGGTATCCTATTTTTGCCAAACGAAGTTCTTCTTCATTCTCAACAAAAAGAATAGTTTTACATCCCATTGTACATTTGGCCGTAAATCCTTGTTTTATCTAATCACGCAGAGTTCTACTCGTAATGTTAAATCTAGTGCTAGCTGTGTTTACAGCCATGCCATTATTGATAGCATCCAACGCCGTTTCCAAAGTTTCTGAGCTCTACTTTGACCTTACTCCTCGGTTTCTTTGTTTAGACATCTTTAGTCTATCTGCAAAATAACACAATTGCACTCTAAAAACGGTAGTTGGCAATAACGCCACTGGCGTTACTTCTGACTATCACATGTGGCGTTATTGTTAACAGTCGAAGATATGAATAAAAAATTGTTTACCAAATTAAATAAACATTATAAAAAACGAAATTTCCCCAACAGTAATCCTAATAACCGACACAATAACCTCTGTAATTGAAAAATTACATTCTAATTTGAGCACGTGCACCACACTGTCAAAATTCGTTTTCTTATAATGATAGCTGATAAACCAGAATCCGAGAATACATCTTTCTACGCGGAAAGAAAACAACTGCTGTCCCAAACCAGAAAGGATGAAATCACCCTCATTCTAGGCGACTTTAACGCAAAAGTAGGCTAGGGAAGATGCGATAACACTGTAGGGGAGTATAGACTAGGAATAAGAAACGAAAGAGGCGATACATTAGTTCAATTCTGCCAAAAGGAGAAAATGTTCATCTCCAACACGTGGTTCAAACTACCCCCAAGACGCCTCTATACATAGAGATCTCCCTCAAGACACACCAGACCATTCAATTAGAAACCAAATTGACTATGTCCTAGTATCAAAAAGATACAGAAATGGCATCTGCAGTGTGAAAACTTACCCTGGTGCAGATGTGGAGTCAGATCACAATCCCGTAGTAGCTCAAATGCAAATTCGATTGAAAAAACTTAAAAAGAAAGTCATAAGAAAGCCCAAATCATCTCTGAAAAACTCAACAAACAACTGAGCAAAGCCCAAAAAATCATAGAGCCTGAATATACAATTGAGGAAAAAATAGAGCACACCTGGAGTCAGCTTAAAAATGCCATTTTAGATACGCAAGTATATTTAACAACTGTAAACGCCAAGAAACGGTATAAAGAATGGATGACTCAAGAGATATTAGATTTAATAGACCAACAGCGGAAACTCAAAAACACGCAAAAAGGAAAATATAAAGAAACTGAAGCACTTGTCAGGACTAAAATTAGAAATGCCAAAGAAGCATGGATGATGGAGAGAAGTAAGGAAATAGAGGAGATGTACCAAAAACATGATATATTTAACATCTACAAAAGAGCTAAGAAAATTACAGGAAACCGTAAATCCCCAGCATTTACAAAAATAGTAAATATAGACAACAAGAGACAGTCTTAGACACACAAGAACTACAAGAAGTGTGGACAAATTATATTTCTGATCTTTTCGACGACAGAGGTTAGGTCGTCAAACAGAAATGGGACCAAGTATAATGATTGCAGAAATAGAGAAGACTTTAAAGGGAATAAAAAACGGTACCAGACAACATTTGTCCAGAACTCCTGAAACTTATAAATGAGGAAAACTTAAAAATCCTGATCAAACTATTCAATATATGTCAGCACCCTGATGATCGCTACGCTTCCCTGACCGTTAGGCACAGTATATTTTATTTATATGTATATGACCTATTTTAAAACCGACGCCATTTTTTGGTAGTCAACGCTGTAGTGAACACCAGAGAGTTTTTTGCGATTATTGAGCGACTAAAGTGATTTTAAAGTGGACTTTTGATTTTGTTAAGATGGTTAATTGTTGTGCTTACCAGTGTAAGAGTTCTAGCAGAAAGAAAGAACCTGAAATTTCGTTTCATAGGTAAGTTATCCCTAACTTATTTTTTTGGTAGCTACTTTTTTCTTTATATCTTAAAAAATAAGCTTTGAATCACAAAACCCCACTAGTGAATTACAACGTTTATCATAATAAATTCAATTATGTTAGTAGAAAAGACATGACGAATCTTTATCATTGAAAATTAACGAATTTATTGTTCAGTTTCTCGGAATTCCTAACCCCAAAATCATGTGAACTAGCATGCCCTCGCTGAGTTTTGTGACGTCATTTCAGGGCAAACTGAACTTGCAGAGTGCAGGTAAATCGAAAACGCTATTAAGAACTTCAGTTTTAATGAATATGCCATAAACAAATTTGAAATATCACATCTGTCAACCGCTATAACCCTGGTCCCGACAGGGTTAATGGTGGTTTTAACCATGACGTAATTTGACATCAAACGATGACGTAACGATTAATACCAATCCACGCTAGGACAATACGGTATTTACATTTGGTATTAACCAACCCTCACTTGGACAGGCTTGATTAGTCTCTATTCTTCTTTCATGACTTCGCTGTTGACATTACGCGTGGTTTACCAAAGGAGATTTCGGTCCGCTTTGGTCTGTCAAATACATACCAATTGATTTCGTTTCGAAAAACAATAACGTCAAGCTAACTTTTAGCCTGTCCAAGCGAGGGTTGGTTAATACCAAAAGTAAATACCGTAGCGTCCTAGCGAGGATTGGTATTAACCGTTACGTCATTGTTTGATGTCAAATTACGTCTCGGTTAAAACCACTAGTAATCTGTCAGGAGCAGAGTTATAGCGGTTGACAGATGTTATATTTGAGATTTGTTTATGGTATATTCATTAAAACTGAAGTTCTTAAGTTTCCAAATGGGAAAACGGTAATAAACACTGAAAAACAAATGAAAACAGCGAAAATGTATCTAAACAAATCTTCTAGACCGTACACAAATTAGATAGACATTGGTAAATACCGCTGTATCAAAGCGACCAGTATAACTGTGACGTATTTTGACATTTGCTGACATTACCGCTGGTAATAACCACTCGCTCGCTTGGACAGGCTATTTGATACCCTTTTTGGTATGTCAAATAGCATATCGAGATCTGCAACACGGTTACTGAAATTGGTAGCTTTCTATCTTTGTCTAAAGTAGTTTTTCTTTCTTTTTACTTGAAAATTAAAAAAGTCGTTGGTACGAATTGTATTTTTGGCCAATATTCTAAAAATTTTCAAGTTTTATCTGTTTTTTCTTTTTTTTTGACTAGTAATAATGGAATCTGTTAATTTTATTATAAATAGCAAGAATTTTGGGCGAATAGGGAGAATTACCAATTGTTAAGGACTAATAAGCACAACGTTTTTACTTTCTTTTTAGGTTATTCCTATATATATATTTAAGTTAAATCTCCAAAAAAATACAGGAAAAATCAATAAAAAACGTTCCCGATCGCAACACAAAGATAAGGTAAATGTCAATTTCATTAGTGTTTTAAATGAAACTTAGTTTTTCTAGATAATTCCACAATATATTTAAAAATATGTTAAAAATTCCAAGAAATTGACAATTGTTTCGATATTAAATATCATTTAAAACACTAATATGAGTAGATTCCACGAAGTAAGGGTCGAGACAGTTAATGACAATTTCTACAATCAGCTGTACCAATTGAGTACCAAACGATTTCGCCTTTAATTGGTACTTTACGTCATACCTGTAACGTAGGACCTACCAATTGGTTAACCAAAGTCCCTACCAACCAAAGCTGTCCGAAATCGCCTTAAGCGTCTTGTTTATATTTTTTAATTGTAGAAAAAACATTGTATGAAACGCATACATAAAGTGTATTTTTTCACCCTCCTTCGGGTCGTGCGTTAACATTCCCCACGCGTAACGAAAGTATCTAGTTATCATTTTTCATGTGCTTTAAGCATTTTATAAAACAAACCAAGATATTGTCAGATTTGCTTACCGTATACGCAATATTCCCGTCACATGAACTCTTAGACACGATAAATCTGAATGTAGACAAATATTATATTGACAGTGTAATATAAAAAAAACCTTCGACTTTTAGGCTTTAATCCACAAAACATACACATAAGTATCAACTTGACAGTATGTATAAATGTGACAATCCAGAAACAATAGTAAAGGCGAATATTATACACAATACGAGAATTTAAATAGTAAGGGAGACTCATATCAATTATATGACATTCTCCCCAGGTTTATTAAAGTTCATAGCAACTTAAATACTCCGGAGGATGTCGCTCTCTAGCAGAACGACGGACTGTAGGTACTTCTGGTTCAGTATTACTTGGAAGATTTTCAGTTATCTCAATTTCAGAAGATTCTTCTCGTGACTGAAAGTCTGCAGAAATCTTGTCTTCAGATGGGAGGTTAACTGTCGTTTGTAGTTCCTCTGAATCCATATTAACGTTAGCGTCTGATGATAAAGTTATATCTCCACGAGGTGCTAAGTGTTTCAGTGACACAGTTGATTCTTTTCCATCTTGGTGACGAATTAGAGCATATTCTGGATTTGGCTCCAATAGTTCAACTTCTTCCACCAAGGGATCGTATTTGCTGTGACGAATGAACTTCTTCAAAAATACAGATGTGGACGGCTTCAACCAAGTTGGTAACGATGTTCCATAGGATGATCGACGAAGATGATTGAACATACGTTCATGAGGTGTACAATTTGTTTCAGTGCACAACAGAGATCGAATGGAATGGAGTGCATCTGGAAGAGCTTCTTCCCATTTTTGTGTTCCTAAGCCTTTACTTTTAAGAGCTAAACTTATGCTTCTCCATATAATTCCATTGTACCTTTCGATTTGTCCATTTCCTTCAGGGTTATATGGTGTTGTTCCACTGGTTGCAACTCCTTTAGAATGAAGGAAATTAACTAAGTCATTGGATAAAAACTGTGATCCTCGATCCGAATGAATGTAAGCAGGCATTCCAAAAACTGAAAATAATTCCACGAGACAATTTATAACAGATGCAGTAGTGATATCCTTGCAAGGGTATGCAAATGGAAATCTAGAGTATTCATCAACAACTGTCAAGAGATATTTGTTTTTAGTGCAGCTGGGCAATGGTCCTTTGAAATCAATGTTTAGACGTTCTAAAGGTGAAGTTGCTTTAATCAAATGCGAATTCTTGAGTTTGAGAAATCTTTGCTTCAGTTCGGCACAAATAGGACAAGACAAAATCATTTTCTTGACACCTTCGAAAGAAAATGGAAGATTTCGATGACGTACAAGATGGTACATTCTTGTGATGCCTGGATGACAGAGTGACTGGTGTAAATCGAATAATTTATTACTACTTGTGGTTCCACAAATTCGAGAGAAGGCATCAGCTACTTCATTGGATCGTCCAGGACGGTAAATGATATCGTAGCTGAAACACGATAGTTCCAACTTCCATCTTTGAATCTTTTCATTTTTAATTTTACTAGAATGCTTTCTGTGAAACATGAACGAGACAGCCTCTTGATCTGTGACGATTTTGAAATGTCTTCCTATCAATAAATGTTTCCATTTTCTTATGGACTCTATGATAGCATAAGCTTCTTTCTCTACAGAAGAATGTGCCTTTTCTGATCCTGAAAAAGTTCTTGAATGGAATGCTACAAGTCGCCCTCCTTGGTTCAGTGTAGCAGCTAAAGCAATGTCTGACGCATCTGTTTCAATGACCAATGGTTCATCACCAGAGACTGTCCACAAAAGAGCTTTTGCAATATAGTCTTTCAATTCATTGAACATTTTGGCAGCATCAGCTGGTACGGGAAATGACTTACAGTCAATAAGTCTTCTGATTTTATCAGAATATTTTGGGATCCACCTGGAGTAGTGGGCAAACATTCCAATTATTCGTCGTAGAGAAGAAATATCTTGTGGCACAGGTAAATGCAAGAGTGGTTCCAATCTACTAGGGTCAGGTTTCAAAGTACTATTTTCTATCACATACCCTAGAAGACATATAGATTTTTGTGAAAATTTAGACTTATTTTCATTAATTCTAAGCTGATATTTGTCGATGACGGACATAAACTTCCTGAGATTTACATCATGTGTTGACCGATCTTCGCCGCATACAGTTATGTCATCCAAATAGGTGAATACCCCTTTTAAATTCTCATCTGATATTATTTTATCAAGGGTTCTTTGAAAACAGGCTACTCCATTAGTAACGCCGAACGGAATCCGACGAAATTGATACAGTTTACCACATGCTTCGAAAGCTGTGTAAAATTTTTCGCTGTCTGCAATAGGGATTTGGTGGTAAGCACTTTTCAGGTCAATAGAACTGAACACTCGATATTTGGCAATTTTAGCAACCAGATCCTCAATATTCGGAACAGGATACGCGTCCATCAAGGTGAACTTATTGATGGTCTGCGAATAATCTATGACCATTCTCTTTCTGTGACGTTCATTCTTCGTTACCAAAACTTGTGCTCTCCAAGGTGACATACTTTCTTCAATTATACCCTCTTTCAGCAGATTTTTGATTTCGTTCGTGATAAATTTTTCATCTTCTTCCGAATGTCGTCGAGGTTTACAAGCTATGGGTCTACAATTTTTGGTTAGATTGCCGAAAAGAAGGGGAGGAGCGACTTTCGCTTCAGTGAGGCAGCATATAGAGAGAGGAGGTTTGCTTCCACCAAAATTGATGTCAAGTTTAGAGTGCTGCTTCATAATATCGTGACCAATTATTAAATCAGTGCACAATTTTGGTAGAAGAGATACTTTGAAATTTGTATAAACATTCCCATGAATTTCCAAGTCTATATAGCAGTAACCATTTATTGATGAAGACAGAGAAACTGAAGCCATTGAAACTTTTCCAGTGCTGGGATGTATGTTGAATTTACGCTCCTTAGCAAAAGTATAGTTTAGATAACTATCAGAGTTGCCCGTGTCTATCAGGGAAGTAGCGTGCATGTTGTTTATTTTAACATTAACAAGACTTTTTGATAAACTGAGAGGATGGTTTGTAGAAGCAATAATGTGGTCCGAAGTTGTAGTTTCAGTTGAACAATGGGAATGGTTAGACGAGGTGGAAGCCATTAGGGTGGAATCTGAAGTTGATTTATTTTCTTTTGCCAGTTTTAACTTTATACAAACCATAGAAAAATGTCCCAACCTCTTACAGTACTGACAGATCTTGACCCGCGCAGGGCATACGGTGCGAGGATGCTTGTTTCCGCCACAGAAATAACATTTTTGTGTGGTAGCAGCATTAAAAGAAATATTTTCGACACGATTCATTACTTCGGATGTTCTCCAGCAGTATTGGAAGAAGATGTTGCATTGACGCAAGACTGATATGATGGAAAATTGTAAGATTCTGAATATTTTTGTGCACTTTCCAATGATCTTGATTGAGAAACTGCCTGGTCTAGTGTGAGAGTACTATTCTCCAAAAGTCGTTGACGGATATGAAGTGTTACTAAACCTCTGATGAAGGTGTCTCTTATGAAGTCATTTCTGTTTTCTTCAGCAGTTACTGCTTTAAAATTGCATTCTTTACTCAGTATCTTAAGGGACTGTGAATACTGATCTATCGACTCACCATTTTCTTGTTTCCTCGTAGCAAGAATATGTCTAGCATATATTTCATTCACAGGTTTGCTATACGCATTTTCTAGTGTTTTGATAGCATCTTCGTAGGTCGTACATTCACAGATGAGTTCGAAAACTGTTGGAGATATGTAGTTGATAAGAAGTTTGAGTTTGTCATGATTTTCCGGCTTTGTACTCTCCAGAAAATTTTTGAAAGTCGTATACCAGTGTTTCCATTCCTTGGAAGCGTTAGTGTTATTGGCATTCACGTCGAATTTCTCGGGACGTAAAAACTTATCCATTTGTAATCCTTCAGTAGTTTTTGTGGATTAAATTGTAATATAAAAAAAACCTTCGACTTTTGGGCTATAATCCACAAAACATACACATAAGTATCAACTTGACAGTATGTATAAATGTGACAATGTGACAATCCAGAAACAATAGTAAGGGCGAATATTATACACAATACGAGAATTTAAATAGTAAGGGAGACTCATATCAATTATATGACAGACAGTATTTAATTTTGTGTTTTAAATATATTATAAATAGGAAAATACTCACCGTAAAATAAAAATAACAGATTAGGGATTTTGAAAAAAAAAAGATTTTATAAAATATTTATTTGAACACAAATGATAAAACGCGTTAAAAAATATGCGATTGCTGAAAATGACAGCTGTCAGACGAGGTCAAAATGAATTCTTGTGAATAGAACCAATTTAATGTTGTTTGATGCTATCTCTTTTCAACATTATGAATTCATAATAAGGCATCCAAGAACGTATTTTATATCCTTACTTAAAAGTCAAGAAGTGTATGTATTTTAAACGTTTCTACTGTAGTAGAAAAGGATAGAATATTTACTCATGTTTACTGTTACTGACGTCAAGATGAAAGTCATTTTGATGGAGTGAAATTCACCGTTAAATTTTTATTAGCTGAAAAAATGGCATAAATATATACATACAATATATTTTGAAAAAATTACTTTAATCAATAGTCTTACAAAAACAAACAACACCCTCTTTAACTTTCTTTCTTCTAAGATTAGTGCTACACCTCTTTTTGTGGATAATTTTAACGCCATTTGAGTCATTATTTTTAATAAAATTAAGTAGATGCGTTATTCCAACTGGCTCGTACTGTGTGGTTGATTTTCCTTTGTTCGCGTCGATGCCCATTCTACAAAGTCGTCAATTAACACTGGCCAAGCACCTTCTTCATCGTAATTACTCATATCGTCGGCTATTTGTTGAGCGAAATCTAACAAAAGGTTCCAAGTATCTTTAGGTATAGACCTTTTATGGTTTTCCTAAAAGGAATATATATTTTATCGACAAAAATTGTATATTAAAAATATGTTAAAACTAAATATGTACAGAAACGATTTCAAATATTGTGTATCCAAAGAAGTATAGTCGATTCATACACGTAATAAACAAGTTGGATGAACGCCCCAGTGCGGCGTAGATAGACTTCTTAACAAACGCGTTTCACATAAATTGTATACAAAAATTCAATAAAGGGTCGTGGTTTAAATACAAAATATTCTTATTTTTAAACTGGAAGTTCTATGATCACAACAATTACTCACGTGACTACATTTTACGCGCTGATTAAGAATATATAATTAGGCGATTTCGTCCCGCTTTGGTACCCCACTTTGGTCTGTCAAATACATACCAATCGATTTCGGTTTGAAAAACGATGACGTCAAGCTTACTTTGGTACCCTTTTTGGTCTGTCAAATCACATACCGACATCTGCAGCACGGTTACTGAAATTGGTAGCTTTCTATCCTTGTCCAAAGTAGTTTTTGTCCTGCTTTTTATTTGTAAACAAACGAAGTTGTTGAAACGAATTCAATTTTTGGCCAATATTCTAAACTTCTTTAAGTTTTGTCTGTTTTTTCCTTTTTTTTTGTCCAGTAATAATGAAACCTGTTGATTTTATTATAATTGGCAAGAAGCTTTTTTGGTGTTTTTGCTATATATATTTAACTCAAAACTCCAAGACAATATAGTAAAACTCAATAAACAACTTTTCCGATCGCTATACAAAACGTAAATGTAAATTTCATCAATCAGCTATACCAATTAAGAACCAAACGATTTCGCCTGTAATTGGTACTTTACGTCATAACGGTGACGTAGGACCTACCATTTGGTTAACCAAAGTCCCTACCAATCAAAGCGGGACGAAATCGCCTTTTATTATATTTCTATGACTTATAGTTACGGGTATACAGAGATCACGTGATCGAAAGATCAGAGGTCAAATTCCTTAAAACGGAAGAGGTTATGGACCATGCTGAATCGAATGGCGTTGTCCGTTTGTTTCTATTTATTAGCGTTTGGCCGCTGAAACTCGTGACAGATAGACAATCAAATTCAGATCATAAGACTTTTTTTATTGTTTAGAAGTCAAAAACTGCCCAACTGAGTTGAGGATGAGAATATCTCCTGAACCAAAGGACCAACGAAATAAATAAGTTTGAAATAGATTATTCAATGCAATTGTTTTTTTTCTAAGGCATTGACTTAGCCTTATACGCATACAGCCAAATGGAATAAATTCGATAACGAATAAATGAGAGCGTGTTGGGAAAAACGCTTTTGGACACGTCGATTTGTATTTTTAGATGCGCATTTTTTTCAAAAAAAAAATAATTATATAGGGTGTGTCATGTGACAGTGGCCGATACCAACTTTCTTTTTTTAAATACAACCCCCTGTATATTATTAGTTTTTCGGATTCTTCAGAAAATTCTAGACATAATTCATGTACAATGTCCCATAAGGTAAATGTACCAATTATGAACATAGTGGACATACATTAATCAAACATCAAAAACAAGAAATATTCAAATTCTTCTGTGAAACTAAATAATTTGGCAACACTGTCTAGCATCATTCTCGACAGTCCTCCATTTGCATCCTTCTATATCTAACCTTTTTCAAGTAACGACAGTGGTCGTTGTGAATTGTACTGGTGTGGTGATATTACACGCGATTGTTAGAGAATAATTAACGAGTAAGTACCTATTTTTTTCTTTTTCTAATGTTTGGATTCAATTATTCAACAAATAGTTGTATGCCACCTTGAACAATGCAATTATTTGCATTATATTTGATACATAGTTTTAGGGAATAGCTGTAATAACACACAATCGAGGTGATGTCCATTTTAGGAACCTTAAAATGATTGATGTACCTATCATGAACAGACCTGTTCACTTTGGGGATATATGGTTATTAGTTGTTTTTGCGGCGTAAATAATATCATTCAAATTAAATATCTTTCGATATGAGTTTCAATAGTTTCTAGAAGCAGGAACCTATAGTGAACATAGCATGTCCACTATTGGGACACGGTATGCCCACTATAGGTACCAAAAACTGCACTGGAATTATGTTATGCTTTTATTACAGGTATGGCTGGAATGAAGAAAATTTTGAAGTATTTCGAGGAAAATATGTTGAATGCATTATCTGATGTCAGAAATGGTATGTCTTATAGAGCTGCATCCATAAAGAATGGTGTTCCTCAAATTACTCTTATGCGCAAACATAAGGGTAACTTACCAGCTAAAAGTAAAATGGGTCCTGCTACATCATTTACTGAAGAACAGGAAAACATATTAGTTCACTGGATTATCACCATGGCTAAAGCTGGTTTTCCTGTCTCCAAAGAAACACTACTCAGTAGTGTTGCAAAATTAGCGACTGAGTATAATGTAAAATTTGGAGGAAATGCTAATCCTGGCCGTAAATGTTATAATTTATTTCTCTCGAGGCTCCCAAATATTTCCATTAGAATAAGTCAGATTTTAGTTAGGAGTAGAAGCTTAGTATCAGAGGCAGATATATCAAACTGGTTTCGTGAAGTGAAGAGCTATATGGACCAACATGAATTGACTAGCATTTTTAATGATCCAAGGCGGGTATTCAATACAGATGAAACTGCATTTTTTTTAAACCCCAAGCCTGGCAAAGTACTAGCCCAACAAGGGAGCAAAAATATATATACTGGAGCTGGAGCAGATGAGAAGGACAATATCACAGTCCTACTCACAGCTAACGCAGCTGGTCAGTTGCCACCACCTATGGTAGTTTATAGGTTTGTTAGAGTGCCCCAGCATATTGTGGCAGGTATCCCCCAAGATTGGGCTATTGGCAAATCTGAAAATGGGTGGATGACCCAAGAACTCTTTTATGAGTACATGTGTAATATTAAATCAAGTGGGTTCAACAACAAAATATTCCACTACCAGTGATTTTCTTCATGGATGGACACAGCTCCCATGTTTCGCTTCCATTGAGTAAATTTTGTGCAAGAAATGGAATAGAACTAGTGGCACTTTATCCTAATGCAACGCATGTGTTACAGCCCATGGACGTAGCGGTTTTCCATACAATGAAGACCATATGGAGACAAAAGGTGCATGAGTGGAGGATGAAAAATGAAGGGAAGCAAGTAGGCAACGCAGAATTCGCAAAGGTTTTACAGAGCGTTTTACCTTATGTTACACCTAAAATAATACAAAGTGGTTTTAAAAAGTGTGGGCTGGTGCCTTGGGACCCTCAGCAGGTTAAGCTTCCATTCCAATCTGAGAATACTTCTCAGGCTGACAGGACTACAAAAAACTTTGAAGAGATTATGTTTCTCAGATTACTCGAAAAACAGATAGGAATTGAGAAAGTTCAGATTTTTAAAAGAAGCGAAGGAAACTGGGAAGGAGCTGTTGAAGACAAGTCATTATCTGATTTATGGAAAAGAAACAAAGTGAAGGTAAATGAAACTCCCGAAAACATAATTGTAAGTAACAACATGCAAACATCACCGCAAGAAAATAACCTGGAGGCATTACCACAGACTCGAACAACTAATGAGTTGCAAGACCAGCGTACACCAATGAAGCAAATTACTCAAAATATAGAATCAGTTCATTCTCCTCAAAATCTTCCATCAACTTCCACCACAATTATAGAATATGACTTTGTGCCAACACCGTTTAAAAATAATTTATTCTGGCCACTAGCTCCTACAAATAATAAAAAAAGAAGGGCAAAGGACAAACTACCAGCTGTTGTAACTTCGCTTCAGGTGATCCAGTATTTACAGAAGAAAGAGGAAGCAAAGAAGAAAAAAGAAGACGAAAAAGGAAACAGATACGCGAGGCAAAGAAAATTGAAAGAGAACAGAAAAAAATGGCTGCAGAGGAAAAAATAAACAGAAAACAAAAGCGAGAGATATCAAGTTCTAGTGACTCCAGTGTGTCAGTCGAAACTGACAGTGATATTGAAGTTGAGGAGAATTACAGTGATGTTAATGAAGACAACATAGAACTTGTAAACAATTTTTGTAGAGAAAACTTAAAAGAGGGTGATTTCATACTAGCAAAATTTATGGGCGGTAAACGAAACACAACCGAATTTATTTATTTGTGTGTCATAGAGCATTTACATGAGGACATGGCACAAATAATGGGATTCAAAAGTGCTGAAATCACTAAAAGAGAATTTGTGGTGGATGAAGATGACGTTTCCAGTATTACTTTTGATCAAATCATTACAATTCTCCCTAACCCAGAAATACAGATGAAAGGAGAAAGATTTAGATATATTTTTAATAAGCCATTAAAGGTGAAAGAAAAAATTTAGTGTATTCAAAAAAGTATCTTTTGTTTGGAATAAACTATATTTTTTATATTCAGTATATTCTTACCTTTTTTAAGCTCATATTGATGGTGTCCACTATTGGTGGGTCCACTACTGGATCTTAAGGTAAATGATATGTTCATTATTGGGTCAACGGCTTTTGTTCAATATATTTCAAATTTTGTAGGCTCAAATTCAGTAATAATCTAAACATTATATGTTAACTTGAAGATGAAGTTTCAAGCTATCCGTTAGTATGGTCAAAATATTTTTAATAGCAGTTGCCAAATTTCTACAGGAAAATGCATGCTTAAGGTGTTCACCATTGGTGCTTTTACCTTACCTATCTTCAACTGTTTCGGAAATATTAAGTGTTTTCAGATGTATTACAAAAATTAACATTAAAAAAAGAAAATTATTTTATATCACAAATTCGCTACGTTACACTCAATACTTATTTCTCATTTAGCTCTTAATATTGAGAAAATAAGCAAAACCATTAATGCCTTCTTTTTTACTGATACGAAATAAAAAAAAATACAAAAAGACTTTTGCTTATTTTCATATAAAACTCATAGCCTTAGCAACTTGTTGTCTGTCTGCATGACAGTAGTGATCAGTGTCAGTGCTATTGTCGTTTGAATTTCGTTAACTGTACGTAATAATATCAGAAAAATTGTTCATTTAACAGAAATACACAAAATAACCATTCTACAAATGATTGGTTATGGAGATAACACATGGACACAAATGGAAGTTTCTTGCTTATTTCACGAAAAATTTCCAAATTTGCCGCCTATATCCCAAGGAACAATTAGCAAAATAGAAAAACAGTTTCGCAAGCTTGGTCATGTAAGACAGACAAAAAAAGTAGTTGCCAATGAACTAAGCGATGATACGAAATTGGATGTTTTGCTTGAGTTTCAAGAAAACCCACATAATTCTGGTCGAAAAGCAGCCTCACTGTTCAACATTAGCCACACATAAATTTTTCGAATATTAAAGGAAAGTAAAATACATTCCTATAAAATGATGCCAACTCAGGAGCTAATGGAAGACGATTTCGACAGGAGAACGTATTTTTGTGAACAAATAATGGAAATGTTAGATAACAATATGATCCAATTAGAAGATGTTTTGTTTTCTGATGAGAGCACATTTACACTTCACGGTCATGTTAATCGTCAAAATTGCCGCTATTGGTCTAATGAGAATCCTCACTGGATAAGAGAGGAACATATGCAATATCCTAAAAAAGTTAATGTTTGGGCAGGAATTGTTGGAAATCATATCGTAGGTCCCTTTTTTCATTGATGGCAACTTGAATGGAGATAAATATTTAGAACTGCTCCAAAATAATGTCGTACCAACTTTGACAAACTTATATCCTGATCCAGCAAACCCACAAATTCCTGCCAATATACTATGGCTGGAGTTCTCAAACTGTGGGTCGCGGGATAAGGAGGAAAAAAACAAATCAGTCATAGCTGTAGTTTTTATTAATAACAAAATTTATAGGCTACACAAATTTGTAATACACATACAAGTTGAAAAAGGCCTAATACTATTTAATGGGAAACATGAGTTTGTTTGGAATTAACCAATTTTTTTATGTCCGGATTGAGTTTTGTTATACACAAAAGAATGTCATTTTCCAGGGTCAAACGATTTCTTGATTTTGTTTTGATATTCACCATTATGGAGAAACCTTGTTCACAGTTATAAGACGTAGAAAATGGCATCAAAGTCTGTAATGGTTTTGTGGACAGTTCTGGGTATTCATTTTTAATACCTGTCCAAAATTTGTCGATACAAGCACTGTTAAAAGTGAGTTTTGCTGACTGATCACTTGAAATTTCGATCAGTTGATCATGTTGACGAGCAGTTAGTTCAGATTTTGTTACGACTTGATCACTGAACGGATTGACTACCCACAAAACCCCACTCGTATCCTTATTTGGAATGTAATCTGTCAGCTGTTCAATCAAACCTTCGAGATGAGAAGATACTAGTAAGGAGAGAGATGAAGTGTGAGGGGGTGTAGCGTTAATACTTGACAGATACTCTATAAACTCTTGAGTTAGTGTAAAATTTTCAAAATCTTCTTTCTTAACTCTTGCGTTCCAAACACTGAGTTTTTTTACAAATGCATTTACTCTGTCTTGAGCATATAGCATATTTTTGTCTGGTTCTTGTAGGGATAAGTTCAAAATATTAAGGTGAGAGAAGATGTCAGCCAAATAAGCTAGCTTAACCAACCACTTTTCATCACTGAAGAAAGTGGAAAGTTCGGGTTTACTATCAACCAAAAATAACAACATTTCTGACTTTAATCCAAACAGCCTTCTTAATACATTACCACGGGATATCCACCGTACTTCAGTGTGAAATAAAAGATGTTCATGCGAGGCTCCTACCTCTTCACACAAGTTATTAAACAACCTACTTTGCAGCGGGCGACTTTTGATGTAGTTCACTATCTTGACAGCTTCATTTAACACTTGCCGTAATTAATCTGGCATTTTCTTAGCTGCCAAAGCTTGCCTATGTAAAAAACAGTGGACCCAGCTTGCATTCGGTATAAATGATTTCAACCTGGCAATCAAGCCACTCTTCTTTCCCGTAAGGGCCATTGCTCCATCACTACAATTTGACACACATATCTTCCAATCCAATTCAAAAGGTTCAGTTGCTTCGACAAAGCCTTATAAAGACTTTCACCTGTTGTATTATTCGGCAGGAGCTTACAAAACAAAATATTTTCATGAATAGCATCACCGTAATCGTACCGGATGAAGCATAAAAACTGAGCCCAGTTGGCAACATCTGTTGACTCATCCAACTAAATTGCAAAAAAAGTACTGTCTTTTATTTGCTTCTTTAGCTGGTTCTGAACATCTTCAGCCATGTCACATATTCTTCTTGAAATAGTATCATTTGATAACGGGATTTTTTTCAATTTTTCAGCATCTTGAGGACTGATTATATTTGAAACCATATCAATTGCAACAGGAAGAATTAATTCCTCAGCAATTGTATGGGGTTTCCCTTTTTTAGCAATCTTGAGTGCTACCTCGTATGAAGCTTTAAGAGCATTTTTAATAACATTAGCAAGATCTGTAATGTTTACCTGTTGACTTCGAAGGGATAACAGTTTTCTTTGGAAAAATTCCACTGGTTTGTCTTTCAAAGCAAAATGTTTAGTTTCAAGATGGCGTTTCATTTTTGAAGGCTTCATGCTTTCA
Source organism: Galeruca laticollis (assembly GCA_963921935.1). Classification (NCBI taxonomy): domain Eukaryota; kingdom Metazoa; phylum Arthropoda; class Insecta; order Coleoptera; family Chrysomelidae; genus Galeruca; species Galeruca laticollis. Next base: position 6,195,525 of record OY998176.1, on the reverse strand, counting down.
GCTGACAACACTTCACTACACACCACACATTGAGGTTTGTTTGCCAGTTCAGTGAAACCGAATTGTATGTACGACTGGTCATATTTGCGGAATTTTGTCTTTCCAACACTCACTAGCACTAGCCTCACTACTTGACGACGGTCTTTTCAAAAACGTATCCATTGCTACTTTTTCCAACTGTGTTTGCTCGCAATACTACTCACAAAGTACACACAGTGTTGAGTGATCGACTCCAGAAGCCAGACTGTCGTGTCGTCTGCCGGGCACCGGCTGGCAGAGTGCGCGCGCGCAGACAGCCCCATGAGTCATCATTGCTTTGTCCTTGTTCGTGCCACGAAGTGAGTTATCCCACTTTCTCTTATGCCCAAAATTGGTGTGCGGAAAGTTACTGCAATCCTGTGTCGAGCAATTTGACATTATTTGAAGTTTGTGTTTTCTCCATATGGTCATATAGTTTTGTTAATCGTTTATGTGAATTGTTGGAGTTGGACATTAAAAAATACAATTTTTGTCAGTGTATAAATAATAAATAATTACAGAATAAATAAAGATTATAAATAAATAATGAACAAAGTTTATTTTTATTTTAACTAGCATTCAATTAAGTTGAATTGCAACAAGACTACATTTGTATTGAAAATGTTAGTCATAGCAGAATTAAAAGCATCTGACAGTTACCTCAGTAAACAATTGCAGAAAACCACTGCTCATTAATTTTACTTTAAACTGCTCGACAGAGGGTTGCAGTAATTTTCTGCACATTAATTTTCAGCATTATTATAAAACAATTCAAGTGACAACAATTTGTATTTATTTTTACTAGTTAATAGTATTTGTATGGATAAAACTTAGCCAATAGTGTTTTTTTTCATTTTTGTTTATATTTAAAAATAGGCGGGTCGCCGAAATACTAGGTCTAAAAAGGGGGTCGCAGTGTCAAAAAGTTTGAGAACCCCTGACTTAGAATATCTAATCTGCATTATCGATGCTGCGATACAGCTTCTTCTTACTTACTAATATTAAAAGAGAACTGAACAGGCGATAGCTGCGCCATCTCCACTGTCAACTGCAAACCTTATAGGTCAATTATTAAGGGATATCGTAAGAAACTGTAAAATAGTATTCGCTACTATATAGATGGAATTTTATATTTGCACCTATGTCACTTTAATGGAAAATTATTACAAATAAATCTGAAAACGTAACCGCTACGGTTGTAATACGTTAGAACCTATATTCTAAATTAGAAAAGCAATTACCTATCCCTTTAGCAATATATGGTAGATCTATTATTCATTGAATTGAATTGAATTGAATTAGAGAAACGTCGAGTAATATATAATTAACAATTTAATCAAATAAACAAACATTAGAATTGTCTAAACAGAAAAATAAAAAAGACTCGATCGACGTTTTTATGATTCGGAATTAGTTATTAGTTCAGTTTCGGATCATGACGCACTATATTTTCGCAGGGTGATCGTTTGAATTTCGAGTCCAAAATTTGGAATCAGGACAAGATATCGAGAACTTTATTTTTATTATTATTATTTAACTCTATTTTTCTTTTTCCTATTAATAAGCATAAATAATTGCTCGAACACACTTCGCTTTAATATTATATTTAGAACTACTACTTCTAATACAGTTTGGCAACACCGCAGAATATTTAATCGCAGTTTGATTACTTTATCGACTTCCAGTTTTTATTTAACACATTTCATTGTTATTAACTGTTATATCATATAAATATATATATATATATATATATATATACTGGGGTTATCGTAAGAAAAAAAAAAGAAAAAATCAATTTAATAAAGACTGTTTTTGGATCAATATACGAGTTAAAAAAATGTATACGTCTATAACGAGAAAAACCTACAAACCCTCACAGTGCTCGTTATAGGTATGCGGGTATGTCAACCAAATAAGCAAGCTTAACCAACCACTTTTCATCACTGAAAAAAATGGAAAGTTCGGGTTTACTATCAACCAAAAATAACAACATTTCTGACTTTAATCCAAACAGCCTGCTTAATACATTACCACGGGATAGCCACCGTACTTCAGTGTGAAATAAAAGATGTTTATGCAGGGCTCCTACCTCTTCACACAAGTTATTAAACAACCTAGTTTGCAGCGGGCGACTTTTGATGTAGTTCACTATCTTGACAGCTTCATTTAAAACTTGCCGTAATTCATCTGGCATTTTCTTAGCTGCCAAAGCTTGCCTATGTAAAAAACAGTGGACCCAGCTTGCATTCGGTATAAATGATTTCAACCTGGCAATCAAGCCACTCTTCTTTCCCGTAAGGGCCATTGCTCCATCACTACAAATTGACACACATTTCTTCCAATCCAATTCAAAAGGTTCAGTTGCTTCGACAAACACCTTATAAAGACTTTCACCTGTTGTATTATTCGGCAGGGGCTTACAAAACAAAATATTTTTATGAATAGCATCACCGTAATCGTACCGGATGAAGCATAAAAACTGAGCACAGTTGGCAACATCTGTTGACTCATCCAACTGAATTGCAAAAAAAGTACTGTCTTTTATTTGCTTCTTTAGCTGGTTCTGAACATCTTCAGCCATGTCACATATTCTTCTTGAAATAGTATCATTTGATAACGGGATTTTTTTCAATTTTTCAGCATCTTGAGGACTGATTATATTTGAAACCATATCAATTGCAGCAGGAAGAATTAATTCCTCAGCAATTGTATGGGGTTTCCCTTTTTTAGCAATCTTGAGTGCTACCTCGTATGAAGCTTTAAGAGCATTTTTATTAACATTAGCAAGATCTGTAATGTTTACCTGTTGACTTCGAAGGGATAACAGTTTTCTTTGGAAAAATTCCACTGGTTTGTCTTTCAAAGCAAAATGTTTAGTTTCAAGATGGCGTTTCATTTTCGAAGGCTTCATGCTTTCAGCTGACAACACTTCACTACACACCACACATTGAGGTTTGTTTGCCAGTTCAGTGAAACCGAATTGTATGTACGACTGGTCATATTTGCGGAATTTTGTCTTTCCGCACTCACTAGCACTAGCATCACTACTTGACGACGGTCTTTTCAAAAACGTATCCATTGCTACTTTGCTCGCAATACTACTCACAAAGTACACACAGTGTTGAGTGATCGACTCAAGAAGCCAGACTGTCGTGTCGTCTGCCGGGCACTGGATGGCAGAGTGCGCGCGAGCAGACAGCTGTGACTGCAGTCTATTCTAGGCCCCATGAGTCATCATTGCTTTGTCCTTGTTCGTGCCACGAAGTGAGTTATCCCACTTTCTCTTATGCCCAAAATTGGTGTGCGGAAAGTTACTGCAATCCTGTGTCGAGCAATTTGACATTATTTGAAGTTTGTGTTTTCTCCATATGGTCATATAGTTTTGTTAATCGTTTATGTGAATTGTTGTAAATTGTTGGAGTTGGACATTCAAGAATACAATTTTTGTCAGTGTATAAATAATAAATAATTACAGAATAAATAAAGATTATAAATAAATAATGAACAGAGTTTTTTATTTTAACTATCATTCAATTAAGTTGAATTGCAACAAGACTACATTTGTATTGAAAATGTTAGTCATAGCAGAATTAAAAGCATCTGACAGTTTCCTCGGTAAACAATTGCAGAAAACCACTGCTCATTAATTTTACCTTAAACTGCTCGACAGAGGGTTGCAGTAATTTTCTGCACATTAATTTTCAGCATTATTATAAAACAATTCAAGTGACAACAATTTGTATTTATTTTTACTAGTTAATAGTATTTTTATGGATGTAACTTGGCCAATAGTGTTTTTTTTTCATTTTTGTTTATATTTAAAAATAGGCGGGTCGCCGAAATACTAGGTCTAAAAAGGGGGTCGCAGTGTCAAAAAGTTTGAGAACCCCTGTACTATGGTTTCAGCAATATGGAGCACCGCCCCATTACCAAATCAATGTCCGGCAGTACCTGAACCAAAATTTTCCAAATCGGTGGATAGGGAGGCGCGGATCGATAGAATGGCCAGCACGATCTCCTGATCTGACGCCATTAGACTTCTTTTTGTGGGGATATGTCAAAAGTATTGTATACCAAACTAAACCACTCAACTTAGATGACTTAAAAAGACGAATCACGCTTGCGATGTTGAGTAACGTTAGAAGACATTTCTATACCAGATTAGCATGTTGCCAAGACGTTCACGGCGAACATTTTGAACATCTCTTACATTGAAATTAAAGTTTTTTTTTACATTATTTGTGAAATAAAATAATTTTCTTTTTTTAATGTTAATTTTTGTAATACATCTGAAAACACTTAATATTTCCGAAACAGTTGAAGATAGGTATGGGACATTGTACATGAATTATGTCTAGAATTTTCTGAAGAATCCAAAAAACCAATAATATACAGGGGTTGTATTTAAAATAAGAAAGTTGGTATCGGCCACTCTCACATAACACATCCTATATAATTATTTTTTTTTAAAAATGCGCATAAAAATACAAATCGCCGTGTCCAAGCGTTTTTCTCAACACGCTCACATTTATTCGTTATCGAATTTATTCCATTTGGCTGTTCCACAATGTATGTAACCACATGTAAGAATGCATGTCCCAGTTTGGTATATTCCTGTTTCTTTTAAGAACTTCAAAACCTTTTTCAATGTATTCCATTCGTCTTTCAGGCACGTTTGAATATCATTCGGTAGGGCAAGTCTTTGTCTCATTACATCATATTGAGTGCAGTCTGGGATTTTCCAGGCGTAGTGAATGCCGAGCCACAGCCTCTCAGATTTTTTGATCCATCTGTGAATATAACTTGGTCTCCTGGGTATCTGTCAATAATTCTGTTGAATTCTGCTCTAACAATTGTTCGATTGACGTCTCCTTTTCTATGTATCCCAATTGCATGTAATGGGACGATCTTCCAAGGAGGTATTTCTGGTGGACCGAAATTGAGAACATTTGGAAAGGAATATTGCATGTAGTCAAGATCCTCTTTCAGACAGATACCTGCTGGGCGTGTTATTGTCGGTCGTCGTTGAAACAAGTCGTGTTCCTCATCATGGTATGGTGGATAGTTTGAGTGGTTCGGTTGAGCCCATATTCCCATACAGTAGTTGGCTAGAAGTTGTTTTCTTCTGATACTTAGAGGTGGGATACTTGCTTCAGCACACAAGGATGCATAAGGGCCTGTTCGAAATGCTCCTAGAGCTAGTCTTAGAGCGTTGCATTGTATTGACTCTAGAACTTGGAGCCTTGTTTTTCGGGCTGATCCATAAATCATACAGCCATATTCCATTTTGGAGGCTATAAGTGCCTTGTACATCTTTAGAAGGACGTCTTTATCACAACCCCAGTTGATGTTTGCTAACACTCGTAGAGGATTCAGTGCCTTTTTACATTTCAGAGCAAGTTCGTTGATATGAGTACTCCAGTTGAGTTTTTTTATCAAATATAAGCTCCAAGAATTTTACGTTGTCTCTACACTCAAGATCGTCGTCATATAGTTTCAGTTTTGGATCTTGGTGAATTGATCTTAGCCGACAGAAGTGCACGCAATGCGTTTTTAAACTGGAGAATTTAAATCCCAGATATTTTGCTCGGGCAGAAAGAGTGTTTATTGCAGCCTGCAGGGTTGTTTCTATTTTGGCCAATGTCTCAGCCGCGTAGAATATTGTGAGGTCATCGACATATAAGCATCTTCCTACAGCTTGGTCAAGATTATCAAGGAGTCCATTGACTGCTATCACAAACAGCAGGGTGGATCCTTGGGGTACTCCATTTTCTAGTTGGTGTAAGTTTGATTGTGTTAACCAATTGCGTACTCTGAATTTTCTATGGAGAAGAAAACTCTGTATGAATCTCGGCATATTGCCTTTTATTCCCCATCTGTTCAGTTGATCGAGTATGTTGAATCGCCAGGTTGTATCATAGGCCTTTTCTAAGTTGAAAAATATAGCCACCATATGGCTTCTGTTAGCAAAGCAGTTTTGAATTGCCCTTTCCAACATGAATAACTGATCAGTTGTGGATCTATGGTTTCTGAACCCTGCTTGAGAAGTTGATAGTAGGTTGTTTTTTTCCAGATACCATTGTAGCCTTAGGCTTACCATCTTTTCCTCCAACAATTTGCTGAGGCAATTCGTTAGTTATATGGGTCGATAACTTGCTGGATATGTTGGGTGTAATTTCTTCATGAAAATTGATTTCTCTCTCTGAATATTCCCTATGTTGTTGAAACTCGTGGTCCAGAATAAGTGTGCTACTGGCAGTTTCGAATTCCTGAGCAATTTTTACTGCGATTTCTTCTTTATTTGTAATCGTTTGTCCATTTACTATGAGAACTGGGGTGACATCTGATAGTTTTTTTCCTATAATGGCACGAATTTTCTTCCACACCTGTAACAGATGTTACAGTAGAGACACAATTTTCCCAAGATTGTCCTTTACTATTGCGAATTTTTCGCCTAGCCTTGGCTCGTGCCTGTTTGAAGGCGATCATATTCTCTTGTGTGGGGAATGCAATTGTTACTCAGCAAGCTATCAAATGTGAAGAAAAACAATTGGTTCATATATATATAGTAACAGCTATCTAATATGAAGAAGTATAGTCCGTTTGTACATATAGCAAAAACTGTCTGACTAGGCTGAGAATATCTCTTGAACCAAAGAAAGTCCCACAGTTTTTTCCAGTTGATAGACACTATGATCTTTAGTATAATTTACTTCTACGTGAAATAAGTAAATTAAATTCAGAAGATTTTAAATTTGAAATAAATTATTAAATGCATTTGTTGCTCAGAAAAATCCTATAAAATATGAAGAAGTACAGTCAGCTCATAATATAGTAATTGCTATAAAATATGAAGGTTCAGTTGGTAGATACTATGATCTTTAGCATAATTTAAATTTATGTCAAAGGGCTTGCCCACAAAATAAATAAATTAAATACTGACGATTTTAAATTTGAAATAAATTATTAAATGCATTTGTTGCTCAGAAAAACCCTATCAAATATGAAGAAGTACAGTCCGCTCATACATATAGTAAGAGCTATCAAATATGAAAATCCAGTTGGTAGATACTATGATCTTTAGTATATTTTAAATTTATGTGAAAAGGCTTGCCCACGAAATAAATAAATTAAATACTGACGATTTTAAATTTGAAATAAATGATTAAATGGATTTGTTGCTCAGAAAATCCCTATCAAATATGAAGAAGTACAGTACGTTCATACATATAGTGAAAGCTATCAAATATGAAGAATTATAGTCCGTTCACACAAATGCAGAAAATAGAGCTAAAAATATCTCCTGAATGAAAGGAAGTCCCACAGTTTCTTCCAGTTAGTAAAAACTACCATCTTTAGTATAATTTAAATCTATGAGAAAGGGCTTGTCCACAAAATAAAAAAATTAAATACTAAAGATTTTAAATTTGAAATAAATTATTAAATGCATTTGTTGCTCAGAAAAACTCTATCAAATATGAAGAAGTACAGCGTTCATACATATAGTAAGAGCTAATCTAATATGAAAATCCAGTTGGTAGATACTATGATCTTTAGTATAATTTAAATTTATGTGAAAGGGTTGGCCCATCAAATAAATAAATTAAATACTGACGATTTTAAATTTGAAATAAGTTATTAAATGCATTTGTTGTTCAGAAAAATCCTATCAAATATGAAGAAGTACAGCTGTTCATATATATAGTAAGAGCTAATCTAATATGAAAATCCAGTTGGTATATACTATGATCTTTGGTATAATTTAAATTTATGCGAAAAGGCTTGCCCACGAAATAAATAAATTAAATACTCACGATTTTAAATTTGAAATAAAGTATTATATGGATTAGTTGCTCAGAAAATCCCTATCAAATATGAAGAAGTACAGTACAGAAAACAAAGATAAGAATATCTCCTGAATGGAAGGAAATGCCTTAGTTTTTTCCCTCATCTTTAGTTTAATTAAAATCTATGAGAAAGGGCTTGCCCACGAAATAAATAAATTAAATACTCAATATTTTAAGTTTGAAATAAATTGTTAAATGCATTAGTTGCTCATCAAACTATTAAATATGAAGAAATATAATCCGTTCATACATATAGTAACAGCTATCAAATATGAAGAAGTGTAATCTGTTTATACATATACTGAAAACATTGGGTAATTACCTCGGTAATTACACTGCATTTAAGACATGATTCAATTTTAAGAATATTATTAGTTTAGGATTATAAGAAATAATTTTAAATATTGTAACAAGTTGAAAAAAAAAGGTTGTTGTTGATTTAGTAACTTTAGAGAACTGTCAATTTCAATTTATTTTAAGTCATGTAATGTTGCTGCTAATTTTTCTTAAATAAATTGCATTTTCAACCGGGATAATTACTTTAAAAACTAACAATGATGATTATTATCCTGAAATAAGGACGTCTGTGAAGCTGGAAGAACCATTTCGGCAGAATCAAATCAAACCTATTACGATTTTTAGTACTCATTTTATACTAATTTGTACCATAGATAAACGGTTTTAAGGATTAAAACTAACTTTTCTGCATCTATGAGAGGCCCTGAACAATATTCCATTAAAATTGTCACTTATATATACACTTCGGGGAATGTATCGTGCTAAGAAACCGAAATTTCTCCCAAAATAACCAAAAATTTAGTATATTTGGGTTTATAGGACCCTCTGTACTCGCTCTAGTCAGCTGAAAATTAATAGGGTACATCTGTGAGACACCTTGAACAATATCCAATTATAAAATTTGTCACTAGTATTTCTCCAAAAAGGACCAAAAATGTGGCACTTCTGGTATCATAGCACCCGTTGTACTAGCTCTGGTGAGCTAAAAATAAGTGAGGTTCATCTATAAAATGCCCTGAACAATATTCAATCTTAAAATTGATCACTTGTATACACTCTGGAGGCTAACAAACTGAAAATTCTCCAAAAATTAGGTACTTCAAGTACTATAGCACTCGTTGTACTGGCTTTAGCGAGCTCAATATCAATAGGGTTCATCTTTGAGACGCTCTGAATAGTATCCAATTATAAAAAAGGTCACTAGTATATACTCCGTAGGCTATAACGTGCTAACAAACTGAAATTTCTCCAAAAATGACAAAAATGTCGTGCTTAAAGTACTATAGCACCTGTGGTACGGACTCTCGTGAGCTCAAAATCAATAGGGTTCATCTGTGAGATGTCCTGAATAATATTTAATTATAAAATTGATGACTTGTGGCACTCCGGAGGCTGTATCGTGCTAACAAACTAAAATTTCTCAAAAAATGACAAAAATGTCGTACTTCCAGTACCATAGCACCAGTTATACTGGCTGTGGTGAGCTGAAAATCAATAGGCTTAATCTGTGAGATGTCCTGAACAATATTCAATCATAAAATTGGTGACTTATCGCACTCCGGAGGCTGTATCGTGCTAACAAGACATGTAACCAAAAGTGGCTGACGACAATGACGACATACACAGGATTTTTTTTCTAAAAACCGTTTTTTAGTGTTATTCTAGATGGACACTGTATAAATAGCTCAATTTTTTTTCAAAATTCCAACTTTTTTTGGGTTAAACTAATACTTTTCTCGCATATTAGATAGATTATAGAAAAAAACATGGTGCTACCAGCTTCATGTTAATCTGGATAGCCCAAATTTAAAATAATAAAAATCAATATAGGAAATTGAAGAACTGACTTTGTACTAATTAATACCCCAAAAAATATTAACGTCAACTCCCTGAAACAACCCCTGATTCAATAAATTGAATAGCAAACCCATTCTTCCCTGATCTTTTCAATATTTCTTGGAAATCAAAATATTAAAGTCGATTCTATTAGTACTACATTTGTACTAATTTGTACTACACAAAATATTAAACTCAACCCACTTAAACAACCCCAACTTCGATAAATTGAATAGCAAACCCATTATCCTCCAATCTTTGTACCACAAAAAATATTAACGTCAACCCTCTCAAACAAACCTTGATCGATATATAGAATAGCAATCCCATTCTTCTCCGATCTATTCAATATTTCTTTACAAATGAAATATTAAAGTATATTCTATTTGTACCATGAAAAATATTCCAAAATATTGAAGCCAACACATTTAAATAATCGCTGCTTCGGTAAATTCAGTAATGTTTTATCCTTGAAGTTGTATCATTGTCTTTGTAACATGGACGTTGGAAACATTGAAGGAAGCACAATAATTAGTTAAAAAATGTGCTTTGAGAGAGTTTAAAAAAATGTATAAAGATATAAAAATGAATAAATTCATTTGTTTGTTTCATTTATAAAAATTGATGATCACCTTTAATTTCTGAACACCCTGTTTACAGCGTTCCAGGAGATTCAGGATTTATCCTAGAACATTCACAAGGAACTTTATTGTAAAATGAATACCTACCAAAAAAATAGCTATTGGTAAACTTACAGTGGAACTTCCTATACCTACATAACTAAATACCAAATACCCATTAAAAAAATGGGTATAATGGTTTCAGGTCATTCCTTAACTTCATTAATTGTTTAGCTAAAGTTTTTAATTAATATTTTAGGTAATATTTGGTATTTCAGGACAATATTCGGAATTATTTGGGGTAATTATTGGTATTTTCAGTAGGCAATTTTGGTATTATTTACCAAATATGGCATTTCAGTGTACAACTTTTGATCATCGGTTCACCCCTTAGTTTACTTCCAAAAAAATGGAATTTTAGATTTTTTATTCAGTTATTTTTAAACTTTTTCTTGAAATTTACATTCTTACATTTTTTTTGAGATTTTGTAGTGGCTTCTATGCGAAAGCCGCCCCCCCCCCCTTCCCGTAGATCTGCCACTGATAAGATCTATCAAATATGAAGAAGCACAGTCCATTCATACATATAATAAACTCTAGGAAATATGAAGAAGTATAGTCTGTTCATACATATAATAAACTCCTTGAAATATGAAGAAGTATCGTCTGTTCATACATAATAGTAAAAACTGTATGACTTACCTGCAAAAATGTGCACCATAAATTCAAAAACTTGAACTTCCCTTTCAAAACAATGTTCCAATATGCGATGGCCATATCGAGATCTAATCCTTTTTGTCCTGGATTTTTGGCATAATTGAAGGTAAAATGATAGAAGTCTTTAAACTTATAATTATCTCTTAATTCACTTTCTAATGTAGGCAGCCGCGCCTTTAATTTATCAACATTATCACAACCTAATTCTGTCATTCCGTTTACGAATTCGTCCCTAGTAAACTCGCATTGTGTGGCAGCTTTGAATTTCCAAGCGATAATAAGAACAAGTTTGGATTCCGGTGGTAAACTTAAATCATCTAAAAATTTCATTATACCATCGACTGTAATTTTGTCAGGTTCGTTCGGGTCTTTGTATCTACTATATAAAGATTCTAGTTTCTTTTTGTCTACGCTTCTTGGCTCTTTGTAGTAGGCATCGGGATTCTGGAAGTAATTATCACTAGCTAGATCTAGCTTCCAATCATTCTGAGTAAGGCAATATATGGCTGTGTTCTCACCAGTTTGTGTAAAAGATATAAATTTCTTAACCTTTTCTCTCTGTGATGATTTCAGTTTGTGCTAAAATCATAACACTGTCTTTGAACACAACTCAAAGATTCAATTTATGACTATTATTACATCAATACATTTATAGACAATAAATTTCAGGAAAAAGTATTGAAAATACCAGAAGAATAAGAAATCTTCTATGGGTATGAAATATCATTTATCTAATATATAAATCAAGAATATTAAGAATCAAAACAAAAATAGGTTGGAAAAACTATACCTTATAAAGAATAATGCAATGAAATTTGTTGTCTGTGTTTTTAATATCGGAGATTGAACATCTTTAAAATATAAATTAGATAATGATTTGGGGGACTCTTGAATTAATATACAGTCTCTAGAAACTAATAGAATTAGGTAACCGTTTTGTCTTATTGAAAGATGTATTCCAAGTAAATAATTAGTTTTTTTGTAAAATGTAACCAAAGAAACTGTGGAACGAAAATATAGCATTATTAATTTAATATTTTTAAAAGAAAGTTAGGTTACCCTAAACTACAGTTGACAGCTCTTTATATAATTTATATCGGTTTTATAATAATGTAGTGAAATTTTTCTACGTACCATCGTGATAAATAAAGGATTTAACACTAATTCGTTAACAATAAGAAACCATTTGATGACAATTTTTTTTATTTTTGCAGAATTACGAAAAATAACCTCAAAGTTTTCAGTTTTCATACACAATTCTGCCACAACACACACCACTTACTAACTAACAAGAATTAGAGTTGTTATAGGAAGAACGGAACAGGTTCCTCGGAATTGGTTAATGCAAAATGTTCCGTGAACTTTTGTTCTTTAAACTGAACCTTAAAGGCGTGTTATCTATCCAGCCTGTCCAAGCGAGCGAGCAGCGAGCGGTTATTACCAGCGGTAATGTTTACATCACGGTTATACTGGTCGCTTTGAGGGGTATTTACCAATGTTTTTATTTACTATCTGTAAGGTCTAGAGAATTTATTTAGTTAAATTTTCGCTGTTTTGTTTTGCTTTTCAGTGTTCATTATCGTTTTCCCATTTAGAAACTTAAGAATTTTAGTTTTAATGAATATGCCATAAACAAATTTTAAATATCAGATCTGTCAACCGCTATAACTCTGCTCCACAAATCACTGCTCTGCTCCTGACGGTTGCGGGCTGCTTTAGCCGTGACGTAATTTGACATCAAACGATGACGTAATGGTTCATACCAATCCTCGCTAGGACAGGCTATATGTGGACTACAACTGTCAACCGGTGACAGCTTTGTCATACGAATTGTCCCAGTCTATTTGTTTGTGTTCGAATGATTTAAGTTAAATAAAGCCACGTTCCAATGTAGACAAATCTTCACTGTTGAGATATCTTTGCCCCGACAAGTTCGACACCGAACCTGATGTCACGGATGTCGACGTAAAATGGCACTGGATGAAATCTACCTTTGAAAGCTTCCTTACCGAAGAAATCATCAAAGACGAATCCAATGGGCTCGTTTCATGGGTATGAATTAACAAGTGAAATCATATCAGAAGGATTAAAGAAAGAAAGAAAGAAAAAAAGAAAGAAAGAAAGAAAGAAAGAAAGAAAGAAAGAAATAAAAAAAGAAAGTAATTTATTTCACATAAAAAAATATTGTACAAAAAAACAGTTCTAGTGAAACATGGGAATAAATGCAGTTTACGGGCATTTGCCTTTTTTCGATTTTTTTTTGTTTTTCGTAACTAAATAAGCCTCCTGAACATAGGCGGTCTCATCAAAATTTCCCCCCCTCCAATAATTTTTTTTCCTGAAAATCGGCTTTTTTTATATTTTTTTCATATCGTAATTAAGTAGCCTGTATAAACATAAAAAAGAACAGCCCCCTCCCCCAAATAAAAAATACTTTTACTACTAATCGGCGTTTTTTCTTAATTTTTTAAGTAAATAGACGTCAATCTCCACACTAAAAATATAATAAAACAATAAGCATAAGAAAAATAAGGAGTATGAAAATTACCATGATACACTGTCAAGAGTGTATTTTTACTACAATGACTGGCAAGAAATCTAAGGCTATAGCAGCTTTTCCTTAATTTGTTACACAAGTTGTCAATATGCGAATGCAAGGTTATGCCATAGTCGATAGTGACACCCAATAATTTAATATTTTCCTTAGATGTAATAGGAAATCCAGTGTTTTTAAACAATTGGTTCTGTCTAAATTCTCCATGATTATTAAACGGCACCGTATTTGTTTTAGTTTTGTTTAATTTTATGTTATTAGGAATAATATATATATATTTTTTATGATAACGATATTTATCTCAAACAGTTATAAATATCTTCGAAAATTATATTTAAAAATATTATTAGATTTAAATAAAGAACAGGAACAAGTTCCAAAAAAACTTCTACTCAGATTTTGCCAGTTCCATCTCTACTAACAAGAATGAAACCTTTGAGTGAAATGTCAAAAATTAAATGTCTACTTGTAATTTGGACTGGAAGATATAAAACTTAATTTAATAAGTTTAATTCATTTTCTAAGATAATTTTATTAGTGAATTAAATCAAATTGAAAATAAGGGGATGTGTACATAGGGACGTTTCTATTTATAACCAACTAGAGATTATATTTTAATATAGAGATAATTACCTCGACTTATGGAAACTTAAACATTACCTAATTATTTACAATTTTCTTTGCATGTAGAAAATTTTTAAAAATGTTTTAGTCGTTTTTAATTATTTCTACTGTTACCAGGTTGAAGTGAAGTGAATAAAACAATTTATATTATGAATAAATAAAATACAGTATGTCACTTTTAATGAGATACATTTCTAAATCGAAATTGTATATTTGTATACGAGGGTATAAAACAGACACTGCTGTAAGAGTACGATTTGCCCCTAGTCCTACTGGTAAGTAATATATTCCACAATTAATAATTCATGTTAACAATAGGTGATCTATTTTTAAGGCTTTTTACATCTAGGCGGTCTTAGAACAGCTCTATATAATTTTCTTTTCGCTAAAAAACACAATGGTACATTTATATTGAGAATTGAAGACACGGATCAAACTAGGCTAGTTCCAGGAGCAACAGAACAGTTACAAGAAGATTTACAATGGTCGGGTATAGAAATTAATGAAGGACCTTCACAAGGGGGTGCTTACGGACCGTACTTACAATCTGAACGATTGGAAATGTATAGGTATTTAATGTATTCTGTGTTTTCTGGTGATCATACTTTTAATCAAATTATTTATTTATATTTTGAGTCCTCATTTTTTTTAGGATATCTTGTTGTATATTTTTAGGAATCAAGTCAAGGTACTTTTAGAAAACGGATCTGCTTATCACTGTTTCTGTACCGATAAACGGTTGCAACTTTTGAAAAAAGAAGCATTAAGGAAACAAGAGATTCCAAAATATGACAATAAATGCCGTCACTTGAGCCAAGAAAATGTACAAGCTAATCTAGACAGTGGAAAACCCACCTGCATTAGGTTCAAAGTTGGTAATAATATTCCCTAGGGCATTATACCATAATCTCGAATTTATTCTAGATCACCGATCAAGAGGAAAGTTTCAATGATTTAATTTATGGTAGAATTGCTTATAATATTTCATTAAATGAAGGCGATCCGGTAATTGTAAAATCTGACGGGTTTCCCACTTACCATTTCGCCAATGTCGTCGATGATCATTTCATGAATATTTCTCATGTTCTTAGAGGTGTTGAATGGCAGATATCTACTACGAAACACATTTTACTTTATAGGCAAGTATTTATTATTTTTTAATATATTGTTATGGAGAAAAATAAGCTACGTCCATGGTTGAAGACAATTAAGTTTGGAATAGGGAAGCTTGTTTTCACGACTCGGCATCCCCCCACCATTTAGAATTTTTTACTTATTTACATACAGAGGAAAATAACTTCTACATTACAGAACATATAAATGAAACATACATTAATCCACAATTGTATTTTTTCCCAAAAAAAAAGAAAAAAGTGTCAACAAAATATACCAACAATTCGTCTGAACTGGAATTAAAATGTTGCTAAATGGATCTGTTCTGGGAATATTAATCATTTCAATACAAGACCGTCTCTACTGAATAATATAATTTTTTTTTAAATAGGTTAATGGCTTTGGCTGAGGCCAATTAGCCAGACTATGTAGGTGTCTGATTATTTTATTTAAAATTTGTTTAATTTTTCTGCAGGATTGAGCACAGTAAATATGTTTATTTGTGTTAGTATTTTTTATTCTAATACAATTTTTTTTCCATTTTCTTGTTTATATATATTTTTTTAATAATCATTTTTTTTCAATAATTTATTTATTTTTTAAACATCTTCTTTCATAATTTATTTTTTACAAGTCATTTTTTTTCTTTTTTCTCATAATTTGTTTTTTTATTATTTTTTTTTCTTTATTTTTTTCTTAATATTTTAACAATATAATTGTTAAAATATGTTATTATTAATAAAATAAACTTGGAGCATTGTAAGTTTTGTTGTTATTTAATAATTTATTAATTATTTTTAATATAATTTAAATAAATTGTTAAATACTTATATTAAACAAAGGGTTCCAATATTATGTGTATAATGTTTAGAACACAGGTACCTTGGCTCAAAATAAGGTGACTTAACTGTACCTAAAGTGCTTTGTTTTACTGCTGAATGGCTCCAAATTTAAAAAAAAATACCTATTTGTTTTTTGAAAATATCCCAAAAAGGGATAAATTAACCATCAGAGTACATTGTTTGGTTTTTATTTAAAAATAATCATTGGCCAAAGAGTAAAAAAATACGGGGAGCTATTCAAAAGTAATCTGCTTTTAATCGTGTTATATTTTTTCACAATATATTTATATATTATCCAAAATGACAAAGATTAATAATTATTGGTTTTTTGAGACATTTTAGAAAACAGATATACGTTACGTTTCCATATTATTTATATTTCCCGCCAATGAGGTGGTGGGGGGTGCCGAGTCGGGAAAATGAGCTCTCGTTTCTGGAATGTCTTGTTGACATTTGTGACATTGTCCAACATGTGTCGTCAATACAGTTAACCTACATTGCCCACTATCTGTCGTCCATAAAATCAACCTTTATTGTCCGCCATCTGTCGTCAACCTACATTGTCTAATATGTGTCGTCAATACTGTTAACTGTCTTCATCAATAAAAAAACAACAACCACATATAATCTTTATTAAGAATACAAGTTTTCACATTGCTGTAAATAAACATTTTAAATCCATCTGAATCAAAAGATTCTTCTTTTTCCATCTATCACTCTTCTTCTTGTTTTCTAAAGACAAATGCACGTGTTTCTTAAAATCTTTTTCAATCATCATCAAAGTCTAGAAATAATTTCACATCCTAAGAACATTTCAAACAGTATTTGTATCTTCTACATAAAACAAATGTTATAAAAACACGTTTTACTTACTTTTTTAACCATCCGTTAGCAACTTATCAATTCTTTTTCCATATTCCATTCTTGTTTTCTAACGATAGTGTTATGTCAGCATCATTATATTGTTATGTCTGGCAACGTTGCTATTACCCAGTACTACACTGCACCGGTTTGCAAGTGACAGTTTGAGCTTGGAAGCCGGGTCGGTATATATCATTATGAAGTTATTGTTAATATTTAATTACTTAAATATACCAGCAGTCCATCTAATACTCGTGTATCATTTAACCCACAACAATACAGATAGACACACGTCTGTCTTAAAATCATTATCATGTCTTGCATCCAAGAATATATCAAATAGCATTTTGTATCTTCCACCTAAAACAAATGTCTTAGAAATACTATTTACTTACTTTTTAATCCATCCGTTAGAATGTAGATGTATGCTAGTGCCCTTATGGCTTTACTTGTTTGCCTCTTGTCTATACTCCGTCTCCCTCATAATGCCGTTTACCCTACTTCAATCCGATCAATAATAGCCGAGATATCTGCTAGTGCCTTTTTACCATCGTGACTCATGATTGCTGACGTGTAAGGGATGCTCGAGGACAATACGCTCTCCCCCATTCGACGCATGCGCCTAGCAGAAGTGGGGTTGATGACCTCACAGCCCTAGCCTCCATTCCAAATTCTATATGGTTGACTTCCACATCGATTTCGGATTTGTATATCTACTTAGTAATCATTATTTTTGGAAAATGCCTACAGAATTTTAGGAATTTCCTCTCACTTTAATTATATTTTGTTGTTCAGTTTGATTCAAAAATAGTTTCTCAGTAAAAATAAATGTTTTAGAGCATTTAATTGGAAACCTCCACTTTTTGGTCATCTACCGTTACTGATGAATTCAGACGGAACGAAACTGAGTAAAAGACAGGGTGATATTAAAATAAGTCATTTTAGAGAAACTGGAATTTTTCCACAAGCTTTAATAAACTTTATTGTACATTCGGGTGGAGGTTTCAGTAAGGATTTAGAGAGAAATGTTAAACCAAAGTGTTACAGCATGGAAGAATTAACTCAACAGGTAACTTGAACTATTTATCTATGGAATTATTGTATGTCTGCCAATAAATCTTTGGATTTCTTTAATAATTGTTAGATTTAGCTGGTTACTTTTTATTTATTCAAGTTGAAGTATGTTGAAAAAATATCATTTGAACTCAAATAATTTTTTTTAAAACCGTATTCTCTTTAGAATTATCTTATGCAAAAAGTTTGTGTTTACTGTGGTTTTTTGAGAAATATTTCAGACAAATTTTCGAAAAGTTAGTACCTAATTAAGCGACTTTGTTCCAGTTCGATGTCACTAAAATCAACTCGCATTCTGGTAAAGTTATGGATGAGAGATTGCTTCAGTTCAACAAATTGGAATTGAATAAAAGAATCAATGATTCAAACGAACTGGAAAAATTAGTGAAAGAAGTTAAGCGATTGTTAAAAGTCACATTTCCGAAAAGGTACATACTCATAACTGTTTCTAGCCACTTTTGAAACAAATTTTGGATATTTTAGGATTGAGAATAACTCGATTCAACTGAACGACGATCAAATAAGGGATGTTTTGCGTTGGTCTGCAACGAGAATTAGCAAATTGTCGGATCTAGTTTCTAAAAAATTTAAATTCGTCTGGTTCTTACCGACACATTCGACTGTAATTAACGATGAAATCGAAACTTTGTCTCTATTCAAATCTAGGTTGGAGGAAAAATTAGATGTTGATATGACCGACGTTAATGTTGTATTGAAAGAATTTTGTCAAGATCATGGTATTAAATATGGAGAATTTATGCAAATGTTGAGGCACGTTTTGAGTGGATTTAAGGTAAGTCTGAAAGTTGATTCCTTGTTATATATGCAGGTATATCGTTTTTACGTTATTATTAGTTAAAAATGTACCACCCTGTATGTTCTATTTGAGATTTCATGTAATCAGGAAGGTCTTAAGTAGATTTTATGTTAAGACAAGTTTTGAGTCGATTTGAGGCAAATCTTTGTCGTTATCGTTATTATTAGTCACAAATACATCACCCTGTATGTACTATTTGAGTTTTCATATCTTCTGGAAGGTCTTAGTAGATTTTATGTTGATTTTGTTCGAGATGTCATGTAATTAGGAAGGTATTAAGTGGTTTGTAATAATAATGTACCTAATAATTGTGACAATCTAGTCTGGAATCAATGTCATATTTTGAAGGTTAAAAAACTTTTTTAGGAAGGACCGAGTATAGCCGAAATGATGACCATCTTAGGTAAGAAAACGACAATAGAAAGATTGGAAATGTATATAAATAAAACGAAAACTTGACATAAATATATATTTTCATAATGAAGGTATACATTGTTTTATTTATCATTTGAAATAAATGGAAAAAGTTGAAAAAGTTTAGCGAAACGATATTAAAATTCCTTGGTTTATTTGATAACATCTTCCTTCTTTCACTCAATTAGAACGCATGCTATCGAAATTAAATAAACATTTGTAATAAAATTACTTGTAATTTGGCCTATTACTTTAAAACATAATATAATATTTCAACCTTTTTAAGTATAAAAATCAAATATTTGTAATGTTATATCCATATTCGGAAAGAGGCTGAAATCGAGCTTAAAAAACATTATTCATTAAAATAGACCAAAAATCGAGTAAAAATATTTAAAAAGGTCTAAGAACTGAAATTTTTTATATACAATTTAGTGATATATCTATGACCACCATTTTTTATCCCTTCTCTTATCAACGTTGACTCCCAAAACTAGTAATTTTCCATTTGAACAACCCTATCGGGTTTTGGTCTATTTATCGAGTAATTCGCAAAGAAATGATTACATTAAATTAGCGGAGTGTCGAACAAGCTTAGATTTTGGATGTTTAAAGAATAGCAGTGTTCGATTAACTGACACAATCCTAATTCTGTATTCCCTAAGTACCTAAGCTCGACTATATGGCCACCTATATTATATATATATATATATATATATACATATATATATATACATATATATATATATATATATATATATACATATATATATATATATATATATATATATATATATATATATATATATATATTGTCGTTACTAACGATAAAGTATAAAAAGGAAAAATATTAATTATTATAAAAAAATAACAACTAATCTCCCTGATGATTGGGACAATCATCCTCGAAAGCTTGGACATTTTCCGCTAATGTTCCTTCAAATCAAAAAGATCCTTTTGAATTAGTACTTAAAAAGTATCTATACATAAAATGTATTTTTTTTTGTTGTTCCGAGTATGAACTATTTTAATATTTATTAACTCACTTTACACGTCAGTATAAAAAATTGTTAATTAATGAAATGTACCAACATGTCCATATTTCAGCCTTGAAAAAGAAAATAAAATTTTTCGAAACGTTGGGTAGTAAATAAGAGTTTCATTCAGCCCTACTTACGACGGAATCCCTAAGATATTGAGAGATTTTTATATATATATATATATATAGAATATTTCATAAATTTCGGGTATAGCGGTCTGTAGGCAATTAAAACTGCAATTTTTCTAATATTCTCAATATTTCGCCATTGTTTAACAGCTTCTTCAGGAGAAGTTCTACAATAATTAGTAATGAACATTTTAAAACCCATTAAAATTAACAATAAATAAAAACTTACAGAGAGCAACAGTTGTTTTGCCGATACGGGCACTAGCATCACATTACACACATTAAAAATAGATTAATATAAAATGTTTCTATTCTGCTGTTTTTTATATATTATAGTAAAAAGTGATTAGAATTTAAAAGTTGTTAATATACAGAGTGACATGTTAAAAATAATTAAAAAGATTACAATAAATATTGCTCAAATTGTTAGTATCAAGTTTGTAGTTTAGGTTGTTTTCATGTTTCTTGATATAATACATTTCAAGGAATAATCTAGATCTGTAGTTGTTGTTTTTTTCCAATAAAGTTATATTATCATAATCAAAATTATGACCTGTCTTTAAGTGGTGTTCTACTGTGGCACAAGTATTTTTGTGTAGTCTGCAGTCACTTTTATGTTGAGTGATTCTTTGTTTTAACCATTGGGACGTTTTGCCTATGTAACACCTTGACAATCTCTGCATGGCAGTTTATAAATTACATTGGTATTGTACAATAGTGGTGTTTTGTCCTTAAGCTTTGTAAATAAGTTAGAATTTTTTTGTTGGTTATATTTTGAAATTTTCATGTTATTAAATTGTTTGAAAATCGCTATTATTTTGTTAGACAACTGCGGTATAAATGACAACTTTTTATATAAAATTTGTTGTGGTTCCGGAGGATCAATCGCTCCATCATACATTTCGGTGTTGTATAGCAGCTTTTTTAGCACGTTCCTTGGATAACCATTATTAGCAAAGATCACAAATAGTTTGTGGAGGTTCGATGCTAATTATTTTTAACATGTCACTCTGTATATTAACAATTTTTAAATTCTTCCCACTGAGCAAGAATATGTTGCCTGAACGTTGCTGCAAATCACATATAGGATGTGTAATGTTGCTTCCGACTTTGCAATGATGTTGCATCAACATGCCAGCAACGCCGTAACGGCCGTCATTGCAACGTTCATTTGTAATATTTCAAAAGTTATGTTAGGTACGTACGGATATTTCTTACACCGTTCAAATGCAAGGTTGTATAATTATTTCAATATCACATTCTAATCAACTTTCTTTTATGATGTTGCAGTTACCTTATAACTAGACGCGTCAGGAAATGTTCCTATACATTTCAAAAGTATATTCAAATCATCTTTCATTTGGTATGTATGGGACCTTATAATTAGAACTTACTAGTACCATTCCAAGACATTTCAGAAGTATACTTGAATCAACTTCTGTTTGTGATGTTGCATATTCCCTGATTTATTGAAAGTTGCAGATACTGTTCGAAAGTTTACTAAAATTCTTTATGATTTGGCAATATAATTATTAGGGAGGTACAGGTACTCTCCAATTATCATATTGATTATGGAAAAATGCTTAATTACCTATATTAAGCTTGGAAAATTTCAAAATGGATCAATTAGTCTCTTAACCTCAAATTGAAATGACTAGCGTTAGTACTTAATGAAGGGTACTTCTAATCTGTAGAGACTATAGCATGATTAACTAAACGTGTGCTGAGGGCTAGTGACTTCAATTTGGTTTCATGGTGTGGTTGAAAGTTTTCATAGAGTTTTGTCAAAATGTATATTCTAAGTTAAAAAAAGTTATTGAGATTCATTAGTGACTGCATTTTTAACGCAGACTGTGTGTCCGTTCTGAACTTTAGAAAAGTAAGAGAACCCAAAAAAAGCAAATTTAAATCAAAAACGATTTATTAAACCGAAATAAAAACAATATTGCACATAAAAACAAAAAAACATGTATTTCCAGTAGCAGATAATTCAGTTCAATGAATGAACACTGCTTTATATTCATCAATTTCGTTTTTATCAATGTTTTATCAGTTTCTACATAATGGTCCACTGAATACTTCGCATCGAACCATTATACAAATACTAAAAGCAGTAAAAAAATTAAATTATAATTATGCATCTATTAATTTATTGAACTAAAAAATTCATAATAAAAAATATTTTAATGACAAAAATATATCACACTACACAATTTGCACAGATATCAACTTATATACTGGGAAACAACCAGATTACTCGGTGCTTCCTGGAGGAATATTGAAATGAAAATTTGTGGTTCAAATGAACTTCACAAACAAGTGATTAAATCGAAGGAGCCTATAGTCTTGTTGATATACTATATAACAACTAATATAATTGAAACGTAATAATTCTAAGTGAAAAATAAACATTTATACCTGAAACACAGCTTTCAATTCACAACCATAAAATAAAAAGGAAACTGTGATCCTATTGTATAGTAGAGTATACAAATATAAATTAATCCATTGCTTCACTTCACCAAGAAAACAGAATAAATGTGAAAAATGTTATTTCTTTTTCCCTCCAACAACCGGTCGAAACACTCGAAACTCGAAAGAAACAAATCCTAACCCAACCTTTTTGTTCTTCTTCTATACTATTATCGGGCTCGGTTAGGATGAGTTCCCAATGCATCGTTTTTGCCTTTCGCGTCGCACGTCACGCCAACTTCACGCATTCTGATTAGTGAATCGCGTCAGGAATTTGCCGATCAGAATACGTGACGCGCGACGCAAAAAACAAAAACGATGCATTAGGAACTTTCTTGATTAAAAAATATCGCAATATTCCAACTTGGATAGGTACTGAAACTTCATATCGAAATATTTCGACAGGTAGAAATAAATAACTTACAGCAATGTTACTCGCGAAAGTAAATGACAATATTTCAATTTGTGTATTTGACAATATCACTGAAACTTAATAGCGAAATGTTTCAAAAATAACAAATAACTAACTTACAGCAATGTTTCTGAAAAAATGCTGATGCAATATTGCAACTGGCATATCTAAGAACATCACGGCAACCTCAATTACAAACGTTTCAGTGGGAAGGAAATCTCGACTTGATGAAATATTTCTCTAATGAGCAAGTCACAATGTTTCAACTAAACTAACGCAATAATATTACTGCAACTTCTCCAGGAAACGTTTCAAACCGTATATAAATGTAACTGCGCAATAATATTACTGTAACGTCTCCAGGAAACATTTCAAAATGTATATAAAAGTAATTTGCAGCAATGTTTTGCAAGGTTCTGTGCTCAGTGGGTTATCACTTTTTACTATAATATATAAAAAACAGCAGAATAGAAACATTTTATATTAATCTATTTTTAATGTGTGTAATGTGATGCTAGTGCCCGTATCGGCAAAACAACTGTTAATTACTAATTATTGTAGAATTTCTCCTGAAGAAGCTGTTAAACAATGGCGAAATATTGAGAATATTAGAAAAATTGCAGTTTTAATTGCCTACAGACCGCTATACCCGAAATTTATGAAATATAAATAAGTAACGGTCGATAACTTAATAAATTTATATATATATATATATATATATATATTGTGATATAATTCATTTTCAAATCTATAAAATTGTAATGTTTATTTTAATAAGCTTTACTCTTTTATATTTGGAAATTTAATATGTTTTTTAACTTACATTTGCCACGGCCTGAGATCCTATCACAGGTGAGCTCCTTCTGGTGCCAATTTTATTATTATTCTAAATTTAATATGTAAAATTCTTTTTTAAATAAAAATAAAATAACAAATCCTCTAATATTCATTTTCATATAACTCCAAATTCAAAACTATGAAGCTTTTCCCCAATTTATTTGAATTACGGTGCAAATAATATTCACCCAACTATTATTTTCTCAACGACTATGTATTGACAGTTTGTAAGAAAATGTCTAACGTTACTCGCAAATAATAGCTTGTTCAATTTTTCACAGCGTATTTTATTAAAGATTATTATTTACATACAACTTATAACTAAATCTTAACTACAAGTCCCGGATTAGAATGGAAAAATTATGCCATGTTAGTAGATACCGGAGCGACGAAAACCATCGTACGACCAACCACAGAAGGATGTCGCCTTCCAGTTGGAAATTACGAACCGCTACTGGAGAAAAAGCCAAAGTCTAGTCTACGGGGAAATAGAAACGATATTGCAGTTTGGTACCACTACTCTAACACATTCGGTATTGGTGGCTGACATCGATTAAGACGTCATCTTGGGTATACTTTTTCTTGCATCGAAAAAATGAAGCCATTGTTCCAATAACGCTGGCAGTCGAATTGTGAATGCGTTGTAGCTGGTCAACTAGATGGTCTAGAGCAAAACAGTACACGAGCAATGATAGAACCTAAGATTGACGACCTAATTCTGGGAAAAGGAATACTCATCGGCAAAGCTCTTGTTCTATCAACCCAAGAAATACCAGTGAGCTTGATAAACCTGAACGATCACTCAGTCTCCCTCCAGAAAGGTACGCAATTGGGCACTCTAGAGCCAGTTACAGCCGTGGTTCACCACGCAACAGCGGCGGAAAAAGACATTACTGGCGAAATAGAGCAGCTGATGGCCAACTTAGGTCCATATCTGTCGGATTCAGGAAGAAATCAAATAAGAGATTTTATCCACTGATACAAAGCTGTGTATGGTGCTGGAGGAAAACTGGGAAGAACGGATGTGGTGAAACACAAGATCGATACCGGCGATGCATACCTGTTCGTCAAGTTTCCCGGTGGATGCCCAAGTCAAAAAAGAACTGGCAGATAAACATTATTCATTAAAATAGACCTTTTCTTATCAACGTTGACCCCCAAAAGTAGTAATTTTCAATTTTAACAACCATATCGGGGGTTTTGATCTATTTATCGAGTAATTCGCAAAGAAATGATTACATTAAATTAGCGGAGTGTCGAACAAGCTTAGATTTTAGCTGTTTGCAAGACCTCTTCGTCAAGTTTCCCGGTGGATGCCCAAGTCAAAAAAGAACTGGCAGATAAAGCCCTTCAAGAGCTGATACAAAACAGGGTAGTTGAACCATCCAGTAGTAGTTGAACCATCCAGTAGTCCTTGGGCCTTCCCCGTGGTACTAGTGAAAAAGAAGGATGGAACAATGAGATCCTGTATTGATTACCATAAACTTAACAACGTTACTAAAAAGGACAGTTATCCTTCGCCAAGGATCGAGACGCCCTTGATGCTCTGGCGGGTTCTACATTGTTCTCTACTTTGGATTTGAAGAGCGGATACTGGCAAGTGGAAATGGATCCCCTAGATAAGCAGAAGACCGCCTTTACTAGCGGATCAGGCTTATGGCAGTTTACGGTCCTCCCATTTGGTCTGTGTAATACCCCCGACCATTCTCAGGGCTATATCTTGGGAAAAATGTCTGGGGGTATATCTAGATGACGTCATTAAAATCGGCAAGGATTTTGAAGAACATCTATCCAATCTCGAAGAAGTATTTAAGAGACTTCAGATGGCCAATCAATAATAGAGAGTATAAATGTGCTAGGACAACAGGTAAAGAAGGTGAACTCTTATGTCTACCTAGGTCAAGAGTTAACATTGGGTAAAGCCAATCAAGAACTTGAAATTAACCACAGAATACATCTAGGATGGGCGGCCTACGGGAAGATGCGACACGTCTTCAACTCCAACCTACCCCTCAAACTAAAAACCAAGGTTTACATGGAATGAATTCTCCCAGTAACAACCTACGGATGTGGAACATGGGTCCTAACAAAGAAAATCTTAAATAAATTAAAGATATACCAAAGATCAATAGAACGAAAAATGATAGGAATAACGCTTAAAGACCATAAAACCAATGAGTGGATAAGAAATAGAACCAAGGTAGAGGACATAGTGAGGCGAATAGGCAGTCTTAAATGGAACTGTGCCGGACATGTTGCCCGAAATAAAACAACTGGAGCGGAAAAATAACAAGATGGAGACCTTGGGGGGAGAAAAGAAGCACCGGCAGACCACAGCAAAGATGGTATGATGACATCAAAAGAACATCCGGACTTAACTGGAACCAAGTGGCACAGAACAGGGAAAACTGGAAAAATATGAGAGAGGCCTATATCCAAAGGATAGAAAACGGCTAGAAGAGAGAGAGAGAGAGAGATGGCCAATCAAACATTAAACCTAAAGAAGTGCCACCTGTTTCAAAAGAAAGTCAGCTAATTAGGCCATGTTGTGAGCAAGAATGGAGTTGCTGTTGATCCTGTTGAAATCAAAAGAGCTCAGGAATGGCTAACTCCGACTGATAAATATCAAATTCAAAGCTTTCTGGGCCTATGTTTCTATTACCGCCGGTATGTGAAGAATTTTGGGGACATTGCCAAACCTTTAACGTGACTAACTGAAGAAACAAGAACCTTCTTCTGGGATAAGGAATGCCAAGAAGCCTTCGACTTATGAAACAGCTAACGTCAGCTCCGATCCTGGTTATCCGCTATCAGAAGGAAAACTGATTTTGGACATGGACGCTTGTAATATAGGAATTGGAGCCATCCTGTCTCAAATACAAGACGTTAAGGAGAGAGTCCTCGGATACTTCAGCAAGACATTGTCAAATGCAGAAAAGAACTATTGCGTTACCAGGCGAGAACGTCTTGCAGTTGTTAAATCCACAGAGCACTTCTATAAGTACCAGTTCGAAAGAAAGAAGTGGTTTCTGAACTTAAAAAGTCCGGAAGTAGCAAGATGGATAGAGAAACTATAAGAATACGACTTTTAAATCGAGTATAGACCTGGTACAAGACACCGCAATGCTGATGCTCTTTCCGGGGACGACCATGGCAACTAGATTGCCGCCATTGTAGTCGCCTAGAACAACACGAGAGGATAATTGCACCGATTAAAGTAACCCCTGACAACTGGGAGCAAATGATGGAAGACCAGCAAGAAAGGGATCCTGTCCCAAAGAAGATCCGCGAATGGAAGCGAGCGGAGCAGGGCTCAATGTGGTGCGAAGAGTCTGCGTATCTTCCCTTTTTAACAACGTATTTGGTACAGTGGGAGTCGTTGACCTTAGATGATGGACTTCTAGTGAGACTGGTCGAAAACTCTGACGAAACGGACACAAAGAAAAAGTTGGTAGTTCCAAAAAATAAATCGAATAGCCGTAGAAAAACACGAGTATCGAAAAGGTCTTGGAATATACATACACTAATCAAATTCAATCTTAGTTTCCCAGTGATCAGAACCTATTTAAGTTCAAATTAGCATGCTTATTATTCAATTGATTTTTCTTTTAAACTTTTTGTATATCGATATACTATTGATAATTTTGTTACCAACTTTTTCCTCGGTGTACTTAGCTGCTGACAGTACTCGGGATCAAACCCATGGATATGTTAGCGGATGAGAGGGTCAGACAGAAGCGAAAAAAGTAAAAAAAGAAGAGACGGAAAGAATCTTGAACAAATGGCAGAGCGAGAGATCTAAAGCTTCATGGACGAGGGCTTTGATACAAAACACAAAGTGGTACAGATACGTAGTTTATAACAGGGCACGGATCCTGTAGGAAATACACATTTGCAATGCAGAAAACAAATGATCTGTGCACTGAGTGCGATGTAGCGGAGGGTCTCTCGACGGTAAGACGATAGTGGAAGCTGCCATGAATAACAAAGAAGTATATGCCCAAGTAATTTAAAACATTACTCAAATAATAAAAAAGGAAGGAAGAGAAAGAGGATAAAAGTACAGCCGGCACACAACGACGATATGTTCGCCAAGAATGGTTCCGTGCGACCCGTGCGTGCTGATGGAGAAGAGGGTGGGTTTTTACTACAAGAGTGGATGGCCCAAACCTGGAAACAGGCACGAGATTTCAAACGCGTCAGGTCGAATCCGCACACCTGATAATTCTTCCCAGGCATCTTTTTGAAGATTTTCCCACCCAGGTTATCAGGTTAATTTAAAATATAATGTTTTTTAGTTTATATTCAATAATTTTATATTTAAATATTTTTCATTAGGCTCCAGAAAAAGTTTTATTGGACATAACAATAAATGTTGAAAATCATAATAGTCATTTAATTAAAATTTTGAAAAAATTGAAAAAACCTCGAGGGCACTACTTATGAGTCATATATGTGTTGACTCCTTAGGGGTCAAGGGTTATCCTCAAGTAGGTGGCGCTTGTCGTCCTAGAAGTCTATATACTATACTGCAAACCAAATTATATCTTCTGAGTATAGCGTAAGTTAATATGTCATCAGTGTAATAAATGCGAATACTAAACAGGGAAAACTTAAGTCAGTAACTTTCATAACACACGGTAAAATATATATTTGATTTCAAATATAATAAAAGTAGAATTCGACATACTTTTTGTTTAACAAAAATGAGACAGGACCATAACATTCTGCAAAAATATAACAATTAACTAGGGCAAATTCAAATTATTGTTTTGTATACAAACGGTTAGTAATAAAAAAATTGAGGCCACTCTAAAACAAAAAATGCAACCTTTGCAATTCAGCACAAAACCCCGAACAAAATTTGGAAGTTTGATAAAAAGTAAGTTCAGAGCAGACAGGCCACAGAGTCTGGCGAAAAACGCGAAGGGAAAAGTCCTTCCCTGTCACGGTAACGGGTGTCATTTTTGTTTAGTGTTCGCGGGTTCATAGGGAGAAGTTTCTCTCCGTTGTGTCAGGACGTCAGATATCCTTGACAGTGAAAGCTGTCCCCCTGGGAACACAAAACGGAGTAAACTCTCTCTCCGACCGTGATCCAACATATCTCGACACCGTGTGCTAGAAATTTAGCGTCATCCGCCGTTTCTAGATAAATATCGAAATCAGTCAGTGAGCAGAGACAGGAGAAGGGAAGTCTCCACACAGTAAGTTTTTGAACAAGTCTAAGATTTATTGGGAAAGATTTCTTCTAATTTTGTGGGTGCGCTGATCTAACCTTGATGTTGATAACATAAATGTTTGCATAGATAGGATATATAACATTTTTTTTACTGTGTTATTGGACAAGTTCATAGGTTCAGTTAAATCTGTAGGTCCTGGCTCATAATTTGTGCACCACTCGTTTTATAGATATAATTTTATTGTGTGGGATATTATAGTAAGATTTGTAGGAACGATTTTTTTTGTGTATATGTAACTTAACAGGATTTAGATATTATTTTTTGTTACATAATTCTCGCCCACCCCGTTGATAGGTGTTAGGTAAATTTTGAAACGAGGCCAATTGTAATTTATATCGTTTGTCCGGAGCGTATGATTTTGTCGCCGTAAAACCAGGTTATCGTTAAATTTTCGCAGTGATTAAGTATTTTTTTTTCAGACGCGGTCATATCATTTAACCATCTCTAATGGAATAAATAAAAATTATATTTTATTCGCGCGGAAGCAAAACTTGCAACACTGAATTTTTGTTAGTACATACTGATCTGTTTACCGATAAGATTTATCAAATCAGCAGAATTTATTTCTTTTCTTTTCCATTTTATTTACGTAAAGTACAATGACATTCGACGAATAGAAAACTAGCGGCGGTCGATTAGTACCTTTTTATAGTAGACAATTATTCTCGCAGTGAGGCAGGTCAATCACGCAGTAGAGACGAAATCATAAGGTCCATTCACATATTGAAAATTTTGTATATAAGTGTATATAGCATTTTTTACGGGTCATATTTATACAGTGAAATATATAATATATTTTTTTATAATTTGTTGGTACCGAAACTTTATTCAGATCCCTACCTCGACTTTCACTCTAGAGTGAGCAGTGCATTTGAATACGAGGCTGAACAAAAAGATCAACTCTGTCCTGGCAAAGGTAATTACCCGCATTAAGCC
This sequence comes from Galeruca laticollis, assembly GCA_963921935.1. Classification (NCBI taxonomy): domain Eukaryota; kingdom Metazoa; phylum Arthropoda; class Insecta; order Coleoptera; family Chrysomelidae; genus Galeruca; species Galeruca laticollis. Next base: position 6,165,105 of record OY998176.1, on the reverse strand, counting down.
CAGGAGGTCCCCGCCTAGATCGGACTGGATTTTCTTTTTTCACGCTCAACTGCTTTATTTCATCTGGTGACAGCATTTATTAGAGTGGTGACAGCGGTCTCCCAGATTGATACGAAGTTGTAGTTCAAATAGCAAATTATTACATCAGTATATAATACCCGGCTTAATTGAACATCCATTGTAATGTAAAATCTACAAACACCATGTCACAAATGCGTTAATTCCTATCATGTTCTGCAGCATTTACAATTATTCCTTCCAAAAAATACAAACACTATTAATAGAAAAATCATAAATAAAATAACCTAACCTAGCATTTTACAAAGACGAATTATTAGACGCTTGACACTTTGATTGGTATTGGTAATAGTACAACTTTGCCTGCAGTGTCGCCAACTATTTGAAAACTTATGGATTTTAAAACCATCTTATTTCAAACTAAAACTCCCCTGTTAGAATGAATAACATCGCTAGTTGTCAATATGTGATGTCTGTAATGATACAGTGATGAAGTTGTTGACGCATCGGCCATGTAAGTTAAGAAGTATGACGTGTTTTTGTTTTCCATAATCATCACAATAAAACCAACTCCAAATAAACCATTGAGCATTATTTATAAGACCCCCAACTAAGTATTTATCAATCAATATAATAAAACAAATGAAAATTTTTATTAATATTAAATAATACAATCTTACTATAATTCAACTTTTTTATAAGCTTAGGTTAAATATATTAAAATTGAATAATTAAATGTTTATCCTTTAAAATACCCTCGAAAAAGTCCCTATAGAGTTTTTGTCCTCCTAAATCTAGTGAGGAAACCCCAAAGTTGGTATCACTGGTTGCCTGATTTGTTCATAGACATATAAAATGGACTAAGCGATCCGTATTCAATTCTGCAGCAAATATAGAGCGTACATTATTTCTACAGAGTGGTCACTCTGAATCAATGGATTTATCGATGACGTTGAATTAAAGTGAAAGAAAGAGACGAACAGATTTTATAATAATAAATATTTGTTTTGTTAACATAAAACCAAGAAGCAGTATTTAAAAAAATTTCATTAACAAATAAAAGTAATTTGTTTATAATGGCAATCGTTCTGATAATTTACTTTGTTTTTATTCGTGTCCTGTTTTTTAAAATGGTAATTGCTCCTTCATTGCAGCTAGATAGTTGAGAAATAGTCGAGTAATATTGTTTTTACTTTTGCGATGTAATCTCGTCTATTTTTTAAGCAATACGTGGATTTTATTTACTCACAAGTAGTTACTGGTTATGTGTAATTGATAAAACAAAGAAAATGCTGATAAAATTGCGGTCAATGCTGTTTAATTCACGTTATGTTGAAATGTTATGTAGAAGGCATTTCAGTGATTGTCAATAGTTATCTTTGTATTAAAATTATTATTAAAACGAAAGCCATTAAATTTTCTAAATTTATAATCACTTTTACACATATTATTTTAAAGTGCGAAATGTACAATATTTAATTTCGTTGGTTCAAAACTTACAATTAATTTTAAGCGTTTTTGACTTGTAAAACCAAAAAAACCTAGGTTGACTCTCTTTATGGTTAGATATACACAATTTTCACTTTCTGGTTGTATTTGCAACTAAGATGTAGCCAGAAAAAGGAAAAAAAGAAGAAACTTCACTTTGGAACTATGTCCTTGTTTTAGAGTATGAATTTTATTTCTATATTTAGGGTTTAAAAACAAATTGTTAGGTTATGATAGTTTCAGTTATAGCTGCTTTCTTTTTGAGTGTTCAACTCATTTCAATCATTGGCTGAATAATGACATAGGTTAAAATCTACCAATAGTATGTCTAGAATAAGAAGCCCTGGAGCTTGAAACTGTCAAAAAGAAAGCGGCTTATGAGGCGAGAATCTACATAGATTTTTTATATTGATAACATACTTTTTTTATTCTAAAATTTTATTTTGTTCTCATTGCAAGCTATGGAATATATATTATGGGGTGTTTACCAATCAATTCCAACACAAATCGCATTAAAAATATTGAATAACATTTAAAAAAACGTAGCTGGCACCGATTTCGAAAATTAACAAACACATTTTGTTACGGAAACATGTTGAGATAATAGACACTTTAAGCTTGTCATAAGTTTTTACACCTAAAGAAGTTATCAAGAAAACCTTTTTAGCAGTTAACGTATCGTTTCGTGCTAAAACCAGAATGGTCAAAGCACTATTCTTTGGTAAAAGTAAAAAAAAATTGAAAAATAAAACTGAAACTGAGCTTCGTGGTTATAATCAAACCAAACCAATATGAAAAGACCTGTAAAATAGCACAGAATACCGATTTTGGTCGGGATACAGATACGTTTACGTATACGGAGATGGGACGTAATAATCTGTTCAACGCATCCTATCGGCTATCTGATCTACACATGCGCAGTTCGTTACGGATACGGATACGTAACAAATTTAAGACAAGCTAAAAGTACCTGATCCAAATCTATCTGCGCCCATCTCTAATATGTGAAGCTAGGTGTAACTAAGTAATGACATTTATAAAAAAGAAGAAGTATATGAAGGGTGACAGGGAGGTTAATAAGAACGGAATTATCGTGATGATTATTTGTATTAATATAAGTAAAAATACATAAAAAAGTTGGTGTTTCAGTTATAAAACTATTAAAGTGGAAGACAAATAACCGCGATCTTTAACAAGCACAGTAGAAATATTGACAGGGCAGCTGAGGTTTTAAAAAAAAAGAAGAAGTAATCGACATGTTTGCGTTATTAATTTTTTTTCAACTTTGACAACGTTGTTACAAAATTAGAAGTAAATTTGAAAATTTTCATTCATATTACATTTTTACTGTTAGTATGTGTTTCCGCAGAAAAATTTTTGGCTTTTAAGCTCTGTTGATTAATGTTTTATACTTAAAAAATTTTTTTAAATCAGTGCCAGGTACGGTTTTTAAATTTTTTCCAAAATGATATTTAGTATTAGAAGATTTTAAATTTGATATTTATAGTAAGCACGTCCTAAAAATCCAGAGAGGGTTAATTAAGTCGTACTAGTTTAAAATAGATAAAATTTTTACAAAATAGCTATAAAGTATTTTATGTTAATCACAGTTTTAAGGTTCGTGGAATGAATTCTACAAACTCTTGAAGACGCTTTGTTTGTTTGTTTTGTGAGATTAACGTTTGTGTAAAATTTCAAAATTAAAAAAGGTCCAAAATCCTAACCTACAAGATGATTTTCCTTAACACAATAATTATAAAGTATAAAACATTTATAATCAACAACAAAACAGTAAAGGGATTTCGATATAAGGATTTTAACATCCGACTGAAATCTATTCTAGAGACTATGCTACTAATTAATAACACGTAATTGAAACTTTCGAGGAAGTCACTCATTGAACAACGAACTTTGGAATACAATAAAGTTTACTGTTTTAGTTGCAAGGCAACTTTCTTTCGCAGTTTTGGATCGGTATCGAAAACAAACACTGCTAAAACTTGCATAATTGGATACTTTTTTTAGATTGTCGGATTCATCCAATTGTAATATTTGTAATTTTTAACCTAAAATTCAATTGACAGTTCGATTAAAATTATTCAGAAACATTGACACTTGCAAGGGTTCTGAAATATGACCGATCATTATATTTACGCCGTTGTCAGATTTTCCGTTTTCTTGGAAATATATGATGAAACTTTGTTATTTTAAATGAACCACCATCAAACAATTTTTGTAAGATACGGTGAAATGTGTGTTTAGTGACTTTTAGCAGCGCTCTTTGCCTTATTTGCAAACACTTAAGCTTAGGTTTCTCGCTTTAAATGCAGTAATTACTTGTCGAAGCATTTGTCGATGAAATGGAAGCTTTACAGGCAATTTTTCGCGTCGACACCATATAACGCTTTCTAATAAGTTGGCCCGTTGAATGTGCAATGTAAGTGTAATTATTTATTTAGAATTATTTGGTAAAATTGGTTCTTGTGATAATTGGTCCCTTTTACCAACCGAAAAAATTGAACATTCTTTTTTCATATCTTAGCAGTTCGATTAACTTCCTCGAAAGTTTTTTACTTTCAGATATGCTTTTCAATATTAATGTTGTGAAAAGACAATAAGACATTCATACTATTATTTACGAGATTGTCCGCGCCGAATAAATTCAAAGCGAATTTTATAACTAGCAACTAATTTTTTTTTCAAATATTCTACGTGAAAACAAACCAATTGTCAATAATAACCGGGGAGTGAAAAGATTAGTCGCGAGTAATCGACTAAAGAATCTATGACAGGTGAAATGACAGACAGGGACGTATGACTGAATTAAGAAGATTAAAAAAGAAGAAAACTTGAATGTATAAAAACCTTAAGATGGGTTTATACAGAAAATAAAATATAAAGTTGACCTTATGGAAAATCTATATAGCGTTTATACAGGAAATAACAAATAAGAGATAAAATAAAATAAAATAAAAGCTGGCCAACTTTTACCTTCCATATTTTATTTTATCTGAAAATGAATGTGCCCAATCGTAAGATTATTGATTATTGCATGTTTGGTATTATCTGTGGTTTGGTACACATAACCTTACTTTTAATACGTACTTTTGTCGTTTGTTATTAGGAAGAAAATAATAAAATTAACTGTCTCGACCCTTACTTGGTGGAATCTACTCATATTAGTGTTTTAAATGAAACTCACGGTTTCTAGTTAATTCCACAATATAATAAAAATTGTTGAAAATTCTAAAAAATTGACAATTGTTTCGATAACTCAATATCATCGTCAGAATGACAGAAGTTTCATTTCATTTGATGCCTCCCTGATGTTTAGTAATTATTTTTGGCTAGTCCAAGAAGTGACCTAATTTGTGATTGACTTAATATATGTTAATAGAAAAAAGAAGAAGATGTGATATTACAAATATTGAAGCTTAGATATTATTAGTCCTATGGTGATATCCTGGATATCATTTTTCCAATTAAGATCAGTATAACTGTGCAATGATATAGAAAACCAGGAAAACTATATCTGCTGATCTTTACAATTCAACGGAAACAGAACAAAACCTCAAAATATGGAAGGGAAGGGTACGAAATATCGATATTTTTTCGATAATAATCGAAAAGTTTCTTAAATATTTTTAATTCCAATACTATCGATGCTTTCGCTTAATCGAGCTCAGTTTCCGTTGCTTTGATCTCAAATAAAAATTGTCTTATATTATTTGTGATTTGGTACTATAGTCTGTATATATTTTTCTTTGTGTGTGAAGGCTTTAGTTCCATTGACGGTTTGTTAAATTCCGATAATTTTGATACAGTTCCTAAGTAATCACTCTTTGAATAATATATCGATATATTGAAATATCGATATTTTGTATTATCCATATATCGAAACTGTTGAATAATATAGATACGATATATCGATGTTTTTCTTCCCATTCCCAACTAAAGACGGATCACTTTGACACACGATTTTTTTTTATGTTCCGTGTATTTGACTAGTGACAGTTAAACAATTATTTTATTTTATTTGTCTGTATAAACCGAACAAACCTTCCTTATTTCTTTCTATTTTATTTTATGCTATTTTATTTTATTTTATTTGCTGTATAAACCCAACATTAGATTAGGAAAGAGAGGGGACGCGTAACTCTATATACAAGCTGTGTTGTCAGTTTGAATACCTATTTTAAAACCGACGCCATTTTTTGGTGGTCAACGCTATAGTGAACACCAGAGGGGTTTTTGCGATTATTAAGCGATTAAAGTGATTTTAAGCTGGACTTTTGATTTTGTTAAGATGGTTAATTGTTGTGCTTACCAGTGTAAGAGTTCTAGCAGAAAGAAAAAACCTGAAATTTCGTTTCATAGGTAAGTTATCTCTAACTTATTTTATTGGTAGCTACTTTTTTCTTTATATCTTAAAAAATAAGCTTTTATTCATAAAACCCCACTAGTGAATTAAAACGTATATCATAATAAATTCAATTATGTTAGTAGAAAAGACATTACGAAACTTTTTCATTGAAAATTAACGAATTTATTGTTCAGTTTCTCGGAATTCCTAACCCCAAAAATCATAATTGCGATTACTAATTGGTGCGTTCTTTTTGACTGAGATCTCAGATGACTTCAGTTAAGGTGATCTGAGATAAAGTGATGTGAGTAAGCACCAAAAAGAACGACATCTCAATTGAAGCGCGCGATCTGTCGATAGATTTGAACTATACGACAGATTCGTATCAGCATCTAATAATGTTAATTAATGTATCCATAATTTGTAACAAAAGAAAAATAGATTATGTGTTGTGTATATGTCAATAGTTAAAACCATAGATAACCTTGGTTAAAACTACAAATAATCCAAGCAAATAAAATATTTCTTCATCCCCTCCACTTTATTTCCGACTCAATTCCAACTGATACCCCCTTACAACACATTCAGCATTGGTGAAGGGGGAGGAAAAATCTCAGCTCACTTAAAGTGAGTAAAACAAAAAGAACGCTCACATTACTGATGTGAGCTGAGATTAACTGAGATCTCAGTCAAAAAGAACGCACCTAATGCCTACAATTTTGATTAAGTTATTTTTTTGTTTTTGTTTTTTTGGCCGAAGGATATAGTCCATTTAGCCATGAGTTACAGTACTAAAAGGGTACCAAATATGTTAACTGTAAGAATCCATTTGGATAGGTTAAGGATATACGTTTCACACTCAGGGGTCTTTCAGGGTGGCCCTCTCACAGAAAAGGTAGACCACGGTACTAATAGGGAATAATCAGGTTAGGTTCACTTACAGAGGAGAATGAGCTACATAATATTACAGTTTTAAATTGCATGCTTTAATGAATGTCAGTAAAACGTTATAACCAGGCAGCTTATTTAAAGCCAGTAAGTTCATTACATTGAAGGGAGGTAGAACATCGATTTTTATTAGTTCCCTATACATATCTTCTCTATGTTGTGTCTATTTATTACATTAAAAAAAATGTGTTCCAAGTCGCATATACGGTAACAAGTGTCGCACAAATTCGAATCTATTACTTTTATTTTATTAAGATGTGCGGGATAGCATGCATGGCCAAACTTAAGTCTACTTATAGTGACGATACTACTACGCGGTAATTGATAGTTCCTGAACCAGTATTGGTTGAGAATATCTGGGTGTAAGAGTGTATATCTTGTAGGTTTGTCAATGCAATACTCATGCCATACATTTTTCCATCTTTTTTTTTAGTTTAATTTTACATTGGTTTCGGCACTCATCCACGTTTATTGTATTATTTATTGGTAGTCCATTTTTTACGGCTTCTTTGGCTAGATTATCCACATGTTCATTATGCTGCAGTCCAATATGTGCGTTTATCCACATAAAACTGATATCGAAATCCTTTGGGCGTAGCTTTTCGATTTTCAGTTTAATTTTTGGAATGATTTGATTTTCATAACTAGCATTAATATCAAAAGGTTAGCTAATGCTCGTGAGAACTGATAAGGAATCCGTTATTATGATGGATTTTTTATAACCATGTCGTTCAATGAATTCAAGAGCTTTGATAAAACCGATTGCTTCTGCAGAAAAAAATAGAAGTAGCGTTATTAAGTTTAAATTGCATTTGAACCTTCAATGACTGGGCATAAAATGCGCACCCTACACCAGTGGATTGTTTGGAAGCATCCGTATATATTTTAATGCAACTATCATATTTTGATAAATAATGTGATAGTATATTCTTACTGATCATTATATTATGATTATAATTTGGAATTTCAACATGTACGTATTTCAGTGATGCGAAGAAATCATTAAGTTCATATGTCTTGGGAACATCTAAGTTATAAATTAAATTATAATTTTCCCTTAATGCCTGGCATGTAATTGGCGAAGGTTTTTTGGCCCAATATTTGTTTGTAAGGTCATATATATTTAATTCCGAAATATTTTTAATAACTGCTGGCTGTCTGTAATGGGATTTAATAATTATTTTTTCTGTTAGTAATGTTCTACGAAGTTCTAATGGCGGTTCTACGGCTTCAACTCGAAGTGCTTCTACTGGTGTAGATTTCATTGCTCCGATACAAAGTCTCATGGCATTGTTCTGTACAATTTCTAATTTTTTTAGTAAGCTTGGAATTGCGGTTCCATATAGAGTACATCCATAATCTATAATCGATCTTATATATGTTTTGTAGAAAGTTATGGTCTGAGGGTCGGCTCCCCACCATGTCCTTCGTATTAATTTTAGGAAGTTTAAACCTTTATTGCATTTTGTAATAATACTCTCCACATGACTTTTCCAAGTAAATTTTTGTATCTGAAGTAATACCAAGGTAAACAACTGATGTTGAGACTGGGTATGGGATCTCGTTTATTGTAATATTGACCATGTGTGGTAAGTTATATAATACTTGCTTTTTCAGGAGTAACCAGAAAGCCTAATGAGTCCAATTTCTGTGTGATGGAGATGACTGATTCCTTTAGATTTGTCAAAGTATTTGGTAAGGTTTTATCGGAGTTATACACTACAAAGTCATCCGCATATTGGATTAGTTTGTAGTTAATTTCTTCATGGAGACTTGCTGTGAATATATTAAATAATAATGGAGAAAGTACTGCTCCTTGAGGTAATCCTGTGGAAGTATTTCGAGGGTTTGTAAGTGAATTGTTTATATATCTGATATAAACTTTTCTATAATTAAACAGTTCACACATTACATTACAAATTCTTCTTGGTATCCCAATATTGATTAACTTTTCCCGTAAAAATACTAAGTCAACCGAATCATATGCTCCCTTAATATCGAGAAATGCTGCTCCTAAGTAATGATTTTTTGAGAAACATATTTGTGTATCGGTCACCAGTTGTAATATGGCGTCATTGGTGCTACATCCTCTTCTAAAACCATATTGACCCGAAGGAAGTGTTGATTTGGAAATCATGAAAAATTCTAATCTCTGTTTGATAATTCTTTCAAATGTTTTCAATATACATGACAGCAAAGTTATGGGTCGATATGAGTCGGCTAAGTCAGGACTTTTTCCGTTTTTATGTATGGGTACTACTATTGATCTTTTCCAATCTTCAATGATATTATTATGAATCCAGACATCGTTGTATATTTCTAGTAAAAACAATTTTGCGTTATGTGCTAAATTCAATATCATGTCATATGTAATTTGATCTATGCCAGGTGACGTGTTATTAGTTTTTTTAAGAGCGAATAAATTATGGGTTTGTTAAATAATTCGTTATCTGTATCATCTTCTTCTTCATTAATATTTGTAAATTCTTGAGATACTGAGCAAGGTGCGATTTTATTCATAAATTCCTCAACCCAATCGAAGTTTTTGCATGTTTTGTTGTTTGAATTACTACCTATTGTGATTCAAAAATGTGGAACGCTTCACGATTTTGCGTGTCATCCTTGCGCATCCGTATCGTACCAATTTTAGTATATGTACTGCCGAAGCAGGTACATTGATATAAGTTAAATAAATCAGTATAGTTTTATTTTTAAATTTCTCATGTATAAAGATTAATTTATAAAATCAAAATTTCAGTTCTTTAGAATAATCATATAGGACGACAATTAAGTTTATGACTTGGTGGGCATTGGTATCACAATAGTTGACAGCGTTAAGAGTCCCCTCTCTTTCCTAGTCTAAGATAAAAACTAATTGGTATACTAGAGAAGAAGAGTTGATTGATGAAGGTGGGTAAATAAACAATCGATTGAAATTCTGCATTTCACGTAGAGTGTTTGAGAAGAAATTATAGAAATATTTTAAAAATTTCAAGGAAATATGAGTAAATGAATAATCAGGATCAAAACACAGTTTTAATATATTATTTAAATTTACTACCAGTACAGCTAAAAAAATTCTGTTCATAGTTTAATTTATTTAGAGATACCTGAAAATATATGGATTTCTTCTTTTAGGTACATCATCATTTAGTAATTGATTATAAAATGTTTCGACCCTGATAAATTAAATAAATTTTTAAAATATAGCCAAAATTGTATACAATATCCCATAGTTCGGGTCTCTGAATGTTTAATTATGTAGTAATAATTATTATAAATATACGTTTGGCACATTTCTGTAACAATTTGTATAATTCAATTTTTTTAAATGAAATTGCAAAATCACACCTTTTTCAAGGCCAGCGAACTATGGGACATCCTGTATATATATATATATATATATATATATATATATATATATATATCTCAATTTGGCAATTCTCATTTATTATAACAGTTAAGCGAGTGCGTAAAATTTTATAAAAAATTAATTTCGTTTTTGTATATAATCGTTCGAATTTCGAAAAACCTGGAATCTCGTCAATATATCGAAAATACAATTGATAAATTCCCATAATTTTGTACCGATTTAATGTTCTTATGCGTGAACCGTCAGAATAGCTCAGGTCAAAATAGCCCCGACAAGACAGCTCCGGACAAAATAGCCTCGGAGAAAACAGCCTCGGACAAAACAGCCTCGGACAGCTTCTGGGTTAGCAATGCTTGCCATTGCTACCAATCTAAATATATTCTGAAGAAACCAACATAAATGATATAGGGATCCAAAATGTTACTAATATTCTAATATTTTGAAACTGACAGAAATACAAAAATAAACAGAAATAATAGGAAATCGAAGATAGGTATTTTTCTTAATGAGTGCATACGCAACAAAAACGGATAAGAAACTCTGAATTTATTGTAACTTCAAAATGAAACATAAATATTTTCTTTGAATGTAAATAAATTGTTACAAAATAATATCTTTCATACTAAGGAAATATGTAACAGAAACATCTAAAACTCCCTAAAGCCTAAAATATTCAATTCTCAATTGGTGCGTTCTTTTTGACTGAGATCTCAGATCACTTCAGTTAAGGTGATCTGAGATAAAGTGATCTGAGTAAGCACGAAAAAGAACGACATCTCAATTGAAGCGCGCGATCTGTCGATAGATTTAAACTATACGACAGCATCTAATAATGTTAATTAATGTATCCATAATTTGTAACAAAAGAAAAATAGATTATGTGTGTTTATTATTTATATGTCAATGGTTAAAACCTTAGGTAACCTTGGTTAAAACTACAAATAATCCAAGCAAATCAAATATTTCTTCATCCCCTCCACTTTATTTCCGACTCAATTCCAACTGATACCCCCTTACAACACATTCAGCATCGGTGAAGGGGGAGGAAAAATCTCAGCTCACTTAAAGTGAGTAAAACAAAAAGAACGCTCACATTACTGATGTGAGCTGAGATTAACTGAGATCTCAGTCAAAAAGAACGCACCTAATGATTCATCGGTAACTACGATGTCTGAATGTCAAAACCAGCTAGTTCTGCGATCTGTGTTTCTACCTAAAGGTGGGATTACAAGGAGCGTTAAAATATCAACTGAAAGAAGAAGACGCTAAAGGTGGTTCACATTTCTGTCTGTTTCTGTTTATATAGGAAAAATCTATTGAAAAATCTCAACCGAAATATATCGCCCAAATAATCGCAAAAATGAAATTTTCTTCGCAAGTTGACGTTTAAAATCGCCCGAGTTGGCAACCATGAATACCACAATCAAGAGAGATGTTCTCCCCTCCCATTTTTATTACAATAACCTTAGACAATTGATGTTCATATCTAACGACACTGGCGTCAAACTAGTACTCCAACACTGTAGTATATTTGATAAGCTGGTTATTTACAGTTTAGCGTTTGTAACGGTTCTTGTGAACACATACTTAGTTTTAATATTTGTCGCGAATGTTTCTTTACTTAGGTGCGTCCTTTTTGACTGAGATCTCAGTTAATCTCAGCTCACATTAGTAATGTGAGCGTTCTTTTTGTTTTACTCACTTTAAGTGAGCTGAGATTTTTCCTCCCCCTTCAGCGATGCTGAATGTGTTGTAAGGGGGTATCAGTTGGAATTGAGTTGGAAATAAAGTGGAGGGGATGAAGAAATATTTGATTTGCTTGGTTTATATGTACTTTTAACCAAGGTTATCTAATGTTTTAACCATTGACATATAAATAATAAACACACATAATCTATTTTTCTTTTGTTACAAATTATGGATACATTAATTAACATTATTAGATGCTGATACGAATATGTCGTATAGTTTAAATCTATCGACAGATCGCGCGCTTCAATTGAGATGTCGTTCTTTTTGGTGCTTACTCACACCACTTTATCTCAGATCACCTCAACTGAAGTGATCTGAGATCTCAGTTAAAAAGAACGCACCACTTGACATAATAATTTTCTACGTTGTCATAATTATCTTGAATTATGTCGAATAAAGTTCGTGTATTGAGAGTTCAATTATTTCTGTTCAGATCAAACACCACGGCGAGTAGATTCTACAACAGTTACAATACCAGACCAGAGCGATACTATAACAAGTTTGGACGTCCCACACCGAGATGGCGGTACTGATGTTAATAGACAAACGAAAAAGAATAGAGGTGAAATTTAAAAAAAAATTAAAAAAAATATTGATAAAAATTGCGATTTCTAAAGTTTGGATTAAATATACAGGAAGGGTGTACAAAATGACAGTGGGGTATAATGACATTGTGCTTGTATACACATGACTAGTCGTACAAAAATGTATTCATACTTAACATCCACGTTTTGTATCCAACTGTTATGTTCTTTTGTCTAAATCAAGCCATTTAACGTACATCTTGTTACTTTTTCTTCTAAGTACGTTTTCGACCAAATCAATATTTATATTCGACAGTTTCTGTAATTCTTCATCATGATTTGTATGCCTTGCGTAATTTTCCGACAAATACGTAGCAGGATTGGTTATTTTAACTTTAACGACTTTAAATAGCTGTGTAGTCCAATTGGGGGTATATCCTTTTTTGCCTTGGATATACGTACAAGTCGCCAACTTTAAATTTTCGCGATCCGACAATCTTTATATGATTATAGGTTTTATTTAAAATAGCTTTTTCGTTGGATTTATTGATGTGGGGAGGCTTATACCTGGTTGTTAAATGCTTTGTATTATTATATTCCTTAGTAATTTCAGATAAAATGTCTATCCATTTATAGGTGCCATTTAAACTAAAATGTTTGTATAGTTTTAATTTCAGCGTTCTTATAAAACATTCAGAAATGAGCTTTTTTCGTACTAAATATGCTATAGTGATTAATTCTGTTTTTTTCATTATTTGTTGAAACTTATTGTAACATGTTGTTCCTTGATCTGATTGCAGATTTTTAGGTGTCTGCCTTGTGTAAGCGAGAATGCACGAGTTAGATCTTAGCCGGGTTTATCTTTAATGAGCGCGTCCTCAAAAACTTTGAAAAGCAATCGATTACGACCAATATAATTTTATGATTTTTATTATGATGAACGTGCTATGTGCTATGTTATTGTGGTGATGGATCCAGTTAGCTCTGCTTTATGTCCGATTATTCTATTTTTAACATCAAAACGTTTTTGGCGCCATTTATTAAAATCTGCTATACATTTATATTTATGATAAGTTATGATTATTATTGCTTTCATGATTACATATTTCAAATTTAGTAAATAAGATATGGTTTTGTCAAAAATTGTATTTATTTAAATTAGTTTGGTGTGGGGAAAGACAGGTGTGAAGAAGGCAAAATAATATGCTATGTCATAATACCCAACCATACATAGATAAATATAATGTGCCTTACAAATGGATAGAAATACGTTTTTTTTCTGAAAGCCGCGAAATTACGAAATAAAGTCCAATGGGATGCTGATTCTATGGTAAAGACAATAGAAGCTGTTAATAAGGGTGAAATGGGGTGGCTCAGGGCCTCAAAACTTTACTATATAACTCAAGCAAACCTAAGGAGGTTTGCCTTGCAAAAAAAAACGGACGAAAAATAACTGGACAGGGTTAAATCTGTATTTCTCATAGAAATAGAAAGGCAGTTAGAGTAGATAAGCTAGGCCAGTTCTGGGGCGGAAGTCGGAATCGGAGAGTTCTAGAACGGTTCCAGAACTGAACGGTTCTAGAACCGAAGTCGGCCATGTTGGATTTGGTGGCTGCGCTCTCGGATTGTGTGACGTAATTTTTGTGACGTAAGCATTGAATATTTTTTTTTAATTAAATGATAAATGTTTCGCCTTGACGGCGATTCGAACCCACCGTCCACCATATCGAATTTATTACTTCTGTGAGTATTCCAACTACACCATTGGATCACAATACAATCTAATGCGAGATGTAGCTATAAGAGTTGTAAAAACATGTGCGCGCGCGTTCGTCACATTTAATAATTGTGGAAAAGGCGTAGTATATTTTGTATAACGCCATAAGGGCATTAGAAATTTATCTCTGTTATTATTGGTCAACATCGATCAATCGTCATTGTGACATAGCGTTTATATATATATATATATATATATATATATTGTGACGATATTTATTTCTCTGTAATGTAAATTTGAAAAATTAAAATGAAATTTTGATTAATGTCACTGTCAAATTATAAATTGTCACACTTGGGCTTTTACAAACAGTTTAATTTATTAAATTTGAATTTCTGGTGTATATGGTATGTACGATTTACCCTTTCTTATCTTCTCTTCAAAATTTTGGAAATTATTTCCTCTTACCATTAAATACAAAACATGTCCACTTAAGCTTGCTTTTCTTTTATCGATAGTATCTGTTCAAAAGACTTCTATTTTATTAATTATCTCTTTTTTTTAGAAAACTTTTTGACCTCTTGACAGCTCTTTCCAAATTTTCTTAATGACACTGTTTTTTTTTTCACCTGTATTTGTATCTCTTGGTTACCGCAACAAATGAGAGAGTAGTCATTAGACATAGAACAAGTATCCTTTCTCCTTACTCATCACTAACTTTTTTCTATAACCTCAAATTGTCACCATTTGTCACCCGCACTTGACAAATATAAATTTTATAACATACTCTGTATGTTCGGGTAAATTACTCTACCTTCTTATAATTACAATCCTACGTAATGTATAAAATAATTTACAATCAATAAAATAATCTTCTAGACTTTGGTCAATGACTTGTGAAGGTATGTTTCTTTATGACTGTACCCTTTTGATTTCATTTCAATTTCAAAATCTTTACCTAACTTCTGATTAATTACTTAGCTGTTTTAAAAATGTCTACAGTTTGTGCCAAATTTATCTAATATTTCATAAATCATTTATTGTTATTTGGTACATTATTTTATCTAAAATTTTCTAAGACAATTTATTTATATATATATATGTACCAAAAAAAGATGCAATAAGGGCGTTAGAAATTTGTGGAAAAGGTATATATTTCTTATATACGGGGTGTAGTCATAAAATATGTTTAATGCACAGTCGTTATGGCATTATTTTGCGCAAGCGACGAATCAGTTGGATGGGCAGAGAGAAAAATGGCATTATTTTGGACATGCGCAATGGTTACAGAAGTGCTTATGATTTTTTTTATTATCAGCGTTCTTATCTCTTTTGATGTTCTCCAAGAGATAATAGGATGAGTAAATGTCAGCTGAAGGTCGACGGGGGTGACATATTACAACGTTACTACAATCAATATACAGGGCGTCGACAATGCCATAAGGGAACTCTGCTTGGATTTTCATCGAACAAAACAGGATGTACGAAAACGCAATTAGGTCACTACGACGATCAATATACAGGATGTCATTGGACTCAGACACGTCCGATAGTAATACAGGATGTACAAAGATGCAATAAGGGCGCTACAATGTATCTCTGCTATTATTGGTCGGATTGAAGTCGAACAACCGCCATTGTGATAGGTAGAGCATTTTATAGGATGTACAAAGATGCCATAAGGGCACTAACAAAAACAATAGTCACTACGACGTCCAATATACAGGGTGTCGACGATGTCAGCACTCTACTTGGTCGGAAGTCGAACAAACTGTGTTAGGTCACTACGACGATCAATATACAGGATGCACAAACATGCCATTAAGGCACTACGATGTATACGTCACAACGACGTTATATAGGGTGTCGACGATGCCATCAAGAAGTATGCGAAGGTCAAATATTATAAATCAAAAATATCAAAAAAGATTTGAGGTTATTGCGTAGCATAAAAAGTTTCACTTTCAATGCTGTTTGTCTTCGACTGACGTGTAACGCGAAAAATTCGCCGAGCTGTCGTAAATTTAACGATTGGCAAGCTTGTCGAGGGATAGAATCCAAAGCACGGTATGCGAGAAGTGGTCAGTCCTCCATTTGCCGTCGAAGTGTACACACACATTACTAACTTTAAAAATTTTTGCATGCGCTCTGGGAGCCATTAGAATTCGATAGGAAAAACCGACAATTTCGTCGTAGGGAAAGAAAAATACGGCTGGAACCAACAGCTGGTAGCTTTGACCCGATAAGTTACTGAACCAAAAACGGTCGATGACTGTGGGTTCCTTAACGATTTACAGGAATTGTATATTGGTGGTAAATTTTCCGTAGACGGCGTTAGCTAGGATTCATTAACAAGGGGTTTTTTTTTGTAAGTGGATGTCAAAACTCACTAATTGGAATTTAATGGGTCAGTGAGACCAGTTCCAGGAGGACTGGAATAGTCTGGAGCAACATCAGTTCCTGTTCTGGTTCCGGAAAAGGATAAGTGAATAGTTTTCCTTTTTATTCTTCATTTTCATTAGTAAATTCATCTTTATGCGTCACATATTACTGTTTTTCATTTAAAGTTTTATTTCTTTTTGCGACAATTATTATAATTTTGCATACACTGGTACTTTGTATTTAAAAATTTGAAATCTTTGCTCATAGTTTAAAAACACGCTAAGACACTACGGTACGTACCTGGTATTGCGTTATTTAGTGGTTTTATTTTTTTTTGCCTATTTCTGACAATTTTGTTAATATAACTTGCACGGTTCATAATTTTGAATTGTATTTTCGCTAGCAACGCTAAACGCGATTGCTATTTGAATTTTGGGTTTATGCAACAATTTATATTGATATTGGTATAATTTGCGGAAGGGCGAACCCTTGTAATTGTACATTGTTGATTTTTGATATATACTATCGTTGTATTTTTGAGATATTGTACATGAACTATTTGGTCGTTACCCTAGAATTATAGAATCTGCTCGACAGTTATTTATTTGTTTGTAACTGATAAGTTAGTTAGGAATTTTTTTGGATTTACGTAGATTTCGGCCTTCAGCCTATCTACATCCTGTGTTTACAGCCTTCAGCTGAGCTCAGACATTATTTGCGATATTGTTGTAGTGACATTGTAACAAATATTTTGAAAAGAGACCTTTGGTCCACCAAGACTAATTAAAATTTCAATCAGGGGATACTTGCTGACTTTTATTTTCTTATGATTATTTTTTGACGTTTCTTAAAACTAATGAAATGCTTCTTTATTTGACACAAGGGTAAGTTTCAACCAATCATGTCATTATTATAGTGGGAATAAAGCTCTTGTGATTATTCTCGGGAATAATCACTGTTGCTTTTATTTGTCTAGCAAGTGTCAGATAGTTGTCAAAATAATTATCTAATTCTGTCAACGTTATATATAAAATGAGTGAACATCATCGGTTTAGTACCTTTTCTGATGAAGAAATAACGATTAAGATTATAGAAACTACTTCGAAAAATATTCTAATAAGTAATCAGTCTATATGGAGACAATTTAAGACCTTCACCAATTTGTGAATCAAAAAATAATCTAGTCAAATATAACTCGAGAGTTCCATAAATTAGAAAATAATTTGACAGATTTTGTTCAAACTTGTTGCCATTTGGCAATAGCCACTCGAGCCCTGGGGGTCTCGTGACTATTGCCTGGCAACAAGTTTTCAAAAAATCTGTCAAATTATTTTCAATTTATTCTCACTCTCTTGTTATATTACTACTGATAATTTACCTATCAGATTAACCTTTGGAGTGTGTAGTGAGTGTAGTTAACCCACTGAGGAGTTGTGGGCTAATTAAAGAAGTCTTGGGTGCTTGCCAAAACTTCTCTGGCGCCCTTTTTGTATACTTAATAATTATTTGAAGAATCCACCCCTTCTTCGACTCGAAGCTAGTCGACTGGCGAGCACGGGTTGTACCACGTGAGACAACCCGCATACCTATAACGAGCACTGTGAGGGTTTGTAGGTTTTTCTCGTTATAGACGTATACATTTTTTTAACTCGTATATTGATCCAAAAACAGTCTTTATTAAATTGATTTTTTCTTTTTTTTTTCTTACGATAACCCCAGTATATATATATATATATATATATATATATATATATATATTTATATGATATAACAGTTAATAACAATGAAATGTGTTAAATAAAAACTGGAAGTCGATAAAGTAATCAAACTGCGATTAAATATTCTGCGGTGTTGCCAAACTGTATTAGAAGTAGTAGTTCTAAATATAATATTAAAGCGAAGTGTGTTCGAGCAATTATTTATGCTTATTAATAGGAAAAAGAAAAATAGAGTTAAATAATAATAATAAAAATAAAGTTCTCGATATCTTGTCCTGATTCCAAATTTTGGACTCGAAATTCAAACGATCACCCTGCGAAAATATAGTGCGTCATGATCCGAAACTGAACTAATAACTAATTCCGAATCATAAAAACGTCGATCGAGTCTTTTTTATTTTTCTGTTTAGACAATTCTAATGTTTGTTTATTTGATTAAATTGTTAATTATATATTACTCGACGTTTCTCTAATTCAATTCAATTCAATTCAATGAATAATAGATCTACCATATATTGCTAAAGGGATAGGTAATTGCTTTTCTAATTTAGAATATAGGTTCTAACGTATTACAACCGTAGCGGTTACGTTTTCAGATTTATTTGTAATAATTTTCCATTAAAGTGACATAGGTGCAAATATAAAATTCCATCTATATAGTAGCGAATACTATTTTACAGTTTCTTACGATATCCCTTAATAATTGACCTATAAGGTTTGCAGTTGACAGTGGAGATGGCGCAGCTATCGCCTGTTCAGTTCTCTTTTAATATTAGTAAGTAAGAAGAAGCTGTATCGCAGCATCGATAATGCAGATTAGATATTCTAAGTCAGGGGTTCTCAAACTTTTTGACACTGCGACCCCCTTTTTAGACCTAGTATTTCGGCGACCCGCCTATTTTTAAATATAAACAAAAATGAAAAAAAACACTATTGGCTAAGTTTTATCCATACAAATACTATTAACTAGTAAAAATAAATACAAATTGTTGTCACTTGAATTGTTTTATAATAATGCTGAAAATTAATGTGCAGAAAATTACTGCAACCCTCTGTCGAGCAGTTTAAAGTAAAATTAATGAGCAGTGGTTTTCTGCAATTGTTTACCGAGGTAACTGTCAGATGCTTTTAATTCTGCTATGACTAACATTTTCAATACAAATGTAGTCTTGTTGCAATTCAACTTAATTGAATGCTAGTTAAAATAAAAATAAACTTTGTTCATTATTTATTTATAATCTTTATTTATTCTGTAATTATTTATTATTTATACACTGACAAAAATTGTATTTTTTAATGTCCAACTCCAACAATTCACATAAACGATTAACAAAACTATATGACCATATGGAGAAAACACAAACTTCAAATAATGTCAAATTGCTCGACACAGGATTGCAGTAACTTTCCGCACACCAATTTTGGGCATAAGAGAAAGTGGGATAACTCACTTCGTGGCACGAACAAGGACAAAGCAATGATGACTCATGGGGCTGTCTGCGCGCGCGCACTCTGCCAGCCGGTGCCCGGCAGACGACACGACAGTCTGGCTTCTTGAGTCGATCACTCAACACTGTGTGTACTTTGTGAGTAGTATTGCGAGCAAATACAGTTGGAAAAAGTAGCAATGGATACGTTTTTGAAAAGACCGTCGTCAAGTAGTGATGCTAGTGCTAGTGAGTGTTGGAAAGACAAAATTCCGCAAATATGACCAGTCGTACATACAATTCGGTTTCACTGAACTGGCAAACAAACCTCAATGTGTGGTGTGTAGTGAAGTGTTGTCAGCTGAAAGCATGAAGCCTTCAAAAATGAAACGCCATCTTGAAACTAAACATTTTGCTTTGAAAGACAAACCAGTGGAATTTTTCCAAAGAAAACTGTTATCCCTTCGAAGTCAACAGGTAAACATTACAGATCTTGCTAATGTTATTAAAAATGCTCTTAAAGCTTCATACGAGGTAGCACTCAAGATTGCTAAAAAAGGGAAACCCCATACAATTGCTGAGGAATTAATTCTTCCTGCTGCAATTGATATGGTTTCAAATATAATCAGTCCTCAAGATGCTGAAAAATTGAAAAAAATCCCGTTATCAAATGATACTATTTCAAGAAGAATATGTGACATGGCTGAAGATGTTCAGAACCAGCTAAAGAAGCAAATAAAAGACAGTACTTTTTTTGCAATTTAGTTGGATGAGTCAACAGATGTTGCCAACTGGGCTCAGTTTTTATGCTTCATCCGGTACGATTACGGTGATGCTATTCATGAAAATATTTTGTTTTGTAAGCTCCTGCCGAATAATACAACAGGTGAAAGTCTTTATAAGACTTTGTCGAAGCAACTGAACCTTTTGAATTGGATTGGAAGATATGTGTGTCAAATTGTAGTGATGGAGCAATGGCCCTTACGGGAAAGAAGAGTGGCTTGATTGCCAGGTTGAAATCATTTATACCGAATGCAAGCTGGGTCCACTGTTTTTTACATAGGCAAGCTTTGGCAGCTAAGAAAATGCCAGATTAATTACGGCAAGTGTTAAATGAAGCTGTCAAGATAGTGAACTACATCAAAAGTCGCCCGCTGCAAAGTAGGTTGTTTAATAACTTGTGTGAAGAGGTAGGAGCCTTGCATGAACATCTTTTATTTCACACTGAAGTACGGTGGCTATCCCGTGGTAATGTATTAAGCAGGCTGTTTGGATTAAAGTCAGAAATGTTGTTATTTTTGGTTGATAGTAAACCCGAACTTTCCACTTTTTTCAGTGATGAAAAGTGGTTGGTTAAGCTTGCTTATTTGGCTGACATCTTCTCTCAACTTAATATTTTGAACTTATCCCTACAAGGACCAGAGAAAAATATGCTATATGCTCAAGACAGAGTAAATGCATTTGTAAAAAAACTCAGTGTTTGGAACGCAAGAGTTAAGAAAGAAGATTTTGAAAATTTTACACTAACTCAAGGGTTTATAGAGTATCTGTCAAGTATTACCGCTACATCCCCTGACACTTCATCTCTCTCCTTACTAGTATCTTCTCATCTCGAAGGTTTGATTGAACAGCTGACAGATTACATTCCAAATAAGGATACGAGTGGGGTTTTGTAGGTAGTCAATCCGTTCAGTGATCAAGTCGTAACAAAAGCTGAGCTAACTGCTCGTCAACATGATCAACTGATCGAAATTTCAAGTGATCAGTCAGCAAAACTCACTTTTAACAGTGCTTGTATCGACAAATTTTGGATAGGTATTAAAAATGAATACCCAGAACTGTCCACAAAAGCATTACAGACTTTGATGCCATTTTCTACGTCTTATAACTGTGAACAAGGTTTCTCCATAATGGTGAATATCAAAACAAAATCAAGAAATCGTTTGACCCTGGAAAATGACATTCTTTTATGTATAACAAAACTCAATCCGGACATAAAAAAATTGGTTAATTCCAAACAAGCTCATGTTTCCCATTAAATAGTATTAGGCCTTTTTCAACTTGTATGTGTCTTACAAATTTGTGTAGCTTATAAATTTTGTTACTAATAAAAACTACAGCTATGACTGATTTGTTTTTTTCCTCCTTATCCCGCGACCCCCCTGGACACATCACGTGACCTCCCTGGGGGTCGCGACCCACAGTTTGAGAACCCCAGTTCTAAGTTATTAAATATTGCTTTGCTAGGACAATTCTACATTAATTACAATCACAAATCTAAACCAATACTTTTCTCGCATATTAGATAAAACTGGGAAAAACTAGGACATTTTAAAATATCCTTCCAGCAAAAATTTCAAATAAACAATCTCATTTCAAACGAAAAAAAAGACTTCTTAATATATCTGACTATTTACTTAAAAATCAATTAAAATTTTTGTATTGCAATAGTAAGATATAAGTTGTATTGTGCTTAGGTAAATAATTTATATCTTGATATATATTTTGTAAAATGGAGATCCGGGAATTAGGATTTTTTTACCGGACATTTCCTCCTCTTTAAGAATCACATTTTTAAATTTATTAAATACCAATGCTTCATGAAATATAGACAAAAAACAAAATACCTTTTTTTCATCTTAATTTGTTTATAACTTCTGCAATTTTTTATGTGATTTAAATGCTTTCGAAACGTTTTTCTACATAAAATTCCTATGACGCATACTTTTCGGAGCTGTATCTCTATTTTCACGAATTTCAATTCGTGGACTAGACTATTAGATGCGTTCAAAAAACAGCTGACAGAGTTTTTGTAATATTACCAGTCGTTGAACGAAATTATTACATATCTTTTAAATAATCTTCAAACGTTACCTGCTAGGGTAAAATTTAGTAGTACTATTTATATATTTAAATATTTCTGATTTTTTTTGTCTTATACTCTTAACTGCCTTATACAGTCTGGCTACTGAAAACAGTCCACGCTGTATTCATTAGATTTTGCTGAAATAGATCGATTTTATTTTAAGGAGGACACATTTTTACGATGCAAACATCTGTCATTTGTCAACCCTCTAACTTCTACTTCCCCAACCCTTTCTTTTACCATGTATAACACACTCAGATTAACAAATAAAATAGATATGTTTGTTTTGATCTTTTCTTGCCCCAAACATTGAGTCACATTCGAAGCTTACTTGCGGGACACTTCCACTGCTTTGCCATATTTATAAAGTCTCTTTAGTTGCAGGAAAAATGAAATTAGAAGTTTAATTGAAAATGTGTTAAAAAGTTATGCAAATAAAAAAATTCGTACTAATTTATGCATTTGAGTCGCCATTTTTAAAATTATTTAATAATACTTGAATTTTATTTAATAAAGTCATATTCTCATATAAATTTTAAACAAGTATTTGTTGTATCCTTAGATACCTTTATGGTTATAACTAAAAGTGGCAACATTGTTCAAAATTTCAGTACCTGTTAAATGTGTCAATAGTAATCTATTTAGTACTTTTGTCCTTGTTTAATTACCATATAAAGAGAGATGCAAATATCGTCAGACTGTGATCGACGATCATTTGGAATAGATCGTAGTAAATAATGTCAAACGTGGTTTGTTTATACGAGCGCCATTACGACTAGAGAGTAAACATTTAGTTCTTTCGTTTTGATGTGTTTTTTAAAACTTTTAGTGATAAAATAAGTTAATTAATTTAATGTTTTTGGATTATCATGGTTCGTCGGTGCCAAGTTTTTAAAAAAAACAGCTGAAATTACCAAGGCCATGTAGCTACAATACCATCCCCACTTTTTGTAATTCATTCATTATTTTACTACTGGTGTTTAGAATTGTTGGACGCAAAAATAAACGTGTTTATGAATGAGTAACCCTCTCTATTAGTCCGGGAAAGTAATGAAATAAAAGTCAAAAGATTCCCATATTTGATTTTTCATTTTTAAATTAAAATATATTAACCCAGCATCATTCTCCTAGATTGTCTAATAATTTCCGCTGGAGCTTGCGACGCAGCTTGCAAGCACAGCTCAGACTACCTAAAATTCAAGTGATTTATGCCCGTATCATTTCAGGATGTGTTCTTACAAAAAAATCGTAGAGATGAAAATTGAAGCAAATCTTATGCTCTTGAAGGTGACGTAAATAGTTTTTTAAAAAAAAATTTTCCGATCCTAAATTTTCCAAAAATTGAGAAAATTTACGAAAATTATATTTTTGGTTGGTAATTATAAATAAAATTGACTGTCTCGACCCTTACTTCGTGGAATATGCTCATCTTAGTGTTTTTAAATGAAACTCAAGGTCTCTAGTTAATTCCACAATATAATACAAGTTATTGAAAATTCTAAAAAATTGACAATTTTTTAGAATTTTCAATAACTTGTATTATATTGTGGAATTAACTAGAGACCTTGAGTTTCATTTAAAAACACTAATATAAATAAAATATTAATATCGAGGTCAAAACATAGATAAACATAGTGGGCAAACTTCTAAACATTTACATTTTTTCAGATTTGGAAAATTCAAAATGGCGGCTGCGCAAATTGGAAACTAGTTTTTTTTCAATCGCGTCTAAATTTATGAACATTAACGATATTGAGAAACGGTTTATTGCAATCGACAGAGTGAAAGTTATATTTTTATAAATAACAAACAAAATTTTTAAAAATTTTTTTAGATAATTTTTTAGAACATTTACCGAAAATAAAAATTTTTACATCTAGTTTTTTCTCATTTTGGCGTTGAAAAATTTGTTTAAAATGTTTTCACGTTATAAATATGTGTGTCTTTGAAAGAGTATTTTAAAAACAAGATTTATGCGTCAGTCGAAAACTAACAGCGTCAGAAGTGAAACTTTTTATGTTTTATGACGCAAAAACCACCAATGAGTGTACAAAGAGAATTCATAAATATCAACAACATAAAAAAGCTATAATTTAATAAAATTAAAACAAAAATTATTCCCAAAATAAAAACAATAATTTTTCGGATAGACTATAAAAAACTATTTACAATAAAAGACAAACAAAAGTAAATATTCTTTTTAAGAAATTTGAATGCATATTACGTATTCTTCCTTTTTAATACCTAAGAAAAGTTCTGGCCGCCCATGGGGGTATCGAACCCGCGTTTTTCGCGTTATTAGCACGACGCGCTAACCAACTGAGCTATTTCGTTTGATTTTAAATCGAGTCGAGTGATGACAGAAGGGGAGAACAGCGTTGCGTTTCTCTCACTTAGTTTAAATGTAAATGATAATTAGAGCTTCACAAAACTTGTTAGCCTTTACGAGATTACCTCCTAACCAAAACTTCTGTAGTGTCCCATAAAAAGTTTCACTTCAATAAATACACAATGCAAAGAAATTTCCTAGTTTTTATCGCCTTAATTTTAAAGGTAAACAATTTCTATATTAATTTCGCACTGGATTATACCAATATCGGCAGAAATTATTAAGCGCTTTTGGTATCCTTTTCCCCCCGAATGCGTTCTCACTTTATCGTTCGCGCAGCGAAGTGGGGATTGATAAACGGAATAACATGATCGCCATCAATAAACAATGCCCTGCGACTATTCTCGGCATCTCCTCTTTGTGCGAATCTTCGTTAATTTTTTCCGCCTCTCTCACAAGGAGTTTAACAGTTTTGTTAGCTCGACGAGTTAACTCTCATGACAAAACGCTAGTGTCCCATAAAAAGTTTCACTTCAAAAATTTTTTAGATGCGACTTTTACAAGTTGAGTTAAACAAATTCAAAGTCTGTTAGATTCTGTGATAATATTGATTGAAATTTTCAAATTTTTATCACTTCGCTAGGTTGTCGAATCTCAACTCAACTTAAACACAAATTTTCATTTTTCTACCGTCAATTGATCCATTCAAAAGAGAATTGTAATCCTAGCTCGCTCGGCCAAACGGTGCGGCGGCAGACTAGGATCTAGGGAGTCCACGTTAAAACTTTACCTTTACCATGCGCGCAAGCACTTATGAAACTGAACTAGAAATATGTTTGATATTTCTTCATCTGTCTTACTGTACAGTACAGAAGGATAGGAAAAGTTTAAAAATTACCATATCGATAGTTAAAGTTATTATTGAATCATTTTAATTGACATCAAGAGATGTCTTTAAAAAATATAGTTTATGTTAATGTATTTATTGTCTGATATATTTATTGTTTTTCAGAAGCATTGAAATTATTTGTTGTTTTTATTGATTTAATCCAATTAGCACTAGCTCATAAATTACCGCTGTTTTAAATAAAATTGAATACAATCAATTTAAAGCGTTTATTTTATTAATCTTATAATTCGAACAATTTATTATGTATAAAAATATAAATAATTCGTGTATTGATAAATATTTTTTATTAGACATCTCATATTTATGTAATACCCTTGTGAATAATATATATCATTGTTATGCTCGTTGAAAAATGTACTCATTTTGTAAATTGTTGTCATTTATCAGTCATTGCACCAAAAAGAGATCTGTTTCAGAGTTGAATTCTTCCGTTTCAAAGGCTTCTTTGTTCTACAAAGTCATATTTGAGGCTCTATTTGCTTGTTAATTACTTGGTGCATTTTTTGTAGACGGTGACATTTGTAGCTGAACCGTTTGATTTCATCCATTATTTTTTATTTCCTTTCTCTAACTTGATCATAATAATTTTGCTACTTTGACTTAGCAGTGCTAAGTGTTTCTACTAAGCTTGTGACTTCTTGATCTTTTTTGCGTATGTCTATAACACGATGACTTTTTGCTATAAATAATTATTTTTCTAATAGCTTATTTTTTTTTTATTTTTAATTACTTTCTTCAAATATTTGAATCAACTAACTATGATAGACCCATAGATAGTTAAAAATTCAACTTCATGACAAACATTTTAAAAAGCTAAAATTAAATGATGCCATAGTTTATTCAAACTGATGCCCCTTCCGGTTGCTTATTTTTTTTTACATTTTTTAAACATTTTTCTTTTCATATATCATGTATCAAGATAAGTATAATTATTGAAAAATATGTTTCAAGTAAAAGTCAAAATCTGTGATCTTGGTTTATAAAAAAACTATTCTGATGAATCTGTTGCAAAAAATTGACAACAGCGTTCGATTATGTTTCATATTCCTGTATAATTTAGGCTATAATACTTTAAATCACCAAAACACCAATCAATCGAACCGATATACTTACAGTAGGAATAAAGTTTTATGGTACGCCCGTCTTATATTTGTATACATTTCCATTTTTTCTCCTGTGAAATAAGTTAGGAAAATAGGTATATAGAATAATTATAATTCCATACATTTGAAAATAAAGAATTAACTGATAAACTGTGAGGATTTCACGGCAAGTACTATACGACGGAAAATACTAAGTTGCTCATATCTGCTTCTGCGTCTGTGCGAATGGTAAAGGCGAAATTTACAGTGGGACCCGTAGATCCGAGTGGCGGCATCTGCTTGGCGTTGTGGTGGGGGGTCAGCGCTCGTTCGCAGTTGAACGAAGCTCAAGCTTTTATTTTGGTTTTCTTTGTGAAAATTTTGCATTTGTGGTTTGCTAATAGTATGGTTATTATCAACCATTACATATTGCTAGAAATAAGGTACAATGATATTTATAATTTATATCTATAAATCCATTCATTATGTACATATTATACATAATTCGAAACGTAGATACTAAGAATAATATTTATTTACAAATTTACATCTATTTTCTACAAATTCTCGCCCTTTTTGGTCTCTGAGGAAATGGCTCTGTACAATTTTCCTCGTCATTATCATTAGCAAACAAATCCTCATCGATATTATTGCTACTATCAATTGCAAGTTCACAATCAACTAATTGAGTCATATCAAAATTTAGCTCATCACTCAGAGATTCATTATCATCCTCGTCATTGTCAAATACCGTACTTACAATTTCGATGTTACAACAGTTTTTGCCTTCGCAATTTTTACATAATATCGTACAATGTATGCCAACTTTTTTACAACCACACCTGATAGTAGAGAACCCTGTGGTACAAGAACACGAAATAATGTTCAATGATTCGTCGAATACAAGTACGTCGTCAGTCATGTTAGTAAGGGTCTTTTGGGCGTTCGAAGAGAATGTGCGCTGACCCCCCACCGGAACGCCAAGCAGCTGCCGCCGCACCGTTTGGCCGAGCGAGCTAGGATTACTGTTCTCTTTTGAATGGACCAATTAACGGTACTAAAATGAAGAATTGTGTTTAAGTTGAGTTGGGATTCAACAACCTAGCGAAGTGATCAAAATTTGAAAATTTCAATTAATATTATGACAATATCTAGCATATTTTGAATTTGTTTATCTCAGCTTGTAAAAGACGCATCTGAAATTTTTTTTTTCAAAATACTCGTCTTTCAAAAACAAACATATTTATAACGTAAAAAGATATTTTTAAGAAATTTTTCAACGCCAAAATGAGAAAAAACTAGATGTAAAAATTTTTATTTTCGGTAAATGTTCTAAAAAATTATGTAAAAAATTTTTAAAAAATTTTGTTTATATTATTTATAAAAATATAACTTTCACTCTGTCGATTGCAACAAACCGTTTCTCAATATCGTTAATGTTCATAAATTTAGACGCGATTGAAAAAAAAAATTTCTTTCCAATTTGCGCAGCCGCCATTTTGAATTTTCCAAATCTGAAAAAATGTAAATTTTTAGAAGTTTGCCCTCTATATTTATCTATGTTTTCACCTCGATATTAATATTTTATTTATAATTACCAACCAAAAATATAGTTTTCGTAAATTTTTTCAATTTTTGGAAAATTTAAGATCGGAAATTTTTTTTTGAAAAAACCATTTACGTCACCTTCAAGAGCATAAGATTTGCTTCAATTTTCATCTCTACGATTTTTTTGTAAGAACACATCCAGTAATGATACGAGCATAAATCACTTGAATTTTAGTTGGTCTGAGCTGTGCTTGCAAGCTGCGTCGCAAGCTCCAGTGGAAATTATTAAACAATCTAGGAGAGTGATTCTGGGTCAATATATTTTCATTTAAAAATTAAAAATCAGTTATGGGAAAGTTTTGATAGTTAACAGATTTTTCGACCTTACTATCCCTTGAGCGCAACCATGTCTTCATTCTTCTCAAAGTGGAGAACGACCGTTCAGCAGAACCGACACTGACTGGTATCAGAGTGGCAAGGATCTTCAAAAGCTCTTTGATTGTAGGGTATAAATCCTCGTCACAGTAGTTTACGACATCAACAGCATTTTCTGGGATTTCTTTGTCGTTTTCATGTCTCCATTTGTTGGCCCAAAGTTGCAGTTCACCTCTAAACTGGAATAATAACATTGTCACTTCTTTATTAAAGATTAGTGAAAACTGTTCCATGGCTTTTTCGAGGTGATTTTGTTTTGTTTGGAAACTTTCTCCGTCCTTAGATAGTAGGACTTTTGGAAATAAATTTCTTAGCCCAAAGCAATGCCCAAATCTTCCTTTGATATCTTCACAGATATTTTCAAGTAAGGGGATGTAAATGGATCGTCGAACGTATTCCTCTGGAGTGCTGCCTGCATAATTTTCCCTATGAGTTTGCCTACCAACAATTCGTGGTAATTTTATTTATACGCCAACTGAATCAACTATTTCTATGGCTTCCGTGAACACTTTGGCAAACACTTCATTGCAATCACGTCTTTTATTTTCCAGTGCCCCTACTGCCCCGCCTTGGAGCCGCCCCTGTTTGACAATGTAGGTTGACTGTATTGACGACAGACGGTATTCCTACTGTCGTCAACAATATTTTTTTATATCAATGAAAAACACAAAGTCAATATGTCACAAAGTTTTTAATATTTGAAGTTTTATATTGTTGGTAGTTAATAAATTTAGATATTTTTTCAATACTTCCAAACTGGTATATTGCAAAATGAGGTGAAATTATTGCCATATTTATTTGAAAACGGTACAAGAAGAACAACGAATTTATTTGATTATTGGTTGCGTTTGATTTTCAAGAGGTGTTTCACTTTAAAATAACTTTTTTTGCAAGGCGGTGTAAATTAAACAAAATCGTTGACGATCATTACTTATGTCTGAATAGTCTATATAAATGATGTGCTACTGGTGGTATATTCCCTATTTTAAAACAAGCGGTTGGGGTTGTGGAAGGGAGGAGGTTGACACATGACAGATGTTTGTATCGTAAAAATGTGTCCCCATTTAAACAAAAATCGACCTGCTCTTAAAATCTAATGAATACTGCCTAATATCGGGGTGGAGTGTTGTCAGTGGTCCACTCTGTACATTTTAAATATTTAACATGTTAACTTTGTAATAATAAGGAATGAGTAAGAAACGAAAAGTTTGTTTTATTAATACACTTTCAGCATTTGAAGTTCATTAATAATAAGAGAAATTACAATGTTATTAAGAGATAGACTTTCTTTGTTGATAAATATAATTTATAGAATCTACTTAATGCTATAATATTCTTAAATTCTAATTGGAGAAGAATCACAGCGAATGTCGAACAAGTATAACAAATTATAATAATACAACATTCATACAAGAATACACACTTTATAATTGGTGGGAGAATACTGATTTTAATATCATCTTATGAGCATTATGATAAAAATACTAGCACAGTTAATTATCCACTTAAACCTTGAAATTATTCGTAGAGTTATGGAAATATTTTTGGCAAATGCCTCTTGAATCAGATCCCATGAAACTATACGTTGCAAAACCTCCTGAAGATAATTAATATCATAAAAAACGCTAGAAATATTCTCCCACCATATAAAAATCTGTTTGAAACACAAAAAAAAACATACAGTTACATCCTTACTATTTATAAACCTTGTGTCAAATCTTTAATTGCTTGCAGTATTCTTTTAACGTGTCCCACTTTAGTAACCCCTAAATCTTTGAGGTCTCGTCTGGCTAGAGTGAGTAGTTCTCGTCCTCGTACGTCGTTTTTTACAAAACTTTCGACGTATTCGGCAAGTTGAAGGGTCTCTAACCAAGTGGCTACTTCTTGGGTACCCCAAGAAGCCACTTCGTTCTTCTGACAATGCTGTACAGAACCGGAACCTTTGTTGCGGAATTTCAACCAGAAGTGCCCTTTGCGTTTGTGCTCCTAAATTAACATTGTGTGAAAAATATGTTCCAATAAATATACATTATATAGAAAACATAGTAAAACTGATAACGTCGCTTCATTCACGCACTATTTGGACGTCCAGGCGGTAGGGCAGTAAAAGTAGAGTGTAATTGATGTTATTTGATAACGCAAAAATTTGTATGCAGAAAGTTGCCGAATATTGTGTTCAACAATAATCCATGTTTGCCTACTCCAAAAAGTGCTTGCTAAATGCTGTAGAACAACAAATGTACCGAAATATCGAAAAATTACCCATTTTTCGATACATTTATGTCTAAAACTTTGAAACAAAGCCTTATATAAAAAAAATTACTCTTTATTTTTTATTTATTTGACGATTTCCTATAGGGTTATGAGAATCGCGAATCGAAAAACTTTAATTTTCACATTAATAATATGCGAAAATTAGTAAAAAATCATACGTAAACTTTGAGAAATTTTTTCGGTAAATGAAAATTGATAAATAATTATCAAATTTTCAGAAAAGATAGTTAAACATATGACAATTACGCACAAAAATGTTTGTAATGATCGACCGCGTAGTTTTTCATTGTCACAATTATTAATTAACAAATTATAAAAAAGTTGATCGCGCGTACCTTGTTTAAACAACGGTGAAAAAAGAGCACGCAATTTTCAACAGTTACTTAGTGTCATAACACACAATAAGCAATTATTAAAATATCCATTTTACGTTTTAACAATTTTTTACAATTTTTTTTTAAATTTTGTCAATTTTTTCCATTATAAATAATTTCTCGTTTACAGCATCGGTTCGATGTAATTTAAAAATTGTCTGAGTACTGCTTTGCAAGCACTTTAATTTTAGCCCAAAACGACGAAATTTGACCGTGTACATCCGGAGATAGAGAGGTCCACAAAATTAATAATAATTTATTACTTAATCGTTAAATCGAAATTAAAAAATACTCTCCTATAGCTAGTTGCAAATACTTTCTATATTCGTCTTGTGCATTTTCGACAGATGAAAGCCTTATGAAAGAAAAATCGATGAAAATACCGTAATCAGAGGAGTTCGTCGGCCGAGCGGCGTGGGAGCAGGAGTGGGGATGGCGGAGAGCAGCTGTGCTGTCGCGCGGCCCAGTATAATAAATTGACCTATTTACAAGTGTAATGAATGGTAAATTTGGAAACCGTTCTCACCAGTATAATAAATGGTATTTCCTATGTACTAAATTTGCGTTCGGTTACCGCTGTCAGACGGTGTAGTGAATTCGTTTATTTCTTATCTTTTGTTTTTCACTTCTTCCAAGATCGTTGCAGCGTGCTGTCACCAGTGCCTTGCGGCACAAAAATTGTAGAACCAGGAATTCTCCCTGCGGGATTACCTCGAGGGAGGGGTTGTTCCAAGCTCGAGCGATCAAAGACGTCGTGGGGCCCCTTGGGCTTATACAGTGTGCCAAGCCCGAGTTCATAGTGCAGGTTTAGCCGGTCCGTCCTATTTGACGGGTATGGGGGTGGTGAGGATTGAGGTTATGGAGATAAATTGAAAGGTTAAAATATATACAAACATATATTACAAAGAAAAAAACTGTATCAAGTAAAAATTCGGAAAAGAAAAAAAATTAAGATAGGACTGTCTGTGACCCCTAATATAATATAAATGTCTGCGCGCTATTATCAAAATTTTTAACCTAGGATCAACTATAATCTCTAGTAAAATGTAAAATCTCTAAAATAGGATTAAATATAATCTCCAGTATAATGTAAAATCTCTACAATAGGATTAATTATAATCTCAAGTAAAATGGAAAATCTCTAAAATAAGATTAAATGTAATCTCCAGTATGATGTAAAATCTCTACAATAGGATTAATTATAATCTCAAGTAAAATTTGAAAATCTCTAAAATAGGATTAAATATAATCTCCAGTATGATGTAAAATCTATACAATAGGATTAATTATAATCTCAAGTAAAATTGGAAAATCTCTAAAATAGGATTAATTATAATCTCTAGTATAATGTAAATATCTCTGAAATAGGATTAATTATAATCTCAAGTAAAATTGGAAAATCTCTAAAATAGGATTAATTATAATCTCTAAAATGTAAATACATCTGCGCGGTGAAAAATGAGTTATCTCGGCAACGGTAGCACTTATCGAGACGATTTTTTTTAATTCGATGTAAGCGAAATGAGAGGAATCAGAATATGCCATCAAAAAACAATATTACAAAGAAATTATGCACGAATTTCAAGATCAAAAAAGTATGCTATTTTCATTTGTATCAAAAAAACAGTTGTATGATTGAAAAATTATTTTGTTGCTTAATGTTCATCAAATCATGCAACTAATTAAACGTTTCAATAATAAATTTTGATAAAAAGTATAGTTTATTTCTTAAATGGTCATTGTTTATCATAACTAACCGTCCTTTTTTATAATAAATTGTATAAATATGGTAGCGCTTTCCATCCCATCTCCACTCCTGCTCCCACGCCGCTCGGTCGACGAACTCCTGTGATCACGGTATTTTTATCGATTTTTCTTTCATTAGGCTTTCATCTGTCGAAAATGCACAAAACGGATATAGAAAGTATTTGCAACCAGCTATAAGAGAGTATTTTTTTAATTCCGATTTAACGATTAAGTAAGCCATAAATTATTATTAACTTTGTGGGCCTCTATCTCCGGATCTACACAGTCAAATTTCGTCATTTTGGTCTAAAATGAAAGTGCTTGCAAAGCAGTATTCAGATGGGAAACAATTTTTAAATTACATCGAACCGATGCTGTAAATGAGAAATTATTTATAATGGGAAAAATTTGACAAAATTTAAAAAAATTGTAAAAAATTATTAAAACGTGAAATGGATATTTTTATAATTGAATCGCTGATTGCAGAAAGGGTACAAGTCAGTAAACTGAAGTTTCGAGAAAAATAAAAAAAACTGTTTTTGGGACTTGTGTATAGTAATTAGAAAAAAATTGAAGCACAAATCAAAAATATATTGGAACACTGTCTTTTTCAGAATTTTTTTAAATATTTTGCTTTGATCACTTAAGACTTACAGACCTTCAAAGTTGACAAACATATACCGTTTCTGCAGTCAATGGTAAATACCAAAAAAATTAGCTACGTAATATGTGAGTAACAGTTTATTAACACAAAATACACGGAAAAATAAAATCAAACTATACAAATTTTACAAGTTCTGTTATTCTACAATGGGCCATTCGAAAATTTCATCCCAAAATTCCTTTGTTTCGGTAGAATCTTCCACATATTTAGCAGATTTTTTAATGTGATCCATTTTGTCCGATTTTATAGGAATTTTTCCTGTTGGATAACAAATTTCTTGAGGTGGACCTTCATTTTCAGAAAGCCCTAGACCAGTAGTGTCAAAGAAACGGCCCGCGGGCCACGACCGGCCCTCAAGACATTCTAATCCGGCCCGCTTTGCTGGAGTCAACCAATCACATAGGCCTGCTGTGAATGGTTGAAAATATGCCAACAATAGTTAGAAATTAATGTTATTATGTTTTAAAATCTTGTAATTTTATATTTATATTCTATAAATATTATAATTAATTGATATAATTGAACATCCTCCACGGGTGTATTAACCAAACGTGTCTAACCAATCATGGCCAACCCGAGCATTTTACTGTACTCTACGGCAACGTCGCCGATGCAATGCCAGAGACGAACAACAGGGCGGGGGAGTGTGCTGTGAACAGTGCAGCAGTCAGCTCAGTCAGTAGCCAGACAAACGTTGTTCACAAGAATATTTATTCTTTTGCGTTGATTGTGCTTGTTGTGTGTAATTTATTTGAGTGCGCCTTGCGTCTGTTGCAATGTCTTCTAATAAACGACGGAAAGTTGATAGCGAGTGTCGAGTTTTTCAAAGTAAGTGGGAACTATTGTATTTTTTCATTGAATGGAAAGGTAAACCACTTTGCTTGATTTGTAATCAAACTATTGCTGTTTTCAAAGAATTCAACTTGAAAAGACACTATGAAACCCATCATAAAGAGAAGTTTGACAAATTCTCTGACGAGATCAGACTAGAAAAACTAGAATGTTTTAAAAGTAAATCGTTCTTTACAAAGGCCAAAGTTGATAGTGAGAATGCTATGAGAGCGAGTTATGTAATTGCACTAAAAATTGCAAAGAAATCGAAACCTTTTAGTGACGGCGAATTTGTTAAGGAATGTATGTTAGATGTGGCTGAGATTTCATTCCCATCCCAGAAACAATCTATTCAAGATATACCCCTGTCCAGAAATACAATTGCTGGCAAAGTAAATGAGTTGGCGGATAATTTGCATAAGCAACTTAGAGAAAAAGTGAAAGAATTTATTTTTTATTCCATTGCTGTCGATGAAAATACCGATATCAAAGATACAGCGCAGCTTGCTGTGTTTATTCGCGGAATCGATAAAAACTTTTTCATTACTGAAGAACTATTGAAATGTGTACCTTTGAAGGATACTACTACAGCTCAAGATATTTACCAGGCGACTGAACAATTAATTCAAAATAATGAACTTGATTGGGGAAAATTATGCAGTATTACGACTGATGGTGCACCAGCCATGGTTGGAAAAAATGCTGGTGTTGTAACGAAAATACGTAAGAAAATTTCAGATGAAGCTACACCTGAACACGAATTTGTGGGGATCCACTGTATGATTCATCAAGAGTCCTTGGCATCTAAAATACTTAAAATGGATCATGTCATGAAGCCAATAATTAAAATTATAAACTTCATTCGGAGCAAAGGCCTAAATCACCGTCAATTCACACAATTTTTAAAAGATCTCGATGAAGCACATTCTGATATTATATACTTTACAGAAGTTCGTTGGCTTAGTCGCGGTTCAATGTTAAAGCGATTTTTCGAATTGCGTGAACATATTGTTAATTTTATGGATCAAAAGGGAAAACCAATTAATCATAGCGACGAATGGTGGCTTGATTGTGCTTTTCTGGTGGATATGACGGAGCATTTCAATAACTTGAACGTTAAGCTTCAAGGCAAAAACATGATTGTCACGCAAATGTACTCAAATATACAGGCGTTTGAGATAAAATTAAAGTTGTTGGAGTCCCAATTGCGAGATCAAGTACTTCACCACTTTCCTAGTATTCGAACACGTGGTACGTACAGTGCAGAGAAACTAACAGAGTTTGCTACTCTTCTACTTGATCTTATAACGGAGTTTAAAGGTCGTTTCGCAGATTTTCGCGAATTGAACTCCTGTGAATTTCCTTGGTTTAATAATCCATTCACCTTTGAAGTTGCCAAGGCGCCAACAAATATGCAAATGGAACTAATAGACTTGCAATGTGACACTGTTTTAAAAGACAAGTTCAAGGAAGTTGATATTTTGACATTCTACTCAAAATATTTTAAAAGTCATGGTAACTATCCCAACATGAGCAAACACGCTGCTCGTATTTTATGTATGTTTGGAAGTTCATATATATGTGAACAGATGTTTTCAATAATGAAAATCAACCAGTCTAAACACCGTTCGAGACTGACAGATGAACATCTTCAAGCTATTCTGAAAATTAGTACATCTGATTTGACACCAAACATCGACGACATAATGAAGCTGAAACGATGTCAAGTATCTGGGCCATCGAAATAGTTACTATACTAAACTTTTATTTATCTATTGTATAGATATAACTTTTTTTTATTTTATGTTATTTTATATATTTCGTTGAATAAAGATTTCCGTTATGATATATAAACAAACTTTTTTTAAGCCGGCCCCCCAAGCATGCCTCGAAGAAAAAATGGCACTCATGTAAATTGAGTTTGACACCCCTGCCCTAGACGAAATGTATTTATTACAAAACCGTTGATATAGTCTTTTGCAACCACCACACCTTTTCCATTAGTTTTGCAGTAAGAAAAGTGTCCCTTAGTATACCTCTTTGTGAGGTTTCGACTGATACAGAAGTTTTCTTGTATATCCTTGGCCACCAGTCCTTAAAATTTATTACACTCCTGCCATCTACTACATGAATAAAAAATCTGTGTTTGCTGCTCGCATTAGCTATAATCTCTACATACTGGTGTAAAGTATAAACACGATCGATTTTCTTTAGCTTGCGTTTAAGAACACCAAAGTCTCTATGGCAAGGTAAAAGCGAGTGCCCCCTGATTGGAAAATATTGCTGTATGTTTTCAAACCGACCTGAATCTTTCAAAAACAGACACATTCTTATTAATGTATTGTTTTTGTTTTGGCCTGGACAGTTGTCGCTAAAGAGATGCAGTTCCCTTACATTATCAGGTATGTAGTCTTTTATGTACTGGTAAAGGAAAGAACACACTTCATTAGGACCTTTCTTGGCGGTACCTTCATGGTAAATGAAATAAACGACTTCATCGGTCTTCATGTTGTGAATACAGCAGACACTAACTGTTAATTGTCTTAAATAAAACAAGTCTTGCACCGGAATTTTGGTAGCTGTAGATTTTGCATATAGTCAAACGCTAAGGCTACCACGTTGTCAGATTCTTTGCTTTTCTTTGTCGACTCTTGCAAAGCAGTATAAAATTTCTTGCTACGTCTCTTGTGTACCAACATTTCAGCAGTGGCCACCCTTTTAGCATTTTCGTCCTTACTTTTAATTTTGAGTGAGAGGCTCTCACACATGCAGCATGTATCAACTTGCGGCCTACCAAACTTCAAATCAAACTCCTCCTTGAACATTTTGTTGTAGAATTCATACTTAATCTTTGAACCTAGATATTTTTCCATAAACATTGAGTACATTAAGCTGACAGTCAAATTAGAGTCAAGATAATGATACTCTCTTGAGGAATAATGGGATGATTTAACCGGAAATGTAGCAATATGTTCATGAATTCGTATTTTTTCTGTGGCAGGCATAGCATTAGCGCTTACCTGTTTGCCTCTTCTATCGGTAGGGGTGACACCTGCTTTTAACAACTGCTGAATCCGTTGTAATCGCTTATTACTTATGGAATGAAGAGATAAGAATGCCTTCTTACATATCGTTTGCCGTTCACTTCCAACCAGAATGTAATATTTAAACGTGGTATCTCGCCTAGAGTCTTCCATTCGTGGTGTCCGGGAACGACGACGCCGACGGGTTTTAACACTTTCAGCTTGAACGAATCCTAGCAAGTATAAGTCTTGTTCATCTTTTGTTGCTAAGCCATACAATATTTCAAATTCTTCACCCTGTTTCTCAACAGTAATATTCTCGAAGCATTTTAATCTGCAGTTACATGGAGCTTCAATAGATTTAGCAGCCACACTGTTCCCTTTATAATTTGTATACTCCTGGCCTTTAACCCTAGAAAGCACAAAATGATGTTATGAAATATGAATTGCTCCTGATTCAGATATACCAAACTTACCGGCATTTTTTTATGACGTTCCTTTTATAATCATCACAATTAACAACACCTTTCTTACGCTTGTTATTAGTTAAGTCTGCCATGCCTTCGAGTTTAGGTTTTGCAGTAGTTATAACCTCACTCTCGACAACGTGACGACAGCCACACTTATCATTAACACGCCACCTGTTTACATATTCTCAAGACAAATTGAATGCAGAAAGGGTACAAGGCAATGACTTAGACCTTTTCTGCACTCAACGGTTTTTAATATGATTATTATTGTCCATAAGGAATTTTAGTACATACATCCTTTTTATACCCAACGATGCGCCTTGGTCTGAACTTTCGAATGACCTCATAATCACAAAATGACAGAAAAGATGACATGTACTCTTTGTGCGATCAGCGATTCAATTGCTTATTGTTTGTTATGACACTAAGTAACTGTTAAAAATTGCGTGCTCCCTTTTCACCGTTGTTTAAACAAGGTACGCGCGATCAACTTTTTTATAATTTGTTAATTAATAATTGTGGCAGTGAAAAACTACGCGGTCGATCGTTACAAAAATTTTTGTTCGTAATTGTCATATGTTTAACTATCTTTTCTAAAAATTTGATAAATATTTGTCAATTTTCACTTACCGAAAAAGTTTCTCAAAGTTTACGTATGATTTTTTACTAATTTTCGCATATTATTCATGGAAACTTAAAGTTTTTCGATTCGCGATTCTCATAACCTTATAGGAAATCGTCAAATAAACAAAAAAGAAGGAGTACATTTTTTTGATTTAAGGCTTTGTTTCAAAGTTTTAGACACAAATGTATCGAAAAATGGGTAATTTTTCGATATTTCGGTACATTTGTTGTTTTACAGCATTTAGCAAGCACTTTTTGGAGTAGGCAAACATCGATTATTGTTGTACACAATATTCGGCCACTTTCTGCATAAAAATCTTTGCGTTATCAAACAACATCCATTTCGATTGCTCTATCGCCTGTACTCTGTCATGTAACATTTCTGAGATATGGGGGTTTAAAGATAAAGGTTACATTTTAAAATTATTGTGGAATATAAAGGATGTCCCAAAAATTTGTGGAGTATCAAAGTTATATTTTTTGTTATGGGACACCATATATTTTATTGCATTTTCCGATTGTCCCTAAAAAATAAAGTACGCTTTCATAAAGGTTCATTGTACCTAAGTACAGAGTGTTCCGAGTAATGCTAACTTTTCTTTCTTAAAATGTCTAAGCCAGGCATGGAAAAGACCAGGACAACAGCATTACATCCACAGTCAGATGGAATGGTCGAGAGAATGAACAGGACTATTGGAAAATACCTGTCCAAAGTAGTTTCCAGCCATCAGAGAGATTGGGACCAGTATCTTTCCCTATTCGCATTGGCTTATCGATCTGCCGTCAATGATTCCACGGGTGAAACACCTGCGAAAATCCTGTTTGGACGTGAAATGAGGCTTCCTTGTGACCTGGAATTTGGCTGCCGGCCTGAAGAAGATCTAGCAGGCGAAGACTACGCGATCCAATTGAGAAGAAGGCTGGACGATATTCATGAATTTGTTCGAACTAATTCATCTTCTTCCGCTTCTTGTCTGCCATACCTTTCAACAAGTTGACGATCTGGTCAAGTTTGTCAGCGTCATCTTCTTCCTGCATGGTCCTACCTTTGTTGTACCGCGAGCTCTTCGTGGCTGCTTTGCATTTAAGAGGTTCTTGGTTTGCAGGAGTCGTAGGATGCTTACACGAACTGCGTGCCTGCTCTAGCTCGCCACAATTACAGCACCCGATTTTCTTCGGCATCTTGTCTATCGTACCTTTCAACAAGTAGACGATCTGGTCAAACTTGTCTTCGTCGCCTTCTTCTTGGACGGTCCTAACTTTGTTGTAACCCGAAGCCTTCGTTGCTGCTTCATGTTCAAGAGCAGCTGTCAATGCGTCAACTAATGTTTCGGGATGGGCTAAGCGAAGCGTCCTCTGCATATCGGGGTCACGTAAGCCATCAATAAACGCCTGTATGCCCAGACATTCCATCATGTTCCCTGGTGCTGACCGATAAGCAAATCGAACGAGTCGGGCAATATCCAGTTCATACTCATGAAGGGTTTCGTCACGTTACCGCCTTCGGTTCTTCAGCTGGGACTGGTACAAATGTTCTAGATGTTCGTGGCCGTACCGCATGTCCAACCTCTTCTTCCGCTGCTCGAAATCGTCCGTTTCTTCCAGAGGTATCGTCTGAAGTACATCTAAGGCATATCCCCGAAGCGCGATAGTTAAGTTCACTGCTTTCTCGTTGTCTGACCAATTATTCACTCTAGCGGCTGCTTCAAACTGTTTTACATAATCTTTCCATCGAACGTTGGGGCCTTGACTCGGGTAAAACTGCAAATACCATCTGTCTTGGGTTGTGTTTCTGGCTTGCAGATCTCTATCTTTTTCTCTTCTGCTGAAGTGTCTTGTGTTCTTAAATCGGCAATCTTTGTCTCTAACTCCTTGATTTTCTCGTCCATCTGATTTTCCATCGTTGTCATCTTATTCTCCATGTCTGATTTTAGAGACGAAATTTTATTCTCGACTTCAGCAGCAATGTCATTTTTCAATGATAAGATATCTGCATAAATATCATTCTTCATAGTAGAAATCTTCTCGTCCATATTAGTAGAAACCTTGTCCATGTTAGCGGAAATATTGTTCTTCATGGTTGAAATCTTCTCTTCCATGGCAGAAATATCGTTCTTCATATTAGCAGAAATATCGATTTTCATTGTGGTAATCTTCTCGTCCATATCAGCAGAAATTGACGAGATTAAGGTGGAAGCCTCGTCATTGAATAAAAATGATTCTGGATCAAAGCCGTCATTTTCCAGTGCCACTTTAACTCTTTCTACTAATTCACTTTTCTCACCGGACGTTTCCAACTCACGATCTTCCAATTCTGCTCTTAATTCCGCCACTTTCAGATCACATAGTTTCTTGGCCATTTTTACGTTGCAATTTATTTATATTATCCCACTTCTGACACCAATGTAATGTTTTTGTTATTTATTTAAACAATAAACGGATGGGATAAATTTTAAACACACGGTATGGCTACTTACTAATTTATTTAAACACTAACTCACTAACACTTAATTTATATGTACTTAACTAATCACTTAAATTTAATTTATATGCACACAAACTTAATTATTAATTTATATCAACACTTTTATATTCACTTATGTACTGTTTATTTGTCAAGATCACTTTATCAACTGCCCTGGTCCGCTGATCGGTCCTTTATATATACTAGTGCCTTTTTTACTAGAGAATTCTGGACTGCGGCTTACACAAAACAAATGCATTTCGCGATATTTCTCGATTGCCGGCTCAATCTTTAAAAGACCTTCCAAGAACATGTCTATAAAAACGGTCACAATAAATCCCAATAGACCTTCTCAGAATTCGGCGCGCTCGCCATTTTTTAACTCCGTTAACATAAGGTTTCAGGACCGTACTTAGTATCTGCTTCGGTGTGCGAGTTCGTAACAATAATTAGAGAAAACCGGTTTAAATGGATCAAAAAATATTAGTTAACTTCAAAAATCGTACAAATCTAAATAATGGAAATGGTTCCTATTTTAGAATAGTACTTTTAAGGAACCAATGAACAATCAAATAATTCGGTAGTCACCTAATAGGGGGTATTGCTGAGATACAGAACGGTAAAGTCGAAGTTGCTATTTGAAAATTCAATTTAAATTACTCTGTATATTCAATTATTATTTATATAAACAATAAATTACCTGATTTTGTACAGCCTGTAAATAGACCAAGCTCCCTATAGACGTATCGTAAATGACGCATCTTCTTAATTCTAATTCAGTATTTGCTAAACTGGCACTTAATTTGCTCGCGAGATCCTCTCTCAATTTCAATTTGTCTCCTCGGTCGTGTAACAAACCGCAACTTTCCTCGTACAATTGTTTCACGTCCGTTACCAATTTGGTGAATTCTTCACGAAGACGGGGTCCAGTTAGAAGTTTCCCGTTCGGATGAAGCTTTTCTAATTCGGTATCGACTGTGTTTGCAAGAGCATAAAGATCGATCTAAAAAAATATTCATTGAAAGTTTAAAAGTGGTACCTGGACTAGTAAGTGGGAATCTATGGAAGTAGGTTAAACTGGATGAGGAAATTTAGTTAGATGAAGAGAAAGATGCTAAAGCCAAACTTGTGAAGATAAAGGGTTATCTAGGCATCTTACTTTACTAAGGAAACTGTTTAGAATTTCGCTAGCTAACTATGAAAGTTTGGAAAAATACTTGGAAAACATTTAAGTTATTTGACAAGGTATATAAAAAATTGGTCCTGAATTAGAAGATGAATTCATTGGTGTCATAATGCTAACTGCCCTCAGTGAAGAATATAAACCTATGAGAATGGTACTAGAAAACTCAGGACAGAAAATTACTGAAGACAAGGTTAGAAACATGATTCTGCAAAGGGATTTCAAAACGAACGTCAAGGAGAGTGCCTATGTCGGGAACTAAAAGGTAGTACAACTTATTTTAAATGAAAATTTATTGGAAAATCTGGAAATGTTGAGAAAATTAAGCTATATGCCTAATTTTCTTATTTTGATATGTGTTAGTTAACCTGCTTACTATGTTATTTTGTTCTGTGCATAAATTCAACAGATAGAGCATATGAGGACCGTTTTTTTAAAATTCGATAAGTACATTTTTACCGAAATTGAGTTATACATGGATTCTATAAAAAAATTTAATGCCGGACCTGCTGGTAGCGTTAGATTCATGAAAACGCTATAAGATCTATAACATAGCCAACATTTTGCGGTTTTTCAAAATCCGATAACTACACGGACTTTTTAAAAACTCGATAACTATACTCCGTTTTTAAAAGGCATGGAGTAATAAATCACTCATTTTGGCCGGAACCATAGGCGTACACCACATTTAGTCATTTAAAAAAAGTTAAGGTTTCTAAAATTATCTCATTTCCGAAAATAACCGTTTTGTAATATTATTTAAAATGAAATTTCAAATTATCAATAATACAATAAACTGTGGATTATATCACTGACATCAATTTTCCAGAAAATTTATTATTATGTATAAAAGGGCGTAGACGAGTCCCTCCACTAAGCTCCAGGTAGTTATAATCCTACATATAATAAATAATAAAATAATGCGGCAGCAAGGAAACAATAAAGATCCAGCTCGTTGGCCGCAAGTTCTAACAGATAAGATAAAAATTTCTATTCTTGAACTAGGACCATTTCAGTTGATTCAAATAGATCTATTTCAACCACTTATTATGACAAAAAAATAAGTAACAATTAACAATTTCCTAGGACTTGTCTAGTTTACTGGAAGTGAAATAATTAGGTATTCTGTTTTTGTTGCAAGTTATTCAAAGTATCTGATAATGTTTTTAATGATGCTGAAGGTTATGCAGTAAACAACCCCTACGATATGCGACACTGGCACGGCACCCGTCTATGATATATCTATCCAAGACGTGACGACTCAACCATTTGAATAATCCTAATGATTCATTACTTATTTGTAAAGAGTGTTTGTATAAGACGTTATTATAATTATAAAAGTTAATACGAATAGTGCCTTTATATTTATTATTCGGTTGTCGCTACCATTCGAC
Source organism: Galeruca laticollis (assembly GCA_963921935.1). Lineage (NCBI taxonomy): Eukaryota > Metazoa > Arthropoda > Insecta > Coleoptera > Chrysomelidae > Galeruca > Galeruca laticollis. Next base: position 6,121,178 of record OY998176.1, on the reverse strand, counting down.
TACATCAGAAGTGGTGAACAGTGTGTAAAAGTGGTTTGTAAAATGCCGAAATATCAAAAAAAATCTTAGAAACGTAACTCAACATTCAGAAGCGATAGATCCAGTTCCACTGCTGCTGAAAGACAATGAAGGAAATCAAAAAAACTTAAGAAACACAAGAGACTACATAGTGTAGTGATCCCTAAAGGACAGTAACAGCAAAAGGACATTAGCTTAGAAATAACATTCAAAATGAGTGACGTAAAAGCTTTATTCGAAGACGCGTTAGGTAACGTAACCAAAGAAAACTGGAAGAAATGTGTTGAACACGTGATACAAGAAGAACTAAATATGTAGGAAATGGATCATATACGTGAACACATGGTTGAACCATTTATAATCAATGTTAATAATGGAAGCTCGACAGAATCGTCTGATTCTGATATATAGACTAGTTTTTGTGTTAGTTATCACTATTATTTGTTAGACTTTTTTTTTATAAATATTACAATAATTTATTCCTGCATTTTTCTTTTTTCCTCTCCTATTGTAAACGGTATATTAGTAGTAAAGTTGATACCTACTGCAAAAAAATTTGCTATTTATTATATAATATTTTATGTTTATTGTTTATTCATAGGAACACAAAAAAATGTGTTTTTATTGAATCGATATTGTGAACTCTTTTGAATAGTTTTCGTAATTATAATTACATAGTGCCTTCATATTCATATACCAAGTTTGTTTTGTCCTGATTGCACGCCTCTGAGGATTAAATTGTTCATTTGTTCATTCAAATACAATAGAGCGACCCTTTCAATACAATTGGCGACCCAACCGAATACAAAGTTACGGGGTGTCTACCTGAAATTCGTAACAAATGATAAATTTTAGTACAAAATTAGATAAACTTCGGAGATATTTTATTATACACCCTGTATCGGTTTTGCATACCTAATGAGCTTTTATTACTCCATGCCTTTTAAAAACGGACTATACACTGATATTTTAAAACTCGATCAGTAACGAACCTGTACCTATGATTTAAATGAATCATTTCTGTCGTTAGTGCAGTTTAAGCTTACAGTAATCAGTGCCTCTCGTTACCACGTGTTTACGTGTTTTGTTTTTCTTTTCAAAATATGGATGAAATGAATGAGGAGTATAGTAAAAACGTAGGATTCACGCAAAAGGGAAGAAAATTTCGTATTTCCGTAAACAACCGTGATTAAGGAAGACCCAAAAATTACGCGCTAAAAAAAAGAGAGGTTACGTGAAGCGGACATCGCATGTAATTATTTCCAAGACAAGACAAAAGGCGTTGTTTGTAATGCAGTGGAACTGACAAGAAATGAAATACTTGGTAAGTACCATATTTTTAAATTCGCTTTTGAATGGAGATTTTCACAGACTGTTTAGCTTTTAGAAACATGATGTATTATGCAAATGACGCGAAAAAAATTGAGCAAGTTAAAATATTGCTAAAGTTCCTGCAAGTTGTTGTACCTAAGCGAAAAACTACAGATGAAACTAATCTGAGGAGAAACAGAAAACTTTCGGTCAAATGTTCCTGTTTGTGCTGCTACTTTTCAAAAGATAACTGGTAGGTCAAAAAGTTATTTTTATTTATTTGTCATTCCGAACTTGTCTCATGTTTTAGGTGCAAGTGAAGACAGACTGTCCGGTATTTCAAAAACATTTCTCGCCGAAGAACTATTGGTTGAGAAGCGGGGAGGTCGTATACAAAAGCAGGTTGATAAAGATATTACTGAAGCAATAAAGGCACACATAAGCAGCTACAAATGCAGAGAAACTCACTACTCGAGAGCAAAATGCAGAAGAAGTTACCTACCACCTGAGTTAAACATACAGAAAATGTACAACAAATTTTGTGACACAACAAATTTTAAATGTTCTTTGGCTAAGTACAAGAAGATTTTTTATCAAAACTTCAACCTCGGCTTTGGAAATCCACATACAGATACATGTTTTATCTGTAAGGAGTTTCTGGTACATATGAAAAGAACCAAGATGTTAGAAGCAAGAAATTACCTCCGCACAAAGTATAGGCTTCATAATATGAGAGCAAAGGTCCTTTTCAAATACATGAATACATTCCGAGAAAATACATCCAAAGTTTGTTTCGATTGCTAACAAAATCAGCCGTTGCCAAAAATGTCTGTTGTTGAAGATTTTTATTCAAGACGAGTTTGGCTTTATAACCTAGCCATTGTACATCATCAACATAAAAAGCAATCCAAAGAAGATACCAGCTTTTACGTTTGGTTGGAAACGCAGGGAGGTCGGGGTTGCGATGAGATAGCTTCTGCTCTGTTAGATTATCTGAGCAAACTTGAAAACACATTGTCTGATGAAGGCAAGAATGGGTTGATCATGGAGTTGTTTTCAGACGCGTGTTCCTCCAAAAACAAGAATAGCACCATGATGACAGTTCTTATCTACTTTTTGGAAAAGTCTACAGTTTTTAAAGAAATACGACATGTTTTTCCCATAAGAGGTCATAGTTTCATGCCTGCAGATAGGGTTTTTGGAAGAATGAAGAAGGAATATCGAAGACGAGAAGAAATTTTAAGACCGAGGGAGTATCACGAGATTTTGAAAAACCATGGAACTGTCAATGTTTGGGGACAAGACTGGAATACATCTGATTATAAGTCGGTATCGCAGAATATTGTGAAGAAAAAGCTACCTTTTAAAATAAGTGAAGCTCGGGTCCTAACGTACTAGAAAAGAAATAAGACAGTGATTTGCAAAGTCCGCAATACGTATACTGGTCATGACATAGAAGTCAGCAGTTTTAAAACAGGTGTCAAAAACGCAAATCAGATATCAGCATCTGAGAAGCTTCCAGCAGTCAATTATGTAAGTGATATTAACCTTCATGGGACGGACATAAAAATTTTACGAAAAGGACTAACTGGGGTCTCATGCGTAAAATTGCAGAAATGCTGTATTTTTCTGTAAATTAAATATATATAAAAGAAGTTTTATTAAAGTTTTACTATTAACCATGTATTAGTCAAAAATCATCACGAAAAAATACAAAATACCCTAATCACTAATATTACTAGCTACATATCATTTTAACATTTTTTACAAACTATCTCCGATTTTGAATGTTCTAGGCACACAAAGTTATTACACCTAATACATATTTTTCTGGATTTTCTGTCTTTTCCTCTTTGACACATATGGCAGCGCCCCCTGATAATGTTTTGTTGTTCAACTCTATGTTCTGTTGCACCCAGTAGTTCGGGAAAAACGTCTGTTAGATGCCGTTTTCTATTCGTCTGAATGTATTTATTATTATATCGCCGGAAAACGTTTCTCTTTATGAGTTCTTTTCCTAGTGTCAAATTATACATTTTACGTTTATCCAAACTGTTTTTTCGCCAATCCGGGTTTTGCAGTAACCACAATATATAAGCATTTATTCCTGCGATATCTATAAGATGCGAAAATATTGCCATTGGCCAGCGGTTTGACTTTCTCTGCACTGTATATTTTTTGGCCAACTTATCTGAAGTGTCGACAGCATCTTTTGTTTTGTTGTAATGAAGAACAATTTCTGGTTTATAGTGCTGTTCTTCTCCAGCTACTTTACTATCAGTATGCTCACTTGAAAGTAAGATGACAGCATGTTTTTGTTTTTGAACTTAGGATACTAGCGTTCTTTGCCTTCTAAAAGCAAACATACTTGAAAACTCTTTCTTGTACGATGCCGGTAGAAGTTCCCTGGGAATAAATGTTTTATTTTTCCGGAGGGTTCCACATAAAGTAATATTTTTTTCCACAACTTGTCAGCAAGTTCTAAACTTGTAAAAAAGTTATCGGTCGTTATTCCAAATCCGCCTTCCAAATGGTCTGTCAAATCTAGGACAACCCCTTGACCATGACCCTTTTCCGCTTGGTTACCTTGTTTTCCTAAAAATTAATAGATACATAGGAATATAAAGTTTGCTTATATTGCTTTTCAAATAACTTACCTAAATAAACTTGCATGTTTGCAATATAAGAAGTGGTGCAGTCCACAAGAGCCCATATTTTGATTCCATACTTATCAGGTTTACTCTTCATATAGACTCGAAATGCTGCCTTACCCCTAAATGGTACAAGCTGCTCATCTACACATAGATGGTCGCCAGGATTAAGTGATTTTTCACAATTAGAAGTGAAAATATCGAATATATCTCTTATCGGAGCTAGCTTATCTACTAATTTTCGTTATTGTCTTGTTTGAAAATTATCAAAGCGTAAAAATGAAGTAATTTGTTTGAATCTGTCTCTTGACATTGCAGCAGGAATTATAGGACGACAGTAAGAAATATCTTGCGCCAAGAATAAGCAACAGTCCAATATAAGCTACAATCTCTGTAGAATCAACAGGTACAAAAACTTTAATTTTATTCGGATTTTCTATATTCCATTTATCATAATATGTTTGTGCCTTTCTGTTTGTTTCGGTTACTATTATGTTCAGAATATCCGGAGATAGGAAAAGAAGAAAAGCGTTTTTTATAGTTGAGATATCAGAACTGTAATTTGTAAGGCCTAGAGCATGTCTCCGAATATTAGCTTTTGAACGTCTAACTTTTGTGTTTCCTGGAATTTTTGACCACTCAGTTCCATCTTTAGATTCATATACTGGAATGCCCTGGCTGTTACTAACTGTTGGTTCCTCTGGGTTCGTTTTCTCTATACTTTGATCAACAACTATTACATCATTTTCTTTCCCTACTTCTGTGACAATGTCTTTATCTTCTAAGTCACTCGATGTTTCCTCATTGATAACACTATCAAACTCTGGATCATCACTTTCAAGTATACGTAACATCTCATCGTCAGTAAGCCCCTTGCGATTGTTTGTAAATAAAAACTGACTCATTTTCAAAACGATGTACCCTACTCGCAATATCACAAGAGACTAACCCGAATATTCAAGTCTAAAAATGATATCGCATTGCGGGGAATCCCCCATTTGAACTGGTAATTTACATTTTACAATTATGTGAGTAAACAAACGTTAAATGTATGGGATTCCCCGATTTTACTAACAGTTACCGGGATTATTTTATCGGACGTAAAAGGCTGACCGGGGTCTGAAGAGACCCCTGGAATATAAAACTATTTTTTGTTTATACCAGCAAATAAAAACTACTAAATACATCATATTTTATCAAAATAATTCATAAACTGCAGCTAGATGAAAGATCAATGTTTAAAAATTTGCGTTTACAAAGATACAGCAAAAACATACGTCATGGGGTACAAACGGACCCCGGCCAGTCCTATGAAGGTTAAGAAAGCCGATGTCAAAAAGCTGTTGCGTGGCATTGAGCTGACTGATGAGGTATCTTCTTTTTATGATGAAGTTATGAAAGGAACTGCCCTTAGTGTTGACGATAATACTGATTTGGAAGTAGATGTGTGAAATAGTTTCAATGTTTGATAGTTATTTTTTATCTAAAAAATGTTATTTGCCTTTAACATGAACGTATCTATTTCAATTTTCATTACGTAAGTACGTACTTATCGAGTTTTCAAAAAACTGCGTATTTGTTTATTTTTTGTTAACTTATAATAGAGTTGATATTACATAATTTTTCCTCATTTATTTGTTCCCTTTTATTATTACTTTCTTAATTAAATATTTTCATTGGTCATTAAGTATTGTCGTGTTAACCAGATAAAAAAATGCTCTTCTGAAAATTCTTCATTTTGTAGTTATCGAATTTTAATAAAACGGTCCTCAAAAATGCAATTATCATTTCAAATATTTAAATACACTGACTCAAATTGCTACCTACTTACTTCTAAACTGTAACTAATTGCCAAAATCTTGATCCATTTCGTCAAAGTGGCGATGCATTCAATAAAGTTGATCAACAAATGATGTTCTTCTTCACTGAAAAGTATATCCGGTTCTGCGGCTGGTATCGGTTTGTCGAGGAATGTCACTGTCATTTTTTCTTTTTCGATACTCTGAGTAGGCACGGCTCCGCTAAACGAATGTTGTCGAATCTTCTCGATGTTAACGCCGAGGAAGGATTTCTCTTGAGACGGCATACTCTGTCTGGTAAGACTCGATCTACCTTTGTCGTGAGACGATATAGACGATCTATGTTTCGGGTCGTGAGATATCGAAGCACGATGTTTAGCGCCTTGAGCTGATATACTTTGTCGTTGTTTCTCTTCCCAGGTTTTTAGAGAGTTTTCCAGTGAACGATTCCTACATAACATTTGCATGCGATTTTTATGTATTATACGTATGATACCCGGCGGTTGGATCCAAGCTTCTCCGTCTACTTGAATAGGCACCCCTTCGTCTCCTTTTCAAACAAAGTTAGTTTTAGTATAATACAGGAAGCATTCGTAAAATAATTTGTTAAAAATGTTTGTCATTCGAGACAATCAAGAATGATTACAAAAATTTACTGTGTCTGTCAGATTATCTTTTCTAACTTTACTAAACAACAATCAATTTTACGTAAATAAATCGAAACTTTGAAAGGAAATAATTTGTTGCGAAACAGAATAGGGAGTTTTTCGTGTAATAGGTGTTGCAATAGGTCTCATAGTCACATCCGACATAAAACCGACGACGAAGTCATATGTTTTTATCACAAAAATTTCAGAAAAGATGCTAGGAAATGTAGCGGACCTAATTGTTTGCTTTACCAAGATTTTAAAAGAAAAAATCCTTAGGGTTCAAAATACGATTTTCGGCTCAACTTTCCTTTAGCTGAAATCAGTTATGGAAAAACTGTTGCCATGGCAACGATTGTGGTGATAAGTAGTCAACAAAAACCCAAATCATATGGTGAGGAAATGCGCGGTTGCCAAGTTGACCCCGCTTTCTTTTAGCTGAAATCAGTTATGGAAAAACTGTTGCCATGGCAGTCATTGACATGATAACTCGTACACAAGAACCTAAATAATATGGTGAGGAAATGCGCGGTTGCCAAGTTGACCCCACTTTCGTTTAGCTGAAATCAGTTATTGAAATACTGTTTCCATGGCAACGATTGTTGTGATTAGCAGTAAACAAAAACCCAAATAATATGATGAGCAAATGCATGGTTGTCAAGTTGACCACTATCGTTTAGCTGAAATCAGTTATTGTAAAACCGGCATGGCAACGTGTACATAAAAACCTAAATAATATGGTGAAGAAATGCGTGGTTGCCAAGTTGACCCCGCTTTCTTTTAGCTGAAATCAGTTATGGAAAAACTGTTGCCATGGCAGCCATTGACATGGTAACTCGTACACAAGAACCTAAATAATATGGTGAGGAAATGCGCGGTTGCCAAGTTGACCCCACTTTCGTTTAGCTGAAATCAGTTATGGAAAAACTGTTGCATGGCAGCCATTGACATGATAACTCGTACACAAGAACCTAAATAATATGGTGAGGAAATGCGCGGTTGCCAAGTTGACCCCACTTTCGTTTAGCTGAAATCAGTTATTGAAATACTGTTTTCATGGCAACGATTGTTGTGATTAGCAGTAAACAAAAACCCAAATATTATGATGAGCAAATGCATGGTTGTCAAGTTGACCACTATCGTTTAGCTGAAATCAGTTATTGTAAAACCGGCATGGCAACGGGTACATAAAAACCTAAATAATATGGTGAAGAAATGCGCGGTTGCCAAGTTGACCCCGCTTTCTTTTAGCTGAAATCAGTTATGGAAAAACTGTTGCCATGGCAGCCATTGACATGGTAACTCGTACACAAGAACCTAAATAATATGGAGAGGAAATGCGCGGTTGCCAAGTTGACCCCACTTTCGTTTAGCTGAAATTAGTTATTGAAATACTGTTTTCATGGCAACGATTGTTGTGATTAGCAGTAAACAAAAACCCAAATATTATGATGAGCAAATGCATGGTTGTCAAGTTGACCACTATCGTTTAGCTGAAATCAGTTATTGTAAAACCGGCATGGCAACGGGTACATAAAAACCTAAATAATATGGTGAAGAAATGCGCGGTTGCCAAGTTGACCCCGCTTTCTTTTAGCTGAAATCAGTTATGGAAAAACTGTTGCCATGGCAGCCATTGACATGGTAACTCGTACACAAGAACCTAAATAATATGGAGAGGAAATGCGCGGTTGCCAAGTTGACCCCACTTTCGTTTAGCTGAAATTAGTTATTGAAATACTGTTTTCATGGCAACGATTGTTGTGATTAGTAGTAACCAAAAACCCAAATCATATGGTGAGTAAATGCATGGTTGCCAAGTTGACCACTATCATTTAGCTGAAATCAGTTATTGTAAAATCGGCATGGCAACGGGTACATAAAAACCTAAATAATATGGTGAAGAAATGCGCGGTTACCAAATTAACAACCTCAGCCCAGATAGCACCAGATATCCATCGGATGTTCTGACAGTCTTCGATTTGAAAGATATATATCCAAATATTATAGGGTTATTCTGGGGATATCTAGAATATCTGTGGGTACACCCAAATCGAATATTCAATGTAAGTCCAGTTGGAATATCCTCAGATTATTCTTTTTAGAATATTCGAATCAAATAGTTCTAGGAATATTGTATGATTATTTGATTTTTGTTCAAACGCTCTTTCTGTTCCATGGGCAAGCGTCAGTAGTTGCAGTCACAGTTGCAGTTGACGGTAACGACCAGTGAAAAATGGCGATTCTACCATCTTATATAGAACACACATCAGGTTATTGTTATTGGTGTAATAGGGATCGAGGCGGAACTATAGAGGCAGCACTTATGCAGGAAGTAGAGCGCCCTGGTGTTAAATAAGAAAAACATTGTGATGTAAACAGTATAATAAACAACCTACAAAATGCAAAAAATGAATAGATCTTTTAATTTTCTTTGCCAGGACAAATTGTTGGTATGTAAGATGGATGTAGGGGATTTTTGATTATTGACAAAATGAGCACTGCAAATTGTAGTATTTTTATTTGGTTTCCAATGTTTTCTGAAATATAATTAAAACATTTGAAGTGATTCGTTTTGTACAAATGTTTACTTTCTTTCTCTTAATGGTATTTAATTATTTAAACTTATTATATAATATTAAAGTCAGCAAACACATAACTAGTTTTTTATTTTATATAATCAATGAAATCGTACAGAAAACAACATTTTATTCTCTCTATAATAATCTTTTATTTATGTAAAAAGAAAGTTTAGAACTTTTCTAATAGCTGCCAATTGTAGTATCATACTGATTATACACAAAATAATAGTTAACAAAATGTTTTAATTAGAACAATTTAATTACATATGGGTTTTTACTGCATTTATTCATTTTTGACGTTTCAAGATTATCCACGCAGTGTTCAATGAATTTTCGGAGAAACTATAAAATTTCATCTGCGTAGTATTTTTATACATCATATTTGAACACTCATGAATACAGAGAGATACTTTTGATGACGACAACACAAACATTTAATATCAGTTTTAAAAAATGAACATTTAAAAACTCTGATTATACAAAACTAATAGTGTTTACATCACATTGTTTGTGTTTTTTCAAGGCAGACGGCATAAACGTCATCTTTCTCGGTCCCTATAGTATGATTAATTATTTTTGATCGTTAATAAATTAGTCAATTTTTTGCCACTGTGAAATTGTTAAAATATGTTTCTACGGTGTATTCTATACTACGGGTGGATCTAATACATACGACCTCACGCATCAAAACAGATACGTTTTATTGTATTTTTTTCATTTCTGTTGATTTATCTTTGCATTTTTTATAAAATTATTGATTTGCTGCTAAAACATCCAATAAATGATAAGGCAAAGTTTGAAGAAGTTGAGTCAGCTTTGCTGAACAAAGAATCCTATGAATTTTTTGTAAGTTTAACATTAAATATTATATTCAAATCAAAATGAAACTGCCTCTAAATATTAGAGTATTTATGTATTACTTTTTATATTTTAGTGCATGAAAATATTAAAATAATTAAATTAACTGTCTCGACCCTTACTTCGTGAAATCTGCTCATATTAGTGCTTTAAATGAAACTCACGGTTTCTAGTTAAGTCCACAATATAATAAAAGTTATTGAAAATTCTAAAAAATTGACAATTGTTTCGATAAATCAATATCATCGTCAGAATGACAGAAGTTACATTTTATTTGATGCCTACCTGATGTTTAGTAGTTATTTTTGGCTAGACCAAGAAATGATCTAACTTGTGATTGACTTAATATATGAAATTGACTGTCTCGACCCTTACTTCGTGGAATATGCCCATATTAGTGTTTTTAAATGAAACTCAAGGTCTCTAGTTAATTCCACAATATAATACAATAACTTGTATTATATTGTGGAATTAACTAGAGACCTTGAGTTTCATTTAAAAACACTGACTTAATATATGTTTATAGAAAAAAGAAGAAGATGTGATATTACAAATATTGAAGCTTAGATATTATTAGCCCTATGGTGATATCGTGGATGTCAGTTTTCCAATTAAGATCAGTACAACTGTGCAATGATATAGAAAACCAGGAAAACTATATCTGCTGATCTTTACAATTATCACTTAAGAAGACAGTTTATTAGTGGAGAACTCCCTAGATTTAACTGTTCATTGACAACTTCATATTGTGGGTTTCTTAAATGTCTTCTAATTTCCAACTCTTCAAGGAAATCCAGTTCTTGCTTCTTTTCACAAATATGCAGCACTTCTAGTTTTGTGTTAGGTGTAAATGAATAATTGGTGTCAAGTAGATGTTTTGCGTAGTGGGATTTATCTGGTTGTTTTAACCTGTATGCTCTTAAGTGTTCACTGTATCGGATTTCACAATTCCTAAGGGTCTGACCCAAATAGACAGCATTACATTCTGGACATTTGAGTTTATATATACCTGACTTATTTAATAGTGGTATTTTTGTTTTTACATTTAACAATTTTGTACTAACGTTACTTTCTGTTTTAAAAGAAATTGTTGTATTCGTTGCCGAAGATATTATCTTTGAAATATAAAATGTGCTCAACGAGTTTGGATAAAGGGAGAATGTAAGAAATGGTTCAAAGTTAGAGACTCCTTAGACAACTACATAAAAGTTGTACATTCAGAACTCACATTCCAATTACATCCAGTAGAATTTGACTGTTTGGATGACAAAATTAGAGAAAGTGTAAGCGCGATGAAGCATAAGAAATTTAAGAAACAAGAAAAGAAGCTACAGAATCTTGAACACACACAACAAAAAAATTCAATACTCAAAACATCATGAAACTGTAAGTACCTACATACCAACACACTTTGCACCACGATTCGAAAACCTTTCAGACACTAATTTTACAGATAGTGAAATAGAATTTTTAAATAAAGGTTTAAAGTACAGCATACCACCAAAATTTACGAATAATATAAAACAAATTATAGCTACAGAGTCAGAAATAGCTTTAAAATCTAATTCAAATAATTTTCTTTATGAGAAATTAAAAATTGCCAATTTGATCAAAAATATTGAACCTTCAAAAGTTAAACGTCAAACAAAAAATGACATTACAGTTTTAAATGCAATAAAAAAGAAGATAGAAGATAATAACCTAACAGTTACAAAATCTGATAAGGGGAACAGAACTGTCATTTTGACGACTGAAAATTACAATTCCAAAATATATAACTTTATAGAATCTAGCGATGTAAAAGTTCTTAAAGCAGACCCAACAAAAAAGTTTTCTAATAATGTAAGGGATTTTGCTAATAATTCAAATTATCTTTTAAGTGATTACGAAAAGAGGTCTATCATACATAAGAATCCTCATTGTCCACAATTATATGGAACCGTTAAATTACATTAAATAACGAAACCAATTAGACCTGTAGTTTCTTATGTTAATGCTCCTAATAATATATTGGCAAAGAGGTTCGACAATACACTCAATAGTTACGTATATGAATCTCAGTACTCAATTAGTAATTCAATAGAACTAATCAAAAAGTTGAAAGCAATCCACTTGCAAAGTAACTATAAACTCATTTCGTTCGATGTAACTAATATGCTTACTAAAATTCCTTCTAAAGAATGCCAAATACATGTAAGAAAATTACTAGAAGATGAAAATATTAATCCTGGAATAGTATCAGATATACTTAATTTATTTGATGTATGCATTAATCAGAATTATTTCACTTTTGACAATAAGATATATATTCAAAATGAAGGTTTACCAATGGGAAGCCCTATTTCACCTATTTTAGCTAACATTTTTATGGACAATTTAGAAAGAAAGATCTTTGAAAGTAATATTTCGAAAAATCTTTTATTTTGGTATAGATATGTAGATGACATATTAGCTTGTTTTATTTATTTTTCAGCAGAATAGTGACTTCCATTATCGATAATATCGAAATAAATTTAAATCGACCTGTTCTAAATTAACCCTTTTTACTTGGGCTAATTAGAGGGAATGTAGGTTATCTGGTTAATCGAAGGACCACTACGGTTGTTTTTCACTGATGTAATGCTGAACCGTAGAATGAAATTAAACACGTAGATCACTTTATGATTTATATTGTCATGAACTTATAATTTTATTTAATTTTGCGTCGACAATTAAGACTTCACTTGTTATTTACGCGATGAATGAAAGTATTTTGCACATCCTTTGACGATTTATGAGATGACTAAAGCTTAAGGACACATGTTTGTTCCCGGTATGAAAACGCCGGGTGCTCTTCTAAACTGAGTACCTTTGTATACCACGTTCAATGATGAAAGAGAGCGAATGTAGGGTATATGGCGTATTTATACGTCGGTTGACGTAGGGTCCACTTGTTCAGATCTAACCAATGGGATACGAGTATTTTAAAATGTAATGTTCAAACACAAGTGAAATTGCCAGTTGGAGATATGTTTTTTTTTGGGCTTGAAACAGTTTCGTAGATACAGATAACAGGGTTTGGACGAGCGTTTTTATGAAGAGATAAGATGTCGGGGACTTTGATATATTCAGTGGAATTTCAGAAAACGATATTTATCTGTTTTTCTTAGGTGTTAGTAAATTTAAATGTTGAAAATAAGGATATATTTAGTTATATGTTTTGAGTATAATATTCGAAATGTAGTATACAGGGGAAATTGAAATAAAATCACGGGAGAATTTGGTAATTAGAAACCAAATTCGAACACGACCCATTTTCTATTTAAAAAGTGCATTCAGTTGAATGCACTTTACAGTAGCTTAGAGAGTTTCATTAGCATTTTACGGTAGATTAAATTTTCTAGATGAAGTTTACAGTAACTTAAATTTCCTGGATAAACTTTATGGTATTTTAATCTCAACTTTCCTGGTTATTTTCTATAACCGTCTGTTATTACTGGTTGACTTCTTGTTCCCCATGAAGACCAATGAACAGGAACTTTGAGGAAAGTAATAGTTATACCTACTGAATTGCTTTTTCATCGTTATTTCGTTTCAACTTTGATTATATTTTGTAGGTTTTTGCGTAGTGTTAATTTAATTCAACTCTGACTACATTTTACTTTTCCGCCAACCTATCTAATATGCGAGAAAAGTATTGGTTTACCGACAAAAAAGTTGGAAATTTGAAATTTTTTTTTGAGTTATTTTTACGTTATCCATCAACAACAACACGAAAAAACGGTTTTTACAAAAAAAATCCTGTGTGTATGTCGTCGTCGTCGTTGTCGTCGGCCACTTTTCCTTGCAAGTCTTGTTAACACGATACAGCCTCCGGAGTGCAATAAGTCACCAATTTTATGATGGAATATTGTTAAGGACATTTCACAGATGAACTCTATTGATTTTCAGCTCACCAGAGCCAGTACAACGGGTGCTATGGTACTTGAAGTACGACATTTTGTCGTTTTTCGAGAAATTTCAGTTTGTTAGCACGATACAGCCTCCGGAGTTCAACAAGTCACCAATTTTATAATTGAATATTATTCAGGGCATCTCACTAATGAACCCTATTGATTTTCAGCTCACCAGAGCCAATACATCCGGTGCTACAGTACTTTAAGTACGATATTTTTGTCATTTTTGGAGAAGTTTCAGTTTGTTAGCACGATACAGCCTCCGGAGTATATACACGTAACCAATTTTATGATTGTATATTACTCAGAGCATCTCAAAGTTGTACCCTATTTATATTCAGCTCACTAAAGCAACGGGTGCTGTAGTACTTGAAGTACTACATTTTTGTCATTTTTGGAGAATTTTCAGTTTGTTAGCACGATACATCGTCCAGATAGTATACGATTGATCAATTTTATGATTGAATATTGTTCAAGGTCTCACAGATGTACCATATTGATTTTCAGTTGACTACAGCGAGTACAGCGGGTCCTATAAAACTAGATATACTAAATTTTTGGTTATTTTTGGAGAAATTTCGGTTTGTTAGCACGATACATCCCCCGAAGTGTATAAAAGTAACAATTTTATGATAGAATATTGTTCAGGGCCACAGATGCGGAAAAGTTAGTTTTAATCTTTAAAACCGTTTATTTTTTATTACAACTCAGATGAAACTTTTTTGTTAAACGTATTTTTACTTTTATTAAATCCCATTTGTAAACAACGTAGTTCATATTTATCTTCTTTCCAACCCTCTTCACAAGGTTTATTGATATTGATGTGTACAAACTAAACAAGCTAATAATATTCTACTTGGCGCCCACTTATCGTATCTTGTCTTAACTTCAATATTTTTTTCTTTTCTCCACAAAAACTTACTTATCTTCGAGATAACAAAATATTTTGGCATTTGTAATAAATCAAAGTAGTATTAGCCGCGAACCGGTAAGATCAACGCCTAGATTATTATTTAGCTGGTAAAAGAATCCCACGTGAGATGCTCTGGTAACTGAATAACCGCTACGAAAGAAATTAGTAACAAAACAACAAAGGTAGGTTACAGAGTAGAGGTTGCACAAAAGAACCATAGACACAAATTAGAGACTCATTAGAAACGACACATGGGTACAATGCTGCATACAACATGAGAACAGAGAGGCAACAGAAATGAAGACCACACATCAACTTGCAAGGGAGGAGGTAGGTCAGTAGGCGCTTGTTCCTAAATCCACTTGTATGTACGCAAATCGGAGATGTCGTCTCCCACAGCTTCAGTTGTCTTAGCGGAAGATACGGCGCAAGAGGACACCTCGGAAAAAGAGGTTCATACCCAACCCGTAGGTTCGTTGAAGAGAAGCCCAAAAGTTGCTTCAGTTGTTTAGCGACCTTCAACTTCCCTGCTTCTACTCTCGAGACGATTCGTGAAGAAGAGGAGGAGAATTGTAACATTTAGTTGACAAGGCCTCTTGTAATAAAAATTAGAAGACTTAAGATAAGTTTTAATAAACAAAATTGAGCACGACGACTAAACTAAACATTAGAAAAATATCGAAGGTAACAATTTAAGACTAAGTGAAAAGTAAACTAACAATATACTACACCTCTGATATCAGAAGATAAGACATTGTCATTCTGACAGAGTTCACCATTTTGTTATTTTGTATTAATTCCATGTAATTATTCAATATTATATTATTTATTTAGTTTAAATTGTTCCGTATAAATAATTGTGTGTAAGACAACCCACAAAAGTAAACACAAATCACTCTTCCTCTGGCCGACAAAAATAATCCGGTGCTTAACATCTTCGCATCAACATTGAAATAAATAATTCTGTCCACGTTACAAACATTCCAAATTTGTACTCACCTAATATACTAATTTGAACACTTTGACATTGCGCAATTCGATGATGTTGAAGATTGATCAACCTAGAAGCTGCCATTTGTACGGATCCAAAAACAGCAACTACCTCGAGTATTTTATCATCGAACGAAGGCGATAAAAATACGTCGCCATCTCTTCTGGTGCCCCAGAAATTGATGCCACCCATAAAACTACAGAAAACAACGTATGAGTCATAAAAATCGTATATTAACATACTTTTACCTTGGAATGTTCAATATCACGATTCCTTGAAGACTCGGTAGAGGTATCCTCTGCCCGTCGCATTCGATTTGTACTCTCTGTTCTAAATTTTTGTACGTTTTTTGAATCAGCTGTTTGCTACCCAGTACACCGTACCACATGTAATTTTTAGCCCTCGATCTACATTTTTCCGGATGCTCTTCTCTTTTCTGATGAAAATCCAGGGAAATCTTCGCATCGATGCCGATCCCGAAGTAATTGTTCATGACGCATCGTTCGTAGAAACCTTCGGAGAGCGTTTCATCGGGATCGATAAGCGGACTGACAGCTGCGCATAGAGTGTCCGCATTAGCTAACAGACATTTACTGATGAATCCTCCGCCAGAATTAACATCTGTAATGTATGCATTCAACATTTTTAAACCTAAACCGCAACATTAGTTTCAATTTCAAACTGAAATCTATACAGAATTGTAACTCTAGAAGAAGATCGAATAAAGACCGAGACGCATATGATAGCACCGCGCCAGCACGCACTTATCCTTGCGTAGTTCTCTCACCGTACGGCAGTAACACGGTACGGTCACATGTGACTCGGCCTTAAAAGCACAAAATCTATTATATAAAACTAACCTGGCCAAGTAGGTAGCCTCACCATTGGATTAATTATCGGCAGCTTCTTCTCTTTTTCTTCTTTTTTATCGGGATCTTTCTTTTCGGCAGTCGCTTCGTAGAATTTGCTCGTATTAGCCGCAGCCGCCAAGGCGGCAGATTCCGTAGGATTCAACATACTGCAACAAGAAATTCTTCTGGTAGCGGCCGGAGATCTAGTGAGGAAATGCTCCGGTGTGACGCCCAACAGATTCGAATTGGAACTGTTGTTACTTGTAGACTTGTCCGTCAGATGATCAGCCTTCGAACAAAGCATCTCTAATTCGGGATCAACTTCGCCATCGAGTTCTACGCGGATGTGCTCCATGCGTTCGGAGCGCATCTGCTCGGTGAGGACGGGAGATGGGGGTTCTACTATTACGCTTACTTGGGGAAATTTACGCTGAAATTATGGAGAGTTGCTCCTTTCAGCAATATTTGCACTAATTTAGCGGGTGAAGCATGCAAATGCGTTTTTAATAGCAAGCAATATGGTACAGACTTTAGAATGAATCAGGTAAATTGAGTATCACGATGAAGCAGTGGTAAATTGTTTTTATTAATTCGACTAATTAGAAAGACGAGAGACAAAAGAAGGGAAGAGTTAAGTTAAGGTAAAGTAGGGTAAGGTAAGGTAAGGTAAGGTAAGGTAAGGTAAGGTAAGGTAAGGTAAGGTAAGGTAAGGTAGATAAGGTAGATAAGATAGGATAGCATAGGGTAGGTTAGGATAGGATACGACAGAGATAAGACAAAGTAAAGACAAAGAAAATACAAAGATAAGACAAATATAAGACAAAGATAAGACAAACATAAAACAAAGATGAGTCAAAGATAAGACAAAGATAAGACACAGATAAGACACAGATAAGACAAAGATGAGGCAAAATAAGATAAGAGAAGAGAAGAACTATATCTAACATACATAGATCTGAGGGCCACATTTGACACTATTACTCAAATCAAAAACCTCAAAGAGAGTTAAGTTAAGGTAAAGTAGGGTAAGGTAAGGTAAGGTAAGGTAGGTAAGGTAGGTAAGGTAGATAAGATAGGATAGCATAGGGTAGGTTAGGAAATGATAGGACAAAGATAAGACAAAGATAAGATAAAGATAAGACAAAGATAAGACAAAGATAGGACAAAGATAATACAGAGATAAGACAAATATAAGATAAAGATAAGACAAAGATAAGGCAAAGATAAGACAAAGATAAGACAAAGATAAGCCAAAGATAAGACTAGGGGGTAGGGAGAAGGAAGAAGTGAGGAAAACCCATGGGATAGATGGCCTGAGAGGCGATGTGTTGAAGAGGCTGTTGGATGACGATGTAGAGAACTACTGGGAACTATTCAACAGGCTGCTGAGGGAGGAAGAGTTCCCGGAAAGATAGCAAGTGTGATACTGGTGGGGAAGTCGAGTAAAAAGGGTAAGTGGGCTGGGGCCCATCAGCCTGCTGAGTGGAATAGGTAAATTGATGGAGGGAATAATAAAGGATAGGATTAAGGAGGAAATTGGTAGGAGTGGGGCCCTAGGGAAAACCAGCACAGGTTTGTGATGGGGAAATCATACATCTCGGAGTTGGGCAGGGTAATGGGTTTGGTGGAAAGGGCAGCGAGGGAAACTGGAGGCCCATAAAATTGGCGCTCTACTCGTGTTCTTCGACGTCGGGAGCGCGTTCAACAGTGTAGGGGAGGGGTTGGTCAACCTAGTAGAAGACTACCTGATGAGGCGGGTGATAGTAGATTTTAGAGGAATGAGGTGTAATAAATACGAATACCAAATAGAAAAATTTAAATTAGTAACTTTCAGAATATACGGTAAAACATATTTTATTTCAAATAGAATTAAAAGTAGAATGCGACCCACATTTTGTTTAGAAAAATGATACAAAACCATAACAGCTTTGAAACAAATAAAACATTTTACTAGATCCAAATGAAATGATTGTTTTGTATACAACTAGTTAATAACGTAAAAATGAGGCCGCTTCAAAACAAAAAAAATGGATTTTGCAATTCAACAAAAAAACCCCAAACCTAATTCGGGGGGATAGTAAAAACCAAGTACAGAGCAGTCAGAGCGACAGACAGTGTCGGGGCGAATACGCGAAGGGGAAAGTCCTTTCCCTGTCACGGTAACGGGCATCAGTTTTTTTTTATGTTAGCGGTTTCAGAGGAAGAAGTTTCTCTCCGTTGTGTCAGGGCGTGAAAGGGATACTTAGCTATCCTTGACGGTGACACAAAACGGGAAGACTCACCCTCTACGCTAAGTTTTAAGTAAGTTTTTAAACAAGTTGAGAGTTAGATTTTGTTTTTTTGATGAGGCATTTATTAGTTTTATTATTTTGCGCTGGTTCTAAACTTGGTATTTATAAATTCACTGTTTTACATAGGGAGAAGCTATAACAATATATTTATTTTATTGTCTGTTCTTTCACGGGGACTGGATAAGTTGGCCGCTTTCAGTTAAATATTGAATGTCCAGGCTCACAATTTGGGCACAGCTCGTTCTGTAGGGTATGAGTTTATCGTGTGTGATGACATAATAAGATTTCACAAGGTACCGCCAACCTGACAAGAGTTAGGTTTCTATTTATTTAATTATTGTTTTGTTGCGCCACATAATTCGCTTCCACCTCGTAGGTAGAATATAAATAAGAGTTAAAACAAGGTTGATTTGTACATAGTATCAAAGGGCCGGAGCGTATGATTTTTTTTCCTCTTGTTCCCAGCGAACTTGTGCGACGATAAATAATTTTAAATTGTTTTTGTTCAGACGTGATTAGGAAGTTCTTTCAGATTAAGTAAAATAAATAAACATTATAGGTTATACAAAGACCTGCAAATTTTGCAACTCGAAACTTACGCATTGAAACGGGAGTGTCGATAAACAATTATTGTTCATAGATCAGCAGAATTAGTTTACGACTCTACTTTCACTTTTTGTTGATATCAAGTGCAATGACACGAAGCCACAGTAGTCTCGTATAGTATTGCGTTTAAGAGTAAATAAATATAATTTTTTTTGCGCCTCGAGACAGGTGAATATCGAGCTAAGGGTTAAATAATACGCCCCCCATGCACGTTGGAATACTAAAACGATTAGGGGTTAATTTCTTTGTTCTATCTCAGGGTGAGGGTTATATTATAATTGTTTTATTGATAGTCATATGTTATACAGGGAAAGACTTAGGATGCACAATTTATGGATAAGTGTATAGGTAATTTTTATACCGGGGGAATTTAATAATTTGTGTTGATATTGGACTTTTGATTTATGTATATATAGATACAGAGAAAGATTTATTAATTTTTTTTTGATATAACTTTGTGGTTTTCCCATACTTTATTTATCATCCCTACCCGAATTTTCCCTAGAGTATGTATCAACATTGGATACGAGACCGAACCGAGAGAACAACCCTGTCCTGGCGAAGGAAATCAAACCGTTTTAAGCCCAGGCGTTCCCAGCTTAAATCGGACTGGGGGTTGCCTTACCACGCTCGGCTTCAAATACAAAGGTAAAAAGGTATTGTTGAAAGAAAAGGCATTACACTGGTGACAGCGTTTTTTTGTTAATGAACACCTTATTAGAAGAAGGTATAGAGTTGTACATCATTACATTACAGAGGTATGAGATGGAGGCTGGAGTATCCCAAAGCTCTGCTTTGGGACCACCGCTTGGGAGATTTGTTGGATAGTATGTAAAAAAGGGTGTGAGATCATGGTGTATGTCGATGACGCGTGTCTGGTATGTACGGCAAAGCGAGAGGTGGAGATAGAATGAAAGGAGAAGATATAAAGAAAGGCGGAGATAGAAAGAAAGGCGGAGAGGATGTGTAGGAATATTGTGGAGAATATTGAGCGGTGGGGACTGGAAGTAGCGGAAGAAAAGACGGTAGGGTAGGTAAGTGGGGGTGATGTTGAAGGGTAGGAGAATTCGTATAGAGCAATTTGTGTTGTGGCTGGATAGCTAAATTTCCTTCAAAACACATATGGTAAAAGCGGCACAGAAGGCGGAAGTAAGGGCAGCACTGCTGGGGAGATTGATATGTAATGTGAAAGGGCCGGGAGAGTGGAAAAGGGGAGGTTAATTGGTAGGACGGTAGATCAGAGTTTGCAGTACGGTGCGGAAGTGTGGGGTGAAATAACGGGATGGCATGCTAGTGCTAGACCACTCCTGGGGGTGCAGGTCGTGCTAAAATGAGCGATAGAGAGTAGGAGAGATTGGATGGACCGGATGTTCGGGGAGGTGAACTACTTCTTGACACAGGAACTTACTGGACATGTGTCGAGAGTAGGGTACCTTCACAAGGCTGGGAAAAAATAGTCTTAAGTGTGCAAGACGTGTGAAATGGAGGATGACGTGTTTAAATGCTGGAATAACGAGAAAGTGTTGAAGAAGTTAGAGAAGAAATTGTGTTAAAAAACTGAACTAAATTTCAATAAAAAAATTTCTTTTCCTACAAACTTCGTACATGCTTCACGCAATCACACTCACCCATTCGTCTTTTTCATCACCGCTTTCCAATCCTTCTCTATTATCAATTTGTTTTTCTTTGCAACCCAAATTATCTTTCTCGTTTTCATTATCCTCCCCGTCCGGCTCTTTTTCTCGCGACTGGTGCGTCTCGTCATCGTCGTTTCCTTTTGGTTCCCGTTCGTTCGGGGCTTCCTTAAATTTGTCTATAATTATTACGTTCAAAGTGTGGTTCGACGAGATTTTGTGGATGGTATTTAAGCTATTCTGGCTGTCTCGTAGACTCGGCGTTAATAATTCGGATTCCTCCACTAAAGTAATTTGTTGCGTGAGGGTCGTCTCGCATTTAGATTTTTTCATCGACGATCTGTGATGTCGTTTGAACGATCTCCTAGCTATGTCGTTACCTGTAACGTCTTATTACTAATACGTGGAGATAACTAAATGATTTATCAATAATAATAATAATTGAAAATATCTGAATAGATGAGGCTTTTACTTGATGAAGATCCATACTGAACGATGAAATAAAACAACGAATTCGTTTTGACAAACCTACTGTGTTAGTGAAACGCGTCAACAAGTTTAAATTGAACATTAGTTCAAATAAATGAAGATTTAAACAAATTATATTGTTTTATTTGGAAGAAAAGCCTCTGGCAGTGATACAGTAAAGACATGGTAATATCGCTCCTGATAAAAGTGCAAATTTAAGTGGTTTAAAGTGTTCGCTGAGATCTGGAACCGAGTCAGATAAGTAATTATACATAAAGGTACATAATAGAAACGATTAAATTACTAAATTACTGAAATTAAATCATAATCATATGAAAAACGGAATATTGAAATAGCATTACTAAAACAAGTTCCTTAACTACGTAATTGATAAGATATAAAATCAATAATAAAACATTAGCGGGTAGATAAAACTTTGCCGAAATCAATTGAAATTTAATAAAATTTTAAAAACATATTTAAGAAAAGATAATAAAACTAACAGTAGGTAGGTAGGTAGAAATAGATTCAGCGAGTCTGATTAGTTCGTGTGCGGGCTGAGGGCTGAACTAAGTAGGCTTGTGGTACGCCAAACCGCACTTGAAACATCAAATCCGCTGGATGAATAGAAAACGAGATAAACCACAGCAGGATAACTCTTTTGAAGAGAGAAAGGTGTTTAGGAAAAGCAAATTAACAGGAAGAAGAGAATATGGAAGGCATAAAAATGGAAGACATAACGGAATTACTGAAAGAGTTAAAACTCCAGATGAAACATGATATAGAAGAACCGAAAAACGGGATAAAAGCTTATATCGAAGTGTCTCAGAAGAAATACGAAAACTAATGCAAGAAAATGAAAGTCTGAAGAAGGAAAATAAACATTTAAAAACTAAAAACATGAGAATCAAAGAGGAAATGAAAGAAATAAGAGCAACTATGGAATGGATAGAAAAACGTAAAAAAGAAAACAACGTAGTAATAAGCGGTCTCACGGTTGACACTGATGATCAAAAACTGTTAAAGGAAGGAATGCAAAATTTCATGGAGGAAAATCTGAAAATTAAAGTAAATATAACATCGGTCAAAAAAATAGGCCCTAAAACCCACGCAATACAACTCGATAGGAAAGAAGTTATGAAAAAGAAATGTATGCTAAAAAATCTTACTTCTGAGAAAATATACATCAATGAAGACTTAACAAAGAATGAGTTAAAAAAACAAAAACAAATAAGTGAATTTGGACATACCGGAAGAAGAAATGGGAAATATGTAAAAATAGGATACAATAAAGTGATCATAAACGGCGAGGAGTGGAGATGGACTAAAGATGAAAATAGGCTAGAAAAAAAGTAGTAAACGATATTGTAATAAATAACACAAAGCAACAGATAACGACACGGCAAGAAAAAGGATTCACGCAATTAGCAGTTAGGAAAAAAGGAAAAACTAGAAAAACACATATAAAAACCAAAAACGCAAAAAGGAAAAATCATGGAAGAAATGGAAATAAGGAAATAAAAATATGCACATGGAACATTAGAACGTTGCTAAGAACAGGGAAGATGCAAGAGGTAGGCTTAGAATTGAAAAAATACAAAGCAGATATTGCTGCAATACAGGAAATAAGATGGAAAGGGCAAGGAAGCATAGAAGATAAGCCCTTTAGTTTAAGATATTCAGGTAATGAGAAACAAGGGCAATATGGGGTAACATTCATGATATTTGGCGCGTTAAGGCAAAAAGTGTTGGAATTCAAGCCAATAAATGAAAGGCTGGCATATTTAAGAATCGAAGCGAAACCATTCAACATATCCTTGTTAAATGTGTATGTTCCAACTGAAGGTAGCAGTAAAGAAAACAAAGATGAATAATATGGAAAACTGGAAGAAGAACTAGAAAAAATTCTTAAACAAGACACTATACTAATACTAGGAGATCTCAACGCACAAATAGGGAGAGAGGATTACGTAAGCCATGTAGCAGGAAAGGAGACGATACACGAAAAAACGAATGACAACGAACAAAGGTTATGTAATTTCGCAGCGGGGGAGAACTTTTTAGTAAGCAGTACCAAATTCCGGCATAGTAAAAATCACAAAATGACTTGGATATCACCAGACCAAAATGTGTATTCCCAAATAGACCACATATTGGTAAACAAAAGAAAACAAACATCGCGCAGACTCCGACCACTTCCTGGTAATGGCTAAAATAAAACAAAAAATAAGAAAAACATCTGATATACTGTACTATTTTTAATATTATATATTTAATATTCTTTAATTATAATTGCCCTACGATGTGAGTCAAACTATAATATGTTGTCGCAGCGACAATTATTGTACATGCAACTTAAGTACCTATTCTATTTCAATTTTGACAGTAGTTGTAAAAATAAATATGTCCGGCGCCAATAAATATCAATCTAAAGATGAATTTATATACAATCGACCTATTACTCCTATCTCAGGGTGAGATCAAAGTTGTTCAGAATTAATTCTTCAAATTTATTTGTTTTTTTAACGTATTTCCAAATTAAATGTTTCACTATTATCAAATTCTCGAATAACTGTTAATTCAATATAATAAAAGGCCCTTTAACTATTTTATGACTTTTACTATTTTACTGTCACTAAAAAATCAGCCAAATGATTAAATTGAAAATTCTATGAATGTAAAATGATAAGTTCAACGAGATAGGATACTAAATGAATACTACCGTGAGTTAGAATCAAAATTATATATTATACTATCAGATACGCAAATATAACAAAATTATTATTCCCAAAAATACCATAAAAGAACAACAGTCATAATCTCTACAAAAACTTAAAATTAGAATACAACTATGCTAGAATTTAACCTAATTAATTATTATTATCAAACGTTCAACTTGTAATTTACACTTGACGTGTATCAATGTCAAATAACGAAATTTCTGCTCAAATTGTCTATTCACTTGATGTTAAAACTGATATATGTATCGATAATTTTGGTATATTTCAAAATTTCTTATATAGATGCATCTAAATTTTCAACTGTATTTAAAAAAGCCTGATATTTCTCGAGAAATAAATTTAAAAACTGGGAGTGGACTCACCAAATGGATCAGGAAAACTCGTACTTATTCTAACGTATTTAGAATTCTG
This sequence comes from Galeruca laticollis, assembly GCA_963921935.1. Classification (NCBI taxonomy): domain Eukaryota; kingdom Metazoa; phylum Arthropoda; class Insecta; order Coleoptera; family Chrysomelidae; genus Galeruca; species Galeruca laticollis. The sequence continues at coordinate 6,096,471 of OY998176.1, read as the reverse complement.
CAAACTTTCTAAATATATACAATTTATAAAACTGGAACCACATACACTTTTTACGATGCAATTCTTATCCGAATTATACACGCACTGGCTTTATCATATGGGTTATTTATCTGATTGTATGATATACAATTTATACAATCTACCAAAAAATTGAGACAACTCTAATTCTGATGTTGTCTCTTCAAAGGATAAAAAACTACTGACTAAATTTTTATAAAATAAATAATTCTCCTTTCCGTTGGTTACCGATTTTTCTTGTTTTTAAAAAAATTACTAATCTATGATTTTCAATAACCAAGTGAGATTTTGAAATTCTTTTATTACATTTTTAATGTTGCTAGCAGAGACCTCTATATTTTGCAATTTCAAATATTTTCTCCAAATCCTATTATGTTCTATCTATCATTAGATATATTCTACTCAAATGTCATCGAAATTATGAAATGTAATGTTTGATATATCTACTGAATCTTTCAAAATTTAATAATTTACATATAGTACAGTGTGTATCGAAAGTATGGCGGCCAAAATTAAATAAATTTCCTTATGTTTTACTTATTCTTTAAATTTCAAATAGAGGATCTGTATTAATACATTATAAAAACAAGAAATGGAACGTGGACAGGCTTGAAAATGGAAATATAAGAGGAAAATACGCAATACAAATAGAGAAACTATTATCACAGAGCGAAAACCAACAGGAAACAATAATGTCTGAATGGAGCAATATGAAGAAATGTTTGGAAACAGCAGCGGAAATACAGTTAGGTGCGAAGAAAAACGGGAAAAGACAGGAGTGGTTTGACATGACATGCAACACTGCGGTAGAGAAGGAAGCCAAAGCAAGACTAAAATGGATAAAAACTAATAATCCGGAGGACAGGAATGAATACGAGGAAAAAAGGAAGGAAAGTAATAAAATAATTAGAAAAAGAAACAGAGAATGGATAGATAATAAGATCAGAGAAATTGAAAGAGAAAAGTCGAGAGGAAATACGAAAAGCTTCTATAAAAAAATTAACGAAAACAACAAGACGTATAAGGGCAAAACAAAAGGAATAAAAAACAAGGATGGAAGGCTGACAGAAGAAGAACACCAATATAAACAAACATGGGTGAATTATTTTAGGGAACTATTAAATGAACCACATTACTTGAACGAAGATGAAGAAGTGACAGAAGATAAGAAACAACATATATTAGAAGAAGAACCAACAATTGAGGAGGTCAAGAAAATAATAAATAAGAGCAGAAATGGAAAGGCCCCCGGAAAGGATGGAATAAGCATAGAACTAATCAAATATGGAGGGAACACTCTACATAAAAGAATATATTACCTTATTAAAAAAATATGGAACGAGGAGAGGATGCCGGAAGAATGGGAAATTGGACAAATTTTCACTCTACATAAGAAAAGAGACCAACATGAATGTAAAAATTACAGAGGAATCACATTATTAAACACTGCGTACAAAATACTATCCACGTTAATTAACAGAAGGCTTGTGGAAAGTACAAGGGAAGTGATAGGGCAAGACAGATCAACAAATGATGCTATTCATTCATTAAAACAAATAATGGAAAAAGCACATGAATACAGATTAGACATAGAAATGCTATTCATTGACTTTCAACAAGCCTTCGACCCAATCAAAAGAAGTGAACTCATGAAGGCATTAAAAGAACAAGGAGTAAGCGCAAAACTGAGAAGACTAATCAAAATGACCATGAATGAGTCAAGGATCAGTGCAATAACGTAAAAAGGAGAAACAGATCAATTTAGGATTAATGAAGGGGTGAGACAAGGTGACTCTTTGTCCACAACGCTATTCAATCTATCATTAGAACACACAATGAGAAAATTACACAAGGGTAGCTTAAGGTCAAGTGGCAGTCAAATAATAGCCTATGTGGACGATATCGTGCTTGTATACAAAAGAAGTAGAATCATGGAAAATATGCTAAAGGAGATAGTCACAGAGGGAGGAAAAATGGGGCTAAAAATAAACGAAAGTAAAACCAAGCTAATGAGATTTGGGAACCTAAACCAAAAAGGAAAAATAAAAACCAGCGACTATGAATTTGAAGAACTTAAAAAATATAAATATTTGGGAGTTATGATTAGCAATACTGGAGATAGAACTACTGAAATTGAAGAAAATATACTTGCTAGAAACAGAGCATATCATGCAAATAAAAAGCTACTTAAGAGTAAAATTTTAACGAAGCAAGCAAAATTAAATATGTATAAAACGATGATAAGGCCAATCATGATGTACTCGGCAGAAACAATGACGTTGACAAAGAAGGAAGAGAAAAAACTAAGAATAACTGAAAGGAAGATATTGAGAGCAATACTGGGTCCTGTAAAAATAGATGAAAATGAATACAGAATAAGAACGAATCGTGAAATTTTGGACGAAGTAAAAGGCGAAGACATTGTAAAGAGAATAAAAGCACAACTAGTTAAATGGCTGGGACATGTATGGAGAGAAGGAGCTAAATCAGTAACCCACAATATTTTGCAGTGGAATCCAGGGGGAAAGAGGAGACGCGGTAGACCCAGGACAAAATGGCAAAATGAGGTGTAGGCGGACCTTAATAGAGCAGGACTAACAAACTGGAAGGAGAAAGCAAAAAATAGGAAACTATGGAGAGACATAAGTGAAAGAATTTAAAGGCATAACGGGGACTAATCCACCCCAATTAAGCGGATCTAGAAAGCACACGCGGCATAACCCCACATGGGGTGTCAAGCCATATGTTCATTCATATTGTTTTATTTCATCGTTTAACAATATCTCTTTATCAATATGTTATCATTATTTACCTTCCACAAATTTGGCAAGACTGCAATATCGCGGTTGTTCAGACTCTATTTTATTTTCCAAGTAACCGTGCTGGGGCATGAACGCCTTATTTTCGAATCCGAATTGCGCGTCTTCGTCAAGCTTTGAATCTTTTTCCAGTTTTTGTCTGGAATCGCGTCGTTTTCTTTCCGCTGACTGTTTCCTTTCCAACGAATTTCTATTTAAACTCATTTTACGTTCTGAAAAATAAAAAAAAATTCAATCGGTAAAATAAAGTTTGAAGTTGCTGTACATTAAAGCAAACAGGGCAAGCAAGGAATGTCGCTGTTGAATTTATATTTATTTGTATGATTTGAAACAAGCAATAAACAAGTAATAAAAGAGAGGGGATGGAAGTCGGAATGAAAATATGATTTAGTTAATTTACAAGATATGAAATTTAAAAACGATCACACAATGGAATGTTGTTATCGGGGAGCGCAACTTCGTCACATTCATATATTAAACTTTGTCATGAATGTCAATAAAATACTTGCATGCAACTACATGTGTTTTTTTCTATACTACCCACTTCTAACAGCAAAACTCACTTAGCAGTATTGGAATATAGCTACAAAGATTTTTCTAAACATAAATTAAATATTCTGGTTCAATATGGTGAGAATTGAACATTATTTTTAATATTTTTACGAACACCAAGATATAAATGTCTTCTTATTGACCGACAAAAATGGGTAGAATGGTGCCATGAAGATGTACAGGATGCATAAACTGTGGCTGTTGTAATGGTAAAAAAATACATGTAGAAAGAGTTAAATAAAAATGGGATTAAGTGGAGCAAATATCGAAGAGGTTAAAAATATTACCGATAAATGCAGTACCAATAAGCATACTATTTAAATATTGTAACAGTTCTCAAGCCGGTTCCAGCCCACAATATAGAGAATGCTGTCCAGAAATGCCCTCTAGAAAGACGTAGTCGCATCGAGAGCATCTCGAACTTTCCATTCAACTATAAATAAGCGGTGTGGCTGGAAGCTGTGAGCTGGAAGAAAGGGAGCTGGAAACTACTGGTAAGGAGGCCTCGCTTCAGAAAACATTCACACTGGGACTGATTGAAGAAGGTAAACACGCCGAAGCATTTCTATTCGAATTTTCTGGAATCGATTTAAGTTCGAACATAAATAAACTAGAAGAGTTTAGAAGAGAAGCTTCTAGAGAATTCGGTGAATGTGAAAGAAGAACTGCGACAAAATTCGAAGTATTTATAAGAGAAGTTTCTGGAGAACGCAAAGAGCTTAAGAGAAGAACTATGTGGTGTGGAGAACCGGCTGGAGCAGAGGTAGAGATTGAAAAAATCAAGGACGAAATCAACGACAGGGTAGAGGCAGAGATCTGTAGGATAAAGAAAACTATCGGTAAGATGCAAAATCAACTTGATACTGAAACTGTCAACAAAAATTCGACACTACAACTGAGTACGAACTTGGATAAAATCGAGAGGGACATGAAATTTGTCAAGGTCAGCCCGGAAACAGGGAAGCTTTCCATGACGCTGTCACAGTTCGACGAAAAAACTCCATGGGCAAAATCGCCAACAATTCGAAGCTATGGCCAAAGTAAATGAATGGAATGCAGTAGAAAAAGCTGTAGCGCTAACATTGGCGTTGCAAGGAGAAGCAACGAATATTTTACAAACCCTAACTGCTCAAAAACAGGAGGACTACGAACAGCTGATCAAACATCTGTAACTACGGTATGGCCAGGCCCACTTAGAACACTTATACCATTCACAACTGAAAAACCGCTGTCAGAGATCATGCGAATCTCTACAAGAATTCGAAGCTGTCATTGCACGCTTGGTTCGTCTTGCGCTAGACAATAATATGAAGCGATTAGCGATGCAAGCATTCCTTGATGGACTTTGTGACCAAGAAACCCGGCAAGCATTGACACTAGCTCATCGAACCCACCTCGTAGACGCACTGGCACACGCCCTGGAGTTCGATGCGGCAAAAGCCAGTGCAAAGTCCGATTTATTGAGAACGACCCACATGAGCCAGCTGATCTGGAAGCCATCATAAATAAGGCGATAAAGGAAGTAGGGGAAGTGTCCTTAAAATGGGACAGTAATCTAAAACGGGATACTACGTTTTTTTTGTGAAACGAGTGTTGCCATCTAGCGAAATATTGCCCAAGCGCAAGCTGTACTGATTTTAAACTTGCTAACGGACTTTCAGTTTCATAGTGAATGTGATTGTTGACACACGTAAGTTTTTATGTTTTTCAATATTTTAATGTAATATTATTAACTCATAATAGTAAGGATTGCTTCTTTATTTGTGAAGAGAATGTGTTGATAATTTTTAAAGAATCAGATAAGATGTTAAACGTTGATATAGTCATGAAAGTTCATCAATATATTTTAAGGTTAAGTTTGTAAAATTCACGGAAGTCAAATGTTGAGGTATAGATAAAACGGGATATGTGGCATTTGTTTAAAATGAGATATCCCATTTCACCTAAACTATTTTGATAACATTTTTCACCTGCTTTTTCTTCGTTGCAGTACCAATAGATACACAATATGGCGGGTGCATACTCAAGAAAAACCAACCGACAGGGGTGGTCTGATGAGAACATGAAAAAAGCAATAGCTATGGTATTAAATCGAGAATGTGGTTATCTGAAAGCGGCAAAACTTTGCCACGTACCAAAGAGTACTTTAGAACGTCGTGTTAAAGGAAAAAACAAAATAAGAGAAGATTCTCTCAAAGGTTTAGGTAGCAGACTTGTTACGTTTAACGAGGCGCAAGAAATGGACCTTGTTCGGTTTATTACCAACATGGAGACATTGATGTTTGGTTTGACCACTGATTCCGTGCGACGTTTAGCTTATCAGTTTGCTGAACAGTATAACATATCGCACCACTTCAGTACCGTTAAGAAGAAAGCTGGTTGGCACTGGTTGCAAAATTTCCTTAAAAGAAATAGACTATCACTTCGAATTTCAGAAGCAACCTCAGCTGCACGTGCCAGAAACTTCAACCGAATAAACGTTTCCACATTTTTTGATCTACTTGAACCACTTCAACAAAAACATAATTATTCTCCATCAAAAATCTACAATGTTGATGAGACAGGGATCACCACTGTACAGGGACGTCCCTCTAGGGTGATTGCATTGAAAGGACGTAAGCAAGTAGGGTCACTTACTTCTGTTGAACGTGGCACTTTGTGTACCGCAGTTATTTGTATGAATGCTGCTGGCAGCTATATTCCTCCTATGATTATATTTCCACGTGTTCGCATGAAAGCAGAGTTTCTAAATGGTGCGCCTCCTGAAACAATTTGTGCATGCCAGCCCACAGGTTATATGCAACTCGATTTATTTTAGCAATGGTTTGACCATTTTTTGAAGTTCTCTGGTGCATCCCAAAACGCCCCTACATTGTTGATTTTAGATGGACATAAAACACACACATAAAATTTGAACGTTATAGAAAAAGCCAGAAAGTATTCTGTCACTATTTTATGTTTACCTCCGCATTGTAGCCACAAAATGCAACCCCTTGATGTTTCATTCATGGCTCCCCTTTCAACTTTCTACAATCAAGAAGTTGAATGTTTTCTACGTAATCATCCTGGAAAAGTAGTCACTATATACCAAATTGCAGAATTATTTGGTAAGGCTTATTTGCGAGCCAGCACTCCTACAAACGCAATAAATGGTTTTAGGAAGACAGGTATATACCCAGTTGATCGTAATGTATTCACCGAAGATATATTTTCTGCTGCATAACCTACTGATGTTCCCGAAGAGGTTCCCGTTCACAATAACATTAGAGGAGTTGCGGAAACTGGTTCACATCTCGATGAAAATGATAACGTAGATGAGGTTCAACAAGAAGTGCTACCTGAAACACCAACAAGACCGTCGGGAATATTGAAAGAGAAGACCCCCTACACTCCTCAACCTTCAACGTCGAAAGGCAAAAAAGAAGTTTTGAGCGAGACACTGTACTTCTCACCGGAAACAAATCTACCTTATCCCAAAAAGACTAAGAAAACACAACGGACTTCCAAAAAGAAAAAAACTGGTAAAACTGTTGTTTTGACCAGCACCCCTTACAAAACAGAATTAAGAAATTCATTGGAACAAAATCAATCGAAATCAATCAATAAACGTCCTAATATAAAGAGAAAAATTGGAAAAACTAAAAACAAAAACGTTACAAAGCATCACAAAACATTTGGTTTAACCAAGAAAGCCTTAGGAAAAAGGTAATACCAAATTATGTGAATATAAAATGTCACACCAAAACAAGCACCACAAGCTATAAAATGTGCTCAACGAGTTTGGATAAAATCAGAATGTAAGAAATGGTTCAAAGTTAGAGACACCTTAGACAACTACAAAAAAGTTGTACATTCAGAACTCACATTCCAATTACATCCAGTAGAATTTGACTATTTGGATGACAAAATTAAAGAAAATGTCAGCACGATGAAGCATATGAAATTTAAGAAACAAGAAAAGAAGCTACAAAATCTTGAACACACACAACATAAAATTCAATACTCAAAACATCATGGAACTGTAAGTACCTACATACCAACACACTTTGCACCACGATTTGAAAACCTTTCAGACACTAATTTTACAGATAGTGAAATAGAATTTTTAAATAAAGTGTTAAAGTACAGCATACCACCAAAATTTACGAATAATATTAAACAAATTATAGCTACAGAGTCAGAAATAGCTTTAAAATCTAATTCAAATAATTTTCTTCATGAGACATTGAAAATTGCCAATTTAATCAAAAATATTGAACCTTCAAAAGTTAAACGTCAAACAAGAAATGACATTACAGTTTTAAATGCAATAAAAAAGAAGATAGAGGATAATAACCTAACAGTTACAAAATCTGATAAGGGGAAAACAACTGTCATTTTGACGACTGAAAATTACAATTCCAAAGTATATAACTTTATAGAATCCAGCGAAGTAAAAGTTCTTAAAGCAGACCCAACGAAAAAGTTTCCTAATAATGTAAGGGATATTGTTAATAATTCAAATTATCTTTTAAGTGATTACGAAAAGAGGTCTATCATACATAAGAATCCTCATTGTCCACAATTATATGGAACAGTTAAATTACATAAAATAACGAAACCAATTAGACCTGTAGTCTCTTATGTTAATGCTCCTAATAATATATTGGCAAAGAAGCTCGACAATATACTCAATACTTACGGATATGAATCTCAGTACTCAATTAGAAATTCAATAGAACTAATCAAAAAGTTGAAAGCAATCCACTTGCAAGATAACTATAAACTCATTTCGTTCGATGTAACTAATATGTTTACTAAAATTCCTCCTAAAGAATGTCTAATACTTGTAAGAAAATTACTAGAAGATAAAAATATTAGTCCAGGAATAATATCGGATATACTTAATTTATTTGATGTATGCAGAATTATTTCACTTTTGACAATAAGATATATATTCAAAATGAAGGTTTACCAATGGGAAGCCCTATATCACTTATTTCAGCAAACATTTTTATGGACAATTTAGAAAAAAAGATCTTTGAAAGTAATATTTCGAAAAATATTTTATTTTGGTATAGATATGTAGATGACATATTAGCTTGTTTTATGGGTAGTGAACAACAATTAGATGTATTTTTCAACCACATCAACAATTTACACCCGAAGATTAAATTTACACTAGAAATTGGATACAATAGCTCAATCAATTTTCTTGATTTAAAAATTCAAAGAGTTAATAATGTACTTGATTATTTAATTTACCGAAAACCAACACAGACTGATGTGACAATTCCATTCAATTCTAACCACGTTATGTCACACAGACTAGCGGCATATAATTCAATGATATATAGAGCTTTTTCAGTTCCTATGAACAAATGTAATTTTGATACAGAGATTAATACAATTAGACAAATAGCAACATCTAACGGTTATCCATTAAATATGATAAATAAGCTAATTAGTAAAAAAGAAGAATAAGTGGCATTACAACTAATATATCCTAAACAAGCTGATGAAATTAAAATTTATGCAGGGAATATTTCTAATAATATTTCAAAGATAATATCTTCAGCAACGAATACAACAATTTCTTTTAAAACAGAAAGTAACGTTAGTACAAAATTGTTAAATGTAAAAACAAAAATACCACTATTAAAGAAGTCAGGTATATATAAACTCAAATGTCCAGAATGTAATGCTGTCTATTTGGATCAGACCCTTAGGAATTTTGAAATACGATACAGTGAGCACTTACGAGCATACAGATTAAAACAACCAGATACGCAAAACATCTACTTGACACCAATCATTCATTGACACCTAACACAGAACTAGAAGTGCTGCATATTTGTGAAAAGAAACAAGAACTGGATTTCCTTGAAGAACTGGAAATTAGAAGACATTTAAGAAACCCAGAATATGAAGTTGTCAATGAACAGTTAAATCTAGGGAGTTCTCCACTAATAAACTGTCTTCTTAAGTGATAATTGTAAAGATCAGCAGATATAGTTTTCCTGGTTTTCTATATCATTGCACAGTTATACTGATCTTAATTGGAAAAATGATATCCAGGATATCACCATAGGGCTAATAATATCTAAGCTTCAATATTTGTAATATCACATCTTCTTCTTTTTTCTATAAACATATATTAAGCCAATCACAAGTTAGGTTACTTCTCGGTCTAGCCAAAAATAACTACTAAACATCAGGTAGGCATAAAATGAAATGTAACTTCTGTCATTCTGACGATGATATTGATTTATCGAAACAATTGAAAATTTTTTAGAATTTTCAATAACTTTTATTATACTGTGGAATTAACTAGAGACCGTGAGTTTCATTTAAAAACACTAAAAAGAAAGCTGTTGCCAAGATTGAAAAGGACGTAGATTTTAGGACATCTGAAGACGACAGTGACCCTGAATGCTTTTATTGTGGAAACGATTTTAGTGAGAGTAAAAAAGGAGAAGGCTGGATCCAATGTGTGGGTTGTAACCGATGGGTGCATGATGCTTGTTCCGGAGCAGAGGAAGACGAGGAAAACTTTCTCTGCGATTACTGCATTTCTTCCTAATTTCTATTTTTGTTTGTTCATTTTAATAGTGGATCGCTTCTTTTGTTTATTTTAATATTTTTATGTCCAATAAAACATTTTCAAGTAAATCCTTGTTATCATTTTGGAATTAGTTTGACAAGTAAATTAACATATGAGTTACTATCCCATTTTAAAAATATAGGGTATCCCATTTTAAACATAATACTCCCTAAAACGGGACAGTTGCACTTTTTAAAAAAAAAGCATTATATTTTTGATATTTATATGTTGTTGTAAAAATTGTTCCGACATATAATGAAAAACACTTTAGAGAACATGTTTGTAAATTTTTGTCGAGATTTTCTTGATTTCTCGATTATTTATGGCTACTCAAACCTTAAGTATCCCATTTTAGGAACACTTCCCCTATTGTCTGAAAGAATGCAAATAAGATACTGGAATTGTGGCAATAGCGGCAATTCGCTATTCTTCAGCGACAAAACAAAGGCAAATTTGTGGACGGTCTCATTAACAACGAACCTCACATCATGCTACTGAATACAGATGCGAAGAGGACAAGCATCGGACCTACCTTTGCCAAAACACCGATCTGGAAGTTACGCACAGCAACAGGGGGGTCATCCACTGTATATGGCGAGGTAACGATCAATTTGATTTTAGGCGGCACAAAACTGAAATGAACGTAATGAATTCCGTGGGGTTCGAGCTGAATTTCAAAGACAGCGTCCTACGTGTCAACGGAGAAGATCTGGTGCTTCACGGGCGATGTGAAGAAAGGATCCGAGTCATGTTGGCTGAAGACGTTAGCGTACCCAAAAGGGCTGAATCCATTTTGGCGGTTCGCTGGATGATGAAGCGAGCAGCGGGAGCGTGGTGATGTTCGAGCACGAGCTTCATGATTAGAAAATTGGACGAGGAATTGTGCTTGGTGAAACCTTAAGGCGCGCCGATAAACTTAGGGATCATGAATGTCAATAACCACCCGGTGATCGTGAAGAAAGGCTACTGTTAGCTAATTTCTTCTATGAAATTAACTGTGTCACGCTTGGCTTCGTGGAATCTACTTATATTAGTGTTTTAAAACGCGGTACCATTGCCCTAGTCAACAATCTACCTGCAGAACTGAAAAAGTTAGTTGCCATATTATCGAAGGGGTTAGAACCAGGCTAGAGGACTTAGTGAGGATATACCAAGATGTGTTTGACATCAGACAAGAAAAAGGGGGCAGAACGAAGGTGGTCTAGCACTAAATTGATACTGGGGATGCCCCACCAATCCATCAATCAGTCAGAAGACTACCTCGTGCCAATAAAGAAGAAACTGACACAATAGTCAGTGATATGGAAACGAAAGGAGTAATTGAACCATCCGACAGCCAATGGTCATCCCCAGTTATACTGGTAAAGAAAATAGACGGATCAACACGATTCTGCGTAAACTACCGGTAACTGAATAACCTGACAAAGAAAAACAGCTATCTACCACCAAGAATAGATGACACGCTGGACACGTTGGCCGGCTCTACTGTTAGCCTTAGATTTGAAGAGCGGATGTTGGCAGGTAGAACTGGCTCCGAAAGATCGATAGAAGATAACTCTCACCGTCGACTCACTGTGGCAGTTCATTGTTATGCCATTCAGACTTTGCAACGTCTCAGCCACTTTTCAGAGACTAATGATGAGGGTGGAAGACGTGCCTGGTATACCTCGACGACATCATCGTAGTCGGCAGGTCATTCGAAGACCACGTAAGAAACCTGGAGGAGGTATTCCTGCTCTTGAGAAACTCTGCATTAAAATTGAGTCCTAAGTAATACCACTTGTTTCAGAAGGAGGTACACTACCTTAGCCACATTATTTCTGGGGAAAAAGTAGCAGTAGATGACCAAAAAAGCAAAGCTGTTAAAGACTGGTCCATACCAGCTTCGAAGTTTTCTCGGTCTGTGTACTGGGTTTTTCATTATATATGGACCCCTCCATATCTCACTTATTATTTGTTACAATTAAAAATGTCTCAAATAAGAGTTGAATGGTTATTAAAGTAGTTTTTAAAATCCAACAAAAATATTATACAGAATGTCCCAGAAAAGAGGGTCAGAGCCAAAGTGTTCTTTCTTAAATGGGACACCCTATATATTTTTATATTTTTTAAACTGTTCACTTCAATCCGAATTCAACAATATATAATTGTTATAGTCTAACCTCAACAGTTCAGAAAATATATACGACACAGTAAGATGTAGTAATCTATTGATTGGAATTCAGTAAATTTGTTTACAAAATAAAGTAATCTCAAACTAAGTAAGCCCAAATGAAACTATAAATATTCTTCAAAATGACCCCCCACATTGTCAATGCATAGTTGGTATCTTTAGCGTAAGTTCTCTAAACATTTAGAAATAATATCAGGATGATTATTTAAGTTATTAATTTCGCCTTGAATCTTTTCCTGAATTATCTCAAGATTGTTATTTTCGCCAAAGTTAACTATATCTTTCAGCATCCCCCACAAAAAAGAATCTAAGGGAGTTAGGTCGGGGCTATTAGGAGGCCATAGAATAGTCCCATTATTTCCGATCCACTCTGGAAACTGATTGTTGAGATGTTCTCTCACCTCTAATACATTATGGGGTGATGCCCCATCTTGGTGCCAGATTATAGTATTTGATTGGTCAGCTGTAAATTCATTTTCTAGTATTTCACTTATTTTGGGTATTATGCAGTTTAGGTAAGTTCTTCCTGTTAACTTATAATTGGAAAATATTGGCCCAACCACTTTATTCTGGAATATTCCACACCAAACTTTAATTGATTTCCGTCCAGATTTCTTTATTTGTTGCACTTTCCGCTGTCTATGATTTTTATTTTCCCATGAACGTCTATTTTTTCTATTAAACACGCCAGCTGTAGAAAAACTGGATTCATCTGTCCAACAGATTTTCTGAAGGATATCTGGAGTTTCATTCAAGCGACGAAGCATTTCCTGACAAAATATTAACCGTTTCCGTTTGTGCAATTCAGTAAGAGCCTGCACGGGAAGTATCTTATATGGTTTATAATTGTGTCTTTTCAAAGTCCTAAAAATTTTCAGAGGATGTTTTTGTAATATACCAGTATTGGAGCTGGTTATTTACGAGTCTTCAGAGTATTCTGCAAAAAAGTAGTAGCGCAAAAATTATTCCTTCTTATTCAACTACCATAAAATCCAAAGAAATATATATTTTTTTACCTTCAGAAGACCGCATTTTCCAAACTATGAAATACAATGTTCTGTAATGGTGTAAATAACTACTTGTCAAATATGACAATGCTTTCATTGCCCGTTGTTTATAGTTGGTTTTCATCCCATAGAAAACGATTTTTAAATGAATATATTTTCTGAACTGTTAAGGTTAGACTATAACAATTATATATTGCTGAATTCGGATTGAAGTGAACAGTTTAAAAATATAAAAATATATAGGGTGTCCCATTTAAGAAAGAAAACTTTGGCTCTCTTTTCTGGGACATCCTGAATAATATTTTTGTTGAATTTTAAAAACTACATTAATAACCCTTCAACTCTTATTTAAAACATTGTTATCTGCATCAAATAATAAGTGAGATATAGAAGGGTCCATATATAATGAAAAACCCTGTACCTACTACCGTCGACATGTACTAGGGTTTGCTAACAGAGCCAAACCGCTAACCAGTCTAACAGGGGGGCAAAAGCAGTTCCAGTGATCCCCAGATTGCCAGGAGTCATTTATGAAATTGAAAGAGTTATCCATCATTTGTGATACGGACGCCAGTAATGTGGGACTTGGGGGTCGTCCTGTCCCATATGGGATAAGAGAAGGTCATAGGGTAGGTACTTCAAGAAACCGGAACGAAATTACTGTATCACCAGGCGGGAGCTGCTGGTTCAAAGGAGTAGAACATTTCTACAAGTACGTGTATGGCAGAAGGTTTCTGCTGAGAACAGATCATGCCGCTCTTAAATGGCTTTTACAGTTCAAAAATCCCTAAGTGGCACGATCGCTCGAGATGATTCAAGACTTCGACTTCTAGATTAAACACCGAGCAGGTTTCTTGTCGCGGAGGCTATGTCCAGACGATTGCTTACATTGCTGACGAGCAGAGTAGGAAGAGTCGAAACTTTGTAGAACAACGTCGGTAGATGACGACTGGAGAGACAACAAGATCCAGAGAGATCAAGAAGGAGATCCAGATTTTGGCTTTGTCATCAGCTGGAAGAAAAATAACCAAAGACCATCATGGTGAGAAATAGCAAGTTTTTCAGCAGCCGTTAAGTCTTACTGAGCCCTTACCCTGGCCAATGGAGTCCTGACGCGTGTGTTGGAGTGTTAGGATATTGGAGAAGAAAGACGTCAGACAGTTTTACCCAGGAGCAGAAGTGCTCCGAGAAAACCATGTTGGGGTCGCCGGAAGGCATCTGAGAGTGACGAAGACTCTCCATGAAGTGACGATTTTACTGGACCATTTACCAAGCAGACGTTCGGGACTGGTGCCGTATGCACGGTCAGCAATGTGCCTCGAATCTAACCTAAGGCCCTGATTCGTCAGTATATAGTAGGCAGTCCATTTGAGCGAATCGCAATAGATATCGCTGGCCCATTCCCCGTCCCTGATCATGGAAACAAGTACATCCCCATGGTCCTACCCAATCAGGAAGCTGTCACCATCACAGATGTCTTGACAAATGAGTGGATTTGTCGATTTGGTGTCCTATTGGAACTGCATTCAGACCAAGGCAGTTATTTCGAGTCGAACCTGTTCCGAGGAATGTATCAAAAGCTAAATATTCGATAAACGAGGATTACGGCTTTACTTCTGCAGTGCGATGGAATGGTGGAACAGATGAACAGGACGATAAACCACCACTTACCCAAGATAGTCTCAAGTTAGTTTCAAACTTTAAAACCCTTCATTTTTAATAATTTTAACAACATTGAAATCTACTATTAAATTAAATTATTCTGATGTCCGGACACCAACAAATTGTAGCTATATTCCTTTAATCAAATATTAATATAAAATGGTGATTGCTGATTAGTAGACTTAAGTTATGTGAAAAATGTACAGGAACATCCCGGATATGACGTAGTATTAGCTTCCTCCTTACCTAAATCGCTCGGAAATAACGTCGTATCGTCAGTGTAAGTATTATCGACACTATCCAGACCGTATCCATGAACTTCACCTAACATGGAACTAATATCATCCATTAAAGACTCACCATGGATGACGTCCGATGTGGAATGATACGTATCAGTTTCGGGAGAATCTATGTGGCATATGTGACCGTTCATGTCATCTCCGTCGCTGCCTTTACGCGGCGCAAACGATTTTTGATCCAGTATTTCGGATGTTATGCTTACTTCTTCGTTCGAAATGGCGGATAGAATGCTACTCGATTCTTTTTCGTCGTCTACAGCGTTCGTATTTTTTTCGGGAGTTTCGATCGGATCTACCGGTTTCGCGTTGCTCGTTTTCGGAGTGGATTCTCTATCTTCTTTTTCTTGTTCTTCCTTTATTGTGTTTTGTTCCATTTCTATTTTCATTAATGACGTTGCGGTTTCGATTAGAACTTTTTCTGTACATAAATCAGCACTGAAAATATATAAAAAGTCATTACATAAATATTTATGTACTAATGATATCTTACTGTTGTTGTTGTTGTTGTACTTGACTTGCTCTTCGACTGTCTGCGAAACCTTCAGGCACTGGTAATGTTAACAAATCAGACTCTTCGACGCCAAAAGTAGAATCTCGTCTAATGTCAGGCATCGGCGAAATATTTGCCAATCTGGCTGTTACAATTGAACTGGTAGGAGATGGACAGGAACTGATATCAGTACTTCCACCTGACGGAACAATATAGACGTGATATGAAGCATGAAATGCACAAGAAAACACATTATTAACCGCTTAAAGTAATCTGTTTAGGTAGTTCACTCTCATACAAATTTTCATGTATAATCAATCTGGCAACCTAGCAAATATGTAAGAATAGTTTATATACAGTGTTGGGAACATTACGAGGAACATACGTTTTACCGTTAATGTGTTAGAAAGAGACAAAATACATATAAATTCAGTGTATCATTCTTTTTCGCTAACAGGATATCATAAAGTGGAAAACGGGCAATTACTGTATGTCTAATGGGATGTCTGGCAGGCAGCGCCTTCGAGAAGCGTGCAGTTTTCAATAAACAAATTAGAAATGCATTTAGGCTATTACTTGTCACGTTACCACAGCAACATGTTGTATAAACAACTCTGTTTTAATAACCCTTTTTTGCACTTGGGATAATAAATGGAACGGAAGGTTGTAGATGACTTAGCTCGAAGGACCGTTTAGTTATATGTAGTTCACTGTAGTATTCGTAGGATTATGGCGGTTTTTTAAATCAAACTATTATGTCACTTTCACTTGTATATTGACGAAAATTACATTTTGTTCATTTGCTTGAACAATTAAGAAGTTCACTGAGTTTTACACTTTTGGTTACTTATCACATTGTGTTAATTGTAAACATTATTTACTGATCTCAAGCCGGTTTGTTCTTATGAAAATAGTACCATTATGTACTAGGTCTGACTGATGAAGAGATGAATGATGACTGGGGAGTAGTGAAAATATAATATTATTTCTATTTATAGATAGTTTAAAGTGAGTGGGAAGTACACGTGTGTGTCTTTTTTGGTGGGTGAGAAAGTTTGAGATTTTAAATGGAAAAATTCCTAGAACAATAATCGTCTATATTTTGTATATGGTAGTGCTGAAATGGAATTTTGTCGATGTGTGGGAAATTAGATGTTTTAGAAATATGATATATTTCTTCAAGTGGTGTGATCATTGAAATGGAAGTTTGTGGATGTGTGCGAAATTAAATGTTTGAGAAATATGATATATTTCTTCAAGTGGTCTGATCGTTGATGTGTGAGAAACTAAATGTTTGAGAATTATGATATATTTCTTCAAGGTCTGTGCAAGATATATGAATTATGTTATACAGGGGAAGTTAAAATAAAATCACAGGAGAATTTGGTATTCAAATCAAATTCGAACAAACTCATTATGTTAAAGATCGCAATGCAAGAAGTTAATGTTAGAAAGACAGATGTGTAATGTGAACAGTTTAGTTTATTAATTGGGAAATAATAAGATTGTACTATGCTGATAGCTTAATGCAATGAACAATAAAAAAATCAACATCACTTTCGTTTATCCCTTCATGACAAAGAAATAATTCAGTAATAATAATCTAATTCACTATATTAGTTCAGTTAGTATTTGGAATAAATAACATAACACGCGAAATAAAATTTGTATAAATAATAATATGTGTTTCCAAATATCGCAATTCTCATTTTTCGCTAACAGGATCTCATAAGTGGAAAACCCACAACGCCGACCTCTTACAAATTCTTTGTAGCTACTAACAGTATTGCCAATCAAGATATAATTAATTCCATCTATTCGTTGAACATTTTATTGTAATGCTGGAAATTGTTCTAGTTTTCAGTTTGAAAGCAGTTGAAACCTTTACTTTTTTTCAGATTTGGCAACGTGAAATTGGTCTCGAAACATCTGCTGTGTTTCGAATGTGTTAGTAAAAAAATTTGGTATCTTAATCGTTTGTATGCAAATGAGAACGAATTCTCTGTCTAAACACACACACAGTACAAATTAAAAAAAAAAGGAAATAAAAATAAAATCGAATTTTAATGCCTACAATTTTTAAATAAAAGTAATATTATGATATATAATAAATTAAAAAATAAAACTTAATTCTTCAATGAGCTTAAATCAAATGTTCGAATAAACCCCCGTTTTGAGCTAAGCAGTAACCGATACAGTTATAAAATTCTTCACGAACACGTATGAACATTTCAGGTGTTATTTGCATACAAATTTATAAAATTTGTTCTCTTAGCTCATTTAGAGAAGTGGCTCTGTTTTCTTGGAACCCATAAATTCTCGATTTTATATAACCCCAGAAAAAGAAATCGTTGGGAGCCAGATTTGGAGATCTCGCAGGCCATCTTATGTTACCATTCGTGGAGATTATCCGATTGGGAAATTGTGTATTTAAAAAATTTATTGCTAGTCGATAATGATATGATGTACAACTGTCATGTTGGTACCAGATATCATTGAAGTTGACACCTAATTGTATAGGGGCATGAGTAATTTGATTTTCCAGCATGTCCAAATATTTTTGTCCGGTTAAATTACCGTCAATAAAAAATGGTCCAATTAAATGTTCACCTAATATTCCAGCCCAAACATTTAACTTATGGGGATATTGAGTTCTATTATTGTAATGTTTGTGTAGATTTGTCCTTGACCAATATCGAATAACGGATGAATTATGTGCACCGTGTATGGGAAAAGTCGATTCATCTGCGAACAAAATATTTTTCGAAAAGTTTGCGTCCAATTGTATTCTTTCCATAACTATTTCACAAAATTCCATTCTACGAAATTGATCGTCTGGAAAAATTTCATGGCTCTTTTTCAGTTTAAAACTACGATAACCATTTTTTTTAATACAGTCCGAATCATTTTCGGATCAACATTAAAATCCTTTGCTAAATGAGTGGACGATTGTAGGGGATTATTTTCCACACTGGCACAAATTAAAATATCTCTTTCTTCTTTTTCGGGTTTTGTTTGACGTTTTTGTGTACGCGGTCCATGTTTAGTAGGATTGACACATCCATACTGTTCAAAAATTTTTATAAACGTTCTCACTTGTTTTTTGCTAAATGGTTGGGCATTTTCGAATGCCACAATAAAAGAATTTTCCGCTATTTCTCGATATGAATGACCCTGGTAGTACCATTTTACAATTTACACTTTATGGTGTACTTGCATACTCATTTTAATGAGATTTGCAAAAGATCGTTACTCATTCGCAAACAAACGTTTAGTGAAGTACCCAGATTGTACAGTTAAACATCTTCAAGCGGCGCACGTGCGATTCGTATTCGTCTGGTATAATAATTGTTCAGTGCGGCCCTGTCTATCAGCTTCCCCCCACGCCGAGTTAAGTCGAAGCGAGCGACGACGGCTAACAGCGAGAAGCATTCGACCTTCTGAGTTCAGCAGAGAAGGACATTCACAATATTCAGTTTATTTTATTAAATTTTTCATGTTGTAAAGTTATAAACAGTTAAATAAATAATACCTCAAAAATGTTAAAATAAGTGCATTTACCAACCAGCCCATACAGTCTACATTGGTCCATTCGACCCGATAATAAGAATTATTCAAGATAACAAGATTCAAACGGTGTTTGTGGCAGCAAGCAGGCGACCGATACACATTCAGTCATATTGGTGCGGTAAGTTTCCAGTCAATCCAAATTCCTTTCTTATCTATCGGCACATTGTCGACGTAAACATTTTTTTATGTAAACGCTTTTTGTGTGCATGCTTTGTTTGAAATTCAAAAACCGACTAAGGAAATTTTATTTAGACCAACAATATTTAAAAACGAAAATAAATTCTTCTTAATTTAGGGTATTTTGTATTTCTAATAAAAGAAACAATAACAGTTGTGTTTAACAGAGTGGTATTTCAGGAATTTATCTACAATTCGTTTCATTTTTATTGTATTAAACAGTTCATTAATTTTCTTCCTTTATTATATTAACACAAATAATACAGCTATAATGGAGGAGGAAATCAAGGCGTTAATAAAGAAACGTGGTTCAGTAAAGGCCAAAATAACTTTATTCGAAAAATTTATTATTGGCTTGCAAACAATCGAAAATACATTAGAACGATCAAAAACTATTGAATTGGAACAAAGGTTACAGTATACCGAAACATTAATGTCTCAGTTTGATGAATTGCAAACAGACATAGAATGCGCAGTAGCGGACGTTGATACGCAATTGGCGGAACGCGAAGAATTCAATAACCGGTTTTATTTGGTTTTATCATTGGGGAAAAACATTTTAGAAAAAAATAGTCAACCAGACAGTATCGCTGCGATAGGTGTCGATAACAGGAGTATGTCATTACAATTGAATCACTCAGCGAATCCTACAGAAGGGGTTAAATTGCCAGAAATCAATTTACCTAAATTTGACGGTTCGTTTCAAAATTGCCTAGATTTTCGGGATATATTCCAATCTCTAATACACGAAAATAACAGACTAAATGATATTCAAAAATTTCATTATTTACGAGCGTCATTAATCGGCACAGCGCCACAAGTCATTAAAACTATCGAATTTTCCGCAAATAACTATGAGTTTGCATGGAAAACTTTATACGAAAGATATAACAATACAAACCTTCTTATTCAGAATCACATCAATTCGATTTTTAAAATGGAATCTATAACAGTAGAATCAGCAATTAAAATCAGAAATTTAAGCGATAATTTATTTAAAAATTTAACCAGTCTAAAACAGTTAGGGGAACCAACCGAGCATTGGGACACAATAATTATTTACATAGCGTCTAATAAACTAGATTTTAATACAGCACGAGAATGGGAAAGAATTGAAGCTAAACAGAGCAATTCTTGTACCCTGGAAGATTTCAAAACTTTTTTAAGACAGCGCGCAGACCTTCTAGAAAACATGGAAATGAAAAGTAAAAAAAGCATAAATGAAAAACGTTCCTTTTCACGCGAAAGTTTTAATGTTAATCGAGACAAAAAGCATGCCCAATCAAGAGGCATGTTTGCAAATTCAAAAGATAGCTATAAAGTCAACAATAAATCAAAATTTACATGTCC
This sequence comes from Galeruca laticollis, assembly GCA_963921935.1. Lineage (NCBI taxonomy): Eukaryota > Metazoa > Arthropoda > Insecta > Coleoptera > Chrysomelidae > Galeruca > Galeruca laticollis. The sequence continues at coordinate 6,075,771 of OY998176.1, read as the reverse complement.
TTTATGCAAAGGCGATCATAATCTATTTTATTGTACCGATTTTTTGAAACTTTCTGTACCCGATCGTACGAAGAGAGTTAAAGAATTAAAGTTATGCTTTAATTGCTTACGTCCCAATCATCTTCTTAAAGATTGTAACTGGTCAGGTTGCAAACTATGCGGGGAAAAACATAATACCATTTTGCACAATAGAGATCATGCCATTGTATCAGGTGGAGTGAATTCACAAAGCGTCGATGACAGTTCGATCGTCCAGTCACAATCTTGTAACATACAAAATACAAAATGTAATCTATCCGTGGCAAATAATGCCATTTTGTGTACAGCAATGGTTCAAGTCCGAGGTATTACAGGAAATTTCATACCGGTACGAGCACTTCTGGACTGCGGATCACAGTCTAGTTTCATAACTTCTGAACTATCCAATATTTTAAAAATACCTCAGGAAAAAACTAATTTAACGATTTCAGGAATATCAGATAAAATATCACGTGCCAGTAACAAATGTTATTTAAAAATTCGGTCTTCTGTCAATTCATACAGTTTCAGTTTGACATGTTTTGTTCTTGATAAAATAACAAGTGATTTACCAGACTTTAATATTAATCGCGACTTGTTAAATATTCCTAAACATATGCAATTAGCTGATCCTAGCTTTGATCAACCTCAAAAAAAAGATCTATTACTCGGAGCCGATATCTTTTGGCAACTTTTAGATACCGAAAAATACGAGCTTGGTACGAATGGTCCTATCCTGCACAGTACTCGCATTGGGTGGATTGTAGCAGGACCTTTATCAACTTTCCGTGATAACACCATTTGTAATTTAAGCAAAAATTCTATAATTCAAGAACAACTTACTAAGTTCTGGGAAATAGAAGAAATCACAAATAATAAGCCATTATCTAACGAAGAAGCCTTCTGTGAAAAACATTTTGTCGATAATTTAACGTACTCTACGGATGGTAGGTTCATAGTATCACTTCCTCTTAAAGGTTCTCCCCACAAGCTAGGGAATTCTCGCGATGTAGCGATCAAACGATTTATCAGTCTTGAGAGGAAACTTCTTGCAAATGATTCACTAAGAAACTTATATACAGATTTTCTAGAAGAATACGAACGACTAGGTCATATGACTGAAACGAAGGACATAAAAAATAATGAACCCGAATATTACTTACCTCATCATGGCGTTCTCAGAGAATCTAGTTCTACGACTAAGCTTCGAGGTGTGTTTAATGCATCAGCATCGACATCATCTGGGGTTTCTTTAAATAATCTTCTAATGACGGATCCAGTATTTAAATCGGATTTATTTTCAATACTTTTACGGTTTAGAATGCGCTCAATTGTTATTTCCAGTGATATAAAGATGATGTACAGACAGGTGCTCATTAATCCAAAACAAAGAAGTTTGCAAAAAATTATATGGCGAGCTCGTCCCAATGAACCAATTAAAACATATCAGCTTAATACGGTAGCATACGGTACAACGACAGGATCCTTTTTAGCGATTCGAAGCCTACATGAAGTAGCAAATGAGTGCTAATATTCTCATCCAAAGATTTCCGATATTATTAAAAAGGATATGTACGTTGATGATCTACTTACTTCTGTAGATTCGCCCGACGATGCGAAATATATAATTGAAACAATTTCTGAAGCCCTTTTTACGCGAGGCTTTGAATTGCGAAAATGGAAGTCAAATCGCTCGGAGATAATACAAAATTTAAAGTTAGATTCAGACGACAATACAATTCATTTTTCTGAAAAAAAGGATTACGATAAAATTTTAGGTCTTTCTTGGAGAAGCAAACAAGACTCACTTACCTATAAAGTTATGGATGGAAACAAAGTTGACCAAAACCAAATTACAAAACGAGTCATTTTATCAAGAATTGCAACGATTTTTGATCCTCTAGGATTAGTAAGCCCTTGCATAATCATTGCTAAAATCTTATTACAAAAATTGTGGGCGGAAAATCTTACCTGGGATCAACCCTTACCTGGTCATATTTTGACCGAATGGTTAGACTTCTCTTCGGAACTCAATCTTTTAAATTTTTTATCGATTACACGTAAAGTTACTTGCAGCAACCTCAGTTTTATTTCTTTACACGGTTTTTCAGACGTATCAGAATCAAGTTACGGAGCTTGCATCTATATTGTATCACAAAATACAGAAAAGCATTTTGAATGTAATTTATTGTGTGCTAAGTCAAAAGTAGCCCCTCTAAAAATGTTAACTATACCACGACTCGAATTATGCGCAGCTCTTTTGCTAGCGCGACTTATTTCTACAGTGTTAAATTCTATACAGATCGAATTCAATGAAATTTATTGTTGGTCGAATTCGACCATAGTTTTGGGGTGGCTGCAAACCTCCCCTAATTTATTAAAACCGTTCATAGATAATCGAGTTGCTGAGATACAAAAATTGACGAATAATTTTAAATGGAGACATGTGCCTAGTGCTGATAACCCGGCAGATTTAGTGTCTCGGGGTGTAAAACCAACGAACATTCTTAACCTAGAAATGTGGTGGCACGGACCCACTTGGTTACTTAAGGACCAAAGTGAGTGGCCAACTAATAGATTTGTTTTAAAGGATTTGCCGGAAATGCGACATTGTTCCTTCATAGCTAAATCATCAAAAACTCATTTTCCATTTGAAAATTTTTCTAACTTAATGAAACTAAAACGGATCGCAGCTTTTATCTTTAGATTTTACTTTAATGCTAAAAGTCCCGTTAAGAATCGAATTTTTACGCACCTGACATTATCAGAAGTTGAATACAGTTTCCAAAAAATTATAATAATCGCTCAAATGGAATCATTTTCAGACGAATATTCCTTTTTATGCAATAAAGCGGAGCTTCCCAGAAACAGTAGAATTCTAAGTTTAAAACCATTTCTAGATGAACAAGGGTTAATAAGAGTGGGAGGAAGACTCTCCAATTCTAACTTTTCGTATTCAAAGAAATATGTGACGTGCTTTCTTTCCTCAAAAAGAATCACGGACGTCACTATGACACCCACGGCTTCGGTACTTCCTAGTTTTCCTCGGGCGCCAGATTTTTGGGGTGGTTTACTCCACCGAACTCTCGAAAATTACGGCGTCGAGAGTTACCAAGGTAGCCACAGATGGAGGTTCAGTAATTCCAGGGGTCTGTTGTTATGGACCTTTCCGGATATGTAGTGTGCAAACAGGCTTTAATTGCTTACCACTATCAAACAAATGAAACTACTCGCTACTGGAGAAATTATTACTTTTAATTCCACAAATAAAATTAATTTTACATAAATGAGACATTGCAAAAATATCAAAATAAACTACTCGTTATTGGAGAAATTGTCAATTTTAATTCCACAAATAAAATTGAATTTTACATAAATGAGAAATTGCAAAGATATCAAAATCTACTACTAAATATCTACGTTACTAATCAAACCAAAAGCGGACTCACACCAAGCAATAAATATTCTAGCTATTTTACAACGGAGGCGGAAAATAACGTGCAGAATTCTACTAGTACGTAGCAGGTGGAACCAGTACAAAGTTCCTAGTAATAATAAGTCAAAATGCACAGAGAAAGCGTTATGGTTGCACTAACAGAGCGTACTATATCGGTTCCTAGTATTTGTGTACCTTTTTAAATAAAGCGGAAGAAAATAATCAATTAACTAGTCTCGGCGGCTAGGTTAATCTCAATAGCCACCGGAATTTCTTAGCGATTTCACTAGATTCAACTAAACTAGGTTTTACTGATCAACACAATGGCCTATCGTACAAGATCAAATTCTCAGATAATGAAAACTACTAGCAGAATGCGAAAACCTCTCTTGGGTACCCCTGCTCAGCAGCGAATACTTCTGAGATTATTTCGTATCCCTTAAATTAAATCTGCCTTAGAGGCCTCTCGAATTGATCCCTGCTCAGCAGCGAATCCAGACGAGATTTTTCTACTCAGGTGCAAACGAACTAAATTTTCTTAACAGTACGACGGCCTATTCAGCGGGATTAAATACTCAGATAAACTAGACTTTAAATTAGTGTTTTTAAATGAAACTCAAGGTCTCTAGTTAATTCCACAATATAATACAAGTTATTGAAAACTCTAAGAAATTGACAATTGTTTCGATAAATCAATATCATCGTCAGAATGACAGAAGTTACATTTCATTTTATGCCTACCTGATGTTTAGTAGTTATATTTTTTTGGCTAGACCAAGAAGTAACCTAACTTGTGATTGGCTTAATATATGTTTATAGAAAAAAGAAGAAGATGTGATATTACAAATATTGAAGCTTAGATATTATTAGCCCTATGGTGATATCCTGGATATCATTTTTCCAATTAAGATCAGTATAACTGTGCAATGATATAGAAAACCAGGAAAACTATATCTGCTGATCTTTACAATTATCACTTAAGAAGACAGTTTATTAGTGGAGAATTCCCTAGATTTAACTGTTCATTGACAACTTCATATTGTGGGTTTCTTAAATGTCTTCTAATTTCCAGTTCTTCAAGGAAATCCAGTTCTTGTTTCTTTTCACAAATATGCAGCACTTCTAGTTCTGTGTTAGGTGTCAATGAATGATTGGTGTCAAGTAAATGTTTTGCGTAGTGAGATTTATCTGGTTGTTTTAATCTGTAAGCTCGTAAGTGCTCACTGTATCGTATTTCAAAATTCCTAAGGGTCTGACCCAAATAGACAGCATTACATTCTGGACATTTGAGTTTATATATACCTGACTTCTTTAATAGTGGTATTTTTGTTTTTACATTTAACAATTTTGTACTAACGTTACTTTCTGTTTTAAAAGAAATTGTTGCATTCGTTGCTGAAGATATTATCTTTGAAATATTATTAGAAATATTTCCTGCATATGTGATGGTTTTATAAGTTTTAATTTCATCAGCTTGTTTAGGATATATTAGTTGTAATGCCACTTTTTTCTCTTTTTTACTAATTAGTTTATTTATCATATCTAATGGATAACCGTTAGATGTTGCTATTTGTCTAATTGTATTAATCTCTCTATCAAAATTACATTTGTTCATAGGAACTGAAAAAGCTCTATGTATCATTGAATTATATGCTGCTAGTCTGTGTGAGACAGGGTGGTTAGAATTGAATGGAATTGTCACATCAGTCTGTGTTGGTTTTCGGTAAATTGAATAATCAAGTACATCATTAACTCTTTGAATTTTTAAATCAAGAAAATTGATTGAGCTATTTTCTTCAATTTCTAATGTAAATTTAATTTTCGGGTGTAAATTATTGATGTGGTTGAAAAACACATCTAATTGTCGCTCACTACCCATAAAACAAGCTAATATGTCATCTACATATCTATACCAAAATAAAATATTTTTCGAAATATTACTTTCAAAGATCTTTCTTTCTAAATTGTCCATAAAAATGTTTGCTAAAATAGGTGATATAGGGCTTCCCATTGGTAAACCTTCATTTTGAATATATATCTTATTGTCAAAAGTGAAATAATTCTGATTAATGCATACATCAAATAAATTAAGTATATTTGATATTATTCCTGGATTAATATTTTTATCTTCTAGTAATTTTCTTACAAGTATTAGACATTCTTTAGGAGGAATTTTAGTAAACATATTAGTTACATCGAACGATATGAGTTTATAGTTATCTTGCAAGTGGATTGATTTCAACTTTTTGATTAGTTCTATTGAATTTCTAATTGAGTACTGAGATTCATATCCGTAAGTATTGAGTATATTGTTGAGCTTTTTTGCCAATATATTATTAGGGGCATTAACATAAGAGACTACAGGTCTAATTGGTTTCGTTATTTTATGTAATTTAACTGTTCCATATAATTGTGGACAATGAGGATTCTTATGTATGATAGACCTCTTTTCGTAATCATTAAAAAGATAATTTGAATTATTAACAATATCCCTTACATTATTAGAAAACTTCTTTGTTGGGTCTGCTTTAAGAACTTTTACATCGCTGGATTCTATAAAGTTATATACTTTGGATTTGTAATTTTCAGTCGTCAAAATGACAGTAGCATTCCCCTTATCGGATTTTGTAACTGTTAGGTTATGATTCTCTATCTTCTGTTTTATTGCGTTTAAAACTGAAATGTCATTTTTTGTTTGACGTTTAACTTTTGAAGGTTCAATATTTTTGATTAAATTGGCAATTTTTAATTTCTCATAAAGAAAATTATTTGAATTAGATTTTAAAGCTATTTCTGACTCTGTAGCTATAATTTGTTTAATACTATTCGTAAATTTAGGTGGTATGCTGTACTTTAAACCTTTATTTAAAAATTCTATTTCACTATTTGTAAAATTAGTGTCTGAAAGGTTTTCAAATCGTGGTGCAAAGTGTGTTGGTATGTAGGTACTTACAGTTTCATGATGTTTTGAGTATTGAATTTTATGTTGTGTGTGTTCAAGATTCTGTAGCTTCTTTTCTTGTTTCTTAAATTTCATATGCTTCATAGTGCTGATATTTTCTCTAATTTTGTCATCCAAACAGTCAAATTCTACTGGATGTAATTGGAATGTGAGTTCTGAATGTACAACTTTTATGTAGTTGTCTAAGGAGTCTCTAACTTTGAACCATTTCTTACATTCAGATTTTATCCAAACTCGTTAGACAACTACATAAAAGTTGTACATTCAGAACTCACATTCCAATTACATCCAGTAGAATTTGACTGTTTGGATGACAAAATTAGAGAAAATATCAGCACTATGAAGCATATGAAATTTAAGAAACAAGAAAAGAAGCTACAGAATCTTGAACACACACAACATAAAATTCAATACTCAAAACATCATGAAACTGTAAGTACCTACATACCAACACACTTTGCACCACGATTTGAAAACCTTTCAGACACTAATTTTACAAATAGTGAAATAGAATTTTTAAATAAAGGTTTAAAGTACAGCATACCACCTAAATTTACGAATAGTATTAAACAAATTATAGCTACAGAGTCAGAAATAGCTTTAAAATCTAATTCAAATAATTTTCTTTATGAGAAATTAAAAATTGCCAATTTAATCAAAAATATTGAACCTTCAAAAGTTAAACGTCAAACAAAAAATGACATTTCAGTTTTAAACGCAATAAAACAGAAGATAGAGAATCATAACCTAACAGTTACAAAATCCGATAAGGGGAATGCTACTGTCATTTTGACGACTGAAAATTACAAATCCAAAGTATATAACTTTATAGAATCCAGCGATGTAAAAGTTCTTAAAGCAGACCCAACAAAGAAGTTTTCTAATAATGTAAGGGATATTGTTAATAATTCAAATTATCTTTTTAATGATTACGAAAAGAGGTCTATCATACATAAGAATCCTCATTGTCCACAATTATATGGAACAGTTAAATTACATAAAATAACGAAACCAATTAGACCTGTAGTCTCTTATGTTAATGCCCCTAATAATATATTGGCAAAAAAGCTCAACAATATACTCAATACTTACGGATATGAATCTCAGTACTCAATTAGAAATTCAATAGAACTAATCAAAAAGTTGAAATCAATCCACTTGCAAGATAACTATAAACTCATATCGTTCGATGTAACTAATATGTTTACTAAAATTCCTCCTAAAGAATGTCTAATACTTGTAAGAAAATTACTAGAAGATAAAAATATTAATCCAGGAATAATATCAGATATACTTAATTTATTTGATGTATGCATTAATCAGAATTATTTCACTTTTGATAATAAGATATATATTCAAAATGAAGGTTTACCAATGGGAAGCCCTATATCACCTATTTTAGCAAACATTTTTATGGACAATTTAGAAAGAAAGATCTTTGAAAGTAATATTTCGAAAAATATTTTATTTTGGTATAGATATGTAGATGACATATTAGCTTGTTTTATGGGTAGTGAGCGACAATTAGATGTGTTTTTCAACCACATCAATAATTTACACCCGAAAATTAAATTTACATTAGAAATTGAAGAAAATAGCTCAATCAATTTTCTTGATTTAAAAATTCAAAGAGTTAATGATGTACTTGATTATTCAATTTACCGAAAACCAACACAGACTGATGTGACAATTCCATTCAATTCTAACCACCCTGTCTCACACAGACTAGCAGCATATAATTCAATGATACATAGAGCTTTTTCAGTTCCTATGAACAAATGTAATTTTGATAGAGAGATTAATACAATTAGACAAATAGCAACATCTAACGGTTATCCATTAGATATGATAAATAAACTAATTAGTAAAAAAGAGAAAAAAGTGGCATTACAACTAATATATCCTAAACAAGCTGATGAAATTAAAACTTATAAAACCATCACATATGCAGGAAATATTTCTAATAATATTTCAAAGATAATATCTTCAGCAACGAATGCAACAATTTCTTTTAAAACAGAAAGTAACGTTAGTACAAAATTGTTAAATGTAAAAACAAAAATACCACTATTAAAGAAGTCAGGTATATATAAACTCAAATGTCCAGAATGTAATGCTGTCTATTTGGGTCAGACCCTTAGGAATTTTGAAATACGATACAGTGAGCACTTACGAGCTTACAGATTAAAACAACCAGATAAATCTCACTACGCAAAACATTTATTTGACACCAATCATTCATTGACACCTAACACAGAACTAGAAGTGCTGCATATTTGTGAAAAGAAACAAGAACTGGATTTCCTTGAAGAACTGGAAATTAGAAGACATTTAAGAAACCCACAATATGAAGTTGTCAATGAACAGTTAAATCTAGGGAATTCTCCACTAATAAACTGTCTTCTTAAGTGATAATTGTAAAGATCAGCAGATATAGTTTTCCTGGTTTTCTATATCATTGCACAGTTATACTGATCTTAATTGGAAAAATGATATCCAGGATATCACCATAGGGCTAATAATATCTAAGCTTCAATATTTGTAATATCACATCTTCTTCTTTTTTCTATAAACATATATTAAGCCAATCACAAGTTAGGTTACTTCTTGGTCTAGCCAAAAAAAATATAACTACTAAACATCAGGTAGGCATAAAATGAAATGTAACTTCTGTCATTCTGACGATGATATTGATTTATCGAAACAATTGTCAATTTCTTAGAGTTTTCAATAACTTGTATTATATTGTGGAATTAACTAGAGACCTTGAGTTTCATTTAAAAACACTAATATGAGCATATTCCACGAAGTAAGGGTCGAGACAGTCAATTTCATTAGACTTTAAATGTTCTAACTAAAGTTTTACTGGCAAAACAACAGCCTATTGTACGTACTAAACTTTTCAGATAAAATAGATTGACCGTAGAATCCGAAAGCCTCTCCTTCGTATCCCTGCTCAGCAGCGAACACTCTCGAGATTATTTCGTATCTCTTAAATCAAAACTGCCTTAGAGGCCTCTCGAATTGATCCCTGCTCAGCAGCGAATCCAGACGAGATTTTTCTAAGCAAATGCAAAAGAAACTAAATTTTACCAGTACAACGGCTTGTTGAGCGGGGTTAAATATTCAGATGAAACAGACTCTATATGTTATATCTATGATTTTACTAACAAACAACCGCCTATTGTACGAAATCAAATTCTCAGATAATGACAACTACTAGCAGAATGCGAAAGCCTCTCTCGGGTATCCCTGCTCAGCAGCGAATACTTTTGAGATTATTTCGTATCTCGTAAATTAAACTGCCTTAGAGGCCTCTCGAATTGATCCCTGCTCAGCAGCGAATCTAGACGAGATTTTTCTAAGCAAATGCAAAAGAAACTAAATTTTAACAGTACAACGGCTTGTTGAGCGGGGTTAAATATTCAGATGAAACAGACTCTATAGGTTATATCTATGATTTTACTAACAAACAACCGCCTATTGTACGAAATCAAATTCTCAGATAATGACAACTACTAGCAGAATGCGAAAGCCTCTCTCGGGTATCCCTGCTCAGCAGCGAATACTTTTGAGATTATTTCGTATCTCTTAAATCAAAACTGCCTTAGAGGCCTCTCGAATTGATCCCTGCTCAGCAGCGAATCTAGACGAGATTTTTCTAAGCAAATGCAAAAGAAACTAAATTTTAACAGTACAACGGCTTGTTGAGCGGGATTAAATATTCAGATGAAAGTGACTCTATATGTTCTAACTTCGGAATTGTACACAAATACTATGAATTCAAACGTAAAAATAAAAGCGGCTAAGCGTTGGATGATAATAGCTATTTACAGAGAAAAGAAAAATGTATATCCACTTACCGGGTTCACAAAAAAACCAGTCACAGTATTCGGTGTAAACACAATTAAATTTTTAAGCAGGAACAGAAAAAAAGCCCCGTTTACCTGTATGCTACGTCCTTTTATTAAATTCTCCTACCCCACTTACGAAGTCTCCTCCTTAAAATTTTGAAAATGCGCGCACATTAGCAGACTGGTTTAAGTGAACTTGACAAAAGGATATACCGGATGTCTCAAAAGCAGTACATTTATATAAAAATAAATATTCATAGGTAAATTTCGAAAGAGAGGCGATTTAATTATTAAATAAAATGAAATTTATACTGCATGGTTGCTGGAAATGAAAACATTAAAAAGTAACATCGTTACAAATATCCGATTTTGTTATCGCCTCATCATCACCTGACCAAATTAATCATGCAATTTGAACACGAACATTTATTACACGCGGGACTTCAATTACTTTTGGCAAGCGTTCGCGACAAATTCTGGCCAATTTCAGGTCGAAACTTAGCACAAAAAATATTTCGCTCTTGCGTAAAATGTTCTAGATACAACCCACAGCAGGTTCAACCGATCATGGGGAATTTACCCGCTGCAAGAGTTCAATGGGCATTACCATTTGTCAAAGTTGGCGTAGACTATGCTGGCCCTTTCATGGTCAAAGATCGACGCGGACGCGGTTGTAAGACCATAAAATGTTGGGTATCCTTATTCATTTGTCTTATAACTCGAGCAATACATCTGGAACTTGTTTTATCATTAAGTTCAGACGATTTTTTGCAGGCTTTTAATCGATTCATCGGCCGTAGAGGAAAACCCTCAGAAATGTTTTCCGATAACGGAACAAACTTTATTAAGGCCAATAAAGAGTTACAGTTAATGGGTCATTTCCTACAAAACAATAACGATACTATTACTGAATCAATAGAAAACCTAGGGATTAAATGGCTCTTCATTCCGCCAAATTCACCCCACTTCGGTGGTGTATGGGAAGCGGGCGTAAAAAGTTTGAAATACCACTTAAAAAGAGTAGTAGGTTCTTACACGTTATATGTTTTTGATTTTCAAACTTTGCTTGTGCGCATAGAAGCAATACTAAATTCTAGACCACTTTCCCCTTTAAGTTTCCATCCTGACGATTATTCCCCTCTCACCCCCGCACATTATCTAATCGGTCGCTCTGCAGTGACAGTTCCTGAACCATCAGTTATGGACATATCGGAAAACAGGCTCTCACAATTTCAACTACTTCAAAGAATATATGAGCAGTTTTGGAATAGGTGGCACCACGAGTATATTAGCGAGTTCCAACACAGGCAGAAATGGAAGAAAAATGTGGGTACTCTAAAAATCGGTCAACTAGTTCTGGTGAAGGCTGCAGAGTAGCGACTATAAAGACTGCCGATGGAGTTATCACAAGAGCAGTCGTCCGACTTTGTCCTTTGCCTATTGAAAGCTAAAGCTTCCAAGGCCGGGGGCATGTTCAGTGCGGCCCTGTCTATCAGCTTCCCCCCACGCCGAGTTAAGTCGAAGCGAGCGACGACGGCTAACAGCGAGAAGCATTCGACCTTCTGAGTTCAGCAGAGAAGGACATTCACAATATTCAGTTTATTTTATTAAATTTTTCATGTTGTAAAGTTATAAACAGTTAAATAAATAATACCTCAAAAATGTTAAAATAAGTGCATTTACCAACCAGCCCATACAGTCTACAATAATCTACGGTGGATTTTAATTCTATGTCTCATGATTGTCCTTCTCTAACACACTGGTAACGCCATGTGACCATTATAATTTCCCTTTGGCCGTGAGAGGTTATCGTTTTACGTTGAAATTAAATGTGACTGATTTCTCTCGCAAATAAGAAGGACATTTTTAAAGGCACTACAATCTAACGCGTGGATTGAAAATGAAGAGAGGGGACAGATAGAAATAGAATAATTAGAGATGCAAACGGAATCGCTCTATCAGGAGCGTAGGAAACAGGCGGTTTACAATGAGATATTTTTAAAACCAGAAGACAGTTGAACAAATATTAGCATACGACTTATTTCTCATTTTATGATCTCCTGTTAAAGAAAATGGTGATACACTGACACTTGTTTTATTACAACATATTGTCGCTTTTGGACTCTGTATTGCTGCCATAGATTATTCCTTATGATGTTAATGAAAATTATTATGCTTATATTCATTAATTGTACCCTCAATATCGACGAATGTAATCTTTTTAGCTATCTTCTAGTGGTACTTATTTCAGATACCTATTAGGTAGATTTTAATTTATTGTTCAAATCATATTAGCGTGTACTACCCGAACTGATATAATGAATTAGATTATTAATACTGAATTATTTCTTTGTAAATTAATCATGAATGGATAAACGAGTTCAGTTAATTATGAAATATTTCTATAAATTTTAAGTATTATATAAATTCCAATTTTTTATTATTATTTCATATTATTTACCCAGTTTCTAGCTGTGATTATATCCCATGTACGTTCTTCCAAAAACGCGGAAAATTTATTGTAATTACTAAAGATTCCGATAATTGTCAATGAATTTCCCGAAATTTCGAAAGTTAATCACAGCTCTTCAAATCGTACATTTCTTCCCTAAGTATATTTAAATTTTCCTCTTTATTTTATTCAATGTTCATAGATAATTATATTTTTGATCATCATTTTTATTATAAAGGCCTGTTATCTTTTATAGAATAACGCAATATCTTTAATAATTAATAATTTTGAATATCTCATCCATGGTCTACACTCGAGACTGGAAACTGGAATAAACTCTAAGCACAACTTAGAATTTCCGGATTATTACACTCCTCGTATTACGAATCGTTTTGTTGGTTCTCGAAAACACACACAGAATTTAAATTGTTTAGGACCGAATAAACTTTTTAAAGATTCCATTTTTAATATCCGTTTTCTGAAATTCTCATTATTAAAGAAATTAAAAAATATTTTCCGACATTTTTTCAAATAAAGTATTTGAAAAAGAAACTTTGGTTGAAAACTAATTCTCGTTCGATTCGTCATAATTGATTACCTCTAATTACAAATTCTTATCAAAATCGCGTCATAACTACTGTTTTTAAAAATTCGCAAATATAACGATTTTTGACGTTTTTATTTTTTAAGGCCTGTCAAATAGGTCTTACAGAGAAATTGATTCACTCGTTGTATTTCTCGTCTCCGAAAACTCTTTTCCTTAGATTTTCATCCAAATGTAGCATAACAGGTCCTGGAGAAAATTTCAAGTTACGTTTTGATAGCTAAAAATAAATTTTGGAGAATTTTCCTTCCTGGGCAAATTTTACACACTTGTACTAAATTTCGTATCAATCAGAGCATTTTGAAAATTTGCCCTTTAAAGCCGGTTCTGTTACTACGTTAACCGGCAAAATCGTCGAAAAAAGAAATAAAAAAACTGTCGTGTACAGGATCGAAAATGATGAGCCTTGGCATAGAAATAGCCCCCCCCCAAATCTGAGTGGGGCTTAGGGGGGCAAATTCTAACAAAAAAAAGTTTGTGCCTGATGGTTGTTTCTGATAATGGGTCCCTCGCGAGAAAAATATGCCTCCCTATGGGCAAAGTTTGCCCCTCTAACTACATTGAAATTAATGGACAAATAAATGTAGAGAGCGATAGACACGTACATAGAAATTTTTTTGCCCACATAAAAGTAGCATAATTTGCCTAAAAATTTCGAAAATTCGATGTTCAAAAATTTCTAAATAATTTTTTGACCACCACCCTGTACATAATTTCTCTATCGAGACGATGCGCCTATGCTTATGCCTAATTATACCAAGTCGGACTTCCACCTTCAATTCGGGTTCATTCTTGGGGGCTTTATTGGGGGGTCCAAAAAATATTTTAAACCTACGACACTTCAAATCCTCCGAAAATTCAAATTGATACCCTTGTTTCCTTTTAATGGGTGCTGACCACGGACTTAAGATCTATGGACTTCTAATAGTATATTCGGTTTGACTCCTCTACGGTGGTCGCCATGTTGTGCTAATTTTAAGTAGGCCGGCCTAAGTCACGTGATTCTTACAGGACCGTTTTAAACAATAAAGCAGAAATCATTTATAAGATACGAAAATATGAAACGGTGAGAGAAAAAGTATACCTACTTTATTACTATACTAATACTAGCTACTGCGTATTGTGTATCTACTTAAATTGGGGTTATGTAAAACTTTTTCATAAATTTTAAGAATCGTTTATTTATGAATTATGTGTGTGTGTGTGTGTGTATGGGGGAGAATGGCCTCAGACATAGTCTATTAGCCACAGAAAGTTAAAAGTGAGTAAAGGTTGAAAAATTAAAAAGACTGTAAAGGAGTAAGGATATAAAATTGCTGATTACTGGGCATAAATCTAAGCATATATCTAAATAGACAATTTAGAATTATTTATGAAATCCACTATGGAATCACGTACAGACTTCTCAGTATTTGCCAAAAGAGCGGTTATATTTGTGGGAAGAGGAACGTTGAAATTGATAAGAAAATTGTAAAGTTCAGTAGTTGCCTTTTTGTTTTCAGTGCATTCAAAGAAAATATGGTTCAGATCTCTACTGATGCCTTGTTACAGGAGCAAGCTGGAGAATTAACAATACCTATTTTAAAAAGATGAGCTGGGAAACGACCGTGATTTATTCTTAAACGTGATATGATGGATATTGTTTTCTATAATCAAAATTAAAAATATGAGGGATCTTAGTTGGTAAAGTAGGATGCAAAAGGAAATATTGGCTATTAGATGTTTTAGCGAAGTCGGCGTAAGACCGCTCCCAATTAGTTCTAATATGTTTCTTATAATAATTTGAAAGGTCTGAGAAGACATAAAGATTGGTATAAGAAGTCATTTTGCAGGCTCTCTTGGCTTCCAAGTCCACGTACTCATTTCCTTCTAAACCGCAGTGCCCTTTTACCCACAAGAATACAATACTTTTGTTCAGGGTTTTTAATTCGCTTGTTAATTTTTTAATTTCTAAAATTATATTTTGTTCGTAACACTTGAATGGAGAACTTTCTGTAGCCTGTAATACTGACTTGAAATCACACATAATAACAGCTCTTTGAATCGGATTTAAAGTACACCAAGTTAACGCTTTTGATATGGCGAAAGCTTCTGCAGAAAAAACAGAACAATAATTGGGAATTCTAAATCTTTCCACGTAATAAGTATTTGAAACAAGAAATGCTGCCCCAGTTCTTTCATCACATTTCGATCCATCAGTGTATATTGTGGTAACATTGTCGCCTATATTGTTAAGTTCAGTTTTCAAAATTACTTGGTTGATACTAGAAACTTCGTAAAAGGAGGGGTATATGATGTTAGGAGCAGTCACTAAAGATTCATAATTGCATTGAAAAATAGGGAAAGTATCTTGCTTTACGATATGATTTTCTTTGCTGTTGGTATTAAGAAAAGCCTCAGCTAATGGAGGACTGGTTTTTATTCTCCAGTATGGCATAGTCAGATTGTTAGTGTTTATTGCTGAAATCTTTTGAACCATGTACGTGTTAAATGTTCGGTATTTAATAAGAAGCTTTTCGGCTAGGTATTGCCTTGTAATATGCAACGGGGGCTCTTGCATTTCTGCTAAGACAGCTTGATTAGGTGATGACATCATAACTCCTAGGCATATTTTTAATGATTTGTATTGAATTTGGTCAACAGCTATTAAATTGGTTTTTGATGAGGAACCATAAAATGTACACCCGTAATCCAATATTGAACGGATATAAGACTTATAAAAAATGAAGGAGATGTTTGAGTCAGCTCCCCATTTTTGTTTGGAAACTACTCTGAGAAGATTCATACCTTTTTCACATTTTTGTTTAGTGTACTTGATATGGCTAGTCCATAATAATTTTTTGTCCAGGACAATACCCAGATATTTGTATTCGTCGACAAATGGGAATGTGAACTCATCTAGGGAGAGAGCCCTGGACGTTTCCAGTCGATGGCGAGTGAAACATACCAGAGCAGACTTCTCCGAAGAAACACTAAAGCCCATATTTACCAGCCATGGTTTGAGTACTTGAAGGAATGCTCGTAAGTCTTTAACACATTCTTCATATGAATTACGACTAACATAAAAACATAAATCATCAGCGTATTGAATTCGGTTAATTGTTTCACCGCCTAACCTATGCAGCTCTGCAGTATAGATGTTAAAAAGCAAGGGACTTAATATGGATCCCTGTGGTAAACCATTGAAGACTGTGCGTGGACCATGTAACACGTTATTGTGGTCGCGGATAAAAATGTTTCTATTTGTGAATAAATTAATTACATTAGCACAAACCTTTTTCCCAATACCAGCATCTACCATTTTTTCAAATAAAATATTTAAATCTACTACATCATATGCACCTGTCAAATCGATAAATAAACATAATGTGTACTGATTGTTCGAAAAACATATTTGAATATCTGCAACTAATGCACCTACAGCATCCACTGTGCCCAGTCCCCTTCGGAAACCGAACTGCGTCCTAGGGAGAATAGAATTACTTTCAAGAAAATATTCAAGTCGAAATTTGATTAGTCTTTCAAACGTTTTTGTTATACAAGATAATAGGGAAATAGGTCGATATGATGAAGGAGACTTTGCATCTTTATTTGGTTTTAAAAGGAGACAAATTATAATATTTTTTAAATCGTCGCTATATTCTTGTTTCACCCACCAATCGTTAAAAATTTGAAGAAGAAAAATCTTCACAGATAAGGGTAGCTTTTGAATAATTTTATAAGTAAAACCATCTAGCCCTGGGGCTGTATTACGACTATCTTTTGTAGCAAATTCTAGTTCATCTATTGTAAATGCTTTTAATGTATAATCCGTGGGTTGGAAACCAAAAGAGCTGCAACTTAAGAGATTGGGTGCAGAAGGAGGTGCTAGTTTGTTTAAAATTTTTTTCAATTAGCTCTTTAGGAATAGGCTTTTTACGATTTTGATTGCAGTTGCCGTTCATAGATCTAATATATCTCCATATATCAGTTAGTGGGGTATTTTTATTAAGTTTGTTGTTGTTGTTGTTATATATATATATATATATATATATATATATATATATATATATATATTTATAAAACAAAATCAAGCCTTCTTGGTCCATTCTCCTTTAGAACTGCCATCACCTCCTTTGGGTCAACGTGGATTTCCCTATGAACATTCTAATGTGCCAGTCCATTCAGCCTATGTTCACTGGTTGTATTCCTCAAATAGGATTTCAGTCGACGTAATGTCGAGAATGACCTTTCCGGAGAACTGGTCGATACCGGCAGAGTCGCGAATATTCTGAGTAGTATGAAAACATTTGGATATATATCTTGATTACATAAATTCAATGCATCAAGTGCATTTTTTGGTCTTTGTGGATGACTGGTTTTATTAAATTTCTGGTACCACAGACACAGTTCTGCCTCCAGAATATTTCTGCTGACGTCCTGGATATCATGACTATAAAACTCAGCAAGGTCCAAAAATTCCTTATTTTTGGATCCAGAAGGAAAACTTTCTGCCGGTAATAATACCATGAATTTTTTAAGAAGTGACTTATGTTGGGTGGATCGATCTTCTAAGCCAGATAAAAATGAATCAACCCATGGTATGAAAACTGATTTTCGATAATAATCTATAGCACTTTCAGCGGGTACGTTAGCCCGATTGGTTTGCTTCGAGGCCAATCTTGGGATTTTGATTTCAATGTCAAACATATCGGCGATCTGTTTTGCTTCATCGAAAATATTTTTGAACTGCTCTTCAGCATTGTCGCGCACGTATTTGACACTGGAGATTGTTTCTTCGGCATTATCCATCGCAAACGCAAGATCCGAGTTCTCAAGTTGGAGAATTTTAGATAAAGGAAGACTGTATCCGAGAAGCTTTTCTACAGAGAACAACGAAATAACGAACTGTGACTGCGCCAGAGCACTCAGCAAAACGAACGCACCTGAACTGGATTCCTTATCTTTCCATAAAGATATTTCCTGAAGTGCTGAATGCACGGGTTTTAACAATTGCACAATAACCATGACAGAATCATGCCTTTGAATCCATCTGGTTGGACACATCTGTTTCATCCGGTCTCTGCGAGATTCTGGAAATAATAATTGCACTTGATGTTGCAGCACTTGTTGCCTTTTAGGGGTATTGAAGAAAGTATACACTTCCTCAATAGTCCCTATACAGTTCCTGATAGGCGGTATTCCGGAAGCACTAGAAATGGCCAGATTGAGATTATGTGCTGCACAATGTACATAGAGCGCTGTTGGATGATCTTTGGCAATACAAGCTTGGGTCCCCTTTAGATGCCCACTCATATTGGATGCTCCATCATATCCCTGTCCTCTCAAATTTGAAACATCAATATTGCATAATATCAGTCCATTTATGATTGCATCAGCAAGATCTTTTCCACAAGTTGACTTAATGGGCACAAAAGTAAGGAAATTTTCACATATAGTAAATTGATTGTGGCTTGTTCCAATATTTTTAACATAACGGACACAGATTGAACATTGTTCAATGGTTGATATGTCTGTTGTTTCATCGGCTAATATAGAGAAACATTTAGAACTATTCACTTCACTAGCAATTTTTCGTTTTATTATGATGTCACATGCCTCAATTATTTGGTTCTGTATGTTCCAGCTGATGTAAGTAGCATTTCGAGGACATGTTTCGAAATGTTTCTTTAAATTCACATCTCCAGAATCAATCCTAGCTCTCAACATGGCACGAAAATTTCCCTCATTTTCTTCTGGTTCTACACTGACGTTGAACTCGCCATGGTCCCGGTGTCCCCGTAAAGGGAGTCCCTGTCTGCCACACAATATGACAGTCTTTATAATTGGGGACAATTTCTCCTGGTTTTCTTGGATCTGGCGTGTTCTTACGGAATCAACTTAAGAATCGATTGATTGACTTTCCCCCGCCCTTACTGCCAAGAAGTTGTCAGCCTTAATACTTGCAGCACGATGGTATTGGGTTGTCTGGTGTTTCTGAAAACTCTCCAAAGCTTTTTTCCAATTTCGATAAGGATCACTAACAAGATGTCCAGTGATTTGACCTGAATTATGTCCAACTTCTTTTTGGGAAAAAATGAAACAATATTTACAGTAAGCACCGTCTTCTGATTTCGAATATATCAGCCACTTATAATTTTCAAGCCAATCATATTGAAATTTCCTAGATTTATTTCCAAAAGTTGTACTTGGAAACTCAAATTTTTTTTGTGGTGCCGATAACCCCTGCAGTATTTTTATTTTGTCACCATCATTCAGCTGTTTGTTTTTGTTTCTGAAGGAAGAAATATCAGATTGGTCTGCAACAGTAGTAACAACCACCCCAGAGGTTGATGGCTGAGAATCAATCACAGCATCAATATTTCCACCTTCATCTGAAGTATCCTAGTTTGTCTTCGTCTTTTTCTTTTGAAAAAAATCCAAAAGAGTTTGAGACCTCCGTTTTCCATTCATTTTGATTTTTGATTAACGTCTAGAAAAAATAAGTCAGTAAATGAACATAGAAAATATGACCCATTAAATAGTCTACTTACATTGTTTATGGGTTATACCTTCAAAGCACCGAGGTCTTAAAAACAATGCGACGCCCAACAACAATTATTCAGAAACAAAATCGGATGTGCTCATTGTGCTCAACCAACACTCATCACTGACACTAATATACTGTTCATAACCATAACGTATCAGATGATGTAATAATGCCTCATTCCCTAGCGAGGTATCGCAGTCGTAAACTGCGCAAGGGCGGAGTTAAGACAAGATAATGTACAAGTACAGTACATCCCAAAAATATTTACTTAGAAGAAAATATTTCACGGCTCACGGCAGACGACAGAACATTTATTTTCAATTCGGTTACAAACTGTGAGTACAAACTGTGAGAGAAATATTGGTTGGTCTATAGGAGTTCGGGGGGGGGGCTGTGCCCCCGTGCCCCCCCCCCTGGGTGCGCCACTGGACATTGCATCCTAAACTCTGCAGCATCTTAAAATGAACATGGGGTCCATCGCAGGTGACTGACAAAACTTTGCAGTTTACTTGTTGTAATTTCCGCAGCGCTTCCAATATTAAATTTGCCTTTCAATTCCCGACATTTTGTTAATTAAAACGTATGCAATTGGGACTTTAAAATGGTCGTTTACTCCTACTACCATTAAAACTAAGGCTTCAGTAGCCAACTCTTGCTCATTGTTAAGGCTTTTGCCTGCTCCAATATCTGTGTAGCCAAATACTTGTTGAGTGTGTCTATCGCTAGTTAACTCTTTTTTTATTGACATCTCATCAATTATTAACAAAGATACCATCAATTGTTTGTTCTTTTTAGTGAAGAATTCATCAGCTCTTAATTTTAATGACGATATTGCGGGAGCTATAAACCCTGGACTGCAGTCCACTTTTGACAGCCAACTATTAATTGTTGATGGGGCAGGAAGCGCAAATCCAAATATTTCTCTTACATAGTTGTAAGCTTTGCTGCTATAAAGTTGTAGAGTCATAGCAAAGCTTCTTAATTCTTTTTCAATTTTTGCCTTTGTTACTTTCCTACCATCCAGTTCCCTATTCAACATCATTCTTTTTAATAAAGCAGCTGGGGCTCCTTGAAGAGATGTCATAATATCTGATGTGGCTTGGGTAGATAAAGAAAATTTATTTTTTAGTTCGGTTAATAACCCGTTTAAGGATTTTATTTTTAGTTTTCGCCTCCTGCTTGTTTTTCTGCAAATTTTTAGTTTGTTTCTGCATACTCTTAATTGCCTCTTCAAAAAGCGAATCCTCTGTCTTAATTTTACATTGGTATCTTCTGTGGAAGGTTTGCTGAAAATAGAACATTTCTTTAGACTAGTTAAACTTTGTACTAAGGCATTATATAAATGCTACGTAAAATTTATATAAATAAAATACATATTACATTTTGAATTTTGATTCTAAAGAAAATTTGATATTAAACTTACCTATACGGATGAAATAATTGTACCATCCGTACTATATCAGAAGAATGAGCAGATGGAGACGAGTCTGAATCACTCCGTTTTATTGGAGAAAGTTTTGTCGGAGATTTTGGTGAACTACTTTGAGGTGAATCAACACTTTCCAGCTTGCTGCTACAATTAAAAAATATTTTTTGATTCTTTATGAGTACTAAGTGAAAATTAACATACCATGTAGGTGGAGGTGAGCTCGGTAAATAACTTTTGTCCAAGTGATCAACTTCAAAACATTGAGGTAGTTTTAGGGTTGGAATTGACCCTATTCTTAAACGTTTCCGTTCGCCTGCCACTTCAAAATTGGTTTGTCTAAAATGTTCGGAGCACACCCTTTCATAGGCAATATTATAAGTGCTACCAACCAGGACCTTTTAAGTGTATTGTCACTGGGAAATCTACAAATTGGAGAAAAAGGAAAATGTAAATTAACTTACATACAAAAAAAATCATATAACTTACTTATGAAATATTACACCCTCTTTCAAACGAGAAATGTAAGTAGCGTTAGAGCAACCTCGTACAAAACAGGAAGGAATTTTAGCAGTGGTTCCGGTGCACTTCGCGACCCTCCGAATTTGATGTTAATTTTAATTTTGTTTGATAGCTTACCTTAAATAAAGTAGATCAGAACAAAAATTTCGCTGGATCATTCATTAATTACTTTAAAAATCACGAATTTAGTTCGAAAAATGGTACTTTTTCAACACTAGTTAATGCTATTTTACGATAAATATTTTCACTTTGAATTGTTAAGGTTATTATCTTGAACTAAATATAAGTATGTTTCACAAAAAAACCGGAAGAAAACACTTTAATTTTGCCAATTTTAAAAAAAAATTCTTAGGCATCATTATTTTCACTTGACACTTATAGGTTATAAATTAGACACTGACATCTTATGTCTAGGCAGCCAGGGTCACAAATTAGGAGACTTTTCTGTCATCATGTGATTTTTAGCGGCGTTGTCAAATGGTATTTATTTTCTTTCAGTTGAATTAATTTGTGTTGTAATAGATATATGAATATATTAGAAAAGTATTTGCTTAATGATGAAGAATGAAATAATAAATATCCTTAGAATGTACTGTTTATTTATTTCTAGATACACATTCCTTCGATTATGGTCCATGATAAAATTGTTCTTATTTTGTTGAGTTTATTATTGGGATATGATTGGTGGTTAGTAGTCGCAAGTGAAAAACAAATGATAACATTATGATGGTAATTTGACAGTACCTAGTCAAAATGGAAGTCGAAAACGTTTTCCAACTTAATTCGCTTATTAATTTAAACGATGAGGAATTGCTAAATAGACTCCAAAATGTGAACTTGTTACCGCGAAATATAAGATGTCCCCCACTGCACGCTGTAGAAGACAATGTTCTCTTCAAAAACGGAGGGTGGGTGTTTTGGGACATAGTCTTAATTGCTATAAGTGTAAGCTTAGGATTAGTTTACTGAAGGGAACTTTTTTTGAAAAGTGTAAAGTGCCAATTCGAACAATTTTATATTTGTTATGGCAGTGGGTGTGTGAAATTCGGTCGGGATCCACTGCTATGTCAGTTGGCTGCAGCAAAAAAGTTGTAGTTCAATACTACCGTTATTTTAGGGACATATGTTCGTGGAAATTAATTGAGAGGAATGACTTATTTTTATTTGGCATGTATCAATTTAGCTATTAGTCGCTACTAACGAAAATCTTTATTTTAGATTAGATTTCATCCATTTTAGTTAATTTGGATTTGTTTTGAACTACACCAATTTTTGGATTTCTATTAGTAAAATTTGATTAGTTTCAATAGCTCAACTTTCACTTAGCTGAAATCAGTTATCATGGCAACGATTGTTGTGATAAGTGGTAAACATAAACCCAAACCATAATGTGTTTTCTTCCGACAATTCGAAATTAAGCATTTGAATTTGCTCAGTCATGAGGTGCGTTCTTTTTGACTGAGATCTCAGTTCTTTTTGTTTTACTTACTTTAAGTGAGCTGATATTTTTCCTCCCCCTTCACCGATACTGAATGTGTTGTAAGTGGGTATCAGTTGGAAATAAAGTGGAGGGGATGAAGAAATATTTAATTTGCTTGGTTTATATGTGGTTTTAACCAAGGTTATCTAAGGTTTTAACCATTGACATAATCTATTTTTCTTTTGTTACAAATTATGGATACATTAATTAACATTATTACATGCTGATAAGAATCTGTCGTATAGTTTAAATCTATCGACAGATCGCGCGCTTCAATTGAGATGTCGTTCTTTTTGGTGCTTACTCACATCACTTCATCTCAGATCACCTTAACTGAAGTGATCTGAGATCTCGGTCAAAAAGAACGCACCTATTGTTTAGTGCCAGCGAGACCATATACTGAAAAATTCGCGCGAATTGCGTAACGTCGAAACGGCGCGCCCGCCTCGCTCGCGATATCAATCTGCTTTATTATTTCAAACGGAAATCAGATTTTCAATAACTCAAATGATTATCCACATTATTATAAAATAATACGTGCTCAAATAGGTATAATATTAGGAATATATACTCAATTCACAAATGAATAAATTAAGTGAATAGCTATCGACAGATTTTGAAAAATGCGCGCCGGTTCGACGTTTCGCAATTCGCGCGCGCGAATTGCGAAACGTCGAACCGGCGCGCTCGCTTCGCTCGCGATATCAATCTACTTTACTATTTCAAACGGAAATCCGATCTTCAATAACTCAAATGATTATCCACATTATTATGAAATAATACGTGTTCAAATAGGTATACTATTACGAATATATACCCAATTGAGTGAACAGCTATCGACAGATTTTGAAAATGCGCGTTTGTAACCGAGGGTATTCGAAAAAACTTCACGTTGTCTTTTTCCCCACGTTTTCCACATCCCTCAACACAACAAAAAGAAGGCATTTTCACGAATAGCTATTGTAAAAATGATTAAAATTCGTGTTAAAGGGTTTTAAACAAGCGTTGTGTACAATGCACTCTACAGCTGTGTACGACCCATAAAAAATAACCACATTTGGTTTGTCTATGGTATGACCCACAGATGTCTTGTTTAAAATTAAATGACAGTTCGCTTGCGTGCTCTATAGCACAAATCAAATTATATTTGTCAATTTATTCAATTGAACATTTGTCAAATGTAAAATAATACCAATATAAATATAACGCTGTCACAAATCAGTCAAATCGCATTGCAACAACGGAACAAAGGAAACAGAAATTGACAGAACGAAAATGTCGCGTCTGTTCATCCAGCTAAATTCTAATTGGTTAATCAATTCTATTATGCTGTCAATTATTTCGCGCAACCAACCAACGTTCCATCCTCAATACCAAGAAAACGCATATGAACTGTAGCTTCTTAATACCAACTTAAAATTAGCCCAACATGGCGGCCATGTGTAGGCAAAAAGAGGGGTCATTTCGGATGTATGGGAAACATATACTATTAGAAGTCCATAGATCTTAAGTCCGTGGTGCTGACTGGTGCAAGGTTTAGCATGATGTTAACACGCCTTAAAATGTGGCGATTACAACGTTGCCAAGATTTGATCGTTGTACCCAAAATGCGGATTGTTTCGCAAATATCTTTATTTCTATATTTTTTGAACAAATCTGGTAAAAAATTCAGTACTTCGAGATATTCCCGCATAAATGCATTGCTTTAACACACGACTGACTTCGAGATTGTTAATTACGTGCTTCGTTAGTGAACTACCTCAAAATACATATTTTACTTGTACTTAACCTTTATTAACACTTACCTGACTCAATTATAGGCATAGGTTTCAATGAATCCCTTTTATTAGTTGAAGCTGGAGATATCACTTTATCCAAATCACCACTTAAGGATATTTTGACAGTCGGTATTGCATCTGTTGTTTGTTTATTTTGTTCGTCGACCACTTGTTCGGTATGTTCGACTAGATTTCGAATAGCCCTCTTCAGGCTGTTGGCTCGATGTAATAAAGCGTCCTTTTCTCGTTCCATAAATCTAAAATATAACCTAGTTTATGGGAAAATTCCATTTTATATTCACTTTCCTATTAGAACTACCTTTTTATAGCTTCCTGTAAGTAAAAACAGTACATTTTTTTAATGAAACCAAATTTTTATCACCCCCTGTAACTCAAGATATATTTGAAAATTCTATTTTGTTCGATTACCTAGATGTTCTTCGATGTTTTCTGAAATTAAAATTATTGAGATCTTTTTCAACTTTGTCGGTTTTGGCTTTATCGAAGGATATTTCGCTGTCTGTGTCTTCAGTCGATTTGCTCGTTCCTTGAGTTTCATCGAAATATTGAGTTGATACTGACGTCGCGTCGACTTGCTCACTCGTCAATGTTTTTAACAACGATTCTAATTTCTGATGTAAAACGTCACACTTTTTAGCCAGTTGTTCATCTCCTGCAACAACTCAATCAATCAAACTCAATTCGAAACATATTTTCATATATGTACACTGCGTCCATAAAGTAACGCATAAATTCATTATTAGCTAAATAAACAATAATATTAAAAATTCCTGAAACAGGTCAATTTTTGATTTTAATTTACTGTTTTTTCAAATTATAATGTTATTTACAGGGTGAACCATCTTCGTGTGATGACGTCATCGCCATTTTTTTTAAGTAGAACACCCCAATTTTTTTCGATTTCCGGATTTCCCTTGATGGGCTGATTCCAAAAATGTATAACACTTTGTTTCAAATTGGTACAGAGTGGAAAAAAATACAAAAATTGTAATTACATAATTATGAAATTACTGTGATTTACTACCAAAAAGAAACAAAAGAAAATTTACAATAAATGTTCAAATTGTTCTCCATTGACTGCTAGACAATGACAGAAACGGACATTACATTCTTCTTTAACATTTTGTAGCATAGCGGGTGTTATGTTCTGCATTTCTTGCCTGATTCGGTCTTTTAGATCACGGATATTGTCAGGTCTGTTAGTATAAACTTTAGATTTTAAATAACCCCATAAAAAGAAGTCTAATGGGGTAAGATCAGGGGATCTAGCGGGCCATTCCACTGTTCCCCTTCTTCCTATCCACCATTGTGGAAAGGTTCTGTTTAAAAACTCGCGCACAGTTACAGCGAAATGTGGCGGTGCACCATCCTGTTGAAACCAGATTCCACGGTCTAGATTGTTGGGTATTTGAATATCAGGAAAAAGCTGGATCAGATCAGGAATCATTGTATTTTGTAGGAAATCCAGATACAATGCTCCTGTTAAATTTTCGTCAAAAAAATATGGACCAATAATTGTATTTCTCACAATACCAGCCCATACGTTGATTTTTTGTGGTCTTTGCGTATGGCATTCTTGTATCCAGTGTGGATTTTCATCAGACCAATAACGGGTGTTTTGCCTATTAACATGCCCGTTCAAATAAAACGTTGCCTCGTCCGAAAATAAAACGTCAGTGAAATTATTTTGGTTCATCATATACTCGCAGAATTCAGTTCTTCGGTCAAAATCGTCTTCAGACAATTCATGGATAAGTCGTACTTTATAAGGATGGTATTTTACCTTTTTAAAAATGTTTGCTACTGAAGACTTTCCAATACCTAAATCCCTAGATAATCCTCGCACTGTGCAGTGTGGATTTTCTATTGCCGACAAAATTATGTCTTCTTGAATATTTTCATTAATTTTTGTTCTACCGAGCTTTGGTGCATCCCTCACATGTCTTAATTCTCTGTAATTTTGCTCTATTCTGCTCACAGTAGATTGTGAAATGGGTTCACGATCTGGGTGCATCTCATGAAATAATCTGCATACCTCTTGTTGACTCCGCATCCTGTCGCCAATACCAATCATCATTAATATTTCAATCCTCTCACTTTCAGTTAACCGCATTTTGTTAAAGAAGTTGCAAAATTATGATATGATAAATTTCTTTGTAGATAGTTTTCACATAAACGTACCTTGTTTACAGAGTTAACAATAACAGAAATGTACTTTAACGTTGTTGACAGTTTTTACCGGCAAATGATAAAAAATGACACAAAAAAATTTCAAACAATAAAAATCTTAGTCGAGGGGCTTGGATCACTAAGCTGTTAAATACAATGTTAAAAATTATACGGGGTGTTTAAAGTAGTAGTAAGTAAATACGTAATTTCATTTAATGTAATTGACTGTCTCGACCCTTACTTCGTGGAATATGCTCATATTAGTGTTTTTAAATGAAACTCAAGGTCTCTAGTTAATTCCACAATATAATACAAGTTATTGAAAATTCTAAAAAATTGACAATTGTTTCGATAAATCAATATCATCGTCAGAATGACGATGATATTGATTTATCGAAACAATTGTCAATTTTTTAGAATTTTCAATAACTTGTATTATATTGTGGAATTAACTAGAGACCTTGAGTTTCATTTAAAAACACTTCATTTAATGTGTTTATTACGTTTATTTTTTTATTTCTTATTTTGTAGGTAATTTAATTTTTTTTATTTTCCTCCACCCTGTACCAATTTGAAAGAAAGTGTTATACATTTTTGGAATCAACTCATCAAGGGAAATCCGGAAATGGAAAAAAATTGGGGTGTTCCACTTAAAAAAAATGGCGATGACGTCATCACACGAAGATGGTTCACCCTGTAAATAACATTATAATTTGAAAAAACAGTAAATTGAAATCAAAAATTGACCTGGTTCAGGAATTTTTAATATTATTGTTTATTTAGCTAATAATGAATTTATGCGTTACTTTATGGACGCACTGTATAATACCACGAAAGTGAAAATTTTGTCGGCAAAATTTTTCGATTGTCATGAAAGTTTGTTGCTTGGCAATTTTGCGAATGACATTTTTAACAAAACCACAAGCCGTCAGGCGAGTGGTTTTGGATTAAATGTCATGAGAAAAATTACCTAAAAGCAACAAACTTGAATAAATTTTACCTTACAAAATTTTTAATTGAGTGGTATTCGACATGACTATTTCACGAGAGAAAAACTAAAAAATCATATGTTTAAACGTTTTATTTATTGCAAACTTCAATTATACAAAGCCAAAAAAATAATAACATTATGAAAAAAAATTACTTACTTCTGTAAAAAGTACAATTATTATAATTGTACGTTGTAGCATTATTTTGGGGATTGTTTTGCATCATAACCTGTGATGAATTTAAGTTAGAAACTGAGGATTCCTTTTCTTTATTTTTATTTTCTCGAAGGTTCTCTATAAGTTGGAAATGGTTCTTCATTTAATTGTAAATATGGTTTCAAATAATGGGCAGAAGAATGTCCTGTAAGCTTAATTACTTCTTGTTCACCAACTCCTTCTTTTGCTAATGCAGATATTGCAGAAGCTCTATGTGAATGATTGGTTATTTTTATTTTTTGTGTCTATACCAATTGATTCCTCCGATATTTTCGTCCACTTTGAAATTGTATTAATTCCCAATGGTGAATTTTTGAACCATATTCCTTTCTCCCAATTTGAATGTACTATTAAAAATAATCTTGTTGTTGTTAGATAAGGATTGGATTCTCTTTTGCCAATAATTTTTAAAAATAAACGAACGGGACACAAATTGTTGTTAGCATTATTTCTTACCAGCCACTTACTGCCAGATAAAGCTTTTGATCCTCCTTGTGTCGTTTTGGAAAAGATTGGATTATATTCTACCCTGCCAGTAAAATTACCTTTATTACACACATATCACAATTAGCAGCTTCATTTCCACGCCATGCTAATTCAAACGACATAAATGAAAAAACTTTTTTTTGTAACCCATCAGGATTATCTTCAGAATAGCTTTCTACCATTTCCATTAATTCTTCTTTGGTAAACGCGTTAGAACTTCTTTTTCCGGTTTCAGGTTCAGCCTGAAGCTTTTTACGTTTTGTATCCCTGGCCAATTTAGCAAATTTATAGGTAATATCTTTAAATGGATCAATTTTGATGTTAAATTCTAGAAAATATTTTTCCTGAACCATTTGAGCAGTCGTATTCCAAAGTGTTTTCACACTAGCTTCAGTATAATCAGTTCCATCTCATTTTTTCGTGTTAAAACCATAATCTTCAAGAATTTTTGCTATAACTTGTTCAGAAGTATCCTTTTCTAACGTACGTATAATTACGTGCGTCCATTCTAAACTGTTCCCACGCAGACTTTTTTGTCTTCATTGTATTTCGCGGTATACTTTGCTTAATTGTACTCTCTATTTCATTTATTTAATTATTTCCAAATCTTGTATCATTCATGTTAATAATACTTATTTAAATTTTTGAAACAGTTTTAATAATTTTTAGACAGTTAAATAAATAAATAAACAACTTAGTTTCCTTAGAAACTACTAACAAAGATATTATATTGAATTTTATCACAGACTGATAGAATTTTATACACATAGATTTGATATATTTAACGTCAAAAAATTGCCGCGACAAGACAAAAAATTGCCAGTTTAAAACCTTCAAATTTTGTCAGTTATCAATTTACTATAGTGAAATATCCATTGTAATAAATAAAACAAACATAAAAAGAGAATGTATTTCAATTTTCTTTTAATTTAATCGCGCTCCACAGGGGATATAGTGAAGTTAGATATAGAACAAATAGTTAAACGGAATTGACAGATTAAACAATTAATCTTAATTGTCGCTTCTTTGTTTTACTGGTGAGAGTTTTGTAAATAGTGTAGATAATAAAAGAAAATCTTCGTTTCACAGGGAACAACAAAAGTATTGCCGAACCACATATGAATATACAAAAAAAATATAGGGGAAATTGATTTTTTACATTAGCAAAATTGGAAATAAAAAGAAAACTGGTTACAACTGGAAACTGTTACCTTGCGTAATTGAACTCTCCATGAGTTGCGAAGCGAAATCTTTGACGGTTTCACAGAGACGTTTAGAAGAATTCAAAATAACGGAAGTATCATCAGATTGAAGTATATTCTGCAGATTGCCTACCAGCGAATCTTCGTATTGGCTAATTTGGTTGTGTAATTGTCCATCTGGTATACCAGGAGTTAAGGACAACTTTGGCATGGCTATTGAGCGTTCGAATGCCATAATGCTCCATCTGAAAAAAAATATCTAAAATAAAATGTTGATAATTACTATTATTCCGTTTTCTGAATCTATTCCCGGCAAATATTATCATAAAATTGTTACGTAATCGTACACTGGTGTAGTTCCTGAATCCGACTCTGTCTAATAAAAACTTTGGCAGGAACGCACCGGTTTCTGGGTATGACTATTTATTTTTTATGATTGTATTTATGAACATTTCCAAGAAGGTCGATTGTTTAATGGGAGTCGCATTCTAGAAGGTATGTACGCAGGACTATGCAAACCAGGAATCCCTGTCACAGGAAAACTCGATCGGGTCTGCTATGAAGGAGCAGCGCTGACCCAGGATCGCTCCAAAGACTAACTCATAGTGATAGCTTCTCTCAGATCCCGCAACGACAGTGTATATGTAAGTGGCGAATTAAATTGGCAGATGTACTCTGCTGGTAAACACTGGAGAAATTAGAACCATTATACGTCCAGAGATAATAAACTCCAAGAAGATGCTTCCACCAACGAGACTTCGATTTTGGAGCGCCACGGGTGAGAGTATCAACGTTCACCGAGAGACACAATTCCAATTGGTAACTGGTGCAGAAACGTTCACGAATACGGTAATCGTAGCTGAACATTAAATAAAACATGATTCTGGGAACGGAAGTAACGAATCTATATGGCTTCGACTTGGACTTTAGAAATCAAACCAATAATATTGGTATCAAAAGAGGGACAGGAGTTTTCTTGACGATATTCTGCTATTCAGATAGATTATCGTCTACTACCTCAAAAACGTTTTTAATTAGTAAAAAACGCGCTTCCGCCATAGTAAAAAAAATATTTCAATGATATATATGAGAAATATTTTTTTATTTAATTTTCAGCTGTTTGTTTAGCTTGATATTGGTGTCAAAAGCAGGATAGGAGTTTGCTTGATGATATTATGTTATTCAAACAGTTGTATATTATCGTCTACTACCTCATAAACGTTTCTAATTAATAAAAATCGCTCTTCCGCCATATTTTAAAAAATATTTCAATGTTATTTTTGAAAAGTAATTTTTTATTCAATTCTCAGCTGTTTGTTTAGCTTGATATTGGTGTCAAAAGAAGGATAGGAGTTTGCTTGATGACATTCTGCTATTCAAACAGTTGTATATTATGGTCTACTACCTCACAAACGTTTTTAATTAATAAAAATCGCGCGCTTCCGCCATATTTTAAAAAAAATTTCAATGTTATTTTTGAAAAGTAATTTTTTACTCAATTCTCAGCTGCTTGTTTAGCTTGATATTGGTGTCAAAAGAAGGATAGGAGTTTGCTTGATGATATTCTGTTATTCAAACAGTTGTATAAAATCGTCCACTACCTCACAAACTTTTTTAATTAATAAAAATCGCGCGCTTCCGCCATATTTTAAAAAATATTTCAATCTTATTTTTGAAAAGTAATTTTTTATTCAATTCTCAGCTGTTTGTTTAGCTTGATATTGGTGTCAAAAGAAGGATAGGAGTCTGCTTGATGACATTCTGCTATTCAAACAGTTGTATATTATGGTCTACTACCTCACAAACGTTTTTGATTAATAAAAATCGCGCGCTACCGCCATATTTAAAAAAATATTTCAATGTTATTTTTGAAAAGTAATTTTTTATTCAATTCTCAGCTGTTTGTTTAGCTTGATATTGGTGTCAAAAGAAGGATAGGAGTTTGCTTGATGATATTCTGTTATTCAAACAGTTGTATAAAATCGTCCACTACCTCACAAACTTTTTTAATTAATAAAAATCGCGCGCTTCCGCCATATTTTAAAAAATATTTCAATGTTATTTTTGAAAAATAATTTTTTATTCAATTCTCAGCTGTTTGTGTAGCTTGATATTGGTGTCAAAAGCAGGATAGGAGTTTGCTTGATGATATTCTGCTGTTCAAACAGTTGTATATTATCGTCTACTACCTCACAAACGTTTTTAATTAATAAAAATCGCTCTTCCGCCATATTTTAAAAAATATTTCAATGTTATTTTTGAAAAATAATTTTTTATTCAATTCATAGCTGTTTGTTTAGCTTGATATTGGTGTCAAAAGAAGGATAGGAGTTTGCCTGATGATATTCTGCTATTCAAACAGTTGTATATTATCGTCTACTACTTCACAAACGTTTTTAATTGATAAAAATCGCGCTTCCGCCATATTTTAAAAAATATTTCAATGTTATTTTTGAAAAGTATTTTTTTTTCAATTTTCAGCTGTTTGTCCAGCTTGATATTGGTGTCAAAAGAAGGATAGGAGTTTGCTTGATAATATCATGCTATTCAGACAGTTGTAGATTATCGTCTACTACCTCAAAAACGTTTTTAATCTGTAAAAATTGTGCTTACGCCAGATTTAAAAAAATAATTCAATGATATTTTTGAAAAAAGCATTTTTTCAATTCTCAGCTGTTTGCTCAGCTTAAAATGGGTTCCAAGAAGGTATTCCTTCATCGATATGAAGTCAGCACGGTGTTGGCAGCTTTACAGGATGGTACTCTACCTGCACGATGCGAAACCATGATAGTAGGGCGGTTACAAGTAATCATGGAGGAAGGTGCACCGGTTATGATGGAGACGAGGAAGCACGACCAAGAGGTTGACAAAGGAGTACAAATTGGAAAAGGATTGGTTATATCGGCGAAGGAGATCCCATTACGTGTGATAAACGTAAATGATTACCCAATTACCATCAGGAAGGAAACCAGGATTGGATCCTGCATACCAGTGATATCTATAGTTCGTTAAATAACGACAACGGACAATTCCAATGCCAGATTCGAACAGATGTTATCAATAGCTGGTGAAACGAGATAAATTGCGTTTCTGCTAAAATACTTAGCACCGGTAAGGTAGACACATCCTAAATTTGGATCTATGAGTTGATAATTCACTGTCAGTTTGTGTACGTTTTCTCTCGCCAGAGACTATATTATTGTCAAATATTCAAAAATAGGAAGACGTATTTCCATTTTTGATGCATCTGTTTTGGATATTAAATGCATTTAATAAATAAGCTCAAAACGCTCTTTTCCATCGAGCAACATTATTGATAGTTTCTAAATAAATTCAGTTATACTCATTTTCGATTTAAAAAGTGCATTCAATTGAATGGTAAGTTTATATATCGTTGAATCTGTTTTAATAATTCGTTTCCTTCAATCTCTCGCTTGTCTAACTTTCATATTGTTTCTAGTTCCAGTAGGTACGAAGCATGTTTTTTCGTGTTTTCATTTTATAGTTTACGAGAAGAAGTTATTTCTTTCTACTTAAGGAATTTCCACCAGTCTAACTTTATAATTGAATGTTTAAAATAATTATTTGTTTTATACATTCGTTTTTTTAATTTAGAATTTAATTTTTCCCATTTAATTATCAATCTTATTTGCATAAAAGTGCTTGAATGAAGTTCTATTTAATTTATTGTTCATTTATCGTTCGTATAGTAAAATACAGGATGATTATTTAAATGTACGATTTTAAATATTTCTCTTCACTTGTATTTCTGAATTACATTTTAGAGCTCCTGCATTTTACTAAATTATACTGTTATCTCATTAGTTTCTTACGCAATTGTAATTTTTATCACTTTACGGTAGATTAAAATTACCGAATAAACTTTACGGTGGTTCAACTTTGACTTTCCATTTCTTATAATCGTCTGCTGTACTGGTTGACTTCCTGTTCCCAAGGGAAGACTGTGAACATCTGCGAGCAGAAAATTTGTGGGAAGTAATAGTTCACATTTACTGAATTGATTTTCCACCGTCGTGATTGATTATATTTGGTAGTTTTTTTGGTTATTGTAAATTTATTCCAACTCTAGTTTTCCATTTCTACTCTCATTATTTTTTTTATTCGTATTAACTCTGATTATATTTTGTAGTTTTTTCTTATTTTAAATTTGTTTCGACTCTAGTTAAGTTGTTCTATTTCAACTTCAATTATTTTTTTATTTCGTATTAAGTTTTAATACACAGGGCCGTTCCAACCTGGTCGAGCGCCGTCGTGCAAATGTGATCACAGCGCCTTTTTTTGGTGCATATATTTTTTAAATTTTATATTATGTACATTCAACATAATCGCTAGACGGTAATTAATAAATAATACAACTTTGAAGCAAAAATAAACATTTTATTAGCAAACAAAAAATAAACATTTTTTGAACAAGAAATAGTTACCTAATCTAAATAACCTGAATAAAACTAAATAAAAGTAGCTTTACGCGCTTTCTTTCTGGAAAATTCAGAAATAAGTTCAGTCATATTTATATTGTCCAACAAATCACTTTCAATCGATATGATTGCCAAATTATCGAGCCGTTGTTGGCCCATTGACGATCTTAAGTAGTTTTTGATTAACTTTAACTTTGAGAAAGTTCTCTCCGCTGAAGCAACCGATACAGGCATTGTCAACAAAATTCGCAAAGCTACGCTTGCATTTGGAACAGAATGAACTAAATTATTTTTTATAATGTATTTTAACATTTGTGTGGGTGTTTGTAGATTAAGATTTTTTTCAAATTGCAACTAGTGGAACAATCCTGTTCCATTTATGTCACGCTCATTACGATTCTTGTCTGTTAAAACTCCTTCAAGCTGTAAACAACAATTTAGCTGTTCCTTTTCTGGTAAATCTGAAAATTTACAAATATCCCATAAAAATTGAAAATGGTCGGAATGGGACGACAATAAGTCGAACCTTTCACCAATTGATCTTATAACAATATCAAGTGTACTAAAAAAAATGTTTATTTTAAAATCCCGTTCTCCATCTGTAATTGGTTCATCGTCATTCTCGTAATTAAATTGTTTTTTAACACGCCTTGGTCTAAACACATTATTAGTTTTGAGGGTTGGCTCTACATCTAGAGATTTTGCAAGTTCAGAAGCATCAACTAATACATCTCCAAATCCTTTATCACTTCGGTAACGATTGAAAAACTTTAGCAAATTATTCATTTGGGTACATGGTTCCGAGATATTAAAATCTTTGGTTTGTAATGTTTTGCTAACAGTATTGACTCTAAACAGAACATTGTACCACAATACTAATGTACATATAAACCGGTAACTTTTTAATTTATTTGCTAAAGATTCAGCCATATGATTTGTATTGTTATCGAAAGAAACTCCACTGAATATAATATATAAAGCATCATAGACTTCCCCAAGCTGATACCTCAATGGAGTAATGGCATCAATTCTGCTCGACCATCTAGTTTCAGAAAGTGGTTTTAAAGTTAAATTGGAAATATGTTCTTTAAAAACGGTCCAACGATTTGTTGAAGTCGAAAAAAAATTGTAAAGTTCTTGAACCGTAGAAAAGAATTGCCAGCTAGAGTTGTTTCCCTTAACTGCATCATTTACAACCAAGTTTAAACTGTGATTACAACAAGGTACAAAAAATGATCTTGGATTCAAATCTAGAATTTTTTTTTGTAAACCAGCATGCTTGCCTCGCATGTTGGCACCATTGTCATATCTCTCATATCATATAAATTTAAATTATGTTTTTCTAAAGCATTTAGTAGAAATTTTTGTAAGCCCTCAGCTGTTGTGTCTTCTATTGGAGCAAAATGTAAGAAACGTTCATCAACAACAATTTCCCGTGATGCTGTATCTAAATTTACGAACCTGATACAGACAGAAATTTGTTCTTGATGGCTCATGTCTGGAGTACAATCAAGAATAATAGAAAAATATTTTGAATTTTTAATCATATATAAAATATTTTCTCTTAAATTATTGCCTATTATTTCATTTTGAATGTGGATGCCAAGGTAATGATTCATATTCTGTTGCTTTGAATTTGTACCCTCTTAGTATGTTCAGCCATTATAGGATCGAATTTGGCAATCATTTCCACACATTTTAAGAAATTGCCATTATTATTTTGAAACAATTTCAAATTTTGACCGCGAAAGGACAGATTTTGTTTAGCTAAAAACTGAATAACATAGAATACTTGCTCAATAAATGCATGCCAATATTTAATTTCAGCATTAAACAAATATTTATGAGTTAGATCAATCGTATTGTTTGTTTTAAATCTAGTTAATTAGTCAGACCATGTCTTAAGATTTTCGAAATGCATTTTACTATTTTCGTGAATATTTAAATGTTCACTCAAATGTTGCCAATCATTATAGCCATTTTCATCAGCCAATCGGGCTTTTGCGGTGTTAACCCGAGAACGCTCGCGCCTGAAAAGTTACGTTGATGCTCGCGGCTAGTCGTTTTGACCGACTAGGAAATCCTTAAATATGTCAGTATTTGTGCTGTTTATTGAAAGTATTGAGCTATTGATATACTTTTTATAGAAACTTTATTGGCTATAAACATAAAGTTGTTGTTTTTGAGCAAGAATTAAAATGACAAACTCTTAATGCCAAAAAAAACAAAGTGATATTCTTAACAAAAAAAAAGGTGCTAATTTTCTTCGTTTCCTACGCACCTTACACAAATATCTAAACTGTGTTCCTTGCAAACGTATCTTGAACAAGTTTGACAGGTTGTGGTGGTTTCCCTATTTTTCTTTGAGCTACAATATCCACATCTTCCTACAACACTATCAGCTCTTGTGAATACGTTGTGAATACTGGTTCGAATATTCAAAGGTATATCCATTGTCAACCGTCTGTGTATATGCTCAGAACATATCTCCGTGGCAAGGCTCCTCAAAAATTCACGTATCTTCTTGATTTTCTTTGCTTTGGTGTTGAACTCATAAATGACCTGGCTGTTGATTCCGCCAATATTCATTTCACAGAAGAAAATTGTTAGTAGCCACCTAGCAGTTTTTCGCGAAACTGAATAACTGCCTTTCATCTCATCGACTTTATCTACACCACCCTTGGTTTTATTATAATACAATATAATTTTTGGTTTTCTGTTCACAGATTCCTCAACCTCACCCTGATGATGCATAGTCGATATCAAAGCAACCGTCTTACCTTTGTCACGGTCTAAATTGATCATTAAGTTTTGGCTAGACGCTCCTTCGAATAACTTCTCTATATCGACTACGTCGCAATCATAATATTTAAATATTTCCTCTATCAAAATTAAGTTACTACTGTGTTTATTATGGTAATTATCGTCACCTTCACCATATTAGCAAGGTTGTTTCAGTGTTGACGTTTTTTTTATCAAAAGGTTAACTCCAATTGTTATTCTATTTTATTTAATTAAAATACCTCACAATTACATTAATTTTAGAGTTCCGTTAACGCATTGTTTATATTTGAGTTTCGATTTTTATTTTTCTGTAACTACTTTTCTTTTAATATTATTTTTGTCAATAGAATATTGTTGGTAACTAAAGATTATCAATTGTTGACTTTATTAACCTCTTTCATATTATTTAGCAAACTCACCGATGAACTAATCCATATCTAATGTATATTTTGTATATTATATTGTTATTTGTCCTTGTTAGCACATCCATGGTTGTTTCCAGGTGGTAATTCGAAAAAATCTCTTGTGAATAGCTGGGATGTGTTATTTGTAAACTTCTCTATGTGGTAATCGGCACTAACATTCTCTATTGATATGTATATTAGGCTATTTAGTCTGAAATTGGGAAGATACAAATGATATTGACAAAAATGATAGTTGTTTTGGTTGATAGTTTGAGTGTATCGACTTTTGATTGTCTTCACTTCTGGTTTTTAGGTTACTGACCTGATAATTCCGGTGGGTTTTGTTCTGTTTCACTTCCTTTTCCAGTACTTAAGTTGATATTTGATAATCCTAATTTCTTAATTAAATTCAGACCCATGACGAACACTTCGTTTTAATTTCTGGGACAACATTGGAATAAACACTTGGTGGAGGAAACTTTTATATCACTTTTCTCCCTGGTTAACAACTCCGGTTATTGAGCACTTGTTTTGTCCAGGAGTGCACAATATTCGAGTAAACAATCCTAAGTATGTTTATTCATAACAAAATATATTGTTTATATCGGTTCTACTTGTCGTGATGGTGTGCGCTATGAACACATGTTCTTCCTTCTGCTCATACACTGGCTTAGTACTATTAGGAACACAGTTGCCGATTGTTATTGAATTTATCGAAAATCCATGCATTTTATAGTTCATTCCTTAATCTAATTCAGTTGAATGTCCATCTGATTTATTCTGGTTGTTAGCCGAAA
Source organism: Galeruca laticollis (assembly GCA_963921935.1). NCBI lineage: Eukaryota > Metazoa > Arthropoda > Insecta > Coleoptera > Chrysomelidae > Galeruca > Galeruca laticollis. Next base: position 6,037,203 of record OY998176.1, on the reverse strand, counting down.
ATTAAGTTTGGCATCGGAGTTTAGTTTTACGCATGTGGTATTTTGGCAACGATCCTAGTGCGAAATTTGGGAAACTCTCTTTCTTTTTCCGGCCATCTTTTACCACAGAAAGCAATATTGAAGAGTGGTTAGAGATTTCAATCTAAAATTTTATTATCCAGTTTGTATGGGATTTGATTGAAACTCTATATAATTAATCTCCATCTATCAATTCAGTTAGCTTATCTTTCATTTATCTTGGCTATTTTCTGAATTTTTTGAGGAGATTTTATTGATACTACTACGTAGGATTTTTTTTGCCGTTCTTCAGGTAAGCTATTCAAATTTTATAACTGAAGAGTAATTTTCTCGATTCTGCTTGTTATGCTAAATTTAGCGTTTTATTTATTTTGCTTTTTTCCTATTAGAATTCTATGGTGGATAATCGAATCACGTTTTCTGGACTTGTCGATTTTATTCCAGACACTCAGTGGTTACACCCCGTCTTTGACTTGGATACCGTATTTAGTTGTTTCGTTGTTGAATTGTTTGGACAAGCGCAAGCATACTATATAAAAAAACCCTGCTGGCCAGAGGTGAGTTAAGTTTTTTTAATGATTATTGTTTACCACTTTTTCAATTTTGCTAATTGATTTGAGTTTAAATTGACGTGATATTTGATTTCTTGATTAATGTTTGTTTCTCAGTTGACAATATGAAATAGTTTTATTGTTGTTCCATATTTTTCAACGACTTCATGGGCGGGGGGTCAATGTTTTCGTAAACCTTTTATTTCCTTTTTTTTTCACAAATGGGGTTCAAGTAATTTGTGTAATGTAATGATCTATGGGTTTTGGACTTCTTTTAACTTATGTGTTTATAATCACAATGCTCCAATTTTCTTATTTTCCGTGATTATTCCATTTAACTTTTTGAGTATAATTAAGTAATTCGATAATTCATTTTATACAATTATTATGTAAGTATCCTCCGTTTCCCTGTATCTTGTGTTGAGACATTAGAGATTTTCTATGTTTTCCTCTCTAGGGTTTTTTTTTTGGCGGAAAATTGCCTGGACATTGACTGCAAACCCAGTGCTACACGCCCTCAAGTTTTCCACAATTCAGCGATTCTCAGGGACAACCGGAAATCAGCGAAGTCTACCTTATTATGAGTCTTTGTTTGTTGCGTACTGTTTATGTTCCTTTTTTTTAATTTTCTAGTGGGCCAGTCGAGGCCATAGTTATTATTGCGCACTCGTCATTTTACTTTAAGCTAATTATTAAAGTTAAGTTAACTTGTTGAACACGTGATCACGTTGCGGTTTATAGCTTCAAAGATATTATTATAATAAAAACAAAAAAACTTATTGCAACTTTAACACCTATATATTTCTTTATTTCTATGTTTCTTACCATTTTTTTTTATTATTATTAAATTGGTGACCTTTTAAGAGACTGTGTTTTACTTGGCAGACTGTCCAGGAGGCATAAGTTACTTTGATTTGGCTGGTAGAGTATCGGCCAGTTCGTGATCACCTAGAGACTTCCGGTTTAGTCGGTAAACCGGTGGCGCCGAACCTACTTACAGTATACTCCCTAGCCGGTGTTGCTCGCACTTTTTTTAAACCACTGGCCAGTACTATACCATAGCCTATTGTTTCTGCTAATTTGCCTTTAGTCTAAATTCACTTTCGTTTCTAAATTTTATTAAAAAAAATATATATATATATAAAAGAACAGTTGGTCTTCATACCACCTGTACAAATTTCAGAAAAGAAAATTTATCAATAAATAGTGCGTGGCACCTTTTTTAGGTACATAGGAAAGCAGAGTTATGTTCTTTGTAAATCCAAAAATTGTGCTTTTCACTTCCCTTTGTTTAGAATTAACGAATTCTTTTGGAAGCTCCCTTTTCTTTCTTCTGATAGTCCCGACAATTGTTAATTTTTCCTTTAGTAAGTCTTGAGCCAGGTCAATAGAAGTAAACCAATTGTCTATGGTTATATTGCGCCCTGATCACAGAATAGGGCCAACAATCCGCTTGATAACGTTGGCGGGACTATTATTTAGCAAGAAAGGACCCTCTGCCTGTTTCACAGCATAAATTTCCATATTATAAGTATAATAGGAACATGAGTCCGCTAGAGAAAAAATTTTGATGCCATATCGGGCAGGTTTACTTTTTATGTATTGCCGGAAACCGCAACGTCCTCGAAAACCTTCCAGCATTTCGTCTATTGTAGTATCTGCTCCAATAGTGTAATTTTCTTGACATCTTTTTACAAACCCCTCAAACGAATGCCTAATGGGAGCTAACTTGTCTGCTGTTTTTCGAGCTTCTCGGTCATGTATATTGTCGAACCGGATACAGCGCATTATAAACTGAAACCTAGACAAAGTCATAACACATCGGAAGTATTATATTCCGGTGCCATCGGTGGCCCATAAATCCCAAATATTTAGGTGTGAAGCACGTGAAACGCCGGCCAAATACAACAATCCCATAAATGCTCTTACTTCAATAGCGTCTGTATCTCTGGCATCTTTCCCGTGTATAGTTAGCACGAACGGACTGAATTTTTATATTTGTACATACCACTATTTCTTCTATAACTTCATCAGGGAAAAATAACTTCCATGAGGTTAGTGGTGTTACAGCAAATTTCGATTTGTTTGTGGGACCTTCCCGAAATTTTACAATATTCGCTGGTTTAACTTTTGCGACACGGATTATCGGAGGATATTTACACCACAACATCCCAGATTTTCCCACATAATTCTCAAGGCGTTCAGACAAAGGCACATCGTCGTATGACTCATCATCATCACTATCATTCTGATCAGGATCTGACTGCTCCGAGTTCGTATCATGGTCGCTTTCTTCTAGAATATCTTCTTCAGGGTCCGAATCACCTCCAACTATCTCTTCGTCTGTTTCTATTTCCTCATACAATCTTTGTAAACGTTCGATTTCTTTTTCATGATCCATTCTACAAAATAAATAGATTTCTATAATATGTTATCTGCTAATATCTATTTGATTTTGCCACATTTATTTGATTATAACCCCCAATTTCCCTGTAAACAATTAATAATTTGGTACAAACCTTAAAATGCTCGCGCGTCGGTTAAAACGACCAATTATCAGTTTTCAGTTTCTAGCAACACTCTCTAACAAAAACCAAAAGTAGACTGGCCCGTCGGTTCGACTTAGGATGACTCCAAAGCGCGTCGTAAAATGGCGGCCCAAATAAATGTGGGAGGGGGAAAAACACATCCTTGGCGGCAAATCGACAAGGATGCGAGCGTTCTCGGGTTGAGGTTGAATATTCTGCAACAAAAACAAAACACTGAATTTTTCGATACCGAGTACAGAAGCCAATCACGCTTGATTTTTTCATTATTTGGCAAAATTCGAGTGAAGTATGATTCAGAAAATTTTCGCCCTGTCTTGTCTTTTGGAAAAACTCAATTTGAATTGTTATAATAGGTTGGACCATATTTTATCAGAAGTTCAATATTCATTGAAGATAATATTTTCGGCCACAAACCTGGATCTTTAGACAGCTGTACAGTCTTACTATCAAAAACTTCATCAGCTTCGATTAACGTTTTTTCAACTTCAACTGAACTTGATGTCGATGGCTCCATATTATCATCATCATTTTTTACGAAAGCCTCCGAAAGAGATTCAATGGGTGCTTTAAAAAATTGAGTTATTTTCTTATTGGTATTTTCCAACACCTCCTCCCGTTTACGTTTGTTAATTAGATTTCGGTAACCAGAAAGTTTCTTTTTACCTTCAGACATCTAAAAAAATAATACCACATAAAATTTTGGGTTTGGGTTCGGGGTTTGTTGAATCTAATTAATTTATAATTACGAATTATAACGATCTGGATATACATTACTTACCTTAACTTTATTTTATACTTATAACTTATACTTCAAAGTTTGAGCTTCCAGAAAGGAACAAAATTTCAAATAAGGAAATAAGAAATAGGTATAACTTTTTAGCTGATGCGAGATGCGATTTACTCTACTGCTTAAGACAAAAGCCAATGCTCAAATGAACATGATTTCACTGCAATACTCGCTTGGCCAGACAAGAATGAACTTGTGAAGTGAAATGAAATAATGATCATAATAATACATTTTATAAATTATTTGTTTAAATATTATTACTTATTTCCTACTTTAATCTTAATTCTAGCATATTCAGACATTGGTAAAAATAAAAAAAATATCTTCGGCGCCTTTGGCGCCTTTTTTGTGACGGCGCCGTCGTGCGCGGCACGACCTGCACATATGATTTGAACGGCCCTGTTAATACATTTTGTAGTTTTTTTTATTGTAATTTATTTCAACTCTAGGTAAGTTTTTTTTATTTCAATTTAGATGAATCTTGTTGTTAAACGTATTTTTACTTACCTAAGATGCTCTAGTAATTGAGAAACCGCTACGAAATAAATTAGTAACAGAACAACAGGTTTTATTGTGATGATATAGTATTAAAAATTTATATTTCATTTAAATAGATAGATTTTATATATCAATAAAATGTTGTATTTGTGAGGTAAGCGACCTGAGTACCATGTGGCTCATGCTTATTATTAGGAAATATTATTTGTATATAATTTTGTCATGTGTATGTATGAATATGTCTATTCTGAATATCGGATTTTGCAATAAGTTGCAGTGTAAGCATTATGTGCCGAAATGCAATTAGAATATACATTTTGCGACGTATTCTAAAAATCGAATCGATATTTTAATCATTAATAAAGTTGAGTTGTTAGAGTTAACTGGCTATTTAATTATATTCCCATGTCATAGCAAACCAAGCATTGCGCATTATTTCTGGTGCTTACTGAACATCCCCTATCGAAAGCTTACAAGTAGAGCTAGGAGAGCAATCACTAGATAAAAGAAGGCAATACCTGACACTGCCATATGCCAGTACTATAATGGGCAACCAAGAACATCCAAACTACAATAACACAGTTACAAATAGATATCAAAACACCTACGATTTCAGGAAAAGAGTCGACTACCCCTTTTATCAAAGAGTTTCCAAATATATCATACAACTAGACATGCAGATACCTTCCATACTAGAAGCAAATGTTGATATACCACCGCCATGGCTTATTAAAATTCCGAGCATAGACACCAGCTTAACCAACTTTAACAAGGCAGAAACTCCAGCCTCTATAATATATCAGAAGTTTCACACGAAACTTTCCATGTATTCTAACTTTCATAAAATATATACTGATGCGTCCAAAACCCCAAATGGAGTTGGAGCTGCTGTTATCACTTCCTATAAACCACCTTTGAAATATAAATTACCTGACGTAAGCTCTGTGTATACAGGAGAAATATATGCTATCCTACAAGCTTTAATCGAAATTCAATCGTCAAACCTGCAAAAAACTGTAATAATAACAGACTCCTTAAGTGCCCTAAGTACCTTGAAAAATATTTACACTAACAACCCTCTTGAACTACAAATCAAGACTCAACTGCATCTACTACAAAATAACAACTTGGATGTCAGATTCTTATGGGTGCCCTCTCATCAAGGAATACAAGGAAACGAAGATGCTGACAAACATGCAAAAGACGCTACAGTATGCAGAGATGTACGTATAGTGAACAGTGCGGTTTACAGTGACGTGAAAACCTACATCAAAATGAAAATTAATTCTCGGTGGCAATCGGAGTGGCAAGGATCACTCCAAAAATTGAGACAAATAAAGGAAAGTGTCAAACAGTGGCCACGAATGTGCAGTAACCGCTCAAAACAGGTCGTAATAACCAGACTAAGAATAGGTCACACTAAACTTACGCATGAATATTTAATTCGTAAAACTGATAAACCTATGTGTATAATTTGTAACCGTGAACTAAATGTAAAACATATACTATTAGAATGTTCATTATAGACATCGCAAAGACAACAATGTAATTTTCCAAATGACATGAATACCTTGCTAGGAAAGGACTGCGATGTGGATAATATTTGTAAATATCTGTCAAATACCTCTCTACTCTATAAGCTGTGATTATATTATTAAAGCCATCGCTAATAACCAACTTGGTTGATGCGAGAAACAAAAAAAAAATTATATTCCCTCAATGGTCTAACCTCGGAAGAACCTATAATATGTAATAATTACAATAATTAAATTACAAAGTATAAGATTTGTGGTTGCACTGGTCAGTCCTCGAATCGAGCTGAGGAACGGAAAATGATTGAATTTCTCCCGCATTATTGAGACCTATTCGTACCCAAAGGAGGGAAGACTGGTAGAACTTCAAGCCGTCAAACACGATACTGATTATGCCAAGCTAATTAGGGATTCAGCTGGAAAATTATCACGAGCGAAGAGAGAGGAAGCTGAAAGAATAATTCGAGAGATGACAGAAGAAAAAGTAATAGAACCATCTACTAGTCCATGGGTGTCTCCAGTAGTGCTCGTCAATAAAAAAGATGGAACTACGCGATTCTGCGTGGACTATCGCCAGCTAAACAACGTGACGAAGAAAGACAGCTATCCTCTGCATTGAATCGACGATACGCTGAACAGTTTGGCCGGCAGAAAACTGTTTTCGACCTTGGAACTGACGTCTGGTTGTTGGCAAGTAGAAAGGGACCCAGAAAATATAGAGAAGACTTTGCTTTTACCATCGGATCTGTATTGTGGTAATTCATACTATTCGGGCTCTGTAATGCGCCCGCGACATTTGAAAGACGCATGGAAAATGTTTAGGAAGATATGCCTGGTGTAGGGGAGAGTTGGTTAAGATGACGCAGTCGAAAAGATGACGCATTGCTATATCCACTTACTTATACGGTTTTAATTTAAGATTTAAATTTTGGCGCGAAGTTAATTCGTTTACAAGAACGCCACTATAAGCGGAAACGCGCCCACTAGACTTTTAGTCATTCAGTAGCCCTCAAAGTGATAGTCACGTGTAGTGTTATAAGGAGTAGTTCTCGCAAAAACACGTGGTAAGTCCATTTTATAATATAATATATTATTGTGCTTATGTCGTATAATCCTCAATTGCATTCTTATTGGATGAACGAAGTTTTTGATCTCCAACATCAATATTTTTTGTTTTTTTCAATATTTATTATATGATGGCGCTATTTGGGCAAAGATGACGCACTTTTCTACTTTGCGTCATCTTTGCATTTTAAACATATAACGACTATTAGCCATGTTATAAATTATTATTTTTTCAGATGGGTATATATAAAAGAAAAACTGAAAGAAGACCCTATACCAAAGAGAAACTGATTTCTGCCCTTAATTCTATTGGAAAAGGGAGTAAAATTCGTGCAGCGGCAAGAGAGTTTGATATACATGAAGCCACTTTGAGGAGACTCAAAAAAAAAAAAAATATTAATCACAGTAAGAAAGCGTGGATTCCGTGTAGGTTTGAATGATACATATTGATAGTATTTTTTATAGGTAAATCAGAGTCACTAGGAAGAGCACCAATATTCTCCAGGACCCAAGAACGAGAACTAGCTGAACACGTTAAAAAAATGGCTAAGCTTTTCTTCGGTATAACAGCAACTGAATTGCGACAAGTAGCTTATAACTATGCAGAAGCAAATAATATAAAAAATAATTTTAACAAGGACCAAGGCATGGCAGGGCCCGATTGGTTTAGAAATTTTTTAAAAAGAAATCCCGATCTTTCTTTATGAAAGCCTGAATCAACCAGTGTCAACCGAATATCTGCATTCAATAAAGTCGAAGTTAGTAATTTTTTCTCAAACTTGGAAGAAGTGCTGATGAAATATAAATTTGGTCCGGATCGAATATACAATGTTGATGAGACAGGGTGCTCAACAACCCCAAAATAAATCAGCAAAAGATTAGCCCCAACCGGCGTAAAACAGTTTGGTACCATTGCTTCGTGGGAACGCGGAAATAATATTACTGTTATTTGTGCTATGAGTGCCACGGGGTGTTTTGTGCCCCACTGTTTATTTTCCCCCCAGGTTACGTATGAATCCTCAACTAGAAAATAATGGTCCATCTGGGTCAGTCTATACTTGCAGTAAAAATGGCTGGAGCAATGATACAATTTTTATGAAGTGGCTTAAACATTTTCAGCCAAAAGTTTGTTCTTCTGTTGAAAATCCCATTTTGCTGATTTTGGACAATCACTGTAGCCACATTTCGTTACCAATATATGAGTTTTGTAAAAATCACTGAATCGTTATGGTAAGCATCCCCCCTCACACGTCTCATAAATTGCAACCGTTGGATTCAACATTCTTTGGTCCCCTTAAAAATGCATACAGCAAGCAATGCAATCTTTTTCTTAAAAGAAAAATTATGGATGGCGAAAAAGAAAACAAACTAACGCCATATGATATAGCAGAAGTTTTTAAACTGGCTTATGAACAGGTTGCAAATGTGGAAAAGGGGGTATCCGGATTCTTGGCAGCGGGTATTTGTCCCCCTAATTCCGAGAAATTTGACGAAAATGACTTTGTACCAGCAGAAAACCTAATTGATCATGCTATGCTAGAAATAAGCTCACCTTCCACACCCACAAAATATGAAGAGAAAACTCCTGCTCAAGCGCACCCGCCTTCACCCCGACCATCTACAAGCCGCCAGGCAATTCTGGACGAACAAAACCAGGACTTGTATTTTACGCCGAATTCACAGCAACTGAAAGCCTCTGAAAAGGAAACATCTGTTATTAAACTTTTACCATTTCCAAAATCCAAAGGTGTCCTACCACGCAAGAACGTGCACGTAAAGCAGCATTCGGAAATATTGACCAGCACGCCGTTTAAAGACGAGTTAGAAGAAAAGCACAGAAAAAGAAATGAAAAGGCAGTGGCTTTAGTAAAGAGACAAGTTGCAAAAAAGAATTCAAAAGAAAAAACAAAGAAAGCTAGAGTGGTGAATAAAAGAGTATTTAAAAGAAAAGCGAATAATATTGACAGTGAATCAAACAGTGATCTTGATGAAAAAAACTTGTGTGATGACGACGAGTTGGACGACATGTGTGATGTGTCGGAATATGATAAATGTCTTTATTGTGCTGAGTCTGGCAAAAATAGAGAACTGTGGTACAGGTGCACCGTTTGTGGTTTTTGGGCCCATAAAGAATGTAGCGGCAAGGATTCCCCTGAAGGATTTGTGTGTGACTTTTGCTCTTAAAAGAGAAAAAAATATTTTTTATATATTTATCATAATAATAAGAGTTAGAACTCAGCTTTTGCTGTGCTGTTTTCGTTCTTAAACTGTTTTTCATATTTTTCAGGAAACTATTTTTTGTTTTTTTCTACGGAAAACTCTATAATAAATTCGCTTTTGATAAATTTACGTTTTTCATTTTTTGAATTCAATTTTTAGCTGTTTAATTGCAGTATTTACCAAAACCTTAAAGTGCGTCATCTTATCCTTTCACTTATGCAAAGATGACGCATCGACACTTTAAGAAAATAAAATCATAATTTTTTTGCCTTGATATTTAAAAACAATTGTGCAGTAAATAGTCATCTATAACCCTTCCAATAATGTCGTGAAGAAGTTCAAACTCATTTATTCAAAAAATATAGAAACTCTGGGCTGTTTCCCTTATGTGCATCATCTTCACCCACTCTCCCCTATTTGCACGACATCGTAGTACTGGGGAAGACGAACGCCTGAAGAATTTGGAAGATATATTCAAACGACTCAAGCTATCCAGCTCATATAAACCCCGAAGAGATGTCAGCTACCTTAAATCCCAGTAAAGTATCGGTCACATACTGAGCATTGAAGGAGTGGTCGTTATGGTAGAAAGAAACTATTTATATAAATAAGAAAATTATTACAATATATTCCCTGTTGCATGGCCTATGATTTTATGTTATTTAGTTCGCTTAAATATGTTTTCATTTATATTTGACCTTGCTATGGCAACACTGACGTTATATCGCACTTTTATACAATATAGTCCCTATTCCATGAGCTATGATTTTATCTCGTTCATATCGTTTAAATGCGTTTTCATTTATATTTGAATTTTGCTATAGCAACACTGACATGATATCGTACTTTCAAATTTAAATTGTACGTATTATATTGCCCACGTAACTTCTCGTTCTGAAATTTCAATATGCCAGAACTTGTTTTATTGTATCAGTTTTGGAATACATTCAATCGAATGAAAGCTCTAACTTTGAATACAACTTTATTGAAACGGCTGAATTGAATTTCCTAGATAAAAAAACATGGAAAGGTGTTTTAAATATTCTATGTATATGGATAAGTTACTCAATATATAAACATTAGTAATACCAATCAAATAATTTCAATAAAATATCAATTTAAGAGACTTTTATTGATATTACAGGAACTTTTAATAGCGAGAAAATTGTTGAAATGATGTCAGATACGAATATAATGAGTACAGAAATTTTTTATCGACTATAAAAAGGTACTGCATACATTCGTGACCATCTTTTTTGATGATTTTTGTTGTCAATTGATTTTATAATCAAGATGTAATTCTGTATTAAAGTGGTTCCAAAATTTTGTTCTTCGCGCCCCTGTCTTAATTTTAAAAATGTTGCGGCCCCCAATAGGGATCGAGACCGAACTATAGAGGCAGCACCTCTGTCGAAAGTAGAGCGCTCTGGTGTGATGAAAACATTGTAATAAACAACCTACAAAATGCTAAAAATGAATAGATATTTTCGTCAGGACAAATTGTTGGTATGTAAGATGGATGTAGGGGATTTTTGATTATTGACAAAATGAGCACTGCAAATTGTAGTATTTTTATTTGGTTTCCAATGTTTTCTGAAATATAATTAAAACATTTGAAGTGATTCGTTTTGTAAAAATGTTTACTTTCTTTCTCTTAATGGTATTTAATTATTTAAACTTATTATATAATATTAAAGTCAACAAACACATAACTAGTTTTTTATTTTATATAATCAATGAAATCGTACAGAAAACAACATTTTATTCTCTCGATAATAATATTTTATTTATGTAAAAAGAAAGTTTAGAACTTTTCTAATAGCTGCCAATTGTAGTATCATACTCATTATAAACAAAATAATAGTTAATAAAATTTTTTAATTAGAACATTTTACTTACATATGGGTTTTTACTGCATTTATTCATTTTTGACGTTTCAAGGTAATCCACGCAGTGTTCAATGAATTTTCGGAGAAACTATAAAATTTCATCTGCGTAGTATTTTTATACAGCATATTTGAACAGCTATGAATACAGAAAGATACTTTTGATGACGACATCACAAACATTTAATATCAGTTTTAAAAAATGAACATTTAAAAACTCTGATTATACAAAACTACTAGTACTACTAATAGTGTTTACATCACATTGTTAGTATTTTTTCACGGCAGATGGCATAAACGTCATCTTTCTCGGTCCCTATTTATAAACGTAGGAATTAAAATTACACTATTAGACAACGTTGTCTAGTCTCGGGGGGCGGAGATGCTGTCAGAAAGTTCACGCCACGTATCCAAGCTTCCTGACCTTTATAGAACTGTGTTTGTTGAAGCAACGTGAGTATAAATACAGAAGCTAACAAACTTGCTTGATTGGTATAATTGCTTAAAATCCCCCGCGCCGAATCAACATTCCAAAAACCACAAAATCTCGCTTCTCCTCGATGCATTCGAATTACCCATTTCCGTCACCCACAATCTCGCCTCAGCCTTCCAAACAATCTTCATTAAAAACAATTCCAGTCACTTTTCAAAATTCCAATTCTATAGTCACCTTTAAGCAACTCCAATTCTACACGGCATTATCACCACACGCTTTCTGGCCTCTTTCAATCCACACACCGCATTTTAACTCTAGTCACTGCCATCTTCAAACAATCTCAACCACGTAAATTAATAAAAAATCTAGAGTTCCACCAAAGAACTAAACATATTGTAATGTTTTTCGTATTTAATTAAACAGTAAACGGGTGGGATAAACTTTAAACACACGGTATGGTTACTTACGAATTTATTTAAACACCAAACTACTCACTAACACTTAATTCATATTCACCCAACTAATCACTTATATTTAATTTATATACACACAACCTTATGTATTAATTTATATCAACACTTTACTGTTCGTTATTTCAGTGTATTCTTGTTTATTTATCGAGATCACTTTATCAACTAAACTAACTCTCCCTGGTCGGTCCTTTATATATATATATTAGTGCCTTTTGTACTAGATAATTCTAGATTGCGGCTTATACAAAAACAATTGGCTTTCTGGCATTTTCTATTTAAGACTGGTCACAAAAACCATGTCTAGATAATATAGTCACAATCGTAAACAAATCCCTGTGCATCCGCCATAATTTTAACTTTTATACATGGCTTGGACAGAGTCGGATTCAGGGACTATACCAGTGTGCTGTTTCGTAACATTACCCCCTCATTAAATGGCAGTTCCTCCTGGAACTTTTGTGTAGCCGAGACTGGATGTTTGAATCGGCAACTGGCCCCATTTCTACACTTTCCGATCTTGTGGAAATAGCAGGGCACCGTCTTCATCGGATACTGATAACGGGGGCTGTAACTGTAAATTAATATCTGGACACCGGTATCTTGAAAGATAATCTCTACCATATTCCTGATGATTCGCCAATCCAACTGGTTACTCGATATCTTAGGCATAGCCAGTTTCTTCACGTTGAATTCTAACACATGGTCTCGGAGGTGTCGAAGTGCTTCCCAACATCGCGGTAGGTAGATCGATCTTGAAATTCATTTTTAGTTACCACGTAGAAGAATTATGTTTCAGATTCATTGTCTTGCCAGGGGCTGGGATCTGGTCTTCAAGTTTTTCTAATTGCCCGAACTTCTTTAGAAAGACGGATGCCAATCCTCGTGCGTTCTTGAGACGGGCGGGGGTGTTGTATGCCAGTGAATAATCTTCCGGGAGAGTGAACAAATCTTATCGTTGTTCTGAAGTGACTCCATATCTAGCTTTCCCGGTACCTCCATACGCGCCCATGAATTCATCGAAGGTAGGGGCAGACGCATCTCGAATATGGTTTACTCATTTCTCTAGGTCATGGCCTCCTTCGAATGGCGCTAGTCGGTTTCGGTGAACTACTTTTGGTTTTCCGTTGGGGATCTTGCTTATGCCATATAAAACATCATTGATCCTTTTCTTGATTAGGTATGGACCTTTCCAGGATTTTTGCAATTTTGGAGAAAATCCTTTTCTCCTCACCGGGTTGTGTAACCATACTTTGTCCCCTTCTTTAAAACCGCCTTCTGTGGCCTGCGTGTCGTACCGACTTTTCATTCTGTCGCTGGCAACTTGAAGATTTGTTCGAACTAATTCATGAATATCGTCCAGCCTTCTTCTCAATTGGATCACGTAGTCTTCTCCTGCTAGATCTTCTCCAGGTCGACAGCCAAATTCCAGGTCACAAGGAAGCCTCATTTCACGTCCAAACAGTATTTTCGCAGGTGTTTCACCCGTGGACTCATTGACGGCAGATCGATAAGCCAATGCGAATAGGGAAAGATACTGGCCCCAATCTCTCTGATGGCTGGAAACTACTTTGGACAGGTATTTTCCAATAGTCCTGTTCATTCTCTCGACCATTTCATCTGACTGTGGATGTAATGCTGTTGTCCTGGTCTTCTTCATTCCCAGCTTGTCGCAAATCTCCTGGAATAGGTGGCTTTCAAAATTTCTTCCCTGGTCACTGTGGACTTCCAAGGGCACTCCACATCAGCTGATAAATTCTTTCACCAATACATCCGCGACAGTTGTATCTTGATTCGGGATCGCGTAAATTTCCACCCACTTTGTGAAATAATCCATTACAACCAGGATGTATTTACCACCATTTTATGTCGCCGGAAATGGTCCAGCGATATCTAAGGCAATCCTTTCGAAAGGGCTTCCAACATTATAGTGTTTCATGGGTGCCTTTCTCTTGCGATGTGGTCCATTACTCGTAGCACAAGTCGTACATTTCTTACACCAGTCCTTCACATCGTCGGAGCTGTTCATCCAATAAAACCTTTCACGGACTCGCTGAAGGGTTTTCTTCATTCATTCCCAGATGACCTCCCGATGGACTGTCGTGTAACTTCTTCAGTACCTCAGCTACTCTTGTTCTCAGGATAACTAGCTGTCTCCTTATCTCGGAACCATCATCGTTTACAAGGACTCTTTTCAACAGCCCTTCTTCCAGGACAAGGGAGTCCCACTGAGCCCAATACGCCTTGAGTTACGGTGAAAATCTTGACACTTCTTGCCAGGTAGGTCGCCGATTTTCTACCTTCCATTGCCGGATCATCTTCAGGTGAGGATCATTCTCCTGATCTTCTCTGATCCTGGTGGGTGACCGTTCCTCGTTGGCTACAGTAGTTATTGAAACTGCTGCTTCCCGAGATTCCGCCTTGTTGCAGTGGGAGCAGTCTATTGGGCACGGCCGTCTGGACAGGGAGTCGGCATTTCGGTGACTCCCACCAGCTTGATGTTAGATGTTGAAATCGTACTCTTGAAGTCGTTCAATCCATCTAGCGATCTGGTCCTCGGGATTCTTGAACTGCATCAACCACTTGAGTGCTGCATGACCAGTCCGGATTAAGAACTTCCTACCATAGAGATACTGGTAAAATTGTTCCACGGACTGCACTACCGCCAAAAGTTCCCTTCTTGTGACGCAGTAGTTTAGCTCTGGTTTGGAGAGGACTTTACTGAAATATTCCAGCACTCTTTTTTGCCCTCCTTGGATCTGTGAGAGCACTCCTCCAATTCCCACGTTGCTTGCGTCAGTGTCAAGAATAAAGTCTCCTTCAGGTAATAAGTATACTAATATCGGCGCCGTGGTTAAATGCCTCTTCAAGGTTTCAAAAGCCGTTTGACAGTCTTCGTCCCATTAGAAATCTCTTCATCATCATCATCATCATCAAACAGCCTGTCTCGTCCACTGCTGAACATAGGCCTCCGGTAACGATCTCCATTTATTTCGATCCTGGGCATCCTGGATCCAATTTGGTGTTACTCTTTTTATGTCATCCGTCCACCGGGTTGGCGGACGACCTCTGTTCCTCAACGCATCTTGCCTAGGTCTCCACTCTATGATCTTTTTGGTCCATCTTTCGTTGGTCATTCTTGCGACAGTTCCACTTTAGATATTTTATTCGCTGGATTGCATCGGTAACCCCTATTCTCTGACGTATCCGATCATTCGGAATCCTGTCTCTCAGCGTGACTCCCAACATGGAGTGTTCCATGGCTCGCTGGGCCACTCTTACTTTATTTACCGATTTTCGTGTTAGAGTTAAGGTCTCCGAACCATAAGTCAGAACCGGCAGAACACACTGATCAAACACCTTCCGCTTAAGGCATATGGGGGTTTCGGACTTAAAAATGTGCTTCAGCTTCCCATAGGCGGCCCACGTTAGTCCTATCCTTCTTTTGATTTCGCAGGTTTGATTGTCCCTGCCAATCGTAATATCATGGCCCAGATATCTGTAGGATGTAACTTGGAAAATTTCTTTTCCTTCTACTAAGTAGTTTCGGCTTGGGACTAGATTTGTCATGAAATTTGTTTTCGATGGATTGATTTTAAGCCCAGCTTTATGTGAAGCAGATGTTAGTCTCATAAGCAGTTTCTCTGCCTTATCCAAGCTATCTGAAATCAGTACAATATCGTCAGCGAACCGAAGGTGACTGAAATTTTCACCGTTAATATTTATACCCATATTCTCCAACTCGACACTCTTGAACATATACTCCAACAAAGTGGTAAATAGTTTAGGGGAGATTGTGTCGCCTTGTCGTACACCGCGCTGCACTCTGATTCTATCTGTCTCTTCATGGAGTCTTACGCTCGCTGTTGCATTTTCGTATATATGTTGCAGTATAGCAGAGTATCTGTGGTCTACTCGGCAGTCGGCAAGTGCTTTAAACATCTCGCTGTGCTTGATGGAATCAAACGCCTTTTCGTAGTCCACAAATATTAACACGAGTGGCTTGTTGTACTCAACGGACTTCTCGATCAATGTCTTAATAACTTGCAGATGGTCATTTGTTCCGTATCCGGATCGGAAACCTGCCTGTTCTGTCGGCTGGTAGAAGTCCAATTTCGATGTTAGACGCTGAGTTAGAATTTTGGTAAACAATTTATAGAGATGAGAAAGCAGGCTAATTGGTCTATAGTTCTTCTGGTCGGCAATGTTGCCCTTCTTATGCATGACGATTATGATTGCATTGTTCCAGTTCGTAGGTGTTGTGGCTTCCATAAGACATTTATTGAATAATTTTGTTATGGCCTTTAACAGTTGTTCTCCACCTTCCCTAACTGCCTCAATCACGATGTCGTCATCACCTGGAGCCTTATTGTTTTTCATTTCCGACATTGATTTTAGGACTTCCTCCTCTGTTATGTCAGGCATTTCCTCCGATCCCTGGTTTAAAACTCGAGGGATGTCCGCTGTGAATCTCAGCTGTTCATTATTGCAATATAAATTTGCATAGAAATCTTTCACAGTTTCTAGAATCTCTTGTTTATTTGTGACTATTTGTCCATCTGCGTTTTCCAGTTTAATGATTTCTGTCCTCCCCAAAGCGAGTTTATTTCTGAGTACTTTCATGCTCTTGTTTTCCTCTATGAGCCTCGTTACCCATCTTGTGTTGTAATGTCTGATATCTTTCCGTGCGGCTCTCGATATATTCCTATTCAATATTCTCAACTGGTCTCTGTTGATTGATTGTTTGTGTATCATTTCTCGCCTTTGTTTCATAAGGTGGCGGGTGTTTACCGATAGTCTTTCTTCTGTATCACTCCTTTGGGTGCAGTGTATTTGCTGAGCTTCTCGTGACGATTTCAGTATTGTGTCATTCAAGTCCTCTACATCCTTTGTATCTATATTTCCCAATTTTTCAGCTATGGTTCTTTGATACTCTTCTTTATTTGCAACTGTATTCCATTTCTTATTTTTTGTGTTTTGAAGCTTTCTTCTCTCTTTCCTTAAGTTCAACGTTATTGTTGGTCTCACCATTCTATGTTCGCTTCCCACTGATACACGGTTGAGTACTGTTACATCTTGTATGATTTGCTTCTTATCTGTAATGATGAAATCTATTTCATTTCTCGTGTTTCCATCAGGGCTAGCCCAGGTCCATTTCCGTTGTTCCGGTTCCTTAAAGAAGGTATTCATAGCATTTAGGCGGTGTTCTAAGACAAACTGTAGCAGAAAGTTTCCTCTATCGTTTCTTTCTCCTATCTCTTGCTTCTTCTATAAGTCGAGTTAGAGGCTTGGCAATATCTCCAAACTTCCTGATAAATCTTCTATAATATGTGCAAAGTCCAAGGAAACTCCTAATTTGATGTTTGTCGGTTTGTTGCGGCCATTGCTGAATGGAAGCAATTTTCTCTAGACCCTCCTCTACTCCTTCATTGCTCACTATATGACCTAGATAATTGACTCGGTTTTGGAACAGTTGACATTTCTTCGGGTTTAACATGAGCAGGGCAGCTTGGAATCGTTTGAATACGTCTTCCAAATTCTTCAAGTGTTCGTCAAATGTCTTCCCCAGTACTACGATGTCGTCCAAATAGACCAGGCATGTCTTCCAAGACAACCCTCTCAAGACATTTTCCTTGAGTCTTTCAAATGTCGCAGGCGCATTACAGAGCCCGAATGGCATTACGTTGAATCGCCATCATCCAGATGCGGTAGTGAAAGCAGTCTTCTCTTTGTCTTCTGGGTCCATTCCCACTTGCCAATAACCAGACTTCAGGTCCTAGGTGGAAAACAGTTTGTTGCCGGCCAAAGTATCTAGCGTATCATCAACTCGAGGAAGATGATAGCTGTATTTCTTCGTCATGTTGTTTATCTGGCGATAATCCACGCAGAATCTCGTAGTTCCATCCTTTTTCATGACGAGCACTACTTTCGGCTTCCTCTCTCTTCGCTCGTGGAAGTCTTCGAGCTGATTGCCTAATGGACTTAGCATTACCAGTATCGATTTTGTATTTGACGGCTGATGTTCTACCAGTCTTTCCTCTTTTTGGTACGAATAGATCTTGATACTGCAAGAGAAATTCTCTTTTTTTCAGCTCGATTCAAGGATGGACCAGCTACTGATAACATCTGTTTGAATCTGGCATTAGAATTGTCAGTGGTCGCTGTTTGACGAACTATAGACGTCACTGGTACGCAGGACACAATCCTGGTTTCCTCATTGATGATAACTGGGTAATCATTCACGTCCCAATCTCTCTGATACTACTGGATACTACTTTGGACAACCCTCTCAAGACATTTTCCATGAGTCTTTCAAATGTCGCAGGCGCATTACAGAGCCCGAATGGCATGACGTTGAATTGCCATAATCCAGATCCGGTTGTAAAAGCAGTCTTTTCTTTGTCTTCTGGGTCCATTCCCACTTGCCAATAGTCAGACTTCAGGTCCAAGGTGGAAAACAGTTTGCTGCCGGCCAAAGTATCTAGCGTATCGTGAATTCGCGGCAGAGGATAGCTGTATTCCTTCGTCACGTTGTTTAGCTGGCGATAATCCACGCAGAATCTCGTAGTTCCATTTTTTTAGACGAGCACTACAGGAGACATCCATGGACTAGTAGATGGTTCTATTACTTTTTCTTCAGCCATCTCTCGAATTATCCTTTCAGCTTCCTCTCTCTCTCTCTCTCTTCGCTCGTGGAAGTCTTCGAGCTGATTGCCTAATTGGCTTGGCATTACCAGTATCAATTTTGTGTTTTACGGCTGATGTTCTACCAGTCTTCCTCATTTGGTACGAATAGGTCTTGATACTGCAAGAGAAATTCTCTCATTCTCTTTTTTTCAGCTCGATCCAAATATTGACCAGCTACTGATAACATTTGTTCGAATCTGACATTAGAATTATTAGTGGTTGTTGTTTGACGAGCTATAGACGTCACTGGTACGAAGGATCCAATCCTGGTTTCCTTCTTGATAGTAACTGGGTAATCATTCACGTTTATCACACGTACTGGGATCTCTTTCGCCGACGTAACCAATCCTTTTTCAATTAGTACTCCTTTGCCAATTTCTTCGTCGTGGTTCCTTGGCTCCATCATAACCGGTGTACCTTCCTCCATGATTCCCTGTAGCTGTGCTACTATCATGGTTTCGCTTCGTGCAGGTTTCTTCTTGTACAGCTGCCAACATTGTGCTGGCTTCATATGGATGAAGGAATACCTCCTCGGAACCCACTTTGATGGTTCTGTTTCTAAAGTCCAATTGGAAACCATGTACATTCATTACGTCCATTCCCAGAATCACGTCTTCTTCAATGTCAGCTACGATTACCGTATGCGTGAACTTTTCTGCGCCGCAATCGTTAACAATTCTAAGAAATATCTGCGCATCTGCCATAATTTCAACTTTCATACATGGCTTAGACAGAGTCGGATTTAGGGACACACTGGTGCTGTTTCGTAACAATATGAACATCAAGCTCAAGTTTATCAGCGAAAAATATGAAATTGGATGCCTGAATTCCGAATACGTTAATACAAAAGAATAAGAAGTAGATATATTTACAAAAGCTCTGCCAAAATGTCAGTTCAAGAAATTAAGAGGAAAGATAGGAATCAATGAAAAGAAAATGTTCATGTTAAGTTTGTTTCTATCTTCACAGTCTTTTTAAAACATAGCAAAAGGTGGGAGTATTGAATATTAGATATTTTTGACATGTTTTATATTTAACCTAAAAGTAGTTGTTTTTTTTTGTTTGGTTGATAGGGACAACTTTGACAGTGGTTGTCAGTTTTAATGAAATAGTATCTTCCAGTTTTTTGTAACTTGAGCAAGTTTATTAAAAATAAGGAATAGTTCTTTTAATTAGTTAAAAGTCTGAAAGAATAATAAAAGTACAAAAGAAACGATCCACAATGCGTTTATTAATTTCGTTTCAAAGCACTTACCTATCCAACATTTTGGTACTCGCTTTTTCATATTTCTCTAAAAGCTGTGGTAAGTGGGTATCGTCATCACAGGAAGCTCCCCATCCTAATACTCTAGCTAAATCATTGCCCGTTCCTAATGGTAATACTGCTACTTGGCACTGTTTCTGTAAGAGAAAAATCTTTCTAACAAAGGCATTTTTTTTAATAGATTTATTATGGGATGGAATTTCTTACATAATGTCCATGTGATTTGATTTGTATGAGATTATAGTGTAGCTGCGTCGTCTATAAACGGTGGATTTAGTTAAGGGTATTATAGTATTTTCAGAGTCAATTTTCCTAAGGGCGCTAAATTTGTTATCAAGACCAATATTTTTCGAAAAAACTGAAATTAAAAGAAGTGGCATCGTATATAAGCCTGCACAAGTTGTTCCTTTGAACGGATCAGAGTTATAGGAAATTCTGAAAACGCTTTAGGGAAAACCAGCTTTTTTTTTCAACAAAAACTCTCAGAATATCAAATTTACAAGCGCATAAAGACGTACGTTTCTACCTACTAAATGAAAATATGAAAAATATTTTATCCCGTTTTTTTGTTATAATTTCATTTCTGTGTAGTACATTAATGTTCATTCTGACGTTACGAATTTTCTGAGTGAAGTAACTGAAATGAAAAAAAATATGGTAGACGTTCGTCGCTGTTCCTAAGTGCTTTTGTTGACAAGAACATATCGTTATTCTTTTTTGTATACATTAAAAGCTCGCAGCAGGAGTCTCACATACGTTCTGCCTCAGAAATTGTATACTGAAATAAATAAAATCAATGCATGTTTTCATTGATTTTTAATTGAATTTCTACTTTTTGCGAGAATATAAGTTTGAAAATGTTTTATAGCAAAAAGAGAGCTCCATTTAAAACAAAGTAGAAGCAGAAGTCTCTAAAAATGTATACAGAAAAAAAATCGAAAATTACTTACGTGCATGTCTAATTTATCGATTTCGGATAGTACCCAGCCGACTGAGCCATCCCCACTACAAACTAAAATACGGAATGGATCGAAGTGTCTGAACAATTTGAGTCCCAAACGCGGACCAGTCGATATGAGATCAAAAACTTGTGCGGGATTAAGCAGCTGCTTGAATTTTCGAAGGAATTTTACGCCTTGATTATCACCTGCAACAATAAACTTAATTTATGTTTTATATACTGGATGGTTCAATTTCAATTAGACGTTTTAGGAAAAACCACAAATTTCCAGATTTTACAGAAACGTGATTTACCAAAACATGTTCAGGAAAAAACGTAGAGTTCATATCATCATCATCATCATCATAATAGACCAGGGCTGAAGCCTTTAAAAACGGTAAAAAGTGAAAACAAATAATAGTAGGATGAAACCCATTGCAAAATGCAAAGAAACGGAAAAAACTCGAATCCGAAAATGTACAATTATGAGCTATTTATTAAAATTTACACTTTCACTACTCGAAAAACGTAAGATTCCAGTGAGGTACATTGTTTTTGTCACCAGTCTATAAAATTCCGGGGAGGCGAATTTATCCCACCCGTCATAAAAAAAACGTTTAAATAAATAAGAAAAACATTACACTATGTAGAAAAACATTACGAAGCAAGCTACTATATTGTTTTTGATGAGTACCCCGAAATTAAAAAATGTCACTGTCACAACAGTACCAGCAGAGCAAATTTAACTAAAAGAAGAGAACGTAGTGGTAGAAAAACCTAAGACAATATTCCAGAGATAGATTATCAAAATCATACAAAAATACCATTTTTGCAGGAAAAATTTGTATCTAACGAGAAAAAGAAGGATAAAATAATAAAAACGTTAACGAAAATATTACAGTCACAAAGATTTTCCTGTAAACAAGTAGACTGATGCTGACATAAGAACTCGATAGAAATTGACAGAGATATTAATAAAACTGTCATTGTTGTCGATCAAGATGTTGACCTTTTGGTCCTTTTGAATAAATTAAATTCCAGTAATCATGATATTTATCTTCTCAAGCCAGGTTCTGGAAATGTAAAAGATCTATTTTTCACGTTTAATAGTTTCAAATAAGAATCCTTCAAAAACATCGTTGCATTTCTGCATTGTTTTTGCCGGAAAATGTAAAAAAAGTATCGTAAATTCATTATTAGTCAAATTTGGCCAATATTTTTTATAAAAAATATGTAAACAAGGAAGATATCGGAAAAAATTGATTACAATTAATAAAATCTATTTATAATTGAAAAAAGATGAAATAACTTTGAATCAAATAATATTTAAAAAATAGCAATTGGCAAAAATTAAATCATCTTTTATACTGGCAATTCTCTCACCCACAGAAGATGCAGCAGAACAACATTGTTACAGTGCATATTATAAGCTTCAAACTTGGTTGGTTGGTTAGGTAACAAACTGACAGCAACAGAAAATTCATAGAAAAGGAATTAATTCCAGAAATATTTTGCTCAAAACTATTTGCTGCAACTGTGAAACTGGATGTAATAATATGAAATGTGGTTGCCAAATACACGGTTTAAAATGCACAAATTTATGCTCAAATTGTCATGGTTCTGAAATATGCTCCAAGAGCAGCTGTTAATTCGTTGACTAATGGAGCAATTTATACGCGCTTTCTGGAAGAAATGTTGGATGAATTGTTGGAGAATGTACCGTTAAATATTAGACAACACCTGTGATTTCAACACGATGGGGCATCTGTTTATTTTGCTGCAGCGGCAAGAAATTACTTAAACAGACGTTTTAGAGAAAAATGGATTGGTCGCGTTGGTCCCAATTGTTGGCCTTCAAGACCACCTGACTTAAATCCTATCGATTTTTTTTATATTAGTGTACGAAACAATCATCGAATCTGAACCAGATCTAATAGCTAGAATTCAAGCTGCGGCAGAAATCATTCAATCCCATCTAGATTTATTCTCAAAGACACGTTTTTCAATGACAAAACGGTGTAAGAAGTGAATTGAAGTAAGCGACCAACAGTTTGAACAACTACTGTAACTTTGTCAATTTTGTTATTGTTGTAGTACAGTATTGTTTAAATTTAATTTGTCCTATTATTATTTATATTTTCATTGCCAATTTTGTTATTATTGTAATACATTTCTGTTTGAAATTGAGATTATGAATAACTAGTATTTGTTTTGAACTACATACGCTTAATAATTATTCGAATTTAAATGAATAGTTAATTTGTAAATTACTTACGTCTTTGCAGACTTTTGTTTAGAGGCAAATTTCTACAACACCGTTTACTTTAGCTCAATAAAAGGTTATTAGTTTTTTAACTAATAATAATCAGGCAATTTAAAACAAAATTAAAAAAAAAATTTGCTCCAATGGCGTAAAAAATAGGGGGATAAAAGTGACAACTAACCCTGACTGCGCGCCACTGATTAATTTTTTCCAAAGTTTGTTTATGTCAAAATATTATTTTATTAAGGAGCATATTTTTCACCAAATTTGAAAAAAAATTAAAGGCGTTCTTGATTTATGGCAAATTTTTTTGATTTAAAATTTTGAACACCCTATATCTCAGCAACTAGGCCCCGTAAGGGTTCGTATTCCTATATTAAAATGAATCATTTATTGAGATTTCTCTGCTTTGGTAGAGCGTTGTTGGTCGTATATAGAAACACCCTGTATAATAATAGTAATAATTGTATAAATTCTCTAGTATTACCTGATTTAGAATTAACGAATACTAAGAGGGGAGAAGAAGCTTGAGGTCTAACTGCATCCCAAGCTTCATCTTGAATAGAATGCAGCGACGTGGGAGGTACTACACTAACTCGAGCTGGACCTAAAGGACATCCTCTATTAATGTTGGGCCTACATTGTGTATGTACGGTTGTTCTGCACCACAAACATCGCCAGTCTTGTAATCTGAAACAAACAGGATAAAATTACAGAAAGAGAAGTAGAATAATTCCACAGCTTTTGTTTATTGAGGGTCAATGTAGAAGATATTTTTTTCTTTAGCTACAATACTATATACAGTGTTGGGAACATTACGAGGGAACATAGGGCTTACCTTCAATGTGTTAGAAAGAGACAAAATACATATAAATTCAGTGCATCATTCTTTTTCGCTAACAGGATATCATAAAGTGGAAAACATCCAATACAAGAAGTTAAAAATACAGATGTGTAATGTGAACAGTTTAGTTTATTATTTGAGAAATAATAAGATTGTATGTACTATACTGATAGCTTAATGCAATGAACAATACAAAAATCAAGACTACTTTCGTTTATCCCTTCATGATTAATTTACAAAGAAATAATTCAGTAGTAATAAACTAATTCACTATAATAGTTCGGTTAGTATTGGTATAAATAACCGTAACATGCGAAATAAAATTTGTATTAATAATAATATGTGTTTCCAAATATCTCAATTCTCATTTTTCGCTAACAGGATCTCATAAGTGGAAAACCCACAACGCCGGCCTCTTACTATTTGTAGCTTCTTACAGCATTGCCAATTTTCATTGTATATTTATATTAATTGTAAAATGCATTGTTCTAACACGAGAACAAGTTATAAGAAGATTTTAATTATGATAATTCAAGAGGTTGTAACAGATCAAGATATAATTAATTCCATCTATTCGTTAAATATTTTATTGTAATGCTGGAAATTGTTCTAGTTTTCAGTTTGAAAGCGGTTAAAACCTTTATTTTTTTTCAGATTTGGCAACGTGAAATTGGTCTCCAAACATCTGCTGTGTTTCGAATGTTAGTAAAAAAAATTGGTATCTTTATCGTTTGTTATCGTTTGTATGCAAATGAGAACGAATTCTCTGTGTAAACACACACACAGTGCAAATTAAAACAAAAACTAAAATCGAATTCTAATGCCTACAATTTTTAAATAAAAGTAATATTATGAAATGTAATAAATTGAAAAATAAAACTTAATTCTTCAATGAGCTTAAATCAAAGGTTCGAATAAATCCCCGTTTTGCGCTAAGCAGTAGCCGAGACGGTTATAAAATTCTTGACGAACACGTATGAGCATTTCAGGTGTTATTTGCATACAAATTTGTTCCCTTAGTTCATTTAGAGAAGAGGCTCTGTTTTCTTGGAACCCATAAATTCTCGATTTTATATAACCCCAGAAAAAAAATCATTGGGAGCCAGATCTGGAGATCTCGCAGGCCATCTTATGTTACCATTCGTGGAGATTATCCGATTGGGAAATTGTGTATTTAGAAAGTTTATTGCTAGTCGATAATTATGTGATGCGAAACCGTCATGTTGGTACCAGATATCATTGAAGTTGACACCTAATTGTATAAGGGCAGGAGTAATTTGATTTTCCAGCATGTTCAAATATTTCTGTCCGGTTAAATTGCTGTCAATAAAAAATGGTCCAATTAAATGGTCACCAGCCCAAACATTTAACTTTTGGGGATATCGAGTCCTATTATTATAATGTTTGTGTAAATTTGTCCTTGACCAATATCGAATAACGGATGAATTATGTGCACCGTGTATGGGAAAAGTCGATTCATCTGTGAACAAAATATTTTTCGAAAAGTTTGCGTCCGTATTCTTTCCATAATTATTTCACAAAATTCTATTCTACGAAATTGATCGTCTGGAAAAATTGCATGGCTCTTTTTCAGTTTGAAACTACGATAACAATTTTTTTTTAATACAGTCTGAATCGTTTTCGGATCAACATCAAAATCGTTTGCTATATGAGTGGACGATTGTAGGGGATTATTTTCCACACTGGCACAAATTAAAATATCTTTTTCTTCTTTTTCGGGTTTTGTTTGACGTTTTTGTGTACGGGGTCCATGTTTAGTAGGATTGACACATCCATGCTCTTCAAAATTTTTTATAACCGTTCTCACTTGTTTTTTGCTAATTGGTTGGGCATTTTCGAATGCCACAATAAACAAATTCTCTGCTATTTCTCGATATGAATGACCCTGGTAGTACCATTTTACAATTTGCACTTTATGGTGTACTTGCATACTCATTTTAATAAGATTTGCAAAAGATCGTTACTCATTCGCAAACAAACGTTTAGTGAAGTACCTAGATTGTACAGTTGAACATCTTCAAGAGGCGCACGCGCGATTCGTATTCGTTTGGTGTAATAATCTACTCTGGCTTTTAATCCTCTGTCTTATGATTGTCCTTCTCCTACATACTGGTAACTCCATGTGACCATGATAATTTCTTTTTGGACGTGAGAGGATATCGTTGTACGTTGAAATTAAATGTGACTGATTTCTCTCACAAATAAAAAGGAATTTTGAAAGGCACTCTACAATCTAACGCGTGGATTGAAAATGAAGAGAGGGGACAGATAAAAGTAGAATTTGAGCTGTAAGCGAAATCGTTTTATCAGGAGCGTAGGAAACATTGAGATCTTTAAAACTATTCATTATGATGTTAATGAAAATTATTATATATATTCATTAATTGTACCCTCAATATCGACGAATGTAATTTTTTTAGCTATCTTCCAGTGATTTTTTAGTGGTACTTATTTCAAATACCTATTAGGTAGATTTTAATTTATTGTTCAAATCATATTAGCGTGTACTACCCGAATGAATTAGTTTCTTACTACTGAATTATTTCTTTGTAAATTCATCATGAAGGTTTTTAAATGAAACTCACGGTCTCTAGTTAATTCCACAATATAATAAAAGTTATTGAAAATTCTAAAAAATTGACAATTGTTTCGATAAATCAATTGTATGCCAGGCACCGCCTTCGGAAAGACTACCGCCTAGTGAGTTGTAGGGTCACGGATGATCCTAACCAATGGAAATTAACAAGAATACCATTGTCGACGATTGAAGCAGCATTGCCAAATCGAAATCATTATCTGATGGAAGATTATTTTAAGGTGTCAGAAAATAATTTTTACAATAATAAAAAAGTTATTGGCAATTTTAAAACTTTTCTAACTATACTCGATTCTCTAATTTATTCATTTTATACTTTTTCGAAAACTAGAACAATTTCCAGCATTACAATAAAATATTTACCGAATAGATGGAATTAATTATATCTTGATCTGTTACAACCTCTTGAATTATCATAATAAAAATCTTCTTATAACTTGTTCTCGTGTTAGAACAATGCATTTTACAATTAATATAAATATACAATGAAAATTGGCAATACTGTCAGAAGCTACAAATAGTAAGAGGCTGGTGTTGTGGGTTTTCCACTTATGAGATCCTGTTAGCGAAAAATGAGAATTGAGATATTTGGAAACACATATTATTATTAATACAAATTTTATTTCGCATGTTACGGTTATTTAGGTTATTTATTCCAATACTAACCGAACTAATATAGTGAATTTTATTACTAATGAATTATTTCTTTGTAAATTAATCATGAAGGTATAAACGAAAGTAGTCTTGATTTTTTATTGTTCATTGCATTAAGCCATCAGTATAGTACATACAATCTTATTATTTCTCAAATAATAAACTAAACTGTTCACATTACACATCTGTATTTTTAACTTCTTGTATTGGACGTTTTCCACTTTATGATATCCTGTTAGCGAAAAAGAATGATGCACTGAATTTATATGTATTTTGTCTCTTTCTAACACATTGAAGGTAAACCGTATGTTCTCTCGTAATGTTCCCAACACTGTATATACTACAATACATATTGTCAAGTCGCTTAGAGATGTATATTAAGAAAAGTTGTTGATTCACGTTTTGTCAAAAAAGTGTGTACCAATATATTTCTAATTTAATATCACATAAAAAAGGATGATATTCCGCAACCGAATAAGCTTCTTTCAAGATAATCTTTATCGATCAATAGACAGAGAGCAAAATTCCTGAAACACGTCAATTTTTATTTTAAATGAGGCATATTACAAAGTGATTTGTTTATCTTTTTAATTATCTGGGGGGTTGCAGACACGCCCAACTTTTTTACTTTTCCGCCAACCTATCTAATATGCGAGAAAAGTATTGGTTTACCCACAAAAAAGTTGGAAATTTGAAATTTTTTTTGAGTTATTTTTACGTTATCCATTAACAACAACACGAAAAAACGGTTTTTAGAAAAAAAATCCTGTGTGTATGTCGTCGTCGTCGTCGTCGTCGTTGTCGTCGGCCACTTTTCCTTGCAAGTCTTGTTAGCACGATACAGCCTCCGGAGTGCAATAAGTCATCAATTTTATGATGGAATATTGTTAAGGACATTTCACAGATGAACCCTATTGATTTTCAGCTCACCAGAGCCAGTACAACGGGTGCTATGATACTTGAAGTACGACATTTTGTCGTTTTTCGAGAAATTTCAGTTTGTTAGCACGATACAGCCTCCGGAGTTCAACAAATCACCAATTTTATGACTGAATATTATTCAGGGCATCTCACTATTAATTTTCAGCTCACCAGAGCCAATACAACCGGTGCTACAGTACTTTAAGTACGATATTTTTGTCATTTTTGGAGAAGTTTCAGTGTGTTAGCACGATACAGCCTCCGGAGTATATACAAGTGATGAATTTTATGATTGGATATTATTCAGAGCGTCTTAAAGATGAACCCTATTGATATTGAGCTCACTAAAACCAGTACAACGGGTGCTGTGGTACTTGAAGTACCAAATTTTTGTCATTTTTGGAGAATTTTCAGTTTGTTAGCACGATACAGCCTCCAGAGAGTATACGATTGATCAACTTTATGAATAAGTATTGTTCAAGGTGTTTCACAGATGTATCCTATCGATTTTCAGTTGACTAGAGCGAGTACAGCGGGTCCTATAAAACTAGGTATACTAAATTTTTGGTTATTTTTGGAAAAATTTCGGTTTGTTAGCACGATACATCCCCCGAAGTGTATACAAGTAACAATTTTATGATAGGATATTGTTCAGGGCCACAGATGCGGAAAAGTTAGTTTTAATCTTTAAAACCGTTTATTTTTAAATGGAATATAAGGTTGATTAATTTTTTATTAGAAGGCTTTTTCAATTGCAAATACAATTCCATTTTCTTTGTTACTTTTTACAAGCAATGTGTCGGAAAAAAATGAAATAAGGAAATATTTACTGAAATTACTTTAATGTAGAGGTACATTTTTTCTTACTTGATAAGCCCAATAAAAAACCTTTTTTGGACAATTTGAACTGAATGTGATTGATTTGTTAGTACTTGTTTGCATTTCAACGTGTACATTGAAAACGAAAAATAAGAAAATGCCCTATTTAATCGAGACGTATCGTATCGAAACTTGAAGGATGATCGAATATGGGGACAGAAGTCGCACACAGGTTTAAGTCGTTCGTTTGTTTATTGAAGTTCATCCAGAATTACCTTAATTAATCGAAGTACGATTAGCAAAATTGAAACTCGATATCGAGAGTTGGGCCACGTAAGGGATGCTCCTCGACAAAAGCTTTTAAAAGTCGATGAAGAAGCCCAGTTGAACATATTGTTGGATGCTGAAGAAAATCCTGTTACTCCGGCTAGGCAAATAGCTCGCGTTCATAGTGTGAGTCACACAAGCGTTTTAAAAATTCTTAAAGAAGCCAAAAAGCACCCATATAAGATGCAAAACCTGTAGGAGCTTAACGAAGACGATCCTGATCGTAGACTGGAATTTTGCATACGAATTATGGCTTCTATCGATGGTGGACAAATTGCTTTGGAATGGGTGCTGATTTCTGATGAGGCTACGTTCACATTACATGGGCACGTCAATCGACAAAACTGCGGTTATTGGGTTGGCGAAAATCCCCGTTGGATGCGTGAATGCCATACCCAAAGGCCTCAAAAAACAAACGTTTGGGCTGGAATTGTTGAAGCTTTTATATTATAGTTGCTTTCTTCAAATACTCTAAGCTCTACTTAGATGAGTGGATTATAAAATAATATAAAAAATTGTCAGATTGATATATAATTGATTGATGTCAATAACGATTTTTTGATAAAAGCATTTTTCTAAAAGTTATTACAGTTTTTCCTTAGTAAAGTTAATAAATTAAAATAAACAGTCAGGTTCACGGTTAATAACTTTAGGTTATGGGCCCAGAAATGCGCAACTGTTAGAAATAATTTATTTGATTTTTTTTGTTCCTGTTGTAAAGAGCATTCTTGAAGGACAAAAATGGAAACGATGAAAGGGAAAAATTTGAAAATCTGTATGTAGCACGAATTTCAAAAAAAAAATTTTTACAGTATAAAACATTAATTAACTAACCTGAAAAACCAAAAATGTCTCCGCGGAAATTCAATATGAAAAGTGTGAAAATTCTAATATTTACGTCAAATTTTTTAACAACGTTGCCAAAGTTGACAATAAAAAAATTAAAAAAGAAGAATATATCAACTACTGCTTCTTATTTTAAAGGTCTCAGCTGACAAAATTATTCAGCTCAAACCTATTAACTAATCTAGGTGTAAATGAGTAAATGATCTAACCTTTATGGCTTAAACAGTAAACATATGTGTTCTAATTAACCTTTTTTCCGTGGACTATTAGATGGAATGAAAGTTCTTTGTTGTTATCAGATGTACTCGAAGGACCAACGATTGTTTTCACTGATGAAATGATTAATTGTATGATGAAATTAAACACTTGTATCACTTTTAGGTTTTATATTGTCATGAACTTATAATTTTATTTAATTTTGCGTAGA
Organism: Galeruca laticollis; assembly: GCA_963921935.1. Lineage (NCBI taxonomy): Eukaryota > Metazoa > Arthropoda > Insecta > Coleoptera > Chrysomelidae > Galeruca > Galeruca laticollis. The sequence continues at coordinate 6,006,582 of OY998176.1, read as the reverse complement.
CAATTAAGAAATCACTTGTTATTTACGCGTTAACTGAGATTATTTTGCACATAATATGATGGTTTACTAGATGATTAAAGATTAAGTACATATGTTTGTTCCCGGGATAAAAAACGCCGGGTGCTCTTATACCTTGAGTACCTTTATGTACCACGGTTAAATGACGAAGAGAGAGAACGAAGGATGAATTAAAAGTGTATGAATGCCGGCTGGGAAGTTTGTGAGGCTATCTGTGAAGTATGAGTGACTGCTGGGAAGTGATTAAAATTGAGGTTGTATTCGTATTTATACATGGGTTAACGTGGTTGCGAGGTAGGAGCCAAATATTAGGATCTGGCCAATGGGATAAAAGAGTTTTAAAACGTAACGGTCAGATACAGCAAGTGAAGGTTGACAGTTAGGGTGATTTTTTTTGGGGCCTGAAATGTTTCGTAGATACAGATAACAGAGTTTGGAAGAGAGTTTTTATGAAGCGATAAGATGTCGGGTACTTTGAAATATTCATTGGAATTTCAGAAAACGATATTTATCTGTATTTCTTATGAGGTAGTAAAGTTAAAATGACTTTTTTGTTGATGTGAGGAAATATTGAATGTTGAGAAGAAGGATATATTTAGTTATATGTTTTGAGCAGAATATTCGAATTGTACTATACAGGGGAAGTTGAAATAAAATCACGGGAGAATTTGGTAATTAAATCAAATTCGAACAATATGTTTTAAAGATCGGTCCCCGACACCTAACACATATCAATGAATAACCTATACACGTATGTGGTATACCTATTTAAGCCCGTATTACTGAATAGAGTGCCGGGTCAACGTTTCGCAATTCGTGCCATCGAGAATTGCGAAACGTCGACCCGGCGCTTTTTTTTTCAAACTATTGATAGCTGTTCATAATTTTTTTTTCTCTTCAAATTGTGCATATATTACTAATAACGTATGTGGTATACTTATTTAAGCCCGTATTACAGAATAATGTGGATTGAAATCGCGAGCGAAGCGAGCGCACAGGGTCGACGTTTCGCAATTCGCGCGCGCGAATTGCGAAACGTCGATCCGGCGCGCTTTTTTTGCAAACTAACTTCATGGAATTCCGAAATAACCATAAATAAAAAAATATCGATGTAATTGCATACGAACGAAATCGAGACTTACATTTTTCGTAATTTCATAACTTCATAAATTTGGCAACGTCGCTAATGTCAGTGATTAGCAAATGTCAGTTGAGATTGTTGTCAAAGCATAACAAAATCATTTTGAAAAAAACTAGTGCTTATCGTAATGATTCAGTCTACAATTATCACATATCTATTAAGAACAAATTAAATATTATACTTCGAGAATATATATGTATATATACAACAAGGAAATATGAAAAATATCCATTCGAAAAGGGACAAATTCGAAAATGAAAATCCTTCTACTGCGCTTGTTAAGTGTTTCCGCAGCAAAATTTGTGGTGCTATGTGTTTGTTAGTAAGTGCCTTACATAATTAAAAAAGAATTTTCGAAATCGGTGTCAGGTAGGTTTTCTCAAATTTTACCGGATAAAAGTTTAAATAGGCTTCCTGAACGGTAAAGTAAATTGGAATTCATGGAAATATAAGTTGTGTGTTCTACTACGAGGAATACAAGGTGTAACTGATGTTATAGAAGGTAAATTGCTCAGACCAGTTCCTGTATCTTCTACAGCATCTGCAGAAGAACGAATGGAGTATGATAAAAAGGTTGAGTATTTTACTAAAGCAGATACTGGTACTCACAACTAATATGACTGAAGAAACTCTTCAAAAAGTGATGAGATTTACTACAGCAAGAATTGTTTCGTTTGAACTTCACAGATTGCCTGATGGAAAAACTGAAGATAAAACTTATGAGTTATGTACTGAGTTTTTCAGTTATACACGATAAGCAGGTGATGATATTGCAACACATACTTCAAAGCTGAAAAACTTTTGGCAAGAACTTCAACACGAAATCTCCAAAGGCAAGTTAATTCTTATGAATAATTGTTGTGATTTACCTGATGTACTGTTAATATGTAAGATACTTGATACACTGCCAGAAGAATATTTTTAATTCAACTCTAGCTGGATGCTGATGTCGAAATCATATAGAACAGTAGACAATTTTACCAACCGGCTATGTGCCTATGGAAAAGCATTATCTAATAAAACGGAGAATAGAAATGAAGAGACTTTGAATACAGAAAAAAATTCAGACAGAAGTAATTTCGAGAAGAAGAAATATAGAGTATGTCACTATTGCAAGAAAGTGGATCATAAAGTTTGTCAATGTGTCAAGTGGAAAGCCGATGGAAGAACTCCAAAGCATACAGTTAACAATACTAGTAATAAATATGAAGAGAGAAATGCAAATGTAACACTATTAGCCCTTAATGAAGAAATTTTAAATGTAGACCGTGATCAAAACAGTTGGTTTGTAGATAATGGAGCAACTAATCATATCTGCAATAGAAACGATCTTTTCCAGACATTTGAGCACTTCAATGAAACATACACAGTAACAACCGCAAATGGAGTATCCATTGAAGCTATTGGGAAAGGTTTAATAATAATAATAGAAGCTTTTGTCTATAGTAAAAAGTATTTTATTGAATTAGCTAATGTGTGGTATGTTCCTTGTATAAAGAAAAATCTCTTTTCTGTATTGACTGCGCAAGACAAAAATCCACATAGTGAATTTCATTCGAGAGTAGAAGAATGTAGTCTAGTAATTGATGGAGAAATTGAGTTAATAGGCCGTAAACAACGATACCGAAGTTTGTACAAACTATCTATTCAAAATGTTATCCCTGAAAAAACCATGTTGGATGTGAATATGGTTTCGGATAGTAGTTTGTTGCAGTTATACCATGAAAGGTTTGGACATCAAAATAAAAGACACGTGAAATCTATCATTGAAAAAGTTTTAGATATAAACGTTCCATTAGATAGTGAAATATGCGAAGGCTGTATTTACGGAAAATCACATAGATTGAAATTTGGAACTAGAGAACATGCTAAAGCACCTGGAGAGCTCATTCACTCGGATGTATGTGGACCATCCAAAACCTCAAGCTCAGGAAATCGCTATTTTGTACTTTTCAAGGATGATTTTAGTAAATTCAGATATGTTTATTTCATGAAAGAAAAATCTGAAGTTGCAGAAAAACTAAAAATCCTGTTGAATGAATTGAAAATAGCGGGACATGTAATGGAAGACTTTCAGACAATTGAGGTGAATTTACCAGCAGCATTTTTCAATAAATTTTACAAGAGAATGGAATTAAGCATAGATTGGTCATGTCATACACACCAGAGCAAAATGGGTGTTCAGAAAGAGATAATCGAACTATTGTTGAAACTGCAAGATCAATCATGTATGCAACAAACAATTTACCGCAAATTTTATGGATTGAGATGATAAATACTGCTGCATATATTTTGAATAGAACAGGTATATCTGGTGTAAATGAAAAATCTCCCTATGAAGTTTGGACAGAGAAAATACCTAACATCAAGCGTTTGAGAATTATAGGGTGTACCTGTTATGCACATATTCCCAAACAATGCCGGAAGAAAATGAACAGATAAGCGGTAAAAGGAGTTTTAATTGGTTACTATAATGATGATGGATATCGTGTATGGTGTAAAAAAAAACAACAACTCATAAGATCCAGAGATATTATCTTCGAGGAATAACCTTTAACTAGATGGACTGAATTTTCACCCGTTGAAAATAACAAAAGTACTGACCTGAAGATGAAAGGAGTTTAGATAGATCTAAAGGCGATATTCTACCAGAAAATCAAGGAATAAACGAAGAATACTTAGAAGATAGATTTGAAGAAGAGCTAGAACTAGTAGAAAATATATCAAAAAAAAATAGAGAACTAAAATTACCTAAGAAATTTGAAGATTTTGTAATGGAGGTATAAACGACACTTGTAGAACTTAAACATGGATTCTACAAGATTTACCACCCAGGAAGAAAGCAATTTCGGGTAAATGGGTTTACAAAATTAAAACTAATCCGGATGGCTCTATAGATAAATTCGAAGCTAGATTGGTAGTCACGGGATTTTCACAAATATATGGTGAATCCTATCAAGAAACTTTTAGTCCTGTTGTTAAATCTGGAACAATAAGGGCTTTGTTGATTATAGCTGCTAGTGAGAAAAGGAATTTAAGACAATTTGACGTCTCTACTGCATTTCTTTATGGATATCTGGAGGAAGAATTATATATGAAACAACTGAAAGGGTATCAAGATGGTACTAGTAAAGTTTGCTGTCTCAAACGTAGCTTGTATGGACTTAAGCAAGCTCCGAGATGCTGGAATAAAAGGCTCGTAGATTTTCTTATAAACCAAAATTTTGAGGCAAGTGATGCTTGTTTATCAAGAAACAAGAACATGATATGGTTCTATTGGCACTTTATGTTGACGATGGACTTTTAGCCATGAGTAACGAAATTCTGGAAAATGAATTTATGAGTAATTTGGAAAACGAGTTTTCTTATTGATGCCTCATATAACTTATTTAAAGCACACCTCAGCGTGTTTAAATCGTACTTTTAAAGTCCCTATGGTAACAACAACAACTCGAGAAACGTAAGTATCAATGACAACTTTTTTATTAATTTTTAAATTGTATATTTTCATTGTGAACCAATGTCTTATTTTGTTTTTTCTGCAAAATTTATTTATATATTCATATATACATTGTATCCTTTTAAATATAAATAAATAAAGAAACTTTTTGATTATTGATCTGACAAATAAAAATAAACGGTTTTAAAGATTAAAACTAATTTTTCCGCATCTGTGGCCCTGAACAATATTCTATCATAAAATTGTTACTTGTATACAGTTCGGGGGATGTATCGTGCTAACAAACCGAAATTTCTCCAAAAATAACCAAAATTTTTGTATATCTGGATTTATAGGACCCGCTGTACTCGCTCTAGTCAACTGAAAATAAATAGGGTATACCTGTGAGACACCTTGAATACTATTCAATCATAAAATTGATCAATCGTATACTCTCAGGCTGTATCGTGCTAACAAACTGAAAATTCTCCAAAAATGATAAAAATTCAAGTACCATATCACCCGTTGTACTGGCTCTAGTGAGCTGAATATCAATAGGGTTCATCTTTGAGACGCTCTGAATAATATTCAATCATAAAATTGGTCACTTGTGTATACTCCGGAGGCTGTATCGTGCTAACAAACTGAATCTTCTCAAAAAATGACAAAAATATCGTACTTAAAGTACTGTAGCACCTGTTGTATTGGCTCTGGTGAGCTGAAAATCTATAGGGTTTATCAGTGAGATATTCTGAATAATATGGTCAATCATAAAACTGGTGCTTTGTTGAACTCCGGAGGCTGTATCGTGCTTACAAACTGAAATTTCTCAAAAAATGACTAAAATGTTGTACTTCTAGTACCATATCACCCGTTGTGCTGGCTCTGGTGAGCAATAGGGTTCATCTGTGAGATGTCCTTAACAATATTCAATCATAAAATTGGTGACTTGTTGCACTCCGGAGGCTGTATCGCGCTAACAAGACATGTAACGAAAAGTGACCGACGACAACGACGACGACAACATACACACAGGATTTTTTTTCTAAAAACCGTTTTCTTGGGTTGTTGTTGATGCAAAACGTAAAAATAATTCAAAAAAAAATTCAAAATTCCAACTTTTTTTGGGGTAAACCAATACTTTTCTCGCATATTAGATAGGTGGGGCGGAAAAATAAAAATGGAATTGTATTTGCAATTGAAAAAGCTTTCAAATAAAAAATTAATCAACCCACCCTTACATTTAAAAAAAAAGTTGGAGGTGTCTGCTAACCCCCAGATAACTGAAAAGATAAACAAATCTTAAGGTAATATACCCCATTGAAAATCAAAATTGACGTGTTTCAGGAATTTTGCGATAAACCTTTATCTATCAAGTTACAAAATTTGTTCCAGATTTTCCACTCTATATAATAACAACGGAGAAATAAAATGCTAAATATTTTCATAAAAACTCCTCGGTTGGCCACATATCCAACATATTACAATAAATAAATTAATAAACAATGTATAATAAAGTATAAAGTACGTTGCTTTGTTGGCATAGTTTGTTCCTGTATTAATTTTGTGATAACAAATATCTTGTTAATTGGCCTACATGTTGAAAGTTCTGTTAGAAACTCGCATAATTTTCAATTAATAATCCAAGTTTTACCGTCAGCACAATCTGTACTCAGTTATTCCTATTAAAATTAGTAAGTTCACCATATATGAACCACAAGGTTCATTAAACATTATTATTTATTACGGCAGAGTGGAGCTCAGGTGGTATGTATACTAGAGTTATATTAATCCTGTCTCGGCATAATTTTCAATTATGCGATATTTTAAGAGAATCTCTGATAAAAGCCCAAAACAAATACGGATCTAGCAGGACCGGCTTCGTCTTTGTAAACCGATGATTCCCAAAGTGGTATTTTTCTCAATTTGCTCAGTTGTCTGAAGAAAATTATAACGAGACTTCTCCTCTTCACAAAGCCTACCTCCATGTCTTGTTTAGATGTCAGATTGCCCCGTAGCTCGTTATTCGACTAGCTTAGAGTCGCAGAAGAGGTGGATTCTTCTATATTTATTTCGAATTCAAAATAGGGCGCCAGAGTAGTTTGTGCAAGCACTCAAGACATTAGCCGAAAGGACATTATTAAATTTGTGTAGATACTAATTTCAATGTGGTTAGCGGGCATCGATCTATTAAGGTCAGGTAAACATAACAAGGAAATCAATAGAGCACTGCGACAAACCAAAAACGGAAAAGCAGCAGGAGATGATGGTATACTGCCAGAGATGCTGAAGGAAGGAGGAAAAATTCTAATAGAACAACTAAAATCGCTTTTTAACAAATGCCTGAATGAAGGAACCGTTCCAACAGACTGGGATACCTCCATAGTTATCCTTATTTATAAAAAGGGAGATCCGGCCAGTCTTGAAAATTACCGACCAATAAGTCTTCTCTCACAGATCTATAAGATATTCATGAAAATAATTACCAATAGATTAGAAAATAAATTTGATTTCTATTTATCGAAAGAACATGCTGGCTTTAGGAAAAATATGAGTACAATAGAACACATACACACAATCAGAGTATTAATAGAGAAAGCCACGGAGTACAACATCACATCATATATGGTATTTGTTGACTTTAGAAAGGCCTTCGACACGGTGGAATCCTGGGCGGTAATCCGAGCAATGAGAAATGCCAGAATCGATCAAAGATACATCGACATCATAAGCCACATCTACGTAAACTCTAAAATGAAGATCAGGATGCAAACAGATACAAATGAGATAAAGAGGAGTGAGACAAGGGGACGTAATATCACCAAAATTATTCACGCTAGTTCTCGAAGATGTATTTCGAAATTTACACTGGGAAGACAGAGGAATAAACATAGCAGGCGAAAAACTAAACAACTTGAAATTTGTAGATGACATCGTCATATTCGCTCAAACCGAGGCAGAACTGATAGGCATGTTTCAGGAACTATACCATGAACCAAACAAGGTTGGACTAGAGATAAACATAAATAAAACCAAATTCATGACAAACGAATATACAATTACCAATACACTAACCATTGAGAACCGGTTAATCGAAAAAGTAGCGTCGTACATTTATATAGGCCAAGAAATAACAATTAGTAAGGAATGCCAGAATACAGAGCTCAATAGGAGAATACGGTTAGGATAGGCAGCATATAGCAAATTAAAACAGATGTTTCAGTCAAATCTACCAATGAAACTAAAAGCAAAAGTATACAATACATGTGTCCTGCCAGTGTCTACATATGCATCGGAAACTTGGGTCTTGACAAAAAAGAACTTGAACAAGCTCAAAACACATCAAAGAGCAATAGAGAGAAAGATAGTTGGAGTAACACTGAAAGACCGAAAATCTAACGAATGGATCAGGAGAACGTCAAAAATCGAAGACATCGAAAGGAGAATAGCCTCACTCAAATGGAACTGGGCTGGGCATATAGCTAGAAGCAACAACAACTGGAGCAGCAAAGTGACTAGATGGAGACCTTGGGGCGAGAGAAGCGTTGGCAGACCTCAACAGCGTTGGTACGACGATAAAAAACGCACAGCAGGTTTAAATTGGTATCAGGTTGCACAACACAGGGAAACCTGGAAAAGATTGAGAGAGGCCTATATCCAACGGATAGAAAACGGCTAGAAGGAATGAGGGAAGGAAACATAACAAAAAGCACGTCCGCTGTAAACATATCACATTCACATATTCAGGAATGTCAAGTGTACGGCCACTGACTTCCTATAAATAGAAAGGTTCGACAATTTCATTATTATTATTTTGAATAGTACAAATATACAGGATGTTTATTTCAGGACTTCCCACCCGAATTTTCTCGAAATGTGTGTATTTTAAAGAAAAATCCTGGAACAAGTCAACAGATATATCGAAGGGGACAACTTTTTATCATAAAGGCAACGCGCCCCCTTTCACCCCCCGCCAGGGGGAGTTGCCAACTTCAAAATCTTAAACAGGAAGGGGTATCGAGTTATACCTCATTTTAAAGGTCCTTTTAATCTCTACACGTCGGTTTTTTTTTAAATTGATCGATTCGTTGTCGAGATATTTAGGAATATCTATTTGCTGCTTCGTACCATTAAAATAAAAACTGCAACTGTTTATTCTCATTCCTTTTATCAAAACTAAATTACAATATTGTACACATATTTTCAATTTAATAATTGCTCAAAATGTTGCCCATTGTTGGCCAAACAATGGTATAACCGCTGTTCAAATTCGTGACGCACATTTTCCAACACTTCTGTTCGAATTGCTCGACATTCTGCAGTAATCCTTTGTCGAAGGTCTCCTATATTTTGTGGCGGGGGTGTGTAAACAACTGATTTTTAATGTCCCCATAGAAAAAAATCACATGGTGCTAGATCTGGGGACCTAGCTGGCCACTCTATAGGTCCTCTTCGCCCTATCCATTTACCGGGAAATACATTGTTTAACCATTGACGGACCGGAAGCATATAATTAGGGGGAGCTCCATCTTGCTGAAAATATAACTCATTTTCGTCAAGAAAGTTGTTGCCATCTCTATACAGTTGATTTTCAATTGCTTCGGTAATTAACGGATTGATCGTATTTTCTAGCATATTCAAGTACATCTCACCATTTAGATTTCCATTTATAAACAATGGACCAATTACTTGATTTCCTAGTATACCGGCCCATACATTAATTTTTTGGGGATGCTGGGTATGCCCTTCGACAAATACATGGTCATTTCCATTGCTCCAATATCTGCAATTATGTTTGTTGATAAAACCATTTAAATAAAAGTACACTCATCAGTGAAGCAGATATTTTTTAAAAATTCGTTATTGTTATTAATAATTGTAGTCATTTGTTCACAAAACTCAATTCTTCTGTCAAAATCATCTTCACTTAACTCTTGACATACTTTCATTTTATAGGGATGGGATTTATTAATTTTTGTAATTTTGTGGACAGAGCCTAAGGAAATTCCAGTTGCAGCAGAAATGGTAAGTAACGAAGTATTAGGATTCATACCAAAATAACCTATCACTTCAATTTGAGTGGCTTCATTCAAAACTCTTGGCTGATCATGTTTTAAATTTGCAACAGATCCTGTTTGAGTAAATTTGGCGATTAGATTTAGGACATACCTATGAGAGGTGTTCTTATATGGGTGCCTTTCGTTAAATATTGCAGCAGTTCGTCGAGCACATTGGTTTTCGGCGCCGTAAATTAACACTATTTCAACTTTTTCAGCTAAAGTGTAAACCATTTCTAATAAATTGCATTTTCACACAACTGGTAAGTATGGTAAATAATTCAATAGGTATCATGTCCTTTATTTTCTCTATCAAATACATTTTTTTGCATTTTTTTATACAAAAAAGTTGAAAGGAATAACAAAACAAACAATTGCAGTTTTTATTTTAATGGTACGAAGCAGCAAACAGATTTTCCTAAATATATCAACAACTAATCGATCAATTAAAAAAAACAAAAGCCGACGTGTAGAGATTAAAAAGACCTTTAAAATGAGGTATAACTCGATACCCCTTCCCATTTAAGATTTTGAAGTTGGCAACTCCCCCTAGCGGGGGGTGAAAGGGGGTGCGTTGCTTTTATGATAAAAAGTTGTCCCCTTCGATATATTTGTTGACGTGTCCCAGGATTTTTTTTTAAATACACACATTTCGAGAAAATTAGGGTGGGAAGTCCTGAAATGAACACCCATATTGCGTATCTGTGTTAGTAAGTCTTAATTATATTTTATCCCACTGAGTTTTGAATGATGTTATTCATTCAACCCTAAGGAATGGTTACTAGGTAATTGTTTCTCAAAGATTAATGGTTTTATGGTTAAAGTAGTATACGAGGGGCACATACTAAGTAACCACCACACCCCTACTCCTCAGTTAATACACTTTTCCACACTTGAAAAGGGTTTTTAGGTAAGGTTTAAAATGAAAATCAGCAAAAATTCCCCATCTGTGGTTTATTGTTGGGCCTTGAGTATCGTTCCTCAAAAAATGTACTAATTGTAGCATAGAAATAAAATAAAAATAAACGGTTTTAAAGTCTAAAACTAACTTTTCCGCATCTGTGAGATGCCCTCAACAATATTCTATTATAAAATTGTCACTTACATACACTTCGGGGGATGTATCGTAATAACAAACCAAAATTTCTCCAAAAAAAACAAAAATGTAGTATATTTGTATGTATAGGACCCGCTGTACTTGCTTTAGTCAGCTGAAAATCAATAAGGTACATCTGTTGAAAAATATTCAATTATAAAATTGGTCAGTTGTGTACACTCCAGAGTTTGTATCGTGTTAACAACCCGAAATTTCTTCAAAAATATGGCACTTCAGGTACCATAGCACCCGTTGTACTAGCTAGATAATACAATAAGGTTAATCTATAAGACGCCCTGAATAATATGCAATCATAAAATTGGTCACTTGTATACACTCTGGAGGCTGTATCGTGCTAACAAACTGAAAATTCTCCAAAAATGACAAAAATTTGGTACTTCAAGTACCATAGCACTCGTTGTACTGGCTTTACTGAGCTGAATATCAATAGGGTTCATCTTTGAGACACTCTTAATAATATACAATCATAAAATTGATCGCTTGTATATAATCCCGAGACTGTATCGTGCTAACAAACTGAAACTTCTCCAAAAATAACCAAAAATATCGTACTTAAAGTACTGTACCACCGGTTTTATTGGCTCTAGTGAGCTGAAAATCAATAGGGTTCATCAGTGAGATGCCCTAAATAATATTCAATCATAAAATTGGTGACTTGTTGAACTCCGGAGGCTGTATCGTGCTAACAAACTGAAATATCTCGAAAAACGACAAAATGTCGTACTTCAAGTACCATAGCACCCGTTTTACTAGCTCTGGTGAGCTGAAAATCAATAGGGTTCATTTGTGAAATGTCCTTAACAATATTCCATCATAAAGTTGGTGACTTATTGCACTCCGGAGGCTGTATCGTGCTAACAAGACTTGCAAGGAAAAGTGGCCGACGACGACGACATACACACAGGATTTTTTTTTTCTAAAAACCGTTTTTTCGTGCTGTTGTTGATGGATAACGTAAAAATAACTAGAAAAAAATTTCAAATTTCCAGCTTTTTTGTGGGTAAATACTTTTCTCGCATATTAGATAGGTTGGCGGAAAAGTAAAAACGGCTTATAGAAAAAAAATCCTGTGTGTATGTCGTCGTCGTCGGCCACTTTCTTTACATGTCTTATTAGCACGATAGAGCCTCCGGAGTGCAACAAGTCACCAATTTTATGATTCAATATTGTTAAGGACATGTCACAGATGAACCCTATTGACTTTCAGCTCACCAGAGCCAGCACAACCGGTGCTATGGTACTAGAAGTACGACATTTTAGTCATTTTTTGAAAAATTTCAGTTTGTTAGCACGATACAGTCTCCGGAGTTCAACAAGTCATCAATTTTATGATTGAATTTTATTCAAAACATCTCACAGATGAACCCTATTGATTTTCAGCTTACCACAGCCAGTACAACAGATGCTATAGTACTCGTACTTTAAGTACAATATTCTTGTCATTTTTGGAGAATTTTCAGTTTGTTAGCAAGATACAGCCTCCAGAGTGTATACAAGTGACCCATTTATGATTGAATATTGTTCAAGGTGTCTCACAGACATACCCTAGTGATTTTCAGCTGACTAGAACGAGTACAGCGGGTCCTTTAAATCCAGATATATTACATTTTTGGTTATTTTTGGAGAAATTTCGGTTTGTTAGCACGATACATCCTCCGAAGTGTATACAAGTGACAATTTCATGATAGAATATTATTCAGGGCCACAAATGCGGAAAAGTTAGTTTTAATCTTTAAAACCGTTTATTTCTATTGCACCTCTTCTTTTTTCTTTCTAAAAAATTTTAATCCTATTAATTCCTTTCCCATTTATTTTTCAGTTCATTTTTCAGAGGGTGTAGCTTCAACTGTTTCAGATGGACTTCTATTTAAGAGATATGTAGCAACTCTTACCGCTTCACTCAAAAATTTCGTTTCAAGGCCACTGTCAAAGATAAGTGCCCTTCTTTTTCTAAAATAGTCCTGTTCAGTCATTCAGCTTTTCCATTTAATTAGGGGAATGAGGGATTATTATGTGCATAATGATACTTTCATTTTTAAACCTATTCTTCAGATCTTGATTTATATGTTCTCCTCTGTTTCACTTCTTATTTTGGATATTCTTGTATTATGATATGCTTCAACTTCTTGAACATATTGTTTTAAATATTCTTTTACTTCAGACTTGTTTTTAATTAGGTATATCATTGTAAAGTAGGAGAACTCGTCTAAATAAGTTTGTAGATATCATTTACCATCCCAAGTATGTACATCTACAGGCACACATAGATCTGTGTGAATAATTTCTAAAATTCTAGTTAGTTGCTCTTGTTCTAATTGTATTTAATGGTAACCTTATTTGTTTTGCTTTTAAACATATTGTTGTAACTTAACTAGTATTCCATATATAGTGTATACTCTTTACATCGAGTATCTGTGGTCAATGTCAATACTGTCAACTGTCAGTGGGAAATGTAAGGTTAGAGAAAAATAAAATATTTGATCAAGCTCTTCTTCTGCCTTGGCCACATTTATTCCTATTGACATATCAATTTATTTTTTCATATATTTTTGTGTATCATCGTTGCTTCCTCTGTCTTGTCAACTACTAACAAGCTGTCTTCTTTTATATCATAAAGACCATATTCATTTTTATATCCTTCCAGAATTGTATTTGTATCACCTTTTCTTATGTGAACAACACCTGACAATTGTTTTCTGTGATTGCATTAACTGACAATAGGTTTCTGCCCAATTCTGGGACGTGTAAAACTTCAATAAGTTCACGTTTGTTCATCTCTTCCTGACCTTTGCTTTCAGCTTTCATTGTTTCTTCTTTCTTGGCTACTGATATATTTGTTTTTACTTGCTGCATATTGTGTAGCAGTTTTTCTTCTACATTTCACTACAGAGTGACATCAGTCAAAATACATTTATTGTTGATGAATTTTCAAAAATGCAAAATTATCCAAAACCAGAAAACAGTTTTAATGATAGTAGGGTTTTCCAATCATTAAACCCTTCAAAACTTAATGATGTTGCAGTAGATGCAATATTTGAAAGTGCTTACAAACGAAGCACAAATCGTGGCATTTTGAGGGAACGTACACAAGTCATTCTAGGGTATATTTTTCTCCATTGGCTTCTGTTGAATAAAAAATTGCTTTTGTACAAAATCTGCAATGATTCGTATATTTATATTTTTATGTTTGTTGATTAGTCATAGGCGTAGAATAACTCGGGAATAAGTCGGGTGAGATGGCCACCGTTTTGCATAGTAGGAGTCTGTAAATTTTTGGTGAGGGTTAGGCTCCATACAATATTTTTTTGTCATTGTTTACCTATCATCCGAGCATACTGGTGAATAAAGACATTGAAAACACTTTTATTTTTTATTTATTATTATTTATAAAAATCATCTATCCCGGTTCGGTGGGGTCAGTTGGCCAATACAATAAGGGATAGATGGCCACAATATAAAAACGCGAATTAAACATAAAAATATGAAAATAACACACTACTTATCAAAACAAAATATAAAAAATATCCTAAACAACTATCTTGCTTCTTTTTAAACGCAGTTTTACCACAATTTTGGTATGTGTTTAAATAGGAAGAGCAATTTTCATGAAACCACTTCTGGCAAATTATGCACTGCAACCAATCTTCTTTTTTTTGTGATGGTATAACTTTTTCCGCATCCTACACATTCAGTTTCATCCACCTGAGAAATGGCATCACTTTCTTCTTCATATTGAACTTGAATATTCTCCTCCTCATCAGAACTTGGCGAAGGCGAACGTTTCTTTTTTTGGCCAATTGTTAGTTTTCGAATTTTAGTTTTCGGGTGTCCTTCTTAGTCTGTTCAGATTTTTTTGTGGACTTGTTTTTTACAGTCGCTATATAGTCAGGAGACGTTAATAGGGTAGCAACTGTCTTTGCTCGTTTTTTTGCAGAAACAACTAACTTAGGTGTGGGATTAATTTGATCTAAGAGCTTTCCAGGCGTCAAATCTGGAACAAATGTCCCTTCCGCTGGAGTTGAACATCGAGGTTCTGTACCAGCATGGCTACAGGATGGCATCGACTCATCCATTATGATGACTGGATGTCTAAGTTCTTGTGTTGCTTCAGCGTTCGATTGTTGAGTGTTCGTTACTTGTGTCTGTGTGAGGGTTCTATGGCATTCCCTAGTTTCGCTGTTTACTATTCGATCAGCAACTGTGTAAGAATGATTATGGAATCGGGGTTCCAGGGAAATATGCCAGTGGCCCTGAAGCCGGATATAGCATTTCCAGCGGTCGCGGACTTGCTCCAGCTTTTCGTTAAAAGTTCATCAAACTGGAGTCTCCCCAGTTTCCTTCCGGGGTGACTCTGCATCCACTCTCTGCAGGATTGATAGTAGAAGGACTTGAGCGACTTGAAAAAAGCTCTGTCGAGCGGCTGCAAATAATGGGTAGTGTGCGGAGGTAGGCACAATAAAACGACATTATTTGCTTCAGCGGTTTCTAAAAGTTCAACACAAGAACAGTGAGAAGCATGCCCGTCAAGAATCAATAATGCCTTCCCTTCTCCTTTACGTGGCGTGAAGTGGTTTTTAAACCAATTCAAAAAAATCGTTGCAGTAACGTAGGCTGAATTTTGAGACATTACAATATGTGAACCAGGCGGCATTGAATCAGTCCACTCAGTCTTTAAATTCTTGCCTTTAAATACACAGACTGGCGGCAGAAAAAAACCTTCTGCGTTACAACAAGCTATGCACGATATTGTCTCACCCTTTTCCCCTGATGTCACTGTGACAACATCCTTTGCTCCTTTTTGGGCTAAGACATGGCCAGGACGATTATTTAATTGAAGGCCTGTTTCGTCGACATTATAAATGCATCCAGGTTTGTCGAAAAGCTCATTTTGTTCCAGTACTTCTTGCAGTAAAGTGAAATAATTTCTCACATCTAAACGGTTCATGCCTTCACCTAGCCCTAGAGATACACCCTCAGTCTTGCGAATAGACAAGTCTGGATGTCTTCTCAAAAAAGACTTAAACCAATCGGAACCGGCAGATTCTTTTTCTTTGTTGAACTTGTGATTGATTTTTAGACTCTCCGCAAAATTATAGGCAAGCTTTCGAACATCTGGAACTGTCATAGGAAATTCGCATTTTTGTGCCTTCTTAATATGTTGCACCAATTTATTTTCATTTGCCTCCCCCAACATGCTATCCGGCCCCATTTTACCTGTCGTCGACACATTTTTTTTCAATTTCCTTTCAAGAGTTTTCCTAGGAATGCCATAATTTTTTGAAGCGCCGTTCACAGAAGAACCGTTTCTGACAGCGTCCATTGCTCGCCGCAGATTTTCTTCAGTATAGTTTCCACGATTCGAGTTCCTTCTTTGATACTCCGTTGGTATGTTTTCGCAGCAGAATGGAAATGATGCCAAACTGTAAAGAAAGAGACGTAAAAATATATGGCCATCTGTCCCTATTATTGTTTGGTCATCTCTCCCAAATGCTAGGGAGAGATGGCCAACGTGACAAACAAAACCCACCGCACATTTTTAACTGTTGTTTGAGATTAGAATAATCTAATGAACATTGTACTCACCTAATATGTTGAAATCGGCACTAAATTTCCTCATAAACATTCACAGTAGAAGGTGACACAAAACTAATATAAAATTTTATAAGGAGGTGATATTATTTTTATTGTTTTGACGCTTTAACGTGACCTCGACTTAAACGACAACACACTGACTGTGCTTATGGATAATCATTTATTATCGGATAGGACAGGCAGCACCATCTCACGACCCGTTAGTCAAGTTTTAGCTGTTGGCCATCTCTCCGGACTGACCATCTCACCCGACTTTACCCTAGTTTCATTTTAATTTGAATGTAGGCCCTCTTGATCTTGATGCCCTAGGCTGAAGCCAAGTTAGCCTATAGGAAAATCCGGTACTTACTCTGTGGGTGAAAATGTTTTTCTTTTCTAGCACACAATTTTTTTGTTAGACTAGTTGCCTCAAAAATTCCGAGTAATAAATAGTATCGCATAAATGATTTTTCATATTATTAGCGAGCACAAAAAGTTTGATGTAATAAAGAGGTTGGCTTAACTAAAATTCCCCGCAATGAGAAACGTAAAAAAAATATGTCAACGATTTATTTATAAAGTATTTGATAAATTATAATAAGTTACCAAGAGCTTCCTCGCGAATATTACAATAATGCCTTTTTTGATTTCTCGTACTAATATTGTTCATCGTTTGTCGTGAGGCGAACAATGGTGGATCTTGAAAGGACAATTCGCTGTAATTACTCAAAGTACAATGTCTCCTTTGAGCCCGTTCCCAGCTGTTTTTCGGCATCAATAAAATCGTAGTGTTGAATATACACGGAGTTTTCGTGATTTTCGGTTTTGTTGTTGTAACAACATTTTTTTTCGCTGGTTCACTTCCGCAGTAGCATTTTACTTCTGATTTAGGTATACAGTTACAATAAACAAATTTTGACTGCATATTGTACAGAAGCTGTCAATTTGGAAAGTGTCAAAGTATAACGATAAATCACATGCTTGAGTTGACTTGTAATATATTGAATTATCCACAAGTTGTCAAAAAGGTTTTAAAAAGAATTCCTTTTGAGATAATACTGCACGAATTGGTAAATTGTGAATTTATTTAAGTTTACTAAGTTTAGTTAGTTTTATTTTTAGTGTCGATTCATTGGTTTTTTTAGTTAAGTGACATTATATTGACTTCACTTCAGTGATTTGTGAATAATTCTCCGTAAGTTAACCTAACTTAATTTTTTTTGCCACGTGCTCTACAAAAAACGCTTCAGTCTAAGTTCCCACCATCAAGATGGGGGATGAGGCCCCCAATAACTCTTCCTCAGATTCCTTACATAATGCTATATCACCATCTTCCAAAAACTTAATAAATTCTTTGCACCAACTCTCTCCTCTATTAGAAAAAGACATTAAAATTTTGGAAGATGAACTCGCTTCCACTAAAATCTGTTTTCAAAACGATCCCGAAGTCATAAAGGAAATTTTAATATTGGAACAACGCGTTAAGGCTTCTAAAGGGAGAAGATTGAAGTACTCTGATATCGATTTTGGGCCCCATTTAGTTATAGTAGAACCCATCAAAAGTAGCGGCACTCCCCCTAGTATTCATCCTATGGATGTTGGAAAAATTATACGAAAACTGAACATCCAAAACATTAAAAATATCCAAAAGAAAGGTTCCAGCAAAATAGGAATTACCTTCAAAACTTCTCGTGATGCTAATTCTTTCCTAATGAACCAAGCTTTCAGAAGGAAAGGATATTGTGCTTACATACCACAACGCCTTCTCACCTCGAGAGGCATTGTCAAAAACGTAGGACTCTCTATTACCCCAGATGATATTATTCAAGAAGCTTATTTGCAAAATAAAAAAGTGATTGGTGCTAGAAGACTCAACCGCGGAATAACCAAAGATGACGGATCTTATGAATATGTTCCATCCACAACAATTCTTGTAACATTTGAGGGACGTCCATGCCCCAAGGATCTAGAAATTTTCTCAGTTCCAGTCCAGGTTGATAAATATATTGCTCCTGTTACTCAATGCAAAAATTGCCTTAGATTCGGACACTCTGCCAACTCTTGCCGCAGTGCCAAAAGGTGTAGTAGATGTGGAACAATCCATTCTGACCCATGCTCAAATTCCCTAGACTGTTTTTATTGCTCTGGACAGCATCTAGCTTTTGACCGCTCTTGCAAAGAATTTAATAGGCAAAAAAACATTAATGAAGCAATGGCATTCCATGACTATTCTTACTTCGAAGCCTCTCAACTTTTCCCTCCTCTTAAATCTTCTGTTAAAAACTCCTCTTTTGATAGATCAACCACATGCTTCCCTCAATTACAGACTTCTTCCCATTTTCCAATCTCTTATGCTCAAAAAGTGACACAAAGTCCCGCGAGTAACAAATTCACTACTCATAAACGCAGACGTCCCACCATCTTAGAAAAAAGAACTGGATTTGGTAAAGATACACATAATGCAGCTCTATTTTCCTCCTCATGCAATGAACTCTGTCAGTCTCCGATAACAAATAAATCTGCACCTCAAAACAATGCTTCATCTTCCTCTTGCTCTAACATTGAAAGAATTGATATGGACTTCACCCCTTCTGATACTCCGTTTTTGTCTGATTACTCCCTTTCTATCCTTAGCTCTCAAACTTTCGCAACATCTCAGCTTATCTTTCCTCAAGAGGTGAGCAATCATAATATAACTTAAATTTCTCCCTCTAAGTACCTCCCCCCCTTTTTTTATTATTTCATTTTGTACACTATTGCTTAAAATTCAATCGTATTCAGGATAATACCTTTAAATATAACATACTCCAATGGAATTTTCGCAGTTTTAATGTTAACAAAGAGGTACTTATTCCTATTATTAGAGACGAGAGTATTAACATTATATTACTAAATGAAACTTGGTTGACTCCAGATGGATCTGCACATATTAAAAATTTTAGCTGTTTTAGACATGATCGACAGGATGGCTACGGAGGTGTAGCCACTTTCATCAACAACTCGATTCCTTGCAAAAATTTTGAACACAAAATTCTAGTTCCTCCAAAAATACCCTTGCTGGTAGTAGAACTCCAAGATCTATTCATTATTAATAGCTATATTCCTCCCGACCCCAACATTCCCTTCCCTCACAGAATGTTTAATCAACTCCTACAACAAATAAAACATAAGAATTTTATCTTAATGGCTGATTTAAATGGCCAAAATCAAATTTGGGGCTCTGCCATTAATAACCCTAAAGGAACTGCAATCTGGGACTTCATCTCGCATAATGATCTCACCATCCTTAATGACGGATCTCCAACCCGTATTCCCAACCCCAATGTCAATAAGAGCTGCCCGGATATTACAATTACTTCCTCAGCCATAGCTCTAGATTGTTCCTGGAGAACGATCCAAGAATCAGGCTGCAGCGATCATTTTCCTACCCTTTGGTCCTACAAAAAACAAAATCTGTGCCTATCCATATGAATTCCACTCACGTCAAATATAACACAATTAAAGCCAACTGGGATGCATTTCAGGCATATATTAAAAATAATATATATCATAATGATATGGAATATCCCTTGTTCATGGAGGTCTTAAAAAGAGCCATCTCTTTATTTATCCCACTCAAGAAATCTTTCACTCCTTCTAAACCTTATCTTCCCTGGTGGGACAAAGAGTGCTCCCAGATGGAACAAAAGAAAAAAGAGGCTTTTAAACTATATCTAAGAACTCTCTCCATGGAAAATTTCATTAATTTCAAGAAAATAAGAGCTGAAACCCGACTTTTTCTGAAAACAAAAAGATCAGAAGGCTTTCGTAAGTTCACGGAAGAACTGAACCCCGGAACACCTGTTAAGAAGATTTGGCAATCAATAAAAAATTTCTCTAGATCTATTGAAAATCGTAATTTAATTAACACCCCTCCCCTGGACAGTTCCATATTCCAAAGTCTCTTAAACAAGTTAGCTCAAATCCCTTTTCAAGACCTCAACACTATTCCCCAATAGAAGAATTGAATTTCAGCTTACTAAACAAAAATGATTCAAGTCCTGGATTGGATTCCATCACATATTCAATGATCAATCATCTTCCCAAAATAGCTCTAGAAACTCTTCTCTCTATTTTCAATAAAATACTCAATAAATATCATCCTATCCCTTCAGATTGGAAAAATCATCTAATAATTCCTATTCTTAAAAAAAACCAGGATCCTAACGAGTTGATAAATGTGGCCAGAGAAAATCACGTTATTATCATATGCTTTCCACCGCATTCTACGCACCGGTTACAACCCGTTGACGTGTCATTTATGGCTCCCTTGAACACATATTATGGAGATGAAGTAAGAAAATCGATGCGCCAGCATCCTGGAAGACGTGTTACAATTTATGAAGTGGGAGAACTCTTTGGTGAGGCTTTTGTTAAATCGGCAGTTATGCAAACTGCAATAAATGGTTTCAGGAAGTCTGGAATTTATCCGCTTAATCCTGAAGTTTTTCCTGAGTGGACGTTCGCTCCCTCAGAAACTACAGAGCGAGAACTAAATATACAAGAAGATGAATCCACGACACCCAATTTGAACAAGGATTTAGGCAAAGAACTCGATAAAGATTTTACTTCAACTACAAAGCTGACAGCTATACAATTATTAGCTCCGTTACCTCCACCTATCGATTCTCCCCAACCAAGCTGTAGCCATATCGATTCTCCCCATCCAAGATGTAGCTCCTTAAACTCTCATACTGCAAATCATACTAACATCTCTTCATCTTATAAACAAGCCACCACTAAATCTGATAGTTTACAAGCAACATTACCAAAACCAATATGTGATTTTTCAGTCTCTCCAAAAGAGGTTTTTCCGATCCCTAAGGCAACCAGGAAGCCGTCCAACGATAACAGGAGAAGAGAAAAGGCTGCTGTGATAACATCATCTCCTTATAAGTCTGAGTTAGAGGCAAATTTTAAAAAATCTCCAATCGTAAACAAATTAAAGCTAAATGAACCGGACAAAAAAGGAAAAAAATATGGTTAAAAAGGCTGCACCAAAAATAAAGTTGGTTCCGAAATTAAAGATTGCAGATTCTGATAGTTCGAAGGAAGAAGATAATAATGAAGATGCGTGTCTGTATTGCAATGAATTATATTCAAACTCTAAGGCAAAGGAAGGCTGGATAAAATGTGTCTTGCCTATGATGATAAAGATGAAGTTTTTATTTGCGACTTCTGTTCATAGATTTTCGATTATTGTTCACATAGTTTCAATAAATATTCTATTTTCTGCCTATCAGTCTTTTTACATTGTAATTAAGTTACTACCCGGTTTTATCATACCGGTTGGACAAAACCGGGTATTTTGCAATATTTTCTTAAAAATAAAAAAAATAAAAAATTCAAGAATATTTATAAAAATTGATATTGGTATATCAACCTTAAGTCATTCGAGAATATTTCTATCTGTAGCAAACGTTTGCTACTCTAACATAGCAGGAAGAAGTATGCAGTTTTTGTACTGGTACCCGGTTTTGTCCAACTCTCCCTTATCTTGATTTCTATTCCAAATCAGACAGAGTTCTTTTGATAAATTTTGTTCCAAATCTGTGACATTTTCCTCTAAACTTGTGCATTCGCATCCTCTCAAATCAAATTGTCCTTTGACTAAGATCTTTTTAAAGCTCTCGACATATATATTTAATTCTTCAGTGTCCTTAACCCTTGTTACTATGTTTTCTACATAAAAGTTTTTGCTCAAATTATCAATGACATTAGCATGATATTTTTCGTTCAGCTTGTTTTCTTTGGCACTTCTTAAGTGTAAATCTAAAAGTGTCCCTGTTAAAGTAAAATTGTACTTTATATGTTAATTGTTCTAAAAGACAGTCGGTAGTCGTTACCTTGACTACAAATAAATGATTTGATTTTCAATTTCAATTTTTCTAACTTGTCAGTCAAAAGCGAACAGTTATGTTAATTTACTGAATAAAAAGTTCACATCAAGATTAAACTGCATTCCTTGTATTTATTTTAATTGGTTATGGGCCCAGAACGCTTAATTGTGTACTAGAATCGTTTTTATTCAAGAAAGAATAAATTCGTATAAGAAACGGTTGGACTGTGAAGTATCGTTGAATAGCCACAGATGGATTTGGCGAAGCACATCAAACCCTTGGCCGGTGAGGCAGACTGGCCGATCTGGAAGCGGAAGATTCGTGATCTGCTCGATTATCATGAAGGTGCATTAGACGTTATCGATAACAAGATTAAAAAACCAGAACCTCTAGCTGACGGCGCTAGTGCGGCTAAACAAAAAGAATTCAAAGAGAAGTATGATTTCTTTCGAAAGGCAAATAGCTACGCAAAGTCTATGATTGCTAGCTCAGTTACAGATGCGGTGTATGAGAAAATCATCGATAAAGAAACCGCGCGTGATGCTTTCGAGGCCCTTAAAGAGCAGTTTGAAGCGACATCCAAGGATCAAGTTTTTCAAATTTGTGATTCATTTTTCGCTTTTAGTTGGATGTTAGGTGAGGACGTGTCTACACATTTAGCTAAGTTGAGAAGTCTTTGGAGTGATCTCAACAACGGTCTCACTGCTCGAAATGAAAACAAGTTACCAGACTTAATGCTTGTGTGTAAAACGCTCAATTTTTACCTGCTGCATTTGAGACATTTAGGTCCAGTTGGATGCTGCTCACCAAAGACACAGAGAAAACCTTTGACGAGCTGACTACACAGTTGTGTATGTTCGAAAGAAATTTCAAGAAAAGCACCAACAACGACAAATTTTCTCAAGAAGCTCTAGTGGCAAAAGGCGAGACGCAAAAACAAGACGCGAAAAAGAAGTCGAGAGCAGGTACAACCTGTAATTATTGTGGTAAGAAAAACCATTGGGTCAGTGAATGCAGAAAGTGGATCGCAGATGGACGACCATCCAAAAATAAGTCCGTTAATGACTCTCAAAACCAAGCTAACCACAAAAATAACCAAAACAAATTTCAGAGCAATGCTGTTGAGGTTAAGGAAGGTCTTGTGTTGTCATTTTCAGAGATTTTCAATACTGAGATCAACACTACAGACTGGTGGATCGACAACGGTGCTACAAGGCACGCAACGAATAATTTCGATTTCTTTGTAGATTTTGAAAAATTCAAGAATCCGTGTGGCATAAAGGCTGCAGGAAAAGAGCTTTTGCAAGCAGTAGGGAAAGGCATCGTAAAAGTTGTATCAACAGTGAACGACGAGCGATACATCCTAACCTTGCACGATGTTTGGTACGTTCCCGACATATCGAAGAATTTGTTTTCTGTTCTAGCAGCTCAAGACAGAAACCTAAACAGTATGTTTGAATCAACAGCTACGTGGTGCTCGCTCAAAGTGAATAACAAGATACTGCTAAGTGGAGTCCGAAATGTTCACGGAACACTATTCAAAGCAGCTATCAAACCGATTTTTCCCGCTGGTAATGTAAGTTTCAATGTTGCTGTTACTGATAGTTCTCAATTACAGCTGTATCACGAGAGGTGGGGACATCAGGACAAGCAGCACGTGAAAAACTTGTTACAAAAAGAATTGGGTATTAACGTCAAGTTAGACAGAGAAATTTGTGAACCGTGCGTTTACGGTAAGGCCCATCGTTTAGCTTTCGGTACTAGAAGAAAAGCAAGCCAACCTGGAGAACTGATTGCTACAGATTTATGTGGTCCTTTTGATGTATCATTTAGCAAGAAGAGGTATATGGCCATATTCAAAGATATGTTCACTAAATTTCGATATTGCTACATAATTGCAGAGAAGTCTGAAGTCACAGCAGCTTTACAGTCAATGATTGCTCACGCAAAACAGCAAGGTCATTCGATTAAGGCGCTGCTGAGTGACAACGGCGGCGAGTTCGACAATGTGGAGGTCAAGGCTATTCTAGAGAAAAATGGAATTACGCACAGATTGACAGCTCCGTATACACCACAGCAAAATGGTTGCGTTGAACGAGAAAATCGCACAATCGTTGAAATGGCTAGAACATTCAAGTACTCCAATCCCGACGTGAAATTTCCTGAAGCCATTTGGGCAGAATTAGTCACTACAGCTACGTACGTATTGAACAGAACAGGCAAATCATCAGTAGACGGTGTGAGTCCTTACGAGCTGTGGATTGGAAGTAAGCCGAGAATTAAGCACTTACGCATCATTGCATCAACTTGCTACGTTCATATACCTAAAGAAAAGAGAAGAAAAATGGACGAGAAAGCAATCAAGGGTTATTTGATAGGTTACGATAACGATGAAAGATACAGAATTTATGTCAAGGAAGAGCACAAAGTTATTGTCTCAAGAGACGTTCAATTTCGCGAATTAACGAGAGATTGCGATCATGAGGTTCAGTTACCACTCAAAGATTCTCATTTACAGAAAGATAACACCGAGGAAAATCCTGAGGTTCCAGTCGAACTAGAAGAGCCTTTGGAGTACCCCGAGATACCAGTTCAACAAGATGAACCACTTGAGTACGAGTCGGAAAGCACGGAACCTGAATCGGCAACCGATGACGAGGAAGAGCCAGCGACGCCCTCGCCAGTACCTGCAAGAACTTTGAGAGATCGCTCGAAGTTGAGAAAGCCAAGTTACCTACAAGAATATGCACACATTGCTGAAAACACTGATTTTATTGACACGTATGTAACTCCTCAATCATTCCAAGAAGCTGTTTCAGGTAGGGAAAGTTTACAGTGGAAACGAGCCATGGATGATGAGATGAAATCGCTCAATGAAAATCACACATGGAAGCTGTCAACTTTGCCACAAGGAGCAAAAGCGATCCCATGTAAATGGACCTACAGAGTTAAAACCAATCCAGATGGTTCGGTCAATCGATACAAGGCAAGACTAGTTATAAAAGGTTTCAGTCAACGCTACGGCATTGACTATAGCCAGACCTTCAGCCCAGTAGCAAGAATGGCAACTATTCGGTCGATTTTAAGCATAGCTGCAAGTGAGCAGATGCATCTAGCACAGTTTGACGTATCTACAGCATTTTTATACGGCGAACTTGAAGAGGTTATTTACATGCAGCAACCAGAAGGCTACAAAAACGGTACTGATCAGGTATGTCAACTTCAAAAAAGTTTGTATGGTTTGAAACAGGCTCCAAGATGCTGGTTCAAACGTTTTGGCAAGTATCTTATCAGTCTCGGCTTCAAAGTTAGTGATGCAGATCCATGTTTGTTCATGCGAAAAGAAAATGACAAAAGTATTATCATGGCTCTGTACGTAGATGATGGATTAGTTGCCGCAACAGATCCTCAAGATTTGAAGATTTTCTTACAAGATTTAAGCAAAGAATTCAAGATCACTTCACAGAAAGCTTCATACTTTTTAGGGCTAGAAATTGAACAAACAGATGATTACATTACAATTAATCAACAAGCTTTTGCTAAAAAGATTCTAGAACGTTTCAATTTTTCAGATTGCAAACCAGTCTCTACGTCAATGTTGAAAGCTTCTGAGATTTCTCAATCAGGGAAAGAAAATTCCAAAGCACATAATTTCCCTTATAGACAGGCGGTCGGAGCTCTCATGTATTTGATGCTAGGAACTCGACCTGACTTAGCATACAGCGTTGGATTTTTATCAAGATCACTGAGAAATCCATCTTTGGAAGATGCAGCTCGCGTTAAAAGAGTTTTCCGCTATGTAGCAGGCACATTGACGAAAGGAATAACCTATACTCGTAAGGTAAAAAGGGGTATTCTTGAGACTTTCAGTGACGCTGATTTTGGAGGATGCACGAAAACTGGTCGCTCTACTTCTGGTGGCTATTTCATGGATGAGTCAAAGACAACCTACGGTAGCCACTTCCACTACCGAAGCTGAAATTATTGCAGCAAGTGAAGCAGCTAAAGAAATTATTTGGCTCTCAAGATTGTTTAAAAATATTGTAACTTTAAAGCAAGTTCCAATAATTGAGGTCGACAATACAGCAGCAGTGCGTTTAAGCGAAAATCCAGAGTTTCATCGACGAACAAAACATATAGCCATCAAGCACTTCTTTATTCGAGAGAGGGTAACCGAAGGCGAATTAGCAGTTCAACAAATATCTTCTGAGAATCAACTGGCAGATATTATGACGAAGCCTTTGGGTGCAATACGATTACAAATATTACGCGATAAATTGGGTTTAAAGTAACATAGTGGGTACTAAGATGTTTTGTTTGTTTATTTCATTATTATTACAACAATTAACAAGGGAAAGTGTTAAAGTAAAATTGTACTTTATATGTTAATTGTTCTAAAAGACAGTCGGTAGTCGTTACCTTGACTACAAATAAATGATTTGATTTTCAATTTCAATTTTTCTAACTTGTCAGTCAAAAGCGAACAGTTATGTTAATTTACTGAATAAAAAGTTCACATCAAGATTAAACTGCATTCCTTGTATTTATTTTAATTTCCCGGGCTACAATTTATTCCAAATTCCACTCTGATGTGTCTGAAAATAATCAAGTGACAGTTCTTGTCATACCAAAGAAATTTCACTAGTAGTTTTCTTAGAGTTATATTTGTAAAAAAGCCTTTTAAATGTTCGCAATTATTCCAATCTTTTGCATTCGAAATCTAGTAATGATCGAAGAAATCAGTTTTATTAGAGTTGTACCTTTTTCCAGGCATTCATTAAGTTATGGTTCACCAATTTGTTTCACAGATGCATGGAAAACCGGTCGTATTGGAGTAGTGGTGTTTTGGAAATTGTAAATCGAATGGTGTGGTAGAAAATGTCCAGACTTCGTGGTTTTTCCGAGTTTTTTCTGGAATAAGTTCAATAATCTTCTTTTGTAGCCAGCTAATGAAAATACTCAGGAAAAAAAGACAAACACAACCAGAGAGGAAAGGAAAAGTTGAGACAGCCGCTGATTTGGTGAACAAAAGTTCTTTAAGATTTTAGCTTTTCTAAGGTGACCATTTCACAGACAACTACTGTTAAAGTTATTAACCGTGAACCTGACTGTTTATTTTAATTTATTAACTTTACTAACTGTAGTAAATTTTAGAAAAATGATTTTATCAAATAATCGTTGTTGACATCAATCAATTATATATCAATCTAACATTTTTTATATTATTTTATAATCCCCCTATCTAAGTAGAGCTTAAAGTATACCAACAAAGTAACTATAATAAAAGCTTCAACAACTACACCCACACTTCGTAATAGTCAACAGATAAGGAGAAAAAAACTAGCTAAAGAAGGTTGTTGTTAGCGTAAAGGAAATGATGCCACGATCATATGTTGTAAAGAGAAAATAAGTCACCTGAACATAGAAAGAATAATGCAGTTTTGACAGAAACAGAAGGACTCGAACAAATCTTATCAAACCAGGCATGTAATGGGGTCTTTTCACAGACCATGGTAGTAAAATGAATTGGAAATGATAGAGGATCATAGAAATCATATATTACTACATCTAGATGAACTACAAGCCAATAAGGCAAGATTAATTCATTATTTGGAGGATGTGAAATTAAAGATCACAATAAGTACAAAGTTCACATGTTGAATTCATCAAATCTTTAATTTTGACGTGTTTAACCAACCGATAATATGTATCAATGTTGTATCAATAGAGACAGGAACTTGGTTGGACGAGCTGGCGAAGCTAGGTATAAAAATAACAGACAAACATGATGAAATAATAGAAATATTGATTGGAGCAGCTGGCAAACTGCTGAAAGAGAAGAAATACAAATTAGACAGTGGCTTTTCTTTTTGGTGCAATAAGTCGTCTCAAAGATTGCATGAAAGTTTTTATCGATAAGGAAGATGCGAGTAGTGTGAATTCTATATGTTCAGAAGTTAGAAAGAATCGTAAAAGTACATGTGATAGAATTTAGAACATTTGGGGGAAATTGCAATTTTTCTGGAGCTAATTTCGTAGGACTTACAAAGATTCAGAATGAAGACAAGTTTGGTTAATTCCTAATTCTACAGCTCGTCAATTGGTAGAGAACTATCCACAAATTGCAGATAATTACCCTAAAGTTATTGAAAGCTTTAAAACACGATGTGGTAGGTACCATTTGCTCGTAGAAGTTTATGTTAGAGAGCTGCTCAAAATTCTGAGTAACACCAACAAGAAAACCGTACTATCTCTATTTTACGATAAGATTGAATCTCAACTAGAAACTTAATTAGTGGCCTCTGATACCTGTGCCATATTTTACCCACTTGTAGAGTCGTGATTGGGGGAAGATTTAATTAGAGTCTGGCAGTGAATTTCCTCCTCTACTGATGATTCCACAGTGAAAAAGCGTTTGGATCAAATGATGGTTTTTGTAAGGAAATAAGTAGAAAACGAAGACAGAATAACACTAGCTGTAGAAGGATTTGAAAAGTATGTTTATATAATTGTTGAAAGCCTTAACTCGAGGCAAAAAATAGACATAAAACAGTAAAAATTCTAACTTTCACTCACCTTAGGACAGAACCACAATTTTTATCACAAAAAGCACATTTCGCTGAAACTGGCAAGTTCCCTTCCATCCACTGATGCGGCATCATTATATTCTGAAACAAAAAAGAGCGTTACGTTGAGAAAACATCAGGAAGTGATTATTATTTACCCCATCTTCGTCCTCTGTAATATCGTGTCCTACGGAAGCAAGCGTGGTCCATTTGCAATTATTTATAGCTTTGGCGGCACATCGTTTATGGGCTTTGCATTTGCATATTTCGCATGATAGACCGTGGCTGGTGACTCCGCTCAAAGCATCGCGGCAGACGTTACAGTATGTTGGTCGGGCGTGAGATGTAGCATACCTGAAAAAAAATTGTATTCAGAATAACCACACTTTTATATTGCTGAACAAAACAGAATTATTTGAGAAAGTCTGTTACACTCTGAATTTCATCTATAGGAAACTTTGTAAAACGACTTCTGGTATTGAGTGTCACATACATTTTATCACTACTATGTATTTAAATCTAGTGAATTTTTAAATATTATGAATGGAAGAATCGTTCGATTGATTTCGAAAGCTACATTTTAAAAAGATTTTCCAACTTACAGGGTGTTCCAGAAAGCCGAGGCATATCAAAGTTATGTTTTTATAAATGGAACATCCCGTATTTTTTTAAATTAAGCGCAACCAAATAATATCTGTTTTATAAAGATTCCCTATACCTCTGTTTTATGGTTTTTGATATATCTCGATTTTTTACGAAATGCAGGGTGTTTAAAAAGGAGGAACAACGTAAAAATGGTTTAACATAAAAGAAAAAGATAGTGCATAAGTTAATAAGGAGGCCTTGGGGCAACTTTATGTGACATTGCTAATTAAAAAAAATGTACAGGGTACTCAAAAAAGTGGAAAATATAATTGACACTTTTCAACCTAAATAACTTACTTAAATTAATTGTAACGACCAGTATTAATTTTCCGCCCAACCTTTCTATATGCGAGAAAAGTATTGGTTTACCCCAAAAAAAGTTGGAATTTTAAAATTTTTTTTTAGTTATTTTTACGTTTTCCATCAACAACAACCCGAAAAAACGGTTTTTAGAAAAAAAATCCTGTGTGTATGTCGTCGTCGTCGTCGTTGTCGTCGGCCACTTTTCCTTACATGTCTTGTTAGCACGATACAGCCTCCGGAGTGGAATAAGTCAGCAATTTTATGATTGAATATTGTTAAGGACATGTCACAGATGAACCCTATTAATTTTCAGTTCACCAGAGCCAGTACAACGGGTGCTATGGTACTTGAAGTACGACATTTTGTAATTTTTTGAGAAATTTCAGTTTGTTAGCATGATACAGCTTCCGGAGTTCAACAAGTCACCAGTTTTGTGATTGAATATTATTCAGGATATCAGACTGATGAACCCTATTGATTTTCAACTCATCAGAGCCAATACAACAGGTGCTACAGTACTTTAAGTACGATATTTTTGTTATTTTTGTAGAAGTTTAAGTTTGTTAGCACAATACAGCCTCCGGAGTATATACAAGTGACTTATTTTATGATTGGATATTATTCAGAGCGTCTCAAAGATAAACCCTATTGATATTCAACTCAGTAAAGCCAGTACAACGGGTGCTATGGTACTTGAAGTACCAAATTTTCGTCATTTTTGGAGAATTTTCAGTTTGTTAGCACGATACAGCCTCCAGAGAGTATACGATTGATCAATTTCAGGATTGAATATTGTTCAAGGTGTCTCACAGGTGTACCTTATTGATTTTTAGTTGACTAGAGCGAGTACAGCGGGTCCTCTAAATCCAGATATACATAATTTTTGGTTATTTTTGGAGAAATTTCGGTTTGTTAGCACGATAGTGTATACAGTAACAATTTTATGATAGAACATTGTTCAGGGCCACAGATGCGGAAAAGTTAGTTTTAATCTTTAAAACCGTTTATTTTACTTTATTTGATACAGTAAATAATACTCTTTTGATTGATATGAAAGTAATTATTATTTTTTATGTAATTAACCTTTATAGGACTGGGCGGGGTCCGTTTGTACCCCATGACGTATGTTTTTGCTGTATCTTTGCAAACGCAAATTTTTAAACATTGATCTTTCATCTAGCCGCAGTTTATGAATTATTTTGATAAAATATGATGTATTTAGTAGTTTTTATTGGCTGGTATAAACAAAAAATAGTTTTATATTCCAGGGGTCTCTTCAGACCCCGGTCAGCCTTTTACGTCCGATAAAATAATCCCGGTAACTGTTAGTAAAATCGGGGAATCCCATACATTTAACGTTTGTCTACTCACAGGGAATTTACCCATATAATTGTAAAATGTAAATTACCACTTCAAATGGGGGATTCTCCGCACTGCGATATAATTTTTAGACTTGAATATTCGGGTTCGGGTTAGTCTCTTGTGATATTGCGAGTAGGGTACATCGTTTTTAAAATGAGTCAGTTTTTATTTACAAACAATCGCAAGGGGCTTACTGACGATGAGATGTTACGTATACTTGAAAGTGATGATCCAGAGTTTGATAGTGTTATCAATGAGGAAACATCGAGTGACTTAGAAGATGAAGACATTGTGACAGAAGTAAAGGAAGAAAATGATGTAATAGTTGTTGATCAAAGTATAGAGAAAACGAATCCAGAGGAACCAACAGTTAGTAACAGCCAGGGCATTCCAGTATATAAATCTAAAGATGGAACTGAGTGGTCAAAAATTCCAGGAAGTTAGACGTTCAAAAGCTAATATTCGGAGACATGCTCTAGGCCTTACAAATTACAGTTCTGATATATCAAGTATAAAAGACGCTTTTTCTGCAATTTTCCGCATGGGGTATTCTCGGACCCCAGTTAGTCCTTTTCGTAAAATTTTGGTGTCCGTCCCATGAAGGTTAAGAAAAAACATAATTTTATACGGTCCTCAAGCTTTTTTATTTATTGTAAAGGTATAGTGGGCTGAGTTTTATTATAAAAATGTCAAATGTTTTTATTTTAAAATAATGTAATTTTTTAACATTAATCGTATTCAAAATCGTTAACAATTTCGAACAAAATGAAAACATTTTATTAAAGGAGAAAAATAACACAAACTAAATGGAAAATTTTACTGTGAAATTAAATTGAATGTTCTAAATTATGGCCATCTTCTTGAATACACATCATGATTCTCTTTTTAAATGATTGTCTTACGTTAAAATATCTGGATTAACAGCACGAAAATCATTTTCTATTCTTGTTTTCATATCGTCTGCTGTGGTAGGTAGTGTACTATAAACTACATTTTTTACATAGCTCCAAAGAAAAAATCCATTAACGTTAAGTCTAGAGATCTGGGTGGCCAGTTAACTGGTCCGCCCATTCCAATTCACTGATTAAAATTTTCTTTATTAAGATAGTTTCTTACAGGTCTAGAAAAATGAGCAGGCGCACCATCTAAATGCAACCACATATTATGTCTAACATTTAAACAAACGTCCTTCAACAATGTCCAAAAATCTCTTTTTGAAAATGTTGTGCCAATTAAGTGGCCATAAAAAAATAAGGATCAATAACTTTATTACCAATTATGCCATCAAAAACATTAAAACTTCAACGGGTTGGTTATAGTTGCCTAAGTACAATGACCATCGCCTGGCACGCCTCAGCTATGCACGTCATCAACCCTATATTTTTGAAAGTGTAGGGAACATTTGAAAAAAAAACTTGTTCCTGTAAGCTTGAAATTTTTTTACCATTTAGTTTATTTGTTATTGAGTTCAAAAAAAAATGACAGGCGTTTTCGATGAGCACAAGTACCTGACAGGTGAGCCTGAAGGTGTATTATGTGTAAATTAAAATAAGTCCTTGACAGGCGAGGGGAAATATGCTATGGGAGTGCGAGTGAGAGGCGTAACGTGAACGATTTACCTACGCGAAGTCGTGTTCAACTATTTCACGAAGAATTTCGCTGTTTTATGTTGTGAGCTATTTAAAGTTAAAAATTTCAATTATATATTAATCTTTACATAAACATAATTTAAAATTTCATGACATTTATTTGCCAAAGGAAGGTAATAATGGTGCAGACTATCATGTGAAGTGTTACAAAAACTCTCTTGTTGTAATGAAAATATATCGCCAGAACGAACCACCAACTTCATCTAATGTACCAGCATCATCAACAGGTATTTTTTTATTAACTTATATATTCTTTATTACGTTCCATCTATTGAGTAGCAATTTTTTTTAACCGGTAACTTCTCAGAAACATCCCAAGGCAGAATTTTTGTGTTATTTTGCTGCTGAACCTCCTGAAAAAAATAATTTTGCCGCTGAAAGTGTTGAATCCATGAAGGGGGTTCAGCGGCAAAATATTAAAAGATTTTATATTATTTTCCCTATACTATGAAATAAAATTTTGCCGTTGATACTCCTGACATTCAGGAGGTTCAGCAGCAAAATAAGACAAAAGTTCTGCCTCGGGATGTTTACTACCAAATATATATTAATTAGCATTAGTTAATTTCAAATGATGAGCAGTCTTAATATATATATATAAGAACGGTAATGAAATTGAAGTTGAAATGAATTAATCTTTTCACAGAAATGTCTGATGAAGAAACAAAGGGAATTAGCTCTTCAGTAGATATTGAGGAAAGCGAAACATCATCTGAAAGTAGCGATGATAAGTTATGTCTTTTGTACAAATAAATATAAACGAGTTAAAGGGCGGTTTGAAGCTTTGCATTCATCAGAAACAGAAAGTTTAATGCAAGCTCTAAGAGCATTCTGCGAAAATAATGAATTTTACGAAAAAGTAAGCAATACAGAGAGTCCCATTATTTACTATCATAACAGTTGCCGAACGATTGTATTGTATACATTGCAACAAGAAAATAAGGTTATGAGTTCACCGAAAAAAACTTGGAAATATTATCACCAACAGGCATTTGAGGAAATTCATCGAAGAAGTGTTTTTAATTCACATACCTATGTAAATATTATTCAGAATTATTAAAAGCAATTCTTGAAGAGAATGGCGAAAGTACAGATTACAGTTTTAGTACTCAACGTTTTGAAGAAAAATTATTAAATGCTATCGACGATATTAAAATTGTTAAAAAAGTTAGAAAAAATTGTGTCACATTGAAAAATGATAATATTGATTTAAAAATGTGCGAATTATTGGGAGAAGAGGAAGTATTGCAAAAAGCAGCATTAATTTTTAGACAATCTATCATCAACATTGATGACATATCAGATAATGATTGTGGTTAATTTAAAAGTCTTATGTACATTATGTTACAACTAATAAAATACATTTTACCCATAATTTCTATTTTTACTTAATATAATTTGCATCAACGATATGATTTTCCATGCTACGCCTCTTACTCGCACCCCCATAGCATCTTTCCCCTCGCCTGTCAAGGACTTATGCTGGCCAGAACCGCCTGTCATTGTACCAACTTACTTTAAATCGCTTAAAGAAACATATCTGTAAATTTCAACTTTACAGAATAAAGTTTATTTTAATCTACACATAATACACCTTCAGGCTCACCTGTCAGGTACTTGTGCTCATCGAAAACGCCTGTCAATTTTTTTTGAACTTAATAACAAATAAACTAAATGGTAAAAAAATGTCAAGCTTACAGGAACAAGTTTTTTTTTCAAATGTTCCCTACACTTTCAAAAATATAGGGGTTGATGATGTGCATGGCTGAGGCGTGCCAGGCGATGGTCATTGTACTTAGACAACTATGACTCATCACCATAAGAATTTCTAGCCTTACAGACACACCGTTGCTCGGACGGTCCCACTAGCTCTCCTACTATAAATAATGGCATCAGACAAGGAGACTCCCTCAGTCTCATGTTGTTTAGTATCATTATGGATGGGAGACAGAGAAGTCAAAATACTATGATACGCCGACGACGCTGTACTCATAGCCGAAAACGCGGACGACTTACAAAGACTAGTGCATAGATTCAACACAACAGCAAAGAAGTTCAGAATGAATATATCAGTGTCAAAAATCAAATGCATGACCACATCTAGAACACCGCTTAGATGTAAACTTGAAATAGACAACAATATTGTACAGATAGAGAGAATGGAATGAGCATATTAGCCGCATGACACCCGACAGATTGGTAAGGATAACAAGGGATAAGTCACCAATGGGACGGAGGAACAACATCGTATGACCCCGCAAACGATGGAGTAACAATCTTACAGTGGACTAAAGAAAACAAAGGGACGAAGAAAAACAAGCAAATTTTGCTTACATATAAGACAGAAAAAGAAGAAGATTATTCTTTCGGACTTTTCACTAATTAAAAGAATTATTCGGACGGTTGTTTTCTTTATTTTTAATAACTTTCTCAAGTTACAAAAAACTAGAAAATACTAATTTCATTAAAACTGGCAATAGACGAGGCGATGAAGCACTAAAAGGGCCAAAGATAGGAAATCTTTTAGTACAGCACGGATCGGAATGCGTTTTTTTGCATTAGCTTTCAAAAATTATTTATACCATTCCTACCTACATTCTACCTAGTACAAACCGGAAGTTGCATTGCTGCAGCCAAAAATGCCTTAAAAAATGCATTTTTTGAGAGGCCTTTTGGAAAATTTCATAACTTTGTAAATAAGAGTCAGAATTGGCCCAAGTTGGATACCCAGGGGTTTTTGAGGTCGCTGATCACGATTATGATGTTCAAATTGACCCCCCGAACACCTGGAGCTCAGGAACGCCGCCGAACGTCATATCCGTGGGACTATCCCGAATTTCATGCGAGAAAGAAGAGAAACTCGGCATCCGGGGGTTTTTTGGACGCGGACGCCATCTTCGAGAATTTTCTTGGAAATATCGACAAAAACGGAGCGAAAATCGTTATGGGGCCGTTTTGTGTGCGCTGAGTCTGAATTTCATGTGGAAAACGATCCCCCGAACACCTGGTGCGCCCAAACCTGGCCCTGAACGTCATCCCCGAGGGTTTTCCAGACACAATTGAAGAAGACGAACCAAAAACCGTTACGGGGGGTTTTTTGGGTCGCTGAATTCAAATAAGGCACTGACGAACACCCCACGGATATCTGGTGCGCCCTAACCTGGACGCGGACGTCATCTTTAAGAATTTTCCTGGAAATATCGACAAAAACGAAGCTAAAATCGTATGGGGGTCGGTTTCCACATGAAATTCAGATTCAGCGCACACAAAACGGCCCCATAACGATTTTCGCTCCGTTTTTGTCGATATTTCCAGGAAAATTCTCGAAGATGGCGTCCTCGTCCATGTTAGGTCGCACCAGGTGTCCGTGGGGTGTTCACCGATGGCATATTTAAATTCAGCGACCCAAAAAAGTCCCGGGTACCGAGTTCCTCGCATGAAGTTCGG
Source organism: Galeruca laticollis (assembly GCA_963921935.1). Lineage (NCBI taxonomy): Eukaryota > Metazoa > Arthropoda > Insecta > Coleoptera > Chrysomelidae > Galeruca > Galeruca laticollis. The sequence continues at coordinate 5,970,388 of OY998176.1, read as the reverse complement.
GATACTCCGACGGAGATGACGTTCGTCGGCGTCCCCAAGCTCCAGGTTTTCGGGGGTCAATCGGAACATCATAATCGTGATCAGTGACCTCAAAAACCCCTGGGTACCCAATTCAGGCCAATTCTGACTCTTATTTACAAAGTTATGAAATTTTCCAAAAGGCCTCTCAAAAAATGCATTTCTTGAATGCATTTTTAGCTGCAGCAATGCAACTTCCGGTTTGTAATAGGTAGAAAGTAGGATGCAAAAAACCGCATTCCGATCCGTGCTGGACTAAAAGATTTCCTAACATAATGCTTCATCGTCTCGACTACAACTACTGTCAAACTGATCCCTATTAACCAAACAAAATAACTACTTTTAGGTTAACTATAAGCATGGCAAAAACATCTAATATTCAACATGGCAAGCAAATCAGATCCCAATCAAGAATATACAAACTGCTTACAAGTATAACCGATATAAAACATATGGCACCAAATGTATATAATAGAGTTCAATTGGGAAGTCGTGTTTATGCGGCAAAAGCGCAATTACTTCAGATTAAACGCAATTAGGATTATTATAGCCTGGAAACGGTCCTGTAAATCCGTTCTAGCTAAATTGATCGGCGAGTACAATTACTAGTGCTTACTCAGTCTACCGTCAAACAGATCACGTATACCTAATTAAGTCGAAAATGGAAACCGTCAAAATTTCTTATATATACAAAAGATGATCTATTAACTGTCCTCGTTATTATGTAACGAACGCGAGAATGAAAAATCTGCTCAAAATAGAAATTTCATCGTAGATAAATTTGAAAAATGTTTACCAGACAACGTGATTTATGGGTTTAGCATCGTGTTTGATAAAGCGAATTTTTTCCCGACGATAATATGCTCATATTTGTTTTTCTCGAGGGACAGGGATTCAATTTCAAGCTAATATTCGGTAAATTTAATTTTTCGTTGCTTTAGTAAAGCACGCAATACTTTATTTTGTTGACAAGTGGAATTACACTAGTCTGGAAAGTGATGTAGCTGCTATTATATACAACATGAACTCATGTTGCCCGTCCAGGTCGTGCAAAATGGCAAATCAAAACATAAAAACACGTATAAACCTCTAAACTTCAGTGACAAATCCATCTTCAGTCTTGGCAAATTTCTCAAATGAATATTTTTGCTTTCTTAGAGACACCAGTACAATCCGCATGTGCCCTCTTTTGATATAGTTGACATTGAAGCCATACTTACTTGAATTTTGATCTGCGTAACAAATTATTGCAATGATGTGTAAGATCCACCCTGTATGCAAGGTCCTCGAAGGAATTTTAAACGAGCGTTACTTGAGAGATAACAATTACGAAATAGAAATATAATTAATATATGTTTATTTCCCCACAAAACAGAAATATATAAACTACAATAATTCAACTAACATTTTTAATGTAGAAGTAAACAATTAATCACTGAATAAATAGATACAGTAAAATTAAATTATAAAGATACAATTAAGTGAATATTATTTTTAGTATTGACAGTGTCAGTATAATAATAATGATCGATTCGGTATAGTATTGACAAATTTAGTAATATTGACAAGTTCAGTAGAGATAGTGAGTCGGGTAGGTAGATATAAATTAATTCTCAACACATACATACACATATATTCGCACACACATACAACCACATATTTTTCTTTTTATATCTTGTTTATTATATTTTGGAAAAAGTCTCTATTTTTTGATAATATCCATTTTTTTATTTCATATTTAAAGCTCTCATATCCTTCAATGTTTTGTAGTTCTACAGGTACTCGACTTAGAATATTTGGGTCCAAGTAATCAAAGCAGTGTTGTCCAATAGTTTTTTCTCTTTTAGGTAAGTTGTATGTGTTCTGTTTATGCCTAGTATCATGAGTGTGTTCAAGACGTTCTAATATATGTTCATTTCGTTTTAGGTAGAGCAGTATTTTAAGGCAGTATAAATGCCTTAAATCCATAACTTGGCTCATCACATATAACTCATCACTTGGAAACCTGATACTCTTTTAGTAAATAATTCGTAATATCCACCTTTGTAGTACATCAAATACTCAACTTACATACAGGGTGTACCAATCTTACGACAAACTTCAGTATATGGGTTATTTTAAGAGATATCAAAAAATGTTAACAACAAAAATAGTAGATGCCTTTAAGGTGCATAATTTGAAATTATCTCGAACTATACAGAGTGTTGTATAATTCCGGTACAAATCAAACATACGATTTTTTAAATGAGAACCCCTGTATATTATACCGAATTCGAATTTCTCACATTTTTTTGAAGCTTTTGATATAAGGTTTTGCAATGTTATACCGAGTCCTTCAAAAGGTATGGACACGTTTATGTGAAAATCGTAGTTAAGTCAACGCTCTGTAGCTTATTGTACGTTGAAGAAAAAAAAATTATTTTCCCTAACAGAATATCATAATATGATGCAATATCTCCGTATTTTATTAAATTTTAATTATGTCACCTTTTGTATACAGGGTGGACGGAAACTCGAACTGTTTTATTAACCCTTTTTTGTACATGGGATAATAAATGGAACGGAAGGTTGTAGTTCACTTAGTTCGAAGGACCGTGTAATTATATGTAGTTCACTGTAGTATTCGTAGGATTATGGCGGTTTTTGTTAAATCAAACTATTATGTCACTTTCACTTGTATATTGACGAAAAGTACATTTTTCTTTTATTTGCTTGAACAATTAAGAATTCACTTGACTTTTACGCGGTGAATGAAGGTAGTTTGCACATATTATTAAGATTTATGAGATGATTACGGTTTAAGAACACATGTTTGTTCCCGCTATGAACATGCCGGGTGCTCTTCTAAAATGAGTACCTTTGTGTGCCCCGTTTGATGATGAAAAGAGGAAAGTGTGTCTGGGAAGTCTGTCTGGGAAGTGAAGTGAGAATGAGGTTATTTTCGTACTTATACGTAGTGTGACGTAGGTACGAGGAACGACAAAATAGTAGAAACTAGCCAATGGGATAAAAGTATTTTAAAATGTAATGTTCAAACACAAGTGAAATTGCCAGTTGGAGATATGTTTTTTTTTGGGTTTTCAACGGTTTCGTAGATACAGATAACAGAGTTTGGAAGAGAGTTTTTATGAAGAGATAAGATGTCGGGGACTTTGATATGTTCAGTAGAATTTCAGAAAACGATATTTATCTGTTTTCCTTAGGTGTTAGTAAATTTAAATGACTTTTTTAGTGGAGTAAAGAAATATTAACTGCTGAAATTAAGGATATATTTAGTTATCTGTTTTGAGCATAATATTCGACTTGTAGTATACAGGGGAAATTGAAATACAATCACGGGAGAATTTGGTAATTAAAAACCAAATTCGAACACGAACCTTTCATTTTCTCTCTTCTTTCAAATGGAACACCCTGTATTTTTTAGCGCAAATAGAATCTTCGATCATGTAACTTTAATTTTTGTTAAGTATTCCCTATACCCAAAGTGTATGAAAACAGAGTTATTTTGTAATATCTATTGTAAATCATAATTATTAACTTATGTGAAAAAATAAACGTTGAATGTAATAAAAAATCCTAAATAATAATAAATCTTAATAAACTATTTATTCTGAGCAAAACAAATCATCAAAAGTATAATCCTAACCGTAATATGAAACTAAATGTTCAAAGTGTTCACTGTTAACATTAATGCAATGCTGTAAACTATTACATTTTCTCAGTAAGCCTTGATTGACATTTGACATAAACGTCAGTCGTTATATTTTATTTTTTTAAAACAACAGTAATTAAGTGTCACCTGCGATTTATTGTTTCTTTAAATAAAGTAACAATTATTGAGGATGAATAGTGTACATTTTTCTACTCAAGAAATGGTGGACATGATTTGGGTATTAGGTGAATGTAACAAAAATTGCTTGCTTGCGTCTAAAGTTTATCGTCAAAGATTTCCAGACCGACAGGCACCTAACAAAAGAGCATTTGAAAAACTAATGGATCGTTTCAATCGCACTGGTGAAGTGAAATACAAAAAAAAAGATGTAGCAAAAACAGCCATTACTGAGGAAAATGAAATGAAAGTAATGCTAAGTATTGCAGAGAATCCGCATACAAGTGTGAGAAATATTTCACAACAGCAAGACATAAGTCATGGCACGGTTCAGAGAATCCTTAAAAAACATAAAATGCATCTCTATCATAACCAACTTCATCAAGAGTTACTTGACCGTGATTTGCAAAGAAGACTAACATTTTGTGAATGGGCCCAATTTAAAATAAATCGCCAGAGAAATTTTTTTGATTTTGTGCTTTTTGCAGATGAGGCGACTTTTCATAAAAATGGATTAGTAAATCGACATAATTTTCATTATTATGCAACTTCTAATCCAAATTTCGTCTCAACATGTAATAGCCAATGGAGGTGGTCATTGAATGTTTGGGGTGGAATAGCAGGTGATTATGTGATAGGACCATACTTCTTTGATGAAAGAGTTACCGGTGCGGTTTATTCAAATTTTCTTCAGAATCACTTGCCAGTTTTATTAGAAGAAGTTCCACTCAATATTCGGCGAGAAATGTGGTATTTGCATGATGGTGTGCCCGTTCATAATACTGCGCCTATACGAAATCATCTCAATACCGAATTCCAAAACAGATGGATTGGAAGAGGGGGCCCAACTGATTGGCCAACCAGGTCTCCCGATTTAACAAAAGTGGATTTCTTTTTTTGGGGTTTTATAAAAAATGAGGTTTATAAAACTCCGCCTACTACTAGAGAGAATATGACAGAAAGAATTAGAGCGGCATTTCGATCTGTTAACGTTTTTATGCTGAGAAATGTTAGTCATTCATTTGAACTTAGACTGCAGCATTGCATTGATGTTAACGGTGAACACTTTGAACATTTAGTTTAATATTACGGTTAGGATTATACTTTTGATGATTCGTTTTGCTCAGAATAAATAGTTTATTAAGATTTATTATTATTTAGGATTTTTTGTTACATTCAACATTTATTTTTTCACATAAGTTAATAATTATGATTTACAATAGATATTTCAAAATAACTCTGTTTTCATAAACTTTGGGTATAGGGAATACTTAATAAAAATTAAAGTTACATGATCGAAGATTCTATTTGCGCTAAAAAATACAGGGTGTTCCATTTGAAAGAAGAGAGAAAATGAAAGGTTCGAGTTTCCGTCCACCCTGTATACAAAAGGTGACATAATTAAAATTTAATAAAATACGGAGATATTGCATTGTTAGGGAAAATAAAATTTTTTTCTTCAACGTACAATAAGCTACAGAGCGTTGACTTAACTACGATTTTCACATAAACGTGTCCATACCTTTTGAAGGACTCGGTATAACGTAGCAAAACCTTATATCAAAAGCTTCAAAAAATGTGAGCAATTCGAATTTGGTATAATATACAGGGGTTCTCATTTAAAAAGTCGTATGTTTGGTTTGTAACGGAGTTATACAACACTCTGTATAGTTCGAGATAATTTCAAAATATGGATCTTAAAGACATCTACTATTTTTGTTGTTAACATTTTTTGATATCTCTTAAAATAACCCATATACCGAAGTTTGTCGTAAGATTGGTACACCCTGTATATTTATTTTATCCTATACACGCCATCGATAAGTATAATAACATACCTTCACTGTGCAGCATTGTCTTAAAATCAGTTTGAACTGCGGCTTCAAGTTGTACCGCCATCTAAAAAATTTGCAAATTATTTGAAATACCTAGTAAAAATATACAAGACAAAATCCTATGGTCAGAAGTATTGTTTAGGTACTAAAAATTTTGGGAACTTACTATTTTTTTGCAAATTCAAGGACGGAACTGCATTATATTGCAGATTTGTTCTGCTATTACTGCACATATAATATTCTTGGGAAAAGTGTCTATCGCATACTCTTAATGTTTTGTTGCATTGTCCTGCGTCCAAATTGGCATACCTGTGACAATCAACAAAGCCTAAGGCCTGTTTCCAACGTTGACAAGATATATTGGTAATATTCTATTTTGAAACACAGTAACATCTACTACACTGCTTCTTATAACGAAATTACTAATATCCTTTGTTAAATAATATTGTAAAATTTACCTTGTGTCATCCTTGGGAAATCTGAAGGAAGATGTTTTTGTCCAATCTCTACTTCTACAAACGTCCACACAACACATTCGTGGCATTTTCTTTTTAATAAATATCCCGTAATAATAATCAAATAATTCACTGAAAAGACAGTCCACCCGGTATACTATCAACTCCGCTCGTACCTTCAACTACAAAAGACACACGGTAACTGTATATCTATCGATTCGGAGTTTCAGGATACCGAATAAGAGTAGCATCGGAGACCGAGTCAGATAGACATCGCGCTAGGAAGAGCTTAGAGTGAACCTACAATTCATTTGTTTATGTACGGTGCTAATGACTTCAAACTGGACTCATTTCAAAGATTTTTTGAAGTACTTTGAAAAATAAATGGTATATTTTCTTTGAAAACTTCAAATTTTCCATTTATTTTACGTTAAATACATCTAATTTAGTGACTAAAAAATTTTTTTTCTCTAGCTGCCGTATCCCGGTAATAATTGCACCTATGTCATTGATAAATCTCTCAATCTTTTCCTTTTTTTGTAAGTTTTATTTTAGTTACGACATGTTTTTTCGTAGCATGTCAAATTGTTGACTTATACAAGAAAAACTGTTAAAAAACGTGATTTTTTTCATAAAAAACGAGTATATTCAACCAAGAATAACTCAGTAAATATTGACTTTACGAAAAATGTTTATATGGAACTTTTTGCTTAAAATTAACCCCCCCATCGATTTCAACATTTTATTTTCCAACCCCGAGAAGGGGTGGTTTCCACCCCCAGGGCAAAAGCGCTCTACGGCATTATATCAACTTTGCTTTTTATGGCATTTTATAGTTACCCTCCAAATTTCAGGTTAATCGGACCGGGTGTTTCTTTTTTTTAGCGAAAACCCCCCATTTACTGTACTAATATTCTCATTATTAAAAAAATTAGGAAATATCTTCAAATAAACTGTATGAAAAAAAAATGATGGGTAAAAGCCTATCATCTCATTGGATTCGTCATGACCAAATACCTCTAATTACTGATTCTTATGAAAATCATAAAATAACCCACTAAACAAGAAACATAACAAGTCTTTTTTGTGATGTTCTTTTCAGAGACTTTTCGTGATGTTTATTTAAAACGATAATAAGATATCTCCTAGATGTCCTTATTTTATTACCAACTCTATTAACATCCATGTCATGTAAATAAAACATATTTTTCATGTACACAGTAATACTTGAATTCGCAGTTACATACACATCCTATGAACTTCTTTTTAGTAACTCCCTATAGGAAACATTCATACGATGTTAATTTGTATACTTCTCACTAATGTCACATACAGAACGTTACTGTAATATAACAAATTAACATGTTTCGAAGATGATCACATGTTGCAGTTACTTTTACATCTTTCGAAATAATTTTTAGGAACATCGTACTATTACATCTGTACGACGTTAGTTCATAAAACTCTCAGTAATATCTCATATTAAACATCACAGTAACATAAAAAAGACGAAAACAGAAGAGGAACTGATGAACGAAACATACAGTAGTTATTCGTGGAAACAAAAATGACAAGCATGAAATGGCGGATGGTTTTCAGTTTTGTGTTATATTTTATTTGCAGGAAGCACATATTTTGCAAGTAGTACTTGAATAAAGTGGTCTTCGTTTTCGTTAGTTCCTACTCAGCTACAGTTTCTATACTTAGTTATAATGGACGAACAACAATTGTTATCGGTAAGTACCTATTCCAACATCATAATTATTAAAACAATACTCATTCAAACCTTAATCGGCTATTATACATTGAAATTCCAGGTGGCGGAATTGTACAGTAACATTATATAATAGAGTTTACAAAATAAGGGTTTTTTCAATTTTTAAAATTTTTCTGTTAGTAAGTATATTTAAAAACGATTCACAATATTTCAAATCCTAGATATGCATTATACCCTATTAAAAACTTAATATTGCAATAGGGTAGATATTATTATTAATAATAAAACATGCTCATATGTTGGCAGGGATTTGAATCCAAAAGAAAATATTTTCAATGTTAAGATGTTTCAGAAGCTACTTACATAAATAAAATAAAAAACAAATAGTTGGTGATTATGTAATGAAAGGGGAGTAACTATTTTATATAGTCTGATACAAACATTGTATTAAACAGTATAGAAAATATTGAATCAAGTATCTCTAGTTCTAGTTTTTGTAGTAGTAGTCTTAGCCTTCAATATAGTTTTGCAGAAAATTTTAACATTATTACTAAGAATTCTTGTGAACAATTAGAGACTGTTTAAGACTTTAAAAACAGAAATTTCTGTTAAAAAGCTCATTTCCATTTGAAAATTCACTGGATACAATAAATAAGCTGTAGGTGTCCCCTACAATGGTACCTATATTAATCTAGCTGATGAATATGTACCTTATGATACTGAATGCTCCAGTCAACAAACAGCATTCAATTATTTATTAGTGTAGAAACACAGCTATTGGATACTCAATTGAATACAATTAATTATAAACTCATTTAACTTGATAATTTGTTCATATATCTTCTTCATGAATAGTTTTTTTTTGTATAAAGTGTATTAATAATGCTTAGTTTTCATTAAGTTACAATTCCACAATGTTAATATACAATTTGTTCCAGGATGAAAATAACAAGATGAGAATAGTATATTATTTTATACAGAAAAGAAGTATGAATTTTCATAGCACACCTGAATGTACCTGCCAATTGGAGTGAGGCATGTAATAGAAGGTAAATCAAGAAAAGTCACTTCTCGAAATAAAATATGTTATTATTCCTATGAAGAACCCCGCATGTATCTTATGGAAAATGGGTCCCAGTCAATTGGCTGAAAATCAAGTTTGATGTAGTTTATGATGATCGATCAAAGGTCTTCATGGGCACAATTTTATCTAAAGAAATTGTTTTATTAGCTGCTTTTTAGAACACCTGTAAATGTTTCACAGATAAAGATTTTGAAGTGTACTTTATGGAATGGTTGAGGCACTGATCCTGAAAAATTGCTGGAAAATATCTTGAAGTTTCTAAAATATCCGGTAGGGGTGGAATGAACACTCGAAAACACAATACTCCAAAAAAACATACTAAAGGTGTCCTAAACATACAATTTTTGAAATCTTGATGCGAATATGAATAAATTTAACTAAGGAGATTTTTTGCCATTATTCTCCAAATAATGGGTGGGGAAGGTTCAAACTTATGAACAAATGTATAACTTTTTCGTTTTTTAACCGATATTAATGATTTTAGCTGCATTTAAAAGAATTTTTCTGTTTAATAAGATTGATAACAAAAATAGATAATTTTGTATCCACTCAGAAATTTCAAATGTAAATTGAAGCATTTTTTTAATGTTTATATCTGATATTGTAAATCTTTTATCTTTGAATAGATTCCTATTTTTTCAACCCCTTTTCATCAGAATATAAAAAATGGCTCATTACCTTTGAAATTTCTGAGAAAAATGGGAAAATTGTCAACTTTTTCACATAGCGTTGACAAAATTGTTTAATTTTTTTATTTTTGTTAAGCATATCTTATTAAAGAGGAAAAACTCTTTTAAATGACACCAAAAACATGGATATCGATTAAAAAAAAGTGTTATGACATTTGTTTTTTGGGCTGAACCTTCCCCCACCCCTTACTGGAAGAATAAGGACAAAAAGTCCCTAACTACATTTTTCATAATCTCAACAATATATCAAAAATTGTATTTCTAGGATACCTATAGTATGTCTTTTTTGGAGATAATTACAGTATTATTTTTTGAACTGTTCATTCCACCCAATAGCAGATATTTTAGGAACTAAAAAATATTTTCCAGCGATTTTTCAGGGCCATTTTCCTGAAGGTATTTTTTTAAAGTTGTACCTTGACTATTTTTTGAAATATGGCCGACAGCCGGCGTTCTTAGTTGTTCACCTTGTATTTGCTGATTAGGCACAGAAACATCTATAGGATGTCATCTAGAAGGTTTGAAGTATATTATTTAGAGGTTTAAGCAATGTCCATACAACATCTACGAGAATACACTATATTGTATTTGAAATGTCGCATTTAGATCATTGATAAGATGTTATTTTTTAGACATTGCATTAACATCGACAAGATGTTAAAAGGCATTTCAGAATGTAACAGAAATGTTGTTTTTAGTTCGTTATAAAGACTTCCTTTTGAGGAAGTTCTAGTAACATCTCAGTAATGTAAAAAGGCAGCGCTTTAGCATCGCTGAGAAGTTAAGTTGAAACATCACAAAAGTTAACAGCCACAAGCTGGGCATAAGCGGATGTATAGATGTGCATGTGATGAAAACAATGTGATGTTGAATTAACATAACTGTAATATTTATTTGAATAGTGGGAAGTACTATTTTTAAAACTTCCAAATAATAGGATATTTGAAATTCTTTTAAGCCTGTCAAATAGGTCGTGCAGAATTTTCTTAGCCCCCATCCAAGAAGTATAACACTTTTAAACAAACATGGTATATTACACAATATTAGAAAAAAACTTAAATAAATTACAATAAACTCAAGCTACTTTTTAAATTTGAATTTCTTCTTGGGCGGCGGAGGTGGCTTAACATCCAATTCCGCCAGATTGAAAGCGACGATATCATCGCTCTGAAATTTGATATCGTCGTGCGTAGGTACTCTAGCGTCCGTAAAAACGGTTTCTATCAGCGACTCTTCACTCACCGCTCTTTCTATTTCAATGGGTTTGCTTCTATCGCGCATCATAGCCTCAAATGATCGGTAACCTTGCTCCATCGTTTGACCGGTGAGAATCTCCTTAGAATTATTAGCTAATTTGGCGAATTTGCCGGTTAACTCCGGTATAATTCTAATGCTGTCGATTTCGTCTTCTTCGGGAGCGACGGGAGCTGTTAAACTGTCTCGTTTATGATAGATACTTTCATAAGATCCTGAGGATAAAAGAGTGGATAAATATTGAAGGTGTTTCAAGGAAATTCTAACTTTGGCTAAAATCTGATATCTAGTATCAATCGCAATTTGATGTTTGTTTTCTTTCATTTTTTGTTCCCCGATGTTGGCGAGCAAAGTAGCTTTATTATCAGTGTAATTTCTTGTCGTTTCTACCATCGTATTAACCAATCCCGATAGATTTAGAGTAGCTTGTTGTTTCTTTTTAAGTAGATCGTCTCTGTTTTCTTCGTATTTATTCCTCAAGTTAGAAAGTCTCTCTTTCTGGCGAACTTGTTCTCTCAAAAACGGATATAACTGATCGACTGAGGGCGTAAAAAAGGCGTTTTTTAAAATTTTCAAAGTCTCTTCTACGGCGTTTACTTCTGTTTCGAAAAACGTGTAACTTGGAGTGTCTTCCATTTCGATTTTACCTAAATTTATGTCGCTGTCTTTTCTAATTAAATTTTTTAAATTTTCAGCGAAACTTTCTACGTTCTGTTGAATTAGAGCTATATCTTTCTTCCTACTCACCATATCTGCTTTGACGATACGTTCGAGGAATTGAAATTCTTGCCGTCTATCGTCTAAATATTCTGTTCCCAATTGTCCTAATTTAGTTGCGTTTATCATGCATTTCCCTTGACTAAATCCGTCGTTTCTCAAACACGCCAATATGGCGTCAAAATATATCGCGTCTTTCTTCATAATCGCTATCATTTGTTTATAAGAATTTCTGATATATATGGCGGCTTCTTTTTTCAAGATAGCGTCTTGTACTTTACCTGTTATAAGATGAGCCTTCTTCTCGCTAGGGAACATCGGTTGTAGGGCTTCGTATTTCAAAGTATCTTCGTACACGGAACATTTCAGTTTTAAATCTATCAGTTCCTCAGATTTATGTTTCATTCTGTATCTTAAGATGTCTCTACTTTTTCTTTTTGTAAAATTCACTTGGTGCACCATATCTATCACTTTTTGCGGCGCAGAGTTTTGGAAAATCAGCTGCAATTCCCTATGATCTGATAGAGTATTTCTCAATTTTTGCTTATCCCCCCTTATATTATTCTCCAGTTTCTTTCTGCTGATTTCTATTTGTTCTTGTAATATTTTTAATTCTTTAACTTGTCGTTTTCTTGCGATTGCATTATCTACTTCGATGATCGTCTTATCTCGAGTATATAAATTGATTAATCCCTTGTATTGGGTGATTTTGTCTTTCGTCGTCCATTTTGTTGAAATCATACCGTGCATTTTCACTTTATTCGCTGATAGCATGTTGGAACTATTCATCGTGTATTACTTAAAAAAAACTTATTCAAATTAAAGGATGATAAAAAATAAATTGATCGTTTCTAAAATATTGACTTTGACAAGTTATTTACTTGGACAGGTTGAAAATGTTTGGAAACGGCATCTTTTGAGCGACATTGTAACCAAGTTTTATAAAGCATTTTCAGGCACGTTCCTTTTATATTGAAATTGAGCTGAGATTAACTAAGGTGAGGTAAGGTACGGGAAAGACTGCGCACTTGACTTAAAATCTGCTATAGAAAAAAACCTCGGAAAAGGGAGACAAAATGTATCATGTAAATAAACTTCTATTCTTGGAAAAAATAATCAAAACATAAACATTTAATTCAAGTTGAAGTAACAAGAAAATAAATTCTAACCAAACTCAAAAGCGCTAATCTAAACGTGCGCTTGTTATCTGAGAATGCGCACTCGTTACACATTGAGAAAGACTAGTGTTTTTGCATTCATCACAATAAAAAAAGCCAAATCCTTCATACTCGGTACAAACTTCATGTAACCACTTTTTACACGTCTAGCATTCAATGAGGGTCTGTATATAGTTCATCGCAGACTGGACAAATCCCACAGTATTCTTTGGAAACCGTTGCTTTATGAGTGGTTTCAGTTTTTTTCTTCCTCTTGTTGCCTTTCGATGCATTAATCTGCCGTTTTGCAGCTCTCACAGCTTTTTGGTATTCGAGGCTTTGTTTAGGGGAGACCGAGGCTTAAAGTCTCACGGGTTTAAAGTCACAAACCCTTTCTTGCGCAAAGTAAATATGGCAACGTCGTCATATTCATACGCCAGGAACTATTTCAATGCTAGTTAGTTCCGCCATATTCGCCATTCGTATAAATCGCATGTGTATATGTTTATAAGAGAATTTACGGAAAAAGCCAATGTAACTAATTTTTTGGATTAATAATACAAACCGTATATTTTATCTCAGTGCCAGAATTTAAAAATGCCGTGTTATATTTATGATACCCCTAGGTGTTCTCCAAAAAGTCACTATAAACTTATTAATTTATAAAATTAGGTTAGGTAGTTATTTCAGAAAGAAAATGGCAGGACCGTTTGGGGTAACTTGTCTCACACGTTGTGGGGCAAGTTGTCATGTGTGACTTTTTACCCCGATATTAAAAGAAGAAAAGCTCTAAATCGGATTTAATTTTTAGATGGTGCGCGAATACAGAAAAAGAACAGATCGAGGGAGTTTTGATAAGGAAACAATAGGGAAAGCGGTGGTACAAGTAAAAAATGAAAATATTTCTATTAGGCAAGCAGCAAAAAATTTTGTTTTAAATCATAAAACAGTGGGGCGCTATTGCAAAAAGCTTCCAGCAGAGGATCTTAATCAATTATAGACGTGGGATATGGCAAACCTCGCATGGTATTAATCCGAGAAATGGAAATGGATTTAAAAACATACCTAATCGAATCAGCAAATATTTATTTCGGACTTTGTCCTAAGGAAATTAGAAAGCTTGCATTCCAGTTTGCCATTGCCAATAAACTAGCTGTTCCCGAGCCTTGGAAAAGGGATCAAATGACTGGACCTGAACGGTTCACATCATTTTTAAAGAGAAACAATGATTTATCTCTTCGCACTCCAGAACCAACAAGTTTCGCACGCGCAACAAATTTTAACCAAGCAAATGTGAACAGCTTTTTTACAGATATGGAAAAGGTTATGAAAAAATATAACTTTGATCCATCCTCAATCTGGAATATGGACGAGACGGGGGGGACCACTGTTCAGAAGCCTTGTAAAGAAGTGGCCAGAAAAGGATTTAAACAAGTCGGATCCATAACTTCTGGGGAACGTGGAACTCTCGTCACAGCGGCACGTGCCGTATCTGCTTTGAGAAATAGCATCCCGCCATTCTTTATATTTCCAAGAGTGCATTTTAGAGAATTCTGGCTAATATCTGGACCAGCAGAATGTGCGGGAACAGCTAATCGAAGTGGCTGGATGATAGAAGAAAATTTTGTGCTATTTTTGAGACATTTCATTAAATTTTAAAAATGTTCCAAAAAGCACCCCTGTCTATTACTTCTTGATAATCATCAGTCGCATCTTTCTATCGGGGGACTTGCGTTGGCTAAGGAAAGTAGTATAGTTATGTTATCTTTTCCTCCCCACTGCTCGCACTTGATAGGTCAGTTTATGGTCCGTTTAAAAAACAGTACAATAATACTTGCGATGCGTGGATGATGAATCATCCCGGTCAAACGATGACGATGTATGATATTCCAGTTTTAGTTGCTCAAAGCTATCCCCTAGCCGCAACACCAAAAAATATACAATCCGGATTTCGCGTATCAGGGATATTTCCCTTCAACCAAAATGTATTTGATGAAACAGAATTTAGCCCATGTAAAGTAACAGACAGAGACTTGCACCAAGAAAATCAGGAACCAGTGGAATTTCATTCCAAACTGATGAACCAATAGTTGACGAAATTTTAACAAGTAAGTTAGTTACCTTCTTCTTCTTATTCGTATTTAAGATCTTGCGATCTGTTAGTTTTGAAGGTTCCTCTTTATCATTTCCTGAGAGGTGGACTGCGAACTGTCCTTCCATCTCTTAGGTGGTCTACCGGGTGCTCTTTTCCCTGTTGGTTTCCCTTCAAGTGCGATGCGTGGCAGTCTGCTCTTCTCCATTCTTCTCACATGAGCGTACCAATGTCTTCTTCTTTGTCTCCCCCATCTTACGGTGTCTTGCACTCCACATTGTTCCCTTATGTCATTGTTTCTAATTCGGTCCCTTCTTGTTTTTCCCACTATAGTTCTGAGCGTTTTCATTTCGGCTACTCTAAGCATGCTTTTCGTTTTGTTGGTTTCTTCTCTGGTTTCTATTCCGTATTATAGTCAGTTACCTGAGTATCTTAAAATTATTCTGCAATAATTTGTTTTTCTTGAAATAGGCAACAAAAAAACAACTGTGTCAGAACCTGCAAACACAGAACTTCACGACACTCAGCAGCCTGGACCTAGTGGCTCATCCTTAGAAAAAATCCCAAACCATACTCAGCATTCTAGGCCTAAGGAAAGTATATTTAGTGTCTCAGATATAAGGCCCTTGCCCAAAACAGGTAAGACTATTACCAAAATCAGGTGAGGACACATTTTAAATAACAATTACCTTAAATTTCAGCTGCAAGAAACAAAGGTTCAAATAGAAAGAAAAGGAAGTCGGCTGTACTAACTGATACGCCGGAGAAAGAGGCTCTTGAGGCGGAGATTGCTAAGAGAAAAAGTGTGAAGAAAAATTTAACAGGAAATATAAAAGTGTCAAATAATAAAAATAAAAAGGGAAAAAACCATAAAAGTGTTAAAAAGAAGTCCCCTGAAGAATCAGAGGACGAGAATGAAGAAAGTTTTTGTCTTGTCTGCTTGGAACCATTTTCCAATAGTTCACCAAAAGAAGTTTGGGTTCAATGTACAGTCTGTAAGCTATGGGCCCATGAACTGTGCACTCCCGGTACACCGTGGTACGTCTGTCAGAACTGTGAAGATGACGACACTGAATAACAAAATTGGAATAGAGCATAATATAATGTATTATTTGTTTCTTTTTATCTGTATTTTTGACCTTTTTTAAATAAGATCTAACCTGGTATCTGCGTGACTTTTCACCCCTTTCCGTGAGACAACGTGCCCCATAATGGGGGCAAGATGTCAGACTTGTAACAGTTTATGTTTTGCAAAAAAATTAATAAATTCGCGTTATTTATAAATACATTTTTAGTCACTTTGTGTAGTCAAATAACAGAGTGACAAAGTGCACCAGAAATAACTTTGCTAGGATTAAAAATGGTTTCACAAAAAATTAACAACCTAATTTTGTGATATTTGGCCCCGGTCTCCCTAGTTGTTTCTTGTTCAACCAAGGAATCCTTGAAAGGCGTTCCTGTTATAATTTCAGATTTATTTTCTACTCTCTTCCGCTTTGTATCTCTACCTGCTGATTTAGGACATATGTCATCCAAAATCTTCGAACAATCTGCTGCACAAGAATCTTTTGTTGAGGAGGTGCCTAGAATGGTTCTAGAAGTACCCGAAACCTCTGTTAATGAACTCGCTACAGAACGGCCTTCTTCTTGCACGTTTGGAATGGTAGCCTCTACAAAAATTGATTGAATATCGAAACAATTACACCATACTCTAATAACACACCCTCCCTGGGTGGGTTTTGTTTAAATTGAGAATGGTTCGCAAACCGCTGTCACCAGATGTACAACCCTCCCCTTTGTTAAAGAGTTGTCTCTCAACAGGAAAAAAACGCTGTCACCACTCTAACAGTTGCTGTCACCAGTGAAATGTAATCCAGACCTACCTAAATTCGTCTGTTACCACCTGAAAACCAAAATACCCCTACCTTTTCTTCACTCTATATCGATCCCGTCCTTCGAGTCCACCAAATTCTGTCTCAAATGAGCGGCTGAGCGTGTAAGGCAGATCCAGACCGATTTTTGAGCTAGGTTCGCCTGGTCTTAAAACGGATTAATCTTCCTTTGCCAGGACAGGGTTGTTCTCCTTGTTTCGGTCACACTTCCACGGTTGTTACACTCTCCAGAGGGGGAATTATGGGGTAGGGATGACAGGTAAAATAAGGTAGAACCACAACGTTATACAGAAAATATATAATTAAAAAAATAATTTCTCTGAGTACACATATATAGATATATATATATATATATATATATATATATATATATATATATATATATATATATATATATTGTTATATATTACTATTTCTGGGTTAATTATAATGAAATTAGGTTAAAATTGATTTCCTTTTTTTTTAATGTCGGCTAGCTGTTAATAAGATTAATGATAAGACTCGTAATTAGGTTGCGGTTCGTGCCCTTACTGAATAAATTTAGAAAATATAATTTTTAATAATGAATAATTTTTCAACAATATTTAATCTATTCAAATTAACAATTTTCTTTTTTTTTTAATTTGAATACGATATATATAATACTACTAACCTACTAGCTATAATTAAATTAAATGTCTATAAATACGAGAATGTCTATAAATATGAGTTCAACAATATGATACACTATATCCATATAACCATAAAGTCCCTACACTTCTTTGGCAGTTAAATTAACATTGTATTCTTGTCTCAATAAATTTTAATCTAATTCTGTTGCCGAAATTTTGTTTGCAAATTATATGCTGTAATTTATTTCTTCTTGATAATTTGTATTCTGTGTCAATAAATTTTAATTTAATTGTCTTACCAGAATTCTGTTTGTAATAAGGTATATATTGTAATTTTCAATTTCTCGATTTTAATTCTTCTTGATAATTTTCTATTTTTATATATCGAGTATCTTCCTATTGACTTCTATCTGCCAAAAATTTTCTGACTTTTTTTTTTCATAATCAACAACACACGTTATTTCACAATTTCACATCACAACAAGAATTAGAAAGCAAGTCGAATACGGACATTCATTTTGTCAGTCGTAAATCTTAAATTTCGGTGTTTAAATAAGTACCATGAAATTCCAATACAAGGAAGAACATCCTTTCGAAAAAAGGAAATCAGAAGGAGAAAAAATTAGAAGGAAATATCCGGACAGAGTACCTGTAATTGTTGAGAAAGCTCCAAAAGCAAGGATTGGCGATGTTGACAAAAAGAAATATTTAGTGCCATCTGATTTAACTGTTGGACAATTTTACTTTCTCATCAGGAAAAGAATCCATTTGAGACCTGAAGATGCTCTGTTTTTCTTTGTTAATAACGTCATTCCACCTACTTCTGCTACAATGGGTTCTTTATACCAGGAACACCACGAAGAAGATTTCTTCTTGTATATAGCTTATTGCTGATATTTGTGATCCACTGTCTATTAATGCATGTAATTTTACATCTCCTATTTTAATTTTTACATATGGTAACCAATACTTTCTGTATGCATTATCTGGTTTTAAATTATGTATATATTCATGTTCCATAAGATTGCAATTTTTATTGATATCTGTAATATCTGTTTTTTCACTTTTATTGTGATTTCTTTTAAACCTGATATGTTTTCTATTTCTACACCTATTTCCTATCCTATATTTACATTTATCTACTTTTTCATATTTACAATTTAAATGATGTATTAATAATTTTATTCCTTTAGTTACAGATGCTTGCCTTACACCTGATAACTGTTCAATATATTGTTTTACCTGCAGACCATCACTTTGCTTAACTGAATTTAATGAAGATAAGATATGAGTTATTTTTAAATTATTATATTTTAAAATACGTTTGTTATAATATATATATATATATATATATATATATATATATATATATATATATATATATAACCTTAACCCAAAATAAAATCCCGTATGACCCAAGTAACTAGAGTTCCCTGGTATAAGTCTACCTATACATCTATCTATCTATAAATGGTGTTTTTTTATCCTACCCCTGTATATCATATAACTATTCAAAAAAAAACAAAAACTTATAACAGAGTTCTCGTTTTTGCGATGGTACAGCAAAACTATCCCCCTTATCGGCTTGGTCTTTCTCAAAGTGCATGAGAGGCGTATATTTTCGGTTCCCGCTTTCTAGTCACCGGTGTCGAGACAATGAATAAATATTATGTGTAATTACCTTTTAATCGTAATATCGTTTCAGCTTACGTCGTTTCTGGTCGCCATTGACCTTGAGGGAAGGAAAGTGAAGATTTTGTTCTATAAAATTGTGCTGAGCTAGGAAACAATTAAATTATTTATCGACACTGGCGTTGCAAGTTGCGAAATTCCCCAGTAATTAAATAACCTACGATAAATTTATGCATTACACTGGCAAAATAAGAAAAATTTTATATTATAATCACGTTTGAACAAAAGAATGATGACAATGTTTTTCTATAATAATTTACTTATCAGCGCAAGTTCGCTGAAACCCACGAAAAATGGAAAACATACACTCCGGACTTTGTGTTACCATGTACAAAATTAACCTCGCCTAACTTTCTATCTCCTTCCTACCTACGAGGTGGAAGAGAAATATGTGACACAACAAAATGATAACTCCTACTTAACAAAATGAAACCTAACTTTTGTCAGGTTGGCGAAACTCTGCAAAATTTAATTATACCAGTACACACGGTGAATTATATATTTATCAGGGCGAAAAACTTAACTGAGAATGAACAGATGTGTCCAGTCTCTTTGAAAATCCAAAAAAAATCAAATATATATATTTGCTATCGCTACTCCTTGTATATAACAATTGACTTATACTCCCAAGTTCAGAATCCAGCTCAACCAATAACGAGTAAATATCTCACTAGTGAAAAAAATTATCCCAATCTGAATTTAATTCAAAAACTTACTGCGTTGTCAAACTTCCTCCGTCTCGCCGGGATATTTCTGGATTTTCGCTATCTGCTTGTCACCACGAGTCGTGCAAATAAAACGGTATCGTGCTATGTCGAAAAGAAATTAGCGTAGAGGGTAATTCTACCGTTTGTGTATCGAAACAGATGACAGTGTTCACCGTCAAGGAATAATCTCAGTATCCCTATCACACCCTAACACAACGGAGAGAACTTTTACCTCTCGTACCGCTAACACTAAAAACAAACTAGTACCGTTACCATGGCAAGGGAAGGACTTTCCCTTCGCGTGTTCGGCCCGATACACACACTCTGGCGCTCCTGCTCTGTGTACACCCGTTTTTGCTTTTCCCCCGACTTCGGTTTTGGGGTTTTTGTCGAATTGCAAAAACAACTTTTTGTTTTTTGAATCGTGCTAATTTTCGTTATCGAAATAATTGTATTCAAAACAATTATTTTGCTTTGACCCAGTAAGATGTTTTATTTTTTTCTATTCTGTTTTGACTTCGAATTATTTTATTAAACAAAATGTGGGTCGCATTCCAGTTATTATTATGATTTAAAATAAAATATGTTTTACCGTGTGTTCTGAAATTTTCTACAGTAAAATTATATTTTGGGTATTCGTATTTATTACAATACACATTGTCGTAAAATAATAACCCTTAGATATCGAAAGATAAAGGCTTTATTTAGCAAAATTGTGACATCACAATTAAACACATAACGTCAATGGTTGTCAAGGCAATGTGAACATGTATTCACCTCATTCTAACTCGCAGGAGAAGAGTCCATTAGAGACATAGTCTTCAAGATGCTTTGGAGGTCTTCTGTTTCTTTTAGGTCGATCTCCATGCGTTCCTTCTTAACCCGCGGTTGAAGGATCTCGAATATCTGACCTGGAAGGCTCACATAAAGAGGCAGGCAAACAAAGAGGAACAGGTGGCTGAGAGGCCTGTGCAAGGGGCGGAGAAAGTGGTAGGTCTGTTGGATCCGTGCGTTCCAAATTCAAGTCTCCACTAGGGGCCAGTTGTTTGAAAGAGACTGTAGATTCACGTCCGTCATCGAATCCGACATGGGCATATTGAGGATTGGCCTCTATCAACTCGGCTTCATCCACAATGGGGTCATATTTACTGGTTCTGTTGTTTCGCCGGGCAAGGACAGGTACAGGTTGAAGTAACCAGGCTGGAAGAGTCATGCCATTAGGGGATCGGTATTACAGGTTTTACAGATAAAACCAATCGACGAACTAACACCGCGTTTACAACGCTTCAGATTACGCTTAATGCGCTATAATTATCAAGTACATTATTCTCCAGGGAAAGACCTCGTGGTAGCGGATGCTTTATCACGAAATTTTTCTACAAGTGCAAAAAAAATAGAGAAAGACGAATTAGAGTTCGAAACCGAAGCGCACGTCAATTTAATTTTACAATCGATCCAAGTAAAACCGAATTTTCTAGAGCAAATTAAAATTAAAACAAAATACTGATCCGATCTTAACAAAAATAAAGGAGTACTCCGAAACAGATTGGCCAAGCAAAAAAAGTTGCTTGACGATCTTCTATCGTATTATCAATATAGATTTGAATTAGAACGCTAAAGTGTATAAACAGTTCACAGATACAGCATTGATTGTGAATAGCATGTTAGTGTAGTTTGGAACTCTAGAAGCGCATGCGTTGTACTGATGCGCCGACGCAATTTTCTAAAATATTCAGTATGAAGGATTGCATAGAATGCAGGAGTATGAGAGAATTTTGATGTCATAAGAATACAATTTTTTTTATCGTAACAATTTATTAAAACAATTTTTCTAGAAGTGTTGGCATTTTTATTCGTATTCATGTCCTTAATAATTTTATTAGAACTTGAGTATTTCATTCTGTCTATTTGATATTCATCTGAATTTAAATTTTAATGGTATACATTAAAGTGCAAATTTAAAGTAAATAATTGAAATTTAAGTTACATATAGATTTATAGACATCCAGAACTCAAAGGGAGGAGTTTTCATGCTTCCGACTGTATTTAAATAAGCTGAGATAATAATACAATCTATTCGAACCGAGCTAGCCGAAGGTAATTTAATACAATTCAAGTCAAGTATAGATTAATTCAATTTAAAACAACATATATATAAAGAAATTATAAATAATTGGAATACATAATTATAATATATACATATATATAAACTTAAATGTCCAGAAAGTAATGCAAATAATCTAAAAGTACGTAATTTACTTTAACGACAGATTCTTTGTAATCATCAGAATTTTTCTTCTTCATATTAAACGCATAATCTTCTAAAATTGATGCCAACACAGTCATCGATATTGTTGTGTTTTGAATAACAATAATAATAATAGATTCCAGTTATATTTTATGTTATATGTTATTCTTGAACAAACTTATTATATACATGAACATTAAGTAATCTCATTGACAACTATATATTTCCACTGACAGCTGACAAGTGGCATTTTCACTAACAGTGCGTTTGCTATGTATCTCCGTAACACTTCCCCTCGTTGTATTAATAAACTTATAGATCTAAACGTTTGGGCGGCCTTCTGTTTCTAGTACTACGGCGAATTACCACATCTTCCTGTTTCGGTTCGTTGATCTGAGGAACAGTCTCGGCCGAATATATTACCTCTCCATTAGCCGGTTGCTGCTCCGATCTCTCTAGTGTCTGGTCCTCTTTCTCAATATGTTTCTCATTAACTGGTTCCTTTTCAGAGTCAACACCCTTTTCCGCCTGTGATTCCTCTTGCGAATCAGGCAGATGATGCTGCCTAACAGACTCATCCTTGTGGATAGTGTGGTCCTTAACATGTGATTTTAATATTTGATCCACGTGTCTTTTATGAATTTTTCCATCTGCCTATATCTCATAGTGTAATTTTCCTATTTTTTCCACGATGACTCCAAATTTCCATTTATTGTCATCATACGATCGTATCTGTACTGTTTCTTCCACATTGAATTGTTTATTTATTTTTATTTCTTCTCTTTTGTTGTTCATTACTGTTATGAATTCCCTTTGAACCAAATCAATCCTTGTTCTATATAATCTTTTAAACATCATTTCACTAGGACTCAATCCAGTGGAATTATTTGGCGTTTTCCTGTGCATAATTAACATTTTTGATAGTTTGTCCTGGAGAGTACCTTCCTCATGTATCATGGTCTTTAATTTATTTTTAAAAGTTTGTACATATCTTTCTGCTTGTCCATTGGTCGATGGATGGAAAGGTGCTATGAATTTTGATTGAATTCCATTTTGTTTTAAAAATCGCTGCATTTCTTCTGATCGAAACTGCTTGCCGTTGTCCGATACTATTATTAAGGGTAATCCAAATGTAGTAAACATCTTCTTTAGAATATTAATAGTTGTTGACGATGTAATAGATGATGTAGGTATCACTTCCAGCCACATTGTATAGGCATCTACAACTATCAAGAAATAATTATTCATGAAAGGCCCCGCATAGTCGATATGTATTCTAGTCCATGGTTCTTTTGGATGTTCCCAACTGTGCACGGGTACTTTGATAGGATTTCTTTGCAGCATGCAACATGCTTTACACTCTTTTACCATCTTTTCAATGTCGGAATCAATATTTTTCCACCATACATAGCTTCGTGCCAGTGCTTTCATTTTAACAATTTCCGTATGAGCTGTATGTAACTCTTGCAATATAGTGGCTTGTAATTGTTTTGGTATTGCGGTTCTAATTCCATAGAAAATGCAATTATCTTGTAACGAGAATTAATGTATATTGTTCATGTTTCCTTTTCCTGATTGAATATTTTCATATAACTGGTGCAGTTCCGGATCCATAGCTGTAGCTTCTTTGATTTTCTCTCTAGTAATTGGCATCATTGCAATTTTATTTAGGTAAAATTATCGTCATCTGTCTCTCTTTCCTTATTTTCTGTATTATGTTCTAGTTTTGAGAAATTTTACAGCATTTGCATGCTTTGTTGTTTTCCTGAGTTGAATTTCGTAGTCAAATCCAGCCAAGAAATTCGCGTAATGTATCAGTCTAATTGCTGCATCAATTTTGTGGGATGTAGGATTCTTGCAAGAGGTTGGTTATCAATGATAATTACAATTCTTCGACCATAACAGTACTGAAAAAACTTTTTGAATCCCCAAATCAGTGCTGCTGCTTCTTTGTGAAGCTGGCTATAATTTTTCTCGGCTTGGGTCAAAGATCTTGACGCAAAAGCAATGGGTCTTTCGGTTTTATCAGGCATAATATGTGACAATACTGCGCCGAATCCCGTTGGTGATGCATCTGTAGCTAACGTCACAAGTAAGTTAGGATAGAATGGGGTAAGTGAGTACTTTTTCACTACATATCCGTTTTTAAGCTTTGGGAAGCATTTTCACATTCTTTGGTCCAATCAAATTTGGTATTCTTTTGTAATAGTTTTTACAGCGGATTAAGTTTTGAAGCTAGGTTTGGTATGAATTGCTGATAATAGTTGATCATCAAGTGACGAGACATCTGTTGGCCGGTTACTATTTCTTATATCATCTATTTTATCGTCAGTTTGGTGTAGTCCCTCCTCATTAATTCAGTGACCAAGGTATGTAATTGACTTTTGAAAAAATTGACATTTCTTCCTATGTAGATGTAGTCCACACTCTTTTAATTTTCTGAATACTATTTCCAGTCGTTGCAGTAATTCTGTATATGTACGTCTTTGTAAAGCAATGTCATCAAAGAAACATCCTGTACCTGATAGCCCTTGTAATATCTGATCCATATATATTTGCCATATATTTGGAGCTATTTTTACACCAAACATTAAGCGATTCACTTTATAAGTTCTTTTACAAGTGCCAACTGCTTGCATTTTTGCTGAGGCTTTATCAGTTTTCATGTGTAGGTAAGCTTGATTAATGTCCAATGTGCAAAAATATTTTCCTCCACTCAATTTGCTAAATATCTCTTCTATTCCTGGAATAGGATAGTTATTATTTTCTAGATTTTTATTTAATGTTGCACTGTAGTCGGCACATAAGCGTATTTTCCCTGAAGGTTTTACTACAGGAACCAAAGGTGTGTCCCATTGTGAGTAAGTAATTTTTCCAAAAATCCCAACTTCTTCCAATCTATCTATCTCTTTTTCGACTTGTTCCTTGAGCGCAAACGGTACTGATCTTGGCCTCAAGAATATTGGTGTAGTGTTTTCCTTTAATTTGAATGATGCCTGGTAATTATTAATTTCTCCAATTTGTTCTGAAAATAAATCTTCATATTCTTTTAGTAATTGGTGTAATTTTTCTTTAAATTCTTGTTCTGTGATGTCTTTGTTTTCTTCTGAACTTATTGCATTTACTTCAAAATTCATCTCAAGTTTCCTTATCCATTCCCTCCCGACTACGGGGTCTACTTTCCTATCAATCACGATTACTCTGCCCCAAATTACTTTGTTTTTGTATTTTACCATTATATTACAGGTACCCAGAGGTTGTATTATTCCCCCCGTATATGTTCTGAGTTTAATTCTAGTGCTTTTCAGTTTCAGGTTTTTGAAATGTTTGTTATAATAATCTGCAGAGCATGTAGTTGTTAAAGTAAAATTGTACTTTATATGTTAATTGTTCTAAAAGACAGTCGGTAGTCGTTACCTTGACTACAAATAAATGATTTGATTTCAATTTTAATTTTTCTAACTTGTCAGTCAAAAAGCGAACAGTTATGTTAATTTACTGAATAAAAAGTTCACATCAAGATTAAACTGCATTCCTTGTATTTATTTTAATTGGTTATGGGCCCAGAACGCTTAATTGTGTACTAGAATCGTTTTTATTCAAGAAAGAATAAATTCGTATAAGAAACGGTTGGACTGTGAAGTATCGTTGAATAGCCACAGATGGATTTGGCGAAGCACATCAAACCCTTGGCCGGTGAGGCAGACTGGCCGATCTGGAAGCGGAAGATTCGTGATCTGCTCGATTATCATGAAGGTGCATTAGACGTTATCGATAACAAGATTAAAAAACCAGAACCTCTAGCTGACGGCGCTAGTGCGGCTAAACAAAAAGAATTCAAAGAGAAGTATGATTTCTTTCGAAAGGCGAATAGCTACGCAAAGTCTATGATTGCTAGCTCAGTTACAGATGCGGTGTATGAGAAAATCATCGATAAAGAAACCGCGCGTGATGCTTTCGAGGCCCTTAAAGAGCAGTTTGAAGCGACATCCAAGGATCAAGTTTTTCAAATTTGTGTTTCATTTTTCGCTTTTAGTTGGATGTTAGGTGAGGACGTGTCTACACATTTAGCTAAGTTGAGAAGTCTTTGGAGTGATCTCAACAACGGTCTCACTGCTCGAAATGAAAACAAGTTACCAGACTTAATGCTTGTGTGTAAAACGCTCAATATTTTACCTGCTGCATTTGAGACATTTAGGTCCAGTTGGATGCTGCTCACCAAAGACACAGAGAAAACCTTTGAGTAGCTGACTACACAGTTGTGTATGTTCGAAAGAAATTTCAAGAAAAGCACCAACAACGACAAATTTTCTCAAGAAGCTCTAGTGGCAAAAGGCGAGACGCAAAAACAAGACGCGAAAAAGAAGTCGAGAGCAGGTACAACCTGTAATTATTGTGGTAAGAAAAACCATTGGGTCAGTGAATGCAGAAAGTGGATCGCAGATGGACGACCATCCAAAAATAAGTCCGTTAATGACTCTCAAAACCAAGCTAACCACAAAAATAACCAAAACAAATTTCAGAGCAATGCTGTTGAGGTTAAGGAAGGTCTTGTGTTGTCATTTTCAGAGATTTTCAATACTGAGATCAACACTACAGACTGGTGGATCGACAACGGTGCTACAAGGCACGCAACGAATAATTTCGATTTCTTTGTAGATTTTGAAAAATTCAAGAATCCGTGTGGCATAAAGGCTGCAGGAAAAGAGCTTTTGCAAGCAGTAGGGAAAGGCATCGTAAAAGTTGTATCAACAGTGAACGACGAGCGATACATCCTAACCTTGCACGATGTTTGGTACGTTCCCGACATATCGAAGAATTTGTTTTCTGTTCTAGCAGCTCAAGACAGAAACCTAAACAGTATGTTTGAATCAACAGCTACGTGGTGCTCGCTCAAAGTGAATAACAAGATACTGCTAAGTGGAGTCCGAAATGTTCACGGAACACTATTCAAAGCAGCTATCAAACCGATTTTTCCCGCTGGTAATGTAAGTTTCAATGTTGCTGTTACTGATAGTTCTCAATTACAGCTGTATCACGAGAGGTGGGGACATCAGGACAAGCAGCACGTGAAAAACTTGTTACAAAAAGAATTGGGTATTAACGTCAAGTTAGACAGAGAAATTTGTGAACCGTGCGTTTACGGTAAGGCCCATCGTTTAGCTTTCGGTACTAGAAGAAAAGCAAGCCAACCTGGAGAACTGATTGCTACAGATTTATGTGGTCCTTTTGATGTATCATTTAGCAAGAAGAGGTATATGGCCATATTCAAAGATATGTTCACTAAATTTCGATATTGCTACATAATTGCAGAGAAGTCTGACGTCACAGCAGCTTTACAGTCAATGATTGCTCACGCAAAACAGCAAGGTCATTCGATTAAGGCGCTGCTGAGTGACAACGGCGGCGAGTTCGACAATGTGGAGGTCAAGGCTATTCTAGAGAAAAATGGAATTACGCACAGATTGACAGCTCCGTATACACCACAGCAAAATGGTTGCGTTGAACGAGAAAATCGCACAATCGTTGAAATGGCTAGAACATTCAAGTACTCCAATCCCGACGTGAAATTTCCTGAAGCCATTTGGGCAGAATTAGTCACTACAGCTACGTACGTATTGAACAGAACAGGCAAATCATCAGTAGACGGTGTGAGTCCTTACGAGCTGTGGATTGGAAGTAAGCCGAGAATTAAGCACTTACGCATCATTGCATCAACTTGCTACGTTCATATACCTAAAGAAAAGAGAAGAAAAATGGACGAGAAAGCAATCAAGGGTTATTTGATAGGTTACGATAACGATGAAAGATACAGAATTTATGTCAAGGAAGAGCACAAAGTTATTGTCTCAAGAGACGTTCAATTTCGCGAATTAACGAGAGATTGCGATCATGAGGTTCAGTTACCACTCAAAGATTCTCATTTACAGAAAGATAACACCGAGGAAAATCCTGAGGTTCCAGTCGAACTAGAAGAGCCTTTGGAGTACCCCGAGATACCAGTTCAACAAGATGAACCACTTGAGTACGAGTCGGAAAGCACGGAACCTGAATCGGCAACCGATGACGAGGAAGAGCCAGCGACGCCCTCGCCAGTACCTGCAAGAACTTTGAGAGATCGCTCGAAGTTGAGAAAGCCAAGTTACCTACAAGAATATGCACACATTGCTGAAAACACTGATTTTATTGACACGTATGTAACTCCTCAATCATTCCAAGAAGCTGTTTCAGGTAGGGAAAGTTTACAGTGGAAACGAGCCATGGATGATGAGATGAAATCGCTCAATGAAAATCACACATGGAAGCTGTCAACTTTGCCACAAGGAGCAAAAGCGATCCCATGTAAATGGACCTACAGAGTTAAAACCAATCCAGATGGTTCGGTCAATCGATACAAGGCAAGACTAGTTATAAAAGGTTTCAGTCAACGCTACGGCATTGACTATAGCCAGACCTTCAGCCCAGTAGCAAGAATGGCAACTATTCGGTCGATTTTAAGCATAGCTGCAAGTGAGCAGATGCATCTAGCACAGTTTGACGTATCTACAGCATTTTTATACGGCGAACTTGAAGAGGTTATTTACATGCAGCAACCAGAAGGCTACAAAAACGGTACTGATCAGGTATGTCAACTTCAAAAAAGTTTGTATGGTTTGAAACAGGCTCCAAGATGCTGGTTCAAACGTTTTGGCAAGTATCTTATCAGTCTCGGCTTCAAAGTTAGTGATGCAGATCCATGTTTGTTCATGCGAAAAGAAAATGACAAAAGTATTATCATGGCTCTGTACGTAGATGATGGATTAGTTGCCGCAACAGATCCTCAAGATTTGAAGATTTTCTTACAAGATTTAAGCAAAGAATTCAAGATCACTTCACAGAAAGCTTCATACTTTTTAGGGCTAGAAATTGAACAAACAGATGATTACATTACAATTAATCAACAAGCTTTTGCTAAAAAGATTCTAGAACGTTTCAATTTTTCAGATTGCAAACCAGTCTCTACGCCAATGTTGAAAGCTTCTGAGATTTCTCAATCAGGGAAAGAAAATTCCAAAGCACATAATTTCCCTTACAGACAGGCGGTCGGAGCTCTCATGTATTTGATGCTAGGAACTCGACCTGACTTAGCATACAGCGTTGGATTTTTATCAAGATCACTGGAAAATCCATCTTTGGAAGATGCAGCTCGCGTTAAAAGAGTTTTCCGCTATGTAGCAGGCACATTGACGAAAGGAATAACCTATACTCGTAAGGTAAAAAGGGGTATTCTTGAGACTTTCAGTGACGCTGATTTTGGAGGATGCACGAAAACTGGTCGCTCTACTTCTGGTGTCGTAGTTAAGTATGCAGGAGGGGCTATTTCATGGATGAGTCAAAGACAACCTACGGTAGCCACTTCCACTACCGAAGCTGAAATTATTGCAGCAAGTGAAGCAGCTAAAGAAATTATTTGGCTCTCAAGATTGTTTAAAAATATTGTAACTTTAAAGCAAGTTCCAATAATTGAGGTCGACAATACAGCAGCAGTGCGTTTAAGCGAAAATCCAGAGTTTCATCGACGAACAAAACATATAGCCATCAAGCACTTCTTTATTCGAGAGAGGGTAACCGAAGGCGAATTAGCAGTTCAACAAATATCTTCTGAGAATCAACTGGCAGATATTATGACGAAGCCTTTGGGTGCAATACGATTACAAATATTACGCGATAAATTGGGTTTAAAGTAACATAGTGGGTACTAAGATGTTTTGTTTGTTTATTTCATTATTATTACAACAATTAACAAGGGAAAGTGTTAAAGTAAAATTGTACTTTATATGTTAATTGTTCTAAAAGACAGTCGGTAGTCGTTACCTTGACTACAAATAAATGATTTGATTTCAATTTTAATTTTTCTAACTTGTCAGTCAAAAAGCGAACAGTTATGGTAATTTACTGAATAAAAAGTTCACATCAAGATTAAACTGCATTCCTTGTATTTATTTTAATTGTAGTTACTGCTGCGCCTTTATCTAACTCCCAAGTGTGATCTGAACCATTTAGTTTTAATGTAATATTGGATTTATCATTTGATGTTTTCACTGTAGGTATTGTATATATTTCGAAAATTTCTTCATTTTCTCTATCATTTGAGTATTCTTTTTCAATTTCTAATTGCTTTTGTTCTCTGAAGCATACATCCTCGACATGCTCTTGTTTGTGACACTTTAGACAAAAAAGTTTATCTTTAACCTTACATTCAAATGCTTTATGATCTGGTTTTCCGCATCTGTAACACATTATTTTCTTTTCCTCCCTGGTATTCTGTATTTTTCTTGTATGTATTTCTCTTGAAAGTATTCTTGTTATATGTACTTTTCTTGACTGTAATTTTATTTATTGGAGAATTTTCATAATTTCCTATTTCTTTGCTTTCTGATTTTGATGTTTCAATTGCCATTGCAATCTTTATAATATCATCAACTTTTGTAGTGGGAGGTTTTTGTAGTAATCTTTCTTTAATTTCACTGCTACGTAAGCCTCGAAGAAATTGTACTCTCAGATGAGTTTTGAATGTACTATTTTTGCATCCATTGCAAACAAAAATGCATTTTCCACCTATTTCTTTTAATCCCGCCACATAATTAGCTATAGATTCTGAGGCAAAACTTGTGCTGTTGAGCTACCTCACCTGGTTCTGGAGCGATGTGCTTTCTCAGAATTTGTATGAGGTTTTCAAATGTTTTTAATTCTGGTGCATCTGGAGAAGTATTGTTTTTTAGTATCTGGTAATACTTTGGTCCAATGCAATTTAGGAAAATGTGCATTTTTGTATTGGCATTTGTCACACCCTTCAATGTAATGTAGTTTTGTAATCGTTGTAGGTAACTATCTAATGACTCGTATATTTCGTCGTATGGTACAAGTGAAATGCCACTGACTTTAGACGTAGACGTATTTTCTTGGTTTAACATTGTTTGTTGTAATCTATTTTGCTGTTCTTGCATATTTGTCATTGCATCCATCATACTTTCTAATACTTTTGCTAGTTGATCCTCCATCCTCGTCGCCAATCTGTTGTGCATTGAATAACAATAATAATAGATTCCAGTTATATTTTATTCTTGAACAAACTTATAATATACATGAACATTAAGTAATCTCATTGACAACTATATATTTCAACTGATAGCTGACAAGGGGCGTTTTCACTAACGGTGCATTTGCTATGTATCTCCGTAACAGATAGGGGAAATCCGTGTAATTTGGACCACCTAAGCAGAAATTAAGATAAGTTTGATATTTGTGATAACAGAATCTTAAAAAAAATTCTTGTTTTTACCCATTAATTACAATTGACACTCCATTTCATGATGACGGAACTAGGAACAATTCGAATGAAAAAAAAATTATTGCAAGTTGAACCGTTCGTGTAATTTGGACTGTTGGCTTGTAATTCGGTTTTATTTGTCGTGTAATGTGGTTTTAATATATTTTAGTTTCAAAGTATGTCAACACAATAAAAAAAAATAAAACAAATAAGGACAGATATTTTTATTATTCTGCCATTAACATAGACAGTTATTGCAGTAATAATAATTGACATCAGTTATGGTAGCACAATCTTCATGTGCCCAACCCTCACATGTTTTGCACTGAATCCACTCTGCATCATAGTTTTCATCGCAAACAAGGCAACAAATTTGATGACCAGTGCGGCATTTCTCATTTGTCTTTGGATGACATTTTTCCTCGTTGATTTTCGGCTTTTTGCCCTCGTTCTCTTTCTTCTTTTTTTCCTTGTTGCTTTTCTTCTTTGTCGCTACTAACTTACGTTTATGTGTGTTTGTTTTGGGCGTTTGTTGGATTTTCAACTGTTCTTTATAAGGTGTTGCAGTTAGAACCACTCCTGAGACATTGATCCATTTTTTTTTTCGTGGTCCCATTGATATCCCACTTGATGACGGTAGAGGATGAATTATTTCCACTGGGATATAATACTGGTTCTGTGTAGTTTGTTGGGTTTCGAGGTCGCCTAAATTCGTTGTTGATCAGGAAGATTCAGAAATTTTTAAAGGAGTAGTTTCCAGAATAGATTGTGATGTGGATGGGGCCAATACAGAAATATTTGAGAAAGTATCTTCTTGATGCACAGGATGGGATGTGGAAGGAGAAGATTCAAAACTTTTGATGAGAGTAGCTTTCACGACAGATTGTGATGTAGTTGGAGCACATGCAGAAGTGTTTGCTTGATGTACAGGATCTGATGTGAATGGTACAGATGTTGTTATTGAAGAATTTTCTTGCTGGATAGGTTGTGGTTTGAATGAGATACCTGTAGAAATATTTAAGGAAGTATTTTCCATCAGAACTGATCGTGATGTGGATGGCTGTGTTTTATTTGTAAGCAAATTTATGTTTTCTGATGAAGGGGAAGTAGCAGAATCAGTTACAGAAATGGTAATGTTATTTTCATCTGTCTCCATAGTAGCTGCTCTGGGAAACGATTTGCCTACTAGACCGCTAATACTATCAACACTCAAACATTTACCTGGTGTATCGTATAATTTTGAAGTTATTGCGGAAGCGAAGAAAGTATTTACTGGTTTAAAGAACACAACATTAAGGGGCTGCATATTATGTGTGCAATGTGCAGGAAATGAAAGCATGATAACACCATGATTACGAGCTAAATCCAATGCTCTCATACTCTGAGTATGACTACTGTGTCCATCTAATACGATTAACACTTTGTTCTCTTTAGATGGTTTGGCATACTTTATAAAATGATCCAACCAGTGATAAAATCCATCCACCCTTTGTCTTGGCACTTAAATAAAGTTCCTGGAGGTGCTCCATACGTTAAACTATCCTTCATACGCTTCCTGGCAAAAATAAGCATTGGAGGAATAAAGCTTCCAGTCGCACTCATTGCATACATGCCAGTAACATTTTGGCCTCTTTCGGATGACGTTATGGCGCCTATCTGATGTTTTCCTTTTTGTGCAATTATTTTCTGTGGTTTCTGGACAACAGTGTGGGATGTCTCATCAGCATTGAAATAGCGTTTTCCTTTATTATCTTTTCGTAAACGTCAAAAAATTTATAAACAACAGTTTTGTTGAATCCTGCAGCTCGTGCTAATGACGTTGCTTCAGGGAGACGCAGACTTATGTTTGGATGTCGTTTCATGAAGCCTGCGTACCATTCTTTACCAGCTGATTTTTTTTCGTCATTAAATCTCGTCCTAATATTATTCTTCTCGGCTATTTCGTACGCTAGTTTCATCAGCCTCTCACGTGTTAGTCAATGAAACATCCGCTCCAACTGAAGAATGTGATTAACAAGATCTTTTTCCACTGCTGGAGGTAAATCTGTTTGCCTTCCGATGATATAACTGCTTCCAGTGGAATATTTATTTCTGTTCCCCAATCTTCTTTTTAACGTTGTTTTTGGAATTGAAAATGCTTTTGCAGCTTCATTTATACCCAGTTGTTTTAAATTGACAGCTTTCATTGCAGCATCCATATTTTCTGGTTTCCATTTACAATAAACTCCTTTACTCTTTCTCTCAGATCTCGTTGACATCCTTAAAAAATAAAAAAAAAATTTGTAATTGAATACGTGTAATTCGGACCAGGGCCAAATTACACAACAGAGATTGGACCAATTTACACGATAGTAATATTTTCGTCATATTTGTTTTTCTAAGTAAGCTAATAAACCTATCCACTTTTTGATCATAGTATGGCTTTCGTAAATATGTACGAATCAACCTAATATCATTTATATTTCAAAATATATACTCACTTCGTCGAAATTCAGACATAAAAATAACCTAACCTTACAACACAACACGTGCTACAAATGAACTTACTGGCAATCTGTGAGTAACTAACTGATTCGATTGACATAGGTTCCTGAGTGCACCTCGGTTGAGGAAGGTTTGTAACGAATTAGTGAGATGTCGCTACATACTCCGTTTTTAGAATTATCGAATTGGTCCGTTTTACACAATGGTCCAAATTACACGGACTTCCCCTATTGTTAGATATTTAACATTGTAAGATCTTTCCGCACAAAAAGCTAGCCTCCATACGCTTAATTTCGACTTCTTCGTATTTTGGATAGTTAAATTTGCCACTTCTGCTTTTATGTTTTCAGAGTTTTCATTTTCAAAATGAGCCATTTTGGATTTTGAAAAGACGCGTGAAATGCGATTAAAGTATGTGACGTTTAAGAAGAAAAAAAATAAGGATATTTTGACTGAGCAAACCGATTCAAATCTGGTTAAAATTTGACATGTCAAAAGTTTACCCGGTTTGAACTAGTTTGCTTCGCCAAAATAGCCCTTATGTCTACCTGTCTAGCCAATTGTATTTTCTTCTTCTTCTTCTTTTTTTGAGATCTTGGGCTCAATTTTTCCGAACTATTTACCGAGATGAAATTTCCTACCTAGATAATGTTAATAACTGAAAGAAGTTGCACTCACGTGCGTCTGACCATAGTCATCACTCCTTCCTGTCTGACAGTTGAAGGTTTACATAGATTTACAATTCACGTTAAATTTTAGTTCATGCGAAAATCCAAAGTCACAAAAGTTTACAAAGCCATTTATAATTTACAGTTAATGTCCTTCAGAAACTTACAAACTAACAAAACTACACAATCAGCAGTCTCTATCAATATACAATTTAGATTAAGCACCATAGCAAGCGGGTTAAAGCATTTAATTATGTCTATATATTATTTGTCCCTTATACCTTTGTTAATTGCACACTCAAAAAAATGTGGTTAAGATTAGCTACTGCTCCACAATCGCACTAAGGAGACTCTACCAGTCCAATTCTGTTTAGGTGATCTTTGGAATAACAGTGCCCAATTCTTAATCTTGAATAAGTGGATAATTTAGATTTGTTCAATTGGCTTTCACTAAACCATGGCTTTTTAGGGAAGTGATCCAATAGCCTGTATAAATGTTGACTTTTCAAAACACACAATTCTCTCCATTCTTCTTCCCATAATTCGTAGATATCAGATTTAATATTAGGTAAAATATTTCTATATTCAACCAAGTTGAAATTTATATGAATTAACTCAAGGCTTTTCTTGGCGAGCGTATCTGCCATCTCGTTCCCCTTTATGGAGGTATGGCTCGGAATCCATCCCAATTTTATAAGAATGTTATTTTTCTTAGCCATGTCAGATTTTTAAATAAATTTTGGGTGTAAAATTTTCTTATCCAATCCCCCACGTCCTTGAATTAATGACCAGAAGAAAGCACTAGGGAGACTATAAGTGAAAATTCACCCTCTTGTAGCTTAAAATTTACCCGTCTTTGCATTTTTTCAAAATTTGAACAAAGCTCGCAATATTTGGGGATGTAAATTTTAGTAGGGACACCCTACATAAGATTCGCTTACCAATGGTGCCGCCCCGATAGAAGATCCGGTTCCATGTCATTGTATCGGCGTTGGGATGCGGAAGATAGAGCTCCAAGCCAGTCTTCCATTTCACGTCTCGATTCACAAGAAAGCACTAGTGATCGGAAGGGGGTTATAACCTGAAAATCAAAATAATGTTTAAATTATACAGTCGAAATTATTTCATCTCTAAATTGGCACACCTTTAACCGTGTTAGATTGTTTTCAGTGCTTAACTTTGTCAGGTTATCTTAAGTGTGTTTAGCAATAAAAGTATTGAATTGAACTTAACAGGAAAATTTCTCATAGCTCCAAAACCGAGTTTAGTGTATTTCCTTTGGCAATTAACGAGATAGTTCGATCTGTATGAACCTTATCAATCAGTGTTAATTGATACTGAATTCAATTTACCACCGGAACTAGTAGTGGCTGACTTGATTTGATACCTAATCAATTTCCTCGTCACATCTAATTCCGATCTAGTTATTGAATGTTCCTGATATATACAATCCACTATCTAAACATTAATTTTCCCGTACAATCTAATTCCTATCTAGTTATTTAACGTTCCTGACATACACAAACCTATTTGATTTCGCAGAAATTGTATAGATGACCGATTCAACGCTCATATTATACTCGCATATCTCTGAAATTAACGAGCAAAAAACAATAAAGCAGCAGCATATTTTCTATCAGGTAACAAAACTGCTTTACGAAGTCGATGTTTTGCAGTGTATTCACTGTTCGTGGAAGTCCGGGCTTATTTTATTTTTTCACATCGACAGTTCACCTGAAGTTGTTTAGCCATGAAATAATCGACAGTCCACATGGAACACGGCCACGGGGCGTAAGATTTGAAAGGACATGTGTTACCAAAATTAAATCACTTAGACAGCGAACGCGCGTTTCCTAATAGATCCATTGCACCTACCAAGTTCCCCGATATTCGGAAACTGTACACCCCGATTCCAAAGACAAGAATAAAGAATTTTTTGTACGTGAAAAAGAACAGTTATTGGAAAGTCAAAAAACAATGATGCTTGTGATCTGAACAGAAATAATTAAACACTCAATACACGAACTTTATTCAATATAATTAATGACAGCGTAGAAAATTATTATGTCAAATAAAGAAACATTCGCGACTAATATTGAAACTAAGTATGTGTTCACAAGAACCGTTAAAAACGCTAAACTGTAAATAACCAGCTTATCAAATATACTACAATTTCCCCCCCTCAGTATTAATGACGAAATCTTATAAATGACTTGGAATACGTCGTTCTCTATTAGATTTTCTCAGCACAATTACTGTGGATTCAGTGCTAGTCGTTTTAAAATTTATAGGTTGTTGCGGTATTTCAGAAGAGTCGGAGGTATTCAGAGACTGTATTATATCATTGGTAGTAGATTCTGGGTAATTGGTGCTACCTTGTGTTTGAGAATCTGCTTCAGTTTGATCGTTATTCGAAACTGTTGGCACTCTTTTTCCTTCGCCACAAGGAGCTAAGTGTTTCAGAGAGACTGTCAGTTTTCGGCCATTCTGAGGACGGACAAGGGCATGATTAGAGTCTGCTTCTAATAGATCTACTTTATCGACGAGTGGTTCGTATTTAGATGACCTCACTTGACGACGCATAAGTACTTTTCCGAGAGTCAACAACCACGATGAGATCGATTCGCCATTCGGTGACCTCTGTTAGAAGTGGTTTGACTTGATAATTTCCTACTGAACCTGTATCTTGTCATAGTTTACATGAATGTTTTGGGATTATTGATTAAAAGTCAAAATAAAAGTCAGAACTTCTTTATTTAAAACCATTACAATTTCCTATAAATTGGGCAAATAGTTGGAACTACACTACAACAATAACAGGTTATGGGCCCAGGACGATTTGGATTATAAAGTTTTGAAAGTTCTCAGCAGACGACGCAATTCGTACTTTTAATTGAGGTAAAAGCAGATGACGAACTTTTCCTACTAAAAAGACGACGAAGAATCTGATTCGAAGGTAGAAGATCTAAAAATCGAAAAGTTTAATCCAGAGATTTATCGCTATTGGTCGATGCGCGCACAGGGGATTCTGGAGGTGAAGAATTTGTGGAATGCTATAGATCCTGGTTTCAATGATACCCAAATTCAAGAACCCAAAAATAAAAAGACTGATCACAGTGCAAAGTCGATATTATATCTGTTGATTGGAAATTATAGTCTCGACGATGTTATGGAGTGCAAGACGGCAAAATAAGAATGGGAGACGTTGGAAAGCATACACATAAAATATTATACTTGGCATATGTTACTACTCTTGAAGTATTTCGTAAATACTACTAAGAATCAGAACGAATCAGTCCATGAGTATTTAACGAGACGTAATAGCCTCTATCATAAAGTCAAATGTGCAGGGTATGATTTAAATGACAAAATTCAAGCTTGTTTCACGGTACTCGCTTTACCAAACCAATACGAGTATCTCGCAAGAAACCTCAGAGCAGACAATGATGATTTGAATATGGCCGCACTGAAATCAAAATTCTTGGAGGAAGAACGGAGGATAGAAAACACATGTAGAACAGAAGGTGAAGACGAAGCAAAAGCACTGACAGTAAGAAGAAACTATAAACACAATAGACAAACCAGTACTTATAATTTTAAGGAAGAAGGTAGACAGGTCCATGTACAAAATTCAAATCAGACGAAGCCGTCTCGTTCGCACGAATTTCTGAGGTGTTTCCGATGTTTGAAAATTGGACATATTGGAAAAAATTGTCCGTCGGAAAAGAAAAACCGTTGTTGACGAAAGAAGAAGCAGGTCCCT
The DNA here is from genome assembly GCA_963921935.1 of Galeruca laticollis. Classification (NCBI taxonomy): domain Eukaryota; kingdom Metazoa; phylum Arthropoda; class Insecta; order Coleoptera; family Chrysomelidae; genus Galeruca; species Galeruca laticollis. Next base: position 5,932,166 of record OY998176.1, on the reverse strand, counting down.
CAAATTCCAATTTTGCGTTTAGTGCCATCAACTACTCCTGATTTAGCTGATCATCATCGTTTATCTTATATGGCAAATGAAAGGACTGAGAGAAATATATGGATATTGGATAGCGGATCGACAGATCATATGACGAGTTCAATAAAAAAATTTCAAAATTTTGTTCATCATGAAATTAAAATTGAGGTAGCAGGTCGAGGAATGCTCGTTTCTACTCAACTTACTTTATTAAACGTTCTATATGTACCTGAGTTGAAGACGAATTTGCTATCTTTGAGTTTAGCAGCCGAACGAGGTCTTAGGATAGTTTTAGAAAATTATGACACCGAATGAAGACGTCATTGCGATCTCAACCAAAATTGGAGCCTTACATTTTATCAAAGAGAGTCATCACTTGGACACGATCAAACTATGTGGCAACAAAATGACGAATACAGAGATTTCGAAAGAATGTCAACTATGGCATAGACGTTTGGCACATTTAACTATATCTAGCGGAAAGAAGATGTTTGGAAAAATAGATGTGACAATTTCAAATGACGTTGACGCCGAAAAACTAAACTGTGAAATATGCTACCAGGGGAAGTTGAAAAGGAGTCCTTTTCCAAAAGGTTGTTCAAATCGAGAGACATCTCCTTTGAACCTCATACATACAGACGTCGTAGGTCCTATCAATTCTATTTCGAATGGAGGTAATAAATATATAGTGACGTTCATTGACGGTTATTCAAGATATTGCGAAATTGCTTTCATGAAATCGAAAGATGAGTGTTCGAAAATTTCAAGAAATTCAAAACTAAAGTTAAAAATATTCATGGAAAGAAGATATCCATCCTGTTTGAGAACCGACAATGGGGGTGAATATTTGCTCAAGAGTTCATTCGTTATATGGAACAAAATGGTATCAGTCACCAACTCACAATACCAGACAAACCTCAACCAAATGGCGTTTCCGAAAGATTCAATCAAACATTATTTGATGCAGCTAGATGTTTATTGATAGAATCTGGCATTCCACATAAATTTTGGTCAGAAACAGTAGCAACATCTTGTTATATTAGAAACAGAAGTCACACTATAACGAATGACGGATGCAGTCCAATAGAAAAATGGAAAGCAAATATGAAAATTGGCCTATCCCATTTAAAAGTATTTGGTTGTAGATTATGGACAATCAATAAATTTAGACAAAGTAAATTGGTTCCAAAAGGTATTTCGAGTATCTTCGTGGGCTATGACAGCAATTCTAAGGGGTATCGATTTTGGAATCCTATGAATGATAAAATTGTCATCAGCCGCGATGTCAAATTCGAGGAAGACGTATTCCCTTTGCTGAATCATCAAGATGAAGGAGATATATTTCATAATGATTTTCATGTTCGTGGAACGGATATATTCGCAATGAGAAATCATTCTTCTAATGAAGAAGTAACAGAGCAAAATCAAACAGAAAGCAGTCCAGTCGAAAGGGAAGATAATGATGAAACAATAGTAGAAGAAAAAACTACAAATGAGGATATATCAGGAAATAATGCAGAAGAATATAGAGATACAGAAATCAAAACAAGATCAGGAAGAACAATACGAAAACCAGAATGGATGACACAATTCGAAGTTGGCGAAAATTCAAATTCTTGCAACCAAGCAATTTTGAACTGGCGAGATCCTCGCAATTTAAGAGGAGCATTGAACATTTCCTGGAAAGAAGCCGTCATCGAGGAATTCGAGAATCTTCTCAGGAATGAAACTTGGATTTTCGTGGAAAACCCAGAAAATAGGAGAATCAATAAAACGAAATTGGTTTTCAAGTCCAAAAACAACGTTGATGGTGTAGTCGAAAGATACCGAGCAAGAGTTGTGGCTTTGGGTAACACTCAAATGCCAAGTATTGATTTCGAACAGACACACTCACCAGTTGTACAGAAAAAATCTATGAGGTTACTTTTTGCCATAGCAGTTGAGAAGAAGTGGTCTGTACATCGTATAGATATTACTGCAGCATATCTTTTAGCTGACTTAGACGAAACAGTTTATATGGAAATACCAGATGGATATTTCCAGTTGTTCGGTAAACTGAAATTGAGGTCTCCTAATTCACCAGAGAATTATTCAGATGGAAATAATGAAATGGTTTGTAAGTTGAATAAGAGCATATATGGCCTACATCAATCGGGTCTTATGTGGAATAGGACACTAGATCAGTTCATTAAAAGCACAGGTTTTTCCAGATCCATATCTGATCCATGTGTCTATTATTAGGAGAAAGGAAACCTCATCATCACTGTGTACGTTGATGATATACTGATATAAGGAAACCACAAGAACATAATGAATTTGAAGACTGGAGTTCAAGAAACGGTTTAATATTAAAGATCTAGGGGAAGTAAGGAAAGTATTGTCCATAAAAGTGATCAGAAACGAAAATTCAATTATGTTGAACCAGACGTTATATGCTGTAGAGCTATTGAAAGGAATGAATATGTTACAAGCAAAAGGTGCAGTTACACATTTACCTATTGAGAAAAAGTTTTGCATGAATGACGACAAATTACTTAGCGAAGACGAACGAATGTTATACCAATAGTGTATTGGAATCATTCTATATTTAAATGTAACGACCAGGCCTGACATGATATTCACAGTAACTTTCATGAGTCAGTTCAACCAAAATCTAACCAAGCGTCATCACTGGATGGGAATAAAAGATATGCTGAGAATAGGACCAAAGCGTATGGTATTGAATATAAGAAGACAGAGAGAATATTCGAAGCTTTCACAGATGCAAACTGGGCTTCAAATTCAATGGATAGGAAATCATTCAGCGGATATGTATTTGTTCCCGCAGGAGGAGCCATCAGTTGGAGTAGCAGAAAACAGAATTGTGTTGCTCTCAGCACTGTCGAATCTGAATTCGTTGCACTTAGTGAAGTCTCTAAAGAATTCATGTTTTTGAAGAAGCTAGTTCATGAAATCCACATGGAGAATGTTTTTGCTGAACCATTTCCCATATTTGTAGACAATCAAGGATCAATAAAATTAGCAGAAAACAACATAACATCTGATAGATCCAAACACATAGATTTGAGACTATTTTATATCAGAGATTTGATAGAACAGAAGAAAATAATTCTGAAATATGTGGAATCAAAGAATAATCTAGCTGACCAATGCACGAAGATCATATCAGCAAATGTTTTGAATGATCATTTGAAGAAATTGGGGATCAAAGATCCAGGGGAAGTGTTAGAAGTGGTTTGACTTGATAATTTCCTACTGATCCTGTATCTTGTTGTCATAGTTTACATGAATGTTTTGGAATTATTGATTAAAAGTCAGAATAAAAGTCAGAACTTCTTTATTCAAAAACCATTATAATTTCCTATAAATTGGGCAAATACTTGGAACTACGCTACAACTATAACAACCTTCGGGGATGTTGAAACATGCGTTCATGTGGAGTTTCATTAGTGGCAGTACAAAGAAGTGACCGGACACAATGAAGAACAATTTCTCATTGAGAGGTCTTTAGCATACGGGACTTGAGTGCCAACATGATAGTCTTCCAGATTGTACCATTATATCTTTCTACTTGGCTATTTCCTTGAGGGTTATAAGGTGCAGTGCGACTGGTCGACTTCATCAGATATAAAAGAGGAGCCTTTATCAAAATGGATGTAGGATGGTATTCCGAATACAGTAAAAAGATTAGGTAAATTCTGTATTACGTCGCTGCTGACACATCAAAACATGGGAAGGCAAAAGGAAATCGTGAATATTCGTCAATTATCACTAATAAATATCGATTCTGTGATGTGGAAGGTAGAGGTCCCTTAAAATAGATATTAAGCCTCTCAAACGGTGATGTTGCTTTATCAATTTTCCTGATAACTTGACGAATCGTGGTTCCAATTCGCAGCATATCGGACTCATATTTGTTATTCTTCTTGTTTCATCTATTGAAAATGCCAAATTTTTACTTCTAACATAATGATATTAACCAGTAACTCCAGGATGACAGAGAGTGGTGTGTAATTGTTTTGGTGTTTGTCCGTTAGTTGCTAGATTACAGTGAATTCTAGTGAATGCGTCTGCCACAGAATTAAATTTACCAGCTCTATATATTATGTCATACTTATATTCGGATAATTCTAATCTCCATCGCAGAATTTTCTTGTTTTTGATTGTGCTACTTTGTTTTGAATTGAACATAAACGAAACTGATTGTTGATCAGTAATCAACTTAAATTGTCTGTTCAGTGAGAAATGTCGTCATTTCCTTAGTGATTCAATTATTGCGTAAGCTTTTTCTCGATGGCAGAGTGATTTATTTACGACGGAGACAAAGTTCGGGAGAAAAATGCTACTGGGCGTCTTTGTTACGAAAGAGTCGCAGCTATTGCGTTTTCGGATGCATCAGTTTCTACTACAAATTTCAATGATCCGTCGATGCATTTGTAATAAACACAAGATATGACATAAATTTTAAGAACGCCCTATATAGACAAATCCTTTTTAATTCAAATTAATTATTAATTATCGACCTCAACTAAAGTAAATAACACAAACAAAAACAAGGTTATTGTCATATAATTGATATGAGTCTCCCTTACTATTTAAATTCTCGTATTGTGTATAATATTCGCCCTTACTATTGTTTCTGGATTGTCACATTGTCACATTCATACATACTGTCAAGTTGATACTTATGTGTATGTTTTGTGGATTAAAGCCTAAAAGTCGAAGGTTTTTTTTATATTACAATTTAATCCACAAAAACTACTGAAGGATTACAAATGGATAAGTTTTTATGTCCCGAGAAATTCGACGTGAATGCCAATAACACTAACGCTTCCAAGGAATGGAAACACTGGTATACGACTTTCAAAAATTTTCTGGAGAGTACAAAGCCGGAAAATCATGACAAACTCAAACTTCTTATCAACTACATATCTCCAACAGTTTTCGAACTCATCTGTGAATGTACGACCTACGAAGATGCTATCAAAACACTAGAAAATGCGTATAGCAAACCTGTGAATGAAATATATGCTAGACATATTCTTGCTACGAGGAAACAAGAAAATGGTGAGTCGATAGATCAGTATTTACAGTCCCTTAAGATACTGAGTAAAGAATGCAATTTTAAAGCAGTACCTGCTGAAGAAAACAGAAATGACTTCATAAGAGACACCTTCATCAGAGGTTTAGTAACACCTCATATCCGTCAACGACTTTTGGAGAATAGTACTCTCACACTAGACCAGGCAGTTTCTCAATCAAGATCGTTGGAAAGTGCACAAAAATATTCAGAATCTTACAATTTTCCATCATATCAGTCTTGCGTCAATGCAACATCTTCTTCCAATACTGCTGGAGAACATCCGAACCATTCCGAAGTAATGAATCGTGTCGAAAATATTTCTTTTAATGCTGCTACCACACAAAAATGTTATTTCTGTGGCGGAAACAAGCATCCTCGCACCGCATGCCCTGCGCGAGCCAAGATCTGTCAGTACTGTAAGAGGTTGGGACATTTTTCTATGGTTTGTATGAAGTTAAAACTGGCAAAAGAAAATAAATCAACTTCAGCTTCCACCCTAATGGCTTCCACCTCGTCTAACCATTCCCATTGTTCAACTGAAACTACAACTTCGGACCACATTATAGCTTCTACAAACCATCCTCTCAGTTTATCAAAAAGTCTTGTTAATGTTAAAATAAACAACACGCACGCTACTTCCCTGATAGACACGGGCAGCTCTGATAGTTATCTAAACTATACTTTCGCTAAGGAGCGTAAATTCAACATACATCCCAGCACTGGAAAAGTTTCAATGGCTTCAGTTTCTCTGTCTTCATCAATAAATGGTTACTGCTATATAGATTTGGAAATTCTTGGGAATGTTTATACAAATTTCAAAGTATCTCTTCTACCAAAATTGTGCACTGATTCAATAATTGGTCACGATATTATGAAGCAGCACTCCAAACTTGACATCAGTTTTGGTGGAAGCAAACCTCCTCTCTCTATATGCTGCCTCACTGAAGCGAAAGTCGCTCCTCCCCTTCTTTTCGGCAATCTAACCAAAAATTGTACACCCATAGCTTGTAAACCTCGACGACATTCGGAAGAAGATGAAAAATTTATCACGAACGAAATCAAAAATCTGCTGAAAGAGGGTATAATTGAAGAAAGTATGTCGCCTTGGAGAGCACAAGTTTTGGTAACGAAGAATGAACGTCACAGAAAGAGAATGGTCATAGATTATTCGCAGACCATCAATAAGTTCACCTAGTTGGACGCGTATCCTGTTCCGAATATTGAGGATCTGGTTGCTAAAATTGCCAAATATCGAGTGTTCAGTTCTATTGACCTGAAAAGTGCTTACCACCAAATCCCTATTGCAGACAGCGAAAAATTTTACACAGTTTTCGAAGCATGTGGTCGACTGTATCAATTTCGTCGGATTCCGTTCGGCGTTACTAATGGAGTAGCCTGTTTTCAAAGAATCCTTGATAAAATAATATCAGATGAGAATTTAAAAGGGGTATCCACCTATTTGGATGACATAACTGTATGCGGCGAAGATCGGTCAAAACATGATGTAAATCTCAGGAAGTTTATGTCCGTCATCGACAAATATCAGCTTACAATTAATGAAAATAAGTCTAAATTTTCACAAAAATCTATATGTCTTCTAGGGTATGTGATAGAAAAAAGTACTTTGAAACCTGACCCTAGTAGATTGGAACCACTCTTGAAGTTACCTGTGCCACAAGATATTTCTTCTCTACAACGAATAATTGGAATGTTTGCCCACTACTCCAGGTGGATCCCAAAATATTCTGATAAAATTAGAAGAATTATTGACTGTAAGTCATTTCCCGTACCAGCTGATGCTGCCAAAATGTTCAATGAATTGAAAGACGATATTGCAAAAGCTCTTTTGTGGACAGTCTCTGGTGATGAACCATTGGTCATTGAAACAGATGCGTCAGACATTGCTTTAGCTGCTACACTGAACCAAGGAGGGCGACCTGTAGCATTCCATTCAAGAACTTTTTCAGGATCAGAAAAGGCACATTCTTCTGTAGAGGAAGAAGCTTATGCGATCATAGAGTCCATAAGAAAATGGAAACATTTATTGATAGGAAGACATTTCAAAATCGTCACAGATCAAGAGGCTGTCTCGTTCATGTTTCACAGAAAGCATTCTAGTAAAATTAAAAATGAAAAGATTCAAAGATGGAAGTTGGAACTATCGTGTTTCAGCTACGATATCATTCATCGTCCTGGACGATCCAATGAAGCAGCTGATGCCTTCTCTCGAATTTGTGGAACCACAAGTAGTAATAAATTATTCGATTTACACCAGTCACTCTGTCGTCCAGGCATCACAAGAATGTACCATCTTGTACGTCATCGAAATCTTCCATTTTCTTTCGAAGATGTCAAGAAAATGATTTTGTCTTGTCCTGTTTGTGCCGAACTGAAGCCAAGATTTCTCAAACTCAAGAATTCGCATTTGATTAAAGCAACTTCACCTTTAGAACGTCTAAACATTGATTTCAAAGGACCATTGCCCAGCTGCTCTAAAAACAAATATCTCTTGACAGTTGTTGATGAATACTCTAGATTTCCATTTGCATACCCTTGAAAGGATATCACTACTGCATCTGTTATAAATTGTCTCGTGGAATTATTTTCAGTTTTTGGAATGCCTGCTTACATTCATTCGGATCGAGGATCACAGTTTTTATCCAATGACTTAGTTAATTTCCTTCATTCTAAAGGAGTTGCAACCAGTCGAACAACACCATATAACCCTGAAGGAAATGGACAAATCGAAAGGTACAATGGAATTATATGGAGGAGCATAAGTTTAGCTCTTAAAAGTAAAGGCTTAGGAACACAAAAATGGGAAGAAGCTCTTCCAGATGCACTCCATTCCATTCGATCTCTGTTGTGCACTGAAACAAATTGTACACCTCATGAACGTATGTTCAATCATCTTCGTCGATCATCCTATGGAACATCATTACCAACTTGGTTGAAGCCGTCCACATCTGTATTTTTGAAGAAGTTCATTCGTCACAGCAAATACGATCCCTTAGTGGAAGAAGTTGAACTATTGGAGGCAAATCCAGAATATGCTCTAATTCGTCACCAAGATGGAAAAGAATCAACTGTGTCACTGAAACACTTAGCACCTCGTGGAGATATAACTTTATCATCAGACGCTAACGTTAATATGGATTCAGAGGAACTACAAACGACAGTTAACCCCCCATCTGAAGACAAGATTTCTGCAGACTTTCAGTCACGAGAAGAATCTTCTGAAATTGAGATAACTGAAAATCTTCCAAGTAATACTGAACCAGAAGTACCTACAGTCCGTCGTTCTGCTAGAGAGCGACATCCTCCGGAGTATTTAAGTTGCTATGAACTTTAATAAACCTGGGGAGAATGTCATATAATTGATATGAGTCTCCCTTACTATTTAAATTCTCGTATTGTGTATAATATTCGCCCTTACTATTGTTTCTGGATTGTCACATTGTCACATTTATACATACTGACAAGTTGATACTTATGTTTATGTTTTGTGGATTAAAGCCTAAAAGTCGAAGGTTTTTTTTATATTACAGTTATCAAAACATATTAGATTACGAACAGGTCAGGTTTGTTTACTACAAACATAAACAATGATATGGCAAACTAACCTTCACGCAAGGTGAAACTGGGAAATAAAAAAACGAAAGATTTTGAGGAATCAGGGAGAAGGAAAGTATCTCTCCCTCGGTGAGGCAAGTCTAAGTATTGACGGGCCCTCACCCTCCCAACAGTAATAGTGTGCAGTTTGTGCGACGGGTGACAATCCAAAACGTAAGTTTTTAACCTACAACTATTTTATTATATTGTGCATTTGAATTGTGATATTTTATTTTTTTCCTTTGACTTAAGCGGATATCCCAAGATAGGAAAGGAACCCCATAGTATTTTTCTGGTCATATCTGGTGTTTCATATATATCAGCGCCCCTCATTTACTGACATTCGTAATCGGTATCTTATTCAGCCTATATATAATATATGTATTCATTTTAGTATTTTGATAGTAGCGCAAAGATATTTATATTTTACTAAGGGTCATAGTTAATCTTATTTTAGAATTTTGATAGTAGCACAAAGATTATTTATATTTTACTAAGGGTCATAGTTAATCCTATTTTAGAATTTTGATAGTGGCGCAAAGATATTTATATTTTACTAAGGGTCATAGTTAATGCTATTCTGATAATAACATAGAAATATTTATACTTCACTAGGAATCATAGTAAATCCTGTCTTCATAAATGATTTTTCTGAATTTTTATTTGATATAAAGGGTATTTCTATAGTTTTATTGCTTCACTCTCTGCGAGAAGTGAAATTAACGCTGGAAAGAGGGGGTAAAGAACTTCCCTTCCTTTTCTTCTTTGTAATATATATCAGTTGTTGGCCTTTTGTTTATGTAGGGTATGTTACTTAGGCTATCCTAGGAACCAGGAGAAAGCCACATGTAATATTCTTTTGAAAAACGTGCGTATAGGGTTTTAATAATTTTTCCTCTCTTTGTTTTTATTTTGTAATATATGTTTTACGTATTTTAACCTCTCAATTTATTTCCATAACCTCATCCTCACCCCCCCCCCCCCCCGTGCCCGTCAAATAGGAGGGACCTGCACTACGAATTCGGGCTTGGCACCCTGTATAAGCCCAAGGGGCCCCACGACGTCCTTGATCGCTCAAGCCTGAAACAACCCCTCCCTCGATGTAATCCCGCAGGGAGAGTTCCTGGTTCTACAATTTTTGTGCCGCGAGGCACTGGGCCCTTCCGGTCACTACAATCAGCGAGATAATACAGGAACCGAACACATCTACCGGTGACAGCGTTTTTTTTCCCAAACCATATAATCATTACACCGGAACTACCCATTTGTGAGAGTGGTGACATTTGATAGAGAAAAACTACTTTATTACACTTGGATAATACCGATCCAAACTACTTTATTACACTGGTGACAGCGGATTTCTGACCTACTTTATTACATATTTAACAGCCGAATCTGCAATCGATGTATTAAAATCTTCAAATGCCTCTTTAGCTTTGTCGTTTAATGTAAACGTAAACGCCATGCAGTGAGCTAACGGTGCAATCCGCTCTGAAAATCGGGGCACCCATTTCGAATAATGCGCAAACATCCCAAGTACTCGTTTCATTGCATTAGGATTAGTAGGGAGAGGATAATGCAGAAGAGCTTCTAGTCGAGACGAATCAGGTCGAATAGTCTTGTTTTCATTAACATATACCAGCAGTTTGATACGCGTTATTGAGAATTTACTTTTTTTAGTATTTGAGGTTAGTTTATATTGCTTTGCAACCTAAAGAAAATGTTCTAAATTTCGATCGTGATCTGCTTGATTCATTCCACAAATGGTTACGTCATCAAGATAGGAATAAGTGCCATGTAACTTTTCAGTTTCGATTATCCCGTCGATAGCTCTTTGAAATTCAGAAACGCCATTCGTAACACCAAATGGGATCTGCCAGAATTCATAAAGTTTGCTATTTGCTTCAAACGCAGTATAAATTTCGTCACTGTTCTGTATGGGAATTTGATAGTAGGCTGATTGTAAATCGATAGTACTAAACACCGTATATTGAGCTACTTTATTCAGTAAATCCTCGATTCTTGTTTGAGGATATGCATCTAATAAAGTGAATTTATTTATTGTTTGTGAATATTCAATGCACATTCTCTTCTTTTTATTCTCTCCGGATAAGACAACCACTTGCGCCCGTCAAGGTGAGTTGCTCCGGTCTATAATACCTTCATATATTATTCGTTGGATTTCATTTTCGATAAAGTCACGATCTTGATTTGAAAATCTACGGGATTTTATCGCTATAGGTTCCATATCAGGCGATAAGTGCGTGAACAGTGATGAAACGGGTACTTCAGCAGCCGCTAGGTTACAAATAGTAAGAGTCGGTGTAACGTGAATTTCGTTCACGACTCGTAATATTTCTCGTCGATGAAAGAGTAACGTAAATTTCGTTTACCCCTAGTAACATCGATTAATACTTCTTGTCGATGGTTGTCGAGTTATAAGTTTTCGGAAGAGTTCGTTTTCATTTGGATATTTAAGCCAATGCGCGCTGAGGTTCGGCCCTTAATTCATCTACTTATTGTTGAGTTCTGTCATTCTACCGTATCGAAGTGCATTCATTCATAGGAACTCACTTTTCCTTACCGGCATAAAATTATTTCACTGGCCTAAGCCTTCGTAGCACATACTCTTCCTTCACTCCTTCAGTGGGTGCGACAAAACCTCAGCATTCTTCAGGCATGGCAAACAGAAAATCGTCAGGCTATTTAAAAAAAATATGAATGTACGAGGAACCATTGGAATATTTAAAGACCCAAATGCTTGTCCAGACCTGATTGAGACAGCCGAAAAATCTGTCATTAGAGCGCTTTATGGAGCGAGCGGTGATCAATTTATAAGAGTTCTTGCAATCTTGCATCTTTACCACCAACCGAAGTTGCAGCATTCCTTCAGAATCTACCATCAGGTTCAAAAGTGGTACGGAAACAAGAAGAGTCCGCAAGATAGGGGCTGGAAAAGTACGAGGAATTGACTGACACCTATTCCTACGTTAATAGACGCAGCCCCGAAGGAGCTTCTCAGCACGATATCCTGCAAGTGCAAGCAAGGGTGTCAAGCAGCTTGTAGCTGCAGGAAGACTGGGCTGCGTTGTTCGATAATGTGTGGAAGTTGCCCGGGCCAGTCTTGCGCAAATATCGATATGGAAGAAGATAATTTCGACGTTGATGACGAGATCGACGTGCAGTTCGAGCATTCAGCTGCACAAGACATTTACATGACTGATTCTGAGAGTGAGTCATCTTTGACCGACAAAGAGAGCAGGATTGAAGTGAAGGAAATCACTGCTGAACCATCGACTTCGGGTAAAATACCAGCTCAGGACGAACCTTTTACGCGAGAACGTCGTACTTATTCGAAAAGAAGACGATTAGATTGACTTCACTGACCCGCTGCAGAAATGTATTTAATGAAAGCCACAATAAATCTCAAACTATTTGCTATTCTAACAAAAGTTTTATACTTTTTTATGAAAACGTATGCAATATGTGCTCATTTATATTGTCAACAGTCACCAGTCCGAGAGAAGAGTGACTTTCGGTAAGCAAGAATCGATATTTACTGCATTTGTCAAAACTCGCACAACTTCGCGCGGCTACTACTCCGAAACTATAAGTCCCATGAGAAAATTATGGAGAACTATTCTGTACAGAATATTTTGTCACCTTTAATTTCATATAGGACCATTTTGGCCGTACGATAAAGAGAAAAGGAGATATTACCGAAAAACCAAAAATTTGTACTTTTGTAGCCTCACTGAGATCGACGCGGGCATTAAGGGTGTGGGAAAAACCTAGATTCTCGATAATCACACCCTAATTGTATTGTATATGTTTATTTACAAATAATTACAATTACAAATCACCAAAAAGATAATATATTAGAATTACAAAACTGTTATAACCAATGTATAAACAGCGAGAAAAAATACATTACAATAAACAGATAGAAAATGTAGAACGTATTTCTTTACAAAAATGTAAATAAACAAATAAACAGGGGATGCTAATTACCTATTGTGGCTTATTTTGGATAACTGTAACCTATTAAGACCTATGAGGTTGATCCCTAATAAACCATTTAAGACAATAAAAGCTTTGGAAACATTTTTGTACGGTTCACATTACTTGCCGCCTGGCCTAATTTTATGGTAATTTAAACTAGTTTAGTTAAAGGTAATTTAATTTCTACAATAAATGAAATATTACAGCTGTACATAAATGGTCGCTTTAAGCATACATTTTGCACAGAGTTCACCAACTGACTTGCACCTTGTTTAACGTTTGGATTTTAAGTCTGTCCTCCTCCAATTTTCGAAGCTTTCCAATCTTATGAGAGTAAATCAGACCACATTGACTTTCAAGACAGTTCCTAGCGATTAAATAGTTTGTTTTGTTTTAATTATATAGAACCATTGGCTGTTACGCGTTCATCATAATACTAGGAAACGTTATATAACTATTTCGAAAATGAAATTGACTGTCACGACCCTTACTTCGTGGAATATGCTTATATTAGTGTTTTTAAATGCAACTCAAGGTCTCTAGTTAATTCCACAATATAATACAAGTTATTGAAAATTCTAAAAAATTGACAATTATTTCGATAAATCAATATCATCGTCAGAATGACAGAAGTTACATTTCATTTTATGTCTACCTGATGTTTAGTAGTTATTTTTGGCTAGACTAAGCAGTAACCTAACTTGTGATTGGCTTAATATATGTTTATAGAAAAAAGAAGAAGATGTGATATTACAAATATTGAAGCTTAGATATTATTAGCCCTATGGTGATATCCTGGATATCATTTTTCCAATTAAGATCAGTATAACTGTGCAATGATATAGAAAACCAGGAAAACTATATCTGCTGATCTTTACAATTATCACTTAAGAAAACAGTTTATTAGTGGAGAATTCCCTAGATTTAACTGTTCATTGACAACTTCATATTGTGGGTTTCTTAAATGTCTTCTAATTTCCAGTTCATCAAGGAAATCCAGTTCTTGTTTCTTTTCACAAATATGCAGTACTTCTAGTTCTGTGTTAGGTGTCAATGAATGATTGGTGTCAAGTAGATGTTTTGCGTAGTGGGATTTATCTGGTTGTTTTAATCTGTTTGCTCGTAAGTGCTCACTGTATCGTATTTCAAAATTCCTAAGGGTCTGACCCAAATAGACAGCATTACATTCTGGACATTTGAGTTTATATATACCTGACTTCTTTAATAGTGGTATTTTTGTTTTTACATTTAACAATTTTGTACTAACGTTACTTTCTGTTTTAAAAGAAATTGTTGTATTCGTTGCTGAAGATTTTATCCCTGAAATATTATTAGAAATATTTCCTGCATATGTGATGGTTTTATAAGTTTTAATTTCATCAGCTTGTTTAGGATATATTAGTTGTAATGCCACTTTTTCCTCTTTTTCACTAATTAACTTATTTATCATATCTAATGGATAACCGTTAGATGTTGCTATTTGTCTACTTGTATTAATCTCTCTATCAAAATTACATTTGTTCATAGGAACTGAAAAAGCTCTATGTATCATTGAATTATATGCTGCTAGTCTAAGTGACACAGGGTGGTTAGAATTGAATGGAATTGTTACATCAGTTTGTGTTGGTTTTCGGTAAATTGAATAATCAAGTACATTATTAACTCTTTGAATTTTTGAATCCAGAAAATTGATTGAGCTATTTTCTTCAATTTCTAATGTACATATAATTTTCGGGTGTAAATTATTTATGTGGTTGAAAAATACATCTAATTGTCGTTCACTACCCATAAAACAAGCTAATATGTCATCTACATATCTATACCAAAATAAAATATTTTTCGAAATATTACTTTCAAAGATCTTTCTTTCTAAATTGTCCATAAAAATTTTTGCTAAAATAGGTGATATAGGGCTTCCCATTGGTAAACCTTCATTTTGAATATATATCTTATTGTCAAAAGTGAAATAATTCTGATTAATGCATACATCAAATAAATTAAGTATATCTGATATTATTCCTGGATTAATATTTTTATCTTCTAGTAATTTTCTTACAAGTGTTAGACATTCTTTAGGAGGAATTTTAGTAAACATGTTAGTTACATCGAACGATATGAGTTTATAGTTATCTTGTAAGTGGATTGCTTTCAACTTTTTGATAAGTTCTATTCAATTTCTAATTGAGTACTGAGATTCATATCCGTAAGTATTGAGTATATTGTTGAGCTTCTTTGCCAATATATTATTAGGAGCATTAACATAAGAGACTACAGGTCTAATTGGTTTCGTTATTTTATGTAATTTAACTGTTCCATATAATTGTGGACAATGAGGATTCTTATGTATGATAGACCTCTTTTCGTAATCACTTAAAAGATAATTTGAATTATTAACAATATCCCTTACATTATGAGAGAACTTTTTTGTTGGGTCTGCTTTAAGAACTTTTACATCGCTAGATTATATAAAGTTATATATTTTGGAATTGTAATATTCAGTCGTCAAAATGACAGTAGCGTTCCCCTTATCAGATTTTGTAACTGTTAGGTTATTATTCTCTATCTTCTTTTTTATTGCGATTTGAACTGTTACAAAATCTGATAAGGGGAACGCTACTGTCATTTTGACGACTGGAAATTACAATTCCAATGTATATAACTTTATAGAATCCAGCGATGTAGAAGTTCTTAAAGCAGACCCAACAAAGAAGTTTTCTAATAATGTAAGGGATATTGTTAATAATTCCAATTATCTTTTAAATGATTACGAAAAGAGGTCTATCATACATAAGAATCCTCATTGTCCACAATTATATGGAACAGTTAAATTACAAAAAATAACGAAACCAATTAGACCTGTAGTCTCTTATGTTAATGCTCCTAATAATATATTGGCAAAGAAGCTCAACAATATACTCAATACTTACGGATATGAATCTCAGTACTCAATTAGAAATTCAATAGAACTAATCAAAAAGTTGAAAGCAATCCACTTACAAGATAACTATAAACTCATATCGTTCGATGTAACTAACATGTTTACTAAAATTCCTCCTAAAGAATGTCTAACACTTGTAAGAAAATTACTAGAAGATAAAAATATTAATCCAGGAATAATATCAGATATACTTGATTTATTTGATGTATGCATTAATCAGAACTATTTCACTTTTGACAATAACATATATATTCAAAATGGAGGTTTACCAATGGGAAGCCCTATACCACCTATTTTAGCAAACATTTTTATGGACAATTTAGAAAGAAAGATCTTTGAAAGTGATATTTCGAAAAATATTTTATTTTGGTATAGTTATGTAGATGACACATTAGCTTGTTTTGTGGGTAGTGAACGACAATTAGATGTATTTTTCAACCACATCAATAATTTACACCCGAAAATTAAATTTACATTGGAAATTGAAGAAAATAGCTCAATCAATTTTCTTGATTTAAAAATTCAAAGAGTTAATAATGTACTTGATTATTCAATTTACCGAAAACCAACACAAACTGATGTAACAATTCCATTCAATTCTAACCACCCTGTGTCACACAGACTAGCAGCATATAATTCAATGATACATAGAGCTTTTTCAGTTCCTATGAACACATGTAATTTTGATAGAGAGAATAATACAATTAGACAAATAGCAACATCTAACGGTTATCCATTAGATATGATAAATAAGCTAATTAGTAAAAAAAAGTGGCATTACAACTAATATATCCTGAACAAGCTGATGAAATTAAAACTTATAAAACCATCACATATGCAGGAAATATTTCTAATAATATTTCAAAGATAATATCTTCAGCAACGAATACAACAATTTCTTTTAAAACAGAAAGTAACGTTAGTACAAAATTGTTAAATGTAAGAACAAAAATACCACTATTAAAGAAGTCAGGTATATATAAACTCAAATGTCCAGAATGTAATGCTGTCTATTTGGGTCAGACCCTTAGGAATTTTGAAATACGATACAGTGAGCACTTACGAGCATACAGATTAAAACAACCAGATAAATCCCACTACGCAAAACATCTACTTGACACCAATCATTCATTGACACCTAACACAGAACCAGAAGTACTGCATATTTGTGAAAAGAAACAAGAACTGGATTTCCTTGAAGAATTGGAAATTTATTAGACATTTAAGAAACCCACAATATGAAGTTGTCAATCAACAGTTAAATCTAGGGAATTCTTCACTAATAAACTGTCTTCTTAAGTGATAATTGTTAAGATCAGCAGATATAGTTTTCCTGGTTTTCTATATCATTGCACAGTTATACTGACCTTAATTGGAAAAATTATATCCAGGATATCACCATAGGACTAATAATATCTAAGCTTCAATATTTGTAATATCACATCTTCTTCTTCTTTCTATAAACATATATTAAACCAATCACAAGTTAGGTTACTTCTTGGTCTAGCCAAAAATAACTACTAAACATCAGGTAGGCATAAAATGAAATGTAACTTTTGTCATTCTGACAATGATATTGATTTATCGAAACAATTGTCAATTTTTTAGAATTTTCAATAACTTGTATTATATTGTGGAATTAACTAGAGACCTTGAGTTTCATTTAAAAACACTAATATTTCGAAAATATTTTTAGGAAAATATATTAAATAATAATTGGAAATCCGACCTAACTGTTTCCCAGAATCACGTCTATTTCGATGAAATAACTTTGTATACGTGAATGTACACATTTAGCCATTATTTTCAACAGGTTATTGCGGGAGCAGTAGAAACGTAGATAAAATACATACCTGAAAACTGTGATTCACGTTTTTTGTGGAACATTCAGCTAAACAAAGGTCGGCGAGTTCGATTTCGTCAAAAATCACAGCCTGAAAATAACGAAAAAGTTATTAGACTCCAAAATATAACTAACGATTTCTTTCAGTACTTTACTGTCAAAAAATATAGTTATTGATAAAAAAACAAACATATAAAATTAAAATTTTATTAAATACAAATAATTGTTATGAAACAAGAAATTACTTCATGAAAAGCGTTCGCCTTTTACTTCAATAGAAACATTTACAATATCTATCATTGAATCAAGAACCCTTTGTAGCATATCCATGTCGATATTAATATCGAAACAATTGTCAATTTTTTAGAATTTACAACACTTTTCAATATATTGTGGAAACAGTAAGTTTAATTTAAAACACTAATATGAGTAGATTCCATGAAGTAAGGGTCGCGACAGTTAATTTCATCATCTTAAATCACAGCGTTTTGAGAAGTGAGGAATCAAGTTTACTGCGGACTCAAATAACCATGCCTTTGCAAAGTTTTCTTGAAAGAGTAGCATAATTGAAAGTAGAGCGTAACATTTCGGATCAAGAATTATTTGAGTTGGCCATAGACCTTTTTGCTGGGAAAGCTTTGAATTGGTTTCGTACGAATCATTCCAGGTTAAACAATTGATAGAATTTGTCTGATTTACTCTGTAGGCATTTTGAACCACCTGATTATCGCCCTAGATTATTCAAGGAAATATTGGAGCGTACGCAGGATCCTAGTGAGAGTATAGTAGATTATTTATCTTGTATGCAGGCGTTATTACGGTGTTATGGTTCCATATCTGATGATTTCGAACTGGATATCGATTCAAGGAATTTAGCACTATCCTATACCACTCAATTTCTCGTGGTTAATTCGTTGGAGGAGGAATATGTTTGAAAATATAGGCCAAGAAATATCGAGCTGAACATTACGTCCCATCTTCTAGAAAACGCCAAGGATTTGTGGAGTCTGATTTTGATTTTGTTTCAGGTATAGAGGAGGCATTACCTAAAGTTGCGATATCACCTGTGGTTGTCAATGGAGTCAGACATTCCAATCAACCCTCTACTTCGAGACCCCTCAGGGGGCCTGAGAGGTGAGTCTTTCTTCCTAAATGAGAGCACGGGCTTAACACTCCCGAGGTACCCCAGTCACGTTTGTGTCGTCCTGTATTTGTCCTTAAATGTTGGAAATCTCAAGGTGTGAAACACCGTGCCGATGGATGCATGGCTCTGCCGAGTGAGTCGTAAACGGTTCCTCCAGATACCGGGCACCCTCTGGATGAAACTTATCGAGGTATCCAGGCTCTGCTTCGATGGACCGAATAGGCTACTCGTGGGATCAATCTATGAGCTTCTTCTCTTAATACCCCCGTTTACACGGGTCTCAAAAGAGACCTCGAACATATTCACCAGAAATATATGAAAACCCAATATTTTATGGAAATTACTATATAATCACTAGAAAAGAAAACAGTTTTGAGAAAGTATCACCTTTCATAATCCATAAATCACTTACCTCTTTAATAGGAGAAACTCAAAATACGAAAAAACTAAGAAACGGAAAGAAGTTAAGAAGCAAGCACAATCTGAGAAAATAAAATTAATAAACAAGTTAAACGATATGGAAGTTACAGTCGAACCCTATAGAACATTAAAGGTAGTAAAAGGTGTCGTAGGACGCTTACACGAACTGCGCGGATGATCTAGCTCGCCACAATTACAGCACCTAATTTTCTTCGGCTTCTTGTCTACCATACCTTTCAAAAAGTTGACGATCTGGTCAAGTCTGTCATCGTCACCTTCTTCCTGTATGGTCCTAATTTTGTTATATCCTGAAGCCTTCGTTGCTGATTCATATTCAAGAGCAGCTGTCAATGCGTCAATTAATGTTTTGGGATGGGCTAAACGAAGCGTCCTCTGCATATCGGGGTCGCGTAAACCATCGATAAAGGCCTGGATGCCCAGACATTCCATAATGTTCTCTGGTGCCGATGGATAAGCGAATCGAACTAATCGGGCAATATCCACTTCATACTCTTGAAGGGCTTCATCACGTTTCTGCTTTCGGTTCTTCAGCTGGGGTACAAGTGCTCTAGACGTTCGTGGCCGTATCGCATGTCCAACCTCTTCTTCAGCTGCTCGAAGTCATCCGTTCCTTCAAGTGATATCGTCTGGAGTACATCTAAGGGATTTCCGCGAAGCGCGATGGTTAAGTCACCTTTTTCCTGTATGGTCCTAATTTTGTTATATCCTGAAGCCTTCGTTGCTGATTCATATTCAAGAGCAGCTGTCAATGCGTCAATTAATGTTTTGGGATGGGCTAAACGAAGCATCCTCTGTATATCGGGGTCGCGTAAGCCATCGATAAAGGCCTGGATGCCCAGACATTCCATAATGTTCTCTGGTGCCGATGGATAAGCGAATCGAACTAATCGGGCAATATCCATTTCATACTCTTGAAGGGCTTCATCACGTTTCTGCTTTCGGTTCTTCAGCTGGGGTACAAGTGCTCTAGACGTTCGTGGCCGTATCGCATGTCCAACCTCTTCTTCAGCTGCTCGAAGTCATCCGTTCCTTCAAGTGGTATCGTCTGGAGTACATCTAAGGGATTTCCGCGAAGCGCGATAGTTAAGTTCACTACCTTTTCTCTATCGGATCAATTATTCACTCTAGCGGCTGCTTCAAATTCTTTCACATAATTGGTCCACGACATTTTTCCATCGAACGTTGGGGCCTTGACTCGGGTAAAACAACCAATGTCTTCTATTTTAGGGTGTCTTTCTGGCTTGCAAGGTTTTATTTGCTCGGTCTTCTTTTCTTCCGCTGGAGTGTCTTGAGTCCTTAGTAGGCGTAGCTGCACTTCAGCCAGACAGCCCGCCGGCTCTTATCAGCTCAGGATGTGGTCATTGTCGTGCCGCTTATCAGTTCTTATCAGCTCTCGCCAGTGCCGTACCGGAAAAGTAACTTATGTTGAAATATTACTAAGAATTTCGTACCGGGTGGCTTGAAAGTAACATATAATATTTGCGTTAGGTCACGATCAATATACAGGATGGACACGTTCGATCGTTATACAGGATGTCATAAGAACACTTGCATCTCTGTTATTATTGGTCGGATTGCAGGTATTATGTAGATATTTTAGCTACATTTGTCCACGCTGAACACACGATATCAATTAGGATATTGCACTTCAGCCAGACAGCCCGCCGGCTCTTATCAGCTCAGGATGTGGTCAGTGTCGTGCCGCTTATCAGTTCTTATCAGCTCTCGCCAGTGCCGTACCGGAAAAGTAACTTATGTTGAAATATTACTAAGAATTTCGTACCGGGTGGCTTGTAACATATAATATTTGCGTTAGGTCACGATCAATATACAGGATGGACACGTTCGATCGTTATACAGGATGTACATGTCATAAGAACACTTGCATCTCTGTTATTATTGGTCGGATTGCAGTCGAAGAAACGCCATTAGGTCACGATCAATATACAGGATGGACTCGTTCGATCGTCATACAGGATGTACATGCCAAAAGGGCACTTGCATCTCCGTTATTATTGGTCGGATTGAGGTCGAATAAACGGCATTATGATTTATTATGGTATACAGGATGTACAAAGATGCCATAAGAGCACTTACATCTCTGTTATTATTGGCCGGATTGAAGTCGAACAAACGCCATTAGGTCACGATCAATATAAGGGGTGGACACGTTCGATCGTTATACAGGATGTACATGTCATAAGGGCACTTGCATCTCTGTTTTTATTGGCCGGATTGCAGTCGAACAAACGCCATTAGTCTAACGTCGCGTGTAACGTGTCAAACGTCATATGTCAAACGTCGTGTTTAACGTCAAACGTCACGTGTTGAACGTCATACGTCACATGTCACACGTCATACGTCACGTATCAAACGTCTCGTGTCTAGATGTGATGATGATCATCGAAACGTTGCTTTAGATTTTTCCCGTAATGTCAAACGTCATACGTCATGTGTCAAACGTCGTGTATAACGTCAAACGTCACGTGTTAAATGTCATACGTCACGTGTAACGGCTAACCGTACTACGTCAAACGTCACGTGTCCTTATGTTGAAATATTTCTAAGAATTTCGTACCGGGTGGCTTGAAAGTAACATATAATATTTTATGCGTGACACGTCGCGTGCTACGTCAAACGCAACATGTCACGTCAAATGTCACTTGGTGAACGTTACGTATAACGTCAAACGTCACGTGTCACGTCAAACGTCACGTGTAACGGCTAACCGTACTACGCCAATCGTCACGTGTCCTTATGTTGAAATATTACTAAGAATTTCGTACCGGGTGGCTTGAAAGTAACATATAATATTTTATGCGTGCCACGTCGCGTAGTCTAACGCAACGTGTCACGTCAAATGTCACGTGGTGAACGTTACGTATAACGCCAAACGTCACTGCCGGATGTGTGGCATACTGAACAAGGTGATCGGACAGTGTGAACGATAAAGGATATTTTGTAGGTGATAAAAAAACACAGGCTTTAAGATATTATATTACGTAATATTTTAGCTACAGTTACGTGAATATTTTCGCACATATTAGATAGACAATATTACAGGAAACATTAATTTTTACGAAACATTCTTTATATATACAGAGCGAAGCAATAACAAATTAGATTCCAAAGCTGATAAATTATGTGACATATCGTTGATAATTTTATTCATATGTAGTTACATGATGCGACTTTTCTTCAGATATTTGTTAGCGACATTTTAAATGTTTGCGTTATACTTGAAATTCCAGGAGTTGGACTTTAAACTGAACAATATTATAAAATACACCTCTTTCCACGGCCAACCCTGGAGGCAATAATCAGAGATTATCGGAGGTGTTTAAGGCCTCGTTTTAGGATTCCCTATTGGAAATACCATACAGCAGAACAGTATAATATTACCAATAGGCCTACCATCGGTTAAGTAGCATGTCCTCGTCTGACGACATTCACTCGTTCTTGTTGGGTGTCCAATTCGAAACGTAAAGGCGTGAATACACAGTTTCCCAAAATTGAGAGACATTCTTCTAACCTTTATTCGCTTGTTGGATTTCAGGTGTCAAATGTAAAGGTACACACACACACGCTCCCAGGACGTATTTTATGAGGTACTTTGAAACTTTTTTGTCTAAAAATTACTTCAGTAAAAAACTAATTGTACTTATGCTAACCTATGTAAATATTTTTCTGATTCGCATTATTTTGACCAACCACATTACAGCACAATATCCGGTGATACGTGCTATGATGAATCACCAATCTGGCTCGTGCACAAAACTTTTTTTTGGTTGAAAATTACTCTACCCTATTTTTATATTTAGACCTCCAACCCCAACATTACGCAAGCAACTTTACAAATAACTTTTTCTTATCTATTGCAACACGTGATTTTTCATAGTTTTATGCCACCTGACTCGTGAACCGTTATCACAGTTTCTTATCTACACTTTCCGCCATCTCTTGTCATAAAAATTTTTAAAAAGATTTTCAGAACAATCAATAATTTTAGCAAACCCCCACAAAAGGAGCGCATCGCTGTGAGGTTATCTAACCACATTCCACGTGTCCGAGGCAACACGCTGAACACAGGAGCCATTGATATTTTTAGCGAATAAAATCTATACATGGTACAAATATGCACTTCAAACTTAATATAGAGGTATACTTACATATACAGGTCGGGTCATCAAAAGTACTATTAGTTAAAAAGGTTTTTCTGTAAAAAATTATTTTGGATCTTAGGACGCGGTATACACCCATAAGACAATAACACAAATTGTTACCCTCTTTTAAAATATGGGGCGATTATTTTTTCAAATTGCTACAATGAAGGATAGTATTTTATTGGGGAAAAAACAGCCATTGAAATTTTTTAGGGAATAAAATCTATACATGGTTCAAATATGCACTTAAAACCTAATATAGAGGTATACTTACATATACAGGTCGGGTCATCAAAAGTACTATTAGTTAAAAAGGTTTTCTGTAAAAAAAATAGAGGTGAGTAAGCAACAAAGTAAAACTAGAATTATTTGACACATGATCTTAGGACGCGGTATACACCTATAAGTCAATAACACAAATTGTTACCCTCTTTTTAAAATATAGGGCGATTTTGAACCAATTCTACATCGATTTAAACAAAATCAGAAAAAGAATAAGTATGTGGGTACCGGATACGTACGTGACAGGTGTGTGACAGGTGTGCGTCAGGTACGTGACAGGTATGCGACAGGGACGCGACAGGTGTGCGACAGGTACGTGACAGGTGTGCGACAGGTGCGTGACAGGTACGTGACAGGTATGCGACAGGGACGTGACAGGTGTGCGACAGGTACGTGACAGGTGTGCGACAGGTGCGTGACAGGTACGTGACAGGTATGCGACAGGGACGTGACAGGTGTGCGACAGGTACGTGACAGGTGTGCGACAGGTGCGTGACAGGTACGTGACAGGTATGCGACAGGGACGTGACAGGTGTGCGACAGGTACGTGACAGGTGCGTGACAGGTGTGTGTCAGGTGTGCGACAGGTGTGTGACATGTCTGTGACTAGTGGACCCTAAGTATGGTGTTCGAGGTTATAAATAAAATTACATCTACGTGCCAAAGTCATTCGTCTACAACATGTCTTACAGTAAGCAGCGTGTTACAGAGCTCGCAAAAGCTATAAGACAAAAGTATAATGAACTTAAGAGAATGAATGCCGACAATAAAGAGCATCTAGAAGGTATATTCAACCCTATTACAGAACCTCTAAAACAAATAACATCTTCTATTGTACAAGCATCTGATGAAAACCATTCTGTGTCTCAGGATACAGAAGCTTTGAATGCAGTAACAGTTGACAATACACCGCATTATACAGACAGCAACAAAACCCTAAAGAATTGTAATAACATAGATACAGCCTACGGGCCTGAATTAAAAAATGGTCGGTGGGTGCTTGGAAGCACACCAATAAATTTTGATGGTAACCAGTATATAATAGTAGGAGATAAAACATTCAACAGTAGCGAGGGCCTACGAGAGCTAATATTTTGTAAAAATCCTCGAGGTTTTACAGCAAATGATGTACAAATATACAAACAGATACTAGAGCTGACGGGCGTTCATCGAGATTCTCTAGGTCGTTTGAGAGCTAATACATGTAAGGAGAAATTTAATGCTATCATCAAACCATTATTTAAAACCAAAAAACGCGTTCGTTTAACAGAACATGTAAGGCGTGAAAACATTACACCAGTAAATAATTCTAATAAAAGGAATAAGCCTAGAGTTCATGAAAATAGAAACATTACTACACCTAGATATAATATTCTTTTAAATTGGCACGACCCCAACATACTTATTGAACGATTAAAAGAGTTGAACAAGGAAGATGAAGAGTTTAAAGCTATAATTGAAGAACTTAGGCTGGCAGATATAATCGAATAAAAGCCGTGAAGAAGTCCACAGGCACTGAGTATACAACGGATCCGATTGCAGACCAAAATTTTATTTTTAAAAAGATCTGCTTAATACTTCTAAGGGGTATAATAGTATAGGTTATTTCAGGTTTTACAACATAATGTAAATAGTGTAAATAGTGTAAGTGTTTTGTAAATTTTACTATACTTAGAATACGATTTAGCATTGTAAAAATATTATTAAGTAATAAAGTTACGTAAAGGAAATTTCGTCGTGTTTTAGTTAGTACTTATTTATGACACCAAAATATAAAAAAGATGACGCAGCATCTTTATATTATTGCATATTTGTACCAAATAAAAAAAAAGATGATACAACACTTTTTTATTGTTACACAATAGCAACAAATAAAAGCGATAAGTAATTTTCATATATAAGAAAACCGCACCTATTTCAATAAAATGTACTCGCATGAATTTTCAAACTTATCAAGAATTTTCTTATCTATCAGTTTTGTACACGTTACGAAGTTTTCTTATCTGTGTTTCCGCCTTTTAGTACCACACCTTTTTTCAACCATTTTCAATTTCTCTCGTGTGATTTTTAAAATTTTTGAATAATTTAAAGATTTTTAAGTAATTACATTACAGCCTAGTCGAAAAAATTATTTAAAGGAGATTCCAAAATATTTAAATGAAATCAGTCCCTAAACTGATAAACAGTACAGTTTCGTCTGCTTATCGGTATCGTAAAAAGAGAGGTTATCTAGCCACACACTGGCAATGTAAGCTCAAGAAATAAAAACTTATTATCAATGATTCACTAAGGCGATTCCTGTGGTACGACCCAGTACCGACGGGGTTTCGCCCGGTTCCGGCGGTGGTGGTTTGGATCATAAGGTAAGGTAATTAGTTATACCTAAATGAAATAATAATTTAATATGTATTTCAGAAACGAATAAAAGATGTGTGACCCTTTCACAATAATTATTGTTGTTTTATTAAAAAACCAACTATCCATCCTACCCCTGATTGATATAGCTATGACCCTGAGGTTGAACATGGTTAAATAATAACCATTTTCAACCACATTGTAGCTAAGAAAAAATAATATAAATAATAAAACAAAAGTTTTGCCAACGCTGTGTAGAAATAATACAGCTTTCAGAAATAATCAAAGTAGTTTACAACCGCAAAGACATAGAAATTGAAAAAACTATGGGTTAGAGGTTTAATTATTACTACTTTGATTATTTCTGAAAGCTGTATTATTTCTACACAGCGTTGGCAAAATTTTTACATTGTTGTATTATTCATAATTGTGACGTATAGAAATTGAAAAAACTATGGGTTAGAGGTTTAATTATTACTACTTTGATTATTTCTGAAAGCTGTATTATTTCTACACAGCGTTGGCAAAATTTTTACATTGTTGTATTATTCATAATTGTGACGTATAGAAATTGAAAAAACTATGGGTTAGAGGTTTAATTATTACTACTTTGATTATTTCTGAAAGCTGTATTATTTCTACACAGCGTTGGCAAAATTTTTACATTGTTGTATTATTCATAATTGTGACATGCACAAAGGGTGGTATATTGTTTTTGTAGAATTTAAAAATATTTTCACAACCTATGTTGTTTAGCTTTTCCCCTATTTCACACAGCATAGTTGGTACACTTTCACGATTTACATTGTTTTACTTTACCTTAAAAACCACACACCTCTAAAAGATTATGTTGTATGTTATCGGATATTTTTTTTGGATTCCTTTTTTTATATTTAAACTTTTACAACACCTGTTTTTCAAATTATCATGATTTTCTTATCACCTTTTCCGGTTTTACAACGGTCAGCTTTCTTTCATAATTATGCAATATTATTTAGTTTTCAAATTATCATGAATATTCAAGGTTAAATACGTTCGAACTACACCGATAAGGGTTTTCAACGAATTTTCAATATATTACAATTTTTTCACGCGTACCGCAATGTTTAATTTACACCTGTTATACATTGTTTTTCAAATTATCATAATTTTTTCTTATCACCTTTTCCGGTTTTGAAACGGTCAGCTTTCTTTCATATCTATGCAATATTATTTAGTTTTTCAAATTATCATGAATATTCGAGGTTAAATACGTTCGTACTACACCGATAAGAGTTGTAAGATATATTTGGATCCACCCTATATGCAAGGTCCGTCAGATGAATCTCAAACGAGCGTTACGAGCTTGATAACAATAACAACATAGGAATGTTTAAATAGAGAGAAACAAACACAAGCTGAGTATCAAGAAAAGGGAAGTACAACGAGGGTTGAATTGGTCAGGTAGTTTAGCTATTGACAAGACGTGCAATAGAAACGATCGATATAAAAAAGATACGAGATTGTTAGAGTTTTGAAGAGGGGCAATAAAATATAGTTTTAAATATAAGAGATTATTTATTTCTTACAGAGTTTTCAACGAATTTTCAATATATTACAATTTTTCACGCGTACAGTTTAATTTGAAATGATTACAATCATGAGCTGGACACTTTTGGTGTTTTGCCTGCGACGATTTGCTCCTGTTAATTCCAACGTTAATTTTGATGATCTTCGGGGGTTTTTTGACAAACAGAAGCGAATATAAGTCTGATTATGTCTTGTATCTAGCAAAATATTTTGACCTGTAAAGTTATTTATTACACCAATTTCCACTTTGAACCATTACCCCAAAAGCATAATCATTACAATTTTTCCAATATGTATCTAAATAAGAATGATTCTCTTCGAATGAAAGCAGAACCGTGTATCGCTAGAACTTCAAAATGTCATACTAATCGTTCAGACTTGATCATAGACCTTTCTGTAAAGTTAAAAATTTGCTCAAAATAATTCACGTTAGACCTATTGAAAAATTCAAGTT
Source organism: Galeruca laticollis (assembly GCA_963921935.1). NCBI lineage: Eukaryota > Metazoa > Arthropoda > Insecta > Coleoptera > Chrysomelidae > Galeruca > Galeruca laticollis. The sequence continues at coordinate 5,904,262 of OY998176.1, read as the reverse complement.
GTTTTATCAATAGAACAGTACCGTCCACACTTCTTAGTACAGACCTGTACATGCATTTTCCATATCTTCCCCATTCCTGCTATTCAAGATTGCAAAGTTCTAAAAAGTGATTTAGCGGGACAACTGATAAACAGTATATCGTAAAAGTGAGGTTATCTAACCACACACATTATCGTAATAATTGTGAAAAATAACACCTATATATATAAATGATTCAAAACAGTAATTCCATGATGAAATATTTTTAAAAACATATGTTACTTTGAATAAACTCGAACTAATTACCTTAAAAGAATGTTTTCTCCTTAGAATATCAATAAGCCACGCCCCCTTTTCGATCAGCGTTACAACTGATAAACTCAAAACAGTTTATCGTAAAAGTGAGGTTATCTAACAACGCACACACATCATCGTAATAATTGTGAAAAATAACACCTATATATTTATAAAGGATTCACAACAGTAATTCCATGATGAAATATTTTTTAAAACATATGTTACTTTGAATAAACTCGAACTAATTACCTTAAAAGAATGTTTTCTACTGAGAATATCAATAAGCCACGCCCCCTTTTCGACCCTATTTAAAGAGTTTCTCGGAGCGGCAGAATCATAATCTTTCCAGCTCTCGTTATCTACAGACGTTATCAGTTGTGGTAAAGTCTAGAAACAATTTTTTTGATTTTTCTCAGAGTGGTATAATCTCTCCAGCTCTCGTTCAGTCGTTATCAGTCGTTCTTGTGTCTACATACTTTTATTTCAAAAATTTTGGAGATTTTTCAACACAAGATGGAAAAGTTTTTGATAACTAAAGATGTTATTAAAAAAGTTCGAAAATTCAACCTAACTGGTAGAACGGTGGAATTTAAAATCCGCCCAATTCCCGAAGGGGCAGATCCACTAAAATGGGTACGCTCCGGCATGGAGGATGTTATCAATAAGGTGACCGAGGGGACAGAGTCGAGTGATCAAATTGGTTTTACTTTTTGCTCGAAAGAGTTTAGCCGTGGTGATGGTTGGTCGCGGTTTAATCCTGCATCCCAGGTGAAATTTGAAGACATATGGTCGATGATATGTGCTGTCTACCAATCTAATTCGGCAGGTTTTGACACTGAGACGTTTTGTCTAGCAGCCACAACCGTAAAAATGCCTAAAGGTAAAGGGCGAGGTCGTAAGTACAACAACTTTGACGAAGAGTGTGCTAAACGTGGTGGTATTATAGTAATAAATAATACAGACCATTTATGCCTGGCTAGAGCAGTGGTTGTAGCTAAAGCGTACGCCGACAATGCCCCTGACAAAAAGAAGATAAGACAAACGAAGGGTCTGCAGACTCAGAAAACTTTGGAATTATTAACAGCCAGTGGTACCGAACTACCCAAAGAGGGCGGTGGTCTGGAGGAGTTGAAAAAAATCCAAGAATATTTGACCGACTATACAATAACGGTATACAACTATGGCACAAAGGATGTCTTGTATGAAGGAGTAGTGGGAAGCAAGAAAATCAATCTTGTTTATCACGAAAATCATTATAACGTGATTATATCGTTGACGTCTGCTTTTTGCTGTGTATATTTCTGCGAACATTGCCACACACCCCACGAACATTTGCACCGCTGTGAAAAAACATGTCCAGCATGTGAACAATCACCCCCATGTAAATCAAGTGTGAAAATCGTATGTGATGGATGTAATCGGTATTTCAGAGGACAGATCTGCTACGATTACCATAAACAAAGTAAACTATGTGAACGGTTAATCTCTTGCAAAATATGCCTTAAAACGATTCCCAGAAAGCGGGAACACATATGTGGTGAAGTTTTCTGTAAAATATGTGACGGATTCAAAGCTTCTCCACACAATTGTTTCATGCCCGTCGACACACGTAAGCCTTCAATGCACGGGGTACTATTTATATTTTATGACCTTGAGTGTACTCAAGAAGAAGTTATGTCTGACGGCTCTTTACTACACAAGGCCAACTTATGTGTGTTTGAGCAACACTGTGCACTATGTATAGGTACAGACAAAAGATGGTGCGATTGTGGTGTTAGATATCAAGTTTTAACAATTGACCCTGTAGCTCGTTTTATGGAGTATGTAATGAACCAAAGGGCTCTGTTTAAGAAAATAATTGTAGTCGGACATGCAGGAGGTCTATATGATAACCAGTTTATGTTAAACCACCTTATAACAAAGACAGGTCTAACACCCGAACTAATAACTAGAGGCACGAAGCTAATACAAATGAAAGTGGGGAATGTGAGTTTTATCGACTCTTTAAACTACTTCCCAATGCCTCTGGCAAAATTGCCTAAAGTATTCGGGCTAAAAGATATAAAAAAAAGGTTACTTCCCCCACTTGTTCAACAAAGTCGGAAATTGGGATTACATCGGACAACTACCTGCCCTCGAATATTACGATCCTGAAAATCTGAAATACTCCCCTTCACTCGACGAAAAGAACGACGCCAGAAATCAGCTAATCGTTTGGCATAAAAAACTCTCTGATCAAGGGTATGTCTTCAACTTTAAATCAGAACTTATTTCCTACTGTATAAGTGACGTGTCCATACTTGCTCAGTCTTGCTTAAGGTTCAGAGAGTTGCTTTTAAAAGAAGGAGGGGTCGACCCGTTCACAGAAGCCATCACGCTACCTGGTGCATGTAATAAAATATTTAGGAGAAACTTTTTACAACCGAATACCATCGGGTTAATTCCCAAGAACGGATATAGATGTCGCGATAAACAATCTAGGATTGCTACTCAATGGTTAATATATGAAGAGCACCAAAGAGGTATTAGAATAGAACATGCAGCCAGAGGACGAGAAGTTGTATTGAATGGTCTTAAGGTCGATGGATATTGCAAAAGCACAAGACAGGTCTTTGAATTTGAGGGCTGTTACTTCCACAGTTGTCCAAAATGTATGAAATATAGACGTAACGAACCGACACATGACAACCCATCACTTACATACGAGCAACGGTACGAGGCGACGTTGGCGAAGAATGAAAAGTTAAGATCTCTCGGGTACGAAGTAATTGTAAAATGGGAGTGCGATTTTCGTCGTGAAATAAACCCCGAAATTGTAGCTATTACCGAAAAACATCCTCTCCTCGAACAGCTACCATTGGAGCCTCGTGACGCCTTTTACGGGGGACGAACAGATGCCACAAAGCTCTATTATTCTTGTAAAAATGGAGAGAAAATAAAATATGCTGACATCTGCTCCCTATATCCGTGGGTCAATAAATATGGAAAATATCCAATTGGTCACCCGGAAGTTTTTGTGGGGGAAGAATGCTACGCTCTTGATTTAAAACAAACTGAAGGACTAATAAAGTGTCGAGTGTTACCGCCAACAAATCTCTACCACCCCGTACTACCTTATAAATGTAATAGTAAACTAATGTTTTCACTTTGTCGTACATGTTGTGAATCTAACATGTCTGAATGTTTACATAACGATGAAGAAAGAAGCTTTACCGGTACATGGGTAATGGACGAGGTTCTAAAAGCCCAAGAAAAAGGATACAAAATTTTAAATATTTACGAAATTTGGAAATATCAAGTGGTACAATACGATAAAACTACAAAGTCTGGTGGCCTATTTGCCGAATATATTTCAAAATTTTTAAAAATAAAACAACAGGCAAGCGGTTGGCCCGCCGAATGTAAAACCCCAAAAGAAAAAGATCTCTATATAAAGGAATATTTTGATCGTGAGGGTGTAGAATTGTCCTGTGATGAAATTGAATTCAATCCAGGTCGAAGACAGGTTGGTAAGTCCATGATAACAAGTTTTTGGGGCAAGCTTGGACAATGTGAAAACCAGTCTAAGACGTCTATAGTCAACACACCTGCAGAACTATTTGACATTTTATCGCAACCATGCAAAGAAGTAAACAATATTTTTCCGGTTAACGAAAACACCCTCATTGTTAACTGGTCCTTTAAAGAAGAGGCATATGCCACACTTCCAACTGTGAATGTCGTACTAGCTGCCTACACCACTGCACAAGCTAGACTAAAACTATACACGTATTTAGAAAAACTCGACGATAGAGTAATATATCATGACACAGACTCTGTCATTTACGTCTCTCGACCTTGCACCTACGAAGTACCTTTAGGTAGTTTTCTCGGCGATATGACAGACGAACTATGTGAATATGGGGAGGGAAGCTACATAACAGATTTTGTAGCCGGTGGTCCAAAAATATATGCCTACAGGGTTTATTCAACTGATAAAAATAAAACACTCGATATTATCAAAGTGAAAGGTATAACCTTGAACTATAATACGAGCCAGAAAGTAAATTTCGACACCCTAAGAGACATGGTCCTGAATGAAGCCCCCGACGAATTCATAACTACTCGTAACATATTAAGGAACTCCGATCATTCAGTAATCACAAAAAACGTGACTAAAGTCTTCCGAACCAGCTTCACTAAAAGAAAACGAATAGAAAACTTTGACTCTGTTCCCTACGGCTACAAACGCCAATGCTACTAGAAATCAGCCGTTTTCACGGCTACTTCCCTTCCCTTCCAACCCCATCCCCAATATTCGCGAAAATTTTACAAGCAATAGGAACATTTTCTTGAATGTTTGTGTAAAGGTAAGAAGGGCACCTCCTAATTAACTTTGGGAATCTGTGTGCCCCCTCCTTTTGTGTGTAAAGGTAAGAAGGGCACCTCCTAATTAACTTTGGGAATCTGTGTGTCCCCTCCTTTTGTATGTAAAGGTAAGAAGGGCACCTCCTAATTAACTTTGGGAATCTGTGTGTCCCCTCCTTTTTTTTGTGTAAAGGTAAGAAGGGCACCTCCTAATTAACTTTGGGGATCTGTGTGCCCCCTCCTTTTGTGTGTAAAGAAGGGTACCTCCTGGGGATCTGTGTGCCTCCTCCTTAAAATGTCTCCCAATTTGTTGTATGGTAGGACACCTCTTTGGTGTATCCCCTCCAAAAAAATTTCGCGAATATTCCTTTTTTCCTGATGGAGAAGTAGTCATTATATGACGAAAGTGCCTACCTCCTCGCTTGGTCTCCCTTGGACAGCGTTTTTGCTGACAAACAGGCACATTTCCTAGTTATGAAACCAACCTTTCAAAAACCCGCTAAAGATTTTTATCTAACAACTGGAAGACAAATGGTAATAAAAAATAACCTTTTTTTTTCATAAACACTCTTGTTACTTTTGCTAGTTCTTCGACCACAGCGCACCGTCACTACTTGACCTAAAATGTCTTTTTTACCGTTATCGGTTTTCCACAGATACCCTTCGTGGGACTCTGTATTCTATCTGTTATGTTAATATGCTAAAGCTGTACAGGGTCCAATCACTGTAATTTTTCTACCAAACCTCTGCTACTGGGTGTACTTGGTGAAGTTTTAAAAAAATGATTTTCGATACGCTACTGTTCAGCGTGTTGCCTCGACATCTCGGACTCGTGTTTGAAACATTTTACCAGAATGTGGTTAGATAACCTCACAGCGGTGATAAGTGCTGTTAATGATTCCTTTAATATTGTTGTGGGGTTTTGCTAAAATTATTTATTGTTCTGAAAATCTTTTTTTAAACAATTTATAATTTTCATTAACATAGATAAGAAATTGTGATAATTTTACGGTCCAGTCCACGATCCAGGTGAGGTCGGTGGAACTATGAAAAATCACGTGCCGTAATAGATAAGAAAAAAAGTTATTTGTAAAGATGCTTTCGTAATGTTGGGGCTGCGTTATGAGGTCTAAATCTTAATAAAAATTATATACATAGGGTAGAGAAATTTTCACGATATCACCAGCCAGGTGATGTTGGTAATTATCGCATAAAATCATAGGAAAGCACGTATCACCGGATAAGAAAAAAAAAAGTTATTCGTAATTGTTTATTGTGCTGTAATGTTGTGGTTGATCAAAATAATACAAATCAGAAAAATATTTATTAATAAAATTATTTACATAAGTTAGCATAAGTACAATTAGCTTTTTACTGAAGTAATTTTTAAAAGTTTCCATGCCTGTTGTATCATCATTGTAGCAGAAAGTGAACCCTACATAGTTTTCAAGTCTTCAGTTGTGTACAATTTGGGAGATGGCATCTTTCATCTATACTACCGGATCGACATCTTTGATTCCAAACTCCAAAGCTCTAGCCGGTCAAAACGTCTGCATTTTTGTGATTCATCTTAAAATAAATCATGATGAGCACGTCTGCACACACTATACAAGTTAAAGTAATAATGGACTAGATGTTCTTATTTCTCTTGAGCCAACATTCTTTACACCAAGCTGTGAACTTGTAGTATTCAATTCCTTTCCGGTCACAGTTGTACTCTTCTGCCAGCTCGTAGACTTCTTCTTTGCAGCAAAAAGAACAAAAACTTGGTTTGCAGTCGCTGCAGTTGCACGCTCTTCCCCAAGTACAATTAGGCATCTTTACTCTGAAACAGTTGGTCATCAAATGATCTTACAACCTGTTGTTAACCTCTTTTATTCAATTATGTTAGCCCTTAATTCTTCGATTATTTCGTTAAACTCAATATCTTCTCGAATACTGAGCGTTAAAAATTTTTAGTTCCCGTAGTTATGCTATCGCAGAAACGCGTGCGAGAAGGGGTGGGGGTCGCCGAAACTGCTTCGCCGAAAGTCAAGTAATGTGGTTTTCTTACCTATATGATTATTGCCTCCAGGGTTGGCCGTGGAAAGAGGTGTATTTTATAATATTGTTCAGTTTAAAGTCCAACTCCTGGAATTTCAAGTATAACGCAAACATTTAAAATGTCGCTAACAAATATCTGAAGAAAAGTCGCATCATGTAACTACATATGAATAAAATTATCAACGATATGTCACATAATTTATCAGCTTTGGAATCTAATTTGTTATTGCTTCGCTCTGTATATATAAAGAATGTTTCGTAAAAATTAATGTTTCCTGTAATATTGTCTATCTAATATGTGCGAAAATATTCACGTAACTGTAGCTAAAATATTACGTAATATAATATCTTAAAGCCTGTGTTTTTTATCACCTACAAAATATCCTTTATCGTTCACACTGTCCGATCACCTTGTTCAGTATGCCACACATCCGGCAAGACTTCATCCGACCGCTCACCTTGTCGGCCATGACCGTGCCGCCGTTTTTTCAATTCCGTACACCCGGTACGGCACTGGACTTCGAGCTGATAAGAACTGATTAACGGCCATGACCGTGTTCTTACGGCACTGACCACTCACCTTCCAATTCTTACATCCTGTACTGATAAGAAAGTATGGAAACGTCGCTAAAAAAAATAAAAAAACAACCACAGTGTCTTTTTTACAATGCAGTGAATATTTTTATATCTACTTTGCGGTTATAACATATATTATCGCAATAGGTGTGTGTAATATGTAGCTTCTTCTGTTAATATTTTTTTGCGGTTATCATCGATCAGAAAATACAGGAGTCGAACGCCCCAAAATCGTTTGGCTTAAAAGCGTTAACATGTCTGGACAGTTCATCATTCATCATTTATCGCTTGACGTGAGCAGACATGGATCCCGTGCGTGAGTACGTCAAACTCAAACTCATTAAATGTTGTATCGAGCAGGAGTTTATTCGAGCAGGCTATTGCGGTGTGTGTTTGGCGGGAAGTTTAATTTTCCACGAAGTGGCTACAAAATATGGAATAGCAACCAAACTATGTCTGGGTACGAAGGTCTATTCGAATGGTGTGAAAATTACACCACATTTCTGGATAGAACACAATGAGATAATCTATGACCCCACCCTAGCAGTTACGCAACACCACATACCCCATAATCTAGAAGTTACTCATAGAAAAGATGAATTTGAGTGCAAAACTCTCGAAGATATAGTCATGGTTGGTATTTTTGAAAAATTTATGGTGAACGAGTCTACGATTGAATACTTCGCTAAAGCTCCGAAACATCTATCGAAAGTGCGTGAAAATATTCATGAAACTGTAGCTAAAATATTTACGTAATATAATATCTTATAGCCTGTGTTTTTTTTAATGCACTCCGCTTACAAAATATTCAAAATATCCTAATTGATATCGTGTGTTCAGCGTGGACAAATGTAGCTAAAATATCTACATAATACCTGCAATCCGACCAATAATAACAGAGATGCAAGTGTTCTTATGACATGTACATCCTGTATAACGATCGAACGTGTCCATCCTGTATATTGATCGTGACCTAACGCAAATATTATATGTTACTTTCAAGCCACCCGGTACGAAATTCTTAGTAATATTTCAACATAAGTTACTTTTCCGGTACGGCACTGGCGAGACACCGAGCAAGAACTGATAAGCGGCACGACACTGACCACATCCTGAGCTGATAAGAGCCGGCGGGCTGTCTGGCTGAAGTGCAATATCCTAATTGATATCGTGTGTTCAGCGTGGACAAATGTAGCTAAATTATCTACATAATACCTGCAATCCGATAACAGAGATGCAAGTGTTCTTATGACATCCTGTATAACGATCGAACGTGTCCATCCTGTATATTGATCGTGACCTAACGCAAATATTATATGTTACAAGCCACCCGGTACGAAATTCTTAGTAATATTTCAACATAAGTTACTTTTCCGGTACGGCACTGGCGAGAGCTGATAAGAACTGATAAGCGGCACGACACTGACCACATCCTGAGCTGATAAGAGCCGGCGGGCTGTCTGGCTGAAGTGCAGCTACGCCTACTGTCCTTATATCTGTCATGTTTTTTTCTAACTCCTTGATTTTCTCGTCCATCGTTGTCATCTTATTCTTAATCGTCTCGTCAATCGTTGTAACCTTATTCTCGATTTTCTCGTCCATCGTTGACATTTTATTCTCGATTTCAGATTTTAGAGACGAAATTTCATTTTCAACGTCAGCGGCAATGTCGTTTTTTATTAATAAGATATCGGCAGATATATCGTTCTTCTAAGCAGAAAAGTCGTTTTTCACATTCGTTGAAATTTTCTCTTCCATGGCAGAAATATCGTTTTTCATGGCAGAAATCTTCTCGTCCATGTTAGCAGAAATGTCGTTCTTCATAGCAGAAATCTTCTCGTCCATGTTCTATTCCATGGCAGAAATCTTCTCGTCCTTGTTAGCAGAAATTGACGAAATTAAGGTGGAAGCCTCGTCATTAAATAAAACTGTTTCTGGATCAAAGCCGTCATTTTCCAATGCCACTTTAAGTGTTTCTACTAATTCACTTTTCTCACCGGACGTTTCCAACTCACGATCTTCCAGTTCAGCTCTTAATTCAATCACTTTTAAGTCCCTTAGTCTCTTGCCCATTTTTACGTAGATATTTATTTATATTACTCCACACCTGACACAAATGTAATGTTTTCTTATTTATTAAAATGTTTTTTATTACGGGTGGAATAAATTCATATAAACGGTAGGTTCACTTACTTAATTTATTTATTCACTAAACTATTGACTAATTATATACATAGTATATTCACTTAAACTAATTTATATAAACACTTCACTGATTTATATTCACTTATTTACTGTTTATCTCACGATGTCAAATTATAAACTGAACTGACTCTCCCTGGTCGATCCCTTATATATTAGTGTCTTTTTCACTAGATAATTCTAGATTGCGGCTTGCACAAGAACAATTGGCTTTCTGGCATTTTATAGATAAGACTGGTCACAAAAACAATGTCTAGATAAGATAGTCACAATCGTAAACAATTCTAAGAAACCCCTGCGCATTCGCCATAATTTTAACCTTCATACATGGCTTAGACAGAGTCGGATTTAGGGACTATACCAGTGTGCTGTTTCGTGACACTATGTTAGTCATTTGTCTAATAACCTAAGTAATTCTGTCACCAAATGTGATAACCTAAAAAAACTGTTCGCCATAAAACTAAAAATACCGCTGTCACCACTGTTATAATCAATAGATTCCACTATATCCTAAATAAAAAAAAATTCTATCACCAGTTGTAATAACCTAAAAAACTCTGCTGTCAAAATGTCCCTAATGGACAGAGAAGGCAGCGCACTACCCACGATTCCGTGGGAAACAGGAGTCGACGGCTCCTGTAAGAAATATCCGAAAGAGCCGGATTCGGCCTCTGCTGCTACCAGTTGTCGTTGGTAATGAGAGGTCTTGTGTTATGGGGTTACGTCAGTTAGAGGGGGTGTGCTGGGGAAAATTTTTAGGTGTAGCTCTTATGTGTATATGTTAGGTATTCCTGCTCTCCTGGTTGAGAAAATAAATTAACCGACAATGATTTCTTAAACGAGTTTAATAAAAAAATATAAGAAACATAGAAATAATTACACCAAATTTACAAAGCGTCAGGAATAATCGTATATAGAGTCTTGTGATTGTAATTAAATAAAACCAGTGATAGGATCGAGAGAAAACTTGAGAGACCCTTTTAAATCAACGCGCACCCTATATATGAAACTTTGATATTAACAATTTAATATTCAACCTCAAATGTTCTCCCTATTCCTAATTAATACGGTGAGATATCACCATTAAATACTCGTTTGCGATATGAACTATCATAACACAAATTAAATTATATAGATATAATATCATAGAATGCGGGCTGGCAATGTTAATAATTTAATATTAAACCTCAAATGTGCTCCCTATTCCTAATTCATACGGTGAGATATCACCATTAAATACTAGTATACGATATGAACTATCATACACAAAATAGATTATATAAATATAATATCTTAGGAAGCGGGCTGGCAATGTTAATAATCTGACCAAACTACAAAAAAAGTCATAATACACAGTTAGTATAATTTTGAAATCAGACTTACCAATTCCCGGACTGGGTGTTCACAAAAATGCCGACGGACACGATTCGCGTTTCGAACAAAAAAAAACCCTTCCAGAGCGCGTACAGTAAACGCTCCCTTGTAATCTTCTTTTCCCCTTTCGAAAAAAAAATATACCGGACTCCTCAAAAACCGCTATCCGCGAACCCTAAAAAAACTAGACCGTTCCCGACCGCGAGTTTTTACCAACTGCCCCTCAATTGTTACACCTTCGCCGTTTTCGACCTTTCTCCCTAGTCAGCATACTTTTATTTTTTTTGTACCTGTTACTTTTTGATTGGTGGAACATATCGTTCGACGTAATTGTGTAATAGGTTTTTTACCTCGATTACCAATTTTTATTTGATTCCGCAAAATTTCGTTATTCTGACGCAATGATTATTTCTGGTTAAAATATTATTTTTTTCTTTCTGCAACCAGACAGACCGCTTAGATAAGTGTTTTTTCATTGTATCAATGTGAACGACCGCTTTCTAGAATTTAAACGTTACAATGTAAAAAGTAATTTGTTATACAGGATGATTCTCCCCATGTTTCTTATTTTGGTATTTATTACATTTGTTTTAAGCTATGATCACGGACAAATTTTTATTTTTACAATACCACAAAGCAACATTTTGAAACGATTTTTGATATATCTTTGTGATGTGTTCTCTGTCAACCCTGTATATCAACATGTTCCAAAAATATTCCTTTTATGATAATCCTTTTTATAAAATGATCCAATTATAGATAAAAACGACAAAAAGCACTCAATTTTATTTATGTAAAGGTAAAAAAAACGAAAATCTAAAAAACCGAAATCGCATAAATCCACATTAGAATTGTTCCGGGCAGATGGATTTGTAAAAGCGTAATGGGCTTCTAAAACATTTTAAAATCTAATAAAGTTGAATGTGTGCGTATAAATCTCTACACGGATTCCGAGTTATGGTTTTTTGGTAGCAGGAAAGCTTAACCAAGAAAAATTCGAAATCGATATTGAATGAGCGTTTGTGGTTTTTTTTCAAATATCTACATCCTCGAAGAAGCTTCTCGGTTCAAAGCTCTTTCAATTATCTCTACAATCTTCCGTAGACTTTTAAATTTCATCCATACCCTTGTTAATGATATTTTGCTGGGATTTCCGAATTAGGAAAGTTGGCAAATTTTCCACTCCAACAAAAAAGTTCTTTCATAAAATATATAACGTTTTAATCAAAATTTTCGTTCATTATAAATATCAATACAACTAACCTTTCATGTATTAACCCATTTATGCCCAGAATTTTTTTTTATTTTCGTTATGAAACTTGTACATGTTGTGAAAAATGACATTTTTATGATGGGTTGATACTAAAAATAAAAATGTAAAGGTCAGTTTTTGAAATATGATGTGGGTCATTTTCGACCCACTTGGGCAAATTAATGTACTTTTTTGATTGTTTGATAATTTACATTTAGAGTGCATTTTCTGGATGTTGAGTTATGGTAATATATGAAAATAAAAGCTAACTGTTATTGAACTCTATATTTCACAACAGAAACTTGAGAATTTCATTATTTATGATAGTCTAGAAAACATTTATCATGAAGGGCAACTTTACATTGATTGCAGGCCTTGGTTGTTTTATTTTTACAAAAAGCACATCTTCGCCGTGTTTGGCTGATCACAACCAGATGCTGACCCTGTCGACGTGCCGCTGGACTTACAGAATGGAATGTTGGACCTGTGGCCAAAGGAGGTTTTCCATATTTTTGTAATATAGCGATTACAGCTCTTCTGCGAAATTCCAAATTGTCCAACTTCAAACCAAATTTGCGTGAGAAAACCCAGGAATTACTCATACATATGTCGAGCATCCAAAATAAAATAGGAATATACCATTTTTTTCCTCGCAGACCTATACGATAATTTGCAATATTATTATCCATCTGATCTACCCCTCCCATATATCTATTATAATATTGCACGACGTATGGTTGCTGTATATCCACTTTTTTTTTATTTGTTGATGAATATCTTATTGCTTTTTGGATTGGGCATAAACCATGTTCATTTGACAACAAAGTAACAACACTGTGGTCTTCCCATCTTACACAAACAATGTTTTCATCTTTGTCAACTGCACTATCGTAGACCCCTCGATCTTTCTTTTTCATTACAGCCGAATTTTCAAGAGGACATTTATCTGTTCGATTTTCTGGAACGGTACCAGTTGCACCAAAACCCATTTTCCCGAGTTTACTTACAAGTGAAGCACTTGTAAAAAAATTGTCAAAGTACAGAGAAAATTTATTATCGGGAAATTGATTTTGGAGCAAGTTGGCAAACGTTGTAACCACAGACTCTCCAAGGCCCATCTTCTTCTCTTCTGTGTTCATTCTCCTCCCTTGGTATATATGATATGGGATATGGTACTGAACGAAAATCTAGATGTGAACCGAGCTTTGAATAATTTTTATAGAATTTGGAATAACATTATAGAGGAATGTGTCCCAAGATATGTTCATTACAAAAAATCTAAAATGTATCCCATTTGGTTCACCAACGATATAAAAAGTACTTTAAAAGAAAAAGAGAGGTATCGAAAACTGAAAAATATTTCCAGTTATTTTAATGATAAATACATAGAAGTGAGACGAAAAGTAACTAAGCTTATAATAATTGAAAAAAGAAATATATTAATGAGTTAGAGCAGGAAGTAACTTCTGATATCAATAATTTTTGGAATTATATAAAGAATAATAGGAAAAACTCTAATAGTGGTAAATTTATATATAACGGGGTAGAGGTAGCAGAGGAAAAAACTGCAGAAACATTTGCATCATTTTTCGCGTCAGTGTATGCTGACAAAAAAGCCTCTTACAATTTGCTCTTGGATTCTGACTTAGATGTAACAAATAATACATTCGTATTGAATTCTGTTAGTGAGTTAGAATTCGATTTGGCACTAAAAAAGCTGAAACCCAAAAAGTCGGAGGGAACTGATGGAATACCACCATATATACTAAAGGCATGTGGCGAGTGGGTAAGTCAGCCTTTGATACATATTTATAACCTTATTTTAAAAACTAGTATATTTCCCTCAGTCTGGAAAACCGGATTGGTATGTCCCATATTTAAGTCCGGTGATAAAATGAACATCGAAAACTATCGACCTATTTCAATTATGTGTGCCCCTGCCAAGCTTTTTGAACAGATATTATATTGTAAATTGTATACACATGTTGAAAAGTATATAGTACCTCATCAACATGGATTTGTCTCACAAAAATCATCTAATACAAACCTGTTTCTTTTTAGTAATCATGTATTTGAGTCATTGGAATGTAAATCTCAGCTTGATGTTATATATACGGATTTCAGCAAGGCATTCGATAAAGTTGACCACGACATATTGCTAAGGAAATTGGGTGGTTTTGGATTATCATATAACCTACTTTGTCTATTTAAAAGTTATCTAGAAAACAGATATATAGTTACTAAATACAACGGAAATGCATCGGGGAAATTTGAGGCAAATTCTGGAGTGCCTCAAGGTTCCAACCTTGGGCCGCTTCTTTTTGTACTTTTTATTAATGATTTGCCTAAAGTACTAGTATCTTCAAATGGCCTTATATTCGCAGATGACTTCAAAGTATTCAAAAAAATAGAAACAGTGAGAGATTGCGTTATGTTACAGAAGGACATTAATAGGGTGTTTGAATGGAGTTATAAAAATAAATTAAATTTCAACCTACGCAAATGTTCTGTTTTAACTATAACGCGTATTAAGCAACCGTGTCTCTTTACTTATTTAATGGGGGGTCAAAGCTTGCAACGCTGCACTGAAATCAAAGATTTAGGCATAACTTACAACAGTACATTCTCATTTACCAGACACATTGAAAATATAGTGAAGTCAGCTAATAAAATGTTGGGTTTTATAATAAGACAATCTCATATTTTTACTAATTTTAATACACTTAAACTTTTATTCTATAGTTTGGTTAGGAGCAAGTTGGAGTTTGGCTCATTAATTTGGTTCACGGAACCTCAAAGTAATTTGAATAAATTAGAAAAAATTCAAAATAAATTTTTAAGGTTACTCTATTATAAAAAGCATCACGTGTACCCTGACTACCAGATAATTAGAAGTACAACTCTCAGAAATGAATTTAAGATATTATCCCTTGAAAATAGACGACAACTAGCAGTATTGATATTCTTATATAATATTATAAATAATAGAGTTAACTCCCCTGAGCTTTTGTCTTTGATTAGATTCAACGTGCCACCTAGACGAATGCGCCAGGTTACAATGTTTAATATTCCTTCATCATTCAACATCTCGAGATCACCTACGGTGAACATGTTTCGACTTGCGAATCGATTCAATACATTGATGGATCTAGAATGGACAGTTTCTACCATAATTTTTCGCAAAACAATCTTGGAGCAGCTAATCTTTATATCTCTATGAAGAACTTTAAAGGTTGTGTCAATCCTCATACAGTTCAATTAATCTTGGATAAACTATACGAATACAATTACATGTTTGTCTACTTTTTGTGAATCTTATAAATTCTGTAAATTCATTTTATTACGTAAAAATGTATTATTTTGCACAATGTATCGTATTACATATTTATTCATGTAATAAAACCGTAAGGTTTGTATGAATAATAAATAAATAAATAAATAAATAAATATCAAAATTCACACAGTACCCAGACGATAGAGCAAGAACCCATGCTTTGTAGCCAAAACGAATTGGCTTTCCTCTTATGAATTGCTTACACCCGTTTCGGCCAAAGTACGGGATCATAGACTCGTCGATTGACAATTCCGAGTTGCAAGGTATATATTTTACAAAATTTTCATTCATTTTTTCTATCAGAGGACGTAACTTAGCCATTTTATCATTTTCTGCCAAGTTATTGTTGTTTGCTGCATGTAGGAATCTGAATATTTCCTCAAATCTATTTCTACGCATGGAGTTATACACCAGAAAATTTCGAGTGTCGTCTCGCCCTTCCCAAAACATTCTTCGGCGTGGAAGTGGAACATAACCGCTCAAGTATAATATTGCTATGAAAACGAGTAGTTCATCGTTGCCTAGTTCTAATCGACAGTTTTTGCTATTTACATACAAAACAGTATATTTTACAAGATCTTCGAGTACATCTGCATTTAGAAATAGTTCTAAAAATTCTGAAGGTTCACTTTTATCGCTTAGCGTAAGTACAGGTAATATATCAACCATAGGAAATTTTGCAGTAGATGATTGAGACGTTGTCTTATCCAAATCACCCTTTGACCAGTTACGCTTTTTTGGAAACTTATTTTTCCTAGATGGGCCACTTTTCTCTTGTATTTGAGTTTCCTCCTCATTGTCGCTATTGTCTTCTTCTAGCCTGTTGCTTTCTGCTTCTGCTTGAAGCTGCCTGGGATTTAGCCTGTTCGGATCATTGCAGTCCTCGTCCCCAGAATCCTCACCACTATCAAAATCGTTGTCATCCGGCGGAGTAATATATATAGCATCAGGAATATTAGGATCGTCTTCGTCAAGTCTTTCTATTTCATCTAACAGCTCGGCTGTTGTTAGTGGTGTTTTCCTGAATATAAAAAAAATATATCACATATCTGCCCAACGCGTCGTTAGCGACCCAACCAAATTATACTTCAATTTTAGTCGATGTGTCCAAGCCTGCCCTCATAAATGGGAACGTACCATGAACTTTGAATAATAAACAACAATATATCATCAATTGATTATATTCTTTAAAAAACTGAACTACTTACCAGTAATAACTTTCAGCCATGTCACCCAAAGAAATATTACACTTTGATTTGTTACAAATACGAACAACTCACTGTCGAACGTGCTTTTTCACTGACACTACAACAGAATATGCAGTTTTAACATGCGAATGCCACTATAGGCAACACACTCAACACAGCGATATGAACAGGTGCATATATAAAAGGCAGTGGGTCGTTTTCGACCCGTTAGGCATAAATGGGTTAATGTATGCAAAAAACTTATTCTAAATACATATCAAACTTATTTATTATTAATTTTACGGAGAAAAAATATTCTTTATAAAAAGTTCTGCATGGATCAAAACGCAAAACGCGAATGTCAGATGTCAAATTTTTTCATTGGTATACAAGTTTGGTCAAAAAGTATCAATTCGGTACAAGAGTAAAGTATCCTAGGAGAAACAAATTGCGTCATCTGCAAATAAATGTATTAAAAGTTTCTATGTTGCTAAAGGCCACATGACATTTAGAAAATAACATAACCTCAATATGTGTGACATAACCTCATCTTGATAACAGTTTACAGTACTTTTACTTATTATTTATTTATTAATGATCATTGTAGCTTGTTAAAGTAACATTACTTCGCACTATGAGTAGAAAAGTGGCACAACCCAAAATTCTTCTATTTTGAGTTATGCCACTTTTCTAAGTCTATGGAACACCCGTGGCCGACGAGAAAGACAGGCCATGGCGCGTAAAGCTATTCACAAAGTCACATGACCATATGAGGCCCAGGACAGCTGGTCAATATGCATATAGGGCGGTTATAATTTGTATAAATTAATAAAATATTTATTTTTTGTGAAGAATCATATTATTAATAAAATGTTTTTTATTTCGTTTCTGCTTATCTTTATTCTCAGTGGCGGCAAAATCCAAAAAAAAACATCTTATAAATAATTGTTGTAATCATTATTACATGGCAATTATTTGTGATGGTCTATAGTAGGGAAATAAAACAACAGATTAAAGTTTATTTATGAAGACTTAAGTTTTTTTAGTTTTCTAGGATCATTTACATTTTTCTCTGTTGCAACATCATTTTGTTTTTTGACAAAGTTATTTAACATTATTTTACAGTTAAATTTATTCTTTCTATTTTGTTAAAAAGTGTTTCTTCACAACTACATTGTTCATAAAAATCTTTTAAATCAGACACATAACTTTTTATAAGGATAATACTAAGTCTGTGTAATTTGGAAAGCTGATTTGAGCCTGCTAAAAATGTATTCACTAGGTGGGTTGAGTTACAAATATTTTGCATAATTTGCCAGGAAATAGCTACAGGGATCAAAGCATATTCCGAGAGTAAAATCAACTTTCCTCTGTCCAATTCCAAAGTTAGATCATAAGGTATGTCAACATTCATCTCAGTATTTGATTGAAGCCATTCAAAACAAGTTAAACAATGTTTGATTCTTAGTTGCTTTCTTACTGCATATCCCCTTATATAACTGAGTACAGTTAAATGTTCTTTAGGTATATTTTCCAAACCAAATTCGGAATTCAAAACGGAAACTAATTGTTCAATGTCGACATTACTGTCGTAAACTTCCTCATAATTTGGTAACATTGTTTTTAGTGGTATCTGGTTATCAGCGCAAGAGAAAAAAGTAGCATTTCTAAACCGGATCTTTTTTTCACTTTATAATAGTTGAACTAGGATAATATAATAATTAGCACCACTTAATTGACGGTAACAGCTGAATCTACCTTCTAATATATCATTTTCAAATTTGCCTAATAGGATATAATCTATTGTATATGTATTAAACAAATATGGAATAAGAGCCACAAAGGCATTGATAGTATTTATTAATAATGTGAAAGTTTCATTTCATAAAGATGAGTGTAAAGGAACTAACGACTTCCAAAGTGTTAGCCATTTTGACAATGCTGTAAGAAAATCTATTACTTTTTTGCTGTCACGCTTTATTGCTCCTCTGTCCTTATCATTAAATCTTTCACTTTCAAAGGCATTCTTAACATTCACAATTTTCCAAAACTTACAAAAATCTCTAAAAACTTACATGTACCATCAATATTCCTAAATTTGTTTGGATTGTCACGTGAAAACCATTTAAGGGCTGCTATATTTTTTTCATTGAATATATACAGTGCTAACTCTTGCAAGACTTTCAGTATAAGCTCATACAACTGAACTCCAGTTAAATTGTTGACGGGTACTAAACTTACCATATCCCGATACTTTGATAGGATGCTCGATATCATAAAGGTGTGTACTGCTTTAGCCATTTTTGATGGATCATTGTCAGTGCCACCAAAAACTGTTTTACCTTTAAAACTGAACTGTGAATTAACATAAATTTCATCTAGATGTATATTTATGAGAAATTCATGTTCTTTCAGAAAACTGAGTTTGGATTTCAAATACTCGATACTCCCTTTTATTCTGATATCTGTCAAAGTAAATTTGCATATAAGTTTTTTGAGATTACGAGGATGTGGTAATCATATAAAGTCATATAAATAGATAAAGAGTGAATATATAAACTTGCCGCAAACATTAGTGTCTTACCATAGTACCGTCGCTTATTGGGAGTTTGCTGGTAAAGCTGTAACTGTTTAATAATAAAAGTACAAAAACTTGATACCTCTTCTGCTGCAGTCATTTCGGATAACACATCACAAATTTTAGCTATTTTAGTATCATCACGCACTTTTTGGTTTCTAGCACTAGATTCAATGAGCACCAACAGATTTTCTAAAATACTGAAATTATTCAAAACATGTAGTTTTTTTGGAATTTTTGCCATGGGAAGTGGATGATTCTCGATTTGAATTGCATAGTCCAAATTTTCTCTCACTAGAAGTGATCCTATTATTTTCTGTACATTCTCAGATAAAGTGAGTAGACATAAATATACTTTATTGTCTTCTCTTACTAAAATCCATTCTTTACTTAGATTAGATTTCTCATAAAAAGACATAATATCATCTAAATGTTTAATTTTTTGCGAGTCAGCAAACTGCTTATGTGTTTCTAGGCTGTCTGCTATAGCTTTTTCAAGTTGATTTTCTTCTGTATTACATAGCCTTTTGGAAGAACTGGGCACAGATAACAGATACTTGGAAACATTGGAAAATATAACAAGTAGAGCAGAATCTTTTAATTTTAGTATCTTCCTAGGGTATTCCTTTCGTTCTCCTTGAACAATACATATATCAGTTCTAATAATATCAGATTCAGGGAAATGATTAATGTAAACTTGAGGATTTTTTATGTTGCTAAGGTCTGTTGGGATTCTTCGCAACCACCGCTGCTTCAACTGTTCATTTCTCGGTAAACTAAATGTTGTAATATGACTTGGCCCTTCCTTAGAGCTTTCACTGCGATAATTCGATCTACAGCCTGACAAACTGGCATGTTCCAGGCATGGCTACAATATTTATAAAATAATTTAGATGTGTTGCTGATGTTATAAAAACAACATCTGTACCTACCTGCTTGTCTGTTTTTTTAATTATTCTAATGCTAAAGCTGTATGTATATCTTTAACTGTTACAGTGACTTCCTTATTATATTCTTCTATACTCAGAAAAACTCGATAAACAATTTACAATTTGATAAACAAAAGCTTACGTAACTTTAAATACGTAAAATCAACATGAAAAGTAGAAAGCGTTTTTGGATTCTCGGCCTCAGATAGTCACGTGATATTTACGCACCAAGGCCTGTCTTTCTCGTCGGCCACGGGAACACTCTCTAGAATTTGGTTCGACTCCCGCGCTTCTATCTCAACTGGTTTCCGCTTGGCAGCGCTAGTGTCACTTTTCTGTTTATCACGTATTTGCCATCTTAGTTTGTGACGCGTTTTCCTGGATCCGAAATAACTTCGAAATAGACCACATAGATACACGAAGCAAAGAAGAACTAGTCAAGCTAATACAAAAGTACCGCCATCTATTTACGGATGACGACGAAACCCTGACTAGCACCACAAAAGTCAAACACGTAACGTAACACTTGTAACGGAGGGCTCTAAACCCTAACTGACCACTAGTTATTACAGTGGTGACAGCGGATTCGTTGAACCACTTCATTACACAAATAAACAGTAAATAAGTGAATATAAAAGTGTTGATATAAATTAATAATTAAGTTTTCCGCAAATCGCTAGGAAATTTTGACATTCCTGTCAAAATTTCTTGAAGAAAAAGTCAGGACTTCCTTACTGTAAGGAAATGTCATTTCCTTACTGTAAGGAAATGATATTTCCGTACAGTTGTTACTGTTCTACATAAATGATTGAAAACACATTGCTTATAAGGAATTAATTTATATTGTGAAAACATCAAGTCATTGCTGAATACATTTTTAAGATCAATTTGTTATATTTACAGTAATTTGACAGTTAGTACAATTATTGAACATTGGAGGAACACTCTTAGAACTATGAGTAACATTTTGGACAACATGCAGGGTGGTAGGGTCATTTTGTTGAATATTTTGTAATGTGAAAATTTTATTTGCCACCTCAACCTTATTGTTAAGCGATTCTTCGATATATCCTTCAGCAACGTTTGATGACTTCCATCCGCCATGCCTCTTTTAACTAGTTATGTCGGCACCAGAGTCATCCAATATTGTTGCAGAAGACCGACGAAAGCAGTGACCAGTATATTCTGTCGGATTTACCAAGCTCAAATAAGTAGCAACTATTTTGGGCATTTTTCTAAATTGATGAATTCCTAGCACTTGTCTACAACCCTTTCCGCTTTGATATTTAAAGAAAAATCGGTCACTGCTCATATTTTCTGGTCTTAACGAAACATAGTTTCGATAAACATTCAAGTAGATCTGATTAATTACAAATGATCTTGGTTTGTTGGTTTTCGAATCAGGTATGCTGATTAAAAGCTTAGATTCTAAGTCTTCTATATCGTGTACAATCATTCGGACTAACTCATCCATTCTACAGGCCCCAGAAATACCAAATATTACAGCCACCTAAAAAATAAATAAAGGTATAATCTAAATAGAAATTAAAACCTTGTAAATTACCTTAATCATTAAATTTTCTTTATCTGGAGCTTCCTGGATAAATTTTTCAATTTCTTCCTTCGTTAAAATCTTAGATTTCTTTGCCCTATAACCTTGAGCTTGCCGTTTCAATAAAGAACGAAGTTTTGAGTATGTAGATATATCTACATTGTGTTTAAGTGCAAGGGTTGACTTCAGCATTGAATAATTGGCCCATAATGTTGAAGATTTCATCTTTAAACAAAGGTCTAGGAAGTATGCCATTACAACATTTTCTGAGAAAGAACTCGTATTTTTACTCATGCGAAAATCCATAAAACGTCTGTATGCATTTTCGTACTTTTCTCTTGATTTCTTTGGCAATAATTCTAATGAAGCAGTATTCACTGCCTCAACCAGCTCTGGAGGAGTCCCAGGAATGGAAATTTCATCATCACTTATCATTTTACTTTCGAGAACACCAGCAATTAAATTTATAAGCGTCAAGTTTGACAATTCAACCTCAATACGTTTCCATAGTAACCCAAGTAATTTTATTAGGAATTTCAAAGCACCATTTATTTGGGAATAAAATTATCGCGTTTTTTTTAAAATCAATCAATATCTGTCGAATTTTAAACGATTTGCGGAAAAATAGTATGTTTACCTCGTAGGAAAAGTCACATTCCTGGACTCTGTGTTGCTAAGTCTCGGCTTGCGCCTCGACTTAGCAATCTTCACAGTCGTCCAGGAATGTTAAGCTTTTCCTACCCGGTAAACAATGTACTATTGTGTGCATATAAATTAAATTTAAGTGATTAGTTGAGTATATATAAATTAAGTGTTAGTGATTAGTTTAGTATTTAAATAAATTAGTAAGTAGCCATAACGTGTGTTTATAATTTATCCCACCCGTTTACAGTTTAAATAAATAAGAAAAACATTAGATTGGTGTCAGAAATGGGATAATATAAATAGATTGCTACGTAAAAATGGCCAAGAGACTATGTGACCTCAAAGTGGCGGAGCTAAGAGAAGAATTGGAAGATCGTGAGTTGGAAACGTCCGGTAAGAAAAGTGAATTAGTAGAAAAACTTAAATTGGCACTGGAAAATGACGGCTTTGATCCAGAAACAGTTTTATTTAATGACGAGGCTCCCGCCTTAATCTCGTCAATTTCTGCTAATATTTCTGCTAACATGGACGAGAAGATTTCTACCATGGAAGAGAACATGGACGGGAAGATTTCGGCTATAAAGAACGATATTTCTTCTATGAAGAACGACATTTCTGTTAATTTGGACGAGAAAATTTCTACTTTGAAGAACGATATATCTGCCGATATCTTATTAATGAAAAACGACATTGCCGCTGACGTTGAAAATGAAATTTCGTCTCTAAAATCTGAAGGATGACTTTGAGCAGCTAAAACAGAAGCTGGACATGCGATACGGTCACGAACATTTGTACAGATTCCAGCTGAAGAACCGAAGGCGGAAACGTGACGAAACCCTTCAAAAGTATGAACTGGATACTGCCCGACTGGTTCGATTTGCTTATCCATCAGCACCAGAGAACATGATGAAATGTTTAGGCATCCAGGCCTTTATTGACGGCTTATGTGACCACGATATCGAAAAGACGCTTCGATTAGCCCATCCTAAAACATTGGTCGATGCATTGACTGCTGCTCTGGAATCTGAAGCAGCAACGATGGCCTCCGGATACAACAAAGGTAGGACCATACAGGAAGAAGGTGATGATGACAGACTTGACCAGATCGTCAACTTATTGAAAGGTATGGTAGATAAGAAGCCGAAGAAAATCAGATGCTGGAATTGTGGCGAGCTAGGGCATGTACGTAGTTCATGTAAGCGCCCCAAGGACTCCTGCAAACCAAGAACCCCAGTCACAGGAAAACTAGAACGGGTCGGCTACGAGGGGGCAGCACCGACCCATGATCGTTCCAAAGACCCTCTCATACTGATAGCTTCTCTCAGATGTCGCAACGACAGTGTATATGTGGATGGCGAAGTAAATGGCAACAAATATGCTCTGCTGGTTGACACTGGAGCAACTAGAACCATTATACGACCAGAACTAATAAACTCCAAGAAGAAGTTTTCACCAACGAGACTGCGACTGCGGACCGCCACAGGTGAGACTGCCAACGTTCACGGTGAGACACAAATCCAATTGGGAATTGGCGCAGAAAAGTTCACGCATACGGTAATCGTAGCTGACACTGAAGAAGATGTGATTCTGGGAATGGACGTGATGAATGTACATGTTTTCCAATTAGACTTTAGAAACTGAACCATTAAAGTGAGTTCCGAGGAGATATTCCTTCATCCATATGAAGACAGCGCGGTGTTGGCAGCTGTACAGGATGATACCGTTCTACCTGCACGAAGCGAAACCATGATAGTAGCACGCCTACAGGGAATCATGGAGGAAGGTACACCGGTGATGATGGAGCCAAGGAACCACGACGAAGAAGTTGGCAAAGGAGTACTAATTGGAAAAGGATTGGTTACGTCGGCAAACGAGATCCCAGTACGTGTGATAAACGTGAATAATTACCCAATTACCATCAAGAACGAAACCAAGATTGGATCCTGCGTACCAGTGACGTCTATAGTTCGTCAAACAACGACCACTGACAATTATAATGCCAGATTCGAACAAATGTTATCAGTAGCTGGTCAATATTTGCATCGAGCTGAAAAAAACAGAATGAGAGAATTTCTCTTACAGTATCGAGACTTATTCGTACCAAAAGGAGGAAATACTGGCAGAACATCAGCCGTCAAACACAAAATCGATACTGGTAATGCTAAGCCAATTAGACAATCAGCTCGAAGACTTCCACGAGCGAAGAGAGAGGAAGCTGATAGAATAATTCGAGAGATGGCACAAGAAAAAGTAATAGAATCATCTACTAGTCCATGGGTATCTCCAGTGGTGCTCGTCAAGCAAAAAGGATGGAACTACAAGATTCTGCATGGATTATCGCCAGTTTAACAACGTGACGAAGAAAGACAGCTATCCTCTGCCTAGAATTGACGATACGCTAGAAACTTTTACCGGTAGCAAACTGTTTTCCACCTTGGACCTGAAGTCTGGTTATTGGCAAGTGGAAATGGACCCAGAAGATAAAGAGAAGACTGCTTTCACCACCGGATCTGGATTATGGCAATTCAACGTCATGCCATTCGGGCTCTGTATTGCGCCTGCGACATTTGAAAGACTCATGGAAAGTGTCTTGACAGGGTTGTCTTGGAAGACATGCCTGAACTATTTGGACGACATCGTAGTACTGGGGAAGACATTTGACGAACATCTCAATAATTTGGAAGACGTATTCAAACGACTCCAAGCTGCCCAGCTCATGTTAAACCCGAAGAAATGTCCGTTATAAAAAAAACCCTGCGTATCCGCTGGCTTAGACAGAGTCGGATTTAGGGTCTATTCCAGTGTGCTGTTTCGTAACAATATACTAAAACGAATAAACAAAACGCATACTTAAATTTTTGGTGGTAGTACTTTTTAGAGCGCACGTCATAGCAAATAATTTTAATTTATTCGTTTGCTTCATCGAATTTGAAACTCATTAGAGATTGATATCATTCAAACGGATTTGTTGCTTTTATCAGATTTAATGGTAATTTAGGATTCTATTTGGGTTAATAAAAATAAATCAATCGATATTTTTGTTTCGAAATTTTGGTGCGTGCGTACGGTGTAGCCGCCAATCATTTAAATAATAAATATAACAAGACTGGTAAGTTTTAAGTTTTTATGCTGATATTCGGTCTTACTGAAATGTTAAAAATAAATCGTTTATTTCAAGTCAAGAGAAAATGGAAAAGTTAAATCTCATAAGTGAAATATTGACAAAAAAAGAATAAGCAATTGGATTGGATATTATCCAGAACATCTCACAGATGAACATTATTGATTTTCAGCTCACCAGTTTTTTAGCACGATACAACCTCTGGAGTGTATACAAGTCACCAATTTTGTGATTGTATATTGTTCAAGGCATCTCACAGGTAAACCCTATTAATTTCTAGGTAACAAGAGCCAGTATAAAGGGACCTATAAATCCAGATATACCATATCTTTTATCATTTTAGGAGAAATGAACATGAACAGTAACCGACTTTCCTTTAATATCTGTTTGGAAACAAATTTAATTAATATGTTCCAAACATGAACCTTCATAAAAATTCTTAAACCACCCCTGCATCAGGTTCTCTAACGGTTTTTGCCCGCCAAGGAATACGGGGCATATCTATATATATATATATATATATATATATATATATATATATATATATATATATATATATATATATATATATTATAACGTATATGTAAGGTAGAAACATTATTATGAGACAGAATAATTAGAAATTGCTATATAATAAAACAGTAGACTATATTTTACTAGGGAGATAAGAATGAGATATTGAAATTGCTCATATTTATTAGATAATTGTAAGTATCTTCACTCAATTTGCTAATACAGCTTTCATATAATTAATAATTCAAGGAAACTTTACAACTTGCAAAGAATTAAACAAAAAGAAGCATTACCTTAAAGAATAAATCCGAAACCATAGAATTAAGATCATCCATTTGTATCAAATACTTTATAAGAATATAACATTTAACACATAATCTGAAAAAGAAATAAGAATTGATAAACATTCAAACACTATTGTTCAATATTATAACACAATGTTTACAAAGAGATATGATTAGAATATTTGACGCTGTAATGTCAATATGTTTCAATGACAAACGCTGACATTAGAGTAATTTCATAGAACTAATAAGTTTAAAAGTATATAAAATGAATGTAAATAATCAGTATAGAGAATATTGACAAATTGTTCAAAGAATTTATGTGAATGGCTAAATATAATCGTAACAATAATTAATTGTAATAAGAAAATTAAACTAAGCATTGGTATATTGAAGACTATTGTATTTTATCAATGTAAACTATTCGTCCCATTACAATCAAATGAATTTTATAGTAAACTAACAATCAAGTGAAACTTATTTTGATAGATAAGTAAAGATATTCAAGAGTAAATAAAAATGAAATCATAAAATAGTGCGTTAAACAAAAAGTGATTGGTTAGAAATAATATGACGGAACAATTTCAATCAACAAACAAAGTGTAACAAACATTTTAAAGATAGTGAGCTGAAAAATACAAGAGACTGATTGTTTGTTGGAAAAAAATTGAAGAAAAAAAGGGTTGGTAGCTTGGCGTCGGTTCGAGGAGGTTGATTGGAGCAGCGTCCCGGAAAATTTTAGAAATTATCCCCAAATCATGATATAAAAAGTAAGAAACCAATATCAAAATATACTATTGTACTTACCAAGTATATACAGCTGATTTTCCTGAGAGAGAATCAATTCTTCCAAAATTTATCCGACTAGAAACTTCGGAAGCAGCGTTCCAGATTCCAGAAAAGGCATATCCCAGTTTCAGGACACAAGGTCAGTGCGCATTGTTATATATAACAAGAGTTAAGAACTCACTAATTACAATCCAGTGTTTAAAAATCTCATGAGTAAAATAAACTTTGCGAAAAAGATATATCTGAAAAGGAATCATAATAGAAACTTAATACAACTATACAATTAAATAAATTTCAATAGTAAATGGCCAATCTAAATAAACAAAATTAAATACTTACTCATTTCAAATAAAAACTTAAGAAAGATGCATCTGATTTCATCTATGTAATATTTCTATTCTATGTATATAAAACTAATAACTTTTTCTTGTACCATATTGTAACTATCTATATGCATAAGTCGTTTCACATAAATTCTGTACATGTGCTCTAAATATCAAATATTCGTTGGTATAACGTTAAGCAGGTTATAAACTCGAACAGGCGTAATTCGTATATGAAGCGTTCGTTTAATGCATCAACACGTGATGCTTTAAGCATGCGCATAGCATACCATACATAAATGGATCGATAATTTTAACTACACAGAGGCGTGGTATGATAATTTTTACAATATAAAAAAATTCTCGTTAATAAATAATTAAATATTTTTACAAGTAAAGTGTTTCTTTTTATTTAATGACGAATTTATTCAACAATAGAGGAACCCAAGACCTGAGAGAGTTTCATATATACATACATGCTGAACAAATACCTTAAAACAATTAAATTAAAAAAATCAAAATCAATAAAATCAAATAGAGCTAGCCTTATAAAAAAATAAAATGTGTAGGAGTATTCAATAATTTCCATAACTACAATAACAATTAAATTTAACAAACAAAAACAATTCAACAATATTAAAACTCTAGAGTAAAGAGGTATATGCAATAAATTGGCTCCCAACAACGTGGTGCTATTTGAAAAATTGATATAATAAATACTCTTATCATAAATACTCACACAATGCAACAATATATATATATATATATATATATATATATATATATATATATATATATATATATATATATATATGTATATATATATATATATATATATATTGTATAGGTTTCAATAATTATTTATTATTTATTATTTGAAAAATCATTAAACATGTATACCAACTCTTTCAAAGGGTAGGGTTCAAGTGCGCCATTCAAATTTATTCTAATTATTGGTTTGTGAAATTAAAATGAACAAAATTATGATTTCAGGAATTTTTTTAAAACATAGAAATTTACAAACAGAAAATGTGTACAGATATACTACAAAAAAATAAAACTACTATTACTATTGAACAATTAAAATGTTTTTTAAATAAAGGCCTCTTTTAATTTAGATATCTCTAATATAATATTTTAAAATGGTACCTTTTATTTACTAGGTTTGTATCCACTTCAAACTAATCTTCATTTGGACATTTGATAAGCTGAGGACAAAGTTCTGAACAGTTTATTTCGTCTTCGCCTTTTGGACAATTAATGATTCCGTCACATTTGTCTTTATACGGGTCGAAACATCTATCTATAGAAATATTACTGCAAGGGGTAGTTGATGAATTACAAATAGCACACCCCGTGAAATCAGAATGCTCTGTACAAACGAAATCTGCTGTTCTACAAATATTTGTGGAATTGTAACAACCAGATCAATCCAAACACATAAAAAACACTGGGTTATTATATTTTAAAGTTACGGAGAGTTTGTTTCTTGAAGATAGTACAACAGGTTTGGGTAGTATGTCGTTACTGCACACGTTCAATTGAATATTGTCGAAGTTTCTAATTGACAAGCACGTGGAATTTCTTGAGAAGTTCAATTTTAATATTCTTAATGTAGTTATTGTATTTTCTGGTGAAGGTATTACCCAATTACATAAACTATTACTGTTTCTGTCAGATGATATATACTGTATGCTTCCTTGTAATTCGAACGAGGTCGTTTCTCCACAATAATCCGAAAAGTTTGCGTAAATTAGCACGTTCTTCTTTATGGAGAAGATTTTGAATAAGCTTTATAAGAATATAGGTGAAATGAAATAACAAAATTTCCATATTTAAGAGAGAGAATTTTAGAACGTTTGTTCCATATAAATAAAAATAATAATCCATTTTTCTCATTGTCAAAGTAAAATAATGTTATGATTTGTTTTAAAGAAGTAAATATTAGAGATTGAAAGAAGTTTTTGATAAGATTATGTAACTATTTAAAATATGTCAAGGTAGGAAGTCAAATGAAAACATTAATTTTATGGAACATGACACTTGTTAAACGATTTGTCATTCCGAATAAATATTTTAGAAAATAAGAACTGTCATTTTAAAAACTCATTGAAATACAATTTAAGGGAGTAATATATGGGTTATAATCATTCAAGAAACTCAAAACAGAATGTTCTAAAATGATGGATGGACAATCTACTATTTGAAATGAAGATTTTCAATAAGAATTTTGATTGGTGGAATACGTTTAAAATATTCTCATCAGCGACAAGCAGATTGCTAATAATAAAAAAAATTGAATGGGTACAGTTTTGTTGATAATGTAGACTATTCACTAGGTACCTTTTTTTTGGTCGCAGGAAAATATTAAGAAGCAAAATTTTTGAGAAAAATTATTAAAACTTTCGGAGAAACAACAATTTGGTATGAAAATTAGAGAAAGAAATACATTATACTTTAAAGCTAATCAGTAATATAATTATTCAAGTAGATATACACATTATATGAAGAAAATTGGTAATTATGATTGAATACAAACCATAAAATTTATCAACGTAATTAAGTAAAATGTTGTATTGTGGAAACGGTGTCTCCACAATACTTTTCAGAAAGCTTTGGATTATGGGATTTGTCTAAAATGTATTGATGTGGACGAAATATACCATTGATTTTTGATATTATGCAAGCTGGATAAATTGTATGGTGTCTTCCAAGAGGTAACCTAAAACAAAATATAAAACCAATCATTGATGTGAATTAATTGAACAATACAGTGAACAGAGGTATTTAAAACTATTTTAAATATATATAAAGAAGGTAGAGTAAACTTACCGATTTTGTACAAAGAATTGAACTTTGATATTGCACAGACGCTCATAAGCTTTATGATCCGCCATTTTCTGTCATAGACGTTGATATAACCGATTTCGTGTTATAAAATTTGTATAAAATGTTGCCTATTTTAAATCATGTATAGAAATAATATTTCACCAGAGTGTATGATTTTATTTAAATGAGTGATCATACTAGATAGTAGGATTTCACAAATTTATGTCTTGTAAAAGAATGATGTATTTGTTTCTACAACATTAAATAACGTTTTTCCATTTGAAAAACATTTTGAAATTATATTCTTGAGATTTTTCATTTCTTTATGGTGATTGCTCTATCTAGTTTCAACAGTTAGTAGCTTTGAACTGACATCTGTGAATCGTGGAGAGGTTCAACATTAAACAGACAGGACCGTCTTTAGAGTTTATTTGGAAATAATAAAGCAAGTATATTTTTGATTAACTAAATTCCTTTATTGAAATATAGGGACTTTATTTAAACTTTGGCGCTCATATTAGAAATTAAAATTGTTTTGTTTTTCTACATTTGAACCCTACTCTGAGATTATGGAGTTTCTTATGAAAAAAGTATAATTATCTTACAAATTAATTTCAAATTTTACAATATACCGGGCAAACAAAAAACTAAATATCAACTAAACTAAACTAAACAATAATTTTAATATTCTCTCTCCCAAAACAATCCACAATTATATATATATATATATATATATATATATATATATATATATATATATAGGCCGGTTTAGAACGTCTTTCGACGTTGTCCGACGCCTTGCCTCCATCTTTTCCTGTCGTCCCAGTCCACTTCTTGCAGGTTTCTAGCACTCATGGCTTTAACCACGCCCTGTTTCCAAGTGGTTTTCGGTCTTCCTCTTTTCCGACGTTCTATCGGTTGCCAGTTCATTACTTGTTGAGGGAGTCTTGTTTCTGACATACGTTGTATGTGCCCATACCACGTAAGTTGTTTTTTCTCTATGTCATCGATAATGGTACCTTCAATTCCCATTATTTCTTTAATGGTGTCAATCCTGATTCTATCTCTTCTTGAAATCCCGAGTGATCTTCTCATCGCAACCATTTCAACAGTTTCTAATCTTTTTTTATATTTCTCTGTTAGTCTCCAGTTTTCAGATCCATACAATAGGCTGCTTTTCACTAAAGTTTCATATATATTGAATTTTCTGTTCTTTGTAATATTTTTATTCCACAGAATGCCATTGAGACAAGATATTATAGATTGGTGTTATATATGCAGTTTTCCATTCTTCTGGAACGGGATGTTCATTAATGCACATTTTGAATATGTACGCTAGACCCCCGAACAATGTATATGTTCCATTCTTCAGAAGTTCAGCGCACACACCCTCAGGGCCACAAGCTTTTCCATTTTTCAAACCTTTTATTGCTTTTTTGATTATATCCCCAGTGATTTCAACGTTTTCGCCTTGTATATCTATTTCTTCCGTAATTGATTCATTAAAATATTCTTGTCTGTCTTCAGTAAGTAATTCTTTATAGTAGTCTATCCATTTTTTTTTGTTTCTATTATCAGTTTGTGTGATGTTTCCTTATGTGATGTTCGAACTGAATTTATGAATCTCCAAGCTTCTGTGTTTTTCCGTCCTCCAATGTAGGTATTGATATCGTGACATTTCTTATCCCAAAGTTCATTTTTTTCTTTCTGAATCAATTTTCTTGTTTCACGTTTAATTATTTTGTAGTGTTCGAAATCATCTGGATTTTTTGTGTTTAACCATTTTAGGTATTAGTCTTTCTTTTGTTTTACTAAAACTTCTATATCTTCATTCCACCACAAATTATCACTTATATATTGCTTATGTGTTCCTAATGATTCTTTAGCCGCTTCGTGTATACTTGAGATGATGTTATTATAGGTTTCTTGAAATGTGAGGTCTTGAAAATTTGGTATCAGCTTATTGTCTAGTCTTTATTGATATAATTGTATTGTACTGTCATGTATCAGGCTATCAAAATTATAGTTTGTATGTGGCACTTCTTGTGAGTCAATCGTTTGGTTGTCTTTATTTTGTACTTTATATTTTAGCGGGGCATATCTAACGAACCGTATCTCACCGGTACCCTCTTATTAGTCATAATCACAGAGTGACGTCAATTGCGTTTCGTTCCGTATGCCCCGGGTTCTTTACCGGCGATTTTTCAGCGTAAAACAATAGAGAGATGGGTCGAAGTCGAATTTCAGATGCTGATGTGTGAGCATCAAAAACATTAAAGTGGTTCCCTCGGTAGTCACCGACAAAAGGGACACATTATCATTTTATATTTAGTATGGGTAGTTAGTAACTACATACTCGTTACAAAATAGTCTCAATTTCTGGTGTAACTATATACCAGTGTATTTAAAACAAATGAACAGTTTAATCGCGAAATCTACTTGCACTTTTATTCCATTCAAGAACCAGATTCCTATAGAAATACAAAAGAAAATTGTAATAAATACGGATATTCAGAAGAATAATTTCATTGTAGAAAGTTTCAGAACACACGGTAAAACATATTTTATTTTGAATCATAATATTAAATGGAAACACGACCCACATTATGTTTAATAAAACAAATGCGAAGCCAAAACAGAAGAGAGAAATACTGGGTCAAAGCAAAATGATTGTTTTAAAAACAAGGATTTCAATAACATAAACTAGCACGATTCAAAAAAACAAAAGTTGTTTTTTGCAAGTCGACAAAAACCCCAAAATCAATGTCGGGGGAAAACAAAAAAGAGTGTAGAGAGATGAAGAGCGGCAGTGGGTACCGGGTGCGAACGGCGCGAAGGGAAAGGTTTTCCCTTGCTACGGTAACTAGTGTTTTAGTGTTAGCGGTACGAGAGGTAGAAATTCTCACCGTTGTGTTAGGAGGTGATACTGTCTCCTACTTCGATGCACAAACGGTAGATTCACCCTCTACGCTAATTGCCTTTCAACCTAAAACGATTTCGTTTATCGGGTACGATACGTAGCGACCAAACAGATAGAGAAAATCAAGAAATCTCTCGACGTGACGGAGGAAGATAGTCAAACAGTAAGTTTTTGAATTAGATTTCGATTGGGATAAATTTCTTTTATTAGTGATATATATATTTACTCGTTATTGGTCGAGCTGGAGTCTGAACTTGGGAGCATAAGAAAATTTCTATATACCAGGTGTAGCGATAGCAGATATTATTTATTTGATTTGTTTTATTGTTGATTTTCAAAGAGACGGGACACATCTGTTCACTCTCAGATTGAGTTTTTTCGTCCTAACGAACAGTTAATTTACCGTGTGTACTGAAATAATTTCGATTTCCAGAGTTTCGCCAACCTGACACGAGTTGGGTTTCATTTTGTTAAGTAGGAGATTATCATATGTTCAGTTACGTAGTTTCTCTTCCACCTCGAAAGTAGGAAATAGATAGAAAGTTAGGCAAGGTTAATTTTGTAGGCAGTAGAAAGAAAAAGAAACAAAAAGGCCGGAGCGGATGCTTGCCATATTTGCGTGGGTGTCAGCGAACTCTGGCTGAAAAGTAAATTGATTGTAGAGAACCCTTGTTATCAGTCTTTCGTTCAGCCGTAATTATAAATTATAACTCGATTATATTTTGCCAGGGTAAAAGCACAAATTAACATATGTAATTAAACTACTGGGGAATTTCGCAACTTGGACCGCCAGTGTCGATAAATAATTTAAACTATTTCATTAGCTCATCAGAATTTCTGTATAGAACAAGAATTTCACTTTCGTTTTGAAGGTCAATGGCGACCTGAATCGACATAACGTGAAACGTTTATTGTGGTTAAAAGCAAACTTACACATACGATTTATTTGTTTTCTCGTCGCAGGGGAATAGAAATATTGAGAAACGAATAATAATAAGCTACACGCTTCTCCCGCAGTTGTTGTAAAGGGCCGAGCTGATAACAGGGATAGGTTCACTGCCCCCCCCCCCCCGGAAAAACGGGAACTCCGTTCATAATTATCGATTTATACAGGGGTAGGAATAAGCAATAAATAAAATTTTAGACAAATTTTATGTATAGGTAGAAATTATAACGGGGAATTTTGGGAACTGAGTCATTCGGGATTATTGTTTAGGGTTAAGTATGCATAGCTGTATCTAAGGATTTAGAAACGTTATTTTTTATTATATATGTATTTTGTATAACTTGTTGGCTCTATATTATTTCACCCAACTCCCCTACCCCAACATTTCCCCTTTGGAAGCGTATTAACGTGGACGTGCGACAGAAACGAGGAAGACAGCCCTGTCCTGGCAAAGGAGGATACATCCGTTTTAAGACCAGGCGAACCTAGCTAAAAGAAATCGGACTGGATTGCCTTGCACGCTCAGCCGCTCTTTGGAGGCAGAAATTGGCAACAATCTAGGGTCGGGATCAATAGAGAGCGGCCAAAAGATAGGTAGGAAATATTTCTCTTTTTTTCTGACCCATATTTTTAGTACATCTAGAGCAGCGGATTTTTTTTTTCAGGAGGATAAATTATTACACTGATCATTAAGTTTTGTTGGCTAAGATTATTACAGTTACATGTTAAAATAAATAAGGGTCCCGATCTTATTACTGGTCTAGACTTTATTACAAAATTCCTATCGAAGACCCATAGAATTGAAAGGTAAAATCCAATTCTACAATATCCATACTACTTTTGAAGTCTGGCAACATTGTTCAAACGTAATCTGATACCTCCTCAACGACGTGTATGAATTTATATAGTGTGTTACTTCTAGTGTTGATTTGGACTTAGATTGAATTAACTAAACGACAAATCAGAGACAGTTTTTAGGTAATTCTGCCACTATAAATAACGAGAAGGTAGGTTTATATAAACAGTTATTTTCATTTAAAAAAGTAATACTTTAATAAATGGTTGAATATCTGAAAGTTTTATTAATTTTTCAGTTAATTTCGAGAAACAAGGATTTTCCTAATGTGATTTACTTTATCCATAAGGGAATTCGAGGGTTGAACTACTACAAAGATGAAACATTCTAATTAAATGTAACTTTAATATTATCTACTTAGAATTTTCCTCGTTTTATTATTGTTCCCATTAACCCAAGCAAGTAAAGTTTTATACTTGTAACAAGTGTATATTGCTTGCAAATTATACAGATTATTTAGGTTATTTCCTGGATAGGACCTCTGATAAATTGAATGGACAGCTGCGCCTAAGCCGGATACTGACATTGAATTAAGTAAATGGACTAGGTGTGGTTATTTTTCATTCGACTTTTCTGACACAAAGTGATATAAAACTTTTTAGATACAAAACAATCATATTATGTTTTATTTTGCATGTTTCAATTTTATAAATAGATCTTCTTCTTTCATAACTATCGAACATAACCTTCCATTTTTCTCAATATTCTGAGTAAAATCGATATTACCTACGTTCTATAGATTCTCCTGGGAAACATTTGAATTCCTTTCTAATCAAAAGTTCAATATTGATACGAGCCTCGAATGTTTACAAACATTTAACAGACAAGTGTTTTTATTAAAAAACGTGTCTGTTATCCCGAAGGTAAAATAGGAATATACATTGTTTGAACGGGATTATTTACATTTAGAATATAAACACACGAAGCTTCTAGTGTGAGAAATGGTTTTATTGCTGGGATAAACTTGTCTTATACATTTTTGGTCCTTAAATAGAGATACAATTAAATTGAATTTCTCGGAAGAAATTATAGAAAGTAAAAGAGATTTACGAGTACTAAGTTGAAATTACCCAAGTTATGTTGTTAATATTGTGAGTGAAGTAAGATCTTCATTGAAATCTATAGATGAAAAATGAGACGGTATATATATTCAGGATGTTCATTTCAGGACTTCCCACCCTAATTTTCTCGAAATGTGTGTATTTAAAAAAATCCTGGCACACGTCAACAAATATATCGAAGGGGACAACTTTTTATCATAAAGGCAACGCGCCCCCTTTCACCCCCCGCCAGGGGGAGTTGCCAAATTCAAAATCTCAAACAGGGAGGGATATCGAGTTATACCTCATTTTGAAGGTCTTTTTAATCTCTACACGTCGATATTTGTTTTTTTTTTCATTGATCGATTCGTTGTCGAGATATTTAGGAAAATCTATTTGCTGCTTCGTACCATTAAAATAAAAACTGCAACTGTTTATTCTCATTCCTTTTATCAAAACTACATTACAATATTGTACACAGATATTCAATTTAATAATTGCTCAAAATGTTGCCCATTGTTGGCCAAACAATGGTATAACCGCTGTTCAAATTCGTGACGCACATTTTCAAACACTTCTGTTCGAATTGCTCGACATTCAGCAGTAATCCTTTGTCGAAGGTCTTCTATATTTTGTGGCGGTGGAATGTCACATAGTGCTAGATCTGGGGACCTAGCTGGCCACTCTATAGGTCCTTTTCGCCCTATCCATTTACCGGGAAATATATTGTTTAACCATTGACGGACCGGAAGCACATAATGGGGGGGAGCTCCATCTTGCTGAAAATATAACTCATTTTCGTCAAGAAAGTTGTTGCCATCTCTATCCAGTTGATTTTTAGTTGCTTCGGTAATTAACGGATTAATCGTATTCTCTAGCATATTCAAGTACATCTCACCATTTAGATTTCCATTTATAAACAATGGACCAATTACTTGATTTCCTAGTATACCGGCCCATACATTAATTTTTTGGGGATGCTGGGTATGCCCTTCGACAAATACATGGTCATTTTCATTGCTCCAATATCTGCAATTATGTTTGTTGACAAAACCATTTAAATAAAAAGTACACTCATCAGTGAAGCAGATATTTTTTAAAAATTCGTTATTTTTAATAATAATTGTAGTCATTTGTTCACAAAACTCAATTCTTCTCTCAAAATCGTCTTTACTTAACTCTTGACATACTTTCATTTTATAGGGATGTAATTTATTAATTTTTGTAATTTTGTGGACAGAGCCTAAGGAAATTCCAGTTGCAGCAGAAATGGTACGTAACGAAGTATTAGGATTCATACCAAAATAACCTATCACTTCAATTTGAGTAGCTTTATTCAAAACTCTTGGCTGATCATGTTTTAAATTCGCAACAAATCCTGTTTGAGTGGATTTGGCGATTAGATTTAGGACATACCTATGAGAGGTGTTCTTATCTGGGTGCCTTTCGGTAAATATTGCAGCAGTTCGTCGAGCACATTGATTTTCGGCACCGTAAATTAACACTATTTCAACTTTTTCAGCTAAAGTGTAAACCATTTTTAATAAATTGCTTTTTCACACAACTGGTAAGTATGGTAAACAATTCAATAGGTATCATGTCTTTCATTTTCTCTATCAAAAACATTTTTTTGCATTTTTTTATACAAAAAAGTTGAAAGGAATAACAAAACAAACAATTGCAGTTTTTATTTTAATGTTACGAAGCAGCAAACAGATTTTCCTAAATATCTCGACAACGAATCGATCAATTTAAAAAAACAAAAGCCGACGTGTAGAGATTAAAAAGACCTTTAAAATGAGGTATAACTCGATACCCCTTCCCATTTAAGATTTTGAAGTTGGCAACTCCCCCTGGCAGGGGGTGAAAGGGGGCGCGTTGCCTTTATGATAAAAAGTTGTTCCCTTCGAGATATTTGTTGACGTGTCCCAGGATTTTTTTTTAAATACACACATTTCGAGAAAATTAGGATGGGAAGTCCTGAAATGAACACCCTGTATAAACTCACCGAAAAATGAACCGGCCACTTAAAACTGGCCCTAAAATCAAAGTTGGCTTCCTCGCAAACCGTTCATTTTATTTTGATAATTTTTATTTTAAATTGTCGATTAATTTCTCTGTAACGATGCTATATCAAACATTTTTATTCAGATTTGAATTTGAGCATATATGACGAAGTTTCTTTCCCGAAATTTGTAACACCATGAGGACTGCAACAGCTATTGTGAGCTGGAATCATATTGAACTAGTACAGCTGGCGCTCTATTTCTTGTTCTTCTTCATCTTCTTTTTCTTTTAGTGGGACCCTCTCCTGTTCAATTCCGAATATTTAACCTCCTCCTGAGCTCTTCTTGAGACGCTGAGCTCCAGCTCTCATACCATATTTTTGGTGGTGTGCCTAGTATCCTCCGTGTGATTGGTTTCTGGTTTTTCGCCCATTTTGCCCATCTGTTTTCTGGCATTCTTTCGACATGATCTCTCCAACCTCGTTTACGCTCTCTAACCCATCTCACCACATCCCGAATTCCTAATTCTTCTCTAATGTCCTGACTTCTCATTCTATCTCTGAGGCTCACTCCCTCAATTGTTCTTAGCGCTTTCATTTCAGTCGTCCTCATTATTCTTTTTGCTGTTGATATTTCGGCCCTTGCTTCGGTTGCATAAGTGAAAATAGGTCTTACGCATGTTTTGTAAATTCTTATCTTGCTTTATGTACTCATAATATTGTTTTTCCATATTATTTCTCTCAAATATCCGCTGACCCTTGATGCTTTTATCGCTTGAGTTCGTGTTTCCTCTATTAAATCCCTCTTGCTTGATATTGAATTTCATTGTTGTTGGATTATGTTATTATCGGATCTTTGGCTATGACCATTGATTGATTATTTTTAATTGAAATGATAATATAAAAATAAAAATAATAACTTTATTCACAATAAATAAGTATAATGGTTACAATTATACAGAGCGAATAAAGTAAAAATGAACGATAAGTACATAAGTACTTGTTTCGTGATAACGACATGCTCATAAAAATATAAATATATAAATAAACTTAAATACAAGTACAAAACATAGATACACATAAATAAATGTAAATACAAATGCACAAAATATACATACATATGAATAAATATAAATAAAAAAGCACAAAATATACACAAATGAATTCAAATACAAAATATAGATTCACAATAATAAATTGAAATACAAATACATAAAATATTAATACTCATAAATAAATATAAATACAAAAGCACAAAATACATATATACACCCAAATAAATGCAAATACAAAAGCACAAAACATAAATAGATGTAAATACGGAAGTACAAAATATAATATACATAAATAGATATGAATACGAAAGTACAAAATATAAATATACATAAATAAATGCAAATACAGAAGTAAAATATAAATATATGAATCTTAACCAGAACTCAAATATGCACACACATATACGGCAAATTAAATGGTTATACACTCACAGATACCAATAAACTTTCACTACCATATTACGCAATTACACATTCATATGCAGGTATACATAATCAGGATTCAAATCAGGAATACTGATGATGGCTCGTTTTGATTGACTTGTGTAGTCAAGAAAAGAGGATAATCTTGATTAGGTTCATATATTGCAATTCCGTTACTATATGAACATTCATTGTATTCTCTTAATTTACTATGTTAATTATGAAGTTTCTTGGTTTATCCAATATAAATGATTTTAACTTTCGTTTATAGATTGGCTTGCTATATATACCCTTCAATGTTGTCGGTATGGTGTTGTACATCTTTATAGACATATGCGAATACGCCCGTTGAGATTTGGACTTTTCAACTATAACTGGATAACTGAGTAAGTTACGATTTCGAGTGGTTGATGATTACGAGGCTCTTCTTTATCACTGCTAAAGTGATATTTGACATTGGTACAGTAATAATAGAGCTGCGTTAGGTCGAGAATTTGTGTTTCCTCGTACAGCCTATCAGATGAATATCTGTAATGTTTCCCCATTATTAGTCGTAAAAATCTGCTTTGTAAGACTTGTAATGGAAGTATATGCACTTGCAGAGCCGCACCCCAAACTGTAATGGCGTACCTAATATGAGTATAACATCTTCTTATAACATATTTTATATGACAGTCCCATTTGAAGTTAGTGTCTAAGTATACTCCCAAGTATTTAATATTTGTTGTGCCCTCTATTTCATTATTTGCAAAAGTTATCTTTTGATAGGGAGCGCTGCCAGAAGCGTTGCAACTGAAAGGTAAGAATGTAGTTTTTTCTAAATTCTTTGTTAAAAGCTTATAATCGAACCAGTCCTTTACAATAATTAAGTCCGTTTCAACTTTCGTTTTTAGTTGTTCCCAGGTTTCCGCCTCATAAAATATTACGGTGTCATCTGCATAAACTATAATATCTCCTATCGTGTTTAGACTAAATAATTCATTTATATAAAGATTGAATAAAACTGGTCCCAAGACGGTACCCTGTGGGACTCCACATTTCATTGTTTTCTTGGTACAAATGCTCATATTATATTTATCTGCCGTTGTCTTCATTCTGTGTAGTAAGCGCTGTAAATCATCTTCACTCTCTGCCACTAGCACCGCGTCATCCGCATAACATAACACTTTTAATGATTGTTCTCCCATTCTGTACCCCGCGTTGACCTTGTTAACGCTTTCTATGATTCTGTCCATGATAATATTGAATAGTGAAGGGCTGAGGCTGTCTCCCTGTCGTATCACGTTCATAATCTGTACTTCTTTGGACAATCCCGTTCTGGTTTTAATCCTCGTTATATTTCCATTGTTCAGTTCTTTAATAATAATTTGATATTTATGATCTATATTGTTCTTCTCTAGAATCTCTATTACGTCCCTCAACCGTACTTTATCAAAGGCTTTAGTGAGGTCAATAAAATATACAAACATGGGCTTGTTGGACTCTATTGATTTTTCAGCGCTCTATTTGAAATTATAAAATTTCTCTTTTCTTCGTAGAACAGTTTTCAATGAAAAAAATTAATAGTTTCGCCTGTTTCCACCAGATGGCACCAGTTATAAATTTTTCACGTATGCTCGGCTCCAAGCTACTTAAATAAGGGT
Organism: Galeruca laticollis; assembly: GCA_963921935.1. Classification (NCBI taxonomy): domain Eukaryota; kingdom Metazoa; phylum Arthropoda; class Insecta; order Coleoptera; family Chrysomelidae; genus Galeruca; species Galeruca laticollis. The sequence goes on along the minus strand of OY998176.1, from coordinate 5,863,220 downwards.
CTAGATAATGTGAGAGTGGTAGGGTGGGACTAGTATAGCTGGCGCTGTATTTTCCTCGAGAAACAGTTGAACGGAACATACCTCTACTTTACTTACCTACCCAAAAGTTTTTCTATATGCGACAGCTGTGGCTGAATGTTTTTTGCATTCATGACATGAAAACAAATAAAGCAAATATGTATATATAACACGAAGGGGAGGCGAATAAAAGGGATCGGGACCGAACTATAGAGACAGCACTTCTGTCGAAAGTAGAGCGCCCTGGTGTTAAATAAGTGAAACATTATGATGTAAACAGTGCAATGAACAACTTACAAAATGCAAAAAATGAACAGATCTTTGTATTTTCTTTGCTGCAAATTCTAGTATTTTTATCTAGTTCCCAAGCCTTCCGATGTTTTCTGAAATGTAATTAAAAAACTTGAAGTGATTCGTTTCGTACAAATGTTTACTTTCTTCTAATTAATATTATTTAATTATTTGAACTTATTATATATTATTCAAGTCAGCAAACACATAACTAGTTTTTATTTTATATAATCAATGAAATCGTACTAAAAACAACATTTTATCCTGTCGAATATAATCTTTTATTTATGTAAAAAAAAATTTGAACTTTTCTCGTATTTTAGAATTAATAATCCTTTGAACATTTTTATAAAACGCTTCCAAATTAATACGTTTATAATTTGAAGTGAAACTAATCAGTTTCATCGATTTTGTTGGCGTTAATTAATGTTTATGTGGGTTGTACGAAACGTTTCATTTAATGAGAATAGTTTGCATTTATCCAAACTTCTGCGAAATTTATCAATAAAGTTCGAAATTTAGAAACTTTCTATTACTTTTTGTTTCTCATCGATCGGCTGCAAACTTTATATTACATTAACAATTTCCATAATTTATATTTAAATGCCACTAAATAAAATCATTTTATGTATATAGCCTAAATAGATATTCCAATTACTAATAACAGAAACGTTTTTGGAGATTCGGTGCTAAGGACTGCTTCTGATTAGGTTCGAAAAAACACTTTGTGACGTCTACACAGAATACTTGTTAAATATTTTTAGAATCTACGTTCCTGTATATTTTATTTAATATGACAGAAACAAAAAAATGCCATAAACATTTTGATGGTTGTTGATAGATTGTCAGATTGACTGTGACTGACACGAAGAAAGTTTTTGATCGTTAATCGATATAATTAATTGTTACAATCTCCAAAGGCTGTCCTAGTCTAGACAAGAATCTGTGAATTGCCATCAAGGCTGAATCTGTTGTCAGAGAACTAGCCAATTCGATATGGATTGCTCGTGTATTGAAACATGTAAAGATAACTCCTTACCTTTCTTCCACACTCCTTTTCACTTTAACCAACAACGGACCGAAATAGTCTAAACCACAAAAGCTGAATGGTCTGGTATATGGTGCGAGACGTGAAATTGGTAGTGGGGCCATCTTAGGTTGGACTGCCTTAGACTTATTTATTTTGCACAATTGTCTTCACAGATTGTCGGGTTTTGATGATCCAGAATCTTTGTTTCAGATTATTTATCAATGTCTCGAGTCCTGTGTGTTTCAATTCTTCATGGAGATGTAGAATGAGCAATTAGACGGAAATGTTTTACCGACAGCAAAGCAAGATATTTCCGTCCAATTGCTCATTCTACACCTCCATGAAGAATTGAAACACACAGAACTCGAGACATTGATAAATAATCTGAAACAAAGATTCTGGATCATCAGAACCCGACAATCTGTGAAGATGACTGTGAGAAGATGTCAATTGTGCAGAATAAAGAAGTCTAAGGCAGTCCAACCTGAGATGGCCCCACTACCAATTTCACGTCTCGCACCATATACGAGACCATTCAGCTTTTGTGGTTTAGACTATTTCGGTCCGTTGTTGGTTAAAGTGAGAAGGAGGGTGGAAAAAAGGTATGGAGTTATCTTTACATGTTTCAATACACGAGCAATCCATATCGAATTGGCTAGTTCTCTGACAACAGATTCAGTCTTGATGGCAATTCACAGATTCATGTCTAGACGAGGACAGCCTTTGGAGAGTTATTCCGATAATGGAACGAATTTCGTTGGATAGGAAAATGAAATGAAAAGATGTTTGGAGGACATGGATCGTGCGAAACTCGCCCAAGATTTGTCTAAATATAAAATAAAATGGAAATTCAATACTCCAGCAGCACCCTTTCAAGGAGGTGTATGGGAGAGAATGTGTAGTGATCCCTAAAGGACAGCAATGGCAAACGGACATTAACTTAGAAATAATATTTAAATTTAGGTTAATATTAATTATAGTATTTAGGGAGCATTGATCGGTCACGGTCAATGTCAGTTATCAGTGGAAGCACGTTCGTGTTTATATACAAACATGTACAACTTATAGACGTAGGTCAGTCATGTAGAAAATCATATCTATATTTCCTATAAATTAAGAGATAACGAACCAGGACAAGAGAGTTGTTATTAATACTTTGAATAAGACGATTGGTTTTATATTTGTGTATTTTTAATGTATTAAACGTCATCCCAGTGATATTTACAGAAGTGATGTTGTTTATTTTATTCCCGCATACAGGTTGCTAGGTACGTGGTTTCCTCCAAGATATAATGCCTTTATGGTAAGCGTCGAGTATACGAGGGACCATTACTAAGTAACCTCCACAAATTATCCAATGTGTGAGGAAGGTCTTGTATGTTATTCTAAAGGAACAACATCCATCAGAAGAGCTGTTATCAACTCTTCTGGCTGAAACTGAAAGCGTTGTTAACTCTAGGCCCATAAGCTTTGTATCGAGTGAATGTGGGGAACTGGAAGCTCTTACTCCAACGCATTTCCTCATTGGTTCAGCGAATACTTTGAATATTGCCGGATTCTTTGGACCTGATGATATTTATCGGCGCAAGCAGTGGAAGATTGCGCAGTTGATGGCGGAGAGATATTGAAAAAGATGGTGCAAAGAGTATATTCCCTCGCTCAGAAAAATAAGCAAATGGTACCAAAAAGAGAAGTCCTTGCGAGTAGATGATGTAATAGCTCTTCCTGACAGAAAGTGCCAAAAAAAATGGATTCTTGGAAGAGTTTCCAAAGAAATACCAGGACATGACGGCCAAATCCGCTATGTAGAAATCAAAACCCAAGAGGGCACTTTACTTAGACCAGTTAACAGTATTCTCAAGCTGGAGGTTGGAGAATGTTAAATACTTTTAGAATTTACGTTCCTGTATATTTTATTTAATATGACAGAAACAAAAAAATGTCATAAAAATTTTGATGGTTGTTGATAGATAGATAGAATTAATTGTTACAATCTTCTAAGAAACTGATATTGTGGATTGAAACAAGACTTGTGGGATGTTTTTAGGAAAAAAGTCTTACCTGACGAATTTATTCACATGGCTTGTTCTTCTTCTTCTTCTTATTCGTATTTAAGATCTTGCGATCTGTTAGTTGTGAAGGTTCCTCTTTATCGTTTCCTGGGAGGTGGACTGCCAACTGTCCTTCCATCTCTTAGGTGGTCTACCGGGTGCTCTTTTCCCTGTTCGTTTCCCTTCAAGTGCGATGCGTGGCAGTCTGCTCTCCTCCATTCTTCTCACATGAGCGTACCAATGTCTTCTTCTTTGTCTCCCCCATCTTACGATGTCTTGTACTCCACATTGTTCCCTGATGTCATTGTTTCTAACTCGGTCCCTTCTTGTTTTTCCCACTATAGTCCTGAGCGTTTCCATTTCGGCTACTCTAAGCATGCTTTTCGTTTTGTTGGTTTCTTCTCTGGTTTCTATTCCGTATGTCATGATTGGCCTGATACAAGTCTTATAGATCCTAACCTTGCTATCCTTTCGCATGTATTCGTTTGCCCATATTGTTTGCTTTAAGCAGCCCGATATGGCAGTCGCTTTGTTAATCTGTCTTCCTAGGTCCTTCACTGGGTCGTGATAACTCGACAGATCCATACCCAGATATTTGAATTGTGAGACTTGCTCGATGATTTTTCCCTGGACTTCCAGCTTACATCTTACAGGTTCTTTAGCAAAGGTTATGCTTTTCGATTTTTCTATGGATATGGTCATGTTCATCGCTTGGCTGACCTGGTAGAATTTGTGCAGTTGTCTCTGTAGATCGTCCTGCGTTTCCGCAATAATAGCTGCATCGTCGGCGTAGCATACCATGCTGATTCTTTTATTCTGTCCCATTCGGTATCCCATATTTAGTGATGATATTTCCTCTATAATTCAGTCCATTAAGAGATTGAACAGAAATGGGCTAAGGCTATCGCCTTGTCTGATGCCTCCTGGTGTTGGTATCTCTTCCGTATAAGTGTCTCCTGCCTTTACTTTGGTCATGTTGTTTGTATTGAGACTGCGGACTGCTCTTACGATGGTGTCTGGCGTTTCTTTCGCTATCAGTATGTTTATGATGTCGGAGAGACGAATCCTATCAAATGCCTTTGTCAAATCGATGAAACAGACATACGCTGGTGTATTAAATTCTATTGATTTGTTTGATAATGAATATGGCGTCGGTCGTGGATCTGTTTCGTCTGAAACCTTGTTGTTCTTCCCTGTTTGTTATTTGTGCCTCGAGTCTTTCTTTCAAAATGCTAGTAAAGAGTTTCATGCTTGTGTTCAGCAGCGTTATGCCCCTGTAGTTGTCTGGGTGTGTCTTCTGTCCTTTCTTGAATATAGGGATAGTTATACTTTTGTGCCATTCCGTAGGTATTTCCGATGTTTCTAAAATTTTGTTGTAGATAATTTTCAGATGTTTTCCTAGCTTGGGTCCAGCATATTTTAGAAGTTCGTTTATGATAAGGTCTGTTCCGGGAGCTTTTCTGTTTTGCAATTTTTTTATTTTTGCTGTTACCTCTTCTTCGTTCAGTGATATTTGATGATTTGACTCGTAGTTTTCGATCCTTATGGCCTCTTCGGTGTTGTAAAGTTCCCTAAAGTATTTTTCCCATACATCTTTGGTGACTCCTTTTGTTTGCACGAACTCGTTTATTGGCTTCTGACTATTCTTGAGCATCTTCCAGACTTTCTTCTGTGCTCCATATAGGTCGTAATCCATATCGCTTGTAAATTTTGCCCAGTAATCCCGTTTTATGGCTTTGATTCTGGCATTGATTCTGTTTCTCACTTCTGTATATTCGGAGTGTTTCTCTGGTGTTGGTGAGCTTCTGTATATCAGGTAGGATTTCTTTTTCTGCTGCGATAGTTCTTTAACTTCTTGACAGAACCAGGGTTTTTTGCTATTATTGGTCCCATTTATGTTGACTTTTCTTTTACCAATGGATTCTTCGGCTGCTTCTACGATACATGATTTGATTTTGTTCCAACAGCTCTCCACATCACACTCCAGCGTATTAAGTCCTTCCAGTTTATTTGTTAATCGGTTCTCATACAGGTTTCTCGTGCTATCATTTGTCAGTGATTCGATATTAAACTTTTCGAGGAATACTGGAGGTTTTTTGGCTCTGTGGGGTGTTTCCATAATCATTTTACACAGTAACAGGTTGTGATCTGTGCCGATGTTTGCAGAGGTAAGTGCTCTTACATCTATTACTTGTGATGGTGTGATTGTCCTGTTACTTATTATATAATCAATTACTGACTTTTGATCTCTGGAGTTACTAAATGTATATTTATGTTGCTCTTTGTGAGGTAAATACGTGTTGTTTATCCGTAGCTCGTTTCTCGCACAGAAGTCTATCAGGAGTTCTCCATTTTCGTTGGTTATCTCTTCATTATATTTTTGTTGTATGCCTGGTATCACTTCCCTGCCTATTCTGGCGTTCAAATCTCCGAGTATAATGATTTTATCCGTGTTGCTTAGTTTGTCTATAGTATTTTGTAGGTGTTGGTAAAATGTTTCGCTCTCCTCTGTGGGTTTACTTATATCCGGGGCGTATGTGCTTATTAAGTGTGTTTGCATGTGGTTGACTTTTAGCGATATTTTCAGGATTCTGTCGTTAACGTAGTCTATGTTTTCTATACATTGTTCGTATTTCTGGTGGAGTAGAATTCCCACTCCCGATTTTGCTCGTTCTTGCTTAGCTTTTCCGCTATAGACTAAGATGTAATCATCGTATCTTGATGTGCCCTGTCCTTTCCTCTTCGTTTCTGATAGAGCGCATATGTCAATCTTATGTTGTTTCATTTCGTTAACAATCTCCTGGTCTCTGCCGTTCCACGATGTTATATTCCAGCAGGCAAGTCTTGTTATGGCACGTTTACGTCTTCCAAGTCGTTTATTCCATTTCGTAGCGTGTGTCGTCATAGTATGATTCCGATCGGTTTCCGAGGCTGTCCCTTCAGTTCTGTGAGCAGTATGTTTCTTTTACCCCAGGCAGGGTGCTAGCCTAGCATGGCTTGTTAATTTGCTTAACTACTTTAATGTTTTCTTACGGCAGATTGCGTAAAATATGTTTTAAAGTGTCAAAAAGTGGATTTTCAACGAAACATTTTGAAGTGATCTGTATATGATTGAATTGCCGCAGTTGCACTTGTCTGATTCTTGAGTGAGATAGCGCTAGTACGGGAAGAAAAGGGGAGTGTTGATGTTTGTAAACGTGACAGTGTATGTTGAATTTGTGTATTTTAGTATTTGATTAGAAAATTTCGTCGTTTGATAGATCATTGCTATGAATACTCACGATTAACTATCCCATTAAACTACATTATAATCTACGCTCCATCTCTCAAAATAGACCAATAACAACCAACCTCTCACTTTAATGTTGGGCCCATGAGCTGTGCATTGAATTGATATTCAGTGGCCATTCCATGTGTATTAATAGTTCATTGATCTGTATATCAGGATAGTAAAGATTGTTGAAGAACATTTTCTATGTTTGATCATCCCTTTATTTTATTGGAGTTTATATTTTGTTTTAATAAGATGAAGTTGACATCAAGTAAATATATCTTGTAACGTCAAAAGTTGCTGTTATAATCTTTTCTCTAAAATAATATAAAAAAAACTCATCAACACAGATGACTATTACGCTGTGCGTAGAAGACAGCTGTGTTAACATAGCGACAAAAAAATTTCACAATCTTTTTAAGTGGGCTTTTTAAACGATCATGTAGTACCTTGAATATAATTACTTAGTTGCAGTTAACGGAAGATGCTTCTAACTACAAATAATGAGCTCGAAAAGGATGGTTCACTTCTTTGTCCCTGTTAAAAGCTTTTAGAGTAACAAATGTTAGAAACGTTTAATATTGGCATGTCCATCAACTATTTCTTAAAAGTATTTTCCACGATTTAACAAAGAAGCGTTGCTTTCATTAAATAGGGACTACTAAAAGCGGTTTTCTTCAGGTGAAATTTATTATTTGTTTTTCTACCTTCAGGATATAAATTACAGAATAAAGCGGGTTTTTAAGAAAACGAAGGATATACCTAAAGATCGCTGGAGGTAATTCACTTCTCCTATTTATAATCTCCATAAACAACATCAGAAAAATGTAATTGATTCAATATTAACGATGAAATTAAACAATTTAAATTGTTCAAAACTTCATTATATTTGAACTAAAGTTCTGGGTAGAAAGGTATAATAAAGAAATAAATTAATAGAAAAATATATTAATAAATATCCCAATGGCACAGGACCAATTGGACAGGCTTATTCCAGTAACATGTTTGCATAAAACTCAAAATAAAAAATTAGATACAAAAGTAATAGAATGTTTTGAGATGTACAAAAAACCAAAGTAATACTTTGGCATCAAATCAAAAACAAAAAAAATAAAAAAAATTTCTGGTCAATTTGTGAATTTACTTAAATAAATGACATACGGAATAGAAACCAGAGAAGAAACCAACAAAACGAAAAGCATGCTTAGAGTAGCCGAAATGAAAACGCTCAGGACTATAGTGGGAAAAACAAGAAGGGACCAAATTAGAAACAATGACATCAGGGAACAATGTGGAGTACAAGACATCGTAAGATGGGGGAGACAAAGAAGAAGACATTGGTACGCTCATGTGAGAAGAATGGAGGAGAGCAGACTGCCACGCATCGCACTTGAAGGGAAACGAACAGGGAAAAGAGCACCCGGTAGACCACCTAAGAGATGGAAGGACAGTTGGCAGTCCACCTCCCAGGAAACGATAAAGAGGAACCTTCAAAACTAACAGATCGCAAGATCTTAAATACGAATAAGAAGAAGACTTAAATAAATGGTTTAATGTACGATTTAGAGAAAAATGTTAAATACAAAAGTTGTAGAACGTGTCAAGATCTATAAAAAAGCTTAGTAACTTATTTGCGTAAAATGAAAAACAAAGGAAATACGATTTTTTTTCAACTTTGACAGGCCGCCATTTTGTTTTTACTGGGCCGATTTGGCTCATTAACGAACTCGTCCAAGTTTTTTGCCTAACCGATTTTGTAGCGAGTTTGGTTTCGATCCGTCAAAAAATACGCCCTCTATCGTGCTTACAAATTTCGTTATAATTTGTGAATTTTCTTAAATAAATATTTTAATGTACGATTTAGAGAAAAATATTGAATACAAAAATTATAGAACGTATTAATGTCTATGAAAAAGCTCAGTAACTTTTTTGCGTCAAATGAAAAACAAAGGAAATACGATTTTTTTTCAACTTTGACAGGCCGCCATTTTGTTCTTACTGGGCCGATTTGGCTCATTAACGAACTCGTCCAAGATTTTGGCCTAACCGATTTTTATAGCGAGTTTGGTTTCGATCCGTCAAAAAATACGCCCTCTATCGTGCTTACAAATTCTGTTATAACACATACATACATATATATATATATATATATATATATATATATATATATATATATATATATATAAAACGAAAGCTGAAGGGTAGTAACCGTTGAACACAAAACTGCAAACAATCTAGTAGGGATGCGGTCAATATAGGGCTGATCAAAAGAAAACTATTTTTTGACTAGTTGAGCTTTCGGAAAATGTTTATTTCCTTCATCAGAACATCTACAATGGAACAAAAATTTTTTCAAATTAATAAAGCTGAACATATATTTGAAAAAAAAACACAGTTGACTCAACAAAATAAGTTTTGAAAACTGTCCATCAAGAACATCACCGGAGCATGAAATTAATTAACGAAAATCAAGACAAAAACAAAATTCTGACAGTCTAAACGTTTAAAATGGTCATATCTACAATATCTTGTAGAACTGTAAAAAGTTTAAACTAACACAACAAGTAAAATAAAATACAGTCAGAATGAATATTAAAAACTATATACCAAGGGAGAAAGGTATCCATTTCAAAGTAAAGTAATTATTGGTTTTTGTCACAAAACAAAAAGAAGACTAATTCTTCTAATGATATTATTAGCAGATTAGATATAGAATATATTTATACAGTAATGATGTGAATCGGTGTTGTAAAATAAAATACAGGGTGATATATAAATGTTGAAGTCAAGAAATGAAATAACTTAGTTATTCTACAAAGTTAATAGATAGGTGTAGATTTTACTGAGTCCATCTAGATCAGACTTTTTATTTAGACAGTTATTCAAATTTCTATGTATGTGGCACATCTCAAGAAAAAGTCTTTTATTGTAATTTTTTTCTTTTTTTCCTCTTGCAAGAGAAAAAAAATACAATAAAAGACTTTTTCTTGAGATGTGCTACATACATAGAAATTTGAATAACTGTCTAAATAAAAAGTCTGATCTAGATGGACTCAGTAAAATCTACACCTATCTATTAACTTTGTAGAATAACTAAGTTATTTCATTTCTTGACTTCAACATTTATATATCACCCTGTATTTTATTTTACAACACCGATTCACATCATTACTGTATAAATATATTCGATCTCTAATCTGCTAATAATATCATTAGAAGAATTAGTCTTCTTTTTGTTTTGTGACAAAAACCAATAATTACTTTACTTTGAAATGGATACCTTTCTCCCTTGGTATATAGTTTTTAATATTCATTCTGACTGTATTTTATTTTACTTGTTGTGTTAGTTCAAACTTTTTACAGTTCTACAAGATATTGTAGATATGACCATTTTAAACGTTTAGACTGTCAGAAATTTGTTTTTGTCTTGATTTTCGTTAATTAATTTCATGCTCCGGTGATGTTCTTGATGGACAGTTTTCAAAACTTATTTTGGTGAGTCAACTGTGTTTTTTTTTCAAATATATGTTCAGCTTTATTAATTTGAAAAAATTTTTGTTCCATTGTAGATGTTCTGATGAAGGAAATAAACATTTTCCGAAAGCTCAACTAGTCAAAAAATAGTTTTCTTTTGATCAGCCCTATATTGACCGCATCCCTACTAGATTGTTTGCAGTTATATATATGTATATATATATATATATATATATATATATATATATATATATATATATATAACCTTTGGAACGGAGGGTCATTTTGGCATCTAGGAACACCAAAACGAAAAACTGCATTGAAATTTTTCCGAAGTCGCGTCATGCTACTCTCTACAATAGCCCTATTTCATTCTGAAATAAGCCTAAAAATAAAAAAAAATTCTGGTAAATTTGTGAATTTTCTTAAATAAATATTTTAATGTACGATTTAGAGAAAAATATTGAATACAAAAATTATAGAACGTATTAATGTCTATGAAAAAGCTCAGTAACTTTTTTGCGTCAAATGAAAAACAAAGGAAATACGATTTTTTCTCAACTTTGACAGGCCGCCATTTTGTTCTTACTGGGCCGATTTGGCTCATTAACGAACTCTTCCAAGATTTTGGCCTAACCGATTTTTATAGCGAGTTTGGTTTCGATCCGTCAAAAAATACGCCCTCTATCGTGCTTACAAATTCCGTTATAACACATACATATACAGTGTTGGAAACATTACGGGGGAAAATACGTTTTACCGTCAATGTGTTAGAAAGAGACAAAATACATATAAATTCAGTGTATTACTCCTCTTAGCTAACTGTGTAATGGAATTTCTGGAAGGCACCGCCTTCGAGAATCGTACAGTAGCTCTTATGTCTGGCTTTTACTTACAGTTTTAAATAAACAAATTAGAAATGCATTCAGGCTATTACTAGTCACTTTACCACAGCAAAATGTTATATAAACAACTCATTATGTTAAAGATCGCAATGAAAGGAGTGAATGTTAGAAATACAGATGTGTAATGTGAACAGTTTAGTTTATTAATTGAGAAATAATAAGATTGTACTATACTGATAGCTTAATGCAATGAACCATAAAAAAATCAACATTACTTTCGTTTATCCCTTCATGATTAATTTACAAAGAAATAATTCAGTACTAATAAACTAATTCACTATATCAGTTCGGGTAGTACACGCTAATACGATTTGACCAATAAATTAAAACCACTAAAAAATCCCTGGAAGAGAGCTAAAAAAATTACATTCGTCGATATTGAGGGTACAATTAATGAATATAAGCATAATAATTTTCATTAACATCATAAGGAATAATCTAGGGCAACAATATAGAGTCCAAAAGCGACAATATGTTATGTAATAAAACATGTGTATTCAGTGTATCACCATTTTCTTTAACAGGATATCATAAAATGAGAAATAAGTTGTATGCTAATATTTGTTCAACTGTATTTTGGTTTAAAAAATATCTCAATGTGAACCGCCTGTTTCCTACGCTCCTGATGAAACGATTTCGTTTGCATCTCTTCATTTTCTATCCACGCGTTAGATTGTAGTGCCCTTAAAAATTTCCTTCTTATTTGTGAGAGAAATCACTCACATTTAATTTCAACGTAAAACGATAACCTCTCACGGCCAAAGGGAAATTATAATGGTCACATGGCGTTACCAGTGTGTTAGAGAAGGACAATTATGAGACAGAGAATTGAAAGCCAGCTAGATTACTATAACGGACAAATACAAATCGCGCGTGCGCCTCTTGGAGATGTTTAACTGTACAATCTGGGTACTTCACTAAACGTTTGTTTGCGAATGAGTAACGATCTTTTGCAAATCTTATTAAAATGAGTATGCAAGTACACCATAAAGTGCAAATTGTAAAATGGCACAACCAGGGTCATTCATATCGAGAAATAGCAGAAAATGTGTTTATTGTGGCATTCGAAAATGCCCAACCAATTAGCAAAAAACAAGTGAGAACGGTAATAAAAAATTTTGAAGAGGATGGATGTGTCAATCCTACTAAACATGGACCGCGTACACAAAAACGTCAAACAAAACCCTGAAAAGAAGAAAGATATATTTTAATTTGTGCCAGTGTGGAAAATAATCGCCTACAATCGTCCACTGATTTAGCAAAGGATTTTGATGTTGATCCAAAAACGATTCGGACTGTATTAAAAAAATGGTTATCGTAGTTTCAAACTGAAAAAGACCTCTACAATTAGAAATGGAACTAAAAATTTTATTTGGCCTTGGCAATTTAAGTGAAACCACCGTGATGACTGCGGTAGATAGCGGCCTCGGCCTTGTAGGCGACTACAGTCCGAGATATAAGCAATCGACATCTCTCCCATACCGGCATCTCTATCGGACTTACCCTAAGTATGAATTTTTTCAGCCTACCACCCAATAATACAACGTTGCAATAGAATCTAACAGAGTGTGTAAAAATATTTAGTTTACAATATTTCGTTTATTTTGTATTTAAGTTATATTACTAAAAAATTATATTTTACAGACTAAGCGTTTAGTTTTTCGAAAAGTTGCCATAGGATCTAATTCTACTAATAAGAACTATTAACGATCACATCGAGATCTAACTATATCCAATATTCAGATACTTTGACGGTGATTTTTTTTAATGATATTTGATGCTTTTTTCATTGTAAAAATACGCAATTTATCAAAAACAGATCTGTAAACAACAGATATTTTATTTTCGCTAAAAGGTATATATTTTGTCTTGATATATTTGGCAGTAACATAAAAAAATATTTAAGAGGGACCTTATAGGGGACCGTTATAAAAATGTCGAGATTCTGAACTTCACCGCCCTATATCTCACAATTTAACCCTATGATAAGGTTGGACCCATGGAGACTTTTGATCAGGACATCAAATACCAGTAAATATAAAAGATCAGACAATTTGACGGTGCCCCCGTTTCCATAAGAGAATTGCGGGTCCTTTTGTGTTGGATCGTTTTAATATTTCTTCAGCTTGTTTCTAGAGGAACTCTTTTGCAAAACCTCGCCTTCTTAATGTTTTTAGTGGTGATAGCGATTGACTTACCGGTACGATAATTATTTCTTCCTTATTGATATTGTCGCTAAGAATTTTCAAAGAATCCCATTCAATTGAGGTAATATTACGGTCGCTTTGCCATTCATGTTCAATTATCGATCAACCTCTTTATGTTCATTTTCATACTTTTTTGGATCTACGAATGAAAATAAATATTCTAATTTGATATGCGAATCATTTTACCTAACAATTAGAGTGTACGAGTTTTAAACAAGGATTATCCATTAGATGCAATCGTTTAGATCACAAACAATAAACACAATGTTATCATATGCAGATAATTTCAGGTGTATTAAAAAACGTTCACACGTGAAAAAGACTATTTGTTACCGACTAAAAATATCGAGTAATTACCTATTGATTTGGCCTTATTTTATTCGGAAATATCTGCATAATATGAACTACGTATTTGGTATTTATATACAGCAAAATTTCCGTTTATTGTCAAATCCCGTAGTGGGCCTAATAAGTTTGTTAAATTATCTTTTATAAAAAATTAGTCTTTATAAGTATAGTCTAACAAAATAAAAATAAAATTAGTCAGCTACTGTGACATGTACGTTAGTAGTGATGTGGTATGTGTCGCTGACGGGGATAGGCAAATTCCCTCCCAAGAAAAAAGGGGTCAAAAATAACGGTTAAATTCGGTCCCTAATTTTGTTTTTACCTGAAACTGTATAGGTAAATTCGGTCCCGGGTAAAATATTTCAAGATTGGACCAGTGCAATAAAACTGTAATATTGAATAATTTTAGTTTTATTAAATTAAATAAAAATATTTACATTGTTGACAAAGTTTACATAAACGGAATTGATATGTCTATATATTGTTTATACCTATAAAAATATAACATATTACATACAATTATATATTTAATAATATTAAGAAATCAAATTCTCGGAAATTACGAAATAGGCTACAAGACACAGGTCCTTATGGATACCTTTTTCAAAATCGATTACAACTTCAGAAATATCTAATCTAACACTATTTTTGATGCAGATCTCTGTTACAATATTAAATAATTTTTGGTACGTTTCACTCCGTTTGTTGGGTAATAGACAAGAAATCACAGGAATATAGTGGCCGTTATAATACCCGTGTATCGTGAAAAACTGACAAAAAAATTGTGGGCAGTAATTAAATGTTCCATCTAAATATATCAGTCTGACTTTTCCGATAAATTGAATATTTGATTTACAAGAAAAGACGGCGATTTGATGAGCTGCATCATTAAAAAGTGAAAAATGTTCACCTCTGGATGTATCAATAATTCCTATAAAAATCGAAAGCTTCAAAGAAAGGAATTCAAAAAAATCCCAATGGCACAGGACCAATTGGACAGGCTTATTTCAGTAACATGTTTGCATAAAACCGAAAATAAAAAATTAGATACAAAAGTAATAGAATGTTTTGAGATGTACAAAAAACCAAAGTAACATTCTAGCATCAAATCAAAAACATAAAAATAAAAAAAATTTCTGGTAAATTTGTGAATTTTCTTAAATAAATGTTTTAATGTACGATATAGAGAAAAATGTTAAGTACAAAAGTTGTAGAATGTGTTAAGGTCTATGAAAAAGCTCAGTAACTTTTTTGCGTCAAATGAAAAACAAAGGAAATACGATTTTTTTTCAATTTTGACAGGCCGCCATTTTGTTTTCACTAGGCCGATTTGGCTCAACGAACTCGTCCAAGATTTTGGCCTAACCGATTTTTGTAGCGAGTTTGGTTTCGATACGTCAAAAAATACGCCCTCTATCGTGCTTACAAATTCCGTTATAACACATACATATATATATATATATATATATATATATATATATATATATATATATATATATATATTATTGTATATC
This sequence comes from Galeruca laticollis, assembly GCA_963921935.1. Classification (NCBI taxonomy): domain Eukaryota; kingdom Metazoa; phylum Arthropoda; class Insecta; order Coleoptera; family Chrysomelidae; genus Galeruca; species Galeruca laticollis. The sequence goes on along the minus strand of OY998176.1, from coordinate 5,848,111 downwards.
CTATATTCTTTAATAATATTTGCCCCACGTTTGGGTGACAATTATAGTATATCTCGACTATGTTTTATTATAATATATTATATTCTATATTGTTTTATCGTTGAATTTATTTGTAGCTGTAACTACACTAATATGAAAACACCTTCAGCTAAATATAACCTATAAAAATTTTAATGACAGCAGTTGTCAAATTAATATGCCCGGCTAAATAAATATTAAATTTTATATCCTGAAAGATAGATTAATACACAATATCAATCAACTCACTCTTTTCTCAGGGAGGGATCAAAGATTTCAAAGGATAATTCAAAATTTATAAATTCCCAAATAATTTTCCAAATCACGTATTATACTATTCAAATCGAAAGTAACTGTTTGTCCAATACACTATAAGACAATTAAATTATCTTATGACACATATGAAATTACTGTCAGAAATTAAACCAAATCTCACTTCTTGTACTAAATTTTCTATAGGATGAAATTATCTAATGTGATAAGAATTCAAATTTATATATTATATTATCAAATAAACACTTACAAAAATTAAAACTTTTCAAAAAATATCACAAACGAATACGCAAAAATAGAATTTTCTATCAAAACCTTAATATTATAAACAATCTAAAATTAGAAATTCTTATCTAAATACTTTAACTAAAAGTCCAAAATGACTTATATGTCAATGTAACATTCCCCAATTTCCTTGTAAATTGTCTTTTTCAAAATTTGTCTTGAGTTTACGTAGAATGATATATCAATAATGTTACTATAATTTGATCAAATATTTAATTCATCAGATGCATCTACTTTCGAAATATATTTTACTAAAGGCCTATTAATTCTCGAGAAATAATATATAATATGGACTGGACTCACCAAACTGGATACAGATAGACTTGTTTGTATTCTAATAACGTTTTAGAATATCTGGAACAATTTTCTAAATGACTCATTTAGAAACTGGAACAACACTCGCACTTTACCGCTATAATTATCTGCGAATAATACACGCACTGGCTTTCAAAGGCAAATTGTGTTAATTTGATAATAATGCTACAAATTATTCTGATATTCTCAAATAAATTTGAAACAACTCTTATTCCGATGTTGTCTCTCGAGATATTAAAATTCAACTCTATTTAAGAAAATTCTGAGACAACTCTTCTTTCGATGTTGTCTCTCGCGATGTTATGAATCAACTCACTAAACTGTTTCCATAAATAACTCTCTTCTCCTTTGGTTACCAAGAATTCTTTTTTTTTTTTAAATACAAATTTACGTTTTTATATACCAAAAGAGATTTTCATTATTTTTTATAAGTGCCATTCTGCTAATAGAGATATCTGTAATCTGGTTTTTCAAATCGTTTTAAAATCTATCTGTCATTAAGTCTATTCTTCAGTAATGTCATATGAAATTGAAATGTCAAATTTAATTGGTATATTGAACCTTTCAAATTATTGATAATACAGTGTGTATCACTAGTATTACATCTAAATATGCATATTTTCTTTATTTCAATGTTTTCTTTAGAATTTAGATATATATATATATATATATATATATATATATATATATATATATATATATTTATATATAACCTTTGGAACGGAGAGTGATTTTGGCATCTAGGAACACCAAAACGAAAAAGTGCATTGAAATTTTTCCGAAGTCGCGTCATGCTACTCTCTACAATAGCCCTATTTCATTCTGAAATAAGCCTAAAAACATTCAAACATTTTTTTATATTTTTTTTGGCTAAGTACAAAAACATGTGTAAACTTATTATTTCAATAGTAAGCGCACTTTGTTTTCTTTTGTTGATATAAGTTTTCAAACATATTTGTGTGTTCACTTATTTATTGTTGTTATTTTGTAGAATCTCAACCAGAAACGAGAAAGGACTTCCACGAGACATTGGTATTTTTAAGAGCCCTTAAGAAAAATTTTAACAATCATAGACTGCAAGGAGCTGCAGAGTAACTTAAACTGCCTTATGCGAAGGTTTCATAAGAACGGAATGCTTTTAAATGTAGAAATATACAGAAATGCAATATACTAGGTTTAAGCTTGTGATATAAACATATTTAATACTTCCAATAAAGAAGTAAAGATGTGTTTTAAGTGGAAATGAAATGTTAGATATATTATTTTGAATTTTGTACAGTCACAAGTGCTGATTAGCACTCTTATATGTAATTACTTGGCACCTTGTATTCACAGAGCTGGGCAGTATTTAACAACTTTCCCTCTAAAAATGTTTTAATTACTTTTGTTCTAACATTCACCGTATTTAGACTCAAATGTTCTCTTTCACAGAAAGTTGCCAAAAATAATAGTTAACTACTCATTGCTAACACTTTTTTTGATTGAGTAAGTAGCAGTTATACTCCAGTAGTTTGTCCTGTGTTTATACGAGAGTAATAATAAATAAATAAATTAAAATAAACTTATCATAAATAATTGTCTACTTTATCTTGATTTAACATCATTTAAAAATCTAATGATATTCCAATCTAGAATGTATGTTACTCAAATTATTTTTTAATTATCGCATTGTTTTTACATTATAGTTTATTTATTGTCATTCTGTTTGTTATGAAAAGTACATTGTGAGACAAACTATTGTGTATTGTGTATTTTTATACCAAAATAAATGACTGTTTATATGATTACTGTTTTATTTTTTCCAGTTTAGTTAACCGTTTATGGTCCATTATTTGATATGTCATTTAATTTAACTCAACATCTAATCATTATTGATTATAATAATTAAAATACAGTAGATTTAAATATACTGCCAAAACCTAAAATTACAGAAATCTTTTCAACATCACTCAATTCTTTAGCCGACAGGCTCTTTAGATGGCGCCACAATCAGTGTCTCATCTATCTGTGGGTTATCTGTGGTTAGCAATGTGAACGAACGCATTCTTATTTTTTTTGTCTGTTACGTTTTCTACTCTTTCATTATGAACTAATTGTATTGTATGAACTCAAATGAAAGTTACAATTGCCACGTTGGCTGTTCGTTAATAAAACTATATATTATATAAAAATATCTTTTTTCACGGACCTCATCAAAAATATCTATTACTATAGTAATTATTCATTCTTCGTATTTTTAATGCACTATACAGGTGCGTGTTTAACCATATTAATTTTTTTTTATTTCTCTCATACGAAAATCAGTATTTCTTGTTTGCCTTATCGGATCGGCTTTAGAACCAACATATATGCGGCTTCGAGCGAATGAAAAAACTTTTTCTCTTGAAGATGGAAACGAAACAGAAAATCTTGACGAAATGAGATGAAGTCGACGAAAATGTATAAAGAACAAGTCAAGCGTTTCAACCATAAGCGTTATTGTCAATATTGGATATTCACGATGGATTCTCGAAGCAACAATGATAAACAGGGGATTTTTTGTTTGGAATCGTTTAATGTGAATTTTCCTTCTTGGGATATTTACATGTATAGTAATGGATATAATACTCCAAAATTCATCGCAGTTCTTCATATAAGAGAAGATTCAAAACTATTGTGTGATAGTGATATTTTGGATACGTTACTAGATGTAAGAAAGAAAATGTGGTTTATGCAGGATGGAATTCCACCTAATAACCCATTAGTTGTTAGAAATTATTTAAGTGGCATATTTCCTCAAGGATGGATTGGCATTTGAGGGTATTTTGAATAATAATCAAGAGTATAACTCTCTTGATTTTTATGTTGAAAACATAATATGTAGCACTTAATTTATGCACATGGAATTAATTACAAAATGCGGCTAATTTTATAGCGGGACAGTATAATGTTTATTTGACATCCTGAAGCCCTTTATTACAAGAATTGGAAAATATATAAAAGTCTGAGGAGGCAACGTAGTGTTGAAGTACCCTGTACGAAGAACATTTTCTATGTTTGATCATCCCTTTATTTTATTGGAGTTTATATTTTGTTTTAATAAGATGAAGTTGACATTAAGTAAATATATCTTGTAACGTCAAAAGTTGCTGTTATAATCTTTCCTCTAAAATACTATAAAAATACATCATCAACATGTTAGCAGAGCGTGGTTCAAGCAGTTTCTAACTGTCGTTGAACTACGAAAAGTAGTACAGAAGAAAGAAGTAAAAAGAGAAGTCCAGATTTAAAACAACATTTTGAAAGTTTAGTTTGACAGATAAAATTTTTGCAAGCAGAAGTTTCAAGCGTTATTCAAGCAAGTTCAGAATAAAATGGATTTGTTGGGGAAAGTGAACACTGGTCTACTTGAAGGCAAAAATAACTGAACAACTTGGAAATACAAAATGGAGATACTTTTAAGGTCAGTCTCAGGGGTTGTAGAAGTTGTTCAAGGTACGTTAAATCCGCCAACGCCTATTGCTGATACTGCCTCAGCAGATGGGAAAATAGTTTATGAGAAAGCCATATCAGAATATAAGAAGTTAGATGGTTGCGCTCTTCTTTCGTTAACAGTAAACATGATTCAAAAAACACTTGAAAAAGTGTTGAGATTCACAACCGCTAGAAAAGTATGTCTAGAGTTGCATAGACTGTTTGATGGTCAGGTTGAAGATAAAACCTTTGATCTGTGTTCACAATTTTTTAGCTATAATCGCAAATCAAAAGACGATATTGCCACCCATACGTTCAAGCTTAAAAACGTATGGAAGGGCTTACAAACTGAGATATCTAAAGAAAAACTCAAAGCAGGAAATACTTGCAAATGTGACTTGTCAGATTTATTACTAATATGTAAGATTTTGAACACGCTACCTCCGGAATATTTCTCATTTAAATCCAGTTGGATTTTAATATCAAGCAAAAAAAGAACAGTAGAAAATTTGACAAATCAGTTGGTCACATACGAAAAAGCTTTGCTAACAAAGAATGAAGGAGAAAATAGTCGAGAAGTCTTATACGTAGGCAAGAAGATCACAAAATAAAGTAAACAACGTTTATTCTGTAATTACTGTAAGCAGCCCAACCATAAACTTCAACAGTGCGTTAGATGGAAAGCCGATGGAAAACCACCGAAACCTGAAAAGAAACTTGCAAAGACAAGGAAATGAGTTTGCTGATTGAGTCCAATGAAGTGTTGTTTTGCGGAAGTGACGATGACTGGTATGTAGATAACGGTGCAACCAATCATAGTGACTGGTTTGACACGTTCCGACCATTTCTAGATAGCCGCAAAGTTACAACAGCTAATGGCCATTCAGTCCCAGCTCTTGGACAAGGAGGCGTCCAGGTAGAAACAAATATAAATGGTGAAAAACATTTGTTTACAATACGCATTGTTTGGTATGTTCCAGAGATAAAGAAGAACTTGTTTTCGTCCTTGTCAGCACAAGACAGGTATACAGATAGCCGGTTTGTTTAGACGGCTGAACGGTGTTCATTCCATATAGCAGGCAATGAAGTTCTGATTGGAAAAAGAAGTCGATCTGGAGGGTTATATGTGTTAAAAATGGAAACTCGAAAACCGAGAAAATCAAATGAAGTCAATCTAGCTACCAACAAAAACGTTATACAGATATATCACGAAATATTTGGTCACCAAAATAAAAGACATGTTAAAATGGTATTGAAGCACGAGCTACAGATAGATGTGAAGCTTGATAGTGATCTATGCGAGGGTTGTGTTTATGGAAAGTCTCATATTTTCAAGTTTGGTACAAGAAAACGAGCTGATGCACCAGGTGAAAGAATTCACACAGTTGTTTGTGGACCTTTTAACGTGCGTTCAGATCAAAGCTATCGTTATTTTGTAACATTCAAAGATGATTTCTCAAAATATCGTTACGTTCATTTTATAAAGAACAAATCTGAAATCGTAGAGAAACTAAAAAATGTTTTGGCACAAATTAGAGCTGCAGGTCATGTATTGCAAGAAGTTCTGTCCGACAATGGAGGAGAATTCGATAATTATCGAGTCAAGAGAAGAGAAAGTATACGACAGAGACTAGTAATACTCTACACTCCACAACAAAATGGATGCGCAGAAAGAGAATACCGAACCCTTGTCGAAACCGCAAGAGCTTTAATGCATGCTAGGCTGAGCTAATCAATACATCAGCATACATCCTCAATCGTACAGGAAAATCGAACATTGAAGGCTAGACGCCGTATGAATTTTGGTTCAAACAAAAACCAAAAATTATTATGCTCACGTCAATAAAAATAGACGTCGAAAAATTGACAAGAAAGCTGTAAGAGGTATTCTAGTTGGTTATGAAGAAGATGGCTACAGAATTTGGAGCTTTGAGCAGAAAAAACTGATTAGATCACGTGATGTAGTTTTTGATGAAATTACGCCGTTGCAAGTAATAAAAGAAATCCAGGAGCCCCCTCCTTCTACATCACTTAAAACATTGCTTGCATTTACAAGACCCAGTGATTAAAGGACGACAATAGATTCATCAAACGAAAACATAGAGGAAAATCTGCAACAAGAAGACCAAACTTAAGTAGATCCAGAACCACAAGAGGTACTAAATGATGAATCATTAGGAAGCTTTAGAGAAGAACTTGTTCAATCTGATTTTGACGAAGAAAATACCGAAGTAAGACGACAGTTAAAAGATAGGTTAACACTGAGAAAGCCAGGAGAACTTGATGATTTTGTATTGACAGTTGCTGCTGAAATCATAGAGCCAGAAGAACCACTAAACTACAAAGAAGCTATAACTTGCAAAGAATTGGATCGAAGCTATGCAGCGAGAACTACAGTTACTTGAAGAAAATTGCACGTGGGTAATGACCAAGTTACCACCAGGCAAGAAAGCAATTCTGAACCAGTGGGTGTTCAAGCTAAAAAACAATCCAGATGGTTCAATAGACAAGTTAAAAGCTACATTAGTAAAAAAGGGTTATTCTCAACGTAAAGGAGAGGACTATGATCAGACTTACAGTCCAGTGGCAAAAGGAGACACTATAAGAGCATTACTTAGAGTTGCTGCCAATAGAATCATGTCGCTCACCCAATTTGATGTTTGTACAGGATTTCTTTACCGTCAACTTGAAGAAGAAGTATTTATGCAACGCAGTTTGTATGGACTAAAGCAAGCAAAATGATGTTGGAGCAGACGGTTTACAGAATTTATTGGAAAACTCGGTTTTAAGCAAAGCGATGCTGATCCATGCCTATTTGTGAAAAATCAAGGACAAGACTTGCTTCTGTTAGCTCTATACGTTGATGACGGTTTACTGGCCTGAAATGATGAAAGAATGAAGATCTTCTTCTTAGAAAATTTGAAGAAAGAATTCAAGATCACCACAAAACCTGCTACTTATTTTCTTCGTCTGGAATTCAAGAGAGCAGAGAATGGTAACATAAATCTCAGTCAGTTTTCATACACCAGAAAGGTTTTGGCGCGTTTTGGTATGAATGACTACAAACCAGTTTCCACACCCATGGTAAAAGGCAGTCTCCAAGTAGGAAACGAAAGAATACTACTTTTCCCTATAGGGGAGCTGTTGGTGCACTGATGTACCTTGATGACTTGTACCAGACCTGATATAGCATTATGCTGTTAGTGTTGTGTCAAAAACCTTAGAAAATCCATCCATTCAAGACATTTCGAAGGTCAAAAAAATTTCCCGGTATTTGAAAGGTACAACAGATATTGGATTGTTTTATAAGTTTGGACTACAAGGAAATTTGGAGACGTTTAGTGATTCAGATTATGGCGGAGATGAAACAACAGGTCGTTCCACATCTGTAGTTGTTTGCATGTATGCAGGTGCTGCAATATCCTGGATGAGCCAACGACAAACATCAGTAGCACTTTCTACGACAGAAGCGGAGATAATAGCTGCAAGTGAAGCTGCCAAAGGGATAGTTTGGATGAATAGGCTTTACAAAGAAATTGATCCCCTCAAGTCAGTTCCAATTTTGAGTGTAGACAATGAAGCTGCTATTCGTTTGTCACAAAATCCAGAGTTTCATCGTAGAACGAAACATATACATCTCAGTCACTTCTTTGTGAGAGAGTTAGTTCGAGAAAATTCAGTAGTCGTTAAAAATGTTGCATCTGAATTCCACCTAGCTGATCTCATGACAAAGCCGTTTTTTAAACCATGATTGGAAATATTGCGAGAGGCTATTGGTATGTCCAAACAGTTCAATGAGGGAAGGTGTTGAAGTACCCTGTAAGAAGAACTTTTTGTATGTTTCATCATCCCTTTATTTTATTGGAGTTTATATTTTCTTTTAATAAGATGAAGTTGACATCAAGTAAATATATCTTGTAACGTCAAAAGTTGCTGTTATAATCTTTTCTCTGAAATACTATAAAAAGACCTCATCAACACGTAGAACATTCAATTTCAATTTGAGTTTGCTCTTTTTATGTTCACTTGTTTTTAATTAAATGATAATTCAGTAGGAAAAAGAATAACTCTACGTATTCTTTCGATGCCAATATTTCGTCGAAAAACGATTCTTTCCCTGTTGGGACATTCATTCCGCCAATGTCCAGTTTCATTGCATTGAAAACAACGTAGGTACGTTTTTTCGCTTTTTCATATCATTATTGAATACTACCTTGTAGCTATTTATTTTCATTTGACAATTCTGACAGTTTCATATCAAACTATCTTCCGAGTATTTGAACGAAATAAATATCAGTCATGAAAATGGATTGCATTTACAAAGGATTATATCGAGAGAATTCTGTTTCCCGTCGAAATAAGAGCCTTACCTTACATCTTTCTTTATGGTCTGTTATTTGAAATCCCCTTCTGGGGTGCTGAACTGTTTAATGAGCTTCTCGGATTAAGATGGCAGCGCCACGTTGTTGATAACTGGAAACTACTTAATATACATTGCCATGGTTTATGTTATGGCGTTTTGTGTACTTGTGTAGATGATTAAAGTGTTTTAGTGTTGCCTTGAGTGTTTTTGATACGGTTTTTAATAAGTGTAGACTGGCAGTGATTCCCAACCTTTTCTGGACCACCGCTCCCCTATAGAAATGTACAATAAAATTGTTTATCAAATTTTTAAATATAAACACAGAATCAATAAGAAATACAATCACAATAGAAATAAGAAATGCAATACAATAAGAAATATAAAATTAATAATAAAGAAAAAATCAATGAGACACTTGAGGCTGGTGGAGTGTTACCAGTTTGTTAATGTCGGGTTCCAATTTAGTTAACATCAATCGCAGATCGCCACGTTCAGTGATGTGTAGTCTGTTCCTCTTCTTTGACAGCAAATAAGTTACTGCACTGAATGCACGCTCAGCCATATAGAACGAAGGAAATGCTATTAACAACTTCTGTACTATTGTCAACAATCCAGGATAGAGAACTGGCATTGGTTTTTGAAGCCAGAACTCTTGATATACACGTTTGAATTTTACTTTGAGTTCTTCGTTAGTTGTGAGTTCTAATAGCTCCTCTTCCAAATTTGATGAGCCTTCAGTATCAGTGTATGCGAAAGGATCTATAACCCAACTTGGTATTTCCATGTTTAAAATATCTTGGAAACGCTCTGTAAAATCAACATGAAGAATTTCCAAGTGGTGGCAGTAAGTAAGTAAATCTTCCGGTTTTGCAGACACTGTTGATAATGTGGGAAAATGGTTGTACTCACCTCTACCAAGATTTCTTTTGAATATAAGAAGTTTTCCTGCAAAAGCAGCTATGACGTTTTTAGTTTTAATTAAATTTAAATCATCACGTTGCAATTGTAGATTAACTTGATTAAATACTTTAAACAGGTCCGTCAAATAAGCGATGTCATTTTTTGACGTAATCAGGTTTTCGCGCAATTGTTCGTTTTCGTCAAGAAATTCCAACACTGAGTCAAATAGATTGAAAAAACGATTCAGACAAGCACCTTTAGAGAGCCAACGTACTTCTGTGTGCAGCAGCAAGCGATAGTAGTCTTCATCATTTTCGTTGCAAAGCTTATGAAACAAACGGTCATTCAATGAATTGCTTCTAATGATATTGATTGCTTTAATAACATTATTGAGGGACGCATGCAGACGTTCATTTAATTTTTTTACAACCAAATGCTGACGGTGAATAATACAATGTACAGCGAGTACATTTGGCACTGCTTTTCTCAAATGTGCTATAAAACCCTTATGACGCCCGGTCATTGCTGGAGCACCAACAGTAGCAGCAGACAAAATATTGCTAATAGGAATTTCTTTCTCTTGAAAAAATTATTGCATGATATCAAATATAGAATGCCCCTTTGTATCAGATTCCAAATTCTTAGCAAATAAGAACTCTTGATGAATTTCTTCTCCTTTTATAAATCGTACGTATGATAAGAGTAGAGCTTCGTTACTTGGTAGAGTTGATTCATCGAGTTGGATGGAAAATTTGCAAGTCTATAGGTAATCGCATAATGATATTTCAACATCATTTGCCATTTCATCTATTCTTCTTTGCACTGAATTATTACTGAGAGGAATTTTTTAATGATATCAAATGGTGTCTTATAATGGAGAACAGTTTTTAATATCTCTTCGACTGCCGGCAAAATTAATTCCTCGCCAATGGTGTGTGGTTTTCCTGACTTTGCGATTAACAATGAAACGTTATATGAGGCTCGTAGTCCATCATCGTCTCGTTTAGAAGACGATGCAAAAAGGTTTGATATAGTTGGCTGTTTTAAATATTGTTTTTCGAGTTCTTGAAAATAGAATATATCTTTGTTCTTCTTATCAGGATGCATTTTATGTAAATGCTCTTGTAGCCTAGAAGGTTTCATAGCTTCATTTGAAAAAACTTTTCGGCAAATTGGACACATATGTAATGATTTGTTTGTAGAAGATTCCGCAAATCCATATTTAAAATATTCAATACTGTATTGCTGGCATTTCTTTTTTAATTTAGAAGTAGATTCAGCCATTTTCATACCAAAATTGAATTCTTAATAGATTTATAGATAGTAATGTTTATGACACACCACTCACGATTATTTACTACGGCAGAGCTTATGATTCACGACTATATATCGCGGCCAAGCACATACAACTAACTAACCATAAATTCGTAGAGCTGTTGCTTTTATACGTTTCATTTCGTGCATGATTCAACATATGTGTGTGCGAACATGTCGAAACATGTTATTTTGTATGAACATCGCGCGTTCGCTTATCAACGTGCGAGGACAAGTCATATACTTCTATTCTGAACTGAAAGAAAATATTATAATTATTTAGTATTATTATTAATGCTAATTTAAAACTGCTTATTAACCCTTATTAAATCATTTTTATTTCACCATTCCTCATGACTGCTTATTATTTGATTCTAAATCCACTACCGCCCCCCTAAAAGGCTGCAGCGCCCACAGGGAGGCGGTATCGCCCCCGTTGGGAACCATGTAGAGAAAATGCGATTCCCTTTTATTGTTTCATTATCGCTAGTTATCATTTCACACAATGCTGAAACCGTTGGTATATATATTTTTTGCAATTTTGTATATTGGGAGATCAATAAAAGTCTATAGATCAGTTTGAGATGATTTTATCATAGTAGACAACACAAACTAATATTTACATAGGAGAAAAAACATATTAAAACACAACTAACTAAAACTGACAATTCTCATTACTTTATCTGACAAAATTAATTTATCAACATCTACCTTAGCAACCGCCAACTAAAATATCGAGTCAGATTCAATTCAATGATAGTTTCAGGGAAAGTATTATATATTTTCCAACACTCTCTCTTAATTCTTTTCCTATAACCTATAGATACATAAAAACATCAAAATAAACATGATTGAAACAAATTAATAAAACTTCACACGAAATTGCTAAGCTAAAAAAAATTAAGCAATAACAACCAGAATACATTATAAATCATAGCTATTAAATCGAAATCGAAATATCTGGACACCGGGACATGGAGACGGAAGTAAGAAACCAAGCGACAAGAGCCTCAAGAGCAGCAGCATACCTAAATGACACAATCTGGTGAAATAAATACATTCGAACTGAAGCCAAAGTCCGCATATACAAGACCGCAATCAGACCTATATTATCCTATGCAGCAGATATCCGACCTGAGACCTCTAAAACGAAACGGATACTGGAGACTACAGAAATGAAAATAGTTCGAAGAATAGCGGGAAGAACACTAATGGATAGAGAAAGGAGTGAAAACATAAGACGAACGTGCGGGATAGATAACATCAATGACTGGGTACTGGATAGAAAGATAAAATGGAATGAGCACATTGACCGCATGACGGAAGAACGAATTGTGAAAATATCAAGGGACAAATCGCCAGCAAGACAATGAAGCCTTGGAAGACCTAGGAAAAGATGCAGTGACAACCTCCCAGGTGACTGAGCAGAGGCAATGATGTGAAGAAAAACAGGCAATGATGCCTATACACAGCAGGAAGAAGAAGAAGAAGAATATTCAGGAAGTATTTCTAATAAGATTTCAAAGATAATATCTTTAGCAACGAATACAACAATTGCTTTTAAAACAGAAAGTAACGTAAGTACAAAATTGTTAAATGTTAAAACAAAAATACCAACATTAAAAAAATCAGGTATATATAAACTCAAATGTCCAGAATGTAGTGCTGTCTATTTGGATCAGACCCTTACAAATTTTGAAATCAGATACAGTGAACACTTACGAGCATACGGATTAAAACAACCAGATAAATCCCATTACGCAAAACATCTACTTGACACCTAACACAGAACTAGAAGTAGTACATATTTGTGATAAGATACAAGAACTGGATTTCCTTGAAGAGTTGGAAATTAGAAGACACTTAAGAGACCCACAATATGAAGTCATCAATGACTAGATAAATCTAGGAAGCTCTCCACTGTTAAACTGTCTTCTCAAGTGATAATTGTAAAGATCAGCAGATATAGTTTTCCTGGTTTTCTATATCATTGCACAATTATACTGATCTTAATGGGAAAAATGATATCCAGGATATTACCATAGGGCTAATAATATATAAGCTTCAATATTTGTAATATGACATCTTCTTCTTTTTTCTATTAACATATATTGAGTCAATCACAAGGTAGGTCACTTCTTGGTCTGCCAAAAATAACTACTAAACATCAGGTAGGCAGAAAATAAATGTAGCTTCTGTCATTCTGACGATGATATTCAGTTATCGAAACAATTGTCATTTTTTTAGAATTTTTAATATTTTTCATCATATTGTGGAATTAGCTAGAAACGTTGAGTTTAAATTAAAACACTAATATGAGTAGATTCCACGAAGTAAGGGTCGAGACAGTTAATTTTAAGTAATAATTAGTAACTGTTACATTGTACTTTTATTATGCTCATTAATAGAGAGTACATTTTTAAAAACAGTTGTTTTATTGTAGGATTTTGACAAGAATTTCGTTTTCTAAAAAGGTTCCGTCGTCAAAAAAGTTTCAGAATCGCTGGTCTAGTTGTATCGGTGAAGCTAGCTAAAATGTCGTCCGCATATCGGTGCCAGTACATAATTTTTTTACTAAGAGGGTGTTTATGAATATTTTTTACTATAATATTATTCATAAAAATTTTTGCCAGTAGGCTCCCATAATGATTGTAGCGAATGAATTCCCAGGTAAAGTTATTCAATACTTTTGTAAATATTCGTAGAATTCTGTACTTATTCACTGTATAATATAAACCATTTTTTATTATACCTTCACTTGTTTTATAAACCTACTGTGTTAGCGAAACGCCTCACAAACTTAAATTGAACATTGGTTCAAATATAATGAATTTTTAAACAAATTAAATTGTTTCATTTTATTTATAAAATCTTTTATCGCTCAGATGTAAGCACGTCATTTGACCATAAGAACATCCACAAGGAAACCTGGTTATCAATAAATGGCATAACAAAAAACCAAATAGATTACGTCTTAATAGAAATGAAGCACTTAAAAAGGGTAACAGATGTACGACGTTACAGAGGAGCTGATGCGGATAGAGACCACTTTTTAGTAATTACAAAACTGAAACAAGATGAGCCACCTAAAATTGAACAAGATGATAAAAAACGGAAAAAATACGATTTAGAAAAATTGAAGGACGATACCAAAGTAAATCACTTCCAACAAGAAATCAATAGAGAATTGAATTTAATACATTGCGTCGAGCAACTAGAAGAAGAATGGTCACAGATAGAAACTGTAATGAGAGATGTGACAAATATTATACTAGGGAGCCCCAAGGGAAGAAAAAAAGATAAGTAGTTTGATGAACAATGTAAACAGGCGTCTGGAAAAAGAAATAAAATCAGACAAAGACTATTAAAAGAAAACAGTGAAGCAAATAGACTAGAGTATAAAAAAGGAAGTTAAGAAGTTAAACAAATATGCAGAAATAACAAAAGAAATTACTTTGAAAGGGAATTATTAAAAACTGAAGAAGCTTATAAAAATAAAGAAGTGAGAAATTTTTATCATGAAATAAGAGAAGGGAAAGGCCACAACCGGAAAGCACCTTATTTTTTGAAAAGCAAAGAGAGATATCTAATAGTGGATAAGGAAGAAAAAACAAATGGATTTCCACAGTATTTTGAGGAATTACTAAATTATGGTGAGGAAGAAGTAGGCGAAAATGATAATGAATCGGAGGAAGAAAATTGTGATGAGGAAGATCTAGCCATAACGGCCCTAAAAAAACTGGAGGTAACAGAATGCTTAAAACATATGAAGAATAATAATAGTGGAGGAGAAAACAATATTTCAATAGAAATTTTAAAATATGGAGGCGAACAATTAACGGAGAGAATATGCCAGTTGTTGAAACACGTATGGCGAGAAGAAAAAATCCCTAAACATTGTATATATATATATATATATATATATATATATATATATATACATATATATATATATATATATGTATATAAATCGGTTTACAACGTTCTCCGACGTCTTCCGACTCCTAACCGCCATCCTTCTCTATCTTGCTATAGATCTCTGGTAGCTCCCTTTCTCGTATTTCGGTATCTATGCCCTCTCTCCAGCTTTTTCTTGGTCTTCCTCTTCTTCTTTTTCCGTGTGGTGACCATTTTAGGACTTGCTTTGGTAGTCTTTCGTCTGGCATCCTTTGAACGTGACCGTACCAGACCAACTGCTTGGTCCTGATATCATCTATTATTGTGTGCCCGACACCCATGATTTGTCTGACTCTGTCGTTACGTACTCTATCTTTTCTCGATTTACCCGCTGATCTTCTCCAGAAGTCCATTTCCATTGCTAGTAGGATTCTCTCCGTAGTCTGTTTCATTTGCCACACTTCGCACCCATATGTTACAATACTTTTAACGATTGTGTTGTATATTCGTTGTTTATTAGCCTTTGATATTGTTTGGTCCCACAGTATTCCGTTCATCATAGATATAGCTTTTCTATCTTGTATGTTTCGGTCCTTGATAGCCGCGTCTAGTCTTCCGTTTTGTGTTATTTTCATTCCTAAGTATTTGTATTCCTCGCAGTGTTTAATTTTTTTTCCGTCCTCCAAATCGATGTCTTGTGCCGTTGTTCCGATGGTTATACATTCAGTTTTTCCTACATTTACTTCAAGGCCCCACTTCTTATATTCTTCTACGAGCTTTCGAGTCATGTAGTTTAAGTCGCCATGGTCCTGTGCTATAACTACTTGGTCGTTTGCGAAGCATAGCGTGTAGAGTGTAGTATTGTCGTTGAGAGGTATTCCCATTCCATTACATTTCCTTTTCCATACCTTAAGTGCCTGTTCCAAGTATATCTTAAAAATCGTCGGCGATAAGCAGCATCCCTGTTTTAGGCCTTTTGTGACCGTGAACCCTTTGGATATGTTACGTCCTACTTTAATTTGTGTTTTATTATTTTCATAGATTCTTTGAACTGCTTTTATTAACCCGTTTGTGATATTTGTTTTTTCCAGCGTTTCCAATAATTTATTAAGGGGTATGCTATCATACCTAAAAATTGTAACAAGACATTAATAATTACAACCCACAAAAAAGGTCCCAAGGAAGAATGCGATAACTACCGAGGAATAATAGCACTTTTAGATGTAACATAGAAAGTTATGGCAAAAATACTTAAAAATCGATTAGACAAATACCACAATAAAAATGTAGGAGAATATCAAGGAGGTTTTAAAACAGGTAGATCGACAATAGACCAAAATTTCATTATGAAACAACTTCAGGAGAATGCTTACGAACAAAATTTAAGTCTGCATATACTATTCATCGATTACAGATAGGCCTATGATACTATTAAAAGAAAAAAATGTATGAGGCAATGAGAAAGTTAGAAAATACCAGTTGAATAGAGAAGACTGGTGGAAATGACCATACGAAAAACCGAGAGCAAAGTAATTTTGAAGGGCAGTACTTCTAACGAATTCAAGATGGAGAAAGGTCTGAGACAAGGAGACCCATTATCCACAACCCTCTTCAACCTAGTTCAGGAAATTATACTAAGAGAAAGTGGTATAAAAACCCGAGGTTTAATTTATGGGATTAAACATCAGTGTCTAGCATATGCGGACGACATAGTACTTATGGCAAGATCCAGGAAAGAACTGCTAAGCTACTGGAAGAGAAGGCAAGAGAATATGGTCTAGTGATCAACGAGAAAAAACAAAATACATGGAATGAAGGATAATGGAAAAACCGATATTGTAATGGAAACAAAAGCTACAAAATAGAAAAAGTGGAACAAATCGAATATTTGGGAGTCACTATCACAAATAAAGGAGACGAAGAAAGGGAAATAGAAAATAGGTTAACAAAAGGCAGTAAAGCAGCATAAATGGTATCACAGATGTTTAACTCAAAAGACATATCACGAACAGCTAAAATAAGAATGTACCAAACAATATTAAGACCGTCAGTTACCTACGCTTGTGAAACCTGGACAATGAACAAAAAAGAGCAGAATAAACTAGAGATATGGAAACGTAAAATGCTCAGAAAGATTTATGGTGGAATAAAAGAAAATGGAATATACAGAAGAAGAACAAACAGAGAATTATCAGATTTGTATAATCACCCAAGTATTACCCATATAATTAAAGCACAGAGAGCGAGATGGATAGGACATATAGGTAGAATGGCAGAGGATAGATGGGTAAAACGAGTGCTGAAAGGTGGAGAAGCTGGTGAAAAGAGAAGAGGAAGACCAAGGAAGAAATGGTTGGAGGAGGTTAGGAGAGACCTGAGATCAGTGGGAGTAAGGGACTGGCAAAACGAGACGAGGAATAGAGAAAAATGGAGAGAGAGAGTGAAAGATCTCGAAGCCGAGGGCCAGATAGGCCTGTAGTGCTGATATATATATATATATATATATATATATATATATTTTATATTCCGTTCTTCCATGTTTCATTCAACATCGTTGCTCCCAAGTTTCACATCCATACTTGGTTATACCGTACAGATGAAGGCTAATGAGCTAGAAACATGCATGTTTACGGTTACCACTCCTGTTCAGTAACCTCTTTGTTTTTGCGTGCTTTCCCATGATAACACTTGTTGTTTGCTCTTTGTTTTTGTTAAATTCACGCATGATCCATTTTTGATCTTATATATATATATATATATATATATATATATATATATATATATAAATGAGTGTCCAAATGAAAAACAAGATATTTAATGGAGGTTTCCGATTTTCAGGTTAGATATTATCTTATTGTTAAAGTATGTTTAGTGAAAATAATCTGTTCACTTTTCTGAGGGGCTTACTACTCTATTTAAATTATTAGAAATTTTTCTTTTGGCACAAAAATCTATTTTATACGACTATGTATCGTCTGACTAGAAAGCTGTTTATTTGATCGGTAAATCGTACGTAACGATAATGTACAAAAAGTGGATAGTTCGGTCCTTGAGGTACACCTGATTTACTTAGGAAGTGATTAAGATAGGATATATGATTGTTTATTAAGACAAAACGCTGCGTTGGCTTATTAATTAACTGAATGAACTTCAACTATAATTATTCAATGAAAACATCGATATTATCTTTGATCATTGAAATATATTTTAAATTCGAATTGAACTCAGTTATAGTAATTTCGAAAAATCTTATTGTTAACTTACACATGCTTCTCTCCAGTTATTTTATCATTAATATCATTATCCGCTAAAAAGTATGATTTTGAAACAAATTCCTACCTGACAGGCATATGTCCTCTAAATAGTGTCTGTTTTTACCAAAAAGCAAAAAACCGAAAGGTCATATAAGCACATGTAACGCGCGATAACTTCGAATACAATTTTTCCAGTTGCAACCTATTTGTAAGAAAGCTTCGCAGATACTGGAGGAGACTTAGCGTCGCGACGAACACCGGTATCCTGACCGTCGATCGACGCTGTTGCCGATCTTCTTCCCTTCTCTCTGGAACGCGTCGCACCACACACACAAACCGATACGGGAATGGAGAGTAAAAAAGGGTTAAGAGAGGGTGCTGGCCCAAAAAAAAGTCAATTCGGTGGTTGGAGGGCAGATAGCATCGCATTTACATGATTCGCCATTACGCAAAAAGGCATTTACTGCTGTATTTTTCTCACAATAGTTGCTATATGGATTAAGTTTCATAGCGTGGCAGTTATCGCTTTAAAAGTCGAGAAAGTACACTAAAACGGCATTATTGGTGAACAACATTCTACTAGATATGTGATGATATTTTTGTTGTTAATATCTTCTATAGACTGAGGAAGGTTAATTTGCCAAAATGATCCAGATAAACAAAAACGCTTCTATCAATTTTCTAGAATATACCCAAAAAAAGTAAATAACACAGACATGTAGTCCACGTTAGTCCTTTTAACACCATTTCCATAAGTTAGTGTTTTAAATGAAACTCACGGTTTCTAGTTAATTCCACAATATAATAAAAGTTATTGAACGTTCTAAAAAATTGACAATTGTTTCGATAAATCAATATCATCGTCAGAATGACATAATTTACATTTTATTTGATGCCTGATATGTTTACTAAAATTCCTCCTAAGGAATGCCTAATACTTGTAAGAAAATTACTAGAAGATAAAAATATTAGTCCAGGAATAATATCAGATATACTTAATTTATTTGATGTATGCATTAATCAGAATTGTTTCACTTTTGACAATAAGATATATATCAAAAATGAAGGTTTACCAATGGGAAGCCCTATTTCACCTATTTTAGCTAACTTTTTTATGGACAATTTAGAAAGAAAGATCTTTGAAAGTAATATTTCGAAAAATATTTTATTTTGGTATAGATATGTAGATGACATATTAGCTTGTTTTATGAGTAGTGAACGGCAATTAGATGTATTTTTCAACCACATCAATAATTTACACCCAAAAATCAAATTTATATTAGAAATTGAAGAAAATAACTCAATCAATTTTCTTGATTTATAAATTCAAAGAGTTAATAATGTACTTGATTATTCAATTTACCGAAAACCAACACAGACTGATGTGACAATTCCATTCAATTCCAATCACCCTATGTCACACAGACTGGCGGCATATAGTTCAAAGATACATAGAGCTTTTTCAGTTCCTATGAACAAATGTAATTTTGATAGAGAGATTAATACAATTAGACAAATAGCAAGATCCAACGGTTATCCATTAAATATGATAAATAAGCTAATTAGTGAAGAAGAGGAAAAAGTGGCATTACAATTAATATTTCCTAAACAAGCTGATGAAATAAAAACTTATAAAACCATCACATATGCAGGAAGTATTTCTAATAATATTTCAAAGATAATATCTTCAGCAACGAATACAACAATTTATTTTAAAACAGAAAGTAACGTTAGTACAAAATTGTTAAATGTAAAAACAAAAATACCACTATCAAAGAAGTCAGGTATATATAAACTCAAATGTCCAGAATGTAATGCTGTCTATTTGGGTCAGACCCTTAGAAATTTTGAAATCCGATACAGTGAACACTTACGAGCATACAGGTTAAAACAACCAGATAAATCCCACTACGCAAAACATCTACTTGACACCAATCATTCATTGACACCTAACACAAAACTAGAAGTGCTGCATATTTGTGAAAAGAAACAAGAACTGCATTTCCTTGAAGAATTGGAAACTAGAAGACATTTAAGAAACCCACAATATGAAGTTGTCAATGAACAGGTAAATCTAGGGAGTTCTCCACTAATAAACTGTCTTCTTAAGTGATAATTGTAAAGATCAGCAGATATAGTTTTCCTGGTTTTCTATATCATTGCACAGTTATACTGATCTTAATTGGAAAAATTATATCCAGGATATCACCATAGGGCTAATAATATCTAAGCTTTAATATCTGTAATATCACATCTTCTTCTTTTTTCTATAAACACATATTAAGTCAATCACAAGTTAGGTCACTTCTTGGTCTAGCCAAAAATAACTACTAAACATCAGGTAGGCATCAAATAAAATGTAACTTCTGTCATTCTGACGATGATATTGATTTATCGAAACAATTGTCAATTTTTTAGAATTTTCAATAACTTTTATTATATTGTGGAATTAATTAGAAACCGTGACTTTCATTTAAGACACTAATATGAGCAGATTCCACGAAGTAAGGGTCGAGAGAGTTAATTTCATTTCCATAAGTCTTTCAAAAGTGGCTGGACCATTGCATAGACCAAATGGAAGTACTTGGAATCGATAAAGGCCATTTCCAGCATAGAACGCTGTTTTATCTCTATCATCGGGATGAACTTCAACGTATCCGCTCTTTAAGTCTAATGCGGTAAACCACTGAGAGCCGGATAAGATGTCCAGTTAATCGTCTATAAGTGACAGGGCATGTCTGTCTTTTACAGTAACTTGATTTAATTTGCGATAGTCAATGCAGAATCTTGTTCTTCCATCTTTCTTAGTTACTAGAACAACTGGAGAAAACCACGATTCAGATGAATCTTCAATAATGTTCTCATCCAACATGTCTTGAATTAAATTCGCTACATCTTTTTGTTTAGCGCAAGGAAATCTTCTTGGGTTTTGACGTATCGGTGGTGCATCTCTTGTATTAATTCTATGGTGGACCAAGTTGGTTCACCCTGTAT
Source organism: Galeruca laticollis (assembly GCA_963921935.1). Lineage (NCBI taxonomy): Eukaryota > Metazoa > Arthropoda > Insecta > Coleoptera > Chrysomelidae > Galeruca > Galeruca laticollis. The sequence goes on along the minus strand of OY998176.1, from coordinate 5,827,045 downwards.
ATTTTCTGGTTACAAAAAGGCTAACGTGATTCAAAACAAATATATCTGCCTTGCTCGCATCTTCTGGTGTTAGTCTGTGATGAGTGTCTCTATAAGTTGGTCGTCGACTTTATTTTGTGTCCCTTTCTCGGGTTTGGGATTATCTCGTAAATTCACTATGCTCTTCACTGGTTCACACTATCCCAACTCGTGATTTTTCTTTTGTTCAACTGGTCTCCTAGATGTATTGGCAACGCGAACGGGAATTTGCTGTTCTATTTTTACCAAACATTTGGCTACCATTACTCCATCTTCTGTCGGTTCACGTGGTTCAATAAACCCAACAGTCATATCTTTAGATTTTTTTTAAAGCTGTGACAAAGCATTTGCCGGAATTCTTATATCTTCATCAACTATGACTTTCATTTTGCCCAATTGATCATTTTCACCACTGAGGATTACTTCTTCGTTGTCGATGGATAAAATTTTGTTTTACAAATCTATTACAAATTTGTCTACATAATGATTAAACCCAAAACACATTCATCCATAATGTTTGGTACCAAAAATGAGTGAACTATGGCCGTGTTTCCAATTCGAATGGATGCTGTTACTTGTCCCAAAATCGTAGTAGTATGACTAGTTGCGGTTTCCAGCACAAGGCCTTTAGGTGTTCTTGTGTATTTCTGTGTCAATATATCAGGGCGTACAAATGATCTAGTTGCTCCAGTGTGTTGAATTTCATTAGATTTGATTTTAATTATTTTCCCGCGAGGTAGACAACCCAAACCACAAACATTTGTAATCGTGGTTGCCTTCATGCTCGCGTTAATTAGAGATTCATTTTAATTTTTCTAAAACCTACACAGACTTTAGCTAACCGTTGTGTGGTAAGGAACAATAAGATTCGTGTGCGGTAATTCTTAATAATTTTTTTTACGTTGAAATTTACCGACGTTTTCTGTTATGGTGAACGAAGCTGCATGGAGACAGCTCTCTGAAGAAAAGTTAGTGGGAAAAGAAAACCTCAGGTGAGTGAATCTCTATTCGTTGCCGGTAATTTTTTTGAAGTAACTGAATTTTTACATCTTCCTAATTAAAACCCAAAATCAAGCATTATTTTGGGGTAAATTGTACTGTCCTAAACTTCACTCTCCTCATAGGAGCTATCGAATTGTAGATCCATGATACCGGATCGCACACAGTGTCGACAATAAATTTGCAATCGTGATTTTCTAGTTGTCCCCTAACAGTTAAATTTCAGCCATTTTTAAACAAAGAATATGTGCGAATCGTTGGACATTGAATGGTTTTAGTCGACGACCGTCCCGAATAGTCGACTTTTAGTGCTTTCCCTAGTTGCTGGTATTGGAGCGCCGATCAGGTGTTGGTGATCGACGTTGGTATGGAGAGGGTTGTTTCTTGTGGGGCTATGAGCCATGTTTCTAACTGGGCTCTGCAAGGATGTATGGTGTCTGGTTATCCGAGTTCCTAAGTTGGCTTCGAGATCTTGATGGTAATCTACATATTCTCTTCTCCTTCTTTACGTGCCGTCTCCTTTAAGAAGGCGATTTTTATTTTTGAAGCTGCGGATCTGAACAAATCAACAGAACTACTGTTGTACCACTGCCTGAGGTTGTTCAACCAGGAGATGCGTCTTCTTCCTATACTTCTTTTACCCTGTATTTTTCCTTGTATGATAGTTTGCAACAGTGTATACCTCTCCCCTCTCATCACGTGGCCCAGATATTGCAATTTTCTGATTTTGATTGTGTTGATTGTTTCCTTCTCCTCTCCCATTATTCTCAATACCTCCTTGTTCGTTGTTCTGCTCACCCAGCTTATTCTGAGGATTCTTCAATATGCCCACATCTCGAATGCTTCCAGCCGGTCAGTGTCGCACTTCTTAAGCGTCCAGGCTTCCATTCCATATAAAAGTACTGGAAATATGTAGCATTTAAGCATTCTGATTTTAAGATGTAGACTAAGATCTGTTCTGTTTAATCCATTCCTCATTTTATTAAACACTGTTCTAGCCTTTCCGATTCTTGATCTTATTTCTTGTGAGTAATCATTATTGTCATTTACAGTTGTTCCCAAGTACTTGTATTTGCAGACCTTCTCCACTGGCTCCCCTTTGATCCATAATGTTTCTCGCTGTTGTTGGTGTTTTGTAATTGTCATGAATTTAGTCTTTTTGGTGTGAGCCCCCTTTCTTCGCTGATCCGTACTACTAGGTCTATTAGGCTTTGCAGTTCTTCCAGGGTTTCTGCTATTAGTACTGTGTCATCCGCGTATCTGATGTTGTTTATAACCTTCCCATTAACTTTCACTCCCGTTGTTTTAGAATTTACCAGTGCTTCTTGTACTATATCTTCTGAATACAAATTGAAGAGTAATGGTGAGAGCACGCATCCCTGTCTTAATACACGTTTTATCTCTTCTGAAAGTTCATTTTGCACCGAAACTTTGGCAGTCTGGTTAAAATAGAGATATGTTATTATCCTGATATCATTCCTGTCAATGTTTTTATCTCTCATGAGTTTTATGAGGTGATTGTGGCGGACTTTGTCGAAGGCTTCGTTATAATCGAGGAAGGCTACATATATTGGCTGATTGACGTCCATGAGTCTTTGAGACAACACATTAAAAGCAAACAACGCCTCTCTAGTACCCATGGCATTTCTGAAACCAAATTGTGTTTCGCTAAGATCTTGCTCAATCTTTCTAAAAATTATTCGATGTATAATTTTAAGGAATATCTTGAGGGTATGGCTGATTAGGTTGATCGTCTGGTGATCCTTGCATTCCTTAGCGTTCGATTTTTTTGACAGTGTAATAAATGTTGATTTGAGCCATTCTCTAGGGATGATTCCGGTGTTATATACCGTGTTATACAGATCTACCAGTACTCCAATTTGATCTTCTACAATTAATTTGATAATTTCTGTTGGTGTTTCATCAGGTCCTGGAGCTTTATTGTTTTTAGCTGTTTTAACTGCATATATAATTTCTTCTTTTGTTATATTTGGGCCCTGTCCTTTATCTGTGTCTCCATCTGTTGTTTCCTGTTGTCTCTCATCTTCAAACAATTCTTCGATGTACTCTTTCCATCTTTCTAGTTTCCCTTTGGTGTCTGGAATTATCTTACCGTTTTTGTCTAGTAGAATACTGCTTTTGTTTGCTCTTTTGATGCCCGCTAGTTTTTCAATATTTTTATGGAGATTGAAGTCATCATGTTTTGCATGGAGTTCTTCTATTTCTACGCATTTTCCTTCGTACCATTTTTCTTTGGGTGTCGTATTTTCTTTCTAATTTCTTTCTGTATGGTCTTATATGCGCTTTCGTCTCTATTCTTCTACGACCTTCTGATTCCCATTAACTGTAATATGTCATCCATGATTTTTCCTTGTTTGTATCCTTGATTATTTCTAATAGGTCTGTTGTTGGGGTCATAATTGTAGTTTCAAGAGTTTCCCATTTTATGTTTACGTCGGAGCTCGGGGTTAAATCAATTTTGCTTAGTTCTCCATTTATTTTTTCTGTAAGTTGTTGTTTTACCATTGGGTTTTTCAGATGTGAAACTGGGAGCTGCTTTTTGTTATCTATGGCTGCTTGTTTCTTGAGGCGGATTTCCATTTTAACTAACACTGGATTGTGGTCTGACCCGATGTCCGTACCCTGGTAGGTTTTAGCCGATTTGATGGTATTCCGATATCTCTTCTTTATCAAAACATAGTCTATCTGATTTCTTCTAATCTTGTTGTCTTTATCAGCTGGCGATTTCCATGTATATAATCGTCCCTCATGCAGCTTGTAGAAGGTGTTTGTGATTGCCATATCATGTTCTTGGCAGAACTCTGTCAATCTATCTCCTCTTTCGTTTCTTATTCCCAGTCCAAAATCCCCAATAATATCATCCACTTTACCTTTCCCTATCTTTGCATTAGAGTCTCCCATAATGATTGTAATATCTCTGTTTTTCGTAATATCTATAGCTTGTTGGACGTCCTCATAAAATTGATCAATTTCTTCTTCGACTTTATCAGCCGTGGGAGCATATACTTGAATTATGTTGAGTGTTCTTTGCGCTGTTTTTATTCCTATCATAATTACTTTATCTGATATGTGTGGGAAGCTGGTTACTAAATGTTTGAGATTTCTGTGTACAACTATTACTACTCCATTTCTATGTTGCTGTTCGTTGTTACCTGAATAGTATATTTTTGATTGTTCAATTAGCATTTCGCCTTGGTCTGGCCATCTGGTTTCGCTCAGTCCCATTATGTTAACTTCAATTCGTTGCATTTCTTGGAGTACATTATGAATTTTTCCTCCTTCATACAAGAATCTAACGTTCCATGTACCGATTTTCATTACTTTCTTCTTTCTCGCTTCTTTCAGAACTCTGCATATGTCCAATTCTTCAGCAGTTGAAACATTTCCGGGATTCTTAAATTGGTGTACGACTTTGTAGCGTGTCTTTCAGTAGGTTTTCGATTCTAGCCATAACTTCGGTTAAATTCTCCTCCTTGAAATGTATTACTCGTAATTTTGGACGTCCGGTTTTGGAAATGATTTTAGCAATTCTTGAGCAAAAGTTAATACTTCTTGTAGTGTCAGATGGTGGCGTAATCGAATGGATTGTTGCATTTGTGTATCTCTTAAACCATCAATGAATGCTTGAACGCCAAATTGTTCTAAAAACACTTTAGGTGTCTGTGGGTAGGCTAAACTCAATATTCTTTCTATGTCAGATATCTGCAATGTTGTGATTTATTGGAATGTATTTAAATTTAATTTCTTCGTTTTTATAAAATCACGCAAGAAATGTAATCTAACATCTAAATGTTTAGATTTAAAAGATATAACATTTGTTTTAGCTATGGTAATAGCTCCTTAGTTGCCGCGAAAAATTTTATATGAATTTTGTAAAAATTCGCTTACATTCAGCTCATTGAAAAAATCCTTAATCAAGATTCCTTTGCTATCTCTGTCATTGCAATATTTTGTGCTTCTACAGTAGAAAGTGATACAGTTCTTTGTTCTTTCGTCTGCCAAACAATTGATGCTCTTGCAAAAATAATTACTATTCCACTCCATGACTATGGCCCACCGTTTTAGGAGGGGGGGTGTGGTGGGGGCGTGACGTCATGAGAGGAGGGGGGCGTGACGTCATATGGGAACACTTTCAAGGTCATCAATGGAAGCTCGATTGGGGGTAACCCCACCGAAAACTTGTGTAGCGGAAGTAAACCCCACGAAAGCTTGTGTAGGGGGTGTGTGACGTCATAAAGGGAGGGGATTTCTGCGCACGCGCCGGAAGTGTATATGTGCCGTCCGTCAAATGTACCGTCTGACCGGGACAGCCTGGCCGAAACATTCTAGGAGCCACAGACATTTTAAGGTGCAAAGTTATTATAAATAGTAAAAGTACATGGATAATGCGGTTAGCAAGGAACCATGATCTAATCAGGATGCACGCGATAGAACGGAGAAATGGCCAGGACACTGGCAATTTTATTTCTTTCAAATATTGTAAATGGGCATTAAATTTGTTAATAAGGAATATTTTTAATAATAATAATGTACCGTCTGTCATATGTGCCGTCCGTCAAATGTGCCATCCATCTTGTGTTCTATGATTTTTCTATGTCACCATGTATATAGTGTGACGTAAGCAACGCTTTCGTATAACATCATCAGTCATGTGCTCCATGCCCTCTCTTGTTTGCCCAATTAGCATCTGTCATGGGTAATAATTGAAGTCTTCCAGTTTAGGTATTCTAAATTCTTCTGATGATGACATAAGTATTTATTTATATTCAGTTTCTTCAACTATGTATATTCTAACTTGTATTTTTCTTCTAACTTTCTGACTATTCTTCTGGAAAAAATCACTTCTAAGACTTACTGCTTGGGCCTATAACCTGTTGTTTTTTGACTCTTATTATTATTTATCTGAAGTATTTTAAGACAAATATAAAAAAATCTGACATTTATTGACATAATATATTGGGAAACACATACATAATGTTCAATTCCATATATAACATGTCACCAAAAAAATAATTTTAATTATATTCTTCAATGCATCACAAAGTCTTTAAACTTTAATGATAAGACCCTTCCTTTCGAAGATCGTTTCAGTTCATTTAACCTATGCCTGACATAGAATAGCCTTTTTGGAGATGAGACACTACTGGGTCAGGTCGCTCTGGATTACTTAGGAACATGCGTTATTGACGACTAAAAAGAAGACTTTTTAAATGAATCTTGTCCATGGGATAATCTAGAAGCACCGAGTGTAGGTTCATTTTGGACAGGCTCCACAGGCTCGGAGAGATCTACATGTGAAATTGAGATAGTAAACAAGTTCGTATCATATCGCAGATTATCTGCAACATCAAGCACAGATGGATATCAATAGAACTAGATGGCAAATATTCAATTGGTTTCAAATGATTTATATTCCTTCTGTACATTCTTCCTTCTTTAGTTCGGACGACACAGCTATTAGGACATTCATGATTATTAATAACTGTAACCTGGAATTCACTTTCTAAGTCCTTGTTGAATGACTACTGGCTGATTCTGGCATAGGGGCTTCAGTGATTTTTACTTTTCCGCCAACCTATCTAATATGCGAGAAAAGTATTGGTTTACCCCAAAAAAGGTTGGAAATTTGAAATTTTCTTTGAGTTATTTTTACGTTTTCCATCAACAACAACCCGAAAAAACGGTTTTTAGAAGAAAAAATCCTGTGTGTATGTCGTCGTCGTCGTTGTCGTCGGCCGCTTTTCCTTATATGTCTTGTTAGCACGATACAGCCTCCGGAGTGCAATAAGTCAGCAATTTTATGATTGAATATTGTTAAGGACATGTCACATGATCCCTATTGATTTTCAATTCACCAGAGCCAGTACCACGGGTGCTATGGTACTTGAAGTACGACTTTTTGTATTGTTTTGAGAAATTGCAGTTTGTTAACACGATACAGCCTCAGGAGTTCAACAAGTCACCAATTTTATGATTTAATATTATTCAGGGCATCTCACTGATGAACCCTATTGATTTTCAGCTCACGAGAGCCAATACAACAAGTGCTACAGTACTTTAAGTACGATATTTTTGTCATTTTTGGAGAAGTTTCAGTTTGTTAACACGATACAGCCTCCGGAGTATATACAAGTGACCAATTTTATGATTGGATATTATTCAGATCGTCTCAAAGATGAACCCTATTGATATTCAACTCAGTAAAGCCAGTACAACGGGTGATATGGTACTTGAAGTACCAAACTTTCGTCATTTTTGGAGAATTTTCAGTTTGTTAGCACGATACAGCCTCCAGAGAGTATGCGATTGATCAATTTTATGATTGAATATTGTTCAAGGTGTCTCACGAATGTACCCTATTGATTTTCAGTTGACGAGAGCGAGTACAGGGGGTCCTATAAATCCAGATATACTGAATTTTTGGTTATTTTTGGAGAAATTCCGGTTTGTTAGCACGATACATCCCCCGAAGTGTATACAAGTAACAATTTTATGATAGAATATTGTTCAGGGCCACAGATGCGGAAAAGTTAGTTTTAATCCTTAAAACCGTTCATCTTTTGAATGATTTTCACTGTTTTACTGATACCAAATAAAGGTTTTAAATTATTCCTATGTTAAGGTAAATCACTCTTGAACCTTCTACCATTCAACATTTCTGCAGGTGAATGTAGATCCTGTTTTGAACTCCTATTATTATACTCCATGATCACTAGTTAAGGATTTTTCGGATTTAAAAATTTCGTCCATAATAGTCTGTGTATGGCGTTCAATTAATCCATTTGATTGAGGGTAGACTGGACTTGTTGTAAAATGACGAATATCCGTTCATTTCATAAAATTCTTGATTTCTATAAAATTGAAAGGTGGTCCATTATCTGACACGATCACAGAAACATTACCATGATATTTGAAGATTGATAAAAGACCATCTATGACTGTACAAGAATATTTTTTCTTGAGTCATAAAAACAATTTCGATAAATTTGGAATGATAATCATAAATCACAAGGAAGTTGTTATTCTGTATTTGCATGAAATCAATACCAATCTTTTCCCATGGTAATTCGGGAGCCTATTGATTCATCAAGGGCTGGTTCTGATTGGATTCACTGTACATTAGACACTTTAAAGTGAGTTCTAGAATATGTTCATTTATGCCAGGCCAAAATATCGTTTTTTAATATTTTCTTTGACAAGCCACAATATCCTGTCGAGTTTGGTGAAATTTGTTCATCATTCCTAAACGAATATTTTTGATTATACATAATATCTACTTTGCTTAGTTCTCACAGCAACGTACTTGGACGTGTCAAGCTCGTACTCGCGAACACTTTGAATTTGACTTGTAAATTGATAAATTGTTTTTATTTTTAAGTTATATATGACGAGACATTGAAATTTGATTGTTTTGGAGACCTTGCCATCAAAATTAGATCGTATATCAAGAGCTTTCTTTTGCGATTGTGATTTTAAGATCCCCAATTCTAGATGTAAATGACGCGATACCTGTTTTATCTGAAGGCCAGTGTACTATCGACAAAAGCCCGCACCCAATAACGGCTTGAAATGTATAATACACAATCGATTCGAAACACCTACAATATCGTTAACCCTAAAAAAGTGGCACCTAGTAAATATGTTGATACAATGAAATACCCAATTAGATCGACCGTCTACTAACGTCATCCTTCTTAACGACAATTTCCATAAAAGATACGGCATGGACCTAAAATCGGGGAGAGGAATCTTTGCGCAACCGTTTTACAACTAACTGATGACGTCATAACGTCGTACGACACACAGTATCTCCCTCTCTCCCGCGAAGTCGAAAATTATTTCCCAAAATTTACGTCTGGTTGGGAACGAATTGTACAAAGCAGCTGGAATGGAAAATTGCTACTTGATAATAATGTAAACAGATGTTTGGTTAATTAATATGATAGAGAGATGATTTGTATTATACGCAACTACTATATATATATATATATATATATATATATAAAAAAGAAGATGCAGGAATATCGCGTGATATGTCAACAACAACAACAAAGAGATTCATGGGTAATTCACGCAAAATAAAGGGTTACTGGAATAGAGTGGTAACCGTGGACATGCATGTTTCTGGCTCATTTTGCCTCTTCAGCACGGCATAACCAAATCAGGATGTGAAATTTGGGAGCAAAGATGTTAATCGAAACATGGGAAAACACAAAATAACGGATTTCAGCAGGGAAACCAAACGCTCATTTGTGTCTTCAATTGGAAGATCCCGAGTTTTCAGGACAACAACTAACATCGACACGGAGGCGCATATAGCTCCCCCGCCATGAACCTTCCGACCCATAGTAAATAACAAAGAAGATGCAGGAATATCGCGTGATATGTTAACAACAACAACAAAGAGATTCATGGGCAATTCACGCAAAATAAAGGGTTACTGGAATAGAGTGGTAACCGTGGACATGCATGTTTCTGGCTCATTTTGCCTCTTCAGCACGGCATAACCAAATCAGGATGTGAAATTTGGGAGCAAAGATGTTAATCGAAACATGGGAAAACACAAAATAACGGATTTCAGCAGGGAAACCAAACGCTCATTTGTGTCTTCAATTGAAAGATCCCGAGTTTTCAGGACAACAACCAACATCGACACGGAGGCGTATATAGCTCCCCCGCCATGAACCTTCCGACCCATAGTAAATAACAAAGAAGATGCAGGAATATCGCGTGATATGTTAACAACAACAACAAAGAGATTCATGGGTAATTCACGCAAAATAAAGGGTTACTGGAATAGAGTTACCACTCTATTCCAGTAACCCTTTATTTTGCGTGAATTACCCATGAATCTTTTTGTTGTTGTTGAATGATAAAGAAATAAAGAAAGTTGAGCGTGCTTAAGATTTTATTATTGTTATTGGTATGAACTTGGTAAGTAATTATTTTAATGAGAAATTAGTGTTTCATGTCCGATATATTAGTGGAGATTGAAAAGTTTGAAACTAATATTTATCTAAGAAATTGATATGAATGATAACTTAACCTATACATGTAAATATACTTGAAAATGTTTTTTATAGGAGAAGTTTCATATATACACGAGAAATAGTGTTCATAGTTGGTTCTTCTTAACCCTGGATATGATACATGTAAAGCAAACGATCGTGACTACGATCGAATAAACCGCAACTCAGGATGTGAAAAGTGATGAAATGTGAATTATTTCACCAGTTGAATACCACAATCAATGGGAAGATATATGAATAGTCATCGAAACTATATTAATAAGGTAATTGTTCAATCTTACCAAATCTAGACGATAGCACAATTATTTGTTTAAATACGAATAATGTTTTCAGTTAGTTTACTTTTAAAGCTTTGTTGAACACTTTGGTCAACGTTTCAATATGGTTTTGTTAAATTATGTTAACTTTTAATTAATTTACGCGTCCTCCATCTATATATTCACGAGGCTTCTCCCCAAGCTTAGAATCAACAACTTGCAACTGTTTTCCTTTTTTGTTTCTCATTGTCCATTGTTGTTAAGTAAATAATTGTTCTTATTAAATCAAAACATCCATTTCTGTGTTATTGTAGATACATTCACTGTGTTTATTTACACTTCTGTAATCACTCCGAATCACTCTACCCGAACGTTGATTTCCGCGTTAATATTTTGGTTTGACATTTCGTATAAAATAATTGGGAAGTTTATGCAATATACAGGGTTTCTGAAAGTGTTTACAAATTATGATAATATAATAGCTGAATTTTTGTCTCAAAATTCAAGTGATTTTATATATACAGGGATTATTATAATTATATACAAAATATGTTTGACGTAATTTACTTGTCGTTGGTATTTTTATATACTTTGAAATATACTTTGAAAAATAATTACCAAATTGAATAGTAATCTCTTAAATCATTTTATTAAATGGATATTATACGTAAATATTTCTTAATGTGTTTAAGCTATGTCTTTATGAATTATCTCCTTTTATTGAATATTTATTAAGATTCACATTATTCGAATGATGCTAATTGGTTTAATTTAACCTGGTAGATATGTTTCACTTTAATATATATATATATATATATATATATATAAAAATGAATATAATTTCATAAAATACGAGGTGCTATATGAAATATAAATTTCGATTTTCTACTACACCTGTTTTAGTCGAAATTTCAATAATTTCGAAATATTGGCCTGACCGTTCTTCGAAGGGCAAAACAACTACATTCCTGGCTAATACCACGCAGAATATTGAATTACATCCCCTTCGAAAACCGTGACGTCGATCGGCCATTTTGCCGATACGGACATCTGTGGTGATTCGCAACTGATAGCGGAAGAGCATAGTACACTTACGCGTTTCGACCTTCTTGGGTCTCTTCAAGAGTGCCGTAATGCCTTCCAGTTCAGAATCTCTAATCCGAACTGAAGATTACACCCTCCGACAACCTCTCTTGGTTCGTGTAGTTACACAAGCGAGAAGTAGTCAGTTGACGCCATCTTCACTTTCAGTTGCGAACCAACACCTCAGATAAATGCGACCGTATTAGTCGTATTAAATAAAAATGAATATAATTTCATAAAATACGAGGTGCTATATGAAATATAAATTTCGATTTTCTACTACACCTGTTTTAGTCGAAATTTCAATAATTTCGAAATATTGGCCTGACCGTTCTTCGAAGGGCAAAACAACTACATTCCTGGCTAATACCACGCAGAATATTGAATTACATCCCCTTCGAAACGCGTAAGTGTACTATGCTCTTCCGCTATCAGTTGCGAATCACCACAGATGTCCGTATCGGCAAAATGGCCGATCGACGTCACGGTTTTCGAAGGGGATGTAATTCAATATTCTGCGTGGTATTAGCCAGGAATGTAATTGTTTTGCCCTTCGAAGAACGGTCAGGCCAATATTTCGAAATTATTGAAATTTCGACTAAAACAGGTGTAGTAGAAAATCGAAATTTATATTTCATATAGCACCTCGTATTTTATGAAATTATATTCATTTTTATTTAATACGACTAATACGGTCGCATTTATCTGAGGTGTTGGTTCGCAACTGAAAGTGAAGATGGCGCCAACTGACTACTTCTCGCTTGTGTAACTACACGAACCAAGAGAGGTTGTCGGAGGGTGTAATCTTCAGTTCGGATTAGAGATTCTGAACTGGAAGGCATTACGGCACTCTTGAAGAGACCCAAGAAGGTCGAAACGCGTAAGTGTACTATGCTCTCCCGCTATCAGTTGCGAATCACCACAGATGTCCGTATCGGCAAAATGGCCGATCGACGTCACGGTTTTCGAAGGGGATGTAATTCAATATTCTGCGTGGTATTAGCCAGGAATGTAGTTGTTTTGCCCTTCGAAGAACGGTCAGGCCAATATTTCGAAATTATTGAAATTTCGACTAAAACAGGTGTAGTAGAAAATCGAAATTTATATATATATATATATATATATATATATATATATATATATATATATATATATATAAAACCACGAATATTGGGGTAACGGCAAGTTAATTAAAGAAAACTCTTGTTACTGTTTTTCTTCCAAGCTTTTGGAAACGTTTATTTCCATTATCAAGGATAAGTAAATTGAGATTGTTATAAATTGGTAGATATAATTATATTTGAATTTTTTAAAAAAAAATTTTTTTTCAATCATAAATCATTTTGACATTTTGACAGATTCATGAATGTAAACATTTTCTTTATATGCTAAAATGTTTTTGAAAACAAAAGAAGGAAATTGGTTATATTTGTAATATAGGTTAATAGTTATTCAAATATTCTTCTTTTATTATATAAAATTCAACCTCAAATTATTATAGATGTCATCATGTCATCTTAATAATTTAAAAGTATTGAAAACATTTTTAAAATAATTTACCTAAAATAAAATTATTTCTAAAAATCATCAAATAAGAATTTGAAATTTAGTTATTTTTATTATCAATTGTTAGTAGATAATAATAAATATCACTCAGATTATTATGGTCACTTTTTTTGTTGATAGTATTAGGTTCTTGAAATATATGAGCCATTTCTAAGAAAAGTCTTTTTTTGGTATTTGGTTGTATGTCCAAAATATTAACAGATTCAAAATCCATAAAGTGATCATTATCAATTACATGTTCAGATAAAGCACATCTTTCAGGATGTAACTTACAATCGCTCTTATGGAGACTTATACGGTTCTTTAATTTCTGACCAGTGTGACCAACATATTTTTTATCACAATTTTTGCATGGAATAGAATATATTATATTTGAAAGATTAAAAATTGAAGTTTCGTCTTTCAAATTAGTGAAAATAGATTTTATGGTTAAGCATGTTTTATTGGCAATTCTAATGTTGTCCATTGGTTTAAAAATCCTACTCAACTGTGGTGTTATTTCTTTAATATATGGTAAAGATACATAATAATTTATATTATCTGATTGGTCGTTTCTAATATTAATGTCTGCAATGTCTATAGTTGGAGAATAATTAAATAGTATGTTTTTAACTAATTTATTTGGATAACCATTATCCAAAAATAGATGATATAAAGTTTTTAAGTTCTTTTCATGAAAAATAGGATCAGATATTTTGGTTATTCTATTTCTCATTTGTTTAATTAAGTCAATTTTCATTGAATATTTATGGTAAGACCAATAGTTCATAAATCGTCCTGAGCTAATTGGTTTTCTGTACCAATCAATAGACAATGTGTTATCATTATTTCTTATAAATTTTGTGTCTAGAAATGGTACACTTTGATTACTGTCTTCTTTTTCCATTGTAAATTTTATATATGGATCATAGTTATTGAATATTGAAAGAACTTTATCTAAATTAGTTTTTGGTAATGCTAAAATAATATCATCAACGTATTTTTTTAAGAAAATTATTTTAAATGGTAGCAATGGTATAATTGTATCCAATAAATTATCCATTGCATAGCAAGATATAATGGGAGAAATTGTAGCTCCCATTGGAGTACCAAAAGTTTGTTTATATATTTTATCGTTAAATTTAAAATAGGTATTTTCAAACAGGAATGTAAACAGGTCCCAAATTGTTCTAAAGGGTACCATACACTACGCTTGTGCCTAGTAAAAATGACAGAATTGGACAAAGCGATTAAAATTATTCGTGAAGAGATCCTGACCTACCGTACTGAAATAAAAAACTGCATTGTAGCCAGCGAAGCAAGACTTCTACTAAAAGTTGAAGATTTGAAAAATAGTGTAACAAATTTGGAAAAGGAAAATAGTGAACTCAAAGAAGAATTAGAATATCTGAAAAGAGTCCAGAGGAAGAATATTATAGTATTTGGACTAAAAAAAAGAGAGAGGAGGTTATCGCAGAAATATTGTGCAAGGATTTCCGAGGCTTGCTTGGTGTGGATCTGGCTACAAATGATTTTGCTGACGTTTATCCACTAGGTAAGTCGGACAATTGTCCGATCAAAATTGAGTTTGTTTCAAACATCAAAAAAAGCGAAGTTCTGAAGAATTGTAGCAGGTTGAAGGGAACAAATATTTCTATTGTTCATGATCTCACACCGACACAAACGAGCGAGATCAAAATTCTCAGAAAACATCTCTACCAAGCCAAACAAGAAGGTACCTATAAAGAATATTATATAAGGAGAAATAAACTTATCGTGGATGGAGTATCTTTTGGAGTTGATGACTTGGAAAAAGATGATACTTCTGTAGACCAACCGCACAGTGCACCATCTACCCCAACAGTCGAGAATAAAGAGAAGTTCCCTTCGGAGTCGCAAAAAGTTACTGTTACTCCGCGGACTCCTGCTTCTAATAAACCGGTTAAGACTCTGGAGGTGAAACCAAGAACCCGTTCAGTTAACAAAAATTAACCGATCTGAAGTGAGACACCACAAGTATAAGACTGTTTTGGTTCCATGTTGTTTTGGTTGTTTTTATATATATTGGTCAGTAATTGTTCATATTTATTACACGCACTTCGGATGAAACAAGTACAAGTAAGCTAGTGCCTGAGAATATCCAAAAGAAGGGAAATACAAGTACGCAGACATCCAAACCGGAATCATCTGGAAGAAATAAATTACGCTCCGATCACAACAAATAAAATCTGAACATTTTAGTTTACTGGAAGTTTTTGCTGTTGCTTTTATAGTTTATAAGTATTTTGTGTTTCAGCCTTGATCTTAATTGAAAAATTGTTAACACCCTCTTTGTCTTTAGTTTGTGGTTTATTTATTCATTTGTTAATATATTTGTTTGTTATTTACTTTTGGTCTTTAGTCGTGGTGTAGGATATGGATCAATACATTAGGGAATTTCGGGAGATAATTGTTGATACAAAATAAATACCGTCAGCCGATCTACTAAATGCCTCTCTTGAACAAAATATAACAGACAATTCATTTTCAATCTACCATATGAACATAAGAAGTATATATAAGAATTTTAACCAGCTAGAAGTATACCTTTCACAAATTACACAATCCTTTAGTTGTCTGATTCTAACAGAAACATGGGAAATAAAAAATAAAAACTTATTTGTATTGGATGGTTATGATGTCATACAGTCAGAAGATAGGAATAATCAAAATGATGGCATTCTAATATATGTTAGGAATGATCTGACATTTTCTCATAAATCAATTAAAATAGGGTCAACAACCGCTGTAGTATAAGAGATAGAAATTGAAAAAAAAAACAATAAATATTCTTGCAATATATAGATCTCCATCGATAAGTAAAATTGAGTTTTTAGAAAACTTTGAGAGTCTATTAGACTCTAAATACTTTACTAGATATGATCAGGTGTTTATTTTAGGAGATGTTAATCTCGATATATTAGAGAATAGTGTCGACACCGATCGCTACCTCAACCTAATGTCTGAAAACGGTTCCATTTCGTTAATTAATAAGCCAACACGAGTGACTAACACTTCATCAACCTGTATCGACCATATTTTTGTTAAGAATAAATCTGGGTTGGTTGACGATGATTCCTCTTATTCAGCAGTCTTACAAACAAATATAACTGATCATTTCCCTATAATTGCAATCTCATAGACATTAGACATAAAAATAGAATTAGTATTACGACTTGCTTGTTTAATAACACAAAATTTATTGAGATATTGAATGAATTATCGTGGGATCACTTAGATAATTCGGTTGGCCCAGATAAAATGTTTAATGCATTCTATACAAAATTTAGAAATGCGATTAGTGAATCCACTGTTAAAGTATCTTTCAAAAGTGTTAAAAAAAACCTTGGATAACATTGTGACTAGTACAGTCAATAAAGAAACGAGATCGATTGTATAAAGGATATATGAAAGAACCATTAAATATAAAGAAAAAAATAGAGTACTCTACGTACAGAAATTGCTTAAATAAATTATTGAAAACAGCAAAATCCAACTATTTTAGACTTGAAATGATAAAATCAGGTAACTCATCAAAGAAAATGTGGAATGTGATTAATAGATTTAGTAACAACTTTAAGGAGCAAAATCATTCAATAAAGAAATTAATCCTGGAAAACAATACTGAAATCACTGATAAATATGAAATATCAAACACAATAAATTCTTATTTTGCCAATATTGGAAGAAACCTGAGTAATAATTATATGCAAATTGGGGAACGTCAGCAAATGTACACTGTCGATCAATCTTTATTTTTAACACCAGTAACACCTGCAGAAGTATATGCATTGTGTTTATCTTTGAGAGACAATAAAGCTCCAGGTCCTGACAATATAAAAAATTAGTATATTAAATCATCAGCAAACTGTATCTCTACACCGTTGTGTAAAATATTCAATATGTGTTTTCAGACGGGTACAATACCTCAACACTTCAAAAATGCGGTAATGAACCGGTATATAAAGGTGGAAAAAAGACTGAAATGGCGAATTATAGACCTATATCGCTAACCTCAGTTTTTGCAAAACTTCTTGAGAAGTTAATTAAAGGACGGTTGGTCTCATATTTAGATAAATTTAATGTAATATCTGAGTCACAATTTGGATTTCGAGAAAAACGGAGCACTCAAGATGCTATTGCGAAGTTGGTATCACGTATCTATAACGCAGTTGATAGTAAAAAAAACTGTTTGGGTGTATTTATTGATCTAGCAAAGGCCTTTGACACACCAAGTCATGATATTTTACTGCAAAAACTTGAACACTTGGGAATTAGAGGTGTGGTTCTGGATTTGTTCAAAAATTTTCTTTACAACAGAAAACAACGTGTTATGCTGGATGGTGTCATAAGCTCAGAAGAGACGGCCACGTGTGGAGTTCCACAGGGTACCGTTCTTAGTCCAATTTTGTGTTTAATCTATATCAACTCATTACTACAAATGACTACCACGGGGGAATGCATTTCGTTTGCCGACAGTTATGACACTGTCTTGTTGTATACGGCCGATTCTTGGAGTCAAGTCAAAGAAATAGCAGAAGGGGACCTAAAAAATATTAAAAGTTGGTTTAGGACAAATTTACTTACTGTTAATATAACTAAAACTAAAGTCATATATTTTACCTCGTACAAGCAGGCAGTACCAAACCGTTCTATAGAAATTGAAAATAAAAGTGTACAGTTGGTATCATCAGTAAAGTACTTGGGTATATTTTTGGATACTCATTTAAAATGGGATGTTCATGTGAATAATTTGAAAAATAAAATTAGAACCTTATTCCATAAATTTTATTTGTGTCGCCAAATACTATCGTTGAACAAACTAAAATCAGTGTACTACGCATTGGTTGAATCTCTATTAATGTATGGTATAATAGGTTGGGGAGGTATTAGGAAAATTAAAATGCAATCTGTAGAGGTAGCTCAAAAAACAATCCTTAAAATTATGTACTTTAAAAAAAGAATTTACTCTACTGAACGTTTATACAATGACCTCCAAATTATGGATATTAGACAGCTGTATGCAAAAACAATTACAATTTATTTGTTTAAAAACAAGCATTATTTTCAAAACATATTACATCCTTACCAAACAAGGGCAATTTATTCGGATAATTTGACGATTCCTAGACCTCAGAAAGAAATTGGAAAAAGAAGCTTCGCTTACCTTGCACCTCACATATATAATAAAATTCCTGAAAATATTCGATGCATAAGAAATAGAATCAGATTAAAAAAAGAAATAAATAGATGGATACTTGCATGTGGTAGAGGCTTCTTTCATAAAATAATTGATCCTGATCTTGTGATCTAATCTTGTTCCATGTCATATGCTAAAGTTTAGTGCTATTTGTGTTGATTTTATAATTGTCTTTTTTTTGTTGATGAAATTGTACTTGCCTCCTAATTACGTATTTGTTCCACTTGTATACGTGTGTAAGAATGAAAATGTAACCATAGACAGGTTTCACTCTGAACCTATTTGGTAATCATTTTTATTTTGCATAATACTTCATAGATATTTTGTATAAACATATTTGGCAAAATAGAGTTGTTATTAATACATGAACCCTATTGATTTTCAGCTCACCAGAGCCAGTACAAATAGTTCTATAAATTCAGATATATATTATATTTTTGGTTATTTATGAAAAAATTTTGGTTTGTTAGCATAATACAGACTACGGAGTGCTGAAAAGTTATTTTTAATCTGCAAAACCGTTTATTTTTATTGAAATTTGTCATATATTTTCGTATTCATACAAGGTCTATTAATGAAATAACATCAATTCTAAAAATTAGTCAACACCCATGTTCTAAATTAACCCTTTTTACTTGGGCTAATTAGAGGGAATGTAGGTTATCTGGTTATTCGAAGGACCACTACGGTTGTTTTTCACTGATGTAATGCTGAACCGTAGAATGAAATTAAACACGTAGATCACTTCATGATTTATATTGTCATGAACTTATAATTTATTTAATTTTGCGTCGACAATTAAGACTTCACTTGTTATTTACGCGATGAATGAAGGTATTTTGCACATACTATGACGATTTATGAGATGACTTAAGCTTAAGGACACATGTTTGTTCCCGGTATGAAAACGCCGGGTGCTCTTCTAAACTTAGTACCTTTGTGTACCAAGTTCAAGGATGAAAGAGGGTGAATGTAGGGTATATGGCGTATTTATACGTCGGAGACGTGGGGTCCACTTGTTCGGGTCTAACCAATGGGATACGAGTATTTTAAAATGTAATGTTCAAACACAAGTGAAATTGCCAGTTGGAGATGTTTTTTTTGGGCTTGAAACGGTTTCGTAGAAACAGATAACAGGGTTTGGACGAGCGTTTTTATGAAGAGATAAGATGTCGGGGACTTTGATATATTCAGTGGAATTTCAGAAAACGATATTTATCTGTTTTTCTTAGGTGTTAGTGAATTTAAATGACTTTTTTGGTGATGTAAAGAAATATTAACTGTTGAAAATAAGGATATATTTAGTTATATGTTTTGATCATAATATTCGAAAGGTAGTATACAGGGGAAGTTGAAATAAAATAACGGGAGAATTTGGTAATTAAAAACCAAATTCGAACAACCCATTTTGGAACTAAAAAATAATCACCCTGTGATTAGAATAAATATATCGTCCTTTTCAACGATATGATCGAAAAATAATCGTTAAATAATACAAAATTTCTTCGCCACAATTGTTACATTTTTCGTAAAATTATTTTCACTCTAATTAAAATTTTAATAACTACAGCGAGAATCTCGAAACAAAAGTAAAGGAAAAATTAATGAGACTTCCTACTATGAAACATCAGCATTTCTAAAGAATAATAGCACGTTATATATCTACTTCAATATTCAAATGCCTTTTAAATTTCATTTTGAATGGGAAAAGAAGCATTTGAAAGCACTAATCGGATTGGAAACGTCAGCTTTAAAAATAATTACAGTTAGAAATTGTATGTAATTTGTTTAATAAAATAAGTTGAGATGTATAGGGTGTGGCAAAAAATATAAATCTTCATACAAAATAAACGCAAATATTTCGACAGTTAATAATAATAATAATAATTTATTGCTTCAGAAACATTAATATACATAAAAATTATTTGTACTACCTGTAATTTTGATTATTAATTATTTTAACTATAATACGAATATGCAATGAACAACACAATCCTAGCATGGACATAATTATAATCAATGATTATTATCAACATGAAAAAATGTCAAATTATAAGTAGTTACTATAGATGCTTAAACTGTCATAATTGGTAGACGCCATTCTGAAAAATGAGTTTCCTTCATTTTTATACATCGATATAAAAAAAATCATCAAAGTCGGCCCAATAGAAGCCGAGCCGAGGTACAGCAACTTTTTGCGCCGCGCTCGATTTGAAGCGTCGATCCCCACTCCCCTCAAATTTGATGCGCCGAACGCTACCGCTACAACGTTTTTTGATTTTTCCTACTTCATGCACAAGGGCAATGTTATATCTCAGAGCACATACAAAAACTACTCGGAAGAATCCATCTGCTGGCATTTTTTTTCTTGTTACAACATTAATAGTTATACCGCAAACACTCTCGATCTTTGACGTTTATTATCTGAGCACCTATTCGGCCAAATTGAACGCATTTTTTTTGAAAGGAGCGTCTTTCCGAGAACTTTATTTAGGTACTTTGAGTATTTTTCTTCGGTATCCAAATTCGCTTCAAAAATTAATTATTTATAAGACGAAATTTTGCAACTTATCAAAATCGAGTAAAACGATTATAAAAACTTAAAAATTGTTCATTACAACTATTATGTATTATAGTTTAGAGGTCTGAGTAGTTGTAAAAAAATCGGCGCCTATTACAACTCAAAAATGTAAGCCTGGCATGAACGCAAAAATGACGTTAATTTTTTGGCGGAAATTAATTACCAATTAATTCATGTAAAAACTATCAGGCCAATTTAATCGGCCTTTGGTGTATTGTTTTATACTATAATAAAGTTCTTAAATCCCAATTTATAGCGTGATTGGATGATTTCTTATCTGCGAAACAAATGCTTTAAAATAACCTCGTTTTTTAGCTAGTTTTTTGCATTTATCGCCATTTCTCAACGAAAAAATTGAATATATCGATTTTAAACCAATTCTATCTTGTAGAAAATTTTATAAAGAACAAATTCGTAAATATACCTTTTTTCTCTATCTTACATATTTAAAGAGTTATATTAAGAAATATCGGAAAAAATGAGCGATTTTTGCGTTTTTTTGCAGTTTATGATTTTTCCTGCAAATAGCAGAACTTTTTCAACTGGCGGACCTTCATATTTTCTTTTTCTAGATGATTTCCGAGCAATTTCAACCAATATATAATCTACGTTCAAAGGTTTGGGGTCTAATTCTCCTGGACTACTATTCAAGTGATATTAACAGACTTCGGAGTATTTGTTGAAAAAAGATCAGTTAAAATCTCGGACGTTATCTTTTGAATATCAACTGATCCATCTACACCGTGCATAATAATGTTTCGCTCTCTTATATTCCTGGAAGTAAGTTCTGCATAAATTGAGCTTTCAGATGTAGTATCTAGTCATTTCTCCGGATCCTCTATTTTTATATTTTCAATCGTTCATTCTCTCTAGTTAGATGAGTCACATTAACCATACAATCATCAATCTTCTTGTTCTGGCCCAGCAAGAAGTGACCTAATTTCATTCATTCCAACTGTTAACGAAGACAGCTGCTCCATTAACAACTGTAACTGTAATTCTTGAATCGTAGTTGCATTACCAGACTGACCGTTTATAATTATTAGTAAATAGTGTGTGGCTTCCTTTACTTTTAAATGTTTCTGATTTTTATCGGTAAATTATCAGAAAAAACTTGCTAGAATTAACTAACCCCCGTTGTTTGACTATTGTTATTTCGTCAGTTATTTGTCATATTATAAATAAAATTGCACTCTTGTCATTTTTAAACAATCAAAAATTGAGTATACACAAACATGATATTTGAATCAATCATCCACACTATTTGTTTTAACTTGTTCCGTTCAGACACGAGCACTTAGGACCGAACACTTTGAACATACATTTATTGACAAGACTTGACATGTTTTACAAAATAACACAATGGTGATGAGCGCACAATCGATTATCAATAATAAATACTATGAGTTTTTATTGTTACTCCCAGTATAATACAATTACAGTAGAGAAAAAGATATAATTTCACGATTCAGTTAGTTAGATAATAAAAAAAAAAGTAATCGAAATTCAAAGTAGCTCTATTCATATTCTTACTTCTTTGTTCTTTTTCGAGGGCTCGTTGAAACATAAATATTAAATAGGGACGGGGAGTGAAGAATATAATACCCCTTACATACTATATTTGTTCAAAAATCTACATTTCAACTTTATTTTAAGTATTCAAAATGTCTTTCTTCAATACACGACGTAATTTGAAATTCAAATATTTAATTACGTTTAATTACCTCTAGCTTCTTCAAAAGGTATATTTTCAAAAGTTTCGAAATTTTCCACCTCAAATATCTAATTCTTAACTTTCGAGACTATGGACTTTATTTATATTCATGAAACACGGGGGAACAGGTGTAGAAACTTCAAAGCGCAGAATCACATTGATTGCCTTGAACGGGAGCGTTCTGGATTTTGGCAGAGGTACAGGATTGTAGGTCAGACTATGGAAAAAATATATTTACCAACAGTCTGTTGTGAAACATTTTTAATTTTTATCAACAACTTTTCAATTAGGCAGTATAATTGTTATGGCTATTTATAGGGAAAATTTCACTTTGTGTTGAAACGGCTTTATTAGAATTTTCATCACGTTGCCTCTTCCTTTTATGGGAACGACCTTGTACAAAACGGTGATAATAAGAAAGCGACTGCCGGTTATGAAAGTGAAACTAGGCCAGCCCCGTCGTATATTAAGACGTTAACACACCCCATTTTTCACACCTTAACAGTAATCTTGACCGAAATCAATAAATTTAATTAATGACCTTTTATTAAGCAAATAAAACCGAGTTACGCGATCAAATAATAGAAGGTTGATGAAAATTTAGGACATTTGTTGATGTTATAGCAACTTTTATAATGAAAGGGACCCTTTTTTTATTCATTAATTTATATATATATATATATATATATATATATATATATATATATATATATATATATATATATATATAAAGATGTACGAATAGTGCGTGACATTGTGATATGTGCTTTCAAGCTTTTACTTTGACTAAAGTTTTTATTGCAAGTATTGCACTTTAAACTGTTGTAATCAGTATCACACATGTCTTTGTTGAATGTTGATGCTGTTTACTAAAGAGACATATATAAATATTATACAAAGTTCACGTTAATATACAAAAACAAGATATCAAAGATAATATAGGATGTTATGTAGTAGGTTATGTTATGTTTGACACTAATTTGCGCATGCGGAAAGCTCAGAGCCAAAGTAGAATCGGTGTCGGTATCCGCCAGTACCATAAAGCACTACAGTGGCTGATGAATTTTAAAAATGCGGAAGGGCAAATTGCAAGATGGTTAGAAAGACATCAGCAGTACAATTTTTTTTAATTGCGCAAATTTTTATGTTTATACATCGGGAATTATTTTCATCATTAATATCTTGTCAAGACTAAAATGTCTAAAAAGGCTGTTACTGAATAACTTATGACGCATATCGTAAATACATAGCTGATTCAAATTTCAAACGAAACACCTTTTGTCAGACAATATTGACGTAGCCATTTGTAGTCATGGGTGGCCATCTTTAATCAGGCTGTCATCGTACTGTCAATTAAAAGTAAAATCGCTTAAAATCTGGGGAAAAATCATAGTTCGAAAAAAATAGAGGAATTGTCATACAGAAGCATTCGGTGTTGCCAAACGTGGTTTTCCCACGGATGTGGATAAATTTCGGCAAAAGTTTCCTCAAAACACCATGTACCTACTAATTTCCCATAAATAAAAATGATTTGTGTTAGTGAAGGAAGTATGTTATTATATGCGTTGTTGATAGTGTTTTTTTAGATGCAGTGGGATGTAAAATAAAAAGTGAACTGATTTAACCAGTTTCATTTTAATTTTTATGTGAAAATGTCGGTACTTTTATTTTTTAATTTTACAAAGCACACCATTTTTATTTTTTAGTAACTAACTAGAAAATAGATATGCCAAATTAAACAAAAATTATCAATGAGTACCTACACAAAACTAAACCTTCTCCTTACTATTTTGTTAGATGTCGCTACAGATATCAAAACTTAAGAGTTACGGCCCTGTTTTTTTTATTACGTTCACGATATTTCCAAAACATAACTATAATACCAAATGAAAAAATATTTCCCCATGTTCGCGGTCCGATGAAAACTTCTAGGGTATAAATAAAATGACCCAGTTTCCGTCAACATTCTAAGGAAGTAGTTGACGACATTTTTTGTTCTTTTTGTTTTGTTGGAATGTTATCATTTAGGTACTATAACTGCTCGTCTTTATCGATTATACGAGCCTTAGAGTAA
Organism: Galeruca laticollis; assembly: GCA_963921935.1. Lineage (NCBI taxonomy): Eukaryota > Metazoa > Arthropoda > Insecta > Coleoptera > Chrysomelidae > Galeruca > Galeruca laticollis. The sequence continues at coordinate 5,802,485 of OY998176.1, read as the reverse complement.
TACTCTGAAATACAAGCCATGACCTTTAACTTTATTTCAAAGTAGTTATTTCAAATAATTCCATTGGTATTGCGAAAGTTTAAAAAGACTTTAAAAGTTTTCCCGATTTTACGTTCGAATTTGAGCATTTTAAAATAGATTTATATAACATTGAACCTTTTTTTTTATTAAAACATGCATTCGAAAGAATCTATCCGATCCAAAAATTTATAAATTCATTAAACACAAAAAAATTCTCATAAAATTATTTGAAAATTGTACGACTTGATATTCAATAATCATTTATTAACTTCGATTGGAAGATCTCGTCATAAAAGCAGTGTGGTGGGAGTTGAGAAACATTTATCTTTTGATATAATGGGTTTTGGGTATAATTATTTCGGTTTCGATTAAACGTAGCATCATCTCAGAATAAAATTGTGATCTAGGACCTTTTTTTACAGCAGCTTTTTATAGAATTAGAAGAAGCCACCGAAACAACCATGGGTACTATAAATCAGGGTTGGGCTGAACATTAAGTGATTAAAATCACGATTGAAATCATGATTTATATCCCTTGATTTTTAAAATTGAAATCATGATTTAAAATCATTTTTTTTCTTTTTTATTCAGAACCAGATAACAACATATTATAAAAGTTTTCTCAAAAATGAAAAGAAGTATTTACTTTTAGCAAAAACAACAAAAAAAAGTACATTATTCCAAATTCTTAAACTAAACGTAACACCTAAATTTTATTACTGTATATTTTCAGTCTATTCATTTTCGTTATACAATTTAAACAAAAACACGAGTAAAACACGAGTTTTCCTCCTTTCTCTTTGCCTAATCTGTTTCTAATATCCGAGTGTACAAAACCAAAAGAGCTAAATACGCGTTCTACTGAATCTGAAGAAGCAGTTGCACACAGGAACTGTTTTATTATTGGCAACTGTTTCAAGATTTCCGGCTCATCATTTTGTGATAACCACCATTGTAGTCCGTTTACATTTTTTATTACTTCGTCCGAAAACATAACCTGCTTAAATGGAGCACTGCGTGCATTTAACTGTATTACTAAAGGTAACAGTCCATTCATATAACTCGTTAATTGTTTCTAAAGCTATATTCTTTTCTTCTGGTGTTAACTGGTATTTTGTTTTTTGTGGATTCAACATATACGCTATAAAATGATATGGCGTTAGTGCTTGCTTATATCGATTATTAAATTGTTGTGTTTTTTGTAATGGTAATTCCAGAGATTTATCAACGACATATTGTAAATGTTTCCACTGCTCTACAGTATCTGCGACAGTAGCATTTATCCTCTGCACAGTATCAAGAGCAACTGATATAGGTTTTAAAATGTTTAAATAATCTTGCGCTGCATGTTTAATCGCAATATTTGAAACTTTTTGATAAATAGTGGAATCAATCTCCTTTTTATTTTCTTTGCAGATTTTTAATATGATGTCCCACTGAGTGACATACATCTCTAAGCAGTCGCCAAGGCTATTCCATCGCACATCCCTAGGAAGGACTAAAGCGCTACCTCCTGATTGACTGAAATTAGCTCTAGCCAAATGGCTATTTCGAAAATACTTAACATTTTGAACCACATGGTCTTTAACGTCTTTAACTTGGAAGTCCTTGCACAGTAAATTAAAAATATGTGCAGAGTAGCCATAAGTTATAACTTTTGCATTCGTTTTTTCTTCTAATGGTCTCATATTTGCGGCATTGTCTGTCACAAAAGATTTTACGGTACACTTGTACTTTAATTTACATGAAGAAATCAGGTCACACACTATTTGAGTTAAATATTCTCAAGTATGTGGATTTCCTGATTTGCCTATAGTTTCGTATAGGAGGGCTTGTCCATCTTCAGTGGTTATCGTTGCAAAGATCACTGGTTCGTTGTGCACGTTTGACCACCCATCAACTGACATATTTACGGACTGTCCTTACAGGGAGGAGAAACATTTTTCTTTTTCCTCTTCATAGATTTTGTCCTAGGCCAAAAGGAAGACCGAAGACAAGATGGGAAGATCAAGTTGAGGAAGATATGAAAAAATTGGATATAAGAGATTGGAAAACAGATATAAAGGACCGGAAAAAATAGAACAAGATAACAGAAAAAGCAAGAAAACACGACAATCTATAGGAAAACAAACAAGAAAAACGCGGAGTGACTCCCCGCAAATAAAAAAGCCTAAGAGCTCAAAAGAGCGGCCACCACTCTGACAAGAGTGAATAGCCTATATATATATATATATATATATATATATATAGATTTGGTCCAAAAGACTTGTTGCTTTTCTCGAGGGCAGTGTATAACCAGGCCTTAATAACTGAATGGCTTTTTTCACCTCTAAATTCTAAATACATCTGAAGCTCGAATTAGTAGCAAAAATAGCCTCTGCTATTTGTTTGTCAATTTTATATTTTTCAGCAGTTGAAGTCCGCATTACAAAACCACTCATGGTAGGCTGAGTTTCGATTGCTCTCTTTTTTTTGGACTGGCTCAAAAGTTGTTGGACTTGTGGTACTTTCGGTGGAGTTTTTCTAACATATGAATTATCCTTCATGAGTGAACTACAACTTGAGGCTAGCAAAACTGTCAATCGACATTCGACTCTCTGGAAAGAGAAAAAATATAATTGAAAATTGAAATTGATTAATTGATGATATATTGATATAGTATTGAATTATTGGTTTTAAAATAAAGTGAAAATGTTCAATAGAGTTGTAAATGCAAATTTATTTTTTTAAGTTGAAAAAAATTAAAAATTACGTAAGTATAGAAGAGTAAAGATAATCTTTAATTAACCTGGGAAAGGTCGCGTTAAAAAAGTTATATTAAAGGCCACATGTTAGATTTCACCTAACATTTAAAAACAATCCTATATGTCTAAAATCTATATCCTAAAATATCTATAAATGAATACTTAAAAATTATAATGTCTTTGTTAAAAATAATATCTATCCAAAAATTTTTTAAATTATCTCAAAAATGTATCTTCTTCTTCTCATTGACTTTCAGACCTTAGAGTCCATAGTCTCCCTATTGGGATTCCTAGCCTCATTTTTCCGGCAGCGGTAGCCAGCCGCTTGGCCAACCCTACTGCTTCAAATCAGTAGGGAGTTTGTGTATTCGGTGATTTAGTTTCTGCTCTGAAGTCTGTCCTTTGCTTCTTCTACTATTCTTTTCCATTCTTTCCGGTCTTCTGCTTTGTTCTTCCAGTCATTTATTCCAATTTCTTTAGTATTTTCTTCTACACTATCCAACCATCTAGTTTTCGGTAGTCCCCTTGCTCTTCGTCCTTGTCTTTTAGTTTCCTGTATGTTCTTGACACACCTTTCATTACCTAGATGTTGTACATGTCCTGCCCACCTTAATCATTTACTTCTTATTTCATTTGTTATTGTTGGGCTATTGAATTTTTGATTAACTTAGTAGTTTCTTAATATTCTCCATACTCCATTTTCTTCAATTGAGCCGTATATTCTCCGTAGTATTTTCCTTTCCCAGATTTCCAATGTGTTTTCCTCTTTTTTTGTTAAATTCCAGGTTTCTGCGGCGTAAAGTACGACTGGTCTAATTACTGTTTTGTATACTTGTACATTCTAATTTTTGTGTTTGTAGACAATATATTTGATTTAAATGTGTCTTTAAATGCATAGAAACATTTGTTACCCTGTTGTATTCTGTTATTTATCAAAAATATATTTACTCATAATATAATACGTACCTATATATTTAAAAAATATTTCAAATTATCTCAGAATATATAATTAAAAATTACACTATGTTACTTAACTTATAACTAATATTTATGTCTCAAAACTTTCACTAAATTATCTCAAAAATAAAATATCAAGTGCTTGGACAATCAACAAAAAACAAAAATTTTTAGACAAAATCTAACCAAGCGATCATTCCCGGGTTAATAATAAAAATCTTTATTAAATATAAATAAAATTAAATTAATAATTTAATTACCTGTATTCCTCTCTTGGTAATTACAAACATGGTGGTGTGCTTTAAGTCTTTGGACTAACCCTTGAATATCTTTCTTGCACTTTCTACAAATAGCCCTACACCCCAATTTATTTGGATTTGTTGTCTCAATATAGAACTGCCATATTGGATCCTCTTTGCTTCCACTCATTCTACTTTATTCATATGTTTTCACTTCACTTAACTAACCTAACTAGCGAAATGCGTAAAATTGTTGGGCAACGTCAATTTATAGATTGAGAAGGAAAACAAGCCTCGGCAGGAAGCACAACAAACGCGTTCGTGCCTCACTCGGCAGTACCCGGCACTGTATAGTGAGTGTATAGGACAGAAGGAAAACAAATCGCGACAAGATTTTTTTTGCAAGAAGCGGGACAAATGCGTTGTCACAAGTTTTTTAGCCGCAAATTGTATTATAGTTTTTAGACTTATACATTAAAATAATTTCAAAGAATCAAAATGTTCAAATTTAAAAAATCAAATAAATCGTGATTTTTTTAAAAAATTAATGGTTTTTGATTTTAGTGTTTTAAATGAAACTCACTGTTTCTAGCTAATTCCACAATATATATATATATATATATATATATATATATATATATAAGAAGATGTAGGAATATCGCGTGATATGTTAATAACAACAACAAAGAGATTCATGGGCAATTCACGCAAAATAAAGGGCTACTGAAATAGAGTGGTAACCGTGGACATGCATGTTTCTGGCTCATTTTGCCTCTTCAGCACGGCATAACCAAATAAGGATGTGAAATTTGGGAGCAAATATGTTAATCGAAACATGGGAAAACACAAAATAACGGATTTCAGCAGGGAAACCAAGCGCTCATTTGTGTCTTCAATTGGAAGATCCCGAGTTTTCAGGACATCAACCAACATCGACACGGAGGCGCATATAGCCCCCCCGCCATGAACCTTTCGACCCATAGTAAATAACAAAGAAGATGTAGGAATATCGCGTGATATGTTAACAACAACAACAAAGAGATTCATGGGCAATTCAGTAGCCCTTTATTTTGCGTGAATTGCCCATGAATCTCTTTGTTGTTGTTGTTAACATATCACGCGATATTCCTACATCTTCTTTGTTATTTACTATGGGTCGGAAGGTTCATGGCGGGGGAGCTATATGCGCCTCCGTGTCGATGTTGGTTGATGTCCTGAAAACACGGGATCTTCCAATTGAAGACACAAATGAGCGTTTGGTTTCCCTGCTGAAATTCGTTATTTTGTGTTTTCCCATGTTTCGATTAACATATTTGCTCCCAAATTTCACATCCTTATTTGGTTATGCCGTGCTGAAGAGGCAAAATGAGCCAGAAACATGCATGTCCACGGTTACCACTCTATTCCAGTAGCCCTTTATTTTGCGTGAATTGCCCATGAATCTCTTTGTTGTTGTTATAAATATATATATATATATATATATATATATATATATATATATATAAATATATATAATGGATATTTTTCTGGGGATGTGGAAATAAGACTCCAGAGTAAATTCTTTCAGATATTTATTCCCGAGCTTTCGAATAATTTTTATTCATTATCAAGGGATAAAATCTATAGCGAATTTTGGAATAGTTGTAAATTTTTATAATAAATTCTTTTAAACATAAATCAATGAAAAACTCAAAAAACAATATATATATAAAATTTTTTAGAATTTTCAACAATTTTCATTATATTGCGGAATTTGCTAGAAACAGTGAGTTTCATTTAAAACACTAATATGAGTAGATTCCACGAAGTAAGTGTCGAGACAGTTAATTTCATTAATAAATCAGATTTTGCCCAGCCCTGCTGTAAATAGCGATGAGAGAATCAAATTCCGAGTGCGATACAGCAAAACAAATATTTTCATCATCCGAAGACAAAGTTGAAAATGAGCTAGGTGAGGAAATAGTAGTTAAAAATTTGTATGAAGGGTTTCCAGCTTCAGTGGAGAGATCCACGATCTGTGAAAGAAGCTCTTTCCAGTCCGGACTGCCAGAAGTGGATGAAATCACAGATGATATACTAACCAAAGCACTTACTTTGCCAAAATTTATGTAAAATGTGAGACTTATTATTATTGTTTAGATAAGTGGGAGTGTTGATATTTATGTAGCTAAACATAACAACAAGTTGGTATATTGTGCACCTTGTACATTGTAGCAGCCTCTCATCTGTCTGTTAATAAAATGTCAAGCTTTAGCGAATTATCAAATCGATCTTAACGTGAGTTTTATTGTCGTCCCTCAATCCTTTGAAGTTGAAAAAATTCTTCAAAGCCAACTAGGTAAAATATAAATCGCTTAGTAATCAAATAGATAATGATACTAAACGCCAAAAATACAAAAAATTTAAATTGATTTTTTCAAACATTCTGCGAAATAGCTAAATGAAGCAAAACCACATTTTGTTGTTGTTGGAAATACCGTATAGTGATTGAATTTATTTTAAAATTTGTCAAAAAACTGAGTTTCAAGTCACTCCATTTATCTGACCTGCTCTTAGTCTATATTAAAATATGTAGGATTAGAGTGAAACATGCCTACATTATACTTTGATTAGTGTTATAATATTCCAGTTATTTGCAATAACTGAGTAATGAATAAAAAAAATGATTGATAACCGTGAAAACAGCACAGCCAGACTGAAATATCTTCTCGCATTCAGGTAGGCTGCGAAATATTTACAATAAATCAGGATCTCCATTTAGATTTTACCCGCAAAAACATAGGCGGGTGGATTTTGCATAAATCGTCTGGAATTTCAGATACATCAGAATACTTTTTTTATATAAACTCGCTGGGATTGTACGAGAGTTCAAACAGTTGGAATTAATCCTAATTTAAAATTAGATTGCCGAAACATTTTTTGTGATTGCTCGTTAATCGGATGAATTAAAATGTAGATGTAATTTTGCTTCTTGAATAACTTCAGTTCAGAACATTTGAAAAACTGGTAAAAACTCGTTTCATTCTTAATAATATTTGAAAAACTGGTAAACACTCGTTTAGTTCTTGATACTATTTTTAAAAAATGTTAAAAACTCGTTTATTTCCTGATAATATTTTAAAAACTGGTAAAAAATCGTTTAATTCTTGATAATATTTGGAAAACTACTGAAAAACTCGATTGTTAAAATGATTGTTCAATAAATGAAAACATTGATTGTCTTAAATGTTTTTGGCACAATTTTATTTCTATTTCGTATATTTTCGTATGATCAAACTAAAAATATTATTGGCGTTTTATTGACCAGAAAATTCAAGCACAAATTGCGCTTAGTTTGTCGTTGTCTCTAAATACTCCGTACATAGCATTGATCGACGACTTCAAAGATCGACGACTTCAAAGAGCGACGTCTTCAAAGAGCGTTGTCAACGGCACATAGATAACGGATATTCAGGTTTCATGTTACCGAATTCATCAGGTAACTCTAAGAAGGAATCTTTAAATAAAGTACAGAATTCGAATGAAGAAAGTGTGAACTTGAGAATTGAATTAAATAGTTGGATGAAACTTGGTACGTGTTATGATACAATATAATTATGAATGATTGGTAGGGAAGATCTAATTTTAATTATATACAATGTGATTGAAAAAAAAACAACGAAACAAATTATATATAGGCTGTATCTTCATACACTTAAAGTAGTTAAATAATTATCTAATTGAAAAGAATTGTGAGTAAAGAAGTACCCAATAAACCCAATAACTGTTTGATATATATATATATATATATATATATATATATATATATATATATATATATATTTGATAAATTAATCCATCAAGAGAAAGGAAATCAGCATAGGATGAAACAGGTATTATTGCACTAGAATTAATTTAAAACAAACATCCAGTATATTGTTATGTAGTAAAACAGCATTATCATATAAGCTATTTCAATGATCTAAACACATAGGCATCAATAACATAAATTTCAAATAAAGAACTAGAGCAATTAAAAAACATACTGTAATTGTCATGCAACATACTGTATATAATAATATTTACAATAATTATCTTTTAAAGTGCGCGGAAATTTAAGTAACAAGTGATATTGTGAAGATTTGCCAGAAAAATGTTTAATAAACCAACAATATAAAATCTTTATCTTTGATTGGTTATCCATGACATAAGACATAATAATACTAAAGCAATTTAAGAATTTCATAAGAAAAATCAAGACACCATATGTTATATAAACTTATTAGAGTATAAACAGTTTGATAGCAACGGAGGTTAGCAACGAAATTTATTGAAAACGATTGAAGGAGATAGATATTTGATTAAAATGGAAGCAGACATGTAATAAAATTTGAGAAACTAAAATAGAAATTAACAGGGAAAAATTAGAAAGTTTCTTGAAAGGACCATATCAAAACCTCCAAAGGAATTAGCAATATACAAATAACCCAAAATAATGCATTGCAAGACATGCAAATTGGAGATACGATGAATGAAATGGATTCCTGTAATACATTATGTGATGTATTGACTGAGTTGGACACAGATAAGTTATTTCATTTATAATTTCTTTTGCGTTACAATAAACAACTGAACTTACTGATATTTTATGTGTTTGAACGTTTACAAACATGGTAGTTTATTCGTTTAGTTATAAGTATAGTTAATATAAACTTACCTGTTTTTAGTATTAGTCACAGTTTACAAAGATATCTTTGAAGAAAAGCTTGATGATTTAGTCACACAGTATATAGTCAGTAACATTATAATTTTTCATTTCCTTTTCAGAGTAACTAGATAAATTCACTATTTGATATAATAACTATTTGAAACATTAACTATAAACATTTATTATAGGTTATAATTACGTTTACTTATGAATAATATACATACTACCATAGATAAATAGTTTTAATACTACTAAAATCATCAAGTAATATTTTAGATTGAGTCGTTATTTATTTTCATTTTTCATATCACATATCTACGTTCTTTATTTGATATTATAAGCAAGTAAGAGATGTCGATATTTTTTTTTATATCTTAGCATTAAATTCAGAAAACATTCTATGTTGTTTAAATTAGACAACCAATAATACACCATTCAATATACGGGTGGATTATAGTTGAATGAAGCTAGTGCCGGACTCACCCATTATAAATCAAAATTAAAACAAATTTTAAATAGAGTCTCAATAGTCGGGAAAATAACATTTATGTTTAGAAACAAATCATAATCAGTGGCGCAACATAATAAATTTAAAACTAAAGAGCATTCATCATAGTACAAATAATTTATTAAGAGTTAAAAAAAAAGACTAGGAAAATAAATAATATAACAATTTTGATGAACCCAAATGCGTGGCAGATGACAATTTCTGTATTTATATATTGATAAATAATAATCTACAACAATATATATATATATATATATATATATATATATATATATATTGAGATGTAAAAATGAAAATCTTAAACCAACCTTTCTAAAATTCAAAGTCTCACATATTTCTTTTTTTAATGTAAACCTTATACGTAGATTTGAAAATCAAGTTTTAAGTAGATTTATAAGTGCAACTTTAAACTTACTAATTACAAATACAACATCTAATATAAATAAATTATTGAATACATTGACAGTACTTGAAGACGATATCGAAAAAAGGGTACCACAGTATGTTTTTGAAAATTTTTTAAGCGATTACTCATAGCAAAAATGAAAAAAATTTTCAACAAATTAAATCTAAAAATCAAAAGAAAATAACAAAACTTTTAATGACACAACATGGTAATAGTAACAGTAATATTATAAAAAAAATTGTGAAGAATGGGTGGAAAATCTTACTGATGTTGTTATTCCCGATTATGCATCTGAAATATTGAGTTTAGGACCAAATTTTGCAACGGAAATTATTAAAGAAACACAATTACCAACTGATAATATTATCTGCAATATAGAGGTGGGTATAAACCACTTATCATACAAAGAAAAAGATGAAATCAGAAGTAAAACAAGCAACATTCTAACAAATTTTAAAAACAAATTAAAAAATAAACAAAATAATACTCCATTTTCAGCAAAGGTAAACAAAACCAAGAATTTCCTTAAAGATAATCCTCAGATTAAAATTCTTAAAGCTGATAAGACCAACAAAACTGTCATAATGTCATCATCTGAATACAACGATAAAATAAACCATTTATTACAAGATAAAAAAACCTATAAACAGATTAAACAAGACCCCACAAATAAATATCAAAAACAGAACAATGATTTAATTGACCTTCGGGAAAATAAACAATATATCTCGCCAAATATTGCAAAAACTTTAAAAATTCGAAATTCAGTACCACCAAAAATATATGGCCTCCCAAAACTCCATAAGGAAAATACACCATTGCGCCCTATTGTGTCATGTATCCAATCTCCTTTTAGTTTGCTTTCAAAATTTCTAAAAAATATCTTAAGTAACATAACGTGCAAAAATGATTATTATATCAAAGACTCATTTATATAAGCAATTGGAGGGTTGTGCAATGGGATCATCTATTTCTAGTGTTATTGCGCAGATAGTAATGTAGGACCTCGAAACAACTGTCCTCTCAGAAATTGATTTTGAAATACCTTTTTTCTTCAGATATGTGGATGATTGTATCACTGCTGTCCCAGAGCAACAGGTTGATAATATTATTAAAAAATTCAATTCGTATCATGAAAAACTTCAATTCACGATCGAAAATGAACAATATCGTAAAATAAACTTCCTGGATGTCACTCTATACCACATTAATAATAATATTAGGACTGAATGGTATACCAAGGACACTTGGTCATCTAGGTACCTTAATTTTAATTCTCATCATCCAATCAATCAAAAAAAATCTGTTGTTATTGGACTGGCTGACCGTGCAATTCAACTATCAGACCCGGAATACAGAGGTAATGCTATCATCAAAGACAAAGAAGCCTTAAACCTTAATAGCTATCCTTCAGAGTTTGTTAACAAATTATTTAAAAAACGAATAAATGAATTCTATAATTCAATGGAAAATATAAAACAAAGTAATAATAGAAATGGAAAATATCTCCATGCCATTCATAAACGGATTATCACAACAAATTCAAGGGCTTTTTGGTAAACACAATATTACCATATGCCATAAAGCAAATCAAACGCTCTCCAACAATTTTTCAAAATTGAAATCAAAAACTCCGAAAAATAAAAAGAGTAATATAATTTATCAAATTCCGTGTAACGACTGCAGTGGTGTTTACATTGGACAAACTAGCCAGTATTTGGAAAATCGAATAAAAGGTCATAAATACGACAAAAAAAAATACAACAGCTCTAACTTTCCACGAAAACTCAAAAAAACATACATTTAATTTTGAAAACACAAAAATTATAAGGTCGGAACAAAATACAAAAAAAAGGGAAATTTTGGAATCAATAGCTATCCAAAAAAACCAGCAGGCCATTAACAATAAAAAAGATGTAAACAACCTCAGTAAAATATATCTAGCAGTACTGTAAATAATTTTAATGTGTACAAACGTTGTGGATTCTTTGTTGTGAATGTTTGTTTTTAGTAAGATTGATAAGAATATTTTATGTTTCGACGAAGTTCTTGACTGAACATTTTAATGTATATTGACAACTATTATTCTACGTTTGGGGTAAGTAGAAAGGATTGTTTGTAGTATTGTATCTCTTAGTGAGAAAATAATTTTATTTTAGATGTAGTATTATTTTGAAAAAGGCTGAATAAGCCGAAACGTAAATAAATGATGGTAATCTCAACAACATAAACCGTCTTTTTATATTTTTAATTAGAAAAATGACCTAAAACCAAGAAGAACTTCAGATATATGTATATATATATATATATATATATATATATATATATACTAGTCTCACATTAATACAGTTCAATGTCACTAACTATGTTATTATATTTTTACCGATATGAATGGTTTGTTATTGAAATATGTGTTCTTAATGAATGGAAGTTAATCCAATGATTTTAAAATGTGTAATAATGATGTGAACGTGTTTTTAAGTTTAATGTTTAATGAAAATTCGCTGACTACACTTTGGGTTTGATAAAGGTCTAAATTTAAGACTGAAACGTCACCATTGTTTGACAGAATTTTAGTAAAATGACATTTTAATCATTCCATAATGTTTTAATTGACTGAAATCCAAGAAAATTTATATAAAAATATATATATATATATATATATATAAAACCAATGAAAAGATGAAAGAAATAACGCGTGGTATATAAAACAAAAACAGAATTAGCGTGCATATCACGCAAAAGAGGTTACAGAGAATGAGTGGTAACCGTAGACATGCATGTTTCTGGCTCATTAGCCTTCATCGATACGGCATAACCAAGAAAAGGTGCACAACTTGGGAGCAAGGATGTTAATTGAAACATGAGAAAACACAAACAACGGATTTCTTTCATCTTTTCATATTTTAGTGTTTTTAAATGAAACTCAAGGTCTCTAGTTAATTCCATACCTGATGTTTAGTAGGCATAAAATGAAATGTAACTTCTGTCATTCTGACGATGATATTGATTTATCGAAACAATTGTCAATTTTTTAGAATTTTCAATAACTTGTATTATATTGTGGAATTAACTAGAGACCTTGAGTTTCATTTAAAAACACTAATATGAGCATATTCCACGAAGTAAGGGTCGAGACAGTCAATTTTTTCATTTTTTGTCTATTTCCAGGGTCGGAAGGTTCAGACAGGAGAGCTATAAACGCCTCCGTGTCTCTGTTGGTTGTTGTCCTGAAAACTCGGGATCTTCCATTTGAAGGCACAAATGTGCGTTTGGTTATCTTGTTGAAATCCGTTGTTTGTGTTTTCTCATGTTTCAATTAAATCCTTGCTCCCAAGTTGTACACCTTTTCTTGGTTATGCCGTACCGATGAAGGCTAATGATCCAGACACATGCACGTCTATGGTTACCAATCATTCTCTGTAACCTCATTTACGTTTTTGTTATATATATATATATATATATATATATTGGAGGAATGTTCTTGAACCATTATTATATTATTTTTTTGAAGTATTTTTCTTGGGAAAGGTTCAGATTAAAACTCTTGTAAGTAAAAACAACTCATTTATACAAAAACTTAAATCAAACAATTTCATCACTAACACAGAATATAAAAGTTTAACTATACACAATGCAACAGCGCCTAAAATATACGGACTACCAAAAACACACAAACCTAACATGCCTCTAAGACCTATTGTCTCATGCATACAATCTCCTTTTTATAAATTATCTAAATATCTAGCCAACTGTATTTCTAATATCACTGGTAAAAATGAATATTACATCAAAGATTCTTTTAGTTTTAAACAATTCATTGACAATATAAAAATACCAAACAATTATAAATTAGTATCATTAGATGTTATATCGTTATACACAAATATACCTGTAGAATTTGCTTTAGAAGTAATTAAAGAAAAATGGAATCTTCTAAGATCACATACGTCTCTTTCTTGCGAAGAATTTATTAATGGAATAAAAATGATATTAAATAACAACTATTTTCAATATAAAGACAATTTTTACCAGCAAATTGATGGTTGTGCAATGGGCTCACCAATTTCCTCATGTATAGCACAATTAGTTATGGAATTTTTAGAAGAACGTGTTTTACAAAATACTTCTACAGATTTAATTTTCTTTAAACGTTACGTAGATGACTGTATATTAGCTATACCAGAAAATCAAATACCCAAAATATTACATGAATTCAATAACTTTAATTCCAAACTTCAGTTCACACATGAAATAGAGATAAATGGTTGCATTAATTTTTTAGATTTAACACTAATTAGAAATAATAATAATAACAATATCAAAACGAAACTTTACAACAAACATACATGTTCAGGTAGATATTTAAATTTTAATTCATATCACTCTAAAAATCAAAGGAGAAGCGTAGTTATTGGATTAATAGATCGAGCCATAAAACTAACTTCATCCGATTATCGTCCAGAAATTTTAAAGAAAATAGAAGAAATACTCATAGAAAATGGTTATCCTCAAAATTTTATAAGAAACATTCAAAAACAACGAACATTAAAATATTACAATGCCTCGAAATTAAAAACCAAGATAAATACCCCACAAAAATATGTAGCATTACCTTATACAAATGAATTATCAGAAAAATTAAAATATATACTTAAAAAACAAAATATTCAAGTATGTCATAAGTCACACTACCGTACATCAACTGCCTTCACACCTTTAAAAAGCAGAATCCCCATTAAAAAACAATCTAATTTAATATACTCTATTTCTTGTCTTAATTGTCCAAAAAAATATGTCGGAATGACCACCCAATACTTAGACAATCGGTTAAATGGTCATAAATACACAAAAAATGCTTCAACTGCACTTCATAAACATGAAACAAATGAGAAACATGAATTTGATTTTCAAAACACAAAAATTATTTACAAAGACCAAAACATCACTAAACTCAAAATTAAAGAAATGATTGCAATAAAAAATGAACCTGAAGCACTGAATGATAAGAAAGACATAGAAAAATTAAGCAAAATTTATCATAACCTTTTACATATATCCTCATAACTATAAAAAATAAAATAAACCAATAATATAATTAATATTTATCCATTAACATTTTGAAACACTCTCTAAATTAAAATATTAGAAATAAAGTAAGACACATTGCATTAAAGATAGTTGTCAAGGTACGTACTCCTTTGAAAATTCATAACTACGTTTATTCTATTTGTCACCTTTAATGTCAATTTAGTATTGTCACTGTTTTACAAATTATGTATTTTTTATTTTGAATCTATAATAAAAACTTTTGAGAAAGCCTTATATTTAAGGCGAAACGTCAAGTTAACTTACAAGAGTTTTAATCTGAACCTTTCCCAAGAAAAATACTTCAAAAAAATTATATATATATATATATATATATATATATATATATATATATGTATATATATATATATATATATATATATATATATATATATATATATTAACATAGAAAGGAACCTGCAACACTCTGTATACTATGATATGGAATGAAATACTACACACTATATGTAAATACAAAATTTTAGAATTTGAATTATTTCTTGAATCGTCCGAAATAGAGACAATCTGTATCATTCATTATTCAATAGAGAAAATAAACAAGAATCATGCTGAGGAATCATGAAGGAAATTTTCAATACACTTTGTAAATAAACATATGTGAAATATATAACATGATTTCTTGCCTTTGAGAGTGAGAATTTTGAACGTTACATTATATAAATTATAACAATCTATTTCTCACACAGTAAAAGTCAAAACATTATGATTTGTTTTCAAAAATAATAGTTAAATATTGAAAGAAATTCTCTGATAACATTATATAATTATTTAGTATATGTCAAGGTAAAAAGTCAAAATAATAATAACATTAAGTTTATAAAAGTATGACGTTTGTGAAATGATTTGTCATTCCGAATAGATCTAATTGAAATAAATATTTTGGAATATAATTTAAAGGAAGTAATATATCAGATTTAATCATATAAAAATATTAAACAGAATGTCCTAGAAGGATAGATGAGCAATTTAAAACTTGAAGTGGAATTTGTCAACAAGAATTTTTATAGCGAATTTTGATTTGTGGATTAGATTTGAAATATTTTGATCAGCGGCAAGCAGATTGAATACTGAAAAAATTGAATAAAAAAGGTTGTTGATAATGTATACTATTGACTAGGTAGAATTCTTTTTGGGAGAATGAATGGGGAAAAGCTAAATTTTGAGAAAAATAATTCAAAAACTATTCGAAAAGCAGCACATGGGAGTGGTAACTATAAAAGAAATGCAATATTCTTAAATATAACTCAACAAATTTAGAATCAAGCAGATAAACCTAGATTTAACAAATAATTGGTAAAAATTATAGAATACTAACCGTAAAATTTCATCTGTATAACCAAGTAAAATACCGTATCGTGGGAATGGTGTCTCCACGATACATTTCAGAAAGAGCTGGACTATGGAGTTCCATTAAAAATGTATTGATGTGGATGAAATATAACATCAATTTTGATTTCTACCCAAGCACGACAGGCTGTGTGGTTTTCCAGGAGGTAATCTAAAAACAATCAATGAGGTGTATTAAAATGGAAAAGTGAACAGGTATTTAAAACTATTTCATTCAAATAAAAAAGGTTAAATAAACTCACTTGTGTTGTGCAAATATTTGAACTTTGATATTTCATACACTTCTCACTCTGCCTACTCCTTGGAATTTTCCTTTTTCGGTGAAATTCCAAGGCAGATTAAAATCGAAAACTAAAATGAGTATGTCGATACTGACCAATCAATTTTTAATTTATCGGATTTAAATTAACCGGTTGCAGAGAATTTTGATGAATTTGATAATCATTTGTTAAATTTTGGGAATTTAAGCGACAATGTTGATAAGAATGGAATAATTTAACCTGCTTTTGTAAATATGCTTGTTGAAAATATACCAATGAGTTTTGAGGCGGATTGTGGTTTTGCTCATGCCGAAATATCTGAAAAATTATACCAAAAACATTTTTCAAATAAAAAATTAGAAAAGAATGATTTATCATTGAAGGATTATGTGGGTGTTACTTTCAAACCCTTGGGATTTGTTAATTTCAATTTGGTTTTTGAAAATAAAAATTATGTATTAAAAACTTATGTAATTAAAGACGGGAGACCACCACTAATTGATAGAAATGGTTTTAATATGATTAAATTGGGTATCTGCAAAATTCAGAAAGCCGAAAGTTTGAATGATATATCTGATACAAATTTATTAGAAAGCTGTAAAAATATAGATGCTTCTATCCAGGTTACTTCTTTGATTAAAAAATATGGTGCTATATTTGATAACAGATTGGGAACATTTAACAAATTTAAAATTTCATTAAAGCTAAAGGAAGGCGCTGTGGAGAAATTTTGCAAGCCTCGACCAGTACCGTTCGCTTTAAAACTCAAAGTGGAACAGGAAATCGAAGGGTTAGTAAAAATGAATGTTTTAGTACCAACAGAGTTTTCAAAATGGGCTACTCCTATCGTTCCAGTTCTGAAAAACAATGGAAATATAAGAATATGCGGAGATTTTAAAGTTACGTTAAACCCAAATTTGTTAATTCAACATTTTCCATTGCCGGGAATAGAGTATCTTTTTTCGCAATTGCAAGGTGGTGATAAGTTCTCAATAATCGACCTCTCGGAAGCTTATCAACAGGTGGAGTTGACAGAAGCTTCTAGAGAACTTGTTACTATAACTACACATAAGGGACTTTACTCTTATAAACGTTTACCTTACGGGATAACTAGTGCCCCAGCTATATTTCAAAATATAATGGAACAAATGTTTGTTTTTCCGGGTGTTGTCTGTTTCCTTGATGATATTTTAGTAACAGGTAAAGATGACTGTGAGCATCTGGAGCGTTTAGAAAAAGTGTTTAAACGTCTTCATGAATGTGGACTTGAAGTAAAAAAAGACAAATGTACATTTTTTCAAAATTCGGTAGAATATGTAGGTCATGTAATTGACAAAATTGGATTACATACGCTAGACGAACGAGTTACTGCTATTAAAAAAGCTAAAGTTCCGGAAATAGTTACGGAACTCAAATCCTTCTTAGGAATGGTAAATTTTTATTGTAAATTTATTAAGAATGCATCACAAATTTTGAAACCTCTTTATTGTTTGTTAAAAAAAACTCAGCTTGGAATTGGACGCCTGAGTGTACGAAAAGTTTCGAAGAAGCTAAGGCTATGTTGACATCTTCTTCGGTGTTAGCACATTTCAATCCCGAAGAAAAAATAAAACTAACGGTTGATGCTTCTCAGTTTGCTCTGAGAGCCACTCTCTCTCTCATGTCTACAAGGATAAAACGGAAAGGCCAATTGCTTTTGCGGCAACTTTGTTAAAATCCAGGGAAATAAAATATTCTCAAATTGAAAAAGAGGCTCTAGCCATTATTTTTGGCGTAAAGAAATTTTTTCAATATCTCTATGGTCAAAGATTTATTTTATGCACTGACCTTAAACCTTTATTAACAATTTTTGGCAATAAAAAAGGTTTACCAATTTTTGCAGCAAATCGGATACAAAGATGGGCTCATATTTTATCAGCTTTTTCGTATGACATAGTTTACGTCAAAAGTAAAGATAATGTTGCAGATTGTTTGTCCAGACTTCCCGTTAATCCCGAAAAAGAAGGATGTACTTCATTTTTAAGCTCAGAATTTTATTATCCATATTTAAATTATATTGAAGATTCCGATTTTCCTTTGAATGTTCACTCTATAAAAAAAGAGACGGCGAAGGATCCTATTCTTAGTAAAATAATATATTTTGTTAAAAGGGGATGGCCTTCTACTTGCCCTTCAAGTGAAATTCAACCATATTTTATAAAAAAAAATGTGGGGTTACAGGTTGATTATTCCAAAGAAAATTTCATACTTCAATTTTAGAAGAATTGCATAGTACTCATATGGGTATCGTGAAAATGAAGGCACTTGCACGATCATATGTTTGGTGGCCTTCAATTGACAAACAGATTGAAGAACAATCTCAAAATTGCAATGCTTGTGCACTTCACTCGACCAAACCACCCAAATCATTATTGTCAACCTGGAAATGGCCTGAGCAACCATGGACTAGGTTACATGCCGATTTTTTTGGTCCAGTTTTTAATAAAAACTTCTTGGTAATTGAGGACGCAACCTCAAAATGGATAGAATGTTTTCAAATGCACGATATAACGGCTACGAGTACTTTTAAAAATTTTCGTGATTTATTTAGTAGATTTGGTTTACCTTTCCAAATTTGTACCGATAATGCGACCACTTTCAATTCGGATGAATTCCAAACATTTTTAAAATTGAGCGGAATACGACATCTAACAGGTGCACCTTACCACCCTTCTACAAATGGATTAGGTGAAAGTGCAGTTAAGATTCTGAAAAAAGCTATTTATAAAGCCAAAAGTGAAAATAAAAATTTAGATTTTAATTTAATTATCAATCGTTTTCTATTTCATTATAGAAACACTCCTCATACAACTACAGGGGAAGCTCCTTCTAAAATTTTGTTGGGCAAAACAATGCGCACCAGATTTGATTTGTTATTGCCATCGACAAAATCGGTTGTCGAAAATAAACAATTCATACAATAACAATATTTTAAAGGGAAAAGACAAACATATTTCAAAATTAATGATAAGATGTTAGTACGCGATTTTAGGGCTAATACTCCAAACTGGTGCAAAGGTGTGGTCAAAGAAGTTATTGGAGAAAGAACCTATATTATAAAAACAGATCATGGATTGATTTGGAAACGTCACATTGACCAGTTAAAAGTAAATAATTGTAATGAAACTGAAACTGTTAACTCAAAATATTCAAAAGAGGAAGAATCGGTCACGATCATTCCAAGATCTGATTTTAATGTAAATAGTGTACATAATGATAGTTTAGTATGTAATGATTCTGTAGCAAGTGATAGGGATAATTTAGTTGAGAATAATTCGAATCAGGAAGTGTCGGTTTCACCTAGCGTTGATAGTTCGCGATGGTTAAGACGGCGGAGCTTAATAAATAAGCCAAACCGACTAGTTTATTAATTTAACTGAAAGTGTTATTTATTTTTTATTAGTTTAACTTGTATATATTTTTTGAAGGGGGGAAAGTGTAAGATACTCCCTGTATATATATTTCTGTATATTTACTTTTATTTAATTACATGTTTTTATATGATACATACCTTATCGATATATGGACGAGTTTTGCAAAAGCAGTATACGAATAAATACGTTTCACATTAAACGTTGTTTCATTGGTAATTAGTGATTATATTCAAATTAATATTTGCATATATATAACAGTCTCATTTTACGAAAAGAATATTTTAAAATGTAATATCAATTTATTTAAGCTTTTTAGTAACTTCGACTTTGTCAAGTTTTTTGTGTCACAACGTTATAACAACTATTTTCATTAATCTCAACGTGATTTCTCCCTGATGATGGAAATAAACGTTTCCGAAAGCTTGGAAACATTATAAAGAGTGTACTTTTATTTGCTGCTACCCCAATATTTTGCCAATTTTTTCTAACTGGTCAGCAAACACTTCCTATTTTATATATATATATATATATATATATATATATATATATATATATATATATATATATGTATATATATATATATATATATATATATATATATATGTATATACATATATATATATACGAACAAAGAGATTCATGGGTAATTCACGCAAATAGAAAAAGGGCTACTGAAACAGAATGGTAACCGCGGACATGCATGTTTCTGGCTCATTTGCCGTCCTCAGCACGGTATAACCAAATAAGGATGTGAAACTTGGGAGCAAAGATGTTAATCGAAACATGGGAAAACACAAAACAACGGATTTCAACAGGGAAACCAAACGCTCATTTGTGCCTTCAATTGGAAGATCCCGAGTTTTCGGGACAACAACCAAGATAGACACGGAGACGCATACAGCCCCCTGCCTGAACCTTTCGACCCACAGTAAACAACAAAGAAGATGTACGAATATCGCACAATCAACTTTACTTTCAATTTTTTCCAAATACTAAGGCCGACGCACAGCTAATGTTGTCTGGAAGGAAGTACTGTGAACCGATTTTATATAATAATTACACCCTCTCATACATAGTCTATCTTAATGCTGCGGAGGGATAATATTAGAATAGACCAAGAAAATGTTCAGTTTAGCAAAGTAAAAATGAAATCACTCACAGAATGTTGCAAAAGTGTACCGGAATCACGTGCTAAACATGAATAAACCAACCGATCCACTTTTAATATGGACGTCAAGCACCCGATCACGAAGTTTACTTATTTCATTTTCATTTTGCTGGACTTAAGTGAAATGTGGGATAAACGAATCAGATGTGGACAAGTGTAGTTTCAAGCTATCGTCACCGAATGTCTGCCGATTTGCAGTGCGGTCGCAGTACGATCATGTATTGGCCTTAAGAGTGTGGCAACGACAAAGCGAGATATATTATGCTGAAGCCGCCTCTTCTGCCCAATATTTCTGTTTTATGGTTATATCTTCCAAGCTTTCTCATTCTTTGCGAGTTTATGAGAGCTAATACCGCGGAGATTCCGTATAATTCATTTCGTTGTAAGTTAAATTTTCTCCCCTCTTCTTCACGTTTCAAAGTTTTCTTTACCAATACTTGCAGTTATTTCTATGTTTTCGTTATTAATCTCCATATTTACTTCGTTTTCGTTCTGTTAGTCTGCATTTTTATTTCTTTTTGACAAGATTTTTGTCGATTCCTTCACTCTCCTTGTAATGTTATCAACGTTTTATTTCATATTATAAATTCCTCATCCTCCTCGAAATATCTAGACTCTATCGGTTTTTTCTCATTACAATGCATTTGAGACAGAATGTATAGTTAAAGTGAATAATAATTCGGTTTTCCAACTTTACACAATGACGTCAAATCTAGGAACTCTCGGAATATACGTTAATCATCAAATTTTTCACAAACCACATCAATATGTGAATGTGAAGTTCACGTTCAGCGACCTGTTTATAATTGGTTCTTTGTAGACTAAGAAGCGATTCTAATAATAATACCACAGGCATTCACAGCAAACTCTTGTAAGTCGGTATTGATATTATTACAGAAAGTTCTCTGTTGTTTCTAGACTCATACTAGACAATGATATTCTAGAAAATGGGGGCGAAAAGAAGAATCCTTGTAGATATTCATAATACAGAGTAATTTGTTTGAAAATTTGAATAGACTGTCCTATAATGTATATTATTTACAATGAATAACATATTTATGCAGATAATAAAAGTTTTGTAGGAAAAACTGTTATCTTAATTTTTAGATTCAAAATACAAAATATAAACACGAAATACAGTCACATACAGAGATACGTAATATCAGATATTTATTAATGTTATCACTGGGATAACGCAAATTTCATGAAGAAAATATTGTAATTTTTGGCGGGCACGATGAAACACCCGCCATTTTTTAAGGTATCGTTGCTTCCTACTTTTATAATAAATAATTCGCTTCTCTGATTGTGGGATTTGTAAGCAAAGTCCTTTCATTCTACCCAAAATAATGTTTTGTAAAGTTCCATCTAATCCCTACGGCATCTTTTTCTTTTGATAAAACGAACTGTTTCTACTTTTATAAAGCATAAGGGTTATTTTCAAATAAATATTTTTAGTTCTGAAAGTTGGGGTAAACGTAACAAAAACATAACCCTGATAAATCTCTTCAACAAACTCAGACAACATGATTGGGTGAGATAAATGAGTTGATGAAAGAGCATTCGCGAGACAAGTTTATTGTCCGTTAGATAAACCGACTGTTGGATTATCATTTATTTTTTTCGAAAGTAATTTAATATAAAAACACAAACAAAAAGAAGACGTTGATTGATAGTTTTAGAAATATAAACACATCAAAAATGTCTAAAGAACACGTCTACGTTTCCACTTTTTTCAACAAAAATTTTTTTGTAAATATCTACCATTCGATTTGTAAACGTGTTTTATGGCTTATCAAGATAAGCCATAAAAAATGCACTATTTTATTAAGGCAAAAGTGACAGGACCTCAAAATTAGTATGGCTAATTTCTTCAAATTGTAAAGACAAAATTCTTTAAATCTATTAAACTTTAAAATTGTACTAAAATAAGATTGAACGAAAGTCTTCAAGATCTTCTTACGCAAGAATGGATCCTATTATACCTCAAAACGAAATTGATAATTCAATTTTAAGTATGCCAAGACGGTTTCAAGCTGTAATTATTGCTGCTGGAGGAAATACAGATTATTAAAAGTATTTTTTATTAGATTTTCAGGCTTTACATTGATGTTTGTTCGAGAAAAAACGTTGAGTCCCTAAGACATTTTTTATGTGTGTAGTTTAAACATGGGATTTCATTATGAAAAAATAATAATAAATTTTGAAAGCAAAGCTTCTCTAATTTATTATATTTTGACTTAATAAGTTCAAGTCCCAAAAAGAGAAGATGTTTCCGTTCCGTTACAAAATCAAGGATGGATATACATGATATATTTTTATCAAACACGTTGACGTTGAGATAGTGTCATAAAAATAATATTTTCCTTCCATTATAAAATAGTATTATTTCTTTATTTCATTAAAAGTATTAAATACTGAAGTACAAGTTATTATTGTTAGGAACAATAAAATACCCCATAGACCTAAAAAGAACTGTTCTGTGAACTTGCCTTAATATAGTTTTGTGGTGACATCCGTAGTAAAGGATGACAGTTGTTAATTTGATGTATAAAAGTAATAAAAATGTGTGTATAACTGTTCTTGAGAAATAGTGTGTAACAAACCTACTGGTGAACAAAATAAATACGCACAGATCTTTAGCAGAGTTTCTTTTTCACTAAACAACAGGTTACGGGCCCAGATCAGTGAGAAAGAATATAGAACTTAAAAATCAATCTCTGGAATAATACATACCACATACCTAGAAAACTATTGCATCGGCAATTACATATGAAAAATATGGAATTAAACCTTTTGATGGGCATAACTACGACCATTAGAAATTTAGGATGGAAATAATTCTAGACCAAAATGAGGTTAAAACATGTATAGAAGCAGAAAAGCAAAACCCCAATGATGCCTTTGTCAAACTAGACAAAAAGTGCAAATCTATAATTGTACAGTGTGTTTCAAATACTCATCTTGAATATATCAAAGACAAGAGGACTGCCTACCAAATGTGGACAGCTTTAGAAACCATATTTCAAAGAAAAGGTGTTGCAAGTCAGCTGTATCTAAGAAAAAAACTCTTGACAATGAAACTTTCACCAGGTGAGCCATTACAATCACACTTCATTAAGTTTGAAGAAACAGTTAGGGAACTGAAATCTGTTGGAGCCACTCTCGAAGAAACAGATACTGTGTGTCATTTATTATTAACTCTTCCAAAAAGCTATGAAAGCATAGTAACAACTTTAGAAACGCTGGAATCATCAAAACTGACTCTAAAATTTGTCAAGGCAAAGCTGCTGGATCATGAAATCAAGAAATTTAATAATAAACCGAATGATACACTTGATTCAGATGTATCGGCTGCTTATTCAAGTAATTTCAAGGGGCACTCACAAAGAAGAGGACAAATGTCTTGTGGAAAAGGACATTTTCATGATAGAGAGACAATTATATGTCACAATTGCAGAAAGCCGGGACATACAAGACAGCAATACTAGCACAAAAAGGAAGCAAATCAGACAAATAAGAATATAGAAGACAGTGATCAGAATATCGCTTTTTCAGCTATGAATACAGCGTTCAACATTGAACAGAAAAATGAACAGAGCATAAAATGGTACATAGACTCAGGTGCGACTGATCATTTGGTAAATAACTTGAATGTCTTTACAAAAGTAAGTAAGCTGAGTAATAATATTTTAATAAATGTTGCAAAAGCAAACAAATTTTTAAAATGCACTCATATTGGTTCCATAAATATACTGTTAGATACAGGAGAAAATGCTACAATTGAGAATGTCATGTTTGTTAAAGATTTAAGGCATAATTTGCTGTCTGTTAAAAAACTAGAAAAAGCAGGCTTAGATGTAGTGTTTAGCAAAGGTAATGTATCAGTTTACAAAAATAATAGATTAATTACACGAGGCATTAAAAATGATAATCTTTATGTTTTGGAATTTATGTTAGTTAATAAAGAAACTAATCTATGTAAAAATGATAACTCAAATTTTAACTTATGGCACTGTAGATTAGGTCATCTACTCGTATCAAGTGAAAATATGCGAAAACTGTGCAATAATGTAATTGGATTTGATTTGAATAAAAACAGTGAAAATATTGAAGATTGCGAAACTAAGCAAAAGTAAGAGGTTACCTTTTAAAAGGTCTGTAAATAAGAGAAGTACTAGAGTGTTGGAATTAATACACAGTGATGTCTGTGGCCCTATATCACCTCCTACTTTTGATGGTAAAAATTACTTTGTTACGTTCATAGATGATTTTACACATTTTGCAATTACCTATTTAATTGAAAATAAACGTGATGTTGTTTGTTGTTTTGAGGGAATATTATGCATTGGTTGCAGCTCAGTTTAATACAAAAATTCATTCAGTTTGTACAGATAATGGGGGTGAGTACTGCTCTCATGAATTCATAAGTTTTTGCAAAGCCAATGGTATCATCCATAAAACTACTATTCCCTATAACCCTGAACTAAATGGAACTGCAGAAAAGTTTAATCGAATACTGCTTGAAAAATCAAGAGCAATGATTCTACAGTCAAAGCTACCTATAGAAATGTGGGGAGAAGCAATTCTTTGTGCTACCTACATAACAAACAGAAGTCCAACTGTTTTTCTAAATGACAGAACACCATCAGAAATGTTCCATAATAAAAGGCCTAACTTAGAAAACTTAAGAGTGTTCGGAAGTGTTGCATACAATCACATACCAAAAGAAAAGCAAAAGGGAAAATTTTATGCCAAAGCGAACACATGTATCATGGTAGGATACGCAAATTGTGGATACAGACTGTGGGACTTTGTAAAAAGGAAAGTTATAGCAGCAAGAAATGTTGTTGTTTTCAATGAAAATGAGAATATAACAGACGTATTAAAAAGGGATTGTCCAGATGACTCTGAAGAGGCTGAACTAAGAATTGAAATAGAAGAAAGAAATCCTGAAGTAGAAGAAATAAATTCTGAAGTAGAAGAGATTCCAGAAGAAGGTAGGACAAGTTTTAACAGAAATAGAGAGCATGATGTCAGAAAAAGTACTAGAATTAAACGAAAATTGCAGTATCTGAATGATTTCTTTGCAGAGGATGAGTTTGAACATCTGGCACTGAACTCAGAAATCTGTATTGACGATACACCGAAAAACTTTGAAGAAATTGAAGGAAGGTCAGACTGCAATTTTTGGAGAAAAGCTATTAATAATGAAATGGAATCTCTGAAATTAAATGAAACTTGGATAGAAGTGGAAAAACATAAACATGAACAAATAATAAACACCAGATGGGTTTTCCGAGTAAAAAGGGATGAACAAGGAAATGTCACTAAATACAAAGCCAGACTTGTAGCAAAAAGGTTTATGCAAAAAGAAAATTTTGATTTCAAAGAAACTTATGCACCAGTAGCAAGATACTCAACGTTGAGAACCCTATTCGCAGTTGCAAACAATTGTAATCTTATTATGGAACAAATGGATGTTTGTGCAGCATTTTTGCATGGTACTCTTGATCAAAACGTGTACATTAATATACCTGAAGGTTATCCTGCTAATGACAACAAAGTCTTTAAATTGAAAAAGGCACTGTATGGGCTGAAGCAAGCAACATACTGTTGGAACAAGAAGTTTAATGAGTTTGCAAAGCAAAATGATTTTAGCCAATCTCTATATTAAAAAGAGTGATAACAAAATCATTGATTTGCTTCTTTATGTACTTAGATGATCTTATTATAGCAGGAAACTGCAAAGATAATATCGATTCCGTGAAGCTGGAGTTAACGAATGCATTTAGAATGCATGATTTTGGGGAACTTGAAAATTTTCTGGGAATCACTGTTAGAAGAGTTGAGGATGGAATTTACCTGAATCAAAAACACCAATGGATCCTAAATTGGATATTAATTTGTTGCAGGAGAATGCTGCTAGTGAAAGACCAATTCGTGAACTGGTTGGGTGTATAATGTATTTGATGCTCTGTACTCGACCTGATCTCGGTTCATCAATAAACATATGCAGTAGATACCAAGATAAGCATTCGGAAGCACTGTGGACCTGCTTAAAACGGATTCTCAGATACATCAAAGGAACAGCTGATTTTGAGTTATGCTATGAAAAGTTGATTGGATATGCTGATTCAGATTGGGGTGGAGACGCAACGGATAGAAAATCAACATCACGATATCTTTTTAAAATGTTTGGTTGTTTGGTAAGCTGGAATACTAAGAAGCAAAAATGTGTTGCGATATCATCCACTGAGGCTGAGTACTTAGCTCTTGCTGAAGCTGTCAAAGAAGGTATATGGTTGGAAAATTTGTTGACGGATTTTGGCTGTGCAAAGACTGGTTTTATCGTGTTTGAAGATAACCAATCATGTATTAAACTGACTAGCAAATATGGACATACGCGTCTGAAACATATTGACATAAAATATAATTTTTTGAAAGATTTGGTTATTAACAAAACTGTTAAGGTTGAATATATATGTACTAAATATCAGACTGCTGACATACTTACTAAGTGTTTGGTAGGTGAATTATTTGTAAAACAGATATGATTTGGGTTCAAGGAAAGAAACAATGTGATGTTTGTTAATGTTGATATATATATATATATATATATATATATATATATATATATATATATATTATGTTGTATTTGATTGAGAGGGAGTGTTAGGAACAATAAAATACCCCATAGACCTAAAAAGAACTGTTCTGTGAACTTGCCTTAATATAGTTTTGTGGTGACGTCCGTAGTGAAGGATGACAGTTGTTAATAATTATTTAGCTAACATAATTCACATCCACTAAGTCCTAACGACACCCTTAGAGATTTTAGAGAAATGTATAGGAAAAGACTCGGAGGAGGACAATTCCGAAAACCGTATGTTCAGTAAATCCTACAATTAATGAGCTGTAACCCTTACGGGAACCTTAAAAAGGCATTATAGCTGCAACTTCATCCTTATCATATATTTTATCCATACACGTTAGAACAGGTAACAGTTTCATTCAATTTGTATTATAAATTCAATGAAACATTGTTGAAACTTGTCCAATTAGTACTAGTTATGTTTTCGGTAATAATACACTACGTTAAAACATGAATATGTAATTAAATAGTAAATTTTTTTTAAATGAAACTCACGGTCTCTAGTTAATTCCACAATATAATAAAAGTTATTAAAAATTATAAAAAATTGACAATTGTTTCGATAAATCAATATCATCGTCACAATGACAGAAGTTACATTTCATTTTATGCCTACCTGATGTTTAGTAGTTATTTTTGGCTAGACCAAGAATTGACCTAACTTGTGATTGGCTTAATATATGTTTATAGAAAAAAGAAGAAGATGTGATATTACAAATATTGAAGCTTAGATATTATTAGCCCTATGGTGATATCCTGGATATCATTTCTCCAATTAAGATCAGTATAACTGTGCAATGATATAGAAAACCAGGAAAACTATATCTGCTGATCTTTACAATTATCACTTAAGAAGACAGTTTATTAGTGGATAATTCCCTAGATTTAACTGTTCATTGACAACTTCATATTGTGGGTTTCTTAAATGTCTTCTTATTTCCAGTTCTTCAAGGAAATCCAGTTCTTGTTTCTTTTCACAAATATGCAGCACTTCTAGTTTTGTGTTAGGTGTCAATGAATGATTGGTGTCAAGTAGATGTTTTGCGTAGTGGGATTTATCTGGTTGTTTTAATCTGTATCCTCCTAAGTGCTCACTGTATCGTATTTCAAAATTCCTAAGGGTCTGACCCAAATAGACAGCATTACATTCTGGACATTTGAGTTTATATATACCTGACTTCTTTAATAGTGGTATTTTTGTTTTTACATTTAACAATTTTGTACTAACGTTACTTTCTGTTTTGAAAGAAATTGTTGTATTCGTTGCTGAACATATTATCTTTGAAATATTATTAGAAATATTTCCTGCATATGTGATGGTTTTATAAGTTTTAATTTCATCAGCTTGTTTAGGATATATTAGTTGTAATGCCACTTTGTTCTCTTTTTTGCTAATTAGCTTATTTATCATATCTAATGGATAACCGTTAGATGTTGCTATTTGTCTAATTGTATTAATCTTTCTATCAAAATTACATTTGTTCATAGGAACTGAAAAATCTCTATGTATCATTGAATTATATGCTGCTAGTCTGTGTGACACATGGTGGTTAGAATTGAATGGAATTGTCACATCAGTCTGTGTTGGTTTTCGGTGAATTGAATAATCAAGTACATTATTAACTCTTTAATTTTTAAATCAAGAAAATTGATTGAGCTATTTTCTTCAATTTCTAATGTAAATTTAATTTTCGGGTGTAAATTATTGATGTAGTTGAAAAATAATTGTCGTTCACTACCCATAAAACAAGCTAATATGTCATCTACATATCTATACCAAAATAAAATATTTTTCGAAATATTACTTTCAAAGATCTTTCTTTCGAAATTGTCCATAAAAATGTTTGCTAAAATATGTGATATAGGGCTTCCCATTGGTAAACCTTCATTTTGAATATATATCTTATTGTCAAAAGTGAAATAATTCTGATTAATGCATACATCAAATAAATTAATTATATCTGATATTATTCCTGGATTAATATTTTTATCTTCTAGTAATTTTCTTACAAGTATTAGACATTCTTTAGGAGGAATTTTAGTAAACATATTAGTTACATCGAACGAAATGAGTTTATAGTTATCTTGCAAGTGGATTGCTTTCAACTTTTTGATTAGTTCTATTGAATTTCTAATTGAGTACTGATATTCATATCCGTAAGTATTGAGTATATTGTTGAGCTTCTTTGCCAATATATTATTAGGAGCATTAACATAAGAGACTACAAATCTAATTGGTTTCGTTATTTTATGTAATTTAACTGTTCCATATAATTGTGGACAATGAGGATTCTTATGTATGATAGACCTCTTTTCGTAATTATTTAAAAGATAATTTGAATTATTAACAATATCCCTTACATTATTAGAAAACTTCTTTGTTGGGTCTGCTTTAAAAACTTTTACATCGCTGGATTCTATAAAGTTATATACTTTGGAATTGTAATTTTCAGTCGTCAAAATGACAGTAGCGTTCCCCTTATCAGATTTTGTAACTGTTAGGTTATTATTCTCTATCTTCTTTTTTATTGCATTTGAAACAGTAATGTCATTTTCAGTTTGACGTTTAACTTTTGAAGGTTCAATATTTTTGATTAAATTGGTAATTTTTAATTTCTCATAAAGAAAATTGTTTGAATTAGATTTTAAAGCTATTTCTGACTCTGTAGCTATAATTTGTTTAATATTATTCGTAAATTTAGGTGGTATGCTGTACTTTAAACCTTTATTTGAAAATTCTATTTCACTATTTGTAAAATTAGTGTCTGAAAGGTTTTCAAATCGTGGTGCAAAGTGTGTTGGTATGTAGGTACTTACAGTTTCATGATGTTTTGAGTATTGAATTTTATGTTGTGTGTGTTCAAGATTCTGTAGCTTCTTTTCTTGTTTCTTAAATTTCATATGCTTCATCGTGCTGACATTTTCTCTAATTTTGTCATCCAAACAGTCAAATTCTACTGGATGTAATTGGAATGTGAGTTCTGAATGTACAACTTTTATGTAGTTGTCTAAGGAGTCTCTAACTTTGAACCATTTCTTACATTCTGATTTTATCCAAACTCGTTGAGCACATTTTATAGCTTTTTGTGCTTGTGGTGTTTTAGTGTGACATTTTATATTCACATAATTTTGTATTACCTTTTTCCTAAGGCATTCTTAGTTAAACCAAATGTTTTGTGATGCTTTGTAACGTTTTTGTAGTAACTTCTGGTACAGTCGGGTCAAATCTTCTCTCGAAGATTTTTTAATGAAATTGACTGTCTCGACCCTTATTCCACGAAGTAAGGGTCGAGACAGTCAAACCATCAGTAAGTGATATGTACTATGTAATATTGGGTTGAGCAAACGATTGATATTATTTTGATAAGTCATGACAAATCATAATGTTATCAACAATTCTGTACTTTAAATTGCGAATTTAAGCATAAACTTTTATTCTTCTTACCTTTGTATTTTTGGCATAATATAATTTTCGTCCTTTGAGTTTGAAATATCTTCTTCTCCACCTTTGAAATGACCACGTCTGCTTAAGTAAAAAACCTTCTTTAATGGAAGCCTGGAATAAAACAAAAAAATTGATATACTACGGTCTTTATCACATACGAAATGTAGAAATACAAATAGGAATACTTTCACTTATAGGTATCACACTATAAAGATTGATATATGGTAAACAGTGTGTCAGGTTAAATTTGAACATGGTTGCCAGACTGAACATGTTATAGAGATTGAGGAAATGTATCCATCTCTTCCACTTTTGCAATCTTGCAATTTTTTTTCCGATTTATCGATTTATGATAATTATAATAATGAACGGTCTTTAAACAAATGGTACATTTGTATTAAAAAAAGGGTACAAATTGTTATGTTTCTAATATTAGTGTGAATTACGGAAGACAACCTGTTGACAATTGACAATTCAGTCAGACGGAAGAATTATCAAGGTGGGCCCGGTATATTTTCACCGCTTAGGTAATCGAATTGACCTGTAAACCAAAAGAATTAATAAAGACAGCGAAGTGTTACTGGAACACCTGAGTTTCATTTAATAATACAAGTATTATAAAGCGACGCTAGTGCCATCCTATTTACGTAAAACCGGATGGGATTATTGGAGGTTATTAAATGTCATAAGTTGTCAAAAATAGAAATTACTGGCGTCGAGCGTCAGTTAAAGGTGTATAAAGAACAATTATATTATATTTTTGACAACATTTCATAACCTCCAATAATTCCAGACGGTATTATACAAATAGGATGACGTTAGCGCCTCTTTCTAATACTTGAGTCCTTTTTTTAATTCAATTTTACTTGCATAGTGAAGATGCTAGAGGCGAAGCTTAACTCTTGGCGACTCCACCACTTAAGCTCTAGTCATTCCTCTTTGTAGTAGATGAAGGTTTAGACTGTTGTATAATTAAATAATGTTTATACCCACAAAATTTTATTAACAAAATAACCAACAAAAACACAACATAATAAAAGTAGAATTGTCAAACCCGTCAACAGTATTGTCAGAAATAAGGCTGCGACTACATCATTAATGACGTCCCAGTAAACATGAATGAGCGGTAAATAGACGGGCCATAGCTGTTAACTGCGGTTAGATGTCGGCAGCGGCACAGCGATGTCGGCAAATAATTGGAATGATATCAGTTTTACCGCCTTGGCTGAACATACGCATATTTATGGGGGATGTTTGTAATTTAGCCACAAATTGCCCGTTGAAAATTTGCGATAGTCGCGCCGATGTCGTTTTGACACAGTATGCATGTCAGCATGCGACCTGTAATGAAAATAAAACATTGGCATTACTGAATATCACCTTGGCAGTTGGCACTACTGCTTATTTGCTAGCCGTTGTGTTGAACAAGTGTTGAAAATAACCTAACCTATAGCTGTGTTGTGGTAATTAATATATATATAATTAATCACTGTAGCGACAATTTTATTAGATTTGTGTGTTGTATCCAATCTATTCGGAGCAAAGTAACGAGCAGATATGTCCGGAAACACAGAAAAGTAAGTACGTACATCATTTGTTGCATCATATACCATCATAATATGTTTCCTCTAGAAAACCCCTGCATAATATCTCAAAGAGCACTCGTCAAAAACAGCGTCTTCCGAAAAATGCCGTTAAGGATATAGTCTACACTGTAGAGGCTGAGGTTATAATAGACAATATATCTCGTAGAAGTAAAAATCTTTGTGTTGATAGTGAGCCCGGACCCAATAAAACTATTGGTGAACATATTTTTTTAAATTTATATATATTTTTATTTTTCATTATATTTCCTTGTTTTAGTCATCATGTTTCATTGTTAAACCTATAAGTATATATATATAGCCTGTAGATTTGCATAAATCATTGACTAAGTCTCAACAGTGGGATGCCGGCGGTTGATTAGTAGGATACCCGCAATCGCGCCATAATCTGCACAATGCGTTATGAGTTCACCCTATCTTAGTCAATCTGCTAAAGTCCCGCTATGTAACGAAGCGGGTGGTAGTCTGGAGGCCTACTGGTGGCCATCGCGACACGGGCTAGCCGAGCCGGCGACGTATCATGATTGTGGCCCACTTATGTTGTGCGTCGGTTGTTTTTAAAGTGCATCTAGAGGCCCACGTGTAACATGTTTGCTGGGGTGCATCTCTTTTTACGATGTATGACCTGTTAAAGTTATTAACCCTGAACCTATTGTTTATTTTCATTTATTAACTATTATATATGATTAATTGATGTCAAAAACGATTTTTTGATAAAAGCATTTTTCTAAAAGTTACTACAGTTTTTCCTTAGTAAAGTTAATAAATTAAAATAAACAGTCAGGTTCACGGTTAATAACTTTAACATGACCTTCATATATGATATTTGTGGTAATATTGAATATAAAGTCAAAAACAATAATTTTTTTTCGTTATGTAATTGTGAAAACTATATAAGAAGACTAGCTATTAAAGATGAGTCGGTATTCTTATACCCCCGGTATTTTTTAGGAACATAGGGTATTGCTCCGCAAACATTATAAGAATACTAAGAAACCGAAGGCAGCAGGTGCGGATTTTTCCCGGAATATGTGTATATTTTGATTGCATATTTTCGGAATTTTGTTTTAATTCAATGTAGTAAATAAACCTGAACTGAAATAGGCTTTATTCGACTTTTAACAACTTGACATTAACAAAATCAACTGAACAAAAATCTCAACGAAGATCAGATCAATATATTACATTCATCCCCCCTCAGTTTATCACGAAGTCCTCCAAATACTTCGGAGAATTCCTAATTCGAACTGGTCGTCCAACAGCAATATCATCTATTCTTTCTGGCATCTCTACTTGACTAATTTCAGCTGTCTCCTGTGGAAGATTGGATTTTCGCTTCTCCATCAAAACTAGATCGGTATTGCCATTCGAGGTTGTATTTGAGTTTTCTTGATGTAGATTTGAAGTTGATTCACTCAACAAGGTCATATCTCCTTGAGGAGCTAAATGACGGGTTGAAACAGTGGTTTCTTTACCATTCAAAAAGCGTACATGTGCATTGGCTTCGATTAGTTGAACTTCTTCCACCAATGGTTCGTACTTGTTGGTTCTTACATGTTTTCTAAGATATACCGGACCAGGAACAGAAAGCCATGTTGGAACTGTACTACCATTAGAGGATCGTCGAGGATAACTGAACATCCTCTCGTGTGGAGTACAATTGGTTGCTGTACATAACAAAGATCATATTGCATGAAGAGCTTCTTGTAACACTGATTCCCACTGATCGATCCTGAGTCTCTGGGATTTCAACGAAAGTTGAATTGTTCTCCATATAATACCATTATAACGCTCACATTGGCCGTTTCCTTGGGGATTGTAAGCTGTTGTATGACTTGAAGCTATACCAAGTGATCCTAGAAATCCTTTTAGTTCCTGAGATATGAAACAAGTTCCTCGGTCAGAATGTACATAAGATGGCGTACCAAAAATAACGAAAAGTTGACGAAGGCATTTTATAACTGTCGTAGAGGTCATATCGGGACAAGCAAAAGCGAAAGGAAATCGTGAATATTCATCCACAATAGTTAATATATATTTATTATTTGTTAAAGAATGTAGAGGCCCCTTGAAATCTATATTCAACCTTTCAAATGGAGATGTAGATTTTATTAGAGTTCCTCGATTTCTATGGAATCGAGGCTTTACTTCAGCGCAAATGGGACATGATGCAGTTAGTTTTCGAATGTCTTCCATAGAGAAAGGTAAATTCTACAGCGACTCCAATGATTCATTCGAGTAACTCCAGGATGACACAGAGAGTTATGTAGATTATAAAGAATCTTCCTGTTATCTTCATTCAACAATGATGAAGTTATTCTCGAGAAGGTGTCTGCTACTGTATTTTTGATTCCAGGTCTATATATAATATCATATCTGAAACATGATAGTTCTAGGCGCCACCGCATGATTTTATCGTTTTTGATTTTACTGGAAATCTTGTGATCAAACATGAAAGATACCGATTTTTGATCAGTAATCAACTGAAAATGTCGGCCAATAAGGAAATGTCTCCATTTCCGGAGGGCTTCCACAATAGCATATGCTTCTTTTTCAACGGATGAATGTCTCTGTTTGGTACTTGAAAGAGTTCTTGAAAATAACGCTACTGGTCTTCCATTCTGAGAGAGTTGGGCAGCAATAGCAAAATCCGACGCATCAGTTTCTACTGTGAACATAACGGATTCGTCAATAGATTTCACGGCAGCACTGGAAATAATTTTCTTCAATAGTTCGAATGCTGTAATAGCATTTTCAGACATGGGAAATGTTTTACACTGTACCGGTGGTTGAATTTTCTCAGAGAAATTAGGCACCCATTTCGAATAATGAGCAAACATTCCCATTCTACGGCGGAGGGAAGCTAAACTATTTGGTGCGGGAAGTTCCAAAAGTGGTCTGAGTCTCTCTGGGTCTGGTTTAATTGTTTTCCCCGTAATAGTATAGCCAAGAATATTTATTTAGTCAGTGGAAAACATACATTTCTCCTTGTTCAACGTTAAACTATACTTCTCTGCAGCATTCATGAAGAGTTGTAAATTATGATCGTGGTCCATCTTGTTCGATCCACAAATGGTTACGTCATCCAAATAAGCATAGGTATCTTTCAAACCATCACTTTCGATTATATTTTGGATTGTCCTCTGGAAGCAGGCTACTCCATTAGTTACTCCGAATGGAATTCTACGAAATTGGTAAAGTTTACCGCAAGCTTTAAAAGCAGTATACTTTTTTTCGTTATCTCTGATGGGAATCTGGTGGTAAGCATTGCGTAGATCAATTGTACTGAATATTTCGTACTTTGTGTTAGGGTTTTGTAATTATGTAGGTTGGTACCCACGGTAGAGGAGGCGAGAAATGTCAATGTCAGTTAGGGTTGAATAAAGAGTGTCGAACGCAAAAGATTATTTTAATTTAATTCAACGTTAATTACATAATTAAACATTGAAATCAATTACTAACGATGCAAATGGTATGAAAGAAATAAGCACATTTTCCCGGCTAGTAGATGGGAACCTTATGATCCTACCAAGAGTTATGACAAGTATACAGTGTCTGATAAAAATAAAAAGCCTTAGGATAAATGTACATTTTAGCTGACAATAAATATAAGTTTTATTTAATCTGTAAATTAATCGAGATGTTAGTAATGTAGAATAACTTTGATGTAGCCGTTAGCTTAAACTAGTTTCACGAAATTTTGTTATTCACAAACTCGTTTTATTTTATAAAAAGGGAGATGTTAGGGTTTTGTAATTATGTAGGTTGGTACCCACGGTAGAGGAGGCGAGGAATGTCAATGTCAGTTAGGGTTGAATAAAGAGTGTCGAACGCAAAAGATTATTTTAATTTAATTCAACGTTAATTACATAATTAAACATTGAAATCAATTACTAACGATGATTATACTTTGCTATTTGATTAACAATATCATCTATCCGTGGTAATGGATAAGCATCAAGTAATGTAATTGTTTGTGAATAATCAATTACCATTCGCTTTTTATGAGTTTCGCTTGAGGTGACTAAAACTTGTGCACGCCACGGTGAGTTACTTGGCTCAATAATATTTTCTTCTAATAGTCTATTCACTTCATTATCAATGAATTTAGAATCATCAGATGTGTATCGGCGAGATCTCACTGCGATAGGTTTACAATTTGGAGCCAAATGTGAGAATAGAGGAAATGGATCAACGTTAACCAAAGCTAGATTACACACTGCCAAAGAATCTCTTGGTCCACCAAAAGTCACTTCTACATCTGTGTGCTCTTTGAGTAAATCATGATCTATTATCATATCTGCACACAAATCATCAAGTACCAGTAATTTGAAGTTTTCGTATATATTCTGCAACATTT
The DNA here is from genome assembly GCA_963921935.1 of Galeruca laticollis. Lineage (NCBI taxonomy): Eukaryota > Metazoa > Arthropoda > Insecta > Coleoptera > Chrysomelidae > Galeruca > Galeruca laticollis. The sequence goes on along the minus strand of OY998176.1, from coordinate 5,765,562 downwards.
TAATGGTCACGATACAGCATCCGATCACTTGAGACACTTTAGACGTAGAGGCCATGGCTACATTACATGAGGAAGGAAATATCTTCATTTTTCTTGCTCGTACTATTTTATGATTTATGAAACTATCTGAACTTCCTGTATCAATCAACGCATCCGTCATAATTCCATTAACGTCAATTTGAAGGATTGCTCTTGACAGGAAAGCTGGGGACGCAGCTGAAATTGTAGCCAGGATTGTTGATGTCTGTTTGGTTAAGTATTCGGTGGATTTTAGGTATCTTCTGATTTCTCTCAAAGCTATTGTACCGGGACGGTAACGATGAGGCTTCTTAACACCTCCTGTGGAAGGTGCTGATTTTCTTGCGGCTTTGGTGGCAAGTTGTTTTCGTAGATTTACGCGCAGTCTGCTTTGTACGAGCCATTTTTTAGTAGTCTGGAAAATAATAATAAAGCTACACAATCAATGTTTTAATTGCAGTAAGTAGCTTTCTCCCGCCAAGAAAATTTCTCATCTTTTTTTTTCATATTAAATTCCATGATGAAAACAGTTATTTTACAGTAAACCTACACCTACGTTATAAATTTCAGCGAATACCATAACTCTTTGCCTATATATGCGATAAAATTGTGGATATCACCACGCCGTCGTGGACAGTCTCTCCCTGCCGTCGATGGACAATATCCATCATAGATAACATTTATATGTATCCATTACTGACAGTTACGAAAAAGCAATATTTTAACGCGGTATTTTCCTGGAACGGCTGCTACTATCGCACGACTTATGCATAGTTGATATTCCCATCTCTACTAACCATACATTTTTTCATTTACATCACGTAGGAGAGAATATGTTTTCCCACAAGGCGTATTAAATTATTGGGCATTCGAGTAAATATTCAGATTTGCATACAAATAGCGTACAAATGTAATAAGGCTGAATTTTTTTACGAACTTTAGGTGTAGATACGTGTAGTGAACTTTGATATTTTGAAGTTTGATGGATTGTATGAACTTATTCATTTAAACTCCATCACAATGTCCGTTTTAGTTACTTTGTAACAATGAGTTGCGAAAAAGGTTTCTATATAGAAATGTTTAAATCCATAGATATATAATATTAAATATCTATGTTTAAATCGCATTATAACAATATATTTCTCTGGATTCTTATAGTAGAAATAGTCACATGATATCTATTCTACTGAATAATTATCATCTATTTTTCAAACAACACCTTCGAAAACATGAAAAATCTGGTTTCAGAAATAGTTATTTTCAAACTTGAAGACAGATATGTAAGTGAAATCCCATCTCTATAGATTAATCAAATAAACACATAAACCAAAAATTCATTTCATGTGGATACGTCATATTGGAGGGAGACCATAGAACTAATCGAGAATTATATTATATTGATTTGCAATAACTACGTCCTTGTTTATCAATCATGAATAGGATGAAACGAAAATTATAATCAAAAATCAATGTTGATTAGTTATTGGAGGTTGTGAAATGTTTTTTGTACGGGGTGATTTATTACGGAGGGCGACAGGAAACTGTTTTTACCAAATCAATACCAGGCTCATAGAACAGTGTTGTAGTATATTTGATAAGCTGGTTATTTACAGTTTAGCGTTTTTAACGGTTCTTGTGAACACATACTTAGTTTTAATATTTGTCGCGAATGTTTCGTTACTTGACATAATAATTTTCTACGTTGTCATAATTATCTTGAATTATGTCGAATAAAGTTCGTGTAATGAGAGTTTAATTATTTCTGTTCTGATCAGTTTATTCGACATAATTTTTCAACTAAGGATCGATTTCTTCGACCGGAGAAATTAGAAGTAGATCCTTCGTCTCCAACTGCTGCCAAGGAATGGATTTATTGGCTGAGAACGTTTGAAAACTTTATTGGAACGGTAAATGAGATTACTCCAGAGACAAAATTGGATTTACTTGTTAACCATGTTTCATCGTCAGTATACTCCTACATAAGCGAATCTACAGATTATGACACAGCAATCAGTACTCTTAAAGCTATATTTGTCAAGAAAGTGAGCGAATTTTATTCCAGGCACAAATTTGAATCGCGTTCTCAAATACCAAATGAATCAGTTGATCAATATCTGTGTGCATTATACTCATTGGCTAAAGACTGCGACTTCAAACATAACTGCGTCCGAGAATAGAGATGCGTATATACGAGACTCTTTTATAAGAGGGCTAAGCGATCCGAAAATTCGACAAAGACTTCTGGAGAATACAACTGTTACTCTTGATCAAGCTTATTCTCAGGCAAGAGCGTTAAAAATGACAGTTCTTCAGTCGAATTCATTCACTTCTGGCACGTCACCTATAAACTTGAATGTGATATCTGTTGGGGTAGACATGACAACAGTGACAATTTAGTATGTGACTTGACGACAGGCATTGACTGCATGTAATGATTGATAACAAATGATTGAACTGCAACTCCAATATTATTAAATAATTTATTTAGAAAGTATAACAACAGAACATGGCGCAATCAGTCGACGCAAAGTAAAATTACCTAATAATTACTAATTTCAAATTACGAGAACAAATTACTGAATTAAAAATGGGTGACAATAGAAGAATAATGTCTTTGTCATTGACCGGCAAAACTTCAGAAAATTGGAAGATGTGGAAAGCAAGATTCCAAAATTATTTAATTGCATCGGAAGTAAATAAAAAGAATGAGAAAACTCAATGTGCACAACTACTTAATTATATTGGGGAAGAAGCATTCAAAATATATTCCACTTTTAAATTTCAAGAAGACGAAAAAGACAAGTTACATGTATTGTTCAAGAAATTCGACGAACATTTTCAAGGCAAAGAAAACACTTCATACGAAAAATACAAATTTTATAACTACAGGCAAGAGGCTGAACATTCAACTGAGAATTTCATTATGGAGCTTAAAAAGAAGGCATCTAGGTGTAAACTTGATAATTTAACAGATAGTCTAATAATTACCATGATTATTTGCGGAATGAGAAATAATAATGTAAGAGAAAGACTATTACAAGAAGATGGACTGACCCTGGAAAAAGCTATTGACCTTTGCTATGTAATTGAAACATCAAAATTCCGTAGCGATGTTATGGGTGCAGGTGCAAGTAGTAGTACTTTTTCAACAACGGTGGATGTATTAAGTAAGAAATTTCAAGAAGGAAAAAATTACAAACCCAAGAGTATGCTACATTCAAATACAAGTGAGAGATTAATTAAAAACCCTCAAAAGTGTGGTGGCAAGGAACATAAAATAAATGAATGTTCTGCATATGGAAAGACCTGTAATTACTGTAATGTAGTAAATCATTTTGCTTCCGTCTGTTATAAAAATAAAAATAGGAAAGGCATAAATAACTTTGAACAATGCACTGAAGAAGTAAATTCAATAAATTCTGGCAACTTCATGTTTGTAAGAACGATTTCGCAGGTGAGTAGTGCCATCAATAAAAATGAGAGGTTAACTGATTTAGAAATAAATAAAAAAATAATTAAATTGAAGATTGATACTGGAGCCATGGTAAATGTTTTACCTTGGAATATTTTTAAATTCGTAAAATTACCTAATGATAAAATCACTAAAACGAATACAACATTACAATCCTATACTGGAAATAATTTAAAAGTATCAGGTAAGGTTTGTTTACCATGTGTAAGAAATGAAAAAATACACAATTTAGAGTTTTATATTGTAAATTCAAATTCACAAGCCATTCTAGGTTTGCAGTCAAGTGTTGACTTGGGACTAATTGCAAAAGTACAATCTGTTGATTCAAATGTTTCAGATTACACCGAACTGGTTAAAAAATACAATGATCTTTTTGAGGGGATAGGTTGCATCAAAGATACTTACCATATAGAGGTAGATGACAAAATAGATCCAGTGGTTCATCCCACTAGAAAAGTTGCTATTCCTTTGTTAGATAGTCTTAAAGAGAGTCTTCAAGATTTAGAAAAAGATAAAATAATTGAGAAAGTTCACGAGAGTTCACAATGGGTAAATCCGCTAGTTTTGGTTAGAAAACCAGATAATAAATTACGTATTTGTCTTGACCCTATTGATTTAAATAAACCGATTAAGCGAGAACATTGTCATATACCCACTTTAGATCAAATTACTAGCAAGTTATCAAACGCAAAACTTTTCTCTACATTAGATGCTACACAAGGATTTTACCAAATTCCATTAGACGAGGCTAGTTCAAACTTATACACATTTGATACTCCATTTGGGAGATATAAATTTAAAAGAATACCTGATGGGATCAAGTCAGCCCCGGAGGTATTTCAAACTAGATTCAAGAAAATTTTCAACATAGAAAGAGCAGATACATATATTGATAATATACTTGTGTGGGGTTCTAATAAAGCTGAACATGATGCCAGGCTTAAACAAATTCTTAATTTAGCAAGAGAAAATAATGTAAAATTTGATTTAAGTAAACGCAAATTCGGGAGAAATGAAATTAAGTACATTGGACATATAATTTCGGAAAATGGTTTGAGTCCAGATAATTCAAAAATTCAGGCAATTGCAAATATGCCACGTCCTCAAAATAAACAAGATGTGCAGAGAGCATTAGGGATGTTAACTTATGTAGGTAAATTCATAAAAAATCTCTCAGATGAAACTTATTCATTGAGAACATTGCTTAGAAAAGATACAGAATTTATATGGCAACCCGAACATGAAGAAGCTTTTCAAAACTTGAAGAGCATGCTAATTGATAAACCAGTCTTGCAGTTTTACAAAATTAATGCTGAGACAGTTGTGTCAGTTGATGCATCTAAAAATGGTTTGGGGGCGGTTTTATTACAAAATAAATTACCATGTGCGTATGCTTCTAAAGCAATGACTGAAACACAGTGTAGATATGCCCAAATAGAGAAGGAACTTCTAGCAATTACATTCGGATTAAATAAATTTCATGACTTCATATTTGGTAAAAGAGTTATCGTTGAAACGGATCACTTACCTTTAATTTCTATATTTAAAAAACCATTGAATAAGTGTCCTGCGCGTTTGCAACGAATGCTATTACAAATCCAGAAATTCGATTTTGAAGTTAGGTATAAGCCAGGAAAAGAACTAATCATAGCAGATGCTCTTTCTAGGGCTACAGTAAATGAAAGTGAGTTTGAATTTCCAGATGAAGAAATTTCATCACAAGTTTGTCTTATAGTTTCAGAAATAAATATTACCACTAACAAGTTCAATGAATTTAAAGAAAAAACCGAAAGAGATAGTGAATTGCAAGCTTTAAAAAAGGTTATATTAGACGGATGGCCTAGTACTAATAAAAATTTAGACAATCAAGTTAGGAAGTATTGTAAATATAAAAGTGAATTAACAGTATTGGATGGTTTGATTTTTAAAAATAATGCTATTGTAGTTCCAAAAGTTTTACACAAAGAAATGCTTGATAGGATACATTATAATCATATGGGAATAACAAAATGTTTGCAATTGGCAAAAGAATCTCTTTTTGGCCAACCATGCAAAATGAAATTAAACAAAAAATTCTAGAATGTCAAATTTGTTATAAGTACTCAAATTCACAATCAAATGAACCGTTAAAATGTCATGAAATTCCAAAAATGCCTTGGAATAAGGTGGGGTGTGATATTTTTGAAATACAGGGTAAAAAATATCTCTTAGTAATAGACTATTATTCCAAATACTTAGAAGTTGAAAAACTGGAACAAAGTACAAGTAGTTATAAAATAATTCAAGTATTGAAGTCCATTTTTGCTCGCCATGGTATTCTACTTACATTGATATCAGAAGGAGGTCCTCAGTTTGACTCCAGGGAATTCAACGAATTTTCGAAAAGTTGGGAGTTTAATCACATAAAGAGTTCCCCGACATATGCACAATCTAACGGTGTGTCAGAACGAAATATACAAACGACAAAAAGAATTTTTAAAAAGGTTCTAGAAGACCAAAAAGATATATACTTAGCTCTTCTCATGTATCGCAACATGGAAATCGATGGTACTTATTCTCCGGCAGAAGTACTAATGTCAAGAAGACTGAGAACAATTTTATCACTTAAAAATGATATGTTCAAACCAAAATTAATCAATTACAAAAAGTTCAATAATTTTCTAGATAACAGACAGAAACAAAGTGCAAATTATTATAATAGTAAGGGTGTTAAAAATCTAAAACCTCTTAATCCAAATACTAAGGTTGTTGTTCAATTAAAACCCAAGGGTATATGGTATTCTGGTATAGTATTAAATAGAGTTAGGGATAGAACATACAGGTTGAAAATGAATAACGGCACAATATTGTATAGAAATAGAAAATGTATTAAACCTTGTACTCTAAATTGTAACAATGAAACTTCAAATAATAACAATACTTTAGAAAAGAAGGAAGAGGAAGTAAGGAAAAAGTGTTATAGAGAAATAGAAAGTCCTGATGAGATTAGTAATGAAAATAATGGATTAGAAAATAGTATTAGTAATACAGTTAGTAATAATGATAGTACTAATAGTAATGTAGAAAATAGTATTAAGATGGAAAATGAAAATCAAGGTTCAGACAGTGATAATAGTGAAAATTACGAAGATTCGCTAGAACACCCGTTAGACGTTCCTCAGGACAATGCTAATAATTTAAATGTCCAAGTTTCATCAAAAGGAAGAATTATTAAAAAACCAGATAAACTAAATTTGTAAAAAAGTGGGATGTTGAGGTAGACATGACAACAGTGACAATCTAGTATGTAACTTGACGACAGGCATTGCCTGCATGTAATTATTGATAAAAAATGATTGAACTGAACTCCAATATTATTAAATAATTTACTTAGAAAGTATAACAACAAAACAATATCCTAAAATGGTCTTCCTGAAAACGCTATCGAACCTCAACCTCAAGTTAATTCGGTGACTTCAACTAGTAAGTGTTATTTTTGCGGAAGGTCTCAACATTCTCGTAATATTTGTCCCGCACGTGAAGCACTTTGCAGAAATTGTAACAAAAAGGGACACTTCCGTAATGTCTGTCGCTCGTCTAAAAAAAGAGTAACGGCTAGCAGTTTACCTGTTGAAGAAGAAACATTGACAACTACTTTGAAGAATTATTACTTAGCCGCTACAGGGCCTACTTCCTTAGATAAGGCTTTAATTGATGTAACTATCAATTAGTGTTTTTAAATGAAACTCACGGTCTCTAGTTAATTCCACAACATAATAAAAGTTATTGAAAATTATAAAAAATTGTCATTTTTTTAGAATTTTCAATAACTTTTATTACATTGTGGAATTAACTAGAGACCGTGAGTTTCATTTAAAAACACTAATTGATAGTTATGAGCATATTCCACGAAGTAAGGGTCGAGACAGTTAACTTCATTTAACTATCAATTCTCAACCTGCAACAGCCTTGGTCGACAGTGGTTCTTCTCTCAGTTTTTTGGATGAATCATTTGCGAAAGCTTTGAAAATAGATTTAATCCCTGAATATGGAAACATTTTGATGGCATCTAGTTCTTTGACATGCCAAATACGCAACAGCTGTGAAGTTGACCTAAATATGTTTGGGAATATCTACAGGAATATTAAAATGTCAATATTACCAAAAGCGTGTGTCGACGTCATCATTGGACATGATATTTTGAAGCAACATGAAGCTCTATATGTGAATTTTGGAGGAGCTAGACCGACTCTTACTATTAGTAACCTAGCGGCTGCTGAAGTACCAGTTTCATCACTGTTTAGACACTTATCGCCTGATATGAAACCTATAGCGATAAAATCCCGTAGGTTTTCAAATCAAGATCGTGACTTTATCGAAAATGAAAACCAACGAATGATATATGAAGGTATTATAGAGCGGAGCAACTCACCTTGGCGGGCGCAAGTGGTTGTCGTATCCGGAGAGAACAAAAAGAAGAGAATGTGCATTGACTATTCACAAACAATAAATAAATTCACTTTATTAGATGCATATCCTCAATCAAGGATCGAGGATTTAGTGAATAAAGTAGCTCAATATACGGTGTTTAGTACTATCGACAAGCCTACCATCAAATTCCCATACAGAACAGTGACAAAATTTATACTGCGTTTGAAGCGAATGGCAAACTTTATCAATTCCGGCATGGGGTTTATATGTTACATGGCACTTATTTCTATCTTGATGACGTAAAAATTTGTGGAATCGATCAACCAGATCATGATGGAAATTTAGAACATTTTCTTTAGGTTGCAAAGCAATATAAACCAACCTTAAACACTAAAAAAAGCAAATTTTCAATAACGCGCATCAAACTACTGGGATATGTTATTGAAAACAACACTATTCGACCTGATCCGTCTCGACTAGAAGCTCTTCTGCATTATCCTCTCCCTACTAATCTTAATGCCATGAAACGAGTACTTGGGATGTTTGCGCATTATTCGAAATGGGTGCCACGATTTTCAGAACGGATTGCACCATTGGCTCACTGAATGACGCTTCCATTAAACGACAAAGCTAAAGAGGCATTTAAAGATCTTAAGACATCGATTGCAGATTCGGCTGTCACATGCATCGACGAATCATTGGAATTTGTAGTAGAAACTGATGCATCCGAAAATGCAATAGCTGCGACTATTTCGCAACAAGGACGCTCAGTAGCATTTTTCTCCCGAACTTTGTCTCCGTCGGAAAGAAATCACTCTGCCATCGAGAAGGAAGCTTACGCAATAATTGAATCACTAAGGAAATGGCGACATTTCTTACTGAATAGACAATTTAATTTGATTACTGATCAACAATCAATTTCGTTCATGTTCAATTCAAAACAAAGTAGCAAAATCAAAAACGAGAAAATTCTGCGATGGGGATTAGAATTATCCGAATATAAGTAAGACATAATATATAGAGCTGGTAAATTCAATTCTGTGGCAGACGCATTCACTAGAATTTACTGTAATCTAGCAACTAACGGACAAACATTAGAACAATTACACACTACTCTCTGCCATCCTGGAGTTACTCGTTTATATCATTATGTTAGAAGTAAAAATTTGGCATTTTCAATAGATGAAATAAGAATAATAAGAAATATGTGTCCGATATGCTGCGAATTGAAACCACGATTCGTCAAGTTATCAGGAAAATTGATAAAAGCGACAGCACCATTTGAGAGGCTTAATATCGATTTTAAGGGACCTCTACATTCCACATCACAGAATCGATATTTATTAGTGATCATTGACGAATATTCACGATTTCCTTTTGCCTTCCCATGTTCTGATACGTCAGCAGCGACGGTAATACAGAATTTACATAATTATTTTACTATATTCGGAATACCATCCTACATCCATTCTGATAGAGGCTCCTCTTTTTTATCTGATCAAGTTAAAAGATACTTAGATAAGTTTAACGTGGCGACCAGTCGCACTGCACCTTATAACCCTCAAGGAAATGGCCAAGTAGGAAGATATAATGCTACAATCTGGAAGACTATTATGTTGGCACTCAAGTCCCGTATGCTAAAGACCTCTCAATGGGAAATTATTCTTCAAGATGCCCTTCATTTTGTCCTGTCACTTCTTTGTACTGCCACTAATGAAACTCCACATGAACGCATGTTTCAACATCCCCGGAGGTCACCGAATGGCGAATCGATCCCATCATGGTTGTTGACTCCCGGAAAAGTATTTATACGTCGTCAAGTGAGGTTATCTAAATACGAACCACTCGTCGACGAAGTAGATCTATTAGAAGCAGACTCTAATCATGCCCTTGTCTGTCTTCAGAATGGCCGAGAACTGACAGTATTTCTGAAACACTTGTGGCGAAGGAAAAGAAGTGCCAACAGTTATGGATAGCGATCAAACTGAAGCGGATTCTCAAACACAAGGTGGCACCAATCACCCAGAATCTACTACCAATGATATAATACAGTCTCTGAATACCTCCGACTCTTCTGAAATACCGCAACAACCTATAAATTTTAAAACGACTAGAACTGAAGTCCCAGTAATTGAGCTGAGAAAATCTAATAGAGAACGACGTATTCCTAGTCATTTACAATATTTCGTCATTAATACTGAGAGGGGGGAAATGTAGTATATTTGATAAGCTGGTTATTTACAGTTTAGCGGTTTTAACGGTTCTTGTGAACACATACTTAGTTTTAATATTTGTCGCGAATGTTTCTTTACTTGACATAATAATTTTCTACATTGTCATAATTATCTTGAATTATATCGAATAAAGTTCGTGTATTGAGAGTTTAATTATTTCTGTTCTGATCAAGTGTTTTCCTAGTCAGCGAAGGAACACTTCTTCCCTCAAGAACTGATAGCTAATTCGAACAAAACACATCAAAAACAGATATTTCGATAAACACTTTTATTTATATTAGTGTTTTTAAATGAAACTCACGGTCTCTAGTTAACTCCACAATATAATAAAAGTTATTGAGAATTCTAAAAAATTGACAATTGTTTCGATAAATCAATATATCGAAACAATTGTCATTTTTTTAGAATTTTCAATAACTTTTATTATATTGTGGAATTAACTAGAGACCGTGAGTTTCATTTAAAAACATTAATATGAGCATATTCCACGAAGTAAGGGTCGAGACAGTCAATTTCATTACTTTTATTTATTGTCATAATTCTTGCAATTTGATGTTTTGGGTGAAGGTTTCGAGAAGAAAAATCAAAGACGGTATCCTTCGTAAAAGCAGCTACGTCAAGCTGCCCCCCCCCCGGTTAGATTTTTGTTACCAAAAGGCTAGCACACATAAAGGGCACCTAGCACAACCTAGCACACAATTTTTTATAGCTAGCGCACCAACAGCTTACAATAAAAATGCTTTGGAATTCGGGTAGGGCCAGGTTAACCTAGCCCACTCCGGAATTTTTTCGCCAAAATGCTAGCACAAAGAAAATACACCTAGCACAACCCAGCATAAAATTTTCAATAGCTAGTACATCAACAATGCTTTTGAATTCAGGGGGTAGGGGGCGTCTGCAAAATAATGCTATGGTTACACGAATTAATGAAAATGTTGGATGTATTTGTTCCTAAATATCATGGTCCTATAAAAAATGGCCTCTAAACAGATGTTGCCAGATTGTGCGTGATATCTATATTTTCCCATCTAACAGGGTATTTTATTAATTGATAATTAACTATTATTTAATTAATAATTATCTATTTATTTTCAAGTAATGCTAAAAAACGAAAGAGTACAAAAAACCTTCACTTTTAAAAATAATTTTGTTAAGATAATAGTAATTTTAATAAAACAAAATAATTAAATTCAACCATTCAAATTACGTCACACTATAAAAAAGGCAACGATAAACGTTTGCGTACAGACATATTGGATAAATAAATGTCCAAAAAAGCGAAGCCGTGTTGGATATGTCCTTTGGACAAAGTTGTGCAGTCTGGGAAGAGGCGGCTGAGATCCCTAAAAATGTTCCAATATATTGAGAATACATGTTTTAGACTGATCGTGGTTCATTGTAGTCCTTATTTAAAAGAAACACTCAAACTTTATATTCAAATTTGCCAGAATATTTATTGCCGAAATTGATGGTTAATTAACCATTGTAATGATAACATAAATTTTGCATTTCACTACCAGATTTTTTCTAAATTCCCAAGTTAACTTAGAACTTAGCTTTTAATTCTTAGAGCTAGTTAATCAGAGCTTCAAATATTTCTGTGGCATATCATAAGACACCAACACTACTATGTATTTTTCAAAGTTTTTAGTATGTAACTGACAATGTATGTTTGTTCGGTTGCAATCTTGCAACTCAGTTTTGAAGCAGATATCTTCAACCGATTGATTTGAAATTCTGTATATACGTCTAGTTTGCATGCCAATCCATAATTAGGTATGTGACGTCATTCCAAATTCAACATGGCGGATCACCAAAGTTGGCGGACTAAAGAAAGTGGACAATTTTTTTTGCTTTCTTACAATATGGGTATTAAATGGAAAGCAGCAAAATTGATGACATAGGTATTATTGTTTTTCTAAAAACTAGGTATAATCTATAATCCATCTGAAGTTCTCATCGGACTTTTTAAAAGGGTGGTTAAACCAAGTCTATCGTTAAAATTTGAATCATTTTGATAATGCCGTTTTTATGGGTCTTAAGAGTAAATAAAATCCTTGTAGGTACACCCAAACTGGCCGAATCAGATGTTTGGGTTAAGAAAGGGTTTCCCCGAATGGCTTATGGTTGTAATAATATGTATTCTTTCTAATAATATTACAAGTAACATGGACTATATAAGTAAAACTAATGATCTAACTATTTCCATGAGTGTAACTCGATAGAATATTTCTCGATTAGACGACATAAAACTGTATTAATGCGAAATTTATATTATTCAAACAACATTACATGGTATTTAATCACCCTTTATGGTTCATTTTCAATCACTTATTTTTGGATTAAACTTGAAGAATCGTTTTCAAACCGTGACATTTTTATGATATTTTAAATTAAAATTATGATAATAATGTTACGAAACAGCACACTGTTATAGACCCTAAATCCAACTATCTAAGCCAGGTATAAAAGTTAAAATTATGGCGGATACGCAGTTACAAAAAACTGTTCACGAGTTTACGACTATCTTATGTAAACATTGTTTTTGTGACCAGAGTTATCTAGAAAAGGCCCGAAAAATTATTTGTGTCTGTGTAAGCCCCAGCCCGGAATTTTCTAGTAAGAAAGGCATTAATATAAATAAGGACCGATCAGCGGAGGAGTTAGTTGATAAAGTGATCTTGACAGATAAACAAGTAAATAAGTCAATATAAATTGTTTATATAAATTAGTTTGAATGAATATACAGTTAATATAAATTAATAATTAAGTGATTAGTTAAGTATATATAAATTTTAAATATAAATAACAACTTCCCTATTTGAAATAAATACTTGATTTCTAATGCACTTCAAACATTTCATCTTTTGCAAGGGATTCGTGAATGAGTCTGCTATACATCCATGACGAAACTTTCTTTTTGACCCTGAAAGGACATATCCACCCAGGCGTCAATTTTTGCGAACCCTAAGCTATCCAATCTTGACAGCAGTTAACAAAAGAAAGTACTTCCAAAACATGTTTTTTGTAATTTCTATTTTAATAAGAAACTGTTAAAAGTTTCCTCGTAGCTCTATTCATTGAAAGTTTCCCTTTTATTTGATTTACAAACAATTTGACGTTGATTGGCGTTTTATATATTCCCATTAGTCTAATAAAGACACCGTTCGCTTAAACGAAATTGCCAAGCAATTTCTAAAACGAAGTGTAGCTTCCAGTCAAATTTAATTATCCCTTCAAACACCTTTGTCGAAATTCGTTGCGTCTGATGAAGGAACCCTCGTTATAAGAAACAATTTAACTTGATTCAATCGCTATAATATTGAATATTGGTTTATTAAATATACTCAATTCCATTCGACAATAAAAACAAATCAAGTGCGTATTTATTTGTAATATAACATAAAAAACTTTGTTACGCAACCTATTGTACACCACGTTCAACGTACAAAGCATTTTTCATTATCATGCATACTATAATTATTTATATTCAATTTGTCGTATCTAAAATTTCGATTCACCCCGTATACTTTATATAATGATCATAAATCTAAACTAAATATTCAAATCGATTCTATTTTCTATTGTTACTCGAAAATACAATACATCCTACACGGAACTCGACGTCAAATCAAAACAATCGAACGCTTTTAATTTACCAAGGACGTTGAAAATCCGTCATGAAATTAATTAAAACAAACGGATTGTCAACAATAGTCGAATAGTCTCGCGTGACAGTAACGTCACTATGTGTTATATGGAATGCCGGCTGACCCGTGAGATCATAACACAGAGTTGCCGGATTTCTCGTAGTTTCTTTAAGCCTAACGCTTGATACGAAATCATTCTTTTTCTGCTTGCAATATTATAATTATTTTTCCTACAGAGCTCTAGCCCAGAGATGTCCAAATAATTATTTAAATCTATTTGAAGCGGGCAACGTGAATATGAGAATTAAAAAACGCATTATGATTAAGGTATCACTGAAAACAATTTTTCTACGACCAGGTGTATTATAGAATATATATTCAGATGTAGTTTTTGATTATGAAATACCTTCACTTTAGCCCTAGGGCAAGAATATTCTTTCTCGCCTTGTGACGCCCTCTAAATGTCACGGTTCATTTGACAGAAAGAGCAAATAGGGGTGTTCCGTTTTGTAGACTATTCGCTCTAAAAAAATCCTCTAAAGTGAACGTAAAATGACTAATATGGTCGTTGAGTAATAATTGTTAGAGCCAGAAGTGCCTGGCCTTTTAGTTGTAGTCGAAATGACGAATGGAACCTTCTCTGGTACAAAATGTGACTCTGTTTTTCATCCTAGATGTGCTAATAAGTGTAAAGGTGTAAAACAATCTAAAGACAAAGTACATGTGATTTGTTGTAGTACCAAATAAGAGTAATTTGATTATGGAGGTACTTAGGTGACTTAGAATCTGTTGATGAAAGTATTTTATTCTAAAAATGTAAAAGGCTACTATTAAGTTATAATAAAACTTTTGTTTGATAAATACTGGCCTTTCTCACCTTCATCTTGTCACCGGAACCTGATCAAAGTTGAACATAATCTGATAAAGCATTCTTCGATACGCTAGAAGAGCCAGAAAAAAAGCTTACTAAAACATTATTATTTCTGAATTGAGTTCTAGAGAGTCTACGCGATTCTTGCAAACTAAAATTTTTAGTACCACCATCCTACCCTTAAAGCATCTCGTCATATGTGTTAAATCAAGTTTAAATCCAAATAAACTATAAATGATTCATGCGTTGTTATTTTTTAATTTGACTCACATAATTTCCTTCAGTTGAATTACAAATATTATACTTGAAGTATTTTGATTAGTTAAAACGCCCTTTCAAATAATTTATTTCAATCCTTCAGTTAATAATTTTTAGAACGAATTGTATTTTACAAATTTACACTGGCAACATTGTTAGAAAATATATCGATTTCATCCGGCGACGTCGTTATATGCCCCTCCTATGCTATGGCTGTTTCTGTTTAATCTATTTACGATTCACTCCTTGCACATGTTACTAGGCGCACACCTGTTACTCGTAGTTTATATATACCTAATTATACAAAACGATGCGGAAAAAAAGAAACGTGCAGGTGACAGTGTATAGGAGAAAAACGAGGTTAGACAAAGAAAGAAGAGCAAAAATGAATGGCTAAATAAAATTTTTACTCATTGTTTATTGAACAATACAATGTACAATTAAAATGCAAAAATATAAGCAGAATGTAATCGTGCCAAGAAAGGAATTTTAATAAAAGCATTTTTTCCTCCAATTATAGTGCATCACAAATTAATGAAAACGCATGCCATCGGGTTGCTCACAAATATACCAAAACAATAATTTCGTCTATAGAAAGAAACATACCGAACTGCATATATCGCGATTAGTTGATAATCGTCTGTGAAAAGATTTAGCCGGTTCGGTTTCCCCATCACTTTCCGACGATTCATCACATACAGGTGACGGACTGATTAGAGTTTTCGCACCACTTTCGCCACCCGACGCCATACGTACTCGTACTACGATACCGACATGTTTATTTTTTTGTCTTTATTATGTAAACAAGTCATCCACAAGGAGATTGCGTACGTTTCCAATTGGTGGCAGCACTTGTCTAATCCTTGAACTTTACGGGAGGAAAATAAAATTACATACATTTTTTATCCTTCGATTATAGTATTTACAGGAAAGTCTATACGAACAACGTGAATGTATTAACAGATTATTAATATTAAAAAACAGACAGGGGTGAACAAAATTGTTGTAGCTTTCACCACCAGTACAGAGTGTGGAAAGAAAATTAGTGAATTTCACACAATCTATGCCTTTTTTGTTTTACAATCAATAGAAACGTGTTAAATAAATATATCCTGAAGGATTTGTGGATGCCGTGAAAATACTGTTGATTTTTAAAATCAATTTTAAAAGCACACCACAACACATTCGATGGCAGGCAACCAACATTACATGTTTATGGATTACATTCAATTTATACGAAGTAGTAGCTAAACAAATGTACGGGATCTATTCAAAATAAAATAAATTTCCCGAAATATCTCTTAATCCGTTATTGGAACCAATTTTGTCTACAATTCACAGAAAAAAACTCTTTTTACAGAGTTTACTTATATGTATATAAACCATAGAACTAAACTATGAATTTTTATACTTTTGTTGCATTGTCTTAAAAAGAACGCAGTGGCTAACCATCCGCCGGCCGTTGGTTACAGATAAACTGATAATTACGCCTCATTACATTCAATAATTTTGGTGAAAATGTATAATTCTTCACAAAATTCCGCCGAAACGTATTCTATCATTTTCAGGCTACTTTGTGAATGCACGTGTGCAGTTGTGTTGTGTTTAGTTAAAAACGTAAACGATTTTAAAGATAAAAACCAACTTTTCCGCCTCTATACACTCCAGAGGAGGTAGTTAACAAAACGACATTTACCCAAATATGAGGTATATCTGGATTTATAGGACTGGCGTTGGTAAGCTGAAAATCAAATAGGGTTCATCTGTGAGATGCCCTGAACAATACCCAATCACTATTAAATGCGAATTGTTATAGGCCCCAGTAACAGCCATACCGTTGTAAAAGCACCTATTTTGTTGAATCTGTAATTTATGGGATTTTGGGCCTAGGTTTATTAATTATTAATTGAAAATAATCTTACGAACATTTTATTTTTATTTAACAACTGTTATATATTAAACTCAAAACTGTCACACATTTTTTTGATTACTATAGTATGTCCCAACAAACTGCGGCCCCAGAATTGACGTGGTAGTTCAAATCCCTAAAACGAAATCAATAAACTCTGGTATCTCAAGGGAGTTGTAAGTTCCCTTCCAAAAGGTGTTTTTATTATTTTCTTCGGGTTTTCAATGTGTAGTTCTTCTACTGTGGATAACTCTTTATTCTCTTCAGAGTTTAATTTAGTCGAAGAAGACAATTCCAATGGATATAAGGGCTGTAGTTGTCGAATTAGTTTACCCTTAGTCGTTTTTATTCTTGCTACTCTATGTATACCATCCTTTTCTTTATAGAATTCCTCAACCTTTCCCAAAGGACAAGCAACCCGTTTTTTTTTATTTTCAACGCTAAATACACAATTATCCAGGTACGTAAAATGTATTCAGGAGTTGATTTGCAGTATCTCCATATTTTTCTTCCTTTCCCAAATGCAAATTTATTGTTGCAGCCAAAAAAATGAACTTGGTTTCAGTCTGAAAAGTTGAATTTCTCTTTTTCATAACTTTTCCACCATAAAAAGCTTCTGCTTATACACTTATTTGTAAAAACGCCTTAGTAATGTCAGCCGTTGCCCCAATTTGATGTATTCTAAATTTTAAAATTAAGGGAATAATAATTTCTATCGGGTTAGGCCTTTTTCTAATAAATCGTTCAGAGAATAACCATTGTTATCCTTTGCTAATGCATGCCTTATTTTTGTAGTAGCATTGGATTCTTTTATCACTGTGTGAAGTACGAGTTGACAATGCAAGTACGAGCAATCAAACCTTCATAATCTCTGATTTAATTTTAAATAATATACTCTATAGAAACACCATTAATGATCTAATAAATGTGGTTAACTGTCACTTTGAAATCATTGATGTACCAATCGCTGAAAAGAGTTCGACACCTACGTCAGAAAACAGTCACAGCAATGATTTAAGCAGTACTCCTAAAACTGACTTGTTGCAATAAGATTCGCAATAATACAGACCAATGTCTGTGAAAAAAAAGCCAAAGAAGGATGTTTGTAAAAGGTAAATTAAAAACTAACGAAAATTGTCATGAGTGTTTATTTAGTTTATTTAGTTAGTAACATATTAGTGTAGACAGTTCATTTTAAAACATATTAGTTTACAGAACTGTTCTTGTGGGTATTATGTAAATGATAAAGGACAAGTCATTGATGACAGATGGTTGTCAATGGCGGTTCTATGACCAGGAGATTTAAAAAATAAAAACCTGGTGAAATATCTATTGTGGTTTATTATATCTTTGTAATTGTAATTGTAAAGTTTTACAACTCATTACAAAAATAAAAATGCAACCAAATCAATAACAAATAACTGAAGAAGTAGTATAAAAGTATTCTCAAATATTTTGAAATTAATATCGACATGTGTAGGTACATGAGAATGTAATATTCTTTAATAAATAAATATATAAATTAGAGAAATTTCAAACTTTTCAAAATATTTACTGACGGATAATCAATTTATCTATAACGTACTGACGGCGGACGGTTAGTCACTGCGTAAAAAGATAGTTATGTAAATGTCAATCACACGTGTATTTACGTCAGACGTCAAACTATAGGTGACATTGGTGACAAAATTTAAAAACATACAAACATTTCTAACATTACAAACAAACCTCATGAATTCAATATATATCGATCTTTGTTTCAAAGATTGTCTTCCTACACAATTTTATTTAAAAATAAATCAAGCAATGTGCAAATCTGAGAGGTACATTAAAAGAATGTGCTATTATTAGAAAATCAATAAGAAATTTTCGACCATGAATCCAAAACTGAAAATGGGCAAAAAGTCAGGATTTACTAGTTTTGTTCTTCCACGCAAGCCCTCAAATAAAGTAGGAGTATCAGTTACTAGAAGTCAAAGCGCAAAGGAATATGGGGTGGATGTGATTATTTCAGAAGTTACAAATGATTTAGCAATTTCACGACGACCTTTAAGTTTTGATGTACATAATAAAAAAATGCAAGTTAATAACAACCTATCGATAAGCGTAAGTACTGTTGATTCAATCTTCTTTAAAAGAGTTTTTTTAATCAAATATTGTTCAATTCCCATAGCTATTTTATATTATTTTAGAATTTACACAGAAATAACAGTTTATCAGACAGTAACATATGTAGTGATTGTAATGAGTCGGAAGATTCAGTAAGAGACAAATCAATTTCACATGAAAATTTATTACTGACCAAAGGTAAATACGTTCTTGGTTAATCTTCCTATAGGTATAGAATCGTGTATATATTTAAGTTCTATATAATTCTTCTTTTTATCACTTCAACCCAAAAATAACTGATTTTAAATCTGTTTTGTAGGACCAAATTCATTACATCTTATCCCGATAAGTAAAGCTAGACAAAGGAATTTTTTACAGGGTAAAATTGGTGCTAATTCTTTATTAGGACCTAATGAATTGGATAGGGTTTGCCCCAATCGAGAAATAACTATTTTTGTAGGTACTTGGAATATGAACGGACATTCACCTCCAAAGTACGTATTAACACAATAGGGACCTAGATATCAGCATGATTTATTCGTTTTTTAGAGAACTAAATGATTTCGTGTTACCTATAAGCATGGAACACGTCCCTGATATTCTTTCTTTTGGTACGCAAGAATCGACTTCCGAAAGGTTCGAATGGGAAGCCAGTTTACAGGAAACGATCGGACCATCGCATTTACTTTTCCATTCTATTTCTTTAGGTAACTACCGATTTCATTCTTACATATATTTGGATTGATCTTTTTATTTGAAGGAACTCTACATCTCGCTACGTTTATAAGAAGAGATTTAATTTGGTATGTTTCAATACCAGAGGAATCTAGTTTATCGGTGCGACCTGGAACAGCGTTTAGAACCAAAGGAGCAGTTGCTACTTCGTTTATGGTATTCGGTACTTCGTTTTTATTCGTTACCGCCCATCTTACTGCCCACGAAGAGAAAGTAAAAGAGAGACTTTCAGATGTGAAAAAAATTGTTCATTGCATGGATTTACCGAAACTTATTCCGTGCAAAAATAAGAGTCAAGGTGAGTAGACTCATTTAATTACAATATCAATATTTTTTTAGACAATCAGAATAGTTGAATAAAGTGTAATTTTGTTATATTGTTACTGCCTCGGCTAATGAAAATATTTTACGCCCCCAGTAGTACACTACAAGCTTGAAACTTCTTTTTTTCTTCATTTAAGGCCTCAGGTGCCAGGGCTATTCAACCTAAAAGGTTGAAGTGTCCTCTTGACATTGAAAGTTAGGTTATTATTGATCTGCCGACCAGCAGGACGAATTGAAAAAGAAGAAATTTCATAAAGATCAATATTTTTATAGACATACAGAGATGGACAGAATGAAATCATAAAAGTGACCACTTTATAGAAAGAGACAAAGCAGCTTTGCTGCCAACACAAATTCGGTTTGTCTCATTCTTTATCGGAGACAACACACACTTTATAGTCTGTAATGACTGCTCAACTGAATATAATCGCTCAATTCAATTCTATTTGTCTATGGATATATTCCACGAGAAAGAAGAATAAATAGGCTTTCACAATATAAATATATACGGGGCATGACGGATAAGTCGTCGTAGTTGTTAAAATTGTATATTTTGTCTTGTTAATAATAATTATCAGTATGACATTGTATTTTTGATAAAAGTTATTAGAAAAGTTTGTTTGTTGTCCCATCTGAATTTATTTGAAGTAATATTCATTAGTAACAATATTTAAAATGAATATCTATTGGAATTAAATAAATACAACATAATACAAATTAATAATGAATATTAGGAACCATTTGTAAACTTTTCTTAAATTTGTTTAAATTCAAACTTGAAGATAATAAATAGTGAGACTAATATAGGGATGTATGGGGAAACTAAAATGGGAAGTTCTGGTACAATTTACAAGAATACGTAGATAGAAGAGTATGGAACGATCTGATAATAATAAGTAATGATACTGTAAGATGTTTTGGGATAGATAATTTTGCACAATAGTAATTTTCAATCAGTTATAGATTTAGTACTAGTGAATAGAAATGGTTTGATGGAATGTTAGAGTCGAAAGTAGGGTATGAAGTAGTTTTATTACACCTCACACACGTGAATACCGAAAAGCAAGTCAAATAACAAAAAAAAGGAAGTAAATAAAAAATTGAAATATCGATAATTGAAGTAGAAACACATTAGAAGGAAGATAAAAATTAATAATGTGAATTATTTATGACGTTTTTAGAATAGATGTTTCGCTGAGGAATAGACAGGTTGTGGTTATGCCTTTTGCCTTTCCTAACGTATCATATATCTTGATAATGGCTGTACAACTAGAATTAACGGCAATTTTTATAATATTAAACATTAACATAACCTCATTGTTTTACATGTCCTTAATCTCCATACTAATTTGAAAGTCTGACAACGCTGTTGAAATATGACCTCATACTCTCTACTGTAATTGATTTAATATTGTTTCTTGCGGATTTGATTAGTGAAGAGATGTATTTTAAAATATTTTCGTAAACTTTTATCGATGTCTTGTCCAGGTAAGTGTGATGAGAATGTATGATTAATTTAACTTGATTTGTTTCACTGTAAGTATTAATTAAGGTAGAAATACATTTATGAAACATTAGTAAGTATATATAACGAAGCTTGATCACGAGATTTGATTTTTTTGCACCTGTTTTTTAATCCCCAAGCTTGTAATTAACCTGTCACTTTGATGTGTTTTAACTTACTTGGTAATCCCCACAACGCAGTATAACATTTTCATGTATTATAAAAAAGGCTTAATATAAAATGTAGATACCCAAACAACACAAGTACATCCCCTGTACATCACAGGGACGTCCTTCATTTGCTACTAGGACGTCCCTGGGATATCCTTTATCGGGACATGGTACATACTAGGGACATCTACTTTCCACCAAAAAGGACACACAAGGGATGTCCTTTTGGTACGTCCCAGGGATGTACCAAGTCCCGACGAAGGACATCAAAGGGCCGCCCTAGGGATCATCCCAGGGACATCCCAAGGGTATATGAAGTACATCCCCTGGACGTCCTCAAATGTCCTTTTTTTATTTATTTAATTTGAAATATTTCATAGAAAATATGAAGAAATAAAATAAAATCCAAAGATTTTCAACACAAAACCACTTTAATGAAAAATAACAAGTATCAAATAATGTAATAAAATATTTAAAAAAAATCGACAAACAAGATCTCATTCTATACATAAATTTATATGATAATAAACTAAACAAAAACATATATTCATATGGTAATAAACAAAA
Source organism: Galeruca laticollis (assembly GCA_963921935.1). Taxonomy (NCBI): domain Eukaryota; kingdom Metazoa; phylum Arthropoda; class Insecta; order Coleoptera; family Chrysomelidae; genus Galeruca; species Galeruca laticollis. The sequence goes on along the minus strand of OY998176.1, from coordinate 5,743,331 downwards.
CAAAAATTGACGAAAGAATTAAAAATTGTACAAATATATATTAGCTAAGTGTTGCATTTATTGTAGGCATTGCCTCATCTTTTTCTCTGAGAATTCTTTCCTTTGCTCTCCTGAAGAACTTCTGTAAAGCCCCCTCAATTTGTTTTTGGTTACCAATGGCTTCAGAAGATCCTGTAACAAAAATATTATTACAGGTGCAATTGAATGATGAAATTTACTAAAATAATTTACAGTAAAAATAGATAAAAATACTCACGAAGTATCATTTGTGACATCTTTGTCTCCTTAAAACATAATTTTTCTTCCGTCCCACACCAGGTGAAAGATGTAGCTGTTTGGTATGTCATGAATTGTAACATGATTCTTTCTACAAAATCAAATGGGGAATTCCCCCCTATTTTTGATACTTCTTGAACCTGAAATAAAATAAGATAAAAATTAAAAAGGTATAGCACTTAGCGATTTATTTGGTAATGAAATGTTGAAACAGGAACTCTGAATGAAGCGAGTGAATTTTATAATAATACTAGCTACTGATCCTTAAACTTCACAGAAGCTTCACTTGAAATAAAAATGCAATTTTCTATAAAACTAGTTTAGCGTCAATGACAACTAACTTATGCTTAATGTAGAAAGTGATTTTTTGAATGTTATTTTTCAGAAAAAGTTTATAGTACCACGTTTGTGAATTGGTCTTGGGGGTGTAAACAGTTCTCTATGTCTTGAAATTTTTCCAGTCTCCTAGCTGGTAGTTTTACTTTCTCGAATATACTTTCTGTCCTCATATTTGAAGTATCTGATATCCTGAGAGAATGTATTTCAGTAATTTTGTTCTTCAAATATTTAAGTGTACTTTTTCGTTCATGCCTTGTGACGATACCTTCCTCATAGGATGCATTGTATTGATATGTACCTAATTGATTAATCAATATACTATAAATAAACCTCACTATAAACATAATATTATAGAATCGAATAATCCAAGTATCATTTTGCAACAATTCAAGAGAGTATATTGAGTATTGTTATACCAACCTTTACACTCAACTTATTATACCTCCTCAACTAGAAAATGTTCAACTTTAACATCACAATTTTTACAAAACAAAAATACACATCACATTTATCACAAACTTTTTACTGCTTTTTACATCCAATCAAACAAAGAAAAGTTAGGTTAGAAACGTGCGTATATGACTGGTATTTAGACAAAGGAATACGATCCCCCAAGTGCGCATGCTGCATGAACAGATTTAAATTTGATTGGTAGCGGGAAATTTAGATGACAAGACAGCTGCATGTAAGTTGAAAATGCATAATTTAGTTTTTCGCTTGCGATTTACACACAAACCAAACCTGAGCAAGCTAACCTAGCTTGAAATTTGAAAATGCCTGGAGTTTTTAGCCAACCCTAATTTGACCTGACTTACCTTACGATACTGAGTTGAAAAAAATCTGTTCATGTGACATGCGCACTTCGAGGATCAAATTCCTATGTATACAGAAGGAAAACAAAAATTTTCAAAAGAAGGTAATATCAACTTTGAATTTTCAATGGACATTTTGATAAGTTTCAATGATTCTTATGTAAATTGATATTAGAAATACCAGGAACATGAATGGGATAACCTATGGATATACCAGATGGGATGTCCTCTGGACAATCTCTGCAGGACATCCCCTGTATGTCCCAATCATGTCCTTGTACCGCGGTACATAAAAGGGACATACCTAGGACATCCTTGTGTTGTTAGGGTAGTATATCTATTTCATGGTAAACTTTTTATTTGTGTTTGATTGTGAAATGAGTATAATTACTTGTTTTTCTCGAAGGACCAGTCACTTATTTGATGTGACGAGATATTTTAGTTTATTAATTGTGTTAAATTGTTAGTTGGGTATGGTTAATTAAACATTTTTGCACTTTTCACCTTTCTATTTTATTCACTGACTTCAATATAATTTTTATTGTTGCATCGCAATTAAGAATTTGCTATTTCACTGATTTTATAATTTTACTTGATGTGAGCTTAAGAAATATTTAGCATTTTTGTTGCTCATCATAAAAGCCGGTACTTTTGAGACAACTTCTACGTGCTCATTCGAAGAGTGGTGATGAAAGAGGAAGATTTTTAGGTTTTTGGTTGTTTATGGAGCGTAGAAAATCCGAGAATGATTTTGAGAGGAAGGGGGTATGAATCGAAGGAGATGGCAGGGTCGTACATGGTTGCTAAGTTGAATTATAAGTTAGTATATAAGGTTGCATAGTTGATAGGTAGCAGTATGGAGTGTTGCGTAAATAATAGGGGGGTGAATGTAATTAATTTGATTCTCAGGAAGAATTTGAATAGAGATTTAAATTCGTACAATATTCCTGCATGTAAGCGAGCTTTTTAACATGGTAGGCAATCTCAAGTTGAAATTATTGGATTATTGTTTGAGTTACTAATAAATGCAAGTGTCATTTAGTAATTATAGTGTATTTTATGAAATAACTTCTAAAAAAGCTAAGCTAAAGGCGATAGAAAGAGTGCAGTACTTAAATTGGTCCTAAAAAGCGCTCACAATTTAAAGAAATTGGGATTTTACGTAGTCTATAGGTGCGTTCTTTTTGACTGAGATCTCAGCTCACATCAGTAATGTGAGCGTTCTTATTGTTTTACTCACTTTAAGTGAGCTGAGATTTTTCCTCCCCCTTCACCGATGCTGAATGTGTTGTAAGGGGGAATCAGTTGGACTTGAGTCGGAAATTAAGTGGAGGGGATGAAGATATATTTGATTTGCTTGGTTTATTTGTAGTTATAACCAAGGTGATTTATGGTTTTAACCATTGACATATGAACAATAAACACACATAATCTATTTTTCTTTTGTTACAAATTTTGGATACATTAATTAACATTATTAGATGCTGATACGAATCTGTCGTATAGTTTAAATCTACCGACAGATCGGGCGCTTCAATTGAGATGTCGTTCTTTTTGGTGCTTACTCACGTCAATTTATCTCAGATCACTTTAACTGAAGTGGTCTGAGACCTCAGTAAAAAAGAACGCACCTTATATTAAAGAATGAGTTTTGCCTTCTGTATTTATAACTTGCAACAAACCTTCAACGTTTCTTGGTCTTACGTTTGCCTTTCGAATTTCTCCGACTAACATTGCCCAAACATTTTCTACTGGATTCAAATCTGGGCTTTTACTACACCAGTTAAGAACATTAATATTACTTGCCCGAAATCATTCGGTCACTACACCAGAGTTATGCACTGCACAGTTATCTTGTTGGAAGATAAAATCATTGTTAGGGAAAAGAATCTCAACAGAACGAAGGATAACATTTTTTAAAATTCTGATATATGCTTCACTAATTAATCTTTTGCAAATATGCCATAGAAATCCAGGTCCCTGCGTAGATATCCACGTCCACATATTTACAGAAAAACGACCATTTTTATTCGTGAAATTGACATAAAAAGCACCTGGCATCGATAATATAAACAACGAGTTAATCAAGTATGGAGGAGAGAAACTAAAGAGGGAACTTGTCACATTATTTCAGAAGATTATAATATCCGGTGTCATACCGTACGAATGGAAGTTAAGCACATCCCTACCCATACATAAAAAAGGAGGAAAAATGGATTCCGACAATTTCAGGAACATAACTTTGTTAAGCTCAGTATTAAAACTTTTTACAAATATCATAGCGATAAGAATTGGAAACAATTTCCGATGACGGAAGAACAACAAGGCATTTCAATTCATACTGTGCTACTCTACGACGGCCCGTACGACAGGATGCTGGAATAGCTTGAACTACTGTTTCAAATGGATTTGCTCTTAAATGGTTAATCAAAGCATCATCTTGTTCAGCAGTTGACTTTCTCGGACGTCCTGACCCTGGAGCACTATCAATTCTTCACTCATATCGCCATCCTCTTACAATACTTGAAACTGAGTTCTTGCTTACATTGTAAAATGCCGCAGTTTGCCTCACTGACCACCCATCGTCTATTTTTGCGAGTATTCCACCTTTCGTCACTGAATTTATATGCGTCATCATTACTTTCGAATTTGGAATTGTGTGACAGATGTCAAATATTTTTATTTTAAGGCCTCAGCTGCCAGGGCTATTCGGCCTGTTTTTTTCGTCCGGGATGATTTATGATTGTCTATAATATAGTTTATACGAATAGAGTGATACCGCACTTATTGTTCAAAATTTTATCTGTAAACTGATCGGTTTTTGAGGTTATATTTTGATGTTTGAAGCACTTAGAAATTTGGAGATGAGTTTAATGTTTTCACTGTTTGGGAATTTGAGCACTATGTCTTGCAGTGTGTAGGGGCCATAAACATTATTAGGAACCTTAAAAGATTTATGAAGAAAATCTGTATTAACACTATTTAAGGAACAGTTGAAAAATATGTGTGAGAGATATTGTTTTTCACCAAATGGGCATGAATCCGAAGGTACTAAGTTGAATTTGTGTAGATATGACAAAGTGGCACAATAGTTGGATCGAATTCTTGAAGAAATGCGCAGATATCTCTTCTGGACAAATTAGAAAGTGAAGAAAACCATGGATTTTTTCTTGGATATTTTATGAATTGAGAGTATAGATTTCCTTTTGTCAAGCTGAGTGTAGAGAAAGTAGAATTCTACTTATCTAAGATTGATTTCTTAATAGAATGCACCACATCCGAATGGGGACCAGTTGGGAGGGTGGCACGATTGTTAGTTCTCCCAAGATTTGCAAGATCATCGGCTCTAACATTTCCTTGTATAAGACTGTGTCAGGGAATCCAGCTAATTCGTATGTCTTTCCCTTGTTGATTCAACTTGTGTAGTAGCTCCTTTATTTTTAGGACCAATGGATTAGAAGATGAGGAGAAGGATTTTTTTGAAATGCATTTTATGGCACTTTGGATCGCAATTAGTATAGCGTAACTTTCTGCTGAAAAGATGGAAAAATGAGAGGGGAGTTTTTCACATAATGATAAGAGGTTAGGAGAATAAATTCCGTATCATACATTACTGTCAGTCTTAGAGGCATCAGTGAAGAAAATGGGGCCAGAAAAGTTGATAGAATTCATTTTGGCCAGAAAGACTTGATTACAGTCCGAATCTTTATTAATTTCCAGATCTATCGTGTTAGTTTGACTAATTTGAGATTCGAGCGAGAAGTGATGACAAGGAAATTTGTTGAACGATTCAATGAAGGGAAGGAATTTAGATACTGATTGAAAGGCAAATATAATAGGAGGAGTATTTCTCAGTCTCCAGTATATGGGATCGGCAGCCCATTTTGTGAATAATTCTATAAGTGAGGTTGTTATTAGGTCTTTATATGCAACTGCTTTAGATACATATTTAACTGACAAGATTTCTCTACGTACCTCCAGGGGGGTCTGCCCACATTCAGACAACATGATGTTGATAGGAGTAGATTTTAGATAGCCTACTATAACCCTTAGGGCTTGATATTGTAAACGATCTAATTTTTTAAGTAGGTATTTAGAACAGCCACCATATAGCATGCACGCATTATCAAATAATGGAAGTATGGTCGCTTTGTATATGTTTAAAAGAGAGATTTGATGGCTACCCCACCATTTACCACATAGAGATCTAATTAAATTAATAGCTTTTGATACTTTGCAGGAAATAAATTCAATATGTGGTTGCCAGTTAAGTTGGTCGTCAAATATAGCTCCTAAGTACTTGACTTGAGATTTCCAAGGGATAGGTTGACCATTAATGACTATGGAATGGACTGGACTAAGCTTATGGTTTTCCTGAAAAATCATGGCGGCACATTTTTGAGGGGCCAGTGTCAAACCCATAGACAATAAATGAAGATTGAGATTAGAAAGGAAGGTGTTGAGGGATGTTATAGACTCCTGGATGGTGTTTTCGGCACATATCACAGCAAGATCATTTGCATAACCACTAATTTTTATGGAGGCTGGAAGTATGTTCTAAAGAGAGTTGCACAATATATTAAATAACAGTGGACTGAGTGGAGAACCTTGGGGGACACCTCTACAAGAAACGCCAGGGCCTATAAGTTCATTGTTGAGGGTGGATTTAATGAATAGATTTCGATCTGAAAGAAAGGATAAAATGAGGTCACAAATGTCATGAGGTAAATTAAGGGAATTTAGAGATGAATAAATAGAGGATAAAAGAAGATTATCATATGCACCTTTAATGTCGAGAAAAACAACAATTGGGTTTTTATCGGCAGACAATGCACATGATATTTCGGAATAGATGAAAATGTGGTTATCAGATATACTTCTGCCTTTCCTGAAACCTTGTTGTGAGGGGTGAATTTTTAGGGAGTTTTCAAGAGACCAGTCAAGGCGATTTTTAATCATGCTTTCGAAAACTTTTCCTATGGTGCTGGATAAGGCTATGGGTCTCCAGCTGGAGGCATCGTTACGATCCTGGTTTTTTTTAAGAATAGGAATTATTAGATGGTTTTTCCACTCTGAAGGGATAGGATGAGATTTATTGAAAATAGAGAGAAGAGTTTCTAGGGCTATTTTGGGAAGATGATTGATAATTGAATATGTGATGGAATCCAATCCAGGACTTGAATCATTTTTGTTTAGTAAGCTGAAATTCAATTCTTCTATTGTAAAAGGGTGAGTAAAGGAGTCGTTAACGGGTCGGGGAATAGTGTTGAGGTCTTGAAAAGGGATTTGAGCTAACTTGTTCAAGAGACTTTGGAATATGGAACTGTCTAGGGGAGGGGTGTTAATTAAATTACGATTTTCAATAAATCTAGAGAAATTTTTTATTGATTGCCAAATCTTCTTAACAGGTGTTCCGGGGTTCAGTTCTTCCGTGAATTTACGAAAGCCTTCTGATCTTTTTGTTTTCAGAAAAAGTCGGGTTTTAGCTCTTATTTTCTTAAAATTAATGAAATTTTCCATGGAGAGAGTTCTTAGATATAGTTTAAAAGCCTCTTTTTTCTTTTGTACCATCTGGGAGCACTCTTTGTCCCACCAGGGAAGATAAGGTTTAGAAGGAGTGAAAGATTTCTTAAGTGGGATAAATAAAGAGATGGCTCTTTTTAAGACCTCCATGAACAAAGGATATTCCATATCATTATGATATACAGGGTGTCCCAAATAAGAGTGACTGATTTTAAACATAAATGCCCAGCTTATTAATTGCTCCAAAGAGATGGGGTTTTTACTAGTTTCACTAGTTTATCAAAGAGATTTTTTTAGGCTTGGCAGGCATTTCATCTCATCAACACAGGGTGTTCTACTAATGTTGGTCAAATTCAAAGGGAAAAATATATATTATTTTAAATGGAACACCCTATAATGTTTGATCTCATTCGAAAGAGAAATCATTCTCCTTTCCAAAAATGTATGGTTTTCCATCTTTTGTTTCATTAACAACAAAGATACTCGAGGTTTCATGTAGTAGTACATTTTTAATTAATAGCTTTATATGAACGTATTTTGATGCCTAAAATCAGTGTGAGCTTTTTCACTCACTATATAGATCATTTCGAAACAGACTTATGACTTAACAAAATTACTATTGTCAAAATTGCTGATTTTGTGGTTATGCGTCAAACGGTCACAGCATGAGTTGATTTTAGGCATCAAAATACGTTCATATAAAACAACTAATTAAAAATGTACTACTACATGAAACCTCGAGTATCTTTGTGGTTAATGAAACAAAAGATAGAGAACTATACAATTTTGTAAAGGAGAATGACTGCTCTTCCGAATGAGATCAAAAATTATAGGGTGTTCCATTTAAAATAATACATATTTTCCCCTTTGAGTTTGACCAACATTAGTAAAACACCCTGTGTTGATGAGATGAAATGCCAGCCAACCCTAAAAAAATCTCTTTGATAAACTAGTGAAAACCCCATCTCTTTGGAGCAATTAATAAGCTGGGCATTTACGTTTAAAATCAGTCACTCTTTTTTGGGACACCCTGTATATTATTTTAAATATATGCTTGAAATGCATCCCAGTTGGCTTTATTTGTGTTATATTTGACGTGAGTGGAATTCATATGGATGGGCACAGTATTTTTTTTGTAGGAACAAAGGGTAGGAAAATGATCGCTGAAGCCTGATTCTTGGATCGTTCTCCAGGAGCAATCTAGAGATATGGCTGAGGAAGTAATTGTAATATTCGGGCAGCTTTTATTGACATTGGGGTTGGGAATACGGGTTGGAGATCCGTCATTAAGGATGGTGAGATCATTATGCGAGATGAAGTCCCAGAGTGCAGTTCCTTTAGGGTTACTAATGGCAGAGCCCCAAATTTGATTTTGGCCATTTAAATCAGCCGTTAAGATAAAATTCTTGTTTTATTTGTTGTAGGAGTTGATTAAACATTCTGTGAGGGAAGGGAATGTTGGGGTCGGGAGGAATATAGCTATTAATAATGAATAGATCTTGGAGTTCTACTACCAGCAAGTGTATTTTTGGAGGAACTGGAATTTTGTGTTCAAAATTTTTGCAAGGAATCGAGTTGTTGATGAAAGTGGCTACACCTCCGTAGCCATCCTGTCGATCATGTCTAAAACAGCTAATGTTGACATATTCATAAGACAAACTCAAGCAGCTAGAATTAGACAAAAATCTGCTATAAGAGTTGTCCCATTTTTTATTGGCCGCAACTGTACCTACCTATCATATCATATCTTATCTCACTATTATTTAAATTTGCGATTTCGGTCCCACAATTCTATACTGTACAGCGTTGGTAAAAGAAAATATCTTACGCCCTTCGTAAAACAAAGTTTGAAGTGTCTTCTTGACTTAAAAGTTAGGTTAAGGTATTGATCACTTTCTGTAACATTGTAGCTGACGACAAGGAAAGAATTGAAAAAGAAGAAATAGACAAGTGGATAATATATATACAGGGTGATGAAAGGAAGATGGTTGTTGAAGTTAAAATAATTGTATCGGAAGTTGTTTTCTACTTATTAATATTTTTCTCAGTTTGGCTTTTTATTTTTTGTTAAAATTAATTGGTAAAGTTGTTTTGATATCCCTCCTGAGTTTATACGTAGTCGTACTTTTTGAAATTGTAAATATTTTATACATAAAATTTCACTGCTGTGAGTTTGGGTTTGTGATCATTTTAACCGAATTAATAGATATTATCAGTAGGAATTCTTCCGATGTAAACTAGCATTTAGTTTTCTTATAACTGGGATATTGAAACTAGTAGATTTGTTAATAAAGTATGTTTTATCTCTCCATTAATTAAATTTGTTACTGCAACCGCTCAGTTTTATACTCTATAGGTACTATGGAAGGTAGAGGGAAGGAGGACCGTCTCTGTGTATGAAAAAGTGTCCGTTAAAATGTAGTATATAAGGATGGCGCCACAGTAGCCGTCGGGTAGGTTTTATAAAGAGCTCTAAAAGTTATTAGAAAACGATAGAGAAATAAACAAGGACGGAAGAACTTTCGCTCCGTTATGGCGCACGGGAACATGATGAAATTATTTCGCCCATTATTGTTTAAATGTTTTAAAAAGTTTTATAACAAAAATCACTAAATATATGAATCAAAATTCACAAAAATTTCATTACTCTTCACGTTTTCTCACATAAATTATTTTAGGTTATGTTTGTAAAAGAATGCTGGATGGACTACATCACACCATTTACCTACGCTAGCGCCACTGGAGGATTTTTTGAACTATCACTTACTGTATAGCTGGACACTTTTTCAACTTTTCCCCATATGAAACGGCTCTCTTTTCCTCTACCCTCTATAGCAGCCATGTCAAACATGCGGCCCGCTGAGCATTTTCCTGCGGCCCCGAATCAATTTTGAAAACAGCCATGTAATACGGCCCGCGAGTCTGTTAAAAACCGAAAATAAAGTACTGTGATGATGAACTAAGATGCGCGCTCAACCTAAAAGCCTGTCTTGTTCCGGAAGGTTCTATCGCGCGAGAACACAGATAACGCTACCTGAACATTCTGGAAAGAACTGTCGAGGAATCACAATCCGTATATAAGCCAATACCGCTCGATTGAGTTCAGTTGTTCAGTCAGTTATGAGTCAGTTGCGATAGAATTGCGAGTTTAGTTGCGTACTTATTGTTACAACACGTAACAGTACTTATTGTTATTTATTTCGGATAAAGTTTTTAACATGTTTGTTTCAAAACCAAGTGGAAGTAAGAGGAAACTTGGAGATGAGCATCGTATCTTTCAAGAAAAGTGGGAATTAGAGTTTTTTTGATGTGAAGTGAAAGACAAAATTATTTGCTTGATTTGTAACAGTACAGTCGGTGTCCCAAAATTATATAATATAAAACGTCACTATGATAGTCATAAAACTAAGTTTGACAAGTATACAGGCATGATTAGAAACGAAAAGTTAAAAGAGTTAAAATCACGGTTAAAAGATCAACAGCTTATGTTTACACGTCCAAAGCAAGAAAATGAATCTGCCGTTCAAGCGAGCTACGTACTGTCGGAGTTGATCGCAAAACACTCAAAACCATTTGTTGAAGGTGAATTTATAAAAGAGTGCCTTGTAAAGGCCGCGGAAATTGTAAGTCCCGGGAGCGTGAAGGCTTTTCAAAATATATCCTTGTCCCGGAATACTGTCGCTGAAAGAGTTACCGAGTTGGCTGCCAATATAAGCGAACAGATAAAAACAAAATCAGACCCTTTCATTGCATTTTCTATTGCCTGTGACGAAAGTACAGATGTGTGTGGTGTGGCGCAACTCGCTGTTTTTCTTCGTGCTGTTGATAGAGATATCAACGTTTATGAAGAATTACTGCAATTAGTACCATTGCATGATACAACAACTGGGGAGGATATTTTCAATGCTGTTTATGGACTTCTACAAAAGTACAATTTAGATTTATCAAAACTGTATTCCGTTGCAACAGACGGAGCTCCTTCAATGACTGGAGTAAATAATGGCTTCATTAAAATATTACAAACAAATATCAGAGAAACGGGCAGTGACAAACCAGATTTTCATCATGTTCATTGCATAATCCACCAAGAAGTTTTATGCTCAAAAGTGATCAAGTTGGAAAGCGTTTTAAAGTCAGTGAAAAAAATTATAAACTTCATAAGGTCACGTGGCTTGAATCAGCGACAGTTTTCTGCATTTTTACGTGATTTAGAAAGTGAGTACACTGGTTTACCTTATTATGCAGAACTGCGATGGTTTTCGTGTTCTATGGTTCTCGATCGGTTTTGGAAACTCAAAGAAGAAATACGTCTTTTCATGGAAGTGAAAGAACAAGATGTCAGCTTATTATCCGACGTACCTTTTTTACAAGATCTTTCATTTATGGTAGACATCACAAAACACTTGTCGGACTTAAATACGAACTTGCAAGGACCACGTCAAGTTATAACAGATATGCATGATCATGTTAAAGCTTTCAAGTGTAAGATGATGCTGTGGAAAAACCAGTTAGCGGTGGATAATCTGTCACATTTTCCGACTTGCAAGGCGTATCAGGAAAGTACAAGTGGCCCAATATCATACAAAATGTATACAGAGAAAATGGGAAGCCTTCTGTCTGAATTTGAAAAGCGTTTTCAGGATTTTAAGTCCCAAGAAAACAATTTTTCTTTATTTACTGGTCTTTTCACTATCGATATTGTTCCCCCTCACTTGCAGATGGAAGTGATTGAGATTCAGTGTCAAACCCATTTAAAAGAAAAATTTGATAGTGTTGGTACATCCGAATTTTATAAGTACTTGCCTTTTCAATACCAAGAAATGAGAAAACTTGCCTGTAAAATCTTGTCAATGTTTGGAAGTACCTATATATAAGTGTGAACAATTATTTTCTTTGATGAAAGGAAACAAATCTTCCGCAAGATCGCGATTAACGGACGCACACTTGGACGCAGTTTTAAAAGTTATTTCCGCCGATAAATTCACGCCACTTAATCAAAGACAAAAGATGTCAGATATCTGGCAAAAGAAGTTAATGTTTGTAAGTTTTTGTAATGTCCTTTTCATTGAAAATTTAATAAATATACTGCTAACATAATAGTACTTTTTTTCGTTAAGATTTTCAGTAGTTTGTCTTCTTCAAGATTAGGTTTTGCGGCCCACCTAGTCTATGGTCTTCATGCTTTTGGCCAACCAGTGACTTTGAGTTTGACATGGCTGCTCTATAGTATGTACAAGGTGGGTAAATAATCGACGTAAGCGGCTGTATCTCAGAAACTAATGATCGTAGAGAATTACGGTAAAAAAATTTATAGGTAAAGTGGGCAAGGTAAAATGTTGGAAATTATTTTCAAGTTTCCAAGATGGCTGCCAGTGGGCGGTTCCACCATCTTGAATAACATAAAGTTACGTTTCTCCCGATTTTCCCCAGTCAACGTAACGAAAAAGTATTTGCACTTTAATGTTAAATCATTGTCGAACATTTTTTGTATAAACAATTTTTCTCGATCTTTCGAAATAAAGTGGTAGAGGGTATTTGAATGTTGCTTTAAATAAATGCCTGTAACTTCGAAACTGCTTAATGGATTTAGATAAATTTGGCATCATTGAAAGGAGCATTTCTTGGGCTTTTAGGTTTCTCGCAATCATGACAGTTGTGACCTACACGGTCGTCAATAGAGGGCGTTATTCGATATTATAACCAAAATATTGAATTTTCTCCAAAAATTTAAATACGATGATATGACTTTTTTTAGACTAGAAAATAGACAAATGACCAACGAAAAAGCCTGCGCAAACCGCATCTTAATATCTTTTTCCTAACTCAAATTAGTTAAAAAAAAATACTAAACCAGGGAAATTCATATATCCCCATTTAAAAACCTATAAAAATTTTTACCGTAACTCACTACGATCATTATATTCTGATATACAGCCCATCCGGTACATATATACTGTTGTTACGTCCTTGATGAACTAACATATCTTACGCCAATGGAAAAACAATGTTTTAAATGGCCTGTTGACTTGAAAGTTAGGATAAGTTATTGGTCTCTTTCTGTAACGTAGCTGTCGACAAGGAAGGAATTGAAAAAGAAGAAGAAATAGACACGTAGTATATATACAGGGACGTAATAAAAGAAAGATCGCTGTTGATGAAGTAATAGTCGTATTAGAAGATTGTTATTTCAGTTTGGCTTTATATTGTTTGTTTAAATTAATTAGTAACGTTGTTTTGATAACCCACCTGAGAAGTTTATATGTAGTTATGCTTTTTGAAATTGTACATATTTTAGCACATTCTATGGATTAAATTTCACTGCTAGAAGTTTGCGTTTGTGAAAATTTTATGTTTATTTTTACTTTTACATTTTTTTTTGTTTTTACTTGATTTTTTTCTAGTTTCAGGTACATACAAGTGAAACGTATTGCAACAACTTGAGGATATTTCTGGAATTTACCAAAAGCGATATTATTACTCGGTTGTTTTTGTACTCGATATTATTAAGAAGAAAAATTAGACAAAAAATTTACTTGTATGTAATATTTTCAATATTTTAAATTTTCTTGAATATTCTGTTCAATCATTAGTTCGAAAACAATAATTTTTATGTATTTAAGTATGTATGTACAATTAAAAAAAAATCGGTAGCAACAATAATAAATATTTAAGAGTTGGTATAATATTAATAATATTTCTTGAGGGAAATGAAATTCAATATCTGTTAAAGCATATAGTTAGAGAACCAAAATATTTCAATATTACATCTTCTTTTCAGATATAACGCAAAATTTTGATTACGTATTCTGGTTCGGCGACTTGAATTTCAGATTGGCCACACCAAGAGCGAAAGTTCTGGACTGGTTATCGAAAACTAGTTTCCCATTGCCCGCTCATCTACCTCATGGTTGTATGCATCACGATCAACTGTGTTCAGTTTTAGCGGACGGTGCGGCTTTTCGCGGTTTCAACGAAGCCAAAATTACATTTCCACCAACTTATAAGGTAAGTCTAAACAATTCCATCGATAAATATCGATCCTCGTTTAATTATAAGAATAATATATTAATTATTGGTAGCTGGACGCGAGTATAATTAGATGGTGTAATTTCAAGCTAATATACGTAGAAAACGTATTTCTTTTTGTTTATAATACTTAAAATTTCGAAGGAACCGTATTCTTCAATTGACATTAAAAACACTATAAATCATAGATAAATACTTTTAATACGGAGAAGAATGGAATTTCCTGTACTAAGTCCGAAACCACAAAGTTTGTCGAGTGCTGCGCCATCTATTGTGGGGGAAGGTTACTATACTAGGGAAAAAATAAAGGAAGAGACCTGCATGATTAGTCACAGTTTACTAGCTACTACTAGATGGCAAGCCAAGCAAATACTGAATACAGTGACTATATACAAGACAGTGGCGACAATTATGGTCGTCCTAGTGATTGGTTACCTATGTCACGTGGTATCGGCCGCCATTAGTTTGCTAAATGTTTGTTTATTTACCATTTGGCTCTATTGTGTTCTTACCACAGTTTTTGGTTTTTGAAAGTTTTTGTGCTATTTATTAAAATTCTGGACTGAAGACTTATTTATATATGGTTTAGAGTAAGAAAATATTCAAATAAATATGAAATATTTGCCTTTTATAACCAAATTTCCTTGGTTCTTACAGTGGATTTTGAGCATAGTTTTAGACATTGAATTCATCGATTAAATTAAAACATAAATGGATTCTCGATGTTTACGTTGTTTCTTGTTATTTCTAAAACCTCTTAGATCTATAAAACGTTGCATAAGAATTAGTCTTTTAAAAAGTATTTTGTTTTTATTTGTAATAGGACAATGCCTGGCTGCGCTGATGTAAATTGCTGTAATTCTGCAAGAATAGGGGTTTATTATGAAACACTTTCCAAAAGATCCTGAAATAAGGAGGCAGTGGCTCATTAAAACCAGAAGGGGCCATTGGCAAGATTTCTATGTCAAAAAAATGTGTGAAGAAAATTTAGATCTAAATATACTCGATTGTCATAAATTTAAAAATAATAGTAGATTATCCCACGAGTCAATGATGATAGCTATATTATTCTCGAGGAATTTTTACGAACCGAGCCGCGTTAGCGGCGAGGGAGTAACATTCCGAGAGAATAATAGCCATTATTGCGAGTAGTATACTCTACTTTATTCACGACAAATTTATTTATTTTAGATTTTTAATGAACAACTTTATTTGTCAATAACATTTAAATTAGTGATAGTACAATTAATAAACTGAATTGGTCGTGAATTATGATTAACTTTGGAAGAGTTTTCAACACGAATATTTGGAATTTCGGTTGCTGTAAAAGAAAAAGTTGCTTCATTACTATTTATCTGTTTGGCAATAGTATCTGCTGTAGTTGTTTTGTTTCTCATAGACTGATCAATGTATCCTTCATTTACTTGGGTAGATTTCCAGCCCCCATGACGCTTCAATCCAGTTATATCGCCTCCTCCATCAATGTACAGAGTGGCAGATGATCTGCGATAACAATGACCGGTATAACTTTGAGGATTTGGCAAGTTTAAATATTTGGCAATTTGTCTACCAATGTCTGCAAATTTGTTTTTTCCTATACGTTGTATTGTACATTTCGATTTTTGATAATTTAGAAAGAATGAATTGGTTTCTACATGTGACGGACTGAGATCGATGTACTTCTTTACAATATTGTAAAACGTACTGTTTATGGTGAATTTTCGTACAATTTTAGTTTTAGTCTTGGGTATTGTTATCAATAACTCTGTTTGGAAATCCTTCACGTCTTCTATCTTCATTTCATAAAGCTCGTTTGAGCGGCATGCGCCCATAATTCCAATAACTAATATAACCTGAATCAAAAAAGAACATGAGTTTTTGAATAGATCAGATTAAATATGAACATTTATCTTATGCAAAAGAAAAATTTCATCAGGAGCTCTGTGAATAAATTTCCTAATTTCTTCCGGGGTCAGAGTAGAAGATTTCTTTGCTTGAAATCCTTCAGATTTTCTTTTTAAAAACGCTCGTAGTTTCTTATATTTTTCCAGATCAACGTCATGGTTTATCTTCAACACAGATTTAATCATTGAATATAATGCCCATAATGAAGATGGCTTGTATTTTGCACCCAATTCAGCGAAATAGGCCAGCAGAACATTTTCGGAATAAGAGTTTGCCTTGTTTCGAAGACGCCATTCGTTGAACGATGCGTAAGTTTTATTATAAATGGATTTCGATGTTTCTGGTATTAAGGTAGATGTTGTTGCTGCAGCTAATTGTACAATTTCTGGTGGTGTACAAGTGAAAGATTCTTCATTTTCATTCATTTTAATACAAATACACAAACACTACGCGTTTGACACTGACACTTTTGAGTTTGGTTATATTGTTTCCGTGGTATTATTTAATTCGAGAAATTTTGTGATAGGAGTACAAGAGGGAATAAAGACTATTAATCCCTCGCCATTATTCCCTAAGGGATTAATATATGGCATTATACTTAAAAAACCATAAGTATAATACTTATATTATATATTAGTCGTAAATAAAATTATTAAACGATACATTGTAGTCAGATTAAAAATAAGTCAAAAAAGAATAAAAGCGCTTCTAAAAAATTAGCTAGTAAATCCCTTGCTGGTCATTTGTTATGAATATTCAATAAACAATTGCAATAGAACATTTTTTATTTTATTATTTATTTGCTTGATGGGTTTTTAATTAAACTTAAAATCTCTGAGACAAATTCAAAAATATCGGGGCATTATGACATGTACAATGGCCAAAAATATTAGATATTAGCTTCATATTATCTTCTTTATTAATAGTGTAAAGCATTTATTACATAAATATTAAATAGGTATGTGTTTCATTTTTTCTGGTGGAGTTCCAATATCAGAATTGCAGGTACAGTTTGTAACATATAAAAACATTCATTGATTAATTTCAGATTAGATGAAAAAATAAACATAGGGTAATTATTTCCTAATTATGTATTGAAATTGGATATAATTCTGACTAAAACCGTAATAGTCCAAATTTGTATCCCAACAAGTCAATTTAAAATATTTTATTACTTATTTTACTTTTTTCTATTCACGCAAAAATAGGGACTAACATTCCTCTGTGGCATATATATATATATATATATATATATATATATATATATATATATATATATATATCTAATTAACTACCTGCTTTTGTTAAGAGGCCTGGGTAATCATAGATTAAAGAAAGACTCCATAGTACATATACCTAGACTACACATCATGATTTATTGTAGTATCTATTTAGCATGACATTTAACATTATAATCCAGAATTTAAGAGCTTACCTTATATCTTTATCAGATGGTAAATAAAGATACATCCATAATTTTGTATGCAACATCATTACATCCTTGATGGTTTTGATTAACATCTGTCCACTTTTTCCAAAAACATTTTATGATACGCCTTATAAAAGAGCTGTTATTTAAAATTACACATTCAAAACTAGTTTAAAAGTGGCAAAACTCTTTTAAAAAGGGTTATTTAGTTGCATGTAGTCAAATGTAAACAAACCAAAATTAGCAAACTAATGGCGGATGGGCGGAGCTTATACCCAATTGACGCCACTGTCTTGTATATAGTCACTGTAATACTGAAGATTTTTTAAATTATGCATATATTGTTTTTTCTTAAATAAACAAATAAAAACAGTCACACAAAGTTTAAACCCTTTTTGAAATAACCTGTTATTTTATTTTGGCTTAAAAGTAGGATGGTTGTTTCAAAAAGCTGTTTAAATCATTTATCCGTTTTTATTAACCGGGATAGTTTATTAAAAGACGGATGTCGACAAATAGTTTCAAAAATTTAATATAAAATTTTGTTTATAAAATAGTACAGGTGGTTTTCTTTATTTTCTTCTCAAACTTAAAAGTATGCTAACAAATATTACACATATGATACAATATAATCCGATACACATTTTTCAAAATGTTCAGATTTTTTAAAGGTTTCAGCAGCATACCTTTTTAACAGCAACTGACGACTTCTTCTAAACTGGGTAGCTCTTTCTTTAAATTGAGTGGCTATTTGATAGAGACGTCTGGCTTTTGGTGACAGGTCTTTAACCCTAGAGACATTCACCTCAGCAAGTAAATCAGATCTTTCTAAATTAAAAAATAAACGGTTTTAAAGATTAAAACTAACTTTTCCGCATCTGTGGCCCTGGACAATATTCTGTCATAAAATTGTTACTTGTATACACTTCGGGGGATGTATCGTGCTAACAAACCGAAATTTATCCAAAAATAACCAAAAATTTAGTATATCTAGTTTTATAGGACCCGCTGTACTCGCTCTAGTCAACTGAAAATGAATAGGGTACATCTGTGAGATACCTTGAACAATACTTATTCATAAAGTTGATCAATCGTATACTCTCTGGAGGCTGTATCGTGCTAACAAACTGAAAATTCTCCAAAAATGACAAAAATTTGGTACTTCAAGTACCACAGCACCCGTTGTACTGGCTTTAGTGAGCTCAACATCAATAGGGTTCATCTTTAAGACGCTCTGAATAATATCCAACCATAAAATTCATCACTTGTATATACTCCGGAGGCTGTATCGTGCTAACAAACTGAAACTTAACTGTCTCGACCCTTACTTCGTGGAATATGCTCATATTAGTGTTTTTAAATGAAACTCACGGTCTCTAGTTAATTCCACAATATAATAAAAGTTATAGAAAATTCTAAAAAATTGACAATTGTTTCGATAAATCAATATCATATAGAGACCGTGAGTTTCATTTAAAAACACAAAACTGAAACTTCCCCAAAAATGACAAAAATATCGTACTTAAAGTACTGTAGCACCGGTTGTATTGGCTCTGGTGAGCTGAAAATCAATAGGGTTCATCAGTGAGATGCCCTAAATAATATTCAATCATAAAATTGGTGACTTGTTGAACTCCGGAGGCTGTATCGTGCTAACAAACTGAAATTTCTCGAAAAACGACAAAATGTCGTACTTCAAGTACCATAGCACCCGTTGTACTGGCTCTGGTGAGCTGAAAATCAATAGGGTTCATCTGTGAAATGTCCTTAACAATATTCCATCATAAAATTAGTGACGTATTGCACTCCGGAGGCTGTATCGTGCTAACAAAACTTGCAAGGAACGACGACATACACACAGGATTTTTTTTCTAAAAACCGTTTTTTCGTGTTGTTGTTACCGGATAACGTAAAAATAACTCAAAAAAAAATTTCAAATTTCCAACTTTTTTGTGGGTAAACCAATACTTTTCTCGCATATTAGATAGGTTGGCAAAAAAGTAATAATATCATTAGCAATAAAAAATAATATGAATATGCAATATACATTGCATTTAGATAACATTTTTGTTGAAATTTTAAACCCTGTTTTAGACAATATTCTAATAGAAGTATACAGTCAAAACGTGACGTAACTAAATAATATGAAATTATAAATGCATTTCTAAGTACCTAATAATTTTTCATGTTTTTTAATAAATCTAAATATTGACCTATACCTAATATCTACTATTTCTGTGAAAATTTCTTTGTTAAACACCTATATATTAATAAATCAATTAATTATTCACTCACTTCTTTTTGGAGTAACTGTGGCATTAAAGTCTGCTGATGTGACAGAAGTAGAATCTTGAACAGCATGTGTTGATAATTTCAGCTCGGGTTCAACTGAATAGCTACAACTAGCCTCATTAATAGCACAGGATTCTTGTGCTTTTTTAGCTCTCAGTTTTACAAACTGAGCATTTAAAGCTTCATGTAACTTTAAAGTCCTAGGACTCTTAGTTACAGATACAGTGCCAATTTGTGGTACAGCTTCAGTTCAGCTTCAATTATTGAGGAACGAACATCATCAGTTACTATTTCTAAAGATTCTAGAAAATAAAAACAATTATTGAATAAATGTATCCTAGTTAGTTGTTTTTTTTTTCTTTAATTATTATAGATTCACCTGGTAAATTGACTGATGGTAAAACTCCTCTTTTCAGAACTTTATTTGGACCAAAATCTTAGGTAAAAATTGTAAAACACACACTCTACAATTGTTGTAAATATTCTCAGATGTAATTTTCTCCTTCAACCTTCTGTTTCCACATAAATTTACCAATTTGTCAAAAATTACTTTATTTTTTAAAATTGTCATCCAAACAGCTTGGTTTGGGTAAATTCACAAATGACGATATTACAGCAATCAGTAAAATAAAGTTAGTTAGTAACCTTCCAAGCGAATAGATGATGTTAAAAATGCAGTTTAGCAGTGGCTATAAAAGATCGCAGGGCATGCTATAAATTCATTAAATTGGCCTTTACCCTGACGTCATATTCAGCAGCCACACGAATGAATCAAAACGAAGTTGATACTGTTACTTTGAAGAGTGCGTAAATATTTTCACTATTTGAATATATTTTCAGTATATTTTTTGAGTATCAAATACATATTACTGTTGGTTTAATTTCAAGTTAACAGTTACACATTACTTTTTTAGCAAAGTGGAAAATTGAAATGAAAGATAGTAGTTCTAATGTTTCTAATGTTATCAGATTTGATAACAGTATACACAATATTCCCGTTTCATGCATTCTTAGACACTAAGCTTGAACGTAAATAATGGAAGGTTGTAGATTAATGTTTTGTTTTAAATATAGTGATGCGAAGATGTTAAGCACGGGGTTATTTTTGCCGACCAGAGGAGAAGTCGAGTGATTAGTGGTTAATTGTGGGTTGTCTTACACACAAATATTTGTAAGGAACACTTTAAACTAAAGAAATAATATAATTAACATTCAATAATTGCAGAGTGGAAGTACCAAAGGCACTAAGTACCAAAATCTAAATATTCTGAGTATTTTCTTAAAATGGTTCTAAATGGCGTCGCCAATACCTCCTCAAAGGTTCTAAGTGCTATCTAATTTCTTAGCTTATATAAACGAAAATAAGATGGCGCTGGGTACTACAGTCCAGGAGGTTTTATGGAGAAAGGTTATAAGTGCCAATGTTTACTCACAGTAAAAGTACGTCTTAGTTTGTGTGTGTATTGGGCTGAATTTACGGTGTAATCATGGAAATTGATCCAGAAAAGAATAAAGGAAGGTCTATAGAAGAACAAAGGAAGAAAAGGCATGCTGGAAAGACATATCTTAAGAGAAATAAGACTGAAGTTGGTCACAAAAATCCGCCTAATGAACAGGTAAGAAAGTTTAGGTTATGGCGGGAGAGTGTAGTGATGGCGGGAATGTGTGTAGTAGTTTAGGGAGCTTACACAAATGTTTTTGTTTGTAATGCTAGGGGGACATAATGTTTCGTACCAATGAAAATAAAATTAGTTTGTTCGTGGGATTCCACTTAACTGTGTGCATTCCTTTTTCAGGTGCAGTGCAAATGCTATTATGACTGCAAAAAAATAACGTATGAACGAAAGCTTCAACTTTTTGAAAGATTTTATGCCGAAAACTATAAAACTCAAGGCACATATTTAATGGGGTTGATAAATTTAGTGAAAATAAAAAGACGTCGGCATGGAAAGTATGAAACTGCATTGGACAGTAAAAGACAAACAACTATATCGTATACAGTTCCAGATCAAGATGGAAATTTCGTTCAAATATGCAGAAAGACATTTATGGATATTTTTGACGTTACTCAAAAACGTTTAGTTGGTCTAATAAATAAGAAGAAAATGGGAGATACCACATTTACAGACAGGCGTTCAAATAATAAGCCAAGCAAATTTACAGATATTGACCGTCAGCTGATCCATCAACATATAAATTCCTTCCCCAGAGATGTCTCGCACTACTCACGTGCCAAATCAGAGAAGCAGTTTTTGAGTCCCGATTTAAATATCCACAGACTTTTTAAATAATTTTTAGAAAAAAACAAAGGGTCTTCCGTGAGCTTTAAGTTTTATAGGGGGGTATTCAAAAGCGATTTTCCGAAATTAAGCTTTCATCGCCCTAGAGTTGATACATGCCATACGTGTGATAGGCTAAACTGTGAGTCAAAGCAGAATAATAGTGACGGCACCAAGGCAAAAGCTCAATTGGAACTTCACCATCGGAAAGTGGAGAAAGCTATGGCATATATGAAAAAGGAAAACGTTGATTCACAACTTCCTGGTAGCGATAAATGTTCTATTTCGTTTGATTTACAACAGGTCCTATTTGTCCCCACTTTGACCCATTCGGATATATTTTACCTGTCCCAATTATCTTGTTACAATCTGGGGATTCATTTATCTGACAACAACCATGCTTTTATGTGCACGTGGCATGAAGGCGTCAGTGGTCGAGGAGGTAACGAGGTTGCATCTACCCTTCTTAAAGTCTTAAATTCTGGTGTTACGGAAAAAAAGCATTTGCTACTATGGAGTGGCAACTGTACGGGGCAAAATAAGAACAGAATGGTAATATTTGTTTTGGTGTTCCTTGTTCTCCATCAAGTTTTGACACAATAGAGTATAATTTTCTTATTAATGGCCACAGCTTTATGTGTTGTGATAGGGACTTCGCTCTGATTGAGAAAAGGAAACGCATTATGAAGGCAATAATACTCAATGATTTACACGAAGTGATAACTTCCGCAAAATATGATCCTCCTTTTCAAGTTATTGACATGTCCGTAAATGGATTTTGGAATATACAAGAAGCTGCTGATACGTATCTCAACACAAAAAAATTGCATATAAGTAAAGCGATAATAATAAAAGTTGATTGTAATAATCCAACGATTCTTCAAATGAAAGAAACCTTCTCCGATATCGAGGCATGGAAACCAGTCAATATACTGAAAAACGGAAAAACTCTGCAAAATTATCACTTTTACCCCCTGAAAATAAGATTTCTGTGAATAAAAAAAAATCATTAACGTCTATCATTCCTTACCTGGAAAATCCTGAACATAAAGCATTTTACAGAGAACTTCTCAAATTACAAGAGGAAAGCTTGGGACCTAGTAGCAGTTCCACTCACCTCTAGTTGGTACTTATAACCTATAAATTAAGTGGCACTTAGGACTCATCTTTTGTTATTACTTATAACCTTTGCTAAATTCATAACTTGGCACTTATGCCTTTTCAGTTTTACTTAAACAAAATAATATTAATTTGAATGTTATAATAAAATGTTTAGCCTAATATTTTATGAGTTACTTCTTCCACTTGTTAGGAAATGTTGTGAATTTTTTCAGGTAAAAAGTACAAAAAATACATTTGATACACTTGTTTTCTTGATTATCTCATATTTATGAATTTGGTACTTAGTGCGTTTGGTACTTCCACTCTTCAATTACATAGGAGTAATGAGTAATATGAAATACCAAAAATGGCGACCTTTTTGTGAATGGCAATTGATAATTAATACTCTTCTTCTATTTCTTTATCTTCTGCTGTCAGAGGCCTCGTCGACTAATCGTTATAATTCTCCCCCTCTGCTTCACGAATCGTCTCGAGAGTAGAAGCAGGGAAGTTGGAGGTCGCTAAACAACAGGAGCAACTTTTGGGTTTAGCGATTCTTCTCTTTGGAGGTTGGGTCTGAGCCTCTTCTTCCGAGGTATCCTCTTGCGGCATATATTCCGCAACAGGGGTAGCGAAGATAACTGGAGCTGTGGGAGACGACATCTCAGTTTCCGGTACAGTCGTCTCTGATGTATCCAAAGGATTATTACGTTCTTTTTCGGATTGGTCGTACCGGCACTGAAGCATTAGCATTGGCGAGGTTGTGGTATGGAGTCAACGCAGATGCATGATATTTTCCAACCACTTCAAAAGGTTTGCTAACGGTACCAACCTCGTAAGTTGTTGGAGTAACCATACGGTGCGTGTACATCTACGAGTACAGTATCACCTACTTGGAATGGAGCGACAGGTCGGCGATTTTTATCGGTATAGTCTTTGGCACGATCTTGAGCTTTCTCGGGCTACACTTGAGGTTGTTGCTAAAGTCTGTAGATATGGTGATATTTCGGGTACTGTAGTAAATAAACCTGAACTGAAATAGGCTTTATTCGACTTTTAACAACTTGACATTGACAAAATCAACTGAACAAAAATCTCAACGAAGATCAGATCAATATATTACATTCATCCCCCCTCAGTTCATCACGAAGTCCTCCAAATACTTCGGAGAATTCCTAATTCGAACTGGTCGTCCAACAGCAATATCATCTATTCTTTCTGGCATCTCTACTTGACTAATTTCAGCTGTCTCCTGTGGAAGATTGGATTTTCGCTTCTCCATCAAAACTAGATCGGTATTGCCATTCGAAGTTGTATTTGAGTTTTCTTGATGTAGATTTGAAGTTGATTCACTCAACAAGGTCATATCTCCTTGAGGAGCTAAATGACGGGTTGAAACAGTGGTTTCTTTACCATTCAAAAAGCGTACATGTGCATAATCAGGGTTTGCTTCGATTAGTTGAACTTCTTCCACCAATGGTTCGTACTTGTTGGTTCATGGTTCGTACTTGTTGGTTCTTACATGTTTTCTAAGATATACCGGACCAGGAACAGAAAGCCATGTTGGAACTGTACTACCATTAGAGGATCGTCGAGGATAACTGAACATCCTCTCGTGTGGAGTCCAATTGGTTGCTGTACATAACAAAGATCTTATTGCATGAAGAGCTTCTTGTAACACTGATTCCCACTGATCGATCCTGAGTCTCTGTGATTTCAACGAAAGTTGAATTGTTCTCCATATAATACCATTATAACGCTCACATTGGCCGTTTCCTTGGGGATTGTAAGCTGTTGTATGACTTGAAGCTATACCAAGTGATCCTAGAAATCCTTTTAGTTCCTGAGATATGAAACAAGTTCCTCGGTCAGAATGTAGATAAGATGGCGTACCAAAAATAACGAAAAGTTGACGAAGGCATTTTATAACTGTCATAGAGGTCATATCGGGACAAGCAAAAGCGAAAGGAAATCGTGAATATTCATCCACAATAGTTAATATATATTTATTCTTTGTTGAAGAATGTAGAGGCACCTTGAAATCTATATTCAACCTTTCAAATGGAGATGTAGATTTTATTAGAGTTCCTCGATTTCTATGGAATCGAGGCTTTACTTCAGCGCAAATTGGACATGATGCAGTTAGTTTTCGAATGTCTTCCATAGAGAAAGGTAAATTTTTACAGCGAATCCAATGGTTCATTCGAGTAACTCCAGGATGACACAGAGAGTTATGTAGATTATAAAGAGTCTTCCTGTTATCTTCATTCAATAATGATGAAGTTGTTCTCGAGAAGGTGTCTGCTACTGTATTTTCGATTCCAGGTCTATATATAATATCATATCTGAAACATGATAGTTCTAGGCGCCACCGCATGATTTTATCGTTTTTGATTTTACTGGAAACCTTGTGATCAAACATGAAAGATACCGATTTTTGATCAGTAATCAACTGAAAATGTCGGCCAATAAGGAAATGTCTCCATTTCCGGAGGGCTTCCACAATAGCATATGCTTCTTTTTTAACGGATGAATGTCTCTGTTCGGTACTTGAAAGAGTTCTTGAAAAGAACGATACAGGTCTTCCATTCTGAGAGAGTTGGGCAGCAATAGCAAAATCCGACGCATCAGTTTCTACGGTGAACATAACGGATTCGTCAATAGATTTCACGGCAGCACTGGAAATAATTTTCTTCAATAGTTCGAATGCTGTAATAGCATTTTCAGACATGGGAAATGTTTTACACTGTACCAGTGGTTGAATTTTCTCAGAGAAATTAGGCACCCATTTCGAATAATGAGCAAACATTCCCATTATACGGCGAAGGGAAGCTAAACTATTTGGTGCGGGAAGTTCCAAAAGTGGTCTGAGTCTCTCTGGGTCTGGTTTAATTGTTTTCTCCGTAATAGTATTGCCAAGAATATTTATTTTGTCAGTGGAAAACATACTTTTCTCCTTGTTCAACGTTAAACTATACTTCTCTGCAGCATTCGTGAAGAGTTGTAAATTATGATCGTGGTCCATCTTGTTCGATCCACAAATGGTTACGTCATCCAAGTAAGCATAGGTATCTTTCAAAGCCTCACTTTCGATTATATTTTGGATTGTCCTCTGGAAGCAGGCTACTCCATTAGTTACTCCGAATGGAATTCTACGGAATTGGTAAAGTTTACCGCAAGCTTCAAAAGCAGTATACTTTTTTTCGTTATCTCTGATGGGAATCTGGTGGTAAGCATTGCGTAGATCAATTGTACTGAATATTTCGTACTTTGCTATTTGATTAACAATATCATCTATCCGTGGTAATGGATAAGCATCAAGTAATGTAAACCTATTGATTGTTTGTGAATGATCAATTACCATTCGCTTTTTATGAGTTTCGCTTGAGGTGACTAAAACTTGTGCACGCCACGGTGAGTTACTTGGCTCAATAATATTTTCTTCTAATAGTCTCTTCACTTCATTATCAATGAATTTAGAATCATCAGATGTGTATCGGCGAGATCTCACTGCGATAGGTTTACAATTTGGAGCCAAATGTGAGAATAGAGGAAATGGATCAACGTTAACCAAAGCTAGATTACACACTGCCAAAGAATCTCTTGGTCCACCAAAAGTCACTTCTACACCTGTGTGCTCTTTGAGTAAATCATGACCTATTATCATATCTGCACACAAATCATCAAGTACCAGTAATTTGAAGTTTTCGTATTTATTCTGCAACATTTTAATGGTCACGATACAGCATCCGATCACTTGAGACACTTTAGACGAAGAGGCCATGGCTATTCGACTTTTAACAACTTGACATTGACAAAATCAACTGAACAAAAATCTCAACGAAGATCAGATCAATATATTACAGGTACAAAATTGTCACAATCCAGGATAGCACGAAGGTCGCGATTAGCGTCATCTGGCGTTCTTAATTCGCGCCCGAACGTAAGGTCTTCTTCTTCAAGTGCCGTCTTCGTTCCGAAGGTGTTGGCAATCATCAAGGCTATTCGTATTCTCGATACCGCTGCTCTAAAAAAGTGACTATTGGTGGCGTTGAACCATTCGCGAAGATTTTTTAACCAGGAACGTCTTCTCCTTCCTATTGATCTTCTTCCACTTATTTTTCCTTGCACAACGAGCTGGAGCAGTTGATATTTGTCCCCCCCCATAACATGACCCAGGTAGAGCAGCTTCCTTTTTTTAATAGTTAGGACAATTTCCTTGTCTTGTTTTATCCTTAACACTTCGGCATTAGTGACTTTCTGAACGTAAGGTAAGCAGCACTAAAACCGGTTGATTGCGACTGTACTGAATTCATTGAGAAACGTATCGCCGGTAATTTGTGTTTCCACTGGGTATGATCCTTTTCTGTCAAAATTGACAACTGACACTTGAGAGGTCGCGGTTTTTTCGTTCGACCGGCTTAGGCGCGTTGCGATACACAGGAGTGAGAGTTTGCTTGAAGCCTAAGACCTGGGCTACTTGTTGCATCACTTCACTTACGAACTGCATACCATTATCACTAATAACTCTCCTTGGAGTTCAATATCTTAAAATTATTTCATCGATTAAGCATCGAGCGCACCATTCTGCAGTGGCCTTCTGTAGAGGAAATAGCTCAACCCATCTACTGGCAGTGTCCTCTATTATGAAAACCCACTTGTGACTATCCATAGTCTTCGGTAATGGACCGAACAGATCAATTGATAGGGTTTCAAACCTTCTAGACTGAACAGGTGTTTGCAATTGTCCAGCTGGTTTTAAGTTATTGTCTTTGTAGCGCTGACACTCAATACAGTTTAACACATACTTCGCAATAGTTGTTCGTATTCCTGGCCAATAATATCGTTTAGCAATTCTTCGATAAGTCCTTTCAGCACCATAATGGCCTGCCAGTTCTGACTCATGATATTCTGCTAAAATGGATGGGATTTTCTTTTTGGGTACAACCTGCTGAGCCTCTTTAGTCCGGGAAAGTAAGGTCGAAAAATCTGTTAACTATCAAAACTTTCCCATAACTGATTTTTCATTTTTTATTGAAAATATATTGACCCAGCATCACTTTCCTAGATTGTCCAATAATTTCCACTGGAGCTTGCGACGCAGCTTGCAAGCACGGCTCAGACCACCTAAAATTCAAGTGATTTATGCTCGTGTCATTTTACAAAAAAATTGTAGAGATGAAAATTGAAGCAAATCTTATGCTCTTGAAGGTGACGTAAATAGTTTTTTCATAAAAAAATTTCCGATCTTAAATTTTCCAAAAATTGAAAAAATTTACGAAAATTATATTTTTGGTTGGTAATTATAAATAAAATAATAATATCGAGGTCAAAACATAGATAAACATAGAGGGCAAACTTCTAAAAATTTACATTTTTTCAGATTTGGAAAATTCAAAAGCGGCTGCGCAAATTGGAAACAATTTTTTTTTTCAATCGCGTCTAAATTTATGAACATTAACGATATTGAGAAACGGTTTGTTGCAATCGACAGAGTGAAAGTTATATTTTTATAAATATAATAACAAAATATTTAAAAAAAATTTTACATAATTTTTTAGAACATTTACCGAAAATAAAAATTTTTACATCTAGTTTTTTCTCATTTTGGCGTTGAAAAATTTCTTAAAAATATCTTTTTACGTTTAAAACATGTTTGTTTTTGAAAGACGAGTATTTTGAAAAAAAATTTTTTCAGATGCGACTTTTACAAGCTGAGATAAACAAATTCAAAATCTGCTAGATACTGTCATAATATTAATTGAAATTTTCAAATTTTGATCACTTCGCTAGGTTGTTGAATCCCAACTCAACTTAAACACAATTTTTCATTTTTCTACCGTTAATTGGTCCATTCAAAAGAGAACAGTAATCCTAGCTCGCTCGGCCAAACGTTGCGGCGGCAGCTGCTTGGCGTTCTGGTGGGGGGTCAGCGCTCATTCTCTTCGAACGCCCAAAAGACCCTTACTAACATGACTGACGACGTACTTGTACCCGACGAATTATTGAACATTATTTCGTGTTCTTGTACCACAGGGTGCTCTACTACCAGGTGTGGTTGTAAAAAAGTTGGCATACATTGTACGATATTATGTAAAAATTGCGAAGGCAAAAACTGTTGTAACATCGAAATTGTAAGTACGGTATTTGACAATGACGAGGATGATAATGAATCTCTGAGTGATGAGCTAAATTTTGATATGACTCAATTAGTTGATTGTGAACTTGCAATTGATAGTAGCAATAATATCGATGAGGATTTGTTTGCTAATGATAATTGTACAGAGCCATTTCCTCAGAGACCAAAAAGGGCGAGAATTTGTAGAAAATAGATGTAAATTTGTAAATAAATATTATTCTTAGTATCTACGTTTCGAATTATGTATAATATATATAATAAATGGATTTATATGTATATATATATATATATATATATATATATATATATATATATATATATAAATTATAAATATCATTGTACCTTATTTCTAGCAATATGTAATGGTTGATAATAACCATACTATTAGCAAACCACAAATGCAAAATGTTCACAAAGAAAACCAAAATAAAAGCTTGAGCTTCGTTCAACTGCGAACGAGCGCTGACCCCCACCACAACGCCGCGCAGCTGCCGCCGCCGCACCGTTTTTCTGAGCGAGCTAGGATTACTATTCTCTTTTGAATGGACCAATTGACGGTAGAAAAATGAAAATTTGTGTTTAAGTTGAGTTGGGATTCGACAACCTAGCGAGGTCATCAAAATTTGAAAATTTCAATCAATATTATCACAGAATCTAACAGACTTTGAATTTGTTTATCTCAACTTGTAAAAGTCGCATCTAAAAAATTAATTAAATACTCGTCTTTCAAAGACACACATATTTATAACGTGAAAACATATTTTAAACAAATTTTTCACTGCCAAAATGAGAAAAAACTAAATGTAAAATTTTGTTTATTTTATTTATAAAAATATAACTTTCATTCTGTCGATTGCAACAAACCGTTTCTCAATATCGTTAATGTTCATAAATTTAGACGCGAGTGAAAACAAAAATTGTTTCCAATTAGCGCTGCCGCCATTTTGAATTTTCCAAATCTGAAAAAATGTAAATTTTTAGAAGTTTGCCCTCTATGCTTATCTATGTTTTGACCTCGATATTAATATTTTATTTATAATTACCAACCAAAAATATAATTTTCGTAAATTTTTTCAATTTTTGGAAAATTTAAGATCGGAAATTTTTTTTTGAAAAAACTACGTCACCTTCAAGAGCATAAGATTTGCTTCAATTTTCATCTCCACGATTTTTTTGTAAGAACACATCCAGGAATGACACGAACATAAATCACTTGAATTTTAGGTGGTCTGAGCTGTGCTTGCAAGCTGCGTCGCAAGCTCCAGCAGAAATTATTAGACAATCTAGGAGAGTGATGCTGGGTCAATATATTTTCAATTAAAAATGAAAAATCAATTATGGGAAACTTTTGAGTTTTATTTCCTTACTTTCCCGGACTACTTCTTCATCGGCTTCAGGAACATATCTATACAGTATCCCATTATTCATCACATAACCTCTCTCTAGCAAACTCTTAAGGTCAAAGTTATTATTTGATAGGCTCTCGAAAGAGATAAAAATTTTAAGAAGATCTTCATCTTCCAGTTGCAGCTTGCGTATTTCGCTAACTGGCTGTCTGGGCATATCTACTGTTACCAGGTTAGTCTCAGTAGCTTAGGCCACACTTGGGCGAGACAACATGTCCGCTACAACATTTAAATGGCCTGGGGTGTATTCAATTCTTAACTCATAAGATTGCAAAATTAAACTCCAACGTGCTAAGCTACCTGAAGGTGATCTGAGAGACATGAGCCATTTCAAGGGCTGGTGGTCACTTTGGATAATGAGTAGAGTAGAGTTTTCTAGATAACCTCTAAATTTGGTTACTGACCAAACGACTGCTAGTGCTTCTCTTTCTGTCGTGGAGTAGTTCTTTTCCGCTGCGGTCAACAATCTGCTAATATATTCGATAGGACGCTCATCTTCCAATGTCTCCCCCTGGAGTAAACGCGCTCCAAGTGCGTAGGCACTAGCATCTGTCCTTGAAATGAAAGGCTTTGATTGATCAGCTTATCGCAAGATTGGACTGGTGGTTAACATAGCTTTTAATTGATTGAATGCCCCTATTTGACGAGGACCCCACAACCACTTTGCTTTCTTTTTAGTGAGCATGGACAATGGTTGGGCTATATCAGCAAATCCAGGTATGAATCTTCGGTACCAACAGCAGGGTTGCAGAAATGAAATTAGGTTCTGGTAAATTAGATATGCCATTAACTTTGTCATAGTTTGGTGAAAATCCTAGAGGTGAAATGATGTGACCTAAATACAGGACAGAATCACATGAAAAAGAATATTTATTTTGATTTAGGTGAAGTATGAAATGGCGAAGACGATTAAATACTGTTTTGGGTCTTTTAAGTGATTATTAAAAGACGATGAAAGGGCGATCAGATCATCCAAATATGCCAGGATATTAACGTCTGTAAGGCCAGACCAGAAGTGGTCAATGAGACGTTGGAAAGTCGCTGGCGCATTGCAGAGACCGAATGGAATTCTAGTGTACCCAAAGATACCATATGGACAAATGAAGGCAGTTTTATCTCTATCAGAAAATTTTACAGGGACTTGATGATAACCAGCTTTTAAATCCAGCGTAGTTATATACTCGAGTTGTTTCGCACTGTGGATTATATCATCAATCCGGGATAGAGGATATTTATCCTTGCGGGTAATTGAATTATTAAGTTTACGAAAGTCTACGGTAAGCCTTACCACACCATCCTTTTTGGGAACCAATACCAAGTAATTCTTTCTTCTATTCCGAGAGCCTATATGGAGGGACTGAAATAGGTGTATCATCCAATAATTGTATGGAATGTTCAGCGTATGGTGTAGACTCTAGAATTTTCTCAAAGATGTCGCTATTTTCCTGCAACGCATTGTTAAGGTCAGTTATTTGAGAAATAGTTAAATTAGTCGCTTCGGAATCTCTTAGATTGACTTCTGCCAGATTTATAGCATTCATCGTACAATACTGATTGAGAGGTTTTTCTACAAATGGATACAATATCTCTGGAGCATCCCATAACACCAACAACCACGTGAAAAATCCAAAACAATGTTGCCTAATTTCAAAAAGTCAGAGCCGAGTAGCGTTCTACTAGAAATATGCTCAAGAATTTAAATTAGATTTAAATTATGTTTTCTGTCTTGAAGCGTAACAGAGACTTCAAAAAACAGAGTCGATACTAAGCTTACTTTTCCATCAGCTAGAATCATTTCCATGGGTCTAGTAGTATAAGGAATCTTGTCATTAAGTAAACTTTCTCGTATCTTTGCTCCTGCTATACTGGATTGAGCACCTGAATTGAGATATGTCATGCCTGTATGACCTTCAACTGTAATAGATGCTAAAGGACATAAGTAACCTGAAGCTTGAGAAACCGAGCTGCAAAAATTATATACTTTTATGATGCGCAGTATGTTCTACATGTCTAACCTGTGCCATGTTGAAAACTGCACTATCGCTTTCTTTTCGTTAGCACAATATCCTTGCACTGAGAAATATTTACGCTGTCCCAACCTGCACTACTCCTGTCCTACTACATGAACTAGTGCAACGAGTTCAGCCAAAAGGAACAAACCTAATGTTGTTTGATGTATCTCTTTTCGGCATTAATTTAGTGACGTCAGGGTAAAGGTTGATCGACTGTACTGTTATTGAATAAAAACATAATCTGATTTTTAACAAACTTTACTTTAAGTACGATCCAGGCACCCAAAATTTTGATTCGTCTTCTAAAAATCGAACGCCAGCTTATACGGATAGAATATTGTATAAACAGAAGAATAGTAGGAGATTTAGCGGGGCGCTTGAAAATCCTCCATTGCAATGTTTAATATACGATTCAGTTCCATCCATCACAACGTCCGATCATAAACCGGTGTGGGGAGTCTTTAAAGCACATTTAAGGCCTGGTTTAGACACGTAAGTATATATTCACAGTGAACTGTTATTTAATACTTAATATTGCATTTTGTTTTCAAATATGTTATTAGAATTCCATTGGCGGCGGGTTTATTCAACAGAGAAGTATACCTCGAAGGACTAAAGAGACGGGCTACAACTCTTAATAGTATAAAGGCTAATACCTCAGTGTGTTCCATTCAATAAGTATTAGATCGGAGATTTTGTTCCAGAAATATTATTTAAGTACGACCAAATTCCATTTTTAAATAAATGTTTTCAGTTAAAATTTGTTTTTTTTATCACATTGAGTAAAACCGACTGTGGTCTGGCCAATCAGGAATCTACAGAATTGTCAACTTAAATGCAAATCACTAATAGTTTAAATATAGGGATAATGTAGGGATAATGTAATTCTGTTTTATAATAAATTCAATAAATGCGAATTATAAAAAATATTGTGTAGAACTTGTGTCAAAATTAATTTTTGTAGTACTCGTGCTTTGCCCTACTCACCACTTCGCGATTCGTTGCGCAAACTGCACTCGTACTACAAAACGAGTCAGTTGGTGTGTTTGGCAGAAAAAAGCGCTTGTAAGCAAAATGGCGAACGCTAAGCGCTGTCAACTACTAAATAGATATTTCCCCTACGATGCTAAGTTATATTTAACCGAGAAACTCAACCTAATTTAAATATATGTTGGTAAAATATTCATACCTATTAAATAATTATAAATAATGTAGTGAATTATGAAGAAGATACGAAAGATATTTTTGGTGATGATATTGCTTAAAACTGATTTAAAAATAAATAAGCAAAATGGCGGATTATGTCAGCGCCATTGAAGTTATCGAACGCGTCGACAACTGGAAGTTGAGAGCGTGCCCTACCAATTTGTAGACCGACACTGTCAAAATTTGATTGTGATATTGAAATTTGTTGTTTATTTTACGTTGGTTGCAGAAAAACAGGGATCGTGAAATGTTTTTAGTTTTTACCTTAAACATCATTGTAATAGGGTGACCGCCGAACGATAAAACGTACTCTTGTTAAAATATTTAATTAGTTTTCTTCATAAATGATACAAAAATAAGTAGCGTCTTATGGCCATCTTGGCGCGGAACATAATGACAACAATGATAGATGGCAAGTTATACATGTGTCGTTATTAAAGTGCGTTCAGCCATCATGAGTCTGACGTGTCAAATTCAAAAAATGACCTTACATTATTACTAATGGAAACTAATAGCTAACCTTAACCCATAGAATAACGATTACCGGCGCCTTGACCTCTAAACAAGAACATGTGTATAATACGAATTGTGCATGTCAGGGTAAAATTTCCCTGATCTCGAGCGGGGAACTAGGAGTACACTCTCGGCGATTACCGTGGGGTGTATGTGAGCGCTGTAGTGTAGAAAGTGATGTATAAATTACATGTTTATAAACGCTCATTTTATACCCAAATATACTCTTACACTCAAGGCGTTGTTTTGAGAACGCACTCCTGTATAGTTCATTTCTAGGCGATATCAAGCGCTTTTTCTGTCAAATACACGGATTGTGACACTTGTTTTTTACAAATAACTATTATTCGATGGTTCCCACCACTATGGCTTACGCTACATTCGTAATCAATTCGCTGGCCAAGTAGCACTTTGGCACGCAAGCTAAGCAAATATATTTCAGTGTGAACGTTCACAACGGAATTTGGCGCCAGAGTTGAAGTTGAAGTCGTCGAAATTTCTTGCAAGCTACAAACTTTCCTTCGACTTGCACTTAGTGCCGGGTATGGGACATGGGCATTAATAATAGTTTTTTTTATATTTTTGTCTGATAGTTTGACATTTTCATCGAATTGTGTGTTTTTGGTTTGTTTTTCTTGATTTTTCCGTACGACTGATATATTAAAATAATAAAATGGAGGAGGAGGACATTACTTCTACTTTACTGGCAACAATGCTGATGTTGATTTAAAAAAAAGGCAATTGTTGATGCAGTTTGGTCTTGGTCGTAGAATGGTAGATTCATCATTGAATTGATATTCTGCGTTGTCAATCACTACTAAACTCCAGTATATACTGCTGTAAAAAATAAATCCAAATTA
Source organism: Galeruca laticollis (assembly GCA_963921935.1). Classification (NCBI taxonomy): domain Eukaryota; kingdom Metazoa; phylum Arthropoda; class Insecta; order Coleoptera; family Chrysomelidae; genus Galeruca; species Galeruca laticollis. The sequence goes on along the minus strand of OY998176.1, from coordinate 5,708,213 downwards.
TATATTATAACCTCTAACGTCAGACTGAACTAAATACAGACAGAATCATGCTTCGACCATATGTTGAAGGAATCCTGACAATTATTTAGGGATGGACGCGATTGTGTCAAAGCCGACTTTGAAGTTATTGTGAATGGCAAATTTCGTGCCAACTTGCGTGCCAAAGTGCCACTTGGCCAGATAATTGATTACGAATGTAGCATGTACAGGATGTAAAAATAGAGAAAACAATAAAGTAACAGTTATTATTTAAGAATGGTGGATAGAAAACTCTATGAAATTGTGCGATTAAAGAAGAAAAATAAATAATAAAGAAGAAGAAATTGTCATAATAAATAATAAAAACACTTTGAGGATGTAAAATGATACATATAAAAACTAAGAAATAGATATAAAAATGTAAGTTTATAAGTTTGTGTTTAAACAGGAATGGAGTAGAATAGTACGGAGAGCTTAAACTCAGCTAGAACTATGAAGGTAAGTAGAAAACTATGTACCAATATGATAGAAATATATTATAAAATATTTTATCTAAAAGAAAACAAAGTAAATATATTTTTATTCTCGAATAGTGGTATATAAAATTGCATTTTGTTTTTTCGCAATGTCTTTTGTAATTACATGTAAAGCTTAAAGTGCAACATTAAACAAAACTTAATTAGCTAGACTGATAAAATAATTAATTTCAATCGGATATTGAAGTAAAGATCTTGTTTTTGAATATTTTTTATCCAAGTTAAAAAGTCTTTTCGAAAAATGGAATACTATAAAAATATAATGATAGAAGTTTGATTAAAATTTAGATTTAATCAAGTCGTTGACAAACTTAGCTATGCATTATTACCATTTCCATTCGATTTTTATTAAAAGTAAAGCAAAAATTAGGGGCAGTCTACCTTAAGTCGGGCTAACATGATATTAGACGAGTGTACGAACTTCTTTTTAAGTTGCACTTCCTCTTGATTACAATAACAAAATTATTGGGAAAAATAGATGATCTTAAAAAAGCAAATCTGTTTCAAATAGTAATTTTGCACATATGACTCCTAGTGATGAATCTATGCTCTTGTTTAAGCTGTCATTTGGTTTCGTAGATTTATTATTAAAATAAAACAAAGATTTTTTGAAAAATATTTAATATCAAGTTTAAAAAAGATCTTCAAAAAATGGATAATTTTGAGAAAACTATTTGTATACATTTCGGATAAAAACTTCTACGAATTATCTTTATAGGACAATATTTTTTCTATACCAACGATTTATCTTCCAGGCAGGATCTATTACTAATCAGTTTTTGTCCTTAAAGGGTTACTATATTCCACTAAAGGACTTCGATATATCGGATTCATCTCAACGGCATTTTTATTTGTGTTCATAAATTTTTGATATTCCGCCCTTTCCTGTCTATAGATACGAAGTTTATAAGCGAGTATTAACAGTATTCCGAGGACTAAAATGGCGGCTAATACGAGTGCTCCTAGAAACATAACTTTAAGACCTGCCGTCATCGTACAAATTTTTCTTGCCGCGATTATCATAATGTTTTGATCTTCTTCCGATTTGTAGTAACAATACTCTAAGATGCATAGACTGTTGCCTTCGTTCAAGGAAGTTTGACACATACTGATGTCTAATTTTTGATCTGAAATGAAATATATAAAAATAGCGACACAAATACTTTACTAATAGGTATTACAGTTCGAAAGTGTACTGAATATTTTTAAAAACATATATATCCGCTAATAACCATTATAGTATGCTCACAGTCAGTACCGTATTTATCGTAAGGGCACACGGAACCTGTGCCCCCATTCTCAGTGGGTTCCAAAGGAACGTTTTTGTCAGGTACATTACATCTTTTTTATACAAAAAATGAAATAACTGCCCCAAATTATTGTGTGCTCAACGGCCCCAGCTTAGTTTAAAACGTAAATCTGTGATTAATAAAAAAGTACTTACTACAAATTAATTCTCCTTTATATGATTCGTCATTAATTTTAACCACACCATTCTCCGTTTGCACGTGATACGTTTGATTTTTCATTAAAACGTTTATAACTTCATTCTCGAATCGTTGACATATGATATTGGAAGTATTATTTTGATTTCGTTCGCAATAACTACCGATTGAACCTGCCGAACACGAACATTTATTACAAACACATTTTCCATTGCTGCTGCAAATTTCAGTTCCTTCAAAAATGCAATTTCTTTTTGACGTCGAACAACTGCAATCTTCTCCGGTGAAACCTTCGTGGCACAGGCATTTCCCTTCGAAACATTTTCCTTTCAAAGTACCTCCGCATATCACTAATTCCCTATTAATTATTCTTGAAGGACATTGGTATTCGCAATATTTTCCGGTGTAGGAAAGTTCGCAGTTGCATTTTCCACACTCACATTCTCCGCTAAAAAGAATAAGTATAGATTGTGTCACTTTGAGAAGAGATAACTTACTTTCCATTACAAATTTTTGATCCTTCTCCATTTTGGTCAATTAATCTACAATTAATGGTATCCAAATCATTACATTCTTCTGAGCAAGTTTCTCCGCTCCTAAAATGTTTTTTTTTTAATAAAATTTATAATGAATTACCCTGTATATTTGATATATAAGGTTATTCACAAAAAATGTTACTAAAAACCAAAAATATAATCTTTCCATTCGATTTATAGTCCAGTCAAATTGTGAAAGTATTCAATATTAAATTATGTAGTTCGGGAATTGTTAGGGATCGATAGGGGGGTGCATTCCAAGCATAAATTTCAATTTGCAGGGTTCTCCGAATCCCTTTCCTTAAAAACGCGTTTAATTCGATATCTTGATAATGTTTAATGTTAGTCAAAAAATTGTAGAGACCTTTTTTCTTCTTAATTAAATTTATTAACTTTTTTATTAATGGCAAGGATCAGCCATTGGTTTTTGTAGACGATGACATGAATTCTGATGAAAAACTAAGAGTAATACAGACATAAATCAGGAAATTACTTCAAAGCCTCAGTGAAACAATTGATAAAGTTTTTGCAAAAAATAACAATCATAACTCTAATCGACATATTTCAAATCCCTTCAGAAACTGTGATACAGGGCCGTACCATATTTTTGTTGATCTTCCAGATTTAAATATTGGTCGCTTACATTCAATGAAATTAGGAGGAAAGTTAGTTAACCTACGGGTGTAGCAACACCGCACACACGTACTGATCGTTCTATAAAAAGCTAACAAAGTGATGACACACGTTGAGACTAGATAGATAATGTTCATATTCAACAAAATCATCATTGTAAACTGACAAAAATCATTGACGGGCCGTAGGAGGGGGCTCAGGTCGATTTAAATAATAATTAATTCTCTAAAAAATTAATACAGCGATGGCACGCATTGAGACTAGATAGATAATGTTCATATTCAACAGAATCATGATTGTAAATTGACAAAAATAATTGTCGGGCCGATCTGTGCCCCCTCCTATGCCCCGACAATGACTTTTGTCAGTTTACAATGATGATTCTATTGAATATGAATATTATCCATCTAGTCTCAATGCGTGCCATCACTTTATTAGTTTTTTATATTATTAATTAATATTTAAAACGACCTGTGTCCCCTTCTATACCCCGACAAGGTCTTTCGTCAGTTTACAATGATGATTCTATTGAATATGAACATTATCTATATAGTTTCAATGCGGGCCATCGCTTTATAGTTTTTTGTATAATTAATTAATATTTAAAACGTCCTGTGCCCCCTCCTATGCCCTGACAATGACTTTTGTCAGTTTGTAATGATGATTCTATTGAATATGAACAGTATCCATCTAGTCTCAATGCGTGCCATCACTTTATTAGTTTTTTATATTATTAATTAATATTTAAAACGACCTGTGCCCCCTCCTACGGCCCGATAATCACTTTTGTCAGTTTACAATGATGATTCTGTTGAATATGAACATTATCGATCTAGTCTCAATGCGTGCATCGCTTTATAGTTATTTTTATATAATTAATTAATATTTAAAACGATCTGTGCCCCCTCCTATGCCCCGACAATGACTTTTGTCAGTTTACAATGATGATTCTATTGAATATGAATAATATCCATCTAGTCTCAATGCGTGCCCTCACTTTATTAGTTTTTTATATTATTAATTAATATTTAAAACGACCTTTACCCCTTCCTACGGCCCGACAATGACTTTTGTCAATTTACTATGATGATTCTGTTGAATATGAATATTATCTATCTAGTCTCAATGCGTGCCATCGCTTTATAGTTATTTTTATATAATTAATTGATATTTAAAACGATCTGTGCCCCCTCCTATGCCCCGACAATGACTTTTGTTAGTTTAAAATGATGATTCTATTGAATATGAATATTATCCATCTAGTCTCAATGCGTGCCATCACTTTATTAGTTTTTTATATTATTAATTAATATTTAAAACGACCTGTGCCCCCTTCTATGCCCCGACAAGGTCTTTCGTCAGTTTACAATGATGATTCTATTAAATATGAACATTATCTATATAGTTTCAATGCGGGCCATCGCTTTATAGTTTTTTGTATAATTAATTAATATTTAAAACGTCCTGTGCCCCCTCCTATGCCCCGACAATGACTTTTGTCAGTTTGTAATGATGATTCTATTGAATATGAACAGTATCTATCTAGTCTCTATGCGTGCCATTGCTTTATTAGTTTTTTATATAATTAATTAATATTTAAAACGATCTGTGCCCCCTCCTATGCCCCGACAATGACTTTTGACAGTTTATAATGATGATTCTATTGAATACGCACATAATCTTTCTAGTCTGAATGCGTGCCATCGCTTTATTAGTTTTTTATAGAATTAATTAATATTTAAAACGACCTGTCCCCCCTCCTACGGCCCGAACTAGAGATGTGAGAGAAGTTTTTCTACACAATTTACAATGAAAAAGTTTGCAATGATTTTTAAAATTTTGAGTTTCTCTAACCTTTTCAATAACTGTGGCAACAGTATTTTACGTCTGGCTGGCAACAGTGATTCAGGGAAATCCCCTAGAAGCGCGAACGTATACTCCTATACATCTGTGTGAATTGCAAATGATATGGTGAGACTAGTTTTATTTTGGCTCAGTTTAGAACGTCATAAGTATAAAAACATGGAGCAAAATAAATTGAAAGGTATCACAAAACCGAAAAGTAACGTTTGGAAATATTTTAATACAAAAAATGTCCCTGGGAAGACAGTATATAATTGCAAATTCCCCAACTTGAGAAAATTACCGAGAATTTTACATCTTTAGGCCCGACAATGATTTTTGTCAGTCTACAATGATGATTCTGTTAAATATCAATATTATCTATCTCTGGGGTTCTCAAACTGTGGGTCGCGACCCCCAGGGGGGTCGCGTGATGTGTCCAAGGGGGTCGTGAGATAAGGAGGAAAAAAACAAATCAGTCATAGCTGTAGTTTTTATTAATAACAAAATTTATAGGCTACACAAATTTGTAATACACATACAAGTTGAAAAAGACCTAATACTATTTAATGGGAAACATGAGCTTGTTTGGAATTAACCAATTTTTTTATGTCCGGATTGAGTTTTGTTACAAAAGAATGTCATTTTCCAGGGTCAAACGATTTCTTGATTTTGTTTTGATATTCACCATTATGGAGAAACCTTGTTCACAGTTATAAGACGTAGAAAATGGCATCAAAGTATGTAATGCTTTTGTGGAGAGTTCTGGGTATTCATTTTTAATACCTATCCAAAATTTGTCGATACAAGCACTGTTAAAAGTGAGTTTTGCTGACTGATCACTTGAAATTTCGATCAGTTGATCATGTTGACGAGCAGTTAGCTCAGCTTTTGTTACGACTTGATCACTGAACTGATTGACTACCCACAAAACCCCACTCGTATCCTTATTTGGAATGTAATCTGTCAGCTGTTCAATCAAACCTTCGAGATGAGAAGATACTAGTAAGGAGAGAGATGAAGTGTCAGGGGATGTAGCGTTAATACTTGACAGATACTCTATAAACTCTTGAGTGTAAAATTTTCAAAATCTTCTTTCTTAACTCTTGCGTTCCAAACACTGAGTTTTTTTACAAATGCATTTACTCTGTCTTGAGCATATATCATATTTTTGTCTGGTCCTTGTAGGGATAAGTTCAAAATATTAAAGTGAGAGAAGATGTCAGCAAAATAAGCAAGCTTAACCAACCACTTTTCATCACTGAAAAAAGTGGAAAGTTCGGGTTTACTATCAACCAAAAATAACAACATTTCTGACTTTAATCCAAACAGCCTACTTAATACATTACCACGGGATAGCCACCGTACTTCAGTGTGAAATAAAAGATGTTCATGCAAGGCTCCTACCTCTTCACACAAGTTATTAAACAACCTACTTTGCAGCAGGCGACTTTTGATGTAGTTCACTATCTTGACAGCTTCATTTAACACTTGCCGTAATTCATCTGGCATTTTCTTAGTTGCCAAAGCTTGCCTATGTAAAAAACAGTGGACCCAGCTTGCATTCGGTATAAATGATACCAACCTGGTAATCAAGCCACTCTTCTTTCCCGTAAGGGCCATTGCTCCATCACTACAAATTGACACACATTTCTTCCAATCCAATTCAAAAGGTTCAGTTGCTTCGACAAACACCTTATAAAGACTTTCACCTGTTGTATAATTCGGCAGGGGCTTACAAAACAAAATATCACCGTAATCGTACTGGATGAAGCATAAAAACTGAGCACAGTTGGCAACATCTGTTGACTCATCCAACTGAATTGCATTGCATGTATTTGCTTCTTTAGCTGGTTCTGAACATCCTCAGCCATGTCACATATTCTTCTTGAAATAGTATCATTTGATAACGGTTTTTTTTTCAATTTTTCAGCATCTTGAGGACTGATTATATTTGAAACCATATCAATTGCAGCAGGAAGAATTAATTCCTCAGCAATTGTATGGGGTTTCCCTTTTTTAGCAATCTTGAGTGCTACCTCGTATGAAGCTTTAAGAGCATTTTTATTAACATTAGCAAGATCTGTAATGTTTACCTGTTGACTTCGAAGGGATAACAGTTTTCTTTGGAAAAATTCCACTGGTTTGTCTTTCAAAGCAAAATGTTTAGTTTCAAGATGGCGTTTCATTTTCGAAGGCTTCATGCTTTCAGCTGACAACACTTCACTACACACCACACATTGAGGTTTGTTTGCCAGTTCAGTGAAACCGATTGTATGTACGACTGGTCATATTTGCGGAATTTTGTCTTTCCGCACTCACTAGCATCACTACTTGTCGACGGTCTTTTCAAAAACGTATCCATTGCTACTTTTTCCAACTGTATTTGCTCGCAATACTAACAAAGTACACACAGTGTTGAGTGATCGACTCAAGAAGCCAGACTGTCGTGTCGTCTGCCGGGCACCAGCTGGCAGAGTGCGCGCGCGCAGACAGCTGTGACTGCAGTCTATTCTAGGCCCCATGAGTCATTATTGCTTTGTCCTTGTTCGTGCCACGAAGTGAGTTATCCCACTTTCTCTTATGCCCAAAATTGGTGTGCGGAAAGTTACTGCAATCCTGTGTCGAGCAATTTGACATTATTTGAAGTTTGTGTTTTCTCCATATGGTCATATAGTTTTGTTAATCGTTTATGTGAATTGTCGTAAACTGTTGGAGATGAACATTCAAAAATACAATTTTTGTCAGTGTATAAATAATAAATAATTACAGAATAAATAAAGATTATAAATAAATAATGAACAGAGTTTATTTTTATTTTAACTAGCATTCATTTAAGTTGAATTGCAACAAGACTACATTTGTATTGAAAATGTTAGTCATAGCAGAATTAAAAGCATCTGACAGTTTCCTCGGTAAACAATTGCAGAAAACCACTGCTCATTAATTTTACCTTAAACTGCTCGACAGAGGGTTGCAGTAATTTTCTGCACATTAATTTTCAGCATTATTATAAAACAATTCAAGTGACAACAATTTGTATTTATTTTTACTAGTTAATAGTATTTTTATGGATAAAACTTAGCCAATAGTTTTTTTTTTCATTTTTGTTTATATTTAAAAATAGGGGGGTCGCCGAAATACTAGGTCTAAAAAGGGGGTCGCAGTGTCAAAAAGTTTGAGAACCCCTGATCTATCTAGTCTCAATGCGTGTCATTGCTTTATTTTTTTATAGAATTAATTATTATTTAAATCGAAATATGGCGAAACCTGAAAAACAAGGAGAAAATGTTTACCTTTCGGAAATAAAAACTTGAAAAATATTGATGTTAAAAAATTTTTGGATAATAAAATTAGTAAATTTAATTTAGAAGAGAAAAAGTCTCTACAATTTTTTACCTAACACTAACCTTTGTGGAGATATCGAATTAAATACGTATTTAGCGAGGGTCCCAGCTGACATTCGAAGAACTCGGCAAATTAAAATGTATCCTTAGAATGCACCCCTCTATCGATATTTAACAATCCCCAAACTATCTATTCTAATGATTATTTAACCAATTTTGACTGGACTATTATTATTTAAAACCATTATGCAATTTGTTTAAATAAATATTTACCAATTGTTTTCACATTCACAGCGACCACATCTTAAATCACCATGTACACAAGTTTTATTTTCCACATTTTCGTATCCAACGCACTGGCAATCTCCAATAAATTCTAAATATAATTTCAATTTTTCATTAATATTTTTCTCTTCTATTTGCAAAAAATCCTAAAAAATCTAATTTATTTGTACAAAATTCCACATTTAACTAAAGTTTTACTCACATTCCGTTTACCTGACGGTAAATCTTTTAGTGTTATTTGAATTTTAAATTGGACGGGATCGTTTTTAACGCCATAACAAACCGAAGTTGCGTTAAATACACCGCGATTTTCACAATCGCCGAAAAATTGCACGTCTAAATATTCATGAAGTGTCGTATTTACGTAAAAACTAACAGTTTCAGCGAAATTGTAAAAACCTGAAATTAAATATTGAAGTTAGTTAACTCGTAGAGTCTGATTAGACAAGACTACAGCTTGGCAAACGTAGGAAGACCCCTGAGATTTTGATACGCCGTAGACAATCCAGCCCCACTACCTAGTAAATGCAGAGAGCTCATTTTTAAATTATATTCATGTACTTCGTATCGTTGGTATAGTCTCGAACAAAAGTGGAAAATATTTTAGTTTGTATATTATTTGAAAGTGATTTTGCTAAACAAAATGCCGTTTAAAAGTAAGGTGAAAAATAAAGTTTTAACAGGTGAAAGTCGTGAAATTATAAATAATGTTTTTTAGCAAGAAGCCGTAGCCGGAACTCCCATAATTTTTTAATATAGTTCTAAACCTTTTATTAATCTTAAGGTTCTGCTTCTTCTTAATATGTTAAACAATTGAAGCCTTTGGCGCAATAAGGGAGTAACTCACAATTTCTAGTGAATAATCATACGCCTTTATAAAAGTACATAAACCTAGGTTCAAGACTTTTATCAACAGAAAAAAATCATGTACATTATGAAATTCGTATTAAAATTTAGAATAACAACGAAATCTGCCTGATTACCTAAGTAGATAGTCTGTGAGAGTACGGAAGCGGACGTCGGCCATCTTTGATTTCTTAGTTGCGCGCGCACCGGAAGTTACGTCATGCTCGGGGGGGGCGTGTCGTCGTCCATCTTGTATTCTGTGACGTCATCCGACATCTGTCACGTGGGTCATATGTGCCATCTGTCAACCGTCATGTGTTTCATCTGTCATATCTGTGATCCATCTTCTGTGATGTGCTTGTTCTCTCATGTGTTCCGTGTCGTCCATCTTGTATTCTGTCCATGCCCCCTCCCCTCATGACGTCACTTCCGGTACGCGTGCAGCTAATAAATCCATGATGCCCGACTTCCGTACCCGTACTCTCATAAACTATCCCCTTACCTAAGCAGTAGTTTTTAACTTGTTTCACCGGGATTAGCATCTTGAGGGGAACGGCCTCATTCTTTCTCACATACTTACGTACTTATAAAATACATACATTGGTTTAATATTTATTTCGATCTCCACTTAATATTACCACACTTACAAACGGAAGTTCATCCAGACTGCCGAAAATATTTAGTCATCTCCACACCAAAGGGGTATTTCACTTACCATCGCCTACCTTTTGGAATAAGCTTCGCTCCATCTCTTTTTCAACGTACGATGGATCAGATACTTCCGAGTTGTATGTTTTCTCGACGATATCTTAATAACAGCCCGGGATTTGTCCACACACATGGATCGGCTTAGATTGGTTTTACACCAGTTACAAATAGCTGGAATCAAGACTCAAATATGAAAATGTGACTGGCTGAGAAATAGCATCACATACTTGGGCCACCGAATAGATGAAAATGGCCTGTACCCAGCAGAAGATCGCATCGAAGCAATACAAGAAATGCCTGTACCATGAAACACAACCCAGCTGAGATCGTTTCTTGGAACAATCACTTACTACGGCAGATTTATAGAAAACATTCATGTAATATTTGGTCCGCTCTATCGACATTTAAAGAAAAATACAAATTGGAACTGGACGAGAAAGGACACAGAAATATTCTTCAAATTAAATACTGCATTAACTTCAAATGACACCCTGATTCATTATGATCTAGCCAAACCCCTGGTTGTTTCAAACGATGCTAGCGATGTCGGGACGGGAGCAGTACTATCACACAAACTTTCTCATGGTACACTAAAACCTATAGCATTTGCCTCCCGCTCTTTTAGTGACGTAGAAAAACGATTCTCTACTATCGACAAATCAGTATAGATATGGCAGACGATTCACTTTGCTCACTAACCATAAGCCCATTGAGCACAACCGCCGAACTCCGAAAATAGCAAGCAATCGATTAAAAAGATAGGTCATGACATTAAATAGTTACAACTTTGATGTAGAATATATACCGGGAAAATAAAAAAACTTCCAATGACAAAAGGTACATTGAAAAAGGAAACAAAAAAGATAGTGCTTTCTCAAATTATCAGATATGTGAACACATCTTAGATACTTAGCTCATTCCTTACTTACTTTTTACGAAAAACGAAATGAACTATCTTTTGAGGAAGACGTTCTATTGTGGAAAGGCCACATTTGTATTCCGACTTCTCTGCAATCTGAAGTATCGACCATGCTGCATGACGGTCACCCATTCGTTAGCAAAACTCCACTTTTATTGGAGAAATATCAATTCTGACATTGTCCAGGCGATTGAAAAGTGATTTTTGTCAGCAGTCCTGACAAAACGATCACAACTCCCCCCTTCATATTTAGGGGATATCATCAGAACCTTGGTGCCGCTTATATTTAGAATTCGCTGGACGTTATGAAGGAAATATGTGAAGAATACTTATAGACTTAGTTAGAAATAATGCCAATGAATGATATCACTTCTATCACCACCATTGACTCCTAGTATTTCATCTTTGCACGCTTTGGCCTGCCAAAATTTCCCCTCACATACAATGGCCCACAGCTGACCTCAAATGAATTCGAACATTTTTGTAGTGAAAATGGAATAAGGTATGTAAAATAACACCCTACCATCCAAAATCCAATGGGTCCGAACGTTCAAAGACAGAATGCGCGCAAGCGATCAAACACTACATCAATCCCAAAGACTCCAGAGCTCTCTTTTTTGATTCAGAAATACTGTCAGGAGGTCAACAAAGATACACCCAGTCAAATGATATTTGGACGCCACATTAGATCCCATTTTGATCTACTGACAACAGATGTAGAGAAAATCATGGAGTACGAGAATTTCGTTCAGAAGAAAAACCATGACCGTACCATCAACACACAGTATTTTAGTAAAGGAGAAAAAGTATGGGTAAATAATTCTCTCGAAAAGGGCGAAGTAATAGAACAAACAGGTCCCCTATCTTATACAGTAAATATAATCGGCGTCCCCAAAAGAAAACACTCTGATCAAATGAGAATGAGAACGGTGGACATCTCGGATGAAAATCCACATAGTCTACAAAAAATTTCAAAGAATCCAACACCGTTACAAGTGTCAACAAACCATCAGACGCAAGATGAAACCAGTCAAGAAGGAAATCAGACAAGATTAATCGAGGACACACCAGAGAGTGACTACGATCAAATTGAAGCTGAGGAGCATCATACAGCTCCGGGAGAAACCCGGAGCGAAACAAGAAGCCCCCTGCCCGTTACTTGGACTGATTTTTTTCCCGTGGGAGAGGAATATAGTATATGCCGACGTACTCCGTATACGTATATTGACCACACCTCGTAGACGTAACGACGATCGTAAACAGATCACCTGAAAGTCAGTCGGAATTAACGGTCATATTCATTCTCACATACATTCTGTTATTTACTATAAAATACGTACATACATACTTGATTTAATATTTATTTCGGTCTCCACCTAATATTTTACACACTACTTGTCACAATCGGACGCCATGATACCTACATTCGTTTTGGCGCATAATTCAAAATAATTAAAATAAATTATATATTATAAAAAGGTACTTATTCTAAACCTGTCATTATGTCTATTAGCTTACCTTCTTTTATGAGTTCTAATATATTCTGCGAATGTTCTTCTAATTCACCTATATAAGCAAAACCTTTCAGCAGCTGACTGGTCATATTAGTATAATAATATAATTTAGTTTGGGTTTTGACAGCAAAAATTATGTTCACCTACAAATCCCGAAGAAAATAGAAAAATATAACGTTCTTAGAATGTAAGCTGACAAAGTAACCTCACTTTTTTCTGTCTCAACAGCATTTCAATCTGCTGCAGTGATGGATAATCATACATTAACGGATTCAAATGATTACCATCACCATCTAATAAACATTCTTCTGTCGATTTTCGTGCCGCGCCTACTAAAATCCCATCACCTGCGGAATGAAGTAAACTGTCTGTTGGAAGTAGAATAATTCTCCGGGAGCTTTTGGAAAAACCGATTTTTTCGTCGCAATTAAGAATTTGGAGAATGGCGTCTAACGCCCCGTCTAGATCGTCTACATTTGCTGTCAAACTGCTCGCTTCAACCTGAAATTGTAAACTAACTAAAACTTTATGGAAAATGGCGGACAAATTTAATTAATTCGAAAACTCAATGGGTACGTGGTCAAAATGGTTAGGGCTTCACACGAGACGAGAGAAACAAAAATCTCGTCTCGGTCTCGTCTCGTTACCAGTTGTCTCGTCTCGCTTAATTGTAAATAATGATGTATTTCTATATAATTATCGATCTTTTAAAAAAAGTTATTCAAATTTAAAATATAAAAATCTGCGAGGATATATATTCGTGATAAGAGATGAGTAACTCTAAGAAGCTTTAACAAGTTGAGGTAAAAATGTGAAAAAATCATACTCGGTGTTTTTGATTATATTTCTAGCTGAATTTCGTCGACAGGCGTAGACATTCAACTAGATCATTGGTTCCCAACGGGGGCGATACCGCCCCCCTGTGGGCGCTGCAGCCTTTTAGGGGGGCGGTAGCGGATTCAGAAGCAAATAATAAGCAGTCAAGAGGAATGGTGAAATAAAAATGATTTAATAAGGGTTAATAAGCAGTTTTAAATTAGCATTAATAATAATACTAATAATTATAATAATTTCTTTTAGTTCAGAATAGAAGTATATGACTTGTCCTCGCACGTTGATAAGCGAACGCGCGATGTTCATACAAAATAACATGTTTCGACATGTTCGCACACAGACAAGTTGAATCATGCACGAAATGAAACGTATAAAAGCAACAGCTCTACGAATTTTTTGTTAGTTAGTTGTATGTGCTTGGCCGCGATAGTCGTGAATCATAAGCTCTGCCGTAGTAAATAATCGTGAGTGGTGTGCCATTTTATAAACATTACTATCTATAAATCTATTGAGAATTTAATTTTTGTATGAAAATGGCTGAATCTACTTCTAAATTAAAAATGAAATGCCGGCAATACAGTATTGAATATTCAAAATATGGATTTGTGGAATCTTCTACAAACAAATCATTACCTATGTGTTTAATTTGCCGAAAAGTTTTTTCAAATGAAGCTATGAAACCTTCTAGGCTACAAGAGCATTTACATAAAATGCATCCTGATAAGAAGAACAAAGATATATTCTATTTTCAGGAACTCGAAAAACAATATTTAAAACAGCCAACTACATCAAACCTTTTTGCATCGTCTTCTAAACGAGACGATGATGGGCTACGAGCCTCATATAACGTTTCATTGTTAATCGCAAAGTCAGGAAAACCACACACCATTGGCGAGGAAATAATTTTGCCGGCAGTCGAGAAAAACTGTTCTCCAACATAAGACATCATTTGATATCATTAAAAAAATTCCTCTCAGTAATAATTCAGTGCAAAGAAGAATAGATGAAATGGCAAATGACGTTGAAATATCATTATGCGATTACCTAAAGACTTGCAAATTTTCCATTCAACTCGATGAATTAACTCTACCAAGTAACGAAGCTCTACTCTTATCATACGTACGATTTATAAAAGAAGAAAACATTCATCAAGAGTTATTATTTGCTAAGAATTTGGAATCTGATACAAAGGGACATTCTATATTTAATATCATGCCAGAATTTTTTTCAAGAGAAAGAAATTCCTATTAGCAATATTTTTTCTGCTGCTACTGATGGTGCTCCAGCAATGACCGGGCGTCATAAGGGTTTTATAGCACATTTGAGAAAAGCAGTGCCAAATGTACTCGCTGTACAGTGTATTATTTACCGTCAGCATTTGGTTGCAAAAAATTAAATGAACGACTGCATGCGTCCCTCAATAAGGTTATTAAAGCAATCAATATCATTAGAAGCAATTCATTGAATGACCGTTTGTTTCATAAGCTTTGCAATGAAAATGATGAAGACTACAATCGCTTGCTGCTGCACACAGAAGTACGTTGGCTCTCTAAAGGTGTTTGTCTGAATCGTTTTTTCAATATATTTGACTCAGTGTTGGAATTTCTTGAAGAAAACGAACAATTGCGCGAGAACCTGATTACGTCAAAATATGACATGGCTTATTTGACGGACCTGTTTAAAGTATTTAATCAAGTTACTCTACAATTGCAAGGTGATGATTTAAATTTAATTAAAACTAAAAACGTCATAGCTGCTTTTGCAGGAAAACTTCTTATATTCAAAAGAAATCTTGGTAGAGGTGAGTACAACAATTTTCCCACATTATCAACAGTGTCTGCAAAACCGGAAGATTTACTTACTTACTGCCACCACTTGGAAGTTCTTCATGTTGATTTTACAGAGCGTTTCAAAGATATTTTAAACATGGAAATACCAAGTTGGGTTATAGATCCTTTCGCAAACACAGATACTGAAGGCTCAACAAATTTGGAAGAGGAGCTATTAGAACTCACAACTAACGAAGAACTGAAAGTAAAATTCAAACGTGGATATCAAGAGTTCTTTCTGGCTTCAAAAACCAATACCAGTTCTCTATCCTGTATTGTGGACAATAGTACAGAAGTTTTTAATTGCATTTCCTTAGTCCTATATGGCTGAGCGTGCATTCAGTGCAGTAACTGATTTTCTGTCAAAGAAGAGGAACAGACTACACATCACTGAACGTGGCGATCTGCGATTGATGTTAACGAAACTGGAACCCGATATTAACAAACTGGTAACACTCCACCAGCCTCAACCGTCTCATTGATTTTTTCTTTATTATTAATTTTGTATTTCTTATTGTATTACATTTCTTATTTTTATTGTGATTGTATTTCTTATTGATTCTGTGTTTATATCTAAAAGTTTAATAAACAATTTTACTGTACATTTGGTAGTCGTTTAATAAATTTCTACTTCATCATTCCTCTAAAATAAAATTTAGACATTAACTGAAATTAAAGCTAAATACAGATCAATTGGGACAGTACAGATGATATTCAAATAAAATTAACTACTTTGGACTGACCAGCGACTGGGGGGGGAAGGGCGGTGAAATTTGTGTTCTCTTCTATAGGGGGTCCAGAAAAGGTTGGGAACCACTGAACTAGATAAATAATCTTAATTTGACAAAATTAATGTCGAAATTCATGATTTATTATGTACAAATTTACAAGAATGGTATAAAGTTATGAATGTTGAACTTCGGTGGTTTCAGATCGGAAGACACTTTATGTTTCGATTTGATGAATATTCACTTGTCTCGTACAGAAACTAACTAACGATGTGTTAGACGTAGTATCTCCGATTGTTTGACTTTGAGTGAAGTTACTTCGGTTTGCAACGACGACTCGATTGAGTGTTGAACTGAGTTATGAACTAACTTGAGTATTGAATTTATTTCGAGTGTTGAACTCGCTTCGATGAGTGTAAAACTGATTTCTTCACGTTGTAAGACGTGTTAAGTAGAAATCTGCAAGGGGCGTGTTTACACGTGAATTGGGTTGACCAAACGGAAATAAACATTTCCTATTGGCCAGTATCATTTGACTCGTCGGGTTCATCGACAAGAACCAACAATGGACGCCTGCAATACATATTTCAATTTCTATTGAATACTCCAGTAGCAATTGTAACCTTTTTACTCAGAAAGGTTATTCAAACGTTTCTTACAAATCTTCCGACCGTCGACCATAAAAATTCACGCACAAAGTGACAATACGTTTAAGGTTTTTACAATACAATAGATAATAGGGTGAAACGTGGCATTTTCCTAAATTTTTAACTATAGGACTTCAAACGCAATGCGACAATATGTCCACTTTCAAAATGTGTTCTTTCAATGCTCAAAAAAACTATTTACAATTATTATTACAAAACGTGATATTTTAAAGATATTTAACAAAAGCTGCGAATAAAGTGTAACTACAATACAAAAGGTCTATCAATTCTTCAACACTTTTTTACAGCGATAGCTACTAAAATGAATTTACGCTTTAAATATATACAATGACGAAAAGAAGTAACATACAAATATCTTACATATTTTTAAAGCATCGTAAACTATATAATTCAAGATTTTCTAATCTTGAACACTCGGTTATTGATTTCATTTTACATTTACAATAAAATATTTCACAGATGGTCACCAGATTTTATATTTTGTAAAATATATTGTTTTCTATGTAGGCCTTCTCTGATTCTTCGAATAAAAACTTCATAAAAAATTTAACGAATCTTTCAGGTTGCCCTGTATGTGGTCTCGGTATCGCCCATAATATTTTCCAAAACGTCTCGTCTCGGAAAAGCGAGACGAGAACGAGACGAGACGAGAAAAATCTCGCTTTCGCATGAAGCCCTAAAAATGGTGGCTGTTAGATTTGTCATCAAAATGGCGGAAAATTGAATTAAATCTCAAAACATTGATAACGGTTACGTCAAAACTCCCAGTATAGATTGTAAAAATGATGGGAAATTCAAATTAAGGTACAAAACTAATAGTCGCATCAACGCCTGCGAACTGTTGGGAAAGTGGTGCGACAGGACGGATCAGGATGCGATTTTCTGCATTCTCTTCCAAAAACGATTATCACGAAATGTGGTGCGGTAGATTTTCCCTCCCACCGAAAATTGCATTGCTGCAGGCCAAAGTGCACGCGAAAAATGCATTATCTGGGAGGCCTTTTAGAAGATTTTCAAATTTGAAAAATAAGGGTCAGAACTGGCCGCTGATCACGAATATAATGTTCAAATTGACCTCCGAACAACTGGTGCACCAGAACCTGACCCTAAACGTCATCTCCGGGGGTTTTCCTGACACAATCAAAGAAGGTCAACCAAAAATCATTTTGGGGGGTTTTTTGGCCCGCTGAATCCAAATCTGGCCTAGGCGAACACCCCACTGGCACCTGGTTCACCGAAACGCGGGCTAGAACCTCATCTCCGAGAGTTTTCTTGAAAAGAGTGCCAAAAACCACCCGAAAATCATAAGAGGGCAGTTGTGTGGGGCGGTGGTCCCGAATTTCACGTCGGAAACAACCCCCCGAACACCTGGTGCACCACAACCTGACCCTAAACGTCATCTCCGGGGGTTTCTTTGGCCCGCTGAATCCAAATCTGGCTTCGGCGAACACCCCACTGGCACCTGGTGCACCGAAACGCGGGCTAGAACCTCATCACCGAGAGTTTTCTTGAAAAGAGTGCCAAAAACCACCCGAAAATCATAAGAGGGCAGTTGTGTGGGGCGGTGGTCCCGAATTTCACGTCGGAAACAACCCCTCGAACACCTGGTGCACCACAACTTGACCCTAAACGTCATCTCCGGGGGTTTTCCTGACATAATCAAAGAAGGTCAACCAAAAATCATTTTGGGGGGTTTTTTGGCCCGCTGAAACCAAATCTGGCATCGGCGAGCACCCCACCGGCACCTGGTGCACCGAAACCTGGGCTTTAACGTCATCTCCGAGAGTTGTACAGATACGACTCCAATATTGACTTCTTTATTTACTTTATATTAATTTCTCTCCTCGCATTATTTAAGTAGAATCAATAATTCCACAAGATGTAAAGATAAAAATCCCAGCGCGGCAGGGGTCGAGAAGGTTGGTTTGGACGTGAAATTCGGAACCACCGCCCCACAAAACGGTCCTATTATGATTTTCGGGTTGTTTTTGGTGGGGTGTTCGCCGATGCCAGATTTGGATTCAGCGGGCCAAAAAACCACCCAAAATGATTTTTGGTTGACCTTCTTTGATTGTGTCAGGAAAACCCCCGGAGATGACGTTTAGGGTCAGGTTGTGGTGCACCAGGTGTTCGGGGCGTTGTTTCCGACGTGAAATTCGGGACCACCGCCCCACACAACTGCCCTCTTATGGTTTTCGGGTGGTTTTTGGCACTCTTCTCAAGAAAACTCTCGGAGATGACGTTCTAGCCCGGGTTTCGGTGCTCCAAGTGCCAGTGGGGTGCTCGCCGATGCCAGATTTGGATTCAGCGGGCCAAAAAACCCCCCAAAATAATTTTTGGTTGACCTTCTTTCATTGTGTCAGGAAAACCCCCGGAAATGACTTTTAGGGTTAGGTTGTGGCGCACCAGGTTTTCGGGGGGTTGTTTCCGACGTGAAATTCGGGACCACCGCCCCACACAACTGCCCTCTTATGATTTTCGGGTGGTTTTTGGCACTCTTTTCAAGAAAACTATCGGAGATGAGGTTCTAGCCCGCGTTTCGGTGCACCAGGTGCCAGTGGGGTGTTCGCCGATGCCAGATTTGGATTCAGCGTGCCAAAAAACCACCCAAAATGATTTTTGGTTGACCTTATTTGATTGTGTCAGGAAAACCCCCGGAGATGACGTTTAGGGTCAGGTTCTGGTGCACCAGGTGTTCGGAGGTCAATTTGAACATTATATTCGTGATCAGCGGCATCGAAAACCCCCGAGTACCCGATCCGGGCCAGTTCTGACCCTTATTTATCAAATTTGAAAATCTTCCAAAAGGCCTCCCAGATAATGCATTTTTCGCGTGCACTTTGGCCTGCAGCAATGCAATTTTCGGTGGGAGGGAAAATCTACCGCCCCACATTTCGTGATAATCGTTTTTGGAGGAGAATGCAGAAAACCGCATCCCGATCCGTCCTGTCGCACCACTTTCCCAGGTTCATCCCTATTTCCGCAGGCGTTGACGCGATTATAAATAGATACGTTTTTGAATCAGAAAAACATCAAATGAAACGTCATCAAAATGGTGGATGAAAACGAATAATGATTTGACGAATCCATTGGATACATCATAAGAATGACGTAAGACGCATATCTTCAATGCGAATATTGTACAGTATGTCCCAAATTCATATAATTAGCCATTCTCCACTGTTACATGTAATAATTTTCGCAAATTTAAAATAAAATGTTTAACCTTTTCCAAAAACGCTTCGCTGTCCTGCGTAAAATTCAACCAATGTTTGAACAAATATCCTTTTTCGCACGATACGCCGGAATTGTGGCAGGGATTTTCCAAAGATTTCTTATCGGTGAAATAAAACGGCATTCCGGGCTTATCCACGAACGTTCCATATGCTAGTTTATAGTTTTCGGTTAATTGACTCAAGTTGCGAGGTAAATCTTTTCCTAGAGACTTGAAACTCTTCAAATTTTCGCTCATCGATAAACTGAGATCTCCGAGATAATACAGATCTAATGGATAATTTTCTGCAGGTTTATACTTGAAAGTTAAATTGAAAGGAGCGCCTGTAAAACAAATTTATTAGTGTTCCATTAGATCCGGCTGTAAAAATACAAATTTAAAATTATTTATAGATAGTTTCTTCAAAACATGTTATTCACAATCTTTGGTGTGAAGAGAGAATTATATTGTATTTAATTTGAGTTTTTACTAACTTGAGGATTGGGTGTGGTTGAAATTAAACATATGACACTTTTCACTATTTAGTCATTGGTTGTTGAAAGTTTTATTACTGTATTGCAATCAAGAGCATTACTATTGAGTTTAGACATTTTATGTTTTTTAAGAGATATTAACATTCTACTTGCTATTAAAAGGCCGGGACATTGCCGGTAAATATTGAGAGGGTAACTACATACTCGTGCGATGGTTGGCGTAGGAAGAGAGAGAGCGTTTTGTAGAGAGGGGTAGTTCGCGAACGAACTAGACATTTTTTCGTCTTACTTCGCTAATGCCCATGATGTCCCACTTTATTTTGGTGCCTGTTTCTAGTTCACTAATCCTAGCTTGATTAGAGAGTGTACGGCAGTAATAAGTTGCTATACTCCGTTTTTAAAAGGCATGGAGTAATAAATCACTCATTTTGGCCGGAACCATAGGCGTACCACATTTACTCATTTAAAAAAAGTTAAGGCTTCTAAAATTATCTCATTTCCGAAAATAACCTTTTTGTAATATTATTTAAAATGAAATTTGAAATTATCAATAATATAATAAACTATGGATTATATCACTGACATTAATTTTCCAGAAAATTTATTATTATGTATAAAAGGGCGTAGATGAGTCCCTCCACTAAGCTCCAGGTAGTTATAATCCTACATACAATAAATAATAAAATAAATGTTAATAACAATTTTATACAAATACTGTTATTTGCTATTATTTTTTACCGTTATTGTTAACTAGTGTTTATTTTTGTTCATCTATACAAGTTCTCTTCTCATCACACGAAACAAACACCTAACTACACCTTTCAACTATATAGTGTTCCAACCAAATTCGACCAGATATGGAGGATTTATCACCATCTAAGAGACCTAAAGTTGGCCCATTGTCGCTGAACGAAAAAAATCTGATATTAAATTGCTATTCCTCGTTGAAGAACGAAGAAATTGGAAGAAAAATCATGAATTTGACAGGAAGTGTTGATGAAACTGTGGAGATTACTGCAACAATGATGGGTGTTTCAAAAACAACAATTTATAATTTAATGAAGGAGAAAAAAAAATGGAAACATCACAGCCCCAGCAAAGTCCCCAGGCCGACTCAAACTTGAAATTGATGACGACTTGAAGAATGGAATAAGGCGTAAGGTGCATGCTTTTTTCTTTAGAAAAGAGATCCCAACTCTCTCCAAAATTATGGCTTCGGTTCAAGAAGATTCAGATTTTCCGAAACTGTCTCGAAGTACATTATGGAAAATTTTGAAGGAAATTGGATTTGAATATAAAAAAAATTATCGGAACGCAATGTTGATTGATAGAGACGACATTGTCATTTGGAGGAGTTATTTGCGCAATATTTGGAAAGCAAGACTAGATCAAAAACGAATTTATTATTTGGATGAGACTTGGTTAAATGAAGGTCATACTGTTTCAATGTTTTGGCAAGACACGAATGTCAAAAGTCGGAGGCAGGCAGCTCTTGAAGGGTGGTCAACAGGCCTCAATCCACCAGCAGGAAAAGGACGTCGACTCATCATTACTCATATTGGAAGTGCCGAAGGTTTTGTTAAAGGTGGATTGTTGTGCTTTGAGTCGAAGCAGACCGGAGATTATCATGAAGATATGGATGCAGACGTTTTCGAAGAATATTTCTCACAAATGTTAGATCTAATTCCAACGGGCTCAGTCATTGTTATGGATAACGCAAGTTATCACTTCAGGTTAGTGGAGAAATTACCTTCAACTGCATGGCATAAAGAAGATATCCACGATTGGCTAACCTCGAAAAATATTGAATGCCCAGATAACCCGCTGAAAAATGAGCTCTTGCAACTGGCCAATTCACATAAACACAAATATAGTAGATACGTTGTAGATCATCAGCATCAGCGCGTAGTATAACGGTGCTGAGGCTTCCTCCTTATCACTGTCAACTCAATCCCATAGAATTAATATGGGCCCAAGTGAAAGGGGAAGTTTCAAGAAAGAATACGACATTCAAAATGAGTGACGTAAAAGTTTTATTCGAAGACGCGTTAGGTAACGTAACCAAAGAAAACTGGAAGAAATGTGTTGAACACGTGATACAAGAAGAACTAAATATGTGGGAAATGGATCATATAAGTGAACACATGATTGAACCATTTATAATCAATGTTAATAATGGAAGCTCAACAGAATCGTCTGATTCTGATATATAGACTAGTTTGTGTGTTAGTTATTACTATTATTTGTTAGACTTTTTTTTATAAATATTACTTTATTCCTGCATTTTTCTTTTTTCCTCTCCTATTGTAAACGGTATATTAGTAGTAAAGTTGATACCTACTGCAAAAAAATTTGCTATTTTTTATATAATATTATATGTTTATTGTTTATTCATAGGAACACAAAAAAATGTGTTTTTGTTGAATCGATAGTGTGAACTCTTTTGAATAGTTTTCGTAATTATAATTTCATAGTGCCTTCATATTCATATATCAAGTTTGTTTTGTCCTGATTGCACGCCTCTGGGGATTAAATTGTTTATTTGTTCATTCAAATACAATAGAGCGACCCTTTCAATACAATAGGCGACCCAACCGAATACAGAGTTACGGGGTGTCTACCTGAAATTCGTAACAAATGAGAAATTTTAGTACAAAATTAGATAAACTTCGGAAATATTTTATTATACACCCTGTATCGGTTTTGCATAGGTAATGAGCTTTTATTACTCCATGCCTTTTAAAAACGGACAATAGGTGTAATGTAGTTAATGAGTAGTGGTTTAAACTCCGCAGATTCTTAGCACCCTCTGCCCTCGTGGCTGGTTCCCAGGATCTACCCCTCCTAGGGCCCTTCGGGCTTACGGAGAATAAGGGCCGTAACTTGTCCTTGTCTGTCATGCTGGGGTTGTGAGGTGTACCTTACCACGCTGCTTCAGTGCAGGTTGGCAAGGGATGTCGTCCGCCAGTTTTCGCCATTTACTGACGGACCCTGTACCCCCAGATTTTTTAGTGGAGCTTTTTATTTATGAAAAAGCCCTCACTAGAGTGGGTTTTCTCAATCTGTAAGCACGATAGAAGCCGTATTTTTTGACGGATCGAAACCAAACTCGCTACAAAAATCGGTTAGGCCAAAATCTTGGACGAATTCGTTAATGAGCCAAATCGGCCCAGTAAAAACAAAATGGCGGCCATCGTATATACTTTGTTTTTCATTTGACGCAAAAAAGTTGCTGAGCTTTTTCATAGATCTTAACACGTTCTACAACTTTTGTATTTAACATTTTTCTCTTAATCGTACATTAAAACATTTATTTAAGAAAATTCACAAATTCACTAGATTTTTTTGTTTTTAATTTGATACCAAAATGTTACTTTGGTTTTTTGTATATCTCAAAACATTCTATTACTTTTGTATCTAATTTTTTATTTTGGGTTTTATGCAAAAATGTTACTGAAATAAGCCTGTCCAATTGGTCCTGTGCCATTGGGATTTTTTTTTGTAATGAAACTGTTAGAGAGACTGAACTAGAAAAAACGAAAAACTGAATAAGAATTATTGTATTGCAATAGTGATTCGGTTTCTGGCGTTAATAGTTCAATCGAACTAATCAGCGAACTAGTTGATTTTGGTCAACTATTTCATATGAACTAGTTCATTGAAATGAACTGTTAAGTACACCTCTAGCGTTATGTAGGTTCTTATCGTATTTATACGTTAAGCGTATGGGATAAAGGGCGTAGAGATTTTAAGTAGTCTACGTGACACTTTTCATGTTTGCAAATTTAATATTATTTGTTCGTACGGAAGGTTGCATAATTAGTAGGGAGTGTTGACGGATGTAATTAATTAAATTTCTCGGGAAGAATTTTTTAAATTCGAACACATGTTAACAGTATTAAGTTTGTCTATTAAATCAGTGGCGTGGTAAAATTTTTCAGATCGCATTGTAAACAAATAAAAATTGATACCTTTGCGAAGCTTAAGATGTACTTTTTGTGGTTTTATTTGGACAATTTCTTCTAAATTGGCGTTTTCAGTGACGACACTAAAAGGATCGTCTTCCAGGTTTTCGGCTGTATTTTCGAAATTGTCTTCAATTTTATCTATAGGACATTGTAGACTCAACAGGTTTTTTTTGATGTTACATTTCCTCTCAGTGTAGTTCTGAAAAAAAAACATTGGCATTAAGGGGAGAGTGCTTTTAACGCGTTTGAACAGATTTGCTTATTAAGCATACTAGTTGGTCACGATTTCGCACCAAAATGTCTCGCTGGGGAGTCGAAAAAAATTTGTGATTTTATATCGCAACAATGAATGCCTATGGAAATCGAAATCATAACAAAAAGAATGCAGCTATATGATCTTGCAATCTCCAATGTACTTATTTTTTTCTTTATGAGAACTCAGGGTCTGGGTTCATGGGTTTTATGTATAATGAGTCTTATTATTCCCTTTTTTATATGGACCAAATATTCGATATTTATTTAAAAAAAAAATTAAATGAAATATTTTATTCTGACGAATAATTTTTTTATTGGAATCTTTCTAATTGTACGA
This sequence comes from Galeruca laticollis, assembly GCA_963921935.1. NCBI lineage: Eukaryota > Metazoa > Arthropoda > Insecta > Coleoptera > Chrysomelidae > Galeruca > Galeruca laticollis. Next base: position 5,683,296 of record OY998176.1, on the reverse strand, counting down.
TGAATTAAGATTTATAACTATACGATTTTATCTACTCAAAGGAAACCAATTTTTATCTCGTAAAATATCAAAAAGTACATTATTTTGCACATTAAATGAAAAATCAAACTTAACTACGATGGCTTTTCATTCAACAACAACTTGCTATACATTTGAGTTATGTTGGTAATTATTCAGCAGAATAAAATGTTATAAGAGGGACGATGTGATACCTATATCGGGAGTAATTCAATAGCCAATGTTTTTTATACACACACAAGTAAGTTTTTTATTTGGCATGAAGTTTGTAAAATACCTTTTATCTTCCACTAATGTTCGAAAGATGAATATTCACTTCTTTGCTTTCTTGTTATGCTGTGCTGGGCCCTGGAACATGGACTCATGGTTCATTTGAATCAATTCATTTGTGAAAATATTTCAGTATTTATTTTCTTCGGGAATCGTTTAAAAAGGTTAGTTTCACTATTCACACTTTTTAGTACTTGTATCTTGTTATAAATCTTACAATTTTCATTATTAAGATAAAAGATAATGTGCTTCTTGTAGCTTTACATTCTCTAACACCCACGCTCAATCTCCTCTTTTTTAAAATCCACAACTTTTTCAAACAAACTTCAATTTTTTTATTATTGACAAGATATGCCTTCTGTTTGTAGTGATCCCTTAAAAGAGATTAAAGACAAAAGGACACTAACTTAGAAATAATATTTAAATTCAGGTTAATATTAATTATAGTATGTACATTGATCGGCTATAGTCAATGGCATTTATCAAGGAAAGCTTGTTTTTGTTATTTTATAAACAGACATGTACAGTTTACAGACGGAGGTCGGATGTGTAGTAAAACACAACTATGTTTCCTATATAATGGGTGTGAACGAACCAGGATGATATATGATTGTTATTAATACTTTGAATAAGTCGTTTTGATATTTATAATCGTCTATTTTTAAATGTATTAAACTTGAACCCAGTGATTTTATAAATGTGTTATTGTTTATTCTGTTCCCGAACACAGGTTGCTAGGTAAGTGGTTTCCTCTATAATAATATGCTTTTATGGTAAACGTCGAGTATACGAGGGACCCTTACTAAGTAACCACTACTGATATTTTTGACCAATCAAAAACAACTTATAGTTGTTTATTTAATATATTTCATTTTTTTTCTCCTATGTAAATATGGATTTCGTTATCCGGCTGTAATAGAATAATCTAAAACTAATTTATAGACTTTTATTCATCTCCCAATATACAAAATAATAACGGAAAAGTTGTCTGGAGACCGATGGAAAAAACCGAGCGCTGTGTTACTTGCTCACACGCTAGGTTTCGACAACCATGTATACATCTTTTTTACGAAAGATATTTTTGCCACACAGCCATAACAGGAATTTAAATTTCGTAGTACATTCAATAAAAAATAACTTAATAATTTGATTAATTACTTCAATAATGTATGCATTTAAACATGAATTCACAAAATTAGAGATGAGTCCATTTAATCACAAATGTTCCTCATTATCATCGTCATCGGAACAGAAGTTCTCGTCGTCGGAATCATCAGACATTTCTCACTCTTCATCGTTTGGAAGTATACAGAGAGTAATTTGTATAAGTAATTGGTTAAAATCATAGTAAAATTTCTCATGTACAATTTTGACAAGTGAACATTTGTTTTCCTATACCCTGATAGAGAGCCTTGCTATTAAATGGCATATGTGTCTGGACTATTTGCTTTGATCTAAATCGAGGGGAGCGTACTTTAAAAAAAGCATGCTAAACACAAGCAAATGTATCAGCATGCTCATGCTTATGTCTATCAGTGCCTTATCAGTTTCATGAAAGAAATATCCAGAACGCCAGAAAAATTTAAAACGTTATCAAATTCTTGAGAAATCTCGAATGTTCAGTTGTGAATCGAAATATTATTTTTAGAAAATGATGATATGAAAGTAAACATGAAAAGATTTTATTTGCATATGCATGTCAGCACATTCTGATTATTTGTATTCCAAAAATTGAAACGTAGTTGATTAAAATCAAAATAAATACATATTATAGTGACAGTTTCTTAGATTTAATGAATCATAATTATAATCGGGAAGATATTATCAGCCTATTTTGTTTTCATTATCCCCTTCAATCATAACATAACCTCAAATTTAACAACCAATTTATCAACAGCATTTGGTGAAAATTAGTTTATTAGTTCCGAAACAATTAAATTATCGTTGGCAGCAAAAATTCATATTTTTTAACAAACCGAAATATTAGTATTCATATTTTTGTGGCGCATATTAATTATATACTAATAATGTGTCTTTATTAACCAACAATTTACAAGAGAATAAAAATATATCACCTATCATAATAATGTATTAATACTATTGAAAAATCGGTTAAAAAGTGCTCCCCCTAAACAGCCCTATATTTTTATACTACACATTGAAAAAGAAAACAAAGCAAAAAAAACGTAACTCAAAAAGAATATTATTTCTTATCCTTTATATATAGATTACTATATACTACTCCTTTGCTCATTGAAAAAATACACAAATATTTTTTCCCAAATGTGTTTATATTTAATATTTTCATGTCCTTTTGTTTAAATGCAATGAGTGACTTGTGTAATAACTTTTAGTAAGCACTTAGAGTGTAAGCAAAAAGTTTATTTTGTGCAGCATATAAAAGTAAAAAACCTAACCTAACCTAACTTACCATACATAGTCGATTTTTCAATTAGTTATTTTGCTAACCATGCATATTATTGTAATCTGCCTATTTAGGATTTAATTACTGACCATTATTAAGATTATTTGCGGAACAAAGACTTCTGCTTCATTTTTTTTATTACTAATAAAATATTTCTATGCTGACAAAAATATTTAAATGATGTCTTTTTTTGTAACGGCTAAATATTGAATTATTAAACAATTATGCGTTTGACTAAAAAAATGCGTATACTTACATTATCAAAACAAAAGTGACAGCAATGATGAGCTTGTATACAAGTATCACAGGTTTCTTGGTTAAGGCAAAGCTGTTGTATTTCTATATTTTCACATTCTGTATCGTCCGAATAGACGTTGTTACATAATAAAACAACTATAAAAGCCGTTACACGAATTCCGGAACTTTTCATATTATAAATGAGTGTAAATCGTTTTTGGTACCTATCAGAAGTAACATTCACATAAATAAATCTTTATTTGGATAGTATAGATTAGATAACATTAATTTGTTCTGCTAACAGAGGGAATTCAAACTGTAATTGTTAGTAGTAAATAAAAATATTCAAGTTATATTTATTAGTATGCAGAGGGCAATAATGGTAATATTAACAAAAATTAATAAATATTCTTTTAACCCTGTACACTAAACAATTTGCTATTATTAATCGACAACATAAAAAATTATGGTCATCATATCAGACAATAGCCGAAAAAAAAACATATTTCCCCTTTTTTAAAACTGAATTATGTATATTTTTTGCAAATTACACAAAATAAAATATATTTTTTAAAATTTTATCTATGACGTAAACGCTCAGTGATTGGTGGCAACATTGGTGACATCACAGGCAAGTTATATTAAATTATCGAAATTATTAATAATGGGCACCGTAATAAAAAATAAATACTTTTTTAGTGATTTTTTTCTGTAGTCATATATTTTTATAATGTAATATTTGTTTAGTTGACAAGGCAAATTATTTTCTAGAGGGGTCTGCTTTTCCTTTCAGAGTGGGCATTGCCTAGCTACGGGCATGCTTCGAGCTAATTGTAACCACATCTCTCGTTTTGTGAGATTCTTTGGAACAAAATCAAATAGTTTTTTTGGACTTTTCCGCCCAACCTATCTAATATGTGAGAAAAGTATTGGTTTACCCCAAAAATAAACGGTTTTAAAGATTAAAACTAACTTTTCCGCATCTATAGCACTGAACATAAAATTGTTACTTGTATACACTTCAGGGGATGTATCGTGCTAACAAAAATTTCTCCAAAAATAAACAAAAAATTAGTATATCTGGATTAATAGGACCCGCTGTACTCGCTCTTGTCAACTGAAAATCAATAGGGTACATCTGTGAGACACCCTAAACAATACTCAATCGTATACTCTCTGGAGGCTGTATCGTGCTAACAAACTGAAAATTCTCCAAAAATGACAAAAATTTGGTACATCAAGTACCATAGCACCCGTTGTACTGGCTTTAGTGAGCTGAATATCAATAGGGTTTATCTTTGAAACGCTCTGAATAATATCCAATCATAAAATTTGTCACTTGTATATACTCCAGAGGATGTCGTGTATCGTGTTAACAAACTGAAACTTCTCCAACAATGACAAAAATATAGTATAACGAGAAAACATACCAACCCTCTCAGTGCTCGTTATAGATATGCGGGTTGTCTCACGTGGTACAACCCGTGCTCTCCAGTCGACTAGCTTCGAGTCGAAGAAGGGGTGGATTCTTCAAAAAATTCAAGTTTTTAAAAAGGGCGCCAGAGAAGTTTTGGCAAGCACCCAAGACTTCTTTAATTAGCCCACAACTCCTCAGTGGGTTAACACTCACTACACACTCCAAAGGTTAAACTGATAGGTAAATTATCATAAGAAAATAAAAGTCAGCAAGTATCCCCTGATTGAAGTTTTAATTAGTCATTTCGGACCAAAGGTCTCTTTTCAAAATATTTATCACAATTTCACTACAACAATGTCCCAAATAATGTCTGGAATCAGCTGAAGGCTCAGACTCAGAATGTAGTTAGGCTGAAGGCCGGAATCTACATAAATCTTAAATCGCAAACTAAATTATCAGTTAAAACGAAGACGCAGCTTAAATAAATAACAGACAAGCCGGTTCTATAAACTCTGAGCAGAGCTGAAGGCTTCAAACTCAGGGTGCAGAAGAGCTGAGAGCCCCAAACTACACCGATGTCTCAATTCTACAATTATAGAGAAACGACCAAATGGTTCATGTACAATTTCTCAATATACAATGAAAATCTATACCAAAATTACCTATGCTACATTTACATGGGCAATTTATACGAATATAAATATAAATAAATGCATAAGCATAAAATTTAAATAGCAAACGTTGCTAAAAGAAAATATAACTCGAAATTATGTACAGCGCAAAATTATTTACATAAAATCGTCAGAGTTTGAAAAACTCCACTAAATAACGCAGTACCCAGGTACGTACCGTAGTATCCTAGCGTTCAGAGCCGACAGTTTTAAATACAAAGTGAAAATAAATTCATACTATCGCCGCAAAAAGAGAGATATAAAAACTTTACATGAAAAAAATTATGAAATGTGACGGATAAAGGTGAATGTACAAATGTAAGAAGAGTGAAAAAAAGGAAAACTGTTCACTTATCCTTCTTCCGGACCCAGAACAGCAACTGAAGTCGTGCCAGAATATTCCAGCTCTCCTGGAACTGGTTTCACTGACTCATCAAGCTTCAATCAGCGAATTTAATATCCATGTAAAATAAACCCTTGATAATGAATCCTACCAATAAACGCCGTCTACGGAAATTTACCATGTGTTACCCAATTCCACCAATTCTACTGGTATCCTTGGTCATCGGCCCTTCCTAGACCAGTAGATTAACGGGTCAGAGCTGCCAGCTGCCGTATTTTCTTCCCCTGCGTAGGAATTGTCAGGTTTTATTTTTACATTAGAAATGTGTGTTTACACGTTGACGGCAAATGCAGGACTGAATACTTCGCGCATTCACCTGTAATGTTTTTCTTATTTATTAAAACGTTTTTATTACGGGTGGGATAAATTTATACACGCACGTTATGTCTACTAACTTAATCTATTTATTCACTATACTATTCACTAATTTATACTATATACACACTATATGCACTTAAACTAATTTATATAAACACTTCACTAATTTATATTCACTTATTTACTTGTTTATCTTACGATGTCAAATTATTAACTAAACTCTCTCTGGCTGGTCGGTCCTTTATATATTAGTGCCTTTTTTACTAGATAATTCTAGATAAGACTGGTTACAAAAACAATGCATAGATAAGATGTCACAATCGTAAACAGTTCTAAGAAATCCTTGCGCAACCGCCATAATTTTAACTTTCATACATTGCTTAGACAGATTCGGATTCAGGAACTATACCAGAGAGCTGTTTCGTAACATTGCCCCCTCCTTAAATGGAAGTTCCTCCTGGAACTTTTGTGTAGCCGAGACTGGATGTTTGAATCGGCAACTGGCCCCATTTCTACACATTCCGATCTTATGGAAATAGTAGGGCACCGTCTTAATCGGATACTGATAACGGGGGTTGTTGCTGCAAATTAATATCTGGACACCGGTATCTTGAAAGATAATCTCTACCATGTTCCTGATGATTCGCCAATCCAACTGGTTACTCGATATCTTAGGCATAGCCAGTTTCTTCAGGTTGGATTCCAACACATGGTCTCGGCCGCGAATTATGTTTCAGTATCTTGCCAGGGGCTGGAGTCTGATCTTCAAGTTTTTCTAATTGCCCGAACTTCTTTCGAAAGACGGATGCCAACCCTCGTGCGTTCTTGAGACGGGCGGGGATGTTGTATGCCAGTGTTGTTGTTCTGAAGTGACTCCATATCTAGCTTTCCCGGTGCCTCCATATCTAGCTTTCCCGGTGCCTCCATATCTAGCTTTCCCGGTACCTCCATACGCGCCCATATATTCATCGAAGGTAGGGTCAGACACATCTCGAATATGGTTTACTCCTTTCATTAGGTCATGGTCTCCTTCGAATAGCTCTAGTCGGTTTTGGTGAACTACTTTTGGTTCTCCGTTGGGGATCTTGCTTATACGATATATAACATCATTGATCCGTTTCTTGATTAAGTATGGACCTTCCCGGGATTTTTGTAATTTTGGAGAAAATCATTTTCTCCTCGTCGGGTTGTGTAACCATACTTTGTCCCCTTCTTTAAAACCGCCTTCTGTGGCCTGCGTGTCGTACCGACTTTTCATTCTGTCGCTGGCAACTTGAAGGTGTGTTCGAACTAACTCATGAATATCGTCCAGCCTTCTTCTCAATTGGATCACGTAGTCTTCTCCTGCTAGATCTTCCCCAGGCCGACAGCCAAATTCCAGGTCACAAGGAAGCCTCATTTCACGTCCAAACAGGATTTTCGCAGGTGTTTTACCCGTGGACTCATTGACGGCAGATCGATAAGCCAATGCGAATAGGGAAAGATACTGGTCCCAATCTCTCTGATGGCTGGAAACCACTTTGGACAGGTATTTTCCAATAGTTCTGTTCATTCTCTCGACCATTCCACCCGAATGTGGATGTAATGCTGTTGTCCTGGTCTTCTTCATTCCCAGCTTGACGCAAATCTCCTGGAATAGATGGCTTTCGAAATTTCATCCCTGGTCACTGTGGACTTCCAAGGGCACACCATATCGGCTGATAAATTATTTCACCAATACGCGACAGTTGTGGCCTCTTGGTTCAGGATCGCGTAAATGTAAACCCACTTTGTGAAATAATCCATTACAACCAGGACGTATTTACCAACCTTTTCGGTTGTCGGAAATGGTCTAAAGCAATCCTTTCGAAAGGGCTTCCAACATTGTACTGTGCCTTTCTGTTGCGATGTGGTCCATTACTCGTAGCACAAGTCGTCCATTTCTTACACCAGTCCTTCACATCATCGTAGCTGTTCATCCAATAAAACCTCCGGATTCACTGGAGGGTATTCTTCAATCCCAGAAAACCTACCGATGTACTGTCGTGTAACTTCTTCAGTACCTCAGCTACTCTCGTTCTAGGGATAACTAGCTGTCTCCTCATCTCGGAACCATCATCGTTTTCAAGGACTCTTTTCAACAGCTCTTCTTCCAGTACAAGGGAGTCCCACTGAGCCCAATACGCCTTGAGTTTCGGTGAAAATCTTGACACTTCTTGCCAGGTAGGTCGCCGATTTTCTTACTTCCACTGTCGAATCTTCTTTAAGCAAGGATCATTCTCCTGATCTTCTCTGATCCTGGTGGGTGACCATTCTTCATTGACTACTGTAATTCTTGAAACTGCAAATTCCTTAGATCTCGACTTGTTGCATTGTGAATAATCTACAGGACATGACAGTCTAGACAAAGAGTTGGCTTTTCATTTATTCACATCAGCTGGATGTTCACCCCTGTCTGATTTCCCCTGTGACTGGAGTTCTTGGGGCACTTAGACGGACTGCGTACGTGCTCTAGCTCGCCACACTTCCGGCATTTGATATTCTTCTGCTTCTTGTCTACCATACCTTTCAACAAGTTAACGATCTGGTCAAGTTTGTCATCGTCATATTCTTCCTGTAGGGTCCTACCTTTGTTGTATCCGGAAGCCATCATTGCTGCTTCATATTCAAGAGCAGCAGTCAATACATCGACCAATGTTTTAGGATGGGCTAATCGAAGCGTCTTCTCCATATCGTGGTCACACAAGCCGTCAACAAATACCTGGATGCCTAAACATTCCATCATGTTATCTGGTGCTGATGGATAAGCAAATCGAACTAGTCGAGCAATATCCAGTTCATACTCTTGAAGGGCTTCGTTACATTTTCGCCTTCGGTTCTTCAGCTGGAAACAAATGTTCGTGACCATATCGCATGTCCAACCTCTTCTTCAGCTGCTCGAAGTCATCCGTTTTTTCCAAAGGTATCGTCTGAAGTACATCTAAGGCATCTCCAAGTAATTGCATAAATAAGAAAACAGATATCAATTATTTGAGTAAGATTTATTCTTTTTTACTTTCATTAGATAACAATCACAGTTCACACAACATAAACACTCTCCAAGATACACAAAATAACAACACCTCCCTACTAACATTCAAATAATTATGAGGGTATTTGTGTGGTCAATACCACTGTACTTAATGTATATTTTTTTCCCGATATGTAAACTAGCTATTGCTTCAGAAGGACATCGTTCACTATCCTGGTAGATGCAGGAGGTGATATAACTTTAAAGGGAAACGATAATTGATAACATTTTCCGCAGGTGAATTATAACGATTTTTTCTGCATATAGTATTTATATTTCCGAGTAATCAAAATTTGAAAATTTTCAACGTTTTATGTTTCACGGTGTAGATAGGTACATGTACAAAAAGAAAAAAATATGTAGATTAAGAACCCAACTTGATAATTCAGAGAAAAAATTCTCTAAACCATGCAACAATGACGGCAGGAAAGTTTATAATAAAAATTGTTATGAAAAATAAAAAAAAACAAATTTATGATTTAGAGGGTCGTAGAAAATGTATAGCGTACAATTTGCATGAAATGATCCAAATAATGAAAATACGAAAAATGTTCAAATTAAATTCTGTAGTTATTGCATTTAATATATAGAAGTTATCGAAAGCATTTTTTGCATCTATATTAGTCCCAGACTAATTTATCCAGGCTATATCTCTTAAACGAATAAAGATTTTCGAATGGGGCTAAAACTGATCTATTCCATTTCTAATACACTTTAATATGGCGTGAAAAAAATATTCCCCTAATTATTCATCCCTTAGTTACAACCCCTAACTTTAAATTTTTTAATAGCACCCTATACATTTTTTTATAATTTTAGATGTGGCCTTCCATCGTCTATTCAACAAATTTTTCAAAAATAAAATCGGTAATCAAGATAATATCAGTTTATTTTTTATTTTTGTTAAATCAATCAAAAATCCTTAAAGCTTAAAGGAATTATAATAAAAAATCTAATAAAAATTCAGTGAAAAAAATAACAATTAATTAATTAACATTCTTTACATTATATTTTCGAATTGTAGTCCACCTGCTGCAACACACATATCGAATCGTGTCAGAAGATTTCTGGTATGTAGGTTAATCGTTCTCGATTTGTCATTTTTTGATTTTTCACATCTTCACAAAAATGTATCCATTGAAGAAAAAACTTCAATTGCAAAAATGTTTCTATTATACTATTATACGTGCCTCCACGAACTCCGTTTTGTGACTTTTTTGGTATTTAATTTTTTAAAACACTATTTTTGCCTTTCAAAATTTTGGCTTCGTAGAGGAATACATTATTATCTTTTAAATGCGTGTGCAAAAATTCACAACAAAATCACATTATTTGAAAAACGTTTGCGGTTATTTTACGTCTCGGACATCGCCCTTAATCCGTTTTGAATAAAAGTATTAGACCAGTAATAATCATACGTGTTGTAATTGTGTATAACATTTCAATATGCCAAATTTATTTTCGCCTGAAGAATACGTTGATAAGAGAGCCTGAAAAATAAGAGTTTCTTGACTATTATATCAAGAAAGGTTTCCAAATCGAAACATTCCAAGTGAAGCAACATTTTAGATTTTGGAACGCTCACTTAGACAGGGACATTTTCCAAATAATAAATGAGCTACAATTGAATGCAGAGTAAGATGTGATCAAAATCTTATTAATGTAATAGCATATTTACATTTTAATCCCAAAGTGTCTTATCAGAACCCTCGCCAATGAAAGTGGTATTTCAAGAAGTTCAGTTCATAGAATTTTAAAGGATTTTAATTACCATCCTTTCAAAGTGCATTTAGTACAAGGATTACAACCTGTCGATTACCAAAGACGTCTTGATTTTATTGCAAGAATGATGTTAAAAAATAATTATGATCCACTTTTTTTATCAAAAATATTGTGGAACGATGAGGCTAGATTTCACAATAATGGTGTAGTCGACCGTCACAATTCAAATTATTGGTCTCACGTGAACCCACATTGGATGATGGACACAAGATTTCAAAATATTGGGTATAAATGTGTGATGCGGTTTATTTAATGGCCGTGTTATAGGTCCTTACTTTTTTAACGGCACTCTAACAGGCGTTCGATATTTAAATTTCCTAGAGAACATACCAATCTATCAATTTGGTGCCACAGGTCGGATCGGGATGCGGTTTTCTGCATTCTCTTCCAAAACGATTATCTCGGAACGTGTCTGGGTAGATTTTCCCCGGAGATCGAAAATTGCATCGCTGCAGGCCAAATTGCGCGCGAAAAATGCATTATCTGGGAGGCCTTTTGGAGGATTTTCAAATCTGATAAATAAGCGTCAGAACTCGCCCGGATCGGGTACTCGGGGGTTTTCGAGGCCGCTGATCACGAACATAATGTTCAAATTGACCTCCGAACACCTGGTGCACCAGAACCTGACCCTAAACGTCATCTCCGGGAGTTTTCCTGACACAATCAAAGAAGGTCAACCAAAAATAATTTCGGGGGGTTTTTTGGCCCGCTGAATCCAAATCAGGCATCGGCGAGCACCCCACTGGCACCTGGTGCACCGAAACCCGGGCTAGAACGTCGTCTCCGAGAGTTTTCTTGAGAAGACTGCCAAAACCTACCCGAAAATCATAAGAGGGCAGTTCTGTGGGGCGGTGGTCCCGAATTTCGCGCCGAAAACAACTCCCCGAACACCTGGTGCACCAGAACTTGACCCTAAACGTCATCTCCGGGAGTTTTCCTGACACAATCAGAGAAGGTCAATCAAGAATCATTCTGGGGGGTTTTTTGGCCCGCTGAATCCAAATCTGGCATCGGCGAGCACCCCACTAGCACCTGGTGCACCGAAACCCGGGCTAGAACGTCGTCTCCGAGAGTTTTCTTGAGAAGACTGCCAAAACCTACCCGAAAATCATAAGAGGGCAGTTCTGTGGGGCGGTGGTCCCGAATTTCACGTCGGAAACAACCCCCCGAACACCTGGTGCACCAGAACCTGACCCTAAACGTCATCTCCGGGAGTTTTCCTGACACAATCAAAGAAGGTCAATCAAGAATCATTCTGGGGGGTTTTTTGGCCCGCTGAATCCAAATATGGCATCGGCGAGCACCTCACTGGCACCTGGTGCACCGAAACCCGGGCTAGAACGTCATCTCCGAGAGTTTTCTTGAGATGACTGCCAAAACACACCCGAAAATCATAAGAGGGCAGTTCTGTGGGGCGGTGGTTCGGAATTTTCACGTCCAAATCAACCTTCTCGGCCCCTGCCGCGCTGGGATTTTTATCTTTACACCGCTGGAGTTATTGATTCTACTTACATAAGGCGAGGAGTAGAGAAATTAATGTAAAGTAAATAAAGAAGTCAGTATATATACAATTTTGGATTAATAACTTTTTTTTTAATTCAGATCAAATTCAACCCAACTCAAACTTTCGGCGGTGTAAAGATAAAAATCCCAGTGCGGCAGGGGCCGAGAAGGTTGATTTGGACGTGAAAATTCCGAACCACTGCCCCACAGAACTGCCCTCTTATGATTTTCGGGTGTGTTTTGGCAGTCATCTCAAGAAAACTCTCGGAGATGACGTTCTAGCCCGGGTTTCGGTGCACCAGGTGCCAGTGAGGTGCTCGCCGATGCCAGATTTGGATTCAGCGGGACAAAAAACCCCCCAGCATGATTCTTGATTGACCTTCTTTGATTGTGTCAGGAAAACTCCCGGAGATGACGTTTAGGGTCAGGTTCTGGTGCACCAGGTATTCGGGGAGTTGTTTTCGGCGTGAAATTCGGGACCACCGCCCCACAGAACTGCCCTCTTATGATTTTCGGGTAGGTTTTGGAAGTCTTCTCAAGAAAACTCTCGGAGACGACGTTCTAGCCCGGGTTTCGGTGCACCAGGTGCCAGTGGGGTTCTCGCCGATGCCAGATTTGGATTCAGCGGGCCAAAAAACCCCCCGAAATTATTTTAGGTTGACCTTCTTTGATTGTGTCAGGAAAACTCCCGGAGGTGACGTTTAGGGTCAGGTTCTGGTGCACCAGGTGTTCGGAGGTCAATTTGAACATTATATTCGTGATCAGCGGCCTCGAAAACCCCCGAGTACCCGATCCGGGCGAGTTCTGACCCTTATTTATCAGATTTGAAAATCCTCCAAAAGGCCTCCCAGATAATGCATTTTTCGCGCGCAATTTGGCCTGCAGCGATGCAATTTACGATCTCCGGGGAAAATCTACCCAGACACATTCCGAGATAATCGTTTTGGAAGAGAATGCAGAAAACCGCATCCCGATCCGACCTGTGGCACCAAATTGATAGGTGTTCGCAGGCGTTGACGCGACTATAATAAACGTCAAGAAATGTGGTAGCAACAAGACGCAGCTCCTCCACACAATGCGAGAATCGTTAGCGACTACCTACAAAACCGTTTCGATAACCACTGGATAGCAAACAACTCTCCAGAAATTATGTGTTCACCTGATTTGTCACCTCCTGATTTTTTCTTTTGGGGAGTCATAAAAGATATTGTTTATCAATCAAAACCGTAAAATGTAGACGAACTTTTTAAGAAGGCTGAAATTTTAACTCTACCAAATCTATTTATATTCCAATTAATTAAATTTGTTGAAGATAATCAAAGTTCATTTGAAAGAAATGAAGACATACACACGCATGACACTTGACAGAAGAGTGATATCCACCAGCCATTTTCACGTTTAGAGATAGGGCAACATTAGGTGCGTTCTTTTTGACTGAGATCTCAGATCACTTCAGTTAAGGTGATCTGAGATAAAGTGATGTGAGTAAGCACCAAAAAGAACGACATCTCAATTGAAGCGCGCGCTCTGTCGCTAGATTTAAACTATACGACAGATTCGTATCAGCATCTAATAATGTTAATTAATGTATCCATAATTTGTAACAAAAGAAAAATAGATTATGTGTGTTTATTATTTATATGTCAAAGGCTAAAACCTTAGATAACCTTGGTTGAAACTACATATAAACCAAGCAAATCAAATATTTCTTCATCCCCTCCACTCTATTTCCGACTCAATTCCAACTGATACCCCCTTACAACACATTCAGTATCGGTGAAGGGGGAGGAAAAATCTCAGCTCACTTAAAGTGGGTAAAATAAAAAGAACGCTCACATTACCGATGTGAGCTGAGATTAACTGAGATCTCAGTCAAAAAGAACGCACCTATTGTGAAAAATATGCTATAATAAGTTCAGTAATATATTGAATACAGAAAAAAACATGGGAACATCAAGGAAATTGAGAAATATACTTCATTCTTTTTTATTACAGCATGCATTCTATAGTGTTGAGGAGTTTCTTACATATTAATACTATATTTTAAAAATTACTTAGTATTTGGTTTATAATCGATTTTATTAATGTGAAAGTTTTTATTCTAATTACCTGTATTTCGTTTGTTTAGTTGACTAGTCTGATAGAGTTGTGTATTATATGAAATTTTGTATAATGTATGATTCTCATAGATGAAAAATATATTCTATTCTATTATATATTAAAAGAAAACATGAGACAAGCAATTCGACAAATTACTCCTGCAATGATTCAAGCCACATATACAAGAAATATTCTAGCATGATTCGAAATGTGTGTTGCAGAAGGTGGACTACAATACGAACATCTAATGTAAATAATATTAATTAGTTAATTGTTGTTTTTATTTATTTTTTCCATTAAATTTTTACTACATTTATTTTTATAGTTCCTTTAAGCTTTAATGCTTTTTTGATTAATTTAGCAAAAATAAAAATAAACTGATATTTTCTTGATTACTTACGACCACATCTAAAATTATAAAAAAATGTACAGGGTGCTATTGAAAAATTTATGGGCTGTAACTAAGGGATGAATATTAAGGGGATGATTTTTTTCACGCCATATTAAAGGGTATTAGAAATGGAATAGATCAGTTTTTGTCTCATTCGAAAATCTCTATTCGTTTAAGAGATACAGCCTGGATAAATTAGTCTGGGACACCCTGTATATACGGAATTATCATTTTTGTAATTATTCAATGACATATACAAAACAAATGTTTCAAATAAAATTTGCGGTAAAATAAGTTATCTATAATTACATTAATACAATTAATTTTTCGAGAAAATATAAGCGATTTTCCACGCAAAAAACAGTAAAAAGTCTTTTTTTTTTCACTATAAATTATAAAAAAATCACTCCTAAAAATCCATGTGAAATATAAGTCGATTATGAAAAGATTATTCTATAAAATATTAAAATTTAACATCTACTGTAATTGTACTATTTTTATTACAAATTTGTTTTTCAATAACTCCAATTTTGAACCTTGTAACTCATCGAAATTTTCTTTGTGTTTACCTCATAATTGCGTCAACAGATTATCTTATCAACTTTTTGCGATAAAACTGTGAAATTTAAAATAGCATATTTTATCACTTTTTACAAATTCATGAATAATTATAATCATAACAAATAATGTGCTAATACCCTACTTATAAAAATGAAGTCTGACTCTGTTTTTAGTGTATATGTTGGCGATTCGCTTCGTTGCTATGGTAACAGATTTCAAACAAAACATGTCACCTCCAAAGCACAGCTGATGATGGTCGTAGGTTTTGTTTTCTTTCGAATTTAATTTTGCATTGCAATTAGTTTCAGTTGTACTGGTGAAGGAGCGTGAATATGACCGAGATTTGTGGTTAAAACTCTCACCGATTCTTCTTTAGATATTATCGGGTTCCTTGTGATTTCACATTATTTTGCCATAGGAATTCTTCACTAGAGATATTGAGGTTAGTTAAATATATTAGTTTTTTTATATTAAGTGTCTCTAAATTAGACAAAATCGAATTAGAAACAATGCGAATATGTTGAAAATTAGAAAGTGTACAGGTATTTTCGAAAAAGTAGATTTAATTAAATATGTAAATTGATTTTTATATTATTTATAGTATAAAAAGAGGTTGGTAATAAAACATATTAAAAATAGCTTAGAGGTCTTAGAAATTTTGGATTAGGATTTATTGATGTGAAATGCCAGGAAGTTGATTTAAATCAACAAAATATATCTTATTGATTATAAATTAATGTTACCATCATTTGTGGTTAGGTTAAATGTTTCAGGGTTGTAAACAACCAATTTATTACTACACTTTAATAAATATTTACATTTTTTTGCATATTTGGTTAATCAAACATTAAATATTCAGTTGCGTTGAATCAAATTCGGTATTACTGTTCAACCACTAATTTAAACGCTGAAACACTAGAATTTATTTTACATTGGACGTATTTCTTCAAGCACTTACTGCAAACCCAACGACTTTTTATCAAAATGCAAAGGTATGTTGTGCGTAAGGTCATTGAAAATCTCGTGAAAATTGGAAGCTCACCATACTCTTCTTTTTCCTATGTGGTTATTGGGAAATGAGAAAAAATTCGTTTCAAAACACCTTTTTCATACTATCGACGAGTGAATAATTTAGCAGATCTTGAAAATGTCGTCCATCATCTACTTGGAAGGCTCCAAGGCGATGGTTGTGGTTCGTTCTTCCAATCTTAAGGAATTCCACATTTTATAAATAAAATTTTGATTAAATATTATAAGTCTTTATATTGCTTATTTGAAATTTAATAATTTTTTGGAAAATGTTAGGATTATTTATTATATACAGGGTGGGGCAATCTTCTGACATCGGTGGATTACATCGTTGCGGTAAGAGATAAAACTTCAAAGTTTTGTGAGAGCTAATACAGATACTGAGGGCACATTTTGAAAATACTTTCGATTCTACAAAGTATTCCAAAACCACGTAGCAACACAAACTTACATTTTTTTAAATGAAACGTACTATATTTTGTTCAAGAATCGAGAGCGTTACAAAAATATAACATTCTAATATTTATATGGTTGTTTTAAAAAGATATGGCCAATTATTGGCAAAAAAGACCTCATCTTTAGCAAAACAGTAAATCAAAATAAATTTCCAGGTCTCTGTATTCAATTATCATTCACATATGATTGGATGTGCTTAGTATTAATTACTTTTTTATCTGTGGCTTCTAATACAGGGTGACACAAAACGAAAATCAAGCAATATCTCAAAATTTTAAAATGAATCACCCTATAAGTCTTTTCACAATTTGTTAGTACAATTAATAATCTTTCAAACGATGTAGCACATTTAGGGTATAAGTTAATGTAAAACCGTAAATATTTTATGATAATGGTCAAAAACAAATATTTTACGTACACAAATTAATAGTCCGGGAAAGTAAGGAAATAAAAGTCAAAAGTTTCCCATAATTGATTTTTCATTTTCAAATGAAAATATATTGACCCAGCATCACTCTCCTAGATTGTCTAATAATTTCCGCTGGAGCTTGCGACGCAGCTTGCAAGCACAGCTCAGACCACCTAAAATTCAAGTTATTTATGCTCGTGTCATTTCTGGATGTGTTCTTACAAAAAAATCGTAGAGATGAAAATTGAAGCAAATCTTATGCTTCGGAAGCTCGTAAATAGTTTTTTTAAAAAAAAATTTTCCGATCTTAAATTTTCCAAAAATTGAAAAAATTTTCGTAAATCTTATTTTTGGTTCGTAATTATAAATAAAATATTAATATCGAGGTCAAAACATAGAGGGTAAACTTCTAAAAATTTACATTTTTACAGATTTGGAAGATTCCAAATGGCGGCTGCGCAAATTGGAAACAAATTTTTTTTTCAATCGCGTCTAAATTTATGAACATTAACGATATTTAGAAACGGTTTGTTGCAATCGACATAAACAAAATTTTTAAAAAATTTTTTACATAATTTTTTAGAACATTTACCGAAAATAAAAAATTTTCCATCTAGTCTTTTCTCATTTTGGCGTTGAAAAATTTGTTTAAAATATGTTTTCACGTTATAAATATGTGTGTCTTTGAAAGACGAGTATTTAAAAAAAAATTTTTATATGCGACTTTTACAAGTTGAGATAAACTAATTCAAAGTCTGTTAGATTCTGTGATAATATTGATTGAAATTTTCAAATTTTGATTACTTCGCTAGGTTGTCGAATCCCAACTCAACTTAAACACAAATTTTCATTTTTCTACCGTCAATTGGTCCATTCAAAAGAGAATAGTAATCCTAGCTCGCTCGGCCAAACGGTGCGGCGGCAGCTGCTTGGCGTTGGGGTGGGGGGTCAGCGCTTGTTCGCAGGTGAACGAAGCTCAAGCTTTTATTTTGGTTTTCTTTGTAAAAATTTTGCATTTGTGGTTTGCTAATATTATGGTTATTATCAACCATTACATATTGCTAGAAATAAGGTACAATGATATTTATAATTTATATCTATAAATCCATCCAAGTTCACAATCAACTAATTGAGTCATAGCAAAATTTAGCTCATCACTCAGAGATTCATTATCATCCTCGTCATTGTCAAATACCGTACTTACAATTTCTATGTTACAATAGTTTTTGCCTTCGCAATTTTTACATAATATCGTACAATATATGCAAACTTTTTTACAACCACACCTGGTAGTAGAGCACCCTGTGGTACAAGTACGTCGTCAGTCATGTTAGTAAGGGTCTTTTGGGCGCACCGTTTAGCCGAGCGAGCTAGGATTACTGTTCTCTTTTGAATGGATCAATTAACGGTAGAAAAATGAAAAATTGTGTTAGAGTTGGGATTCAACAACCTAGCGAAGTGATCAAAATTTGAAAATTTCAATTAATATTATGACAGTGTCTAGCAGATTTTGAATTTGTTTATCTCAGCTTGTAAAAGTCGCTTCTGAAAATTTTTTTTTCAAAATACTCGTCTTTCAAAAACAAACATATTTATAACGTAAAAAGATATTTTTAAGAAATTTTCCAACGCCAAAATGAGAAAAAACTAGACGTAAAAATTTTTATTTTCGGTAAATGTTCTAAAAAATTATGTAAAAATTTTTTTCAAAATTTTGTTTATGTTATTTATAAAAATATAACTATCACTCTGTCGATTGCAACAAACTGTTTCTCAATATCGTTAATGTTCATAAATTTAGACGCGATTGAAAAAAAATTTGTTTCCAATTTGCGCAGCCGCCGTTTTGAATTTTCCAAATCTGAAAAAATGTTAATTTTTAGAAGTTTGCCCGCTATGTTTATCTATGTTTTGACTTCTATATTAATATTTTATTTATAATTACCAACCAAAAATATGATTTACGAAATTTTTTTCAATTTTTGGAAAATTTAAGATCGGAAAATTTTTTTTTGAAAAAACTATTTACGTCACCTTCAAGAGCATGAGATTTGCTTCAATTTTCATCTCTTCGATTTTTTTGTAAGAACAAATCCAGAAATGACACGAGCATAAATCATTTGAATTTTAGGTGGTCTGAGCTGTGGCTGCAAGCTGCGTCGCAAGCTCCAGTGGAAATTATTAGACAATCTAGGAGAGTGATGCTGGGTCAATATATTTTCATTTAAAAATGAAAAATCAGTTATGGGAAAGTTTTGATAGTTAACAGATTCTTCGACCTTATTTTCCCGGACTATAAATGGTATTAAATTTTTACATGCTGTGGTAGTTACTTAGTAAGGGTCCCTCGTATACTCGACGCTTACCATAAAGGCATTATATCTTGGAGGAAACCACTTACCTAGCAACCTGTATGCGGGAATAAAATAAACAACATCACTTCTGTAAATATCACTGGGATGACGTTTAATACATTAAAAATACGCAAATATAAAACCAATCGTCTTATTCAAAGTATTAATAACAACTCTCCTATCCTGGTTCGTTAATTCTTAATTTATAGGAAATATAGATATGATTTTCTACATGCGTGACCTCCGTCTATAAGTTGTACATGTTTGTATATAAACACGAACGTGCTTCCACTGATAACTGACATTGACCGTGGCCGATCAATGCTCCCTAAATACTATAACTAATATTAACCTAAATTTAAATATTATTTCTAAGTTAATGTCCTTTTGCCATTGCTGTCGTTTAGGGATCACTACAATGCAACGTCTTGTAAACTTTAACATTTCTAAGGCATACATTTTAATCGTAATTTTGAATGCATCTAAAATATCTTTCACTTTTACTCTTACCATTAGAGGAAGGAAACATTTAATTGGAATTAAGTTGGAAGCAATATTTTTGTTTACTGTAAGTAGGCTAATGTCATTACAGTACTTCTTCTTGTGCCTTGTGCTTCTCGCACGTTGGCGGTCCTTTGTACTTCTTTCATGTCAAATGTAAGGTGTCATTTTTCGGAAGATTGTGGCTGCATCTCCAGTTCCGCACCACTCCCTAATGTTTCGCAGCCATGAATGTTGTTTTCTTCCCGGACCTCTTCTACCTTCTATTTTTCCTTGCAAAATCAACCTAGGTATTGAGTATCTGGCGCCTCTGAGTATGTGTCCAAGATAGGATATCTTTCTCTTCTTCACGATTTGCAGAAGTTCTCTATGCATACCGGCCATTTCCAGCACCTCTTCATTAGTTTTATGTGCAGGAGTCTACGAATTGTCCACATTTCAAATGCCTCTATTCGATTCAGAGTTTTGATTTTTAGAGACCATGTTTCTGCCCCATAGAGCAAGATAGGCCAGACGTAGCATTAAACTACTCGAATCCGAAGTGCCAGGGGCAATGTTCGGGCAAGAAAGAATCTCTTAAGTTTATGAAATGTGTCTTTCGCACGCCCGATTAGTATTTTCACTTCCTCGTCGCAATCCCGTTGATGGTGGCGCCCAGATTTATAAATTTTGACACCACATCCAGTTTTTGGCCGTCAATCTTAATTGTGATGTTACTATGGTGTCTAGCTATTACCATAACTTTTGTTTTATTTTTGTTGATCGTCAGGCCAAATTGTTTTCCTATTTGGTTGATTCTGTCAACAGTTTGTTGAAGGTCCTCAGGAGAATTCGCCAATATAGCGGCATCATCCGCATATCTGATGTTGCTTATTGCAATTCCATTAACTTTAATTTCTCTGTTTTCCTTTTCCAATGCCATTTAAAAAACTTTTTCGACATATATGTTGAATAGCATTCCAGTACTAATAAATATAAAAGCAGTTTTCAGTCTTTATGAAATAATTAAGTCATCACAAACAGTATATCTTTGCAAGCTTGTAATTTATTTTCCAACTTTTTCTATTTTTAAAAAACTAACAATTATGGAAACCAACATTATAAAAACACTTACATTTACATAAATAAACATTGACATTTTATAAAAAGTATAGTTTATGCTAAGTGTTCAAAATGGCGACCATTTACTTCCATACACTTCTCAATTCTTTTCAAAATCGAGGATCTTACTCTTTCTAACATAGCTGGAGTTATTGTGGAAAATGCGTTACGAATCCTTTCTTTCATGTCTTCTCTGGTAGTAGGTTCTTATACACAAGTTGCTTGATGTATCCCCATAAAAATAAATCCATCGGTGTGAGATCCGGAGATCGAGGAGGCCACGAAATTGGTACACCACTCCCTATCCACCTGTCGGTAAAATGTCTGTTTAACCACCGACGTACACAACGAACGTAATGTACAGATGCTCCATCTTGTTGGAACCACAAGTTAACTGTTGTGTTTAAATCAATTTCCTCCAATAATTCTCCCAAATGGTTTTTTAAAAAATTGTAATACCTTCTTCCAGTGAGGCTACCTTCAAAAAAGTATGGTCGTATAATTGTATCTCCTACGATTCCTCCCCATGCATTTATGGACCACTTAGTTTGGGTCGTTGTACGAAACAAATATGGATTACTATCCGAATAAAAATGAAAATTACGGCAGTAGACGAAACCATCGTTGTCGTCGGCCACTTTTCCTTACATGCCTTGTTAGCACGATACAGCCTCCGGAGTGTCATAAGTCAGCAATTTTATGATTGAATATTGTTAAGGACATGTCACATATGAAACCTATTGATTTTCAATACCCCAGAGACAGTACAACGGGTGCTATGGTACTTGAAGTACGATATTTTGTCATTTTTTGAGAAATTTCAGTTTGTTAGCACGATACAGCTTCCGAAGTTCAACAAGTCACCAATTTTATGATTGAATATTATTCAGGACATTTCACTGATGAACCTTATTGATTTTCAGCTCACCAGAGCCAATACAACAGGTGCTACAGTACTTTAAGTACGATATTTTTGTCATTTTTAGAGAAGTTTCAATTTGTTAGCAAGATACTGCCTCCGGAGTATATACAAGTGACCAATTTTATGATTGGATATTATTCAGAGCGTTTCAGATTAACCCTATTGATATTCAGCTCATTAAAGCTAGTACAACGGGTGCTATGGTACTTGAAGTACCAAATTTTTATCATTTTTGGAGAATTTTCAGTTTGTTAGCCTCCAGAGATCACGAGATTGATCAATTTCATGATTGAATATTGTTCAAGGTGTCTCACAGATGTACCCTATTGATTTTCAGTTGACTAGAGCTAGTACAGCGGGTCCTATAAACCCAGATATACTAAATTTTTGGTTATTTTTGGAGAAGTTTCGGTTTGTTAGCACGATACATCCCCCTAAGTGTATACAAGTAACAATTTTATGATAGAATATTGTTCAGGGCCACAGATGCGGAAAAGTTAGTTTTAATCTTTAAAACCGTTTATTTAAAAATCTGGATATCCATTAATTAATCCACTGAACCACTAGCAAATATTTATTCTTATTGGAAAATCTCTCTCTAAAAGCTCTTGGTGCATCTATATATTATGTTCCTATTGTTCGTCTACGAAAGTCTAATTCAGTACTAAGTTTTCTAGTACTTGTATTAGGATTCTCAGCCAAATTTATCATTACTAAAAATGCATTGTCCTCATTGAAAACACGTTTTGGAAGTGCATCAGGTTGATAGGAAACATTACCTGATGTGTCGAATCTATCCTTAGGTCTTGAGAAAGCTCTTTCGTTTGGATGTCTTCGATTGGGATATCTTTCACGATATACTCTTGAAGCGAGTTAACAATTTTTTGAACATTCTCCTAACACCTAAATCATATTGATCATGTCTTCCTGCGGAAAATTCGTTATAGTTATTTATTATTTAAACCTAACAACACAAAGGAAGAATACAGCAATATTTCTTTGACATTTATTAGTAGATACTATTTTGACAGTAGCCCTCTTGATATAATCAAAAATATAGTTTGATTATGTTTCGCCCTTTCTCAAACAAGCCTATAATAACAATTCTTGAAAGTGAAACATGCATAAATATAAACATTTTGGTAATTCCAGGTACCTACGGTATTAACAAACATTTTATATCATTGATTAGATATTGTAGATGCATCCAAAATTACGAATAAAATGTATGCCTTAGAAATGTTGGAATTTACAAGACGTTGCATGTAAAAATTTAATACCATTTAATTTGTGTACATAAAATACTTGTTATTGACCATTATCATAAAATATTTATGGTTTTCCATTAACTTATACCATAAATATACTACATCGTCTGAAAGATTATTAACTATACTAACAAATTGTAAAAAGACTTATAGGGTGGTTCATTTAAAAAATTTGAGATAATGCGTGATTTGCGTTACCCATATAAATGTTAGAATGCTATATTACTTTTCCGCCAACCTATCTAATATGCGAGAAAAGTATTGGTTTACCCACAAAAAAGTTGGAAATTTGAAATTTTTCTTTGAGTTATTTTTACGTTATCCATCAACAACACGAAAAAACGGTTTTTAGAAACAAAATCCTGTGTGTATGTCGTTGTCGTCGGCCACTTTTCCTTGCAAGTCTTGTTAGCACGATACAGCCTCCGGAGTGCAATAAGTCATCAATTTTATGATGGAATATTGTTAAGGATATTTCACAGATGAACCCTATTGATTTTCAGCTGACCAGAGCCAGTACAACGGGTGCTATGGTACTTGAAGTACGACATTTTGTCGTTTTTTCGAGAAATTTCAGTTTGTTCGCACGATACAGCCTCCGAAGTTCAACAAGTCACCAATTTTATGATTGAATATTATTCAGGGCATCTCACTGATGAACCTTATTGATTTTCATCTCACCAGAGGCAATACAACCGGTGCTACAGTACTTTAAGTACGATATTTTTGTCATTTTTGGAGAAGTTTCAGTTTGTTAGCACGATACAGCCTCCGGAGTATATACAAGTGATGAATTTTATGATTGGATACTATTCAGAGCGTCTTAAAGATGAACCCTATTGATATTGAGCTCACTAACGCCAGTACAACGGGTGCTGTGGTACTTGAAGTACCAAATTTTTGTCATTTTTGGAGAATTTTCAGTTTGTTAGCACGATACAGCCTCCAGAGAGTATACGATTGATCAACTTTATGAATAAGTATTGTTCAAGGTGTCTCACAGATGTACCCTATTGATTTTCAGTTGACTAGAGCGAGTACAGCGGGTCCTATAAATCCAGATATACTAAATTTTTGGTTATTTTTGGAGAAATTTCGGTTTGTTAACACGATACATCCCCTGAAGTGTATACAAGTAACAATTTTATGATAGAATATTGTTCAGGGCCACAGATGCGGAAAAGTTAGTTTTAATCTTTAAAACCGTTTATTTTTGTAACGCTTTCGGTGAGATCTTTTCGATTCTTGAACAAAATATAGTACGTTTCATTTAAAAAAAATTAAGTTTGTGCTGCTACGTGGTTTTGGAATACCCTGTAGAATCGAAAGTATTGCCCACAGTAACTGTATTTTTAAAGTTTTATCTCTTACCACAACGATGTAATCTTCCTATGTGAGAAGATTACACCACCCTGTATATATTTATTTTACAACTTTACAATCTGATTTAATTATTCCTTGACAATGAATACATGAGTATTCAAAAGCTCGGAAAATAATTATATAAAAGAGTACACCTTTGTATTTATTGCCACATACTCAAAAAAATTATCTTTAGAATTATTTGTGAGGATGCAGCAATTGGATTCGAAATTAAACTCTTATTTTAATTTAATGAGAGCTTTCGAAATAGTTTTATTACTTCGTCAGTCATTCTAAAATACAATGTATAGTTAAATATGAAAAATCAAAAAATGGGTACTTGCATTAAACGAGTAAAAAATATAAATTAAAATCCAGAAAAAACAGTGTAAAAATATTGATATATGCTTGAAACTATTTAAAATATTGTCAATATGAAGTTGACAAATGAATGATGTAACGGAAATGTTTATGAAAATTTTTGTAGAAGGTTGAACTAAGATATTGATGAAAAATTATTATTAGATCTGTGATTCTTTTTATTTAATTAATTTTGTTTCAAGGTCCAGAATATTAGAGTAAATAATATTTAAATTTTGAAAATCACTTTTTTTGTTCAATATATTTGGCTCATTTTTTATGTTGACCTTTTCTGAAAAACATCTTTTAAATAAATTGTTTTCTTCGGTTAAAATAAAAATGTTATTGAAATCTATGGCATGTCCTGTTTTATAGATATTTATGACATATCACACAGTAGAACAAAACTCACGTCTAAACAAAACGAACATTTTTAAAACAAGACAGACATCGATGAAGATTTAGATTCAAATATATTTGTTCCATATAATGGAAACAGGCGAAACAAGGTATTAATTTGCCTTTTTTCTTTTGACTGGTATTGAAATGAATTTTATATTTATAGGGAGTGGTAATAATTTTTTTTTATAATATTATAAATTCTACTAAAATTTTTAGTGTCAGTCTTTAATTTTATAGATTTCTATCATTCCCATAACTTCGTTCGTTTTTCGTGTGGTTTTCAATTCGAAGAATTTTTGATTTTCGAAATCAAAGTCTTATAGGTTTTCTGAAATATAGTTAGCGAGTGCCGTTTTGTTTCGTTTGTCATATTTGTGACTATTTATTCTGTACTTCAAATACTGACATGTTTGTCCGTTGTAGACCGTTCACAGTTTTTACACGGTATTTCATACATTATATTGCCCTTTTTCCCTTTGGGATTGATCTTTTTAGACAAGTGTAATTTTGTAGTAAGTTTTATCCTTTATGAATAACATGTATGCTGTGATTAAAGTAAAATTGCTTCATATAGTCCGTGTATATAAAGACCGATATATTAAATATGTTGTCGATGAAATGGCGAATATCTATGGGGTAACTTTTGCGATTACCTCTATATCACTGTAAGCTAAATCCGATGGAACTTATATGGGCTCATATAAAAGGTGAAGTTGCGAGAATAAACACAAAATTTGATTACATGACGTTGACTTTTTGTTAAACGAAGCTATTAATGGCGTGGCAGCAGATAACTGCAAGAAGTGTATTGGACATGTTATAAATAAACAGCAAAAAAAGTGGGACTTGGAACCTCACGTCAAAATTATGGTTGAACCTCTTATTATCACTCCTGGTTCCGAAAATAATGATAGTGTTGATTCTGAGAAAAATTCCGATGAAACCTCAAATAAAGAGTAACGAACCTAAAGGTTTGTGGTGATGTTTACTGTAATGTTTTTCTTATTTATTTAAACAATAAACGGTTGGGATAAATTTTAAACACACGGTAGGTTCACTTACTCAATTTATTTAAACACTAAACTAATCACTAACTCTTAATTTATATATACTAAGTACATTCACTTAAACTAATTTATATAATCACTTAATTTATATGCACTTGTTTACTGTTCAACTCACGATGTCAAATTATCAACTAACTTACTCTTCCTGATCAGTCCCCTTATATACTAGTGCCTTTTGTACTAGAAAATTCCGGGCTGCGGCTTATACACACAAATAATTTTTCTGGCCTTTTCTAGATAACTCTGGTCACAAAAACCAGTTCTAGATAAGATAGTCTCAATCGTAAACAGTTTTTTATAACTGCTTATCCGCCATAATTTTAACTATTATGTCTGGCTTAGACAGGGTCGGTTCTAGGGACTATACCAGTGTGCTGTTTTGTAACATTACCCCCTCCTTAAATGGAAGTTCCTCCTGGAACTTTTGTGTAGCCGAGACTGGATGTTTGAATCGGCAACTGGCCCCATTTCCACATTTTCCGATCTTATGGAAATAGCAGGACACCGTCTTCATCGGATACTGATAACGGGGGTTGTAGCTGCAAATTAATATCTGGACACCGGTATCTTGAAAGATAATCTCTACCATGTTCCTGATGATTCGCCAATCCAACTGGTTACTCGCTATCTTAGGCATAGCCAGTTTCTTCACGTTGGATTCCAACACATGGTCTCGGAGGTTTCGAAGTGCTTCCCACACATCGCGGTAGGTAGATCGATCTTGGAATTCATTTTTAGTTACCACGTAGAAGACGTACCGCGAATTATGTTTCAGTTTCAGTGTCTTGCCAGGGGCTGGAATCTGGTCTTCAAGTTTTTCTAATTGCCCGAACTTCTTTCGAAAGACGGTTGCCAACCCTCGTGCGTTCTTGATACGGGCGGGGATGTTGTATGCCAGTGAATAATCTTCCGAGAGAGTGAACAAATTTTGTTGTTGTTCCGAAGTGACTCTATATCTAGCTTTCCCGGTACCTCCATACGCGCCCATAAATTCATCGAAGGTGGGGTCAGACACATCTCGAATAAGGTTTACTCCTTCCTCTATGTCATGGTCTCCTTCGAATGGCGCTAGTCGGTTTCGGTGAACTACTTTTGGTTTTCCGTTGGGGATCTTGCTTATGCGATATAAAACATCATTGATACTTTTCTTGATTAAGTATGGACCTTCCCATGATTTTTGTAATTTTGGAGAAAATCCTTTTCTCCTCGCCGGGTTGTGTAACCATACATTGTCCCCTTCTTTAAAACCGCCTTCTGTGGCCTGCGTGTCGTACCGACTTTTCATTCTGTCGCTGGCAACTTGAAGATTTGTTCGAACTAATTCATGAATATCGTCCAGCCTTCTTTTCAATTCAATCACGTAGTCTTCGCCTGCTATATCTTCTCCAGGCCGACATCCAAATTCCAGGTCACAAGGAAGCCTCATTTCACGTCCAAACAGGATTTTCGCAGGTGTTTCATCCGTGGACTCATTGACGGCAGATCGATAAGCCAATGCGAATAAGGAGAGATACTGGTCCCAATCTCTCTGATGGCTGGATACTACTTTGGACAGGTATTTGCAATAGTCCTGTTCATTCTCTCGACCATTCCATCTGACTGTGGATGTAATGCTGTTGTTCTGGTCTTCTTCATTCCCAGCTTGTCGCAAATCTCCTGGAATAGATGGCTTTCGAAATTTCTTCCCTGGTAACTGTGGACTTCCATGGGCACTCCATATCGGCTGATTAATTCTTTCAGTAATACATCCGCGACAGTTGTGGCCTCTTGGTTCGGGATAGCGTATATTTCCACCCACTTTGTGAAATAATCCATTACAACCAGTATGTATTTGCCACCATTTTCTGTCGTTGGAAATGGCCCAGCGATATCTAAAGCAATCCTTTCGAAAGGGCTTCCAATATTGTACTGTTTCATAGGTGCCTTTCTCTTGCGATGTGGTCCATTAGTCGTAGCACAAGTCGTACATTTCTTACACCAGTCCTTCACATCGTCGGAGCTGTTCATCCAATAAAACCTTTCACGAATTCGCTGAAGAGTTTTTTTCACTCCCAGATGACCTCCCGATGGACTGTCGTGTAACTTCTTCAGTACCTCAGCTACCCTCGTTCTAGGGATAACCAGCTGTCTCCTCATCTCAGAACCTTCATCGTTTTCGAGGACCCTTTTCAACAGCCCTTCTTCCAGGACAAGGGAGTCCCACTGAGCCCAATACGCCTTGAGTTTCGGTGAAAATCTTGACACTTCTTGCCAGGTAGGTCGCCGGTTTTCTTTCTTCCATTGCCGGATCATCTTCAGGTGAGGATCATTCTCCTGATCTTCTCTGATCCTGGTGGGTGACCATTCCTCGTTGACTACTGTAATTCTTGACACTGCAACTTCCTTAGATTTTGACTTGTTGCATTGTGAATAGTCTACAGGGCATGACCGTCTAGGCAAAGAGTTGGCTTTTTGGTGATTCACATCAGCTGGATGTTCACCCCCGTCTGATTTCCTCTGTGTCTGGAGTTCTTGGGTTACAGGAATCTTGGGGCGCTTAGACGGACTGCGTTCGTGCTGTAGCTCGCCACACTTCCGGCATATGATCTTCTTCTGCTTCTTGTCTGCCATACCTTTCAAAAAGTTGACGATCTGGTCAAGTTTGTCATCGTCATCTTCTTCCTGCATAGTCCCACCTTTGTTGTACCGCGAGCCCTCCGTGGCTGCTTTGCATTTAAGAGGTTCTTGGTTTGCAGGAGTCGTAGGACGCTTACACGAACTGCGTGCATGCTCTAGCTCGCCACAATTACAGCACCTGATTTTCTTCGGCTTCTTGTCGACCATACCTTTTAACAAGTTGACGATCTGGTCAAGTCTGTCATCGTCACCTTCTTCCTGTATGGTCTTATCTTTGTTGTATCCCGAAGCCATCTTGGCTGCTTCATATTCAAGAGCAGCAGTCAATGCATCGGCCAATGTTTTAGGATGGGCTAATCGAAGCGTCTTCTCCATATCGTGGTCACACAAGCCGTCAATAAAGGCCTGGATGCCTAACCATTCCATCATGTTCTCTGGTGCTGATGGATAAGTAAATCGAACTAGTCGGGCAATATCCATTTCATACTCTTGAAAGGGTTCGTCACGTTTCCGCCTTCGGTTCTTCAGCTGGAATCTGTACAACTGTTCCAAATGTTCGTGACCATATCGCATGTCCAACCTCTTCTTAAGCTGCTCGAAGTCATCCGTTTCTTCAAGTGGTATCGTCTGAAGTACATCTAAGGCATCTCCCCGAAGCGCGATGGTTAAGTTTACTGCCTTCTCTCTATCGGACCAATTATTTACTCTAGCGGCCGCTTCAAATTGTTTCCCATAATTGGTCCACGATGTCTTTCCATCGAACGTTGGGGCCTTGACTCGGGTAAAACTACCAATGTCTTCTAACTTAGGGTGTGTTTCTGGCTTGCAAGGTTTTGTTTGCTCGGTCTTTTTTTCTTCCGTTGGCGTGTCTTGAGTCCTGATATCTGCCATATTTTTTTCTAACTCCTTGATTTTCTCGTCCATCGGTGTCATCTTATTCTCTATCTTCTCGTCCATCGTTGTAATTTTATTCTCGATTTTCTCGTCCATACTTGACATTTTATACTCAATTTCAGATTTTAGAGACGAAATTTCATTTTCAAAGTCAGCGGCAATCGTTCTTCAATGCAGAAATATCGTTTTTCACATTCGTAGAAATCTTCTCTTCCATGCCAGAAATATCGTTCTTCATAGCAGAAATCTTCTCGTCCATGTTCTCTTCCTTGGCAGAAATCTTCTCGTCCATGTTAGCAAAAATATTAGCAGAAATGTCGATCTTCATAGCAGAAATCTTCTCGTCATGTTCTCCTCCATGGCAGAAATCTTCTCGTCCATGTTAGCAAAAATATTAGCAGAAATGTCGACCTTCATAGCAGAAATCTTCTCGTCCATGTTAGCAGAAATATTAGCAGACATTGACGAGATTAAGGTGGAAGCCTCGTCATTGAATAAAACTGCTTCTGGATCAAAGCCGTCATTTTCCAGTGCCACTTTAAGTCTTTCTACTAGTTCACTTTTCTTACCGGACGTTTCCAACTCACGATCTTCCAATTCCTCTCTTAATTCCCCCACTTTCAGAATCCTTAATCTCTTGGCCATTTTTACGTAGATATTTATTTATATTACCCCACACCTGACACCAATGTAATGTTTTTCTTATTTATTTAAACAATAAACGGTTGGGATAAATTTTAAAACACACGGTAGGTTCACTTACTCAATTTATTTAAACACTAAACTAATCACTAACTCTTAATTTATATATACTCAGTACATTCACTTAAACTACCTAATTTATATAATCACTTAATTTATATGCACTTGTTTACTGCTCTACTCACGATGTCAAATTATCAACTAACTAACTCTTCCTGATCAGTCCCCTTATTTACTAGTGCCTTTTGTACTAGAGAATTCCGGGCTGCGGCTTATACACACAAATAATTTTTCTGGCCTTTTCTAGATAACTCACAAAAACCAGTATCCGCCATAATTTTAACTATTATACCTGGCTTAGCAGGGTCGGTTTTAGGGACTATACCAGTGTGCTGTTTCGTAACATTACTTTTCATTTACCAGAGTTTAAAAATCCATAAGGTACAAAAGTAACAGAATGCCTATTGTCTAGCTTTCGGCACCGTACATGTACGGTGCTTTCGGTAATTAAATTTATAGCAACATATAATTCAGTCTGTTTACGGTTTTCAAACTAAATACATCCATCTGCTTTTAATATGTCTTTCATGTTATTAAATCTTTCGAAATTCATAGATTCCTTTTATATTTTGATAATAGGAAATAACAAATACGAAATATAATTTAAAAAATTGTCCGTTATATTTGAAACGTTTTACAGAAAAATGTGTTTTTTACAATTCTAAAAATCCCAAATACCAATTTCCTGTCGTTAGTAAGATTAAATTACCTAAAACCTACTTAAACATTAATGGATATTTCCGAAAATATTCATGTTTACCTAGAAATGCAAACAATACCTACTAACGTGAAAAAGTTTTACAGTTTTCGATACTGATTATCTATTGATAAATATACCCTTAAATAAAATTATTGTCTAAAAATAAATTGTTATAAATAATATGTCTATATATTTGTATAAAATATGCTAAATATGCAAAGTACATATTTGCCTCTAAGTTTACTTATTACTATTCCATTATAGTTATTACACATTATTTATTTAAAAGTAAATTGTTTCCGCCACTGGAATTGCTTTTCTCTTCCCTTACATCTCTTGTGATACCTATACGCTAAAAATCAGTCACTGACTATTATTTCCGACCCCCGGTTTAGGGGGTACAATTTAGTGAAATAGTATATTTCATTAGGAGTCTGGAAATAAGGATTTTTCCGTACGCGTGTGACAAATCATGCAAGCACGGAAAAGTCCATTTCTAGACGTGTAGTGAACGATACTTTTTATTATACTTATCTGAAAACATCGCAAAAAAGGATAAGAAGTAGATTTAGAACATTTTATTTTCAAAGTAATCATAATACATCGTAATAGTACCAAACATCATTTCATATGTATTTGTAACCGTCGTGGGTCAAAGTGAGCCACCAGAAAAAAAAACGTTAATTTTATAAAAAAAATGCACTTATTTGGGAACTGGCTGTTTTTACCTACTACTATAGATAATTGTATATGATTAAAGGAGAAAACTCGTCCGGCCATTAGGACCCGATTTTTTTATCATGGCGGCATTTTACGTGTTAAAAATGAACTCGGAAGGAAATCCAGATATTCCTAAAAACATATTATTGCTAGCGGCACAAGCCAGTGCTGATTTGTTACCAGCAAAATCCAGGTCGAGATATGAACATTAGTATCAACTTTTTATGGTATGGCGAGATCTTAAAAAAGTTAAAACTGTAAGTGATGATATTCTTCTAGTTTATTTTGTCGAAAAAGCCAAGAGTATGAAATCTTTCACTATATGGAGTCTGTTCTCAATGCTAAAGAGTTGGTTAGCTATAAAAGAAAATGCTGGCAACACAAAATATCCAAAAACTATTGCTTTTTTAAGCGTCAGGCTGTGGGCTATATACCAAGGGTACTAACGGCAGAACAACTAACCACATTTTTATGCGAAGCTTCATATAAACAATGTCTACTGGCTAAAGTGATTTTAGTGTTTGGGATCTTTGGCGCATGTCGTAGATATGATTTAGTACGTTTGAGTTTAGACCATTGGTTCCCAGCGGGGGCTACACCGCCCCCCTGTGGGCGCTGCAGCCTTTGAGGGGGGTGGTAGCGGATTCAGAAGAAAATAATAAGCAGTCAAGAGGAATGGTGAAATAAAAATGATTTAATAAGGGTTAATAAGCAGTTTTAAATTAGCATTAATAATAATTTCTTTTAGTTCAGAATAGTATGAATATGAATATGACTTGTCCTCGCACGTTGATAAGCGAACGCGCGATGTTCATACAAAATAACATGTTTCGACATGTTCGCACACAGACAAGTTGAATCATGCACGAAATGAAATGTATAAAAGCAACAGCTCTACGAATTTTTTGTTAGTTAGTTGTATGTGCTTGGCCGCGATATATAGTCGTGAATCATAAGCTCTGCCGTAGTAAATAATCGTGAGTGGTGTGTCATAAACATTACTATCTATAAATCTATTGAGAATTTAATTTTTGTATGAAAATGGCTGAATCTACTTCTAAATTAAAAAAGAAATGCCGGCAATACAGTATTGAATATTTAAAATATGGATTTGCGGAATCTTCTACAAACAAATCATTACCTATGTGTTTAATTTACCGAAAAGTTTTTTCAAATGAAGCTATGAAACCTTCTAGGCTACAAGAGCATTTACATAAAATGCATTCTGATAAGAAGAACAAAGATACATTCTATTTTCAAGACTCGAAACACAATAGTTAAAACAGCCAACTATATCAAACCTTTTTGCATCGTCTTCTAAACGAGACGATGATGGGCTACGAGCGTCATATAACGTTTCATTGTTAATCGCAATGTCAGGAAAACCACACACCATTGGCGAGGAATTAATTTTGCCGGCAGTCGAAGAGATATAAAAAACTGTTCTCCATCATAAGACACCATTTGATATCATTAAAAAAATTCCTCTCAGTAATAATTCATTGCAAAGAAAAATAGATGAAATAGCAAATGACGTTGAAATATCATTATGCGATTACCTAAAGACTTGCAAATTTTCCATTCAACTCGATGAATCAACTCTACCAAGTAACGAAGCTCTACTCTTATCATACGTACGATTTATACAAGAAGAAAAAATTCATCAAGAGTTATTATTTGCTAAGAATTTGGAATCTGATACAAAGGGACATTCTATATTTAATATCATGCAAGAATTTTTTCAAGAGAAAGAAATTCCTATTAGCAATATTTTGTCTGCTGCTACTGATGGTGCTCCAGCAATGACCGGGCGTCATAAGGGTTTTATAGCACATTTGAGAAAAGCAGTGCCAAATGTACTCGCTGTACATTATATTATTCACCGTCAGCATTTGGTTGCAAAAAAATTAAATGAACGTCTGCATGCGTCCCTCAATAAGGTTATTAAAGCAATCAATATCATTAGAAGCAATTCATTGAATGACCGTTTGTTTCATAAGCTTTGCAATGAAAATGATGAAGACTACAATTGCTTGCTGCTGCACACAGAACTACGTTGGCTCTCTAAAGGTGTTTGTCTGAATCTTTTTTTCAATCTATTTGACTCAGTGTTGGAATTTCTTGAAGAAAACGAACAATTGCGCGAAAACCTGATTACGTCAAAAAATGACATCGCTTATATGACGGACCTGTTTAAAGTATTTAATCAAGTTAATCTACAATTGCAAGGTGATGATTTAAATTTAATTAAAACTAAAAACGTCGTAGCTGCTTTTGCAGGAAAACTTCTTATATTCGAAAGAAATCTTGGTAGAGGTGAGTACAACCATTTTCCCACATTATCAACAGTGTCTGCAAAACCGGAAGATTTACTTACTTACTGCCACCACTTGGAAGTTCTTCATGTTGATTTTACAGAGCGTTCCAAAGATATTTGAAACATGGAAATACCAAGTTGGGTTATAGATCCTTTCGCAAACACAGATACTGAAGGCTCATCAAATTTGGAAGAGGAGCTATTAGAACTCGCAACTAACGAAGAACTGATAGTAAAATTCAAACGTGGATATCAAGAGTTCTGGCTTCAAAAACCAATACCAGTTCTCTATCCTGGATTGTGTACAATAGTACAGAAGTTGTTAATTGCATTTCCTTCGTCCTATATGGCTGAGCGTGCATTCAGTGCAGTAACTGATTTGCTGTCAAAGAAGAGGAACAGACTACACATCACTGAACGTGGCGATCTGCGATTGATGTTAACGAAATTGGAACCCGATATTAACAAACTGGTAACACTCCACCAGCCTCAACCGTCTCATTGATTTTTTCTTTATTATTAATTTTGTATTTCTTATTTCTATTGTGATTGTATTTCTTATTGATTCTGTGTTTATATTTAAAAGTTTAATAAACAATTTTATTGTACATTTGGCAGTCGTTTAATAAATTTCTACTTCATCATTCCTCTAAAATAAAATTTAGACATTAACTGAAATTAAAGCTAAATACAGATCAATTGGGACCGTACAGATGATAGTCAAATAAAATTAACTACTTTGGACTAACCAGTGACTGGGGGGGGGGGAGTCGGTGAAATTTTTGTTCTCTTCTATTGGGGGCGGTGGTCCAGAAAAGGTTGGGAACCACTGGTTTAGACAATGTGGAAGATAATGGGCGCCTTATTGTTGTGTTTTTACTAGATGGAAAAAATCATGTGTCAAGAAATTTCACAATTACTATTGAGGGATGTATATTTGAGCCCTGTGCACTTTACCATTAATATGGAGATCTAAGGCATAAAAATATGAACAGCAGAAGATTATTTGTTGCATACCGAAATCGTAGATGTTACGGTCAACATGTTGGATGCCATACCATCAGCGCTGTCCCGAAACTTGTTGCAACATACCTGAAACTGAAAAATCCCGAAGAATATACCGGACATGGGCTAAGGCGTTCTTCGGGAACGACGTTGGTGGGAAGCGGCACTGATATGCTCACTCTAAAAAGACACGGAGAATGGAGTTCTTCCCACGTAGCAGAAGGATACATAGAAGAATCCGTACAAAGAAAAATAGAACTATCACAAAAATTGTTTAACCCTTTTCATTTGTGTTGAGATTATGAACTTTTAAATAAATTTGGCTACGCCGCCTTAAGAATAAAAGAGAACGGCCTGAGATCAAGAAACGGGGAACGATCCGGTAGAACAGCAGAGAGAGCGAAGCGAGACAGACCACGTGCTCTTACCATTTTAAGTAATAATATTTTTATATAGTTTAAGAAAGTGAAAATTGTATACAAAGCTTCTTGTGTAAGGATACAGTCCAGTAATTAAAATATGTTAAACCAGTGTTAATTTAATTGGTCCTTCATCAACACCCAACAATTTGCAAAATACAAGCTCTGCGGCATTCCATCAGGAAAATCAAAACATTTGCGAACCGTCTGCTTCAACATCTTTAGTTCTAAAGAATGAAATACCGAAGGGACTAAATAAACTTCTGCAATAATACAAATTGTACAATAAATGTTACTATTAATACCAACGATTCGTAAATATACTAATTATGTTGTTGTTTTCAGAAAAGTATTATGAATAAATAATTGTTTTTGCTTATAATTAGTTGCAATTGTATTTTTTTATTTAGTGCGGAGAACGGGAAAAGTTTCCGTGAGCTGTTCTGAAAATGCCACCTTTGCATCTTTGTAACAACAAATGAAAACAGGGTGTTTTCAGATAAGTATAATAAAAATATATTCTCAAGGATTGTACGCGACGAAAAAAAGGTTGGGTATCGCTGTTCTAAATGAATCGATTTTATAACTTGAAATGTATTTTATTTAGATAGTTGTAAATAAACTAGCGTCGATATCAGTGTTTATTTTTATTATTTACTTTTGATGTTTAAATATAGAGGCTCGGTCCAATAAACTTCAAAACCGTTATTTTAATGTTTACTACCGGACAGTGACGGCTCTAGGGGTTTGTTTTCTGCGATGTTTAATTATAAAAATCTTAGTTTGTTCTAGATATGTCAATGGTATATTGTCAGATGTAGTTAATTAATTATTTTAGTGCCAATTTCATCATATATTTATCATAACTGTAATGTTTTTCGTATTTATTTAACCTTCATAGGACTGGCCGGGGTCCGTTTGTACCCCATGACGTATGTTTTTGCTGTATCTTTGCAAACGCAAATTTTTAAACATTGATCATTCATCTAGCTGCAGTTTATGAATTATTTTGATAAAATATGATGTATTTAGTAGTTTTTATTGGCTGGTATAAACAAAAAATAGTTTTATATTCCAGGGGTCTCTTCAGACCCTGGTCAGCCTTTTACGTCCGATAAGATAATCCCGGTAACTGTTAGTAAAATCGTGGAATTCCATACATTTAACGTTTGTTTACTCACAGGGAATTTACCCATATAATTGTAAAATGTAAATTACCAGTTCAAATGGGGAATTCCCCGCACTGCGATATAATTTTTAGACTTGAATATTCGGGTTAGTCTTTTGTGATATTGCGAGTAGGGTACATCGTTTTGAAAATGAGTCAGTTTTTATTTACAAACAATCGCAAGGGGCTTACTGACGATGAGATGTTACGTATACTTGAAAGTGATGATCCAGAGTTTGATAGTGTTATCAATGAGGAAATATCGAGTGTCTTAGAAGATGAAGACATTGTCACAGAAGTAGAGGAAGAAAATGATGTAATAGTTGTTGATCAAAGTATAGAGAAAACGAACCCAGAGGAACCAACAGTTAGTAATAAGTAATAGCCAGGGCATTCCAGTATATATATATCTAAGGATGGAACTGAGTGGTCAAAAATTCCAGGAAACACAAAAGTTAGACGTTCAAAAGCTAATATTCGGAGACATGCTCTAGGCCTTACAAATTACAGTTCTGATATCTCAAGTATAAAAGACGCTTTTCTTCTTTTCTTATCTCCGGATATTCTGAACATAATAGTAATCAAACCAAACAGAAAGGCACAAACATATTATGATAAATGGAAAATAGAAAATCCGAATAAAATTAAAGTTTTTGTACCTGTTGATTCTACAGAGATTGAAGCTTATATTGGACTGTTGCTTATTCTTGGCGCACTTCACGGATCGAAAGAGGCTATCGATATGCTCTGGTGTCAAGATATTTCTTACTGTCGTCCTATAATTCCTGCTGCAATGTCAAGAGACAGATTCAAACAAATTACTTCATTTTTACGCTTTGATAATTTTCAAACAAGACAAGAACGAAAATTAGTAGATAAGCGCTCCGATAAGAGATATATTCGATATTTTCACTTCTAATTGTGAAAAATCACTTAATCCTGGCGACCATCTATGTGTAGATGAGCAGCTTGTACCATTTAGGGGTAAGGCACCATTCAGTCTATATGAAGAGTAAACCTGATAAGTATGGAATCAAAATATGGGCTCTTGTGGACTGCACCACTTCTTATATTGCAAACATGCAAGTTTATTTAGGTAAGTTATTTGAAAAGCAATATAGGCAAACTTTATATTCCTATGTATCTATTAATTTTTAGGAAAACAAGGTAACAAAGCGGAAAAGGGTCAAGGTCAAAGGGTTGTCCTAGATTTGACAGACCATTTGGAAGCCGGATTTGGAATAACGACCGATAACTTTTTTACAAGTTTAGAACTTGCTGACAAGTTGTGGAAAAAAAATATTACTTTATGTGGAACCCTCCGGAAAAATAAAACATTTATTCCCAGGGAACGTCTACTGGCATCGTACAAGAAAGAGTTTTCAAGTATGTTTGCTTTTAGAAATCAAAACATGCTGTCATCTTACTTTCAAGTGAGCATACTGATAGTAAAGTAGCTGGAGAAGATCAACACTATAAACCAGAAATTATTCTTCATTACAACAAAACAAAAGGTGCTGTCGACACTTCAGGTAAGTTGGCCAAAGAATATACAGTGCAGAGAAAGTCAAACCGCTGGCCAATGACAATATTTTCGCATCTTATAGATATCGCAGGAATAACTGCGTATAAATTGTGGTTACTGCAAAACCGGATTGGCGAAAAAACAGTTTAGATAAACGTAAAATGTATATTTTGGGACTAGGAAAAGAACTCATAAATAAAAACGTTTTCCGGCGATATAATAATAAATACATTCAGACGAATAGAAAACGGCATATGACAGACGTTTTTCCCGAACTACTGGATGCAACAGAACATAGAGTTGAACAACAAAACATTACCAGGGGGCGCTGCTATATATGTCAAAGAGGAAAATACAGAAAATCCAGAGAAATGTGTATTAGGTGTGATAACTTTGTGTGCCTAGAGCATTCAAAATCGGAGATAGTTTGTAAAAAATGTTAAAATGATATGTAGCTAGTAGTATTAGTTTAGTGATTAGGGTATTTTGTATTTTTTCGTGATGATTTTTGACTAATAAATGGTTAATAGTAAAACCTTAATGAAACCTCTTTTCTATATATTTAATTTAAAGAAAAATACAGCATTTCTGCAATTTTACGCATGGGGTCTTCTCGGACCCCTGTTAGTCCTTTTCGTAAAATTTTGATGTCCGTCCCATGAAGGTTATAACAGTTTATCCACTTACATTAATGTACACTTCACTACTTAGACTATTTACTTGTTCGTTGTTTATATCACGAGATTACTTTATATACTAAACTTCTTCTGCTTGTCGGTCCTTTATATGTTAGTGCCTTTTTTACTAGAAAATTCTAGATTGCGGTATGCGCAAAAACAATCGGCTCCCTGGAATTTTCTAGATAAGACTGGTCACTAAATTTTAACTTTCATACATGGCTTAGACAGAGTCGAATTCAGGGACTACACTAGTGTGCTGTTTCGTAACATTACCTCCTCCTTAAATGGAAGTTACTCCTGGTACTTTTGTGTAGCCGAGACTGGATGTGTGAATCGGCAACCGGCCCCATTTCTACACTTTCCGATCTCATGGAAATAACAGGGCACCGTCTTCATCGGATACTGATAACCGGGGTCGTGCCTGCAAATTAATATCTGGACACCGGTATCTTGAAAGATCACCACTACAATGTTCCTGATGATTCGCCAATCCAACTGGTTACTCGCTATCTTAGGTATAGCCAGTTTCTTCACGCTAGATTCCAACACATGGTCTCGGAGGTTTCGAAGTGCTTCCCACACATCGCGGTAGGTAGATCGATCTTGAAATTCATTTTTAGTTACCACGTAGAAGACGTACCGCGAATTATGTTTCAGTTTAAGTGTCTTGCCAGGGGCTGGAATCTGGTCTTTAAGTTTTTCTAATTGCCCGAAAGACGGTTGCCAACCCTCGTGAGCTCTTGATACGGACGAGGATGTTGTATGCCGGTGAATAATCTTCCGGGAGAGTGAACAAATCTTGTTGTTCTAAAGTGACTCCATATCTAGCTTTCTCGGTACCTCCATACGCGCCCATAAATTCATCGAAGGTAGGGTCAGACACATCTCGAATATGGTTTACTCCTTTCTCTGGGTCATGGTCTCCTTCGAATGGCGCTAGTCGGTTTTGGTGAACTACTTTTGGTTTTCCGTTGGGGATCTTGCTTATGCGATATATAACATCATTAATCCTTTTCTTAATTAAGTATGGACCTTCCCAGGTTTTTCTAATTAATAATAATAATAATAATAACCTTTATTCATAAATTTAACAAATACAGTGATAAAATACAAATAAAATTGAATAAACATCTAGACATCCACAGAAGTATTGTACATACTTGTATGTGGTGAATATAGGCAAGTGTGTCAAAATTTAAAAAAAATTCAAAAAAACAAATAATGCAGTTAAAAACAATATAAATCCATTTTTACATGATTGTATTTCAGACATACATTTCGTATATGAGTTTACTCTTCTCTGTTTTTTGATTCAGCATTCTATCATTTTGTGTATTTTATTTTGTCTGTTTCTCTAACAAATGTTACTAGTTGGGTTTTGAAGCGTTTAAAAGAAGTTTCATCGATAATTCTCTGTGGTAGTTGCCCGAATAATTTAGGTGCCAAGTAGGAGTAACCTTTTTGACCTATTGTTTTAAGAGCTGTTGGTATACAGTATTGATTAGTTTGTATTTATTTTTATATTGATGGCATCCTATCTGAATAATGTATAATTGTCTAACATCTAATATTTGTGTTTCAGTATAGAGTAGTGAGCTTGAATATCTTTTAGGTTTGTTGAGAATCAATCGGAGGAATTGCCTTTGAGACACCTCGAGGGCATTTAGATAGTTCCTTGAAACTCCTCCCAGCCAATAATGCCATAATTGAGGTGTGACTCAACCAAACTGTGGTACAGTATTGTTTTACATTTAAAGCTCAAAAATTGGCTTACTTGCTTAAATCGAAATAGGATACTCCCAAGCTTTTTAGTTAAATATTCCATATGATGGTTCCATCGTAAGTGATTGTCAATGTAAATACCCAAGTATTTAATTCTTTTTGCAGGTTTAATTGAAAAATCTTGTTGGATATTAAGATTGTATTTTGTCAGAGACATTTCATGACTACTGAAGGGTAAGTATACAGTTTTGTCAAAGTTTATTGGGAGTAATCTGCTGTCGAACCAATCTTTGAATTTTCCAAGATCATTTTCAATATTTATTTTGAGATTATACCAGTCATCATGTTTGTAATAAATCACAGTATCGTCCGCGAAGCTGATTATTTTTCCGATTGTTTCCTGTTCATATAGATTATTTAAGTAAATTACGAATAGCACCGGCCCCAATACTGTTCCTTGAGGTACACCACATTTAATGTTGATCTCTTCACTCACATGATTTTTGAAATTAGTTTTTTGTGTTCTGCTTGTAACTTTTGAATAAATTATGAGCTAAACCCCTTACACCCATATCTTCTAGTGTATCTAAAAGTATGGAGTGGTCGACAGTATCGAAGGCCTTTTTTAGATCCAAAAAAACCCCAATAGATGGAGTGCTTGAATCCAAGGATTCGTAGATGGTTTTTGTCAAGGAATGGATTGCATCATTGGTAGATTTTTTTCTCTAAAGCCATACTGGGATGTCGACAGCAGATTATAATTTGATAGGTATGTCGTAAGTTTCGTTTTTTTTAAGTTTTTCAAAGACTTTGCTTATTGAAGATAGAAGTGAAGTAGGCCTATAGTTTGAAATATTTTCTGTATTCCCATTTTTGAAAATTGGAGTTATAAGAGATTTCTTTAGAATCGAAGGAAATATGCCTGATTCGAAGGATTTATTTATGATGTCCGTCAAAGGTTCACATATGAATTTTGCAATAATCTTTAGAGTTTCAGCTTTCATTCCATCAAGCCCGGGAGCCTTTTTGTTTTTTAAGCTAATTATTGTATTTTCAACCTCAGTAGTATTCGTTGGTGTAAGAAAAAGTGAATTTTTATTTATATATTTTTTACTTTTGTAATTGGGATTTTGTCGTATGTTCTTTGCCAGAGTTTCCCCCACATTCGCGAAGAAGTTGTTTAATATATCAGCAGCATCTTTTGGATCTGTGCCGATCTCATTTTTTTCATTCCTAATATTATTTATTATTCTTCCTGTCTTGATATTCAAAATTTCATTAACAGTGTTCCAAAGTTTTTTACTTGCATTTTGTTCTTTTTCAACTAATTTTTTATAATCGTTTTCTTTGGCAGTCTTTATTTTCTTTCCCGTTTCTTTTTTTTTCGTTAAATAATCATTTTTCAAAATTATATTATTTGGATTTTCTTTCCATAATAAAAATGAATGACTTTTTTGGTTGATGTGTTTTATCAATGATTTTGTTATCCAATTTTTCCTTTTACGTTGACTATTTTTTTGTACACATGTGTTTATGATGTTGATGAATTTTTCTGTTGTCGATACGATATCATGCATTGGGTACAATTCATTTTTCCAACTTAAACTTTTAATTGCTTTTTGTAATAATTGTTCGTCTACTTTTTGAAAATATTTTTTGTTTATTGAATTGTTTTTAGTTTCATTCAGTACAATTTGTAACAACGTTATGTAGTGGTCCGTAATTGATGTTGATATAGTGAGAGGTAATATGTTATTGAAGTTTTGTTGTTTTGTTTTAATGAATATATGATCAAGACATGATTCAGATCCATTTCTCGCTCTTGTTGTAGTATTAATAGTTGATTGAAAGCCATGCTCACTCATCATATCGAGATAATTTCTTGAATCTTCAGTTATTTTCATCAAGTCGATATTTATGTCACCTACAAATATGCTATAATAATGAAATTAACTGTCTCGACCCTTACTTCGTGGAATCTGCTCATATTAGTGTTATTAAATGAAACTCACGGTTTCTAGTTAATTCCACAATATAATAAAAGTTATTGGAAATTCTAAAAAATTGACAATTATTTCGATAAATCAATATCATCGGCAGAATGACAGAAGTAAATTCTGTCATTCTTTCTTACACCAATCCTTCACATCGTCTGAGCTGTTCATCCAATAAAACCTTTCACGGACTCGCTGAAGGGTTTTCTTCACTCCCAGATGTCCTCCCGATGGACTGTCGTGTAACTTCTTCAGTACCTCATCTACTCTTGTTTTCGGGATAACTAGCTGTTTCTTCATCTTGGAACCATCATCGTTTTCAAGGACTCTTTTCAACAGCCCTTCTTCTAGGATAAGGGAGTCTCACTGAACCCAATATATCTTGAGTGTCGGTGAAAATCTTGGCACTTCTTGCCACGTAGGTTGCCGATTTCCTTCCTTCCATTGCCGAATCTTCTTTAGGCGAGGATCGTTCTCCTGATCTTCTCTGATCTTGGAGGGTGAACATTTTTCGTGGACTACTGTAGTTCATGAAACTGCAACTTCCTTAGATATCGATTCGTTGCATTGAGAA
This sequence comes from Galeruca laticollis, assembly GCA_963921935.1. NCBI lineage: Eukaryota > Metazoa > Arthropoda > Insecta > Coleoptera > Chrysomelidae > Galeruca > Galeruca laticollis. Next base: position 5,639,824 of record OY998176.1, on the reverse strand, counting down.
TAGTCTACAGGGCATGACCGTCTAGGCAGATAGTCGGCTTTTCGGTGATTCACATCAGCTCGATGTTCACTCCTGTCTGATTTCCCATGTGACAGGAGTTCTTGGGATGCAGGAGTCTCGGGACGCTTAGGCAGCCTGCGTACGTGCTCTAGCTGACCACACTTCCGGTATTTGTTCTTCTTCGGCTTCTTGTCTGCCATACCTTTCAGCAAGTTGACGATCCGGTCAAGGGTGTCATCGTCATCTTCTTCATGTATGGTTTTACATTCGTTGTGCCGTAAAACATTCGTGGCTGCTTCGCATTTAAGAGATTCTTGGTTTGTAGGAGTCGTAGGACGCTTACACGAACTGCGTACATGCTCTAGATCGCCACAATTACAGCAGCTAATCTTCTTCGGCTTCTTGTCTACCATAACTTTCAACAAGTAGACGATCTGGTCAAACCTGTCCTCGTCACCTTCTTCTTGAATGGTCCTAATTTTGTTATATCCTGAAGTCTTCGTTGCTGCTTCATATTCAAGATCAGCAGTCAATTCGTCGACTAATGTTTTCGGATTGGCTAAACGAAGCGTCCTCTGCATATCGGGGTCACGTAAGCCATCAATAAAGGCCTGGATGCCCAAACATTCCATCACGTTCTCTGGTGCTGATGGATAAGCAAATCGAACTAGACGGGCAATATCCAGTTCATATTCTTGAAGGGTTTCGTCAAGTTTCCGCCTTCGGTTCTTCAGCTGGAATGGGTACAAATGTTCTAGATGGTCGTGGCCATATTGCATGTCCAACCTCTTCTTCAGCTGCTCGAAGTCCACCGTTTCTTCCAGAGGTATCGTCTGAAGTAAATCTAAGGCTGAACACATAGTAGAGCGACGAGGAAAGCGGCGAGAAAAGCAAAGAGGAGAGCGGCGAAAACAAATGAATAATATCCAATAGAGTACAACATGATGGAGAGGGGTGCGGCGAGGTAGCATCATTGTTATAACAGAGGATAGCGGCGCTCTCCTCATTGCTATAATTATATGGTGAAATGGATGTTGAAGCGTTAATTAGTAGTGTTTTTATTAAAAATACACTATGGGATCAAAAAGATACTCAACATCACAATCGATTTATTTTAGATAAATTGTGGGATACTGTAGCCGATGAAATGAAATCAACAAGTAAGTATTTTTATATTCTATTTCGACACACACAATTTTTACAGGTGTCTCTAATGAAACTGGCAGTTGCAGTTGGCCTGTTATTTCCTCGCACAATATCAACTTTTTCACATTGGGGCAAAATTTGTTCGTCTTCAATGGTAATTCCTTCCATATCAATTATTATATTGTGTAAAATGCATATACAAGTAATAATATTATCTGCTAAATCAGGAGACGTTTCTATGAGTTTCCAAAGAATACGAAACTTGGGATTTATTATCCCAAAAGCACATTCGACCACTCGTCTTGCTCGTGAAAGACGCATGTTAAAATATTCTTTCTCGGCATCCAAGTTCTTTCTATTGAAAGGTTTCATTAGATTATTTAATAGAGGGTAAGCTCCATCTCCGATTAAAACATAAGGTACAGTAATTGTAGTTAATGGTGAGGCATCATCTTCAGGAATATTTAGACGTTTGCTTTCTATTAAGTGAAATTGGGATGAAGATCGGAATGTACCCCCATCACTCTGCTTGCCATATCCTCCAACATCAATTGTTATAAATTTATAATTTGCATCAGCAACAGCTTGAAGGACTATGGAAAAAAAGTTTTTGCAATTATAGTACATAGTTCCAGATTGAGGGGGACATTTTACACTAATGTGTTTACCGTGAATGGCCCCCAAACAATTAGGAAATTTCCATTTTTGGTAAAATTCTTTTGCAATATTTTTAAAATCATTTTCTGTGGGAATTTTCATAAGAACAGGTTGAAATGTGACCCAGATAGCTTTTACTGTTTCCCGCACAATTAATGACACAGTAGTCGCACCCATTCGAAAAGTAAAACTAAGAGTTTTAAAAGATGATCCTGTTGCCAAATACCTAAATAAAAACATATATGTTAATGCTAATGTATTGCCTTTTTTGTGATTTCAGGAAATATTGTGAGGACAAAATGGAAGAATTTACGAGATTCATTTCGAAAAGAATTGAAAAAAATGCCAGTGAAACGGAAATGGGGCATGCAATTGGAAGTCATCTTGGCCATATTTTGACAGTCTTTATTTTTTAAAAGAGCAGTTTACTGCTCGACCAGGTAGCGGAAATTTGCCCAATGCAGAGCATGAAAATACTCTGGATGAAGATACAAACTCCCAATTATCTGAATCAATTACCCAAACTTTGGATGATTCCATTAATGTCGACAAATCACCATTGGTGAATACCTCTTTACAAAACAATGTAGTGAACTGAATGCTCCCACTTCCACACCTGCCGCTAAGAAATTCAAAAGGAAAGAGCAAACTGATTCAGACGTTGGCACTGCTCTTATTTGATTAGAAGAGGAAAATTACAAATTTTAGAAAAACACCATAAACAGTCACCTGATGAAGACGACAGTTTCTTTCAAAGTCTTCTACCGCATATACGCACACTCGCCCGACAGAGAAACATGTTGTTGAGAATGAAAATGCAGGAACTATTTTATAACTTTGTTTATGGGACAAACCAAGATTGTGTAAGCCAAAGAACTCAAAACATGCATATCTATGAAACAAATGGATCCCAATTGATACAATTACAACTTACTCGAATCCTGCATCAGCGAGATCCTATTGAAGCAATTTTTCCGAGGAATCTTTACAAAATATGTAATAATTTTAGTTACAGATACATAATATTTGTACCTATTTGTTTTTTAAGTTACATATATAGTATTTTTAGTTCTAAATAAACAACGTAATTAATTAAACAAAAAAATGTTTTCTTACCTTAAAGTCACTGCAAGACGTTCTGTTGGATTAATAGGATTACAATTAAAGTTAGTTCAATTTTTTATTAATTTATGTTGAATTTTTTCCAAAATATAATCGAACGTTGTAATAGCCATACGAAAAGAAGAACGAAACTTTTCTGGATGCTGGCGTAGTTGTTTATACAAATGATGAAATTCACCATGTACATGTCTAGTTTTATTTATTTCATATACATTGCAACTTCTTTTCTTTTTTTTTCTTAATAAATCCCAACTTTTCAGGGAAGAATTTTCTAATAGTAATAAATCCATGTCTCGATTTTAAACGTGCCACTATGATAGTGCATCTCTCTTATTACCGCGACTCTGTATCACCGCATTCCTCTCTGTTCTCCTCAACTCTCTGCTCGCCGCTCCACTATGTGCTTAGCCTAAGGCATTTCCGCGAATCGCGATGGTTAAGTTCACTGCCTTCTCTTTATCGGACCAATTATCCACTCCAGCGGCTGCTTCAAATTGTTTCACATAATTGGTCCACAACATTTTTCCATCGAACGTTGGGGCCGTGACTCGGGTAAAACTACCAATGTCTTCTAACTTGGAGGCTTGTAAGGTTTTCTTTGCTCGGTCTTATTTTATTTTGTTGGCGTGTCTTGTATTTGTGTTGTTATCTTATCCCCAATCTTCTCAACCATCGTTGTCACCTTATTCTCGATTTTCTCGTCCATCTTTGTCAACCTATTCTCTATATCTAATTTTAGGGACGAAATTTTATTTTCGACATCAGCAGACATGTCATTTTTCAATGATAATCTTTCGGCAGAAATATCATTCTTCATAGTGGAAATGTCGGGGCACAATAAACCTTAGGTTTCAGTGCATTGTAACCTTGTTAAAATCTAAATCTAGTAGAAATGTCGTCCTTCGTGGTTGACATCTTCTCGTCCATATTAGCAGAAATATCGCTTTTCTTTGTGGTAATCTTCTCGTCCATATATCAGCAGAAATTGACGAGATTAAGGTGGAAGCCTCGTTATTGAATAAATATGTTTCTGGATCCAAGCCGTCATTTTCCAGTGCCATTTTAAGTCTTTCTACTAATTCTCTTTTCTTACCGGACGTTTCAACTCACGATTTTCCAATTCCGCCTTTAGCTCTGTCACTTTCAGGTCACATAGTCTCTTGGCTATTTTTACGCAGATATTTATTTATATTATCCCACTTCTGACACCAATCTAATATTTTTCTTATTTATTTATAACAGTTTATCCTGACGGGTGGGATCAACTCATACACACGGTGGGTTCACTTACTTAATTTATTTATTCACTACACTATTCACTAATTTATATTATATACACAGTATATTCACTTACATTAATTTATATAAACACTTCACTACTTAGACTATTTACTTGTTCGCTGTTTATATCACGAGATCATTTTATATACTAAACTTCTCCCGCTGGTCGGTCCTTTATATATTAGTGCCTTTTTACTTGATAATTCTAAATTGCGGCTTTCACAAAAACAATCGGCTCCCTGGAATTTTCTAGATAAGACTGGTCACAAAAACAATGTCTAGATAAGATAGTCACAAAAAAATCGTAAACATTTCTAAGAAATTCCTGCGCATTCGCCAAAATTTTGATTTTCATACATGGCTTACACTAGTGCGCTCTTTCGTAACATAACAATATAATAGAAATTATAATCTTAATTTTTTGGTACGTATTTTTAAATATTTTATTGTATAATTAATATATACGTTTTATAGTAGTTTTCACCAAACTTGTATTATAAAAGTTATTAAAGAAATATCAACAATTCTTTTACAAAGGGTAAAAACTTGATTGTATAGGTAAAAAAAACGTTTCAAAAGTTTAATAAAAAAACATTCCGGAAAACCTAGTCGATTTTGTTTAAAATGTCAAGGTCAAATTCTGGCCGGTTTTTTTTACCAAAAATGCTGTTGATCTTTTCTAACGACAGTCATTAATTATTAACGATTTTGTTTTCTCACGAAAATTGAATAAATTAAACGACAATGAAAATAAACGTACGTTAAATATGTTTACATTCGACAATGTTACAGGCGACGTCACAGTTCGTCGAAGAATCACGATTTCTTCGAAATTAAAACGATGAAAAAACTAGTTTAACACGTTTTATTATTAACGAGATTTATTTAAAAATAATATACGGTCTAACTTAAAAACAGAACTAAAATTAAGTTACAAACTTATACCTTGTATGAACTAAATTTTCGGGGAGAGGGGGAGGAAATAATAATAGTCAGTGATCAAGAATACTGATAGTTCCCTCTTCATTGCCATTTTAGCACATTTTTTCAGATTCTCCAACACTCTATGTATAATTTAGTAGGGTTTACAGTATTTACGATTCCCTCTAATACTGAAAAGGATACGATATTTTTAAAGTACTGGGTATAAATAGTTTTTAAATAAAACATCCTGTAACTCAGTAAGGAGCCAAATTTTATCCAAGCGATTCATGTTAAATCAAGATTCAGCAGTTAAAATATTTCCAATTATATAACGAATAAAATATATATTTTTAAATCCGTTTTTTATTATTTCCATATTTGTAACCTTCGTTTATCAAATGTATTCATTATAATTTTCTGTTTTAATATCTAATAATAAAAGTAATTTAAGAAGTAAAAAATTTATTTTAATTACATGGTCTGGTTAAACATCAATAACTTTCATGATATTAATTTCCGGAATAAGTTTATAATAAACGAATTGTAACGAATATAATTATTATTAAAAACATTACTCGCTCTTAATCTTTTTTTCTACTTTCTTTACTAAAACCGCATTTTCAACACGGGTTTGGCATGTACAAAACGACTCTTTAAATACTAGTGTTTAAAATGGGATAAGTCACATCTCGTTTATCTTTTGTTTTTTAAACGTCAAATCAAGTGTATCTTTTGTATGTTAAATTTCATGTTCCGTGATAATTTTGTTGTTCTGTGTCATTTGATTTGTCAGTCAGCCGTCAGCCATCGTCCGTCATGTTATGAATATATTTAAAATATAATAGGTTCGTTCGTAGAGCAGTAAGAAACCGTTAGCAACTGTACAGCACAGGCGCATTTCGTTAAAGAGCGTTCAAACAAGCCAAACCAAAATTCAGTGATTAAAAATCCAACGTTCGTACAAAGAAAATAATCGGTTCGAAACTGATTGGCAACCGTCAGAATAATTCGCTGACTAATAAGAAATTTTAAGTTGGAGAGATGTCAGACATGCGCAGTGCACAATGACATTGATAAATCCAATATAGGAACTAAAAATGAGCTGTTTATTTGTTTTTTGGTGTTTGAATTTGATAACAAGTAAATAAAAATTACGGATTTCTAAAGTGCCAAGTGACCTATACTTCTGGTATATCATCATCATCATCATATGCAGCTTATTCAACCATTTTGTTATGGTGTAGCCTCCCTTTACATAATTATATATTCCACTTCCATGTGGGCCCATTGTTGTCTATTGCTAGCTATGCGGCCCCAAGTTGATCCTGCGAGTTTCTTTATGTCGTAGTCCCATCTTAAGTTGGGGCGTCTTCTTGGTCTTTTCACGCCTCGGGGATACCATTGCGTTATCTTTGTGGTCCATCTATCGTCTGTCCTTCTAGCGAGATGCCCCGCCCATTGCCACTTTAGGGATCTGATTCTATTTATGACATCTATCACTTGGGTCTTTTGTCTGATCCAATCAAGCCTTTTTCTATCTCTCCTTGTTGTTCCAAGCATGCATCGTTCCATAGACCTCTGCGTTACCTGGAGTTTTCTAATGATATCAGTTTTCAGGGTCCAGGTTTCACAGCCGTATGTTAATACTGGTAGTACGCACTGATCAAACGCTTTCTTTTTCAAACGGAGTGACATTCTAGACTTGAAGATGATAGAGTTCTGTCCAAATGTTCTCCATGCTAATTTGATTCTTCTGTTTATTTCTGGAAGTAGAGAGCCTGATATGTGTATTAGTTGACCCAGGTATATGTATTCCTCTACTATTTCCAGGGCAGTGTCATTAATTGTTATTTCTTGTGCGTTTATCAGTTCGTTATACATTATCTTGGTCTTACTCAGATTTATTTTAAGGCCTACTTCGTTGCTTGCTGCATTCAATTCATTTATTTGTTGTTGCATTTCGCCAGGGTTACTCGCTATCAGGATGATGTCATCAGCGAATCTTAGATGGTTCAAGTATTCTCCATCTATATTCAGACCTGTGTTGTTCCAGCCCAGTTTTCTGAAGATGCTTTCTAGTGTTGCTGTAAATAACTTTGGTGATATTGCGTCTCCTTGTCTAACTCCTCTGCTGGTGGGGAATTCTGGTGTGCCCTCATATATCCTAACTCTCGCTTTGGCTTCCCTATATATATTTGCTAGGGTCTCAATATATGGCTTGCCGACCCCTTGTTCTGTTAGGGCATTTATTACTGCTCTGGGATATATAGAGTCGAATGCTTTCTCAAAGTCGATGAAGGCTAGTGCTAGTGGTTGGTTGTATTCTTTGGTTCGACTGATAACCTCTTTGAGGGTATGGATGTGATCTATTGTACTGAAGCCTTTGCGGAATCCAGCCTGTTCTCGTGGTTGGGCCGAGTCTAGTGTATTTTGTATTCTGTTGTGAATGATCTTTGTGAATACCTTGTACGTCACTGGTAGTAGACTTATTCATCTGTAGTTCTTAACGTCTTCTTTGCTGCCTTTCTTGTGGATCAACACTATAAGGGCACTGTTCCACTCTTTAGGTATGCTCCTGGACATCAGACAGTTCGTGTATAGTTTGGCAAGGTACTTCCATGTTTTAGCTCCTGCATATTTGAGTATTTCGGTCGTGATGCCGTCATTTCCCGCTGCTTTGCCATTTTTCATGCTTTTCAGTGCCATTTCTACTTCCTCCACCAAAACTTCTGGTATGGCATCTTCTGAGTTTTCTATTATTTCTTCCAAATTTTCAGGGGCCTTGTATAGGTCTCCATAGAATTTGGCTACTAGGTCTATTATTTCATTCCTGTCTGTGGTTCTTGTGTTTCCATCAGTTAATGCAACTATCTGTCTTTTCCCTATTATTAGTGCCCTTTTTGCATTTTTGTAGCTTTTACGGTTTTCTATTGTTGTTTGTGCCAGTTTCTCGTTGTAATTCCTGATATCTTCTGCGATTTTCTTTCGTATCGTCTTGCACAGTTCGGTGTATTCAATTCTTTGAATGTTTGTTCTCTTTTTCATTTCTCTTCGTTTTTGTAATAGTGCTTTTGTTTCCGGAGTTAGTTTTTTGTGTTCACATCGTTGTTGCAGACCTCCCACTTCTACGCCGTAGTTTCGAATTGTGTCTATCAGTTCAGGGTTGTTATATTCCACTTTTTGTAGTCTTTCTTCTAGTAGTGCTTCATATTGGTGAGAGTTCTCTCTCAGCCTTTCATTGTTTATGTTTTTCGTTGTGTTGGTTTTGATTAGTCTTGGCCTTTCTAGTTTTATATCTAAGACCAGTCGAGCTCTAATTAGTCGATGGTCGCTTCCTGTAGTGAACTTGTTGAGCGTGCTTAGATCTTTTACTGTGTTAATTTTATTGGTGAGGATAAAGTCTATTTCGTTTCTGATAGTTGCACCGGGGCCTTCCCACGTCCATTTCCTGTTAGGGTTCTTCTTGAAGAAGGAGTTTGCCACATACATGTTCTGAAAGTGTGCGAACTGTATTAATCTCTCTCCTCTTTCATTCCTTTCTCCAAATCCATATTTCCCCATTCCTTTTTCTTGGTCTTTCCTGTGTCCTACTTTGGCATTAAAGTCTCCCATTATGTATTTGAAGTGACTATTGTCGTTGCTGAGAGCTTGGGTTATTTCATTATAGAATTCTTCTATTTCGTCGTCACTATGGCTGATTGTTGGGGCGTATACCTGAATAATCTGGATAGTATATCTTTTGGAGAGTCTTAGTGTTATGCTGGCTACTCTGTCTGAGGTGCTTGTTATCCTTATGATTCTATTTTTCCAGGTTTTCTTAATTAGGAATCCTACTCCACTTGTTCTTCCTGTTGGTGTTCCTTGGTGGTATAGAAGATTCCCTGATTCAAGTTCTATGAGTTCTTCATTTTTTCGTCTTACTTCGCTAATGCCCATGATATCCCACTTTATTTTTGCTGCCTCTGTTTCCAGTTCCATAATCCTAGCTTGATTAGAGAGTGTACGGCAGTTATAAGTTGCTAGGTGTAATGTAGTCAATGGGTAGTGGTTTAGACTCCGCAGATTCTTAGCACCCTCTGCCCTCGTGGCTGGTTCCCAGGATCTACCCCTCCTAGGGCCCTTCGGGCTTACGGAGAATGAGGGCCGTAACTTGTCCTTGTCTGTCATGCTGGGGTTCTAAAGTGCCAAGTGATCTATACTTCTGGTATATATGCAGTAGCATAAGAGTATTTGTTCTTGTCCATGTAAATGATGTGCTACAATCTGAGAATAAATGAGCAAAAGTTGTATTCTCAGTGCTCTTTAAGGGGTTCTCTAGTTCTAAGGAATTATTATTTGTTGTATTAAAAACTAAGAATTCATCCAGAATCAGGTTATCATTTTCTAAAAAACATAATATAAAGAAAATGTCGACAACAGGTAAAATACCAAAAACATACTTTCCATCCTTTTTCTGAAAATATCAGCTTTATAATTTCCAATATTAATATCACAACTTAAGAAATATATATTTTATCACAAATTATTTTCCTCAACAATCAGATATTGAGGTTAGTATTCGGATTTCGGCACAGTTGCATTTGTGTTTACAAAAAGTCGCTATCAAGTAGAGAAAATATCATATTTGCGTTCGTAGAGTGAAAAATTTCCGACCGATTTGGAACCAATCAAAAACCGCGCCTTAGTACATAATAATCAGAAATTGGTTGGCAACCGTTAGCAAATTATGTTCTACGAACAAACCTAATATCATTTTTTCATACCTGCGGGCGAAGAAAAAGTATCTTCTTCTTGATCCTTTTTTTGAGCTATATCCTGAGGGATAATTTACCCAGTTTTACACTAGGGGGGGGGGAAAAAATCTTGTTCTTGGCAATATTTCCCTCCCTCTAGAATAGATATCTTCCTTAAACAAAACTGCACTACTGTTTAGCATAGGTACTATGAATTATTACACTTTTATATTACTTATGGTGAGTATTGGGTTATTAGTAAGATAAGACTTCACAACACTGGAAACTAACTTTTCTCGCTTGTAGGTAGCGGCCAAGCTTGGACACACTCAGAAATGCTACCTCGGATATAGATGGAGAAACCCAGATCTATAAAAGAGATGATTAAGTTAAAGGGATATTTGGTGTATTATTGATAATCGTTCATCATTTAAATTGGCTAAAATTGTACATATATCAAACGACGCGCTAAGTTTAGTTTTGCATAGCTCTATGTAAAGGTTGAATTAATTTGATATATTAATATAGTCCGGGAAAGTAAGGAAATAAAAGTCAAAAGTTTCCCATAGTTGATTTTTCATTTTTAAATGAAAATATATTGACCCAGCATCACTCTCCTAGATTGTCTAATAATTTCCGCTGGAGCTTGCGACGCAGCTTGCAAGCACAGCTCAGACCACCTAAAATTCAAGTTAGTGTTTTTAAATGAAACTCAAGGTCTCTAGTTAATTCCACAATATAATACAAGTTATTGAAAATTCTAAAAAATTGACAATTGTTTCAATAAATCAAATTTATTGAAACAATTGTCAATTTTTTAGAATTTTCAATAACTTGTATTATATTGTGGAATTAACTAGAGACCTTGAGTTTCATTTAAAAACACTAATATGAGCATATTCCACGAAGTACGGGTCGAGACAGTCAATTTCATTAAAATTCAAGTGATTTATGCTCGTGTCATTCCTGGATGTGTTCTTACAAAAAAATCGTAGAGATGAAAATTGAAGCAAATCTTATGCTCTTGAAGGTGACGTAAATAGTTTTTTCAAAAAAAAAATTTCCGATCTTCAATTTTCCAAAAATTGAAAAAATTTACGAAAGTTATATTTTTGGTTGGTAATTATAAATAAAATATTAATATCGAGGTCAAAACATAGATAAACATAGAGGGCACACTTCTAAAAATTTACATTTTTTCAGATTTTGAAAATTCAAAATGGCGGCTGCGCAAATTGGAAACAATGTTTTTTTTTCAATCGCGTCTAAATTTATGAACAATAACGATATTGAGAAACGGTTTGTTGCAATCGACAGAGTGAAAGTTATATTTTTATAAATAACATAAACAAAATTTTTAAAAATTTTTTTACATAATTTTTTAGAACATTTACCGAAAATAAAAATTTTTCCATTCAGTTTTTTCTCATTTTGGCGTTGAAAAATTTGTTTTAAATATGTTTTCACGTTATTAATATGTGTGTCTTTGAAAGACGAGTATTTAAAAAAAAAATTTTTAGATGCGACTTTTACAGGTTGAGATAAACAAATTCAAAGTCTGTTAGATTCTGTGATAATATTGATTGAAATTTTCAAATTTTGATCACTTCGCTAGGTTGTCGAATCCCAACTCAAACACAAATTTTCATTTTTCTACCGTCAATTGGTCCATTCAAAAGAGAATAGTAATCCTAGCTCGCTCAGCCAAACGGTGCGGCGGCAGCTGCTTGGCGTTGTGGTGGGGGGTCAGCGCTCGTTCGCAGTTGAACGAAGCTCAAGCTTTTATTTTGGTTTTCTTTGTAAAAATTTTGCATTTGTGGTTTGCTAAAAGTATGGTTATTATCAACCATTACATATTGCTAGAAATAAGGTACAATGATATTTATAATTTATATCTATAAATCCATTTATTATATATATTATACATAATTCGAAACGTAGTTACTAAGAATAATATTTATTTACAAATTTACATCTATTTTCTACAAATTCTCGCCCTTTTTGGTATCTGAGGAAATGGCTCTGTACAATTTTCCTCGTCATTATCATTAGCAAACAAATCCTCATCGATATTATTGCTACTATCAATTGCAAGTTTACAATCAACTAATTGAGTCATATCAAAATTTAGCTCATCACTCAGAGATTCATTATCATCCTCGTCATTGTCAAATACCGTACTTACAATTTCGATGTTACAACAGTTTTTGCCTTCGCAATTTTTACATAATATCGTACAATGTATGCCAACTTTTTTACAACCACACCTGGTAGTAGAGCACCCTGTGGTACAAGAACACGAAATAATGTTCAATAATTCGTCGGGTACAAGTACATCGTCAGTCATGTTAGTAAGGGTCTTTTGGGTGTTCGAAGAGAATGAGCGCTGACTCCCCTCCAGAACGCCAAGCAGCTGCCGCCGCACCGTTTGACCGAGCGATCTAGGATTACTGTTCTCTTTTGAATGGACCAATTAAGGGTAGAAAAATGAAAAATTGTGTTTAAGTTGAGTTGGGATTCAACAACCTAGCGAAGTGATCAAAATTTGAGAATTTCAATTAATATTATGACAGTATCTAGCAGATTTTGAATTTGTTTATTTCAGCTTGTAAAAGTCGCATCTGAAAAAATTCTTTTTCAAAATACTCGTCTTTCAAAAACAAACATATTTATAACGTAAAAAGATATTTTTAAGAAATTTTTCAACGCCAAAATGAGAAAAAACTAGATGTAAAAATTTTTATTTTCGGTAAATGTTCTAAAAAATTATGTAAAAATTTTTTTTTAAATTTTGTTTATGTTATTTATAAAAATATAACTATCACTCTGTCGATTGCAACAGACCGTTTCTCAATGTCGTTCTTCTTCTTTTAGTGCCGTGCAGATTCCTGCGTAGGCGTTCATCTTCTCTATTCCTATCATATGTTTCTATTAATTGCAGCATACTGCAGTGTTTGGAAGTCCTTTATCCCTGTCCATTGACGAATATTTCTAAGCCATGATAATTTTTTCCTGCCTATTCCTCTTCCCCCTCCCTCTATTTTACCTTGAAGAATGAGGCGTTGAAAATGGTAGCGTGTCCGCGCAGTATGTGTCCGAGATAACCTATTTTTCTTTTCTTGATATTTTCGAAAAGTTCTCGACTCGTTAGACCGGCTCTTCGGAGAATATCCTCATTTCTCACATGGTCGACCCACGACACCTTCAACATTCGGCGCAGGGTCCACATCTCGAAGGCTTCTATTTTGTTGATGATTGCCGCTTTCAACGTCCATGCCTCAACCCCGTATAGGAGAACGGACCAAATATAACACTTTATCATCCTATACCTGAGGTTGAAGTCCAAGTTCTTGTCTGTAAGGAACTTACGAAGTCTTAGGAATGTTGTTCTAGCCTGCTCGATCCTGCACCTTATCTCTTGATCCGGATCCCATTCTTTATTGATCATGCATCCCAAGTATTTAAACTGTGTGACCTGTTCGATATTTTCTTCATTAATATGAATTCGAGTCTGTGGAGTATCGTTTCTACTGACAATCATAAACTTGGTTTTGCTGATGTTAATTTTCAAACCTAGTCTTTGGCTTTCTTCGTTAACCCGATCCAACAGACTTTGCAGATCTTGTGCGTTTTCTGCTATTATTACGGTATCGTCCGCATATCTGATATTGTTAATGGGGATTCCGTTTACTTTAATACCAAAGGGGCTGTCCGAAATTGCCTCGGAGAATGCCCTTTCCACGTACAAATTGAATAACATTGGGGACAGGACACATCCCTGGCGAACCCCTTTCCTAATTTCAAAATCTGCAGTTGTCTCAGTGTTGCCTACTCGAATTTCTGCTTTTTGGTGCCAATACAGATTACCAATCAGTCTCACGTCCTTTCCATCTAGTCCCAAATCTCTGAGGTACGTTATCAAAAGATTGTGTTTAACGTTGTCAAATGCCTTTTCGTAGTCAATGAAGCACATGAAGACATCTTTTCTTTGATCTTGGCAGTTTTGGACCAATGTCTGGAGACTGAATATGGCTTCTCTAGTTCCGAATCCGCTCTTAAATCCGAACTGGCTGACACCGCTTACTTCCTCGCATTTTTGATAGAGTCTTGTGTGTAGAACTCGAAGGAATAGTTTTAGAAAATGGCTCATTAGACTGATGAGACGATAGTCTTTACATGAGGTTGCGTTGTTTGATTTTGGTATTGTGATGAACGTGGAGCGGAGCCAATCTTTAGGAAAGTGTCCAGTGTCGTAGATGTTATTGAAGAGTCTTACGATTGTTTCTAGATTTTGTTCGTTAATTAAGTGAAACGTTTCCGAGTACATATCATCCGGACCCGCAGCTTTTTTATCTTTCATTAGCTTGATGGCATGTATGATTTCACTTTTTAATATATTTGGTCCTGATGTAGTGGGTATTTCTGTTGCGGGGTTCCCTGGCCTGCCGTCATTGAAGAGACTGATTGTATATTCTCTCCAGATTTGCAGCAGTTCTTCGGTTGTCGCTAGTTCGTTGTTCTCCTTTTTAATAAAACCCAACGGTCTATTATTGTACAGTCCAGCTATTTCCTTGACTTTTTTATGAAGGTGAAAACTATCCCCAAGTCTGTTCAGATCTTCAGCCTCTTGGCATCTTTCGTGTAGCCACTTCTCTTTTGCCGCTCTAATTTCATTACGAATTCTTCTTTGGAGGGCTCTATACCCGTTGTGATCGTTCTGAACTTTACATTGTCTTCGCTCTTCCATTAACTCTAAAATATCTTTGGTTATCCACTTATTCTTAGTTGTTGTTTTTGTTTTTGAGAGAAATTTTTCGTTCGTGGTTTTAAACGTTTGTTTAAGATCAAGCCAGTGTTTGTTAGTATTGTTTGAAGTGATAATACTTTCTAGTTCTTTATTAAGTTGGTCTTCGTACAGTGTTCTTGTTTCTTCGTCTTTTAGTAGTTGTGGATCCAGCGTCTTCCTGAAGTTTTTTGTTTTGGGTCTGGCGAGGCGTAGAACAATGTTGGCACACACTGGGATGTGGTCTGATGCGATGTCGGCACCTGGCATTGTTGTAACCTTGCTAATAGAGTTTCTAAACCTGCGGTTAATTGTAATGTAATCTATTTGATTACGGATAATGTGTTGGTCATTGTCCGCTGGCGCTTTCCAGGTGTACAGTCGTCTTGGTGGCAGTTTGAACCACGTGTTCGCAATTATAAGATTGTTCTCCTCACAGTACTGAATCAGCCTTTCACCCCTGTCATTTCTCTCGCCCAATGTCGTTAATGTTCATAAATTTAGACGTGATTGAAAAAAAATTTGTTTCCAATTTGCTCAGCGGCCATTTTGAATTTTCCAAATCTGAAAAAATGTAAATTTTTAAAAGTTTGCCCTCTATGTTTTGACCTCGATATTAATATTTTATTTCTAATTACCAACCAAAAATATAATTTTCGTAAATTTTTTCAATTCTCAGAAAATTTAAGATCTGAAATTTTTTTTTTGAAAAAACTATTTACGTCACCTTCAAGAGCATACGATTTGCTTCAATTTTCATCTCCACGATTTTTTTGTAAGATCACATCCAGAAATGACACGAGCATAAATCACTTGAATTTTAGGTGGTCTGAGCTGTGCTTGCAAACTGCGTCGCAAGCTTCAGTGGAAATTATTAGATAATCTAGGAGAGTGATGCTGGGTCAATATATTTTCATTTAAAAATGAAAAATCAGTTATGGGAAAGTTTTGATAGTTAACAGATTTTTCGACCTTACTTTCCCGGACTAATCGGACATTCTAGTATTATGTGGTTATTTGCCCACATTCACATAGATGGATCGTTTTTAATTCCAATTCTAAACATATGGAAAGGAGTTGAACAGTGTCCTGTTCTCATTCTTATAACTGTTGTAAAATGTATTTTGTTTTTGTATTGGTATTGGTAAAACCAGGGAGATTTTGGTAATTGTTCGACAACTTTGTAATAGAACGATTTTTTATTCTGTTTTATGAGGTTCCATTCATTGTTCCATTTAGCCCATATCGTGAACACTTCCAGGCAATTGAGCGTCTACACTTGTAATCAATTCATTAACATCACAAGTTACTTGCATATTTATGCTAGCAAATCCTTTTCTGTTAATAAAATCATCGCCAAATTCTGGTGGTTTTTTTAATTTGAACACGAGTGCAATCTACAGCACCACTGACTGTAGGAATTTGGAATCGATTCGACCATTTAATTCTTGCTTCTTTCGTGGCATCTAGATTAGATGGAAATTTTATCCAATGGTGGGCCTTTTCTAATATACAATCAGCTACTTCACTTATGGTTTTGCATACTGTAGTATGATGAACGCCAAAATCTTCACCAATACCTGTTTTAAATCCGGTTATTGTAGGAATATCTCCATCTTTTGCCGAGATGCAAGTGCACCTCCTCTGGATTCATCTTTCTCTGGCAAAAAATAATCCGAAATATAGTCTACACTTTCACTTTCAAAACGCAACAAGAGCTTAGATTTGCTTGGGCCGATGCTTCTTCTCTTCCTATAGTTCTTCCTGTTACGAACATTTATGAAGTCCACCATGTTTAACACTAGCAACTACCGTAGGAAAAAAGGATGCTTTATAGGTACCTTAAAAATCGTCAAGTTATAATTTACTAATTCAAGACAGATCTTATTTTTATTCAAAGAAAAATAAGCCAGTACTGGAAAAATCCTTATATTTCAAGTAACTACTTCAAACCAGAAGAGTTTGCTTATGGCCATAAGTAATCCCTTTTACATGAAGTAGTCACTGATCTTTTATTCAATTTATACTAAGAAAATACTTAAATAAGAGGAAGTAGAAGCCAATACTTTTTTCTATTCAATAGACCCATTATGCTTATTAATATAGAATACATTTATAAAAACAATTGTTGTATTGTAGAGTTCCGTTAAGAATTTCGCTTCCATCGCCAAAAAAGTTTTAGAACCGCTGTTCTATAGTATACTTCAGAATATTGCTTTAATTTTTTGTACTTTTATAAATAAATAGTTTGTTAACATATTCCTTATTTTGTTTTATTACTTAATACTTCCCTTATATCTATACATAAGGTGAAACAGTTTTTGGTACACGCATTTTGTCGATTTTCACGGTCGAAATTATCAAAATTCTTTAGAAAGAAAAAATAATTTTCAGTAAAATAGTATAAAATAAAATTACCAACTATAAGTGCTCAATTTTATAAAATTTCCGCGACCACTTCGGTTACTAACAGCAGATCTACACTAATGGATTGCCTTGTATGCTTTTCATTTATAATAATGGCCTCGCAACTAAAATTACGATCGCATTGCTTCCTACAGTAGTTAATATATGGAACCTGATTTGATTCAGCACCAATTTAATGCACATCTCGCTGTTTTCGAGACACCGTAGTTATTTTCGTGATCGCCTTCGCAGTTTTGTTATTATCGTACAGGTAAGAATAACAATAATTTGTGTTACTTTGTTCAAAAGTATTTCAACATTTAAGTAATTACCTCAAAAAAATATAGAACAAAAAAAGTAGCATGAATCTTAAAAAATAATGATAATAAAATTTGTTTATCGATTGCATGTGGTGCGCATGTCAGTCATTATTAATTTGAAAGTTATGGGGACATGAAAAAGAAAGATTATAATAGAATTATTATGGTACTAGCCATGCATATTACCAGACATGTTTTATACAAAATTTCGACGATTTCCAGTACGGTAGGTTGTTATGTTGTGTGTTAGGAGATGACTAAAAGTCTATAGATTAGTTTTAGATTCTACAATCAGATAATATGGATAGGAGAAATTAAAAATTAAACTAATTAAACTGACAAAACTAATATTTTATATGACTATTTCACTAGAGTAAATTGATAACTGACAAAATTTGAAGGTTTTGAACTGGCAATTTTTTGTCTTGACGTTTAATATATCAAATCTATGTGTATAAAATTATATCACTCTGTAATAAAATTCAATATAAAATCTTTGTTAGTGGTTTCTAAGGAAACTAAGTTGTTTATTTATTTATTTAACTGTCTAAAAATTATTAAAACTGTTTCAAAAATTTAAATAAGTATTATTAACATGAATAATACAAGATTTGGAAATAATTCAATAAATGAAATAGAGAGTACAATTAAGCAAAGTATACCGCGAAATACAATGAAGACAAAAAAGTATGCGTGGGAACAGTTTAGAATGTTTCTGGACGCACGTAATTATACGTTAGAAAAGGATACTTCTGAACAAGTTATAGCAAAAATTCTTGAAGATTATGGTTTTAACATGAAAAAAAGAGATGGAACTGATTATACTGAAGCTAGTGTGAAAACACTTTGGAATACTACTGCTCAAATGGTTCAGGAAAAATATTTTCTAGAATTTAACATCAAAATTGATCCATTACCTATAAATTTGCTAGATTGGCCAGGGATACAAAACGTAAAAAGCTTCAGGCTGAACCTGAAACCAGAAAAAGAAGTTCTAACCCGTTTACCAAAGAAGAATTAATGGAAATGGTAGGAAGCTATTCTGAAGATAATCCTGATGGGTTACAAAAAAAGTTTTTTCATTTATGTCGTTCGAATTAGCATGGCGTGGAAATGAAGCTGCTAATTGTGATATGTGTGTAATAAAGGTAATTTTACTGGCAGGGTAGAATATAATCCAATCTTTTCCAAAACGACACAAGGAGGATCAAAAGCTTTATTTGGCAGTAAGTGCCTGGTAATAAATAATGCTAACAATTTGTGTCTTGTTCGTTTATTTTTAAAAATTATTGAAAAAAGAGAATCCATTCCTTATCTAACAACATTAAGATTATTTTTAACAGTACATCCGAATTGAGAGAAAGGAATCTGGTACAAAAATTCACCATTGGGAATTAATACAATTTCAAAGTGGACGAAAATATCGGCAGAATCAATTGGTATAGACACAAAAAAAATAAAAATAACCAATCATTCACATAGAGGTTCTGCAATATCTGCATTAGCAAAAGAAGGAGTTGGTGAACAAGAAGTAATTAAGCTTACAGGACATTCTTCTGCCCATTCTTTGAAACCATATTTACAATTAAATGAAGAACACCATTTCCAACTTATAGAGAACCTTCGAGAAAATAAAAATAAAGAAAATGAATCCTCATTATCTAACTTAAATTCATCACAGGTTATGATGCAAAACAATCCCCAAAATAATGCTACAACGTACAATTATAATAATTGTACTTTTTACATAAATGAGTAATTTTTTTTTCATAATGTTATTATTTTTTTGGCTTTGTATAATTGAAGTTTGCAATAAATAAAACGTTTAAACATATGATTTTTTAGTTTTTCTCTCGTGAAATAGTCATGTCGAATACCACTCAATTAAAAATTTTGTAAGGTAAAATTTTTCTCTTGTCGTACCTATTCAAGTTTGTTGCTTTTAGGTAATTTTGCTCATGACTCGCCTGACGGATCGTGGTTTTGTTAAAAATATCATTCGCAAAATTGCCAAGCAACAAACTTTCATGAAAATCGAAAAATTATGCCGACAAAATTTTCACTCTCGTGGTATTATATATAACAATTTAACTCATGTATAAAAAATCGCATATGCCACAGTGCAATTGTCACTTTGACAGCGGCAAAAGTTAGCTTTAACTTTTACAGCGACAAATACACTAGTGGTTTTTTCACTTATTCATTTGTTCATCAATTATCGCGGTGTTGGTTACCAGAAAAAATAGTTTGGCATGTTTGTCAACAACTTATTGAATTTTCAAGAACTAACAATGAGTCGATTCGGTGTGTCTACGAACGCCGAAATTAGTCAAATTGTTAATACCTGTGTGCCTACTAATACAGTTGCAACGCAATCATCAATCTGGCGACAATCTTCTACGTTTTGCGATGCAAAAAGATACGCATTTGAGCCAGATACTTCCATCGAGAAATTGAATGTAATATTGCAAGATATGTTTCCAAATTTCTCATTCATTAAATTGTCCTGCCGAATTACACTCGAGGTTTGTATTGATATTGGGTAAATTTGTGTTGTTCAAATTCTAAACTGTTTCCTTTAGCAATTTGACTCGAATAACTGTCAACCTAAAAACACTCCACCTTCGGTGTCGTGTTTTTAATAGTTGACAGTTATTCTCGTCAAATTGCTAGGAAACAGTTTCTCATTAAACAACCCAAATTTACCCGATAAAATACAAACCACTTGTGCAATTATAAGTGACAACATTTTCTATAACGACGTTAACTGACGTCAACGAAACTCGATTCAATAATAAACGGTTTTAAAGATTAGAACTAACTTTTCCGCGTCTGTGGCCCTGAACAATATTCTATCATAAAATTGTTACTTGTATACAGTTCGGGGAATGTATCGTGCTAACAAACCGAAATTTATCCAAAAAACACCAAAAATGTAGTATATCTGGATTTATAGGACCCGCTGTACTCGCTCTAGTCAACTGAAAATCAATAGGTTACATCTGTGAGACACCTTGAACAATATTCAATCATAAAATTGATCAATCGTATATTCTCTGGAGGCTGTATCGTGCTAACAAACTGAAAATTCTCCAAAAATGACGAAAATTTGGTACTTCAAGTACCATAGCACCCGTTGTACTGGCTTTACTGAGTTGAATATCAATAGGGTTCATCTTTGAGACGCTCTGAATAATATCCAATCATAAAATTAGTCACTTGTATATATTCCGGAGGCTGTATCGTGTATCAAACTGAACTTCTTCAAAAATGACAAAAATATCGTACTTAAAGTACTGTATCACTAGTTGTATTGACTCCGGTGAGCTGAAAATCAATAGGGTTCATCAGTGAGAAGCCCTGAAAAATATTCAATCATAAAATTGGTGACTTGTTGAACTGCGCAGGCTGTGTCGTGCTAACAAACTGAAATTTCTCAAAAAATTACAAAATGTCGTACTTCAAGTACCATAACAACCGTTGTACTGACTCTGGTGAACTGAAAATCAATAGGGATCATCTGTGACATGCCCTTAATAATATTCAATCATAAAATTGCTGACTTATCGCACTCCGGAGACTGTATCGTGCTAACAAGACATGTAAGGAAAAGTGGCCGACGACAACGACGACGACATACACACAGGATTTTTTTTCTAAAAACCGTTTTTTCGTGTTGATATTGATGGAAAGCGTAAAAATAACTCAAAAAAATTTTTCAAAATTCCAACTTTTTTTGGGGTAAACCAATATTTTTCTCGCATATTAGATAGGTTGGGCGGAAAAGTAATAGTTTAAGTATATATTTTACAACATGTAGAACATTTTAATATCTAATTATATAAAAAATTGATTCATATCCCCGTAACTTTCAAATTAATAAACACGGCAACATGCGGGTTTCTTGTTATATTTGTAAGTTAATAGAGTATCATAAAATGAAAAATATTCATATATCACAACGCAAAAGTCTAGGGATGAGTTTTTACTATAATCAACTTGAAAAAGTAATACAAAATTTATAGTTTAGATTGTTGTTTAATATGTCAAAAACATTAACTTTCTTGCAAAAAATAACAGAAAACTGAACAAAAAAAATATTCTAAAAACCACTGTTCTTTCAAATGTCAAAAAAATACAAAAAACACAAAAATTAAACTTCAAACAAAGTATGGCCACCACGTTGATTTATCACAGCCCTACATCTAGCATTCATGCTCAAAATTACATTAATGTCTGCTTGAGGTATTTGTGTCCATTGTACTCTCAGAAGCTCTCGAAATGGAAACTCATTGTGAATGTTGTCCATAAGTGGAGCATGTCCCATACGTGCTCAATGGGATTCAGGTCCGGTGACTGTGCTGGCCATGGCAATACATCAACACCATTGTTATCCAACCAATTTACAACAATACGGGCAACATGTGGTCGAGTGTTATCATGCATTAAGTGAAAGTTATCTCCAAGAGCACCAGCAAATGGACGAACGACACGTTGGAGAATAGTATCCAAATACTACTGAGTTGTGAGAAAGCCGCGTGGGAAAATGAGCTCAGTTCTTCCGTCAATAATGATTCCGCCCCATACCAATAATGTGCCACCTCTGTATGTGTACACTTCCCGCACATGTCGCAAGCGTTCCAAATTTCCGGGCTGTCTCGACACTCTCGTCCGACAAGTATCTGGATGAAATCCAAATCTAGACTCATCGGTGAATAAAACTGTAGCCCAGTCATTGTAAGCCCAATTCAGAAACTCTTGACACCAGGTTAATCGTGCAACGCGATTGCTTCTAGACAGAGCTGGACATCTCAGTGTTCGCTGACTACGAAGATTGGCTTCATGGAGACGATTTCTCATCGTATAACTGCCAATTGTCACTTTATATGCACGCTGTAATTCATTAACCAACTCGGGTGCTGTGATAGTCGGTGCCTTCTAGTGGTTAAAACTAAATACCGGTCTTGAGCGGCGATTGTAGAACGACCACGTCCTGGATGTTTCTCGGCTGGACTCCCAGTGTCTCATAATCGACTTAGGACGCTTGTCGCACACCAGCTTGAAGGGGGCCCACCGCCCTATTCATCTCATCCAACGTTAAATATTGTCGTTTCATGGTAAAAACATACTATCTTCAACACACCTACTAAGCAAGAACAGTATGGAATGACTAAAAATCGGAATTAATCAAAACATTAAAATGTCAGGTTTTTCGTCCCTTGTGAAAAACGTTCTAAAACACGTATTTGTTATCTGTTTTGCAATTTTTTTTTATATGAAAAACTAGTATTTAGACTAACAGTCACAGTTGAAGTAAGTTTATATGATCACGAAAATGTCTTTCATTGGTTTTAGTATTTTACAAAAATATCCCTAGACTTTTGCATTGTGTTTATATAGGTGCTGCTATTGAAAAAATATATTTGATTCCAAAGAAACCTACCACCTTGTATAGTTAACATTAGAATATATTGTTGTAATAAAGAAAGTATTATTACAGTTTACCACAAATTCACAATGTCTCGGGTCGTGAGTTCAGCGAAAATCCCTTTCTTCTTCTATAGCTCATCCATAACAAACTGTTCCAAATTGAAATTAAAAAACCATGGGTATGCCAAAACTTTCTGAAGTCTTCCACTTCTCTTGTAGAAGTGTATCAATTGCTTATGACAAATCAACCAAAGTGTACAATAGCACATATCGCTGCCTCAGTAATAAAGTAACCTATTCCAAATAATTGCAATGGTTTATTTTTAATCGAGACCTTTCTTTGGTAACAAATAATACATTATCTTCAGTTGTTATAAATATTGTAATTTAATTATTATCATTTATTTATTTTTCCTATACTTACTACGTAAAAACTGATATTTCCGTAAAAGAATTCTCTTGGGATATTCCGTATGACCTATCTGACCTTTATTCTTATATGCTACTATTAAATTTGGCACATCCAATGCCACCTTGGGCCAAGGTACCTAATTAGTAGAATCGATCTACTAAAACTGGACTAGGCAGTACCTACCAAATCTTTCGCGTGAGGGCAGAAGACACCCATCCGTGACGGATTCTCAATGGTAGTCTGGGAGTAGATGGTGTGTAACACCCGTTGTGGTTTTAAACTTTTGATTTTGAAGAATCATCCATTCGTGGGAATTATTTTGAAACCACTTTTGATAAATCTGACCCTCGTAGTTTTCGATAAATTGTATATTTTTTGTGTGTCAGACTTATAAACCTGTTTTAAGGGATTTTGGATATCTACTTTTTCAACCACCATTTTGGATCAGAACTGCTCATAATAGATTCTCTAAAGGAGCGAACGGTCTTTGAAGTATTAGTCTCTGTCAGTTACATCAGACCTGGTAATTGGAGTCACTATAGATTGTCTTACACAAGTAACCCCGTGCATAAGGGGTTCATGTAAGGGGCTGTTCCTTTTGGCATACCTAGTTCTTACTATTTGGAGTGGTGTTCCAAAGATTGGAAGTTGAACACGAGGAATCAGTAGCGTACTTCGTCAGGGATTATCATTACGCAAGTTTTCATTATTTTCTTTTATTACCAAGTATAGTACGGTCAATTTTTTATTTCATTAAACTAAACTATCAAAAGAAACTCTCAATTCTAAGAAATAAACATATAAGTGTTTAATTATTTCAGCGTTTTAGAGTGTATACTTTTATTAATTGTTAAGCGTTAATTAATGCTACGGATTTCTTTTCTAATCAATTCAAATATTACTCCGCATACCGATGATTACATAGATTTTGCGCATGCGCCTGAGCTCAAGCGACATTGTTTTATTTTTTTTAAAGCATGCATTAATATCGCCTGTAGTGAATTAGTTAGTAGTTTCGTAATTGTAGAGTTACTTGATCTTTGTTTAACTATAATTTATAATTATAACCAATAATTTATAACTTATAATTAGTCTGTAAAGTCAAGTACATGCTTGTAGATGCTTTATCGAATTTTTATAGACTGAACTGATATTGTTTGACTTACGATAATATGCTTTCTATTTGGGAACAGCTACTATTTTCTTTTTTCTTGTGTAACATTATCTGGGTTCCATAATTGCTTAATAGTAAGTGTTATCGCTCATTTTTTTTAATTCCTTACTATCGCTCATGACTTTTAGTTATTTCACATGCATTATTGACTACTGCTGCTGCCGAATAAACTTAGTTAAGAGATTCAAGACTTTTATTCTTTTTGTATTGGCACCTATTTGGTAAGTTTAGAGGTGTTAGATGAAAATCAGGTAGTTGCCCGGGGCAAACTTACTTGGCACCCTTATTAAGATCATTATTTTTATTTGAACACAATTTTGAACCCCTCCCATCTCCGCGAGAGCTGGCGGCAACTCCTACGGTCGTAGGTGGCGACTTAGGTTTTAGCAAAGTTCAGCTGGTATTGTTGAAGGATTACTTTTTATGGGTATTATCAGTAGTAATACCACAAGTGATTGAATTTTCGCGATGTCTGTCGATTCATTTTTGAACGAAACTGAATTGTTTCGAGAAAACACCACGAGTCCGCAGGACGAGTGGTGTTTTCTCGAATCAATTCAGTTGAGATCATAAATGAAAGACATACTTATGAGATAAATTCAATCACGAGTGGAATTTTATTAGACTATTTCACAAACAGAGTGAAAGATAAAAAATCTGAAATTCGGCAGGATTAGAGGAAATTGGCAAAAAAGTTGACCTGAGAAATCAATAAATTTCAATGAACAGAAAACATTGACATCGAAAGAAATACTACACTACCAACAATAACCATAACATACTGAAATATTTTTCAATTATAATTATTATAAATGGTACAGTTATTATATACAATGTTTTGAGCTTGATTATTTGAACACGCCCTTGTACTTGCAATATTTGTTACATCTTGATTGCTATAATTTCTGACATTTGCTATAAGTTTTTCGTGATGTTGTTTACTAAGTTGGATGTAGGGTTTCAGCGAATTAGAGCTCGAATGTCCAGTAATTTTCATGGTTTCCTGTTCTCCTACTCCTCTACATAAAAGTTCACTGACTGCAGTTGCTCGATTTGAATGATTGGTAATTTTTTGCTTTTTCACAATAAGCCCTATATTCTGGGCTGATGTTTTGGTCCATTTACTGATCGTATTGATCCCTAGAGGCATATTTTTGTACCAAGGAGTGCAATGATCACCAGGCTTCCAATGTCCATTCACGGTGAGAAACAACCTATTAGATCTTACATTATTACCTCGTTTTGAAATCATCTTTTTATAAAGTCTCACGGGGCACATTGTTGCATTTTGCACATTTTCAATCAACCATTTGCTGTTCGCACATCGCTGACCACCTCCTTGGCAAGTTTTTGAAAAAACTGTGTTATATTCGATTCTGCCGGTAGGCGCCCCCTTATTATCTAATTCTTCTTTAAAATAATCTAACAAACAATATGCAGCTTCACCTCCTCTCCAAGCAAGTTCTACTGCTGCGATATGGAAAAATTTCTTTTAGAGTCCTGTGGGTGTATCTTCATCCCATTGTGTACATATTGCTTGATGTTTTTCATGGGTCAACGGTGCCGAACTGATCTTTCGTTTCTGTACGTTACCTTGAAGCAACTTGCGTTTTGTATCTCGCGCATTTCTGGCCGATTGAAAAATAATATCTTTGAATGGGTCGAAACTTCGTTCATATCCATTATAGAATTTTTCTTGCAATAATCTAGCACTCACATTCCAAATCGTCTTCACAACACATTCCTTGTAATCAGAACCATCGATTTTCCTCATGTTGAAGCCCCAGGCCTTCAAAATAATAGCTAGTCTCTCGACAGGCGTTGCTTCATCTAATAGGTATTTTCGTTCATCGCAAAATCTGGTAAATTGCTTCCAAATGTACTCCTTCGATTTCCTCGTATTTTTCGGTACATTTTCATCGATTTTTTCGTTGATTGATTCGATAGAATTCATCCCAAATCTACTCATTTTTGAATGCGTGCACAGCGTAATCACTTATATTTGACGTTTAACTGTCACATGCACTGTAAACAAATCTGAAAACACCGAACTTGATAGGCCAATCAGAGTCAAGAGTCAAGTTTGGTATTATCGGTAAGCCGAACTTGACTAGAGCTTCTGATTGGTTCATTTCGTAGGTGAGTGAAATAGTCATTAGCAGCTGTTGGTCGCATAATGTAACTTTAGGAAAATAATAAAAAACTATCTTGCAATCGCGATTTGAAAGTTTCAATTGAATTTGTAATTAAATAGTTTCAAAAAATGATAGCTTTTATTGCGTTGGTTAAATTTTAAGTAATCATGATTACAGCTGCAATAATTTGAAACAAGTATTAAAAAAGTACAATGTTAATTATTGTAATTAAAAAAATTAGATTCACTTGAGTCGTTATTTGACAAAATGTCACTATCCACGACCAATATGTTATTTGTCTTAATACTAAATTGGTCTGTATTATACCGTTACTTACTTAATGCAGCTTGTAGTTTTCGGCTTCAGTACCTTTTATTATTGAATATATTGAGTAAAATTTAAAATACGTCATTTTGTTCGACTTTCGTGGAAATAATTGGTATATAGAGAAAAAAAAATGAAATGTAGTTTATTATTGAAACTTATTAGTGTTTTTAAATGAAACTCAAGGTCTCTAGTTAATTCCACAATATAATACAAGTTATTGAAAATTCTAAAAAATTGACAATTGTTTCGATAAATCAATATCATCGTCAGAATGACAGAAGTTACATTTCATTTTATGCCTACCTGATGTTTAGTAGTTATTTTTGGCTAGACCAAGAAGTAACCTAACTTGTGATTGGCTTAATATATGTTTATAGAAAAAAGAAGAAGATGTGATATTACAAATATTGAAGCTTAGATATCATTAGCCCTATGGTGATATCCTGGATATCATTTTTCCAATTAAGATCAGTATAACTGTGCAATGATATAGAAAATAAGGAAAACTATATCTGCTGATCTTTACAATTATCACTTAAGAAGACAGTTTATTAGTTATTAGATTTAACTGTTCATTGACAACTTCATATTGTGGGTTTCTTAAATATCTTCTAATTTCCAGTTCTTCAAGGAAATCCAGTTCTTGTTTCTCTTCACAAATATGCAGTACTTCTAGTTCTGTGTTAGGTGTCAATGAATGATTGGTGTCAAGTAGATGTTTTGCGTAGTGGGATTTAAGAAACCCACAATAT
Source organism: Galeruca laticollis (assembly GCA_963921935.1). Taxonomy (NCBI): domain Eukaryota; kingdom Metazoa; phylum Arthropoda; class Insecta; order Coleoptera; family Chrysomelidae; genus Galeruca; species Galeruca laticollis. The sequence continues at coordinate 5,612,222 of OY998176.1, read as the reverse complement.
GAAGTTGTCAATGAACAGTTAAATCTAGGGAATTCTCCACTAATAAACTGTCTTCTTAAGTGATAATTGTAAAGATCATCAGATATAGTTTTCCTGGTTTTCTATATCATTGCACAGTTATACTGATCTTAATTGGAAAAATGATATCCAGGATATCACCATAGGGCTAATAATATCTAAGCTTCAATATTTGTAATATCACATCTTCTTCTTTTTTCTATAAACAGATATTAAGCCAATCACAAGTTAGGTTACTTCTTGATCTAGCCAAAAATAACTACTAAACATCAGGTAGGCATAAAATGAAATGTAACTTCTGTCATTCTGACGATGATATTGATTTATCGAAACAATTGTCATTTTTTTAGAATTTTCAATAACTTGTATTATATTGTGGAATTAACTAGAGACCTTGAGTTTCATTTAAAAACACTAATATGAGCATATTCCACGAAGTAAGGGTCGAGACAGTCAATTTTTATTATTGAAACGTTTAAACAATTATAACAACACTAAATCTAATAGTTAAACTGTTTTTCCTTCGATTACAAAATAGCTTCATAAAAACCAGCATAAAAAGGGGGTATTAACTGCTTTATCTGTAATAATACCTGAAGTATGTAAAGCTTTAATTAACAGTCTTAGAGGTTATGTACAGGTATGTTTAAGAGACCTTTCAGACTAGGATACTGTATGCGAGATACAGAATTCAGGCCAGATACCGTCAAGATACTTTTGTAAATAGTAAATATAGTTTTGTAAATCAATTTTCTCAGTACAAACACAACATCAGTACTGTACGGTGGTTATTATAAAATGGGCATTGAAGAGTGCGTTATGCTATGGCATATTTTATACAAAAAGAAAAAAGTTAAAACGAGACGAACTATGTGGGTTATCTTATAGTAGAATTATGGGAGAGTTACTAAAAGATTTAAAATTATTCTCGAATGTCTATAGAATCGTTTGAAGAATATTTTGAAAAGTTAATTAATCAGGAAGTCTATGCGGCCTTCCTTTTTTATATATAGGTACTTATATAATGAATATATGTATTGTACTAAACTTTTTTTATTGTAATTAGACATAAATAATTGTGATATTCAAACCCTAAAAAGTTGAATAAGTAGAAGTGTTTAATTCTGTATTTAGAAGAATAATCATAAAAAATCTACATATTTCATTTTATTGTGTATTGAAAGAATAATCATAAAAATCTACATATTTCATAGTCTCACAACAGTAATTAATTGGCTCTATAAATTTCCTTAAGCAACTAATCTACTTTAGTTTCTATATGTATATCCCATATACAGGAATTTGTTTCTACCACACTTATAAATTTGTCGATATCAAAAACTTCACGCTCCTTGGTACATTCGAAAAATAGTTTTATCCCACTTCACTTCTACTAATAAATAATAAAAATATTGTACACCTATGCGATGCTGTTTTTTGAACCGCCAAAGTATGCGAGTCTGAAAAGGTTCATAAGCCACAATGATAATTCGGTATCCCGGATTCGGATACTGTCGCCAGCGGCTGAAAGAGCGAGATTAGCGAGATTTTAAGCCACAACTGGAGCTTCATACGTTATATCCCTTTATCCGCTATTAAAGTAAATACAGAACGTTAATAACGTATTTCAAAATTGAGTTTTTAAGCTATCCCATTCTTCCGTTATTTACGTGATACTCGTGACAGATGACAGACGTCACTGATGCTGATGTCGGTAACATTTTATATTTTTATTTACATTGTATAACCTTACACATGAAAAGCCTCATAGTTTAAATAATCATTTACGATATTTTTTTAATTTTAACTGCCTTAATTCGTCTTTCGTCTTCTTCTATAGTTGAGGCCGTTTCTCCATATCCGATGTTGCCATAACATTTAATTTTATGAAATATTCACATTTCATATTTTAACAACAGTGGTTAAAATTGTGAATACTAAAGACTAAACCCAAATCTTTTAACTTTTACATGTATTTGTCATAGACTTTGGCGTTTACGATAATATTTAAATATAAATGTTCTACATGTGGCACCAGGGCAAAATCAATATCCTTTATTTACGGAACGTTATTTCCACTCTAATAACGTAAAGCAATATCGGTTAATAACATTGTCCTTTATTTTAGCGCTATTGCGCATGCGATGTATAACGGATAAAGTATATTCCTGTTCAAATAGGTGGCTTAAAATCTTCCTATTCAGAAATTTAGTATCACGATACAGTATGCCGTGCTGAATGCAGTGCGAAAACGTCCATTTAAACGCATGTATTTTCTGTATCTGGGATACGAGTATCTCGGATACAGTATCCTAGTCTGAAAGGGCTCTTACTTTTTTCATTACTATTTTTCTGTTAATACCCCTTAAAATATACTCCATATTTATTGGTTAAATGTTTAATATAAAAGAAATTTACGAATCGGTACATATCACATACCAAACAATGATGAGTCTACTTGTTTTTTTCATTGAAAAAGTTCATCATCAGTTTCGTTCGTTTTCTTGATCTGATAAATACTGAGAACGTTGTGTGTCAATACTAGGTGGATGTGAAAATAAAGGTTGTGTGTTGGTGTTTGGTGGATTTGAGTAAGAATTTTGTGTGTCAGCGCTGGGTGGATTTGAGTATGAATGTTGTGTGTTGGGTGGATTTAAGTATAAATGTGTGTCAATGCTGGGAGGATTTGAGTATGAATGTTGTGTGTCAGTGCTGGATGGATTTGAGTGAAAATGTTGTGTGTTGGAATTGGATGGAGTTGAGTATACATTTGTGTTGATACTAAGTGGATTTGAGCATGAAGAACCAGAAAATCCCGTGGGAAATCGAAGAAATTCTCCCATTTGGCGTTGTACCTGGGATAGTGGTTGCTTCTTGGGTTCATTATACTTGCCCATTTCAGCGTCATATAATAAATTGTGAATTAGATGTTCTACTATGGACTGGGCATAGGGTGTGGGAAGTCTCCTCAACTTTTGAGCTACCAATTCACCTATTATATCAAATTTATTGGGCTTATTGTGTGATCTTTCGAGCCGATCCTTCTGTAAAGAGGTCACTATGTTGTAGACTTCTTCATTCCTACGCTCTATATTTTGTGATAGGTCCTTCTGTTCATAAGCTTTGTTTATTGTAGCCATCTCAGAAGTTTTTTTTATTATCCTTTACTTTTCCTTTATCGTTATAGAAGACGTATTAAGTTCATCAGTATTCACCTCAGTATGTTCTTCTTCCATATTCTGTATTGTTTCAATATCGGTTGTCTGTTGTTTCTCGCTAGGTATAGTATCAGTGTCATCTGGTTCAGTTTCATATACTGAAGACTGAAGAGTCACATTCCTGGAAAAAACATCAAAGTAAATTTTCTATGCAAATTCAATCCAAACTTTGCAATTTTATTTTTATTTTCAAATACCCACAAATGAAGCCGAATGGAAAAAGAATAGTGATGATTATGAAAAGATTTGGAATTTTCCTCAATGCCTTGGTGCCATGGATGGCAAGCACGTAGTGATCGAAGCATTGTATTGTTTGCAATCGTAAATGCAATCTATAACTTACTTTATGCAAGTGTGGGCTGTCAGGGACGTATTTCAAACGGAGGTGTATTTAAGAGTACATATTTTCATAAATTGTTGGAGGAGTCTGCGTTAAATCGGCCACAAAATTGTAGTCTACTTGGTAGGCAATTACCTGTAGCGGATGATTCCTTCCCCTCGACAACTGCTATAATGAAGCCATATAGTGGGCATCATGAAAAACACTCAAAAAATCGAGTGTTTAATTATCGGTTAAGCACAGCACAATGTTTTTGGGATACTTGCAGCTGTTTTTTGCGTACTTCGTAAACCGATGTTATTACAACCAGAGAAGGCCGAAAAAATAGTATCAACATGCGTTTTGCTTCATAATTACTTATGAAAAAATTCAAAAACCAGAAGTAGTTACAATCCCCCAGGAACATTTGATAAGGAAGATTTCGAAATGGGAACGATAGAACCAGGTTCTTGGAGAAAAGATCTCCAATCGAGTGCTTCGTTTTCACTTCTTATGAATATTCCACTAGAAGCATCTATGGAGGCATGGGCCATCAGAGATGAGTACGCTGAGTATTTTAAAACAAATCAAGGCCAAGTACCATGGCAATTATAATACTGGTAACTTTTATAAGACTTATACTATCATATATACTATATTACTATGTAGATGTGGATAAAATTAAAAATATTATTAAACTTACGTGTGTTTCTCCCGAACATCCAGCTTGCAAGTTCTTTCGAGGCTTATTTTTGTCTCGCAATTCATATCCAAACCATTTCGGCCAGAAATTATACGAAGAATAGTATGGTCGTCCCACTGATACCGCCCTGCTAGACTGTCTACTTTATTCAGCCACTTATTCACAATCACATTATTCCGATTTGGGTCAAACATCGGCGCTAAAAATTCGTCTCTTGCACGAATGCTATTCGTACGCCCCTTTAGTTCACTTATTTCATTTCTTAAACGTTTTGTTGTCCGTTTTCTCTTTGATCAGTTATCAGAAATCGAATTCGAACTTTCACTACCACTTGTGGACGACGAGGATGAACGGTCCCGGTTTCATTTTTTAAGTTTTCCCATGACGTATAATAATTTCCACAATACCTACAAATAGTTCCAAGTGATTTTAAAAAAGAAAAATCCCACTGCTGCTTTGTAAGATTAGCAAAGGTATAATATTATAATAAAAATCAGTGATACTGTAAATTTTTAAATTTACTCGCTTCGGTATTATGGTTATACCACAGATTAGAGAAAGAACAGATACGAATCCCGGTAAAACATCAAACGATTTTCAACTCCGTCTTCAATGACCTCGGGCCTTTAACTCGGTATGGCCGCGATGTTGCCAGTTTAAAATATTTTCTGAATTTCTAACCAAATTGCAATGTTGACTCGGGGACAATAACAATTTCCAGTGCCGGATCTAGTTTTTTTTGGAAATTTCCACTAAATCTTTAAAATTGGGCCATGAATTAAAACAATAACCATAACCGAATATATATTCATGTATTTATTTAATACCTATGTGTACATTCTTATGATTTGTTATAAATAGTCATTACTCTTGGGAGATTAATTAATAAATACATTTTTAGATAACACAAATCACTACAAAAATTCATCAAATTCCAAATAATTCTCAATTTATCATTTATCAAAGGAAATACAAACGGGATGAACCAAATACGGTATTCAATAACATATCAATTATACAGTATAAATTGGTAATTGTAATTATTGAAACTAAATAGTACGAAATTAAAACATAATTCTGTTATTAAGATACAGCTTTTTAGCTTATTACAAAATGTAAAGAATTTGTCATGGAATATATCAATATCAACATGGTTATAGACTAAGTAGAAGGATTTACAACACCTACGCAAGGGAGAATTTTGATAATAATTTGTAGCACTAAAGTTAATATCAAAAACTTTAAAAATATTAAATTTAACGAGGCAGGCAATCTCGTTGGAATCAACAAGATTATTAACAATTTTACATAAAAATTGATTTATTGATTATAAATTGAGTAAAATAGACAGTTTTCTATTTTTTTGGCTGGAACTTAAAATCTCTATTGCTAAATTTCAGCAAATAAAAAATCCTTAATCGGATGAACAATTTTTTTTAAATATTCGTGAGGGAAGCGTTCACAAGGATGTGTAAATTCTGTAGCTGTTGATATCATATATAAAGTATTTCCAACTGAAGGGTTCGGCAAATATTTGGCATGGCAATTTTTCGAGGGCTGCTTGAAGACAAACTTTGGGGAGTTTGGGTTTCAACAGGTGATGACTCTGGAAGTGGTATTAAAACTGGTAGAGTTGCTGGGTGCACTAGAAAGATGAAATAAACTTATATATATAGATGTTTTTGCTGCTTACACTAAGTGTATGGAGACTTTCAAGAGTAGATATGAGATTATTTGTTAGTTCATGTCTTGCTTTAATTGGAAAATAAAACATTTATTATTTTAACGAAATTAACTGTCTCGACCCTTACTTCGTGGAAGCTACTCAGTTTACTGTTTTAAATGAAAGTTACTGTTTCTAGCTAATTCCACAGTATATTGACAGTATAATTCCACAGTATAATTTATTATTTTCATTGCTTTAATGGAAGAAACATATATTATCATTTTTATAGTGAAATATTTGTGTATTATGACATATCGTAACCAAGGCAGTAGTATTCAATATTGTCTAAATCAGAAATAAATCAAAAATCAAATAATAATTAATTAAAAATAGGAAAATTAGTTAATAATAGTCAAATTAAAACATTACCTGTAATATCTTCAAGAATTTTAATTTTCTTTGAAGTGCATGGCAACTCGTCTTCATTTTTTCTTTTTGTTGGTGTAGGGATAGCTGAAGAAAAATAACGAAATATGTAACATTCAAAAGTATTTAATATAAAAATCCCACAATACTCAAAACTTACCGGGCTTGTGCTTGTTTTCGAAATCGTTAGGGACAGCTAATCCTAGTAAGGATAACCTCTGTTCACGAACATTTCTTTTGCAAAGTGGTCACTACAAATACGACGTGTTTTATTCAGATATCCACTGTCAACACCGACTAAATCCGTTCTGCCACAAGCTTGAATCCATAATTTGCATCTGAAAATGTTACTTGTAATTAGATCAAATTAAGCTAATACATCTTTCGTTATAAATACTTTGTTTAATTAAAGGACCCGTACATTTATACTCTAGTACTTTTACAAGGTGTATCAATCAATGACAAATTCAAATTAATACTTACATACTCTCATCCTTTGGAAATCGGAAGAACTTTATTTTTCTTTCCGAATAAAATTTATTTGGACAGTCTCTGTATGAACAATACACTCCGCCGTGATGTTTATTCATTTTATAAGAATAATAGTCTATACCACTATATTTTTATAGTTAATATTACCACAACGCACAATCGATTAGTCAAATAACACAATTAATATCGCCGATTGAACACCTTCAAACAATTAAGCAGACAAAAATGGCGTTATGTATTTTGAGCCAAGCCGTCACGTGCCGTCACCACAGATTAGAATCTGTGCCGTCACCGTTATTGTGCATGGTTGCCAAAGATATGATTTGTGAAAAAAAGTATATATTTATGGTATGATTTTTATACATTATAATTTTTTAAATTGTATAATTCTTTTGATGTTAATAAAATTGATTTAAAACAAGTGATTGTCGAATATTTGTATCTGTATAACTATCACACTTAACAATAATGCTTATAAAATATTTGACCAATGATCGTAAATTGAAGGAAATATTATGCAAATTGACAACCCTGTTGAAAAATGTCGCGCAGCGGCCCGAACGGAGTCGACATACGACGATGGACATTTAAATGGGTATGTCTACCCATCTCTCTCTCTTTTTACTGTTCTCTGTCAAGCTTTCGTATCTGTTCTTTCTCTAATCTGTGGTTATACATAGACTGAACATTTTTAATCATCCAAATCCCAAACAGCCCTCTTCACTCTCAACCCGGTCGCATATTTCTAAACTGCACATTGATACGAAACCGCTAGCTTAATGCGGCGTTGCTATTTGCTGGATTTCCAGCGTCATTCCCTATGCGACTGCGACCGTTTTTATTCGAACACGATACATCAATTGGTTTTATGCTGCCGCTGCCATTATGGAATGACAATTACTAAATTATGTATTAATTTAGATTTAAGTAAAATTTCTATCAATATTTTTATGCAGGGTGATCACATGGTATTAGTAAATTTTTTTGCAAAATGCTATTATGAAAAGTAAAATCTAATTGAAGAAAATTGACATCCCTAAGTTGTAAACAACAGCAAGGAACATTTTAAATTCGAGTTTAAAAGGCGGTAACTACACAATCCAGCCAATGGTTTCGTATCAATATTTTATAAGAACTATTATATAATATAACATAACTTTTGCATTTTATGTATCAAAATATGAGAAATTAGGCCTTACGCTACTTTTTCAACGCGTTGAATTATTACTTACATTGATTGAAACAGAAAAAATATTCTGGTTATTTTCAAACACCTTGTATATATTAGATAATTAAAAACGTTTAATTTCTTACAGATCTCTTTTATTAATGATGGTCGATGAAAACGTAGACATATTTAATTATTTTGAAAACCTTATTTTTGAATCATTTCAAGGTACTTCTTAAAATATTTCATTGTCAGTTTACAAGGTAGTGGAATAAATTGCGTTCGAAATAAACTTGAAATTATTGAAAAACAAATAAATAATCCTCTATATGATTCCAACATCGAAAAAATGATGTAAGGTCCAGTATATTGCAACCTATATAATATTACTAATAATTGTCTTTCCCTTGCTACAGTTTAAGGTTGAATGCTCTGTCGGTATTTCTATTACACAATCTAACATGTTTAGTCTGCTTGAAAATACAAAAACATTTAAAACGCAAGCAGATAAACCACAGACAGCTTTTGTTTTAATCTTGTGTTGTGATTTATTACAAGGTTACTTATCTGTCTGAATCAGAAAAAACATCTTATTTCAGGTTTTACATATGGCATTTGTTGGTTTAAGTTAAGAATATTCTCTTTATATGTACAGGAAGTCCTGTAAATTACGAGAATGGTATTATCTAACAAAATATTTCAGTTTCCGAAATATGTTCTCTCACACATTAATTATTGATAGGTCCCTGTATTTATTCGGGATATTTATGTAAACTCGGTTGATTTTGTTGTTTCCATTTCAGATTTACTATAAAACTTGATGTAAGAGGCGAAAATATTCTAAATTCTAAAGGAAGAAATGTTTGATCCTCATTTTTATAATTGGTAAGTATTATTTTTATAATTTTCAAAAGGTAAATACGATTTTGTTATATCGATGCAAAACCAGGCATGAACTTTTCCGATGTTGTTCGTATATTAGGTGCGTTCTTTTTTACTGAGATCTCAGATCACTTCAGTTAAGGTGATCTGATATAAAGTGATGTTAGTAAGCACCAAAAAGAACGACATCTCAATTGAAGCCTCTGATAACCACGCTGGATTTTGTTATTTTTAGTTTCAAATAGTTCTTTGAGTTAAGATTTGTATTATGGCTAATAATCCAACATTATTAGTTGTTACCTTCCTTCGCCCTCTGTGCATCTTCAAGGGATAGATTGGTATCTGCATCTAATAATGTTATTGTAACAAAAGAAAAATATATTGTTTATTTATAATGTCAATGGTTAAAACCATAGATAACATTAGTGTTTATAAATGAAACTCAAGGTCTCTAGTTGATTCCACAATATAATACAAGTTATTGAAAATTCTAAAAAATTGACAATTGTTTCGATAAATCAATATCATCGTCAGAATGACAGAAGTTACATTTCATTTTATGCCTACCTGATGTTTAGTAGTTATATTTGGCTAGACCAAGAAGTAACCTAACTTGTGATTGGCTTAATATATGTTTATAGAAAAAAGAAGAAGATGTGATATTACAAATATTGAAGCTTAGATATTATTAGCCCTACGGTGATATCCTGGATATCATTTTTCCAATTAAGATCAGTATAACTGTGCAATGATATAGAAAACCAGGAAAACTATATCTGCTGATCTTTACAATTATCACTTAAGAAGACAGTTTATTAGTGGAGAATTCCCTAGATTTAACTGTTCATTGACAACTTCATATTGTGGGTTTCTTAAATGTCTTCAAATTTCCAGTTCTTCAAGGAAATCCAGTTCTTGTTTCTTTTCACAAATATGCAGTACTTCTAGTTCTGTGTTAGGTGTCAATGAATGATTGGTGTCAAGTAGATGTTTTGCGTAGTGGGATTTATCTGGCTGTTTTAATCTGTATGCTCGTAAGTGCTCACTGCATCGTATTTCAAAATTCCTAAGGGTCTGACCCAAATAGACAGCATTACATTCTGGACATTTGAGTTTATATATACCTGACTTCTTTAATAGTGGTATTTTTGTTTTTACATTTAACAATTTTGTACTAACCTTACTTTCTGTTTTAAAAGAAATTGTTGTATTCGTTGCTGAAGATATTATCTTTGAAATATTATTAGAAATATTTCCTGCATATGTGATGGTTTTATAAGTTTTAATTTCATCAGTTTGTTTAGGATATATTAGTTGTAATGCCACTTTTTCCTCTTTCTTACTAATTAGCTTATTTATCATATCTAATGGATAACCGTTAGATGTTGCTATTTGTCTAATTGTATTAATCTCTCTATCAAAATTACATTTGTTCATAGGAACTGAAAAAGCTCTATGTATCATTGAATTATATGCTGCTAGTCTGTGTGACACAGGGTGGTTAGAATTGAATGGAATTGTTACATCAGTTTGTGTTGGTTTTCGGTAAATTGAATAATCAAGTACATTATTAACTCTTTGAATTTTTAAATCAAGAAAATTGATTGAGCTATTTTCTTCAATTTCTAATGTAAATTTAATTTTCGGGTGTAAATTATTGATGTGGTTGAAAAATACATCTAATTGTCGTTCACTACCCACAAAACAAGCTATTATGTCATCTACATATTTATAACAAAATAAAATATTTTTCGAAATATTACTTTCAAAGATCTTTCTTTCTAAATTGTCCATAAAAATGTTTGCTAAAATAGGTGACTTAGGGCTTCCCATTGGTAAACCTTCATTTTGAATATATATCTTATTGTCAAAAGTGAAATAATTCTGATTAATGCATACATCAAATAAATTAAGTATATCTGATATTATTCCTGGATTAATATTTTTATCTTCTAGTAATTTTCTTACAAGTATTAGACATTCTTTAGGAGGAATTTTAGTAAACATGTTAGTTACATCGAACGATATGAGTTTATAGTTATCTTGTAAGTGGATTGCTTTCAACTTTTTGATTAGTTCTATTGAATTTCTAATTGAGTACTGAGATCCATATCCGTAAGTATTGAGTATATTGTTGAGCTTCTTTGCCAATATATTATTAGAAGCATTAACATAAGAGACTACAGGTCTAATTGGTTTCGTTATTTTATGTAATTTAACTGTTCCATATAATTGTGGACAATGCGGATTCTTATGTATGATAGACCTCTTTTCGTAATCATTTAAAAGATAATTTGAATTATTAACAATATCCCTTACATTATTAGAAAATTTCTTTGTTGGGTCTGCTTTAAGAACTTTTACATCGCTGGATTCTATAAAGTTATATACTATATCACCTATTTTAGCAAACATTTTTATGGACAATTTAGAAAGAAAGATCTTTGAAAGTAATATTTCGAAAAATATTTTATTTTGGTATAGATATGTAGATGACATATTAGCTTGTTTTATGGGTAGTGAACGACAATTAGATGTATTTTTCAACCACATCAATAATTTACACCCGAAAATTAAATTTACATTAGAAATTGAAGAAAATAGCTCAATCAATTTTCTTGATTTAAAAATTCAAAGAGTTAATAATGTACTTGATTATTCAATTTACCGAAAACCAACACAAACTGATTTAACAATTCCATTCAATTCTAACCACCCTGTGTCACACAGACTAGCAGCATATAATTCAATGATACATAGAGCTTTTTCAGTTCCTATGAACAAATGCAATTTTGATAGAGAGATTAATACAATTAGACAAATAGCAACATCTAACGGTTATCCATTAGATATGATAAATAAGATAATTAGTCAAAAAGAGGAAAAAGTGGCATTACAACTAATATATCCTAAGCAAACTGATGAAATTAAAACTTATAAAACCATCACATATGCAGGAAATATTTCTAATAATATTTCAAAGATAATATCTTCAGCAACGAATACAACAATTTCTTTTAAAACAGAAAGTAACGTTAGTACAAAATTGTTAAATGTAAAAACAAAAATACCACTATTAAAGAAGTCAGGTATATATAAACTCAAATGTCCAGAATGTAATGCTGTCTATTTGGGTCAGACCCTTAGGAATTTTGAAATACGATACAGTGAGCACTTACGAGCATACAGATTAAAACAACCAGATAAATCCCACTACACAAAACATCTACTTGACAACAATCATTCATTGACACCTAACACAGAACTAGAAGTACTGCATATTTGTGAAAAGAAACAAGAACTGGATTTCCTTGAAGAACTGGAAATTAGAAGACATTTAAGAAACCCACAATATGAAGTTGTCAATGAACAGTTAAATCTAGGGAATTCTCCACTAATAAACTGTCTTCTTAAGTGATAATTGTAAAGATCAGCAGATATAGTTTTCCTGGTTTTCTATATCATTGCACAGTTATACTGATCTTAATTGGAAAAATGATATCCAGGATATCACCATAGGGCTAATAATATCTAAGCTTCAATATTTGTAATATCACATCTTCTTCTTTTTTCTATAAACATATATTAAGCCAATCACAAGTTAGGTTACTTCTTGGTCTAGCCAAAAATAACTACTAAACATCAGGTAGGCATAAAATGAAATGTAACTTCTGTCATTCTGACGATGATATTGATTTATCGAAACAATTGTCAATTTTTTAGAATTTTCAATAACTTGTATTATATTGTGGAATTAACTAGAGACCTTGAGTTTCATTTAAAAACACTAATATGAGCATATTCCGCGAAGTAAGGGTCGAGACAGTCAATTTCATAGATAACATTGGTTAAAATTACAAATAACCCAAGAAAATCAAATATTTCTTCATCCCCTGCACTTTATTTCCGACTCAATTCCAACTGATACCTCCTTATCACATTCAGCATCGGTGAAGGGGGAGGAAAAATCTCAGCTCACTTAGAAGTGAGTAGAACAAAAAGAACGCTCACATTACTGATGTGAGCTGAAATTATCTCTGAGATCTCAGTCAAAAAGAACACACCTATTATTATGTACCCCTATATATCTGAGCCGACATTATTCAAAATTTGTTTTATGTTTTACTCTATCGAAAGCGATATTCAGTAAAATATGCCCATAGATTACAATTTATAATTGGCCGAAATGTGTTAATTCGAAAAAAAGTATAACAGTGACCCTAAAAATAGAGATGCATATATACTAAGAGGTTTAAAATATTAATAACACTTGAAATTTACCAAATACATTTCTACTTATCAATGTTAAATAAAAACTTCTCTATGTACCTACCTAACCAACCAAACAAAATTTTACCTTTTTATGTAAAACAGTTAGAAGTTTCCACCATTGTATTCATGTAATTAAACTGAATAGAATATAAGCGAGAATATTAGAAAGCTGTCTTTGTGACAATAATGAAAATTCAAATACAATAATTTTCTCTACATTTAACAAAACTTTCATTAAAATCTATTAGGTTTTAAAGGAGTATTCAGAATTCGGATGAATGCTTTTTTAATGTTTTTTATGTTTGTCAGGTATTTTATATTATAGTTTTCGTCATTTTTGAGATGGATATACGATATTTATACAACATATTTATGATGTAGCTATATATATATATATATATATATATATATATATATATATATATATATATATATATACCATGAATATTGGGGTAACGACAAGTTAATTAAAGAAAACTCTAGTTACTGTTTTTTTCCAAGCTTTCGGAAACTGTTATTTCCATTATCAAGGATAAGTAAATTGAGATTGTTATAAATTGGTAAATATATCGATATATGAAATTTTTTTGAAAACAAAAGAAGAAAATATGTTATGTTTGTAATATAGGTTAATATATATTGGAATATTCTTCTTTTATTATATAAAACTCAACTTCAAATTATTATAGATCTCATCTTAAAAATTTCTTCATAGATATTTAAAACTATAATAAAACATTATAACAAATTCATTTTATATAAAATTATTGAAAATATTAAAATCGTTTACCTAAAATAAAATTATTTCTAAAAATCATCAAATTTTATTCATATAGATTTAACTACGTATAAGAATTTGAAATTTAGTGTTATTTTTATTATCAATTGTTAGTAGATATTAATAAATATTACTCATATTATTATGGTCACTTTTTTGTTAATAGTATTAGGTTCTTGAAATATATGAGCCATTTCTAACAAAGGTCTTTTTTTGGTATTTGGTTGTATGTCCAAAATATTAACAGATTCAAAATCCATAAAGTGATCATTATCAATTACATGTTCAGATAAAGCACATCTTTCAGGATGTAACTTACAATCGCTCTTATGGAGACTTATACTGCTCTTAAATTTCTGGCCAGTGTGGTCAATATATTTATTATCACAATTTTTGCATGGAATAGAATATATTACATTTCACAGATTAAGAATTGAAGTTTTGTCTTTCAAATTAGTGAAAATAGACTTTATGGTTAGGCATGTTTTATTGGCAATTCTAATGTTGTTCATTGGTTTAAAAATCCTACTCAACTGTGGTGTTATATCTTTAATGTATGGTAAAGGTACATAATAATTTATATTATCTGTTTGGTCGTTTTCAATATTAATGTCTGTAATTTTTAACTAATTTATTAGGATAATCATTTTCCAAAAATAGTTGATATAAAATTTTCAGGTTCTTTTCATGAAAAATAGGATCTGATATTTTGGTTATTCTATTTTTCATTTGTTTGATCAAGTTAATTTTCATGAAATATTTATGGTAAGACCAATAGTTCATAAACCGTCCTGAGCTAATTGGTTTTCTGTACCAATCACGATAATGTGTTATCATTATTCCTTATAAATTTTGTGTCTAAAAATGGTACACTTTGATTACTGTCTTCTTTTTCCATTGTAAATTTTATATATGGATCATAGTTATTGAATATTGAAAGAACTTCATCTAAATTAGTTTTTGGTAATGCTAAAATAATATCATCAACATATTTTTTTTTAAATTATTTTAAATGGTAATAACGGTATAATTGTATCCAATAAATTATCCATTACATAACAAGCTATAATGGAAGAAATTGTAGCTCCCATTGGAGTACCAAAAGTTTGTTTATATATTTGATTATTGACTGTAAAATAGGTATTTTCAAACAGGAATGTAATAATTTCTTGAAAATATTTTTTTAGATATTTGACAATGTTGACTAATTTCAATCCATTTTTTATCAATTGCTCTTAAAGCAAATTCTAAAT
This sequence comes from Galeruca laticollis, assembly GCA_963921935.1. NCBI lineage: Eukaryota > Metazoa > Arthropoda > Insecta > Coleoptera > Chrysomelidae > Galeruca > Galeruca laticollis. The sequence goes on along the minus strand of OY998176.1, from coordinate 5,597,027 downwards.
ATACATTACTGAATAAAGAAACAACATCTAAACTGCAAACTACATGATTGTTAAATTGATTGAATACTTCAAATGAGTCTTTAATGTAATATTCTGAATTTAAATTATATGGCTTTGTTAAAATATCAGTGATATATGAACATAATAAATTAGTTGGTGTACCTATAGAATGGGTCTAATCGATAATATTGGATTATGAATTTTGGGAAGGCCATAGAATTTAGCAGGAATTCCATTATAACAAGTAAGTTTATCTTTCGTAATTTTATCTATTTGTTTTGTAGTAAACAATTTTTTGATTATAGTATTACATTTATTTTGAATTGTTAGTGTAGGATCTTTGTTTAATACGATAATTATAATAATTGAATGGATGTATGATATATAAAATATTAATTATGGAACGTTTTTACAATTTGTGATTGTAGCTACACTATTGTGAATACACCTTTACCACTGAATATAACCTATTTGAATTTTGACAGCAGTTGTCAAATTAATATGCCCGGCTCAGATGAATATTAAATTTTGTACTTTGAAAGATAAATCAATACACAATCGACTTACTTACTCTTATCTCAGGGAGGGATCAAAGATTTTAAATAATAATTCAAATTTATAAATTTCAATGAATTCTTCAAATTAAGTATTACGCTATTCCAAATCTAGAGTAACTGTTTGTTCAATATACAACAAGACACTTAAATTATCTTATGACATATATGATTTTACTGTCACTGGAAATTCACCAAATGTCACTTATTATATCAAATTTTCCATAGCATAAAAATTATCAAATACAATGAGAATAGATATGAAATGAGTACCAAAGTGAGTTGGATTCAAATTTATATAATATATGATCAGATAACAAATTACAAAAAATTATAACTTTTCAAAAATATCATAAACGAAAAACAAAAATAGAATTTTCTATCAACCTTAATTTTAAAACAACCTATATTAGAAATCTACTAGCTAAATATTTTTATCAAAAGTTTAAAATGTCTGATTTTATACTTGATGTATATCAATGTCAAATACGCCGTGTAAATTGTCTATTCCAAAATTTTTCTTCACTTGACGTTGAATTTTATATGTGTAACGTTACTGTGATTTAGATCAAATTTATTATCATTAGATGCAACTATTTTTGAAATATATTTAAGAAAGGCCTATTAATTCTCGAGAAATAATGTAAATAAACTGGACAGGACTCACCAACTAGGTACTGGTTAACTCGTTCGTATTCTAAAACGTATTTAGAATTCAGCAACACTTTCTAAATTTATAGTTTAGAAACCGGGAAACCACTTGCACTTTAACGATGTAATTATTCTGCGAATTATACACGCACTGGTTTTACAATGCAAGGTTTTTATGATCTGATAATATATTCATATGATTACTATTATATTCTTAAATAAATTTGAGACAACTGTTATTTGATGTTGTCTCGTGGGGATTTCAAATTCAACTGCCTAAACTTTCTACATAAATAAATCTCCTCTCCTTTGGTTACCAAAAATTCTTTTTTTTTTTAAATACAAATTTATGTTTTCCTATAATAAAGAGAGATTTTCATTTTTTTATTATAATTGCAATTTTGCTAGCAGAGACATCTGTATTTTTGTTTTCAAATCGTTATAAAATCTATCTATCATTAAGTATATTCTGCATTAATGTCATCCGAAATTGGAATGTGATGTTTTATTTGTAAATTGAATCTTTCAAATTATTGATTATACAGTGTGTATCACAAGTATTACATACGAATATACATATTTTTCCTTATTTTAATGTTTTCTTTAAAATTTAGATAGAGGATCTGTATTAAATATATATATATATATATATATATATATATATATATATATATTTAATATATTATATTTTTCCAGTCCCGTATCCCCTTTTCCGCGACGTCCTGCATTGCAGCTTCTTTCCACTTTCTTCTGGGCCTCCCCCACTTTTTTCGTTTTGGTATTTTCCATGCTTCTACTTTGACATCTCTTGACTGTTACATTCGTTCTATATGACCTAACCACTGTCTTCTTGATTGGATTATCCCACTTATTGTTGAGTCATTGTATTGATCATACAACTTTTTATTTGTGTGCCTCTTCCATCCTTCTGTTTTTTTTTCACTATAAATTTTTATAGTATCTTCCTCTCCAAGGTTTTCAGTTTGGTTTTCTGCGTCTTATTCATGATCCAAGTTTCACATTCATATAGTAGGTCTCAATATTGTTTTATAAATCCTTTTCTTTGTTGCTCGTGTGACTTGTTTTGATTTCAAGATTTTGAGTAATCCTCCAGCACATCTGGTTGCCCTTGGTAAGATATATTTCCATTTCTTCCTGACATTTATCATTTATCAAAACACCTAGGTACATAATATAGTTTTTAGTTTCTTTTATTTGTATTATTTTATCGTTGTGTAGTTCTAGCAGTAATGTTTCTGGTTCTTCCGTTACGGTTTTATTTCTTAGTTTCATGTATTGGCTTTTTGTTTTATGTATCTCCAACTCGACTTGAGCTGCTATCACTAGTTCTTTTGCTATTCTCTTCAGTTCTTCTTTTTTGTCTTGATATTAAAATGTAGGCCAACATCTTCCAATTGAATAACATGGTGTATAGAGGCTCAGTCCTTGGGTTACATCAAACTCTCCTGATTCTTCCTCTTCTACTCTTATTACACTTTTTGCTTGAGTGTTATTTCTACTAGTTTGCACAACTTCCCTGGAATCTCTTAGTAACTGAGTCCTATTTATTGTATCATAAAGCATAAAGCTCAAAAAGACGGAGAGGTGATTACGTTAAGTAACTCCATACACTTTTATGTCGTTAATATAAACATAAATACCGAGAATGCACGATTTAAAGTTTAAGTTTTGCGCTTTTTATCTGTGTGTGTAGTACTTTAAAAAATTACAATATGAAACATAAATATTATGATTTTAATCTAATTCTCGTCCACATCTCTTAATATAATCTACGTAACGAAGGCGGGAAAGTGTTTTGCCAGTAAATATTCTTTATCAGATTCAGTCAATTTCGTGTTACGTCATAACCGGTCTGCAGCAGAACAAGCCTCGGTGTTGAAAAATAAACGACATATGAAGAAATGCAAGAGTACTTTCAATTGTAATAAATTTGAGCAATCTTTAAACTCGCCTAACTACTAATTTACAGAAGGAAATACAATCAGAAAAATGTGAAAGTATCTTATGGAGCACACACATTATGAAAATGTTATGTAGATAATATATTGTTTTGTTTTTTGCTATCATTAATATTAATTAACAAACAAATATAGCGGCGTATGTTTTTATTACCTTAATTGTCACGAATCCATAATGTAATTGAGACAGGAAGAAATTGTGGTATACAGTGTGTAAGTACAGTTAAAAAAATCGTCCAAAAAAATTATAGGAAGATAAGTAAAAAAAATGAAGATGTATTGTGAAAGGTCGCAACGTTACTAGATCGCTGTTACAAAATAAAAACACAAAAGATTGAAGACTATTTAAGAGATTGTACAATTAGTCAGAGATCACACAAGATAAGAAAATCAGTATTCAATACATAAACGGAGCTACAAGGAATGAGGGGAAAACGGTTTAATGGACGTCGATGTTTGTTAAATAGTATAGGTCCAGCAATTAGCTTAACCAAAACATTACACACATAAAGTATGAAGTACGTTTCGTTTTCTTTTAATTACCTCAATTATTACTTTTCCGCCCAACCTATCCATATGCGAGAAAAGTATTGGTTTATCGACAAAAAAATTGAAATTTTGAAAATCCATCAACAACACGAAAAAACGGTTTTTTAGAAAAAAATCCTGTGTGTATGTTGTCGTCGGCCACTTTTTCTTACATGTCTTGTTAGCACGAAACAGCCTCCGGAGTGCAATAAGTCACCAATTTCATGATTGAATGTTGTTAAGGATATGTCACAAATGAACCCTATTGATTTTCAGCTCACCAGAGCCAGTACAACGGGTGCTATGGTACTTGAAGTACGACATTTTGTCATTTTTTGAGAAATTTCAGTTTGTTAGCACGATACAGCCTCCGGAGTTCAATAAGTCACAAATTTCATGATTGAATATTATTCAGGACATCTCACAGATGACCCCATTGATTTTCAGCTCACCAGAACCAATATAGCAAGTGCTACAGTACTTTAAGTACGATATTTTTGTCATTTTTGGAGAAGTTTCAGTTTGTTAGCACGATACAGCTTCCAGAGGGTATACGATTGATCAATTTTATGATTGAATATTGTTCAAGGTGTCTCACAGATGTACCCTATTGATTTTCAGTTAACTAGAGCGAGTATAGCGGGTCCTATAAATCCAGATATACTGAATTTTTGGTTATTTTTGGAGAAATTTCGGTTTGTTAGCACGATACATCCCCCGAAGTGTATACAAGTAACAGTTTTATGATAGAATATTGTTCAGGGCCACGGATGCGGAAAAGTTAGTTTAAATCCTTAAAACCGTTTATTATTTATTGAAATTATGAAAAATATTTGTATAGTACTCGGACATTATCTCGATTTCCGTGAAAATTTTTTAGCTGCCATATTATATAGAAACCATTATTGAATAATGTTTCATATTTACGCACTAATGGACTAAAATTGTTATTTAAAACACCTTTGGATCCGTGTTTGTTGTTATTGAGTATTAATGCTTATTTTAATTACAAATATAAAACATTAAAATATCGTGTTCTTTGATTACCTATCTCCCACTCAATGTCCGGGTAATATTAGATAAGGTGTACATTAATTCAAAACATAATCTATTAGACATATTAACTATTTATATATTTTAACTAATTGCTTTTGAATGTTATATTCGAAAATATAGGGAAACCCCTTATAAAGGTATCTGTAAAACTATTAAGTCGATGTGGGTAACGATTCAATAGTAGTTTTTAGTAACTTAAGTGGTCATGTTTTGAAATATTTACAAATCCGTGGGTCTCCATTAGTCGCTAGATTACCAATATCCCACAAACATATTCAACCAATGCCAATCCGGCAATATGACAACCTCTTAATAAATTCGTCCTTAACTGACTGCAATACAAATCGTTATCTACGATGCATTCCACATAGCCACAAATCAAGCACATGAACAGCACTGACATATCTTCAAACGCATACAGAAAAAACACAAATCCATATTGTTCGTGATAGCACAGAATACGCCAGCTTGATAAGAAACGCAAGTCGGCATAAATCCTTTGCTGTTTTGGGGGCAAAATTTCGTGACGTTCAAACTGACGTTGACAGATAACTGAGCATCTTTACTTGACTTTACACTAAGAAAAGTGTTCAAAGGATGTGAAACCAAAGAATCTCAAATAATAATTGTTTGTTTTTATGGCTAGTTTCGACAAATTTTTAATTGTCAAAGAAAGATTTAAGCATTCAACCGTGTAATATTTTGAATGTTGGTTGAATAATTGGTGAAGAAATACCAAAGTATAATTTTCACAATAGGTCTGTTAAACTTAATTTATGAATTGTTAAAGTTAATTTAACAGCTAAACAAACAATGTGAAAAATATACTTTAGCATTTCTTCTGTTTTTGGAGTTCCATCCATTATTAAAAATAACGAGCTATTGTTTCACCAAATGATTTTTATTTTCTATATTGTTATCGAAATTATGTGTGTAAGTATGTATTTAAGTAGCGCTGTATGTAGGATAGGGTGAGTATAAAAACCAATACAATAATATAGATTATATATTTAGAATACCAGTTTACAATAGAAAGAATTTCAGTAAATGATGATATAAAATTACAAGTATGGTACTTGAATACAAAATTTCTATAATTGATATATTTAAAAGTTACACTCCACCAGATTCTGAATTAAATATTTTACAAGAGAAAATCTACTGATGTATGTGACAAAGAAGTTATAAAAAAGTAGCGATAGTAAACTTTTCTGCATAGTTATCGAAGTTTTATTGCGTTCTTCAATTATTATCATATTTTGTGCTTTTTTCTGGTTGAACAGTTTATGCTGGACGATTTTCCAGAACTGTAGAAGGGATGAGTTTTGTTACTATCCCCAAGGACGATGTTATGTATGTGTATTTTATAATTATTATGCTTGCCAAACCCATAATCAAAGTACTGTTACTTTTTAGAGCCTAAATATATAAAAAATTTCTGCTTTTCAGTAACATTTTCTGTTTAGTATGTCTACAATAAGTGAAAAGAAATATATAGTCATTTTTCTTGACAAACAAAAGTAAAACATATATATGTATTGTTGGGTTCTGAATCATGTACATGTACATTTCCAACATATATTATATCTAATATACTTTTTCCTCCTACCCCTATAGAAAGTATACACTTTCCTCCTTCAAATCAGGGAGGAAACTAATACGTTTTCTCCCTAGGGAGGAAAGTATTTTTCCTCCCCCTCATTTCAAGTAAGTTGTAAACGATGAAACTTGTGAATTCATTATATTCATATTGTTTCCATAATTTCTAGAACATCCTGTATATCCTGTTTTTGGTAAAAATAAGACATTAATGTTACTTCAACGTAGTTCTTCAATACAAATTTCAACTTCAGGAATCTTAGATATACGTTTTTTGAGTTCAGAATAAGAAAAGCATAGTATGCGTGGCTCACTGACAGTAAACACGGCGATTGACTTTTAAGGTGCAAAGTCGCTACATTCATTAAACTTACTTGAATTTTTGAAAAATGGAGAGCGATTCAAGTGATTTTGAATTTCCAAATACAACACCTAATATTAAGGAACAAGCCGACATAGCGTCATTAACCTTACTACCACAAAAATCTAAAGACAGGTATGAAAAACCATATAAGCAATGGGCTGAAGACAACAAGATACATAAATATTCAGAGAATGTTTTATTACTGGCATATTTTTCACTACAAGGAAAATCATTAAAAGCTTCAACACTTTGGTCTAAATATTCAATGCTACGCACAATGATACAAATGAAGGACAATGTTGATATTAAATATCCAAAGTTGATTGCATTTCTAAAACGTCAAAATGCCGGATACCAACCAAATAAAGCTAAAACTTTTACAAGAGAAGAAATAAAAACATTCTTAATGGAAGCCCCCGATGATGTTTTTTTATTAATGAAGGTAAGAAATGAAATCCCATGCAAATAATTTAATTTTTGATATAAAATATTCATAGGTAGTCCTTGTTATGGGAATTTATGGAGCATGTCGATGTGATGAGCTTATTAAAATGACTGGATGATATTGAAGAGAAAGACAATCTTTTAGTCATAAATATCCACACTTCAAAAACGTATAAACAACGAACTTTCGTTATCAATACTACAACAGGTAACGGCCCAAATTTTGTTCAAATCGTTAAAAAGTATATCTGTCTACGTCCTAAAACTGAGCATAAACGATTGTTGGTATGCTTTAAAGCAGGCAAATGTATAAATCAAGTGGTTGGCAAAAATAGTATATCCAAAATACCACAAAAAATTGCGGAATATCTCAATCTTCCAAATGCCGAACATTACACAGGGCACAGTTTCAGAAGAACTTCAGCAACTCTGTTAGTAAACGCTGCTGGGGATATTTTAGCTCTAAAACAGCATGGCGGTTGGAAATAAACCAATATCGCAGAAGGTTATGTAGAACAATCTTACACAAAAAAAGAAAAATTTCTGATCAAATTATGGGAAATAATGTAGAACCTGATCTTGATCAAAATCAGCCAAGCACTTCTAGAAGTTACCACCATTACAATGTGCTAATCGAAAATATTTCAAATACTAAAGCTCCTGTTCAAACCCTATCTCCTTCCAATGGTGTTCATATAAGTGCTGCTCAAAACTGCACATTCAATATTAACATAAATAATTCTAAAATATAGTTAAACAATACTATGTACTTAATTGTATAACATATTTTTGATAAATTTGTTTAATAAATAATTCTTGTGTTCTTAATTATATTCGTTACCTATTTGTGTCGTAAATAAATTTTCAAAAAAAGGTGGGTAGGAGGAAAAATCATATGTATCATATGGGAGTAAAGTGCCTTTTCCTCCCTTGGATGTAAACTACATCCTGCGGGAGGAATAGTGGCACTTTCCTCCCTAGTAATACAAATAGCTGTTATAGATCCACAGGAGACTTCTGTTGTAGACACCCATTAGAAACAGCTTACTCTTGAAAATTGAAAATTCTCCTATAACTTCCACTCAAACTCCTGCTTTCTCAACTTCTGGACACCACGGAAAAGCAAGGTGAAATTAGTGGTTATGACTGGCTCTAGGGTAACGTAATTTGGCAAAGGAAATATATATCTATAATTTATTGCATATAGAAACAATTCCTCTTACCTTACAGGCTCTTTAGGAAATCTAAAATCTAAAAATATATATTATATTGTAAATCAGGAAAAACCGTACAGCAAAGAATATTCTTTGGTAAACATGTAAACAATAAAATTACATGACATTGACAGATAACTGATTCTGACTCAGACATACTCACAGGATTTTTTTTCTAAAAACCATTTTTTCGTGTTGTTCTTGCTGAAAAATGTAAAAATATTTTTTGTGGGTAAACCAATACTTTTCTCGCATATTAGATAGGTTGGGACGAAAAAGTAATAGGGATGCAAATCGTTATAATAGGATCGAATTGACTTTGTATTTATTCTAGCCTGGCTACTGGTTCCACATCCGACCAAATTGCTATTCTACGTTGCTGTTACCGTCTTGAAACTTGACTGGACGACTGTATACTGAATAGGCACACTATCTATTCATAATTATCTATTCAATAGACAGCACGGGAGTAATTAAATTAATGCTTAATTCAATTTTTGTTACTTTTATTCATTTTTTAAATTGATACTCAGCCAATATATCAAATCAGTGTTGGATAGGTATCTACCACAAGGTTAAGTGGAAGAGCAACATTCGTGGCGCTTTTCGTTACGAAAGGTTGAACTTCGCCTTTTATTTTCAAATCTACCTACACTATGTTAAGTTATTTTTCTTTATTTAAATATGTTCTTTGAAAATAATAAAGACATTATTATTATTATTATTATTATTATTATTATTACTATTCTTTCCTTCTCACATAGTTGTGGTTTTATTTTGCACTGACGGGCTACGCCAAGTCAGTGCAAAATCTATTGTTATTATTGTGCATTGAGGAATGATCTGACTATATGGCAAGTTTTTAAAATGACTGCCTTCTGAAAGTTTCTTTGTATGTTTGTGTCGAGTTCTAGCTGTTTCAGGTGTGATTTGAATGTTTTTGGTGTGAGGCCAGTCACTGACATAATAATAGGGATAATAGTTACTCTTTCCTGCTTCCAAATCCTTTTCATTTTCATTGCCAGGTCTATGTATTTGGCGACTTTTTCATCATATTTCGTTTGGATGTTTGTATCACTGGGAATAGCTATGTCAATTAAGTATGTGATTTTTTCTTTCTTCAACTGAAAAGTGATATCTGGTCTATTGGCAGGTATTGTTTTATCTGTTTGAATATTAATATCCCAGTACAGTTTAAAGTCTTTGTTTTCAATTATCGAAGCTGGTGTGTACTTGTAGTATGGCTCGGTGTTTTCTACAAGTTTATACGTTGTAGCTAATGCTTGATGAACTACTTTTGCTGCTGCATTGTGTCTTGCTGTGTATTCTGAGCCAGCTAGGATTCTACATCCACTTGTAATATGCTCGATTGTTTCTTTCTGGAGATGGCATTTTCTGCATAGGTCATCTACAGTAGCTGGGTCCTTGATTATATGTTTTTTATAATTCCTAGTTGCAATGACTTGGTCTTGGATAGCAAGTAGGAATCCTTCTGTTTCGGGAAAGAGCTGACCATCTTCTAACCATGTGTATGATGATTTTTTATCAATAAAATTTTGTTTCATGCGGTATCTGTGTTGTCCATGTAGTACTTTTTCTGACCAAGTATTCATTTTTTCTTGTTGTAGTTGCGCATCATTGTATGTGTCTGCCGGATGGTTTGTTTGGGATAGGTTGAGGGGTGTATAATTTTTATCTGCCTTACTTATCGCTATATGTAAACTGGTCTGTTTAGTATGAAAGAATTCTCGAAGTTTTTGTATTTGCTTTGTGTGTAGTGATGTTATGTCTATAATTCCCCTTCCTCCTTCATTTCTTTTGATTGTTAGCCTTTCTTTGCATGAGTTTGGGTGTAGCTTTCTGTGTTTAGTTAGTTCGGAGCGCATGAGGATGTTAATGTTTTCTAGGTCTGTTTGGGACCACTTGATGATACCGAATGAATAGGTGAGGGTTGATATGGCATAAGTGTTTATGGCCTTAGTGAGGTTCCTGGAGTTTAACTTCATTTTTATCAGTTTGGTGAGTCTAGTTTTGAATTCATTTATAAGCTCTGTTTTCATGTGCGTGTGGTCGATTTTGGTGCTTTGATGGAATCCTAGGTACTTGTATGCTTCCTTTCTAAGCATGCTGTCTAGTGTTTTATCATTTCCGATTTGAACCTCATGATGTTCCTTCCACTGACCTCTATTTATTTGGAGTACCTTGCATTTGCTCATTCCAAACTCCATACAGATGTCTGAGGTGAATGTTTCTGTGATTTTGAGAAGGCCCTTCAACTGTGTTTCTGTGGCTGCGAAGAGTTTGATGTCGTCCATATATAACAAGTGGTTTATTTGATGTTGGGTTTCTTTTTTGTGCTTGATATTGAAGCCAAACTTTGTATTATTAAGTAGGTTTGAGAGTGGGTTAAGACAGAGGCAAAACCACAGCGCGCTGAGTGAATCTCCATGGAAAATGCCACGTCTAATATGGAGTTCGTCTGTTTGGATGTATTGGGATCCAGTATTTAATTGTATTTTAGTTCTCCAGGTGTTCATTATTTGCGTAAGGAATTCTCTGATTTCTTATTAATTTTGTAGATTTCAAGGACTTTAATTAGCCAGCTATGGGGTACGGAATCAAAAGCTTTTTTATAATCTATGTACCCGACGTGGAGATTTCTGTGTTCTTTTCCGGTTTGTCCCATGATGATACTATCTATAACTAGCTGTTCCTTACAGCCCTGGCTGTTTTTCCTACATCCTTTTTGTTCTTCCGTGAGTACGTTGTTGAGTGTTAAGTGTTGTTCTATTTTCTTACAAATTGTAGCTGTGATGATTTTATATAGGGTTGGGAGACAGGTGATAGGTCGATAGTTCGATGGGTTTTTGGTGTCCGAATTTTTGGGTTTTATGTAGGTTATTCCTTGAGTCAGAAAGCTAGGAAATATCTGAGGTTGTTGAATCATTTTGTTAATTTGGTGTGTAAGGGGCTCGTGTATAGTAGTAAACTGTTTATACCAGAAATTTTGAAGGTTGTCTATGCCTGGGCACTTCCAGTTGTGTGTGTGTTTGATTGTATCTGTAATCTCTTCTGTTGTAAGTATGAAATCTATTTGTTCCGTTGTGTATGTTTGTCTATCTTCTTCGGTTTTGATCCAGTGGCTGTTATTGTTGTGTTGTTTTGATTCCGACCATATGCTCTTCCAGTAATTGGTTAGTTTTTGTTTATCTGGTGGTTCTTTTATTCTTATTTCCTGGCTGGATATGGTTCTTTGGTAGAATTGCTTTTCATTTCTAAGAAAGAGGTTGTTGGCGTCTTTTCTTTCATTTGACTCTTTGTATCTACGGAGTCTTGACGCATATACAGATAGTCTTTGTTTAAGGGTATCAAGAATTTCTGGCATTGTTTGGGTGGGATATTTGGATTTTAATTTCTCTACGCTCTGTGTTACATGTTTTGAGGAATTCCCGTTTGTAAACTGGGTAGTGTGCCCCAAATTTTTCCTGATTTCATTAATTTTGTTTTCTAGTCTGATTTGCCATTTGAATTTAGGTTTTGTTTTGTTAAAGTTTCTTTGTCGTTGTGGCAGTTTTTGATCATTTTGTGTAACGGTGGTGATAGCTGCTGCGTATATTATTGTATGGATGTCTTCGGTTGTGCTTATTATTATTATTATTATGGATCGTTACACAGTAAATTACTGGTTTCGTATAATGACCAGGGGTCCTCATGACACCTCAGGTCAAGTCGTACTCAAAGTACTTTTCTTAAAATATGTGCTGTGCCATCCAATGCTATTCTTTGATCAGTTCTACATTTAGTGTCGTTGGGATTTTCTTCGTGAGATTGAAGAAGTTACTCGTCACAGTCCCCAATGCTCCGACTACTACTGGTATTATTTCCACCTTGAGATGCCACATTCGATTAATTTCGATGGACAGGTCTTTATATTTCAGAAGTTTTTCGGCTTCTTTATGAATAACATTCTTATCACATCACATCTATTATTAAACATGTTTTAGTTTCTTGATTTTTTATAATTATATCAGGTTAGGTATGTGTCTGTCTGTGTGAACCTCTTGGTCATATAGTAGTGTTATGGGCTCCTTGTTAACAACGTCTGGAGGTTGGTGTTTATACCAGTTTTCCACGCACTCAAATTCTATTGAGTTGATCAGTTTCCAGTGTATGTTTCGGCAAATGTTGTTATGTCTTTTTTGGCCAATTCACGGCAGCATCCCACTATATGTGTTATGTGTTCTTCTTCGCCATTACATAAACGACATTTGCTATTGATATTTAATTTCAATATATGTTTTTCGTAATATCTGGTTCTAAGTGCTTGATTTTGAGCCGCTATTATTAATGCCTCCGTTTCGCCCTTCAATTTTCCTTTTTTCAACCAAGACCATGTTTGTTTACTACTTATAGTTGGCTTTTGAATATTTAGTGAAAATTGTCCATGTAGAGGTTTATTCGTCCATTTATCTCTTAGTTTTCTCAGTGCTTTCTTTTTTATTATATTTTGTTGTTGATTTTCATGATTTGCTTCTTCATTTGATATGTGTAAGTCTTCCATTATACGCTTTACTTTATATTTGATAGCCTTTGTTGTTGGTAACTGCCCATCTAGATATTTTATCATTCTTATAAATTTATTATCATTTTTCGAGATATACTTGTTTATGGTGATGTGTGCCATATTATACGCAGTTTCTATTTGCCTTAGACCCCTACCTCCTTCTGATCTGGGTACGTAAATACGATCTACATCTGATCTTGGGTCAAGTAAACCATTCGATGTTAGCATTTTACGAGTTTTACTGTCAATTTTTTTATCTCTTCAGTGTGCCATTCTACAATACCGAAGCTATATTCCAAGGTAGGTATTACCAAGGATGAAATGGCCAGGAATTTATTTTTGGCAGTGAGCTCGGTTTGTAATATTATTATTATTATCTATCTTTTTTCTCAGATATTCTCTGGTGAATTTAGAAATATATGCGGACGTTAAGTCAAGCATAATTTCCGTTCTGTTTTTATTATTCCCTGTAGTTCTCATTTAAAAATTTTCTAGTTATAGAGCAAGTATCTAGTATAACGGACTTCTGTAGTGGTGTGTATGTTGTTGGATGAAGTTGTAATTTTTGGATGCTGTCGTGTAGATTTCTTGGTATAATTCCTGTGTTAAATAATATTATCGGTATTATAATCGCTCTGTCCTGATGCCACATGTCTTTAATTTCTTCTGAGAGATGTATGTATTTTTCAATTTTCTCTCCAATTTTTTTTTGTAGATTGTGTGTGTTAGGTATGGAAATTTCTATTAAGTAAGTAGTTTTGTTGTTTTTTGTTATTAGTGTGATGTCCGGTTTGTTCTGCGGTATTGTCTTGTCTGTAATGATTGATCTGTTCCAGTATAGTTTAGCACTGTTGTTTTCTAGTACGTTTTGTGGTGCATATTTGTATGTAGGAGCGATTTCTTCTATAAGGTTATATTGCTTCGCAACATTATCATGTCTTTTGGTCTAATCTGTATTTGCTAGTATGTTGCAAACTCCCGTTATATGATCAATTGTTTCTATGTACTGTTTGCATAGTCTACACTTGTCTGTTGGTGTATTTGGATCCTTGATTATATGTTTGCTGTAGCATCTGGTGTTTATCGTTTGGTCTTGGATTGCGATCATAAATCCCTCTGTTTCACCGAAGATATTCCCCTTTGTGAGCCACATGTTGGATGCCTCCAAGTCTATATGTTGTTGTGATAGATGTTGTGGATGTTTTCCGTGTAGTGTTTTTCCTTTCCAGTTCTCTTTCTTTGTTGCTGGCGTTATTATTATTATTATTATTATTTTCCTTTTTGTGTCACCGGATTTACACCCGGCGTGTTTCAACGACAGTCGGCCTCAACAGCAAGACTGGGTGTCACTATTCTAGAAATGACCTAACAATGTTTGTCGCATCCAGGATTACAGATTTTTGCATTAATCGGTAGGTTGACTCAGGAATATCAATGTCTTTGAGGGAAGTACTTAGTTTCTTAGGAATTAGCCCCATACAGGATAAAACAACTGGAATGATCTGGACTTCTTTAAGATTCCACAATTCTTTTATTTCGGTCCTTAGCTCGGCGTATTTGCTTAGTTTTTCATTGTATTTGCTTCCTGTGTTAGAATTATTTGGGATCGATATGTCAATAAGCAGAGCTTGCTTGGATTGTTTATTAATGACTGTGATGTCCGGCCTGTTGTGTCGTACTGTTACGTCCGTCATGATAGTTTTATCCCAGTAGATCTTAACATACTGATTTTCGATAACTGGAGGGGGCTTATATTTGTAATATGGCTCGATGTTTTGTGGATCAAGGTTAAGTTTTTTCAGTACTTCTAGGTATACTACTGTGGCAACTTTGTTGTGTCGTTCTAGATATTTAGTTTCAGCTATGCTTTGGCAACTAGAAAGAATGTGTTCAATCGTTTCTTGACTTCTGTTGCACTTTCTGCACCTATCTGTTGGTATTTCTTCCTTCAAGATATACTTTTGGTAATTCCTCGTTTTTATAACCTGATCTTGTATACCAACCATAAAACCTTCAGTTTCTGGGAACAGCGTTCCAGTTTTAAGCCATTCAACCGATTTAGCTTGATCTATCGTGTCTTTCTGTAAATCATTAATGAATCTTCCGTGCAATTCTTTTGAACGCCAATTTCTAATTTTATCTTCCTCATTTCGTGTATTAAAGGGCGTAAAGTTTTCCATGCTTAGGTTTAAAGGTGTATAACCCGTATCTGTTTTCACTATGGCTTTATGAAGTTGACTATTTTGGTGGCGGAAAAAACTCCTCAAGCCTGCAATTTGCTGAGTGCAAGGTTCCACAACATCTTTTATTCCTCTACCTCCTTTTTCTCTAGGTAAATTTACCCTTTCGACCGACGCTTTTGGATGGTGTTTTCTATGTTTTGTTAGCTCGGTTCTAATCTTTCTGTTTACTGCTTCCAGGTCCGTTTGAGTCCATTTAATTATTCCGAAGGAGTACTGAAGAGCGGATATGGCGTAGCTATTTATGGCCGTGGTAAGGTTTCTTGAATTTAGCTTACTTTTTAAGAGGTTGTAAAGGCGTTTTTCGAATTCGGTGGTTAATATGGCTTTTATTTCTTTATGTTATATCTTGTGTGTCTGAAGGTTTCCTAAGTACTTGTAGGGTTTGTCTGTCATGGCTTCAATATATTTGCCTGGCTCTAGTTCTATAGGTTCTCCTTCTTTCAGCTTTCCCTTTTCAACCGATACAGTTTGGCATTTTTCCATACCAAACGACATTCCGACATCTGTGCTCCACTGGTGCATGAGTTTTAAGTTGGATTCTAGGTGTTTTTTGCACGCGGCATATAGTTTCAGATCATCCATAAAGAATAGATGACTTATGGTTGTTGAGTTTCGATCCGCTCTAATAGTTGCTCCATATCCTGTGTGGTTTAGGCCACGTGATAATGGGTTTAAACACAAGCAGAACCATAGAGCGGAAAGTGTATCTCCTTGAAAGATTCCTCTTTTAATACTGATAGATTCAGTTTCTAGTTCTGTGTGATTTAGGTTAATTTTGAGTTTTGTTTTCCAATTACTCATAGTACTTTTTAGAAACCTAACCACCACAGGGTGTATATTGTAAATTTTCAAAGTTTTTATTAACCAACTGTGGGGCACTGAGTCGAAAGCTTTCCGATAGTCTATATAAGCCATGTATAGATTTCTGTTCTTCTTTCTGATTTGTTCCAATATCACATTATCGATTGTTATTTGTTCCTTACAGCCCATATATTTTCTTTTGCACCTTTTCTGCTCCTCAGTTAGAATATCATTAGTTTCTAGGTATGCGTACAGTTTATCACATAGTGCTGCAGTGAAGATTTTGTACATTGTAGGAAGGCACGTGATGGGTCTATATTGAGAAGGATCTTGGGTTTGATCAGATTTTGGAAGAAGATAAGTTACACCATTTGTAAGGAAGTCTGGTAGTTGGTCAGGGTTTCTTAGAGCGATATTAAATTGGTTGGTCAGGTGATGATGGGTAGCCGTAAGTTTTTTGTACCAGAAATTTTGGATACCGTCGTTCCCTGGTGCTTTCCAGTTGGCCAAGTTTTTTATTACCTTTTTTAGATCTTGTAATGTAAATATTATTTCTTCCATATGTAGATGGTTGTTGTTCTGAATTTCTGTTTTGATCCAAGGTGTATTTTCCTGGTGTTCGATTTCCTTCGACCACATTCCTTCCCAAAATGTCTGTAAATCCTCCTTCTTTGGCGGTTGTCCTTTAGAACCAGGTTGTTCGTTAAACGATCTATAGAAGCCCTTCTGATTTTTTGAAAAGAAGTTGTTTTGGATTTTGCGTTGGTAGCTCTCCTGATATCTTTTTAATCTTTTAGAAGCAACTGCAAGTTTTTGTTTTCAGGTATCTAAGGTATCATCTATAATTGTTTTTATTTCATTTGTTGTTTTTCCTTCCAGCTGTTGTTTAATCTGGACCGGGATTTTATTTAGCAGCTTTTTGGATTTTTGCCCATTTGCTATTTGTTGAATTCTACCAATTTCTTTTCTCAAATTCTCGATTTTGGTACTAAGTCTTTGTTCCCATCTCGGTTTTTGAGGCGTACGTGTCTTAGGTGCTTTTAGTATTTTTTGTTTGTTGGCTTTGATTGTTGCTAAAGCTGCGCAACACACGTGAAGATGTATTTCCTCGAGGTTCATATCTGCATCCAATTGACTTTCCAGAATTTGATTAGCATTTCCTAAGAGAGAGTGCGTGTTTGGAGTATAAATGAGTTTTGGTAGCGCCGGCCTGCTGGCAGGGTCGGATCCTCTGAATTCAGTAAGATGTTGTTGGTAGTTTTCTTCCCATAATGTTTGACGGTTGATTACTGAGGGTCGAAGACTTAATAGTGGTAGGTCAACTTCAGGTCCTCTACTTTCTTGTTCCTGAGTCTCTGAGTTTTCATTTATAGGCTGTTAATTAATCTCCCTCTCCACCTCTGCCCTTATTTGTTCGATTGCAGGTAGAGGTATTAGATTATTTCTTATGATAGCTCTACGTTGATCTGCTATTCGTTGTTCTGAGAGGTGATTTAGGTGTGGCATTTTCTCAATGAAGTGATTATGCAGTCGCATGCGGTACATCGTCATATCAGTCTCCAGTGCCGTAACTGTGAAAAACGAACGTATTACTTGTTTGTTGGTTTCATTGTCCCATTTCATACGTCGTCTTTCTGATTGTGCCTGATTTGGTTCAGTGGGTGCGACAGGCTGTCGCACAACACGTCTCCGAGGCGCCGTAGGTTCAAGCGGTTGATGGGATACGTTTCGATGAGCGGTGCCCCCACCATTCTCATCTACATGCTGGACATCCTGACGGTTCCGATTGGAAGGACCAGCATCTAATCCTTCCCCGCCCGAGTAACGATTTCTTCGTGTGTTGAAAGCACTTTTTTTTCACACCATACGGGATGCTACCCCGCGTGGTGGTGGTTCTCCCTCTCGCGTTAGCCCATCTGCTGCAGATCCGCCACCGGGGATGGTTACCCAATCCTGAATCTCCAGAGATAGTTACCGGGGCTACCAACGTGGAGGTGCGAGCAGGAATTGGTAGGAGAGGCTATAAGAGACGCTTCACTACCATTTTATTATTATTATTATTATTATTAATATTATTATTACTCCTTCAATTTGTGGATGGATTGATCCCTTGTGTATAATTTGTACAATAGTTTTATTTAAATTGCTTGAAAATTGGTATTATACTAGACTTATTCACACATCCGATTTTCGAAGAACCAATATTATGTTAGTTAGTAATTGACAGTGTGAATAAGTAAAATAAATAACTTTCGTTTGAATATGCTTTTAATTTAACATATTTTATATAATATCCTGACACATGTATTGTCAGTATGTGTTTTAATAAAAGTAGAAAAATAAATTGAACACATAGTTTACAGTTGTTGAAAAAATAAATTTCTGACATGTCACTACTTACTAAGTCAATCAGTGAATATAACAAAATATGTGTTACTATTTATTAAATAATTTACTATAGATCGTCGTGATTAAACCTGTTCCATTATTTTGTTTGGTTTAAATCACGAGCGAAACGAGACGAGAGAAGGCGTTCTCTCGAGTGAGAGAAGCGTCCTTTCGTCGAAACGAGAGATCAATTTTATCGTGTCTCACGGCAACAATATTCCAAAGCACCATTCGAATCCATCCAAACAAATTCAAATTTTTTTATGAATAAAGACATTTTTCTAGGACACAGTGTATAATGAAATGATTCTGTACAAAGTTTCAAATAGTTGATACCTTTTAAAACGTATACAAATTTGTTTATCGTTTAAATAACTTTTATTTTAAAACTGATAATTGATAACCTACATAACCACTGAAAATCATTAACCTCAAATCAAGACAATTAACAATATTGAACATTTTTTAGATAAACCCAGATAACATCGATGACCCGTTCTGTGATAAAAGTTCAGTCAGTAGCAATTAGTTCGACATTTAGAACGTAGTTGTTCCAACAAACACTTCGAATATGGCAACCGAAAAAGAACAAGAAAATAATAATAATCAATTATTAGCAACTATTTTGGAATTAATTGGATTTCTATTGCATTCTATCGTATTAATTATTAGTGCCGTATATAAAGCGTGTTTACCTGCTTCCTATCAATACAAGAAGAACCTAGAAGGGCAAGTTACACTCGTAACAGGCGGAGGTGGTGGTTTGGGTAGATTGTTGGCCCTTAGATTATCCAGACTTGGCGCCGTTGTCGTTTTATGGGATATCAACGAAAAAGGTATGTACTATATATTATAGACTTGTCGTTGTTAATATTCAAAATAGACGTTTTACAATTTTAATTGCAACATCATCATCTGATTTTATTAAATGTCATGGACAATATGACACCGTCGTAAATAAAATTCAACTTGACCTTCATCTTATTTGTTGTATAATCTGCTTATCAATGGAACCTGTTAATTGTTTTACACACATTTCTAATGTTTTTGTCACGTACTATTTACCCTACCTTTACTATAGTTACATTCTTGGAAAATGCAACGTATCAAGAAATATATCTTATTATTAAGCTTATAAATTGTAGGAAAATATATTTATCTTCAAGTGGTCGAAAATCGCGCATTTGTGTATTTCTATAGAAACAGTTGAAGTTACGTTTTTTTTTATCCGACTTGAAATACTTCAATTTCTAGGACTTGAAATTATACATAGACAGCTCGTGTAAGCTAAATTTTGAAGAGTCTTACGTGTTGAAATCGCGGTTTATTTATTAATACATACGTAATATAATAATGAAAGCTATTAAATTCATTCGATTTACTGGATATAGCGGAAAGTGGGGTAAAACGGCGCACCTAAGCCCAATCATTTATTAAATTTACATTTTTTATTGTAAAGTGCTCTAAATTTGGAAAAATGTTAATACAATGAGTTTATTTTATGATAACATACGTGTTATTTAATAAAAAAAATCGGATACACGAAAAAAAGGTAAAATTGCTCCAGTTTCACTTCGCGATATTGCCCCCTTGTGTCGGGAAATATCGCGCATCATGTGGGGTTATGTCGCGCAGTGTGATAAAGGACATATGGAAAGCAAAAAATAAGAAAAATAAATCTTGTTACCAAAGTTGTACATCGGATATTCTCTTGTCTAAACTTAAAACTAAATTAAACGACGTTTCGATTCTTCTTTTGTTTATCGGCGCCTAGCCTAAGTCGACAATCATCGCATGTGTATCCTGCTGCAGACTCCCAACCGGAACATTCTGAATGAACCCATACTGCACATTTTACGCAACGGAATCAAAGCTCCCTATTCTTTACAAATTCACCACATATGACACATATTTCGTTGGCTACATGAGGCTTTTCTTGAATAGCAAATTCATTGTAATCTGAGTTGTTGTCATTAGAAAGATCTTCTTTGAAGGATGAATCAGAATTATCATCCGACGTGTCTTCTTTATCGGATTTCACTTTCTTTTTGAATCTTTTCTGTACTTTTACACCTGCACTCACTTTTCGCTTGAGGTTTTTGTTTTTCATTGTTCTGGTTTCGCTTAGCTTCTTTTTCCAGGAGAGTAGCCTTCATTGGTGTGGAAGTCCAAATTTCGGATTGTTGTTTTGTTGATGTTTTTCTTTTGGCCACTGCCTTAACTACTTTCTTGGGAATTTAGACAAGGTCCGATATTTTGACATGTGCAGTGGGATTCTAAGATAGGTATCGTATCGTTTGAGACGACAGTAGGAATTCTAAATAGTATTTGGTATCGGTTCGTGTCTCAAATTTTCGTAATTTCATCCGATAGGTGTAGATGTATCGTTTACAGATTTCGATATATGTTTCTCATTTCAATAGTAAATCTTTCTCTTTTCAATGTGTCAAATTCCTAACCTTAAACCTTTATATGGAACGAGTCATTGATGAAGGATTATATGCAAGAAATTTACGAATCTGGGGAACAAGCTTGGTTAATCGGAGATTCTGGCTACCCACTTCAGCCATTTCTAATGACACCTTTTCAAAACCCCATTGAAAATAGTCCCGAGAATCTAGGTTTAATCATGCCCATATTAGAGCAAAGAATTGCATCGAAAGATGTTTTGGCATCCTAAAAAGGAGATTTCGCTGCCTTTTGAAGGATCGTACTTTGAGATACAATCCTGATTTTGTAGCTAATTTGTTAAAGGCATGTGCCGTTTTACACAATATGTGTATGGATGAAAACATACCCATCTATGAAAACGTAGGTGATCCAGACAATGATAACGGTGATGTCCTGATAGCAGAACCACTCAATAATCAAGGACAACTTGCTGAAGAAGGAATGAGGGTTAGAGATAGAATTGTACAGCAGTATTACCAATAAATTTTTTATACACCCATATCAAATACAACGAAAATTGCTACTTTCATAATTCAAGAAAAAAGTTACCATATAATACAGTGTGTTCAAAAAGTGATATTATTGTTTTTTGTTATTACTGAAGATTTAAGTTTAAACACTATAGTGTTGATTTCCAATTAATTAAGATTAAGATTATGATTTTTATAATTGAATTGTAAATTATTATTTTTAAAAATCATTTGAAATTACTATTGCAGAAATAATAAAATAACCATCCTCATTTTTGGAAATAGCAAATACATTTTGCAGCTTGAAATTGTTAGTAAAACGTTTAATTAAGGAAATTTCATTCTATTTGTGAAATAAAGAGAAAATTCAAACTTAATTAATATTATATTCCAGTACAAAGTCAGGTACATTCAAACTAAAAATAAACATTGCTTTCTATAACAATAACATAAAATAAAAACAGTCTATGATATTTCACAAAATAATGCAGAATCATTAATTCTCTTAACAAAACCATTTATTCAGTATTACATAAATGGAAGACTGCCATTTTATTCCAGTTCTTGAGAGGTACTTTCTTCAAAAATCACCTGCCCACCTAGAAGCTAATTTTTACTTTTCCGCCAACCTATCTAATATGCGAGAAAAGTATTGGTTTACCCACAAAAAAGTTAGAAATTTGAAATTTTTTTGGAGTTATTTTTACGTTATCCATCAACAACACGAAAAAACGGTTTTTAGAAACAAAATCCTGTGTGTATGTCGTTGTCGTCGGCCACTTTTCCTTGCAAGTCTTGTTAGCACGATACAGCCTCCGGAGTGCAATAAGTCATCAATTTTATGATGGAATATTGTTAAGGATATTTCACAGATGAACCCTATTGATTTTCAGCTGACCAGAGCCAGTACAACGGGTGCTATGGTACTTGAAGTACGACATTTTGTCGTTTTTCAAGAAATTTCAGTTTGTTAGCACGATACAGCCTCCGGAGTTCAACAAGTCACCAATTTTATGATTGAATATTATTCAGGGCATTTCACTGATGAACCCTATTGATTTTCAGCTCACCAGAGCCAGTACAACGGGTGCTATGGTACTTGAAGTACGACATTTTGTCATTTTTTGATAAATTTCAGTTTGTTAGCACGATACAGCCTCCAGAGTATATACAAGTGACGAATTTTATGATTGGATATTATTCAGAGCGTCTTAAAGATGAACCTTCTTGATATTGAGCTCACTAAAGCCAGTACAACGGGTGCTGTGGTACTTGAGGTACCAAATTTTTGTCATTTTTGGAGAATTTTCAGTTTGTTAGCACGATACAGCCTCCAGAGAGTATACGATTGATCAACTTCATGAATAAGTATTGTTCAAGGTGTCTCACAGATGTACCCTATTGATTTTCAGTTGACTAGAGCGAGTACAGCGGGTCCTATATAACTAGATATACTAAATTTTTGGAGAAATTTCGGTTTGTTAGCACGATACATCCCCCGAAGTGTATACAAGTAACAATTTTATGATAGAATATTGTTCAGGGCCACAGATGCGGAAAAGTTAGTTTTAATCTTTAAAACCGTTTATTTGTTAAATTTATTCATTTATATCATTGCATTTGTTGTTACCTGTGGTAAATAATTGTTCAAAGTTTTCAATTCATTAGCAACATCCTTCAAATTGGAAGAAATATCGCCCAAGGAAAATTTTATGGTGTTTTTATATCCCTTCTTCTTCAATGGTTTTCCTGTATTCATTGTGAAAGTCCATTTTCTGTCTCTTAGAAGGTGGTTCCATATTATCTTTCTGGGGCATAGTCTTTGATGTTGATGGGGTATTTGATGTTGATGGTTCATCAAAACTATTTTTGCGGGAATCTGCTTCAAGGGATACATTCGCACCTACAGGTACACCAAAATCTGGATTATTTAATCCCACAAAGTTTTCCCCTAATAAATCCAATATTTTCAGTTCCAATTCACTCAGTGGTGTTACATCATCAAGTCCACCCCCAGTGCGAGATAATGATGCTCTAATTGCAGCACCCTTTTTTTTAATGAATACTTTAGATCTGACCAAGTCTACAAACCAAAGTTCAAATAAGTTATAAAATAAAAAATAAACGGTTTTAAAGATTAAAACTAACTTTTCCGCATCTGTGGCCCTGAACAATATTCTATCATAAAATTGTTACTTGTATACACTTCGGGGGATGTATCGTGCTAACAAACCGAAATTTCTCCAAAAATAACCAAAAATTTTGTATATCTAGTTTTATAGGACCCGCTGTACTCGCTCTACTCAACTGAAAATCAATAGGGTACATCTGTGAGACACCTTGAACAATACTTATTCATAAAGTTGATCAATCGCATACTCTCTGGAGGCTGTATCGTGCTAACAAACTGAAAATTCTCCAAAAATGACAAAAATTTGGTACTTCAAGTACCACACCACCCGTTGTACTGGCTTTAGTGAGCTCAATATCAATAGGGTTCATCTTTAAGACGCTCTGAATAATATCCAATCATAAAATTCATCACTTGTATATACTCCGGAGGCTGTATCGTGCTAACAAACTGAAACTTCTCCAAAAATGACAAAAATATCGTACTTAAAGTACTGTAGCACCGGTTGTATTGGCTCTGGTGAGCTGAAAATCAATAGGGTTCATCAGTGAGTAATATTCAATCATCAGTGAATAATATTCAATCATAAAATTGGTGACTAGTTGAACTCCGGAGGCTGTATCGTGCTAACAAACTGAAATTTCTTGAAAAACGACAAAATGTCGTACTTCAAGTACCATAGCACCCGTTGTACTGGCTCTGGTGAGCCGAAAATCAATAGGGTTCATCTGTGAAATGTCCTTAACAATATTCCATCATAAAATTGGTGACTTATTGCACTCCGGAGGCTGTATCGTGCTAACAAGACTTGCAAGGAAAAGTGGCCGACGACAACGACGACGACATACACACAGGATTTTTTTTCTAAAAACCGTTTTTTCGTGTTGTTGTTGATGGATAACGTAAAAATAACTCAAAAAATTTTTTCAAATTTCCAACTTTTTTGTGGGTAAACCAATACTTTTCTCGCATATTAGATAGGTTGGCGGAAAAGTAGCATCTAAGTATTCGATATTTTGTTTTACCTTCTGCCATTTTTCAGTAGGTTTCGCTCCATAGCATTCAGATTATGGGCCAATTCGTCCCAATATTTTTTATATAGATCCCTTCCTCGAGCACCAACGAATTTACCTGTAGCCAGGAAAGAGTGCTTCTCCATGGCCTCTAACATAATCTGCCAGTGGGCCTCTCTTACTTTGAATGACATTATATTTATAAATATAATTAAATTACCTCAATTACCCAAAAATAAAAAATTGCTGATTATTTATTATTCCTAACAATTGGGTACTTCACTTGTTCTTGACACAAAACCATAGAAATATAATTATCTCTATGCATAAAACACAAATTTCCATGTGAATGGAGAACGTCCTTAAGACATATTCCGACAATACCCGATCATTCTTCCGTGAGAGAGTTAGAATAGCAACGTAGTACTATCGTTTCAATTTACGTCTCGTCTCGCACGGTTACGATACGATCAATTGTTAGAATCCCAGTTCTGAATGTGATGGTAAATTTGCTTTTGATGTCGATGGTGTGGATTTTTCAACATTTGGTGTAGGTGGCTCCTGCGCATCTGCAGAGGTTGACGGTTTTGCTTTCAAAACATTTACAGATATCGAGGAAATGTGTGGAGGAGCTGGATTAAAGCTTCTCTCACGTTCTTCTGGGTCCAAGACAAGTTCTCGAAATTCCTCAGCTGCTGCAGAATCCTCTTCAGTACACTTCTCTGGGTTAACAGGAAATATCCCAGCTGCTTTGAATCCTGAGACTCCCTTTTCTATAGTTGCAACCGTCATGTATGCTTGATTGAATAAACGAGCCACGTCATAAACAGTGATCCTTTCGTGTGCAGTCGAAATCATATGAGAGTCATATACAGCAAACAGAGCTTTCTTTAGTGGCCCAAAAAACGATAGGTCAAGAGACTGGAGGTGATTCTCTCTGCAAAAATTATATATTTGCAACGAAATGTGACTTGCATGGTTGTCAAGGATAAGTAAAATCGGGTCAGCTTCCGTAGCTTTCACATAATTTTGAAAATATTTTATCCACCTTAGAAATAAATCATCATTCGACCTCCCATTGTCAGAACAGAAATAAATGCAACCTATTGGGCCGTCTTTTTCTAATTGAGGAGACATCCGTTTTCTCGGAGAAATTATCATTGGGAGAACGTATGTCCCTGCTGCACTGACAGCGCATAAGATGGTAATCGTTTGACTTGTTTCTGTCCCCTTTTCGCATAAAGTTTTCCAGACTTTTTGTGGATAGTGGTTATACCAGATTCGTCGACATTAAATATTCGATTGCTCTGAAATTTGAACTTGGTCAATAGTTTTTCTAGGTCTTTGAAAAATATTCCTACAGCTTCAGAATTAAATGAGGATATATGATTAAGACTTGTCCTTTCTGGTTGTCGAAGTCTCAGCTCAGGATTCCTCTTTATCAAGCACGACAGCCAATCTTTTCCTGCTAGCCCAGATTCCTTGTTGAACTTATGAGGTAGGTGATTAGCTTCTGCGAAGTCGAAAGCTATTCTTCTCAGCTCCCGTGGAGTTACGCAATGGAATAAATTTGCCAACTTCATGACGTGATTTGCTTACTCTTTTTCTTGTGGTTTCGTAAAAAGAAGTTTCCTCCCCAAGCGGTCAACTTCTGATCCAGGTTTTAGATGGTCGCGCAGTGTTGTTTCGAGAATGCCGAAATTTCTTGCAGCCTCGCGTATTTTAGCATCAAAGCATTATTGCGCTGTTCAATGGTCCAGCTCTGTCGTTGGATCTTTGTTTGATAGTTTCTGACCATCTGGAATTAAGAAACATGCTGAAGTCAATAATATGGGGCAATAAAGCGCAATGTGCGGTAATATCGCGTACTGCGCAATATTACCCCATATCGACCTTGGCTTGTTTTTCTAACCAAAATTCCGTTGTTAATGTATGAAAATAGAAAACAAGCATAGGGATAGTTCCTCGAAATATGCTAGAAAATATTTGTATATAGGAAAGATCGATGACTGTATAAAGTACATTTATCTCGCTTATTTCTTAACCACTAAAAATTATAAGGAAAACACGTGTACAAACACTGCGGTCAACTGAATGCTCCCAGCGCAGTGTTGCCAGATGGGAAAATTGAGAATCCCCAGACCTAAACCGAATTTGTCCCCAGAATTCCCTAGACTGATAATAACGAAATATCCCTAGAATTCCCCGATCCTTTTAAAAAAAATTGTGGTAATTTCAAAGATAAATTAAAATAACATAGTGTGATTTAAAAATGTAATAAAAACTAAATGTAAGAAACACTAATAATGCAAAGAACCGTCTAAAAAATATATTTTGTTCTATATTAAAATAAAAAAATCAAAGTTTTTAGAAAAAAAAATAGGTTAATAAACAGTGGCGCAAAATGAAAAAAAAATCATTCAGTTCCATACACGTTTTTTGAGGATATTAACTTTAAATGATCGTTTGTAACTTCAAAGTCTTGGCAACAATTATTGGTCGAAAATCTTATAACTGAAACGGCATTTAAAGCCTCGCTTCCCAACTTATTTCTTTTTTTTTGTTTTAACATCTGTCACTACAGAAAAAACCCTTTCAGTTTCGGCATTGCTATGAGGCAAAGCCATGCATAATCTAGCTAATTCAACTATATTACTATATTCGGGTTCATCATTAAAATCTTTAAATTTTCTTAATTTTTCCAAAAATTCTTCGACACTTAATTGTAATAGACTTTCTTTCTGGATGTCATCTGAAAAGTTAACGGAAATATTTTTCCACTCAGAGTCGATGGCATTCCCATCGATGTCATTAATGGAAATAAATTTGCTCCAAACAATCTTAAGTGATGTTAGATCTTTAGGTTTTGTAAGGGTCAATGCAATATGGGGGTTTAAGAATTCCAACGCATCAAAAAATGGATCGGTCAGGGGGAATCGAATCTGCATATCCGTTGCTGCAGTTATCATAAATTCTAAGCATGATTTTCTGATGGAAGTTTGAACATCATCCGGTAATTCAAGTAGAAAATTCCTACATTCTAATCCGAGATCAATGTTTTCCAAAGGCAGAAAATTTCTGGGATTTTTACAGTTTATCTTATAATCGTTTAAATGCTCCGGAATTATAAAATGTGCAATGGTTTTTTTAAATAATTTTATTGAGTGTTTAGAAAATTCGTGAATTAATAGTTTTTTACCCTGAAATAACCCATTAAAAGTATTAAAAAGATTTAAAAAGTATTTTAGAAACAATAATATTGCTTTTGTGCATTTATTATTAAACTCTGTAAAAATAAAATCAACAGATTTGCTGTTGTCTTCGAGTTTTGCAAGTTGGAAAAAGTTAAACAACATATCCCAGTATTCCAACAGCATGTTGCATACTTAGCCATCTCGTAGCAGATAGTTTCAACATTTTTTTCTGTTGCAACTGAAAGACCTCTTGCATTTCTGAGAGTTCTGCAGTTCTTTTTGCAGAGCACGAGAAATAGCTTGCAATGCTTCTTACAAATTCCTCTGGGGTACGAGGTAATTTGGAACAAGCATTACTTGCTACCAAAGCACCAGAGTGGCAAATGCATGGCAACATAATTAATGTCTCTGTGTCTGCTTGCAACCTTGTAAAAAATGAATAATTTTTACCCACCATCACATTTACATTGTCTGAAGCAAAACCAATAATATTTTTTAAGGGAATGCCTTTTAATTCAAGGCAACTTTTAAAAGCCTCATACAAATGTTCAGCGTCGCAATTTTTGGCATTTATTGTTGTTAACTCTAACAACTGGTCACATATTACGCCACTGTCATTCACATATTTTACACCAATACAAAGTAATTTGTTTACAGATATGTCCGTACCTTCATCCACTAAGATGCTGAAATGTCTATTTTTAAGAATTGCTGATAACTTTTCTGTTTCCTTCTTCTTAATGACGTTTTCAATTATATTTGTAGTTTTAGTTCTACCCAATTTAATATCTTTTAAAACTTCAGAATCGGGGAAACAGTCTTTTAGTACAGGCACAAGGTGTTCTATGACTTGAAAAGCCACATTGTGGTGAGCAAAAAAAGCAGACAGTTCTATTTTTCTGCTTCAGACACTTTTTTTGAATGTATTATCTTTTTTTGGAAGAACTTACCAACCGATACAACGCCTGCCATTTTAGCAACATTTTTCTTGTGTTTTTCTGTCGCTAAAGGTTTTTGTAATTCAGATTTGCCACATCGTAAATCACAATCACATGGAGCACAATGGCAAAGATGTTCGTTGGTCGTCGATGGTCGATCTCTATAGTATAAATACAATTAAGTTGCATTTTATTTCTTTAGAAAAAAAAACAACTTACCTTTCGTCTGGTAATTCTGAATCAGAATCCATTATTTTATTTATTTTAAATTAGCAAAATGAAAATAGGACTTAAAAATAAAGATAACAGTAACACACAAACGAAAACGAAAACAAAACGATTTTATCTAGCTAGATCTAGCTAGATCAAGATCAAGCGATGAGTTCGATGACCGATGTTATGTGATGCCCCGCCCCCGCCGATGCCGATAGCCAGTCAGCCAGTAGCGTTGGGAAGTCGGGGAAGTCCCGAGAAAGGATAAGACTCATTTTTGATACACGTGAAATAAAAATACTTCTTTTTTAGAAAATTCCTTATTATTAGAGGCGGTATTTTAAATTTATTGCATTGTGTTACAAAAATCATCAAATATCCCTAGAATCTCCCTATTTCCCTAGACAAAAAAATTATTTAAAAAACTCCCTAGAACTAAGGATAATTCCCTAGGTCTGGCATCACTGTCCCAGCGAGCCGGCATCTGTTCAACATAGTGGCTAACGATAAGGAACAACGTACGTGTTGCCAGATTTCACTTCTAGCTCTTCGTCTCTTTTATTTTGTGGTGCGCAATATTGCCTCACTGCGCGATATTACCCCTAATAATTATCCTGATGTAAAAAATTTACCATTTTGTTCGATGATCTAACACGAGCCGTCTATGGGTATGAACTCAAAGAAATGACGTTTCTTGGTTGTCAAAATTGCAAAATAACGAGATTGCAGCTGCTTCAAAGATAAAAATAAGGTCAGTTTCTTATTAAAAGTTTAATTGTTTTTGAATTTTTTGTTATAATAATAATTTATTAGTAGCGATATGGTCGATGAAATTCAGACGATGTAGTGCACGCCTCCAGAATTGGCACAGATTGCAGCGAAATCCTTACAGAATTTGATACCAGAAAAATCTCGAAAAGTTTACCTATAAGCGTTCCTTGGTGTGGGCCGAACAACATAAAGCCACATATTACTCTGAAAACGTATTGCTAGCATACTTCGAAAATTTGTCAAACAATCGAAATATGAAGAGTTCAACACTATTCAATGTTGAAAGCAGAATTAAATATTAACCACAATATTCAACTCCAAACCTATACCAAACTGCTTGGTTTTTTAAAGAGAAAAAATGCTGGATATAAACCAAAAAAAGCACAAATTCTACCAAAAGAACAAGTGGATAACTTTTTACGTAATGCTCCTAATGAAAAATATTTGGCGACAAAGGTAAAATTCGTAGTTTTTTAATGTAGTCAATTATTAGAAGTTCCCCTGTATACTTATGTAAGACGTGTCAAAATGCATGGCCGTTAAGAGACGAATAGTAGGGGGGATAAGGAAGGCAAAAGAAAAAAGAGATTCAACTCGAGTCGGTCGAGGGTTGAATATTATTTAGACAGTCTTGACCTAGATTTATGGGAGTGAATTTATAAATATAATAATATATATGTTAATATTTTTACGTAATATATAATCAGACGATTTTGTGTGTAATAAATTGACTATGAATTTTTAATTCTAGTCTTATTAATATTTATTAAATCTTCTGACAAATCGGATTTACCTATTGCGAATAGAACGTAAAATATGGGCTTGTTCTTAATTTCGTTCCACTTGTTATAAAATATATAAAAAAGAACAATGAATGCGATTAGCTTATCGTTTGGTACACGCTGTATTATAACAAACAAAACTACATTCACGAGACCAATTTCCCGGTTACTTTCAACTAATGTTATATTATGGGTAATAACATGTTGTATAACCTCACATTTTACTAATTATGGAGAAACCGTGAACATTACTTGAATAAATTATCATTTCGTAACGAACGCCAATGTTGGAATTTATAAGATTCGAGATGATTATTGCAGAATCTAAACTTCGCCACATTCTCATTAAAAAAACAATAAATTTGTGTTATATAAACACTGATTTGTAACTAGGTATAAAACTAGGTGATTCAATATTACAAAAAGAACAACTTATTAGAAACGTTTCTGTTCGAGTGATACATTTTTGTAAATATTTAATAGTATAAAACTACCCCAAATTCCTAACCTTACATTTTTGCTGTAGATCCGCCCCTGATTTGTACGTACCTTAGTTCAGCAGTTCCCAAACTTTTTTGTATTTCCTGATTTTTTTCGTGACCCACATATTAAATAATATTAATATTAAATATGATTACTGTTGGGATTATTTAAATAAAAGTCACTAGTAGAGGAGTGAAAATATATTTTATTTTTTTAAATATTAAAAGAATGAGAACCTAGTTGTTATTTCAATGAAATGCGTTTCTAGACTGAAAACGTGAAATTATCAGTGTTTAGATTATTGCTTATGGAAATAGTAAGAGTTGAAAGCGGCGTTGTCAGACTGCCGCCGTATCATATTATACAGTGTTGGGAACATTACGAGGAAACATACGTTTTACCGTCAATGTGTTAGAACGAGACAAAATATAAATTCAGTGTATTACTTTTCTTCGCTTACAGGGTATCATAAAGTGAGAAACGAAATAACTGTATGTCTAATGGGGGAAGCACCGCCTTCGAGAAGCGTGCAGTAGCTCTTATGTCTGGCTTTTACTCACAGTTTTAAATAAACAAATTAGAAATGCATTCAGGCTATTACTAGTCACTTTACCACAGCAAAATGTTGTATAAACAACTCATTATGTTAAAGATCGCAATGAAATAAGTTAATGTTAGAAATACAGATGTGTAATGTGAACAGTTTAGTTTATTAATTGAGAAATAATGAGATTGTACTATACTACTACTATATAATGCAATGAACAATAAAAAAATCAACATTACTTTCGTTTATCCCTTCATGATTAATTTACAAAGAAATAATTCAGTAGTAATAAACTAATTCACTATATCAGTTCGGGTATTACACGCTAATATGATTTGAACAATAAATTAAAACCTACCTAGTAGGTATTTGAAATAAGTACCACTAAAAAATCATTGGAAGATAGCTAAAAACATTACATTCGTCGATATTGAGGGTACAATTAATGAATATAAGCATAATAATTTTCATTAATATCATAAGTAATAATCTATTGCAACAATACAGAGTCCAAAAGCGACAATATGTTGTAATAAAACAAGTGTATTCAGTGTATCACCATTTTCTTTAACAGGATATCATAAAAGGAGAAATAAGTCGTATGCTAATATTTGTTCAACTGTCTTCTGGTTTTAAAAATATCTCAATGTAAACCGCCTGTTTCCTACGCTCCTGATAAAACGATTTCGTTTGCATCTCTAATTATTCTATTTTTATCTGTCCCCTCTCTTCATTTTCAATCCACGCGTTAGATTGTAGTGCCCTTAAAAAATTCCTTCTTATTTGTGAGAGAAATCAGTCATATTTAATTTCAACGTAAAACGATAACCTCTCACGGCCAAAGGGAAATTATAATGGTCACATGGCGTTACCAGTGTGTTAGAGAAGGACAATCATGAGACAGAGAATTAAAAGCCAGCGTAGATTATTACAGACGAATACGAATCGCGCGTGCGCCTCTTGAAGATGTTTAACTGTACAATCTGGGTACTTCACTAAACGTTTGTTTGCGAATGAGTAACGATCTTTTGCAAATCTTACTAAAATGAGTTTGCAAGTACACCATAAAGTGCAAATTGTAAAATGGTACTACCAGGGTCATTCATATCGAGAAATAGCAGAAAATTTGTTTATTGTGGCATTCGAAAATGCCCAACCAATTAGCAAAAAACAAGTGAGAACGGTTATAAAAATTTTTGAAAAGCATGGATGTGTCAATCCTACTAAACATGGACCGCGTACACAAAAACGTCAAACAAAACCCGAAAAAGAAGAAAGAGATATTTTAATTTGTGCCAGTGTGGAAAATAATCCCCTACAATCGTCCACTCATTTAGCAAAGGATTTTGATGTTGATACGAAAACGATTCGGACTGTATTAAAAAAATGGTTATCGTCGTTCCAAACTGAAAAAGAGCCATGGAATTTTTCCAGACGATCAATTTCGTAGGATGGAATTTTGTGAAATAGTTATGGAAATAATACAAATGGGCGCAAACTTTTCGAAAAATATTTTGTTCACAGATGAATCGACTTTTCCCATACACGGTGCACATAATTCATCCGTTATTCGATATTGATCAAGGACAAATCTACACAAACATTACAATAATAGAACTCAATATCCCCAAAACTTAAATGTTTGGGCTGGAATATTAGGTGAACATTTAATTGGACCATTCTTTATTGACGGCAATTTAACCGGATAAAAATATTTGGACATGCTGGAAAATCAAATTACTCCTGCCCTTATACAATTAGGTGTCAATTTCAATGATATCTGATACCAACATGACGGTTGTGCATCACATAATTATCGACTAGCAATAAATTTTTTAAAGACTTAATTTCCCAATCGGATAATCTCCACGAATGGTAACATAAAAGATGGCGTGCGAGATCTCCAGATTTGGCTCCCAACGATTTCTTTTTCTGGGGTTATATAAAATCGAAAATTTATGGGTTCCAAGAAAACAGAGCCACTTCTCTAAATGAACTAAGGAAACAAATGTTACAAATTTGTATGCAAATAACACCTGAAATGCTCATACGTGTTCGTCAAGAATTTTATAACCGTCTCGGTTACTGCTTAGCTCAAAACGGGGGTTTATTCGAATATTTGATTTAAGCTCATTGAAGATTTAAGAAGTTTTATTTTTTAATTTATTACATATCATAATATTACTTTTATTATAAAATTGTAGGCATTTTCATTAGAATTCGATTTTATTTTTATTTTCGTTTTTTTTAATTTGTACTGTGTGTGTATTTACACAGAGAATTCGTTCTCATTTGCATACAAACGATAAAGATACCAAAATTTTTTTTTCAAAAACACATTCGAACCACAGGAGATGTTTCGAGACCAATTTCACGTTGCCAAATCTGAAAAAAAGTAAAGGTTTTAACCGCTTTCAAACTGAAAACTAGAACAATTTCCTGCATTACAATAAAATATTCAACGAATAGGTGTAATTAATTATATTTTGATCTGTTACAACCTCTTGAATTATCATAATTAAAATCTTCTTATAACTTGTTCTCGTGTTAGAACAATGCATTTTACAATTAATATAAATATACAATGAAAATTGGCAATACTGTTAGTAGCTACAAAGAATTTGTAAGAGGCCGGCGTTGTGTGTTTTCCACTTATGAGATCCTGTTAGCGAAAAATGAGAATTGAGATATTTGGAAACATATCATTATTAATACAAATTTTATTTTGCATGTTAGTTATTAATTCCAATACTAACCGAACTAATATAGTGAATTAGATTATTACTACTGAATTATTTCTTTGTAAATTAATCATGAAGGGATAAACGAAAGTAATGTTGATTTTTATTATTGTTCATTGCATTAAGCTATCAGTTTAGTACAATCTTATTATTTCTCAATTAATAAACTAAACTGTCCACATTACACATCTGTATTTGCACGCTTCTCGAAAGCGGTGCCTACCAGACATACCTTTACACGTGGTGGGAGTACACTTCCACCGCGCCTTTACACATACAGTATTTGCACGTTTTCCACTTTATGATATCCTGTTAGCGAAAAAGAATGATACACTGAATTTATATGTATTTTGTCTCTTTCTAACACATTGACGATAAAACATATGTGCCCACAGAATTTTCCTAACACTGTATATTTTGTATTTGTACTACACCTCTAAATGAAAAAGCTGAATGCATATAACTAAAGACACAATAGGTGTTTAGGTCAATAAGTAAATATTTTTTGTTACTAATATCAAAAGGAGTAAATTAACATGTGTTTGTTTACGGCAGCCATGATGGCGAAAAGTCAACTATTACTTTTACAATGTTGTCAGGTATGCGCCTTGGCAATCGGTATTTAGTCAAAAAACACTTAATGATATTTGTGGAACTGATGTTTACTACTCACAAAACACTTTATTTATTCTTCAAATACCCCAAAATGGAGAATGTCCTCACACAAATACTGGTTATAAATTCCATCGGCTTTTTAATGCTATGTGCATTTATCTAAAATGGGATTAATCTCGTGTCCTTGAATGTAGATTTCAGCCAAATTACATGAAAATTTTGAGAGTCTTCTTCAGATGTGTGTCGCCTATTCGTGGACAAACTTCCGCCATTCCTTTTTATTTCTAGCTTTTTTCGCCGCCTCTGTCCATGTAATTCCTTTTTCTTTTCAAATTTCGGCTACTGTGTTATCCCATGTTTTCTTTGGGCGACCTCTTTTCCTCTTACTTACTTCTCTAGCTTGCCAAATCATTTTTGCTGGTCTACTATTCTCCATTCTACAACGGTGTCCAAACCATCTAAGTTGCTGTTTTTCGATTGTTTTTAGTATTGGTTCTATGTTTTCCCTTATTATTTCATTTCGCATTCGATCTTTTCTGGTGACACCTTTGACCCTGCGTAAATACTTCATCTCTGTTGCTTGTATTCTGCTTTTGAGTGAGTTTGTAAGTACCCAGCTTTCACTACCATGCACAAGGATTGGTCGAAAGACTGACTTGTACACGTTCAATTTGGTTTTAGTTGTAATTTCTTTTCTTGCCACGAAATTTCAATTTAATGAGTAATATACTTTGACTGCTGCACTTATTCTTTCATTCACTGCTGCTTCCTGTTTTCCATTGTTTTGTATATCTACTCGCAGATATTTGAAACTCTTCACTTATTTTACCGGCATTTCATCAATTTCGATATTAAGGTGCTCTTCTTCTTGTCCCACCACCATTATTTTTGTCTTATTCATATTCATGTTTCGTAGTTTCAATATATGCTTCCATGTTATTAAATTATGTTTCAGCTCTTTTTCGTTTCCAGCGAACAATACTAAATCGTCGGCAAAAACGCATTCAGATATTCCAACTACTTCCATATTTCTATAACCTATTTGAATTTGTTTAACTTTTGTTTTTACTTCCTTCAAAATATCATCCATTATCATTATGAATAATGCCGGGCTCAGTACTCCTCCCTGTCTTAATCCTTCTTTTGTAATGAAATCATCGTACTGTTCATTATCTTTCCTTACCCGGTTTCTGGTTGTTTCGTAAATGCATTTAATGTTATTTCTTACTCCTCTTTGTTGTAGACTTTTCCATATTTGATTTCTGGGAACGCTGTCAAAAGCTTCTTGTGTATCTATAACCTCAGTGTTTTGTTTGTTACTTGTTTCAATGTGAATACATGGTCTTGCATACTTCTTTCTTTCCTATAGCGGCTTTGGGATTCTTCCAACTGTTTTTCTATTATTTTCCTAAATCGAGTCTCTAAGATACTTTCGTAAACTTTCAATGCCGCGCTCAGCAATGTTATACCTCTATAATTGTTACAATTAGTTTTGTCTCCTTTTTTGAAAATTGGCAATATGATATCTACTTCCCAATCTTTCGGAATTTTTTCTTCGTTCCATATTCTTTGAAACAATTTAGTTAGCATTTGTATCGCTCTTTCTTCTAGACTTTGTAACATTTCTGCGGTAATACTGTCGTAACCCGCTGCTTTACCTCTTTTTAACTTTTGTATTGCTTGTTTCACTTCTTCTATTTGTATCAGTGGTTCATTTTCCTCTTTTTCCAGTTCCTGATGTCTTTCGTCTTGTAGTGCCATATGTTCTTCTTTCTCTACATTAAGTAATTCCTCAAAGTATTCTCTCCATCTCTCTATAATTTCCTTATCTTGTCGTATCATAACTCCATTTTTATTTTTTATCTGTTTTACATTGTTCGATTTCCCTTTCATAGTGTTTTTAGTACCTTGAAGAAGAGTTTCTGATTTCCTTTACTGTCTTCTTCCATCTTTTTGCCAAATTCTTCCCACGTCTCTTTTTTAGCTGTGAATACCATGTCTTTAACTCTTTTTCTTCGAATTTTATAATTTTCGTAGCTTTCGTTTGTTTTATTTCGTAGATATTCTTTCCATTTTTGCTTTTTTAGTTTGGTATGTTCTTGTATATCTGTATTCCACCATCTCGTTTGTTTTTTGTTGCTACCTGTTCTAGTAATGCCACACACTTCTGTTGCTGTCTCTAATATTATAGATTTGAATTTGTCCCACATTTTCTCTATTGATATACTTTGTATTTTATCTTGACATATTTACATTTCTTTTTCAGTATATTCTGTAAATTTTTTGTATACCTCTATTTCTCTTAACTTATATGATTTTATTTGTTTTTTAAATTTATGTCCATTTTTCCCATTGTTCGAACTTCCTTTCTGGTTCTGTTTCCTTTGTTTATGAGAACATAATCAATGATGGACTTTTCATTTCTGCTACTAACCTCTCTCGTGTATTTATGTGACTCTTTATGTTGATAAAACGTATTAGTTACTATTAGTTGGTTTAATATACAAAAATTTATTAACCTTACTCCATTGTTATTTCTCTCGTTCTCTCCATATATGCCAATTACGTCATTGCTTTGTTCGTCTTTCTTTACAACTCTTCCATTAAAATCTCCCATTATTATTAGTCTGTCTTTAGCATCCTCTAATGTTTCCCAGAATTCAATTCAATTTTGAGTATTCTTTCTTCTGTAATTCCTGTCCAGTTTTTGATATATTTCTAATGTTCTTTCTTTATTATACATCCGATTCCTTCTTTTGCTCTACTTTTTGCGTCTACCCCATTATATATTAATAAATGTCCCTTTTCTAATTCAATTTCGCCTTGACCTTTCTTTTTGGTCTCTGTAATTCCTATTATATCCAAATTTTCCTTTTCAAATTCTTGTATTAATTCGTCTTCCTTTCCTAATAGTCCTCTTATATTCCATGTAGTTATCTTCCACATCCTCTCGTTTTCTTTATTTCTATTCGTAATACCTTTTCCTTTGTTTTTTCTTTTGTATCTGTTTTCAGTAGCATTCATCTCTTTTTTATAAGTTTTTATACATTCTAATTTTTTTCAATTGTCATATCCGTTTCCATTGTCACATTCGTTTCCATAGCCATTTTTATAGTTTTCCTCTCGATTTACTGTTTGGGTTATTAGTTTTTTGCTGTCCGCGTAATTTTTCTTAATTGTTCATCCAGTATGTTAGCTTCTGGAGATTTTTCCTGTCTTCTTATTTTTCTTTTTTTCGGCCTTGTTGCAAGTCTCTATTACTTCCTTCATATACTTCATTATTTATAATTAATTTATTGTATTTAATATATGCTTTGTGACCATTTTCTCTAGCTATCTTTAATTGTGGATACAGCAATTTTCTTTCTTCGAATATATCCTTTGGATAGTCTTCGTCGATCCATATATTTGTTCCTTTGAGTCTTTTACTTTGTCTAAGTATCTCCATTTTCTTCTTGCTTCTCACTAATCTTTATCTTTATTGGTTTTCCAATTCTTATGACATCATCAATATCATCTTCTGTATTAAACTTTATTTCTAATGCATTTATTACCTGTACTAGTTTCTCTATTGTTTCTTCATTTCTTTCATTCTCTCTCTCCTCTATTACTTTTATTATTAGGTTTTTTCTTTTAGTTTCACGTTCCAGAGACGCAATTTTGACGCCTTGTTTTTCAACTTTTTCTTTCAACTTTTAACTCGTTTTCTAGTTTTGTTTCTTTTAACTCATTAATTACTTGTTCTAATTTCTTGTCCATCTTTTCTATATTTTAATTCAAAGTCTCTAGTATGCTTTGTATTTTTTCTACGTTTTTTTCCATTTTTTGTTTGTTTTGTTTATATACATTTACTAGCATAAAAAACTATTCCGCCTCGACGGCTCGGAGAATTCGCTTTTATCCAGTGTTTATAAACCTCTACTTTATACACAATCCGACAACGCCGCAAAATATTATATCGAAGTTTGTCGGCTTATCTCTGCTACTTTATTTATATTATCAATTGTCCAATGATTGTAATCACTTATAATTAATATTTTGTTTGGGCCATTAATATCCATTTAACAAACATCTTTTTTTATGTCCGCAAATATAGGGTGTGCAAAAAACAAGGTCGTAATTCTGATGTGTAAAAATATTTATTCTAATTTAATTTAACGTTTTGCTTATCCCTGTATGAAGAACTCTTAAACTGCTTTCACTACGCGTTTCGTAAATTGTTTCTCCTCCCAAATAAAATTCGCTAATAAATCTCTGATTAGATAATATTTGACAAACATTAAGGAAACAAATCATCTTTATTATTGTAGATGATAGTTTATTGCCATTATATAATCATTAAATCAAAAATCTATTAATTAAATACGTATAATTATCGTCATATATAATATAGGCAATAGTATCACAAATTTATTCATGTGGTAGTTACGCGTTCAGTTTGCGCAAAAGTTTCTTGTATATGAGTTTTTAAGTCACGCAACAAAATTAAGAATATTAACAAATTCAAATAAAAAAAATCTCGAGGAAAATCTTAAGATACTTGAAAATGTTCATATAATATAGTAATATTAACCAGTACAAAATATTTTTAATACAACGTTCAACAATCTGAATTCAAATCAAAATCTTTTAAAAACGGTCTTAGTATTTTCCGACCCTATCTAGAATGTATTGATTCGCCGATTGTGGAATCATCAGTTATAACTGAATCTTCAGTTGCATTAAATAAATACAAATCATCAATTATATTCGACGAAGGGAAGAATTCAAGGTTTTTTACAGTTTCAGAGTTACTAGGAGTAAAATTACCCTTTTGAATTATTAGGGATTCATCTTTTTGCAAGATTTGTCCAACGTTTTTGCATGTTTACAAGGG
This sequence comes from Galeruca laticollis, assembly GCA_963921935.1. Taxonomy (NCBI): domain Eukaryota; kingdom Metazoa; phylum Arthropoda; class Insecta; order Coleoptera; family Chrysomelidae; genus Galeruca; species Galeruca laticollis. Next base: position 5,557,417 of record OY998176.1, on the reverse strand, counting down.
ATACTGTATATTACATTAGTTTTCATCAGGGAATCCTCCGGTTGCTTTAACTTAGTGAAAATAGACTGCAGAGGTTTGCCTGTTCTTTAAGCAATTTTTACATTGGTCCCCTTGAATTCTTTAATGATTTTTTCTGATAGAGCTTAAATATAAGGAAAGGATCCAAAAGTAACTCGTTGTGTGTTATTGAAATTACCATCCTGTTCATTTTCATTACTATTTATATGTTCGCCGAGAGTGTTGTAAATCAACCTCTTGAGAAGTTTGATATGTTAACTATTTTTTTGAAGGGTATCAATCAATATTTTAAATTTTTTATTAAGTAATGTTGGGTGTGATATTTTTATTATTCTGTTCTTCATCCCTAACACTAAGTTAACCTTAATTTGGAAGGGGCGATTGGACTTAAAGTTGAGGTATCTACCCGAACTAGTAGGTTTCACGTACCAGTCAAGCCTTCATTGGTCCTTATTAACTTTGGGTCCAAAAATGGTACACATCTGTTAAGTTCATTTTCAACTGTGAATTGTATGTATTGATTGTAACCTAACAGTTACAAAATCTGATAAGGGGAAGGCTACTGTCATTTTGACGACTGAAAATTACAATTCCAAAGTATATAACTTTATAGAATCCAGCGATGTAAAAGTTCTTAAAGCAGACCCAACAAAGAAGTTTTCTAATAATGTGAGGGATATTGTTAATAATTCTAATTATCTTTTAAATGATTACGAAAAGAGGTCTATCATACATAAGAATCCTCATTGTCCACAATTATATGGAACAGTTAAATTACATAAAATAACGAAACCAATTAGACCTGTAGTCTCTTATGTCAATGCTCCTAATAATATATTGGCAAAGAAGCTCAACAATATATTCAATACTTACGGATATGAATCTCAGTACTCAATTAGAAATTCAATAGAACTAATCAAAAACTTGAAAGCAATCCACTTGCAAGATAACTATAAACTCATTTCGTTCGATGTAACTAATATGTTTACTAAAATTCCTCCAAAAGAATGTCTAATACTTGTAAGAAAATTACTAGAAGATAAAAATATTAATCCAGGAATAATATCAGATATACTTAATTTATTTGATGTATGCATTAATCAGAATTATTTCACTTTTGACAATAAGATATATATTAAAAATGAAGGTTTACCAATGGGAAGCCCTATATCACCTATTTTAGCAAACATTTTTATGGACAATTTAGAAAGAAAGATATTTGAAAGTAATATTTCGAAAAATATTTTATTTTGGTATAGATATGTAGATGACATATTAGCTTGTTTTATGGGTAGTGAACGACAATTAGATGTATTTTTCAACCACATCAATAATTTACACCCGAAAATTAAATTTACATTAGAAATTGAAGAAAATAGCTCAATCAATTTTCTTGATTTAAAAATTCAAAGAGTTAATAATGTACTTGATTATTCAATTTACCGAAAACCAACACAGACTGATGTGACAATTCCATTCAATTCTAACCACCCTGTGTCACACAGACTAGCAGCATATAATTCAATGATACAAAGAGCTTTTTCAGTTCCTATGAACAAATGTAATTTTGATAGAGAGATTAATACAATTAGACAAATAGCAACATCTAACGGTTACCCATTAGATGTGATAAATAAGCTAATTAGTAAAAAAGAGGAAAAAGTGGCATTACAACTAATATATCCTAAACAAGCTGATGAAATTAAAACTTATCAAACCATCACATATGCAGGAAATATTTCTAATAATATTTCAAAGATAATATCTTCAGCAATGAATACAACAATTTCTTTTAAAGCAGAAAGTAACGTTAGTACAAAATTGTTAAATCTTAAAACAAAAATACCACTATTAAAGAAGTCAGGTATATATAAACTTAAATGTCCAGAATGTAATGCTGTCTATTTGGGTCAGACCCTTAGGAATTTTGAAATACGATACAGTGAGCACTTACGAGCATACAGATTAAAACAACCAGATAAATCCCAGTACGCAAAACATCTACTTGACACCAATCATTCATTGACACCTAACACAGAACTAGAAGTGCTGCATATTTGTGAAAAGAAACAAGAACTGGATTTCCTTGAAGAACTGGAAATTAGAAGACATTTAAGAAACCCACAATATGAAGTTGTCAATGAACAGTTAAATCTAGGGAATTCTCCACTAATAAACTGTCTTCTTAAGTGATAATTGTAAAGATCAGCAGATATAGTTTTCCTGGTTTGCTATATCATTGCACAGTTATACTGATCTTAATTGGAAAAATGATATCCAGGATATCACCATAGGGCTAATAATATCTAAGCTTCAATATTTGTAATATCACATCTTCTTCTTTTTTCTATAAACATATATTAAGCCAATCACAAGTTAGGTTACTTCTAAGTCTAGCCAAAAATAACTACTAAACATCAGGTAGGCATAAAATGAAATGTAACTTCTGTCATTCTGACGATGATATTGATGTATCGAAACAATTGTCAATTTTTTAGAATTGTGTTTTTCTGCGAAAAGTAATTTGATATTCGTAGGTAAATTATATTTGATTCTATATGGTGTATATTTCCTGCAATGCATAATTATATGTTTAATGGTAATTGTAGAGTTACAGGTCTCACATATTGGTGGTTCTTCTGATGATAGTAAATATTCATGAGTTAACTTTGTGTGTCCAATTCTTAGTCTTGTGAGGACTATCTTATATTTTCTTGGTAGGTTATGTATTTGCCTTTTGTGAAAGTGAGTGTCTTTGATTTCGTAGAGTTTATTGTCTCCTTCTTGAAGGTCCCACTCTAACTGAATTAGGTTCCTAGTTAGTTTAACTGAATGGTTGTTCAGATCTTTTAGGTTTAGTACATTTATCATGTTTGTGGTATGCATTTGTTCTTTCGCCAGGAAGTCTGCTCTATCATTGCCTTTAATACCTATATGACTACAGATCCAAAGGAATATTATTTCTTCATTTTTAATTTTTGCTTTCTCTAGCTGATATTTTATTTCCTTGGCGAGAAGGTGACCTGGGTTGTATGCTTTAATAGAGTCAAGTGAGCTCATGGAGTCTGTTGCTATCAGCCATTTGCGATAATCAGTAGTTGTGATGAAATCTATTGCTTTATGTATTGCAAATAGTTCTTCAGTTGATTTATGGAGGCTGAAACTGTTTTCTGATGTTTTTGTGTGATAAGCGGCGCCTACTTTTTCATTTGATTTGGAACCATCTGTGTATATAATTTGATGTTCTTTGTAGTTTTCTATAATCTGATGAAATTTTTGTTTGAACAGTATAGGAGGTATGCAATTTTTTATGTATAGTCTCAGCTCCTTATTTATTTGTATGTTAGAGGTGTTCCATGGTGGGAAATTGTAAGGGCTGTAGTCATAAGAGTCTATGTTGAATTTCTTTATATCGATAATTTGCTCCAGGTTTGTATTTTTTGTTTGTGGGTTGTACATTTGGGTAACGGATATTGAAAAATTTGTTGAAGGAAGGATGTTGTTTTTTGAATGTTAAGGAGTTTGCATATTTAATAGTAAGTAGAGTCCGTCGGTGTTCTGGTGGTATTACTTCTGCTTCACAGTAGATACTGTTAATGGGGCTTGTGTGGAATGCTCCTATGGTCATTCGAATTGCAGAGTTCTCTAACGGGGCAAGTTTTTGTAGATGAGTATGCTATGGAACCATAATCTATTTTAGATTTTATTGTTGCTTGGTATACATTTATTAAAGATTCCTTGCTTGCTCCCCATTTTGTATGTGATAACATGCGTCTCATTCTGAGGTATTTTGTACATTTTTGTTGTAGTTCTTTTATGTGATTTTTGAAGTGTTGAGTCGAAGGCGAGGCCTAGAAATTTGTGGTGTGTATTACTCTGAATGTATTGATTGTTGATAGTTATGTTAATATTTTTTGTACAGTTTCTTTTGCGACAAAAATGAACGCCATTTCACTTGTTTGATGAGAATTCTAGACTGTTATGATTTGCCCATTCCTGCAATAGATTTACGCAGTTTTGTAGATTATGTATGCTAATTTCTGGGTCAGAAGCTGAATGATAGATAACTAAATCATCTGCAAAGTCTAAAATTGATATTAGGTGGCATGATATGTTTTATACTTGTTGCGGAAAGTTGTCGATTTATGTTTTTTTTTCCATAATTAATTTTGTTGAAACGTCATATTTTTGACATTTTTGTAATAAGTAGTATGATTGAATTTGAAGTGACAAGTTGCACTTTGTAAACGATAATTCATTAAAAATTGAAGTTTTCTGGTATTTTTACTGCATCCTGATCCAGGTATTGTCCTTTTATTTGACGTATTCAGTCACCGGGTAGGTGCATCTCGAATATTTAACAATACTGTTAGTTGCAAGTATGAAGAGAGTTGGACTCAAGACAGCACCTTGAGGTACTCCTGAGTTTTGGCTAAGTATACCTGATGTTTTGTTATTTATTCGTACTTGAAAAACTCTCTCTGTGAGGAAGTTGAGTATGAAGTTAAACATTGATCCCACTATATTGAATTCTTCGAGCGCATTTATTATACTTTGCCTATTAATTGTGTCGAAGACTTTATTCAAATCAAAGAATAGTGCGTTGGTGTGCCTTTGGAGTCGGAAGGCGTCTTGTAGATCAATTTCAAAGCCTATTAGATGATCGTTAGTTGAATATTATTTTCTAAAGCCTGCTTGTTCAGGTATGAGGAGATTATTCTTTTGTAGGTACCAAGTTAGTCTGTTGTTGATGATTTTTTCCAGTAGTTTACATAGTGAGAGCTATTGGTCTGTAGTTTTCTTTTCTGCATATAGGTTTTCCTGGTTTGTGGACTGGAATGAGTATTGATCATTTTCATGCGCTGGGAATTTGGTCGTTTTCCCATATTTTGTTGTATAATTGGAGTGGGCTATGTATTCCATTTTCGGGTAGATTTTTTATCATAGATATCCTTATGTTGTCTGGTCCAGGAGCTGTGTCTTTTTTGTTCTTCAAGACATATGTTAGTTCATTTGTTGTGATTGGCAGGTTGTATGACATATTTACCGGTTGTATTTGCTTTTTTGTGATAATATGGTGGCTAGGATATTTGTTGTATATTGTAGAGAATTGATTGGTGAATATCTGACTTATATGCTCTGTGTCACCGATCCATACATTGTTCTCTATTAGGCCTGATAAGTTTCTGGTAGGCGTGCCTTTTAATTTGTATATTTTGTTCCATATGTCTTTTGAGCTGGCGTTGAAGTTGATAGAATTGGTGAACTTGTTCCAAGAAGACAATTTCGTCTCTTTTATAATTGTTTTTGCTTTTGCTGTGCGCTTAAACGTGTTTAATGCGCTTTTTCTTTCCGTTATTGCTTTTCTACAGTCATTCCACCATGGCACAGGAGATTTGTTTGGAATGATGTTTAATACTGGTGTGTTGTTTTCATATGCTTCAATGATAGATTGAGTAATAATATTTACAGCTTCATCAGTTCCTAAAAGGACGATGTTGGGGGCCGTATACTGTAGTTTAAAATTTTCCCAGTCTGTTTTTTTTGTGATTTAATCTAATACATGGTTTAGGGGAGTTTTCCCATAGTAATTTTTCTAGGAGGACCGGGAAGTGTTCGCTCCCATGTGTATCATCTTAAAAATATTGAGAATGGTTTCGACACCATCTTCAGGAACAGCTGTGATGATATCATCTACATATTTTTTTTAGAAAAGGAATATCAAAAGGTTAATTCCCAACACACTCAGCGATCAAATCGTCCATGACATATTGCGCAAAAATGGGTGTTCCAAAAACTTGTTTTGTTTGGCTTTTTTATCTAATAATAGTTAATGCTGGAATGGATTGACAGTTTGGGAATACCGAATATAAGAGGTTTGAGTGTTCACTGACTATTGACTTATTTCGTCATCCCAATTTTTTACATTTTGCAAAAGACAGTTGGCAGCCATTTGACAATAGTATGCATAAATTTAATAGTGTAATTAATACTACCAAAACTGCTATCTACGGATACCAGTAAAACTTTGCGCCATGTACACGTCTCAAGTGACTCTAGAAAGAATAAAATTCCATTTAATAAACAATTCAAATACCTAATTTAATTAAAATCACAAAAAATTTTGAAATCACTTAAAATACCATGTCGTATATTAAATTTATCCACCTTTTTCTATTTTCAATTGATACTTACAAAGAAGCGTTCTTCCAAATAATTCTCAATTTATTGACTGAAATTTATTCAGATAAAATTTTTATATATACATATTTATTTTCCAACTAATTTTAAGCTGATCTAAAAAATCATTTGGCAAGAAAAATATTTATAAGACTTGGCCCAATGTTTGGTATAAGGCTGCAATAATTGGGCCAAGTCTTATAAATTTTTTTTCTTGCCAAATGCATACTGGATGTTAATATAACATTTTTTCCTTTCGTTGGTATATATGAAACGATTGTAAAATTCTCGGTGAAGCCAAACATACTTGTGTGGATGGGTCGTTTAGTAGGTTTTGAAAATTCACTTCGCAGTTCAGTTTTATTTTTTCTTACTGTTCCAATTACAGTTATTTTGTAACCCTGAAGTAATTTTTGTACCAAAGAAATAGATGTAAACCAGTTATCCATCGTCAGGTTAATATGTGAACCAGAAAGATGTTTACACATTCTTAAAACCAAGTCATAGACTTTGTTGGAAAGTTTATATGACCCTTGGGTATTTGGCAAGAAAAAAAATTTATAAGACTTGGTGTGTATATGGCTGCAAAAATTGGGCCAAGTCTTATAAATTTTTTTCCTTGCCAAATGATTTTTTAAATCAGCTTAAAATTAGTTGGAAAATAACTATGTATATATAAAATTTTTATCTGAATAAATTTCAGTCAATAAATTGAGAATTATTTGGAAGAATGTTTCTTTGTAAATATCAATTGAAAATAGAAAAAGGTGGATAAATTTAATATACGACATAGTATTTTACGTGATTTCAAAAATTGTTGTGATTTTAATTTAATTAGGTATTCGAATTATTTATTAAATGGAATTTTATTCTTTCTAGAGTCACTTGAGACGTGTACATGGTGCAAAGTTTTACTGATATCCGTAGGTAGTAGTTTTGGTAGTATTTCAATTATTTTTGTAGTTTAATCTTTTAATTCTTTCTATTGTTCATTTAGTTTCATTTCTTCAACGTGTGACAAGATTATAGTTTTTAATCGAAAATATTTTTTTTCTAAGACTAGACTATCTACAAAATATTTTCTTCACTTGTTTAAATATTGTTTAATCAAACTATATAAAATGTGGCCAGCCTAAAATGGAAAACCTCATCAATTTTGAAAAGACTATTAAGATTTCTATGTTTGAGATATGATTATTAAACTATACATCAAAAAAAAATTTAAAATACTGAAAGATGAAATTCGAGACCGACAACCCAAAAATTTAAATATTTTACACTTAAAAACCCCAAACTTGTTAATATTGTTACAAAAAATTTTATAAACAACAAAATATACATTATATAATAATGTAAACACTTATCGAACAATTACTTGAAGAATAAGGATGAATAATGGTAATAAAAGAACCTTCTGAAGACTTCATAATAGAATTATTTATTGATTTCACCTAGAAAACCACAACTAAAACGGAAAACCTTCTCTTCAATTTTGAAAAGACTATTCAGATTTCTATTTTTGAAATATAATTATTAAACTATACATTAAAAAAAAAATTAAAATACTGAAAGATGAAATTCAAGACTGACAACCCAGAAATTTAAATATTTCACATTTAGAAACCCCAAACTTGCTAATATTGTTACAAAAAATTCTATAAACAACAAAATATACGTTATTCAATAATGTAAACAGTTATCGAACAATTACTTGAAGAATAAGGATCAATAATGGTAATAAAATAACTTTCCGAAGACTTCATAATAGAATTATTTATTGATTTCACCTAGAAAACCACAACTAAAACGGAAAACCTTCTCTTCAATTTTGAAAAGACTATTCAGATTTCTATTTTTGAAATATAATTATTAAACTATACATGAAGATGAAATTCGAGACCAACAACCCAGAAATTTAAATTTTTCACATTTAAAAACACCAAACTTGTTAAAATTCTATAAACAACAAAATATACGTTATTTAATAAATAATTATAACAAACGAACAATTTTGGATTCTGTGTTATTCAATCTTTGTATAAATGAATTGTTTTCAGTGAGCAGTACTGGATATATACAATTAGAGTCGCAGACGATACAGCCATTATTTATGAAATAGATAATTGGTATGATTTGAAATAGTTGAAAATGATCTAAGATTAATTAAGGATTGGTTTCATCATAAATTACTTACTCTAAATTTTAATGAAACATAATTTGCCATTTCTTAATTCTAGAGACTATAAGAATAGCTTCACATATTTTTTATAGAAAAAAACTAGAGATTATGCTTTATAACTTTAAGTGTTTAAAAAAATTTATGTATCATGTATAATGTCAATACTTGCAGATATTGTACTACGGTCTAGTGGAAAGCCATCTCAGGTATGGCCTATTTTCTTGGGGATGTGCTTCCAGAACATTTATAGGTCCCTTTTAGAGATTATACAAAGAAGCTTTATTTAGATTATTATGTCTAGTTCCAGCATGTGCCCTAGTGACGCACTGTATAATATAAACAAAATCTTTGACTTGAAGAAATTATGTTTTCTGTGTGCACCTGTAGAATATCATACTATGAAAAATAAAATTAAGTTACCTACACATACATATGAATCCAAAAATAAAAAACACTTACATGAAGCTCCTATGATGACAAAATCTTTATGTCAAATTCTTCCTATTAACACAACCAAAAGTTAATATCTGAAATATCTCTTCATTCTCTGCAATGTCTATCCACTTCATAGATTTTATGTATAATTATAGTGTTTTCTTATTTACCGAAACGTATGTTGAGATAAATTCGTTCATCTCTGGCATACATTTTTTTGTATTTATAATTAACAAATTCGCTTTCATAAGTTGTTCGGGATACTAATGTTCAATTTGGATTTAATACTACTGATTAATTGATTGTAGAATTCATTTTTATAGGAGAAATTGGTAACATATATTTGAAAAACTTATTTAAATTTGACGCTACAAAATGGCAAATGACATTTGTGTTGTGACGTCAACTGAGGCTGTTGTGACGACGATACAATTCGATGATTATAGGAACGGTGCTCGAGAATATCAATTTTAGGAACTATTCGCAAATAGAGCAGTCACAGGCTTGCGTATGCATGACGCTGGGAACGACGTCAAGAATAACGCCCTGATTCCAGATTCAGGGCATCAGTGCGGATGAAACTCAATCATCGACCACCACACCTGCAAGAAATTAATCACCGGTAGCGACATTGATTCTCTTTCCGAAATATCGAGACCACACATGACCAACGTTCAACTTTAGAAATATTTTTACAAAAGTTACAACTTTTATTTTTTAGAACTGAATATCTTTTTAATAAATATCATTGATGCTGCAAATGGAAGATCATATATGAATTATATGGCAAATGTATGCATACTTTGCCCGTAGATAATATACTTTTTAACTAATTAAAAAAAATAGAATTGCGGGGAGAGAAGAAAGACGAAATTTTCGGTATAAGAGTGTCTGTCGTCTATCGCAAAAATATATAAAAGAGGGCGGAGTCGAGACGTGACATGGCGCGAGTGACGAGCACTCACTCTTGATAAGTTTCTTAAAGACACGTTTGTCCATTTATAAGTAATATAAATACACTACAATTGCCATTTGAAAAAAATTGTAGATGACGTGATATCTCAAATTTGGGACCCGCTGTTCAAAATTTCTTTACATAAAAAAGAACGTAATACAAAATAATAATTGACCTGTCCAACAAAAAAAATTGTACTTGATTTACTGAATTTATTTCAAATTAGAGACTCGCACTGTATTTGTGTTTCTTACTTGATTTCAGGTGTAGAAGAAACTATAAATTTGGTAAAAGGCGTAGGCGGTAAAGCCTACGGTTACAAATGTAATATAGCAGATAGAAAGAATGTATACGAGGTTGCTAAAAAAACGCAAGAAGAAGTTGGCGATGTAAGTATCAGTACATATATATTTCAATCATAATAATTCAATTCCAACCATAATATTTCCCTGATATAATTCCGGGTGATTTTTTCCATTTTCAGAACTAAAATTACCACTAGTTTACAGTCTTTAAAATAAGTCATGTAAATTTGATAAAACAAAAAATGCTTGCGTAATAAATAAAATGATTGATTATGTTGTTTTATATATAAAAGAAACAGGAAATAATTACAAATACTATAAAAGTCGGTATGTTAATGAATTTCGTGTTTTGACGTATTATTTTTTATCGACAATGAAACCAGTTGATCACGCAATATGTATATTGAAATGTTAAGTTCACTATTACGTTTAACGAATTTCTAAAAAAACTGACATCATAATGAATATGGACCCGATCATAAATCACATAATCACTATTATTTAAAAAAAATTGTTTAAATAACAGTATATCGTAATATCGTTAGAAGATTCTTCGACATTTTCACCATGCCAATCTCTTTTATCCAAGTTTGAAAAATATTAAAACTTAATTCTCTCAAGCACGAGAACTTCTAAATCGATTTTTATAGATATCTAATGGGTTTTTAATTACATGAATGGTTTTGTACGATGTATATGCTGGTTCATACACTTATAGTCCAAGAGTAATCGGCGCATGAGTACCGAAAACTATTCCACCTCAACTTTTTTATGCGATCCTCTTTGAATTGCCCTACTGATGATATAAATGCATGTTGCCATGGGGCAACCTAGTGTCATATTGTTTAAACCGAAATTGTTTAAACAATTGGAAGAAATTGTTATTTTTCAACCGGACAAATTTTTTTTGTATTCTTTATTGAAATACAAATAAAAAAGGTCCTATGGCTTTTCACAATAAAGTTAATATTTTTAGAGGTATGAATTTTTAAAGGTTCGAAAAATCTCAAATTTGGGTACTTTTGACCCATGAAAAATATATTAAAAAAATATAATAAAATATAAATAATAATTTTTTTAAATTCTTTATACAATTGTTAATAATATTCTTGATAGAGATTTAAGAAAATTTCATTGTTTATACCTGTTTTTTAATTGTTAATTTCACGCGCTCACAAGTTTGCGTCGCTACCTTTAAGTATCGCCGTCTCTCTCTGACTCATGCGCTGCATACGGTCTCTCTGTGTCCTGAATCATTATTATTCATTTATCTAAAAAACCATTAACTTTATCAAGATTGGTAAAGAGAGCAATGTTATTAATAATTAAATTGTCTACAATTTGTTTTTTTTAACTAAAGTAATTTGAGTATGAATCGGAACATTTTTGTTATTATCATAGTGATTTATGCATTTTTATCAACAATAATAAGATATAATAGTATTTGAAAAATTTTTGGAATCTCAATTATATATAAATAATAAGCTTTTGCTCAAACATACATTTGGAAAAATGCATTGAATCCGGAATATAAAACATTAGATTTTGATCAGTTGTAAATGGGCTTTTGTTTATAAATAAAGGTATTAGCAAAGTATCATTCTCTAGTTAGTATCCGAAATTCGTAAAATCTAATGTTTTAAAAATTGAATAGATGAGGCTTTTACTTGATGAAGATCCATACTGAACGATGAAATAAAACAATATAGTTTAAACAAACTATATTGTTTTATTTCATCGTTCTAATGTTTTATATTCCGGATTCAATGCATTTATCCAAATGTATGTTTTGAGCAAAAGCTTATTATTTATATATAATTATGATTCCAAAAATTTTTCAAATACCATTATATCTTATTATTGTTGATAAAAATGCATAAATTAGTATGATAATAACAAAAAAGTAATTTTAATTACATGTTCCGATTCATACTTAAATTACTTTTGTTAAAAACAAATTGTAGACAATTTAATTATTAATAACATTGCTCTTTTTACCAATCTTGATGAAGTTAATGGTTTCTTGGATAAATGATAAATAATGATTCAGGACACAGAGAGGTAGATGCAGCGCATGAGTCAGAGAGAGACGGCGATACTTAAAGGTAGCGACGCATACTTGTGAGCGCGTGAAATTAACAATTAAAAAACAGGTATAAACAATGAAATTTTCTTAAATCCCTATTAAGAAAATTATTAACTATTGTATAAAGAATTTAAAAAAATTATTATTTATATTTTATTATATTTTTTTAATATATTTTTCATGGGTCAAAAGTACTCAAATTTGAGATTTTTCGAACCTTTAAAAATTCATATCTCTAAAAATATTAACTTTATCGTGAAAAGTCATAGGACCTTTTTTATTTGTATTTCAATAAAGAATATAAAAAAAATTTGTCCGGTTGAAAAATAATAATTCCTTCCAATTGTTTAAACAATTTCGGTTTAAACAATATGGCACTAGGTTGCCCCATGGCAACATGCATTTATATCATCAGTAGGGCAATTCAAAGAGGATCGCATAAAAAAATTGAGGTGGAATAGTTTTCGGTACTCATGCGCCGATTACTCCTGGACTATTAGTTCCGTATGAGATTTGTAAGGTGCACGCAAAAAGAAAAAGGGCTACTGAAACTGAGTGGTAACCGCAGATATGCATGTTTCTGGCTCATTTGTCGCCCTCAGTACTGTATAACCAAATAAGGGTGTGAAACTTGGGAGCAAAGATGTTGATCGAAACATGGCAAAGCACAAAACAACGGATTTCAACAGGGAAACCCAACGCACATCTGTTTCTTCAATTGGCGCATATAGCCCCCTGCCTGAACCTTCCGACCCATAGCAAAAAATAAAAAAGTTGCACGATTATGGCGAGATACGGAAACGACAACAACAATAGGGTAATTCACGCAAAAAGAAAAAGGGCTACTATAACAGAATGGTAACCGCAGACATGCATGTTTCTGGCTCATTTGTCGCCCTCAGTACTGTATAACCAAATAAGGGTGTAAAACTTGGGAGCAAAGATGTTGATCGAAACATGGGGTTTCTGATAGAATGGGGGGAGTGTAAGGTTTGCGGCTTATTTATAGATGAGATGAAGGGGGTAGGTACTTATCGACAATTCTAGAACGATGGCAGTGTCGTCTGCGTAGAGGGCCGTCATAGTGTTGTCAGTCTTGGGGATGTCCGCCGTGTAGATGTTGTAGAGCATCGGAGAGAGGACTGCTCCCTGTTCTTCTGGCAGGATCCCGATGGCTTCTGTCTCCCCCTGAAGTTTCCTCAAAATGACCCTTTCGGCTATCTTGCTCATCGAGGTGAAGAGATGAATATGCATATAGTTTTGGGGGAACTATGGACCTTTATTCGCCCTTCCTCAGCATGATGGTCTCCGCTTCTTTCTATTCGTCTGAGAAGTGTTTGGTCTTCAGTATTTCGTTGATGATGGCTATCAGGAATACCACTACTTTTCATGGTAGATGCTTCAGGGCATTGTTGGTGATGTCATCTTTCCCTGGTGCCTACCTATTGTGTTTGGTCCGGACGATTTAGGCTACTTCCTCAGGGGTGGTGTAGCCTAGGTCGTCGTCTTGGTTTTGGACTTCTTCTTCGACTCGGTCTGGGTGCTCGTTCAGGATGAACTGGCGTTCCATGATTCTTCTGAAGGTCTATTCCTTTTCCTCGTCTGTGTGGGCTAGTCCGTTAACTCCGTGTATTGTTGGGGACTCTCTTTTGTCTAGTCTCAGGATTTTGTCGAACTTTCATAGTCTTACTGTGTCTGAGTCCAGTTCTTCTAGTCTATTTTCACCCATTCCTTTGATCAGTGTTGATTCAATTGCGTCTTGACCTTTTCTTTGAACCTTTTTGATCCTCTCTTGTCTTCTGGGCTTCTTGTCCTGGTGGCTCTTCGTTATGGGAGTCAATTATACGCTGTATGAAGTTCATTAAAAAAATTAGTAGTATTAGGTAGTATCGTCATTAGATCATTGATATCGCCCTTGCACAGAACCGGGCCGATCCCTTTAGTTTAAGGAGAATAATGATATTCTCGTTTATATATTTGATGGAAAGTAATTAAAACATTAAAATTAGTTCAGGGGACCTGAACAGGAGAGTGTCCGTAATTGTTCATAATGATGTAATTTTCTTTCAGGTTTCTATTTTAATTAATAATGCCGGCGTAGTATCTGGCCATTCTTTACTCGATACTCCTGACGAACTAATTCAAAGGACGTTCGATGTAAATATTGTCGCACATTTTTGGGTAAGAATATTTTTATTATTTAATATTTATCTTGACTTTAATATTAAATGTATGATTTTTTTTATATAATTTCGTGTAATTTAAAACCGTTATTACAGCATTTTTTGGTCTAATTGTTTAATTATTTTTACAAATAATATGCAATAAACTTTTTTTTACTATTTAACACTGATGATGGTCGTAAAAATGTCGAAATTTTTTTACAATTCAAAAATGAGGGATATTGGTCCTACTTTTCGTTTAAGGTATTATCACTTTGTTGATTGTTTTTAGAAAAAAGAAATTTCCATTTAAAAAATTGTGTTTATAAAAAAATTTCGTGTTCATATTTCAGAATCGTAGATTCGGGTAAACAATTTATAACGAAAAACATCAACAGTGCTTTAAAAGTTATTATTTCCAAGATACAGGGCGTCGAATTTAAGGGGTTAACATATAATGAAATTCAACTTTGTGGCTCGATATCTAACGAAATAATAATACTAGTAATGTCTTTCTTCCTCTTATCCTTATGCCTTCTCAGTCGTCGGATTGGAGTTCTTCCTGTACCCATTTTTTCCATTCTTTTCTGTCCCTGGCCAATGCCTTCGTCTCTCTTAATGTTTTTCCTTTGTTTTTTCCATTTTTTTCGATCTGGTCTATCCATTTCCTACTGGGTCTTCCTCTTTGTCTTTTTCTTGATATTCCCATTTCCATAACTTTTCTCGCAATACTCTTGCTTCATTGTTACTAAGTGGCCATACCAGTTTAATTGCTTCTTTTTAATCTTTGATATTATCGATTCTTGATGCTTCTGATTTCTCCATTCCTTAATTTGTCCCATTTTGTTTTACCTGCTATTTTCCTTAAATGTTTCATTTCCATTGCATTTATTTTTGTTTCCTGCTTTTTCTGCAGTACCCAGTTCTCATTGGCATAAGTTATAGTTGGGACTGTAATTTTGTTATAGATTTCCAGCTTTGTGTCCATATCAATGTGTTTATGGCTTAATATTGTTCGATTTAAGGAATAATATAATCTTGTTGATTTATTTGCTCTGTTATTATGTTCTGCATTTATTTTCCTTTCTTCTGTTATGATACTTCCTAGGTAATTATAAGTTGTTACTCTTTCTAATGTTTTGTAATTACATTTCAATTCCTTGTAATTACTCCCCTCTCACTGTTTTTCATTTACTATCATTACTTTGTTTTTTTTCTGTTTTTATTGTCATTTTCATATTGTCTATTTCTCTTCTCAATACATTAATTAGTTTCTGTATTTTATTTTTTTATTTTGCTATAAGTACAATATCGTCTGCATACAGTAAATTATTTAACACTTAACACCATGTTTCTGTACCCTATTATCATGTCCAGAGTTCCTCCTTGTCTTTTTATTTCCTTCACTATTTTGTCCATTATAATGACAAACAACAGTGGGCTTAAGCTATCACATTGTTTTATATCTTTTTTCATTAAAAACTCTTCCGTTCTTATACCTCCTATCTGCACTCTTATTTTGACAGTCTCGTATGTGCTTTTAATTATATTAATTAGAGCTTCCGGTTCTTCTAAGTCTTCCAACGCCTCCCAAATTTTTTCTCTTTCCACTGTGTCAAAAGCTGCCTTCAAGTCAATAAATGTTAAAAACATTTCTTCTCCTGCTTCTATTGTATTATCTTAAAATGTATATATTATCATTAGCTTGTCGTCCTGGTCTAAAAGCTGCTTGTTTCTCTTCTAATTTTGCTTCTACATAACGTCTTAATCGGATCTCTATTATTCTCGTATAGATTGTAAAGCTAGTTTGGGCTAAGCATATTGGTCTATAATTATTGCACAGTGTCCGATCCCCTTTTTTATGTATTGGCAGTATATGGTTATTTTCCCAGTCTTTGGGGATTTTTTGAGTGTCCATGCTTACCTGCATATGAGACATAGCCATTCTTTTCCTTTTTTTCCTAACCATTTTATCAGCTCTGGCGATACTCCATGCTCCCCACTGACTTTTCCTATTTTAAGTTTCTTTATAGCCACTTCCGTTTCTTCTCTTTGGATTGCAAGGTATTCATGTTCATTCCATTCCTCTTCGGCTATATTTGTTGTTTTCTTCTTCGACCTATTACTAAATTTGTCTTCGTATTGTTCTTTCCGAGTCTAGTACAGTATCCGCCAAAATAAACAGTACCGAAAATAAAAATAAAAATTAATTTTTAATTTCTGTAATGTAAGTGTTCAAAATGTTCACCATTTCGACGCAAACAAGCTTCATATCGATTTTGTAAGTCAATAAACATATTTATAAAAAGTGGTTGATGTAACTGCCGAAAAATATTTTGTATTCTTTCCCGTAGTTCGGCAATATTCGCCGGCGGATTTTCCGAGTGAAATATTTTGTCCTTCATTATGCCCCAAATGTATGCGTCAGGTGGCGTCAGATCAGGTGAATGAGAAGGATATTCGAAGTCTGTTCCCCGAGAAATTATTCTATTATCGAAATGCTGATGGAGTAAGTCTAAGGTGCGCACAGCTGTATGGCTCGTTGCACCATCTTGTTGGAACCATTGTGTGCGAAACTGTAGATTTCGTGCACGGCAAAAGTTATTTAGATCTCTCACAAAAGGTATAATAATTTTCTCTCTATAACGCTCTTGGTTGACAGTAAGTGGATTCTGATTATCATCTTCAACGAAATAAGGACCAATCATTCCATGACCAGATACCGCGCACCAAACGGTAACTCGAAGACTGTGGAGTGGTTTCTCTACAATGACATCAGGACGTTCAAATCCAAGGAATCTGGTTGTTTGTCGATTAATATAGCCGCTAAGATGAACGTGATTCTCGTCTGAAAACCATATGTTTTTCAAAAATTCGGGATCTTCGTAAATTAAACTCAACATGTGACCACAGTAAATTTCTCTCGCACGTTTGTCCGCAGCATTTAGTCGTTGTCCAACTTGAATACGGTATGGATAACCACCAATTGATTTGAACATGCGACGTAAAGACGTTTCACTAATGTTGAGTTTACATGCAGTTCTTAAAAGACTTCTTTGAGGTGATTGCACAACTTGGTTAAAAACACGTCCTCCATTTTCGTTAGTGCATACTGTTTTTCGACGACCTGAAGAACCTTTACCTTGACACAATACACTACCAGTGCGGTTTTTTCAACAACAGCTAACATCAAACTTTTACTAGGAGCTGCTTTATTAAATTTTTGTTGATATTTTATTGACACCTGTTCTAAGCTTGGACCATCATTACGACCTTTTCCGTATGAACTAAAATAATGCTCTACCAAAAAAACTCTTTCAACCGTTGTTAGAATCATTTTTAAATCAAATTTAACTGCAGCGTACTATTAATATATCAACTAATGACAATTAAGTCAAATATGACAAATCCATATTACATAAACAACTCCACAGCACTCTCTGTTTCGGTACTGTTTATTTTGGCGGATACCGTATTTGATTTATTCCGGTCGCCAATTCGTTATTTTTATTTTTTATGGCTCTTATATCTTTTCCGTTACTTCCTCGTGGTCTTTTTATTGCTGTCCAACATTTTCTATTATCTGATGCCTGTGTCTCTGATATCTCCCTTCCAAATCATTTCCAGGAGTTCCTTTTCGCTTTTTTAACCGCTTCCTTGAGTATGTTCCTTTTTCCGTTGTTAAATTTATTTGTCCTGATCGATTTTTATTTGTTTCACTTATTCCTAGAATATGTAATTTGTTGTTTTCCATTTTTTCCGTTATTTCGATTTCCTTTCCTGTTAATGTCCAATATTCCATATACCTATATATATATATATATATATATATATATATATATATATATATATATATATATATTATATATATATATATATATATATATATATATATATATGTTTTTGGTCTGCACTATTTATTCCCCATTGACTGCTCTGATCATTTTTTCTATCCGGTCCTCTACCATTATTATTTTTGTGTTTAAATTTCCTATTAGTTTCTTCCTTATCCCTATTGCTAAAACTACTTCTATTCTTACTGCTACACTTATTACTATTCTTAATACTATTATTATTTTTGTTTAATTTATCTTTGTGTATGTCTTCTAGTTTTTTGGGTACCCTGTTTGTATCATTTTCCGAGTTGGTGCTATATCTTCATCGTCTTCCATGCTGGGTGACCACTGGCTAGCCGTTCTTCCTTTTTTCTTGTTTGCATTTGTTTTTGTTTCTTCTTCTCGATTGTATTCCAGCTGATATAAGGTATATATTGTGTCCTCCACTCTTAATTTATTGTACCTATATTATACTTGATGTACATCCTTCTTCTTTAGCCGATTTTAAATAGGGAATAAGTGCTTTCCGTTTATCTTGGATTGCTTTTGGTAGATCCTCTGATATCCACATTTTTGTACCTTTCAAGTTTTTGTCTTTCCTTGATAGGTCTAGCCATAGTAGTTAGTCTATTTTTGTTATTCTCTGTCTCTTTTTTACCTATTCTTCTTATTTGTATTATATCTGTTTATTTTAACCTTTATTTTATCTAAAATTTGTTTAATGTGTTGTTTCTTATTTCGCACGTTTCTTTCTCAGTTTCTTCTGTTCCGTATACTACAAGGTTCTTTTTCTTGTTTTCTTTTTCTAGTTGTATTCTTTTATCCTGAATTTTTGTTCCATTTGGGTGACTTTGTTCTTTAATTCCTTATTTTCGTTAGTCATTTTCTTTATTTGTTCTTGACAATTTTCCATTTTTTTATCGATTTTGTTTAGTTTTTCGATTATTTCCTTCATCATATCCTCCATCGTATCTGATATTGCCCTACAGGTTAAATACCAGATCTCAGCCCTACTTGAAGCCGACAATTATCAGTCTGGAGTAATTTATTCTTTTTAGAACTTCTATTCGCTGCTCTTTTTAATAACAAATTTATCGAAGACAGGTTCTTAGTATTTTGCTGATAACTCTAATAACGTTTTATATGTTAATTTATTAGGTTAGAAGTATCTAATTATTATATGTAAAAAAACTGATCTTTCTTCTATTTGCAATTTGTGCACTTTTTAAATCACTTTTCTGTAAATCAACTGAATTATTTTGTTGTATTTCCTCTAAATTTATGATTATTTATGCCACTAACTCTTAACGCCCTTTTTAGTAACCCAGCCAGGACCGAACTTCACTAATAATGTCTAAATTTTATATTTTACTAGCTGACCCGGCGAACTTTGTTCCGCCTTAATGGCAACAAATAATCAGACTTTTTTTTAATTGGAAAAAATACAAAAAAAATTAAATACCTACATTAATCATTCATAATTATTTATGTATTTTAGTACATAGGTTGCTCTTCATTTAAGTACCTTGTGATACACGACATTTTTTGTTTTATTATCAGGCGCAAAAACAAACAACGCAGATGGTCTTCCGACCCGTGAACATGCCACGTATAATTGACCATGGGAAAAACATGAATGTTCTACATTTAAACCACAAACTTTTAAGGATTGGCCTTGTGATTTGTTGATGGTCATGGCAAATGCAAGACGTATCGGAAATTGAAGTCTTTTAAATTCAAACGGCATATCGGTTGGGATCATCGGTATCCTCGGAATGAGAACTTCCTCACCTTTGAATTTTCCTATCATTATCGTAGCGTAAATTACATTGTTCATCAATTTTCTAACCACCAAACGCGTACCGTTGCACAGTTTTGGTTGGTTTATGTTTCGAAGCATGATTACTACGGAGCCAACCTTTAGGCGTAAATTGTGCGGTGGTAAGCCAGGCACGTCCAATGAGTTTAAAAATTCAATTGGATAGTTGGTGGCTTCATCTTCATTTGTGACGCAGTCAATAGATTTGAATGAATGCATTGTTCCAATGATCTTATTTTGAATTATGTAGTTTAGGTCATCTACATCTTTATTCTTAGCCGCTAAAATTGCTCGCTCACTCAACCATTCATTATTTTTGTAGTTAGAAATAATTTCTGGAAATACATTGTTGATAAGTTCGTCTTTTGATGAGACAACATTACAGAAATTATTTGGAAATGATATTAATCCGCTCGATTCATCGACAGGTACTTGACCATTATCGATAGTCAGCAATTGCTCCGAGAAATCTTCAGCAGATGTATCATTAAGCAATGTAACTCTCATGTTTGTTGTCAGTTGCAGTTTCTTCACATAGCGCCATAGATTTGACGATTTGAGGCAAGCGTTTATTTCGTCGGCAGCCGTAGATCTTAGAATTACTGGCAGTGTTTGGCGGAAATCGCCAGACAGTAAAATCATTGCTCCTCCAAAACATCTCGACTCATTGCGTAAATCTTTTAATGTTCGGTTAAGTGCTTCTAATGCACGTTTATGCGCCATTGTGCATTCGTCCCAGATGATGATTTTCGATACCGCAAAAACTTTGGCCATTGCTGAGTGTTTTGCAATATTACACGTTGGTTCTTCAATAATTTGAAGATTTAACGGTAATTTGAATGCTGAATGAGCCGTACGGCATCCTTCTAACAATTTGGCTGCTATTCCAGAAGAAGCAACTGCAACTGCTATGTTAGATCTCGCCCGAACAGTTGCTAAAACTAATGACATGAGGAATGTCTTGCCAGTTCCACCAGGGGCATCTAGGAAATATAAACCACCATTTTCATCATCGATTGCCTTCATTAAAGTATCATAAACTTCCTTTTGTTGGTAATTCAACAGGGGTACATTCGTTTGAACTACTAAATCTAATTCCTGGTGATCATATTCACGTTCCCGTTCCAATTCTCGATTAAATGCGTCATTCATTTCACGATATGGTGCTGGCATTCCTAACCTGATTAATAAATTACCGCACATGAGGTAACACATATCTTCGATCAATAGTAAAGCACGATTATGTATCTCCTCATTCATCTTAATATCGTGATTTCTGGAACTGACACGAATTTGATGTAAAATATCTTCTGACATATTATCCTTGTATTTGTGCCACAGTTTACATGGGTTTGATGGAAAACATGTCGAAATTATGATAGCGAATAATGTGCGTATCTGACTTGGAGATGCAGAGATAATGGCTTCAGCGATTGTCGTATCCCAATGACTATCGTTTTCTAATAACTTCAATTCTTCACATGCAGCACGATATGTTGGGAATATTACACCATTAATAGTTCGTAGTGACTCAAATGACGTTGGCCCACGCACATTTACCAGCAACAACCGCAAATAGAAACATTTATTATTCTTTGGATGAACTGTATACATACGACCAAGAGCATCAGTAGAACGGCTGCTTCAATTTGCTCTCGTGATTGAGAAGCACGAAGTCGAGCCATACTATCGCGGTGCTGTTCACGTGCAATTTCTTGTTCTTCTTCACTCCTTTCATTTGCAGTATTTCGTATTCTTCTTGCATCACGGCTTTGTCGGGAAAGATTCGATCGTCTTGGTCGCGGCATTATTAATTAAACTTCACTTCACCTAAAAACTCAAATTTTCAACCATACCGAGTTTTATAGTTCACTTCACTGTTTATACGAATGGGCAATGGCACTATCATTACATTATAATTGTTAATTATTTATTTAATAGAAATAGTTTTATTATTGATTTCTTACAAATATCAAATTGTCATCCATACGTCATTACATAGCTGTCATTATACGTCAATTACATAGCTGTCATTTGCGTTTTGTTATTCCAAGTCTGATTCTTTTTTGTTATACCACGTTTTATAGTGACTGACGTTTCATGTCAAGTCACACGGGAATGCTGTCGAACGGGATGAAAAGTATCCTATGGGAATGCTGTCGAACGGAATAAAAAGTATCCTATGTCCTTCTCCTGGCTCTAAACTACCTCCCTGCCAATTTTCAGCTAAATCGGTTCAGCCGTTCTTGAGTTATAAGTGGAGTAACTAACACGATTTTATGTATATATATATATATATATATATATATATATATATATATATATATATATATATATATATATATATATATATAGATTTATAAAATCTTTCTAAATTGATAAAAAATACACAAAAATCTCAAAAGTAAAAGTTACTAACAAAATAAGAGTGCCATATTATTTGTGATAATTTTAATGTTGTTAGAGCTTTAATAAAATTTTTGAGCTTAATTCGGTGTACAAATTTTCAAAATGATCCCTTCTAATTTCCCGCGTCTCCGTCCCGTTACAACGACAAAACAAAAACAAAACTCGAATTTTATTTTTCGTTCAGAAAAATCTCTTTTTAATCTATTTTAAGTCTTATTATAACTACTTAACTTATTTGTATGAGAGATTAACAAAGAATAAATGTTTTTTATAATACAATTAAAAATGTCAACATAATATTCTCTGAACGGTGTGAAGTATATGAGTTCTTGATAAACGGTTACTCTTTTTCGACACCTCGTATATCATCATGCACATAATTCAAGTTCGGTTATTAAACTGCAAGAAACGTGATCGCGCACACTGGAAGTCATTACTACTTATACAACAAGCCATAAAAGAGAAATTCTCTCTAATTCAATCATCAAGTCATCTACTTTGAATATATTTCGGTGTACCGTTTTATTTTTATTTTGGTCTACTGTTAATTGTTTAAACAAACGCATCGGAAACGTTATGAGTAATCCCAGGTTCTTTAATAAACAACTAACCTCAATTTGATAACATATATTTATATAGTGTCATATCGTAATTACTTTTTTATTACCGGGCTTTCAACAAAAAGTTAATATTGATAAAATAGTCCAGTGACCGAACCGTTTGGGTTACGAAATCTATGGGATTCAACCGATTTGAATGAAATTTCCGAAATTAATTTCGTTTTACTCTCTAGATCAAATGTGATATGATGTGTAATGTTTTCCTTATTTATTTAAACGTAAACGGGTGGGATAAACTTTAAACGCACGGTATGGCTACATACGAATTTATTTAAGCACTAAACTACTCACTAACACTTAATTTATATACGCTTAACTATTCACTTGAATTTAATTTATATATACACAACTTTAATTATTAATTTATATCAACACTACTTCTCCGCTGGTCGGTCCTTTATATATATATTAGTTCCTTTTTACCAGATACTGGATTGCGGCTTACACTAAAACAATTGGCTCTCGCATTTTCTAGATCAGACTGGTCACAAAAACAATGTCTAGATAAGATAGTCACAATCGTAAACAATTCTAAGAAATCCCTGCGCATCCGCCGTAATTTTAACTTTCATACATGGCAGAAGAATGACAAATGAAAATGTTATAAGAATGATAGGAACAGACAGGGAACTTTTACAACATGTGAAACAGCGCAAAACTGGTTATCTGGGACATGTATACAGAGGAGACAAATATCAACTTTTGAGACTGAGGGGGGAGGGAAAGATAGAGGGCCGAAGAGGACCCGGAAGACGAAAATGCTCATGGCTTAAGAATATAAGAGAGTGGACAGGATTAGACACATGCACCCTATTGAGAGCAGCAAGAAATAGAGAGGAGTTTGCTGGTATTGTCGCCAACCTTCAGTAGTGAAGAGGGCACTTGAAGAAGATACATGGCTTAGACAGAGTCGGATTCAGGGACTATACCTGTGTGCTGTTTCGGTACATTACCCCCTCCATAAATGGCAGTTCCTCCTGGAACTTTTGTGTAGCCGAGACTGGATGTTTGAATCGGCAACTGGCCCCATTTCTACACTTTCCGATCTTATGGAAATAGCAGGGCACCGTCTTAATCGGATACAGATAACGGGGGTTGTAGCTGCAAATTAATATCTGGACACCGGTATCTCGAAAGATAATCTCTACTATGTTCCTGATAACTCGCCAATCCAACTGGTTACTCGCTATCTTAAGCATAGCCAGTTTCTTCACGCTGGATTCTAACACATTGTCTCGGAGGTTTCGAAGTGCTTCCCACACATCGCGGTAGGTAGATCGATCTTGAAATTCATTTTTAGTTAGCACGTAGAATACGTACCGCGAATTATGTTTCAGTTTCAGTGTCTTGCCAGGGGCTGGAATCTGGTCTTCAAGTTTCTCTAATTACCGGAACTTCTTTCGAAAGACGAATGCCAACCCTCGTGCGTTCTTGAGACGGGCGGGGATGTTGTATGCCAGTGAATAATCTTCCGGGAGAGTGAACAAAACTTGTCGTTGTTCTGAACTGATTCCATATCTAGCTTTCCCGGTACCTCCATACGCGCCCATAAATTCATCTAAGGTAGGGTCAGACACATCTCGAATATGGTTTACTTTCTCTAGGTCATGGTCTCCTTCGAATGGCGCTAGTCGGTTTTGGTGAACTACTTTTGGTTTTCCGCTGCGATATATAATATCATTGATCCTTTTCTTGATTGAGTATGTACCTTCCCAGGATTTTTGTAATTTTGGCGAAAATCCTTTTCTTCTCGTCGGGTTGTGTAACCATACTTTGTCCCCTTCTTTAAAACCGCCTTCTAGGGCCTGCGTGTCGTACCGACTTTTCTTTCTGTCGCTGGAAACTTGAAGATTTGAACTAATTCATGAATATCGTCCAGTCTTCTTCTCAATTGGATCACGTAGTCCTCTCCTGCTAGATCTTCTCCAGGCCGACAGCCAAATTCCAGGTCACATGGATCCAAACAGGAACTTCGCAGGTGTTTCACCCGTGAACTCATTGACGGCAGATCGATAAGCCAATGCGAATAGGGAAAGATACAGGTCCCAATTTCCTGATGGCTGGAAACTACTTTGGACAGGTATTTTCCAATAGTCCTGTCCATTCTCTCGACCATTCCATCTGACTGTGGATGTAATGATATTGTCCTGGTCTGCTTCATTCCCAGTTTCTCGCAAATCTCCTGGAATAGATGGCTTGCGAAATTTCTTCCCTGGTCACTGTGGACTTCCAATGGCACTCCATATCGGCTGATAAATTCTTTCACCAATACATTCGCGACAGTTGTGGCCTCTTGGTTCGGGGTCCACCCATTTTGTGAAATAATCCATTACAACCAGTATGTATTTGTTACCATTTTCTGTCGTCGGAAATGGTCCAGCGATATCTAAAGCAATCCTTTCGAAAGGGCTTCCAACATTATACTGTTTCATAGGTGCCTTTCTCTTGCGATGTGGTCCATTACTCGTAGCACAAGTCGTACATTTCTTACACCAGTCCTTCACATTGTCGGAGCTGTTCATTAAATAAAACCTTTCACGGACTCGCTGAAGGGTTTTCTTCACTCCCAGATGACCTCCCGATGGGCTGTCGTGTAACTTCTTCAGCACCTCAGCTAGGCTCGTTCTAGGGATAACTTATTTTGAGTGGAAAATTATTGAAAATGGAATTCTTCGGAAAACTATGCACCAAAATCGAAAACTGATATAATTTTTGGATTTTACAATACGAAATATATTTATGTATATACTTTATACTACTTTTTTATACTAATACTTTAAAATTTACATAATTAACACCCCAATTATTTATCCCCATTTTCTATATATCCAATGATAAACCGCGATATCGCGGCGCGTCCTATTTTTTATAATCGCGATTTTTTTTCAATTTTCGAAAAAATTGCCTCCGACTTAGATAACTTAAAAAACAAACTGTAATGAAAAATATGTAAGAGTATAAAATGTTGGGTTTTTTTAGAGATAGATAACATTTTGGGCTTTATATACCATTTTTTTGTTTATAAAAATCAAATAATAGAAAATTTTTTGGTCAAACCGACAAGGAGATTATAATATAAATTTGAAAAAAATTACTCTAGTCCAAAAGCTGATATTTCGCTAGATAGTACAAACTTTACTTTTATTCTAAATTATTATGTTTTTTAGACTGTTAAAGCCTTCTTGCCGAAAATGATAGAAAGAGACTGTGGTCACATAGTAACCATAGCTTCGTTGGCCGGCCATATCGGCGTATCTAAATTAGTGGATTACTGCGCTTCCAAATACGCAGCAGTCGGTTTTGATGAATCACTAAAATCCGAATTATTCGATATGGGCGTCGAAGGCGTTAAAACCACCGTCGTGTGCCCTTATTTCATTCAACAGACAGGCATGTTCGATAACGTCAGTTCTAACTTTTTCCCGACGTTAAAATCGAACGACGTTGCTGATAGAATTATCGAAGCTCTAAGAAGAGAAGAAGATTTAATTATTATACCCAGTTATATGAGGTGGTGCTTGCCATTGAAGTTGTAAGTATTAAATAACTTTTATCAACTTTATATGACCACTAGATACCATTTCAATCGACTGTTTTAATTTCTAACTGACGCGATTATTAAATATTACCAATAATACCGTTTTAGTCGACAGATTCCATTTTTATCCGTCACAATTACTAAATATTACCACTAGATACGGATTTAGTCGATAGATTCCATTTTTATCCGATATAGTTACTAAATATTGCCACTAGATACCGTTTTTATCGACAGATTTCATTTTTCGCGTAATTATTAAAAAATACCGTTGTAATCGACGGATTTCATTTTTATCTGACATAGTTACTAACCACTAGATACCATTTTTGTCGACAGATTTCATTTTCATCCGATGTAATTACTAAAATATACCGTTTTAATCGACAGATTTCATTTTTGTCCGACTTAATTACTAAATATTATAAGTAGATACAGTTTTTGTCCACAAATGTCATTTTTATCCGACGTAATTACTAAAAAATACCGTTTTAATAGACAAATTTAATTTTTGTGTCGTAATTACTACATATTACCACTATATACCGTTTTTGTTGACAGATTTCATTTTCATCCGAAGTGCTTTCTAAAATATACCGTTTTAATCCATAGATTTAATTTTTATCCGTCACAATTACGAAATCTTACAACGAGATACCGTTTTAGTCGACAGATTCCATTTTTATCCGACGTAGTTGCTAAATATTCCACTAGATACCGTTTTTGTCGACAAATGTCATTTTTATCTAGACGTAACTACTAAAAAATACCGTTTTAATCAACAGATTTTATTTTTATCCGTCTCAATTACTAAATATTACAACTAGATACCGTTTTAGTCGACAGATTCCATTTTTATCCGACGTAGTTGCTAAATATTCCACTAGATACCGTTTTAGTCGACATATTCCATTTTTATCCGTCACAATTACTAAATATTACCACTAGATACCATTTTTGTCGACAGATTTTATTTTCACCCGACGTGATTACTAAAGTATACCGTTTTAATCGACTGAATTCATTTTTGTCCGACGTAATTACTAGATATTACCACTATATACCGTTTTTGTCGACAGATTCAATTTTTTATCCGACTTAGTTACTAAATATTACCACTAGATACCGTTTTTGTCCACAGATTTCATTTTCATCCGACGTGATTACTAAAATATACCGTTTTAATCGATAGATTTAATTTTTATCCGTCACAATTACGAAATCTTACAACTAGATACCGTTTTGGTCGACAGATTCCATTTTTATCCGTCACAATTACTAAAATATACCGTTTTAATCGATAGATTTAATTTTTATCCGTCAAATTACGCAATCTTACAACTAGATACCGTTTTAGTCGACAGATTCCATTTTTATCCGTCAAAATTACTAAATATTACCACTAGATACCGTTTTTGTCGACAGATTTCATTTTCATCTGACGTGATTACTAAAGTATACCGTTTTAATCGACAGATTTCATTTTTGTCCGACGTAATTACTAAATATTACCACTATATACCGTTTTTGTCGACAGATTCAAGTTTTTATCCGACATAGTTACTAAATATTACCACTAGATACCGTTTTCGTCGACAAATGTCGTTTTTATCTTGACGTAACCACTAAAAAATACCGTTTTAATCGACATATTCAATTTTTATCCGTCACAATTACTAAATATGACCACTAGATACCGTTTTCGTTGACAGATTTCATTTATATCCTACGTAATTACTAAAATATACCGTTTTAATCAACTGATTTCATTTTTGTCCGACATAATTACTAAATATTACCACTATATACCGTTTTTGTCGACAGATTTCATTTTTATCCGACGTAATTACGAAAATATACCGTTTTAATCGATAGATTTCATTTTTATCCGTCACAATTACTAAATCTTACAACGAGATACCGTTTTAGTCGACAGATTCCATTTTTATCCGACGTAGCTGCTAAATATTCCACTAGATACCGTTTTTGTCGACAAATGTCATTTTTATCTTGACGTAACTACTAAAAAATACCGTTTTAATCAACAGATTTTATTTTTATCCGTCTCAATTACTAAATATTACAACTAGATACCGTTTTAGTCGACAGATTCCATTTTTATCCGACGTAGTTGCTAAATATTCCACTAGATACCGTTTTTGTCCACAAATGTCATTTTTATCCGACGTAATTACTAAAAAATACCGTTTTAATCGACAAATTCAATTTTTATGTGTAGTAATTACTAAATATTACCACTAGATACCGTTTTAGTCGACATATTCCATTTTTATCCGACATAATTAATAAATATCACCAGTAGTTACCGTTTTTGTCCACAAACTTCATTTTTATCCGACGTAAGTACTAAATATTACAACTAGATACTGTTTTAGTCGACAGTTTCAATTTTTATTCGACATAGTTACTTAATATTACCACTAGATACCAATTTTGTCGACATATGTCATTTTTATCTTAACGTAACTACTAAAAAATACCCTTTTAATCAATATATTCAAATTTTATCACTATTACTAAATATTACCACCAAATACCGTTTTTGTCAATAGATTTCATTTTCATCCGACGTAATTACTAAAATATACCGTTTTAATCGACAGATTTCATTTTTGTCCGACGTAATTACTAAATATTACCACTAGATGCCGTTTTTTAGTACAGATTCAATTTTTAATCCGACATAGTTACTAAATATTACCACTAGATACCTTTTTGTCCACAAATGTCATTTTTATCCGACGTAATTACTAAAAAATACCGTTTTCATCGACAAATTTCATTTTTATGCGTCGTAATTACTAAATATTACAACTAGAGATCGTTTTAGTCGACAAATTCAATTTTTATCCGACATAGTTACTAAATATTACCACTAGATACCGTTTTTGTCGACAAATGTCAATTTTATCCGATGTAATTACTAAAAAATACCGTTTTAATCGACAAATTTTACTTTATGCCTGGTTATTACTAAATATTACCACTAGATCCCGTTTATGTCGACAGATTTCATTTTTATCCGACGTAGTTACCAAATATTACCACTGGGTACCGTTTTTCTTGACAAATGTCATTTTTATCTTGTCATTTTAATCCGATGTAATTACTAAAAAATACCGTTTTAATCGACAAATTTTATTTTTATGCCTGGTTATTACTAAATATTACCACTAGATCGTGTTTTTCTCGACAAATGTCATTTTTATCTTGACATAACTACTAAAAAATACCGTTTTAATCGACAGATTTAATATTTAGCCCTTACAATTACTAAAAAATACCGTTTTAATCGACAAATTTTATATTTATGCCTGGTTATTACTAAATATTACCACTAGATCCCGTTTTTCTCGACAAATGTCATTTTTATCTTGACATAACTACTAAAAAATACCGTTTTAATCGACAGATTTAATATTTAGCCCTCACAATTACTAAATATTACCACTAGATACCGTTTTTCTCGACAAAAGTCATTTTTATCTTGACGTAACTACTAAAAAATACCGTTTTAATCGACAAATTTAATTTTTATGTGTCGTAATTACTAAATATTACCACTAGATACCGTTTTTGTCGACATATTTCATTTTTATCCGACTTGATTACTAGATATTATAAGTAGATACCGTTTTTGTCCAGTCATTTTTATCCAACGTAATTACTAAAAAATACCGTTTTAATCGACAAATTTAATTTTTATGTGTCTTAATTTCTAAATATTATCACTAGATACAGTTTTAGTCGACATATTCCATTTTTATCCGACATAGTTACTAAATATTACCACTAGATACCGTTTTTGTCGACAAATATCATTTTTATTCGATGTAATTAATAAAAAATACCGTTTTAATCGACATTTTATTTTTATGCCTGTTTATCACTAAATATTACCACTAGATCCCGTTTATGTCGACAGATTTCATTTTTATCCGACGTAATTACTAAATATTACCACTAGGTATCGTTTTTGTAGACAAATGTCATTTTTATCTTGACGTAACTACTAAAATATACCGTTTTAATCAACTGATTCCATTTTTGTCCGACATAATTACTTAATATTACCACTATATACCGTTTTTGTCGTCAGATTTCATTTTTATCCGACGTAATTACTATTTATTACCACTAGATACCGTTTTTGTCGACAAATGTAATTTTTATCTTGACGTTACCACTAAAAAATACCGTTTTAATAGACAAATTTAATTTTTATCCGTCACAATTACTAAATATGACCACTAGATACCGTTTTCGTTGACAGATTTCATTTATATCCTACGTAATTACTAAAATATAGCGTTATAATCAACTGATTTCATTTTTGTCCGACCTCATTACTAAATATTACCACTATATACCGTTTTTGTCGGCAGATTTCATTTTTATCCGTCGTAATTACTAAAATATACCGTTTTAATCGATAGATTTAATTTTTATCCGTCACAATTACGAAATCTTACAACTAAATACCGTTTTAGTCGACAGATTCCATTTTTATCCGACGTAGTTACTATTTATTAGCACAAGATACCGTTTTTGTCGACAAATGTCATTTTTATCTTGACGTAACCACTAAAAAATACCGTTTTAATCATCAAATTTGATTTTTATCCGTCACAATTACTAAATATGACCACTAGATACCGTTTTCGTTGACAGTTTTCATTTATATCCTACGTAATTACTAAAATATACCATTTTAATCAACTGATTTCATTTTTGTCCGACATAATTACTAAAATATACCGTTTTAATCGATAGATTTCATTTTTATTCGTCACAATTACTAAATCTTACAACGAGATACCGTTTTAGTCGACAGATTCCATTTTTAATCCGACGTAGTTACTAAATATTCCACTAGATATCGTTTTTGTCGACAAATGTCATTATCTTGACGTAACTACTAAAAAATGCCGTTTTAATCGACAGATTTTATTTTTATCCGTCTCAATTACTAAATATTACCACTAGATACCGTTTTTTGTCGACTAATTTTCATTTTGATCCGACGTAATTACTAAATATTATTACTAGGTAGCACCACTAATTACTCTTATCAAATTATGCAATCCAAATTACATCAAACGTTGACTTCCACATTGCGCCTAGTGACATATTTACATAAAAATGACTATCGTATTTTTTTGTCTGTTTTAGTTTAGTTCCTCGTTCTGTATTGAATTTATTCACGAATACCATATTACCTGACGCTTCTCCACATCACCCGTCAACTCCAATAGTACAAATAAAGAATTTGGACGATGACGCACTTCACATAAATAAAATTAGTAACAGCCTCAGTGATTCGATATCACAAACTCAACCCAGTTTAATAACAAAGGGGAAGGATCTTTAGAAGATACTTTTTTTTATGAAATATATGTGTAAGGTTTTTTGTGTAATATACATTTTGTTATTAAAAATTATTTATTATTACCTGTTCAAAAAGTTCATCTACATATTTACACCTTGCTGTTCAATTGACTTTAAAAATAATTTAAATCTTATAGAAGCTGATAAATAGAAAAAAAGATAGTTAATCCAATGGTAAGTCTGTTTTCTTCTATCCAATTGTGAGTTAATACTACAAAAAATAATGTTACATACTTGAACAGAGAAAGTATGTTACGCCCCCGGTAAAACAATTAAGTTTGTAATATGTAGCTGTCGATAAGGAACAGATTGAAAAAGAAGAAGAAATAGACATGTGAGTATTTATACCATAAAATACTGTTTTATTGGTGTGTTAGAGGTTGTGTTTTGCATTTGTATTGACTTGATATGATATTTTTCTGAAGTCATTATTAAAAAGCGGCACCTGTTTTTATTTAAAACAATATTCGTAACGACAATTTAAAAAATTGCGGGTTCTCAAGGGGGTAAAAGTAATAAGGGTAGGTACTTTGCACCAAAATAAATATATAAAAGTATTGATAACGAAAGTAAAACAAAAGCTTGGCGCCTATTGTTATTCTACCCCTCTGTCGTCTGTCACCGTTAACTATCCTTTACGTAAGTGGTCTCATTCGTGAGAAAGACTAGTCAACAGTGGCTGGTGTCGGCCTGGTTCTATTTGACATTAAAAGACATTTGTACACATCCATAAAACTGGTAAATAACGCCAAAGGAGACAATCATCTTATATCACTTATAAATGGAACATTTAAAACATTTTGCGAAATATCTTTATAAGTGACATAACAGAAATATTTACCTTTGGGGCTCGACTAAAATACACCCCCCCCCCTTATAAATTTACATTGGTGGCCATATTTCAATAGAACTCGACAGGTGGAGTCGAATGGCACCACTATCAAAGTGATTATAATGTTGATTCAGAATAAAGTACTACAACAAATTTCTAATGAAGTGTAATCTGCTAAGTATTTTGGTATAATTGTAGATTGTACGTCATGACGGTGAAATTGTGGAAAGGTTTCTAGTATTCCTACCAAATATCGGTCATAAAGCTAAAGACATAGAGGATGCTTTGCTAAAATCTCTAGAAAATAATGGTTTGGACATAATGAACTGTTGTGGTCAATCTTATGATAATGCAAGCAATATGTCAGGTATATACTCAGGCCTTTTCAGGCACGAATCAAAACAATTAATCCTTTAGCAGATTATGTTCCTTGTGCCGCTCATTCTTTAAACTTGGTAGGATCATGTGCAGTTGAATCGGTAACGGAAGCAGTCGACTTCTTTTCTACTTTGCAAGAGCTATACAATTTCTTTACTATATCTACACATCGTTGGGAAATTTTGGTTCAGCGTACAAGTTTAAGAATAAGGAGTCTTTCTCAAACTCGTTGGTCTGCTCGACATGATGCATTGTAACCTTACCTTGTTGTTGTTACTCCAAGAAGTGATGTTACATTGCCAAAGGTTCGCTTTTCGCCGGAGAGCATAAGGTCATGAGTTAGTGAGGAATATTTGAAAGCTTGTCCTTTATTATTTTTTTAAGGTGCCACTTGATTAGTAGGACATTCAAGAAATTTACTGATTAACCAAGAAACCAATAATGAAAACAATTAGCTATTGTAACTTTCAAATATGTTATTTAAGTCGTTTTGCTTTTACGTTTGTGAATCAAATAAAACACTTTGTTGCCAATGAAACAGTTTAATTAAATGGATGGTACCTTGAACATATGTTGTAATAACCTGTCTCAAATATATGAGGTGATCAACTCTATTTATGAACTGGTAATCAGTTATCAATGATTAGTTAATTTAAAATGTATAACAATTTCTAATGTTATCAACTAACTGAGATCAAAATATACAATACACTAAATCTTTAGCAACACGTAAATAGTATACCAGTTACCGCTTCACAACAGTCATAATTAACCATATACATACAAGTAGGTCAAAAGTATCTCTAATATAATAAGATTAAACTGAAATATAATTTCAGTGCGATATACAATAACAAAGTTGATATTTCAACTCTAAAGAATTGAAAGAATGTAATATGTTAAAATTGTGAATTTGATAGACGTCTTAATAAAATGTGAAATTACTAAACAGTAGAATATAAGAGTTAATGTGTGATTTAACGTTAAAAAATGAATAATGTCCTCAAAGTTCAGATAAAAACAAATAAAACTTTAAATGTTACTTGCGGTTAGTGTCCAAACTATTAGACGTCAATTGGCTTAATTGACAAGCAACATCTGACTTATGGAACAAGATTCAGCCATGCGGTTAATAATCGATGAAATTATTCGGCAGTCGTCACCAACAAACATAAGTCCAGCATCGTCCTTTGAACTGGAAACGCCGTTAGAAGCTCTTGTCGCTCTATAACGTTAATCGTAATCTGATGTACGAAACATCTCAACAACCCTGGACGGAGAACGTTAGCCAGTCAGCTATCCCTACGAGAATATATACCAAACAAGAATCATCCGAAATTGAAGCTTCTTAAAATCTGTTCTTGATCATCCTATCATTGATAACCATCACCCATAAAAACTATCAAACCATCAATTGGCAAAAAATATTGTAAAAACTGCTCGTAAAAACTATGCAGTATAGAAAAAAAAAACCTTGTTACCAAGGGTTTTTCACCACTATAGTTCCCAAAATATATGGATTAAACCATGTGCCACCGGCCATTTTATATACGTACGTCCTCATCGATACCCCGACTTGATCGTTCGACAAGTATCAGACAAGTGCTTTCAACAGCTTCCCTTTACTTTACAATTGACATCAGCAAACAGTGTTACCAATGGCAGTCAATTAAAATCCCCACATAAAATAATAAAATACTCATGGATTGGTTAAATCACATGAAGAATATTAATAAGAATATTACTCTAAATACCCATTTAATTATTTACATCCCGTTATTCCAGGATATGCTTAAATAATTTTAAAACCCATAGTTAATTCCGTTATGCAACCAACTATACAGAAATGTGTATAAAGTTGCATACTCAGTGGGTGGCTTAATTGAATTAACGTACCTCCGTGAGTTACTCATAATATAATACAAAAAGCATTGTATTTTTATCATGCTACAGCATGCTACGCATTAGAAAAAGAGTGGCCTGCAATAATTGATGCACTGCAATTTATTGCCGAAAGCAGAGATGAGAAGCCGACTAAGCGATCTGAAGCTACGGGATTGCAGCATTTAGAAACAGCAATCCTAGTTATTGTTTGGAATGTAATTTTAGATCGTTTTAATGCTGCTAGTAAGAAGCTTCAAGAATCTCAAGCTGATTTATCATCCGTCGTTCAGATCTATAGTTCTCTGACTCTATTTCTTCAAGACGTGAGAGACAAACAATTTTCTGAATATGAAGAAAAAGACAAAGTACTATCTGGAATTCACGATTATTATTGGTATGATACTCGACGCAAAAAAAACCGGAAGAATCCAGCCAGATGAGTCGCGGGTAAATGAAAGAACACCTTCTTCTGGACAATAAAATTTTCATACAAATGTGTATTATCCTATTCTAGATACTCTGAGTGTACAATTGGCCAAGCGTAGAAGTGCATATGAAAAACTTTATGAAAATTTCAATTTTTTTGATAATTTATCTGAAATAGACACGAATGAATTAAAGAATCTTGCCAATAAATTAATCAGTAAGTATCCTGATGATTTGGAAGAGACGTTAGGCAATGAATGTATTCATTTACATTGTCAACTCAAAGATTCCTTGGCAAATATGGAAGATGTACGCTCTGCACAAAAAATATGCAATGTATTGCATTCACGGAATCTTCGAGATGTTTATCCGAATGTGGACATTGCTCTCCGTATTTTTTTGAGTATTCCGGCTACAAATTGTTCAGGAGAAAGATCTTTTTCTACTCTTAAAAGGGTAAAAACCTATTTACGCGCAAGCATGAGCCAAGATAGACTTAATGCACTTGCATTACTGTCTATTGAAGCCCAACTAGTCCATGAAATTAATTACGACGACATAATTGACGTTTTTGCACGGACCAAAGCCAGGAAAAAGAAATTTTCAAATTGATTAATATTAAAAGAAATATGAATTATTTATCTGTCTAAAGTTTATACATATATTTATCTGTCTTGTTTATCAGTAATATTTAAAAAATTATATTTCAATAAATTAAGTTACTTCAAAAAAAAACTGGATCAAAATTAATGAAATTCATTCTATCAAAAAGGGCGGCGCATCGAACGGGGCCTAGGGCGGCAGCAAGCCTAAATCCGTCACTGCATATGCTGACATTTCTATACAAAATCAGTAACTCTGATAGCAAATAATTCCAAATTATGAATAGGAGTCACCTTCTTATTACCCGGTAAAACAATTAAGTTTGAAATACCTCGACATTAACGACTGCATTAAATTTTTGGTTAATTCAATGATCTCTTTCTATAATACATAGCAGTTGACCAAAAACCAATTAAAAAAGTAGAAATAGAATGACGTTGAAGTAATCGCGAGAAAAAAGAAGAATTAATAGACGGAACTCAGAGCATACATACAGGGGAATGATGAAGACTATAGTCTATATAGAAAGGATAAGGAGTAATGTCATTCATTTAAGTAGATTTCATAGACGTACCAAAATATATTTTAAGAGGGTATACCGTAAGGTACATTTTGTATTGAACGAATGAGTTGCAGCTATGCTAAAGAATATACGATTTAGGTCAGAGGTAACGGGATGTACTAATTTTAATAAAAAAAAGTGATAGAGGTAGAGGTCATTCGGAAGCAAAAAATGTAGTTCATTATAAAAAAATTCTACAACTTCCTCAGGACTAAGATACATAATACCGAAATGTACTTTTAAGTATTCGCCAATTACAGAACCTTTCTGTCTGTACTCTTGTACCAAATGAAACTCCTGAATCTTACGAAACCAAGCTTGACAGAGATGAAATTTACAACCAAAAAGAATTTGATCTCTGCCAAAACATTCATATATAGCGTTATGAATGCTTAGTTCAAAATCTACTACTTCTTTAGGTTGAAAATTTAAGCCTACTTCTTTACATTTTTGTCTTAAAATTAAAAACAAATTTGAATATGTTTGACTTGATTTGTCCGGCAGCAAACAAAAAACAAGAGGTACGTAATAGCCGTTTTTAAAACCATGAATGGTAAAAATTTGGTAAAAAAAAGTTGAACAGTATTTAAAAGTCCTATCCATCAAAATACAATCCGAATTACATAAAAAATTAAGGTTGGAAAAACAGGAGAACACAATAATTTTAAATACCTGGTCTGCTGTTAATAGAAATTCCTCTTCTCGGTTCGTTCGTAATTGTAATTCACGAACACTATTAAATACTTCTTCCTGATTTTTAGGCAATAGTGTAAGTGCATCAACATCCTTCCCATAATCCCCTAAATATCGATCAAAACAATCAAGATTTCTTCAAAATATTTAATTCAAGAAATCTTTGAAACGTTTCAGAAATATACATAATTCTATGGGCCTCCGATTTTATCTATTATAAACCCTAATGACTCTAATAGGATTAAACTAAATGGTTGCGGCACAGTTCGAACATTTCAGTAATCCTCAAATTGATACAAGTCAGGTAAAATTTTATTTTGTGGCAGAGTTCGGATATGCCCGTTTATTCATAATATTTTTTATTTGTATTACTCCTATATGTAGTGTTTGGGGAATTTTTCTCAGAAATTTTAAATGGCAAGTGGCCTACTGTAATCGGCTTAATACGATTACACCTATTTACAGATTATTCGATTATTGAGAGGGATTTTCCAAACAACCCAGTTTTCTTAGAAACATTATCGGGAATATTATTTTAAAAGAAAGTAAGTACATTAAATCAGTACTTAGTATTAGTTCTTTGAGTAAAGTTGTATGGTTGTCATAATATTGTAAACAGTTGGAATATATTTAAAACATTTGTTGAATGTTAATTGTGCAAGTACCAAACAATGTCGATAAGCCAAGGACCATCTAAACGACCAAAAAC
The DNA here is from genome assembly GCA_963921935.1 of Galeruca laticollis. Lineage (NCBI taxonomy): Eukaryota > Metazoa > Arthropoda > Insecta > Coleoptera > Chrysomelidae > Galeruca > Galeruca laticollis. The sequence goes on along the minus strand of OY998176.1, from coordinate 5,519,379 downwards.
AGGTCCATTGTCTTTAAATGAAAAAACTCTGATATTGAATTGTTATATATCATTGAAAAACAAGGATCCAAGTGCAAGTGTTGATGATATTGTGGAATTAACGGCTGCTATGTTGTGTGTTGCTAAATCAACAATTTATAGATTACTAAAAGAAAGCAAGAATGGAACTCTTCAACCCCCTAAAACTCTTTCAGGCCGAAAACCATTTGAGATCGATGAGTCATTAAAACAAAGACTAAGGCGTAAAGTCCATGGATTTTACTTACGAAAGGAAATTCCAACACTTGACAAAATTATGACATCAGTGCAAGAAGATACGGACTATCCAAAATTCTCCAGAATGACATTATGCAAACTTTTGAAAGATGTGGGTTTCAGATATACAAAACATAATAGAAAATCTCTCTTGATAGATAAACCGGAAATAGTTTTTTGGAGAAGAGACTATTTAAGAAGCATTCGACATGCCAGAGAACAAAATTTGAAAATCTTCTACTTAGACGAAACATGGATAAATGCTGGATATACAGTTTCCAAATCTTGGCAAGATGAAAACATTAAAAGCGGAAGGCAGGCATTCGTGGAAGGTTTGTCGTTAGGTTTGCAGCCACCATCTGGAAAAGGAAAAAGACTTATCATTGTCCATGTTGGAAGTTCTGAAGGTTTTGTTGATGGTGGATTATTAACTTTTATTTCAAAACGCACGGGGGACTATCACGAAGATATGAATGGGGATGTCTTCGAGGAATGGTTTGTTCAAATGTTGGATCTGATTCCAAAGGGGGCTGTTATTGTTATGGACAACGCAAGTTACCATTCACGGTTACGAGAAGCATTGCCCACAAGTCGTTGGCGTAAAGCAGAACTTTTGGAGTGGCTTATTTCGAAAAATATTAAGTTTCCAAAAGATCCACTAAGGAAAGAACTTTACAGAATTGCAAAAATGAACAAGAATAAATACAAAACCTACATTGTAGAAGAAATGGCTTCTTCTCGTGGTATATCAGTTCTTCGACTTCCCCCTTATCATTGTGAACTTAATCCCATAGAATTAATATGGGCTCAGGTAAAGGGGGAAGTTGGAAAAAAATACTACTTTTAAAATAAACGATGTTGTGAAATTGTTTGAGAGTGCTGTAAGTCATGTGAGTAAGGAAAATTGGACAAACTGTATCGAGCATGTTATCAAAGTAGAGGCAAATATGTGGAAAATTGACAATATTTGTGATGATTTAATCGACCCTATTATTATTAATGTCAACAACGATTCTTCCTCTTCCGAGTCGGATATAGAATAAAATGTAAGTAATAAATGTATTCCAATAATTATTTCTTTTCATTTTTTATTATATTAAAATTTAAAACGTATTTTTTCCCAAAATACACACCACTGCATTGCGTTATTGCTTATCTGCTTATCCTTTAACAATGAATAAACCCTAAACTTTGCCACAACTGAAACAAATACGGGGTCGATCTACCTGGTTTTTAGATTTACGGAAGAAATGTAATTTAAAGTAAGAGATTTATCAAAAATTTCATGGTGCTCCCTGTAAAGGTTTTGCATACTTAATTAGGGTTTATTACTCCTCGTACTTTTTGTACATACTATACTCAATAACTCCTAGTCTTGATGAATAGATGACGCCACCTCTTAAATTTTCTAACCAAACCTTTTCAAAGTGTCCTGACGATCTGGTGCACAAATTAAAAGTAATAGTAGTTTAAGTAAAACAACATTTTTTTTGTTAAATAACAATGGATGAAGACGTTTTTCGTGTATTCATTAATTATTGCTTTTTAATTGGAAACAATACTAATGAAGAAAAGTACTAAACGCTACTATATCGGGAACAACGGTTAATAATTCGCTACATAGACGCCAATGGTGTTGAACAGTTGTTACAAATAAGATACTGCTAGCGACTGCGACTTATAACAACAACTGTCAATCACAGCTGACATAGAACATGATGATACTGGGCTTGGACATGGAACAACAACAGAAAGCAAAGACAAAAGTATAAAAAAGGATAGAAGGGAGAAAACGTGAGAAATAATGACAGAAAGCGACCGTTGGAGGGGGGCACAGCAACAATGCGGTTGTTGGAGATGCTTAATATACTCAGGCCGACATAATGAACGTAAGATGAAACAGAAACAACGATAAACGTCCTTAACACCTCGTGATGAATAGCATAAAAGTAATATAGTAGACAAATGGAGAAGCTTCTCACTGCTTGCGAGAGATATCGGTCGTTAATAAACTTCTACTGCGGACATTTACACAGCAGGTAGATTGTTCGAGTTCCCACTATTTAAAATGTGTACCATTTAACTATAAACACAAATAATAATTCAACAAGATGCGTTTATAAAAAATAGTATTTCTGATAAAATATTATAATTGCCAACATTCAATACATTTTTCCAATAGAATATTCTTAGTGATATGAAGTACTATAATATCTAGTCCGGTTTATAGTAGGGGAGCCCATGATGCTAAATGTGGATTTACTCGACACCTATTAAAATTGGTAGATTAGATGATAGGAAGAATAAATAGTCCTGTAATGTTTTCACTTTCAGCGGTGGTAGATTTTGCATTTGTGGATAATTTATCAGTATTTGATATTTTTTTAAAGTCGTCAGTAAAAAGCTGCACCTGAGTTTATTTAAAAGTAATATTCGTAACAATATGATTAAAAAGTGTGTAGTTCTTCGTGAACATATAGTAAATGAATTGACATTAAAACATTTTTTAATCATTAATAAAAACTATTTAATGTATTATATAACGCAAAAACATATATTTTGTTGTATTTTATTAATCCCAAACCTTTTACGAAATAACAAACATTAATTTTGTTTTAAAATATTCTCTGCAAATAAAAAGGTTGAAATAAAACAACTACTAAATATTTAATTGTATTTTATTTAAAATAATCATTTTTTCTTCTTAGGGGCATTTTCTAGTCCTTTTATATATTTCTTTGGCACTTTGTATTTATCTAAAAATGCGAGTTTACTTCAATTTTTGCTCAACATGCATCAGCACAACAAAACATTTACCTGTTAATAAACTATATACAAAGAGGATTTGATTCCCTTGGACTAAGAGTTGATCACACTTTTTACCAGGTGGTCGGCTGATACTTGTACTGGCAGCCACACCATGCTGACATTCTTTCGCAAAATCAGTAACTCGGATACCAAATAATTCCAAATTATCAATAAGAGTCACCTTCTTATTTCCAGAGCGCACTTGAAAAAAATATTAATAGAAAGTTAGTTTAGGTCAACGAAAATATCTTACACCCCTGGTAAAACAATAAAGTTGGAAATGTGTTAAAAATTATGGCCTTTTCCCATAGACATCCAGTCTTTGGTCTTTTTCTATAACACGCAGCAGTTCACGAGTTCACAGACATATACTGGAGAAAAAAAGAAGAAATACACAGATGAGAGTATGTACAGGGGCATGATGAAAAGTAGTTGTTTCATAAGTTATGTTATGAGAGTGACGTTATATTTTTATTATAGGTCATTGTAAGTTATACCTGAAACGGAAAGTGTAATAGGAGAAATTTTCCCTTTCCCTTGAATTTCTTCATTGCCAGATTTTACTTTATAGCAGTTTTTCATTGCGGCGCAAATTTTTTCAATTGCTTCTTCCCAAGCTATAGGATGTTCGGTTTTACAAATTTTCGCTAGTACATCTTTGGGATTAACTAGTCTAAAAGTACATAAACATTTACGAAATATTAATTGCTAAATCGCTAAATACACACCTATCGTTTCCATCGTTTTGTAAATTATGTTCTCTGACATATTTAGTTAAATGTTTCCGCACTTCAGTCAATTGTATTGTATCACCTTTTCTGAAATAAAAATTTACTTTCAAACTACTTTCTTTTAATCTATATAATCCTTACCTATATCCTTCAAATATTGGTGTTACAGAATCTGTAACTATGAAAGATTCTATAATATTTGTATGCGAAGATGTTTCAGTTTCATCTGTTTCTTTTTTAGGCCTATCTTCGGGAGATAAGTAAAAAGCCTGACATTTTGGGTGATCTTTATTTATAGATGATATTGTTTCAACACCAGATTTAACTTCTTTTACTGTAATAAGTCCCTCCTACAAATTCAAATCTTACACATCCATTTAAAGATCGATAGTACTTTCAGTTGTCATGTTAAATGATATACCTAGTATGACTTTGGCTTTAATTTTAGATCAATTTTTCTATATTCCTATAACAATATTGTTCAATACAATATATTTGATCCAATAAAATTATGCGTCAGTTGAAAATTAACAGCATTAGAAAGTATGCAAAAACTGTCAATTAGTATACAAAAAAAAATCTGAAACATCAACCAACTTCTTTACAAAAAATGTAAACAAAAAACTTCTCTGTCTCACTCAGAATAAATAAATAATAATTATAAAAGGACAAGGACTTTAACAGATTTGTTAGCTCACTTCAAAAAAATATCCAGTCAAAAGTTAACTGGGAATCATCCACATTTCTTTCAACCAATACAACGTTGAATAAACATTCAGTCTCATTATTTATTTTGTACATCTAGTAAATATCTGATCTACAAATATCTTGTATTATTTCAACCTTCTTTTTATGTTCAAGTTTCGTTTCTAGCAGTTTACACAGCTTTGCTACCGTTTCAAAATTATTTACTGTTCTCATTAGTTAAATGCTGTGTACTACAGCCACATCCCCAACTATTCGTTCATAAATTCGATTTGTTATGAAGCCAACATCAAATTGTAAGCCAAGTATGGTACGACCAATGACGAGAAGTGAAGAGGGGTTGATCGGTTGAGAATAAACGTCACAGAATAGGGTATAACTAGAGTTTACTATGCATACAACTACTACGATAAGGATTCCTTGAATGAAAATAGACTTATCAAATGTAAAACTCAGTGGCCTAACATTCATTTGAATCTTGGACTTGCAGGATTTATTATAATGTATTGTATTTATTAGCTGTATTAATATGTAAAACGTCAAATAATTCAAATAATAATTAAATAAACCCTGAAAATATTATTTAAACATCCAATATATAGAATCTGCAGCAAGCACCAAATAAACTAAACACAAACTAAATTTGGCAACAGTTAGATAGAATACTACTTTAACCTGTCCCCCCACTAAATTTTTGCTTAGAATGTGAAATGATGTTGGCTTCAAGAATAATGTAAACAGTTATATCTTTTTTATTCCAATATCTATGACTACACCGTAGGCTTCATTAAAATCGATAAAAACATTTATGTTAGTCTGACGAATTCAATCCACCATCAGAAATCAACTTTTTAAAACAAACATTGATTCAAAATGGTTTCAAAAACATAAATCAACAGTAGCATCCTCAACTCCCACTCCACGATTGACTTAGATAATCAATTAATAATATCCTTACATTAAAAGAGTGACAGACAGAATCTGCAAAATCTTCAAACCCCTCAGTATTCGAATAAACTTCAAACTCCAATAGAAAATCTCCAACCTAATCAGATCTGCCAAGGATAAAATTCCTAATGAACAGCATGGAGTATATGAAATCCCTTGCTTAGATAGTCCCCACTTCTACATAGGTCAGACAAGCCGACGTATCTCCCTTAGGGCAAAAGAACACTTAGTGTCTTAGAAATGCCGATACTTTTTTCACCTTGGACCAACATCGTATCTAAACAGGGTTTATCCTCATATGATATATATTGGTTTGTGACTTATCATAGGAGGGACTCGAGGAGAAACCCTAAAAATACGGTATAAAATGTTTGACCCCTTTTTTCAATATGGCTGAAGGATAAAAAAGGGACTCAAGTCACCGGATATGATAGCTGTGAATTCCCCTGTCATATGAACTTTGAAACATAAGAAAATATGCATTTTGACCCAAGTTATTAAGAATTCATTCTCCGCTTATCAGTAAAAGCATAGAACGTGCTCTTCTGGATCAAGGGCGTTAGCTAAAGATACATGGTATATTTGGGGCCCATTATCTCGAAAACTATCGAATCTTCCAAAAAACTCATAAGGACCGATTTTTTAGATAATGAATTGATCTGAATTGTTGTTGTTTACCTAAACAAAAATTATCTAAATATCATATTATAGCAGATTTTGGTGGGAAACCGATTTTCGGAACTTTAGGTCCATTTTTCTCCCCCTGTCGCAGAACATTTTTCTCATTGTAAAGTACCAGTCAATATCGACTCATTAATATAAAAACTGCCTCGGTAGAAGATTTTGAGTACATTGAGCTCTTCAATTTAGGAGCATTTTAATTAGATGTTAGTATTATGACGTAAGATCAAAGACAACAGTATTTATATTACAAATTATTTAGAACAAGTATAAGGTTACATCTGAACAACGTTTCAAAATAGTATGGAAATTCAAAACAATGAGGTTATGTTTTAAGCACAAAATTTTGTTGTTAATATTGTGACTAAAATAAGATTCCATTGATATGTACTTGTATAATAAATTGATGGAAAGAACGATGAAATAAAACAATATAGTTTGTTTAAATCTTCATTTATTTGAACTAATGTTCAATTCAAACTTGTTGACGCGTTTCACTAACACAGTAGCTTTGTCAAAACGAATGAAGGTAAAATATAAAAATGTCTTAATATATACAGTGCTAAATCTATTTACTAAGGTTAACAATGGTATTGAAAGAAATTACCTGGAAATGCATTCACTACAAACATTCCTAAGCTATCTTCTAGGTAAAGAGGTTCAATAAAGGAGACTGATTGATATCTATTTGGTCGTTAAGAAGATTACCTGAATATTTATTTTTGTTAATCTCTAGGGCCTCTAATAAATTTAAACTAAAGGATTTACCGAATTTCAAAATTTGGGTCGAAAATGTGTTGGTTTTCTAATAAATGATTTGAATAGTTAGAATCTAATTTTTTATTGTCATAGCTACGTTTGTGTTCCGAAATTCTAGTTTTAAAATTTCTAAAAGTTCTACCGATATAAATTTTATCACAATTGTCATTACCACATTTTAATTTATAAACTCCTGATTTGTTTAATTTTGAAGATTTAGATTTAATATTTTTAATGAATTTGGATAAATTGTGATCAGTTTTAAAGGAAATATTCATGTCTAAAGTTTCTAAAAATGATTTAATTTTTAAGGATGGTGTTCCAAAGTATGTTAAGCTTTTAAATTGTTTATTATTTTTATCTGAAGGGAATACTTGTTCTAAAGTCTGTTTTCTTATCTTTTTATTTATGATATTGTCAATTAAATTTGGATCATAATTATTATTAACTGCTATTTGTTTTATGATATTTAATTCTTTGGTATAATTATTAATATTTAATGGGACTGTTAAGAGTCTGTGTATCATACTATTGAAAGCTGCTAGTTTATGACTGAATGGGTGGACCGAACTATTATGAATTGTAATATCTGTATGTGATGGTTTATGAAATATAGAAAAATCATGTTTATTATTTATATTTGAAATTGTAAGGTCTAGAAAGTTTATAGACTTATTTTGTTCAAGTTCTACAGTAAATTTGATATTATTGTGAATCGAGTTTATGTAAGTAATGAAGCTCTCTAATTGTCTATTTGTACCGATGAAACTAGCTAAAATATCGTCCACATATCGGTGCCAGTACATAAATTTTTTACTAAGGGGGTGTTCATGAATTATTTTTTCTATATTATCCATGAAAATTTCTGCTAGTAGGGGGCTGAGAGGGTTGCCCATAATCAAACCATCTTTACTGCTATAAACCTCTCCATTGAAATGAAAATAATTTTGATTCACACACCTTTAATAAAGTAATGATATCAGAGTGAATTATAGGATTAACATTATTGTATGTGAGCAAGCTATCAACAAGAGTTATAGTTTCTTTAGGAGGTATACTAGGGAATAGATTTGTTACATTGAACGATATGAATTTAGAATTATGGGGTAGTATTATATCTTGAATATTATTAATTAATTCCGTTGAGTTTTAACTGAAAATCGAGGTATGAATGAACAATTTTTAGAAATGATATCTATGAGAATCTTTGAAATTTTGAATGAAGGTGCTGTGAAATAAGAAACAACTGGCCTGATTGGGTACCCCTCTTTATGGAGTTTAATTAATAAATAAAGTTCAGGGTGTTGCGGATTGGGTAAAAATAATTTATATTTTTCTTTATCGTTAATTATTGATTTAACGTTATCTACTGCTAATTTTATTTCTCTCTGAAATTTATTAGTTGGGTCTTTTTTAAGGGTCTCAAAATTGCTTGCCTGAATAAAATTATTGGTTTTTAATATTCAAATTATTTTCATTTCAATGGAGAGGTTTATAGCAGTAAAGATGGTTTGATTATGGGCAACCCTCTCAGCCCCCTACTAGCAGAAATTTTCATGGATAATATAGAAAAAATAAATCATGAACACCCCCTTAGTACTGGCACCGATATGTGGACGACATTTTAGCTAGCTTCATCGGTACAAATAAACAATTAGAGAGCTTCATTACTTACATAAACTCGATTCACAATAATATCAAATTTACCGTAGAACTTGAACAAAATAAGTCTATAAACTTTCTAGACCTTACAATTTCAAATATAAATAATAAACATGATTTTTCTATATTTCATAAACCATCACATACAGATATTACAATTCATAATAGTTCGGTCCACCCATTCAGTCATAAACTAGCAGCTTTCAATAGTATGATACACAGACTCTTAACAGTCCCATTAAATATTAATAATTATACCAAAGAATTAAATATAATAAAACAAATAGCAGTTAATAATAATTATGATCCAAATTTAATTGACAATATCATAAATAAAAGGATAAAAAAACAGACTTTAGAACAAGTATTCCCTTCAGATAAAAATAATAAACAATTTAAAAGCTTAACATACTTTGGAACACCATCCTTAAAAATTAAATCATTTTTAGAAACTTTAGACATGAATGTTTCCTTTAAAACTGATCACAATTTATCCAAATTCATTAAAAATAATAAATCTAAATCTTCAAAATTAAACAAATCAGTAGTTTATAAATTAAAATGTGGTAATGACAATTGTGATAAAATTTATATCGGTAGAACTTTTAGAAATTTTAAAACTAGAATTTCGGAACACAAACGTAGCTATGACAACAAAAAATTAGATTCTAACTATTCAAATCATTTATTAGAAAACCAACACATTTTCGACCCAAATTTTGAAATTCTCCATGTAGTCGGTAATCCTTCAGTTTAAATTTATTAGAAGCCCTAGAGATTAACAAAAATAAATATTCAGGTAATCTCCTTAACGACCAAATAGATATCAATCAGTCTCCTTTATTGAACCTCTTTACCTAGAAGATAGCTTAGGAATGTTTGTAGTGAATGAATTTCCAGGTAATTTCTTTCAATACCATTGTTAACCTTAGTAAATAGATTTAGCACTGTATATATTAAGACATTTTTATATTTTACCTTCATTCATTTTGACAAAGCTACTGTGTTAGTGAAACGCGTCAACAAGTTTAAATTGAACATTAGTTCAAATAAATGAATATTTAAACAAACTATATTGTTTTATTTCATCGTTCAGTATGGATCTTCATCAAGTAAAAGCCTCATCTATTCAATTGATGGAAAGACATTAAAGATTTTAAAATTACATGTATGTTGAAAACGTCGTTTTTGATAGAATAATTCTAGTTTCTATGAGAACTCACCGGACAATCACTTAACGTTGAACAATCTTAACACACTTTAATGAATCATTTATATATCAAAATCGATTATAATTTTGCATTTAAACTGTTTAAAACACCATAATTTGTAATTTCATTGATAAACTAAACAAAAACTCTGAAATTTCTTATTGTAAATCAATATTCGGCTAATTAGCGATCAATATTCGGCTAATTAGCAATCAATATTCGGCTAATGAGCGATCAATATACGGCTAATTAGCAATCAATATTCGGCTAATGAGCCATCAATATTATAATACAATGTAGTTCTGTTCGATATTTCCGTTTATACTCATGGTGTAATTGTAACATATACATTTTATTTATTTATAAAATGCTCGAGATATACTTACCTCGGACATTTTCTTCAAGAAAGGTTTCAATTTCTTAAAAGATGTCTTCTTGATATCCAAACTTTTATTAGGAGGACAAACAGGAAGCATGTTCAATTTGAAGAAATTGGATGTTAAAACTGGCAAACTTATGTTCTTCGAATATTTAATTGCTCCCAAGAAACAATACATTAAAAGTTCGTCCATATCTTCTAAAGAATCTTTACAAGAATCAATTTCTTCAATCTCATCATTTTCTTCGAGATTTTCATCAATTTCAACAGTTTTCTCATCATTTTGATCTTTACATACATGATCGTCTTTACTCTTTTCATTACCACCGAGAGCTGGAAAATCATCTTCGTAACTATTAAGCTGAAGCCATTCTGGAGCACCCAGATTGGGTAGCGGTAACTTCGGCATACCCTCTAAAGTACATAAGTGATCTCCATAAAAATGATGTATATTTACACACTTTCCTTTTGAGTGTGCTAATACCATAGCTCCCGAACTTTGACTAGCCACACCGACTGCAATAGCTGCTATGTTGTTTGTTAGATTTACATAAACAATATCATTTTCACAAACATTTCCGTACTTCGGCAATCCAGTTTGTGCATGAGGAGTGACAACACCTAATAGTAAATACGAGATTAAATAATTACACCAATTTCTCTAATTATTTTTTTTAATTTAAATAAACTAACCTGGTAACATCAGATCGGCTCCAGATGCTATAAAATCCATTACTTGCGGATGTGTCGTGAACGGATAAATTATTTTAGAGAGTTTCCATAATAGATATACAGTTGGAAATAATTTGCCATCTAATTCGAAAACTATTGGTCGTTTCTGAACTGTATACACGTTTAACACCATTTCATTATGAGTTACTACTTTTAAAATGTTTAGAGGTTCCTTTTTTGGTAATAATTCGTTAACATCGTTTTCTGTTAACTTTGGAAAAGCTTTTAAAATAGAGTCTCTAAAATGTCTCCTAAAATTTTATTTATATATAGTAAACATTTACTAATATATCGAGAAAGTACCTTTCTGTTCCTTTTGTTTGAGTGTTACTCTTAACTTTAATCGGTTTTTTAAACATTGTTGCAATATTGAATAACAGACAGAAAAAAAATATTAAAAAACATAAATATAACCACACAATTTTTTTGGTCTTCTTTTTAATCTTTTTTGGCCTAAGTCATAATTGATCTAGTATCCCTATTGGGACAGAGAGTAGCTTCTGCAACATCCACTATCTTTCACAGAAATTTTCATTACTTGTTCTTTAAAGGTTGATTCATATTATCATACACTGATCGTATCCACCTCGAATCGTTCCAGCACCGAAAAATATTGTACAAATTATTTTAAATGAAGAATAAGATATTGTATAATAAATAATTAAGCCTGGTTTATACAAGTTGTAATTTTTAATTCAGTGTAATTTTAAACTTAATTGTAAACAAATATTTTATCCAGAGCTGTCTTCTTTTTTAACGTTTTTGATTGGATATTTGACTACAGTCGATCAGTAGCAGTAGTTTTAGAAATATTTCATGCTGGATATGATCGGTGTATGATATTATGAATGGAACATGATGAACGGTCGATGTAGTTTCACGAACTGAAACCCATCATGCTGGACATGATTGGTGTAATCAACCTTAAGAAAATAAAAATAAATTAGAAAAATATATTCAATTATTGGCAACTTGTCATTCCAGATTTTCTACAAGAAATTGAACCAAATCGTGCTTAAGAAAATCAGTTTGATAAACCATATTTATGTTACCTGTATAATATACAAGTATACATTTATGGTTATTCAAAAAAAGAAGATTAGAAATTATATGAAAACTGACAATGACAACTTATTGCCAACATAATAAAATAAATTTTGTGATTGTTATAAGTTCTGTAATTTATATGAAAATTTCTTTTTTTTAGCATTATTTAATACAAACTAATAAATATGGTAAGTAGAAAAATTAATTTTCTTTGTAATATTTTTTGGAGTTCATTATATTTTCATTATCTACTTAAATAACGCCTGTTTACTGTCACACCCATTTTAGTTGCATATTTGGCATTTGCCGATTGCTAAAACTATTACTATATGCCTTTATCCATTACAAAATAATAGAAAATATATTTTTCGAGATATTTTCTCAATAAGCACGACAATAAAATTTTTAGGTTTATACATAGGTAGTTTTACTGATACCATCAAAAATTTGAACGAAAATCAGATCCTTAATTCTGATTATATATGAGCTTATCTTTAATTAAATGTTAGATTAATTTAAGACAGCGATTATTTTATGACTCATATTATTTTTGATTAACATGGATTATGTATTTATTCTTAAACTTTGATGTATGTCAATTTTATTTTTAATATATGCAAAAACGTTTAATTATGTTTATATTTTACTTTCTCATATAACAAATTATGAAAATCGAATATTTGTACAAAAAAGAAGACTTACAAACTGTGGGGATAATAAAAATCTGTTTTTTGGCAATTTTTATCTTTTTAGGGCGACCAATTTGACTGTGCACTAGATTTGATGAGGCGTTTACCACCTCAACAAATCGAGAAAAATTTAAGTGATCTAATTGACTTAGTGCCAAGTCTGTGCGAAGATTTATTGTCATCTGTAGACCAACCTTTAAAAATTGCAAAAGACAAAGAAACGGGAAAGGATTATCTGTTGTGTGATTACAATAGAGACGGGGATTCATATAGGTATTTAATTAAATTATATTTGTTATTGTTTCATTGATTATTATTATTATTAAAGATCCCCTTGGTCCAATACGTATAATCCACCATTAGAAGACGGTTCGATGCCATCTGAACGATTGAGAAAATTAGAAATAAACGCTAACAGGGCGTTCGATCAATACAGGGAAATGTATTTTGAAGGAGGTGTATCTTCTGTGTATTTTTGGGATCTAGATCACGGGTTTGCAGGTAATACACTCATACTTTATCATTTATGTAATTATTTTTACTTTCAATATTCTGTACAGGTGTAATTCTTATTAAAAAAACTGGAGATGGCAGTAAAAAGATTAAAGGATGTTGGGATTCGCTTCATGTAGTCGAAGTACAAGAAAAAGGTTCCGGAAGAAATTCACATTATAAAATGACATCCACTGCTATGTTATGGCTTCAAACCAACAAACAAGGATCGGGTACGATGAATTTAGGAGGAAGTCTAACACGACAGGTAATTTTTCACATATATTTCTTTTAATGAATCATTTAGGGTTACTGGAAATAAGGAGAGTTTATATGTATAATAATTATTTCAATCAATCTTGACACACCAAATCCTCCACTATGTAGTATTCTTCTATTATCTAGATCGAACAAGACGCAGCAGTGAACGAAATTAATCCTCACATCGCCAATATCGGTAGGATGGTGGAAGATATGGAGAATAAGATCCGTAATACGTTAAACGAAATCTATTTCAGTAAAACCAAGGATATCGTGAACAGTCTGCGATCGGTGCAACCATTGACGGAGAGCCGTCAACAGCAGGCTCTTAAACAAGATCTAGCAGCGGCGCTTCAACGTCGACAAAACAAAAACGAGAACTGATTGATATGTGTGGCTAAAAATTTTTTAAGTATCGGCGAAAATGGCGAACCGAATTAAAATATGCTGCCCCGGGGTCTAACAAAAAGTAATTTATTCAATACGAACGAGATAGATTTCCGGATATTTATTTATTATATATTTTTTAAATTTCCATGATATAGTTGATAATGATGACACCCTGTTTGGTATTATTATAGGTACAGGTCAAATCACTATATGAGTGGTTTGGGGTACTTTCCTATTATTCTGAGGTCGCCTTATACATACATTTTTCTTGGCAGTATTTATACTTGAATTTATTTATTCCAAAAGATAAAAACAATTAAAAACAGCTACTAAAAAAAAAGGAAATCAATTTAAATAGCAAGTTGTTTTTTAAATTTTATATACAAATGTGTAAAATTTCATACACGAAATAAATTCAAATAAAATGAAACAAGCACTTTGTTTTATGTTTAATATCAATTGGAACAAAGATTTTTAGAAGATAATTGGTTGATTCAAGAGCAGGGGGCTCATATGGGCGTGGCAAGGTCTTTAAACATGATTCAGATCAGTTCGCAGGTTCTGTTAGTGTTTTGTTTTTGGGTCCTGTTTGAAGGGGGTTCTTAGGAGAATTGCATCAATAATTGATGGTAATTGGATGTATATGCGTAAACAAAGAGTTTTAGGAGCTAATTGGATGATTGGGGGGGCTTTTATCAAGTTTCAGATCAGTTCACAAGTTCTTTTAGTGATTTGTTGGCTATTGGGTCGTGTTTGAAGGGGTTTTTAGGAGAATTGCATCAATAATTGATGATTGGATGTATATGTGTAAATAAAGAATTTTAAAAACTAATTGGCTGGTTAGGGGGGCTCATAATGGCGTGGCGAAGTTTTTAGTCACGTTTCTCTTCAGATTGCAAGTCTTTTTAATGCTTTATTGGCGTTTGGGTCCTGTTTTAAGGGGGTTCTTTGAATAATTGGATGTATATTTGTAAACAAAGAGTTTTCGAAACTAATTGGGGGGAGGGGGCTCTTATTGGCATAACGACCACGTTTCTGATCAGTTTGCAAGTTTTTTAGAGACTTTTTGATTTTTGGGTCTTGTTTGAAGAGGGTTTTCCAGAAGATTTCATCAATAATTTTTTTTAGTTTCTGCGTACGAGGTGTCGTCTAAAAGTTTGAAAACGGCAAGATAAAATCAAATAAATTTAAACAAAGCCATTGTTTCTTGTTTAATATCGATGAAAAGAAAGATTTTTAGAAGATAATTGGTTGGTTCAAGTGCGGGGGGGCTCAAATTTGTGTGGCAAGATCTTTATTAATGTTTCAGATCAGTTGGCAGGTTCTTTTAGTGACATATTGGCTTTTGGATCCTGTTTGAAGGGGGTTGTCAGAAGAATTGCAACAATAATTGATGATAATTGGATGTATGTGGGTAAACTCCAGGAGGTAATTGTGTTGATTGGAGGGCAACTACTAGTGTGGGAGAGGTCTTTAATCATGTTTCTGTTTTGTTTGAAAGTGCTTTTAGTTGTGGCACCTGTTCTATGGGGAAGAATTACCCTAATGAGTCAATTTTTGATTATTGGATGTATTTATCTAAACAAAGTGTTTTAGAAGCCTATTAATTGATTAGGGGGGCTCCTATTGGCGTGAGAGAGGTCTTTAATCAAGTTTCTGATTAGTTTAAAAGTCGTTTCTGTTTTGGGGCCAATTCTAATGGAAAGAATTACGCAAATGAGTATTTTTTATGATAATTGGATATATCTGTGTAAACAAAGAGTTTTCGAAACTAATTGGGAAATTAGAGTGGCTATTGGCATGACGACTACGTTTCTGATCAGTTTGCAAGTTTTTTTAGTGACTTATTGGCTTTTGGATCCTGTTTGAAGGGGGTACATAGAATAATTGTAACATTAATTGATGATATTTGGGTGTATGTATCCAAATAAAGAGTTTTATAAGTTAATTGACTAATTGGGGGGTCCCTATTGACACCTTTAATCACGTTTCTGATTATTTTAAAAGTTGTTTTAATTTTGGGGCCTGTTCTACGTGAAAGAATGACCAAAATGAGTCTATTTTTGATGATAGTTGTATGTTTCTGTGTAAACAAATCGTTTTAGAAATTAATTGACTGGTTGGGGGGCTCCAGTTGGCTTGGTGAGGTCTACTATCAAGTTTTCTGATCAGTTTGCAAGTTCATTTGACGTTTGGGCCCTGTTTGTAGGGGATTCTCATAAGAATTGCATCAGTAATTGATTTTTTTTATGTTCACATATGTAAAATTTTATATATGAGGTGTAGTCCAAAAAATTGGAATCAGCAAGGTAAAATCAGATGAATCCACATGAAGACATATAAGTTTAATATCAATTAAAATAAAAATTTTTAGATGCTAATTGGTTGGTTGAAGAGCAGGGGAGGTTTATATTGGCGAGGGTGATTTTAAATTATTTTCCAGATTAGTTTGCAAGTTCTTTCAGTGACTTATTGGCTTTTGGGTCCTGTTTGAAGGGGTGTCTTAGAAGAATTCCAACAATAATTGGGCGCATGTGTGTAAATAAAGAGTTTTAGAAGCTAATTGGCTTATTGGGGGGCTTTCATTGGCGTAGGAGAGGTCTTTAATCATGTTTATGATTAGATCGAAAGTTTTTTTAGCATTGGGGCCTGTTTTGAGGGGAAGAATTGCCCTAATGAGTTAATTTTTGGTGATAATTTGATGTATGTGTGTAAACAGAGAGTTTTAGAAGCTATTTGGTTGTTTGGGGACTCCTTTTAGCGTGGGCGAGCTTTTTAATCACGTTTATGATGAGTTTGAAAGTTCTTTTAGCATTGGGGCCTGTTTTGAGGGGAAGAATTACACTAATTAATTAATTTTTGATGATAATTAGATGCATGTGTGTAAATAAAGAGTTTTAAAAGCTAATTGGTTGATTGGGGGGCTCCTAATGGCGTAGCAAAATATTTAATTGTGTTACTGATCAATTCAAAAGATTTTTTAGCTTTGGGGCCTGTTTTGAGGGGAAGAATTACCCCAACGAGTCAATCTTTGATGATGATTGAATGGATGTGTCTAAACAAAGAGTTTTAGAAGCTTATTGGCTGATTGGGAGCTCCTAATGGCATTGTAAAATATTTATTCGAGTTATTGATTAATTCGAAAGCTTTTTAGCTTTGGGGCCTGTTTTGAGGGGAAGTATTACCCGAATGAATCAATTTTTGATGATATTTGCATGTATGTGTGTAAACAAAGAGTTCTAGAAGCGAATTGGCTGATTGGGGGCCCCTTAATGGCGTAGCAAAATATATAATTGTGTTACTGATCAATTCGAAAGTTCTTTTAGCTTTCGGGCCTGTTTGAGGGGAATTATTATCCAAATCAGTCAATTTTTGATAATTTTTGAATGTATATGTGTAAACAAAGAGTTTTAGAAGCTAATTGGCTGGTTGGAGGGGGGGGGGGAGGTTTCTAGTGACGTGGCGAGGTCTTTATTCATGTTTCTCATCAGTTCAAAAGTTCTTTTAGTATTTAATTGGCTTTTGAGGCCTGTTTTAAGGGGGTTTTTGGTAGAATTAATAATTGATGATTGAACCTATATTTGTATGTATGGTATCCGATTTTGGGGATTATACAAGCAAAACATGGACAATAATAACTTAGACAAGCCAATTCAAAATACTGTGTTGAAAAAGAATCGTGATAACTAATTTTCAACGATTTACTTTCAAATAGTTTCAAATATACGGGGGGTTGTAAAGAATTGTAGAAAAGTTTGGTGAAGCTTTTCAGTTGGCAGAAGAAAGGTCGCAGCCGCATTTTTCATATCTTTTTTATACAAAACAACGAATAATACCAATTTTTATTGATACATATTTTTCTATCTTTTGGAATAAATAAAGTGATTGTTTTTCCTTGAAACGAGAATGTTTGCTAAAAAAAAGGAAAAATTGTGTTGCTTAAAAATGATTAGCTTCTTTGCGAATGTTTTATTCAAATTTTCGAACCCGCAACAATATTTTGTTGAAAATAATTATCGTATTTAATTACATTTATTTATATATTTAGTTATAACGTACATTTTTTCACTTGAGTAGAGTATTTTTATGGAGCTCAATGTTTTCCTATTGTTATAATGTAAATTTCTATTAAAAAATACATTTTTATATTAAAGAGTGTCGTTATTTACATAACCCATCCTGTTTGTCCATCATTTGAATCTCTTATTTTTGCTGAACTGTCTTTTTAGTTTCACTTACTTGGCAATAGAGGGCCAATAATCCAATGTCACTATATATTATTGTCAGTCTCGATATGTTAGGTATTTATCTACCGAAGCTAAATGTCAAATTGAACCGAGAGTAAACAATCTCTTACATGGAGACTTCATAATATGAAAGAAGAATTATACATCCTCTGTTCTTGCCAGTAATGGGGAGTCGATTCTTCAGTACTTGAATACGTTTAAGAATCGAGTACTGAGTGATTGATGGGGGTAATTGAAGGCTTATTATTAGTTTACGGATTAATTTATTAATCGAATTAACAATAATTATATGCAGACACAACAACCTACTACTGACTGACAGATACACAGACTAGCGCCATCTATCAATGGGAGGCCGAAGCGTAATATTGCGGACCGCCTCATTGGGTTGTTATTCTAACCTAACAACTGAAATCAACAGCAACAGCTGATTTGATGACACAAAATTATAAATAATACATTTCATTGAAAACTTAAAGAAACAAAAGAAATCAAAACACATTTTCTAAAAATTTTAACAAAAATAATGATTTCACGAATACATAATATTGTTACTAATGAGTATATATATATATACAATTATCATTTCATGATGAGTTTTCTAAATGATTCAAATTTGATTCTAGTCAGAGCTTTTGTAAACAAATCAGCACAATTTTGGCTATACTATTAATGTAGTCAATTAAAATTTTCTTTTCAATACATAACTTTGATGAAGTGATAACGGATTTCGATATGTTTACCTCTTTTTGAGTTCTCAAATGTCTTCATCATTGAAATGCACTCATGTTGTCCACATTCAGCTTAATACTTTATTCCACCTGTGTATTGAATTATGATAAGACGCCCTTAATATTCATAAGCTCTTGAGTTGCAGAAGCTGCTGCTATATATTCAGCTTCCATAGTTGACAAAGCAACACAATTTTGGTTTTTGGAGTGCCAAACAAAGGAATTTCCAGAATTAAAACAGATAAATCCGCTAACACTCTTTTTGGTCTATCTATCTCCTCTCCAATCGACATCTGACATTCCTACAAGTACCCCATTTCCTTTGGTGTAATTCAATCCAAGGCGATTAATTGATTTCAGGTATCGGAATACTTGTTTCGCTGCAATCCATGCTTGGTTGGTTGCCTTATCCAAGTATCTACTGAGGTATGCTAGCACTAAATGCTATTTCTGGTCTAGATACCATTGAAATATACATCATACTGCATACCAATCTGCAATAGGGAATTATTCTTCATTCAGGTTAAAATTAACCTCCATTGGTGTGGTCACTGGTCGACATTCTTCTAAACCAAATTCTTTGCACAATCGATCAATCATTCTGGTTTCTACAATTTTCGAGTCGTCTTCAGTATGTGTAATTTTCATTCTTATGAATATTGAGACTTCAGTATTCTTCTTGCAAGTCTCCAATCAACTTATTCATTTCTTTTCCTGTTCCAGTTATGAGAGCATCATCTACTAAAAATATATTTTCTATTTTGCAGAGACAAAAATCATGTTTTGATCTATCAAATTTAAACTTTAACATTACACTTCATTGAATTTAATATTTCAGCACTTTGGAGCACTTCTCAATCCATATAATGCTCTATTAAATTTAAAATAGTTCACTTTTTAGTCCTTCAGGCCTTTAATATATATTTCTTTGTCCAGCTAACTATTTAAAATGCAGTAGGCGCCTCTATTTGTTTTAATTTCCAGCCTTTTTGTACTGCTATGGACATTAGAATTCGTATTGTTGAAAGCCTGGTGCGTAACTAAACTCACCGCCTATTTCATATGGTTCTTGGAAGCCTCTAGCCACTAATCGGGCCTTTTTAGTGCCATCTTCTTTTAATTTAAAGACCCAACGGATGTCTGTTGCTATTTGATTATTTGTTATTTGAGCTGGACTCCAAGTATTCGTCTTTCGATGTGAATTTAATTATTTTTGGATTGCTTCACTACATTTTGGCTCTTCATATGATTCAGACAATAAACTATAAGTATCATATTCATCTAAATGATTTGGTCTTTTAATTTTTCTTCCACTTCTAGTTTGAGTTTCATTTTCCATTACACTTCGTTGTTATTTCCAATTTCTTATTCGCTCTCTTCATAACTTTCCTCTCGGTTTTCTTCTCTTTTCGGTCTTCTGCATCATGAAATTCCTTTTCATCTTGATTAGGTTTAAAATCACGTTCCTGACGTCTAGAATACTTTCCTCCAGAAAAACCTCTATTTTGATTTCCGGAGATTGCTCCTGAATTATTTGGAGATTCACTATTTACATCATTTCTTTTAGGACAATTTGCTTGGAAATGGAATTTACTACCACATGCAAAACATGCTTTTGTAAACTTTTTAAAACCCACTTCATTATTGTCTCCACGTGCATTGGTTAGTATAGATTCTAGCTTTAGCTCTTCATCTAGCAGCCTGACCTTCACAAAATCGATGTTTATATCACTAACTGTTTCTAATGCAGTCACTATTATTGTATCAAATTTGGATGGCAATGATAACAGTAAGTAGCACACACGATCACTCTCGTTGATAGTTGATCCAAGGTCTTTTAAGGTCACATATTATTAAATCGAGTTTCAAGAAGACGGTTTGTTTTGCCAAACACAATCACACACATCTGTACTCTACAATAGTTCGCACTGGAATGAAGAAGACTGTTTAATAGTGGAGAACTCCTTAGGTTTATTTGTTCATTGACGACCTCATATTGTGGGTCTCTTAAAAATGTCTTCTAATTCCTCCCTTATATACTGTGAAAGTGATGTGGCTGAATTTGCTTTTATTTATCTTAATTCTCTATTTCTCAAAATTATTTTGTATAATGTTGAGATGTTCTGTTATATCAGGATTATTATTCACCGATAATACAGATATATCATCGGCAAATGTTTCAAGTGTAGTGTGTCTGGAGATTAGCAAGTCTGATGTGAATAAAGCATACAGCAATGGCTTAAGTAACAATCCCTTGCGGGACTCCTCATTAAAAGTTAAAATCAAACAAACATTTATAAGATTTTATATATACTTATACATAAATTCAAATGTGTATGAACAAAATTATGTTAAATGTTCCTAAAATCTTATTAGTAAGTAAATATGAATTTTATCACGTTCCCATTATTTTTCAGAGGTTTTTTTTGTTTTGAATAAGTTTTAAATGAAACTTTTATTTGTTATTTCTCTAATACTTTAAATATTGTATGCAACAATCTGTAATTTTTTATTTTTATTCTTTACATCCAGCAAACCAGCATTTTCGGTAATCCAGTCCCATATGTCGGATTATCGAGATTGTACTGTTTGATTTTATTGTAATCGACGTGTTTAACTCTAGATTTATTGTACTCTAAAATGGAAATACATTGCTTCAATTTTTAATTAAAATACAGCAACTCAATATAAAATTTTATTATGACTAAAAAATTAATTACAAAAAGTATCACAGTCTTCAGTAGATATGTCATCCTCATTTAAAGTCCTCTGTAATCCCCTAGCCCACACAGGTGGTAACGTGGCAAAAGTTAAATAGCCCGTATGACCTGGTAAACTTAACGGCGGAACGGAAGCAAGTACTTTCGATATTTCCCTATCTTTTTTAGCCTCTTCTGTTCCGTTTTTTTCAGTTTTAACAAAATCTAAATTAATAACTGGAATAGATCGCTGCTGCACAGATAACTGTGTTTGTAAAACTTCCATAGTTTGAATCTCCTAAAATTTAATAGAATAGTTTAAAAGTTACATTAGCAACTAAAACAAATATTACCTGGAATCCTGATTTCAATAATACGAGACAACTCTTTTGAACCTGCTCTATGCAT
Source organism: Galeruca laticollis (assembly GCA_963921935.1). Lineage (NCBI taxonomy): Eukaryota > Metazoa > Arthropoda > Insecta > Coleoptera > Chrysomelidae > Galeruca > Galeruca laticollis. Next base: position 5,497,544 of record OY998176.1, on the reverse strand, counting down.
GGAGAAAATGAACACAATCGCCCACCGCTCGTTTTCATACTTTTCAATGCATGTGATATAGCAAACCAAGGATGTGGTAAATCTAAAAACACAGCATCTGCTTTACCATCCAAATGTTCACCAAAACCATTTTCACACACATCTCTATGTTGAACAGTTACATATTCTGAAAAACCGTGATTTGAAAATTCTTCTGTAGCAGTTTTCGCTCTGTCTTCATGGAAATCAAACGTATGTAGATGTCCGTGAGGCTTTACGGCTCTTATTAAAGCATGCGATAAAGATCCACTTCCTGTACCACTTTCGATAACGACACTACCCGGGCTTAATTCCAATTGCAACACGATCATACTTATATCGGGCGTATATATAATTTGCGTTCGATGAGGTAAAGTAATCGTCCATAATTCGGGTGTAGGCTGTAGTACGTACCCCCAACCTTTGCTCAGCGATATTTTTGTACCAAAAGGTTTACCAATGAGGTCCGCACATTTTAAAGCTCCGTAACTTGTCTGGAATACGTTTTCAACAATCACTCCTTTTTTATTAGTTATTTTTGATTGGGCTTTTATCGAATATATTTGTGTTATTGTAAGATACAGGACAACTAAATCACCTTCTTCAATCACATCTTTGTAACCATTGAAACTCATTTTGCTAATATTTTTTCTCAGCAATGCTTTTAAGTTTGGTTATGTTCTTCTTCTATTCTGATTAAGATACTAAAGTTCTGTAGAAGAAAAAGAAGAAAACTTCTTTTATTAAGGAGGTCCTCCACTAAACGGTTAAGAAACAAAACAAAGAAAGCTGCAAACTTATTCAAGACTGTTTTTTGTTTTTGGAGTCTTACTAGGAAGCAGTCACATCAAAAGATTAAAACGTGTTGAAACTCGAGTTTGTTCAGTGCAAACGGTTGTGTTTTCTGTTTTCGACAGTTCGTTTTACTTGTCTGCTAGGTACTCGCCTTCGCGTAACATTGGTAGCGCCGCCAAGTCACTCCGGAGGTAGTATGGTCGCGGTGCTAGCTTGCTTGAGCCTGTTGTAATATTGGCGTTTTTACTGAAACTAGTAGCTAAAAATCCACTGCTTCACGATTGTCGACTTAAAACTTATAAGGACAATATTATTCGAGATAATATATGGAAGCATATTGAAAGGAAATTCAATAAAACAAGTACATACTTAAATTAATGTGGAATCTAATGTCATAGAAATGAACAGCGCAGGAACAGTAATAGTCAGTGCAACAGATTTAACAAAGGTAAACATTGAAAAAACAGCTGATGATGAGCAACAAAATAAAAAAGCAAGAATATCTAATGGGGGCGTATTAAAAAAAAAGAAGAGTCAAAACAGTAGTGTGTAGGCGGCTTTACTCCAATACTGGAATGATAGAGACGCTGAAGGGCGAACTAGAATTTAGGCTCTCACACTTCTGCCAACTTCAAATCAAGAACAGGAATTAGACGATGTTAGTAAACTTAATCCGACATTAAAGGTACAATTTCATGTGACGCTGGAAGCTTAGATTTTGAAGCTCAAACCGGTGGTCACATGACTACATGTGCAGTTTTAGCGTCGCTTTAGGAAGTTCGTTTTAAACCAACTTTAAGCGTCGAATTTCAGCTTGAACCAGTGTTGCCAGGCGCAAACTATTTATATCCTCAACCATCTTACCCAAACTGTGCCAACCGTGATTTAAGAATACCAAACATATTAAATTAAATGTAACAGAACTTGTGCAAATAAACTTTTTATTATAAAATGCATAAAATTATATAAAATCAAAATTCAATTTTTTCAATGCACATAACAACTTCAAAATAAAAACAGTCTTCTACATATATCTCATCACAAATAAACAGTACATAACTTGGTACTTTAGTTAAATGAAAAATAAACAAATTTACTAGGTTTTCACTTTCTACCAACAAAATTTAAAATCCCTAATTTCGTCGCTACGTTAAAAAATCCCCAATTTGGGGAAAAATCGACGCCTTTAGCAACATTCCATAGACAAATCGATTTAGTATTATTTGATCTATGGCTTATTATTGTGTTAACAAAGAGTATATAAATATTGAGTAAAATGAATGAAGAATTGGAGTCTATAATTTATATTCAATTCTTTCACTTGTGCTAAATAATGTATATTCCGATTATACCATTCAGTATATTTTTTATGATATTCGGCAACATATTTTCCATATCGATCGTTATTTGACATTTTTACACGTGCTTATCAATATAATTATTAACAGGAACAATTAAATTTAGGTTGTATAGGTATTTTATTTGCAAGACGCTCCAATTTTGACGCTGGAATACCTTTTTCATGGAAGCTACAATTTGAGCGTTCCATTTAGACATGTGACAGCTTTTGACGCTCATTTTTTGAGCTTCCAGCGTCACGTGAAAATGTAACTTAAGAGTATAAACTAAAACTAAAGTTTTTAATCTTTTAGCAGACTATGAATTGAGGAACCTGAACCTTCTTACTCTAGTACTTCTTTTAGTAATTCCCTGCTTGGTAAAAATTATCAAGATTCATCAAATAATTCATATAACTTCCACTTGTCACTAATGACTTAAGTATTTCAGATACATTTAACTCGCCAAAAAATACACCTGAAAACATGTGTGATACATATTACAAACTCTTTTTCGTATTTAGTTACCTTAGAGTGAGAAATAATTATTCCTCTGCTGTGATTGATCCTTTTTTCATTGGTTGAATATCATTTTCAATTAAACTATGTACAAATTTAAATTCTACTTTATTTAGAATGTAGTGTTTCCTGAATTTCCGTTCCTTTAGAAGCTCTGAATGTATATAATAAATCGATTTCATTCCTCTTTGACAATAGTAAGAGCAACATTATTTCTTCATTCTTTAGCAGTCGCTCCACGAGTTCTCGCTTCCGTTTATTTGAAATGTCAGACACATAATAATTAAGTTTTGATATTCTAAACATGACCGGAATGAACAACTGTTCACACTGGCTCCTGCTTGAATACTGCTAGGTCGCTGCTATCCGAAAGCTTTTGGCAGCGCCGCACAGCTGTGGCAATGGGTCGTTAAATCCGAATACTACCAAAGAATACACCAGGTGTATTCTTTGATACTACCTTAATAGGTTAGAGGTTTTCAGGGCACATAGAATTTAAAAATGGCTTCATAGAAAGAAATGGGTTATTGAAAACATGTGTTCTGACTCATGGCGACAACCAGTGGAGAAGGTCCGAAAACATAACTGAAACAGAACGTAGCCAGTTTTGGGTTTGTTTCGGTTCTAGAAAACACAAACTCAACTATCCGTTTAGTAGAAAACCGTATTTATGTTTCATGTTCCCGAATGTGTATAAAAAAGAAGAAATTACCTAACCTAATTAAAGCCTTTATTTAAAATTTTAATGTTAGAATTACAAGATTTACGTGATTTTTCAATTACAAATTGGTATGAAAAATTCAAAGAAATAACTGTGAAAACGATAATTCTTGATTTACCAGAACAGTTGTTGAAAAAAATTCAGAAAGAAGAAACTCTAGATTCAGATGAAGACAATGAAATTGTCGTCGATGAAGAACTACCTGTTGAATTTCTCCAAGATTTTAAAAATGCGTTAAATACTTTTGAGAATAACGCCTTCGTGAAAAATAACTGGCATGCACCTGTAGATGCGAGGATGTTCAGTTTTGGGAACTACTTGAAAGTGGTAAATCTGGATGATGTAATAACGTATTTTATGAGTTCTAGTAGAATTCAAGAAGATTTTTCAATCGTTACAAACATTCCGTTTTGTATAGCTTTAAGGAAATGGATCAGTATTCATCCAGCGGCTGAATTTCGATGTATCGTTATCAATAATGTTCTACGAGGAATCAGCCCCAGAGATTGGCCAACATTTTATGCCCATTTTAAAGAAGAAGGACCACAGATTATTGAAGAAATGACGAATTTTTTTAATGACAATATAAAACTCAGGTTTTTACGTAAACACTTTGTATTCGATGTGGTTTTTCAATATCCAGATAAGCCGTATATTATTGATTTCGAACCTTTAAATTCCAAGACTAATTTGTATGCATTTAGTTGGAAGGAAATTCAACCTCTTATGAATAAAGATAGTTCTGACGATGTAGCACCTGTTTTTAGATATCTCGAAACTGATATAGGTATTATTACTAAATCTGATGCTGTTAATATGTTGACGAGATGTAATTAAACTATGTAACTACATTTGAATAAAAGTTTTCAAGAATTATATTACTGTCGATTTTTAATTTTCGTTCAAATAAATAAAATAAAAAAGTGTATTAGTCAAATAAATAATTTCACTATCACAATAGTAAAAAATCGTGTTCAGTGATTACAAGAGATAATTAAACCGAATGAAGGATAAAAAATAGTATTTTATATATAATAACTACTAGTATATATTATTTATGTTCTTAATTAGTATTTTAATTTCTATGTATAGAATAAAGTTTTAAACAAAAGCATTATGATTTTTTGAGGTTATATGTGTCCCATAGAGAAAGTACAATTATGTGCCCCTACTAAACATAGTAGTCATCCATGGGATTACGATATATGTTTTTATTATGTTTTGTAGTATATTCGAAATTGTTTCATTTGCATTTCAAACAATCTAAACGTAGAGTTTTTTTAGATCTATATTTGATTCTCTAACGTTCTGCTCGCTTGAAAAATTCGAAATAAGTGGATGTTAACAAAAGATCTCCGCGAAGGCCATTTTTAACATAAGAATGACATATTTCGGTTGGCAAAAGTAATTTACAAAATAACAATTGAGTAAATTATCCCACAGGATATAGCCCAAAAAAGGAACGAGGAGAAGAAGAAATAACAAGTAATAGGAGCGGAGTTTGATATGTTTATAATTTCCAATGATTTGAACTTGAAGATTAAAAAATAATTAGCAAGGCCGTTATAGGGGTAGGAAGAGAAAAAAAAACTATAATAAAAATCAGATTTTAATTGAAACAACACACATATAATAATTTTTTAATTGATAGTAACATATTAATTGTAGAATGTATTCATTAGTGGGAATTTCTTCATATTTTTGGCATTCCTTGATAGTTTTTTGTGCTTTTTTCTTTTCAGTTCCATTGTTAAGACGTTAGCTATACTTTCGCATATCAGAAAAATCGATTCTATGATGCTTATAAAACTTATGCCTAAAAATAGATTCAAAGTTCCTCCAAAAGACACTGGAATTAAAAATATATATTAAACAAGTTTTTTTTCAAAATTAAGTCTGAGAAGTATCTTATAGCACGAACCTATTAAATCTCCAAAACCAAATAATATGTCTCGTCGATATTTTGTAGTAGGGTGCAAAAGACCCCATCTAAAAGTAGTTCTTTGATCAAAAAATACTCCACTTTGCCTAAAAGTAAATTATTTTCGTTTTTAGCACATACACAACCATATCATATTTAAAGACATTTTACACCTCAATAACATTATTTACGCGATAAATTAGCAGAAAAAATAATGTATTTTCTTTAATTTTAAATTTTTCATTACCATACAGTTATTTTCGGAGTTTCTGGTATGTAGTTTATGAGATGACACGTTTCTGGACATTCACAATCCAATTCATGTGGAGTTTTAATAATATTTTTGGAATATTGTTCTAAACAAAGTAAACCGGAGACATTACATGAAATTCCTTCTAAAAAAATTTTATATTCAGTTTTCTGGTCGTTTACATTGACCTAATGATACTTTTGATCGTAACTACTATTTATTTACCAAATATGTGATAGAAGTATGGTTTGCAACCACAAAACTTCATGGCTAATTTATATCGACATGCCATTCGACAAATACTGATACTGTAGTTGGAAAAGTGTTTAATTGTTGGTTCATCATTGAATCTAAAAAATATCTGATGCAACACGTGTTCTCATAATATTATATGGAACTGAATGACAATAATTTTATTAATTCCAAAGATTACTGTTAATAATATGTGTATGTGAAGAATAGTACGCTAACTAACCTTTTTAAATGCAAAATTGTTAATTTATTGTTTTATATTATTTCATACTGCAGAATACGTTAATTTATACTGTAAGACTTTAAGTTGTCTCTATCGAAGTAGTAAAATTTGAAGGATGTCAGAAAAAATTTGTCATTTGAGAAATTGAAGCGATAGAGGCAACCATAAGTAATATTTTATTAGAATTTTATAAAATTAGTTATATTACTGTATTTTAGGAATTTGAGTACTACTACTTCTACTACCACTACTTCTGCGTTGTAACAGGTATAATAATAAAGAGTGTACTGCAAGTCCAGCCAAATTCAGTTTCAATATCACTAATTTTAACAGTGTACTTTACCTACATTTCCTTTGGCTAGGTACTAGATATTTTATATTTGGAGATGACAAAGTTTCAATCATTCTATAATTAATTTCCATGTCCCATCCTTTACCTAATTCATGATATTGCCGTGTGGAAATATCTGGAACTTCCATGTACGAGTGAATATAGTACTAGTAACATAAAAAAATTCCAAATGTTACTGTTTTTCAATAAAATTATATATTTTAAATGCTATTAAATATGATACTGATCTTCAGAAACACTTTTTACTCTAAGGGAGCCCAGTTAAAACCCCAACAACGAGAAAAAACTAAATTCCAAAATATAACGGTTAATTTAATACATTTCAAAAAGTTCAAGGATATATCAAAGGTATTCTTTGGTTATATGCCTAAATATAATATTCTCTTATCTATGGCCTAAATTCCAAAATATAATATTCAATTTAATACATTTCAAAAAGTTCAAGGCTATATCAAAGGTATTCTTTGGTTATATGTGCCTTGGCTTGACATTGTATCCATCCATGATTCGGATAATTGTTTTTCTTATTTTTTTTATAGTACTTTCGAAACTATTTCGTTTCAATCCAATTATTTTATTACATAAACTATCTGAACGTAATTGTCTTTTTCTGATCGATATTTGATTCTAATCAGAAGTACCAGATAAGTGGATGTTTACAAAAGATCGCGCCAAACAACATTTTTAATAAATGTAGGAGTGACATCTTTCGGTTGGAATAAGTAACTTTCGTAAGATAGTAATACGAGGGGCGTTTGAAAGTTTGAGTTTTCGAAACTAAACTTTTCCCGAAGATGAAGTAGAAAGAGTGTATTTTAATACAAATTAGTGTGAGTCTAAAATAAATAAACACTGAAAATAACTACGAATATTACAATGTACAAACTTTTATAGGTAGTGTCGGATCTGAGTCAAATCTGGCGTAGCACAATCCATTTAAATAATGACATAATAATAAATTGTTGTCGATTTTTTCGGTTTCGTTAGGATATTCTCTATTTCTAAAAATAAAATGGAACGGTATAATTTTTAAAATATAAAAGAATTAAATTGTAGGAGTAGAAAAACGTATAAATATTTAAAAAGCGATAAAAATAAAAAATACTACACTTGATTGTCAATAGTTGGGATAGTTTGGAAAAAAATGTGAAGCAAATTCCAAGTTCCAGTAAAACTACATTCCATTTGAATTTACGTGTTTTGTCTACTGTAACTAATGATCCAGTGATTCTCGGGTGAACCTAAAATAATAATCTTAAAAAACAGGAAGAATAATGGAAGAAAAGAGAGAGAAAGGGAGGGGAGAGGAGTTAGAGGACTGGGGTGGTGGAAATATTTAGAGAAAATAATAAATATTACATTTAAAGTTAATTGGGCCATGTCGACGTTGAGTAAATCGACGTCGTCCTTAAATTTGTCAAAAAGGTACAAATTTTCGTAGGATAAGTTAGCTACCAGTTTTACAAAATCCATATAATGATCATATTTCGGGTGTCCAATTTTCGTCTTCCATTTTCTGAAAATGAAAAGATAGACAAGATCATTTTCAATGTAATAACGTTAACCAATCAAAATGTGGATATAAATTTTGGCGAAACGTAATATGGAAATTGTACTAACTTGAAAATATATTTCTCCGCTTTCTCTAAATCAACTTTATTACTGAAACACCCTGTAACAGCTGGAATGTGATTTTCCCAATTCCTGTAATCCTTTTCGATCGAAATAACCGTAGGATTAGCCGAAAATCGATTCCAGTTTGATATAGTAAGTGATATAGCTCCGGCAGCCGCAAAACTAACCATTACCAACCAAAATAATCTAAAAATGTTAATTAGGTATAGAATTGTAAGTGCACCGATAGAGGGCCTAACTTAAGCGAAAAATGTTATCAGTAGAAATACCACAAGTGATTGAATTTTCGCGATAAGTCTGTCGATTCATTTTTGAACGAAACTGAATTGTTTCGAGAAAATACCACGAGTCCGCAGGACGAGTGGTGTTTTCTCGAATCAATTCAGTTGAGATCATAAATGAAAGACAGACTTATGAGATAAATTCAATCACGAGTGGAATTTTATTTGACTATTTCACAAACAGGCGTTGCTTAATCTAATAGGTATTTTCGTTTATCGCAAAATCTGGTAAATTGCTTCCAAATGTACTCCTTCGATTTCCTCGTATTTTTCGGTACATTTTCATCGATTTTTTCGTTGATTGATTCGATAGAATTCATCCCAAATCTACTCATTTTTGAATGCGTGCACAGCGTAATCACTTATATTTGACGTTTAACTGTCACATGCACTGTAAACAAATCTGAAAACACCGAACTTGATAGGCCAATCAGAGTCAAGAGTCAAGTTTGGTATTATCGGTAAGCCGAACTTGACGAGAGCTTCTGATTGGTTCATTTCGTAGGTGAGTGAAATAGTCAAATTTATCCAATTAAAGAGTATTTAATGTACTGTGTATTTATTTCACAATTTTTACTATGCCAATTTAAATAAGAGATGTGTAAAAGTTGTAACTGTAAAAATCTATTAGCAACGCTATCTCGACGTAGTTATTCCTACAGTTTCCTGCGATACGCAGAATAATTGACATTCAGGGTTTGCTGTTGAAACTGGAGATGGCGCTATTGCAATAATAGTAACTAAGAACAAGTTGAATTCAAATGGTTTTTTGTTAAGATTACTCTGACCCTAAATTATTGCTTGTACTAATAACTTAATTGCAGTAATTCACAGTGAGTTTAAATAAGAAAACAAAAACCTAATTTACCGTCATTATACCTTTCTAATGGATGCAAATCCGGCATTCCGACAATATTCAATCCGTGAATAGTAGTTTCACGACAAAAATACCGAACATGTTTCCAAAATGTTCTACTTATGTTTCTGCTACGTATAACTACCATTTTTAAACTAACTTTTATTAGATATCCCGTTCAATTTGAACGAACAAAGGTTAATGTAAACGGTAATGGAGTTTCTAAAGCTCTATTGTTCAGTTACAAACAATAATATTATCTGTAACTGAATCGTTTCATGGTTTCATATATAGAATTTTATGTATGATTGATGCTTACTTTTATCTATACGAGGTATATTTAAAAATGAAGAAACATTGTTTCAATAGCGTTATCAGGTGAAATAATTGTTTAATGGGTAATTATGATTAGAATAACAAAAAATTTACTGTGTAGGAATCGATAAAAATATATTTAATTGAAAATGGTAATTAGGTACGATAAACTATAAAATCGAAGTGAAACTTTTTATAGCGAGTTTTGGCAGGAGAGTAAATTCGTAAAGCTAACAAATCTAGCTGCCCTTTTCTAATTATTATTTACCTAAGCTGAATGAGACTGCAGGGACGTTGGGACGGGGTGAAGATATTGAAGGTCAATTTCTCGAGATGCCGAAAAAGCCAAACAAAAATTATTTTATTTGAGGAAATGCTATATCTGTTGCACCGATTATTAGGGGTACTAATCAGTTTTCGAATCCTCCAATTATAATAGGTATTACTATAAGAAAATTATGATAAATGCATGGGCTGTTACAATTACATTATAAATATTAGACAGAAATATTCAAGATCGCCAGATTTGTAGATGTGATCTCTCTGTGTGATATTTTTTGTTTTTAAGTTGTTGTTGTTGTTGTTGTCTGTCAAGTTTTGACAATAAAATTAATTTTGCAGTTTACGTTTCCGAATAGTATTTCATTAGTAAAATTAGGCTGTTCTTCCATTTAAAAACCATTAGGTTATGGGCCTAGGAGTTGTTTAAGACAGACTGTGTAAAAAATGAAGCGGAAATATAAGGCTGCAGTAAATCCATACAGTAATGGAATCGTTCTCTGACAATTCAAGATTTGGAATTGCCAAATTGAATAACAATAATTATCTATCATGGAAATTCAAAATGAAGATGATGTTGATTAGAGAGGGAACATGGAAGGTTGTCGACAAACCAAAACCAGAGATTTCAGATAAAAATTGGTAAAGTTTGGATGAGGAAACACAGAGTTCTATAACCTTATCAGTAGAAAATAACCAAATAATCCACCAAGCCAAACTTGAACCTGGACAAAATATGTCTGAATACATAATAACAACTTTGGAAATGGTCGAAATGTTAAGAGGTATCGGTGAAGAGATAAAATACTTTCACGTTGCAGCACTTTTATTGGGTGGTCTCCCAAAAAAATTAGAAACTTTAGTTCGACGATGAACTCACTCTAGAATATGTGAAAGGAAAATTGATGGATGAGTTCAATAGAAAGCAAGGAAACGACAGTGAAAAAGCTATAGAAACTGCATTGAAGACATATAACAAGCAGAAGAAAGAGACAGCAAGTAGATTCGATAAAGAATGTTTCATCTGTAAAAAGAAGGGTCATATTCAGAAAGACTGTTATTTCCGTAAAAAGAATAAGGTCAACTGGGGTAAGTGCATGTGTGAATTTTTAAAATTGACTTTATTTAAGGATATCTTTAGGTTAATACTATGCATTATAATGTTTTATATATCCTTAGATTCATTACGAAATACTGTGCACATGTAAAGTAACACATCACCACATAATATTAAGAAAGAAAAGATAAATAAAAAATTTAAAATGTTTGCATAAAAATGCACTTGCCCCATCTAGTAGGGTAAGTGCATATTTGTTCAGTAAATTATTATTAAGTACCATATTTCAATAGTATGGGGCAAGTGACCAAAGTTTACTTTATTACGATTTTTTTGGTTTTTACAGAACTTAATTATCTCTTAGGGTTGCTGAGAAACAAACAAATCAAATTTAACTCAAAATGTATTGCAAATTTTCTCATTAAAAATAGACAACATAAATATTATTTAAAAGGAACAATGAACAACATATAAGTATTATAAGTACATACATATAGTTTTAAAAACTTATTATTAAGTAAAAAAAATACGGAATGCTAAAAAAAATATTTATATTGAATTACTAATCTTGAACTTCATCAATTGCACTATCAAAAATGTACATTCCCCTATTATCAACCAAATAATTTGGAATCTCAGTTTCCATAACCTCGTTAAATGGAACGTTATCTTTGTCAGTTTCATGAAACTTAAAAGTTTTTTTAATGTGTCAATAGAACGCATATATTTCACAAGATATTCTTGACTACTCTCATTAATTTCTTGAATAACTCCTAAGAAAACTTTGTTATTCTTTGTTTTGGAGTACTTATATTGCACCAAAACTAAGTCTCCAGGTTTTTTAACTAGCTGGTTATTAAATTGGGTAGTTTTGTCTTCAGTAGTGTATTTCTCAGTTTCTTTATTTTCAATTTCATCTTGGATATAAATTACTTCTGCTGCATTTAAGGGGAGGTTTCCAAAAACCACAGGCAAATCTACTGACACAGATTCACCTGGCTCTAAACAGCCAAGTAAGAAATCTGCATCTTGTGATGGTAAATCAGGCCAATTTTCTTTTTCTTCCTCATCTTCTTCCATTTCTGCTAAAAAGTCAGACTCTTCACCGAGCTCTTCACTTTCAGATGATGAATAATCTATAATTTTTTTCTTTTTCTTTTGGTTTTTAGGGCCACTGTTTTTGATTTGTCTACTATTTTTCAGTTTTTTTTCTGTTTCTTTCTTTTCTTTTTCAGTTTTCTTTTTTCTTTCTGTTGCTTCTTTGTCTTTTAATATTTTAATGCAGTCATTTGATGTTATCAGTGTAGATCCTAAAGAAACTCTAGTTCGTTTTCCGCTCGTCTCAGATTTCTCTTTACCCCATGAAATTTTTGAGAGAAGCAACATTTCAAAGCTAGTTTCTTTAACTGACATAATATTAGGATTTTGATTGTTATTAATTGTCTCTGAAAGTTGTGGTCTGGTGTCTTCCACTGGTTCCTCCATTGTCCCATTTTCATTTCCCATCTGCTCATCAGTCGTCTTTGACAATAATTGAGAATCAGTCCATCTTTTCCACGCCTGTGGATGGTATTGTTCTTTAGAAATTATGCCTCTATTTAAGGGATATATGCCTGCCTTTTTAAACCCATTTCTTATATTCACTTCAAACCCATTCCATAATCTACCAATTTGAGACACCATTTTTTTCTTGGAGATTTTCCCACATCCGGTGTTCCTCAAATGCCTGCACAGATACTCGTCCCACTTTGATTTTAAGGATTTAAAAACTGCTAGGTCAAGGGGTTGTAAAATGTGGCTGGAATGTGGTGGAAGCAAAAGAATTTCCACATTATTTTGAACTGCCATTTCTGCAAGCCTTAAACCAATGTGGGTGGAATGGCCATCATAAATTAGCAGAACCGGATTCTCAGGCGATGGTTTCGCTATTTTTAAAAAGGTGTTTTCAAAAAAGTTTAGAAATATTTTTGACTCCATCCACCCATTCTGCGATGCTGCAAACACTGAGCCAGGAAAACCTTCTTCATCTTTAGTAGGAATCCATTTGTCCCACAAATTCTTCTCCTTAAATATAAACAATGGGGGACACTTATCACCGGCAGCACTGCATGCAAGAAGAACTGACATGTTCTCCCTCCCTGGACCACTAACTGTTCTTGTAGCAGCTACCCCTCTTGCTCCTACAATCCGAGTTTTGGAGGGATCAAAGCTGAATGAGCTTTCATCCAAATTCCATATATTGTGTGGTTTGCCACCTAAATCCATGTTTTCGGTGGATTTTTCTAATAAGTCAAAATATTTATTTATAACGAATGGGTCTTGTGCTTTCTTTCTTGAGCAAACCAATCGTTGTACGTTGGTTTTTGTTAGCCCATAGCCATATTTCTCCATAATTTTTAAAAGATTGGCTAATTTATTTTCTAGTTCAGGTGAAAGAGTTGTTGATCGACCATGTGACTTGGATTTAACACCCCTGCGGCCTTTTACATGATCTACTAAGGTCGGTTTTGGTATATTGAATCTGGAAGCAGCATCAACATATGACATTCTCCCACTTTTAACAGCATCCACAGCTAGTTCTAGGTCTTCCTTTGAATATTGTAAACCCCTTTGGGTTTTCCTCACATAGTTACAAACCATTTCAATTTTTTTTCCTGGAATAAATGACAATGGTAAGTAAATAATTGCAAAATATTTCTAATTATTAAGTTATTGGGGTAAGTGCATTTTCTAAATGCACATACCCCCCCTATGGAAAATGCACTTGCCTCATGGCCATAATTAAAGGGGCAAGTGAATATTCTAATTTTTACTTAATAATACTTAAGAAAACGTAAAAACAATGTGATAATTATTAAAAACTGACATTAAATTCGACCACTTACCCTTTTGTTTTGTATTATTGGCACTATTACACTTAAAATAGAGCTTTAAACACACTCATGTTCCTCCAAAATGATAATAATGGCGACCGTTATTTTTTAACATGAAGTTTCTAGAATGTTAGGTTGTGTATGGTTGCCAACTTTAGAATTTTATGTTCCTAATATAACTAACTGATTATGAAAATTCCTACTATTTATAAAATTGCACACTTGTCCTTAAAATTAGAGGATAATGCACTAACCCCAAAAATGCACTTACCCAGTTGACCTTATTCAAAGAAGCAATGAAAAGACTCAAAAAAATGATAAAATTGCAAAGAGTGCAGTAGAAGAATTCTGTTTTTGTGAAGGTAACCGGAATTCGAACGAATGGTACATCGATTCTGGACCTTCTAATCATATGGCAAGCAACAAAAATTTCTTCGTCAACCTCCGATGTGCCGATGGAAATACACATTTTGTTGCGAATGGTCAAGAAATGGTATGTTCAGAAATTGGAGATGGATACCTTAAATGTCAAGTCGATGAAAAATGTCAAAATGTTCATGTCGCAGACGTTTTATATGTACCTCAATTACGAAGTAATCTATTATCAGAGAAGAGACTAACAGAAAACGGATTCAACGTTGTTTTTGATCAACAACATTGTTCAGTAAAAATGGGCGAGACAGATTATGTTTGGAGCGAGCAAATATAACGACACAAAGTCGCCATGAAAATTGTATTCACGCATGGCATAAACGACTAGGTCATAAAAAAGATTTGTGTCACACGATCTAGCCTCTGGAATAAAAATCGAAAATTACAATGAAATTATGAATTGTGTGAGTTGCATAAAAGGAAAACTAACAAAGAAACCATTTTTGAAGAATTATGGCAAACGATCAAATCAATGTCTAGATTTGATACATTCTGATGCTTGTGGCCGATTAAAACAGAAAGCTCAGGAAAGAAACGTTATTTTTTTACATTTATTGATGACCCCTCCCGTTATCCCATATTATACCTCCTACATTTCAAAGATGAAATATTTCAGAAATTCGTCGCTCTTGTTGAAAATAAATTCGGAGTGTTACCCAGAATGTTCAGATTTGATAATGGAGGAGAGTATTGTGGATCAGCAGTTCAAGGTTTTCTGAAGAAGACAGGTATTTCCTTTCGAACTACAGTTCCGTATTCGCCCGAACAAAATGGCATAGCAGAACGTAAAAATCGAACCTTATGCGAAGCAGCAAGGTGTATGTTGTTTGATGCAGGATTGCCGAATAAATATTGGGGTGAAGCAATTGCCGCAGCAAATTATTTTCAAAATCTCCTTCCTACAAAAGCTATCCTATATTATAGGCTAGCAAGAAGCAATCTTCAGTAGCCCCATCATCTACAGAGGCTGAATATATATCAGCGGCTTTGGCGAGCCAGGAAATAGTTTGGTCAAGAAGACTTTTAGAAGATTTCGGAATACCTTGTGAAAATGCAACTGTCCTTTATGAAGACAATCAAGGTTGTATCAAGCTAGCAACCAATGAAAAGTCTAGTTGCAGAACAAAACATAACGATGTCAGATTCCATCATCTACGTGATTTAGTTGACAGTGATATAATTCAATTCATGTATTGTGAAACTTCAAATATGATTGCTGATGCTTTCACAAAGCCTCTCCCCAAAGAAAAGTTTCAACGTCTCAAAACATCAATGGGACTCATCGAAGAATAATCTGTCGAGTAGGGGTGTTAGAAAGAAATATTCAAGATCGCCAGATTTGTAGATGTGATCTCTCTGTGTGATATTTTTGGTTTTTAAGTTGTTGTTGTGGTCTGACAAGTTTTGACAATAAAATTAATTTTGCAGTTTACTTTTCAGAATAGTATTTCATTAGTAAAATTAGGCTGTTTTTCCATTTAAAATGGCTGAGTTCAGGCAATAAACTATAAATTTATTTACGAATAATTTTATTCTCTTACCAATTCTTATATTCAAATAAGATATTAAATTGCAAATTGAAAGATAAATAATTTTTAAGACTTAGATAAAATATATATTCGCTGAAACTAATATCAAAATCCTACTAGACTCATTTAAACAAATAATATCAACATCTTCTTCAGAATCCCAAACAATTTCAAAGCCTTCAACCTCCTCAAAACATCCAAGCACCTCCACAACTCCAACCTCCTCAAAATCTCAGAACTCCCCAGTTCTAACAGCAACATTAATTTCCTTTGTATCTCCCACCAGGTCTTACGCTGTTACGTGACCTCTCTGCAACAGTTAACCTACCTTTAAGTGTGCTTTTGTAAAAGACCGAAATCGTTGGAATGCCCAGCTTAATAAAATAAAGATTCCTTTGCATAGGTACTACTCTCAAGAGTGGATGTAAATTCTCTCGGTTTCCTTAAAGTCGCTATTTAATTCAAAACGCCACCGAATTTTACTCCTTTTGGAAAGTGCGGAAAACAGGGTACTTAGCTGCTTTGGTATTATTGGTGTTCCAGTCAACAAGTGTCCACTATACCCCGTGAAAATTTTGGAGTGGCCACTTTAACCCATCTCATTTTGTATTGAGTGTATACTTGAAAATTTCGTTTCAGAAAATGCCAAGGAAGTACACAAGAACGTCACACCAAGGATCATGGGATCCTAAAGCCATGGCACAAGCAATCAAAGCCGTAAAGGAACAGCATATGCCATTCCAAACAGTCAGTAAAACTGTTCATGTTCCGCGAAATCAGTGTGGCCCGAGCTAGAGCCTTCAATAAGTCCAGTGTTGACAAGTTTTTTGGTCTCTTGCCTTAATCGGTTCCCATACAATGCCATGAGAATTTTTAATGGGGCTTACAAGTGTGCAGTCTAAATCATGTAAAATTTTTGCACGAAAAGGTCGGAAACAAGTAGGTAGCCTCACATCTGCTGAAAGAGGAGTTTTATCAACAATTGTCGGTTGCATGTCTTCTGGTGGTTCATTCACTCCCCCAATGATAATTTTTCCTATAGTGAGGATGAAGGAAGAGTTAATGGACGGTGCTCCGCCTGGGACTGGATTTGCCTGTCATGAATCAGGATGGATGCAGCAGGAAATTTTCACTAAATGGTTTAAACATTTTCTGAAGCATGCGAAGCCTACAGCCGAAGATCCTTGCTTGTTAATATTAAATGGGCATGTAACGCATACAAAAAAACTAGCTTTCATCAATATGGCACGTGATAATTTCGTGACTGTCTTGTGTCTACCACCCCATTGCAGTCACAAATTACAGCCGGCATTTATGGGGCCCTTCAATACGTTTTATGTTCAAGAGATTGAAAAATATCTTAAGAATAACCCATGAAGAACCGTATCACAATTTCAAGTTTGCAAATTGTTTGGTGTTGCACATCTTCGAGCAGCAGTGCCTACATCATCTATTAATGGGTTCAGACATTGTGGAATTGTTCCGTATAATACACATGTGTTCAGTGAGGCAGACTTTGCTGCGGCTGAAGTTACTGATAGAGATGCTGCAGTTTGGGCAGATCATGCGGAAAACGAAAATTTCAACAAAGCGAATGATATAGCAGATCCAGTTCCTTCAACTTCTCAAACTAACAAACAACCTGTTGATGAAAGCATAATTAATATCGAAAATAGTGGACCAAGCTGCTCAAGTTTACTCGTCAGTCCAAAAGAGATCGTTCCGATTCCAAAATGTAAAACGGAAACTCAGAGAAATGGTAGAAAAAGAGGTTCAAGCGCAATCATCACAGACAGTCCTTATAAAAATGAGCTAGAAATAGCAGCAGCAGTTATGAAACAAGTTTTTGGCTGTAAGAGGGCTAAAAGCAAAGTTGCCACAAAGATATCAATAATTCCGGTTAAAGATGACACAAGTAGCAGCGACGATGATGCGCAAGAAGATGTAGAATATCTCTACTGCTCAAGCACTTCTCAAAATCCAAAAAAGGGAAGGGTTGGATATGCAAAAGATGGTCCCATGAAGAATGTGGTGGCTGCGATGAAGACGACTATGTGTATACATGTAAACTATGTTCTTAAGCTGTATATTTATGTGTAATAAACTAATAAATGCTAAAGTACTGTTAAACCACATGTGATGTTGTTTTACAATATATTTTATCGTGGTCACTATGCCCCAAAATATGGGTCGCCACTTTGCCCCGCTGTGTGGGGTGAAGTGGCCATTTGTAAATTTGCAAATAAAAAAATATTAAATTAAGGCTGTAACTTTTTTAATATGACTATAATAATAGTTGAGCTGTATTGGGTACTTGATGATTTCATCATCATATTAGTCTTTATTTCAAATCAGAAGATTTTTGAACCTTAGGGTGGCCATTATACCCACATCTCCCCTACTATGGTATATGACAATGGTAAATGGAAAAAAAATCAAACACACCTTTAGTTATGGTAAATAACATGGAAATATATTTGGATAAACGAAAATCAAATGTTTAAGAATTCCAAAATTGTACTGGGTAATGGAATTCATCTCTAGCCTCGCTCTTTTCATCATAACCTTCTCATTTCGTATTCCCTAACTATTCTTAGTGTCGATGTTTCAAATCTCAATTGACAGTTATATGATTTTAACCAAAACAAATTCATAACAAGAAAATTAGATAATTGCCACAATATCAAGATTATTAGAGAAAAAAACCAGGATTTTCTTAGGAAAATAGCGAGAACTAATAAGCATCCAGGCAAGACAACTATATTTCATCAAATTATGTACACCGACTAGTTTATTTCCTTAATATTAATTAATACAAGTTTATTCAGCTCAAGAACATTATAAGGATTAATATACATGAATAATAAGTAAATAAGTAAGCAAATAAACACAAAGAAAATCCACAAAGGCTAATCTGCGTGTGGATTGCTGGGATTCCTGCTTAGCTTATTGATAATATTATAAAGCTGAAAAATGTGAGAAAAGGAAATAAATATTAATAACAGTAACACATAAATCAAATCGCAAAAACAACTCTGAATAAATAAACTAAAATAAAACATCAGACAACACATTGGTAAGATAGCATGATAATGAAACAATCATAACAATAATAATAACCCCATAAAATACGATCAGAGCCATTCCATTAAGTGTAACTGAATTTGGAATATGAAAAAACTTTCATTATACGTTTTTTAGGTCTATCATATTGTGTATTTCTATTCTTGTTCTATTATGAATAAAATTTTTAGCTTCTTTTTTGAATAGAGTTATTGAGTTGAGTTTTCTCATGTCAATCGGAATTTTATTGTACACTTTGGGAGCAAGAAATATAACTTCGCTGTCCAATGGTTTAGGACATTTTAGGTACCTCTATTGATTTTTCTTTATATCTGGTATTATGGCTATGCTAGCTTGAGGTTAAAGCTGGCATAGCTACTGTTTCTCGAAAGGGGTTAGAGCAATACATTTTTTTACGTAATAAAATAGCAATCAATTAATTGTGGGATAGTGACATAGCTATGCTGGCTTGGCAGACATCTTTTAATCAATGACGAAAATCCTTATCAACTTATTGAGCCATAAAATTTTTTGGTTTGTGTTAACACGAAGACAATGCTGATAATATTGATTATCCAGTGCCTTACCCTACATTTAGAATCTATCTCATCCTTACTAATGATTACATAACGATTCAGCCACCTGCGCATTACTTAGGAAATGATACGAAGCAGTGGCGGATTTACCAGCAGGCTGAGTAGGCTGGAGCCTAGGGCGGCAAATTTTAAGGGGCGGCAAATTTAGTTCATAAATTTATTATTTCGGTTTACAAATTAAAAAAAAATATTATACACACACATAATACGAATTTCGAAAATTGGAGAGAAATTAAAATATTTAACAAAAATCGAAATATTCTCATATACAGTGCTAATTAATAAATATTTCAACATCTCTGCATGAACAATTCCTAAACGCTTTACTAATTATACATTAATGATTATGAACTTTTAGAATATCGCGATTCGATATTATAATAGAAATTTAGTAATTTTTACATATATTCTTTACTGATAACTGCTATAATGTTTTCTCCGTGTACCTAATAATTATGAGATCTGCTTACCCAATTCAATCGATATAATATCGATGGTCTAATAAAAATACTGACTAAAATTGACTAATTTTTATTAAATAAAAAACTAGTTCAATATCTTATAGAGATCATATTGATCAAATAACTGATAGTTGAACGACTGTGACTTGACAATAAAAAAATTCCCTCCACAAAATATGAAGTGAGACAATTTGCTCATTAGAAAATTGATACATTGAAAGAAGCTTCTCTTGCTTGAAGAGAGTAAAGAACTACCAACGATCGACTAAGTCAAGAAAAGCTAAACGCTTTAGCTCTCTTGTGCATAGAGTCAGAGCTAATGAACAAGATTTCGTACGACGATATAATAAATGATTTTGCGAATTCAAAGTCTCGCAAAAAAGTATTGTAATGCTTTTATAATTTAACTTAAATCATAATGCTAACAAATAATAAAGAAAAGATATATTTATTGTATTGTTTTTAAACTGTGAGTGTAATAATAAATGTTAATCAACGTTCGCCAAATGTATGTTTTTTACCTAAGCTTAATTCATATTTTGTAAGTATTGTATAGTTTTAAGACATACCTCACCTTACTTTAAAAGTAGTATACGATTGAGATATTTTTTCCTTAAAATAATGTTTTTTGATAATTCTTTGCTGTAAAGATCATCGAGGATCTAACACGGTACCATAGTTCTCAATAATAATAACTATATGGGAAAAGTTGATGTAACGAGTAACGAGGATGATGGAGCACAAATTAGGAATTTTATTGATAGAAAATAGATATGATTGTGGACTAAGATATCAAAATTTAGAGGCGGCAAAAATTGAATAGCCTACGGGCGGCAAATCTATAAATCCGCCACTGGTACGAAGCCTGCACCTATTTAGCAGAAGAAATTAATCTCAATGGAGAGTTTTTCACAAGAAACAAGGAAAGTAATTTTATTGGGAATAATGAAATTAACTGTCTCGACCCTTACTTCGTGGAATATGCTCATATTAGTGTTTTTAAATGAAACTCACGGTCTCTAGTTAATTCCACAATATAATAAAAGTTATTGAAAATTCTAAAAAATTGACAATTGTTTCGATAAATCAATATCATCGTCAGAATGACAGATGTTACATTTCATTTTATGCCTACCTGATGTTTAGTAGTTATTTTTGGCTAGACCAAGAAGTAACCTAACTTGTGATTGGCTTAATACATGATTATAGAAAAAAGAAGAAGATGCGATATTACAAATATTGTAGCTTAGATATTATTAGCCCTATGGTGATATCCTGGATATCATTTTTCCAATTAAGATCAGTATAACTGTGCAATGATATAGAAAACCAGGAAAACTATATCTGCTGATCTTTACAATTATCACTTAAGAAGTCAGTTTATTAGTGGAGAACTCTCTAGATTTAACTGTTCATTGACAACTTCATATTGTGGGTTTCTTAAATGTCTTCTAATTTTCAGTTCTTCAAGGAAATCCAGTTCTTGTTTCTTGTCACAAAAAATATGCAGCACTTCTAGTTCTGTGTTAGGTGTCAATGAATGATTGGTGTCAAGTAGATGTTTTGCGTAGTGGGATTTATCTGGTTGTTCTAATCTGTAATTTTGATAGAGAGATTAATACAATTAGACAAATAGCAACATCTAACGGTTATCCATTAGATATGATAAACAAGCTAATTAGTAAAAAAGAAGAAAAAGTGGCATTACAACTAATATATTCTAAACAAGCTGATAAAATTAAAACTTATAAAACCATCACATACGCAGGAAATATTTCTAATAATATTTCAAAGATAATATCTTCAGCAACGAATACAACAATTTCTTTTAAAACAGAAAGTAACGTTAGTACAAAATTGTTAAATGTAAAAACAAAAATACCACTATTGAAGAAGTCAAGTATATATAAACTCAAATGTCCAGAATGTAATGCTGTCTATTTGGGTCAGACCCTTAGGAATTTTGAAATACGATACAGCGAGCACTTACAAGCATACAGATTAAAACAACCAGATAAATCCCACTACGCAAAACATCTACTTGACACCAATCATTCATTGACACCTAACACAGAACTGGAAGTGCTGCATATTTGTGAAAAGAAACAAGAACTGGATTTCCTTGAAGAACTGGAAATTAGAAGACATTTAAGAAACCCACAATGTGAAGTTGTCAATGAAGAGTTAAATCTAGGGAGTTCTCCACTAATAAACTGTCTTCTTAAGTGATAATTGTAAAGATCAGCAGATATAGTTTTCCTGATTTTCTATATAATTGCACAGTTATACTGATCGTAATTGGAAAAATAATATCCAGGATATCACCATAGGACTAATAATATCTGAGCTTCAATATTTGTAATATCACATCTTCTTCTTTTTTCTATAAACATATATTAAGCCAATCACAAGTTAGTTTACTTCTTGGTCTAGCCAAAAATAACTACTAAACATCAGGTAGGCATAAAATGAAATGTAACTTCTGTCATTCTGACGATGATATTGATTTATCGAAACAATTGTCAATTTTTTAGAATTTTCAATAACTTTTATTATATTGTGGAATTAACTAGAGACCGTGAGTTTAATTTGAAAACACTATTATTGGGAATAGTTCACCCATTAACCCTTTAGTGCACGGGTCGGGTCTTACGGACCCAAAGCTAATTTCCAGGTGCGAGAACGCGCGAACGCGACTTCGGCCGACTTCACCCGACTTGGTACCTCTTCCTCGTGTCGGACGATATGAATTAGTATATACATCAGTTCTGCTCAGTAATTTGTTTAGGTATCATCGCTTGTTTCGTCCTGACAGACCCAACCCGTTCCTTCTGGTAAGTTTTTATTTTGAAAAATGTAAAGGTGAAAAAGTGAAATAGTATAATTTGAGATTGAAAAATGTCAGATCCATACGAAAAAAATATCAATTGGCTGCAGAAGTTGTATGATGAGGTGTCTACGGACGAGGAAGACACTATTGAAGAATCTGACGTTTCCAATGCAGACAACAGAACATATGAGCACAGCGATCACGATACCGATTCAGAGCATTTCACGTGGTAAAAGGGCTCACTTATATTATGAAGCCAAAGATGGGTTTAAATGGAATAAAATGTGTCCTCCAAAAAACGTGAGAACTAGACAGCACAATATTATATCCAAACTGCCAGGAGTGATTGGTGATGCAAAAAATGCTTCTACGGAGAAACAGTGTTGGGACTTATTTTTTGACGCGAATATAACCATGAACATTGTAGAGTGCACTAACATTTATATCGAAACTATTGCCAACCGTTACCAAGACAGCTCTGATGTAAGACCAATTACAATAACTGAACTGGAAGCCTTGTTTGGTCTACTATATCTGATCGGAGTATACCATAGCGGCCGAACATCTATTTTTGAGTTCTGGGCAACTGATGGAACTGGCGTAGACATTTTTCCTGCTACAATGGCTTTGAGAAGATTTCGATTTTTGATACGATGCCTACGATTCGACAACAAATATACCAGAGAGGAACGTAAACGAGAAGATAATCTCGCTCCCATTAGACACGTTTTTGAAGCCATTGTTAGAAATTTTCAGAAATGTTATACCATCGAACAATATGCGACCATCGATGAAATGTTGGTAGTTTTCTGAGGTAGCTGCAGCTTCAGGATGTACATTCCCAACAAGCCTGCCCGATATGGGTTGAAAGTTTTTTCATTAGCCGATGCTCGAACGTTTTACACCCTGAACCTAGAAATTTATGCAGGTAAGCAGCCAGAGGGTCCGTACAGAGTGAGTAACGCAGCCTATGATGTAGTTGAAAGAATTGTTCAACCGATTGCGCAATCAAACTGAAACATTACTATGGACAATCGGTTCACTTCGGTGGAATGTGCTGAAAATTTACTAGTGATCCATAAGTTTACGGCTGTCGGTACTATGCGGAAAAATAAGCGACAAATACCAAAATAATTCATCTCTATTGCAAGACCAGAGAAGTCAAGTATGTTTGGGTTTACTGAAAATATGACCGTTGTTTCCTATAAACCAAAAAACATGTTATTCTTCTGTCTACGATGCACCATGACGACTCAATCGATGAAAGCACTGGTGAAGATGATAAACCGGAAATAATCACTTTCTATAATATGAAAAAATGAGGTGTTGATGTAGTTGATCAACTTTGTGCCAAATATAATGTTGCCAGAAACACCAGGAGGTGGCCGATGGTCATTTTCTACAATTTATTGAACGTGTCTGCGATTAACGTTTTCATTATAAAAAGAAGTAATGATCCTTCATCGCCGTCAGGAAAACAGAGAAGGATATTCCTGAAACAGCTTGGAATTCAATTGGTAATGGAGCATATGAAAGAAAGAGTTACATCTTCGCATTTGACGAGAGAAATACGATACTATGCTGCAAAAATTAGCGGTGTCCAGGTACCTGAACCAGTAGATGTCGAGGGTAATAAAAGAGGTCGTTGTAGCTTTTGTAAAGATCGCAAAACACGTTTTCAATGCAAAATTTGTAAGAAATATATTTGTTTAGAACATTCTAGATATGTATGTCATGTGTGTGCTGACGAAATTTGAAACGTTAATTTTCTACAGGGTATTTAACATTTATGGACCAAAAAATATATATTTTTTTTATTATTATTACTGATCTTTTCAAAAATTAAAACATTGTTTTTTGTCAAAAATAGGAAGTAAAATGTTTATTTAAATAATGTGTAATGTTATTTTGCATAATAAAAATGTTCAATTGAAAATATATACAGTTTTTCTTCTGGGTCTGTAAGACCCGAGCCGTTCCTTTATGTATTAAAATTTCACCCATACACTGAAGGGTTGATAATTCAAATTTAAGAAATTAGCAGAAGTAGCATCCTAATGACAAATGAGTCAATTGCCATAGAAGGAATACAGTA
Source organism: Galeruca laticollis (assembly GCA_963921935.1). Taxonomy (NCBI): domain Eukaryota; kingdom Metazoa; phylum Arthropoda; class Insecta; order Coleoptera; family Chrysomelidae; genus Galeruca; species Galeruca laticollis. The sequence continues at coordinate 5,472,854 of OY998176.1, read as the reverse complement.
TAACAAGAAAACTGTTCAAGAACTTTTGGATGGGAAATTAAGGAAAATTCAATAAAATGGGGGTTTCCGGAAAACTATTCATCAAAATTAAAAACTGGACATTATGTTTAAATTCTACATCAAAAAATATCTAGTACTACATAATTTTTCCGATACATTCACTTCTTCTTCTTCGAATGCCGTCCCCATTTAACGGAGGTTGGCGACCACTCTCTTAAAAGCATCTCTGTCCGTAGCAATATGAAAAAGATCCTCAACGCCCATGTCTGTCCATTCTCGGATATTCCTCAGCCATGATTTCTTCTTTCTCCCAATTCCCTTCTTTCCTTCAACAACATTCACAACAAACACAAATTTTCAGTATTGTCAAAAACAAGAGAATTTTAGAAATTTTTTAACATAAGTACTTCCATAAAAGAATTCATAATTTAAAAAATATAAGAGATTCCGATTTATTTCTTACGCCATTCGATAGAGGAAAGATACATCTTGATAACCAACCATACTTGGTGTTTTCGATTACTTATTTGAAGAATATATAAAGTATTAAATTTGAACAAAAATTTTTTGTGGTAAAACACAATAGAAAAAATTGTAGTAGCTACGAATATGGAATGAAAATACTAAAATTGGTGAAAATCGAAAGAGAAGTGTTCATACTATTATAAAAAAAATACTTTCCACTGATAATACAATCAGAGTTATACATTTTTTCAAAGTTGAATCTTTAAAAAAAGTTCCTATTCAAAAGTCCTTTTGGAATGCAAATCGAATATTTTTTTTCAATATTTGTTTTTAGTACTGACTGATATGTGAATTCTTTTATACAAAAAAATGTATTGTTATAATATTTTTGTTTTGAGAAAATTTAGATCAATTTTCGAAAAATCAGCTTATTTAATACAGTCATGTTTTTTTCACGAGGCATACGGCAACATTGCCGATAAAGTGGTCGCTGTTTTGTTTTAGCTTTGTATATAAATGGAAAAGACTTTCATTTCTGTTAATTTTTCAAATATATCATTATTAGTTTTGTATCATCCAAATTCGATAAAAATGATCTTGCCTTTAAAAAATATTTACGTTTATTCAAATTAAAATAATACTAATTGAATATTTGTTAATTAAAAAATAGTGTATTCTATTGATCCTTATTTAAATATTTAACATCTTTATTCACTGATTGTCTAGCTAATTATTTATTTAAATAATCATTTATTTATATAAATCTGTTGTAAATGAATGGATTCTACTATCACCTCTGCACATTTTGTAAAAAATATCGAAAACAACAACTAACCGTTCTTGGAACGAAAAAAAACAACTACTTTACTGGTTATAAGCCACTAACGCATATTAAATTACATCTCCTTCGAAAATGTTGATAAAACATCTCCTTTTTCTCGAAAACGTAAACTGTCGACTAGTTTCGACTTAATTGGGTATCGTTAGCAAGGCTTTCGGAATATCTAATCCAAACTAATAACCAGGCTAGGGACACTGCAGACCGTGCCATCTATAGAGCCTGTCGAGTAACTAAAATCGGTAGATAATTCCAAAAAATTAACGAAAACTGTAACGTCGTTAGTAATCAAATTTTATTGATTTTTATAACTGCGTATGCGCGATATCATATTGCTCGTCCCCATCCCCACATGTTATATGTTATTATACTGTTATCATTTCTTAGTTCGAGTGTAGAGGTTATTTTAAGGTTACGGTATTTTGGTGTATTTTTTAATTGCTATAGTGTAATATTTATCTGTTGTTTCGTTGCTTTATTGTTATTAATTGAAAAGACAATGTCAAAGTGTATTCTGAAGAAGTTTAATAAGTGTTGTACTCGGTAAGTTTTAATAAAAAAATTAGAGCATTTTTTCTTTCACAATTAACAACCATTATCTTTATTTTTATAAAACACAGAATTTTTACTAATTTAATCGACAACTTTAGAGATCATGGTTGTTCTTTACATTAGCTAAACTGAAAATTGCTGCATTAATAAAGTAAATATTTCTTTTTACAGTTTTGTTCCTCCAACTCAGTAAGATAAAATTAATATGACTGAAACTCAGTGGTAATAAATCATTAAATTTGTCGACGAGGAAACGATGGAGGATATGATCCCTTCATTTTCAAAAACAGTGTTTCTTTAGATTTGAGAAAGACGAAGAGAGGTGATTAAGACAATTTGATTTGCCTTCCCATATGAGTGGAAATTAACAAAAATTGATGGTAAATTTTATTGTATTCAATATGGCATGCTATAATTTTAGACATTTTAAAATGTAAATTGAGTGAACGAAAAGACGAGTACTGAGTGTGTAATTTTATTAAAATTCCAGGTAAGCGCTTCCAGCCATTAGACCATTCTGAAAGCTTTCGTCAAGAAAAAATATACAGAAGGTGTCAAAAAACATCAAACCCTGCAACTGCTACATACAATGAAATAAAATGTTTGATGTTACATCTTTATTTAACTAAAATTTGTTAAAATTACTTTATAAAGATCGTGTACAATTATAATTCACATAACGAAGCGTCTAATTTGAAATTACCAACTAAATGATATGTGTTTACACCCTCTTTATAGGGTAATTTCAACAAATTTTACTTGAATAATGATGTAACATCAAACGTTTTATTTCATTGTATGTACATTGTACCTGTTGTATGTTCTTCTCTCGACGACAGCTTTGAGAATGACCTAATGGCTGAAAGCGCTTAGATGGTATTTTAATCAAATGACACACTCAGTACTCGTCTTTTCATTCACTGAATTTATATCTAGTGTGTACACCATACTCAGACAATCCCATTTTAAAATGTATCCACTGAAAGAATAAGTTTTATTTTATGTTATAGCTATATTCCCTCTACCAGCTATGGGATGGAAGGTAGCCGATTTTCATATATAGCCCATGGTGTGACAATTTATGGGAAATGAAAGTGAGTATTAACTTTTGTTGAGGCATTACGTCTAAGTATTTGGTCTAGCGGTAACCAAAAATCCAAAATATCCAATAAAGACCAAAAATAAAAAAATAGTTAAAAATCAAGAATTCTTAAAAAAATCGAAAGCTCCAAAAAAGGAAAACCAAACAAATGTATACATTCAAACATTTTCTGATATTTTCTTTGGCTTATTACAAAAACATGTGTAAACTTATTATTTCGATAGTAAGCGCATTTTGTTTTCTTTTGTTGACATACATTTTCAAACATATGTGTGTGTTTACTCATTTATTGTTGTTATTTTGTGTGTTTACTTGTAGAACCTCAACCAGAAACGTGAGAGGACTTCCACGAGATGGTGGGATTTTTAAGAGCCCTTAAGAAACATTTTAACAATCATAGACTGCCAGGAGCTGCAGAGTAACTTAAACTGCCTTATGCGATGGTTTCATAAGAACGGAATGCTTTTAAATGTAGAAATATACAAATATGCAATATACTAGGTTTAAGCTTGTGATATAAACCTATTTAATACTTCCAGTAAAGAAATAAAGATGTGTTTTAAGTGGAAATGAAATGTTAGATATATTATTTTAAATGTTGTACAGTCACAAGTGCTGTTTAGCACTCTTATATGTAATTACCTTGTATTTACAGAGCTGGGCAGTATTTAACAACTTTTCCTATGAAAATATTTTAATTACTTTGGTTCTAACATTGACAGTAATTATACTCAAATGCTTTCTTTCACAGAAAGTTGCCAAAAATAATAGTGAACAACTCATTGCTAACACTTTTTTTGATTAAGTAAGTAGCAGTTATACTCCAGCAGTTTGTCCAGCTCTGTGTGTTTATACAAGTGTAATAATAAATAAATAAATTAATATAAACTTATCATAAATAATTTTCTACTTTTATCTTGATTTAACATCATTTAAAAATATAATGATACTCCAATATAGAATGTATGTTATTCAAATTATTTTTCAATTATTGCATTGTTTTTACATTATAGTTTATTTATTATCATTCTGTTTCATAAGAAAAAAACTTTGTAAAAGAAATTATTTGTTGTGTATTTTTATACCAAAATAAATAAACTGTTTATATGATTACTGTTTTATTTTTTCAATTTAATTAACCATTTATGGTCCATCATTTGATATTTCATTCAATCTAACTCAACATGTTGAGTTAGATTGAATGAAATGGTTAATGATGGACTATAAATGATTATTTTGAAATAAAATTAGTAAAATACAGTAAATTTGAATATACTGCCAAAATCTAAAATTACAGAAATATTTTCAACATCACTCAATTGTTTACTCGACAGGCTCTTTAGATGGCGCCACAAACAGTGTCGCATCTATCTGTGGGTTATCTGTGCTAATAACTACAACAGTAAACGACGCTACTTGTGTATGACACTCGCTAACTGGCGTCATCTACACTTTGAATTTCGAACTAAAAGTTCAGTTTTTTGCCGAATCCACAGTAAAATTGTAAAAATTTTATATAAATTACGATGGGTGTGAAAAATATTGTAAATTTATGCAAAAACAATTATAATAACATTAATATGAAATAAACACTTTTTAAGCATCACTCCACACGTTGAACTTTCCCCACTTGCTGCACAATATTCTATTGTACACTTATCGACAGTTTTTGTGTAACCTAAAAAGTTTTACTTCTAATGCTGTTATGATTCAATAAAAACATTGTTATGGAACTAGAAATTTCTATAAATAAATAATAATATTATATTACTGTAAATAAGATAAGAAATGCAGAGTTAGCTTTGTTTTAGTATATATATTCATATTCACTATTATTCAAGTTGTTGTTTGGTTTAAGTCGTTATAGTTATCGTTAGTTGGTAAAAGTCGTTGTTTAATAATAATCAGTCGGTTCATTAGCAAGTATTGTATTATTTTAATTAAATTGTGAAAATAAAGTTTTTTAAAAATAGTTTTCGGTGTTAAAAATATACAGTGCTATTCAAAAGTCCCCTCCCCCCTCGCATCTTTTGAACGGCTACACTTACAATAATAAAATTTGGAGGGTGAAAATAAAGTGTTGTAGACTTCTCTACGAATGGTAACAGGTGACGTAATAGTAATAGATGACGTCACGGTGCCACTCTGGCCAATAATTTTAAATAGGACCTTATGGCAAGTGATATCTCGTTTGAAAGGCATTGCCATTGGGTACATAGCCATAATAATTTTGTTTGGGTTTAAATCAATTTTGACGGATAAATTAAATAAATATGAAAATTATTATTTCACATTTAAATATTAAAGCTTTTTCAGTCCGCCTCTGGTTAGCTGTCAAAAAAATTGACGTTTTTAATTCAATAGTATTTGTTGCTTTGGAAAGTTTTTCTAAATAGCTTAAATATTTAATTTTATTATTGTTTAACGAGACGTTTAAGAGTTTACATAGGCAAAATGGTACGTACTCAAGCCGACAAAGTAGCAGCTATCTTAATAATTGGTGAATCTAGAAAGAATATCCATGAAGCGGAACGTTTATTTAATGAGAGATACCCAGATCGCCATATCTCGAGAACTTATTTGAGGGAGCTTCTTCACAAGTTTGAAGCGTAGTGTTCAAGATGCCAAACGATCTGGTCGACCAAGATTTATATATATATATATATATATATATATATATATATATATATATATAATGACTTGATACCCCTGCTGGGGTTTCGCCGCCTCAAGCTTTCTAGATCCATTTTTTTTGGAGTGGATCAATCCCCGTTTTTCCTTTTAGAGTTTCTCTGTCAATGCTCTCCATAGTTTCCTATCGTTAACTTTGTCCTTCCATCCTCCAATTCCGGCTCTTGTCATATCTTCCTTCATCTGTTCCAGCCATTTTATTCTAGGTCTACCCCTACGTTTTTTTCCCCCAGGATCCCATTGTGTCATTTACAGTGTGATTTCTTGTTCTTCTGCTCTATATATGTGTCCCAGCAATTTCATTCTTTGCCTCTTTATTTTTCTTACTATGTCCTCTCCTTCCAGTTCTTGCTCAATTTCATAGTTCATTCTTTGTCTGTACTCGTTATCTCTCAATTTAATTGGTCCCAATATTGTTCTCATTATCTTTTTTTCTATTATTCTCAAGTCTTCTTCTTCCTTTTTAGTCAGTGTCATTGTTTCAGCAGCATACAACAGGACGGGTCTTATTATCACTTTATAAATATTGATTTTGGTTTGTCTTGAGAGTAATTTGCTTTTTAAAAGTTTTTTATTGGCATGGTAAGCCCTATTTGCATTAATGATTTTTTCTTCTATTTCATTTTTCCTGTTTCCAGTGTTTGTTAGTGTGACACCTAGTATTTGAATTTCTCCACTTTTTCAAATTCGAAATCTCCGATCTTTATTGCATTGGTTTGATTTATTTTACCAAAAATCATAATTTTTGTTTTATCAGCATTTATTTCTAATCCCATCCTACTCCCTTCACTTGTGATTTCCCTTATTGTGTTTTCCAGAATCTCTCTTGTCTTTGATAAGATTATTATATCGTCCGCATACGCATTTATCTGTCTTCCGCTCGTCCTGAGATTGCTTTTTTGTATTCGTCTCATTGCATATTCAAGTGTTAGGTTGAATAATGTTGCAGATAGCGAATCACCTTGTCTTACACCCTTATTTATGTTTATTTCATCAGTTTCTCCTCCTTGTGTTTTTATCGTAGCCCTTGAGTTTTCCCTAGTCATCTTGATTAACCTTCTTAATTTATCATTATTGCCTAGTTATTTCAAAGCAGATAAAAGTTTGCCTCTATGTATTGAATCGAAAGCTTGCCGAAAGTCTACAAATAACATTTCCAGTTCTATTTGATGTTCCTATGCTTTTTCCATTATCTGATTCAGTGTATATATGGCATCCACCGCTGATCTTCCTTTTACGAATCCACACTGATATCGTCCTATAGTATTTCCTGTAGCGTCTCTAAGCCTTCTGTTTATTGTAGCTGATAGTATTTTATAAGCAGTATTCAGTAATGTGATACCTCTATAGTTTTGACATTCATGCTGGTCACCTTTTTTGTGGATTGTAATTATCTGGCATATTTCCCATTCTATAGGCATTTTTTTTTGTCTCCATATTTTTATTATAAGTTGGTATACTATATCATGAAGCTTCTCACCTCCGTACTTTATCAGTTCCATATTTATGTTATCTTTTCCAGGAGCTTTTCCGTTTCGGCTGTTGTTAATAATCTCCATAATCTCTGCACTTGTAGGTTCTTCTAATATTTTTTCTTGTGATATTTCTTCAATGTATTCTTCAATATCTGAATCTTCTACTAGTAAAGTCCTAAAGTGATCCATCCATATTTGTTTGTATTCATTTTCTTGTTCAATGACTTTGCCATGTTGGTTTTTTATACCTTTCGTTTTGCCCTTATAGGTTCGGCTTTGTTCATTTATATTTTTATAAAATTTCTTGGTATTACAATTCTTTCTTTCTCGTTCTATTTCTTTTATATTGTTATCCATCCATTCTCGCTTTGATTTTCTTATAATTTTGTTACATTCATTTCTGCTTTTTATGTATTCTTGCTTGTGCTTTATTTCGTTTGTTCTTATCCATTTTTGACTTTTTTCCTTTTTTTTCTACTGCTACACGGCAACTTCATTGTACCACTCTTTTCTTTTATCTCTACCCATTTTGCCTATGTGTTTTTCCGTTGTTATTTGAATGGATTTTTTTATAGCTTCCCATTGTGCGTTAACGTTGTCTTCCTTTTTCACTATTTAATGAGAGATACCCAGATCGCCATATCTCGAGAACTTATTTGTTAATTCTTGAAATTCTGGAAGATAATCAAGATGAATTCGGCCATCTGGAAATAACATTTCAACAAGATGGTGCTCCTGCACATTATTATGGTGCAGTAAGACGTTACCTGGATTAAGTATATCGAGGTAGATGGATCGGCTGGCGAAGTCCTATAGAATGGCCACCTCGGTCACCAGATCTGACACCATTAGATTTTTTTCTATGGGGGTACTTGAAATCCAAGGTTTATACTACGGCACCAGATAGTATTGGCGTTTTGAAAGAAAGAATTACTGAAGAATGCAATGCTGTTTCAGCTGACACGTTCGAACGAGTGCGACAATAGTTTACTAATAGGATGTATTACTGTCAGGAAGTAGTCGGAGCACATTTCGAACACGTGCTATAAGAATCCATTGTTGATATTTGATTAATTAAATTTAAAAAAATACTTTCAATAATTTTGGTATTTATTTAATTTATCCATCAAAATTAATTTAAACCCAAACAAAATTAATATGGCTATGTTGCCAATGTCAATGCCTTTCAAACGAGATATCACTTGTTATGAGGTCCTATTTAAAATTATTGGCCAGAGTGGCACTGTGACGTCATCTATTACTATTCCGTCACCTGTTACCATTCGTAGAGAAGTTTACAACACTTTATTTTCACCCTCCAAATTTTATTAATGTAAGTGTAGCCGTTCAAAAGATACGAGGGGTGGAGGGGACTTTTGAATATCACTGTATAATTACAGCTGCTTTTTTGTTTTGGTATATATTAGGTATAAAACCATGAACACTACCCTTGCAATGGGAGATTGTGAATAACTCACAAATTTAGCTAGTAAATACGGTTAACTGTGGTGTAATGAGCATTCTCAGTGAATAGCAGAACTTAGAATCGTGTTGTAAAATCAAAAATTACGTTTGAAAATGCATTTATCGCGAACCCTTATGACATCATGTATGGGAATTTTAGTTTTGTAACCAACGATGGGTACTCACCAACATTAATAATAATTAGAGCATATATCATTTAACTTGATCTAACTACCTTGCAGCTTTAATACCCCGAATTTCTACGTTAATCGAATTAGAATTCTGCGTTTTATATTTTGAAACAATTTGGTTATCTACTTAACGTAGATTATCCGGGTTTGTTTTCACATATTCGTGCTTCATAATGATAAAAATACAGATAAATTCTGCAAAAACTACCTCACTTGTAACGTGCTTGAACAATCAATAAAAGCGGATTAGGTTATATTTACTTATGACAGCTGACTGAGCATAAGCTCGGATGTTTACCAGAGCTTCGTGTTCTTCTTTACCGATCGGATTCAGTCAGAGCTGTCCCTAAATACAACCGAATCTTCTCAATCGACTTGATACCCAATCAACCATTATATTAGTGACGTAATCCTGAATTTTAATTAATTTATGTCTAATAAACTTCAACGTATTTTAATGAAAAAAATATACCAACGTGTTCAGTATTATACGAACTGTCATGTATTAAATTTATAACAAAAAGTCCAAGCCCTCATTATAAACAATTATCTACAATGAATCATTTATAACGCTGCCATTGTTTAGATGGCGCCGTATGTGCTATGATTATAATTCGATCATTTTTATATCACACTATATAAATCTATTACTTGAAGACACCCATCTGAAAGTTATAATAAAAACTTATGACAATAAATAAGTGAAATAATGACTGGTCGTGATTTATGTTGCAGCCTTATCAAGGAACACCTGCAAAATTGCAATCTTAACACTTTTTTATAACACTATATAAGCTGTCTGTACATTATTTTAATTATTCTTTGTGTAACACTTAGATACCTCGTTAAATATTCATTGTTAAACTTGATTAATTGCTGTAATGTAGTTCAAATAAACTTAAAATTTTGTCTTTTTAAAAAAGCATTTTCAATAAATGATGTTTTATAATATTATAATAACGAGAGCATTTGCTACACGTGTTTATGTTTTAGTACATTACTTTTTGGAAATACTACATATACAAGCCCTCTTCAAGGACCTGTGTAAGATTTGAAAATGACGAATATTATGATTTATATCAATATTGAGTTTCGAAAAATTCGAATATTTCTAAATATATATTTTTGTACAAATATTTATACGAATTTCTTCCTATATACTCGATAATTAAAACAAATTTATAAAGATATTCTGGATTTCAACCTTGAATCAACCAAGTTATATGTTTGCCCCACTTGCCCCTTCGATGACGAATACGCTCGTGTTAATGTTTGAACAACTTTTTAGTTTGTAGTAGCTAATTGACTGTCAGTAAGGAAGTTATTGACAACAACAAATATGAAAAGTATTACAGTTCTGTTATTTGTTTTGTATACAAACATGGCGGTAAGTTTTTTAATACTTTGTAAACTAGCAGGTGAAAGTGAGAAAGATAGCTTAAATATTGATTTTATCGATGATTTAAACGTTTCGAGAGTTTATCCAATCAGTTCCAGTGAAAGATGATTTGATAAAAAAATATATTTAGATATTATTTTTAACTTTAGTGAATGTTGATTGTAAGAATTTTTCTAAATAATTTAAGTAAACAAATTATGCAGAGGATTTATTGTGTATATGTCTATAGTTTCTCAGGATATGTATAATAACAATTTTTTTTGAAAAATGCCAGTATAGTGGGGTTGCTAAATTTTCTTAGTTGTCCAGGCTGCTTTGATTCTGTTGAGTCAATCAGTAGAATTTGGTAGTTAACTCGAATCAACATCGCAATCACATAATAACGTTTCTATTTCTTCATAAGTGACTAAAGGTTTTCCGAAATTTTTACGAAATAATTCTTTCACAATTCTTTCCCACCAAAAGACTGTTGATTGATTGAAATACCACTTAATTTGTGTTGAAGAAGAATAATTTATGATTCCATTCCAATTGATATTTTTGAATAAATTATTTGCTCCAATCAAATTCCTACCATTGTCAGAATTAATTCCTATATTCTGTCTCGTCTTGAAAAAAATCGTCTTAAGGCGGGTTTATACAACATTTACATAGTCATAATCATAATCACAGTCAGAATTATAAACTTAATTACAATCACAATTCTAAAAGGCGTCTCTACAATTTTTGATAGTCACAGTTATAAGCATAAAATTCATATAAATGAAATTAGCCAACAGTCAAATCAATGAAGTATAATATAAACAATGATTGACGGAGCATAGAAATACCTCCAAAAAACGGCCAATAAAATGCATTCTTCAACCAAGACGCCTTTTTGTCAACATTGCTCATCACCTGTTGGTTTCGACGCATGCGCATTTCAATTCTCGTCTTAATCATAAAGTTAAAAGTTAGCAACTTCAAGGTCAGTAAAATTATGCTTATGATTGTGATTGTGACAATTGTATAAACGGTCCTATAAGAAATAATTAGTTTTACTCTTATGATTGTGACTGTGATTATAATTATGACTATGTAAATGTTGTATAAACCCGCCTTTAGTGACACATTATAAATGTATCAGTAGACAAGGAATTTACTAGCACGGTAAACAGCATAAGATAAATTTAGACTTTAAATTTTACAACAATCACAATTTCAAGTGACATTAGCATAAAATACTTCAACCTAGAATTGTAACTCTATGTTGTCAGCGGTGACTACAGTGTTGAGTGCCATCTGAAGTATGGCCGCAGGAACTATATTCAGAGATACTACAGATAGAGGTAACAAGCTACCTTGGAGCCCGTTAGCTTGTAAGAGAGATCTATCTAGTGGTGTTCATATGAATTATTTGGACGGAGAATTCAGCGGGAATTTTAAATATTATACCGAGGAAGAATTTTATCATTTTTAACAATAAATCGATTGTTTACCAAAACAACAAAGAATACAGCGGTTGATAAAAAAAGATAAATTATAACTGATAATAGTACTTCGCCAAATCTTGCATCAGAGTTGAACAGACTAAAATATTTGGCAATATTTCAAACTCTTGATGATGCAGGATTTGGTGAAACATTATCGGTGTAATTTATATTTTAATAAGCAGCTATAATGTTCGTTGTCTTAGTGAACAGTCATTTAAGTTATAAAAAAAACTCGTAACATAGAATTTGTTTGTCTAGCAAAAATTATATGGTAAACCAGGAATAGTTTCAAAAAAAAGAGTTTATGAAATTAAATATTTATTCAGTAATAATAACTATATTTTTATAACATATGTACATAACACACAACAAACTATATAACTAGATTATTTCAGAAGATTCCGTTATTTTTATTCTTAAAATTAATTTTGTTATTCTTTTCACCATGTTGTCTGGCGTCTAGTTCAAAATAATTCAACAAGGAGGGCTCTGTATGAAATATACTCATTCCTAGTGTCTTCTCTTTTCAAAGCGTTTCTTTCAAGGACAAAATTTGATATGAGCTGCTTTCATTATTGGATCAACAAATGTCGAATCCTTGTTAGCATATATAAATTTTGAAAATTTAATATCATTTCCTCTTGACATAGTATTAATTTTTTTACACCAGAAGTGGAGGCAACATTTGACTACGAAATTAATTAATAGAGAATCATTGTTTGTATGGTCCTCACAATTTATCAGGTTAAAAGAGAGTTGTTTTGACAACGTTTTTTGTAAAATTTTGTTTGTAACCCAATCTTGGTATAAGATAGAACAATCTAGACAAAGATTCTGATACTAAAAAGGTAAAAAATGTACCATGCATAATAGTAATTTATGCAACAAGTGGATAAAGTAGTACTTTTTTTCATGAATGGAAAAAGTTGACAATTCCATGAGTGAAAAAAGACACTTTATGCACATGTTGCATACATTATTTTTTCTACAGCCCTATACAAAAAAAATAAATTCAAATAGAAATTTGGGATATTTTAATTAAGCTCTTTCGGTAAATTACAATTATACGTATTCCAAGTTTCATGAAAGTCCATCCTCGATGCCCAGCCCAGATTCATTGTGTTAGCTTATGGGAAGCGTGAAATAAAGTTAACGTTATGGCACTTTTTTAACGCTTTTTTACTTATTTTCACTCTAACCATGAACAACCACTTGAAGCGCTGCAAACCGATGAAATACAAGGTACAAGATAGGGCATAGAAAAATTACTATTTTCGTTTTATTTGACTTTTTAAATTAATTTGACAGTCAACATCCTTTTTTTAAAATGTACATAGGGTAACAAAATATTCAATAAAGTTAAATTTAAAAACAATAATAACTAACAGGTTTTAACAGTAGAGGAAAGTCGTCTATTATGGGGTATATTCCTAATATGGGGTATGCATGTATTTTCGCAACCAGAAACGCGACATCTATGCTTCACTAGCCAAAGCGCATCTTACAGGCTTGTTTCGATTTCTACTTAATATTGAAGCCATGCACTAATCAGCTGCTCTGTCATTTTGGTTAATACGCTTCGAGTGTCGTCAAAGTTTTAACTGGTGCTTAATAAAATGATTTTTTTTCAAATACATGGTAAGTCTTGGCTATCTGAAATAAGCAGGCTTAAAGTAGGAGTGTTAATGTTTATTTTTTGCATATAGGTTTTTGTATTGTTTTCATTTAAACAAAAAAATCATTGTTTACTTTTTTGTAAACAATTCCTATTATGGGGTATCCTCGGTATTCTCATTATGGGGTACCCCATATTAGGATCAGAAATTAGGTATTAATATGCATATCCATTTTTTTAAGATGCCAAACCAACGTAAAAAGAAAACCTGGGATGCCGAAAATATGATATCAGCAATAAAGGCCTGTAGAATTAAAACAATGGGTTACAAAAAAAGGGCTAAAACACACGGGGTACCACAAACGACGTTGGAAAGGTTTGTTAAGATGAACGGGCCTCCTGAAGTTGTAGTCCAAACCAAACTGGGTAAGAAACCAGTGTTTTCTGCAGAAATGGAAGATCATCTTTCCAGACACTGCTTGTAAATGGACCAAAAATATGTTGGAATAACCAAAAAAGATATTTGCAGAATGGCATTTTCTTTGTGCAGAGAAAATAAAAAAATCTTTTAACAATATGAAAGAGTGCGCAGGCTCTAAATGGTTTTAAACTTCTCTTCGGCGTCATACAGAGCTCTCCCACAAGGAATTTCATACGCAAGAATAAAATCATTTACTTCTGATAACGTTTCCAAATTTTTTTAAATTATATGAACCTTAAATGAATAAAATTGGGCATAATCCATCCGGGATATATAACTGCGATGAGTCTGGGATATCAATTGTCCAATATAAGCACATTAAATTGATAGCTCGTAAGGGAAAAAACAAATAGGAGCCATTGCATCCGCAGAACGAGGATCTACTGTGGTTTTTTGTTTTAATGCCATAGGACAATATGTGCCACCATTGATAATATTCCCCAGAAAAAATATCAAGATTGAATTGATGAATATTCTACCCATAAGGTGCAGCCGTTAGATGTTGCATTTATGTCACCGTTTAAAACATACTATGCACAGGAAATCTCTCAATGGCTTAGGCAACATCCTGGTCGTGTGGCGACAGTTTACCAAGTTACGGCTTTAGAAAGATAGGAATGTTCCCAGTAAACTGAAATATTTTTCGAGATTACGATTTTACTGAAAGCCACCATTGATAATATTCCCCAGAAAAAATATCAAGATTGAATTGATGAATATTCTACCCATAAGATGCAGCCGTTAGATGTTGCATTTATGTCACCGTTTAAAACATACTATGCACAGGAAATCTCTCAATGGCTTAGGCAACATCCTGGTCGTGTGGCGACAGTTTACCAAGTTACGGCTTTAGAAAGATAGGAATGTTCCCAGTAAACTGAAATATTTTTCGAGATTACGATTTTACTGAAAGCCACCATTGATAATATTCCCCAGAAAAAATATCAAGATTGAATTGATGAATATTCTACCCATAAGATGCAGCCGTTAGATGTTGCATTTATGTCACCGTTTAAAACATACTATGCACAGGAAATCTCTCAATGGCTTAGGCAACATCCTGGTCGTGTGGCGACAGTTTACCAAGTTACGGCTTTAGAAAGATAGGAATGTTCCCAGTAAACTGAAATATTTTTCGAGATTACGATTTTACTGAAAGCCACCATTGATAATATTCCCCAGAAAAAATATCAAGATTGAATTGATGAATATTCTACCCATAAGATGCAGCCGTTAGATGTTGCATTTATGTCACCGTTTAAAACATACTATGCACAGGAAATCTCTCAATGGCTTAGGCAACATCCTGGTCGTGTGGCGACAGTTTACCAAGTTACGGCTTTAGAAAGATAGGAATGTTCCCAGTAAACTGAAATATTTTTCGAGATTACGATTTTACTGAAAGCCACCATTGATAATATTCCCCAGAAAAAATATCAAGATTGAATTGATGAATATTCTACCCATAAGATGCAGCCGTTAGATGTTGCATTTATGTCACCGTTTAAAACATACTATGCACAGGAAATCTCTCAATGGCTTAGGCAACATCTTGGTCGTGTGGCGACAGTTTACCAAGTTACGGCTTTAGAAAGATAGGAATGTTCCCAGTAAACTGAAATATTTTTCGAGATTACGATTTTACTGAAAGCCACCATTGATAATATTCCCCAGAAAAAATATCAAGATTGAATTGATGAATATTCTACCCATAAGATGCAGCCGTTAGATGTTGCATTTATGTCACCGTTTAAAACATACTATGCACAGGAAATCTCTCAATGGCTTAGGCAACATCCTGGTCGTGTGGCGAAAGATGAAAATACAAAAGAAAATATTGGGGATCTGGTGAATGATGGTGATGTGGTGAATGCTAGTGATATGGCAAAAGATGACGATATGGAAAGAACACCAAAAGATATTTCCATAGCGAACTCTCGACAACAAATAGTTTGGATGGTGCTCTCTCTGCTAGGTCAAAATTAGTTGCAGATCATGCCATTCCAAGCACTTCAAAGTGTAATTCTGAGGAGATGCTTCACATCCACTCTTCCGAAAACTCCTCATAAAAAACTGATATTACCCAGAAACGTATTGCCTATTCCAAATTTGAGCATCAAAATTGATTAACAGATAAAGAAGAACTGGAAGTGAGTGAAAAAAAGAGAAAAATGAAAACCGATATTAAACAAAGAGAAAACTACCAACAAAATGAGAAATAAAAAACGCAAGAAACAGACTAAGAAAGACTCATCATATGAGTCAGATATCGAGATGCATTTTCAAGAATCAGACGATTCTAATTGCGATGAAATTGAAGCAGAATGCATGTTTTGTCACATCATCTTTAAGGATTATAGAATTGGAGATGAGTGGGTTCAGTGCGAAGGATGTTTGGAATGGGCCCATGTCCACTGTGCCGGAAATGACACGCCTAACTACATTTGTGACTTTTGTAGGAGTTTTTAATTTATGTATGTTCCTGTTTTGGATAGTTTGTTTAAATAACATTTAATTTTCTCTTTGTTTCTGAAAAAAACAATATTGTTTTGCGTTCTCCCGTTTTCTAATGGAAAAGCAAAAATGCGGCAAGTCATATTCACTTTTATGTTTATAAGCTTTGAAGGGCCAATCGTAATGTTACGATAATAAATGCTTCCATATGTATGCGTTGTTTGTTATGTTAAATGAAAATCGATGTGTATATGCTATTACTTTACACTTTCTTCATTTTGCGTCACAATTAAGATTATCACAAATGCTTATGATACATTGTAATTGAAAAGTTTTACTTCTTCATGATTAATTTTTTGACAATGCGACTTTTTATTATTTTGTGAATGAATTGAAATTGAATTTTTGTTACTCGACTAACAACCTTTTTATATATGATGAGAATGAATAATTGAATGTGTGTTGTTATGGATATTTTTATATGTCGTTTAAAGTGGGTGATAATAAGGAAAGTTATTTGAGAATGTAACCAATGGGAATGAAACTGTTGAAACTCAGTCGATGCATATAGTTTTGTGGACAAAGAATTGATATATAGTTATCTGTGGTTTTTAGGCTTATTTCAGAATGTAATAGGGCTATTGTAGAGATTAGCATGACGCGACTTCAGAAAAATTTCAATGCAGTTTTTCGTTTTGGTGTTCCTAGATGCCAAAATCACCCTCCGTTCCAAAGGTTATATATATATATATATATATATATATTAAAGTGAAACATATCTACCAGATGAATTGAATCAATTAGCATCATACAGATAGTGTGAATCTTAGTAGTTCAGTAGTAAATATTCAGTTAAAAAAGGAAATAATCCGTAAAGACATAAGTTGAACATGTCAAGAAATATTTAACTATTATATACAATCGATAAATTAATTTAAGAGATTGTTATTTAATTTAGTATCTATTTTCTTTTAAAGTATATTTCAAAATAAAGAAATATAACAACAACAAGTAAATTACGTCGAGCGTTATATTATACATAATTATGGTAACCACTGTATATATCATCACATAAAATTTCAAACAAAATTCAATTATCACAATTTTATATTTTTCTAAACACTTTCGGAAACCCCGTATATCGTATAAATTTTTAATTATTTGTATGAATACGTCAAGGTCAAAAGATCAACCCCAAATGCGACGTTTTGTTAACAGTTCGTATGGAGTGATTCGGAGTGACTATAGAAGTGCATAAAAACGTAGTGAATTTATCTACACTAACGCAATAATGGATATATTGATTTAGGAAAAACAATGTTTGTTTATCAACAATTGAACTATGAAAAACAAAATTAAAATAAATGAATGTTGTTGATTTTAAGCTTGGGGAGACGCCGTGAAAATAGTTTAGAGAGAGGACGTGTTTAATTTTTCCTCTCCAAAATTCTTACAAAAACCCATTTAACTTGTACTAATCATTAAAAACGTTAACTAAAGTGTCGAAAAGAACTATAAAAAGTGAACTAAATAAAAATATCTTCCGAATAAATAAAATTAAGTGAAATATTCGTGAAATCGACTAGACTTGGTAAGAACTATAATTACCTTATTAATATTACTTCGATGGACATCCAGGTATCTTTAATTGATTAAGATACATCAGCTGGTGATATTAATCCATATATCATCATTTCTACATTCTGGATTTCGTTTTTATTCGATCACAGCTGATCGTTTTTTTCTCCAAGAACATCACATTCAACATTATGAAGAAATAACCATGAACATTATTTCCGCGTGTATAGTAAAACTTCTCCTATAAAAAACATTCACTGATATATTTATTTGTAGGTTAATCATTTCTAGTAACAATTCGTTGGTTTAATATTAATTATTCAATCTCCACTGATATAACGGACACAAAACACTAAATAAACATCACAATAGAACGACACACTATACGAATCACATTAAAAAGGTCTATGGTTGAGGTTGAGCGTTATAGATGTACATCTAAAACATAGAGTAGGAATACTAAGCGAAATTTACTTGTTGCGTTGAATAATATTTATAGTTAATAAAAACGTTTATGCGAAGTTTGCGCAATGATAATATTATTAATGAATCTAAATATATAATATTAATTTGTTGGTTTATTTAAAAGATTTCAGTATTTTCTCTTAGTAATTAAAAACGTTTAATTGTCTATGTTCGTCTTATTTTTCTCTGATATCTACCTATAAGATTTCTGTTGCTAGCAAACGTCAAGTGCCGAATCTCATCCCTGAGATGCAGTGTTTAAAAGGTAAAACAAATTTATAACATCTTTGACTTATATAATATTTATTTTGAATTGGAAATAGCGGCAAGCGAAACCAATTCTGGCGCCCATAATAAAATCAAAATTAACTAAATTAAATAAATATACAATAAATCGCTCTCAACGTAGAGGCATAATTAAAATTAACAAAAAATACTATTACTATTATAATAAAAAAATAAATTACATTCCAATATATATATATATATATATATATATATATATATATATATATATATATATATGTATATAATAATCAACGAATAGATTGATGGGTATTGCACGCAAATAGAAGAAGCGGCTACTGAAAAGAGTGGTAACCGCAGACATGCATGTTTCTGGCTCATTAGCTGTCATCGGTACGGTACAACCAAGAAAAGATGTGAAACATGAGAGCAATATATATATATATATATATATATATATATATATATGTATAATAAACAACGAATAGATTAGTGGGTATTGCACGCAAATAGAAGAAGGGGCTACTGAAAAGAGTGGTAACCGCAGACATGCATATTTCTGGCTCATTGGCTGTCATCGGTACGGTACAACCAAGAAAAGATGTGAAACATGGGAGCAAAGGTGTTGAATGAAACATGAGAAAATATAACAGAATTCAGTAGGATAGTCAAACACAACATTTGTGTCAGTAATATTAGAAGATCTCGAATATTCGAGACAACAGCCAACATAGACACGGAGCTGCATATAACACTCCCGTCTTTCAATTCAAATATCAAAAAAATCCTCATTGGCTACATAATACTGAAAGTCTTGTTCATTTGGTTTTATAGGGGTAATTAATTTTTCAACGCCGCCTATGGAACAGACATCATAACGTTTTATGCGGCGATATTGTTGGGAAGTTTTGGAGGCGGTATTTTTTGCTTGTTTGGCACATTCAATTGTATTCTTATATTCGTCACTATTTAAATATCCGGTATTTGCACTTTTGATAACTGCAACTCTTCATTGAAACGCGTTTTAAAATTGTTTACACTTTCAGTATTACCAGCCATGTTGACAAACGACAAAAAACTGAGACAATAAGGTAGAACGCACACGACAGACTGTCGCTCAGCTACTTATTTGTCGGGAGGGTAAACAGACGGCCGACAAGTAGGTGAACAACGCATATGAACGTTTAGTTAGTCGACGATTGTTAATGCAAAATGAATAGTCAGACGTTGAGATGTGTTGCGGTATTATTAAGATACCGAAGAAAAAAAAGGGGAAATAGAGCATTTTGGGTGCATCCAGTAATTAGTCAGCGTTTATTAAAAGGCCAATTCCATACCCTTTTTAAGTCTCTACAGGAACACCCAGATAAGTTTTTAAATTATCATAGAATGTCCTTGAATTCTTTTAATGAGCTGTTGGCTGTCTTGAAAACACAATTATCGTTCCAAGATACTAATATGAGGAAGTGTATTTCGCTTGAGGAGAGATTATCAGTTACATTAAGGTAAGAACACTTTACTGTTTGATACTTTTATTAGTTTACGTAATATTAGGTATTAATAAAGGTTATAACATTTATGGCAGATCTTTGGAACCTGGCGATAACATGTCTTCATCATTCCCTAGCTAAAGCAAGTCCGAGTCGTGTCCATACCTGTCAGATATGTATGAACTTGGCGACTCCAAGGGGGAATTGATTGTATGTTGTACTTGTTCATTCAGTAAAGCAGTGGAAGTCTGGTTGGATCGTTGGACCCAAGAGTTTGTTGCAATATTTGTTTGCGGAGCCGTATAATATCCATATCGTCTATCTCCATGATTTGCTATTCTATCACTTTGAAACTGTAGAATTTTGCAACGGAAATTCGGAATTTTGAAATGATGTCTCTGTTGTAACACTTTGTCTGTGGGTCCTATCAAACCTAAGAATTGTATTCATAAGTTCGATTCTTAAAAAATACTTTTTCTCTTCATCATATTTTTTTAATGCCGGTAACAGGGACATTAAAAATAATTCATCTTCATCCAAGTCTTTCTTTTTATTGCTTTCCTTTACCAAAGCCCATATTTCTGCTTGAGTTGGTCCCTTGTTGCTTTCTTTTATAACCTGCAGTATATCTTCATCATAGTTTTTCTGCGTTTTTTTCTTTTTGTGTGGGATTGGAGATATCAGGGATGGTTCACTTTCGGAGGGCCTTACGGCGTGATCAAACTGAGACTCATCCGCATTGTTTTGTTAAGATGGTATATCTTGTTCATTGTCTAATGAAGAAGAAGTTTGCGTTAATTGCGTGAAAGGTAGCAAGAAGAGCAACTGATCAAAGTAAATGTACTTCCTGCGTTTCTTAGCAGCACTTCCGGAAGGTGTTTTCTTCTGCTGAGCGAGTTCTCGCCGAAAGCAATCCCGCAGAGATGAGCATTTTTTTTGGATTTCTTTTCCTGAAAATAAAATAGAAAAAACTGGAACTGGTGTTTGCTTACATATAATTACGTTTTTTTTCAGGTATTTATCAACCGGGCACTCATTTGTATCCTTACACTATCAGTATATGCTAGGTGCATCGACCATTCGGAAAATACGGAAAAAACGATCTGTATACCAGCACTATATGAAGAAAAATGGTTAGAAATAAGCAATGAATTTTACGCAAGAACTAACTTTCCTAACTGTATAGGAGCTATAGACGGAAAACATATCCGTATAGTTATGCCTCCTAATTCAGGGTCAGATTACTACAACTATAAAGGTTATTTTTCTGTTATACTTATGGCAGTGGCAGATGCCGATTACTGCTTTTCAATTGTCGATATTGGTGCTTGTGGAAAATTCAGTGACGCAAATATATTCCAAAATTCAACCTTGGGAAAAAATTACAAGAACATAAGTTGAACATTCCTGAACACAGAAAATTACCGTTTGACGAAAGTGGAGAGCCCATGCCATTTGTTTTTGTAGGCGATAAAGCATTCGCGGTATCTTCTCACGTTTTGCGACCGTATCCCAATCGTTTTTTAACCGCAAAAAAGGTTATTTAATTACCGGCTATGCAGGACCCGACGAATGATTGAGTGTACATTTGGCATATTTGCAAGTAAGAGGAGACTATTTCAACGCAGTTTAGATGTTCAGGTCGATTTTGCTATAGACATTATAAAATCAGCATGTGTTCTTCATAACTTCGTACGCAAAAGGGATGGATATAAGTTTGAGGACTTGTTGTATCAAGAGTCACTTGACAAGCTACCGGTTCAAGGCGTACGGGGCACAACAGAAGGAATACAAGCTCGAGATTATTTTGCTACATACCTCACGTCTCCACAAGGGTCACTCTCATGGCAATACGATAAAATTTAAGTTTTAATATATGCGATATAAGAAATTTACCTTGTTTTATTTTATCCTGAATTTCCAGTTTATCCCAATCTGCTATTAGTTGTACACATACTTCCTCCCAAAGTTTTTTCTTTACGTTTCTGTCCGAATATTCAGTTGTTGTTGTGTCATATAAATGTCGTCTTTTCTGTATCTCGCAGATAAGTTTTTCAATATCTATTTCAATTTTCAACAGCTATCGACTAAAATAACGGTCGTGTGCTTTGTAACAAACAAAACCTATATCTTTATTTGCCCCACCGGCTGTCGGGTCGGTGCAAAAATGGATCATGCTACAACTTTTTTGTCGGTCCGTCTTTTTAGAAGGTCATGTGCGTTACTGAATTACTGGTATGATTCTGCATTTTAACCTACAAATTAGTCGTTCGCCGATAGTCTGTCGTGTGCGTTGTACCTAAGCGTTCTATGCGGTTGTTTTTGGGTAATTCGCGTTTTAACCTGTTTGCGCTGGATAATATGTGAAACAAGAGCGGAACTATGACATATTCGGGTTTTATCCTTGACATTCGGTTAATTCGCGTTTTAGTCGGTTAATTCGCAAATTAACTATTTTCTCGTAATAACCGTAACATATATATACATTTCCTGCCAAATATGAAATGGATACGGAAAATACGTTCAAAGTACCGAGCCCAAATCGTTTTTAAATTTTTAAACAAAACTAGGCAGCTACATTTTTATTTGGCTGTTTTGGCTTAATCTTCATAATTTAAAGTCAAAATTCTACTGTAAAATTATTTCCAATTTGTATTGAATCACCCTGTATATTTATTAAATTGTTGCGAAACAACTTACACGTTCAAACTTTGGTATTTTTATTATTATAAACTCATTAAAAAGTTTACACAAATCATTTAAACATCGAAGTATTTTCTAAAAATAAAACTCTAAAATATTTTATCCCGACAGAATCATATAAACATATTATTTAAGTAAACCTCCTATTTTTAATCCTATATCCATTTAAATGTTTTTAATTTTATTGATATGAAATTTCCTATCAGTATAATATTTTTTTTATATTTACAGGTGGATGCTGGGAATCTAACTGTTTCGATTTATTATGAATCTTTATGTCCAGATAGTGTCCGATTCCTGAAAGATCAATTTTATCCCGCTTATAGTACCGTACTTAAGGGTAAAATTATCGTGGATTTAGTACCTTTTGGGAAAGCTACGGTTTGTATTATTTCACTTAATTCATAGTAACTCCTGAGATTCCAGTTTTATTCTATAGTATGTACAAAAAGTACGAGGAGTAATAAACCCTAATTAAGTATGCAAAACCTTTACAGGGAGCACCATGAAATTTTTGATAAATCTCTTACTTTAAATTACATTTCTTCCGTAAATCTAAAAACCAGGTAGATCGACCCCGTATTTGTTTCAGTTGTAGCAAAGTTTAGGGTTTATTCATTGTTAAAGGATTAGCAGATAAGCAATAACGCAATGCAGTGGTGTGTATTTTGGGAAAAAAATACGTTTCAAATTATAATATAATAAAAAATGAAAAGAAATAATTATTGGAATACATTTATTACTTACATTTTATTCTATATCCGACTCGGAAGAGGAAGAATCGTTGTTGACATTAATAATAATAGAGTCGATTAAATCATCACAAATATTGTCAATTTTCCACATATTTGCCTCTACTTTGATAACATGCTCGATACAGTTTGTCCAATTTTCCTTACTCACATGACTTACAGCACTCTCAAACAATTTCACAACATCGTTTATTTTAAAAGTAGTATTTTTTTTCCAACTTCCCCCTTTACCTGAGCCCATATTAATTCTATGGGATTAAGTTCACAATGATAAGGGGGAAGTCGAAGAACTGATATAGCACGAGAAGAAGCCATTCCTTCTACAATGTAGGTTTTGTATTTATTCTTGTTCATTTTTGCAATTCTGTAAAGTTCTTTCCTTAGTGGATCTTTTGGAAACTTAATATTTTTCGAAATAAGCCACTCCAAAAGCTCTGCTTTACGCCAACGACTTGTGGGCAATGCTTCTCGTAACCGTGAATGGTAACTTGCGTTGTCCATAACAATAACAGCCCCTTTTGGAATCAGATCCAACATTTGAACAAACCATTCCTCGAAGACATCCCCATTCATATCTTCGTGATAGTCCCCCGTGCGTTTTGAAATAAAAGTTAATAATCCACCATCAACAAAACCTTCAGAACTTCCAACATGGACAATGATAAGTCTTTTTCCTTTTCCAGATGGTGGCTGCAAACCTAACGACAAACCTTCCACGAATGCCTGCCTTCCGCTTTTAATGTTTTCATCTTGCCAAGATTTGGAAACTGTATATCCAGCATTTATCCATGTTTCGTCTAAGTAGAAGATTTTCAAATTTTGTTCTCTGGCATGTCGAATGCTTCTTAAATAGTCTCTTCTCCAAAAAACTATTTCCGGTTTATCTATCAAGAGAGATTTTCTATTATGTTTTGTATATCTGAAACCCACATCTTTCAAAAGTTTGCATAATGTCATTCTGGAGAATTTTGGATAGTCCGTATCTTCTTGCACTGATGTCATAATTTTGTCAAGTGTTGGAATTTCCTTTCGTAAGTAAAATCCATGGACTTTACGCCTTAGTCTTTGTTTTAATGACTCATCGATCTCAATTGGTTTTCGGCCTGAAGGAGTTTTAGGGGGTTGAAGAGTTCCATTCTTGCTTTCTTTTAGTAATCTATAAATTGTTGATTTAGCAACACACAACATAGCAGCCGTTAATTCCACAATATCATCAACACTTGCACTTGGATCCTTGTTTTTCAATGATATATAACAATTCAATATCAGAGTTTTTTCATTTAAAGATAATGGACCTGTTTTTGGTCGTTTAGATGGTCCTTGGCTTATCGACATTGTTTGGTACTTGCACAATTAACATTCAACAAATGTTTTAAATATATTCCAACTGTTTACAATATTATGACAACCATACAACTTCATACAACTTTACTCAAAGAACTAATACTAAGTACTGATTTAATGTACCTACTTTCTTTTAAAATAATATTCCCGATAATGTTTCCAAGAAAACTGGGTTGTTTGGAAAATCCCTCTCAATAATCGAATAATCTGTAAATAGGTGTAATCGTATTAAGCCGATTACAGTAGGCCACTTGCCATTTAAAATTTCTGAGAAAAATTCCCCAAACACTACATATAGGAGTAATACAAATAAAAAATATGAATAAACGGACATTCCGAACTCTGCCACAAAATAAAATTTTACCTGACTTGTATCAATTTGAGGATTACTGAAATGTTCGAACTGTGCCGCAACCATTTAGTATAATCCTATTAGAGTCATTAGGGTTTATAATAGATCAAATCGGAGGCCCATAGAATTATGTATATTTCTGAAAGGTTTCAAAGATTTCTTGAATTAAATATTTTGAAGAAATCTTGATTGTTTTGATCGATATTTAGGGGATTAGGGGAAGGATGTTGATGCACTTACACTATTGCCTAAAAATCAGGAAGAAGTATTTAATAGTGTTCGTGAATTACAATTACGAACCAACCGAGAAGAGGAATTTCTATTAACAGCAGACCAGGTATTTAAAATTATTGTGTTCTCCTGTTTTTCCAGCCTTAATTTTTTATGTAATTCGGATTGTATTTTGATGGATGGAACTTTTAAATACTGTTCAACTTTTTTTACCAAATGTTTACCATTCATGGTTTTAAAAACGGCTTACGTACCTCGTGTTTTTTGTTTGCTGCCGGACAAATCAAGTCAAACATATTCAAATTTGTTTTTAATTTTAAGACAAAAATGTAAAGAAGTAGGCTTAAATTTTCAACCTAAAGAAGTCGTAGTAGATTTTGAACTAAGCATTCATAACGCTATATATGAATGTTTTGGCAGAGATCAAATTCTTTTTGGTTGTAAATTTCATCTCTGTCAAGCTTGGTTTCGTAAGATTCAGGAGTTTCATTTGGTACAAGAGTACAAACAGAAAGGTTCTGTAATTGGCGAATACTTAAAAGTACATTTCGGTATTATGTATCTTAGTCCTGAGGAAGTTGTAGAATTTTTTTATAATGAACTACATTTTTTGCTTCCGAATGACCTCTACCTCTATCACTTTTTTCTATTAAAATTAGTACATCCCGTTACCTCTGACCTAAATCGTATATTCTTTAGCATAGCTGCAACTCATTCGTTCAATACAAAATGTACCTTACGGTATACCCTCTTAAAATATATTTTGGTACGTCTATGAAATCTACTTAGATGAATGATTTATTACTCCTTGTCCTTTCTATGTAGACTATAGTATGAATAATTGTACTACTTATAATTTCCTGACTTATTGTTGTTAGGCGAAAAACGACACTGGAAAATGGGTTTTCGATTGTCAACATGGTGAAAGGGAATGTTATGGGAATAAAGTACATGGGTGCGCCATAGAAGTTGCTACTAAAGACGCTAGCACTGAATTTATAGTGTGCGCTATGAAATCAGGAGATGCTAGTGATAACAACAACTTAAAACAGGTAGGTACTTTGCACTGTCGGGTGGAATAAATTTATACACCCAGTATATTACTAAATTTATTTATTCATTTAACTATTCACTAATTCATATTGAGTACATTGTTTATTTACTTAGACTTAATTTATATAAATACTGTACTATTTACTATTTTACTGTTCTGCCACGAGATCAAGTTGTAAACTAGTTTTACCGTTGGTAGGTAGTCTTATATATTAAGTGCCTTCTGTCTTCAACGGGTATCGATAACGAGGGATACAGCTGCAAATTAATATGTGGACACCGGAATCTTGGAAAATCACCTCCATCATGTTCTTGATGACTCGCCAATCCAAGTGGTGGCTCTCTATCCTGGGCATTGCTAGTTTCTTCACGTGGAATTCCAACACATGATCTCGGAGGCTTGGTAGTGCTTCCTACACATTCCGGTGGGCGGATCGATCTGGAAATTCGTTTCTAGTTGCCAAGTAGAAGACCTACCGCAAATTTTGATTGAGTCTCAGTGTTTTGCCATCTATTCTTCAAGTTTTTTTTAATTGCCCAAACTTATTTCGAAACACGAGTCCCCTTTTTTGAAACTGCCTTTTGTGGCCTGCGTCTCGTACCGTTTTCTCATTCTGTCACTGACAGCTTAAAGATTAGTTCGAACCAATTCGTGCAAAGCGTCCACCCTTCTTCTCAATTGGATCAATTAATCTTCTCCTGCTAGATCTTCGCCAGTGTGACAGTCAAACTCTTTCCCAGCTTGTCACTCATTTCTTGGAATACCTGGCTCTCGAAATTTCTTCCCTGATCGCTGTGGACTTCCAAGGGCACTTCATATCGGCTAATAAATTCTTTCACCAATACATCCGCGACAGTTGTGGCCTCTTGATTCGGGATCACGTAAATTTCCCCCCATATTGTGAAATAATCCATTACTACCAGGATGTATTTACCACCACTTTCTGTCGCCGGAAATGGTCTTGCATAAAGTGGATGATGTGGACCAAATCTGGGTCAGCATCCATTTGACCTCGTAGCTCCTCTATAAGTTCCAGATAGGTTTCCATATTCGCTTGAGTCGTCATGCTACGAGGACGACCCGCTCTCTGCGCATCAGCAACGGATCCTGTTTGCTGGAATTTCGTATACAGTCTCCTCACATTACGACGGTTTGGAAATTGTTGCGCGAATTCTTCGAAAATTGTTTGGAAATGCGCATCATTTCTTATATACGACGTTAACAGGAAAATTCGTTCTTCCTGCGTAAATTTAAATCCACCAGCTTGCATTTTCACAATGAATGAACGTACGGACAATAATAATATACTGAACACCTGAACTGGGGCGGAACTTATACCGCACTATTTATTTTCGTTCTCCCAAATATCGAATTATAAAAGCTATGAAAAATTCCGCAATAGTTCAGCGAGATCTAGTTTTGTTTTCAAAGCAGTTAATCAAATTTTATTTGGGCTTGTTTTTATTAGATCAAAACTCACACTATTACTTGATAATATATTTATATTTCCCAGCGTAACATCATTACTTATACTTAATATATATATTTTATATTAACTGTACACACTATTTTAGATAATGCCTGATATCGCCATTTTTACAACTTAACCTTACAATACAATCTTCTCTTTTAAAAGAACAAGGGAAGCATTACATATAAAGATCAATCACTAAAATCGTATCATAACAGGGGTCAAGAAATTCTTAAAAGCTATTTTTGGTTAGTCAGATTTGCTAAGCCGTTTCTCCAATTCCTTTATGCGTTTTTTAAGTACTTCACTATTTTCTTCTTGGTGCTGAACATCACTACATAATTGAAAATTTTCTTGCTGTATGATTTGTAGCTGCTCCAGTACATCAGAGTTTTTCCTACAGGATTACTCAGACAACTTCCCTTTCTTGTAGCTGTCGTAGGTATCTCTGGTTCAATAACTCTACCTATGCACAATTAAAGTCAATACAGCAATCGCTTTGTGACGATCTTCAATAGTTTATAGGCAGCCTATATATTTTAGGAACCTTGACATACGTCCATATTTCTTTCTCTTTTTCAACGGCTAAAAATTTCATTTACGTGACTTTCAAAACATTGATGATGTTCGTTGGTCAGGTGAACATAAAATTTTATTTACACGATAAATATTTAACATGAATGATTACTCATTAAATTCAATTATTAAATATTCCACTTGGTACATATATTTATATGCTGTCTATCAATTATTATGATTAATATTAAAATAAATCAACCGCATGGTATTTTACATAAGAAATTCCTAGTACTAATACTTGATAATAATTCGGTTTTACATCGCTTACAATAGCTGGAAATACCGCTTTTTAATAGGTTTAAACAATGATTAAATACATTTTATTATTCATGAGTCGTAAATCTTGTAGGATTACTAAGATATAACAAACCACATTCGTTATTTCACCAAGTTTTTATTTTCAATGGCACTAGAACTGCCATTGATAACAACCGTCTGTCATCCACAGATAACCCACAGATAGATGAGACACTGATTGTGGCGCCATCTAAAGAGCCTGTCGACTAAACAATTGAGCGATGTTGAGAAGATTTCTGTAATTTTAGGTTTTGGCGGTATATTCAAATCTTTTAACATTTCATTCAATTTAACTCAACATCTTGAGTTAAATTAGATGAAATGATGGACCATAGATGGTTAATTAAATTGGAAGAAATAAAACAGTAATCATATAAACAGTTTATTTATTTTGGTATAAAAATACACAACAAATAATTTCTTTCACAAAGTACTTTTCTTAACAAACAGAATCACAATAAATAAACTATAATGTAAAAACAATGCAATAATTAAAAAATAATTTGAGTAACATACATTCTAGATTGGAGTATCATTAGATTTTTAAATGATGTTAAATCAAGATAAAAGTAGAAAATTATTTATAATAAGGTTATATTAATTTATTTATTTATTATTACACTCGTATAAACACACAGAGCTGGACAAACTGCTGAAGTATAACTGCTACTTATTTAATCAAGAAAAGTGTTAGCAATGAGTAGTTAATTACTATTTTTGACAACTTTTTGTGAAAGAAAATATTTGAGTATAATTACTGTGAATGTAAGAACAAAAGTAATTAAAATACTTTTAAAGGAAAAGTTGTTAACTACTGCCCAGCTCTGTAAATACAATAATAGTGCTAAACAGCACTTGTGACTGTACAACATTTAAAATAATATATCTAACATTTCATTTCCACTTAAAACACATCTTTATTTCTTTACTGGAAGTATTAAATAGGTTTATATCACAAGCTTAAACCTAGTATATTGCATATTTGAATATTTCTACATTTAAAAGCATTCCGTTCTTATGAAACCATCGCATAAGGCAGTTTTAGTTACTCTGCAGCTCCTGGCAGTCTATGATTGTTAAAATGTTTCTTAAGGGCTCTTAAAAATCCCACCGTCTCGTGGAAGTCCTTTCTCGTTTCTGGTTGAGGTTCTACAAGTAAACACACAAAATAACAACAATAAATAAGTAAACACACAAATATGTTTGAAAATTTATGTCAACAAAATAAAACAAAATGCGCCTACTATTGAAATAATAAGTTCAATTCAAAAAAAGTTTGAATGATTCAATTTTTTTGGTTTTTTTGAATTCGGAGGTTTCGATTTTTTTGTCTTTATTGGATATTTTGGATTTTTGGTTACCACTAGACCAAATACTTAGACGTAATGCCTCAACAAAAGTTAATACTCTCATAAATTGTCATACCATGAGATATATATATAAAAATCGGCAAGGGGTCAATACCTTCCATCCCATAGATGGTGGAGGGAATAGCTATAACATAAAATAAAACCCAGTTTATTATTTCTTCAATGGGTACATTTTTAAAATGCAATTGTCTGAGTATGATGTACACACTATATATAAATTGAGTGTATGAAAAGAGGAGTACTGAGTGTGTCATTTTGTTAAAATATCAGCTATTAGGTCACTCTCAAAGCTGTCGACAAGAGAAAAACATACAACAAGTACAATGTACATACAATGAAATAAAATGTTTGATGTTACATCATTATTCAAGTAAAATTTGTTAAAATTACCCTATAAAGAGGGTGTACACACATATCATTTAGTTGATAATTTCAAATTAGACGTTTCGTTGTGTGAATCACAATTGTACACGCTCTTTATAGAGTAATTTTAACAAATTTTAGTTGAATAATGATGTAACATCAAACATAATATTTTATTGTATGTAGCAGTTACAGGGTTTGATATTTTTGACACCTTCTGTATGTTTTTTTCTTGACGAGATCTTTCAGAATGGCCTAATGGCTGAAAGTGCTTAGCTGGAATTTTAATAAAATCAAACACTCAGTACTCGTCTTTTCATTCACTCAATTTACATTTTAAAATGTCCGAAATTATAGCATGCTATATTGAATACGGCGTTTGACTGTGTTAATCATCAGAAGATGATCGAAATTTTGAGAACAACCGGGGTTGACGAACAGGACCTACGTTTCATATCAGAACTTTATTGGCATCAAACGGCGGTAGTAAAGATGGAACAATCGACATCGGAGGATATGCAAATCAGACGAGGTGTCCGACAGGGGTGTGTCTTGTCTCCACTCCTCTTTAATCTGTATTCCGAAACGATATTTAGAGAGGCACTGGATGGGGCCCAGGGCGGAATCAAGATCAATGGAACCCCAATAAATAATATCAGGTACGCCGATGATACGGTTATATTGGCCAGCGATATGCAGGATTTGCAAAGCATCATGGATTCCGTAGTTCACTATAGCGAGATGTTTGGATTGCATATCAATGTCTCCAAGACCAAACTGTTAATCTTTTCTAAGACTCCAATAAATGCACACCTGCGGGTCAAGGGACAAACAATCGAACAAGTGACCTCAATAAAATATTTGGGAGCTAACATCAATAGTCAGTGTGACCCGAAAAGGGAAATACTTTCAAGGATTAAACAATCGAGAAAAATATATAGTATGAAATCATTTTTTGCAAGATTGGACCTCAGCTTGGAACTCAGAATTCGGATGATCAGATGCTACGTGTTTTCTGTCCTACTCTATGGATGCGAAAGCTGGACACTAAATTCACAGACCGAAAAGAAAATAGAAGCCTTCGAAATGTATGTGTATAGACGGACGCTGCGAATTTCGTGGGTACAAAGGATCACCAACGATGAAGTACTCCAGCGCATGTACAACCAAAGGAACTACTGAACATCATCAAGGAAAGAAAAATGCAATACCTGGGTCATGTGATGAGAGGTGATAAGTACGAAATACTACGCCTCATAATAGAGGGCAAAGTGCACTGGAAAAGATCAGTAGGAAGACGTCAGAACTCATGGCTAAAGGACTTAAG
The DNA here is from genome assembly GCA_963921935.1 of Galeruca laticollis. NCBI lineage: Eukaryota > Metazoa > Arthropoda > Insecta > Coleoptera > Chrysomelidae > Galeruca > Galeruca laticollis. The sequence continues at coordinate 5,441,033 of OY998176.1, read as the reverse complement.
GAGATGGTTCGACCGCTCGTCTGCAGCAATCTTTCGTGCTGCAGTCTCCAGAGCTACAATTGCCATTTGGATCGCCAACCTTCGGCAGGAGAGGGCGTGATAAGAAGAAGAATATTGAATACAATAAAACTTACCATCCATTTTTGTTAATTTCCACTCATATGGGAAGGCAAATCAAACTGTCTTAACTTCTCTTTGTCTTGCCACTGCTTTTCAGCCATATTAATTTTATCTTCCTGGGTTGGAGGAACAAAATTGTGAAAATAAATATTTACTTTATTAATGCAGCAATTTTCAGTTTAGCTAATGTAAAACACAACCATGATCTCTAAAGTTGTCGATTTAATTAGTAAAAATTCTGTGTTTAATAAAAATAAAGATAATGGTTGTTAATTGTGAAAGAAAAAATGCTCAAATTTTTATAATAAAACTTACCGACTACACCACTTATTAGACTCCTTCAGAATACACTTTAACATTGTTTTTTCAATTAATAACAATAAAGCAACGAAACAACAGATAAATATTACACTATATAGCAATTAAAAAATACACCAAAATACCTTATAATAACCTCTACACTTTAACTAAGAAATGTGTGTTTTATATGCTGTGATAACAGTATAACATATAACATGTGGGGACGAGCAATAGGATATCGCGCATACCCAGTAATAAAAATCAATAAAATTTGATTACTAACGACGTTACAGTTTTCGTTAATTTTTTGGAATTATCTACCGATTTTAGTTACTCGACAGGCTCTATAGATGGCACGGTCTGCAGTGTCCCTAGCCTGCTGTCATCAACTGCTTGTCCTTTAATTAGCGGATGCGGACAGCGTTCGAAAACTATTCCCAACACGGACGATATACGAATTCAGCCGAAGCCGGACAAAAGTGTGGGCGGGATAGAAATAGTTTCGTTTACAATTTGTAGATTGCCTCCTTAATGGTAATTGTCACAGCATCTGTATATTTTCGAAGAATAGGTATGTTGTTGTGGCGTTTTGTATGTAATATTTGATTATGTTTTGAGTGTTAAAGATATTTTAAAAATGGATATCTTCACATGTTCTGAATGTGGAAATAATTTTAGTGCTATTTTTAATTTAAGAAAACATGCAAAAAAGTTCCATCCATGCAATAAAAATTAGGAGATCTTAAGATAGGTTTTGATAACCTACTGTTCACGCCAATGCTGTCCAGTTCGGGACTTCTCGCGTCTGGGGATAGTTTTCAAAAGCTCTCCTCATCCGTTAATTAATACATGATGCCAACAAAAAGTTCTCTAAACTAATATCTAACTTACTAAATAACAGGTAACACTCATGAAAGTATATCGACAATTTTTTTACGTTTTCAGTGTGCGGCTGATAACAACATAACTTGGTCAAATATAGAGCAATGTATCAACTCTAGTAGAGGCGATGAAATTCTCGTCATCAATGGAGAACGTACGCATTCAGTTCAACCGAAAATAACATACATACCGACGATCATATTCAATCACCAAATGAGAGAACAGCTGCAGAAGCTCGCTTTGAAAGACTTTCACGCAACTGTAGAGTTTCTTTTGGAAGACGAAAGTTGTTCGAAATGTCCGAATAGCGGCTCTATAATCAGCGTATCTTTGAGTCTGATAGCTCTTTCCATTGTTTCGATTTTTTGTAGAATATAATATTGACGCCACACTCAATAAGTTCCCTAATTTTAGGCAAAATTGAACACTCCTTTTTTATACTTTTGTCTTTGCTTTCTGTTGTTGTTCCATGTCCAAGCCCAGTATCATCATGTTCTATGTCAGCTGTGATTGACAGTTGTTGTTATAAGTCGTAGTCGCTAGCAGTATCTTATTTTTAACAACTGTTCAACACCATTGGCGTCTATGTAGCGAATTATTAACCGTTGTTCCCGATATAGTAGCGTTTAGTACTTTTCTTCATTAGTATTGTTTCCAATCAAAAAGCAATAATTAATGAATACACGAAAAACGTCTTCATCCATTGTTATTCAACAAAAAAAATGTTGTTTTACTTAAACTACTATCACTTTTAATTTGTGCACCAGATCGTCAGGACACTTTGAAAAGGTTTGGTTAGAAAATTTGAGAGGTGGCGTCATCTCTTCATAAAGACTAGGAGTTATTGAGTAACTTATCTGTTTATATTTTCTGTAATTTATAATTTTGGTTCAAACAAAATTAAAAATGGTTGTTATAGAGATATTTTTATCTTTTATTATGTATTACATTGACAATTATTTATAGTTTTTTTGTTTTTTATTTAAACCTATCCCATTTTCCCCTTCAACGACAGCTTTTTGACTTTCCTTTTCGAACACCACCGGTAAGTGAGTGCTATTTCTAAAATATCCGCAAGAGGCGCTGATATTGGCTCTGCGATATGGAACAACTATCCTTGCAGCAGACACTGAATATGACAACTGTCATTATGTTTTGTGAAGGTTGTCGACCTGTTCATATCGGCAATAGAAACGATCTATTCCAGACATCTGAGCACTACAATAAAACATACATAGTAACAACTGCAAATGGAGTATCCATTGAAGCTATTGGCGAATGTTCAATAATAATAGAAGTAAAAAGTATGAAGTATAAAGAAAAATCTTTTTTCTGTATTGGCTACACAAGACAAAAATCCACATAGTGAATTTCATTCGAGAGTAGAAGAATGTATCCTAGTAATTGATGGAGAAATCAAGTTAATATGCCATAGACATCGATACGGAAGTTTGTACAAACTAGATGTTCAAAATGTTATCCCTGAAAAAACCATGTTGGATGTGAATATGGTTTCGGATAGTAGTTTGTTGCAGTTATACCATGAAAGGTTTGGACATGAAAATGAAAGACACGTGAAATCTATCATTGAAAAAATTTTAGATATAAAAGTTCCATTAGATAGTGAAATATGCGAAGGCTGTATTTACGAAAAATCACATAGATTGAAATTTGGAACTAGAGAACGTGCCAAAGCAACTGGAGAGCTCATTGACTCGGATCTATGTGGACCTTTCAAAACCTCAAGCTCAGGAAATCGCTATTTTGTACTTTTCAAGGACGATTTTTGTAAATTCAGATATGTTTATTTTATGAAAGAAAAATCTGAAGTTGCATAAAAACTAAAAATTCTGTTGATTGAAATGAAAGTAGCGGGGCACATAATAAAAGAGCTATACTTTCAGATAATGGAGGTGAATTTACCAGCAGCATTTTTCGACAAATTTTACAAAAGAATGGAATTAAGCATTGGTCATGCCATACACACCAGAGCAAAATGGGTGTTCAGAAAGAGATAATCGAACTATTGTTGAAACTGCAAGATCAATCATGTATGCAAGAAACAATTTACCGCAAATTTTATGGGCTGAGATGATAAATACTGCTGAATATATTTTGAATAGAACAGGTATATCTGGTGTAAATGAAAAATCTCCCTATGAAGTTTGGACAGGGCAAATTCCTAACAACAAGCATTTGAGAGTTATAGGGTGTACCTGTTACGGACATATTTCCAAACAATGTCGAAAGAAAATGGAAAGAAAAGCGGTAAAAGGAGTTTTAATTGGTTACGATAATGATTATGGATATCGTGTATAGTGTAAAGAAAAACAACAACTCATAAGATCCAGATATATTATCTTCGAGGAACAACCTTTAACTAGATGGACTGAATTTTCACCCGTTGAAGATAAGAATAATACTGAAACTAAAGATGAAAGGAGTATAGATAGATCTAAAGACGATATTCTACCAGGAAATCAAGAAATAAACAAAGAAGATTTAAAAGACAGATTTGAAGAAGAGCGAAAATTAGTAGAGAATATATTAAAAAAAAACATAGAGAAATAAAATTACCTAAGAAGTTTGAAGATTTTGTAATGGAGGTATATACGACACTTAAAGAACCACATACTTACCAAGAAGCTATTGATATTAATTATAAAGACATGTGGCTGGAAGCCATGAATAAAGAAATAGCATCTTTGAAAGAAAATGAAACATGGATTCTACAAGATTTACCACCCAGGAAGAAAGCGATTTCGTGTAAATGGATTTACAAAATTAAAACTAATCCGGATGGCTCTATAGATAAATTCAAAGCTAGATTGGCAAGGGATTTTCACAAATATATGGTGAATCCTATGAAGAAACTTTTAATCCTGTTGCTAAATCTGGAACAATAAGAGCTTTGTTGAGTATGGCTGCTAATGAGAAAATGAATTTAATCCAATTTGATGTCTCTACTGCATTTCTTTATGGATATCTGGACCTCTATTCTGTAACGCAAGCGAGAGATCGTGCACGACTATTCACTGGTATGAGTACTCTCTCACTCCTCATTCACATAATTCTTAAAACCGTATTCACGATGAATCGGCGACTCCACTACATTTAGCTCAGCGTTGCCAAACGGAACGGCCAGTTTTGACCTACTATTTAGTAGTTTAAATGTACTTTAGGTTATATGAGGATAAGAAAGAAAGAAATATTTTTAGATTCTGTTTTTCTGTTGTTGTCCAACGTTGTTATTGTGGGTGATTTGAGATTGTGTGTATATTTCAGTTCTGTGTATTAGTTATTTACTATATTAAAAAAAGACTATAATAATATTGTGTAAAGCACAAAAAACATTGTTAATAGAGTTTATGAACAATCATCCAGATTTGCGTAATGGAAAATTTACGCCAAATTAAAAATCACAAAAACTGAACGTGTTAACTCTTTTCTAAAAATGAACAACAACTAAAAACTAAGTCTGTACTGTGAACTAAACCACTTGTTCAATTAAAATTAAACCTGTTTACTGTTTGATTAACAACAATCCAACAACATACAACATAGAAAACTCGTTGATTATGTTTAATCTTTGATTTTTGAGGTTAAGTTAAAGGACAAAACTAAAACGGTCCTTGTCATCATTTTATTGGCCTCTTATTTATATTTATTCTGCGACTAAAGACATTATGCGCAAGTCCGTTCTCTTACTCTCCTGCTTTTACCCAGTAGAGTAGTCGCATAGGAATAGGAGTATGTGAGCACTCTCCTACGTTAGAGAATACGGATTTATAATTTTTAGGAGAGTGGCATGCGCAGTAACGCTTAATTGTGAGAGAGAACTCGTGCACGAGCTCTCGCTTGAGTTACAGAATAGGGGTCCTGGAGGAAGAAGTATATATGAAACAACCGGAGGGGTATCAAGATGGTCCTAGTAAAGTTTGCTGTCTCAAACGTAGCTTGTATGGACTTAAGCAAGCTCCGAGATGCTGGAATAAAAGATTCGTAGCTTTTTTTATAAACCAAAATTTTAAGGCAAGTGATGCAGATCCATGCTTGTTTATTAAGAAACAAGAACATATGATACTATTGGCACTTTATGTTGACGATGGACTTTTAGTCACGAGAAACGAAATTCTGGAAAAAATAATTCGGAAAAAGAGTTTAAAATTACTGCAAAGTCAGCTACCTATTTTTTGGGCTTGGAAATTGACACTAGTGATGTCGGTTCTGTAACAGTGAGTCAGGCAGCTTATACAAGAAGAATCTTGGAACATTTTGGAATGCAAAATTGTAAGGCTGTGACTACACCAATTATTAAAAGTGACCGATCAGGGAAAGATACTGGAAAAGTAGAAGAAAGTTTCCCTTATAGGCAAGCACTTGGAGCTTTAATGTATCTTATGGTACTAACAAGACCAGATATTGCGTTTGCAGTAGGAGTTGCCTCAAGAATATTAGAGAATCCATCTCATGATGATTGAATTCGTGTGAAACGTATTTTTAGATATCTCATAAATACTATCGATATTGGACTTATCTATAAGTCTGGTAACAAATTGAAATATCTTCAAGGGTTTAGCGATGCTGACTATGGAGGAGATCCTACAACTAGAAGATCAACTACAAGTGTTATTTGTAAATATGCTGGAGGTGCAATCACCTGGCTTAGTCAAAGACAGTCATCAGTAGCACTCTCAACAACAGAAGCAGAAATAGTTGCTGCAAGTGAAGGAGCCAGAGAACTGATATGGTTAAAAAACTTTATCAGGAGATTATAGGTTTAAAAATTGTTCCTACACTATTAGTTGATAATGAAGCTGCTAATAAGTTAGCAAAGAACCCAGAATATCACCGAAGAACGAAACATATTGAAATCAGGCATTTCTTTGTAAGAGAGTTGGTAACTGAAGGATGTATTTATATAGAACAGGTTGCTTTGGAACACCAATTCGCAGATATATTGATGAAGTCATTATTCATTGATGTTAAAAGAGATAGTTTAACCTATCATGTGTAATTTTTTGGGGGTCTAATGAAGGTGGATTTTACATAATTAATTCTATCAAAATTACCCTTCTTTCAGGCACATCATTATTTTTTTATTAAAAGTGTTTTTTGTTAAACATAAAAATTTATAATAACTTAAATTGTAATAAAAAAAAACTATTTTTTGAGCTAAAAAATGTTGAATTTTTGACGATTTTTGCACGATTTTTGTAATTTTTTTGCATTTTTATGTAACGAGATTTGTTTAAAATTTTTGCAACTTTTTTTGCAATCACAGGAAAAGTCAAACAACGTTGGGAATTTTCTTTAAAAATTTAAAACATATCGATATTTCTAATATAAATGTTTAACTAATTAATATTCAAGCCAAGAATTATATTTTGAAAAATATTGGAATAGTGAATATGAAAAGTACTTAATGAGGGAAGGTGTTGAAGCTTTTACATTATAGTTACTTTGTTGATATACTCTAAGCTCTACTTAGATAGGTGGATTATAAAATGTCAGATTGATATATAATTGATTGCTGTCAAAAAAACGATTTTTTTGATAAAAGCATTTTTCTAAAAATTACTACAGTTTTTCCTTAGTAAAGTAAATAAATTAACATAAACAGTCAGGTTCACAGTAAATAACTTCAACAACTTTCATCTCAATAAATAAGATCAGTGTTATTATAACTTATTTTATGTTTATTTTATATCTACTCGGACCCGTACATCTTACACTTTGTATCCATATTTTTGCATTTTGAAGGTGTGGTTTATACAGATGGTAAGTAAACTTCTCTAATTATCAATCAAGAAATTCTATAAATATGAAGCACGTTATTTCAGTGTAAATATAAAACTTTTGGATTCGCGTTCCAATGTATAAATTTTATGTAAACTTTTAAATTCTTTTGCTTATTTAAATATATGAGCTTTACCTTAACTAAAATCTCATCAGAAACAAAGTTACGTAAAAAATCACACCGAATGGATAATGCTGAAATTGCAAGGGTATCACCACCGCAAACGCACACAATGTTCTAAAGAATCGTAAAATCATCGGCCCACACTTGCATATATGTAATTGTATTAACAATTTCGCATTAAAAAAAGCGAAACGGGAATCATGGAAAGAGTATGTTTCAACAATAAACAGCTCAACTCCAATGTCCACTATATGGGAAAAAGTCAAAAGGATATCCAAACCAAAACAATCCAATACAATAAACTTTCTGGAGATAAATAACACTATTTATAAAAACCGAAATGAAATAACAAACATCTTATCAAGTGAATATCAAAAAAACTCTAGCAACTCAAACTACACACCAGATTTTTTGAATCATAAAAACAAAGCAGAGCAGCAAGAAATTGACTATAATAATAATAACCAGCAAACGAACAGTTTGAACTATGCAATAACCATTGACGAACTTGAAAATTCACTCCAAAACTCTACAAACTCCAGCCCAGGTCCTGATAACATTCCACTCATTTTTCTAAAAAATCTAAGTAAACAAACCAAAGAACATTTACTAAAGATATATAACCTAATCTTAACAAAGAAAGTATATCCCAGAGCATGGAAGGTTTCCATTATAATTCCCATTCCTAAGCCATGTAAAGCGAAATCAGATCCAGAAACATATAGACCAATTTCACTCACCTGTAGCATGGGAAAAGTTCTTGAGAAGATAATTAATAACAGACTTTTATGGCACCTAGAATCAAAAAAACTAATCATACCCGAACAGTGTGGTTTCCGTAAAAATCGCTCCACGTTAGACAATCTTATCGATCTAGAATCTGAGATCCATGAGGCCTTTGCAATAAAGCAGCACTGCATCGGAGTATTTTTTGATATTCGTAAAGCCTACGATACAGTCTGGAAATACTCAATAATCAAAACTCTTTATGACTGGTCAATACGGGGTAACATATTGAAATATATATCGAACTTTCTAGATCAACGACAGTACCAAGTACGAGTAGATGGCGTATACTCACAGCTGAACACCCAAGAAATCGGCATTCCACAAGGGTCAAATCTCAGCACGACATTATTTCTCATAGCAATAAATTCAGTTATAGCAAACTGTAAATCACCCGTGAAATGCAGACTATATGCAGATGACCTGGTTATCTATTGCAGAGGGAAAAATATGACTACAATACATAAAACCATCGAACAAACATTAGCTACAATAGAGGATTGGTCAAAAACAAGTGGACTGCGTTTCAACACGACAAAAACCAAAGCTTTATGTTTCTCGAAAAGGACTCAACCACAACTTGAAAACTTGTACCTTTATGGACAGAAAATAGAATATGTGAGAGAAATAAGTTTTCTAGGAATGATACTCGACCAAAAGCTGACATGGAAATCACACATTCTGACATTGAAGAAAAAATGCCAACCTGGAATTAATTTAATCAGATCACTAGCATTCAAAAACTGGGGCGCAGACTACTCAAGTTTACTGCACATCTATAAATCATTGATCAGATCAAAACTTGACTACGGAGCGATTGCCTATAACTCTGCCAACAAAAGCCTTCTTCAGTCAGTGGAAGTTATACAAAACACAGCTCTTCGCATCTGTTTGGGTGCCCATCGTACAAGTCCTATCCAAAGCTTACTTTGGGAGACTGGAGAGTTACCGCTTTCTTACCGAAGAGAATATCTAAGCATCTCTTATGCTGTCTCTGTAATATCAAACAAAAGAAATCCAGTAGCCCACAACGTCTTATCTGATCGTTTTAAAGCCAAATTTTTATCCAGCTCAACTACTCCTCCTTTCTATCACAGAGTCAAAACATATTTAAACAAAATAAATTCGCATTTCTCAAATATTTATGACGTCCCATCAATAAATTATCCTCCTCCATGGACAATAACACTCCCTATCCTAGACCTAAGCCTCGCCTACCTTAATAAATCAGAGACTCCAACAGCCAGAATAAAACAAGAATTCCTAAGTGCCTTAAATAAATACGGTAGCATTTATAAGGTATACACAGATGCTTCAAAAAACCAAGATGAAATTGAGGCTGCCTTCTACTCCGAGGACTTTTCGAAATCCTACATACTCCCACCCTTCACATCTATTCATTCAGCTGAATTATTCGCCATCTTAGAAGCACTCAAGAAAATCCAGAAAATCAAGCATAAAAATGTCCTTTTAATATCTGACTCTCAAAGTTCACTAATAGCACTTCGTCAACTGTACTCTAATCACCCTATAGCCATACTGATCAAGAAAGAGCTACAGAATTGCAGAAACAGCAGCATACATATTAAATTCATGTGGGTCCCATCCCATACTGGAATAGAAGGGAATGAGAGAGTAGATCAAATAGCAAAAAATGCATTCACCAACCAACAATCAGAAAGGAACGATTTTACCGTACATACTGATTTGAAAGCGTTCTACAAGAGCAAAATCTACGATAAATGGCAGGAATAAGCAAGACATAACCAACACAAATCATATGAAGTCACTACAAATTCTCACGGTTGGAACTGTAAAAACATAAATAGAAGAGAACAAGTGATCCTTTCTCGTATTCGAATCGGTCATACGCGCATCACATACGACTACTTACTAGCAGGAAAAAATAAACCAATGTGCGAAATGTGTAACAGTGAGTTAACCGTGAAACACCTGGTAATCGAATGTGCGAAATACGACAAGGAACGGAAAAAGAATCAACTACCACTATCACTAAAAAAATTATTACAAGAAAAGCAAGAAACTAAAAAACTTTTCAACTACCTAAAAGACTGCAAATTAAGTAGCAAAATATAGAGACTATAACCAAGCTACAATAAGTGAACTTCCATCATTTTAACTCGCTAATAACCCTACGTGGTTGATGCGATTGATATATAAAAAAAAAGAATGTTTTTATTATTTTACTGCAACAGGATGAAAACTTGAAGAAAGTTAAACTGAAACAAGCCGAATAGCCCTGGCAGCTGAGGCCTTAAATGAACGAAAAAAAGAAGATTCCATGCTAAAGTGCCAATGTCTGCGCTTCTGGTGGACATTTTTGGAAATACTGTTTATCCACACCTACCGCTTTTTATATTTATTTAAAATCATTGTTCTGAACGGGAGTAACTAAACTCTCAATACATGAATTTTTTTCGACATAATTCAAGATAATTAATGACAATGTAGAAAATTATTATGTCAAGTAAAGAAACGTTCGCGAACAAATATTAAAACTAAGTATGTGTTCACAAGAACCGTTAAAAACGCTAAACTGTAAATAACCAGCTTATCAAATATACTACAATCATTGATATAATAGTTTGGTGCTAATTAATTTGATTCTGAATTTTATTAAGTTAAGTTGTTCTAATAACTAGTCCGTGCCTGAATTTAATCTGATTACATAAATAAGAATAATTCTAACATGATTCTAATATGACCTTCATCGTCGTCCTAGAAAGCTGTTTCTTGAGATTCGACATACATAAATGTTCAAGGTTGAGGCTCCTAACAATAAAAAAATTAATCTATTTGAAATCTGTATTCAAAATTTATAAAACTACACATTTAAATTAATGATTCCAGTGTTAATACAAAGAATCTTCTAATTGCGGCAACCGTTTGCCATTACATATAGGAGGTTTCGTTTTATTTTGTATCTTGCTGCAAACGACAGCTACGAAATCTTGCAGCGACTGATTCTGAGTGGTCGGATCGAATTTGTCATTAAAAACTATAGTAGGAACGAAATATATATTCGGTTCCAGTTCCCACGTTCTGTCTCCCTTCATAGCTAACAGCTGGTCTCCTTCTATACCATCGGAACAAGTTTCTAATTTGGGAATATCAAATCGGAACCTCTCAGCGCACTGAAAAAAATTTAGCATAAAATAAAGCCGCCCCTGTTATTGGCATGTCTAACAATCCATATGCAGGTAACATAAACCCATTGTTACAACAACTCATATACTTACGTTTTTAACAACATTAAGCGAAGAAGGATTTCTGTTTTTCATTATACAGTAAACTAACGGTACTTCTACATGTTTTCCCTTATTTTGTGCCAATGCGCATGCCTGGTATTTGTTTCCTTTACACTCTTCTCGACCATGTTGACAAGAAAACTCGTAATAAGCAGGTAAATTAAATGTAGCGTTGGGTGGATGGAAAATATGCTAAAAATATTTAAATGACCATACACACTTTTCTCCACTCAAATAATATTACAGATATTTTAATGAGTAAGATTCAATTTCGCATTCAATAAGAATGCTTCTGTCAAATATTTACTATGGCCTTGACCACAACGAATATTCATCAACGAAATAAATGTGAAAAATGTTTTGCCATTCAATGTATAACAATTCCTGCATTTTTACAAATTTAAATAGTAATAATTAACGAAAGTGGCAGTTGAATCGAAATATTTATTCATTAATGTAATATTATCCCTTATATTTTCAATGAAGCAGAGAACAAATAAAATAATAAATCTTACTGTAGCTTTGCCATACGGTACTAGTTCCATTTCGTCAATATAATCGACAAGATCGTTCCAGTGGGGATATAATTGACGTCCAATGAATCGAACACTGTCAGGACATAAAGCTTCATAGTAAACTGTAACTTTTAATGCATTCTGAAAAGAGGAATATCTGTAGTGTTTTGATCCATCAATTAGTAATATTTTATCAAGATCCATTTTTTCCTATGTTTTGAAATAATGAAAACATTAACTTCTGAATTAAACCGTGCATAGTAAAAAATATTTATATCGCCATCTGTGTGTAAAAAACTCAAGTAAGCATTTTATTTTTCTTCTTTTTCGCTACCTGCATTGATTGCCGGTAGATGTGAGTAACAACAACAAGAATGTTTTTTTTAGAATAAAAAATTTCTTATAATGATATCAAGGTTTATTATTGCAAAAACTGGATTTTGGTCGTGAATCTGAGTTACGATTACGAGTGTATATAACAGATTGTAGAATTGAAAGAAAGGTTAAGGATCAATTTTATTTTGTTACAAGCGTGATCAACGACTATCAGTAAATGTCATTATGATAAAATTAAAATTGCCTCCTTCAATAAGAGCAAATAAATTTTAACATACAAATTCATACCAAACTATAAACATAACATACTTTTATCATATTTGTTATTGCTAATATACTACAAATATTAATAAAAAAATGTGAGGTAAAGGTAGAATTTTGCTAAGATACGATTAAAAATACAGCGGCGTGTGTATTTTGGGAGAGAAAAATTTAATTGGATATTCTGTAACAATTTTTGGAATATTTCTGGAGTAATACTGCGACAAACAAGGATGCTAGGGTATATTTTCACTACATCACATAAATGTTTATATTTCTACTGAAATGTCACTAAATACTTAGTTGAAACATTTCTGGAGTAATACTGCGACAAACAAGGATGTAACGGTATATTTTCACTGCATCACATAAATGTTGATATTTCTACTGAAATGTCACTAAATAGTAACGATTTTATTTAAATTTAAGAGACTTTGGATCGAACTATAAAAATAGAGAAAATCTTGTTGTTGATAAGTGATACAAATGAAAATTATCTTTTTTATATGAAATAGCTAAAGCTGAAGCCACTTTAACGTGTTCTAGGTATGAATATCTCTTTACATTTAACCATAAGCCATTTTGATTGCTCTATATATGCAACTCTTTTTACATTTAACCAATCAAATTTGAAATAGCTTGACTACTAATAATAGGAGTGTATAAACAATTTATTTATTATGACATCTCTAAAAAAAATACTAAATACAATAAATAATACTTACGGCAAATTGTCCAACACAAAAAATAACATTAATTGCTACTAAAATTCGAAAGATATTTTTATTTTCCGTCATTTCCGAACGCGATGCAGTAAATAGGTAAGTGAAAGTTCGTGTAGTCAAGTGATAAATGTCATCGATTTCTCAACAAGACCAGGCAAATCACTGGTACCGTTGCTTAAATTAACTTTTGGTACAACAAAATATATAGTAACGGCATCTATTTTCTCACAGAAGAAGCAGCTTTTATAAATCTGTTTTGGTTTTAAAATTAATAGGATCGGACTTAGAATTATTAGTTTGTTTAATTATAGATATGAGTAGGTATATAAAAATAAAATCTAAATATCAGAAAATAATATACAGAGAGTCTCAAATAGACATTTTAGAGAAAGTAGACATACTTGAAGTTTGAAACTTTGCTGTAACAGTTTACGGTTGTTAAATGTAACAAATCAAACAAAAAGAAGCAGGGTGGTAATTGCTAACGAACTATAATGAAATTCAATTTTAAAATTTGATTGTTATTGTATACAATAAGTTGTACTATTTATTTTCTGGTATTCAACATTCTTATTGTATAAATTCTTCTTCTTCTTCATCTTCTATTTTTCCTCCAAATTCGTTCTCTTCTTGTTTACAATATTCCGGTTCGTTTAGAAGCAATTCGCAAATTAATCTTTTAAAATTAAATTTGGCTTCGTCTTGTACAGTTTGGTTGAATTTGTGGTCCAAAATAATTGTTGGGAAACTTTTTTATTTTCCTGTCGACGCTTTCAATACCATGCATAAATTGCTTTAGCAGCTTCTGGTACTGCCCTGATTTATAACATTTTTCAATATCTTTCCAAATCAATCCGACTTGTCTGCTGCACTAAAATGTTAAAATAAAAACAATTCAACATATTCTTTACGAAATTAACTGTCTGACCCCTCCTTCGAGGAATCTACTCATAGGGGAGATTGGGGCACTTTCAACATTGGGGCACTTTCGACACCCAGACACCGACGCATCAGTTTCTACGGTGAACATAACGGATTCGTCAATAGATTTCACGGCAGCACTGGAAATAATTTTCTTCAATAGTTCGAATGCTGTAAAAGCATTTTCAGATATGGGAAATGTTTTACACTGTACCAGTAGTTGAATTTTCTCAGAGAAATTAGGCACCCATTTCGAATAATGAGCAAACATTCCCATTATACGGCGAAGGGAAGCTAAACTATTTGGTGCGGGAAGTTCCAAAAGTGCTCTGAGTCTGGTTTAATTGTTTTCCCCGTAATAGTATAGCCAAGAATATTTATTTTGTCAGTGGAAAACATACATTTCTCCTTGTTCAACGTTAAACTATACTTCTCTGCAGCATTCATGAAGAGTTGTAAATTATGATCGTGGTCCATCTTGTTCGATCCACAAATGGTTACGTCATCCAAGTAAGCATAGGTATCTTTCAAATCCTCACTTTCGATTATATTTTGGATTGTTCTCTGGAAGCAGGCTACTCCATTAGTTACTCCGAATGGAATTCTACGGAATTGGTAAAGTTTACCGCAAGATTCAAAAGCAGTATACTTTTTTTCGTTATCTCTGATGGGAATCTGGTGGTAGGTAAGCATTGCGTAGATCAATTGTACTGAATATTTCGTACTTTGCTATTTGATCAACAATATCATCTATCCGTGGTAATGTATAAGCATCAAGTAATGTAAACCTATTGATTGTTTGTGAATAATCAATAACATTCGCTTTTTATGAGTTTCGCTTGAGGTGACTAAAACTTGTGCACGCCACGGTGAGTTACTTGGCTCAATAATATTTTCTTCTAATAGTCTCTTCACTTCATTATCAATGAATTTAGAATCATCAGATGTGTATCGGCGAGATCTCACTGCGATAGGTTTACAATTTGGAGCCAAATGTGAGGATAGAGGAAATGGATCAACGTTAGTCAAAGCTAGATTACATACTGCCAAAGAATCTCTTGGTCCACCAAAAGTCACTTCTACATCTGAGTGCTCTTTGAGTAAATCATGACCTATTATCATATCTGCACACAAATCATCAAGTACCAGTAATTTGAAGTTTTCGTATATATTCTGCAACATTTTAATGGTCACGATACAGCATCCGATCACTTGAGACACTTTAGACGTAGAGGCCATGGCTACATTACATGAGGAAGGAAATATCTTCATTTTTCTTGCTCGTACTATTTTATTATTTATGAAACTATCTGAACTTCCTGTATCAATCAACGCATCCGTCATAATTCCATTAACGTCAATTTGAAGGATTGCTCTTGACAGGCAAGCTGGGGATGCAGCTGAAATTGTAGCCAGGATTGTTTATGATGTCTGGTTGGTTGAGTATTTGGTGGATTTTGCTGAATTGCCTCGAGATTTACAGACTTTTGAAAAATGTCCCTTCTTCCCGCATCCATGGCAGTTGCAATTTCTAGTTGGACACATATCACGAGAATGATAATCAAAACCGCAAAAGAAACACTTAGAAGAAATTGCGGAAGTAGTTGGTTGATCGGAACATTCTTGAATTTGTTCAGAGCGATTATCTGTATTCATATTAGCTGCTGCATTAAAGGATCCATATGAAGATACATAAGCCTCTGAATGATAATGAGCCATTTCAAGAGCTCTGGCTTTGTCGAAAGCATCTTGTCAGGTTAGTGTATTATTTTCCAGAAGTCGTTGTCTGATGTGAGGAGAACTGAGAGCACTGATGAACGAATCTCTTATGTAATCATTTTTGTTTTCGTCTGCAGATACAGATTTAAAATTACATTCTTTGCTCATTTCCTTCAGAACTTGTAAGTATTGGTCAATAGACACACTAACTTGTTGACGCCTTGTTGCAAGGGAGTATTGAGCAAAAATTTCATTGCGTGGTTTGACATAGATCTTTTTCAAGATTGCGAGTGCTTCATCATAGGTTGAACATTCACTGATAAATCCATAAATAGTGGGACTGACACAGTTAATTAGGATATTCAGTTGCTTATTGCTTTCTGTGGCATTGACAGCTTCAATAAAATTCTCGAATGACCGAATCCAATGTGTCCACTGTTGAGCGGCAGTACTAGAGCTTGGTTCAACTTCTAACCTTTCTGGTCTGAGTAGTTTATCCATCTTATATAGAATCAAAAAAAAGTCGAATAAATTGTAGTAATAAACCTGAACTATAATAGGATTTATTCGACTTTTAACAACTTGACATTGACAAAATCAACTGAACAAAAATCTCAACGAAGATCAGATCAATATATAACACTATTCAACATCCTTATTGTATAAATTCTTCTTCTTGTTTACAATATTCCGGTTCGTTTAGAAGAAATTCGCAAATTAATCTTTCAAAATTAAATTTGGCTTCGTCTTGTACAGTTTGGTTGAATTTGTGGTCCAAAATAATTGTTGGGAAACTTTTTATTTTCCTGTCGACGCTTTCAATACCATGCATAAATTGCTTTAGCAGCTTCTGGTACTGCCCTGATTTATAACATTTTTCAATATCTTTCCAAATCAATCCGACTTGTCTGCTGCACTAAAATGTTAAAATAAAAACAATTCAACATATTCTTTACGAAATTAACTGTCTGACCCTTACTTCGAGGAATCTACTCATAGGGGCACTTTCAACATTGGGGCACTTTCGACACCCAGATTTCATTTTAAACATATACAATTGGCGGAAAAGTAAAATAGAGAACCCTGTTCTACAACCATCAAGAATAGTGTGTGTGAAATTGCAGTTCATAGGTGTGTGTAGTTTTAAGGTAAAAAAATAATTGGTAAAGTGCATAAAAAAACCGATAAGTCGAACACTTTTTATTTCAATTGTATCTTCTATTTTTATTGCTAGTTCTTAAGATAGTTACCAATATAGGGAGTCTATTTACTTATTGAATCATCAAGGCACAATATTCTAACCTAACTTTTAACATGAGTTTGTTTGAATTGTGGATTTGTTTACAAGCGGGATGGGGCAGATTAGACACCATGTAGGTGCAACTTTTCCGCAGTTTAATTTTCTTAGCATGAAACAAACAAAAATTTATAATCATGAAAACATTTTATTATGTTAATATATAAATGGTACAAATTTTTAAAGGTAGAATGTTTCTAAAGTATGTATATTTTTCTTCCATTCTTAATTTCTAGCAATTTCCGCAGTGCTGTCACTTGGTATCCATATTATTAAATAGCACATGTCCTTTCATGCAATATGTAATGCACCTTGTATCAGGTTATAATAGTTATATTTTTCAATTATCATTATTATATATTCATCAAAATGAATTATGCATTTCTTGTCTTTTGAGAGCGGTTTTAATTTTTCTTCATTCAGATACTTCAAAGGTCAGTTCACTTCAATTAAGCATTTTTCGCTTTTCACTAACAAACCCATATTATCATTAAAACAGGGTTTCAAGAGAATGTTGAAAGATGGTTTGATGATACTAGAACAAACCATCAGTATTATTAATCTCACATTTTCACATTAATCAAATAATCCAGTGAACATAACCTCAAACATAGCTTTTAAAATTAAAAAATACGAATTGCAGGATAATTTACATTATCATAACTATAATTTGTGATATCGGGTCGATACGATTACGTACTTTTTAACAATTTATTCCTTTCAAAAACATTTATGAAACTCTCAAATAATCAAAAATCTACACTCAAATGGAATTTATGTCAACAAATTTTGTTTGTATCCGTGTATATAATATTCTCTTATCTATGCACAGGTGTACTGTGGTTTGGATGCAACATAAAAAACAGATAAGGTTTCTGTGCTCACAATAAGTCGAAATATTTGAAATCAAAACATTCGAACAGAGATGTGTTTCTTTGAACCGTCAAGAGTGGAAAGACAGAGAGAGAAAATATGTTGAATAAGTAAAAGCCGATTCAGTACTACTATCGACATCTATAGTAAATATTTTGAACCAAATAATTACTAAATTAGTAACTAGTATTGTGTAGGTTTTTAGGTTTATATACCTGCGAGGAGGCCCCTCTTAAATTCAAATCAGTCCTCTTAGATTAAAAACAGGGTCGGCTTTTGTGAAGGCTGACGAACTGTTGTGTGTCGACTATCCACAATAGTTGTTGTTCGACTTTCGAAGCCAGCGATACTTACCTTTATAGGATTGCTTCTCTCCATTTAACTTTATGTTCGCCCCCGAATACGTGATCACTGAATCTAACCTTTTTAATTATTACAGTGTAAATACAAAACTTTTGGATTCGCTTTTCAATGTATAAATGTTATGTAAACTTTTAAATTATTTTGCTTATTCAAATATGAGCTTGTTAAAATTGTTACCTGCACTTAAGTTACGTAAAAAATAACACCGAATGGATAACGCTGAACAAGCAAGGAGCCATATTACCACCGCAAACGCACACACTATTCTAAAGAATCGTAAGAACGTCGGCAAACGCTTGCATATATGTAATTGTATTAACAATTTCGCATTAAAAAAAGCGAAACGGGAATCATGGAAAGAGTATGTTTCAACAATAAACAGCTCAACTCCAATGTCCACTATATGGGAAAAAGTCAAAAGGATATCCAAACCAAAACATTCCAATACAATAAACTTTCTGGAGATAAATAACACTATTTATAAAAACCGAAATGAAATAACAAACATCTTATCAAGTGAATATCAAAAAAACTCAAGCAACTCAAACTACACACCAGATTTTTGAATCATAAAAACAAAGCAGAGCAGCAAGAAATTGACTATAATAGTAATAACCAGCAAACGAACAGTTTGAACTATGCAATAACCATTGACGAACTTGAAAATTCACTCCAAAACTCTAAAAACTCCAGCCCAGGTCCTGATAATATTCCACTCATTTTTCTAAGAAATCTAAGTAAACAAACCAAAGAACATTTACTAAAGATATATAACCTAATCTTAACAAAGAAAGTATATCCCAGAGCATGGACAGTTTCCATTATAATTCCCATTCCTAAGCCAAGTAAAGCGAAATCAGATCCAGAAACATATAGACCAATTTCACTCACCTGTAGCATGGGAAAAGTTCTTGAGAAGATAATTAATAACAGACTTTTATGGCACCTAGAATCAGAAAAACTAATCATACCCGAACAGTATGGTTTCCGTAAAAATCGCTCCACGTTAGACAATCTTATCGATCTAGAATCTGAGATCCATGAGGCCTTTGCAATAAAGCAGCACTGCATCGGAGTATTTTTTGATATTCGTAAAGCCTACGATACAGTCTGGAAATACTCAATAATCAAAACTCTTTATGACTGGTCAATACGGAGTAACATATTGAAATATATATCGAACTTTCTAGATCAACGACAGTACCAAGTACGAGTAGATGGCGTATACTCACAGCTAAACACCCAAGAAAACGGCATTCCACAAGGGTCAAATCTCAGCAAGAAATTATTTCTCATAGCAATAAATTCAATTATAGCAAACTGTAAATCACCCGTGAAATGCAGACTATATGCAGATGACCTGGTTATCTATTGCAGAGGGAAAAATATGACTACAATACATAAAACCATCGAACAAACATTAGCTACAATAGAGGATTGGTCAAAAACAAGTGGACTGCGTTTCAACACGACAAAAACCAAAGCTTTATGTTTCTCGAAAAGGACTCAACCACAACTTGAAAACTTGTACCTTTATGGACAGAAAATAGAATATGTGAGAGAAATAAGTTTTCTAGGAATGATACTCGACCAAAAGCTGACATGGAAATCACACATTCTGGCATTGAAGAAAAAATGCTAACCTGGAATTAATTTAATCAGATCACTAGCATTCAAAAACTGGGGCGCAGACTACTCAAGTTTACTGCACATCTATAAATCATTGATCAGATCAAAACTTGACTACGGAGCGATTGCCTATAACTCTGCCAACAAAAGCCTTCTTCAGTCAGTGGAAGTTATACAAAACACAGCTCTTCGCATCTGTTTGGGTGCCCATCGTACAAGTCCTATCCAAAGCTTACTTTGGGAGACTGGAGAGTTACCGCTTTCTTACCGAAGAGAATATCTAAGCATCTCTTATGCTGTCTCTGTAATATCAAACAAAAGAAATCCAGTAGCCCACAACGTCTTATCTGATCGTTTTAAAGCCAAATTTTTATCCAGCTCAACTACTCTTCCTTTCTATCACAGAGTCAAAACATATTTAAACAAAATAAATTCGCATTTCTCAAATATTTATGACGTCCCATCAATAAATTATCCTCCTCCATGGACAATAACACTCCCTATCCTAGACCTAAGCCTCGCCTACCTTAATAAATCAGAGACTCCAACAGCCAGAATAAAACAAGAATTCCTAAGTGCCTTAAATAAATACGGTAGCATTTATAAGGTATACACAGATGCTTCAAAAAACCAAGATGAAATTGGGGCTGCCTTCTACTCCGAGGACTTTTCGAAATCCTACATACTCCCACCCTTCACATCTATTCATTCAACTGAATTATTCGCCATCTTAGAAGCACTCAAGAAAATCCAGAAAATCAAGCATAAAAATGTCCTTTTAATATCTGACTCTCAAAGTTCACTAACAGCACTTCGTCAACTGTACTCTAATCACCCTATAGCCATACTGACCAAGAAAGAGCTACAGAATTGCAGAAACAGCAGCATACATATTAAATTCATGTGGGTCCCATCCCATACTGGAATAGAAGGGAATGAAAGAGTAGATCAATTAGCAAAAAATGCATTCACCAATCAACAATCAGAAAGGAACGATTTTACCGTACATACTGATTTGAAAGCGTTCTACAAGAGCAAAATCTACGATAAATGGCAGGAAGAAGCAAGACATAACCAACACAAATCATATGAAGTCACTACAAATTCTCACGGTTGGAACTGTGAAAACATAAATAGAAGAGAACAAGTGATCCTTTCTCGTATTCGAATCGGTCATACGCGCATCACATACGACTACTTACTAGCAGGAAAAAATAAACCAATGTGCGAAATGTGTAACAGTGAGTTAACCGTGAAACACCTGGTAATCGAATGTGCGAAATACGACAAGGAACGGAAAAAGAATCAACTACCACTATCACTAAAAAAATTATTACAAGAAAAGCAAGAAACTAAAAAACTTTTAAACTACCTAAAAGACTGCAAATTAAGTAGCAAAATATAGAGACTATACCCAAGCTACAATAAGTGAACTTCCATCATTTTAACTCGCTAATAACCCTACGTGGCTGATGCGATTGATATATAAAAAAAAGAATGTTTCTATTATTTTACTGCAACAGGATGAAAACTTGAAGAAAGTTAAACTGAAACAAGCCGAATAGCCCTGGCAGCTAAGGCCTTAAATGAACGAAAAAAAGAAGATTCCATGCTAAAGTGCCAATGTAATTGTGTTAGAGTATTGTAATGAGGGAATCAAAAATTTAAATAGAGAATGTTTTCATTATTTTACCGCAACTGGATGCAAACTTTAATAGTAATTTATGCAACAAGTGCATAAAGTGGTACTTTTTCACGAATGGAAAAAGTTGGCAATTCCATGAGTGAAAAAAAGACACTTCATGCACATGTTGCATACATTATTTTTTACACAGCCCTATACAAAAAAATAAAATTCAAATAGAAATTTGGGATATTTTAATTAAGCTCCTTAGGTAAATTACAATAAATAACGAACGCATAATGATTGAATTGAAAGTTAATTGTAGACAACGATATTAAGAAAAACTAACAACTAAATGATATATTTTTGTTTCACTTCGCAATGTGAATGTTGAAAACAAAATTGTTAGGTTGACTTATGTTAATTTTCGATCCAGTCACGCTTGTTTCTGTTTTATCACCAGATAAAGCTTCATTTGAATGGTGAATATTTGTAACAGTCAAATTGGTCTCTTGATTCTCATATGATGTAGAAGGTTGATTTAAAAAACTGCTGTTATTAGTTCCTTGTAAAATTCGTGAAGCACAATCCATTTTTGTGTTGAAAGAACTGCTCACATACCCTTCGGTAACAGCAGTGGAATTCCAGCCTCCACGTTGTTTTAATTGAAGAATATCTCCACCCGAATCAACTAGAAACGATGCCGAAGTACGTTGAAACGTATGTCCTGTATATTCTTCTGGATGCGGTAAATTTAAATACTGCGCAATTAACGAAGGAATTTTCGAAAAAGTGTTTATACCAACAACCTGTTTTGTACATTTTCCATTTCTATATGATAGGAAGAGGTGGTTGCTGGTTGTGTTTTTCGGTTTCAGATTAGCATATATTTGATATAAATGTATTAAATTCATGTTTGAACTGGTTTCTCCGATTACTGTAAAACGCCGACTTGTATGCGTTTTTGAATCTGGAATCGTGATAAGTAGAAACTCCCCCTTATTTTCAATGTCATCAATTCTCATTTTATACAACTCTTCTCTTCGACAACCTCATCACGTTTTATGACGTAATGTGAATGTGTACAATTTTTAACTAATTATAACTAATGCCATACGCTAAATATATAAATTCGACAACCTCCAGCTATTCCCAGTATTAATGTAACCTACGAATTAATAAATAAAGTAATAAGAAACTTATTGAATATTTAACACTTTTACCTTAAACATTAAATATTTGTCGTCTGGAGCATTCAATAAAAACTTGTTTATTTCCACTCTTGAGAATGTATTGGATTTTTTAGGTTTGTACCCAACCGATTTTCGTTTCAGAAATGCTATTAATTTGGAGTATTTACTCAAATCTAGGTCCGGTGAACTATAGGGAGACACGAATTTTTGTTTGATTTTGCGAAAAATCGATAGTACTCACCTATTTTGAAGATTATCCGTCGAAAAATTTGCGGGTTATACACAATTTACAGAGAAAAATACAAAAAAAGATTTATTTTCGCCACTCAAACTATCACTTTTGGATTAGATATTTTATACAAAAAACAGTTTAAATGTATCGCACTGTACAGGAAACTGATCAACAATATATATTCTCACAAATTATAATAAAATTTCAGTTAGTTTGCTGATAATATTATTTAAATTACCACTTTTATAAATATATATAATTGTAAAACAAAAAATTTGTATGTGAATAATTTTAATGACAGAATTGACAGATAACTTTCTCTGAAACGTAATGCGTAACCAAAACCATAAATCTAAATATGTATTCTCTAACATTTTCTTTTCATCATTCAATGCGAATGAGAACATTTTAAATTTGTTAGGTCATTATAAAAAATAAAATAGTTTTAATCATTTTATTTTTAAATAAATATCACGTTTGGTTCTCTTTATTTTATACTTTATAATATGTCATGAAACCAAAACTTGAACATTTACATCAGTAGGGGTGCGTTCACAAACCAAAGTCTTGAGTGTAAGAAATATACTTAGGTACAAAGTGACCGTTCATAAAACATTTAATATATATATCTCACACTCTGTAACACAGCGTTCATAAACGCAACACGGGAATCGCTGACATTGTACTCTTAGTTGCCCGCTCGAGATCGACGAAATTATTACCCTGACATGCGCAATTCGCATTACACAAATGTTCTTGTTTATAGAAGTTAATGCGTCAGTAATTATTATTCTGTGGGTTAGCTATAAGTTTCTATCAGCAGAATATTTTCAAATTCCATTGGTAATAATGTTAAAGGTTAAAACACTCCACAATCACAGTTATCCGCAACCAACGTAAAATAATTTCAATGTCAAAATCAAATTTGGACAGTGTCGACCTACAAATAGGTAGGGCGCGCTCTAATCGTTCAAGTTGGTTTCTCCCTAGGTTTCTACCCGACGTTTGACTGACATGTTACCCTGTCCGAGTTCTCTCCTCACCCCGCCAATATATTATGAATGCACTCTAGCAGTCTAGCGTATATATACAGATATGCAACCAACAAAACAGAATACGATACTTTGTAGCATGGTTGCCAGCTGTAATTGACTACTTGAGAATCATGGTACTTTTTACATTATTATTAAGATGCGAAATCAAATATTATTCAAGAAGGGGAAGAGAATATAATAATTGGATTCATCCTTCGCGCACATCAGGTTATTCAAGAAGGGGAAGGGAATATAATCATTGGATGCACCCTTCCCCTTCTTGAATAACCTAATGTGCGTTACAAAGTATTGGATATTTTTTCAAGAAGGGGAAGTACGAATGCATGAGTCCATTCGCCCTTCCTTTTCTTGAAAAATATCCAATACTTTGTAACGCGAACATCAGGTTATTCAAGAAGGGGAAGGGAATATGAACCAAAGATTCACCCTTCCCCTTCTTGAAAAATATCCAATACTTTGTAACGCGCACATCAGGTTATTCAAGAAGGGGAAGGGAATACAATCATTGGATTCACCATTGCCCTTCTTGAATAACATAATGTGCGTTACAAAGAATTGGATATTTTTTAAGGAGGGGAAGGGTGAATGATTATATTTCCTTGTCCTTCTTCAAATACACAATATAAAGATATCATCATATATAAATGTGTTTATAATTTCATTTATTTTCCTGAGTTTGGGTTGAATTAATTCAATAAAGATATATTTCAATCGAATATTTGATTTCGCATCTTAATAATAATGTAAAAAATACCATGATTCTCAAGTAGTCCATTACATCTGACAACCATGCTACAAATTATCGTATTCTGTTTTGTTGGTTGCATATCTGTATATATACGCTAGACTGCTAGAGTGCATTCATAATATATTGGCGGGGTGAGGAGAGGGCTCTGACAGGGTAACATGTCAGTCAAACGCCGGATAGAAACCTAAGCAGAAACCAACTTGAACGATTAGAGCGCGCCCTACCTATTTGTAGGTCGACACTGTCCAAATTTGATTTCGACATTGAAATTATTTTACGTTGGTTGCGGAAAACAGGGATTGTGGAGTCATTTTACCTTTAACATTATTACCAATGGAATTTGAAAATATTCTGCTGATGGAAACTTATAGCTAACCTCAACCCACAGAATAACAATTACTGACGCATTAACCTCTATAAAGAAGAACATTTGTGTAA
This sequence comes from Galeruca laticollis, assembly GCA_963921935.1. NCBI lineage: Eukaryota > Metazoa > Arthropoda > Insecta > Coleoptera > Chrysomelidae > Galeruca > Galeruca laticollis. The sequence continues at coordinate 5,415,824 of OY998176.1, read as the reverse complement.
TACGAATTACGCATGTCAGGGTAATAATTTCCTCGATCTTGAGAGGGTAACTAAGAGTACACTTTTGGCGATTCCCGTGGTGCGTTCATGAACGCTGTGTTACAGAGTGTGAGATATATATTAAATGTTTTATGAACGGTCACTTTGTACCTAAGTATAACTCTTACACTCAAGTCGTTGGTTTGTGAACGCACCCCTACTGATATAAATGTTCAAGTTTTGGTTTCATGGTATATTATAAAGTATAAAATGAAGAGAACCAAACGTGATATAAATTTAAAATTGAATGGTTCAAACAATTTTATTTTTTATAATGACCTAACAAATTTAAAATGTTCTCATTCGCATTGAATGATGAGAAGAAAATGTTAGAGAATTCATATTTAGATTTATGGTTTTGGTTACGCATTACGTTTCACGAAAAAGTATCTGTCAATTCTGTCATTAAAATTATTCACATACAAATTTTTTGTCTTACAATTATATATATATTTATAACAGTGGTAATTTAAATAATATTATCAGCAAACTAACTGAAATTTTATTATAATTTGTGAGAATATATATTGTTGATCACTTTCCTGTACAGTGCGATACATTTAAACTGTTTTTTGTATAAAATATTTAAACCAAAAGTGATGGTTTAAGTGGCGAAAAAAAATCTTTTTCTGGATTTTTCTCTGTAAATTGTGTATAACCCGCAAATTTTTCGACGGATAATCTTCAAAATAGGTGAGTACTATCGATTTTTCGCAAAATCAGTCAAAAATTCGTGTCTCCCTATAGTTCACCAGAGCCCAAATCTACATCATCATTTATGATTAAGGTTGCTTTTCGTTTAGAATAGCTGGACCATAGTGTAGAAGACTTGAATTTTTTAGACCTTTCTTCAAAATAAGCTAATACCACGCGTTCTGTGAAGCTGTGAATATTATTCTGGTTCCGCCATTTCATAAAAGTGTTATATTCTTTTAGGTAGTTTTCTTTGGATTTTTCCGGCAACAAAATTAATGTTGCCACATTTGCCTTTTCTATGATTTCATCAGGAGTACATACTTCAAACAAATTAAGACAAATCGAATTACTGATTAAGTCAAACCAGTTCATGTCCTGTCATGTCAAAATCAAAGGTGACTTTATATTTTATTTTCAGTAAAGGTGTGGACGAATTGCACTAATCCACTGTATTAGCTTATGGAAAGCGTGAAATAAAGTTAACGTTATGGCATTTTTTTCACGCTTTTTTACTTTTTTTCACTCCAACCATAAACAACCACTTTAAGCACTACAAACCGGTGAAATACAAGGTACTTTAAAGATAGGGCGTAGAAAAATAGAGTTTTTCTGAAACAGGCCAAATAACCCTGGCATCAGCTTAAATGAAGGAAAGAATGAATATTCCATGTATTCAAGATTATAAAATCATGAATTATATTGTTTACGATGGTTTAAAAATATGTAAGATATTTGTATGTTACTTCTTTTCGTCATTGTGTATATTTAAAGCGTGAATTCATTTTAGTTGCTAACGCTGTAAAAAAGGTGCTAAAGATTTGATAAGATCTTTTGTATTGTTGTAAATTCAAAGGGTAGTTACACTTTATTCCCAGCTTTTGTTAAATACCTTTAAAATATCACGTTTTGCAATAATAATTGTAAATAGTTTTGTTTGAGCATTGAAATAACATATTTTGAAAGTCGACATATTGTCGCATTGTGTTTGAAATCCTATAGTTAAGAAGTTAGGAAAATGTCACGTTTCACACTATTATCTATTGTATTGTAAAAATCCTAAATTTATTCGACGCGAGTTTTTACACTCATCGAATCGAGCTCAACGCTCAATAACAAAGTTCTACTACTTATCGACGCGAGTTCTTATACGCAGCGAAACGAGTTCAACACTCAATAACAAAAGTTAGTTTTTAATACTCATCGAAGCGAGCTTACAACTCGAAAACGGAATCAGTTCAACACTCCATCGAGTTCATCGAGTCGTCGTTACATATCGAAGTAATTTCACTGCAAATCAAACAATCAGAGATACTAAGTCTAACACCGCGTTACTTAGTTTGTATACAAGCCAAGTGAATATTCATCAAATCGAAAAATCTGATCTGAAACCACCGAAGTTCAACATGCATAACTTTGTACCATTTTGTAAATTTGTACATAATAAATTATTAATTTCGACATTATTTTTGTCAAATTAAGATTATTCATCCAATTAGTGTTTTAAATGAAACTCACGGTTTCTAGTTAATTGCACAATATAATAAAAGTTATTGGAAATTCTAGAAAATTGACAATTGTTTCGATAAATCAATATCATCGTCAGAATGACAGAAGTTACATTTTATTTGATGCCTACCTGATGTTTAGTAGTTATTTTTGCCTAGACCAAGAAGTGACCTAACTTGTGATTGACTGTGATATTACAAATATTGAAGCTTAGATATTATTAGCCCTATGGTGATATCCTGGATATAACTTTTCCAATTAAGATCAGTATAACTGTGCAATGATATAGAAAACCAGGAAAACTATATCTGCTGATTTTTATAATTATCACTTAACAAGACAGTTTATTAGTGGAGAACTCCCTAGATTTATCTGTTCATTGACAACTTCATATTGTGGGTTTCTTAAATGTCTTCTAATTTCCAATTCTTCAAGGAAATCCAGTTCTTGTTTCTTCTCACTAATATGCAGCACTTCTAGTTCTGTGTTAGGTGTCAATGAATGATTGGTGTCTAGTAGATGCTTTGCGTAATGGGATTTATCTGGTTGTTTTAATCTGTGAGCTCGTAAGTGTTCACTGTATCGGATTTCAAAATTTCTAAGGGTCTGACCCAAATAGAGAGCATTACATTCTGGACATTTGAGTTTATATATACCTGATTTCTTTAATTTTGTTATTTTTGTTTTTACATTCAACAATTTTGTACCAACGTTACTTTCTGTTTTAAAAGAAATTGTTGTATTCGTTGCTGAAGATATTATCTTTGAAATATTATTAGAAATACTTCCTGCATATGTGATGGTTTTATAAGTTTTTATTTCATCAGCTTGTTTAGGAAATATTAGTTGTAATGCCACTTCTTCCTCTTTTTTACTAATTAGCTTATTCATCATATTTAATGGATAACCGTTGGATCTTGATATTTATCTAACTGTATTAATCTCATAGGAACTGAAAAAGCTCTATGTATCATTGAACTATATGACGCCAGTCTGTGTGACATAGGGTGATTGGAATTGAATGGAATTGTCACATCAGTCTGTGTTGGTTTTCGGTAAATTAAATAATCAAGTACATTATTAACTCTTTAAATTTTTAAATCAAGAAAATTGATTGAGCTATTTTCTTCAATTTCTAATGTAAATTTAATTTTTTGGTGTAAATTATTGATGTGGTTGAAAAATACATCTAATTGTCGTTCACTACCCATAAAACAAGCTAATATGTCATCTACATATCTATACCAAAATAAAATATTTTTCGAAATATTACTTTCAAAGATCTTTCTTTCTAAATTGTCCATAAAAATGTTAGCTAAAATAGTTGGAATAGGGCTTCCCATTGGTAAACCTTCATTTTGAATATATATCTTATTGTCAAAAGTGAAATAATTCTGATTAATGCATACATAAAATAAATTAAGTATATCTGATATTATTCCTGGATTAATATTCTTATCTTCTAGTAATTTTCTTACATGTATTAGGCATTCTTTAGGAGGAATTTTAGTAAACATATTAGTTACATCGAACGAAATGAGTTATTAGTTATCTTGCAAGTGGATTGCTTTCAACTTTTTGATTAGTTCTATTGAATTTCTAATTGAGTACTGAGATTCATATCCGTAACTATTGAGTATATTGTTGATCTTCTTTGCCAATATATTATTAGGAGCATTAACATAAAAAACTACAGGTCTAATTGGTTTCGTTATTTTATGTAATTTAACGGTTCCATATAATTGTGGACAATGAGGATTCTTATGTATGATAGACCTCTTTTCGTAATCACTTAAAAGATAATTTGAATTATTAACAATATCCCTTACACCCAACAAACTTTTTTGTTGGGTCTGCTTTAAGAACTTTTACATCGCTAGATTCTATAAAGCTATATGTTTTGGAATTGTAATTTTCAGTCGTCAAAATGACAGTTCTGTTCCCCTTATCAGATTTTGTAACTGTTAGGTTATTATCTTCTATCTTCTTTTTTATTGCATTTAAAACTGTAATGTCATTTTTTGTTTGACGTTTAACTTTCGAAGGTTCAATATTTTTGATCAAATTGGCAATTTTTAATTTCTCTTAAAGAACATTATTTGAATTAGATTTTAAAGCTATTTCTGACTCTGTAGCTATAATTTGTTTTATATTATTCGTAAATTTTTGGTGGTATGCTGTACTTTAAACCTTTATTTAAAAATTTTATTTCACTATCTGTAAAATTAGTGTCTGAAAGGTTTTCAAATCGTGGTGCAAAGTGTGTTGGTATGTAAGTACTTACAGTTTCATGATGTTTTGAGTATTGAATTTAATGTTGTGTGTGTTCATGTTTCTGTAGCTTCTTTTCCTGTTTCTTAAATTTCTTATGCTTCATCGTGCTGACACTTTCTCTAATTTTGTTATCCAAGCAGTCAAATTCTACTGGATGTAATTGGAATGTGAGTTCTGAATGTACAACTTTTATGTAGTTGTCTAAGGAGTCTCTAACTTTGAACCATTTCTTACATTCTGATTTTATCCAAACTCGTTGAGCACATTTTATAGCTTTTTGTGCTTGTGGTGTTTTAGTGTGACATTTTATATTCACATAATTTGGTATTACCTTTTTCCTAAGGCATTCTTGGTTAAACCAAATGTTTTGTGATGTTTTGTAACGTTTTTGTAGTAACTTCTGGTACAGTCGGGTAAAATCTTCTCTCGAAGATTTTTTAATGAAATTAACTATCTCGACCCTTACTTATCATTGCACAGTTATACTGATCTTAATTGGAAATATTATATCCAGGATATCACCATAGGGCTAATAATATCTAAGCTTCAATATTTGTAATATCACATCTTCTTCTTTTTTCTATAAACATATATTAAGCCAATCACAAGCTAGGTTACTTCTTGGTCTAGCCAAAAATAACTACTAAACATCAGGTAGGCATCAAATGAAATGTAACTTCTGTCATTCTGACGATGATATTGATTTATCGAAACAATTGTCAATTCTCTAGAATTTTCAATAACTTTTATTATATTGTCGAATTAACTAGAAACCGTGAGTTTCATTTAAAACACTAATATGAGCAGATTCCACGAAGTAAGGGTTGAGACAGTTAATTTCATTATTTATCCAGTTGAATGTCCACGCCAGTCGACAAAGTTTAGCTAGAAATATAATCAAAAACACCATGCTAAAGCGCCAGTGTTTGCGCTTCCGGCGGAACTTTTTTGAAATATTGTTTATCCGCACTTACAGCTTTTTATATTTATTTAGAATCATTGGTATAATAATTTGGTATTAATGAATATGATTCTAAATATAATTAATTTAAGTTATTCTAATAACTAGTTCGTGCCTGAATTTAATCTGCTTACATAAATAAGAGTAATTCTAATATGACCTCCAACGTCGTCCTAGAAAGCTGTTTCTTGAGATTCAACATACATAAATGTTCAAGGTTAAGGTTCCTAATATGAAAAAATCAATGTATTTAAAATCTATATTTAGAATTTAAAAAAGTACAAATTTAAATCAATAATTCCAGTGTCAATACAAAGAATCTTCTAATTCAGGCTAATTTGCCATTACATATAGTAGGTTTCGTTTTATTTTGTATCTTACTGCAAACGACAGCTACGAAATCTTGTAACGACTGATTCTGAGTGGTCGTATCGAATTTGTCATTAAAAACTATAGCAGGAATGTAATATATATTCAGTCCCAGTTCCCACGTTCTCTCCCCTTTCTTAGCTAACAGCTGATCTCCTTCTATACCATCGCAACATGTTTCTAATTTGGGAATATCCAATCGGAACCTCTCAGCGCACTGAAATAAATTTAGCAGAAAATGAGGCCGCCCCTGTTATTGGCATGTCTAACAATCCATATGCAGGTAACATAAACCCATTGTTACAACAACTTACATACTTACGTTTTTAACAACATTAAACGAAGAAGGATTTCTGTCGTTCATTATACAGTAAACTAACGGTACTTCTACGTATTTTCCCTTATTTTGTGCCAATGCGCATGCTTGGCATTTGTTTCCTTTACACTCTTCTTGACCATGTTGACAAAAAAACTCGTAATAAGCAGGTAAATTAAATGTAGCGTTTGGTGGATGGAAAATATGCTAAAAATATTGAAATTACTATACACACTTTTCTCTACTCAAATAATACTACAGATATTTTAATGAGTAAGAATCAATTTCGCATTCAATAAGAATGCGGCTGTCAAATATTCGCTATGGCCTTGACCACAACGAATATTCATCAACGAAGTGAACGTGAACAAAGTTTTGCCATTCAATTTATAACAATTCCTGCATTTTTACAAATATGTATAGTAATAATGAATGAAAGTGGCAGTTTAATCGAAATATTTATTCGTTAATGTTATCGTTCATATTTCCAATGAAGTAGAGAACAAATAAAAGAATAAATCTTACTGAAGCTTTGCCATACGGTACTAGTTCCATTTCGTCAATATAATCGACAAGATCGTTCCAGTGGGGATATAATTGACGTCCAAATAATCGAACACTGTCAGGACATAAAGCTTCATAGTAAACTGTAACTTTTAATGCATTCTGAAAAGAGGAATATCTGTAGTGTTTTGATCCATCAATTAGTAATATTTTATCAAGATCCATTTTTTCCCTATGTTTTGAAATAATGAAAACATTAACTTCTGAATTAAACAGTGTATACTAAAACATATTTATATCACCATCTTTTTCTAAAAAACTCATATAAGCAGCTTATTTTTCTTCTTTTTCGCTACCTGGATTGATTTATCATATTGCTGGTAGATGAGAGTAACAACAACAACAATGTTTTTTTAGATTAAAAAAATTCTTATGATGATATTAATGTTTATTATTGCAAAAACTGGATTTTGGTCGTGAATCTGAGTTACGATTACGAGTGTATATAACAGATTGCAGAATTCAATGAAAGGTTAAGGATCAATTTTATTTTGTTGCAAGCGTGATCAACGACTATCAGTGAATGTCTCTAAGATAAAATTAAAATTGCCTGCTTCACTAAGAGAAAATAAATTTTTCCGATGACCTGCATGAAAAACGTATCATTTCGCACTCTAAACTAGCGCACAAAGTTATGTATTTCGCACTAGTGCGAAATATTCCGCAGGCGCCTGTTCTGATGGATTGCTGTGCTTATTCACCTATACTCCGTTTTTAAAAGGCATGGAGTAATAAAAGCTCATTAGGTATGCCAAACCGATACAGGGTGTATAATAAAATATCTCCGAAGTTTATCTAATTTTGTACTAAAATTTCTCATTTGTTACGAATTTCAGGTAGACACCCCGTAACTCTGTATTCGGTTGGGTTGCCTATTGTATTGAAAGGGTCGCTCTATTGTATTTGAATGAACAAATAAACAATTTAATCCTCAGAGGCGCACAATCAGGACAAAACAAACTTGGTATATGAATATGAAGGCATTATGAAATTATAATTACGAAAACTATTCAAAAGAGTTCACAATATCGATTCAATAAAAACACATTTTTTGTGTTTTTATGAATAAACAATAAACATAAAATATTATATAAAAAATAGCAAATTTTTTTGCAGTATTTATCAACTTTACTGCTAATATACCGTTTACAATAGGAGAGGAAAAAAGAAAAATGCAGGAATAAAGTACGAATTAATGTAATATTTATAAAAAAAAGTCTAACAAATAATAGTAATAACTAACACAAAAACTAGTCTATATATCAGAATCAGACGATTCTGCTGAGCTTCCATTATTAACATTGATTATAAATGGTTCAATCATGTGTTCACTTATATGATCCATTTCCCACATATTTAGTTCTTCTTGTATCACGTGTTCAACACATTTCTTCCAGTTTTCTTTGGTTACGTTACCTAACGCGTCTTCGAATAAAAATTTTACGTCACTCATTTTGAATGTCGTATTCTTTCTTGAAACTTCCCCTTTCACTTGGGCCCATATTAATTCTATGGGATTGAGTTGACAGTGATAAGGAGGAAGCCTCAGCACCGTTATACCACGCGCTGATGCCATTTGATCTACAACGTATCTACTATATTTGTGTTTATGTGAATTGGCCAGTTGCAAGAGCTCATTTTTCAGCGGGATATCTGGGCATTCAATATTTTTCGAGGTTAGCCAATCGTGGATATCTTGTTTACGCCATGCAGTTGAAGGTAAGTTCTCCACTAACCTGGAGTGATAACTTGCGTTATCCATAACAATGACTGAGCCCGTTGGAATTAGATCTAACATTTGTGAGAAATATTCTTCGAAAACGTCTGCATTCATATCTTCGTGATAATATCCGGTTTGCTTCGACTCAAAGCACAACAATCCACCTTTAACAAAACCTTCGGCACTTCCGATATGAGTAATGATAAGTCGACGTCCTTTTCCTGCTGGTGGATTGAGGCCTGTTGACCACCCTTCAAGAGCTGCCTGCCTCCGACTTTTGACATTCGTGTCTTGCCAAAACATTGAAACAGTATGACCTTCATTTAACCAAGTCTCATCCAAATAATAAATTCGTTTTTGATCTAGTCTTGCTTTCCGAATATTGCGCAAATCACTTCTCCTCCAAATGACAATGTCGTCTCTATCAATCAACATTGTGTTCCGATAATTTTTTTTATATTCAAATCCAAGTTCCTTCAAAATTTTCCATAATGTACTTCGAGACATTTTCGGAAAATCTGAATCTTCTTGAACCGAAGTCATAATTTTGGAGAGAGTTGGGATCTCTTTTCTAAACAAAAAAGCATGCACCTTTTGCCTTATTCCATTCTTCAAGTCGTCATCCATTTTAAGTTTGGGTTGGCCTGGGGACTTTGCTGAGGCTGTGATGTTTCCATTTTTTTTCTCCTTCATTAAATTATAAATTGTTGTTTTCGAAACACCCATCATTGTAGCAGTAATCTCCACAGTTTCATCAACACTTCCTGTCAAATTCATGATTTTTCTTCTAATTTCTTCGTTCTTCAACGAGGAATAACAATTTAATATCAGATTTTTTTCGTTCAGTGGCAATGGGCCAACTTTAGGCCGCTTAGATGGTGATAAATCCTCCATATCTGGAATTTGGTTGGAACACAATATAGTTGGAAGGTGTAGTTAGGCGTTTGTCTCGTGTGATGAGAAGAGAACTTGTATAGATGAACAAAAATAAACACCAGTTAACAATAACGGTAAAAAATAATAACAAATAACAGTAATAATGGGGAAATCAATCAACACAGCAGTTTCTCCAGAACAGATGAACTGTAAATTGAAAATATTCAACCTTTCCGCTACTTTTATAGTTGAAAAGTTCTAGTAAGTACATTGTATTATGGGGGCATTTTCTTAGAACTGAAAAGACTATATTTCACAACAATAAAACCATTTTTGAGCTACCTTTTTGTCAAGTTCCTTCAATTACCTGCTAATTGGGTGAAATAATCGGCAAATGGGGTTGGTTTGGATATATATATATATATATATATATATATATATATATATATATATATATATATATATATATTAACATAGAGTAAAACAACACCCTGTATACTGAACATAAAATAAAAGACTACCTATTTCAAGTAATTAAAATTTTTGGAATTTGATTTTTTATTAAAAGATTATCTAAAAAAGGAGACAATCTGTACCATGTACTATTCAATAGAGAAAGCATCTAATTGTATAATTATAAAGAAGATTTAAAATAAGATTTAAAACATATGTGAAATGAAATAACAAAATTCCTATAAACCTACAAGACAGAATTTAAGAACGTTATTACATATACAAATGGAAATGATAATCCTTTGTTTTTATTGTCAAAATAAATAAATAGTGTGATTTTTTTTAAAATGAATATTAGGGATTGAAGGATGTGTAAATAAGATTCTATAAATATTTAAAAACAAGACTATATAAGAAGTAAAATGAAAACATTAATTCTATGGAATGTGACATTTATTGAACGGTTTGACATTATGAATACATATTTTATAAAGTTGGAAATGTCATTTTGTAAATTGAATGAAATATAATTTAAGAGATAAAACATGAGTTAAAATCATTAAAGAAACTTAAAACAAAGTGTTTTCAAATGATGGATGGACAATTCACTATTTGAGATGAAATCTATCAAGAAAAGTTTTGATAACAAAATCTGATTGGTGGAATGTATTCAACATACTTTTATCAGCGACAAGTAGTTTGTTAATAATAAAAAAAGTGAATGAAAAAAGTTTGTTGATTATACATGCTATTCACTAGGTACTTTTTTTTGGGGTGGTAGAAATTTTTGGAAGAAGCAAAATTACTTTAAATTAATTAAACTTTTCGGAAAACAACGTTTTTGGTATTAAAATTCAAGGAAGGAATTACATTGTACTTGTGATCTAGTAAATTATATATTAAAACAAGCAGATGTACAAACTAAGAAAGAATTTGCATTGATTCCGGATTTTGTGCAAGCTGGACCAGTGATGTGGTAATTTCCAGAAGGTAACCTGAAATAAACTAAAGAAAACTAATAATTGACGTGAATTACTATACAAGAATAAGGTATTTAAACTATTTTCATTATACGTAAAGAAAGTTAAATAAACTTACCGATTTAGTGCAAAGAATTGAACTTTGGTATTAAACAAACACTTGCAACCGTTGTCTTTCGCCATTTTTAAATCATAGACGTTCATATAAAAGATTTCGTATTATAAGATTTGTATTAAATGTTGCCTATTTTGGAATTGTATATAGAAGTAATTATTCATCTGAGTACATGATTTTGTTCGAATGAGTGATCATAATAGATGATAGATTTTTTATTAATTTGTGTCCTGTAAAAGAACAATGTATTTGTCTTTTCATAACATTAAGTAACGTTTTTCTATTTTGAAGAACATTGTAAAATTGATTTTTGATATATTTCATTTCTTTGTGGTGATGGCTCCATCTATTTTAAACCATTGGTAGTGTAAACCGACATCTATGAATCGTGGAGAGGTTCAACATTAATCACAGGACCGTCTTTGGAATTTATTTGGTATTATTAAATAAAGCAAGTACATTTTTGATTGACAAAATTTTTATGAAGATAGAGATATCTAATTAAATTTAGGCGCTCACATTAAAAATTGAATTTTTTTGGTTTTTCTATATCTGAACCCTACTCTGAGGTTAAAGAATTTCTCATGTTCAAAGTGTAATCATCTTAATAATAAAATTTTAAATTTTACAATATACCGGGCAAATCAAAACTAAATATAAACTAAACTAATAATAACGTTAAATCATTCTTCCTCTCCCCGTTCTATCCAGTTTAATATATATATATATATATATATATATATATATATATATATATATATATATATATATATATATATATATATATGTATTTGTATAAAATTGTTATTAACATTTATTTTATTATTTATTGTATGTAGGATTATAACTACCTGGAGATCAGTGGAGGGACTCGTCTACGCCCTTTTATACATAATAATAAATTTTCTGGAAAATTGATGTCACTGATGTAATCCACAGTTTATTATATTATTGATAATTTAAAATTTCATTTTAAATAATATTACAAAACGGTTATTTTCGGAAATGAGATAATTTTAGAGGCCTTAACTTTTTTTAAATGACTAAATGTGGTACGCCTATGGTTCCGGCCAAAATGAGTGATTTATTACTCCATTCCTTTTAAAAACGGAGTATAATAGGTACCCATACTCTGATTTTCACACAATTGTAGGCAGCTGTGACAGTGACATATATTTAAATAAATTCATGACATATTAATACCTACTGTCAGTGCGTTGATTTGATTTATTTAGTAATCAAATTGATACTTATTTCTATAAGTTGAATCTGCTGATATCTGTAACAAAAACATGGAATATTTGTCTGACGATGGAACGGTAGATTTTATTTCCATGGAAATGTCCAATCGTATAACCCAGTCTATAGAACATACAACATCCTTTACAGAGGAACTATCATCAAGATCATCCACACCCAGTTCGGAATTACAATCAGTCACTGTGAGACCATCAACTTCGTGTACAGTGTTTGATACTAATAATGTGACAGGAATGAAGGCTAAGGCAGTTCAAAGTGTAATTGAAGAAAATGGTCATATTCCATTGGTGTTAAACAATTGTTCCAATATAACAATTAATAATCACTATTCTAATAGTACCTGAATACAGACCAAAATGTACCTAAGTATGTATGTTGAATGTTCAATGAAATTTCACCTTTTTCCCTGTTCAAATATATCTTTCTTAATAATGCAATTCACTTGAAAAATGTCTATGAGTGAAAACTTGTATTATTAGTGGTTGAAACATATTTTTAAAATCCGATATATTTTGTTTTGTAGGTCGTCGGAAAAGTATAGTGTACAACTCGTGCGGAAACTATTTTCCGCACTAGTTGCACAATATACTATTAACATACAAATTCGTACAAAACTATAAACATAACACACTTTTATCATAGTTGTTATTGCTAATAGACTACAAGTATTTATGAAAAATTAGGAAAGTAAAGTATTTTGGGAGAGAACTTTAATGGGATATTCTGTAACAATTTTTGGAGTAATACTGCGACAAGTAAGGATGCTAGGGTATCTTTTCACTGCATTTTTATTTAAATGTAAGAATTTTTGGATCGAACTATGAAAATAAAGAAAATTTTGTTGTTGATAACTGGTACAAATGAAAATTATCTTTTTTATATGAAATAGCTAAAGCTGAAGCCACTTTAACATGTTCTAGGTATGAAAATCTCTTTACATTTAACCATAAGCATAAGCCATTTTGATTGCTCTATGTATGCAACTGTTTTTACATTTAACCAATCAAATTTGAAATAGCTTGACTACTAATAATAACGATTGAAAATAAAAATAAAATGATAGAAAAGTATGAACAATAATTTATCTATTATGCTATCTCTAAAATAAAAAATACTAACTACAATAAATAATACATACGGCAAATTGTCCAACACAAAAAATAACTTTTATTGCTACTAAAATTCGAAATATGTTTTTATTTTCCGTCATTTCCGAACGCGATGCAGTAAATAGGTAAGTGAAAGTTCGTGTAGTCACGTGATAAATGTCATCGATTTCTCAACAGGATCACTGGTACCGTCGTTTAAATTAACTTTTGGTACGAACAGAGCTTTTATATGCAACAAAATATATAGTAACGGCATCTATTTTCTGACAGAAGAAGCAGCTTTTATAACTCTGTTTTGTTTTTAAAATTAATAGGATCGTACTTAGAATTATTAGTTTGTTTATTTATAGATATAAGTAGGTATATAAGAATAAACTAAAAATATCAGAAAATAATGTACAGGGAGTCTCAAATAGACATTTTAGAGAAAGTAGACATATTTGAAGTTTGAAACTTTGCTGTACCAGGTTATGGTTGTTCAACGTAACAAATCAAACAAAAAGAAAAAAAGAAGCAGGATGGTAATTGCTAACGAAATATAATGAAATTCAATTTTAGAATTTTATTGTTATTGTATACAATAAATTGTACGATTTATTTTTTGGTATTCAACATCCTTATTGTATAAATTCTTCTTCATCATCTTCAATTCTTTCTCCAAATTCATTCTCTTCTTGTTTACAATATTCCGGTTCGTTTAGAAGCAATTCGCAAATTAATCTTTTAAAATTAAATTTGGCTTCGTCTTGTACAGTTTGGTTAAATTTGTGGTCCAAAATAATCGTTGGGAAACTTTCTATTTTCCGATCAACGTTTTCAATACGATTTATAAACTGCTTTAGCAGCTTCTGGTACTGCCCTGATTTATAACATTTTTCAATATCTTTCCAAATCAATCCGACTTGTCTGCTGCACTAAAATGTTAAAATAAAAATAATTGAACATATATTCTTCACGAAATTAACTGTCTCGATCCCTACTTCGTGGAATCTACTCATATTAGTGTTTTAAATGAAACTTCATTCGGAATTGAGCTTTCAACGAGTAAACACAAATAGTCTCGTTTTCTGCATTTTTTTGAGTAAATGCCATTAAAAGCGTGTTAGTATTATGTGTATTGTTTTTTCAAGTGGTAAGTCGCTTTATATGTACCGTATAGAAAAGACTAAATAATAGGCCAGTTCATCTGTTCACTTAATATTTTGGTATCCAAAAAATTCAAACAAAAAAATGTCAACCACAACCAGCTGAACCTAGCTTCGCAGCAGTCACTAAAAATTCAGTGAAGAAACCGCGAGCACCTACATCATTCCCAAGCAGAAATCAAGCTCTCCCAGACGTCGTCCTTTTTTACTACATTAAGGGAATCGGCGAAATTGTAACACCGAAAGGGATTACCTTTGCATCACGCATTTCCAATTACCGTATATGTATATATATATATATATATATATATATATATATATATATATTATAGTGGATATGTTATATTTTAATATTTATACTTATATGATTTAGCTTTATTTACCCGTTTTTACCTTCGGCTAGCCCTATATGATTATATGAAAAAATTTTTTAATTGTATGTATTGTTTAAATTTTATATTGCAGTCGGAAGCATGAGACTTCTCTCTTTGAGTCCTGGACACCTATTAGAAAAAATTTTTACATATATGAACATTTACTTATTATGATTTCGTGATAGGTCTATTCCTGAATAAATTATATATCTTTATTTCAATCATCTCACCATATGATAATCGAATGAATGATTTAAACAATGTTCGTGAAAAGTGTTATGGACATTGAATGGAATAAGAAAAATACCAACACTTAAATAAAAATATTTTAATAAATTGTTGATGAAATCTTCAAAATTTTACACACACAAATATTCCTGAACCTCCTCTGTATTCTTTGATGGTCATGCGCACTGAACGCTTATAGTAGCTGCTTCGGCGCAACGGAGCAACTCTTCCGGTTCAACGTTTCTCGTCGTCACAAAATTATAGTACACAGTTAACATGGAGGATGCAAATGTTTAACAGTTCAATGTGCATCAATTTAGTGCATTTAGAATAATATGGTTGAAAACTTATATTAAACAGTTACATATATAATTCAAGTTGTGAATTAAGTGTGTGTTTGATAGTTATAAGAATAGGTCAGCATGCAAAGCGGAAATTAAGATTGGAAAAGCATTTATGAGTGGTGTGAACTTTGATTATTTTACAAACGAAAAACTTTTTTACAAGTAAGTACATATTTAATATCTAAAATTATTGTTGCAGAAAATTAGAGTTCTTTAATTATCCATGGATAAAATTTGGTATTAATTATTTTAAAGTTTCTTTGGCCAATTTTAGATTATTCAAATTTAAATGTTCAAATTAATTTCAAAAGTTCACTTTTTCTTTGTTTGTTTGGAATTCCAAATTAAAAAAACTCAAATAACACAGACCTTATATTCCATTCTCGGCGTGGTGGACCTGCAACATCTCGTCTCTTTTCTTAGGTATTCCTTACCCAAGAAATACTCGTTCGGCACGTTTCACTTTTTCACAGGGGTTAATCGACATTAATATTATGAATTTTTTATTGATTTAGATTTAAAATTATTACTTTTACTTTAAAGTTTTTACAAAAATCTTCTCAGAGAATTACATCCCAGTTCATCATTCCCCAACTAACTCTCGACTCCCTTTTCTTTTCAAAATCAACAACATTTTTACAATCTCTAAAACACAGCCTCCTAATTTGTTATTTTATTCAACAATTGTCAATGATAATGTTTTTTTTATGGAAATACTGAATTCTTCAATTAAAATAGTCTTGGAGAGTGAAATCACTTGTATAAATGGTTTAACAATATCTTATAGAATATATAAATAATCTTTTACATGTATTACAATGGTTTCAATCCTTGTAATTCCTTTTTTTTTAGTAAATTTGTTTACAATTAATATACAATTTCTACAATCTAAATTTATGATTTATATATATGGAACTGTTTATTTTTTAATTCTTTAATTAGCACTAATTTCGCTTTATATAAATTCTAACTTATTTTCAAATTTACATTCTCTGTTTTATATTAACTTCCAACTCATTGAATTTAGGTTGGCAATATTATAACTAGATTCAATCACTTCCTTCATTGATTTCGATTTGATTACTAGATTTCTATGACATACAATATGGCTCTTATTCCGAATGTCATTTTTCATACAGTTTTATTTTTATAAATTACTTTTTTTCAAATTGCAACTTTTTATTGTATTTACATATCGTTAATAAATTAGTGATTTGATTATTAATTCTTATTATTTTAGGTTTTGAACAAATTAACATCCTTTTCCCGATTCAAGTGTGGACATAGCAGCGTTCAGATTGATTTTAATGAAAATTGTTGACATTGACTTGACCTTAGGATTTATTTGTGAAGGTAACATTTTCTTAAGAATTAAT
Source organism: Galeruca laticollis (assembly GCA_963921935.1). Taxonomy (NCBI): domain Eukaryota; kingdom Metazoa; phylum Arthropoda; class Insecta; order Coleoptera; family Chrysomelidae; genus Galeruca; species Galeruca laticollis. Next base: position 5,399,119 of record OY998176.1, on the reverse strand, counting down.
TTCTATATTATCATTACCATTCTATTCCTTATCCTTAATCCATTTCTTAAATTGATGTACTCAATATTTTATAATACATTTGCTTAAGTCATTCATTCGTTTTATGTTAAATGTTGTTCTTAATTAGGTAGTGTCTAATGATACACCATACGTATATACGAAAAAAATTCCTTTTTAATTCAATCTAATATATGAATATTTATCTATACTAGAGGACTGGCTTAACTCCCCTCAAATTTAAATTTTAAAAGGTGTCTATTTAGATAACTTCTTAAAATTTCAATTTTCAATCTGTAATCCATGCTAATCGATCTATAGATTTCAGCTCAGTACTTACATTTCTGATAACATTTTTATTTTTATTCTTATTATTAAAATTTTTATGATATTCTTATAATTTAACCATATCAAACTCATTCCAAAATAATTTCTCATTAGGGACATAACAATAATGATTCTTACATTTTATTCTCATAATTCTTATTCTTATTAAATTATTCATATCTTATATTCCTTACTCTTTTCCACCGTTTCTTATTTAAAATCTCAATATTTATACTTCCTCCTTTACCTATCTACTCTTCTATTTTTTCTATTTCATCTTTTATACTAAGAACATAATTTTTAATTATTTCAATGATTTCCTATAATTTCATATCAATTTTCAACCTATATTCATGTCAATTTATCTATTCTTATAGTCGAACCTTTAACTCTTTACTTTCTATCCATATTTATATTTATTTTCATATTTCTTAATCATAATTCATCAACTTTATTTCATAAATATATTCATTATATCATAATTTTCTCATCATATCTCCCTATCTCATAATAATTAATCATATCATATACTTTATAAATATTTCTTTCCATTATTTCACTATACTTTTCTCCCTAATTCCTATAAAATTTTTCTTGACATGAATATTTCCTACTTATATCTTGATTTGAAAACTTTCTTTCCTTCTCATCTCTTTTACTGTTTATCTAATTATTTCCTATCTTATCCTTCCTATTTCCTACCTGTCCTTATTAATGAGTGTTTATTTAATTTTATTATGTCCTTTATCTAAGAAATTCTCATAAAAATTTACTATTATACTAGAGCTTAACTTGCCATATTTCTTTGATATTATTCATTTATCATTAATACATTATATTTCCTTATGTTTCAATTTTTTAGATTACATTAACCACGGATACTGTATGCTGCCTACTAGTACACTACCTATGAAAATTGAAAATCTTATGTTTAACTTGGTCATTATCTTCACGTTGTATATGAGAATACGTCTTATGAAGTAAAATCGGAAAAAAACCTTACATCTACCTATACTACTATCTATTTACATGTAAGTAACATAATATTATCTATTCCTCTTATCACTCTTTTATGGTGAATTATACTTATAAATTGATTCTATATTAAAAATACCCCTAATCATGTTTGTTCCTGGGTATGCCAAGTTATAACTATTTTGTGCATTATCATTTATTATTTCATAAGGTCCCTCGAATGGCAATTGCAATTTAATACATTGGTCTTCTGCTTTATTAGATGTCTTTAATGCTCTGATTATAACCAATTCTCCTTTATTAAAGGTTGTTTTCTTCTTAATTTTCTTGTTCTGATCCCGTATATATTTTTCTGCATTCCTCCTTATTCTGATATTCACCTTTTCTAGTGTCTCTTCTAGAGTAGTATCTCTATTCAGAATCCAGTTTCTTTTAGGTTGGATACCTTTCATTAAATAAATTGGACTTTCACCTGTTACCCCATGTGGTAAATTATTTATAAATTCTTCAATTTTGTCCAAATTTTCATCCCATCTAATATGTGTCTTTTGACAAAGAATTCTTAAATATTTTAAGATTTCCTTTATATATCTCTCAGCTGGATTGGAGCTAGGTCTTCTAATACTAATAAATTGTAGTTTTATTTGTTCTTTATCACAATACTGCTTTAATTTTTTACTTTCAAAGTATGTAGCATGGTCAAGTATAATTCTCTCAGGTCTTCCTACTTCTTCTATATATTTTTCCAAACATTCTATTACCACCTTAGTCGTTGATCTCTTACATGGAAAATCTTTAACAAATTTGGTATGAACATCAACTATTACTAGTAAATCCTTATTACCCGATTCACTCCTAATTAAGTTTCCTATAAAATCCATTGCCACAATCTGTAATGGTTTATTTGTAATTATCGATTTTGCTGTCATGCTATTGTGGTAATTTTTTTCTTTGGCCAGTTGACATATTTGACAATATTTACATATTTCTTTCACTATACTCAAATCCTTCTTTGCCACATAATTTTCTCGAAACAAAGTCCATAGTTTTCTTGTTCCTATGTGTCCATTCTCTTTATGTAGATGACGAATAATTTCCTGTGCAAACTCCTTACTTATTACAAATACTTCTCTGTCCTCCAATTTCTTATACCACACTTCATCAATTTTATAGGCACCTTTAACTTTCTCATTATCAAAATGTCTCTGATCTTCTTTAACCTTTTCCAATGTAAATATCCCCTCTGTTTGGTACAATTGGTTTATTCCAATTTGAAATTTGGTTTGATTGTTCCCTACTTCATCTACTCTACTCAATGCATCTGCTACCACGTTTAATTTCCCTGGAATATATTTGATTTCGAATTCATATTCTTGTAACAACAAGATCCATCGGTGTACCCGATTATTGGCATAGCGGTTTTTCAACATAGCTGTAAGTGCTGAGTGGTCAGTTTCTAAAATAAACTTAGCTCCTAATAGATAGAATCTTAGTTTGCTAATGCAAAATACAACACTTGCCATTTCTAATTCTGTTATTGAATATTTCTTTTCTGCTGGCTTAGTCACTCTGGATATAAAACTAATAGGTACTTCTTCTCCATCTTGTATTTGAATTAATACCCCTGCCAATCTTTCTATTGAAGCATCCGTTCTCAAGATAAAAGGTTTGTCATATTGTGGATGAAATACTTTTAGGCTGTTAAGAAAAATTTCCTTTAACTCCTGAAATGCCGTTTCTCTTCTCTCGTCCCATTTCCATCTAATATCCTTCTTTAATAATTCTATAAGAGGAATTTCTCTCTTACTTAGATCAGGAACTAACTTCTTGAAATAATTGATGATACCTAGAAACCCTCGTAAAGTTCTTAAGTTATGTGGTGTTTTATACTCTAGGATTGCTTTAATTCTCTCAGGATTCATTGTTATACCAGTGTCACTTAAAACATATCCTAAATAATCCACTTCTCTTTTATAAAACTGACATTTCTCTAAGTTTAATTTAAGTCCGGCATTTTCTAATTCCTTTAATATTATTTCCAGATGTTTATAATGCTTCGTTTCTGTTTCAGAAAAAATCAAAATGTCATCTATGTAGTGGAGAGTGAAATCTTCATACGGATTCAAGATTGTATGCAACGTTCGTACTAAGGCTGCACAAGAACTTTGGAGTCCAAATGGCACTACACAAAATTGATACACCACTCCATCTACCATAAATGCAGTGTATTGTCTACAACGATGATCCAATGGAATTAACCAAAAGCTATGCTTTAGATCTAATTTTGAAAATATATTAGCCTTTGTAATTCTTCCAAATATACCTTCAATATTTAATGGACTTTCGTATTGTTTTTTAGTAAATGTATTTATATTCCTAGCATCCAAACATATTCTAATATCCCCCGATTTCTTCTTTACACAGGTTATTGCACTTATGTATTGTGAATTAGATCTTTCAATAATACCGTCTTGTAACATTTTATTAATTTCCTGATATACCTCTTGTTTTAATTTATAAGGTATAGGATAAGTTTTGATCTTAAAATTTTTTATTTCTGGTATGACTTCAATTTTGTGAACATATCTAGTCGCAACGCATACTTCCTCATTGAACAGCTTTTCGTGAGAATCAAGTAATTCATAGACTCTCTGTTTGTATTCCTCCGGACATAATTCCTCCCTCATGTTTTGTTCTTCTTCAGCAATGTGATTTATTTGTCCAATTGCACATTCGTTTTTTCCTATATCTGTTTGATAATTTGTTATAAACGGTATTGTATGATTATTATATATTATGTTTTGCATTTTATAATTTATTATTATTCTATGTTTACTTAATTCATCTGTACCCATGATTATGTCATATTTTAAATTTTTCACAATCAACAATTGTACTGATAAAACCTCACCATTTAATTCTAGGTTTGTCATAATGGTTTTAGTAGTTTCATATAATTTTCTTTCATTTGCCCCTATTAATGATATTTTATTTGTATTTATCACCATAATATTGTCCTGTTTTAAATTGTCTACTATATTTTGATTTATAATGGAAACTTCGGAACCCGTATCTAATAAAACTCTACATTTAATGTTATCTAAATTTCCCTCTATAAATACTAATCTATTTAATTCTGGGTTTGTTGGTTCTTCTTCTAATATAAATTCTCTAGGATGTTGATATTTAGAAGAATAGACAATATTATGCACATAAGAGCAACTTACTCGAAATTTGGATCAGAACTCGGGCCCTGATCACTATCCCTTCTTATCTCTTCCTGGTTTTGTATCATGTTCACCTGTCTTCTATCTTCACCTCCTCGACTATCTCTTTGATCATAATTCCTGTCTCTGTTTTCATTTCTTCTGTCCTCTTCATTATTTCTCCCCTCTCTTCTGTATTGTTGCCAGTTCCGATTACGATTGTCGTTATCATTCCGTCTTCCATAATTTTGGTAATTTCCTCCATTATATCCATTATTCCGATTCCCATTATTACCATTCTGATACCCATTACGATAGTTTCCATTTCCGTTTCTGTAATTATCATATCTCGTATTTCTATCATCCCGTCCTGGTCCTCTTCTCTCGTAATTTCGATTTTCATAATTTCTCTGATCATTTCTTCTTTCATTTTCTCTTCTATTCTGTCCATTCCCATTTTCATTTAATCGATTGTCTCTTGTATCGTTATGATTTGTATAGCTCCGTTCCACTCTTTGTAGATATCTTGATAAACTATCCATGGCTTTAATATTATGAAGCGCTATTGTTTCAGCTACTTCTGAATTGAAATGTCTGCCAATGTATAGCACTAATTCCTCCTCCTTCATTCCCGGATCTAAGTACTGGGCTACATTATATAATTGCATCGCATAATTATTCAGGTTTTTGCTTTTCTTATAATCAAATTTCCCGAAGTATAACCGCTCTCTGAATGTTGCTTGTTGCAATTCTCCCCAGAAATAGGCTAAGAATTGTTGCTCGAACTCTTCTAGGCTTTGTATTAGTTCTTCCTTATTACAAAACCACAATAAAGCATGGCCCTGTAATATGCTCCTTATAATAAGCTTGATCTCAACAATATCTCTGATTCCTTTAATTTTGTTTCTAATTATTTTGAGAAATACTTTGGGATGTATATTGTTAATATTCCCATCAAATTTCACTCCGATTTCTAAATTGTGGAAATTTCCTGGGTATATATTGTTTCCTCCATTTCTTCTCAAATTTTCCTCCATTTCCTCTATCGTGATCCTTAATTTACGATTCATTTCTTCGATTTCTTTATTCATTTGTCGATTTATGTCGTCGGTTATTGTTAGACTCATCCCCGTTCTCTCTTCAATCCGGCCATCCAAATCCTTAAATTTTCTATTTACGTTATCTTTCATCTGTTCCACTTCCTTTGTTATTTGTTTATTTTGTTTTGAGACCTCTACTTTAATATTCTCTGGTAAATATTCTTCTAGATCTCTTCTAAATTCTAATACTTCTTCTACTATGTTTTCTCTGATTTTCATACCATTTTCCTGTATTTCTTGTCTTATGTTTTTATTATTTTCCTCTATGTCTTCTTGTATTTGCCGAATACTCTTCTTATGTTCTTCTTGATTCTCCTTAAGTTCCTTAATCTCTTTGCAGTTTTCAAATCTAACCTCTTCTATCTTCCGTTCCAATCTGTTCATGTTTTCATGAATATTATGAATGTCTCCCCTCAAATTAAGCTCCATTCTATCCATATTTCCGTTAATGCTATTTATATTTCCATTCAACTTTTGATCCATTTTGTTCATGTTTTCATTTAACTCTCCCTTCATTGTATTCATCTGGTTCAACAATTGTTGCATCAAATCTATCATTTGGTTATCATTCCTTGTTCTTGTTTGTTGTTCCCTTCTCTCTTGTATTTCTTGACTTCTATCCAATCCTTCTTCTACTCGTTCTACCTCTATTTCATATTCTTCATCTCCTGTTCTCCTTTCTTCCTGTGCATCATCTTCCGATTGCTGTCCTTGGATGAGGTATTGCACCTGGAAATCTCCCATTCCATGGCTTCTTCCTTCTCTTTTTGGTATTAAAATTCAAGGAAGGAATTACATTGTACTTGTGATCTAGTAAATTATATATTAAAACAAGCAGATGTACAAACTAAGAAAGAATTTGCATTGATTCCGGATTTTGTGCAAGCTGGACCAGTGATGTGGTAATTTCCAGAAGGTAACCTGAAATAAACTAAAGAAAACTAATAATTGACGTGAATTACTATACAAGAATAAGGTATTTAAACTATTTTCATTATACGTAAAGAAAGTTAAATAAACTTACCGATTTAGTGCAAAGAATTGAACTTTGGTATTAAACAAACACTTGCAACCGTTGTCTTTCGCCATTTTTAAATCATAGAGGTTCATATAAAAGATTTCGTATTATAAGATTTGTATTAAATGTTGCCTATTTTGGAATTGTATATAGAAGTAATTATTCATCTGAGTACATGATTTTGTTCGAATGAGTGATCATAATAGATGATAGATTTTTTATTAATTTGTGTCCTGTAAAAGAACAATGTATTTGTCTTTTCATAACATTAAGTAACGTTTTTCTATTTTGAAGAACATTGTAAAATTGATTTTTGATATATTTCATTTCTTTGTGGTGATGGCTCCATCTATTTTAAACCATTGGTAGTTTAAACCGACATCTATGAATCGTGGAGAGGTTCAACATTAATCACAGGACCGTCTTTGGAATTTATTTGGTATTATTAAATAAAGCAAGTACATTTTTGATTGACAAAATTTTTATGAAGATAGAGATATCTAATTAAATTTAGGCGCTCACATTAAAAATTGAATTTTTTTGGTTTTTCTATATCTGAACCCTACTCTGAGGTTAAAGAATTTCTCATGTTCAAAGTGTAATCATCTTAATAATAAAATTTTAAATTTTACAATATACCGGGCAAATCAAAACTAAACTAATAATAACCTTAAATCATTCTTCCTCTCCCCGTTCTATCCAGTTTAATATATATATATATATATATATATATATATATATATAATATATATATATATATATATATATATATATATATAAATATATATATATATATATATATATATATATGTATTTGTATAAAATTGTTATTAACATTTATTTTATTATTTATTGTATGTAGGATTATAACTACCTGGAGATCAGTGGAGGGACTCGTCTACGCCCTTTTATACATAATAATAAATTTTCTGGAAAATTGATGTCACTGATGTAATCCACAGTTTATTATATTATTGATAATTTAAAATTTCATTTTAAATAATATTACAAAACGGTTATTTTCGGAAATGAGATAATTTTAGAGGCCTTAACTTTTTTTAAATGACTAAATGTGGTACGCCTATGGTTCCGGCCAAAATGAGTGATTTATTACTCCATTCCTTTTAAAAACGGAGTATAATAGGTACCCATACTCTGATTTTCACACAATTGTAGGCAGCTGTGACAATGACATATATTTAAATAAATTCATGACATATTAATACCTACTGTCAGTGCGTTGATTTGATTTATTTAGTAATCAAATTGATACTTATTTCTATAAGTTGAATCTGCTGATATCTGTAACAAAAACATGGAATATTCGTCTGACGATGGAACGGTAGATTTTATTTCCATGGAAATGTCCAATCGTATAACCCAGTCTATAGAACATACAACATCCTTTACAGAGGAACTATCATCAAGATCATCCACACCCAGTTCGGAATTACAATCAGTCACTGTGAGACCATCAACTTCGTGTACAGTGTTTGATACTAATAATGTGACAGGAATGAAGGCTAAGGCAGTTCAAAGTGTATTTGAAGAAAATGGTCATATTCCATTGGTGTTAAACAATTGTTCCAATATAACAATTAATAATCACTATTCTAATAGTACCTGAATACAGACCAAAATGTACCTAAATATGTATGTTGAATGTTCAATAAAATTTCACCTTTTTCCCTGTTCAAATATATCTTTCTTAATAATGCAATTCACTTGAAAAATGTCTATGAGTGAAAACTTGTATTATTAGTGGTTGAAACATATTTTTAAAATCCGATATATTTTGTTTTGTAGGTCGTCGGAAAAGTATAGTGTACAACTCGTGCGGAAACTATTTTCCGCACTAGTTGCACAATATACTATTAACATACAAATTCGTACAAAACTATAAACATAACACACTTTTATCATAGTTGTTATTGCTAATAGACTACAAGTATTTATGAAAAATTAGGAAAGTAAAGTATTTTGGGAGAGAACTTTAATGGGATATTCTGTAACAATTTTTGGAGTAATACTGCGACAAGTAAGGATGCTAGGGTATCTTTTCACTGCATTTTTATTTAAATGTAAGAATTTTTGGATCGAACTATGAAAATAAAGAAAATTTTGTTGTTGATAACTGGTACAAATGAAAATTATCTTTTTTATATGAAATAGCTAAAGCTGAAGCCACTTTAACATGTTCTAGGTATGAAAATCTCTTTACATTTAACCATAAGCATAAGCCATTTTGATTGCTCTATGTATGCAACTGTTTTTACATTCAACCAATCAAATTTGAAATAGCTTGACTACTAATAATAACGATTGAAAATAAAAATAAAATGATAGAAAAGTATGAACAATAATTTATCTATTATGCTATCTCTAAAATAAAAAATACTAACTACAATAAATAATACATACGGCAAATTGTCCAACACAAAAAATAACTTTTATTGCTACTAAAATTCGAAATATGTTTTTATTTTCCGTCATTTCCGAACGCGATGCAGTAAATAGGTAAGTGAAAGTTCGTGTAGTCACGTGATAAATGTCATCGATTTCTCAACAGGATCACTGGTACCGTCGTTTAAATTAACTTTTGGTACGAACAGAGCTTTTATATGCAACAAAATATATAGTAACGGCATCTATTTTCTGACAGAAGAAGCAGCTTTTATAACTCTGTTTTGTTTTTAAAATTAATAGGATCGGACTTAGAATTATTAGTTTGTTTATTTATAGATATAAGTAGGTATATAAGAATAAACTAAAAATATCAGAAAATAATGTACAGGGAGTCTCAAATAGACATTTTAGAGAAAGTAGACATATTTGAAGTTTGAAACTTTGCTGTACCATATATATATATATATATATATATATTATATGGGAGGAATTTTCTTGAATGAAGGTCCTTACTCTTCAATAATTTGTTTATTGTTTGCCAAGAGACGCGTTTCAACTTGTTAAGTCATCTTCTGTTTCGGCTAGAATGTTACATTATGATTGATACATAACACATAAGTTAAAAAAAAGACGTTACAAATTTTTGTATATAAAATAATAAAACAATTACCTTAATAACAGTGTCAAAAACATAAAAACATGGAAGGTTAAAAAATAAAACTGAAATGCTGTATACATTTTGTAGCTATTGTCAGTAAACTTTTAAAATGTATTATTTAGTTTGGAGGTGTTTTCTCTCTTTCTTTTTCTAATACGATGTGGTGTTAGTCTGGGTGCGTTTGCTTGATTTAACAGGTGTATATTATAGTATGTTTTTATGTTTTTGACACTGTTATTAAGGTAATTGTTTTATTATTTTATATACAAAAATTTGTACCGTCTTTTCTTTAATTTAAGTGTTATGTATCAATCATAATGTAACATTCTAGTCGAAACAGAAGATGACTTAACAAGTCGAAAAGCGTCTTTTGGCAAACAATAAACAAATTATTAAAAAGTAAGGACCTTCATTCAAGAAAATTCCTCCCATATAAAATATTTAAATGGTCAAGAATACATTGCGTTTCAAATATATATATATATATATATATATATATATATTTATATATATATATATAACGCTAGTCTTTGCTGACCAGTTAGGAATAAAACTCAGAAATATTGGGTAATGCAGCAACAGGGAAAAAGAGAATTCTTTATTGGTTTTTATCCAAGCTTTCGAAAACGTTCGTTTTCATCATCAGGGACGCTACAAATAGAGGAAAAAATGGGATTATTCTAAACTCCATCAATAAAGAGACGAAAGTGTACTTACGTCCAATGTGAAATTATTTTCCTTTATGTTAAACATAAGATAGAAGAACTCATCACATGGCATCAGTTAGGGAAAATTGACATTCAAATTAGCAACAATATTAACAACATTGAGGCTGTTATAATCATTTTTCAACAAACACAGCCGAAAAGGACGCCATATATATATATATATATATATATAAAATTAATATAATTTAATAAAATACGAGGTGTCTATATGAAACATAAATTTCGATTTTCTACTACACCTGCCTTCAGTCGAAATTTCAATAATTTCGACGTATTGGCCTGACCGTTCTTCGAAGGAAAAAACAACTACATTCCTGGCTAATACCACGCAGAATGTTGAATTACATCCCCTTGAAAAACCATGACGTCGATCAGCCATTTTTCCGATACGGACATCTGTGGTGATTCGCAACTGATAGCGGAATGGAATAGTACACTGACGCGTTTCGACCTTCTTGGGTCTCTTCAAGAATGCCGTAATGCCTTCTAGTTCAGAATCTCTAATCCGAACTGAAGATACCGCCCTCCGACAACTTCACTTGGCTCGTGTAGTTACACACAAGCGAGAAGCAGTCAGCTGGCGCCATGTTCACTTTCAGTTGCGAACAAACACCTCAGATAAATGCGAGCGTATTAGTCGTATGAAATAAAATTGACATAATTTCATAAAATACGAGGTGTCTATATGAAACATAAATTTCGATTTTCTACTACACCTGCCTTCAGTCGAAATTTCAATAATTTCGACGTATTGTTTGTAACTACACGAGCCAAGTGAAGTTGTCGGAGGGCGGTATCTTCAGTTCGGATTAGAGATTCTGAACTGGAAGGCATTACGGCCCTCTTGAAGAGACCCAAGAAGGTCGAAACGCGTCAGTGTACTATGCCATTCCGTTATCAGTTGCGAATCACCACAGATGTCCGTATCGGCAAAATGGCTTATCGACGTCACGGTTTTCGAAGGGGATGTGATTCAATATTCTGCGTGGTATTACCCAGGAATGTAGTTGTTTTTTCCTTCGAAGAATGGTCAGGCCAATACGTCGAAATTATTGAAATTTCGACTGAAGGCAGGTGTAGTAGAAAATCGAAATTTATGTTTCATATCCATTATGGATAATCTTATAAAAAATCATCCTTTTGTTACCTTCAGACAACAAATCACACCAATTCGTAGACTTATCACACCAGCAAAAAGATTACTACTCTCCAATGTGTGTCCCTCTATCCTTAACTCACTTATCGAACAGGCACTCGCCTCTCCAATTTCCTTCATACGATGTGGTTACCCAGAAGTTGAATATGCACATATTTTCAGTTTCCGACGATCTATTTATGTTATACCTGAAAATGAACCTTTTGAAATACAAATTTCAATTGTAATCCTTCATAAAAATACGAACTACAGAATCGTCAATACTTAGGGCAAACTTGAATGTTTCCTTTGTAAATAGTCTGAACATACCGCAAATTCCTGCCCAAATCCGCAAGATATATCCTACAACCGCCCTTCACCTTCTACCGTCAGACACGAAAGCCAAGACGTATCTTCTGGCATATCGCCTCCTCAACATTCCTCATCCGAAGAACATCCTCCCGATAATACTTCTTCCATTTCAAAAAGAACTACAGGACAACCCCAAATTTCATGTGGTTTAACACCCAACTTTGGCATTAAGAGGACACACTTCACTGACACCAGCCTCGAATCACCTCATATACAGATTACTACTATTCCTCCAATTCTCGACCTTGAAAATACTCCATCCCCCTCAACTGCTGCTTTTGTAACACCAATTTCAGCCCCTAAGAAAAAATCCAAACCTGAAAACCAAGACGTTTGTAAGATAAGTCCCTCTAATCAAGCCAAAATAGAAAAATTAATTGATATATATATATATATATATATATATATATATATCAGTTCATAACGTTCTTCGCCGTTTTCTGATTTCCAGCTTCCATCTATCTCGATCGGTACATAGATTCTTCTCTATTTCTCTTGCTTGTATGTCCTTTTCTACTCCTTCTCTCCAACTCAACCTAGGTCTCCCTCTCTTCCTTCTGCCGTATGGCGTCCAATCCAGCACTTTTCTTGGTATTCTAGTTTGTTCCATCCTCTGTACGTGTCCATACCACCTAAGTTGATTAAATCGGATGTCTTCTGTTAAATTGTGTTCCCATTATTTCCCGGATTTTCTCATTTCTGACTTTATCCAGCTTCGATTTTCCAGCAGCACGCCTCCAGTAATCCATTTCGGTGGCTTCTATCATTTTAAGTGCATTTTCCTTTAACGGCCATACCTCACTTCCATAGGAGACGATACTTTTAACTATACTGTTATAAATTTTATGTTTGTTATCCTTTGATATCGTTTTATCCCACAGTATATTGTTAAGTTTTCTAATCGCCTGTCTTCCCAGGTTATTTCGGTATCTAATTTCTTCGTCCATGCTACCTTCGCAGGTGATGTGAACTCCTAGGTATTTGTATTTTCTTGTGTGTTCAATCTGTTCTTGTTGTTCTAGAAGTAAATTCCTTTGTTCTCCCCCAACGCACATATACTCGGTTTTTTTGACGTTCACCTGCAGTCCCCACTTGTCATATTCCTCCGTTAATTTTCGTGTCATATATTCTAGGTCTTCATAATCTTGTGCTAGGACAACTTGATCATCTGCAAAGCACAACGTGTATAGTGTGTAGCCATCATTTAATGGTATTCCCATATTTCTACACTTCCCTTTCCACAACTTCAAGGCTTGTTCTAAATAGATTTTGAATAGAGTCGGCGATAAGCAGCATCCCTGCTTAAGTCCTTTGTTGATGTTGAAACCTTTTGACATTGCATGTCCCTGCTTTATTTTACTGGTATTGTTTTTATATAGTTCTTGGACAGCCTTTATAAGCGTTACGTTGACGTTGGTTTTCTCAAGTGCTTCCCAAAGTTTTATTTGTGGGATGCTGTCGTAGGCTTTCTTGAGGTCGACAAACAGTAGGTGAACTTCTTGATTTCGTGCCAGTTTCTTTTCTATTATCTGCGTTATTGTGAAGAGATGATCGGTGGTAGATCTTCCTGCTCTGAAACCGGCCTGTTCTTCGGCTTCTATATCGCGATATTCGTCTTCGATCCTTCTTTTAACCAGCTTTCCGTATACTCTCGAGATAGAACTTAGGACGGCGATTCCTCGATAGTTGTCACAGATGTCTTTGCTACCTTTTTTATGGATAGTTGTTATGTAGGATGTTCTCCATTCTTCGGGAATATTCTCCCCATAGAGACACTTTTGGAAGAGGCTAGTAAGTTGTCTATATAGTTTGTCTGTGCCGTATTTGAGCAGCTCTGGTGGAATGTTTCCAGGGCCTGGTGATTTTCTATTCTTCAGATTTTGACAGATTTGTTTAACTTCTGCACTCTTGACCCTAATCGGAGATGCTAATGTTCTTATTTCGATGCGAGGTTCGGGCTCTTGTTTTTTATATGCTTCTCTATTTTCAGTCAGGAGCTTGCCGAAGTATTCATCCCATTTTTGTAGGGTGACTGGTGTGATAATATCTTTTTTGTTATCTTGACGAAGGGATTTTAATAATTTCCAACTTTCGGTGCTTTTACTACCTCCTAAATATGTGTTAATTCTAGCACAATTCCTCTCCCAGCTTTCATTCTTCTTCTGTGTTATTGCTGTGCGCACTTTCTTTTGAGCTATTTGATAATCAGTCTTGCTTTGGTCAGTTTTCTTGCAGAGGTGTACCTTGTGTTTATCATTTTTCGTATTTATCATTTCTTCGATTTCATCATCCCACCAGTATGGCTTTTTACGTTTGGATGTTTCATATAATCCCAGAGCTTCTTGAGCTGCGCTCTTTAAGCAATCTTTGATATACGTATATTGATGTTCTGTATTCTCGAAGTTTTCTTGGGTCAATTTTTCATCCAGTCGTTTTCGATACAGTTCTTTTACGCTTTCATGATTGAAGTTGTCTAAGTTGAATCTGATTTCTGCCCTTTGTTGTTCTTTCTCTCTTTCCTCTTCATTGTTTACTCGTTTGACTGATTGATAGGAAAGTATTTTGGCTTTAACGAGGTGGTGATCACTTCCGCATGTTGCTCCTCTGTACACTCGTACATCTTGGATTTTTAATTTTGTGTTTTGTCTGACTATTAGATAATCTATGATAGATTTCAGATTTCTAGAGTGCTGTGTCCAGGTAAACTTATGTATTTCCCGATGTTCAAAAAAGCCATTTACTACTCGGAGATTATTTTGATCACATAAATTGATGAGTCTCATGCCATTATCATTTAGGATCTCTTCTCCGAATTGACCTATAATTCTATCATGTTTTTTCCTCCCAGTTCTGGCGTTGAAGTCTCCTAGCAGTATAATTTCCATTGCTGTTCCTATTACTGATATTTCGTAAGATAGTTGTTCATAGAACTCTTCCTTTTCTTCTACTGGGGCATCCTCACTTACGGCGTATACTCCTATGATTGTGATTTTATTACCGAAGAGGCACAAGTTGAGTTTGATGATACGTTGGTTTACTGCTTCCCAGGAAGTGATATACCTTCTCAGATTCTTACGGACCAGTATAGATACTCCTTGTTGGGCCCTTTTATCTTTTGGAATTCCCGAATAAAAGTGATCGTAGTGCCCTAAGTTTTCTGATCCCTGTCCTTTCCTTTTTGTTTCCGTTAATACTGTTATATCCATATCCGAGTTCTTCAGCTCCGAAATGACATCATTCAGCTTTGTAGAGAGACCTTGGACATTCCAAGTACCAATATTCTTTAACCTTTTCCTTAGCTTGGGTCGTCTTCGTTTGTTCGGTCGATTCCGAGGCTTGTTTCTGGAAGTTTTAACCTTGTTATCATTTCACAAGTATCGGGGGGTTGGCCCGATGCCTCAACCCCCAACCTGGAGGACCGGGGCTTTGATTTTGGAGTGTCCCTCTCCTAGACAGACCGTCTTCACTACGACTTTCGAGATCTGTCTTCCCAGTTGCTTCATTTTCCCATAAAGCAGGGGTTGCCACCTCCGCCGCTGGTTTCCCTTTGCCGTTGTGGTCGTCATCCGTATCCCTGGATAAGGGGCCCTTACAGGGTGCTATCAGCCGGGCCAGCTGAACCCAGGTTTTTTTTTCGAGGCGTTACTCCTCGAACCCTCCTCTTTCCTTATCTCTTGCGTGATAAGGCCCCCGGCTTGGGACGGGCGTAGCAGTGAGAGAGAAATTAATTGATACCGATCCTAAAAAATTCTCTCTATCGTCCATACAATAGCTTTTCTGGAAAATTCTTTTGGCGGTAGTGATCTTTTAAAAGAAGCCTATAGCTTTACCACTAATATTAAATCACTCATTGAAGACCTTCTACAAATATACCAAATTTTATCTGATAGATCTCTTAAAAATCGAATTACTGGATTGCAGAATGATGCTATCGAACGTGCAAGCCTATCGTTCATCAATTCAAATGACTCCAATCAGGAAGATTCCGATCTATTTTAATATATCTGTTATCCAACACATTTTCAACACTTTTTTTAATGTTCTTACTTTTAAAATTCAGTATTTTACAATGGAACTGCGACGGATATTATCCGCGCCCAGAACAAATTCAGCATCTAACCTCAATTTACCGGCCAGATTTCCTCTGTTTACAGGAGACCTATTTTAAAACAGCTAATATCCCATGAAGTAAATCTTTTGAAGGGTACCATTCTATTAGAAAGACCAAACGAAATGTATTCAGAACTACTTCCTCTGACAACAAACCTGGAGGCAGCCGCCATAACGACATACTGCCCCAATAAGCTAACCATATGTTCCATATATATCCCTCCAGATCATCCTCTAAAAGAAGATGAGCTTCTTGAACTAATATATCAACTCCTCCAGCGGTTTATCCTCACAGGATACTTTAACGCACACAACAGCATGTGGGGTTCACAAAAGACATTTGGACGCGGAAAGGTAGTCGAAAATATATTGAACTGTACAAATTATTGCCTACTCAATACACTGTTTAATATTTCCTCCGGTATCTTTTTCGCCATAGACCTAAGCATAAGTGATCCCAAATCAGCCCCTTTTATGTCCTGGAAAACAGCTGATGGACTTAATGATAGTAATCACTACCCAATAATTATATCAGGCAATCAAGCTGATGGACTTAATGATAGTAATCACTACCCAATAATTATATCAGACAATCACAATGAAGCAGTTTTCGAAAAAAGTGATTGGTGCCTCAAAAAGCTAACTGGTCTGAGTATTCCATGACAATTGACACTCTTTTATTCACACATGATGCTTACGTTTTCACCAATTTTGATAACTTGATAAAATCAATTACAGTTTCAGTTCTCTCGGCTGCGAAGACCCACATTGGTAAAATGTCTTTTTTGCCCAATCATAGTGCAGTACCATGGTGGAACTCCTCTTGTGATGACGCAATACGCCAATCCAAAAAAGCACTGAATCAATATTTGAAAAACAAAAGTAGCGACAATCTTATTAGCTACAAAAGACTCAAGGCTAAAGCGTAGTAAAACAGAGTAAGAAATCATCTTGGAAGAATTATGTATCAACCATAAACGAAAATTCCAACCCCAGACAACTATGTAAAAAAATTCTATCACAAAACTAATAACAAAATTATCCGCCTCATTCCAATCGGCTCGGATTTTGAATCATATTTCTACTATCCGAAGATGTCAAGTACATTAATTTTCCTTTCACCATAAGCGAACTAACAATTGCCTTAGCCAAATGCAAAAACTCTGCTGCTGGTCCTGTTGATATTTCTTATAGTTTGCTAAGATACTTATCCATTTATAGCCTTACTAAGCTTCTGAATTTATACAATTACATATGGACGTCACAAAAGTTCCCTTCCCAACGGCGCAAGTCGATAGTTATTCCGGCACTTGAACCGAATCAGTGACCTACCTTTCCGCAATCTTACAGACCGATTTCACTCACATGCACTATGTGCAAATTAATGAAAAAGGCGTCTTTTATGGCTTTTTGAAAAACATAGTATCATCCCAAAGGAACAATCTTGCTTCCAACGTCAGCGCTCAACCAGAGATAATCTTGTACTACTACAAGCCCACAATGAACGCAATTAATAACAGAGATGTAATAGCCACTATCTTCGACATTGACGGAGCATTCGATAACATCTCTAGAAAGGCAATTCTCGAAAAACTCACACAATACAATCTTAATGGTAACATATATGCATTCATAAAAAGTTTTTTATCATCTAGGACATTTAGGGTTTCAGTTAATAACTCTATTCCCTCTTCATACACGCACCATGATGGAGTTCTCCAAAGCTCAGTTTTAACTACATCCTTGTTCATCCTCACCATTAACAAGTTATGCGACAATATTCCTTCCCCGGTTAAATGCTCTCTATACGCGGATGACTTAATAATGTACTGTCATGGCAAAACCAATGCCTCTACTTGCAAAATACTTCAGCAAGCAGTAAATGCCCTACAAACCAAAATTGCCACTCGAGGACTTCTCTCATATACCAAATCGAAAGTTATTAAATTTAGTAGGAGAGCGCAAACTTCTATCCCTAGTATCACAGTCAACAACTTTCAATTACGTGTCGTAGATGATTGTAAAACCCTGGGAATGTTATTCGACTCTAAATTATCCTGGGGACAACATACACAGGAGATTGAAAGAATATGTCTTAAACGACTAAATATTATTAAAACGCTCTCACATTATCATTGGGGCGCGGATGAATCTATCTTGCTAAAAGTATATAGAACCCTCATTGGCTCCAAAATTGATTATGGTAGTTTTATTTATATGTCTGCAACAAAAACTATTTTACATTCTCTCAACACAGTACATAATACCGCCATCCGCTTATGCCTGGGAGCGTTCCGGTCAAGCCCAGCTGTAAGTCTCTATTGTGAAGCTAATGAATCCCCTCTCTGGCTCAGACGACAACACCTCCTCCTCAACTATATTGCCACGATTTCCTCTAATCCCTGCAATTCAGTGTATCCTATATAAAAATCAACTTCACGACAACCCTCCATATACCTTTATTATACGTTCTATTCCTCAACTTATACAACCATTAATTCAAGACGTAAGCCTTTCACATACTCAAACCCGCCCACTCCTCCATGGACTAAATTTCTCCCACAATGCGATCTCTCCCTCTGCCAATTTAACAAAGAAAGAACCAATAGAGATGTTATTCGATTAGCTTTCCTTGAGTTGCTGAATAATAAAGAATATAACATGGTCATATATACGGACGCATCCAAGACAGAAGTAGTAGTTGGGTGTTCCATAACCACGATTCGAGGATCGATCGGAACCTACAAAATATCCTCTATTTGTAGCGTCCACACGGGTGAGCTATACGCTAACTTACAAGCCTTCAAACTTGTTCAAGAACTTGCAAATACACACAAGCCATATGCACAGACTCATTATCCTCCATCCATTCCATTAAGAATAAATTTACTACCCATCCCCTTGTCCAAGATATACACGACATATATCAACAACTAAATAGACAAAATACAACAGTCACAATAACATGGGTCCCTTCCCATGTTGGGATTATTGAAAGCGAAAAAGCCGATTGCCTTGCCAAAGAAGCTGCCTCAACTGCTACTGCCACGGTGAATCTTCAGATATGTAATGACTTAAAAGCTAGCCTGAAAAAAATCAAACGTTCCAACTGGAAGTGAAATTATGTGTTCACAGCGTGAAATTCAAAGCAAAAATGTTGCTGTCATACGAAGATTACGTCTAGGTTATACTAGACTTACGCATGGTTACCTAATGACATCATCACCTCAGCCGAACTGTCAGTATTGCCACGTGAAGCTCTGCATCGAGCATATATATCCTCGTTGAATGTCCATATTTCGTCACAAGACGCCTACAACTAGGAATACATACAAACTACAAGGAGATCCTAAATGGTGATAATCGATGATGATGATATTGTTTTATCGAAACGATTGTCAATTTTTTAGAATTTTCAATAATATTTATTATATTGTGGAATTAACTAGAGACCGTGAGTTTCATTTAAAAACACTAATATGAGCATATTCCACGAAGTAAGGGTCGAGACAGTCAATTTCAGTGATAATCAAGTTCGCAAAGTGATCAAGTTCCTAGAAGAAGAACAACTTATTAACAGAATTTAATAAAAAAAATCCTATTTAAATAACTTATATCGTGTAATCCCATATTCATGTTAGTTAAAACTTTTTGTTTTTATTTATATTATGTAATGAAACTTTGTCTGTGTTGTACCTCGTGCTAATGGCCGTAGCTGTCTTATGTACGTTAAATTAAATAAAAAATGAATCTTACTGTTTCTGGATAATTCCGCAATATATTTAAAAAAATGTTAAAAATACTAAGAAATTTACAATTGTTTCGATATTAAATATCGGCTAGTCTAAAATAATTATAAAATGCATTAAATGAAAAGTAACTTCTGTCATTCAGTTATTGAAACAAATGTCAATTTTTTAGAATTTTCAGCATTTTTCATTATATTGTGGAATTAGATAGAAACAGTAAGTTTCATTCAAAACACTAATGTTCTTTACGTATCCTAAATATATTTTAAGGATCATTACCCCATCAAAACTCGAATCGTTTGAACCCATCGCACAATTTACAAATTCCGAGCTTTCTTCGGGCGAATACATATTTATGACGCATGCGTGTATGATGGTTGCATAATATTCTCTAGAGTCTGTTTCGTTTTTATCCTAAAAAAAATTTGTGTTTGAAATATTTATTAAATCAATGAAAGAGAGTCTGCTATTGGATATATCAATATAAAATAATTTTTCTACATTGATAAAAAGGTGAAAACTTAAACTTTAAACGGTGTCTATGTTTAGATGTATGCGAAAGTCAATACGTATAACACGTCGCTCTTGAAATTTTGCTGCATTTTTGTGGTTTAAAGTGGTTTATGACTGTTAAAGCATTTTGGAAGTGGTGACTCATTCGTGTACCTGCATATTGGATTATTAAATGGTTTTATTTAGCTCACCCCGTTTGTTTTATTCTTGGGTCAAATTTAGTAATTCAAATTTCACCCTCTTCCTGTCAACCGATTAATCTGAAATTTTGTATACACTTTGGATTTTGGTGACAATACAATTATGTTTATTCATTATCATTATAAATTCAAGATGGCCGCCGCTACAAAATGGCGGATAATTTATGTTTTATTAATCCCATCAATATGGGTATCAAATGAAAGGGCTCAACAAGCAGAATACAATATACTATAAAAAATTGAAATCCAAGATGGCGGCCGCTACAAAATGGCGGGTAACGTAGGTTTTATCAATCCCATCAATATGGGTATCAAATGAAAGTGCTCAACCAGTAGAATACAATATACTATATAAAATTAAAATCCAAGATAACGGCCTCTACAAAATGGCGGATAACGTAGGTTTTATCAATCCCATCAACATGGGTATCAAATGAAAGGTCTCAACAAGTAGAATACAATTTACTATGCAAAATTGAAATCTAAGATAGCCGCCGCTACCAAAGAGTTGGACTGCAATAAACTAACGGGCAAGAAACCTTGCAATAATGAAGCACTAAATGAATTAAACAGAATGCGAAATAAAAACTAAAAACCAAAAAATAAAAATAGGTAAAAAAACTTTTTAAGTTAAACGGTTTTATGTTAAACATACATTGCAATGTTTAAGATAAATGTACTAAAAACCAAAAAATAATAAAATAGATACAGTCGTGGGAATTATAAACATGTGCATAGACTAGACTGAAATAAAACCGTGTGGCACGTCAATTGTCTACAATCGTTGATTAAAATTTTTGTTTTGTAATGTTACACTATAATTAGGCAGTTGTTTAACCAACAATTGACGTGCCCCACGGTTTTATTTTAGTCTAGTCTATGCATATGTTTATAATTCCCACGACTGTATCTATTTTATTATTTTTTGGTTTTTAGTACATTTATCTTAAACATTGCAATGTATGTTTAACATAAAACCGTTTAACTTAAAAAGATTTTTTACCTATTTTTATAATTTGATATTCTTCGTAAGTTTTTAATAAATTTGTGATGTAAACAATGGTCAATAACAATTGTGAAACCTGTTCTGGTACGATAAGTCGAAGTAGGCCGGCCACTTTTTGCGAATTCTGCAAAAAGCAGTTTCATGTTGTATGTGTCTCCAAAACTGTTGATATACTGGACGTCTTAAATTCTGTTCCTGGACTCTTGTGGAGATGCGACGAATGTGCGAAAAGTTGCATTTCTATAAACAATACTGAAGTAACTAACTTGTTAGAATCAACAGTTAGCGACGCGCTTCGTTCAATTAAAGCTGAATTGTCCTGACTGAAATCTGATGTTTCTAAAGTTGCTAAAGAGCCTGTGACTATTCCACAAAAGACTCGATATGCTGATGTTGTTAACAACAAAACTTTTTCCTGCAGTGATAGTACAACCCAAGAACAAGGCACAGGAGATAAAACGAACGAAATCAGAGCTAATGCATAATATTAATCCAACTGATAACAGTATACATTTGACTAAAGTTAAACATATTAAGGATGTTGATATTCTTATTGCATGCAAATCTAAGGAGGAAAATGAGAAGATAATGAAACTGGTTCAAGAAACAATGTCTGACTCTTATGCTGTAAAGGAGGTTGCTGGTATTAATCCGAGATTGTGCATTGGGGGTGTGTCGAAAAAATATACTGAAGAAATGCTTCAATACCAAATTAAGAATTGTAATCCTGAAATTTTTTCTAAATATAGTGATTGCAAAATTGCGAAAATCTTTCCAACTAAGAAAAATGCTGCAATCTTTCAAGCTGTCATTCAGATAGATAGAAATGTGTATGATGTAATATTAAAAGCTGGTAACTTATTTGTAGGGTATGATAGCTGTAGAGTATATGATGCCTTGGACGTGTCGCGTTGTTACAACTGTAACGAATTTAATCATTCATCCAAATCGTGCAACAATTCTTTAAGCTGTCCTTTATGCGGTGGAAATCACAATGTAGAGTCCTGTAGATCCCAATTACGAAACTGCACTAATTGCGTTAAACTATCAGGTGCTCAGGGATCTACTACTTCCTGTGATCATGCGGTGTGGGACAGAAGTGTTTGTACTGCATATAAAATTGCTTTAACTAAACTCAAGAAGGATTTGCTTGGAATATAGCAATCCATAGCTTCAAGTGGATATACCATGTCGTTGACCACTGCTGGTAAAAAGGTTAACGATAATTTCACAAATTCTTTAAATGTGTAATATCAGAATACCAGAGGCTTGCGATCTGAAACTGTAGATTTTTTTAATGCAGTCTCTATGACAGACTTTAAGGTCATAGCACTAACCGAAACATGGCTTAACGATTCAGTCTTTAATGATGAACTGTTTCCAGAAGACTACTCAGTATACCGGGCTGATAGAAATCTGGAGGCGTGTAATTGCTCGAGGGGCGGAGGGGTTCTTATAGCTGTAAACAATGAATTCCCGTCGTGTGTAATGAATATAGATAGTTTCATTCTCCCCACGATAGTCACGGTGGATACTTGGTCAAAATAACAGCTGACTCAGGTCATGTTTATGTTCCTCCATCTGGTAGTAGCGAAGTATACCTTAATCTTTTTGAATCAATTAGTAATATTGAAAGTTTGCATAATAATAATTGACTCATTGTGGGAGACTTTAATATATCTTCTTATGCTACATATTTTCATAATAATTTAGGGAATGACATTGTTTCTGCTCTTACTAATTTTCTCCCAATTTTTAATTTAACTCGATACAATACTATTGCGAACGACTTGGAACGTATTCTCGATCTTGCCCTCTATAATAATGACTGTATTGTGGAAAGATCTATTCAAAACTTAGTTGCTCAAGATCGGTATCATCCTGTTTTAAATATTTCCTGTAAACTAAATTTTTTGCCACACCTTAAAGCGAAATTTTACAACAATATCTTGCAAATTTTTCACTATTGTATCAAAGTCTATCTAATATAGATTGGACTTTCCTTTAAACATTTGATAGATCCGATGATGCCTGTATCTACTTTTACGGTAAGTTATATAATGCATTTGATGAGTGTGTGCCAAGAGAAACAAAACAATATAAAAGAAAATATCCACCGTGGTTTACCCGGGATATTATTAAAGACATCAAACTGAAATCGAAATTAAATAACGAATGTAAAATCAACAATGATGTAAATACTATTAACAAGTTTAAATATTTACGAGCTAAGCTGAAATCTGACATAGACAAGTCGTACAGGGGATTATGCTGATTCAGCTGAGTCGAGTATGAAAGCAGACCCCAAAAAATTCTGGACTTTTGTCAACAGCAAAAAGGGGTCAACTGATATCTCTGATAGAATGACGTTTAACGGTCAAACGCTCGATACGCCTACCGATATACTTAATGGTTTTTCGAAATCTTTTTCAGTTAGTACAATGTGCGTTACCCATGATGATTCAGTAAGCTCACAGTTCCTGAATATCATGTCCTTCACTGAGTATGAAGTACTTATTGCTTTAAAACAAGTAAAAAATAAAATGAGAACAGGACCAGACTCTGTCCCTGCTTTCATTTCGAAGGATTGTGCGTCTGTATTTGCTCCGCCGTTAACACGTGCGTGAAGACTTGCACTGTGCCGAATATGTGGAAATCGTCGAAGGTTAGACCTATCTACAAACATGGTGATAGAGTTGATATTAGCAACTATCGGCCAATCTCAATTATTTGTAATTTCTGTAAGGTATTCGAAATGTTATTGTACAATACAATGTATAGCCATTTATGCAACATGGTTTTGTAAAGGGTCGCTTAACTGTCACCAATTTGGCAAATATAACCCAATTAATTGCTGAGAACATCGATAAGCGATCGCAAACTGACGTTGTGTACACCGATTTTTCTAAAGCGTTCGATAGACTAGACCACGGAATTCTAGTGAGTAAATTATCTTGATATGGATTATCACCCTCTCTAATCAAATTATTCACCTCCTATTTAAACAACAGACACCGGTATGTTGTGTTTAATGGTTATAAGTCAGTTGAATACTTAGCAACGTCTGGTGTTCCACAGGGAAGTAACCTGGGCCCCTTATTATTCAATGTCTCCATCAATGATATAGTTGTCGATCTTGATGTCAACTGTTTACTATATGTTGATGACTTGAAATTATTCTGCCGGATTGGTCTTAGAAGCGATTGTGTCTTACTTTCAACTAACCTTGAACGTATTGAGAGATGGTGTATAAGTAATAAATTGTCGTTGAATGCCTGTAAATGTAAGATAATGACGTTTTCCTTAAAACCTGAGAAAATTATATATGATTATAAAATCAACAATACTGTTCTTGAACGCCCGGCGACATTTATTGATTCTAAACTTCCTTTTATACCTCATATTGAGGCTATATGCTCGTCTGCTAACAAAATGTACGGCTTCTTAGTTCGAAACTCGCGTGACTTCAATGATCAAGACACTTTAAAGGCTTTATACTACGCCTATGTTAGGTCTAAAATTGAATACGCAGATGTTATTTGGAGTCCATTTTATGACAAACACATTCAGAAAGTCAAATTAGTTCAATGGAGATTTTTGAAATTTCTTTCCTTTAAAATGGATGGCATTTACCCACCGGTAGGAGTTCGTACCGGTACACTTCAAACGAGGCATTGTGTGAATAACTCAAGTGCTCGTCGTGACTGTCACTTATTGATATTTCTGTTTAAAATCGTGCATAACAACATCAGTGATCCCAATCTACTTCTTAAACTCCAGTTCAATACTCCGAGAGTAGCTTCAAAAGCTGTTAATACGCTTTACTCTAATACCCCTCAAACACATATTTTAAAATTTTCGCCACTTCACAGGATGTGTTCGATATGTAATCATGTTACCAGCTTGATATATTTCATTGCCGCATATCTGCGATTAAAGCATTCTTCTTTGATTGATAATAATAATAATGAGTTTATTCTGGAAAAAATATACATAATATTAACAATACACATATAAGACAAAACAATATCATCCGAATAAACCAAATAACCACGGAAGTATAGGTACATACTTGTTTGTGGTATAAAAAAAACGACATCTACTAAAAATATTTAAGAATTGAATTACGTATTAGAATATATGAATATAAAGCAAAGACAATAAACAGTATGTATAACAAGAAAATTATTACGACAATACTGGTAAAGCAGATACAATAATACAAATCAAAACAGGTATTGAACAAACACATTATACTACAACTCGCTTAAGACCTGTATAGGTTGCGCGCGAGCGTTCTCTTCTTTAATTCACGTTTCAAATACATTTTATCCCTATTTCTATTTGCTGCTAGATGCATTACACTCTTTTGTCTAATTGAGTATTCCTTTATTGCTTCCAACGTTTATATCTCATTTTTTTTTGGTTACATCTTAAATCTACACATTTAAAATATCTCTCTCAATCAGGGAGTGAACAGTAGACCTCTCAACACGAAAGATAAATGATTTCATATATGATTTGAAAAGCCCTATCGGGTTAATTTCTAATAAATAATTTTTGTATGCGGTTGGTAAAAAGTTATAAATTATGGTACTTAGAAATTTCAATGATTTTTGTACAATGGTTTTGTTTTTTATAGCAATTTCTATATTTTCTTTAAGTTTCTATCGGGTGTTGTAATTGTGATCGATTGTTTGGAGTAGTGTTGATTTATTCCTATAAATGTATATAACGACATTGTAGAAATATGTCTGTTTAATATCCAATAACGATGTTTCTGAGAATAGTATTTGTTTTTTTGTAAATTATTTTCAAAAACCTTCTTTGTATGACTTCTAATTTTTTCAGGTGTGTTTTTGATGCAGAACCCCAGCACAATATAGCGTTGTTAATTCTGGATTCAACGAGTGAGTGGTACACTACTCTCAGATAAGCAGGTTTCAAGATAGTTCTCATATATTTGATTTTGTATAATAGTGGTCTTAAATTGTTTGCAATATTATTTATATGTAAATCCCATCTAAGGTGGGAGTCTATAATTACTCCTAGATATTTAATACTATTCTTCAATTTTATTATTTTTTTTCCTGACTTGTCTATTCTTAACTCGGTAAATCGGGGTAACCTATTTTTATAGTTACAGAATGGGACAAAAAACGTCTTTTGAAAATTAATCGTCAGCTGCCTACAGTCAAACCATTCAGAAATATTGTTAAAATATGTCTCAGTTTCTTCCTTCAGCTCTTGCCACGTATTATCCTGGTAAGATATCGCCGTATCCTCAGCAAAACCGATGATGTTTCCTTTAGTTTTCAAATGAAACAAGTTATTAATATATATTAAGAATAGGGTTGGTCCTAGAACTGTACCCTGAGGTACTCCAAATTTGATTCTCCTATTGTGGCTAATACAAGCTTCTATTTCAACAGCTTGTTCTCTATCGCTCAAGTAACTTTTAAACAAGTTCAATGGAACTCCGCGAATTCCTATATCTTCCAAGGCCACCAGGAGCTGACTATGAGATACGGTGTCGAATGCCTTGGCAAGATCCAGGAACACGCATATTGATGGCTTAGTTGTATCCAGTGAGGCATAGATTTGGTTTATCAAGGCAACTATAGCATCACTTGTTGAAAGTCCCTCCCGGAAACCAAATTGAGACTGTGATAAAATATTGTATCTATTTAAATATGCAGTTAACCTAGATTTTAGGGAGTTCTCGAACATTTTTGCAACTGTTGATATTAGTGAGATAGGTCTGTAGTTTGATAAACATTTTTTATCCCCTTTTTTAAGTATTGGAGTGATTATGGCCTTTTTAAATTCTGCTGGGCACTTCCCTGTTCCGAAAATGGAATTGATCAAATCTACTTAATTAGGAGCGATCACTTCTGCATTTTCTTTGTTAGCTTCAGATGTAATGTTGTCTATACCTGGTGCTTTTTTGTTTTTTAATGTTTTAATAATGTTTAATACTTCTGACTCTGTTACAGGTGTTGAAAAGAAGGATGTATTCATCTGAATTCGATCGTTTTTTCAGACAGGATTAGTTGGAATATTTATTTCTCTTGCTAATTTTTCTCCAACGTCAGCGAAAAAGTCGTTAAATTTTTGTGCTATATGTATAGGTTCCTTAGCCGTGGCTCCATCCTCTGTAACTATTTCCTCTATTTTATCTTCATTTTGATTATTATTACTATTTTTACAACCTTTTATCAGAGTCCACAATTGCTTCGAACTATTTTCACTTTCTGTTATTCGCTATGAGTAATAATTTAACTTTGCTGCGTTAATAGTCTTATCGACAACTCTCCTGTAATTTAAGTAATCTCTCTTTTTTTCGACATTTCCAGGGTCTTTAGAAAGTTCCCTGTAGTGTTTATTTCTTCTCTGAATAGAAGTTATTACACCCTTTGTAATCCATTTTTTCCTTTTCATGAACCCACGATTCACTTTCGTCGCAATCGTGTTAGATGAAATGTATGACCTTAGAGTTTTTATTAAGTAAGTTGCCTTTTGATCTACGTCAATATGGTTTTTATATTCGGTCCAATCATGTTTGCGCAAGTGTTGTTTCAGTTTGTTATAGTTTACGTGTTTTATAGGTTGCTCCTTTTGGGATTTTAATGTTGGAGATGA
Source organism: Galeruca laticollis (assembly GCA_963921935.1). Lineage (NCBI taxonomy): Eukaryota > Metazoa > Arthropoda > Insecta > Coleoptera > Chrysomelidae > Galeruca > Galeruca laticollis. The sequence goes on along the minus strand of OY998176.1, from coordinate 5,370,977 downwards.
TGGGATAAATGCAAAAATCCCCCTATGGTCACTTATAAATGTGTCATACACAGACGATATGCAATTATCTACGTTGTTCTTCCTGCTACTATAAAAAATGTGATCGATGCAACTTTCAGACAAACCATAAACTCTAGTGGGCTTATTTATTAGAGAACAAAAGCGGTACTCTTCCATAATATTCAAATAATTGGAAACATTGTCGCTAGTCATTTTCAAATTTATATTGATATCGCCAATCAAAATGTGCTCGGTAATTTTTAATTTACTTGCTTTTTCTAGGTATGTCTCGAGATCACAGAGAAATGCATCATCATTAATTGGTGGAGGCTTATATATGGAGGTTATAGCCATTTGGTTACTATTTTTCGTTTTTAATATTACTTGTATGGCACGACACATTCCTATAGATATCACATTATGTTTATATTCAAATTTATTAAAAAAAAACTATAACTCTATCATTTTTGTTTATATTACCCTCACTATATAGTAAGTCGTAGTTTTCAAGCTGAAACAAGCTGTAGTGATGATATTATTCTTTGTAATCAATATAATTAAGTTCCTGTTCTGTAGTTGGGTTCGTCCTGTTTGAACAGTGTATTAATAAATAAATAAATAAATATTAACAACATAAAAATTATGGTGTTAACTTAATCACTTCTCCGTATTTTCGAACTGTATGCATTAAAATCAATTAGTTAGTTCTATCCAATTATTTCTCGAATAAATACATAAAATCTTTGGTTTTTCCAATGTCTGCTACATTGTTTGATTATTTAGTTATTTACCAATGCACTCGGATACGGGACTAATTCCAATGCTAAAAGTTGTCCAAGAATTTTATATGTTGGAAATAATTCTTCAGTTATGAACTTGATGCTATCGGAGTCGAAAGGTTTATAAAATACGGACACAGTCAATTGGCTGGTCTGAAAAGAAGAGAAAATTATTTAAATTTTAATCATATTGCGATAGATATGTTTAAATTTAAATTAACTTTAAAACTAACTTCTCTCGTCATTTGGCCGATACAATTATAGGGTGTTTCATAGGTATACCGACTTACGTTAACTGTAAATAACTATAAAACCCATACATCATGTGTTTCTCGCCCTTTATAACCAAGATACATGATGTTTTATCCATTTTGGATATTTCTTATTTGTTTCATAACATTCAAATTACCTATATAGTATGATAGACTACAAGCCCAGCCCAAAAATTGAGGGGTCATTTGACCCACCATGAAGAAAATAAATCAATACTAGTATGAAATTGACTGTCTCGACCCTTACTTCGTGGAATATCGAGACAATTGTCAATTTTTTAGAATTTTCAATAACTTGTATTATATTGTGGAATTAACTAGAGACCTTGAGTTTCATTTAGAAACACAATACTAGTATATATAAAAAACAATTTAGAACTTATGCAGTCACTTCTTAGCGGTACAGGTGAGTACACAGGTAAGGTAAACATAGCGTTGAAGGGGGGGGGGGACTTTTTGGTCAAACATATTTGTACGGCATTCGGAATTTAGATAGATAATACAAAAGTAATGGCCTACGACGTATAAAAGTATTGGTACCAGGCGCTGATAAAATTTTTGATTTTCTGAAAATTTCCACCCCATTTTCGGCAATTTGATACAGTACGGCATTCATATATAACGATTCGGGTTGTCGCATACTTCGATTTTTTGGCATCGTCGTACATATCAACTGGGACAGGGGTGAGAAATCTTCGGTGCAACCCTTGATTTTTAAGTAATATGCAGGGGTGATTTGATTCACCATGAAACTTTATGGTTAAATTTTATAACATAAAATAAAAACATTTTTAGCCATGCCGTACGTTTTTTGCGGTACATAGCTTGTCAAAGGAAAATTAATTTCCCTCTGATAAGGGGGATTTTAAGGTTAAAAATTTCTGTACGGCATTTATATATTTTGTTAATATTATCATCAATTATCGACAAAAACAAAATGCCGTACCAAAAAAAGGTTCTAAAAGTACTATTATCATGTTTATTATTTGTGAGAATTGTCGCTACTAGTTTCTTATTAAAAAAAATCATTTTTTATTGTACGGCTTTTACATAATAATATTAACAATATTGTATAGAAATATATTTAAGCAATGCCGTACACAATTGTTGGTACATAAATTAGAAATAACGGTTGCTAAAATATTATTTCGATATTCGGTCAGTAAAGTGCACTTTTACGACCTCAAGAGTTTTTATAAAATTGCTCTTTACGAAGGTATTGAAAAATCATGTAAGCAACACGGCAGTTTGATGAAGAACCGTTTATATTGCACAGATTTGGTGTAATGAAAACGTGAAGAAACCGTCAAACATAACACCGATTAATTATGGATGGACATTAAATGACAATAAATACGAATTTCATTGGTTTGACGGCGAAGAATGTCCCTCCAAAGTATGCGATGTAATTGAAATGGACGAGGAAGTCATTGATGAAACGGATGAGAACATCGGTAAAAATAATTTTTTTTAACATTTTTTTATGCTAATACAGTCATTTAATACTAAAATATATTATAATATATTTAATATTCTTTAATTGTAATTGCCCGGCGTTGGGAGCCAAAAATTGTAGTATATTTAATTATTCGTGATGAATTTTAATTGTTTAATTTTAATGTAAACCTTCCTGTAAAGATAAATTTCAATTCGCCTCACGTTATTGTATATTGTCGCAGCGACAAATCTTGTACGTGCAACTTAAAAATTTATGTAAGAAATTTCAACTTTGACAGTAGTTGTCAAAAATATGCCCGGCTCTAATAAATATTAATTTAGTATTTCTAAAAATGAATTTATATGTATAATCAACCTATTACTCTTCTCTCAGGGTGGGATCAAACTGTTAAAAAATTAATTATTCAAAATTTGTTTAAATTTTTACGTATCTCCAAATTATCTGTTTCACTATTGTTCAGAACCTATAGTAACTGTATGTTTAATAATATAAAAGGCACATCAAATATCTGATGACTTTTCCAATATTTCTGTCACTGAAAATTATCAACTGTCACTGATTTAATCGACAGTTTTATTTATTGAAAAATGTTTAATTTTCTGAAATTATGTTATAAAAAGACTATATTGAGTAGGAATGCATTCTATATTATACTACCAGATACAAATTAATATTCCCCCAAAATAATTACAAACGAAACAACAGTCGTAATTTCTACTAAACTTAAAATTACTACAACCTATATGCTATAGATTAATATAATGAAAAACGTTTGATAAAAGTTCCAATCGTTGATCTAAATCTTGATGTGGAAAAATGTCAAAAAACAAGCTTCACTCAAATTTGTCTAATTCAAAATTTTTCTTCTCTTATGTGAATTTCCTTACATGACTTATTAATTTTGTTAGGAATCAAAAATCTAATAGATGCATCTATGTCAAATTATACTTAAAATATGCCTTATCATTTCTCGAGAAATTATTGTAAAAAAACTGGATCGGACTCACCAACTAATGACTGGACAACTCGTACAATTCTAAATGACCTTAGAATTCAGGATACCTTCTAAATCCTATTTAGAAATCTCGACCACATTCAACACACGATGCAATTCTTATTCGAATTATGCACGCACTGGCTTTATAATGAAATGGCTTTTGAATCTGGTTGTATAGATATACAACTGCTACTATCTTCCACAAAATTTTCTTGTTTTTAAAAAATTACTAATCTATGATTTTCAATAACCAAGTGAGATTTGAATTCTTTTATTATACTTGTAATGTTGCTAGCTATATTTTGAAATTTCAAATATTTCCTCCACTACACTACTACAACCTATATGCTATAGATTAATCTAATGAAAAACGTTTGATAAAAGTTCCAATCGTTGATCTAAATCTTGATGTGGAAAATGTCAAAAAACAAGCTTCACTCAAATTTGTCTAATTCAAAATTTTTCTTCTCTTATGTGAATTTCCTCATATGCCTTATTAATTTTGTTTGCAATCAAAAATCTAATAGATGCATCTATGTCAAATTTTATTTAAAATAGGCCTTATTATTTCTCGAGAAATTATTGTAAAACAACTGGATCGGACTCACCAACTAATGACTGGACAACTCGTACAATTCTAAATGACCTTAGAATTCAGGATACCTTCTAAATTTTATTTAGAAATCTCGTACCACATTCACTACACACGATGCAATTCTTATTCGAATTATGCACGCACTGGCTTTATAATGAAATGGCTTCTGAATCTGGTTGTATAGATATACGGTATCCGCCAAAATAAACAGTACCGAAACAGAGAGTGCTGTGGAGTTGTTTATGTAATATGGATTTGTCATATTTGACTTAATTGTCATTGGTTGATATATTAATAGTACGCTGCAGTTAAATTTGATTTAAAAATGGTTCTAACAACGGAAGAAAAAGTTTTTTGGCAGAGCATTATTTTCGTTCATACGGAAAAGGTCGTAATGATGGTCCAAGCTTAGAACAGGTGTCAATAAAATATCAACAAAAATTTAATAAAGCAGCTCCTAGTAAAAGTGTGATGTTAGCTGTTGTTGAAAAATTTCGTCGCACTGGTAGTGTATTGTGTCAACGTAAAGGTTCTTCAGGTCGTCGTAAAACAGTATGCACTAACGAAAATGAAGGACGTGTTTTTAACCAAGTTGTGCAATCACCTCAAAGAAGTCTTGTAAGAACTGCATGTAAACTCAACTTTAGTGAAACGTCTTTACGTCGCATGTTCAAATCAGTTGGTGGTTATCCATACCGTATTCAAGTTGGACAACGACTAAATGCTGCGGACAAACGTGCAAGAGAAATTTACTGTGGTTGCATGTTGCGTTTAATTTACGAAGATCCCGAATTTTTGAAAAACATATGGTTTTCAGACGAGAGTCACGTTCATCTTAGCGGCTATATTAATCGACAAACAACCAGATTCCTTGGATTTGAACGTCCTGATGTCATTGTAGAGAAACCACTCCACAGTCTTCGAGTTACCGTTTGGTGCGCGGTATCTGGTCATGGAATGATTGGTCCTTATTTCGATGAAGATGATAATCAGAATCCACTTACTGTCAACCAAGAGCGTTATAGAGAGAAAATTATTATACCTTTTGTGAGAGATCTAAATAACTTTTGCCGTGCACGAAATCTACAGTTTCGCACACAATGGTTCCAACAAGATGGTGCAACGAGCCATACAGCTGTGCGCACCTTAGACTTACTCCGTCAGCATTTCGATAATAGAATAATTTCTCGGGGAACAGACTTCGAATATCCTTCTCATTCACCTGATCTGACGCCACCTGACGCATACATTTGGTGCATAATGAAGGACAAAATATTTCACTCGGAAAATCCGCCGGCGAATATTGCCGAACTACGGGAAAGAATACAAAATATTTTTCGGCATTTACATCAACCACTTTTTATAAATATGTTTATTGACTTACAAAATCGATATGAAGCTTGTTTGCGTCGAAATGGTGAACATTTTGAACACTAACATTACAGAAATTAAAAATTAATTTTTATTTTTATTTTCGGTACTGTTTATTTTGGCGGATACTGTACAACTTCTACTATCTACCACAAAATTGAGACAACTCTAATTACGATGTTGCCTCTTCGGGGTTTCAAACACAACTGACTAAACTTTTGCAAAATAAATAAATCTCCTTTCCGTTGGTTACCGAATTTTCTTGTTTCTAATAAAATTACTAATCTATGATTTTCAATAACCAAGTGAGATTTGAATTCTTTTATTATAATGTTGCTAGCAGACCCCTCTATATTTTGAAATTTCAAATATTTTCTCCTAATCATAATATGTTCTATCTATCATTAGATATATTCTACATTAATGTCATCAAAATTTGAAATGTCAAATTTGATATTTCCACTGAATCTTTCAAAATTAGTGAATTTACATATAACACAGTGTGTATCAAAAGTATGGCAGCCAAATATAAATGAATTTCCTTATGTTCTACTTTTCTTTTAAATTTCAAATAGAGGATCTGTATTAATATATTTCAGAAAGCAATCAAGAAGAAAGTACTTTTGACGAAAGCTCAGATGACCAAGAAGTACTTGAAGATGAATGAAGTTTATAATTTTATTATTTTTTTACTTTTATAATAAGTGCATAATTATATGAAAAATGCTATATTTATGAATTAAATAAATGAAATCTTATTTACACTTGTATACTGTACTATAAAAATTTAACGATTGTTTGAAAGTTTTCTGGATATACTTGTATTTTACAAACTTTTCATAAAATTTTATTTATTTTTATATTATTATTATTATCTATTTAACCAGTTATTATTATTTAAAAATTATTTTTGTAAAATTGCAACCCAATTTTTGCTAATTTTAACTAATTTAAGTAAACATATAAATAAAAATGCGAGGATACTATACTTCAAAGCAGATCACAAACTATAGTTTTTAGTGTATTTAGAATGACATTCTGATCAATATTTACTTAAATTATTACTAATATACACTTAAAAATATTATTTTTTTTGGTAATTGAAGCTATACATTCTAAATAATTTTTTTTAATATTAATAATAATATCATCGCCATTTTCACGGTACCTCGGTAAAATTTTGACAAACTTCGTTTTACACTTATCAATTTGTAGAAGTTTGTCCCATCCAATATGTACGGCTTTTCAATTTTAATACTTTATGCTATATTTGTGATAAAAATTTGCAAATGCCGTATACTAATTTATGACCATGAAAGGGTATAAAGATGTCATGGAAATTTTTATCAGCTGTATAAAGTTTTTCAGTTAAAAATGTACGGCATTGTTTTTTTTCCATTTTTCAATATTTAAACAAATAATATCAGCCATAATATTTGTAATATAACATAATTATTATATATAGGCATAAGACAGGCCCTAGGGCCTATAGCCGTGTAAGAATTTTCCATCTGTATCTATCGCTTGCTACGCTTTTCCAGTTCCGTATTCCCTTTTCCGCGACGTCCTGCATTACGGCTTGTTTCCACTTTCTTCTAGGCCTACCTCTCTTCTTCTTTCCCTCTGGTCTTTTCCATGCTACTTCTTTTACATCTCTTGACTGTTCCATCCGTTCTAAGTGACCTAACCACTGCAGTCTTTTTGATTGGATTACTTCAATTATTGTTGAGTCATTGTATAGATCATACAACTCCTTATTTGTGCGCCTCTCCCATCCTTCTTCAGTTTTTTTTCCGCCATAAATTTTCCTTAATATCTCCCAGATTTCGAGTTTGGATTTCTGCTTCTTATTCATAACCCATGTTTCACATCCGTATAGCACTGTCGGTCTTAATATTGTTTTATAAATTCTTTTCTTTGTTGCTCGTGTGACTTGTTTTGATCTCAAGATTTTGAGTAATCCTCCAGCACATCTATTGCCCTTGGCCAGTTTAAGATCGATTTCTGCTTCTTCCTCACATTTATCATTTATTAGGACACCTAGATACATATAGTTCTTGGTTTCCTTTATTTGTATTATTTTATCGTTCTGTAGCTCTAGCCGTAATGTCTCAGGCTCTTCCGTTACTGTTTTATTTCTTAGTTTCATGTACTGGCTTTTTGCTTCATTTATCTCCAACCCCACTTCTTGTGCTGCTGTCACTAGATCTTTTGCTATTTTCATCAGTTCTTTTTTTTCCTTGATAATAAAACCACGTCATCTGCATATGCCAAACATTGGTGGCTTTTGTTCAGTAATGTACCCCGACGGTTGATTTTGCTTTTCCTTATAACATCTTCTAATGCTATGTTGAATAGCATGGTAGATGAGGGGTCTCCTTGCCTCAGTCCTTGGGTTGTATCAAATTCTTCTGATTCTTCCCCTTCTACTCTTACTACATTTCTTGTCTGCTTGAGTGTCATTTCCACCAGTTTGCATAGCTTCTCTGGGATTTTGTATTTTCTCAAGACTCTCAATAGCTTAGTCCTGTTTATCGTGTCATAGGCTGCCTTAAAGTCGATAAACAGCATATATGTAGGAATCTCGTATTCGTAACAGTGTGTTAATACTTGTTTTAGTAAGAAAATTTGGTCTGTTGTTCCTCTAGCCTTACGAAATCCACACTGGTACTCGCCGGTTATCTTTTCTGTATAAGTTTCTAATCGTCTTTTTATTAGTGTGGCTAGTACTTTGTACATGCAATCAAGTAGTGCTATTCCTCTGTAATTGTTGCAATGTGAAATGTCACCTTTCTTGTATATCGGTAGAATTGCTGCTTTTTTCCACCCTTCTGGCATATGTTCAGTCCTCCAAACCCCTTGTATTAACTTAGTAATTTCTCTTTTTAATACAATACCTCCGTATTTCAAGTTTTTTGCTGTTGCTATTGGATCCTGGGGCTTTATTATTTTTCATATTGTGGATAATTTCTTCTATTTCTGCTAGTGTAGGTTATTCATCTTCGGAACGGTTTTCTTCTCCCAATGGAACGTCTTCTCTTTCTTCTGTTTCTAGTTCTGCATTTACTTTTAATAGCTCTTCAAAATGGCTTTTCCATCTTCTTATTATTTCAGTTTTTGCTCCTAGCAGTTTACCGTTTCCATCTTTGATGTATGGTGTTTTTGGCCTGTGTCCTTTATTTATTTCTTTCACATCCTTGTAGAAATTTCTAATTTCTTGTCTCCAGTATTTTTCTTCCATTATTTTTATTCTGTTTTCATCGTGTTCTCTTTTCTTAGTTCTGCAAATCTTTTTTGCAATTTTCGTCTGTTCAATGTATTCCCGTTTGTACTGTTCTTTCCCGGTCTGTAGATATTTATTCCTTAAACTTTTTTTCTTACTTATTTCTTCCATACATTCGTCGTCAAGCCAGATCTTCCTTTTGGTAGCCTTTATGGCGTTTAAGCTTTCGTCTGACGCTTTCAAAATTGCTGTTTCCATCCGTGATAATTTCTTTTCTACACCCTGTTCTAATTCTGTTTCCCTAGTTTGTTCTAAGTATTTCTCGATTTTAGATTTGTATTTACCGGCTACTTGAGGATGTTGCAATTCTTCCATGTAATATTTCACCGTTCTTCTGTTTTTTCTAATTTTTCTCTCATCTGTTTCTGTTAGTTTAAATTTAGCCATTACTAGAAAATGGTCAGAGTCTATATCGGCACCCCTATATGATTTTACATTTTTTATTGATTTGGCATGTTTTTCCCCTATTAGCACGTGATCAATTTGGTTTGATTCGTTAGTGCCTGGAATTATCCAAGTTCCTTCGTGTATATTCTTCCTTTTAAAATGTGTACTCATAATCCTCATTTGCTTTTCTATAGCCATATTGATTAATCTAAAACCATTATCGTTACTGCTTTCGCCTCCCGTTATAGTTCTAAATATGTCTTCATTTCCTACTTTTGCATTTGCATCTTCCATTATTATTTTTACATTGCCGTATGGTATTTTGTCAATAATTTCTTCCAGTTGTTCATAGAATGCATCTTTATCTTCATCAGTTTTCTCTTCTGTAGGTGCATGAAAGTTAACGATTGTTATGTTTTTGTCATTTCCAGTAAACTGTAGTTTGCATATCCTGTTTGAGATCGCTTGGAAGTGTGTGATTTGTCCTTTCATATTTTTACTGACTACAAAGCCTGTACCAAATGGTCTTTTTTCATTTCCACTTGTAAATAGGACATATTCCTCCATTTCTTTTATATTATTATTTTTTAAATGTGTCTCCTGCAGCGCTAGAATTTCTATATTGTATCTTTTTGCTTCCTTTACTAAATTTGTTATGTCCCCCTCTCCGTATATTCCTCGCACGTTCCATGTTCCTATATTTATAACTTTATTTTCTTTTTTAATTATTTCTTTTTTGCGGTTCTTTTCTTTACCTCTTTTCTTGTAATCCTGTACCTTGTCCATTGTTTGAGTCGATGCCGGAATCGTATTGTCACGTGTGTCTACTAGTTTTTTTGGTTGAACTGTAACTGTTTTTGTTCATCATTCCATTTCCATACTATACCATTTACTATTAATCTCTTGTAACCTACTTTTGTTTGTTTGCCCTTATCTTTTTCTTCCTTAGCCTTTCCTCTGATTATTTTTTGTACTTCCTGTTCCTTCTTGGTAAGATACGACTCAATGAAAATTTTTTCCCGGAGATGTCTCAGTCTGCTTTTATTTTTCAAGATGTCAATTTTATCTGTTATGTTTTCCATTTCAATTAAGTACATCTTTTCCCCTATTTTCTGAGCGCTTCTTATTTTAACGTCCACTTGTATTTCTTTTGCTATGAATGTTTCTATTTTTTGCTTTAGAGAAATATCTTCATTTGTATTCACTTCTATTCCAGTAATGATCAGGTTTTTCTTTTTAGTAACTCTTTCTAAGTGTTCTACTTTTTCATTTAATGCTTTAATTTCCTCCTTCATTCTCAGATTTTCGTGTTTTATCTCTAACAGCTGCTTATTTGTTTCTCCATTTTCTTTTCTCAATTGTTCTATCTCTTCCATCATATCATCATTCTTTAACATCAGTTCCTGCATCATTTTGATCATAGTTGTTTCCGTATCCACTCTCCTTTTATCCTCTTTATGTTTCTTGCTTCTTCCAGTGGCCGACCCGTTTTCTTGATACATTTTCTTTATCTTCTCAAACGTCCACGAAATCCGTGTCTCTTTTGTAGTTTGTTTACCAAGGGTCTACTACAATTCGACCCCTAGCCCACTCAGAGCTAACTGATTTCGTTTCTGTATTAAATTTTTGTTTGAAATGTACTTTCTGATTATTTAAAGCCGACCCTGTGTCTTTTCCAAATTTCTATCGCTTATATTTGTAGCAGTTCTTTCCTGTTGTAGTATGAATGGTAAAAACTCGTCTTCGATTTAATGTTTATTATCAGGTGTTACTAATTATCCAAATATCTATTATTTGTTATTGTTGAATGTTTAATTTAATCGTAACTAGCACCCCTTTTTACATTACTCTAAACTTAGCCCTCATAATATAACATTATTTAGGATAATAGACTTTGTAAATATAGTGTTTTTAAATGAAACTCAAGGTCTCTAGTTAATTCCACAATATAATACAAGTTATTGAAAACTCTAAGAAATTGACAATTGTTTCGATAAATCAATATCATCGTCAGAATGACAGAAGTTACATTTCATTTTATGCCTACCTGATGTTTAGTAGTTATATTTTTTTGGCTAGACCAAGAAGTAACCTAACTTGTGATTGGCTTAATATATGTTTATAGAAAAAAGAAGAAGATGTGATATTACAAATATTGAAGCTTAGATATTATTAGCCCTATGGTGATATCCTGGATATCATTTTTCCAATTAAGATCAGTATAACTGTGCAATGATATAGAAAACCAGGAAAACTATATCTGCTGATCTTTACAATTATCACTTAAGAAGACAGTTTATTAGTGGAGAATTCCCTAGATTTAACTGTTCATTGACAACTTCATATTGTGGGTTTCTTAAATGTCTTCTAATTTCCAGTTCTTCAAGGAAATCCAGTTCTTGTTTCTTTTCACAAATATGCAGCACTTCTAGTTCTGTGTTAGGTGTCAATGAATGATTGGTGTCAAGTAAATGTTTTGCGTAGTGAGATTTATCTGGTTGTTTTAATCTGTAAGCTCGTAAGTGCTCACTGTATCGTATTTCAAAATTCCTAAGGGTCTGACCCAAATAGACAGCATTACATTCTGGACATTTGAGTTTATATATACCTGACTTCTTTAATAGTGGTATTTTTGTTTTTACATTTAACAATTTTGTACTAACGTTACTTTCTGTTTTAAAAGAAATTGTTGCATTCGTTGCTGAAGATATTATCTTTGAAATATTATTAGAAATATTTCCTGCATATGTGATGGTTTTATAAGTTTTAATTTCATCAGCTTGTTTAGGATATATTAGTTGTAATTAATTAAAACTTATAAAACCATCACATATGCAGGAAATATTTCTAATAATATTTCAAAGATAATATCTTCAGCAACGAATGCAACAATTTCTTTTAAAACAGAAAGTAACGTTAGTACAAAATTGTTAAATGTAAAAACAAAAATACCACTATTAAAGAAGTCAGGTATATATAAACTCAAATGTCCAGAATGTAATGCTGTCTATTTGGGTCAGACCCTTAGGAATTTTGAAATACGATACAGTGAGCACTTACGAGCTTACAGATTAAAACAACCAGATAAATCTCACTACGCAAAACATTTACTTGACACCAATCATTCATTGACACCTAACACAGAACTAGAAGTGCTGCATATTTGTGAAAAGAAACAAGAACTGGATTTCCTTGAAGAACTGGAAATTAGAAGACATTTAAGAAACCCACAATATGAAGTTGTCAATGAACAGTTAAATCTAGGGAATTCTCCACTAATAAACTGTCTTCTTAAGTGATAATTGTAAAGATCAGCAGATATAGTTTTCCTGGTTTTCTATATCATTGCACAGTTATACTGATCTTAATTGGAAAAATGATATCCAGGATATCACCATAGGGCTAATAATATCTAAGCTTCAATATTTGTAATATCACATCTTCTTCTTTTTTCTATAAACATATATTAAGCCAATCACAAGTTAGGTTACTTCTTGGTCTAGCCAAAAAAATATAACTACTAAACATCAGGTAGGCATAAAATGAAATGTAACTTCTGTCATTCTGACGATGATATTGATTTATCGAAACAATTGTCAATTTCTTAGAGTTTTCAATAACTTGTATTATATTGTGGAATTAACTAGAGACCTTGAGTTTCATTTAAAAACACTAATATGAGCATATTCCACGAAGTAAGGGTCGAGACAGTCAATTTTTTTTGTAAATATATATGACTCAAACTGCTTTATACTTATAAATAAATTCTATATGATGGTTAGGTACTTTTTCCCATATAAACAACTATATAAATACGTTAATCTTACTTTGTTTTTGTCGCCTTCATTTGTACAATCACTCTACCACTTGTTTATCACTTTTCTAACACACAGATGATTATTTAAACTCGCAATCTCCCAAATTTTGAGTTTAATTGCGGAGTAATTATTTATCATCTGAACAGGTAGGTATTACTTACGTATTTACCTTTTTGGAGAGAATGGTAGTTGCAGAAATTCCGAAAAAAAGTTTCAAATATTCAGCTCGATTTAATATAAAACTTGTTCTTAGCACAAATTCGCAGGGATTTCTGCGGAAACGCCAGGAACAGATTAATTCTCAGGGTAAATTCTACAAAAATTACCCGACTGAAGAGGTTAGCTATAGATTTGTCGCCAATTTGTATTGTCTTAAAAGAAATGGTCTTTCCATAAGATCCTATTTATGGCCTAGCTATTCTACTGTAAAATATACAGAGATTTATGTAACCAATGAAGATTTCCTGGATAACTGCCTTCGACTTTCTACTTCAAGCTAAGTAAATTTATATTGTATGGCTTCACCAATTATATTTTTACAGTTCGTTTTAGGTTTAAATTACATTTTCTTCACACATACTCACAATTACTAACCACTTGTTAAATTATGTAACACGATTATTTTTTTTTGTTCATTATATTTATACATAATTGTAGTCAGTTGTTTTATTTATTATACAGGAAGACCTGAGAAATTGCCTTCAGCACATATTTTTTATAAGTATTTCCTAAAACTAGCAGAGCACAGCAGGTAAGAGTTGACTGATTATTGAGGTTGATTTTTTTCTAATTTTGTTTAGGAACAAAATTAGTGGCGCCCTTTTATTGATTTCACTTTACTGTTTCTTAGTTTTTTATCTCTCTTTCTCTTCCTTTTTTCACTTTTTTTTCTCTTTAATTAACTTCTTTCAGATAACTGAGCCCTGAGAACTGGCTCTGTTATCTCCAATCTCATTGTCAGTCTTTTAATTCTTTCATTTTCTTTTATAATTTTTACCCCGAGAGTCAGAGGATGTGTTTCATAATTAATATTCCATAGTATACTTTTAAAAAACTATAAATTCTCTAATTTTTTCATTTTTATTTTTTTTATTATGTACCATTTTTTATGAACGGCTATGGTTTAGTTTTATAGTTTTGTGTTATATTTTGCCGTACAGGAAATAATGACCTTAACGAAAAAAATCAATATTTTATTTAAAAAATCAGGAAATTGTTTATAAATATTTCTAAGAACCATAATTTTGAGACGGTATAGTTGCTACAAGTTTTTTTATACATCAAATTTACGTTCGGAATTGATGCCGTACATGTTTAAATGACCTTAAAGAATAGAGGTTAGAATCAAGGGTTGCACCGAAGATTTCTCACCCCTGTCCCAGTCGATATGTACGGCGATGCCAAAAACAACCCAAATCGTTGTATATGAATGCCGTACTGTATCAAATTGCCGAAAATGGGTTGGAAATTTTCGGAAAATCAAAAATTTTATCTGCCTTTGGTACCAATACTTTTATACTGCATTAGGTCGTAGGCCATTACTTTTGTATTATCTATCTAAATTCCGAATGCCGTACAAATATGTTTGACCAAAAAGTCTCCCCCCCCCCCTTCAACGCTATGTTTACCTTACCTGTGTACTCACCTGTACCGCTAAAAAGTAACGGCATAGGTTCTAAATTGTTTTTTATATATACTAGTATTGATTTAAATGTGATTCATGGTGGGTCAAATGACCCGTCAATTTTTGGGCTGGGCTTGTAGTCTATAATAATTTCATATTCATAATAATTTCATATTTGGCAGGCGAGTTTCTCTAAAAGTACCGAATCGATTACATAGTTTAAAATTTTCAAATTCCAGGTATGTCTTTGGAAAATATTACCATACAGTTCCGCCCCAAAAACAACACCCTGTGTAATGAGTTTGACTAATTTAGTATACATATTAAGAGCAGAAAAAACTAAATCCAGTGATGTATGTACTTTGCATTTTTGCGCAAATTATGTTAGTTGTAAAAATTTAAATTCAAACTGTAAGAATGTGAATTTTAGGAGCCCATGAAACTCCCTGTATATTATAAATACCGCACTAGAATGAGATATTGCAAAGAAAAGATAGTAGGTAAAAACTGTTCGGACAGTCTTCTGCGGAGAATTGCAAGAAGAAATAAATTTTTAATATTAACAAAACTACTGTATTCAAACAAAAATTATTATTTGTCTTTATAAAATCTGACATTTTTAGAATTTTTAAAGCGTCATTTTGATTATTTGAAGTCAAAAAGGAGAAATGTTATGCATTATAAATTATTTCGTAAATTATTTATTTAATATCGATTATTAAAACCGTGATTTATTAATTTATTTAACCACTTACCTGATTTGTGTCGCACACAACCGCCCACAATAACAAAAAACACGTAAATTTTTCAAACATTTTTGATCTTACAGTAAAAACTCGACAATAAAATTAACAATTTATGCTGAATTTGGTGGGCGTTTATTTCAATATCTATCAATGTATGTTGTTGATAAATAAAATAATAAATTTGATCTGTTATGTGTAAACTGTTTATTTTGGAATTGTTTTTAATTCATCCAGTCATTTTTCAAGTATGTTAATGATGACTAACATTTTAGACATGCCAAAAACGTAGATTGTGTATACATTTTATACGGGCTGGATCATTATTCCATCGACTATGTATTTTATATTGATAAACTAAACATATTACTAATTCAGTAGCTTATTCGTGTTAAACTGGCAGTTGAGCTACTTTGGTAATTTTGGAATAAACAGCGAGCTACCCACACGGAAACCACGTAACGCAACGTAAATGAAATAATCCACAGTTAATTTATCATTATATGTATTTATTTTACTATTTAACTGGTAATACATAATACATAGGTACTAATAATAAACTAATAACAAAATAACTAAAATTACTAGTACATCCTTGTTCATAGCTACATTCCTACCTACCAAACGAAGGTGTTTGAAAAATAAACACAAACTTATATCCAGCCAAAACGGCATGTCACGTAAGATTTAAAAATAGTTAATAATAACAACAAAAAAGTAACGAACTATCATGAACATAAACATTGACAAATAAAAAAACACGTTAAATGAGAAGGCTGACACTCAGACTCATCGATAATTTTTTTAATGTTTGCAGTATAATTTGATACAGCCATTCGAATACAATTATCCAAATGAAATTGACTGTCTCGACCCTTACTTCGTGGAATATGCTCATAGAGCTTCTTCAGTTCCTATGAACAAATGTAATTTTGATAGAGAGATTGATACAATTAGACACATAGCAACATCTAACGCTAATCCATTAGATATGATAAATAAGCTAATTAGTAAAAAAGAGGAAAAAGTGGCATTACAACTAATATATCCAAAACAAGCTGATGAAATTAAAACTTATAAAACCATCACATATGCAGGAAATATTTCTAATAATATTTCAAAGATAATATCTTCAGCTACGAATACAACAATTTCTTTTAAAACAGAATGTAACGTTAGTACAAAATTGTTAAATGTAAAAACAAAAATACCACTATTAAAGAAGTCAGGTATATATAAACTCAAATGTCCAGAATGTAATGCTGTCTATTTGGGTCAGACCCTTAGGAATTTTGAAATACGATACAGTGAGCACTTACGAGCATACAGATTAAAACAACCAGATAAATCCCACTACGCAAAACATCTACTTGACACCAATCATTCATTGACACTTAACACAGAACTAGAAGTACTGTATATTTGTGAAAAGAAACAAGAACTGAATTTCCTTGAAGAACTGGAAATTAGAAGACATTTAAGAAACCCACAATATGAAGTTGTCAATGAACAGTTAAATCTAGGGAATTCTCCACTACTAAACTGTCTTCTTAAGTGATAATTGTAAAGATCAGCAGATATAGTTTTCCTGGTTTTCTATATCATTGCACAGTTATACTGATCTTAATTGGAAAAATGATATCCAGGATATCACCATAGGGCTAATAATATCTAAGCCTGTAGCAGAACGATCACGATCAATATTTGTAATATCACATCTTCTTTTTTTTCTATTAACATATATTAAGTCAATCACAAGTTAGGTCACTTCTTGGTCTAGCCAAAAATAACTACTAAAAATCAGGTAGGCATCAAATGAAATGTAACTTCTGTCATTTGTGACGATGATATTGATTTATCGAAACAATTGTCAATTTTTTAGAATTTCTAACATTTTTCAATAAACTGTGGAGTTAACTAGAAACAGTAAGTTTCATTTAAAACACAACTAAAATTTGAGTTTTTAATTGACGTTTGACATACGATATTATCTTCAATGTTTAGTTTAATTATTGTTTAACGAGACGTTTCAGTATCTACGTAAACAAAATGGTACGTGCTCTAGCTGACAAAGTAACAGCTATCTTAATTATTGGTGAAAGTGACAAAGCTACTGTGTTAGTGAAACGCGTCAACAAGTTTAAATTGAACATTAGTTCAAATATATGAAGATTTAAACAAACTATATTGTTTTATTTCATTGTTCTTAAAAATATTGATTGTTGTCGAATTAACTGGTTTTTTAACTGTTTCAGTTTCTCCTTTCTGGCGGCAGAATGTCGTGGAAATGATTTTCCAAAATATTAGAATGTACAGTTTTATGATGTCTATCAATATTTCCTTTTTTAGCAACGGAGACCGAAGTATTACATAACAAACACACATTTTTATCTTTAACCTCTGTTAAAAAGTATTGTTCTTCCCATTCCGAATAAAAGTGGTATGTCTTTACCTTCTTACAACTGCTTGCCATAATATTATTTTTTGTTGTTCTCTACTAACCCAACCTCAAGACGTTGGTTACGCGTTCAGTTTTAAACTAATCACAATGTCGCCGCGCCGTGCGTATTCATCCCGTTCAAATCAGTCCTGATCGTTCTCGAACACTAACGCGCTGGTCCGGCTGGTCGGTCCTAGCCGATTCTAGCTTGATGGCGTCAGCGGCAGATCGCTCACAGCAACGTTGCCGCTGTTTATGTTTAATATTATGACAATTAGATTTTTTTGTGGAATTTTCGGAAGCTTCTCTGATTTTTGCAGTGTGTATTTTTTAAATTAAAATCGTTGTGAGAGCTACCAGAATCGCCTCCGCGAGCTACAGGTAGCGCGCGATCGACAAGTTGGTATAGAAACAGCTCCCTTTATTTTCCAGAATATTATGGAACAACTGTTTTTGATACCAGGGATAGCATGCTTTTTAGATGACATCCTTATTACAGGGAAGGATGATCAGGAGCACTTGGATAGATTGGGAAAAGTTTTTCAATTCTTGAAAGAATGTGGTCTTCAAATAAAAAATAAAAAATGTTTTTAATTTCAAAACTCAGTTAAATATGTAATATGTAATCGATAAGGAAGGGCTACATATGTCCGATGAGAGAATTTCTGCAATTAAAAATGTCGAAACGCCAAGGTCAACCACCGAACTTAAATCACTTTTAGGGATGGTTAATTTTTATTGTCGGTTCATACCAAATATTTCAGATATTTTAAAACCGTGTAACGATAGATTATCTATAGTTATTTTTAGCATTATTTTCTAGTATTAAATTCCAGATAATTTATTTTCAAAATCCTTTTTCTACGCCCTTTTCAATAAATCTCTTTTCTGCGTTCATATAATAAAACAATTCATATTTTCAACTTTTTCAGTAGTCAGTATTTTTTGTCGATACCAAATTTATGCAGGTGTTCAGACGTAAACATTTTTTGCGCCCGGCACCAACCGAATATTCTAGAAAATTGTAACGGTCAAGGCTTTGGGCCCTCCCCTATATTCAAAATTTACCAATAATCATCCACAAGCCGGCAATTTTTCCCTCAAAAATAAAAGAGTCTAGCAGTCAGACCAAGTAGACGTATATCTGACAGAAAAGTAGTTTTTTAAATAGTCCTATGATATGTTTAGTTATGATGCTGTATAAAATAAGCGATTTGTACAAATAAGTCTGTGAGGTTTTCGGGCAGTTTTGTTATCGTTATACATTAGTTGAGAGACCTTATAAATCATCTTCTAAAGGTGGGTACAGACATAGAACAAAACTTCGTATCGTAACTCCGTCGCGCAACAATTGTTTGTTACGCATCGAAGATACGGCGTACCAACAAATACAGCGTATCAATACATCGTCGCGTATCTTATAAACGGGACATTTTACAGTTCCGTCTTTACTAAAACAGAACAATTAAATTCGTCTTTTTCTTGAGTGAAATGGAGGTTGTTGCAGCAGCTTATATATACATGCATTACAAAAATAAAAAAAGACGCTGGTGGCAGACCCGGTTGTATACTAATAGAAGTGTGTACAGCGGAAATCATTTACTGTTGGATTTAAAATTTCAGGCAACTAGTGGCCTTTACAAAAATTTTACTAGAATGTCTCCAACATACTTCGATTACTTGATTAATTTAATTGGACCCAAAATAACACGAAAAGATACTAGACGGAGAACGGCAATTTCTGTTCAAAAAAGGTTGGCAGTAACAATTCGGTTTCTGGCGACTGGTGACTCTTTCACCAGTCTACAATACCTTTTTAAAATTTCTAAACAATCGATAAATGCTATAGTTCCTGAAGTGTGGGAAGCCTTATAGAAGGATTAAAAGAAAATATACAGGTACGAAACTGTTTTATTAAAGGAGTATAATAAACACACATTAAACGAAACAACCCGTGCGGGGTTGCTAGTCCTCCATCGGGCGCCTCCCCAGGTGGCGGATCGGGGAAAGCCTCCCAGATATGGGTGGTACCGAGGAAATGAAATACTCGGGGCGGACCAAAACTAGCATTGTAGCGTCTGATTCAGAATGAGCGGCTACAAACAGCGTCTGACCCAGAATGGGCGGCTGAAAAGAACACTCGCCAACACGCTCGGCAAGCGAGGCGTTTTATATGCCAAAAACCTTTCATTGAATTAAGCTAAAATGTCGAATTCAAACAAAATACCCCAGGTGAGTAACGCCAAGCGTGTAGAATCTCAGACTGATCTTAGATCAGTCTGCCTCACTTCGGATTCTGGGGGAGGCAAAAATTCGATAAACCATAAGAAACAACACAAGTTGAATGTCACCAACATATATATAGCTACATATAATATCAGAACCATGAGCACGCCAGAAATCCTTGTTAAACTAGAAGAAGAATTGGAACACATAAAATGGGACATCCTAGGGCTTTGCGAAACACGCCTACCAGGAGAGAAAACCACTACCCTGAAATCAGGACACATATTATACCAAAATAACTCCATCCAACCTAGAGGTCAAGGAGAAGTGGCATTTCTTATTAATAAAAAAATTAAACATATGATAACTGAAGTAAATTCGATCTCTAACAGGGTTATATACATGGTCCTCAAATTAAACAGGAGATATAGCATCCAGTTTATTCACGGATATGCACCGACAAGCCAGGCAGATGATGAAGAAGTGGAAACCTTTCTCGAAGATCTATCAAAGGCCATGACTTCACAGAAAACTCATTATAAAATAATAAGTGGTGATTTTAATGCTAAAATTGGGCAGAAGAGCACAACTGACGCGGACAACGTCGGAAATTTCGGTGTAGGTATAAGAAATCAAAGAGGAGACATGCTAGTAAATTACTTAAATAAAGAAAACCTTTACTGTCTGAACACTTACTTTAAAAAACCTAAGCAAAGAAAGTGGACTTGGAAAAGCCCCGATGGGGAAACTAGAAATGAGATCGACTTCATACTTTCGAATAACAGAAAAATTTGCACAGACGTATCAGTACTAAACCGATTCGATACAAACAGCGATCCTAGACTGGTAAGAGCATCCCTTAGCCTCAACCTGAAAACTGAAAGAAACAAACTCATCCGTACAGACAAGATCCCTAAGGCTGAGGAGCTTGTACATAGGAAAAAGGATTATCAAAACGAACTAGAAAAGAAACTGGAACCAACTGAAGCATTGAATGGGATGGACATAGACGAACTGAACAAAAAAATCACAACCGACATCCACATTGCGACAAGGAAGATTTGCATGAAAACAAAAAAACAAAAAGAACTCTAAAATACAACCAGAGACGTTACAACTTATGGAACAAAGAAAGAAAACATCCAGAGATGCACTAAATTATCGGGAACTAAATAAACGAATACATAGAGAAGTAAGAAAAGACATCCGAGTTTATAACACCAAGACAATCAAAAACGTAATAGAGGACAATGTAAATATGAAAGTCTTAAGGTCAAAACTATCCTCTGGTAAACAAATCATCACTAAAATGAAAAATCAACAGGGAAACATAATTTCGGACAGCAAAAAGATCGCGGAACACATCAAAGAATTCTACACCCGTCTTTACACATCTACTACACCGGACCCTAGAATTACGAGCACGGTTATATGCAATGTGGGCTCTGAAGGCATTCCTGAAATATCAAAGCAAGAAATACAGGCTGCCCTCAAGCAAATGAAAAATAGAAAAAGTCCAGGAGAAGACAGAATCACATGTGAAATGCTGAAAATGGGAGGAGTGGTTATCGAGAAATCTTTACAAATTCTTTTAAATAAATGTCTACAAGAAGGCAAAATTCCCGATGCATGGTAAAACGCGGAAGTGATCCTGCTTTTTAAAAAAGGAGATAACAGCAACATAGAAAATTATCGGCCAATTAACCTTCTCTCTCATATGTATAAGCTCCTCACCAGGATAATAACCAATAGACTAACAAATAAATTGGATGCGTACCAGTAGAGCAAGCGGGATTCCGTAAAGGGTTCAGTACTATAGATCACCTACAAGCTATTAGAACACTGATCGAAAAAACAACGGAATACAACATACCCCTTCACTTGGCATTTGTGGATTTTCACAAAGCGTTCGATTCTGTCGAAACGTGGGCCTTTATACAAGCTATGAACGATGCTAGAATAGATTCCAGGTACACAAACTTATTAAAATATATATATAAAAATGCCACTTTTCATGTCAAAATAAATGAAGATCTAAAAACGGATAAGATTAAGGTAAATAGGGGTGATACAATATCACCAAAATTATTTACTCTGGCGCTTGTGAACGTCTTTAAAACATTACAATGGGAAACAAAAGGAATAAATATCGACGGCTCCTATCTACACCATCTTCGGTTTGCTGACGACATTGTCCTGATAAGCAGTGACGTGCACGAACTGAGCAACATGTTAGAACAACTTAATAATGCTTCAAAAAAGATCGGCTTAAAAATGAATATCGCAAAGACTGAAATAATAAGTAACACCAACGAAAAAATATATATATAGATGGTACAAAACTAGAAAACGTGGAAGAGTATATATATTTGGGACATGTAATAAAAATAGGAAAAGAAAATCAAACGGCTGAGATTAAACGAAGAATAAAATTAGCCTGGGCGGGGTTCGGAAAAATGAACTATATATTCAGAAATAGCAGCATACCGATCAACCTTAAACGAAAAGTTTTCGATACCTGTATACTACCGATAGCGACCTATGGACTGGAAACAATGGCAATGACAGGGAGGACAGCAAATCGATTAAGAGTGATGCAAAGAGCGATGGAACGAGCGATGCTCGGAATTACTCTCAGTGACAGAAAAAGGAATGAAGATATCCGACAAAGAACTAAAGTCATGGATATAATAAAGCGTACTGCGGAGCTGAAATGGCAATGGGTAGGGCATGTGGCCCGGCAGGATCAAGCTAAATGGACAACCAAACTAACGTACTGGCGACCAAGACAAACAAGGCGAAGCACAGGAAGACCACAGAGAAGATGGCTTGATGATATCAAAAGACAGGCCGGAAACAGATGGTTTCAACAAGCACAGGACAGGACAGCATGGAGAAATATGAAAGAGGCTTACGTCCAGGAGTGGATAAGAAGTGGCTGAGAAAGAAGAAGAAACAAAACAAATGTTTATCTTAAATTCTCTAATTCAATATCGGGCATATCCAATAGTGGGCGTGGTAAACAATTGACTGGAGTATTGCGACTTGAATGATCCGAAATACTAGAATTAGCATAATTATATGCTGGAGATGGTACCTGTGAATGCTGTTGAGTAAAACTGGAAGCTTGGCTATCCTGATACAGTTGGAATTGAGAATGTTGTGGCACAGAATTTGCAAAGAATGACTGAAGAGTATGAGTACGGTATGATTGCGAATGATAAAAATTGGTTGAACTTTGTTCGAGATGGGTCTTGTCTGCTTTAAACAAAAATTAACATAATATCTTGTTGTACAGTACTTTGTAATTCGAGAGAATATTTGACCAGTTTTTTAGCCACAAGATTTCCAAATATTTGACATTCGTTTTGCTCCTGTGGGTTTATAGCGTTTGCTGATGCTTTATCTAATTTCTCAGAATCTTCATTCCTCTTTTGGCGTTTCCTACTAGGTGTCGCTACATCGCTTTTCTTTTCGGTACTAGGTGTTGCTTTTCTTTTCGGTACACTTTCTATACTTTCCCGATTCTCTTGTACAGCAGAATTTTTATCGTTATCTGCTAATGTTCCTTCATCACCCGATATATCCTTTTCATAAGTATCTTCTTCTTCGTGTACAATCTAAAGTTAAAAATAATTTAACATAAGTATTTAATAAACAAACTTATTTAGAAAATAAAAATATGTACTATTTTTCGCGCACTGTATAATTTGTTTTAACGAAATTTGTTTTAATTTTTACAGATACCTTCAATACCAGAAAGATGGTTAGAAGTGGCAAAACAGTTTGTGAACACCTGGAACTTTCCACATTGTCTGGGTGCTTTAGATGGGAAACATGTTGTTCTACAAGCTCCAATTAACATCGGAAGCAAGTTCTTTAATTACAAATCAACATTTAGTGTAGTTCTTTTTGCCCTAGTGTATGCTAATTATAACTTTTTGTATGCTGGTGCTGGAGGCCAAGGAAGAATTTCAGATGGTGGTATCTTTAAAAACTGCTCGCTTTACAAAAAATTAGAGCGAAATGACTCAAATTTACCTGAAACAGAAGCTTTACATGGTAGGCAACAGAAAATTCCCTATTTTTTTATTGGAGACGAGGCATTTGCTTTAACTGAGTCGTTAATAAAACCGTTTTCTACAGATTATCTCGCGCACGAAGAACTGTAAAAAATGTATTTGGCATCGCCTCAGCCGTTTTTAGAGAACTTCGTAAACCGATGTTACTTGAACCCAGAAAAGCTGAATTAGTTATAATGGCAGTCGCTCATCTACATACTTTTTTAAGAGAAAGTACATCTTGTGCTTTGTATACGCCACATGGAACCTTCGATACAGAAATTGATGGAAAGCTTGTAGAAGGAAAGTATAAAACTATAACTAATGAACCAATGTCTTCTTTATTTCCAATTATAAATATTCCCAGTAGACCAACCGAAAATGCAGCACGAATTAGAGATGAATTGTCATCGTACTTTCAAAACGAAGATCGACTTTTGTGGCAAGATAACTATACGTAATTCCTAATTCGTTTTATACTTACGGTGCTTTCTGTTTCCCCAACTTTGTTTTTGTCCCAAAGAAATAGCAAACTTTTAAAGGCAAACACCAACTACTTTCATAGATATCTGAAAGCCCTGTAATAAATAAAAATAAAATTTGTAATTCAAAAGTAAATAAACAAAATAGAAAAGAAATTAATTTTCAATTATTCAAACTTACCTTTACCCGTACCATGGCTCTTTTTACTTTTTGCTTTCTCTCGCCTGACAGAAGAACATTAATTTTTTTTGCATTCATCTACTGTTGTCCGAAACTCTACAAGTTCTTCCCAAGCATCATGCTTCTTTATTTTATTATAGTATTTGGGATGTTTTGCATCCCACAAAATTTCTTTATTACGATAACTATTTACAAGTGATTATGCAGGGCAGAGTTGAAGGAAAGAAGGGAATTGGGAGAAAGAAGAAATCATGGCTGAGGAATATCCGAGAATGGACAGACATGGGCGTTGAAGATCTTTTTCATATTGCTACGGACAGAGATGCTTTTGAGAGTGGTCGCCAACCTCCGTTAAATGGGGACGGCATTCGAAGAAGAAGATAACTATTTATTAAATCCAGGGTAGATTCTTCTGTCCACTCCATGTTTTCAACTGAATAAACAAAACGAAAAATGAACGGTTTCAAAGATTAAAACTAACTTTTCCGCATCTGTGGCCCTGAACAATATTCTATCATAAAATTGTTACTAGTATACACTTCGGGGGATGTATCGTGCTAACAAACCGAAATTTCTCCAAAAATAACCAAAAATTTAGTATATCTGGATTTATAGGACCCGCTGTACTCGCTCGTCAACTGAAAATCAATAGGGTACATCTGTAAGACACCTTGAACAATATTCAATCATAAAATTGGTCACTTTTGTACACTCTGGAGGCTGCATCGTGCTAACAAACTGAAAATTCTCCAAAAATGACAAAAATTTGGTCCTTCTAGTACCATAGCACCCGTTGTACAGCCGTTAGTGAGCTGAATATCAATAGGGTTCATCTTTGAGAAGCTCTGAATTATATCCAATCATAAAATTGGTCACTTGTATATACTCCGGAGGCTGTATCGTGCTAACAAACTGAAATTTCCCCAAAAATGACAAAAATATCGTACTTAAAGTACTATAGCACCTGTTGTACTGGCTCTGGTGAACTAGATATCAATAGGGTTCATCAGTGAGATGTCCTGAATAATATTCAATCATAAAATTTGTAATTCAAAAGTAAATAAACAAAATAGAAAAGAAATTAATTTTCAATTATTCAAACTTACCTTTACCCGTACCGTGGCTCTTTTTAATTTTTGCTTTATCTCGCCTAAGGCATGACAGAAGAACATTAATTTTTTTTTTGCATTCATCTACTGTTGCCCGAAATTCCCAAGTTCTTCCCAAGCATCATGCTTCTTCATTTTATTATAGTATTTGGGATGTTTTACATCCCACAAAATTTCTTTATTACGATAACTATTTATGAAATCCAGGGTAGATTCTTTTGTCCACTCCATGTTTTCAACTGAATAAACAAAACGAAAAATGAACGGTTTTAAAGATTAAAACTAACTTTTCCGCATCTGTGGCCCTGAACAATATTCTATCATAAAATTGTTACTAGTATACACTTCGGGGGATGTATCATGCTAACAAACCGAAATTTCTCCAAAAATAACCAAAAATTTAGTATATCTGGATTTATAGGACCCGCTGTACTCGCTCCAGTCAACTGAAAATCAATAGGGAACATCTGTAAGACACCTTGAACAATATTCAATCATAAAATTGGTCACTTTTGTACATTCTGGAGGCTGCATCGTGCTAACAAACTGAAAATTCTCCAAAAATGACAAAAATTTGGTCCTTCTAGGACCATAGCACCCGTTGTACAGTCGTTAGTGAGCTGAATATCAATAGGGTTCATCTTTGAGAAGCTCTGAATTATATCCAATCATAAAATTGGTCACTTGTATATACTCCGGAGGCTGTATCGTGCTAACAAACTGAAATTTCCCCAAAAATGACAAAAATATCGTACTTAAAGTACTATAGCACCTGTTGTACTGGCTCTGGTGAACTGAATATCAATAGGGTTCATCAGTGAGATGTCCTGAATAATAATCAATCATAAAATTGGTGACTTGTTGAACTCCGGAGGCTTTATCGTGCTAACAAACTGAAATTTCTCAAGAAATGACTAAAATGTCGTACTTCAAGTACCATAGCACCCGTTGTACTGGCTCTGGAGAGCTGAAAATCAATAGGATTCATCTGTGACATGTCCTTAACAACATTCAATCATAAAATTGGTGACTTTTGGCACTCCGGAGGCTCTATCGTGCTAACAAGACATGTAAGGAAAAGTGGCCGACGACAACGACGACGACGACGACGACAACGACGACGACGACGACGACGACGACGACGACGACATACACACAGGATTTTTTTTTCTAAAAACCGTTTTTTCGTGTTGTTGTTGAAGGAAAACGTAAAAATAACTCAAAAAAAAATTTCAAATTTCCAACTTTTTTTGGGGTAAACCAATACTTTTCTCGCATATAGATAGGTTGGGCGGAAAAGTAATAAATCGCAACTGTGTACCGGAGACCTGTCCAGACATGCTAACAAGTGGTGCAACATCAGTGCGTATAATTTCTTTGATGCGGCGTCAAAAAACCGACAACCGATGGAACGCCGAGATGTTACTATGTTCTGGTGTTACGGTGTTACGCAGTGCCGTCCACACTTGTTACGCGACGGCGTTACGATACGAACTTTTGTTATACAGGGTGTCCCGGGACTAATAGGAAAAAAGTCAGGAGCGTATAATATGAGCCGAAATAATGTTAGTATTTCATATAAATTTTTTCTATGCAGGCCCTCGTTTTCGAGTTATAGGCCTCCAAACTTTTAATTTTGAATTTGATTTTGATTTTTATTTTTTATACTAGTTATTTGATCTTTATAAAATTTACGGCAAAGCTATAATGTACAGGTATGTTTATTCTGGAAAGGTAAACAGATTTACAGTAGTGCCTTGAAGCCAGGGACGGACTACTCGCAATGGTTAGTGATCCAAAAATTTTGCAGGTACGGCACACCCTGTATGAAATTATCGAAATTGACTTCCGCACACATTAAGCTAACGAAAAGGTACTCTTGCTGGAATTCGATAAAATAAGCCGTTTGGCTAATATTTACAGTTTTATTAATGCGCTACGTACACATTTACCTAACTAACTTATTAATAGGATGTCCAAGACTACAGTACTACAAAAAAATAATTTGATGAAAGCAGATGATAAAAACATTGAGAACTTATTTAATGGGAATTAAATAGGTACGCAAACAACGTAATTAGTTGCTTTTAATCAAAATTACGAACACAACATTATTAAACCATTAAGAAAACCTCAAAAAACACAAGTTATAAAACATTGAACTAAAACTAATTTCTAAACAACAACAAAAACTAACGTTATTCTAATAAATGTTCAATATGAGCTCCTCCCACTTCCACGCACATTCTAAGTCTACGAAGGTTGTTTCTTCTTGAAAAAGAAATTCCACATTATTTCTAATAACATTGCAGTGTAACACAATTCTGTCTATTAAATCTTGCCTTGTTTGCACAGGTGTTGCGTATACCTTACTTTTGACATAACCCTAGAGAAAGAAATCCATAGGATTAACGTCTCCTGATCGCGGTGGACATTGAAAGGGGCCTCCACGACCAATCCATCTATTAGGAAACCTTGTGTGTAAATGCTGTCATACATCTAAACTAAAATGAGCAGGGGCCCCATCATGCATGAACCATAAATTCCTACGAGTTTGTAGTAGCACATTATCAAACAGGTTCCATAACTCATTTTGCAAAAACTCCAAATATCTCTGACCGTTCAAAGTACCGTCAATAAAGTATGGCCCTATCAAATGATTGCCCACTATTCCTGCCCAAACATTAATCATGAATCTATCCTGACTCTTGGTTTGGATAATGCCATGTGGATTCACATCATCCCAGAAATGGATATTATGAGAATTTATGACTCCATCTCTGGTGAAACCGGATTCGTTCGTAAAGAGAACGTTACTAATAAATGTATTGTCTGCTTGTTGTTGTCGCAGAAACCACTGGCTATACTCAAGTCGTGAAGGATAGTCAGCCACTGTCATACTGTGTACTTGTTTCATGTGAAAAGGATATAACAGCTGTTCTTTTAGGACGCGATGAACAACTGATTTGGAGAAGTTATGTTCTCTTGATTATTTTCGTAAACTTGTTGATGGTTCATTATCAACTGCATTTAACAAGTCTTGTTCAACTGCCACAGTACGCACGCTTCGTACTGGACCTTCTCCAACTTTTTTTGGCAAAAAATTTCATAAAACGTAAAACTTTGTTTTGTATACATGGAAAATTACATTTACTTATTCATACCTGTTTCTCGTAACCTAGGATCAATATGCTCAATCATTCGTCTGTCTGGCAATGCTCTGTTTGCAAAACGTTCTGCATAAAGCCTTCAGGCCTCTAAACAGTTTCGAGAAACCAGTCCATACATTAAATGCATATCAGCGTACTCAATAAAAGTGAATTCTGCCATTGTAACTGTAAAATTAAGGACTTATGAATTATTGACAAGTACTGACTACGAACTATTCTACACAGTATTTGACAACTAATCCTATGGTTACTTGATAAACGGTAAAAATACTTTTAATAAGTTTTTACCATCTTTCCAATTAATAAGTCGTTAATGTTTTTCATCTTCTGCTATCGTTAAATTATTTTTTTGTAGTACTGTAGGTAAATCTTTGACATCGTATTAATAAGTTAGTTTTAGTCGTTGTGTACTTATAAAAATGGTGAATGCGTTAATTGGTACGTAGTGCATTAATAAAACTGTAAATATTAGCCAAACGGCTTATTTTATCGAATTCCAACTGGAGTACCTTTTCGCTAGCTTAATGTGTGGGGAAGTGAATTTTGATAATTTCATACAGGGTGTGCCGTCCCTGCAAATTTTTTGGATCACTAACCATTGCGCGTAGTCCGTTCCTGGCTTCAAGGCACTACTGTAAATCTGTTTACCTTGCCAAAATAAACAAACACGTATATTATAGCTTTGCCGTAAATTTTATAAAGATCAAATAACTAGTACAAAAAATAAAAATAAAAACCAAATTCAAAATTAAAACTTTGGAGGCCTATAACTCGAAAACGAGGGCCTGAATAGAAAAAGTTTATATGAAGTACTAACATTATTTTGGCTCAGATTATACGCTCCTGACTTTTTTCCCATTAGTCCCGGGACACCCTGTATATCTGTACGCACCTTAAAAAGTATGAATCCATACTCTATTTACTTGTTCAGAGGTTAATAAAATATACGTTGGCGACCAGAAGTTATTTTATTTACCTTTCTTCCCGAGGATGATGGTATTCTGTAATTCCAATTAAGGTGAATATTCACCCCTGAGAATCTTTAGAGTTCTGGCTATAGCTCTTATAAGTTGAGCTACCTATCGAGGGAGAGCTATCCCGAATGGATCCTGCGTTCCGGTTATGACCAGAAATAGTGATGATTTTATCTAACGAGGGAGCAGCAGGGAGAGGTTTCAAGCTACTTTCACATGTAGAATTGTCCCCACAACACACCCCCACAATAATAAAATAAGACGATTGGAGATTATTACACAATAGGAACATAATGTTTAACATTCATCTACATTTAGTGACTTTTTTAAATTTAACAAATGTATTTTCTGCCAGGGCTTTTGTTAATGTATCAGCTACTTGCTCATCGGTTGGAATATATTTAATTTTAATCATTTTGTCTGTAATTAGTTCTTTTACGAAGTGATGTTTGACATCAAAGTGTTTGGAACGTTTTGTTTCAAGGGTATGAGCAATTTTAATAGCTGCCTGGTTATCTTCAAATATAATGACAGGAAAAACATCTGCAACAATATCATTAAACAGGTTACCTATAAAAATGCATTCAATGCAACATGCAGCTAGCGATACATATTCTGCTTCACAACTAGAAATTGCACCACTGACTATTTTTTTGAATTCCAGAAAACAGTATTATTATTAGTTTTTAAAGTAAAATCAGTTGTTTTTTCCCTATCATTCGGGTCATAGGAGGGGATGTATTATATTGATATTTGTGCCTGAAAGTTAATACCTTATAGCTTCTAATTTCTTGCTTGTACCTCTACCTGTGTACTAGACATAGTTATAGTTCTCTAGTCCAACAGGCGATCTATTATTTTTAAAACTTGTCATTTTTGATGTATTACTTTTATCTCAATAAATAAAAAGTAGAGTAACTAGAACTTATTTATTTTATGTTTATTTTATATCCGCTCCAACCCGTATATTTTACAGTAGGTAATAAAAAATAAAACGCCTAACTGAAAATTTATATATTCAATAATTTTTTAGTACAATACATCTATTATTTATTACATGTTGCATATTTCTAGTTCGTTGTTTAAAACATCGCAAATCAGTTTTGTAAAGTCAGCCAGCGCTCTCTGTCGATAAGTTTCGTCGAACTTATCGTTTAGTAGGATAGCTGGTAAGTATTTCGTGTCTTCTACGGCCCTAGTTTTTTCACCATTTTCGTGGTAAAATTTGACAGCTTGTTCTGAATGGTAACAATTATTTATATCTTCCCATGATAAACCGGCTCTTTTGCTACACTAAAAAATTTTGGTATGTTTATAATTTTATTCGAATTATTTTATAAAATATGTACTCACTTCTTCTAAAGATTTTTCAGAAGTAGGATCTTCACTCATCGAGCAATATACGAAATTCGATGTGGCATCTTTCTCCGAGTTCAAAGCTAGTGCGCATGAGTGGTAAATATTTCCGAAACATTCTGGGACTCCATGTTGACAGATGAAATTCCAAGTATCGTTTTCTTTCGTCTCCTAAAAAGTTGTTATATAATAATATTTTTGTAGTAAAATCCCGCTCTATTGTGTACTTACTGTGGCATGTCCATAAGGTACGAAATCTACATCTATATATTCCTTACCGATTTCCTTGTACACGGGATAAAACTGATTAATGATGAACTCTTTACTATGATGACATAATGTTTCGTAAAAAATGGAAACTTTCACTGTAGCCTAAAATATAGAAATTAACTGTCTCGACCCTTACTTCGTGGAATATGCTCATATTAGTGTTTTTAAATGAAATTCACGGTCTCTAGTTAATTCCACAATATAATAAAAGTTATTGAAAATTCTAAAAAATTGACAATTGTTTCGATAAATCAATATCATCGATGATAATGATAACTTTTATTATATTGCGGAATTAACTAGAGACCGTGAGTTTCATTTAAAAACACTAATAAAATATAGAAATTCAAAAAAGTGCAAAAAATCATTTATCATAATGAAATTAACTGACTTCGTGAAATTTACTCACATTACTGTTTTAAATGAAATTTACTGTTTATAGATAATTCCACAATATATCGAAAAAATGTTAAAAATTCTAAGAAATTTGACAATTGTTTCGATAACTAAATATCATCGTCAGAATGACAGAAGTTACATTTCATTTGATGCCTACCTGATGTTTAATAATTATTTTTGGCTATACCAAGAAGTGAATGAATGGTTATACGGAGCCGGATGAAAGAAGTATATGGCCTTTTTTCTGAATCTTGGAGCTCGGCGGAACAGAACTATGGGTGGTAAAGCTACAAAACAGGAGTTACAGGAAACTGGTACGGTGAATAACAATTTCTTAGTACAGCAAAAGAGTTTCACAACGCAAATAATGGTTTTATGATACGTGATAACAGTGGCATTTATTCTGAAATTCGTATGGTCCCTATGGAAAACACACCGTAGAACATCGAAGAGAGACATCACCAGAAGCATACGAGTGCAGAAGACGACAGGAACTTTAAGCGTAAAAAATTGTAAGTAACCTATACAATCAATTTTTATGAACAAATTGCAATATAACGAGGCCTGATCGTTTGGATGTCAATTACATGGGAAGAATTCGAAGATAAGTTAAAATCAATCGTCGAAGCGATAAATAAACAAGGAAAATGGGGCTTGAAAAAGGAAACTCCTAAAAATCCAGATATCCATAGCGAAATAGTGAACAATATAGTAATTCTTTACAATAATTTTACAAAGTTGATAAGTAAAAACTGGAAAAACTTAGTTACAATACAAGAAGAAAGTTGTAAAAATGATTTTGATAAGATTAGGGATAAAACTGCTAGGCCATTTCAAGCACTGAATTATAATATTAAAATACCTACATCAATATTTGAGGAGATTTATACCTTTGTATTGGAATCAATAAGCAAACAAGTGTAAATGGCTTCGAGCATGAATAATTTCTTCAATTTCGCGAGTAAGGTATTGCCTACCGAATTTAGTGGCGAAGCGTGCAAGTTACAATCATTTTTAGATTCGTTAGATTTACTACAAGTAAACGCAATAGGTAATGAAGAAAATGCAGTTCTATTAATTGAAATCAGCTTAAGTCCGGAATAAGAGGAGATAATCCAAGTCTTCTTTTGGCAAAGCTGAACAAAGTAAGACAAAATGGGAAGGATATAACAAACTACGCAAAGGAAGTAGAGAAATTGGCAGGGAAATTACAGGCAGCATATGTGTAGGAAGGTATGCAGGAGCAGAAAAATATACCAAAGAGGCGACGATCAAGGCAGTGACGATGAACGCCAAAACGGATGCGACGAAAACAATCATAGCAGCGGGAAGTTTCGAAAATACTCAAGAAGTACTATTTAAACTGGTGTCAGTTGAAGGCATAGTAAGCCAGAAATAGGTATTACATTTCAAAGAAGACAATATGAATTTCTTTAGAAAACCAGACTTTAACTATAGGAGCAATCAGAGAAGAGGGAACAACAGCAGAATAACAATAACCATACTAATAATATGTGAGATAGAAAACGAGGAGTCAAGAGTGAATCAGAAACAATTGGGGTTTTGAATAATAAAACAAATGATGAATGCACGATCTCAGAAACTTATTCAATATATTATTTCAACCTGTCACTTTTTAACTTTATAGAAATTCAGACAAATATAACTGATAACATTCATAATTTTATATTGGGTACAGGTGCAGACATTTCTTTGATCGAAATCTCTAAAAATTTTCACAGAGGAAAAACCAATGAAAAAACCTTCAGTAATAAAAGTTTCAAATAATCTATAGACACATAAATTACCAATTTTACATTTTGAAAATAACCATATCTCGTTAAGGATGAGCGTGCGGATCAGAAACAAATTGAAACTTAGTGAAGCCCTAACTACCGGAACACACAACTTCGATTTAGGACGAACGTTAGAAAAGCTTGATGAGCTTTCGGTAAACTTTGAAATAAAAAGAATGAAGATATATGCAAATGATTAAATATTGAAAAAGAAGGAAATGAAACGTTGAAAAACGAACAAGCATGTATCTGCGAGGTACCAAAGAAGGTACAGCGGGAAGAAGAGATTCAAGAGATCTTGGAAAAATATCACAACAATCCAATGTTTGGAGGATACGTAGGAAACAATAGACTATTAAAGAAATGAAGAGCGAATTTTAGATGGAAAAACATGGAGAAAGATGTAACGGAAGTGAGTAAAGCAAAACTCAGTCATAAAGAGAAATTTGTCATCACGGACATATCAATCAAACCGTTTGATATACAATAGGACCTTCTGTAGAAAGTAACAATGGGAATCGTTATTGTACCACAATACTGTATGAACTGACAAAACACGCGGTTATGATACCATTTAGTAACAAGGAAGAAGCAACAATTGTGAAAGCGATATTTGACAACTTTAAACCAGCCTATGGTCGAATGAAAGAAATAAAGACAGATTAAGAAACGGAGTATAAAAAAGAAATAATGAAAAACTTTAGCGGAACTTTAAAAAACAACACAATTTTTCAACAGCACGAGCCGATAGGCAGCTGTGAAAAAACTTCAAAGAACATTCAACGAATACGTAAGAAACTTTATCAATGACACTAGAGATAATTGGAGTGAATTTGTGAAAATGTTTGCATATTACTATAATACAACACGGATACACTCCATTTGAATTTCTGTACGGTAGAAAACCTAACATACCTGAATGTTTGAATTCAGAAATTGAACCATGTTATAATTTTAAAGGTATGATAAAGATTTGACATACAGATTACAATGAGAGAGATAGGCAGGCTTTGATAAAAAAAGGTAATTACAGTAAATAAAAGCGAAAAAGAATCTTCACGATAGGAGATTCAGTAATATTGAAAAGGAAGAAAGAACTAAGTTCGATCCCTATTATTTAGGCCCATTTAAAATAACAAAAATAGAAGGTGTAAACTGTGAGATTTCATCTGAAAATAATAAGAAACAGACCGTTCATAAAAATCGACTGTATTTGTATAATAATGATAATATTTGTAAACAAAGTGTAGCGAAAATGTAAATAAACGAAGCAGTGTTTAAAAAACGGACAAGAAAGTTAGTGTAAACAAACAAACAATGTGAGAACTATTAAGTGATTAGTAACAAGACAGTAAATTTAATATAGAAAAAAAATCTGAGATAATTTTTCTCCTCCAAGAGGAGATGATGTGGCGGCCAGTGAACCATAAAATCATTAATAGTTATAGGAATTGTTATCGACGGCCAGTGAACCATAAGGTCACTAATAATTATAGGGAAAGTTACTAATAAGAATTAAACCATGAATCTTTGTAAATGTAATATTAATAATAACACGTTTATAAGTGTACGCGGAAAGCATACAAACAATCTATTTAAGCAAGGTAAGTTGAAATCATGTCGAAGAACGATGTGTTTATTTCTATACGTATATAAAAGGAATTCCGTATGGTTAGCATTTAATTTAATTTATAAGTTTTAATGATATTTCATGGTAGTAGTACGTTGTAGTGTGAATTGTCTATGGTCACGGATATTGCTATTCGTTCTCTAAATATATATCCCAGTGAGTTCGATACAACCTATGGTATTATTTATTTCTCACTGATTAGAGTTAAGTGTTCTCCATTAGTAATGGTATGATTAATGAAGGGTCTAATAAGCGGAACACTTACTTTTAATCACCACAAGCAGATACAGTTTTTCTGGTTTTCTATATCATTCCACAGTTATACTGATCTTAATTGGGAAAAAGATATTCAGGATATACCCATAGGGCTAATCATATCTAAGCTTTAATATTTGTAATAACATATTTGTTCTTTTTTTTCTATTAACATAAATTAAATCAATCACAAGGTAGGTCACTTCTTGGACTAGCCAAAAATGACTATTAAACTTCAGGTAGGCATCAAATAACTTCTGTCATTCTGATAATGATGTTTAATATCGAAACAGTTATCAAATTTCTTGGAATTTTTAACATTTTTTCAATATATTGTGGAATTATCTAGAAACAGTAAGTTTCATTTAAAACAAAAATAATTATTTAGCATAACCTTACTTTATAATTATTTCGTATTATTATTATTATTTTATTATACTTACTTGTTCAGTTGAACAAAAAAGGCATATTAAGACGGACAAAACCGAAACAACAGTTTTATTCAACATTGTAGACAAAATTGTTCTAACAGGAACTCAATATTAAAACATTGCAGCTGCAGTACCCATTATATATGTTTCAGATAATATTATAATAATATGAAGAACCAATATATTTACGAAACGCATGTAACGTGACCAGATATCTATTTCTTGTATAGTACTCATCTTTGATATCATTAACATAAATAAATTAATCAGAACTGTGATAAGAATGATATTTTTTTTGACAGTTGCAAGTGCAGTGCAAGTATTAAGAACCCACTTCAAATTAATGACGTTCATCGATAACTTGTTGAATAATTATAGAGTGCCAGTTTCATAGTTCAAATTTTAAACAAATATATCACTGATCTCCATTTTAATACTTTTTGTCGGTGTCCGAATTTTTGTTTTGTTTTTTGCGTCTACTGTGTGGTACTGAATTCGAATATGCACTCGGTTCTTCCGTATCAAGCACACGTTTTTGGAGAAGGGAGAATATACTTTTTATTGTATCAAAGAAAGGTAAATACAATCAAGAGAATTATTTGGTTGTCTTTTGTCGCTTGTGTTCGCCAGGAGCGGTTTCATGTTTAAGTGTCCGCTCGCATATTTGGGGTCCATCTGAGCAATTTGCTAGAGAAATATTTCGCTGTGCTCAACTGAAACTGCACCTAAATTGCCAGGGAAGAATTCTAAATTAGAGTGAAGAAAATGCAGCTTAAGGAACTTATTGCAAGCTGTACGAAGTTAACAAATTCTTCCTGAGGAATTTTCAATTAATTACATAATTATACGAGGGCAATTCAGAAACTAACCTCCGATTGGTCACAGTGCGGGTAGTGGGGGGAGTAGCGCGCCATCTGTGCATTCACACGCTCAGCAGGTCAGTCGGCATCAAGCCGTAGTCGAGTGAACATCGTACCTGCGCTAGTTTAGTTTTTGTGGCAGTTTGAAATGTGTGCTGCAATAGAAAATCCCGCCAAATGTGAAGTGCGTGCTGTTATAAGGTTTTTTACAGCCAAAGGATACTCTGCAGCAGCTATTCATCGTGAGCTTTGTGCCGTGTACGGACCAAAA
Source organism: Galeruca laticollis (assembly GCA_963921935.1). Lineage (NCBI taxonomy): Eukaryota > Metazoa > Arthropoda > Insecta > Coleoptera > Chrysomelidae > Galeruca > Galeruca laticollis. The sequence goes on along the minus strand of OY998176.1, from coordinate 5,333,738 downwards.
GTTATGAGTGAAGGAGTTGTCCGTGAATGGGTACGTTTATTTAAAAGTGGACGAGAAAACGTTCATGATGAAGAGAGGAGTGGTAGACCATCCTTGGTGACTGACGAACTCGTTCAGACAGTTGATGCAAAAGTTCGTGAAAATCGACGTTTCACAATGGCGGAGTTGTCTACTGATTTTCCACAGATTTCTAAGACTCTTTTGTACGAGATAGTGACAGCAAGATTGGGTTACCGTAAGTTCTGTGCACGATGGGTGCCCAAAATTCTTACCGACCACCACAAAAGTCAAAGAATGGCCTCTGCATTAGACTTTCTGTCACGTTATGAGGACGAAGGAGAACCATTGTTAAACAGAATCGTGACCGGTGACGAAACCTGGATTAAGTACGTGAACCCTGAGACAAAAGAACAATCAAAGATGTGGGCACATTCAGATTCGCCTACCAAATCAAAAAAAGCCCGGCAAGATTTTTCTGCCAGAAAACTGATGGCAACGGTGTTTTGGGATGCCAAAGGGGTGTTGTTGGTTGAATTCATGGAACGTGGGACGACCATTAATCAAGACGTGTACTGTGAAACACTAAAAACATTACGACGGGCTATACAGAACAAACGCCGTGGTATGCTGACTTCCGGTATCGTTTTTTTGCACGATAACGCCCGTCCTCACTCTGCTCGCAGAACAACAGCCCTTCTTGAGTCCTTCAAGTGGGACGTTTTCAACCATCCACCTTACAGCCCAGATCTGGCGCCAAGCGATTATCACCTCTTAATGCATATGAAGAAATGGCTCGGGTTCCAGCGGTTTGATGACGACGAAGAGCTCAAAGATGCGGCCACAGGCTGGCTCAAGGCACAAGCGGGTGATTTTTATGCAGAAGGAATTTCAAAGCTTGTGAAGAGATACGATAAGTGCCTCAATCGTTATGGAGACTATGTCGAAAAATAGTGCAAAGATGTAGTTGTAAGATGTATATATTAAAATATTTTTACTTAACTTGGTGTATTTTTTTCAATCAACCGGAGGTTAGTTTCTGAATTGCCCTCGTATACACTTTACATATGCTCTACGAAATACTTCCTTAAAATAATAGTATATTACGTAACGAGTGCGAAAAATCACTTTCGCACAAGTTATGTACACTATTTTTCCTACGACCACGCGATATACTTTTACCGAATGAAGCATGTACAATCTTGGGTTTTTATGTAGATGTGAGAGGTCTTATATATGTGTATTTGTAATTACTTTATATAGTTTTGATTATTTACCTTTGAAAGTGGCCCAGAAAATTGTGATTTTTATGCGATGAAAAAGAGTGCCTTCATAAAAAAGTTAGAATAAATATTGGTACACAAAATATTACGAACATTTATTTTAACAACTGACAACAATTGGTAACAGAATATCAGAAATAGAACTGTTTTTGTTACATAAATATTGCGATTCAGAATTAATTATTTATTTGAATCACTGTAAAAATTAAAAGTTAAATTATTATTAGTGCAATTTATAAATTGGAAGATGAAACCACACTTTATTTTTAAGAATGATTAAACTGTTTTGTATATTTTCTTTGATAAGAACACAACGTCACAGCGATGGAATGCCATTTCAACATTCAATTTGACAGCTTTTTGATCCGTACACGTACGGATAAGTTTTTTTTCCGTACGTGTATGAATAAAGGCCACTTTCCATAGAACTAGACAGTGCGATATATGTCACTTTCCTATGTGGTGGTAGGAAATAGTATATTACATTACGAGTGCGGAAAGTGACACTTTTCACACGAGTGGGAAATATTGTAGCACGAGGTGTAAGCCGAGTGCGACAATCTCACGAGAGTGAAAAGTCACTTTCGCGAAAGTAATGTACAATATTTTTACTACGACCACCCATTATATTGAACAATATGTGAATATCAGATCCTGTATATTGAGTGACCTGACTAATTTTACGTTTTATTTGTGACAGTATATGATTGAATATTGGTTCTATAAAAAGTGCACATGTATTTACAATTATTACTTTCATAGTGAAATAAAGAAATAACGATAATTAATGTTTATTTGAAAAAATTACAATAAGTTAGTACTTATAAGATACAACTGGGGAAGAAATTGATTTATATACTTTACAGGGCGAGCATGCAAGTTTCAGGGCGACGCTGAAGGCGGAGCCCTGAAAGCATGCGAGTCCTGTAAATATACTTTCCGAGTGTGACGCGTACAATATTTCTTGTGCAGCCACCAATAATTTGACGAAAATATAAGAACAGAATATTTATTGCCTAGCCAAGCTTCATAAAAGTTCATCCTCGATGCCCTATCTGGTATTTTGTCTTTAATGAACATTTTGATATAAGAGTTGAGTAAATTTTGCGATCTAGATCGGCAACGACGCACTTTCCGAGTTAAAAAATGATCAGAAAAACATATTTTCTAAAGTGGCAGCATAAAAAGTTACTTTCCCCACTAGTGCGGAAAGTACTTTCCGCACGCGTGAGAATAAAGGTCACTTTCCATGGGAGTAGAGAGTGCGATATGTGTTACTTTCCTATGTGGTCGTAGGAAAACCATTTATCATACCTACTTATTCTGCCACGTTTCATAAAAATATTAATCTTATGACCTTCAAATTATCATATATCCTTTTGTTCGAAAATAAATATTAATACCACATATATGAATAGTCACGTAGTCATATCAAGATCACACCGTCTTATCAATAAAAACATTACACCGACATGCATAGGTCACGTATGCACTTCTAGTAACAACACTACACACATCCCCTCCCTAAAATCACTCTCGTAAGTTCTACGCTGTATAAATACTCATCCAACCTACAAATCACTCTCTTTGACGCCAACCACTGTAAGAGAATGTAGAAGCTCGCTCCAATTCAGCGGTAAATACCGGCTTTAATAATAGGTACAAAAAATACAAATCTGCACATTCCGATAGGACCTTGTGAATATGATCCAGAACGAAAACCACGTGGGAAATAAAATCATCGTCGAGATCTTCAGTTTTCTACTAGTGAAAGATAAGAAGTAGTTAAGGTATTTATTATTTTAACTCAGTGATAAAAGTTTACGTATTTGAACAAAAAAAACTTTGTTAAATTCATACATACAGTGTGCGACAAAATTAAATCTTAAATAATTTTCATAATTAAAATTTAGGTTTGGGACATTTAATATAATTTTTTTTGTAAAACTAAATATATTTCCATTACGTAACATTCTTAAAATACTAAATATTTCTCATTATAAACTATTTTTTCGAGTTACAAACATCAGTAAACTATATACAAAGCACTTTTGTTTGTACAATTTATAAATATTTTTCCTCCAAGTTGATGTGTGACATAGCTGTTATCTTTATAATATAAATAAATTATTGTAAAACAATTGGCATACCTCTTACATTACATAAAAGCTAACTCGTATTTTATATTTATACAAATCGCTAAAATAATTAATTTGTTATTAAAAATGGATTCTTTGAAAATTCAACGTGCCAGTTGTAAGGCAGCAATTACTCGCATTTTTAATTGATTTCATAGTAATCTGGAGGAGTCCGGCAAGTATGCTTTTGAATCACAATTAGAGAATTTAGACAAATATTCTGAGATTCAAAACCAAGTAAAAAATTGCCGGAGCCAGTACAAAATATTCTGCTTTCATAGATTTGTACAAAGCATTAAGAGGGGCCTCCTCACAGGTATATAAACCTAAAAACCTACACAATACTAGTTACTAATTTAGTAATTATTTGGTTCAAAATATTTACGATAGATGTCGATAGTAGTACTGAATCGGCTTTTACTTATTCAACATATTTTCTCTCTCTGTCTTTCCACTCTTGACGGTTCAAAGAAACGCATCTCTGTTCTAGTGTTTTGATTTCAAATATTTCAACTTCTTGTGAGCAGAGAAAACTTATCTCTGTTTTTTATGTTGCATCCAAACCACAGCACAGCTATGCATAGATAAGAGAATATTATATACACGGATCCAAACATAATTTGTTGACATATTTTCCATTTAGTGTAGATTTTTGATTATTTAAGAGTTTCATAAATGTTTTTGAAAGGAATAAATTGTAAAAAAGTACGTAATCGTCTCGACCCGATATCAAAAATTATAGTTATGATAATGTAAATTATCCTGCAATTCGTATTTTTTAATTTTAAAAGCTATGTTTGAGGTTATGTTTACTGGATTATTTGATTAATGTGAAAATATGAGATAAATGATACTGATGGTTTGTTCTAGTATCATCAAACCATCTTTCAACATTCTCTTGAAACCCTGTTTTAATGATAATATGGGTTTGTTAGCGGAAAGCGAAAAATGCTTAATTGAAGTGAAGTGACCTTTGAAGTAACTGAATGAAGAAAAATTAAAAGCGCTCTCAAATGTCAAGAATTATATAATTCATTTTGATGAAAATATAATAGTGATAATTGAAAAATATAACTATTATCACCTGATACAAGGTGCATTACATATTGCATGAAGGGACATGTGCCATTTAATAATATGGATACCAAGTGACAGCATTGTGGGAATAGCTAGAAATTAAGAATGGAAGAAAAATTTACATACTTTAAAAACATTCTACATTTCAAAATTTGTACCATTTATATTAACATAATAAAATGTTTTCATGATTATAAATTTTTGTTTGTTTCATGCTAAGAAAATTAAACTGCGGAAAAGTTGCAAATGTACATGATTTAAAATAGGTCTTTTAGTTTGAAAACACAGGACGTCGTGTCACAACTTTGCCTAAATCTAATCATATTTGTATAAGTTTCAGAGTTTCTGTTGGTTGCTTTCAAATTTTATTTGACATGTAGGCTCTTTTTCCAACTACATGTGTAAACATATTCAATTTTATCTAGAAACAAATAATATAAACAGAATTTCCAAATTTATTATACAAAGGAATATTTACTTGTAATACAATGCTTTATATTTAATAGAAAGAGGAAAGTAAGGTACAGTGAGGAATTTCAATTTAAAATAGCAAACGTTTAAAAAACTTACAGAGCAACTATAACAACTAATGAAAAATTTTAATCGAAAGATCTGTAATGACAAGTAATAATGTATATATTGTGGGGAGATCGATATATACAGTACAAAATCAACATGTACAAGTTTGCAAAGATTGATCATATGTGTTGTGGAGATTGGAACTGAAACATTTTTCCTTCATTATACAAAAAAAAAGTTGGTTCATTCTCTTTTTTCCATGACAGATACACAAATGTGTGATCTCCTGAATGGTAAATATTTTTTTTGTTTTTGTATAATACATTATTGGTTTTATTACTTTTCCATCCAACCCATCTAATATGCGAGAAAAGTATAGGTTTACCCAAAAAAAAGTTGGAATTTTGGATTTTTTTGAGTTGCTTTTACGTTCTTCAGCAAGAACAACACAAAAAAAATGATTTTTAGAAAACAAAACCTATCTGGATAACTCGATACAGCCCCCGAAGTGCAACAAGTAGACAAAATTAACTTTTTGGTCGTCCTTTGTTTTACAATTTTTTTTAATATCAACAACTAAGACTATTACTAAGTCATCCTTTAATATTAATTTGGTTTCTTATTTACTTTGATTTTTTGAAATGCTTATATAATCAAACAATTTGCAAGGAAATTTCGACTATTGGCTAGACAAAGTTTTAAAATATTTATGGTTCAAAGATTTTTAAAATATAATGTTACCTACTTCATTCATTAATCTTATTCAACAATTACTATTACCTATGGTGCATAGGCTAGGGCAAGCTAAAAAGTGGATAACCATCCTAATTTCATATAAAATCTTTGGACAGGTTGTTAAGAGAAAAACAAATACACCTTGTCATTCTCATGTTAAAACTGTTCTTAAAAAGACTTATTGTATGACGGAGGTAATGGAGTATGGAACTCTTAAGGAAAAAGTGGCTAAGAGCATTTTTGAACAAGTACAAAATGTTGTGGTGGTTGATTCAGGATTGTGGGTCGATGTTCAACACGGTTTTCTAGGTGCTTCTCCTGATGGTAAATATATTTAACATAACAAATAATTACCATGTGTTATAAATTCTTTTTGAATATTAAATGACATACATTTATTGATAAAATATTTTAGGGCTTGTAGGTGATGATGTACTACTTGAAATAAAATGCCTCCTCTCTGCGTCAAAACTGAATTTACAAACAAATACAATAAGCGAAATAATTGACCTCATGAAGAACAAAATTTGTCTAGAAAAACACAACAATAAAATTCAACTTAAGCGGAATCACAATTACTATTATCAGGTATAAACATGATATATTTATTCCAAAGAACAAAAACTCAAAATCATTCTCACATGATATATTTAATGACTTTGATGTATTTACCAACAATAAATAAGAATAACATTAAAAAGTAGTTATTTGTGTAATAGGTGCAAAAAGTGCATTTTTGTTGCAAGGAAGCATGAAGCACTAAACACAATCTTGTGGAGTAAATATAAATAGCATTTACGAAGCACAAATTTACTTATTTAGCATGAAAATTACTTAATTATCATCACTCACAAATACAATACACATTAAACTATAAATTTGGGATATTTTTATGAACACAAAACATATGACAACAGCATTTGACACATAGAGAAAGTTATAATATTATTTGTCTATGAATTGACCGTCGTCTTCTGTCATTGTTCTATATTGTTCTATACAGCGCCATGCATCAAGACGGTGGAGCGGTTGAACTAAAGTGAAAAGATGTTCGTTTGCAAAAATTTGCGCACAACAAATCTCAAAAAACACAATGATTTGAGATTTCATATTTTCAGAATCGAATTCTCTAGGCTTCCTTTTGGGGATCAGGTTTTGGTGTCCAAATTGGTGACCACAAATTGTCAAAATCACACCATCACTTAATGGCTTATATCTTTTTTATAACAATATAAAACTCAACCAAAATACCTGATCCCCAAGACAAAGGTCCAAGTTATATTGTGTTAAAATTTCAACACTTAATTTCCCTCCGTTCTTTAGATTTGTTGTGAACAAAATGACCTAAATCTTGTTGCAAATCACGGGTGCCCACTGTTTTCAGATTCCTGAAACGTGAGGCCCCTCTTAATAGTAACAAATTCTAAACTTACATCTAAAACTGAAATAGTATATTAAGTACCAAGTGTCAAAAAGGTTATTTTAGTCCCGAGTTTCACTAGGCACGAGTGGAACGAAGCGGAACGAGTTCCTTGTGAAACGAGTGACTAAAGACGTTTTTAACACGAGGTGCTTACTATACTTTTTCTTCGCCCGCGGGAAGGAAAAAATTATATTATATTTGAATTATATTCATTACATGGCGGACGATGGCTGCCAGCAGACTGACAAATCAAATGACGCAGAATAACAAAATTATCACGGAATATGAAATTTAACATACAAAAGATTCACTTGATTTGACGTTTAAAAAACAAAAGATAAACGAGATATTTTCGCAATTTAAACACTAGTGTTTAAAGAGTCGTTTTGTGCATGTCAAACCCGTGTTCAAAGTGCGGTTTTAGTAGCGGAAGTAGAAAAAATTCTATTATTCAAAATCATACTTACGACGTGACCCTCTGAATTTAATTTCACAGTTATGAGTTAATGAAAATAATTTCGATGCCAACCCTCCATTTCACACACACATATATATATAAAAATTTTATCTGAATAAATTTCAGTCAACAAATTGAGAATTATTTGAAAGAATAATTAATTACTCCTGATATTCCATACACCTCCTCGCTCTTCTGTCCGATTGTTATTACAAAAATATTGTATTTTCAACAAAATAATTACTCCCGGTATTTCGTATTCCTCCTCGATTTTATTATATTATTTGACAAAAAATTGTTTTTTGGTATTAATCTTCTTCAGCATTTGGTACTACAGCACGTTATGCAACAGTGTACAAGTTTCTCTCAATCAAGTTTTTCCGTACTGGTGAATCAAACTTGAAAAAGTGAATAACCGAAATAGCCACTCTGGATTATTTTTCTTGGGGTTTTTCAATCAATCAACCGACACTGATTATTTGAAACACAATAAATTAATAAAATCTAGCAATATTCACTGTACAAATTAAACAATTATAAAAATTATTTTTATTTGCCAAAATTAAGTAGAAAATGAATTTACTTATGGACTTTTGAATAACCCTGTATATAGTAGATAATAAAAAATAAAACGCCTGAGTGAAAATTTATATATTCAACAATTTTTTAAAACAATACAGCTTTTATTTGTTGCTCCTTGCATATTTCTGGTTCGTTGTTTAAAACATCGCAAATCAGTTTTGCAAAGTTAATCAGCGACCAATATTGATTATTTTCGTTGAACGTATCATTTAGTACGATAGTTGGTATGAACCTCGTGTTTTCTACGGCCCTAGTTTTCTCGCCATTTTCGTGTAAATATTCGATAGAATTTTCCGAATGGTAACAATTATTTATATTTTCCCATGATAAACTTGCTTTTTTGCTACACTAAAAAATATTGGTATATTTTTAATTTTATTCGATTTTTTTATAAAATATATAGTTACCTCTTCTAAAGATTTTTCAGAACTAGGATCTCCACTCATCGAACAATGTACGAATTTCGAGGTAGCGTCTTTGTCCGAGTTTAAAGCTAGTGCGCATGAGTGGTAAAGATTTCCGATACATTCTGGGACTCCATGTTGACAAATGAATCTCCAAGTACCGTTTTCAGGCCACTCCTGAAAAGTTGTTATATAATAATATTTTTGTGGTGAAATCCCGCTCTATTGTGTACTTACTGTGGCATGTCCAAAAGGTACCAAATCTACATCAATATATTCTTTACCGATTTCTTTGTACACGGGATAAAACTGATTAAGGATGAAATTTTTACTGTCAGGACATAGTGTTTCGTAAAAAACGAAAACTTTCACTGTAGCCTAAAAAAAACGAAATTCAAAAAAGTGCAAAAAATCATTTAATTTATATTTATTTCGTATTATTATTATTTTATTATACTTACTTGTTCAGTTGTACAAAAAACGCAAAATAAGACGAACAAAACCGTAACAACAGTTTTATTCAACATTGTAAACAAAATTGTTTTAACAGAAACTCAATACTAAAACAATACAACTCGAGTACCGATTATATATACATATATTTTAGATAACATTGAAATAATCTGAAAAACCAATATATAGTTTATTTACGATAAAAAGACGATGACATTGCAAAACCAAATATTGTGATGTTGCCAAGCTGTAGTTTTTTCCTTTACTTAACGAAAACTAGGAAAGTCAATCTGATGTTAGATTGACAGTTCTTCTGTTTCATTGTTCCGTGCCTCATAGGGCGTATGTCAAAAATATTTATTTAAAAATAAAAGGCTTGTATGATAGGCTTGATTAATTTAATATAAATATTTATTCATGAATAACTATGGGTAAGATACAAGGAACAGTAACCAATCATTCTATATTCGAATTAACATTTAATTATTTTACAAAGAAGAGGGTTAAATGACAAACTGTAGGTGCTTATACCTTATTCTATGCTCTATAGAACCATCTTCAAGAGTACTGCAAGGGTTTACGCTAAAAGACATCAATACAAGCTGTAATCATCTTCATGCAAATTTAAATATTGTTTTTTTATACAATATCTATTATATTTATTATAATAAAAATAGAATGGAAAAGAAAAATATAGATACACAAAATAAGATTTTGTTATAAGATATAAAAATAAAAAATCTCCCATATTATCAGTATTATTTATGTAGAGATACTGTGGTCGTTGTTTTAATTTGTGTATTATAAAATAACTGTACCTAATTAATTTAATAATAGTTATTAGTGATTTTGAGAAGGTGAAAATAAAGCAAATTGGATAAAAATATAAAAAAAATAAAATACAAGATTTCCACTACTCCACTACAAAATCATCACTATCTTCATCGTCACTGTCAAAATTAATAATAAGTGGAGGCACATCCTGTTTATCAAATACTACTTCTCTATCCCACCCATCTTGTATAATTTTTTCAGTTTGCTCTACTGTCTTTGGCCAAATATCAGGAGTCACTTTTTCTAAAGACTTTTTCCATACACCTATTGCTTGTTCTGTTGAAGAACCATCAGTTCCCACATGATCTCTATAAAAATTGTTAACTATGCTCCAAATATGTTCAATTGGGTTGAACATACAGTGGTAGGGGGGAACTCGAAGCACTTTGTGACCATATTTTTCAGATAATATGTCAACTTCATATACTGTTGGTGGTTTATTCCTACGAAAATGCATATATTTAAACAAAATAAGTTATCTAAGTATTACCATAATATATTGAAAAATGTTTATATCAACTCACCGTTGTACTACATTCAATAATTAGATTTTGAAGAAAGTGTTTTCAAAAGGAATATCATTTTGTATCAAGCAGTTCTGTATATCAGCCTTTTTGGTAGCTGTTATTGGTACTTTATTGATTACTGTACTGTGATAACTTGCATTATCCATTACAATGGGCTTGGAAAATTAAAAAAAAAGTTTATTTTTTTAACGAAAATAAATACAACTCAATTTTACAAGAATAATGGCGTTTATTTCAAGTCGATAGGACTAGTATTAACGAACTTATAAGGTTTAAAATCTAGGTATATTTTATACCACCCAAGATCCGTTCGAAATAGATGCTACGTCATCAGCGCCGATTGTGTAGGAGAGCGGCCGGTCTGTTCTACAAAATGTTACTACTGGCTGAGTGGCTAGTTGCTATTTTGACGACAAAAATAGAGTTGATTTGCGAGTTAACGTGTTGATTTGTTAATAAAAATGGAGCAGGGGTTCGTTCGTGCTCAATCAGACAACTTGCCCCAAATAGATTCCCTGGCAATGGCCACAAATAACGATTTTATAAGTGTTGAAATCCGCGGCAAAAAGCATCAAGATAAGAAGTTCAAATTGTATATATCAGTTATTTTCAAGGTGTTTTTTACTATTAATAATAATAATAATAATAATAATACGTCTTTTTTTCTTATATATTTGAGACCATAAATTTTACACTGCGCATTATTATTAATTCAATCAATAAGTATATTTGAGAAAAACGATATTTTAGTGGAAATACTAGTTTGTACAAGTGCGCGTGAAAAAAGTACTTTGCGTACGAGTTGTACACACTATTTTTTCTACAACCACGTTAATTAATGAGAGAAAATGATATTTTATTTGAACTTTGAATAGTAAATTTTTTATATTGTATTGAATATAGAAAAACCAGGTAAACGTATGTACCTATAGTTATTATTGAAATTTCATCAATTTCGAATTGTTATGCCTGGTGTATCTTTTTTTGACAATAAGTTTTCATTAATTGTAATATTGGTGTCAGTCAACGAAATTCACTAAAAAGATAAAGTTAGATTGTCAAAAAATATTTGACATCGACATTTCCGTGGGCAAAGTGACATTTCCGTGCGGAGTATACTTTTCTCACACTCTACATCATTACCTACTTTTCCAACGGATATTGGAGGAATTAAGAAAAGGCCTACTTTGCGTATACAAATTTGTATGGAAAAGCATATTTTGCATATATGTTGTAGAAAAATGTATTAATTTTCCAGGTCAGCTAGAGAATCTTATGGCGATAACGCTATAGGGTACGTGTAGTTGAAGAGGGGAGGTGATATATGCACAGTAAAAGCCCGAATTACACCGGAATATAAGGTTCGTAAGACACCGTATCACGTTACTTTAATTTGTAACGAAAGAATATCTGTGGTTCAAAGTGTCCAATGTCACGACTGTGCTGCAAGTGCCGGAGGCTGTAAGCATGCTATTGCATTCTTATCTTGGATGCATCGACGAAGCGAAGAACCAGCTCCGACTTCTGTGAAGTGCTATTGGTCGAAATCAACATTGTCTTCAGTAGGTACCTCTATTAAGTTTTTAAAAATCAAAGATATTGCGATTAGGTCAACTTCTACTGAAGATACCGATGGAGGATTTTTAAAGACAGTTATAGAAGAATCTAAGCGAAAATCTCTGAAAACTCAGTTGCTATTGCAATGCATGAATAATATTGTATACGGTTCATTTAGTCGAATTTTCTTAAGTGTAATGAGAATATGTGTATGTGGAACCGGAATTTTATCTGACAAAATTTGCAAGCAAAAATATGACTCCTTTGGGATACCTAAAAGTATTTTGGGAGCTCTATCTATTGACATTAAGGTCCCCTTTAACATGCAAGCTTTGTACTCATTATTATCTTGGTCCAAATTTGTGTCTGAAGAACTGCATTCCCAATCAGTAGAATTTTCGGAAGAGCGACTTGATTCAAGATTTTCCAAAGAATGTCTCTGCTTGAATGTGATAGGAGAAGTACTTACATGTGATACCGCAATTTTTATTGTACAACATGACACATCAGATGTGTTTGTGTTATTATCAGTTTGCACTTGTTTACATCGAGAACAGACTTTTCTTCTCACTTGGATTTTTTTATGTCTCATACGAACATTGTTGGGAGCAAGGCTAGGTCCGTCATCAGAGAGTGGATCGTCATCAATAGCACCACTACTATAATTAACCCACTCCACTGCTTTTGAAGTATGTGTGACATTTGACGACTCTATATTTTGGAGGATTTCAACGCGACGTCTTTCCGGTTTGATAGACTCGGAACCTGGCTTGTGACACTTAAAAATATGAAGTAAAACACCTTTTCTAAGCCTTACGTTCCCGCCCATCATCTTCCACTTCCTATAATTTTCCATATCAGTTTCAAGCTGGAATAAAAAAAAACATAGAGTACTATTATGTTCTGTTCTTTTTATGTCTTAAACATTTTTAAATGTGTTTTGCAAATATAAATAAAAATCTCTATTTCCTTTTGAATACTAAGAAATCCAGAATATATATTTTTTTTTTTATTTTTTTTTTTATTGCAATCAACGTGCTCGGCTACAAAGGCCACTCGCACAGGTACAGTATAAGTATACAATAAATATATTATATTTTGTGGTATAGCTGTACATCTTTCAGGAACTGGAGAACGGAGGGGACATTATCTGGATTTCCGAGTACCTCTTGGAGACTTCCTTTGAGGTTGAGCTGTTGTCTTCTAGTTGTGTACTGTTGGCATTCTAGAATAATGTGTTCAACGGTGTAGATGCAGTTACAGGTTGAACAGAATGGCCGAATGTTGGATGACATAAGGTAGCCATGAGTGAATCTAGTGTGACCGATTCTTAGTCTTCTCAGCACCGCTTGGTCTTGTCTTGAGAGATTTGAAGCTCCAATATAGTAAGGGTGGCTTAATGAGTGTTGAATTTTTTGCAAATTTGTCGGGATGGAATTCCAATGAATTTGCCATAGAGATTTGATCTTATGCTTGATGACTTGCTTGAGATCGGATGCAATTTGGATGTTATGTGCGTAATAGTTTAAAGTTGTGGCCCTTTTAGCTAGTTGATCAGCTAGTTCGTTTCCCATTATACCAATGTGAGATGGTGTCCATAGAATGGTAACTGTTATATTTTGGGAAAAGGAGAGTTGGTAGGAGTCGTGGATATTCTGTACAAGAGGATGGTCACTGTATATATCTTTAATGGAGTGTATAGATGCAAGTGAGTCTGTACATATGCAGACATTTTTATTGGGAGGGGAAATATGTTTGAAGGCCTGAAGTATACTATAGAGTTCACCGGTATGTACAGTACAAGTTGATGATATTGTGGAAGAGAAGATTGGAGAATCTAATGTTGTTACAGCACAACCGACTCCTGTTTCATTTTTCGAGGCATCAGTATATAGTACTAAATCGTAGTCATTTCGGTATATTATATCCAGAAAAGTTTGTTTAATTAGATCGTTTGGTGTTTCATTTTTATTCAGAGTTGTGAGAGATGTGTTGATATGAGGAATGTTTTTCGTCCATGGGAGCATTAGGGGAAGAGGTAGAGGAAATGTTTGAGAAATATCAATTTTGATTGGCATTGTTTTTAGTAGTGAAGGTAAGGGTATTATTGTTGAGGATGTTGAGGTATTCTGTAAGCTATCATCGGTAAACAAGCTGTATACTGGGTTAAGGGGATTGGAAGATACCGAGATAATATAGTTAACTAATAAATGTTGACGTCTTATCCATAGAGGAGGTTCATTTGCTTCGCAGTAGAGACTTTCTACCGGGCTAGACCTGAACGCCCCCAGACACAGGCGAAGAGCTGTATTATGTATCGAGTTCAAGACATTGATATGTGATTTAGATGCAGATATATATACGAAGCAGCCATAGTCTAATTTAGATCGAATAAGGGATCTGTATATTTTTAGGAGAGAAGTTTCGTCAGCGCCCCAATGGAAGTGAGAGAGGGTTTTTATGATGTTTAGTCGTCTGTATCCTTCGCTCTTAGTATCTAGAATATGTTTTTTCCAATTGAGACGGGAGTCAAATATCATACCCAATATTTTGCAGTGATTTACAACCTGAAGGGGGACGTTGTTGATTATAATATTAGGGGTAGAGTTTATTGAAGACTTACTAAAATTGATGACTTTGGATTTTGTTGGGGATAAAGAGAGTCCCAATAATTTTATCTTGTTGGACAGGGAGTTTACCGCGGATTGAATTATAGAGGAGGTAGTGGACACTGACTGACCGTGGCAATATAATAATAAGTCATCGGCATACATCGTGCATCTAACAGGAGCAGAGAAGTTAGAACAAAGATCATTTGTTACGAGGTTGAAGAGTGTGGGACTGAGTACCGAGCCTTGGGGTAATCCGTCGGTTTGATTGAATGTTGAGGAAAGGATACCATTAACAGATACTTTGAAGGATCTAAGCGATAAAAAGTTTTTGATAAAAAAGAATATATTTCCATTAATATTGTGATAGGATAATTTCTCAAGTATGACATTTCTGTGTATTGTATCGAATGCACCTTCTATATCAAATGTAGCAAGTATAGTTTGTTGTTTTTTGTTTAGAGCGGTGGAGATATGAGTTTGCAGCGTTATCAAATTGTCCTTTGTTGACCTGTGCCGCCGAAATCCAGATTGGTCTTCTGATAAAATGTTGTGTTTTTCTAAATACCATATCAATCTTTTATTGATCATTTTTTCCATGACTTTGCACATTGTACAGGTTAATGAGATGGGCCTATAGGACTTGGGGGAGGTTGTCGGCTGATCAGGTTTTTTCAAGGGAATTATGACGGATAGTCGCCAGAGGCTTGGAAACATGTTAGAGGTCCATACTAAGTTGAACAGTTCTAAAAGTTTGAGTTGACCTAAGAAATCAAGTTTTTTAAGGAAAATATATGGCAGGTCATCAGGACCAGCAGCGGAATTTTTGCACGATTTTAACGCAGTAATAAGTTCCTGGTGAGAGAAAGGTAGGTTGAGTGAGTCTATATCTTGATTTGATGGAATTGGGCATGATAAAGAGTTATTAGTATAAGTATTTGCAATGTTTGGGTGTAGCCCACTTCGGAATTTGTCTTCGAAATTTTCAGCTATGATCTTCGCTATTTCATGGTCATTATTTATTACCGCATCATTTGAAACAAGATGGGGAATTCCATTATTGGTTTTGTTTCCCTGTATACCTCTGATCTTTTTCCATACTTGACTGGGATTTGTGTTTTCGCTTATTGTCGAAACATAGTTTTTCCAGGAGGATTTTTTGCTTTGTTTGATAATGAATTTAGATTTTGCTCTGGCTTTTTTGAGATTGATGAGATTTTCAGGGGTATTGTTTTGTCGGAACAGTTTTAATGCTATGTTTTGTTGTTGTACAGCGTCTTTGCAAGAGGAATTCCACCAAGGAACACTTTTCTTAGGATGGGATATATTAGTTTTACCTACATGTAATTCAGCAGCTGACAAAATAGAATTTGAGAATATTGCGATATTATCATCAACGCTTTCGGAAAACTTAAGAGAATGTAGGACATCTTCTGTTTGTGATGTAAAACTTTTCCAGTCAGCATTGTTTAGTCGCCAGAAAGTCCTGGTTGAGATTTTTGGGTTTTGAGAGGCAATGGAAGATATAACGATAGGGAAATGATTACTATCATGTAAATCATCGACAGTACGCCAAGTTAATGTGGGAGCTAATTTAGGATCGCATAGACTGAGATCTATGGCGGAGAAAGAACCAGAGGAGAAGTTAAGGTGTGTATTGGATCCTGTATTTAGTAGGCACGCATTTGTACAGTTTAATACATTTTCCACTATTTTACCCTTACCATACGTTGAGTTGGATCCCTACAAGTTATTATGCGCATTGAAATCTCCTACTAGAATGTAGGGATGAGGTAGTTGAAAAATGAGGTTTGCTAGTTCTTCTTCTTTTAGACAATGGTTTGGGGGAATGTATATACTGCACACATTTAATTTATTCGGGAGCCATATGGATACAGCAACAGCTTCAAGGTCGGTATTTAGGGGTAGAAGGGATGAAAATATGTCGTTAGAAACGAAAATCGAAGTACCGCCACTGGCTCTATTGCAATTATTGCGTATGTGATGGTAGCCTTCAAAGTTTTTTAGGTGGGGAAGTTTCGAGATTGTGGCATTTGTTTCTTGGAGACACAGGATTTGAGTGTTCTCATTGGATATGAGCTGTTGGATTCTTTCCAGGCGAGGAAAAAATCCATCACAATTCCATTGGATTAGCTTGAAGATTATTATTGTATATAGTGATATTGTTAATATGGACTGATGGTTCTAACGAGTTCTGTGCTAATTAAGAGATGGGACTATTTGACTCTTCGTCAGTTTGGGTTTCTGATGTGTAGCTCTTATCGTCAGACGAATCTTCAGGGTTTAGTTGATGTTTTATTTTTTTCTGTAATCTAGTCAACCGATTTTTAAGAGACCGTTCTTTGGTTATGTTGTACATAAGAGTTAAGTCATTTAGTAGACCTTGTATATTTGCTGTGAAAGAGAGAGCTTCGTTCAATGGGTCTGACAAGCCAAATGAGTTTTCTAGGAAGGCGGTGAGTTGTGTTTCAGTCAGTGTAAGGTGAGTAGAATTGTTTTTGCATAGCTCTTGTATAGTAGAGTAAGTAGTGGGTGTGAGTTTAAAGTCCTCTTTTCCGGTCGTTTTGGGTTTTTTCTTATGCTGTTTGATTGAGTTTTGAGGTATTGTGTATGAAGGAGGGAACATCTGGTTGTCGGTCGGAGTATCTATCGGTGATAGCTGAGAGGGAGTTTCAAGGTTGCTATCCGTAGATAGACCTCTCTTTTGTCCTTGAATTACAGGTAAATTGACTTGCTCGATAAGTGGCAGATTGGGTTGATCATCTTCGACAGGTATACTCTGAGTGTTAGATACAGAAAGATTGTCAGAGTGTGTAGTAGTTGTTTGTACTATAGGAGATGGGGGAGGTGGATTTTGAATTTCAGCGTTAGGTGGATTGGTGCAAGAATCGGCGGTGTGTCCAGGGAGTTTACATAAGAAACATTCCAGTTTATCCGTGGACACGAAAATTCTGTAAGGAGTATTATCGAAAGTAATTAAAAGGGATGTTTGGAGAGTGAAGTTGTCGTTTTCTGGTATAATATATGTTATTCTGCGAAAACTCATGATATGAGAATAATTATCGTCCGGTACGCCACATTTCACGAATGAAACAGGAGAGGCTAGCTGTAGGCCGATGTCTTTTAGAGCTTTTTCTATAAGAGAGTGAGGGATAGTGGGAGAGACGTTGGAAATCAGAATTCGTTTGGCAGGTGTGATAAGCCTTCGAATAGGTATATTGTTAGATTTAATATATATACTATCGTGTTCATTAAGAAGTCTATCGACAACAGCAGTAGAGCTTAAATAGATGCATATGCGGTTGTTTGAGATTCTAGAGGCAAATGTTACATTTTTGGGGGTTACAATTTCTCCTACGGCTTTTATATACTCAAAGAGAGTGGTATTGGTTATGGCGTGCATGATAATTGCTTGTTCTCTTTTAGGGAAGGTTGGAGGGGGAGGTTTTGTTTGTGCAGCCGCAACATACGACTTTGTAACATTAGGTGAATTATGGGGAGGAGAGTTTGAAGTAGATTGGGATTGATGAATATTCATCTTGTAAGTGGCCCTGGATACCAAAGCCAATACAAATGAAAAGGAGAGACAGGAGTCCCTAATGGATCCCTGAAAATATTTGGTAGGAAAAAACAGTTACCTGACTTGATGTTACGCCACTGATGAAAATAAAATGTCTTCACTTCTTAAAACTCAATTGTTTATAGCATCGATCACAAGAATTGGAAAAAAATCACATGATGATTGTTAATTATTTACTACTTTCAACGATACACCGAAAAAAAAACTCGTATTTTGGTTTGAATTTAATGAGGTATAATTACCGATAAGCGATGTTTACTCGTCGGCTACCAGCATAGGAATCCAGAATATATTTGGGTGGGTGGGTATATCTTAAAGGATGAGCTATTTATTTCCGTTATAATATTGGGGAATTCCCACAAATTTATAATGCCTTTTTATGACGGTAGACCCAAATGTAATGGTTCATTCTATACTATTTACGGACTCAGAATTTTCATAATATGTTCTAATATAGATTTTATATTACTTTGTAATTGTAAGAAAATACAGATAAGTATGGAAAATCCGTCTGGCCTTTAATGTCTTTTACGTGTATAGTGATTTATATTAATATTTACACAAAATAGAGTAGGTATTCAATTGTTCTGTGTTTTGCTTTTTAAAATGATCTAAAAAAGTGACATTTCATTCCTTCAAATGCATCTTCATAGATCTTTTATCACATGACATTTGAATTTAGCAGTAGCAAACCCTGTAACTTAGTACGTGTGCTAGTGGGACTAAAAATACTACTGTAAGAGGTATCTGAATTGATTAAAAATTACCTTACCTCGAAATGATCTTCACGACAAAACCGAAACTCGAAAGAACTTTGTTTATTTTATTGTCCCTCTTTATTGCATTACACCACTGTTTCCGTATTTTCCCTCCTTTTGGCACACTAATAAATATTTTATTTGGTGTAGTTATTGTCGTATTTGTACATTTTGGCACAATGCAATATTTATACCGAATTTTTTGAGCAGACATTTGTAACCTATAGTTTCGCGTTATCCACTTCTACTTCAAAACTGGAAATGATAGGTTCTTCGGTTGTCCCGGGTCTTCAACCTTTACGGCCTTCGGCTAAACTCATATGGAGACGGTGGTGGATAAAACAAACTCTTCCCGGAATTCCACAAAAAAAGATGGTCTAGGGCGCCAGCTAGGTTTCTACGCCTGGCCTAAATCTGCTTCCAATTTCCCCTAACCCAGCAAGAGAAAAACAATAACAAGACCAACCTTCAAACTTACCAAGTTTATTTCGAGAACAACTATGTTCAAACAGTATAACTCACGATTCAACATAACAATGTTAGACTAAAGTATTTGACAGATTATTACTAGGTTCGCATTATGTAAAACTTTTGAAGTAATATGCGTTACATCCCCCCCCCCCCAAATTAACATGAAGAAATGAAATGGTTAAATGTTAGGCTAGAAATTAAAAATAAATATATGTAGAGTGTGACTATGTACGCACAATGTCGGTGACTTTGGTACCAAGGTAAGCGACGCGCTTAGGAAACGAAAATTATATAAGAATAATTTCTACCCTTTACAATCGCACTGGCAAAATTAAACAATAATACATAAATATCTGTATAAATTCATAAAGTCGGTAAGTTTTAAAAAAAAATTAATATAACTACTAAGAGTTCATCTCAGATGACATCATGATTCCCCGAACTGGTGAAGGTATAACCCACGATCTTGAGCATCCATCCCATACGGCAACCTCATTTTTCTCAGGCTTACTTGCCCACAACCAAAACCATACAATACATAAATTCCCCAATTACTATCTACATTAAAATAAAATTAAAATCCATTTTTTTTTATTGGAGTAGACTTCAGCAATGTATTTACATGATTCTCTTACAAGTATCTGTGTAACTAACAACTTAGATTTAAGCAATAAGTTTGAAAGTTCTCAAAACTACATTAAATCGTTGATTTAAATCAAATAACAGAAATTAAACCTAGAGTAGTAGTAAGTACTACATCATTTTGTAACCTCGTGACTAGAACTCTCTAGTCCGGATAGTATTTTTTTTAAAAACAAATGTGTTTACAGAAATGTACATACCTTCTTTAACATCAAGGAATCGTAAAAGGAAATTAATATTCTCCAATGGGATAAAACGTGTAGACGCGTGTCTTATATTTAATCCCTCCAATGTAGGACGCTGCTGGGAGTAAAAAAAAGGAAATCAAATCCTACCAAATACCATCGGCCTCTAAATATGGGCTCACTAACATCTGCTACCACAACCCAGAGCTTCACAGCACAGAAAATTTAATCTCCTACTCGGGATGTCCAAGATATCCTCTGGATCGCCAATTTTTCTGTCTGTACCTGTGACCACGTCTAACTTGTCGTGTTCAACCCAAGGAAAAATCCCATCCGGAAGTCAAGTTACCAAGGAACTGTCCCCAGCACTACCAACTTGGCAGTCTATTTTTGGTACGACCCCCGGTATCACTTTGGTAAATTCGAACTAATCAATCGAATGAACCGTAAAATCGTCAAATCCGTGTAGTCCATAAAAGTCATATCCAAAATAAATATAAATTATATCCCCTAAATTCCCTTATAATTCCATATTGTGAAGACAGCGATATGTGTACCGATCAACGATGACGTCATAAGCAAGAAACATCTATAATTTCTCAACAATAGCTATCTCGCCAGAAACAAATTAACTTCTCGCTGTCGCTCACTGACACTGACAATTGATTCTTTACTTCACACCAAATAGTAAACAAAACATTTTGAACCACTAACAATTACTAACTTTATCAACAAACTAAGATGAATTACAACAGTATAAGAGAACGAAATATGTCTTTAACTAATTATATTGTATAAGGACCACAGAAGGATTGGATAAATTTACAAACACCGAATAAACTGATAAATTTCATAAGTCAAAACATAAAGATGTTCAGTGTATGTATTGTATTAAAGGTGAGTGTTTCATTATAAACATATAACATATAACTAGGTACGATAATTACTATTCTATAAAGTCCTCCTGTACTGTCAATAAGTATAACTGTTGAGTTTTAACAAAATAAGAAGTGATATCTTGTCACTTTCTGATTCAAAACCTCACTTTTCAGACGGATCGTTACACATTTCAAAAAACACAAACAGCAAAGGCGTGATAGTAATTACGTTCCACGTGAAACTAATTCTCTAGTGAGGCGATCGGCGCTGATGACGTAGCTTACCGGCAGAGCCGCTACAAGGAAAACGAGTGGAGCGACGTATTTATTCAAATTTTGATAATTAATTGTGAAGTAACTATAGGCGCTAAAGAAACCAAATAAATTGCCAATTTCAAGTTATAATGTGCCCCTTTCGATAACAATATAATCCAAAAGTGGTTTCCAAGCTCATTGTGGCAAGTTCTTCCAAGTTCGCTAAAAGATGGTATTCAAACCAATGCAAAAAATGTTCTAGGTTCATTTCACCGTGGTAATCACCATCCTGTTTTTTGGAAGAAAAAACCAGCCCTGCTCCAGGAATAAATCCAGAAGAGGAACCAGCAGGCAATACTATATACTTACAATAAGGAAATAACAAATTACTACTAGGTTTCCTAGATAAACTGCATAACTCAAAACAACTGTTAATAATTATATAGATTTAAATAAAATAGTGTGACTAGTAAATATTTGAAAAGGTCTTAAAATGGCAGGAATGTTAGTACATCATAAATTAATTGCTAAATTTTATTATTCAATTACCTTTGACCACCAATTTTGGTTTTTTTCACGCTTCTATGATTAGAATCTTGCCAAGAACGTCCAACAGTACCGTCTTTAAATATCCAGGTCTCATCCAAAAACACAAATTGATATAAACCTCCCCTCGCTTTTATCTTGACATATTCATGTAGAAAATGTACACGTCTTAATGCAGTATGTGGCAACTCTATTAAACCACGACGAGGATAATCTTTTTGGTATTTGAATCCAATATTTTTCACTATCTTCCAGAGTGATGTTAAACAACCATTAAAGAGTTCACGCTTCTGGAGTTTGTCTGTTAAAGTTGTCAAGGTTATGTGTTCTGCTGAAAATATATTGTGTTAGTTAATTGTGAATAAAATAAAACAGTAAATTCAATATACTCACTGTTTCCATACATTTCGTATACAACATTTCGGAAAGCATTTTAATCAAAGTTATCCATTTCAACAGTAGGTTTTATGCGTTATCTCTTGTTAGGTGGGCTTTTAGGCTGTTGACCTCTATTACGCTTGGTGGTAATACGGTTAACAGTTGTGAATCTTCTGCAACTCTCTACAATATAATTACTTCAATTTATGAAAGAATAATATATTATCAAGTTTAATTAACCTAACCTAACAGTAAAATCATTTAATCATTTACATATGTAACAATAAAGTTAATAATGATGAATACAAATAGCGAATACTATTACTTACGTCTCTTACTGCAGTAAGCGGGAGAAGCGGCCCCCCAAATCAGCATTCTCGTTCAAAATAGTTCAACAAAGATGTTACCATCTCTTGACATTTTCTGTTCAGCTGCTTCGCCATTTTATTAACCACACGCTGCAGATTTGCCTAAATAATTTGTTATGAAAATAACTGTTTTTTAATCTTAAAGAAGCAATGAATTTAAAAGCACCAAAAAAACTTGTAAATATTAAACGATGATCCAATGTCAATAAACGTCAAAACAAACTGGGGAATTTTACCATTTGATTTGACAACGTCTTGAATTTTTGCCAACCCGTTTGCTGTAAATTGCCCTGGCTATTCAGGATAAATTGTATTCACCGCTGGTAAATTAATATTTATTCTGATAAGCAGGAAAGTAACTAAAAATGACATCACCGTCTTTTTATCGTAAATAAACTATATTTATGAACGTATGTAACGTAACCAGATATCTATTTGTTGTATAGCTCTTCTTTGATATCGGCTTCATTAATAAATTAATCAAAACTGCGATAAGAATGGTATTTGTTTTCTACGAAGTATTTCACAGATGCAAGTGCATTACGAGTATTCAATAGGAAGTACATACATCAAAATAATCCGGTTCATCGATAGCTTGTTGAATAATTACAGAGTGCCAGTTTAACATTTTAAATTTTGAACGAATATATTACTGTTCTACATTTTGAAACTTTTTGTCGCTCTCCGAATTTTTTTTTCGTTTCTCCGTATCACGCACTAGTTTTTGGAGAAAGGACAAAATACTTTCTATTGTATCAGAAAAAGATGAATACAATCAAAAGATTTATTTTTTTGTCGCTTGTGTTCGCCAGGACCGGTTTCATTTTTAAGTATCCAGTCCGCTCGCATATTTGGGTCCATTTTCCACTATAGTTTTTTCATCGTAGTTCTTAAACCACTTTGCACCCGGTTTACGCATGTACACTTTCGTCATTTTAAATTGTTCGATTTCAAGAGAGAAGTTAATATTTACGCGTGAATACTCGCACGATTCGAAATACACTAAACTCTATTTAAGCGAAGGCACGGGTAGATTTATTATAGCCGACAAGAATTGACGAGTCGGTCAATTTCACCCCAAAATCGTAATAAAACTGTGTGAAATGACTAAAAACTATTTTTTGACAATATCAGCTGCTTTTTTAAAGCAAAGGTAACTAAGATGGTATTCCAATATAATATAATATTTAAAAAAACTATAAGGATAATTAAGTTTTCCTTCATTTTCCAGACATTAAAGTTTAACGATATTTTTTTAACACGATTTCTTCTTAGTTCACC
Organism: Galeruca laticollis; assembly: GCA_963921935.1. Taxonomy (NCBI): domain Eukaryota; kingdom Metazoa; phylum Arthropoda; class Insecta; order Coleoptera; family Chrysomelidae; genus Galeruca; species Galeruca laticollis. The sequence continues at coordinate 5,309,780 of OY998176.1, read as the reverse complement.
TTCTTTAAATATTTTAAAAATATTTCTCAAATAAAAAAATATTTGCCAGTTATCTCCAGACGTAAGTTATTAGCAAAAACTCACAAAAGTATACATTATGACTCAAGTAACCAAAGTTGTTTTATTTCTATGTTTTTAGTAAAATTCACTCCATCGGTCAAATTAACCCCATTTCACAGTACTAGAAACAGAAAAACACAGACGAACTTTAGAAAAGTTCTAGCTGGAAACCTAAGCCCTATATTATCTAATTAGTGGCTGGTCCTTTTCATCAACAGTTTCTAACAAATAAGTAAATGAGAACTAAAAAAATAATAATGATTCATTGCTTCTGAAACACATCTTTACAGCAGCATCCGTTTCGGAATCTGAGCTGTCTTCACCAGTCCCATGTCACAGCATATAAAACACACAGCAGAGACTCTTACTTGGCGGGAACAGAATAATAGAGCGAATTAGAAGATTAAACTACAACAATAATTGAAATACTACCAAAACTGCCATGTCCAGGTCTCACTCTAGAAAGAATAAAATTTCCATTTAATAAAAAATTAAAGTAATGAAATTTTAATCACAAAACATTTTTAAATCATGTAAAATACCATATGTTTGTTAAATGTATCCAGCTTTTTTTATTTTCAATTGATACTTATAAAGGAACATTCTTACAAATAATTCTCAATTTATTGACTGAAATTTATGCAGACAATTTAACTCATGTATGAAAAATCGCATATGTCACAGTGCAATTGTCACTTTGACAGCGGCAAAAGTTAGCTTTAACTTTTACAGCGACAAATACACTAGTGGTTTTTTCACTTATTCATTTGTTCATCAATTATCGCGGTGTTGGTTACCAGAATAAATAGTTTGGCATGTTTGTCAACAACTTATTGAATTTTCAAGAACTAACAATGAGTCGATTCGGTGTGTCTACGAACGCCGAAATTAGTCAAATTGTTAATACCTGTGTGCCTACTAATACAGTTGCGACGCAATCATCAATCTGGCGAAGTTAGCATTGATATGTTTCCAAATTTCTCATTCATTAAATTGTCCTGCCGAATTACACTCGAGGTTTGTATTGATATTGGGTAAATTTGTGTTGTTCAAATTCTAAACTGTTTCCTTTAGCAATTTGACTCGAATAACTGTCAACCTAAAAACACTCCACCTTCGGTGTCTTGTTTTTAGCAGTTGACAGTTATTCTCGTCAAATTGCTAGGAAACAGTTTCTCATTAAACAACCCAAATTCACCCGATAAAATACAAAACACTTGTGCAATTATAAGTGATAAATTTTTATCTAATTTTGACATATAAAGTGCCATTTTTCAAAACTGACTTCCGTTAGCAAACGTCACATTCTTCGTAACCAGTTACACAATGAAAAATATTTACGTAAAATTAATTTTATCACCAATTAATAAAAACAAGAGAGAAAAGAACAACTAGAACTGAAGAGAACTACTAACAATAAGAACAACTATAACAATTCACTTTTTATTTTATGCATTATAAATATTTATGACACAATTCGAACAGTTTGTTTTCATAAGCCAGATCATACACAGCTCTTAATTTTTGTGGAATCACGGCCAATAATGCACTTTGTGCGGCCTTTTCTATTTCGTTTGGTACATCTGAGTCTGAATCATTTTTATTCGTAGAATGTTACGCTTACGTAGAATCCTAATTAAATATTTACGAAAATAACTGGGAATTATTAATACTTCAAGCAACTACAATTCGAATAGACGAACTGTCAAGCAAATAAATAAACTTGTTGCATATCTGCAGTGACGCAATTGGCTAACGCACAACAAGATAGCCGTGACCAATGCTAGTGTTGAGAGTTCGAGCCTGAACTAGAGAAGATTTTTTTTTATTTTTGTATTTAAAAATTAATTTAAAAAAATGTTAAATAGCTATTTTCGATTATAATTTAATATTAATGGTAAAATAATGTAATGTTTTTGCTATTTATTTAAACAATAAACGGGTGGGATAAATTTTAAAACTTACTAATTTATTTAAACACTAACTCACTAACACTTAATTTATATATACTTAACTTATCACTCAAATCTAATTTATATGCACACAAACTTGATTATATTAGCACTTTACTGTTCGGTGTATTTCTGTTTATTTCTCGAGATCACTTTATCAACTAACTCCTCCGCTGATCAGTCCTTATTTATATTAATGCCTTTCTTACTAGAGAATTCTGGGCTGCGGCTTACACAAAAACAATTGGTTCTGGCCTTTTCTAGATAACTCTGGTCACAAAAACAATGTTTACATAAGATAGTCGGAAAGTCGTAAACAGTTATAAAAAAAACAGTGCGTGTCCGCCATAATTTTAACTTTTATACCTGGCTTAGACAGAGTCGGTTTTAGGGACTATACCAGTGTGCTGTTTCATAACAATAATAAAGAAAAATCTGAAATTAATGTATAAAATGAAAGTATTGTCTTGTGTAATATTGGTTGGAAAACTTTTAGGAATCAAAAAGTGCTGTTTTCAAATCAGAAAAGTTAAGATCTAGAAACGCAGACTTTCCTATTATATTATTCACTTCTATTTTCCCAAATCTAGTTGCCATTGATTGTTGTAAGTTCAGAAGAATATTTTTACATTCTCTTCTGATTGGATAATGGGGTAAAATAGTTCCAAATTTAACTTCTTTTTTGATTTTCAGACATGCTTAAATAAATGATAACTTTAGGTTAATAACAAAAGTTAAACATAGAAACATTTATATGTCTTTAGTAATATTCTGAGGCACTTTCCTAGCAAAATTTTTAACACTAATTTTTATATATTATATTATCAGCTTCAAACTTGGTTGGGTAACGAACTAACAGCAACAGATTGGGGCTGGAAGTAATTTCAACGTGGAATGATGCCCAAATTTACACAAAAAGAATTAATTCCGGAAATATTGCTCAAAACTATTTGCTGCAGCTGTGAAACTGGATGTAACAGTTTAAAATGTGGTTGCCGAAAACATGGTTTAAAATGCACAAATTTATGTTCAAACTGTCATGGTTCTGAAAATTGCTCCAATATTGAAAAAGAAACCTACGAGGAAGTTAATGATTCAGAAGAAATTGTGGATGAAGAACCAACGCAGTCTGGAAATAATGTTGGAGAGGAAGAAGGTGATAGTCATGAAGATTTCGAAGATCTACTAGAATCGGAGATGTTTGACGAATCTAACGATGAAGAAATGCCATCAAAAAGACAGAAACTAATGGATAAGTGATTAGAATTGAATATAAGGTATTTATGAATGATAAGATTAATGTGTTTAAAAATATTGTAATGAATAACGTAATCAGAATAAAGTATCTACATTTATTTGTACGATTTATATTTATATCTAATGAGATTTTCTATGACATAAATGTAATTAGTATTAAATAAATCAACTTTTTAATTGAAACAAATTGCAGCAATCACATTTTTAGATGAAATTATTTATAATAATTAAAAAAAAATTTGAATTCGAGTTTTTTTCGATTTTTTGCATTTTCTGAGAAGATTTACCATAGTAACATATATGTTTTTTTTCACCATTGGAAAGTAGAGATTTCAACGAACAGAAAACATACCAACTTTTTGAAAACAGCTGATATTTTGACGGGTGAGTTTTCGATTGAAAAGTAGGGTGTTTTTTCGATATTAATTCAAAATAAGGTGAAAAAATAAATATTTTTAATCAAATAAATTACAGCGTATTTGGGACATAAAAAGGTAAGTTTTCACCAAATTTCGTTAAAAAAAAATTTGTAAAAAGATAAAAATAAAAAACCAAAAACCTGGTTTTTTGAATTTTTCACATAAATTTTGAGGTTATGTGAAAAAAGTGTAGATACAAAAGTTTTAGATCTTTTTATTACCTACAACTTTACCATTTGACTTTTTCCGAGAGGACTTCTAGTTTTGCCGGAAATCGAGAAAAACCGTTTTTTACCCTTAAACACTCACCCCCATCCCCTTCCCGACCTCAGATCGCCCGTAAATTATTTTTCCTTTCAGTTTTATAATATTCTGCTCCTTTTCTAATGGGTTTCATCCTACTATTATTTTTTTTGGTTTTAAAAATTATAGACCCTGGTCTATCGATCTTCTGTCCGATTGTATTTTCAACAAAATAATAGCTCCTGGTGTTTCGTATACCTCCTCGTTTTTCGTTATATTATTTCACAAAAATATATTACCTGGTATTAATATTCTTCAGCATTTGGTACTGCAGCAGTACGAGCTTGTCTCAATGAAGTTCTTCCGTAGGTACTGGTAGATAGGTAAACGTGGTAAAATTGAATAACCGAAATAGCCTCGCTGAATTATTTGAAACTCAACAAATTAATCAAATCAGCACTATTCACTGTACAAATTGAACAATTAAAAATTACTGTTTTAAATGAAACTAACTGTTTGTAGATAATTCCAGAATATATTGAAAAATGTTAAAAAATTAACTATTTTTTCGATATTGAATATCGTCGAAAAAATAAATTGTCAATTTCTTAGAATTTTTTAAATTTTTTTTAATATATAAAACAGTAATATGAGTAGATTCCACGAAGTAAAGGTCGAGACAGCAAATTTAATTGAAAATTAATTATTATTAACAATGTCCAAAATAATCTGTTTTATCATTTTTCATTTGTAGTCCAAATTGTGAAAAAATTTAATTTATTCGTGGACTTTTAAATAGCCCTGTATATAGTAGGTGATAAAAAACAAAACGTCTCAGTGAAAATTTATATATTTAATAATTTTTTAAAACAATACAGTTTATATTTAATGCTTGTTGCATATTTCTGGTTCGTTGTTGAAAGCATCGCAAATCAATTTTGCAAAATCAGTTAGCGCACTATGTTGATTATTTTCGTCGAACTTATCGTTTAGTACGATAGTTGGTATGAATTCCGTGTTTCCTACGGCCCTAGTTTTCTCACCATTTTCGTGGAAATATTCAAGAGATTGTCTTGAATAGGAACAATTGTGTAAATCTTCCCATGATATACCTGCTTTTTTGCTACACTAAAAAATTTTGGTATATTTATAATTTTATTCAGTTTTTTTATAAAATATATAGTTACCTCTTCCAAAGATATTTCAGAACTAGGATCTCCACTCATCGAACAATGTACGAATTTCGATGTGGCATCTTTGTCCGAGTTTAAAGCTAGTGCGCATGAGTGGTAAAGATTTCCGAAACATTCTGGGACTCCATGTTGACAGATAATTTTCCGAATACCGTTTTCAACCCAGTCCTGAAATGAATGTTGTCATATAACAATATTTTTGTAGTAACCCCGTATTGTGTACTTACTTTGGCATGTCCGTAAGGTACGAAATCTACATCAATATATTCTTTACCGATTTCTTTGTACACGGGATAGAACTGATTAACGATGAAATTTTTACTATCAGAACATAGTGTTTCGTAATAAACGGAAACTTTCACTGTAGTCTAAAAAACGAAATTAAAAAAGTGCAAAATAGTAGGTTTGTACAAGTGCGCAAAGCGTTACTTTTCCTACGAGCGCAAATCCAGCGAGCGGGAAAAGTGCTTTGCGTACGAGTTGTACACAATATTTTTTCTACAACTACGTTTATTAATTAAAGAAAAAAGTAACTTATATATGTATTTTATTTAACTTAAAGAGAACGAATTTAAGTGTTCCAAAATTAAAGTAAAAAGATTAAATAAATTGCAAATATATGAAAAAGTCGACAGGATTTGAGCCCGGACCTCTTCGTTCCAATGCTGATGTGTTTTCCATTAAGCTATCGCGGCAAAAATTATAAAATACTGTATTTAGATATTTCCGCTGCTTTATTTTATTTTAAGTTTTTTATTTCGATTTTTCTATATTATGAAGTACTTTGGTTACTAAGGTAAAAGTCCCAATTATCGACACTGTCCCAATCATCGACATTTGTGCACTAAAAATCAAAATAATAAGAATCGGATGCTCGCTACATCTATTGTCGTATCATTATAAGTAATAAGTAGGTTTTTCCTACTTTACCTAAAAAGCTTTGGCCGGTAATGCAGAAAATGTTGATTCTGCCAATATTTCAATTCCGTCATTCTGTCGCCACATGTGAACTGATGCAGATCCTTGTTGAAAGTGCTAAGAAACAAGTAAGCTGATTATGGTTGTTTCAGTTTCACATATTTCAGTTACTCAATGGATATAATTGTTAATATATATGTAGAGCCTAAAATTTGTGTATTTTGTCAGTTTTTTGGCATAAAATGTGTAAAAATTTATTATTCTGTACTGTCTATAACTGGTACATCCATTTTTAGACTTTGTATCATTTATCGACATAGGTGTCGATAAATGGGACAATGTAGCTTTCTCTCTCACCATTAATATTTAAATGTAGATAGAAATTAGTCTTATTCTGTCTGCAGAATTTAAAAGAAATTATATTGAATTACCAGTTTACCAGTTATCGACACCCAATTTTCCGCTTATAGTAAAAACGCGAAGTTGATGTATATGTGTGTCGGTGTTTGGTACCAAGTATGTCAATAACTGGTACTTTTTTTTCAGTAGAAATATAAGATGAGCAATGCTAAGAGATTCCAATATTCGGTTGAAGACATGGAACAAGCTGTCAATGCTGTTAAAAATGGAATGCCTACTGCTCAGGCTAGTAAAGTTTTCAAAGTTCCAAGAACTACCATAATAGGAAAAGTACAAGGAAAAGTGCCAATTCAAAGGAAAATTGGCCCTGATACAACCCTAACTAGTGGTAAAGAACAGTTATTGGTGAAATGGATGTTTCACATTGCCAGTTGTGGTTTTCCTGCAACAAAACTGCAGCTTATAGACAGTGTACAATTACTGTTGAAAAACCTAAATAGAGCAAATAATTTCACTACCGGAAGACCAGGTCGCCACTGGTACGAAACTTTTATGAAAAGGCATCCAGAACTTTCACAAAGAGTTTCCCAAAATCTAACCAATGCTCGGGCCAGTGTAACTGAAAACAAAATCCGCTGTTGGTTCGAAGAAGTTAGAAAATATTCATCTGATACTGCCAATTTTTATATAACATCTCACCCCTCTTGGATATACAACTGCGATGAAAGTGCCTTTTTTCTAAGCCCCAAGAATGATAAGGTTTTAGTTAAGGAGGGCGAAAAAGCTGTTTATTCATTCATTAACAATGACGAAAAGGAATGCCTCACAACGTTAATCATATGCAGCGCATCAGGAGAAATTCCTCCACCTATGATTGTATATAGCTATAAAAGGTTACCAAAAGCTGTCATCGACAAGATTCCACAACAATGGGGTGTAGGGCGGTCTGAGAATGGATGGATGACAGGTGAAACCTTTTATGAATATATCGCCAATGTTTTTCATCCACGGTTGATCGCTAATAACATAGAATTGCCTGTCATCCTTTTCGTCGATGGACATACATCTCATTTAACCATGGCCGTTAGCGATTTTTGCAGCAAGAATGGGATAATATTAATCTCCTTTATAGCCAATGTCACTCATATCTTACAGCCACTTGATGTGACAGTTTTTCGACCACTCAAAATGGAGTAGAAAAAGTCTATTCACAATTGGCGAATGCAAAATAACGGGAAAAAATTAGCTAGGGATGATTTTGCTCCTATTTCGAAAATAACAATGGATAAAATGAGAAACTTTCCGGATATAATTAAAAATGGATTTAGAACATGTGGCCTAGTGCCATTTATGCCTGACAATATTAATTTTCAAAAATATTTCAAAAGTACACCCAAAAGTAACGAAATAATTGATGAAGAAGCTGACCATTGGAAAAAAAAATCCAGAAAAATTAGATTTGTTCCAGGCTTCCGGAGAAACCTGGAAAGGCGCGGTTGAAGATACAAGCCTGTACTATTTGTGGCGTTCTCTAAATAACAAACAATCAACAACAAACATGTCTGCTGATCCTTCATTGCCAGAATATCAAGACGTACAACTTTTTTGTGGTGACAACTTGGCAGTAGATGAAGATCATTATACAATTAATGAATCACATATACAGTTAGATGAAAATGTTACAGGTGATGAACTTGAAATTACAGGTTTACTAGATGGTGAAAATTTGCAATTGCCAATAGTTATAAATGTGCCAGAAACAAATGGTAACGACTTTCAGATGCAGAAGGAGATAGACAGCGATAATATTAAAACAATTATTGACATTCCTTTAAACCATGTAAATAATAATGAGACTGATGATTTACCAAATAATGTAGATAGCCTGAATTACACCTTACTAATGAATGTGATGAATCCCCGAACGATGTAAATATGAAGCAAAGAGATGAATCGTTGACTAATACAATCATTGTAGATACCTATTTGTCCTTAAATAATATTGAAAATGCCGAAGAAATGATACATGAGTCTATTAATGAAAATAAAGACTTAGAATACATAAATATACTAGATAATGAAGCACCACAACTAAAACTAATTGAAAATGAAACAAGAAACTCGAATCTGAAAAAGAAAGTTTAAAATTAAATGATCAGGATAATATATCTCCCAATGTATCTGCAAATGTTGAAGACAATGTACCACTCGATGTACCATCACCATTTTAAAAAACTCTATTCTGGCCGACACCAAAAAGAAATACAACGAAAAGAAAAATTGTTGAAAAAGTTCCGGCAGTGGCATCTTCCAAAGAATAGCAGGAATATTTTCAACGAAAAGAAGCGAAAAAAAACATTGAACTACAGAAAAAAGAAGAAAACAAACAAAAGCGGAATGAGAAAAGAGCTGAAAAGGAAGAGTTGTAGAATAAAAAAATGAAAAAAGCCTCAAGTAGAGATAAAAATAAATTAGTTACAGATAAGACTAAAGAAAAAAATGATAACATAGACAATATACCTTCCTCCAGCCAAAACATCATTAAAAATAGTGAAGAATTAAAAAAAGCATTAGAATGTAAGAATACAGAAGAGTTCCATATTAATGACTATATTATAGTGAATTATAACGGCCAAGCACTACCAGGGATAATGATCGGGAAACGTGGTTATGAAGAAAATGAAGAGTTCGAATACGAAGTCTCACACATGGAGAAGAATGGACTCAATTGGGAATGGCCCCGAAGGGTTGACATTCTTTGGTATAATGTGGACGAGGTTCTTAAAAAAAATTACGGAACCAAAAATAAATAATAAACGCGGGCTTTACTGTGTACTGGAGATTTCTGATTCAGTGGTTATTTGAGTTCCTATATTCTAACTACTTATCATTCAACTGTTTTGTTTATTGTGTTATGTTCTTGTAATAAATATGTTGTAACTATGAGATTCTTACTTTGTGTTTGTAAGTAACTCATTATTACTTATTTAAGTCAATTACAAGTTACTTACTTACTTGAGTAAGTACTTCAAAACAACTTTCGTAAGTGTCAGTATTACGTACTCACGTGTGTCGATATTTGGTACAAGACAAATTTCCCCATGTCGGTAATTGGGTCAAACGGAACTTCTCAACAATTTTTTTTTATAAAAATTTATGTATTGCTACTTGGAATATAAACATTGTACAGTATTAATCAACATTAAAACAATACACAGTCAACTTTTTAAAGCCATAACTCTAATATTAAAACTTTTATTACCATGTGATTTAGCAAAAACCTCTTAAGGTGTCGATAATTGGGACATTTACCTTAAATAGTAATAGATTGAATAACTAAATATAATCTTTAAAATTATGACTTGTTTTTTGAAACTCCAGGTAACAAATTTTCGATTGCATAGTTCCTAAAATAATGGGTAATAAATGAATTCGTTTATAATCTATAATCAATAAAATGAAATACATAATCTAAAAAATAGTTTACTTACAGATTTTTTAGTTTAAATTTAAAATTTAAACACCCAGAAGTCCACTATAAAGTATTGTCAAAAAATTTGACATTTCCGTGGGCAAAGTGACATTTCCGTGCGGAAAAGTACCATAACGTGTACTTTTCCCACACTCTACATTATTACTTTTCTAACGGATATCAAACTAATTAAGAAAAGGCTTGCTTTGCGCATAAAAATTTGTGTAGAAAAGCGTGTTTGGCATAGTAGTTGTAGAAAAAATCATTTAACACAACTATGCTTTATATTATTACAATTTTTTTATACTTACTTGTTCAGTTGTACAGAAAACGCAAAATAAGACGGACAAAACCGAAACAACAGTTTTATTCAACATATTTCAAATAAAATTGTTCTAACAGAAACTCAATATTAAAACATTAAGTCTGATGTACCCATTATATATATTTCAGATAATATTATAATAATGTGAAGAACCAATATCATTATGACACGTATGTATCGTGACTAGATATTTTTTGGTTGTATTCATATATGATATCATCTGCATTAAAAAATTAATCAAGATTCCGATAACTGGTATTTGTTTTTTACGAGTATTAAGTAGGACATACCTACTTCAAAATAATGAGGTTCATTGACAATTTGTTGCATTTGTTGTTACAAACAGTGCCAGTTTGACAGTTTAAATAAATATATCACTCTTCTACATTTTGAAACTTTTTGTCGCTCTCCGAATTTTTATTTTTCCATCCATCCTATCTAATATGCAAGAAAACTATTGGTTTACCCCAAAAAAAGTTGATATTTGGGAATTTTTTAAAGTTATTTTTACGTTTTCCAGCAACAACAGCATGAAAAAACATCTTTTAGAAAAAAATCCTATGTGTATGTCGTTGTCGTTATCGTCGGCTACTTCTCATAACATGTCTTGTTAGCACGGATCAGCCTCCGGAGTGCAACATGTCGCCAATTTTATGATTGAATAATGTCCAAGACATCTCACAGATGAACCCTATTGATTTTCAGATCACCAGAGCCAGTACAACGGATCCTATAATTCCATATATACTATATTTTTGGAGAATCTGTATCTGTAAAAGTTTGAAGGGTGGATGACCCCACAGCACTTGGGACACAATTGGCCCATTGTGCATCCTCCTGAGGTTCAAAACTTCCTTCTAGCTCGTCATCCAGCCTACTTTCTTGAAGTCGGCGATAACATCGCCTGAATTAAGTTCCCTCATACTGGCATATGTTAGCCTATGCTCGGCGAATACTTGAAACCTAAAATGAGAGAGTGTCTGACATTCGCAAAGAATGTGTTCGACAGTTTCATCTTCTTGTTCACATCCTCTACAAAGTGGAGTGTTAGACAGTCTGTGGTGGTGTTTTCGTAGGTGGCAGTGACCAGTGGCCGTTTGTAGGTTCTGCCTGTTCATAGTCACGTATTTTTTGGCTACTTTGCTATCCGGATACTGTAGCAGTTCCTTGGCAAGCCTGCAGCCTTCTGCGTCGTCCCATCTACCCTTAAACTTATTAAGGGAGTGTTCCTTTTATAGGTTGGGCGTCGCTGACGCTGATAAACCAATGAAAGTGCCTGGTCCCAAAAGTCTTTGGGAGGCTGCCTTCCTGGCTAGCGAGTCTGCAATACGGTTTCCTTTCGATTTCTAATGGCCTTGATCCAGCCTAAAGTGACCGTGTTGTTGTTGTTACAAGCTTCGATTAAGGCCATGTGACATTCTAGTACTAGGCCTGATGTAATACGTGGTCTGTTCAGGGCTAGTAGTGGTCATCTACTGTCCGTATGGATGTATATATTATGGTTTTCCTTTTGGTAATCTCTTTTGCAGCGATGCAGATAGCAGTGAGCTTTGTTTGAACAAAACTTGCATTGCAGCCCATTGCCCATTTTATGTTTAGATTCAGAGATCTGGAAAAAATTCCACATCCTGAGCCCACATTGGATTTAGACCCATCTGTAAAGATGCGGATTGCACCTTCTTCCAATGGGTATTGTGCGTTGTTTTTAAAAATTACCTTGTAGGGCCTGTTGAAGGCATACCGCGGTGGAATCGAGCCCGTATTTTGCTTGTAGCAGTGGGACCTCCCTGAGGGCATCATGCCACAAGTTACGTCTCAGTTTACTGTAACCTATATCAGGTTGTATACCAGTAGAGCGTAGACGTGTCATGGTCATCAAAACAACCTCCTTGATGTATATGGAAAGGGCAGTGAGACCGATGATTACCTCTATAGCTCTTGTTGGTGTGGTTCTCATGCCTGCTGTTGTGTTGAGGCACGATGTTCTTTGGATTTGGTCCAATTTACGGACGACTGTCAGCTAGTTTGCTTTAGCTCTCCAGGCAATCACGCCGAACGTTAGCATGGGTCTGATGATGGCAGTGTAGATCCAGGCAGCAACCCTAGGTGACATTCCCCAGGTGCGGTCAATGGTTCTACGACACTGCTCATAAGAAATATATATGCTTTTTTAACTCTGTTTTCTAAGTGAGAGTTCCACGTTAACTTACTGTCAAAGGTGACCCATAAAGAGAACTTAAGTTTGGTATCTAGGAGCTTTAGGGCTTGATGTTTTGCAACCTTCCTATTTTTCGCGAAAAGAACCATCTCCGTCTTTTTTGGATTTATTGACAGCGAATGGTTTCTGCACCATTGTTCTATGATATTGAAGGCCTCCTGCATTAAAGCGCAGAGTGTCTCCTCGAATTTTCTTGTTAGCAGAATCACTAGGTCATCTGCATATGCTATTATGTAGAAGTTGCTATCGTTGAGCTGGCTGACCAAGGACTCTAAGACCATGTTCCACAGTAGTGGCGAGAGCACCCCTCCTCGTGAACAACCTTTTACAACCAAGTCTCTAATGGTTACGTCCATCCACACTGATTTTTATTGCTCTTTTTGAGAACATGTTATATATCCAGCCATTTATGGTTTGGGAGATATTCTTGTTGGATAGTGCATTTGTTATTTTAGGAAAAGTGGTTCTATCAAATGCGCCTTCTAGGTCTATGAATACACGCATGGTGGACTCCTTATTTTCCAACGATTTCTCGATGCGGCCCGTCACGAGATGAAGAGCCGAATCCGTGGATCTCCCTGGAGTGTATGCATGTTGATTTGGATGCAGTGGATTTCGTGTTATCACCACATCTCTTATGTATCGTTCGCACAGCCTCTCTGAAGTCTTCATTGGAAAAGATGTGAGGTTAATGGGTCGATATGCTTTTGGGATGGATTGGTCCATTCTTCCTGGTTTTGGTATGAACACGACTTTGACTCCTCTCCAACCTTTTGGAATATACCTCAGTGCCAGTTAGGATCTGAGGATTCCTACCAGGTGCGGCATTAGGTCCTCCAGGCCACACTCTAGTAGGGCTGGATAAATGCCGTCCGTTCCTGGAGATGTAAAGGGGAAGAAGCCTGAGATGGCCCACCTCAGTCTGTCCGCGTCCACGATCTGTCGTGATATACGCCAGTCGTTGTCCGTCGGGTAGCGATTCTCCTCATCCTCCAAGGCCGCCGTATTTGTGGTTCTGGAGTCAGGGAAGTGAGTTGACATCAATAATTGAAGGCTGTCCTTTAGGTTGACAGTTTTTGTGCCATCCTCTCTGATTAGTATACCGATATGACGGTGGGGATCTCTTGAGAGGGCTTTTTGGAGTTTAGCTGGTTGGGGGAAATCCTCGATTTCCTCGCAACAGATTCTCCATGCTTCTCTTTGTTTTTGTCTAATAACTTTTCAATATTCCTTGAGGTGAGACTAGTATGAGTTCCAATCCTCTTTGAGCCTGGTTCTTTTAGCCTTATTAAAATATTTCCTCGCCGTCCCCCTGAGCTGATTAATCTCATGGCACCACCACGGAGTGGAGGCTCCATCGAGACCGACCCGTCTGAGTGGGCAAGACATCTTGTAGGCATTAATTAAGTTTCCAAATCTCCTTTATTGTTAGGTAACACATCCTCGACTCCTCGCAGATCCCCTTCCAAATAGTGGACATATTTTGTCCTGTCCGCTTTCCTGGGGTCGCGAGTCATTGTGGAGGTTGTGAGCGCAAGTTTTATTTCGAATTTTATCCAGCGGTGGATCGACATTGGAATATCGTCGAATACATGACAGCCGGAGATTATATTCGAAGTATTAATAGTAGATAGGGTAATATATATTCGCGTTTGACCACGAGAGTTAATAAAAGTTGGCTATGCAACCAACTTTTATTTCTGGAGAATATTCAGTTTGTTAGCGCGATACAGCCAGCTCAGTTGAGTTGCCCCCCCCCCCCTATTCGAAATTTTCAGCAAAAACATATACAGTGTGGAACATCCAAATGGAATAAATTCGATAACGAATAAATGAGAACGTGTTGGGAAAAACGCTTGGACATGTCGATTTGTATTTTTAGATGCACATTTTTTGAAATAAAAATAATTATATAGGGTCTGTCATGTGACAATAGCTGATACCAACTTTCTTATTCTAAATACAACCCCCTGTATATTATAAGTGTTTTGAATTCTTCAGAAAATTGTAGACATAATTCATGTACAATGTCCCATACCTATCTTCAACTGTTTCGGAAATATTATATGTTTTCAGATGTATTACAAAAATTAACATTAAAAAAAGAAAATCATTTTATTTCACAAATAATGTAAAAAAAACCAAAAAAACATTAATTTCAATGTAAGAGATGTTCAAAACGTTCGCCGCGAACGTCTTGTATAGAAATGTCTTCTAACGTTACTCAACATCTCAGGCGTGACTAATCTAATCGCAAGCGTGATTCGTCTTTTCAAGTCATCTAAGTTGAGTGGTTTAGTTTGGTATACAATACTTTTGACATATCCCCACAAAAAGGAGTCTAATGGTGTCAGATCAGGAGATCGTGCTGGCCATTCTATCGATCCGCGCCTCCCTATCCACCGATTTGGAACATTTTGGTTCAGGTTAGGTACTGCCGGTACTGCCGGACATTGATTTGGTAATGGGGCGGTGCTCCATCTTGCTGAAACCATAGTATATTGGCAGGAACTTGTGGGTTTGCTGAATCAGGATATAAGTTTGTCAAAGTTGGCACGACATTATTTTAGAGCAGTTCTAAATATTTATCTCCATTCAAGTTGCCATCAATGGAAAAGGGACCTACGATATGATTTCCAACAATTCCTGCCCAAACATTAACTTTTTCAGGATGTTGCGTATGTTCCTCTCTCATCCAGTGAGGATTCTCATTGGACCAATAGCGGCAATTTTGCCGATTAACATGACCGTGAAGTGTAAATGTGCTCTCATCAGAAAATAAAACATCTTCTAATTGGATCATATTGTTATCTAACATTTCCATCATTTGTTCACAAAAATACGTTCTCCTGTCGAAATTTAGCTCTCATGTGTCCGATATTGCTAGAAAAGCTTATAATAGCTTGAAAATTATTATATGCAAATAAAGATCTGTTAAACAAAAGAACTAAAAAAATGCTTTGTGAGTCAATTGTTTTATCACATGCTAATTATGGAGACACAGTTTATGGGCCATGTTTATTTAAATATGATGAGACAAGATTACAAAGAATTCAGAATTCTTGCATTCGATTTATTTGTGGATTGCGCAGAAGGGATCACATTTCTTCAAATTTAAAAACACTTGGATGGCTAAATATGAATCAGAGACGTGCCTTACATGCTTGCACTTTATTTACGAAAATTATTAAAACTTATACACCCGCATATGTATATAACAAAATAACTTTTAGAACTGACATTCATAATATTAACATTAGACATAAGTATAAACTGACTCCACCTATCCCCAAAGCCAATTTGTTTCAGGGCTCTTTTTCGTTTTATATAACCAGGCTACTAAATAGGATACCCAATTACTACTTAACATTTTCATTCAATAAATTTAAGTATACGGTTAAAATGGATTTAATTAATGGCAGGCTTAAACTAGACTAATGTTTTTGTTGTTTATTTTTTAACTATTTCAGAGGATCTTGTCTTGATGTGCTTGAACTTACTCGTTAATTTACATTTTTGTGTACTTTTTTATATTTGTATTTGTGATTCACATAGTTGTGTATATTTGAAAGGTTGAGTGGAAGAGCAGAACTTGGCTAATTATCACAGATTAGGTAAGCTCCTGAACTCTGCCTTTTGACCACGTTTTGTAATGTAATTTTTAGTTGCTGTAAAACTTGTGTGGTCAATAACAGCGTGTTATTATTATTATTATTATTATTATTATTATTATTATTATTATTATTATTATTATTATTATTATTATTATTATTATTATTATTATTAAATAGTCTTCAATTAGCCCCTGAGGATGCATTTTACTTTCCTTTAATATTCGAAAAATTGATGTGTGGCTAATGTTGAACAGTGAGGCTGCTTTTCGACCAGAATTATGTGGGTTTTCTTGAAACTCAAGCATAACATCCAATTTCGTATCATCGCTTAGTTCATTGGCAACTACTTTTTTTGTCTGTCTTACATGACCAAGCTCGCGAAACTGTTTTTCTATTTTGCTAATTGTTCCTTGGGATATAGGCGGCAAATTTGGAAATTTTTCGTGAAATAAGCAAGAAACTTCCATTTGTGTCCGTGTGTTATCTCCGTAACCAATAATTTGTAGAATGGTTATTTTGTGCATTTCTGTTAAATGAACCATTTTTCTGATATTATTACAATAGCACTGACACTGATCACTACCGTCATGCAGACAGACAACAAGTCGCTAAGGCTATGAGTTTTATACGAAAATAAACAAAACTGTTTTTGTATTTTTTTTTAGTTCATATCAGTAAAAAGGAACGCATTAATGGTTTTTGCTTATTTTCTCAATATTAAGAGCTAAATGGGAAATTGAGTATTATTGGTTATTAAGTATTGAGTGTTATTGGTTATTAAGCAAAAATTATATTCAGATATTTAGATTGTTTATCCTAAATGGACTCGCCTTTCTTAAAGCCGAGTCAGGAGTTTTACAAATAACGTATCGTGTTTAGTTTTCTTTAAATTTGACTGTAACTAATATTCTATATAGTTAGTCGTTGCGAAGTAGTCCTAGAAAGACTTACAAATTACGGCTCGAAGTAAATAAAACTATTTAGACTTTTTATTTGTGTTTCACTGAGATCCATTATACCTTTCATTAAGTGTAATGTAGCGAATTTGTGAAATAGAATAATTTTCTTTTTTTAATATTAATTTTTGTAATACATCTGAAAACTTTTAATATTTCCGAAACAGTTGAAGATAGGTATGGGACATTGTATGTGAATTATGTCTAGAATTTTCTGAAGAATCCAAAAAACTAATAATATACAGGGGGTTGTATTTAAAATAAGAAAGTTGGTATCGGCCACTGTCACATGACACACCCTATATAATTATTTTTTTTTTTGAAAAAAATGCGCATCTAAAAATACACATCGACGTGTCGAAGCGCTCTCATTTATTCGTTATCGAATTTATTATATTTGGCTGTTCCACACTGTATGTTCGTAATATACGCCTAATGCACCAATATACTCCGTGAATAATTTTACCCCAGAGATTACATGTATTTGTTTAGGGGGGGGGGCAAATAAACGCTAGCCCTCCCCCCCTATAGGAATTTTCAAATTTTGTACTTTGCACCACCAAGCGCTTGTAATGCACCATAATGCTCCACAGAAAAAATATTTTGCATCCCTCCCATCACTAGTATCGCACTATTCAGAGTGAAGTTGCCCCCCCCCAATGACAATTTTCAAAAAAGATATATTGCAGCCGAATCCACTTCTAATGTACTTATATGCACCACCAAGGAAAACAAAATCCCCCTCCCCTTACTTAGTTAAACCTCAATATATAAAGTATAAAGTGAAGTTGCCCCCCCTTCAATGATAATTTTCAAAAGAAACAAGTGGCATCGGAATCCGCTTCTAAAGCCTAGTCCAGATCTATATACATTTACCGGCATACAATTAAACATTTACATGAAAGCTGTTTAAAATGTGTTTGAAAACATTTCTTTAAAAACTTTTAAACAAAAGTTTAATGTTTTTTTGTTTCCCGTCAGAACGGGAAATACGTGTTTTTATACTAGCCAAGAGGCAAGTCTGACGCGATCACGATAAACGTTTGTTTATTCTCTTGTTTGCATTGTATCTGTGTACCTAGCTGAGGTAAGATTTTTATTTTCACCTTCCCGTGTCTCAATTCTGGAGTAATACATTATAATTTATCTTCATTATCTGAATTCATCTCTTTTAGCACAATTATTAACTTGATTGGAAAACGTCAAAATTGTTTTGTTCAAAATGTGAAAAATGACAAAACCTGATGTTTTTACTGAAAATATTTATCAGAATTATTTAATCATTCATTAATTTAAGGTGACAAATTTTGCCAAGGGACAGAGCCCTGCGGAGATAAAAAAAATATTCATCTTTTATTTCTTGCGCCGCAACTGGTGCTTTTCTGGCAACAGTTTGTAATCCAGGAAATGGTTCTCCTTGGACCTCTTGTCTCCATGAATCCGGGATAATTAGATTATTATTGAGATCTTCAATGTCAAAAGATCCTGGTGGGAAATCAGTGTTGATGCTTTCAACATTTCGTCGCAAAAAATTGTGGAGATAAAGACACGATAAATTAACAAGTTCAACTTTGTTTGGATCTACTGCTATAGGCATAAGCAAAACTCTGAACTTGGAAGATAAAATTCCGAAAAAATTTTCAACTATTCTTCTTGCTCTAGAATGTCTATAATGATAAATTCGTTTGATATTGTTAGAACCAGGTAACTGACCAGGATATGGTTTCATAATATTTGTGTTTAAAGCAAATGCATCATCAGCGGCAAATATAAACGGCATTGGGTTATTTCTTCCAAGCAGTGGTTGATTGGGCTTCGGTAGCCCTTACGAGGGCCCTGATAGTATTTGTGCCATCATATACATATAATGTATAATTGATATCACATATTTTATAAGTGGTGTACTTAAGTCACCTATTTTTAGCGCGTCAAGTGGTTTTTGGACTGATATCATTGACAACGGAAAACTCCTATATTGCTAGATTGTATTTAACTAAAAACATTTTAAATATTTCTTATATATTAATTCAATAATACTTATTTACTTTGCGGACTTAAAAACTAAATAACTAAAAGACTTATCTTAATCCTATACTAATTTAATTGAAGTTGATTGTAAGTAGATATAAAACGAGATAATATATTTAAATTTAATCTTTTTTTTATTCAAACTAATCCGCTTCCACCCAAGGTGATTAGCGGTGTATAACAATATACAATATTAAATTTTGTTTAGTAAATTAATGTCCTTTAAGAATACCATCAATGTTTCAACTGGGC
Organism: Galeruca laticollis; assembly: GCA_963921935.1. NCBI lineage: Eukaryota > Metazoa > Arthropoda > Insecta > Coleoptera > Chrysomelidae > Galeruca > Galeruca laticollis. Next base: position 5,290,513 of record OY998176.1, on the reverse strand, counting down.
AATTTACACCTAAGAGTATATTCAAATCTGTAGGTAGTCTATATTTTAGCCGGTTCGTGTCAAACTTAGTGCAATTAATCAGGACATGTTTCACTGTTAAATGTTCTTGACATAAATCACATATAGGAGTATTGTCTTTATTGAAAAGATAAGTAAGCGTAAATTTGCAATGCCCTATTCTAAGTCTAGTGACACTCACTTGTGCTCTGCGTGTTGTGGTTGGATGCTTCCACCGCGTCACTGTTGACTTAAATTCGCGAAGTTTGTCTTGCGATCGCTGCCAGTCTTGTAGCCTGTGGTTGTGAACTTTTTCCCGAATAAGTGTTCTCAAGTCACTCACCACGCACTTTGTTATGAGTTCGGCATTAACGTTTACGATTGCGTTACGCGCACATAGGTCCGCTTCTTCGTTGCCTCAGATGCCAATGTGAGCAGGAATCCACATGAAATCGACAGATTTATTGTCATTCTGCATATTATGAAGCTGTGATTCAATTGATTGTAGTATTGGGTGCTTGGGATAAGGATGTTTCAAGGAATGAATGCTACTTAAGGAATCAGTTAAAATTAGGGTTTTGGGATTTGGAAATGAGGTAATTACTTTGAGGGCATGAAAGATAGCATAGAGTTCTGCCGTAAATATGCTAGTGTGAGGGGAGAATTTTATGCTGTAAGATTAGGTTGTAGTCACTATTGCAGCACCCACTCCAGCCTCCGATTTCGAAGCATCCCTGTAGACTAAGTTAAAGTCATTGTAGTCATGCAGTATCCTGTTGAGTTGTGCGAAGATTTCATGGCGATTTGTATCCCTATCAAGCCCAGTCAGGTTTGATGTTACATCATTATTTAAGTAAAATTGGTTAAAATTACTCTATAAAGAGCGTGTACAATTGTAATTCACACAACGAAACGTCTAATTTGAAATTATCAACTAAATGATATGTGTGTACACCCTCTTTATAGGGTAATTTTAACAAATTTTACTTAAATAATGATGTAACATCAAACATTTTATTTCATTGTCTGTACATTGTACCTGTTGTATGTTTTTCTTCTTGTCGATAGCTTTGAGAATGACCTAATTGCTGAAAGCGCTTAGCTGGAATTTTTATAAAATGACACACTCAGTACTCGTCTTTTCATACACTCAATTCATATCTAGTGTGTACACCATACTCAGACAATTCCATTTTAAAATGTACCCATTGAAGAAATAATAAACTGGGTTTTATTTTATGTTATAGCTAAATTCCCTCTACCAGCTATGGGATGGAAGGTATTGATCCCTTGCCGATTTTCATATATAGCCCATGGTGTGACAATTTATGGGAAATGAAAGTGAGTATTAACTTTTGTTGAGACATTACGTCTAAGTATTTGGTCTAGCGGTAACCAAAATATCCAATAAAGACAAAAAATTAAAAATCAAAAAATAGTTAAAAACCAAAAAAAATCAAGAATTCCTAAAAAAATCGAAAGCTCCAAAAAAAGGAATTCAAAAAAACAAAAAAAATTTAAACATTCAAACATTTTTTTATATTTTTATTGGCTTAGTACAAAAACATGTGTAAACTTATTATTTCAATAGTAAGCGCATTTTGTTTTCTTTTGTTGACATAAATTTTCAAACATATTTGTGTGTTTACTTATTTATTGTTGTTATTTTGTGTGTTCACCTGTAGAACCTCAACCAGAAACGAGAAAGGACCCTTAAGAAACATTTTAACAATTATAGACTGCGAGGAGCTGCAGAGTAACTTAAACTGCCTTATGAGATGGTTTCATAAGAACGGAATGCTTTTAAATGTAGAAAGATACAGGTATGCAATATACTAGGCTTAAGCTTGTGATCACAAACCACAAACCCTTAGACATTTCTCGCAGGTTACAAATCAAATTTTTAGTACCGAGACTAATCTTCAGGGCGGCTCTGTAGGTCTCTTCTTCTCTTCTTGAAGCAGAAATTATAGGTTAAGGTTATGGTTCTGTCAAATTTGTTTTTGATTGTTCAAGTCCTGTGCATATTAATTGTTTGAAGAGAAGTTATTGAGATAATTTTCGTATTATTATTGTGTGAATAAACATTTTTTCGACTGAGTGTGTCCAACATGGTTTATCAAAATTATTGTTGCACTCCGTTTTGTGAAAATCCATCTGTAATAAGGCATACATTTCCTAATCCCAACAATGATATAAACCGATTTAAAAAATGGATAAATGCATGTAAAAACTCCGTACGCTTTGAAATGGATCCATGGAAGGTTTTAAAAGTCTAAAAGACTGTGCCATCAACATTTTGAGCCAAAATATCTCTCTGGTTGGTCTCACAAGTCGGTCCCACACTTAACGTACCCGGTAGGTATAAGCACTTCTTGAAAAGAATTGAAATAAATTCACTTTTTTTAGATACTTTGTTCACCTGTTATTGACAAACTAGTGTGCAATATGCCATCAGTATCCACAACAGTACATAATATTTCAGAATGTAGTACATCTAAAATTGTTGAAGGTAAGAAATATGTATCTGCACTCGTTTTGTTCTGTTCTTCAAACTGAATTACTACAAGAAATTAACTTTTTTACTACAATAATTATAGTAAAATAAACAAATATTTAATCATCAATTAAATTTTAAAACACTCATTTTTGTAGATAATATTCATCTATTATTACCATAAACCAGAGCGGGGTTCCTAAACACAGTCTAACTCCCAAAAAAGGATGCAGCACTAAAAAAATTAAACAAAAGATACAACATGGAGAAGAGTAGGAAAAAATCATTCAAGCGTAGGCTGTTTGAAGCTAAGAGTCACGATCTTGTAGGTAGTGTAAATTGTCGCCCCGAAAAGGGGTATGTATCTTTTGTATCGTAACCTAGAAGTAGGAATATTAAATGCTTATGATTAAATGTTACTGATTAAATAACCTTTTTTTTCCTTTCCAACCCCATATTTACAGGGCCACTGCTTCAAAAAAACTGTTATAAAGACACGATAGGCTAACTAATTTAGAATTTCAATGGCTTTATAAGTGCGGATCGTATTAAATGATGTAGACAATACAATATTTCAAAAATAATCAAATTGTCCTGTCAGTATCAATATTTTAATTAACGTTATAAATCACAATATAATGAAAGAATTATATAAATTCAACAAAAAATTGACAATTGTTTCAATATTACTAAATATCTAAACAATTATCAATTTTAATAATTTTTTCATTATATTGTGGAATTTTTTAGAAACAGTTTCATGTATAACGTTAACATGACTAGATTCCACCCAGTAAATCTAGTATTCAAATTTCCCGGCACATATTAGTTCCTAGACTAATCTTCAGATAGCGCTCGATTTTGTCTCCATTGGATAACATTGGCGAGAACCGTCTAAGGGTTTGTGGTCTGTGCTTGTGATATAAACCTATTTAATACTTCCAGTAAAGAAATAAAGATGTGTTTTAAGTGGAAATGAAATGTTAGATATATTATTTCAAATGTTGTACAGTCACAAGTGCTGTTTAGAACTCTTATATGTAATTACTTGGTACCTTGTATTTACAAAGCTGGGCAGTTTTTAACAACTTTTCCTTTAAAAATATTTCAAATACTTTTGTTCTAACATTCACAGTCATTATACTCAAATGTCTTCTTTCACAGAAAGCTGCCAAAAATAGTACCAGTAGTTAACTACTCATTGTCAACACTTTTTTTGATTAAGTAAGTAGCAGTTATACTCCAGCAGTTTGTCCAGCTTTGTGTGTTTAAACGAGTGTCATAATAAATAAATTAATATAAATTTATCATGAATAATTTTCCACTTTTATGTTGATTGAACATCATTTAAAAATCTAATGATACTCCAATCTAGAATGTATGTGTTTTATTAACCCTTTTTTGTACTTGGGATAATAAATGGAACGGAAGGTTGTAGTTTATTTAGCTCGAAGGACCGTGTAGTTATATGTAGTTCACTGTAGTATTCGTAGGATTATGGCGGTTTTTTAAATCAAACTATTATGTCACTTTCACTTGTATATTGACGAAAAGTACATTTTTCTTTTATTTGCTTGAACAATTAAGAATTCACTTGACTTTTACGCGGTGAATGAAGGTAGTTTTCACATATTATGAAGGTTTATGAGATGATTACGGTTTAAGAACACATGTTTGTTCCCACTATGAACATGCCGGGTGCTCTTCTAAAATGAGTACCTTTGTGTGCCCCGTTTGATGATGAAAAGAGGGTGGATGTAGGTTATATGTCGTATTTATATCTTTGAGGACGTAGGGTCTACTTGGTCGGTCTAACCAATGGGATACGAGTATTTTAAACGTAACGTTCGAACAACAAGTGAATTTGGCAGTTATGAAGATGTTTTTTTTTGGGGGTTTTCAATGGTTTCGTAGATACAGATAACAGAGTTTGGAAGAGAGTTTTTATGAAGAGATAAGATGTCGGGGACTTTCATATGTTCAGTAGAATTTCAGAAAACGATATTTATCTGTTATTCTTAGGTGTTAGTAAATTTAAAATGACTTTTTTAGTGAAGTAAAGAAATATTAACTGTTGAAATTAAGGATATATTTAGTTATCTGTTTTGAGCATAATATTCGAAAGGTAGTATACAGGGGAAGTTGAAATTAAATCACGGGAGAATTTGGTAATTAAAAACCAAATTCGAACATATTGGGGGCGCGGGAAGAATGGAAGAGAGGTGAGAGATGGCTGCTCTCTCGAATGCTGATGTTAGTGAAAGGGTATGGAGCATGAGTGTGTATACAGTGTTGATGCAGGATTGTGAATGAAAGTGAATAATTGTGAGAGTAACTATGTAAATAGGTGTATAGGGGTTGTAAGGTGACCTAATGTCGGTGTCAGAGTGTTGTAAGGACTCTAACGTCATGAATGTAACGAATGAATAAGATTTGAGGTTAGAGTGTTGTAAGGACTCTAACGTCATGAATGTAACGAATGAATAAGATTTGAGGTTAGAGTGTTGTAAGGACTCTAACGTCATGAATGTAATGAATGAATAAGATTTGAGGTTAGAGTGTTGTAAGGACTCTAACGTCATGAGTGTAACGAATGTAAGCAATATACTCTAGAAATGGACTAGAGTTGTAAACGATAAGAGTGTAAGCAATATACTCTAGAAATGGACTAGAGTTGTAGACGATAAGAGTGTGAGCAATATAAAAGGAAGGAGAGAACGTAAGTGATTGAGTACATGATTATGTTGTCGAAGAGTAAGGTTTGGGTTAAGTTTCATGAGAAGGAAAGATGAAGTAATGAGAGAGATAGGAGAGGGCCAAGCGGCAGTTTTTTCCGTCCTACTGGATCTATGTACCAGCGCAATTCGCCACCGGCAGGGGCTTACCCGGTCCGATTGGGGCCTAGCGACTCACGTCACGCCAAGCGTCGACTCTAGGTTAAAGCAATTGTGGTACCAGTTTGTTTAAGGAGTAACGGTCCAGGGGAAGTTGAAATTAAATCACGGGAGAATTTGGTAATTAAAAACCAAATTCGAACAGTATGTATTATTTTTTAATTATTGCATTGTTTTTACATTATAGTTTATTTATTGTCATTCTGTTTGATAAGAAAAGTAATCTAAGAAGAAATCATTTGTTGTGTATTTTCATACCAAAATAAATAAACTGTTTATATGATTACTGTTTCATTTTTTCCAATTCAATTAACCATTTATGGTCCATCATTGGATATTTCATTTAATTTAACTCAACATCTGATCATTATTGAGTTAAATTGAATGAAATGTTAAATGATGGACCATAAATGGTTATTTTGAAATAAAATAATAAAATTACAGTAAATTTGAATATACCGCCAAAACCTAAAATTACAGAAATCTTTTCAAAATCACTCAATTATTTAGTCGACAGGCTGTTTGGATGGCGCCACAATCAGTGTCGCATCTATCTGTGGGTTATCTGTGATCCATACCATTTAATACGAGAAGTTGCATAATAAGAGGAGATCTGTGGACGACCCGACCAGACGACCATCCGCAGGGAAGTCGCAAAGAATAGCGGATTAACAATTGTACATATAATAACTGTAGATAGAATTAGTTTTAAGTTGTAGAGATCTTATTGAATTTTTAGTTTACCAGGTAGCATACATGTTACTATTAGATTAACACATATAACCGACAAGTAATATCCCCCGACTACCAGTGGCTTGAAACAAAGTTTAAAACCTAATTGTCGAAAATTTTAAGCCCTACAACTCTTATAATAGATATTAACATCATTGAAGCCATAGAAACCGAGATAACCGCGAAAAACTGATTTATGTCACCTTTGACCTTCAATAACTTATAACGCAGACTCGAGATTTTATGAGACTCTTGAGACAACTTTTAGAAATTAAGGTGTATACGAATTTCTAGCTTATTATCTTCCATTCCGAGTTTGGCGCCCTGTTCTAATTAACCCTTTTTACGTGGGCTATTAGATGGAATGAAAGTTCTTTGTTGTTATCTGATGTACTCGAAGTACCGAACGATTGTTTTCACTGATGTATGATGGAATGTATAATGAAATTAAACACTTATGTCACTTTCATTTTTATATATTGCATGAATTTATAATTTTATTTATTTTTGCGTGGACAATTAGGAACTCACTTGCGTTAACTGAGATTATTTTGCACATAATATGATGGTTTAATGGATGATTGAAGATTAAGTACACATGTTTGTTCCCGGGATAAAAAACGCCGGGTGCTCTTATAACTTGAGTACCTTTATGTACCACGGTTAAATGATGAAGAGGCAAAATGTAAGGTAGATGGCGTATTTATACGTCGGTTGACGTAGTTACGAGGAAGGACCAAAATATTAGGATCTGGCCAATGGGATAAAAGAGTTTGAAACGTAACGGTCAGATACAGCGAGTGCTAATTTGTAGTTGGGGTGATTTTTTTTATGGCCTAAAAAGGTTCCGTAGATACAGATAACAGAGTTTGGAAGAGAGTTTTTATGAAGCGATAAGATGTCGGGTACTTTGAAATATTCATTGGAATTTCAGAAAACGATATTTATCTGTATTTCTTATGAGGTAGTAAAGTTAAAATGAATTTTTTGTTGATGTAAGGAAATATTGAATGTTGAGAAGAAGGATATATTTAGTTATATGTTTTGAGCATAATATTCGAATTGTATTATACAGGGAAAGTTGAAAATAAAAATCACATGAGAATTTGGTAATTAAATCAAATTCGAACACCCCCGTTTTTTGCTAAACTGAAAAAAATATTTACTTCGGTGTATCTATAGAGGTGGGAATGTCTATTAACACCTTTCTCAGCTTGTAAATACGTTTTAAAACCAGATTTTGTTAACTATTTATGTCAATAGATGGCCGCCGTAGTGAATGGGTCAAATAAAAAAACACTTTCACTATCACGTTTCTTTTTTTATTGAAAACGAAACAATGTATGTATACAAGGTTTAGTTGTTTTATATATATATATATATATATATATATATATATATATATATATATATATATATATATATATATATATATTCAGAAATAACAATATAAATTTCTATTAACAGTAAAAACAAGATTAACTTTAAGTAATTAAGATCTAGATCAGTTAAAAGTTCTATAGTATTAATAATAAATGAAATTGGCAGAAATTCAACAAACATTTGCATTGAGCATATAAATAACAAATATATTTTCTTATTAAATTCAATTATTTTTAAAAGATGTTGATAGTTATGCATTTTTTACTTATAAAAACATTTCTTCAATGATTATAACCTCAACTTTTTTCGTTGCAGCATTTTTAATATTTTCTAAATGGTAGTTGCATTATTTTATTAGTACAATTCTCAGATGTCCTTTGTTTATTATCTGCGGATAATTTATCGAGTGGAGAACACATTTTTGTGCAGTTATATTGTATAAAACTGTCACTGATATTATTAATAATAAACTATTATGACTGTCTACGTTAAAAGTGCGTTTGTTAATAATTTTAGCCCACTCTTGTTATAAAAGGCCTCAGAATAACATCAGAATAAGTGTATAATTAGAGCGAACAAAAATATTCGATGTTTGCATTTTTGATGTTATTTAAAAAATTGGTATATGCGACGGTGGCAGCTGAAATATTTTCGTCAATGGAATTCCACTGAGTTGTTGATCTACAGGAACTCTGGTGTCGTAAAGGGATGGCGCTTGGAATATAATTCCACACGTTCCTCCTATACAAGCCAGTGTAAACACCCATAAGAAGAATCTGTCCAGAACCATAGAAACGAATTTCCAATCTTCAACAATCTGGAGGAAAAAAATAATCTGTTCAAATAAAATCTTAACTTACTATTATAAGTCGATCTAATTAAATGAGACATTCTGTATACACAAATACTATACGTTAAAATACATTAAATCACTTTGTTCGGATTCTACATTATTCCTAATAGGTCCCACTAAACAAGAAACATAACAAGTCTTTTTTGTGATGTACTTTTTAGAGACTTTTCGTGATGTTTATTTGAAACCTTAATAAGATATCTCCTAGATGTCTTAATTTTATTACCAACTCTATTAACATGCATATCGTGTAAATAAAACATATTTTTGATGTACAACAGTATTACTTGAATTCGCAGTTACATACACATCCTATGAACTTCTTTTTAGCGACTTCCTATAGGAAACATTCATACGGTGTTAATTTGTATACTTCTCACTAATGTCACATACAGAACGTTACTGTAATATTACAAATTAACAGGTTTCTAAGATGATCACATGTTGCAGTTACTTTTAAATCTTTCGAAATAATTTTTAGTAACTTCTTGCGATTACGTCTGTACGATGTTAGTTCATAAAACTCTCAGTAATATCTCATATTAAACATCACAGTAACATAAAAAACGGAGAAAACAGAAGTTATGAGTGGAAACAAATGACAAGCATTAAATGGCGGATGGTTTTCAGTTTTGTGTTATATTTTATTTGCAGGAAGCACATTTTTTGCCAGAAGTACTTGAATAAAGTGGTCTTCGTTTTCGTTAGTTCCTACTTAGCTACAGTTTCTATACTTAGTTATAATTCTTGTTATAATGGACGAACAACAATTGTTATTGGTAAGTACCTATTCCAAAATCATAATTATTAAAACTTAATACTCATTCAAGACTTTAATCGGGTATTGTACATTGAAATTCCAGGTGGCGGACTTGTACACTAACATTATATGATAGAGTTTACAAAATAAGGGTTTCTTCAACTTTTAAAATATTTTAGTTAGTAAGTATATTTTGAAAACGATTCACAATATTTCAAATCCTAGATATGCATTATACCCTACAAAAAACTTAATATTGCAATAGTGTAGATATTATTATTAATAATAAAATATGCTTATATGTTGGCAGATATTTGAATCTAGAAGAAAATATTTTCAATGTTCTAGATGTTTCAGAAGCTACTTACATAAATAAAATAGTTGGTACCTAATTATGTAAAGAGAGGGGAGTAACTATTTCAGATAGTCTGATACAGACATTGTATTAAACAGTATCTCTAGTTCTAGTTATTGTAGTAGTAGTCTTAGCCATCAATATAGTTTTACAGGTTTAGAAAATTTTAACAATAATACTAACAATTCTTGTGAACTGATTAAGACTTTAAAAACAGAAATCCCTGTTAAGAAGCTCATTTCCATTTGAAAATACACAGAATACAATAAATAAGCTGTAAATGTCTCTTACAATGGAACCTATATTAATTTAGTTGAAGAATATGTAACTTATGACACTGAATGCTCCAATCAACAAACAGAATTCAATCATTTATTATTGTAGAAACACAGCTATTGGATACTCAATTGGATACAATTAATTATAAACTCATTTAACTTGATAATGTGTTCATATCTCTTCTTCATAAGTAGTTTCATTGTATATAGTGTATTAATAATGCTTAGTTTTCATTAAGTTACAATTCCACGATGATTATACAATATAACAAAGAAAAATATATTTGTATCACGTGTAAAATTTAATTTACTTTTGCATAATGCGCTTTCAGCTCTCTAGTCATAGAGCCATCATCAGTGCCTAATCTAAAAATACATATTCAAATCACAACCAATAGTGTTAAATTACTAAATAAAATTGAAGAATAAAAGTTGAGAAAGTTAACAATAGTAATATATGAATTTAATTTAAAAGTAATACAAAAAGGTTTTAATATTGGAAATTTAATAATAAAAAATGATTTTAATTGCATTGAAGTTACTATTATTTAAATTTAATATATGTGTCATAATGAGGTTTTTTTTGAAACTAAAAAAGAGAAATGAAACCAGATGTTAAACTTATTAGGTAGGTATAAAAAGTTTTATATTATTAATTGATTTTTAACGAAGAAAGGAAAACTAGATATGAAATTTAATACAAAATTATTTTTAATATTATTTATGATTATTAAAACTGAAAATATCGAATTGCTAGTTAAGTGAAAGTTTAACTGAGTTTTTTTATGAAAAGATAAAAAGGTTGATAAAAAATACGTACTGTCAGATTCCATATAACAAAATTTCCTGGCTTCATCGCCTCCATTAATAATTAAACAGGTTAATAAACCTTTAACATTATACAAACTTGGACATCACATTTAAAATTTTTAAAATCGAATTTTACTTCCAAAAAATATTTTTTTAAACACCTGTCATGTTAGAACCTCTACAAGTGGTTGTGTCGGTTTGACTGACAAATATGAGAACTTCAACTGTCAATTGGGTTTGTTCGATTGTTTGTGAATACTCTGTTCAATTTGAGAGATCGGTTGCAAAAATGATTATTTATTTAAATTCAGAAGAGTAAATTTTAAACAACAACGAAATCAATTATGTGTAATATTCTATTTAATTTAGTAATTGTAATGAATGATTAGCAATTCAATTAGGTTAGTAATTGTAGTGAATGATTAACAATTTAATTAGGATATTTGAAATTATTTAGAAGGTTGAATTGAGAAAACACACAAAAATGAATTTTAATGTGAAAACACCAGCAATTGCACTTACCTCACATTTTCGAGATGCCATTCTGGGCCTTAACTTACAGAAAAGACACAGGATGGAATCCCGAATGCCTCTATAGAGGTGTGAAGATAGTTTCTATGCAGCCATAGAAGTATTCTAATTGTCTCCATGTTGGAAGGGTGGGATCTAATGATGTATTCACATTATATTTTAAGGCAACACAAAAAACATGCTCATGGTTTAATATCATGGTCCTGAAGCAGGTTCTTATGTATTGTCCAGAAACTAACTTATTTCAGTAAGCGTTATTGATCTGGTGACAAGCAGGTTAGGACATTATCATCATTGAGGGTTACATGAGGGTTACATGACATACAATATGTTCCAGGATGAAAATAACAAGATGAGAATACTATTTGATTTTATACAGAAAAGAAGTATGAATTTTCATGGCGACCTGAATTTACCTGCCAAACGGAGTGAGGCATGTAATAGAAGGTAAATCATGAAAAGTCACTTCTGAAAGTAAAATATGTTATTATTCCTTTGAAGAACCCTGCATGTATCTTATGGAAAATGAGTCCCAGTCAATTGGCTGAAAATCAAGTTTGATGTAGTTTATGATGATCGATCAAAGGTCTCCATGGGTACAATTTGATCTAAAGTAATTGTTTTATTAGCTGCTGTTCAGAACACCTTTAAATGTTTCACAGATAAGGATTTTGAAGTGTACATTATGGAATGATTGAGGCACTCGAAACAGCGACTCTTGCGTGAGAAAAAGTAACCGTAAGTAAACGATAGAATTTTCTTTAATCAGATTGGATTTCTGTTGATTTAACGTAATGTTTCATAAAATCTTTATGGTGTAAAATTTTTATTAGTTTTAATATTATTAAAAAAACTATTCTAATCTATTTTCTGTAAACTAGCTGTAATGTATGTGTATCCGTTAAACTTTATTAATGTATGTTACGTTATGGCAACTACAGATTAATATACCCTTTTTTATTTCTTGCTTTCACTGAATGCGTTCAATAGTTTCCACTTTCCACACTTGTTATGTAATATGCTTACACAATTTTATTTTTTTTATGTTGGATTCCTGGACAAGATATTTTTTTTTTCTAATTTTGTACCTGTTTTATTCAAATTTACTGTACTTTTCATTAATAGTGAATCAACGTTTTAAATCCTTTATTGCTTTTTTTGCTATTTTATTCTAAACGTACAGGGTGAACAACTAAGAACGACTGTAGGCCACATCTCAGAAAAGAATCATGGTACCACTTTTAAAAAAATTACCTTTTGGTAAGTGATCCTGAAAAATTGCTGGAAAATATTTTGCAGTCTCTAAAATATCCGCTAGAGGTGGAATGAACACCCGAAAACATAATACTCCAACAAAACATTCTAAAGATGTCCTAAAAATACAATTTTTGAAATCTTGGTGAGATTATGAAAAAATTTAATTAAGGAGATTTTTTCATTATCCTTCAAATAATGGGTGGGGAAGGTTCAAACTTATGAACAAATGTATAACTTTTTCGTTTTTCAACTGATATTAATGATTTTAGCTGCTTTTAAAAGAGTTTCTCTGTTTAATAAGATTGATAACAAAATTAGATAATTTTGTATCCACTCGGAAATTTCAAATGTAAATCGAAGCATTTTTTAAATTTTTATATCTGATATCGTAAATCTTGGAATAGATTCCTATTTTCCTAACCCCTTTTCATCAGAATTTAAAAAAATGCCTCATTATATTTGAAATTTCCGAGAAAAATGGGACAATTTTCGTCTTTTTTACATAGCGTTGATAAAATTGTTCAATTTTGTTATTTTTGTTAAGCATATCTTATTAAAGAGGAAAAAACTCTTTTAAATAACGCCAAAAACATTGATATCGATTAAAAAACAAAAAAGTGTTACGATATTTGTTTTTTAGGTTGAAACTTCTCCCATCCCTTACTTGAAGAATAAGGACAAAAAGTCCCTAACTACATTTTGTCATAATCTCATCAATATATCAAAAATTGTATTTCTAGGATACCTTTAGTATGTCTTTTTTAGAGATAATTACAGTATTATGTTTTTAAGTGTTCATTACACCCCATAGCATATATTTTAGGAACTCAAAAATATTTTCCAACGATTTTCAGGGTCATTTTCCTAAAGGTATTTTTTTAAAGTTGTACCATGACAATTTTTTGAAATTTGGTCGACAGCTGGCGTTCTTAGTTTTCCACCCTGTATTTGCTGATTAGGCACAGAAACATCTATAGGATGTCATCTAGTATGTTTGAGGTATATTACTTAGAGGTTTAAGTAATGTTCATATAACGTCTAAGAGAATATACTATATTGTTTTTGAAATGTCGCATTTAGATCATTGATAAGATGTTATCTTATAGACATTGCATTAACATCGACAAGATGTTAGAAGACATTTCAGAATGTAACAGAAATGTTGTTTTTAGTTCGTTATAAAGACTTCTTTTTGAGGAAGTTCTATTAACATCACAGTAATGGAAAAAGGCAGCGCTTTAACATCGCTGAGAAGTTAAGTTGAAGCATCACAAAAGTTAACAGCCACAAGCTGGGCATAAGCGGTTGTATAGATGTGCATGTGATGAAAACAAGAGGAAAAAAAGGAAGAACATTATCACAATGTCATGTTGAGTTAACATAACTGTAATATTCATTTGCATAGTGAGAAATAATTGTTCTTCATTGAAGTGTGAAATGTAAAAACGAATTATACATAAAATAATAAATCGTGAGGAATTTAACCCACATAAACATTTTCATTAACCCCATCATTACTACAAGAATTATACAAGGCAACGTTTTGGGTTAGCCTTATAAAACCATCTTAACAAAATCAAATTATTCAACGTACTCATAACCCAAAAATCTTTCACCCTTTTCTAATTTATAAGTAGTACGCCTATGGAGTACAATGACAAGCGATACGTTCGATGCTCGTACCATTGCACGGTCAATAACAAGTTTGCATTAATCTCGATTTACGATCGCATTCATGATCGTTCGAGAATGAAAACAAATCTTCTATAAAGGTGTTATTACTAATCTCTCTGCATACTGATTGTGTTGATGGATTTTGAATATGAATCACCCTAAATCGTATCACATGCAGCTTAATTAATTCAAATTGGTATAAACAACAATACCAAGGAATAATAACAAAATAAATCATTTCTCAGATTAAAACAGCAGCTAAACTCTAGCTGGTAATTTAATACACTGTTACTAATAGTTATAATTTAGAAATAATGTAATAAGTAACGTGCACGTTAGGTGGCGGTATTAAAATTTGTTTAGAAATCTAAATTTATTTGAAAAATATTGAATGGAAGAAGGTAGGTATACTGTTTTTAACAAGACAAATATTTCAAGTTGAATGAAGAAAAACGCTGACAAATATTATAAAACAATAAAAAGAAGACATTTCGCCAATAATTTTGCCGATGTACAGGGTGTTTCAAAACTGATCGCGTTGCTAGGATATGTAGAACATAAAAAAATCGTAACGGCATGCTATACAATATATGCAGATGTCTTACGATTATGCTGAAACTACTGGATGTTAAGTAAAATTAGGAAATCCGCATCAATTGATTGTGCTACTGCAAAAAAGCAATTACAAGCTCTAAAAGATGTATTTGTTAGAACAAGTTCTTTTACTAAATTATTTTTGTGGAAAAAATTGTTCAGTTTACGCTCTGAAATCAATGAAAGTTTGGAGGACCATTACTTGAAATTCGATTCAATACTACCTGACCTTAAAAACCTTGCTTCAACTATAGATAAGAGTGATCGTGTGTGTCACTTACTGTTATCACTGCCATCCAAATTTGATACAGTAGTAACTACCTTAGAAACACTGAATGATGTAAAAATGGATTTTGTGAAAGATAGACTGCTATATGAAGAGCTAAAGCTAGGATCTAGACTAGCCAAAGCACTTGGAGACAATAATGAAGTGAATTTTAAAGCTTTTACAAAAGCATGTTTTGTATGTGGTAGTAAGTTCCATTTCCAAGCAAATTGTCCTATGATGTAAATAGTGGATCTCCGAATAATTCAGGAGCAATTCTAGAGGAAATTATTCTAGACGCCGGGGATGTAGTTTCCCAGCAAACACAAAAACATATTGAATACATATATGTTACATATTTCTTGAAATATAAAAGTCACAGTTATATAAAACTGAAGTCACAACTAGATAATATTTATGTATTGAATACTGACAAAGGCCGGCACAGCAAGGGAACAATAATGATATGAGAAATACGTATTATAAATTATATCTCAAATATTTCCAAATTACTATGTAATATATATGTAAAAATGGGATAATATCAAGAGAATATTTATATATTAAATATTACATAATAGAGATGTAACAAAAGTTACCTAATTTTACTTTTTCCTCACCCCTTACCTAAAATATTTTATTTCATTGGATCTATGAAAAAATTCAGCGAAATTCTTAATTTATAATAAATTCAGAAAAATCTATTAAAACTTTATTTTTCATAAATGGAATTAAATACAATATTTTTAGTAGTGTTGATGGCCAAAAGATTAAGGAACTATTGTTACTATATTATTCAATACCTACCTTATGGAATTTAGTAGCTGGTACTTAGTTACTAAAAAAACAGCAAATAGATGCATATAAGTACATTTATTTTATTAACATAAAAAAGAGAAACTAAAAACAAAACACCTAATGAAAAAAAATATTGCAAAACTAAAAACATTCAAAAACTAAATGATAAAATATAAAATAATAATGCAAAACAAATGGATATTCAAAAACAAAACAATAATTAACCATGGAAAGTATTCTCTTAGAAGACTTTTCAAGGTCCACTTGTAAGCGAGTGGGCAATATTAAGGGATATTATCCGACGGGTTATTACAGTTTCGCCCTTCTTTTCCCTCTGGAGTCTCTTTACTTAGCATTATCCACACCAAGGTGAATTGATCAAAATCAGTGAATGTCATATTAAACTGTGTCAGCAACGTTTCTAAAAATGTAGGTATATATTAATTATATTAGAAAATCATATAGTAACAATACATTGAAATAACTTAATTGATTTTAAGTTCCTTATTTTGTAGTTATCTCTATATGTCCTAACCATGAGTGAGATGCCTCTATATTATATATTTCTGGTTCACTGACACCATTGTAAGATTGTACTACGTATCGTTTTTCTGTCCTATTGATAAATCACAGAAGCCTTTCAATTTTTTTCGTTTTAAACAGTTATTTTGCCTAAAATTCATAATTTATATTAATCTAAGTATTCGAATATAAATGACTTTCAACAGATAAGTGTTGATTAATCCATTTCAAGATATTTTGTCTTGACTTACTACCTGTGGTCAGAGAATTAAAGATGTGTATTTTATTTGACATTATTACAAAATCTACTTGAGCCCTAAGTGCATACCTGGGTAGCAGTATTTGTTTCGGAATAACGACTTCCTACATAGGGAATTATTGTTAAATCATGTCTAAGTTGTAAGTTAAAACGAAAATATTATCTTGAAAAGTTCTTTAGTAAGATATGTATAATGTGATTTGTAATTGTTTACTTCATTGTATATTTTAATATAGTTAACCTTTTCAATACGTTTGTTAAATAATCTTTTGTAAACGACAGTTTAATGAACGGCTTTATTGGCGATGCCCCTTGCCTTTTGAAAATAATAATAACACTTACATGATGTGTTCTCCATTCCTCTACAAACAAAACTAAAAACAAACACACAGACGAAACTAAAAAAAAAAACTGCAGGTATGTGGGTAGATCGACTCGTGACAATTTAAAGGTTATAAAATTGAAGAGCTTTCTTCTTTTTCATTAGAGAGACACTAGACGAGGTTTGTAAGAAATACATATGAAATATATAAAAAAATTTATGTAACAAAATTTACGTAATAAATATATATAAAAAAATGTTCATATTTATGTAGCAGAAATTACATCTTGAATACATATAAAATTAAATATACCCAATATATAAAACATTTTATAATATAAATATTGAGGATATATAACAAAATTTATATAGATTTTGTTACACAAATACTACATAAAAAATATATAAACGTTTTATATAAAAATCATTCCTCCCCTGTTATATATTTTTATGTAACATATACATTTGTGTTTGCTGGGTTTAGACCCAATCAAGGATAAAACAGACAGCAAGTAACTACAGCCGAAGGTGATCAACAAGTTGTTCTTTATGCTGCTACTTTGTGTGACTCAGATGTAAATATTGGACGTACTCGATTTGTATTGGACTCAAAAGCTAGTAATCACTTTGTGAAAGACAATCTGGAATCCTATACGACTAATGTCAAGACATTGGATAATTACATATCTATTCACATAGCACATGGTGAAACTTGGGAATCAAACAAGTTGGGAAAATTAAATGCAAAATGCCTGGGTCAGAGTATTGTCA
Organism: Galeruca laticollis; assembly: GCA_963921935.1. NCBI lineage: Eukaryota > Metazoa > Arthropoda > Insecta > Coleoptera > Chrysomelidae > Galeruca > Galeruca laticollis. The sequence goes on along the minus strand of OY998176.1, from coordinate 5,272,961 downwards.
TCGAAGCTCTCATTGTTCCAAATTTGAAGCATAATCTCATTTCAGCTTCAAAAATAACTGAATAAGGACATAAGTTCCTTGGATTGAATTACACCAAGGTAAATGGGGAGCTTGTAGGAATGTCAGATGCCGATTTGGGAGGAGATAGACAAACCAGAAAGAGTGTCAGCGGATTTATCTGTTTTCATTCCGGAGATCCCATTGCTTGGCACTCCAAAAAGCAAAATTGTGTTTCTTTGTCTACGATGGAAGCAGAATATATAGCAGCAGCTCCTGCAGCTCAAGAGCTTAATAAATGTAAAGATCTTCTTATTAGAATTCAATGCCCAGATGGAAGAAAGTGTTAAGCTGAAAGTGGACAATATGAGTGCAATTTCAATGATGAAGACATTTGGGAACTCAAAAAAAGGTAAACATATCGAAATCCGTTATCACTTTATCAAAGATTTATGTATTAAAAAAAGAAAATTTTAATTGACTACAATGATACTAGCCAAAATTGTACTGATTTATTTACAAAAGCTCTAGCTAGTATCAAATTTGAATCATCATGAAATGATACTTGTATTTATATAGGTACTCATTAGTTACAAAATATTATGTATTTGTGCTCTCATTATTTTTGTTAAGATTCTTAGAAAATGTATTTAGATTTCTTTTGTTTGTTTACGCTTTCAATGAACTGTATTGTTTATAATTTTTTGTCATCAAATCAGCTATTGCTGTCAATTTCAGTTGTTAGGTTAGAATAACAATAACATTCCATTGAGGCGGTGTGTTAAGTAAAATTAGGAAAGCGCAACATTATGCTTAGGCATCCCATAGTTAGATGACGCTACAGTCTGTATATCTGACATGGATGTCGTAGCTTTTCACTGTCAGTCAGTAGCAGGTTGTTGTTGTTGTATCTGTATATAATTATTGTTAATTCGATTAATAAATTAATCCGTAAACTGATAATAAGCTTTTAATTACCGGCATCAATCACTGGCAAGATTGTAACGAAATTTTGTATAAATATGTTTTGGGAGTTAGCATCTCATGATAGTGTTTTTATATCTGGTTGTTTCAGAGGGCGCCTCTTAAACGCTTCGTATTGGGTGACTTATTTGAGGTAAGATTTCTTAATTCCAATCAGTACCGAGGGAGCACTAACATTATTTTCACAAAAGGTACTCAAAGTAAGATTCGATAATGTGTACTGTTTTAGATATTTTTTCGTATGAAGCAATGATAAAGTTAATAATTAAAAGAGCCACAACAAGATAATTAAAGTAATTTTAAAATATTCAGTCAGTTGGACGATTTTTTATTAAATTTTTACTATACCCAGAACATTTTGATTTCGTAATTAATTTTTGAAACTTATAAAAATATCTTTAATATCGAATGATCGTATTCTAGTTTTCAAGTCTTCGTCCTAAAATTAATTATAAAATTGTTCATATGATTACGTTTTAAATGGGTTCATTTATTAATAAAAATATATACATTTTGCTGCTTATCCTAATATATATGTAACCCAAAATACATACAGAATTTTATAAGTAGCGTTTATATATCACGTTTGTGAATTAAGTTATCAACCTTCGATAGCTCAGTTGGTAGAGCGGTGGACTGTAGTGGAATTTATAGTGTAGACATCCATAGGTCGCTGGTTCAAATCCGGCTCGAAGGATTTCCTTTTTATATTTTTTCAAATATAACGATGCTATTTTTTGATGTAAGCCTTTTTTATTTTTTTTTCAAAAATATAAGATATTGTTTTTTGATGAAATAGGTTTAAGATTTTTTTTTTAAAAGTTTTAAATACTTGTACAAACAACCATTGCTATTTATGTTATATACAAAACTGACTTGACATATGTTTTTACTGATTAGAATACCCTTTAACCCTACCACTGTTTAACTGCTATCGCGTTTTCCGTATAACCATAGATGGTAACGGCGCAATAGATAAGAGGGACGATTCAGGATAATTGATAGACATTAAACGGTTTGTTATGTGGAATCAAGGGACGTTTGAGTAGGATATGCGAATGATGCGCATGTTCCGCCGCGTCCTATCCGATCTATTTATGTCAATGCACTTTATTCATTGTTTCCCTGAATAACGGACTTCAACCGAAATTCCATTCTATTCGCCAATTTCCGCGTAAATAAACGCAAGAGTTACTTCATTATATTCTCGAATTATATTGGCCGATAGAAATAACAACGTCAATTACAAGATACTTTAAATTTTTGATAATATTATTTTATAAGTCGGTGGTCCATCTAGACTACTTCTGATATTTTTTTCTGTAAATAAATGCTTTTAAAATAGTATAAAATAAATTTCAATTATCAAAAACAAATGAACAACTCATAGGTAAAATCACAAATTCACAAACAAGGCCACAACAACGTTTAAGATTTAAAAGCTAAATATAGTCGTATCAAACCAATAAAAGCTTATTTTCTTTTTATCTTAGGGACTCAGTTGACAGGATATTTGGGCAAAGATAAATGATTTCTTTAAAGTGATTGGTTGACAAACCCTTTGACAAACATGGTAAGTACGCCATCTATTTTTGATGTTTGTTAACACTAAAATTAAAACAAGGTTTCAAGCTGTCAATTGGCAGATTGAGTTCTATCTTGTCTGTTCTGTGGTGGCAACGTTGTTACCAGAGGTCTTGAACCACGAGTACACGTGACCCTACCTTTTTTAGGTCCGGTTGTACCAATTTCAGATCAAAGTTTGTTCAATTGAACTGACAGTCAACATTGAACGTCATTCAAAGAAATTACTGTTGTATCAGCTCCGGTTCAAGTAATCTCACGATCAGGTTAGGTTGGCTACCATGAAATGTAAAGTTCCAAATATCACATGATACTTTTTGGTTTGTTATGCGGTTTTGACACAAGATAAATAAACGAACGGTAAAATTTATTTGATGTATGCATTAATAAGAATACAATGTATATATAAATAAATTTTGCAGAAAAAACCAAATAAGACAATGAAAATATACAATTTAAAAACTAATAGAAAAGATTATTAAACTTCAAGGTGGGACTTTGTGTCATCTTGTTCGTAGAAGAGAACATATGCTTCTCCACTGACTAAAGATTTCCACGATAATAATAGCACCGTTGAATCGTTATATTCGTGCCACTGTCCCGTGTAGGTATGTCGGCAATATGCTGTGTAGTGACCATTGTAAATGGTTCCACTGTGATTTGATATAGCGTAGAGGTTGTACATACAAGGTGCCACATCATCAGCCACGTAATGGCTCATATCAAGCCCTTCTATTGGAAAATATATTGCAACATTAAGTATTCCACTAAATCTTTCCATTTGTGAAAAGCGCTTCAAGTGAATAACCAATATTTTCGGAAATTTATGAATTGAGAATGATTTAGTGCATCGTCTTCGTTCCTTACATTTCGAAGATGTTGGTTTCTCATCACCGTCGAGTGTTTTTTCTCTTATAAACGAATCTAAACATTGTGAAAGTCGTAACTGACCTGTTTTTTTGGGTATCGAAAGGGATAAATCCCTAAAGGGATCGTATGTAACTGAATAGTGACCACAGTGTGTGCACATGATTATTGATTTTAGTTGACATACAAAGTTATCCACAATCTTGGAGTTGTCCATTCTCGGATATCTCAACCAATATTCTTGTGCTTTCTCAATGTCACTAAGTTTATCATCAATTTCTGTTAATATGGGCTTTGGTTTTTCTTATACCTGTTGACATCTTCGTGAAGTCCTGCTAATAGGTAACGAAGAAACTCCTGTGCATCATGTTGAGTGTATCCCACGAACCTTGAAGTAAATCGATGAATCTGACTTTTCAATGTTACTGTATTAACCACTCTGTCTGAACTGTCTTCAGACCAAAGCTCTTGAATAACTTCAGCAAATGCTTTAATTAGTGCTCCTTTCATGCTAGATATGTTTATGTTAATATCTCTTATGTATGCGTCTTTCTTTATATATTCTAATAGCCACCTTGTGATTGATAGGCATTGGATAATACTATTTCTGATCTGATTGTGGAAATATTGTTAAGAGCTCTCTCGCAACTACTATCATTATCCGAATAATCTCGGATTCTATTATTGTCTTTCTCACTTGATCGGCGTGATAAGGAATTTGAATTGATGTTGTTTGCTATTGAATTGGATGGAGATATTGCGGTTTTGGAAAGTTTGGTTTATGTCGATAGATCATTGGTCTGGTTCACTTTGTTAATATATTCCTTGTTTACTACATCATTTTTAGACGTTTCCTTTTGTTCTTGTTGAGGTTATCCCCTTTCTGAAAATCTTTAATCGAAAATGAAATGTATGAAGAGAAAAAGTTAACTCTAGGATTATGTTTAGACAGGGAATTGATGTTTATTGATTCCTCAGTCACTACGACCCTATCGACTTCTGACCCATTATTTTTTTCTACGTCTTCATTCTCTTCCAATTTTTAATTTGACTGCAAAACATCGGGGTTATTTTGACCCTTGTTGGAGGCAATGTCATTTTTTTTGTCGAGACATAAGTTGTGTTCTTTTTACATCATTCTGTTCAGCTCTGTTGAGATAATTTTAAACCTGAGCGTTTGATCAAAGTGAGCAGGAAATTATAAAAAGAATGCGCAATAATAATAAGTAGTGTAGGAAAGATGGAAGTGCGCCATAAAATTTTAGGTTAGCGTATTGTTTATTATTTAGTTTATAATGAAAATATTGAAAAATACGCAAGTAGAACATAATTTGGAGGATATAGTTTTGGTAAGTATATAATTTTGAATTCACACAATATCAATAATAAAATTATGACGGTAGAACTTGCTCCATACTCCATAAAGATGATTCTTTCAAAATAATTTCAAATTTTTATTGATTTGGTTACAATTTGAGGTTATGATTAACTAAACATTTCAAAACATCGCCTTTAATGTGGATAAATATTATAAAATATCCTGGTATATCAACTTTTACGTCATTAAAAATGAAGATATACAAAACCAATCTTACATTGGTTGGTGTGAATATGGTTTCTGTTTGTCAAATGCAAGTGACAGTGTCAAAAATAACAATTCCGAAAAAGAAGACAATACAAGAGTGAGTATTTTTTAATTTATACAGGATTTAATTTTTTTAATAAAGTAAATAAAATTAAGTGAACCTTTGAAATGTCACCACCAGGTAAAATTCGTCGTAGTTGTATAGCAAAAAATTGTAATAATACATATTTTTGGCTGCTTCGCAATTTGGAGTTTAAAAACCTTTTTCAAATTTTCATCTATTAGAAGGGACCACGAGCATATCATTTTTTAAAACGTTTTATAGCTTTGCCCTGTAAATCTACTTTTTCTACGATCACTACCCAAAGTAGGCTTTTGCACACTCAAATCTAACCGCAAAGTTGATGTTTTCCGTGATATGTCATAATTTGAAATTATTTCCGCTCTAGAGCGTACTTTTCCGCTCGCATGTTTTCATTTACAATAAACTGAAGAAAGTTAGTAAATAATAGGTATATTAATAGTACATTATACACTAAGCGACTAAAGTGACCCATTTAATCCCGCGGATGAGACCCATTTAATCCCCGATGGAATCAATCCATATACATTTTTAATAAAAATGAATACTACTTAGGATGGCTGGGCATCGAGGATGCACTTTGATGAAATGAAACATGGCTGGGCATCGAGGACGGACTTTTATGAAATGAAGCTTGGCTGGGCATCGAGGACGATTTTTCGAGCGCGACGGCGCAGTGTTATAAGACCTTACAGATTAGACCGATTCAGACGTCACTTCAATTATTATTTTCTATCTTATAAACCATCCAAAACACCTATGTTTATAGTTGTAGTTAATATTTAAAAATATTCAAAGTGTATAACTAATTACTTCCAATATTTTTCGAACCTCAATTTGTTTAACCTTGTAAATGTCATCTTAATGTCGTTTACGACTTTTGTAAGTTTTAAATTGTCATTAGTTGCTTTTACGCCGTTTTTGATAGATTAGGTTAATTTTCTTCTCGAAACCTTGACTCAAAACATCAAGTTGCAAGAGTTTATGGACACAGGACACGCGTGAGACACCATTGAAGCTTCTGGAGTTCGTAATTTGTTGAATTTTTGTGTTAATAAGTGATATCATGAGCCAGCTTCCGCTGATCGAGCATCTAAAAGGGCACGAGAACTATGGTACGTGGAAATGCGCGGTACAGATTTATTTAGAACGCGAAGAGCTTTGGGACGCAGTAAAAGGATTTTTCGCGTTTTATTTAAATTATTTGTTTAAAAATAAGGTGATCGTAGAAAAAATCTTGTGTGCAATTCGAGCAGAAAGTGCGTTGCTGCTTTCGGCAGATTGCCCGCAACTCTCTGCCTCGAGCGGCAAAGTATCACTTTCCCCTCTTAATACACAAATAGCTATTACAGTCACTTCTAAGATCAATGCCATTTGAAACTGGAATTAGTAAAGCAATTTTTGATAGGCTTAAAGAAAGGTTTGTCAAAATGAAGCAGATAGATAAAAATTGTGTCCTCTTATTTGATGAAATAGCTTTAAACGAACAATTGACTTTAGATGTGGCTAATGACAAACGAACTCTTTGCAAAAAGTCGTATAAATTTTGATAGGTTCCCTTGTCGAGAACATAAATCATACGTATTTTCTCAATTCATAAAAGTTTGTGTCCCCTCAATAATTAAAAAATATTATAATGATGGTAAGAGGACTAACAAACAAAAATAATAATTATTTTTTGGTAACAATGTACTGCGTTAAATATTTGTTTGTTTCAGACCTATTCCTGTCTTCATGTAAAGGGGAATCTACTTTTTAAATGCTTTTTATTAAAATATTTGGGATGTAATATTGGATAAACTTTCTTAAGTATTGCTGTAATTTAAGTAGAAATATGTAATTTTGTGATTAATAATAATATGTAACTGTATGGTAAATTAATTATATAGATAATAATAGTTTTTTCATGTTTTGTGTTACCAATTTAAATCATTATTTAATATTCAAGCTAGTGTGCCATTTTTACTTTTAGTTTTCGCTAAGTAGATGTTTATGTTGGGTATTTATACAACTGTAGGTTTCCTCTGATTTACATGTTTTGTCTTTTTAATTAATTTAAAGAAAGTAAATGTGAAGTTTCTTGTTTTCTGAAATAAAAAAGTTTAAAAAGGTGAAAGCTGGGCAGCTATGAGGATGGCGGAGGTTGCAATAGAATTTTTATGAAAAATGTACAGTCGTATAAATGTCTATTTATAGTGCGTGTGGTAGGAAAAATAACTTTGAAAATAAAATTGTGTGGAAACACTGTTAAGTGATATTAGAATAATTGTTTTAATAATAGGAGATATTGTTGAAAATTTAAATTTTTTGATTATTGTAACTGATAACTTAATCAGATGTTTTTGTACTTTAATATTATTGTTAACTATTAGAATAAGAATTTTAAAGTTATCAATGTAATAACATGTATAAATAACAGACCTATGTATAGTAAACAAATATTTTATTAATTTGTTTTTATATTATGTGCAGGTTAATAAAAATTTTAAATGTGTGCTGTTTTATTATTTATTACCTAAATTATTTTTCTCAATTTGTCTGACAATTGTTTATTATTATTATTTCATTACAAAAATGAAATATAATTTTTTGGAATGAAATAATTATATAATAAACAATTCTAAGACAAACTGTAAAATTTACCTACCCATAATCCAAACTACCAAATTTAAATATCCCGCCTGTAAGATTAGTTCTGTTCTACGCAAGGGGTGCGCTGAGATCGACGCGATGCCAGCTGTTTATATGTGAACGAACACTCTCTTAATATATTTATTTCTCTATGGTTGAACTGTTGTTGAACCGAGTAGGTACCGGGCCTTGATAGGAATTTGACCTTGACCATTCTGGCTATTTTTGAGTTAATTGTTTTCTTATTAAAGTTTAATATATGAAAATATGTAGACTTACTTCGTTATCTTTATCAGCATCTCTGATATGTTGAGCAATGAATCTGACACCTTCTAATGCGGCTATGACGTTAGCGGATAACGCTTTTGGGGTTATATTTGAAGTTTCGGACACTAAAAAAGAAGAATTGACTGTATGAGATGAAATGAGCATAATTTAAAATGAATAAGTTTCAATTAATTAACTATGAATTACAAATTAATATTTCGACACAACATAATAACTAAGAGGCCCGCTACAGAGCGCTTCTTCATTTTTTTATCCTCGGAAAATATTAAATAGGCTTGGGAAATCGACATTTTATTATGATGTATGAGTACTCAGGAATCAAAGTAAACATTTTTGCAAACTGTTCACAAGTGAAGGCAATAAATCTTTAATAATATCTTGTGCTTCATCTTTATTTGCTTCTGAGCATCTAAAGCCTCTTAAAGATGCTGTTATATAAGAGAATAAAGGTTAAGAGGTACCAATTTCCAATCAACCACCATTTTACATCGAGCTCACTACCGAACGCGCACTAAAACCCCCAACCCAGCCCTGAAGAGGAAACCTAAGTTCAATCAACACACAAACCCCATTCAACCCAAATTCAAATTTCTCTCTCTCTTTAATCCTAATATATTTGAGTAGTTTCGGGCCCGTATTCCTAATAAACGCCCAATACAAGTTATTGGTCCCATAAAACCGCTATTGGTTCAATAAAATCGTTTTCCGCATTCAGAAAGGACCCGGTAAACTTATTGGTTCAATAGCGCTATTGGTTCCATAAATCGACCCATAAGTTATAGATCGAAAAATCTCCCAATAGTGACGCTATAGGAACATTAGCGGTAATGTTGGAGTAGATGAAGTTACAGTTTCGATGTTTTTTTACGGTACTATGCTGAAATCGATGGAATAAATTAATTATGGAAGGTAAGTAAATTGATAAACACTTATAAAAGATGTATTACAGATGGTTATAATGTACTATTTGATCTTGATCGCTACTTATTGTAATCATGACCTAAAAAATATGTGCATAAATACTAAAAGTTCTGTGTTTGCAAATACAATAGTAGTAATATCTGTTATTCCATTTTCTAGGCATTTGTTAACTCCGTTGTTGAACCCAACCACACCAGCAGAACAGAAATACAACAAGGCACATTGCTCTACCAGAAACAAAATAGAAAGATGTTTCGGCATTTTAAAAAGAAGATTTCCTTGTCTATCGGTAGGGATGGCCATCAATGGGGAAACAGTATTAACTGTTTTACTGCCACTGCTGTTCTCCACGATATCTGCCTAGGTGAACGTGATTTTTTAGAAGACGAGGAAGAAGATGTTGAACAAGATCCAAATGATAGTGACGAAGAAAATACTTCAGATAAGAATAATGTTGATACTGCAGTGAAAACTTCTTTAATATTTAGCGAATAAAGTATTCTATGAAATTTACTGCACTCTAGTTTTATTCTTTATTAAAAATCTATTTTCCTTAGATAATATGAAGATTATTCTTTAGTCAGGAAATATTTATAAAGAATATAGTTTTTAACTGAGTGCAACTCGTGTATATAGCGACGAACATGTATTAACTCCAAATTTGCGGAGCGTTGCTATATCAATAAAGAACGCTTTAGCTCTCTATAAATCTACTTTAAGCTCTCAAGTAAAACATTGGTTATGTTTAAGTAGACTTTTTCTTTTGAAGCTATTATCTCGGGCGTTAAATCCTCCATTTTTTTTGTTTTTTTTGTATTTTTTTATGCGCTTCCTGTACTGGAATTGCTTCAAGGACTTCTTCTTCTTCATATACTACTTCTATTTTTGTTTTCCGCTTCATTTAATCATATAATGCTCGGAGTTGCCCCGCATTTCCAGCACCCGTCTTCTGCAATGAATTATACGTGTTTGCCACGGCGTCCCACGTGGCTTTCTCAACTTTCACCGAGGTACCGTCGTTTTTTTTATCTTCTATGACACTCCTGTCTTTACACAATGGCATATTACTCAGCCCTTTCGTCTTCCGTGTAATTACGGGAACGCTTCCTCTTCTTTGTTTCATCCATTGCACACTTGAATAAACAAACTGAACTAGGGAACAATCGAATGGAAATGAACAAAATGAATTATAAGTTTGTGGTTATTGTATATCATTAAAAGCGCATGTGCAATGGTTAAATTCCATTGTTACACATCGAAGATATTAAAATTTCCCTTGATTTTATCAAGTTCATAGATATTGATTCTATAAATCGACCAATAGTTATCGACTCCATAAATGAGCGATGGGAATACCATTTACAGTTATGGAACCAATAAATTCTATCGAACCAATAGTTATAGATCGACTTATGGATGCTTTAGGAATACGGGCATCGGGCCCGTATTCCTAAACGCCCAATACAAGTTATTGGTCCCATAAAACCGCTATTGGTTCAATAAAATCGTTTTCCGCATTCAGAAAGGACTTATTGGTTCAATAGCGCTATTGGTTCCATAAATCGACCCATAAGTTATAGATCGAAAAATCTCCCAATAGTGACGCTATAGGACCATTAGCGGTAATGTTGGAGTAGATCAAGTTACAGTTTCGATGTTTTTTTATGGTACTGTGCTGAAATCGATGGAATAAATTAATTATGAAAGGTAAATAAATTGATAAACAATTATAAAAGATGTATTACAGATGGTTATAATGTACCATGAAATGGAAGTGTTGATCACATTTGTGACTTAATTGAAGAAAATAAACCACTCATGCTTATTATCATTTCCCCGTTCAAGGCTTATAACAAAATGAAATGCATTTGAACTTATTTATTAGAATAATCTTACGGTAACAAACAACAATAGAAAAAAAAAACTAATTGATTAATTATTATAAAGTGAAAAACGAAATGAACGTTCCTTAAATACCAGTCTTTTCTGAAAAAGTCACAAAATACCATACTTTCATTTTATGGCTTGAATTTTTACTTTTGAATTTAGTCAATAATTTCAACGCATTCTTTGCATGCTGGCGTCACATGTTCCAAACACATGAATTTCTTACATTTAAAACAACGATATTTTGTTTTTCTGCTCTTTTTACTTGAACAATAAGAACATCGACCATATACCAAATTTGTAGGGGCTTCATTTGCTCCGTCAGTGATGTAAATTTCTCCAATTCTCAACTTAATTGTTTTGGGAAGGTTTTTGTTATAAAAACGTTTCTTTATATGTGGTTCGAGCAACTGGTTGCCCATATTTTCTAAAAAGACTCCTCTTCGAAGTTTTGTCTGTACATTGTTCTTATATATGACATACGCGTTAATACCTGCTATATTTAGCGCACCATAGAAAATGACCATCGGCCAACGTCGCGTTATACGTGCACAGTTGTACGCCACACATAATTTATCGACAGTGTCTACACCACCTTTGGTTCTGATATAATCAATGATCATGTCAGGTTTACCTGTTGTTCTGTCTATTGCATCATCTCTGTGCATTGTTGAGAGAAGGAATACATTCTTGTTCTTCCGAGGAATATACGATACTAGAGTACATGTCTCTTGAAAAGCGAACATAGAAGTCTTCTCTGGTCTTTTTAATTTCATCTCTTCTGGAATCAGTGGCTTATTCTTTCTCAGGGTACCCGTGAGTGTTAATTTGTAGTCCTTGAGAAGTTTATTTGCTAATTCAGTGCTAGTAAAAAATTATCCGTTGTTACATTGCGTCTGGACCCCCACACTAGTTCACACAGCCTAGGAACCAAAGATATATTTGATGTGTCAATCTTATATGGACCTGTTGGTTGTTGACCCACATATAACTCCAGTTTGGTAGTGTAAAACATCTTTGCATCGACCAGAGAATATACTTTAATTCCGTATTTATTGGGTTTAGACGGCATATAAACTCTGAATCCAAAACGTCCTCTAAATCCCCACAACATTTCGTCAACAGTTGCGTACTGAGAAAGAGAGAAATACTTTGGTAGATTAGCATTAAATTTGTCATAAAAAGTTCTCACTGCTGCCAGTTTATCATATTTTTGCCGTTCTAGTCTTGTCGCTTTGTCGTCTAGACGAAAATTCTGGAGCAATAGTTTGAATCTTTGTAATGACATTGTCAGTCTGAATATCTCGAATCCTATGCCATCTGCTCCAAAGATATCGACAACGTTGTGATTATTACTTCTCATTTTACCGGCAATATAAAGCAATCCAAGCAGAGCCTTTATTTCATCTTTGTCCGTTGGCCTTGCCGTTCTGTTAGTTTCTGAATATTGCTTCGTTTCAATCTCCATATTGGTGTATGTAACAATATTTTCTATCATTTCATCTGTTACAAACAAGGACCAAATTTCGGCTGCTACTGTCTTCTGCTTGACTTCTCCTTTTACTCCCGGCAATTGCGTTATAATATTGTCCGCACGAGTTCTGATATTTTTACAGTATTCTAAATGTTTCATCCACTTTGTGCCATCTTTTGCTATAAAATAAGCTTCACGATGTCGACTCCAGTTAGGTTCAATAACTTCAGTCTCCTCATCAGACATATCTTGATCGGTGTCTGTATTCTCGTTCTGGAATTCTACGTTATCATCTCCAAGACTAATATCGCTGTCATAAGCATCTTCTTCACCTCCATCCCAAAGACGCTGTAGCCTTATTTGTTCGTCTTCGTAACTCCCTGAAGCCATTTTCTTCAATAGAATTTAAATAACGATAAATAAATAATGGGATACACAAATGAGTAAGTAACTGTGTTTGTAAATAAATTTTCATCTTACCTTATTTGACACAGTTATCAGTTACACTGAAGCTAACGTCCGTCTTTAGCACCGACCACATGTTACTTCAAGACTAACATCCGTCGCTGAGACCGAATTGGTTCAGAACATCTGATATGTTAGACACATGCAACTCACGATTTAACAGTGAGGAGAAGTATTCGGGATAGGAAGGCACTAAAAGCCATCGGGTTGTATCGTAACACATTCGAAAGTTTTCGTGAAAAATGCAAGCTGTCGGTCTCTGAGACGGTACGTTAGCTCCGAAAGGTTAATCAAGAAAAGGATCAATGATGTTATATATCGCATAAGCAAGATCCCCAACGGAAAACCAAAAGTAGTTGACCAAAACCGACTAGCGCCATTCGGAGAAGACCATGACCTAGAGAAAGGAGTAAACCATATTCGAGATGTATCTGACCCTACCTTCGATGAATTTATGGGCGAGTATGGAGGTACCGGGAAAGCTAGATATAGAGTCACTTCAGAACAGCAACAAGATTTGTTCACTCTCCCGGAAGATTATTCACTGGCATACAACATCCCCGTCCGTATTAAGAGCGCACGAGGGTTGGCAACCGTCTTTCGAAAGAAGTTCGGGCAATTAGAAAAACTTGAAGACCAGATTCCAGCCCCTGGCAAGATACTGAAACTGAAACATAATTCGCGGTACGTCTTCTACGGGGTAACTAAAAATGAATTTCAAGATCGATCTACCTACCGCGATGTGTGGGAAGCACTTCGAAACCTACGAGACCATGTATTGGAATTCCGCGTGAAGAAACTGGCTATGTCTAAGATAGCGAGTAACCAGTTGGATTGGCGAATCATCAGGATCATGGTAGAGATTATCTTTCAAGATACCGGTGTCCAGATATTAATTTGCAGCTACAACCCCCGTTATCAGTATCCGATGAAGACGGTGCCCTGCTATTTCCATAAGATCGGAAAGTGTAGAAATGGGGCCAGTTGCCGATTCAAACATCCAGTCTCGGCTACACAAAAGTTCCAGGAGGAACTTCCATTTAAGGAGGGGGTAATGTTACGAAACAGCACACTGGTATAGTCCCTAAAACCGACTCTGTCTAAGCCAGGTATGAAAGTTAAAATTATGGCGGACGCGCAGTGATTGTTTACGATTGTGATTATCTTATCTAGACATTGTTTTTGTGACCAGTCTTATCTAGAAAATACCAGAAAGCCAATTGTTTTTGTGTAGGTCGCCATCTAGAATTACCTAGTGAAAAAGGCACTAATTTAAAAAAGGACCGACCATGGTGAGTTAGTTAGTTGATAAAGTGATTTCGTGAAATAAACAAGAAAACACCGAAATAGCAAACAGTAAATAAGTGAATATAAATTAGTTAAGTGTTTATATAAATTAGTTTAAGTGAATATACTGTGTATATAATTTGTGAATAGTGTAGTGAATAGATAAATTAAGTAAGTGGACCTATCGTTTGTTTAAAATGTATCCCACTCGCTTACTGTTTAAATAAATGAGAAAAACATTACAATATCTTTACTTACTGGATGAATGAGCTTTCATTTTCCCGTCATCGAGTTCAGCGTTCTGGAGCACGAAACTAGGTTCTCTAGTTGTTATTTTCAAATCTGTTGTAAATGGCTCTCCCATATTAATCCTGCACAAAAAATTGTAAAGGGAAATAATATAATAAAAATAATTATTATATAATGCAAGATATTACGGATCATTTTTTTGTTTATATATTGTAATTTATTGAGTAAATCTACATATTTCAATCAAAATTTCCTACAAGAATATAAATATGTCAAAATTATTCACAAAAATATGATTTGAATATGAGATATTGATAATTGCATTCGGACGGTCAAATGTTACCTTTCTTTTACTGCATATTTTTTTATTCGGAAACTTACTGTATATCCATTTCATTCGTATAACCTCTAGGCGGCTGTGTATCGTCATATTCCGGTAACGAATACGTAGTCCTTCTCATAATTAACAATTTCGGCATGAAATGTAAAAATATTTTTCTAAACATCGGCGACATTTTATGCGTCGATGGAGATCTGAAACAAAACTTTAGAATTCGTATTCATTTAATAAAACAAACACGAAACGTCAGTTTGCTTTGAATAATCTGCTTCAAAATAAGTAAAAAATGACTAGATGAGAAAAATCTTCGTAAAAAATAAGCTCAATACACCACGAACAGTGAGATATGTACAGGGTTATTGGTTATAATTTGACCACCCCTTTATTTCTCTTATGCATACAAATACAAAAAAAAGTTTCAAATAAAAGTTGTAGGAGTCCAAACGAATTTTAATAAAATATACTTTGTACATCAGTAGCGTTTTTGAATTAGGGGGTATAAAATAAGAATATATATTTTTAAATAGAACACCCTATATATTATGACATATTCGGAGAGGGCTTTTTTCTCTCATAACAAAATTATATACTTTTATAGGTCTAGCTTTTATACTTTCCAAAATAATGGACAGTAAATTCCTAAAGTATTTAAGTTAGTATCTAGCTAAAAAACGTAGTTGGCTATGCATGTCTTACTGCAATATTGTTAATGTTATCTGTCAAAATTATAAACTATCGTAACAAATACAACTAATTGCTAGCTATATTTTTCAAAAATGGATGATACGGCTTCTGAAAAAGTAGAAATATTTTCTGTATATGTCAAAAATAACAAGACGAGAATATCTACAGTTGTATCCAAATCGACAATGTCCTAGTCTAAACACATTTGTAAATATTTATCATCACGTCAATGTCTATCATAACTTTTTCAGAAAGAAGCGTATTGCCATAGTAAATGAAGAACAGTTGAATATACTGTTACACTTTGAAGGTAAAATAATACTTTTATTCAATTAATATTAAATGACCTAAAAATATATTCTTAGAATAAGACACACCGAAACATCAATTATTTTTATTTTAGAGAATGCAGAGAGTAGTATAAAAAAAGCTTCTGACGAATTACAGACAAGTTACTATGAAGTTCAAAAAACACTAAAAAGTAAGAACTATCGTCCTCACAAAATTTTACCAGTACAGGAACTATGTGAAGAAATAAGCGAAAACGATTGGAATTCTGTCAACAAATGATAAGAAATTTAGACGACAACGAAAATTACTTTAAACAAATTATTTGGACGGATGAATCAAGTTTCTCTTTTTCTACATCAGGTCTGTTTAACAAAAAAAAAAATAGATGTTCGTGGGAACGATAAAGTTTTAGGAAATATGAAATTAAACAAAATTAAAAATCAGGTCGAAAATATATTCATGTCTGGTGTGGAATTTTTCGGGGTAAAGTAGTTGGGCCAATATTCTATAATTTCACTTTAACGGGTCAATTATATTTCGATAACATTCTGCCACAAGTCGACGATTTACTTCAGGAATTTCCAGAAGATGCGCTCAATGTCATAATATGGCAACAAGACGGAGCACATCCGCATAATGTAAGAGAAGTGCGAGAACACTTAAATAATGAGTTCGCAACTTGGATAGGTAATGGTGGCACGATTCAATGGCCGCCAAATAGTCCTGATTTAACGCCTTTAGATGGATTTTCATGGGGCTGTTTAAAAGAAAAAGTTTATTCCGATACCAGTAACAGTATTGCAATAATTAGAGAGAAAATTGAACTTTTTAACCATCGAAATAGTAATAAAATTTTAAACTGTATAGAAAAGATAATGAGAAGGTATGAACTTTGTATTGAAACTAACGGCGGTCATTTTGAGCACTTACTATAGTCTGTTTAAAATTTATGAAAATATCAAATCGGTTTCTATTTTGTAATAAACACTCTATTGATTTTTATGTTGTTTGCTATTGTATTGTATTTCGTAATAAACACTGTATTATTTTTTATATTCTTTGTTAATGTTACACCCAGTCGCCTATTTTTTAAACATTTACTGTCTATTACTTTAGAAGTTACTTAGTTTTGACAGATAATATCAACAAGTGTAGTAAGCCATGCATAGCCAACTTCTTTTTTTAGCTAAATACTAACTTAAATACTTTAGGAGTTTACTGTCCATTATTTTGGAAAGTATAAAAGCTAGAACTATAAAAGTGTATATTTTTGTTATGAGATAAAAAGGCCCTATCCAAATATGTCATATTATACTGGGCGTTCTATTTAAAAAAAATATTTTTATATTATACCCCGTAATTCAGAAACGCTATTGGTGTGCAAAGTACATTTTATTAAAATTAATTTATACTCCCACAACTTTTATATGAAACTTTTTTTGTATCTGTACGCATAAGAGAAATAAAGGGGTGGTCAAATTATAACCAATAACCCTGTACAAATGACAAGATTGAATTGAAACTGCTGTAATTTCGATAAAGACTAATAGGCGTGATGATAATGTTACGGTATTAAAATTCACCAAATCATTTTCTTACAATTAATTGAAATTCAAAATTCACATATTAAAATTCACTAAATCATTTTCTTAAATCTAACTTAATTAGATTTATATCACAAATAATTGTAAAATTAATGTATATTGGGTTGCTTACTTTTAGGATATTTATTTGCAAATCGCTTTATCAGTTGTTGGCGATTAGCTGGACAAACCTGATGGTTAAATTTTATAGTCAGTTCTGTACTTAACTTTTCGGCTATCATTATCATTTAGGGTTCTAACTGGATGCTGAATAGCACGATAGAGAATTTTAATTTTCTAAAATGAGGGGATGCGTTTGAGAGTCGGTGGGCATGTCTCTTTATCTTGGATACTTGCTGAGAAGTGTTTTCTGTGGAAGTTTGCCAGTGAAGATGGGTGAGTTCGTCTCTGTAGTATTTCGTCTACATTGTTTATTGAGTTCTGAAATTATTTTGAATTTCTGAAGTGGCAGTTTTGGTAATGATAATTTTCGGAAGAAGTGGGCTTCCACCCTGTAGAACCTCTTGAAGCAGTTGTTGATGAATAGGTAGACGCCATTATTAGTGTTGTTGCTTTTGCTGTGTCCCTGTGGTAGCAAGTTGTCTCCATAGCCTGTGGATAGGTTTAAAGGAGGATCCGTATTAAGCGTGATTTTAAGCACACCTGTTGTTTGGAGGATTGGAGTTGTTCAATCGTTCATCACGTCTAATTATTGGGATTTGAGATTTAGTGGTAGAGACGCCATTTTAAAAAAAAATCTCGATTTTTCGAGGTAAGTCTTCTCGATAATATTTCTCTTGCAAACCTACATCTTTCATGGTTTTATTTTAGATTTTTTTTTGGCACGTTTTAATTGGAAATTTCCCATTTCGATTGGAAAACCAGATATCCAGATAGTTCTCTGGAATCAAATTTAAAACAAATTAGGAAGTCGGGGTAAGCTGTATAAAAATATATTTGATGGTATGGTGTTCGCGATAGGAGATCTAGAAATATTATTTAATGCAGTGGCTACTTTCTTAGTCTGATGTATTTGTCGCTACACGGTGAAAGTTATTTTCCATAGTATCCAGTTGATTGCTGCCAGCCTCGTGAAAACACGTTTTTGTGCAGGTAGATAAAGTTTTTTGGTCTTATCTGATTAGTGTTACTTTTATTATTATATCTACATTTTTCTTCTTTTAAAATAATACTTTTAAAGATAACAAAAATGAATTTGATAATTGAAACAATCCTGTATTGTTAATAAAAAAAATAAGTTAATCTTGGAGTTTACCACAACAAAAAAAAATTTTGTAATCCATTGAGGATGCTTTTTAAACTATAAATTATAATAAGGTTTACTTAATATATTTGTGCGCTTTAAGCAATTGCTTCGAGTTTTTATTTAAAGTTGTTGATATGGAATTTATTAAGGTTAAATGATATTCATTAAGGTTCAATGAAACCTATTGTTTGCTGACTATTCTTTCGGACAGCTGTACTCAGTTGTGCTCAATTGTAATTTTAAATTGAATCTGAAACTAAATATTTTTATCATAGAATAAACGCCAGTGGGTCACCTGAACTCTTTGTCTTTGATTTTTTTTGAAACTATCATTATTTACATCTAGGGTAAGACAATATCAAATTATTTAGTACACTTTGAGGTAAGTCATACGGTGGACCTGTGGGTACCAAACCCTAGAAGAGTTTTGTAATACGAATCGGAGGTCTAGTCGTCCCGTCATCGAGTAGGCTCTGCTGCAGAGCGGATTGCGGTTAAGATGAGATTATTGTAATTATTTTGTCGTTTCTGACTGGGTACAGGTTGGCTCTCTCCATTAAGTTAATAATAATAAATAAATAAAAAAAATAATAGAATAATGATAATAGAGTGAATAAATGAATAAGTAAGTGCATAGCTGAAACGTAATAAAAGTTATAGTTTTCTTTCTTAAAATTCCAGTTATCATTAATTAATTTGTGTTCATTAGAAATTTATATTGCTACGGCCCTTGGTATGTAGCAATAGTAAATAGAAATTATTAAAATTATGTATTTACACAATGAAATTTATCAAGGTCATAAGGGTCCCTTCATCCTAATGTGCCTAGGTTCCTCAATAGATTGAAGAAGGCCCTGATCATATATGTTTTCAACATTATAGGACAGTTTTTCAAAATCTCTCACTATAGCTAAGTGTTAAGGAATTTAGTACGTGGCGACTAACTCAAGGGGAATAGCCGAAGAGGTCAGACAAACCTCTCGATGACGCTTATCCTAAGACCATTGTGCGCTATGTAGAATAGCAACCTGCCCGAGGCTGTTGTGAACTGAACACAACGGATCTAAACAAGACATAGTTTGAAGAATCCCCATAATACAAGAATAAGTACCAGGAACCACAGCGTGGAGGAGGGAACTCCGGTGGGGCATGTGGGTAGCTGAATGATCTGATGTCAGGAGCTCCCCCGGCGCGACGGCGAGAGGATCCCTCTATGGAAACTTGCCTGGTACATACCGCGTTTCACAAGACGTGGGGGCTTGCCTTAAACAGCCGGCTAAGTAGAAGATAACTACAATAAAAATCTCCCTAAGACAAAGGTGGAACAGCATAAGTCTATGACTGCATGTGTAGTTGGTGGAATAATCGTTATTATATGAATTCCAGAGCACTTGGTGTACTCTGGTTTCAATAGCCTTCCTGTAACATGCAGGGTTCTGCCGTAGAATACCGTTTTTCCCTAGCTTCTCGTGGGATCGTATATTGAAACCCTAAAAGATAAAACCCCAGGACGAGGCAGTTTCCTCAAAAACTACAAGGGACGAAATCCTCCTGAAAGCGGACAGCATTGTACAGGGCGTTGAACGTCTCGAAATTGAAGCTGCCCTGCTTAAATCTGGCAGTGAGGAGGAAACTGATTCAACCTCAAAAGCCCTCTTGAAAGGGAAAGGGAAATCAGGCTCTCCATCGTTGCTAGAAAGAGGTTTAAATACCTTATCAATCAAGATATCCCAATAGAAGAGGCCAGACGAAAGGCCGCTGAACTGTTAAGAGGGAAGACATCCGCTGAAAAAGGACAAAAAAAAGGCCAGTCAGAGGAAAAGACTACTGACAATCAACGGAGAAAAAAAAACCGAAAGCGGCAGACATAAGCAACAGTGTCCCAACGCCCACCAAACCAACCTTTAGTCAGTTTACCGAAGGAATAAAAGTGGGTATTCTGCCGACTAACTATTCAGAGGTTCTCCTGATTGTCGAACAAATAGGAGCCACGAAGGAAGTCATATTGGACAAAATTATTGAGTTGGGAAAAAGTCCTTAACAAAGCCCTACTTCCACAGCTTACAAAACAGACCTGGATGGCTAGCCGTGATGTGCGCCAATAACGCCACCGTGCCATGATTGAAAGGCGTCATTGAGGACATTAAACCCCTGGGAGAGCGCCGAGCTAAATATCGTTGAAGAGTTAGCAATGCTTCACAACTAGATTTTAGTGGCATACTTGCCAAGCAGCTATGAGTACAACACGGAATAGATCCTGGGACTGATTGAGGGACAGAACAACGGCCTCAATGCAACTAAGCGGAGGGTACTAAGGAGAACATCCGAATGCCCTCTAGAACTATTCACTCTTTCGATTGATATTCCGCCGAAAGACTAAGAATACGGGGTTTGGACACGCAGCCCTCAGGGAAAGGAGCAACAAATCTGCCTCACTTGACCCCACAAAACCTGGTACCTCCATCGCTAGAAGAAATAAATATTTACGATTCACTACTGAGATGAATACACTCTAAGTTGAAAAGCAGAATTATTGTAGCGACATATGGAGGGGAGACAGTCAGGATGATAGCAGGTAGAGGTTGTCCCCAAGGGGAAGTTCTATTGCCTCTACTGTGGTCACTGGTTGTCGACTACTTAAAAATAAAAATGCACGAATCGAGTTTTACGACTCAAGATTATGCTGATGATTTGGTTGTAACCGTTAGTGGTGACAGGATAGAGGAATCTCCGATTGTATGCAAGTAACCCTAAGCATAATCGAATGCTGGTGTGCAAAGGAAGGATTTAATGTCAATCCTAGTAAAATATTGCTGCTCCGTTCACCAGAAGACGAAAATACACACTTCAAGCTCCAACTTTGAGTGGAACTCAGTTAACATTTACCAAATAAGTTAAACACTTAAATAATCGAACAAAAACTGATATGGAACAGCCAAATTAACCATATCCTCTACAGAGCTATAGTGGCAAGCTGGACATGCTGCGGCTTTAGCGGCAATGCTGAACCTTCCAAATAAGCAGTAATAAGTGCCTTTAGACTGAGCTAATCAGTAGATTAGATTAGATTAGATTTTAACGGGGTAACAGTGAACTGAAACCAAAGGTTTATTGTGCCCCCTCTATCAGAGCTGTTGTCGCTACTACTACAGCTCGCTTTCCAGTTCCAAGGTTCTAATGAACTCTAGTATTTGGGACGGCTTTAACGAGGTTAGGTCCTCACTCTTACAAGTTTCTTGTCCAAAGCATTTCTTGCGTTGGCTTGCAATGGCGAGGCATTCCAGAACTAGGTGATCAAGAGTTTCATCCTCCTCCCCACAGAATCTACACTCGTCAATCTCTGCTAGACCTATTCTCATTAAGTGCTTCCTAAGGCGGCAGTGTCCTGTAAGAAAGCCCGTGAGGAGATGTAGCTTATCTTTACCGAGGTCCAAATATTTTTTGGACCTAGCAGTGTCAAAGTTCCCCAGGAACTTTTTGGATTGTTCCAACCCGGGAAGGCACCGCCAGAGTGCTTCCCTTTCGGTTTCCTCCTTCTTCCGAAACTCTTTCTTGTAGGAGCATTTTGCTACACCACAGAAAGGCTCCGGGCCAATAAAGGGCATTTGTGCTCCTTTCCTGGCAAGTGTATTGTCCTCTTCATTTCCCGTGATTCCCGAGTGGCCAGGAACCCACACTAAAAAGGCCCAGTTATTCTTGCCTAATTCATCAAGTTTTCTTCGGCACTCCCATGCCAACTTTGAGTCAATGACATGGGAGCTCAATGTTTTGAGAGCTGCTTGACTATCAGAATGGATCGATATGTCACATTTCTGGTAGTTTCTTTCTAGGTTCATTTCCACCTGAAAGACGCTCGGTAAGGAGCCTAACGATAATGAGTATCTGGTGCCAGGCCCAAATACTCCAGCGCCAGCTCCAATGGTGGTTTTTGAACCATCCGTATACCATCTAATGGTGTTTTCTTTGAGAGTTTGGGTGGTGTATTCCCTTTCCTAGTCTCTCCTCGTATTTAGCATCGTGGTGAATTTATTTTCGATGCTTACTTTCTTGATCATTCCGTCACTGGGAAGATTCGCTAATGAGGTGTATCTTGTCAGAGAGGACCAAGCTCTCTGATTTTTAATACTCTCATTGCCTGAACCTTCCTTAGATATTCTAAGAATTGCCTCTTGGGCAGATCTTTCTATCATCAGATGTAGAGGTGTGAGATCTCAAGTGCCCTAGTTGGACACGTTCTCATAGCTCCAGTGATGCACACACAGGCAAGCCTTTGAACTTTATCGATGATTTTCCTCGTGCTGTACTGACTTGCTTTTGTGTGCCAAACTATTGCCCCATACGTAATTGCTGGTCTCACAAGCATGGCGTACATCCATCGCAGTATTTTTGAGTTACAGCCCATCTCTTACCAGCTAGCTTTCTGCACGCCATCAAAGCTCTTATTGCTTTACTAGCAGTTATTTCAACATGCTTATTCCACAGAAGCTTACTGTCTAGGGTTATCCCTAGATATTTAACCTCTGATTCCCATTCTATGATTTCCCCGTTTAAGCATATGGGTTTCATGACTGGAAGTGTTCTTTTCCGGGTGAATGGAATTACTATGGCCTTGCTTGGGTTAATGTTTAGCCCCACTGACAAGCACTATTGCTCAATGATTCTGAGGCCCTTTTGTAATAAATCACACAAGGTGCTCTCGAACTTGCCTCTGACTATTAAAACAATGTCATCGGCGTAGCCCATACATTCGAAGCCAAGCTCCGTTAGCATGTAGAGCAACTCATCTACTACGAGGCTCCATAGAAGGGGAGATATCACTCCCCCTTGAGGTGTCCCCCGAGTGGCTTTAACTGAGGTGGTTTGATTCCCCACCTGTGTCAGCTATCCTCGTCGTCAACAACTCATACATCCATTTTACAATGGTTTCATTTACTCCTCGACTTGTTACTGCTTCTTTGACAGACACATGAGTTGTGTTGTCAAAGGCCCCTGATATATCCAGGAACGCGCACATTGCGATTTCTTTGTTGTTCAGAGTTCTCTGGATGACTTCTGTCAGCTGATACAGGGCCGTCTCAGTTGATCCACCCGCTCTGTAGGCATGCTGACATTTATGAAGTGGTATATTCTCCGGATTCTCTGTTCCTATGTAGTTATCCACTACTTTCTCCATCGATTTGAGTAGAAACGATGTTAGAGAGATGGGGCTAAAAGATCGGGAATCGGTCCCATCTTTTTTCCCTAATTTTGGTATGAAGGTTACCCTTGCCCTTCTCCATTTTCTAGGTATTAGACCCACTGCTAGACTGCTTCTTGTAATCTTCAGCAGGTGAGGAAGAATCTCCTCTATCCCTTGCTGTAGGAGTGCTGGAAATATTCCATCCACTCCTGGTGATTTATATGGTTGAAAGGTACTTATTGCCCATTCCAACCGTTGTCTGGTAAATATTTTCTTAGAGCTAATGAGTAAAACTAAGAGCAGGAAATTTGTTAGGTGACCTAAAGATTTTGGAACACATTTACCTGCCATGTCTAAACAGACCGATACTATGCCAGTTAAGTACGACTTTAGAAGGCAGTTGGAAGTGGTCATAAATAACCTCCAAATATGCACAGGGAATGGACCTCAACTAGGAAGGATCGCATTAGTTTGATAAACTGTTGGATTCAAGATGGATGGAAGGGCTGGAGTGGGAGGGATGGGGCCTAGGTTCAGGCTCTCAAAGCCCCAACCATATATCAAGTAGAAATACATACCATAGAAATGTGTGCCATCAGGAGGGCAGAAAACTATATATGTGTTATAAGATAGCCACGCAGCATTGTAAGCTCTGAAATCATACAGTTGCGAGTCTAAGCCGACTTGGGAGTGTGAACAATCCCTAAAATAACTGGCAAAAACCAATCAGGTCACTCTAATGAGGGTGCACAGGAGCGTAAGAGGCAACGAGGAAGAAGACCACATGGTTTAAATAAAATAGACCGAAATGTTACCACTATAAGCAAGTGATTTTATTTCTGACCGAAACCCATGAAAATATAAGAAATTGAGTATTAACGGTCATTAAAAAAATATATGTCTAATTCCTTGGCCCTTCTGTGGAGTTTCTAAAGCCCACTTGAAAAACGAGTTTCGATGCTGGAAAAATGATCTAATGAGATCTCACTGGAATAAAGTGCCAACGAAAAGGCTGGTGTGCCTCGCCTCGCCAAAGAAAGATAAACAGCTTCTCGAGTTAGACAAAAAAGACTTGAAATTGGTAACGGGATTCATCACTGGACACTGCCTCTAAGGTATCGCCTGAAAAAAAATGGGCTAATCAGAGAGTGAATGTTGCCGATACTGCGAGAACATTGCTGAAACTGCAAAACATTTGTTTTGAGAATGCCCAGCACTTTTCTGCAAAAGGCTGAAGCTCTTAGGAGGGGCTTTTCTAACGCTCTTTGATATCAGAAACTTAGCTCCAAGGAAACTGGGATGGGAAACTCTTACAAAGTCTCGGAATCCCGAACCTCGAATATATTTAGGGTTATACGCAGGATATTTTATAGATCGTAGTGTTTGATTGGCTGCAGAGCTTTTACGACCCCCATTACAGTCTACAATGCCTATTTTAGTTGATGATGATTAGGTACGGTGTAATGGTTACTTAGTAAGTGTCCCTCGTATACTTGACGTTTACCATAAAGGCATATTATCATTGAGGAAACCACTTACCTAGCAACCTGTATTCGGGAATAGAATAAACAACATCACATTTATAAAAATCACTGGGTTCAAGTTTTAATACGTTAAAATACATAATTATAAATATATCGATCGACTTAGTCAAAGTATAAATAACAATAATTCCATCCTGGTTCGTTCACTCTTATTTTATAGGAAACGTAGTTATGTTTAACTACATGCCTGACCTCCGTCTATAAGTTGTACATGTTTGTTTATACATTAACAGAACGTGCCTCCATTGATAATTGACATTGACCGTTTCAGAGCAATGGTCGCTAAATACTATAATTAATATTAACCTAAATTTAAATCTTATTTCTAAGCTAATGTCCTTTTTCCATTACTGTATTTTAAGGATCACTACATTAGTATTAATATTTATCAAAACAACAAGCAGAACGTCACTTCTGTCTAACTTGTGGATTAAAATTTTCTTTTTGGTATTTTTTCTCTTCAAACTTACCAAAACAAAAAAAAAATGAGACCAAACATGATCGCAGCAATATTATACAGGGTGTTTTCAAATGACACTTACAACGTTTGCATGTGGATACCTCTCGTAAAATTGGACAATTCAATTCAAAATTACAGGGTAGCGCTAGAAAATGAACTGTACGAACTAACCGTGCAATTAGAGGAGGCTGTTGTAGACCGTATTGAAAATGGACCCGATTCAAGCACTCGCACCATTGGCAAATCTTTAAATGTAAGTAACTTAACTGTTTGGAATATTTTAAATGAACAACAGTTGTATCCTTATAAGTATACCCAAGTTCAAGCCCCAAAACCAACAAATTGTCTTCAAAGTGGAGTTTGCCAATTGGTACACGTGAAAATAATTAGAAAATAGGAGTTTTTCCGAATTTGTTCTATTTAATCATGAAGCCAAATTCGCACGTGAAGGAATTTTTAATTCAAGGAATAGCCACGTGTGGGATGACGAAAATCCATATGTTATTCGACAACGTTGATTTCAGGAAAAATTCTCGCTTAACGTGTGGGCAGGCATTCTTGGAGATTGTATAGTGGGTCCATATTTATTGCCTAATAAACTCAATGGTAATATTTATTGTAATTTTTTGAGAGAAACCCTGCCTGGTTTATTAAACGGCGTTGTACCATTAAATATTGGGGCGAATATGGATAATGTATGGTTTCAGCACGATGGAACATCTGTATATTATTCTCAAGCGGCCAGACAACTTATAACGCAACAATACGAAAACAACTGGATAGGCCGAGGTGGACCCAATATGTGGCCTGCGAGGTCACCGGATTTAAATCCAATCGATTTCTTTCTGTGGGGTTACATGAAGTCCCTAGTATACGATACAATAGTAGAAACGGAGAAGGAACTGATAGCAAGAATCCATGCAGCTACAGAAACTATTTCCGGCAATCGCCAGTCTTTCCAAGGTATGCGATTTTCAATGAGAAAACGTTGCAGATTATTTGTAAATGTAAATAGACAAAATTTTGAACATATTTTGTAATTTGTTGGCTGCTTAGTTAAAAATTATGTTTGAATGGGATATTATTTAACTTTATAATTATCTTATTACTTTTCCGCCATCCTATCTAATATGCGAGAAAAGTATTGGTTTACCCACAAAAAAGTTGGAAATTAGAAATTTTTTTTTGAGTTATTTCTACGTTATCCATCAACAACAACACGAAAAAACGGTTTTTAGAAAAAAAATCCTGTGTGTATGTCGTCGTCGTCGTCGTCGTTGTCGTCGGCCACTTTTCCTCGCAAGTCTTGTTAGCACGATACAGCCTCCGGAGTGCAATAAGTCACCAATTTTATGATGGAATATTGTTAAGGACATTTCACAGATGAACCCTATTGATTTTCAGCTCACCAGACCCAGTACAACGGGTGCTATGGTACTTGAAGTACGACATTTTGTCGTTTTTCGAGAAATTTCAGTTTGTTAGCACGATACAGCCTCCGGAGTTCAACAAGTCACCAATTTTATGATTGAATATTATTCAGGGCATCTCACTGATGAACCCTATTGATTTTCAGCTCACCAGAGCCAATACAACCGGTGCTACAGTACTTTAGGTACGATATTTTTGTCATTTTTGGAGAAGTTTCAGTTTGTTAGCACGATACAGCCTCCGGAGTATATACAAGTGATGAATTTTATGATTGGATATTATTCAGAGAGTCTTAAAGATGAACCCTATTGATATTGAGCTCACTAAAGCCAGTACAACGGGTGCTGTGGTACTTGAAGTACCAAATTTTTGTCATTTTTGGAGAATTTTCAGTTTATTAGCACGATACAGCCTCCAGAGAGTATACTATTGATCAACTTTATGAATAAGTATTGTTCAAGGTGTCTCACAGATGTACCCTATTGATTTTCAGTTGACTAGAGCGAGTACAGCGGGTCCTATAAAACTAGATATACTAAATTTTTGGTTATTTTTGTAGAAATTTCGGTTTGTTAGCACGATACATCCTCCGAAGTGTATACAAGTAACAATTTCATGATAGAATATTGTTCAGGGCCACAAATGCGGAAAAGTTAGTTTTATTCTTTAAAACCGTTTATTTTTTATTGTCATTAATTCTTTTGTTAATAAAATCACAAGTTTGGAAAAGTATTTTCAACAATCTTCTCTCAATGTTTTATATGCATTGCCGTTTCACAAATTGGTTCCTGTTACATATTCTAACCATTAGTTGTTTGGTAGTTATTAAAAAACATTCAAGAAAAATATTTTTTTAATTTTATTATCAAAAAGTGATCTAGCAGATTTCATAAAAACATTAAATATCTTGAAAACTACAAATTTTTTGATATGTAAAGGTTATGCGTTTTTCACATGAAAACTATTGAGGAATACAAAATCAAATAAAAATAGCTTCAAATGCCAGTGGCGTAAAAATGGGAGGCGAAAGGTGACATATTCTTTTAAATGTACATCACTGGATCAAGAATTGAAACATATTTTTCAATCAAAATATGCCCTTTTACATTTAAAAACAACCTTCCAAATGCCAGATCAATATATTCATCTATTTTAACGTTATCAAATTAAAACATTATATTTTTCATAACTTGTATTTCGAAAAGTAAATGGGTTGGATCCCTCAATCCCTATATCATCTTGTCCAATTTTACAAGAGGTATCTACATGCAAACGTTATAAGTTTCATTTAAAAACACCCAGAATATTTTCCCACATTTAAACAGAATTAAATTGTTGTATGTGTTCGAATTTGATTTTATTACAAAATTCTCCTGTGACTTTTCATTTTCAACTTCTCCTGTATAACACCATTCAAACTTCTTTTCATATAAAAAACCACAGATAATTGTATAACAATTTCTTTTCTCCACAAAACTACATGCGTCGGCTGAGTATCAGCTTTCATATGATAGTTTCATTTAAATCTCTATTTTTCCCATTGGTTACATTCTCACATAACTTTCCTTGTTATCACCCACTTAAAACCACACATAAAAATATCTATAACAACACATATTCAATTTTTCATCATCATAAAAAAACCGTTGTTAATCAAGTTAACAAAAAAGCATTAGAAAATCTAACGACACATATTGTCATAAATTTGATAAAAACGTACAAAAAAATATGATTGCATCTTTTAATAAGCATTTGTGGATTCTTCATTGTGACGCATATATATATAACGAAGAAAATACAAATAATAAAAATATAAAGAAAAGTGTATGAAACCATCGAATTTCATTGTCACATAATAATCAATTCATACATGGAATAACATTCATTATCGTCACATTACGACGATTGGTCCTTCAGAGCATTTACCATAAAGGAGAATACGGCATTCCGCAATTTTGCTTTTCCAACATTAGAAAAGAGGAAAACGCAAAACAGTATGTGTCTTTCACTATTATTCTTTTTAGTTTGTTGACTGGTCTATAACTGAAAAAACCGGTGGAAGATCTCGTCACGGTCTTGTATTTAATGATACAATAATTAGGAATGAAAAATTGATGCAGAACACTTAGCGTAAGGTCGAAAATAGTAGAAAAGTAATTTGATATAGCGTGTGCATTAAAAATAACTCATTTTTGATTAATACTGAATGTGAAATTAGAAGGGCTCACGGAAGAAATGGTGGTAGCCGTAGCTAATAATGATGTTTTAATGAAAGGGCATTTAATATATTTTGACGTGGCGAATTGCCGCCTCTCAGTTTTTTATAAATGGATTGTAAGAGTGTTGGAAAGTGCGTGATGACGAGAAGAATAATGAGAAAAATATACTTCTAGAGCATCTCAAAAATTTAATTTAAAAGGTTAGTAATTTAAGAAATATTATTTGTTGTACACGTGTTGTGAACGTTGGCGTTCTCAGGATAACCTACATGCTACTGCTGAAAATGGTGGTCGATAGTTTTCATAAAAAATATTATTTAGTTCAAAAAGCGTTTGATGAACCGATTCTGAATGAAAAATTTCTATTTTTCAGTACAGTACAGTTTGGAAAAATATTTTTATGAGCTTAACTTCTTAACCTTCATAGGACTGGCCGGGGTCCGTTTGTACCCCATGACGTATGTTTTTGCTGTATCTTTGCAAACGCAAATTTTTAAACATTGATCTTTCATCTAGCTGCAGTTTATGAATTATTTTGATAAAATATGATGTATTCAGTAGTTTTTATTGGCTGGTATAAACAAAAAATAGTTTTATATTCCAGGGGTCTCTTCAGACCCCGGTCAGCCTTTTACGTCCGATAAAATAATCCCGGTAACTGTTAGTAAAATCGGCGAATCCCATACATTTAACGTTGGTTTACTCACAGGGAATTTACCCATATAATTGTAAAATGTAAATTACCAGTTCAAATGGGGGATTCCCCGCATTGCGATATAATTTTTAGACTTGATTATTCGGGTTAGTCCCTTGTGATATTGCGAGTAGGGTACATCGTTTTGAAAATGAGTCAGTTTTTATTTAAAAACAATCGCAAGGGGCTTACTGACGATGAGATGTTACGTATACTTGAAAGTGATGATCCAGAGTTTGATAGTGTTATCAATGAGGAAACATCGAGTGACTTAGAAGATGAAGATATTGTCACAGAAGTAGAGGAAGAAAATGATGTAATAGTTGTTGATCAAAGTATAGAGAAAACGAACCCAGAGGAACCAACAGTTAATAACAGCCAGGGCATTCCAGTACATAAATCTAGAGATGGAACTAAGTGGTCAAAAATTCCAGGAAACACAAAAGTTAAACGTTCAAAAGCTAATATTCGGAGACATGCTCTAGGCCTACCAAAATAACAGTTTTGATATCTCAAGTATAAAAGACGCTTTTCTTCTTTTCCTATCTCCGGATATTCTGAACATAATAGTAACCGAAACAAACAGAAAGGCACAAACATATTATGATAAATGGAATATAGAAAATCCGAATAAAATTAAAGTTTTTGTACCTGTTGATTCTACAGAGATTGAAGCTTATATTGGACTGTTGCTTATTCTTGGCGCACTTCACGGATCGAAAGAGGCTATCGATATGCTCTGGTGTCAAGATATTTCTTACTGTCGTCCTGTAATTCCTGCTGCAATGTCAAGAGACAAATTCAAACAAATTACTTCATTTTTACGCTTTGATAATTTTCAAACAAGACAAGAACGAAAATTAGTAGATAAGCTAGCTCCGATAAGAGATATATTCGATATTTTCACTTCAATTGTAAAAAATCACTTCATCCTGGCGACCATCTATGTGTAGATGAGTAGCTTGTACCATTTAGGGGTAAGGCATCATTCCGAGTCTATATGAAGAGTAAACCTGATAAGTATGGAATCAAAATGTGGACTCTTGTGGACTGCACCACTTCTTATATTGCAAACAAGTAAGTTTATTTGGGTAAGTTATTTGAAAAGCAATATAGGCAAACTTTATATTCCCATGTATCTATTCATTTTTAGGAAAACAAGGTATCAAAGCGGAAAAGAGTCGAGGTCAAAGGGTTGTCCTAGATTTGACAGACCATTTGGAAGGCGGATTTGGAATAACGACCGATAACTTTTTTACATGTTTAGAACTTGCTGACAAGTTGTGGAAAAAAATATTACTTTATGTGGAACCCTCTGGAAAAACAAAACAGTATGTTTGCTTTTAGAAATCAAAGATCGTTAGTATCCTATGTTCCAAAACAAAAACATGCTGTCATCTTACTTTCAAGTGAGCATACTGATAGTAAAGTAGCTGAAGAAGAACAGCACTATAAACCAGAAATTATTCTTCTTTACAACAAAACAAAAGGTGCTGTCGACACTTCAGATAAGTTGGCCAAAGAATATACAGTGCAGAGAAAGTCAAACCGCTGGCCAATGGCAATATTTTCGCATCTTTTTGATATCGCAGGAATAAATGCTTATAAATTGTGGTTACTGCAAAACCTGGATTGGCGAAAAAACAGTTTGGATAAACGTAAAATGAATATTTCGGGACTAGGAAAAGAACTCATAAAGAAAAACGTTTTCCGGCGATATAATAATAAATACATTCAGAGGAATAGAAAACGGCATATGACAGACGTTTCTCCCGAACTACTGGATGCAACTGAACATAGAGTTGAACAACAACACATTACCAGGGGGCGGCTGCCATATGTGTCAAAGAGGAAAAGACAGAAAATCCAGAAAAATATGTATTAGGTGTAATAACTTTGTGTGCCTAAAACATTCAAAATCGGAGATAGTTTGTAGAAAATGTTAAAATGATATGTAGTTAGTAGTATTAGTGATTAGGGTATTTTGTATTTTTTCGTGATGATTTTTGACTAATAAATAGTTAATAGTAAAACTTTAATAAAACTTCTTTTCTATATATTTAATTTAAAGAAAAATACAGCATTTCTGCAATTTTACGCATGGGGTCTTCTCGGACCCCAGTTAGTCCTTTTCGTAAAATTTTGATGTCCGTCCCATGAAGGTTAATTAGAATTGAATACGACATGCATCTATACCTATAGTTCTAAGACCTATATACCTACCTGAAGTGAACGTTAAGTACGCATACAGTCACCCATATAGACGATGTAACCAGGATCATCGTAAAAAGTAGATATTTTCCCAACAGCGGTACTGCCAATGACGTAGGCGGGATAATTTCGGCCAGGAGGAGAAAAAACACTGTAAGTGAGATGAGTATAGATACGCACAAAGTAACTTTCTCTCCAGAATCGGAAGGTAAGTAGAAAACGAGAACGGTTAGGAATGTGATGCCGACGCAAGGAATGATGAGATTCACTGTATAAAATAAAGTTTTCCTGCGCATCGTTATCTTGAAGGTGATATCTGAAATAAAAGTTTTTTGTTTGTTAAACTAAATTTCTGTTTGACAATATTCTTGAAATACCCCGGAGTTACATATAAAGAAAGAACTGACACCATATGAATAAAATTATGACTA
This sequence comes from Galeruca laticollis, assembly GCA_963921935.1. Taxonomy (NCBI): domain Eukaryota; kingdom Metazoa; phylum Arthropoda; class Insecta; order Coleoptera; family Chrysomelidae; genus Galeruca; species Galeruca laticollis. The sequence goes on along the minus strand of OY998176.1, from coordinate 5,240,326 downwards.
TGTAAACACTAAAGGTTATAAAAACGGTACATTCTTTGAACCCTGCAGTAGTCGCGCCCAAATTTTGGCGTCGAACGATCGCGCGCGGACTCACATTCCGCATATCCAATATGTCGAATTCTTTGTTTTTGAAAGGACCTATATGCCACGAACAACAACAAAATCAGTTATTTGGTGATTTTATTTTATATGAACTGTAAATACGCTTAGTTAATATGAATCAAGACACTAAAAATAGCAACAAAACGCAACCACAAACTTTGATTATAATTATATGCTACAAACAACAACAAAATCAGTTATTTGGTGATTCTGTTTTGTATAAACTGTAAATATGCTTAATTAGTATAAAACAAGATACTAAAAATCGCAACTATAAATCAAAGTTAATATTTCACTTTGCAATCTGGGCATATAAATGAAGAATGTTCCAAGCAAATGAATCTGTGACAATCTACACAGGAGTAACGAGTAGGTATGTTCTTCTTACGATCACATAATGAACATCTACCTCGTTGATTAGCAGCTTGCGGTAGAGCCTCAGCTGCTTATATGCCATAAATATCCATTATTCGCTGGCTCATTGATCTTGGAATATTCTGATGTACGCGTCGACGGGCGTGACCCCTCCACTAACTGAAAGGATAACCGTTCAAGAAATTGTCTTCTCTTCATATTCACATGGTTATTCATTGAGTAGATAACAAAGGAATTGATCCCAGCAACATTTAGCATTGAGTTATTTATGACCATCGGCCACCTCCGAGTATTTCTGGCACAATTATATGTTGCGCATAATTGATCTACCGAGTCAACTCCGCATTTTGTTGCGTTATAATCCTCTATAATTTCGGGTTTATTTGTATGTTTGTCTATTTTGTCGTCTAAGTGCATGCTGGAGACAAGACAGTTGTAACGGAATCCGAACATATTCGACAAAACTGGACGTCCTTTATGATTCACAAATTCCTTCGGTGACTCTCTCTTATTTTTTCGTATTGTTCCCAAAAGCGTTAACTTGAAATCGTTGTAAAGATTGTTTAGCAAATCCATACTTGTGAACCAGTTGTCTAGAGTCACATTTCTACTTGTTCCTTTTATTGGTTGGCACAGCCTTTGAACAACGTCCTTTGGTGAATTGCTTTGAGTGAAAGGTCCATCTGGTTGCTTGCCTAGATATACTTCCATATTAGAAGTATAGAATGTTTTGGCATCTGCCATGGCAAACATTTTAATCCCATATTTGTTGGGCTTACTAGGAATATATTGTCGGACGCTGCATCTTCCTCGAAATCCTTCCAGTTTTTCGTCAATAGTTACATATTCAAATAGTGTGTAGGCACTTTTGCACTGATTTGCAAACCTGTCAAACACATCTCTTATGGGTGCTAATTTGTCAACTTTCTTCCTCTCAGTTCTTGTTGTCGAATCATCGAATCGTAAGTGCACAAGAAGAAACCGAAATCTCTGGATGGACATGTAAGTCAGAATATTTCTACTCCAGTGCCATTCTTATTCCACAGATCCTCAGTATTTAGTCGATTGGACTTTCAAACTTCTGCCAAATCGAGCAAACCAAAAAGAGCTTAAATTTCAACAATATTCGTTTCCTTTGCGTCTCTATCCCGCTCGTAGTCTCCTTTGATTGACTGTATGTGTTGATGGGTCCAATCCACTATCGAACTCAATGATTCTTCAGGAAAAAAGTGTTTCCAAATTTCAATTCCTGATTTTAGCTCTTTCACAGTTCCTTTAATACCTGGAAGATGTTTGATTAAATTTTCTGCCCTGGTTCGAATTCTCTGGTTTGGAACGTGTTTGGCCCACTCAGTACCGTCTTTTCCTATAAACGTAGGCCCATCAACTACCATGGGGTCTTCAGAATCAGAAATTTCTTGCTCCGTATCTGTATCTGACTCAATGATCTCCAAGTCATCTGCTTCTTCCTCATCATCACTGCCATCATATTCCACTGCTAAGTCCTCAGTATCCTCATTTAAACAATCTTCCATTAGTTTTGATAACCGAGCCTGCTCTTCCTCAAAGGACATCTGAAAGAGAACATAACTCCATATGATTGTACAGAAAACATGTTTTATAAAACATGCACAGGGATAGTTTTGGATGTATAAATTATCGAACATATAAAAAGCTAGTTAAAGTCTGGATGGGAACAATAGAATTGTATACAATACCTATACATAATCTAACTATATCTAAAGTAAATATGTGAAAAAAACAGCATTTTGGTGAAAAAACGAAATATATACTCACATCTCCTCAGAATGCACACCAAAAGATATTCAAAAAAACTAATACGTGAACGGTCGCGCGCGGACTAAATCTCCACAAATTAAGTATTTCACTGTAGCACGTTCAAATAACAACTAACTTTTCTGCCCGCCGGTTTTCGGGTGCCTCGAAACTAAATAGGAAGGTACTGAATGGGGCACGCCACTTCCTTTACGAAATTGCAAATTATAGCCGAAAGTATAAAAGTGCGGAGCGTGGCTCCGCGCGCCACTACTGCAGGGTTAAATATAACTCTCTCTTTAAACGTTGCTTATTAAAATTGTAATTGTGGTATTTTAAAATCCGAAATTTAAATATTGTTTACTAAAATTACAATCTTTCAGAATATAACATACTAAAAACCAGTTTAAAACATATTTTTTTCACAATATGGGTCAAGTTAAAATGCAAAATAAAATTCATTGATGCTTAAAAATACATTTTCTTTCAGGAATTCTTTGATCTTTGATTTGTACATGTTAAAATTCCCGTCTTTTTCAATAGTGGTTGACAACTGACCCTGAAAGTTGCTTTAGTTATGATTCGTTTATCTTTCTTTTGTGCAATTAAAATTTTACCCAAATAACATGAGCCTCCCCAAATAGGTATACCATAAGACATAGTACAATGAAAAAAGCCATTATTAAGACCATTTACTTGGTCAGCTAGATTCATTAATAAATATGTATAATTTGATAAACGATTTAAAAGATTATTATAGTCTGTTTCTTATTGACTGACAGCACGCGAAAAGGTCACAGATGCTAGTCAAGTAGTAAAGCATAAGCGTCACAGTTCATCTAAGGAATTTATTTACTATTTAATTTTATACCCGATCTGATATATAAATGTAAATTCGGTTAGTTAAAACAACTAACTGACCTTCATACATTTGTAGAGTACATACAGTTAAAACAATAAATTATTTTTGAAATAATCTTGTAACGCAACTATTCTGACTGAGTATTCCATTAATTATCTTGAGAATTTGAAGCAGGTCAATTCTTGGGAGACATATTAACAAACCATTTTTTCAATTCATTCTCCAGATAGTTACTTTCTGATTTTCGAAATGTTGATAATAACATTTCCAAGAAACATTGCAATAGGGTCCTACTAGGGATTGTCCCAATGCCTACTTAGAAATTTTGCAGGTATATACGGTGAAACTTGGTCTCGTCTAAATTTGTATAATTTGTTTTCTTAGAGTCGCTTATGTTCCATAAGTGTTAACTGTGTTGTGAAAAATGTCTTCAAGTTTCACCCCAGTAAAGTGTAAGAGCTTGCTTAGCTTACAAACGAAGACTGTAGTATTAAATGTGCATGATGCTGTTGTACATCAAATGCCGGCTGCTACTGTTAGAAATATAGTTTCGACATGTTCCAATATGACAGGAGTTAGTGAATCTATTCACAGGCTTCTGAGAGAGAGGAAAAATGGAAATATATCTCCACCTACAAAGTCAACTGGAAGAAAGAAAACCATTTGACCTTGATGAACATATGCAAAATACAATAAGACGAAAACTACATGAATTATATTTTAAAAAAGAGAATTTGCCTAACATAGGGCGAAAAACTTTGTGGAAAATATTACACAAATTGAATTTTACTTGGGAGAAGCAAAGTCGCAAATCAGTGCTAATCGACAACGAAGAAATAATATGTTGGAGACGCCAGTATTTACGAGATATCTGTAAATACAGACAGGAGGGAAGACAAATCTATTATCTAGATGAGACATGGCTCAATGAAAGACATTCAGTGAAAAAAATATGGCAGGACAAAAGTATTCAAACCAGTCGTCAAGCTTTCATAGGAGGTTTATCTACTGGACTGAAAACTCCTATCGGTAAAGGTCGCCGACTAATAATAACGCATATTGGATGCAATCAAGGGTTCGTTGAAGGTGGTTTACTGGAGTTTCAGTCAACATCAACCAAAGACTATCATGGAGAAATGACTGCAGATGTATTTCACACAAATGGTCGAACTAATTCCAAATAATGCTGTAATCGTTATGGACAATGACACATCATTCACGATTAACAGAAAATCTTCCATCTACCTCTTGGAGAAAAGCTGATATTAGAAACTGGTTAATCGTAAAAGATATACCATTTGAATATAATATGTTGAAAAAAGAACTTTTAAAGGTTGCTTCAGATCACAAGCTACAATTTAAAAAGTTTGTTATTGATTAAATAGCCAAGAATCGTGGGATAACAGTGCTTCGTTTGCCGCCATACCATTGTGAATTAAATGTGATAGAGTTAATATGGGCCCAAATGAAAGGTTATGTAGCTAGACATAATAAAACATTTAAAATGAAATATGTTCGTGAACTCATGAAGTACTCATTGACAACAATAACTGAAGAGAACTGGATAGATGCTGTGAATCATGTAATTAAAGAGGAGGAGAAAACGTGGGTTTTAGATAACCTCATAGAACAAATTATAGAACCGATAGTGATCTCTCTCGACGAGTCTTCGGATGATTCTTGTATGGCCAGCGAAGACGATGATACTATAGATTGAATTTTATATTTCCTATAAATGGTATGTTTACTTAATATACATTAATTAATTGTCAATAAATTTGAATTATGAGAATTAAACTATATTTTCTTTAATTAATTTAATTTAATAAAAATGAAAATGTAACTTGTTAATAGGCCTAAACGAATGAATTTTATTTCAACTGTAATGTTGACCGAATCTAATTAAATAAGCAAATTGAACTAATATCGTAATCTCCGCCACTGTCGCACTGTTTATCCTTTTGCTGGCATTGTTCAGTTTTATTACCATATTGTATATTGAGCTGAAACAGGGATGTACAGATAACCTACTTGTTTTGCATTAGAATTTTAGTATTTACTTGTAAAATTCTTAGGATCACTCTGTAAGAGATAATTTTCTATTTGAATATTTAATGAGGCTACTGTGCTGTCAGACATTAAGGAATAGACTATATATGAAGTTTCCACGATAACTTATTATCGATGTGAATGCCCAGATATTTCATTGATTGTTTTCTAATGGATTCAGATTAAATGTCAATTTTTGAGTTTTGTCCTCATTTAGTTTTAAATTTACTTTCATAAAAATTCCAAAATAGGCTCATTATGGAAGCATTAGAGATGATGTAGACTTCTACTAGAAATCAGAGATGTAACGCCTTGAATAACCTTTTTATTTTTAATATACTGGCAAATATCATTTATGAAGATCACAAAGGATAGCGGGCCAAAGACTGAGCCTTGTGGCACTCCAAAAGAAAGTGAAGAGCAGAAACAATTGAGAAACTTTGCCAAAGCAGAAAGGGAAAAAAGTAAGTAGGTAAAAATAGGGTATAATAAGGCAATTGTAAATGGTGAAGAATGGTGGTGGAATAATACAACAGAGATAATAGAAAGAGAAACGCCAAAAACTTATAAATTGTAGTCAGAACAGAAGACACCGGCAATGAAAATTAAATTATTTTGGAATTAGAACATAAAACAAAAAACTTGAGAAAAATAGAAAAAGTAGTTAGTAAAGAAAATCAGCTCATGATGGGATTTTGGAATGTGTAGATATATATGCAACAAGTAGCCTAAAAGAACTGGCAAGAGGAATTAGAAAATAAAAAATAGACATAGCGGCAATCCAGGAAATGAATATATCGAAATTGAGGGCATGATCCTCTTAATTAAAAACGAAGAAAAAACAAGATTGTTTGGAATTGGCTTATAAGTATAAAAAGATGACAAAGAAAGTAATGAAATTCTTCCTTATATCAGATATATTGGGCACTATAAGGAATAAACGCAATATCAGCATTGTTAATATACATGCTTCTACAAAAGAAAAGGAAGAAGAGGAGAGGGACACATTTTATGAGGAATTAACAAGAATATATGAATAATTACCCAAGAACAATATAAACATAATATTAAGAGATTATAACGCTAACATTGGGAAGGAGGAGATATTAGTGTATGGAAAACATAGCAAATACTAATTAAAATGGAACTTAAATGAACTGTCATGTCAAAAAGTTCGGTCATGACTACCAACTGAAAAGTTGAGAGAAACGTTTGTATTTCTACCAGTCCAACAAATAAACATATTATTTGCTCATCATACAGGGTGAGCAAATATATTACAATTTACTTTGAACAAGGGAAATTATTTTAATTATTGTAACATTAATATCATTATTATTAAAAAATCAACATTAATCACATCCATATTGATCATAAAGAAAATTATCGGATTATGAGGCTGATGACTAATAACCTCACTGATCCAGAGTGAGTTAATCAGTTATTAAACAACAGCTTTTTCAAAAGAAAATATATTCACACTAACATGATCTAAACAGAATCACATGTTCATTCTTGCACAGCTGTGTAATTCTTATCCAGCATCAACAATTATGAATAGATTTCACTGAGATGATTAAGATCAGTTTTTTTATTCATACAATTATCAGATTGAAATACGAATGTCATGTCCAAGAATGTACGGTTAGATAACTTTCTTGAAAACATTTTCAACCATTGCATATCTCTTTGGATGCAATCTGTTGTCACTCTTATGTGAGGAGACACGGTCCTTAGCAGTCTACCAGTCTGGCCAATATATTCAAAGTTACAGTTAGAATAAGGAATATACAATTAACTAATCTGGACTGATGTAAATGTGTAGTCTTGTCCTTGGCTTTAGTGAATAAGGAGTTAATAGTCAGAATTGTTCTATGAACAATCCTAACATTACCCACCTTGCTGAAGATACAAGTGAGTTTGGGAGTAACCTCAGCAATATAGGACAAAGACACATATATGTGATCAGAGAGAGCAACATCAACCATGTTATCATTATTATTATTTTATCAATATTATTATTATTACTTAAGTTACCATTGGAAATATGATTAATATTATGGCTTTGGACAGGATTATTATTCTGAGAATGACTGACAGTTGGTGTGCCATACAAAATCTTGTCGGGGGAACAGGATAGCAGTTCCGACAAAAAATGTCGTTGAGAATCATTAGGTTCTTATTATGGAAAGAAGGATAGGATGTTTGTAGAACTCGATGATCATTTGCAAAACCAAGTTGATTTTAGTAGATTGTCTGTGGTAGGACAAATATTTACCCAAGCCTTTGGGTTTTCTATACCAATCAATGAGAATGGTGTTGTTCGACGTATGATAAAATGCCGTGTCTAAAAAAGAAACACTACAATTATCGTCTTCTTTTTTAATCGTAAATTGTATGTGCTGGTCATAACTGTTGAAAACATTCAAAGTCTCTGTTAACTGTGATCGAGGAAGGGAGAGAATGATATCATCAACATATTTCTCGATAAAGAAAGCACCTGATGAAGAAATATATATGATATATATATATATATATATATATATATATATATATATACATATATATATATAATTTTTTTTTTTTTTTTTTTTTAATTTCTTGGGTGTCAGGTTGTGTAGTTAATTAAATCATTTTATTGTTACTGACGTTTCGTTCCTGGGTTAGGAACTTTCTCAAAGTTTATTATTGACTGAATCAAGTTTCATCGTTTACAGTTCAAAATTAAAAACACATATATACAAAATTAAAAACACATATAAACGATGAAACTTGATTCAGTCAATAATAAACTTTAAGAAAGTTCCTAACCCAGGAACGAAACGTCAGTAACAATAAAATGATTTAACTAACTACACAACCTGACACCCAAGAAATTGAAAAAAATAAATTATTTAAGAAGGTTGAAGAAAAAATAATACTTTTATTATATATATAGATATATATATAGATATATATATATATATATATATATATATATATATATATATATATATATATATATATATATATATATATATACAGGGTGTCCCGGGACTAATGTCAAAAAAGTCAGCAGCGTATAATCTGAGTCAAAATAATGTTAGTACTTCATATAAACTTTTTCTATTCAGGCCCTCGTTTTCGAGTTATAGGCCTCCAAAGTTTTAATTTTGAATTAAGTTTTTATTTTTATTTTTTGTACTAGTTATTAGATCTTTATAAAATTCACGGCAAAGCTATAATGTACGTGTATGTTTATTCTGGTAAGGTAAACAGATTTACAGTAGTGTCTTGAAGCCAGGGACGGACTACTCGCAATGGTTAGTGATCCAAATAATTTGCAGGGATGGCACACCCTGTATGAAATTATCGAATTTCACTTCCCCACACATTAAGCTAACGAAGAGGTACTCTTGTTAAAATTCGATAAAATGAGCCGTTCGGCTAATATTGACAGTTTTATTAATGCACTACGTACATTCACAATTTTTATAAGTACACAACGAGGTAAAACTAACTTATTAATACGATGTCTAAATTTACCTCTTCAGTACTACAAAAAAATAATTTAATGATAGCAGAAGATAAAAAACATTAACGACTCATTAATTGGAAAGTTAGTAAAAACTTTTTAAAAGTGTTTTTACCGTTTATCAAGTAACCATAGGATTAGTTGTCAAACATTGTGTAGAATAGTTCGTAGTCAGTACTTGTCAATAATTCATAAGTCCTTAATTTAACAGTTACAATGGCAGAATTCACTTTTATTGAGTACGCAGATATGAATTTAATGTATGGACTGGTTTCTCGAAACTGTTTAGAGGCCAGAAGGCTCTATGCAGAACATTTTGCAAACAGAGCATTGCCAGACAGACGAATGTTTGAGCGTATTGATCTCAGGTTACGAGAAACAGGTATGAATGAGTAAATGTAATTTTCCATGTATACAAAACAAAGTTTTAAATTTTAGGACGTTTTTTGCCAAAAAAGGTAGAGAAGGTCCAGTACGAAGCGTACGTACTGTGGCAGTTGAACAAGACTTGTTAAATGCAGTTGATAATGAACCACCAACGAGTTTACGAAAATTATCAAGAGAACATAACGTCTCGAAATCAGTTGTGCATCGCGTTCTAAAAGAACAGCTGTTATATCCTTTTCACATGAAAAAAGTACACAGTATGACAGTGGCTGATCATCCTTCACGACTTGAGTATAGCCAGTGGTTTCTGCGACAACAAGCAGACAATACATTTATTAGTAACGTTCTCTTTACGAACGAATCCGGTTTCAACAGAGATGTAGTCATAAATTCTCATAATATGCATTTATGGGATGATGTGAATCCACATGGCATTAGTCAAACTAGGAGCCAGCATAGATTCATGGTTAATGTTTGGGCAGGAATAGTTGGCAATCATTTGATAGGGCCATACTTTATTGACGATACTTTGATCGGTCAGAGATATTTGGAGTTCTTGCAAAATGAGTTATGGAACCTGTTTGATGATGTGCTACTACAAACTCGTAGGAATTTATGGTTCATGCATGATGGGGCCCCTCCTCATTTCAGTTTAGATGTACGATAGCATTTACACACAAGGTTTCCTAATAGATGGATTGGTCGTGGAGGCCCTTTTCAATGACCACCGCGATCAGGAGATTTCAATCCTATGGATTTCTTCCTCTAGGGTTATCTCAAAAGTAAGGTATACGCAACACCTGTGCAAACAAGGTAAGATTTAATAGACAGAAATGTGTTACACTGCAATGTTATTAGAAGTGCAAAGAAACAACCGTCGTAGACTTAGAATGTGCGTGGAAGTGGGAGGAGCTCATATTGAACATTTATTGGAAAAATGTTAGTTTTTGTTGTTTAGGAATTAGTTTCAGTCGATTGTTTTATAACTTGTGTTTTATGAGGTTTTCTTAATGGTTTAATAATGTTGTGTTCGTAATTTTGATTAAAAGCAACTAATTACGTTGTCTGCGTACCTTTTTAATTCCCATTAAATAAGTTCTTAATGTTTTTATCATCTGCTATCTTCAAATTATTTTTTTGTAGTACATCGTATTAATAAGTTAGTTAGGTAAATTTGTACGTAGTGCATTAATAAAACTGTAAATATTAGCCAAACGGCTCATTTTATAGAATTCCAGCAAGAGTAACTTTTCGTTAGCTTAATGTGTGGGGAAGTCAATTTCGATAATTTCATACAGGGTGTGCCATCCCTGCAAATTTATGGATCACTAACCATTGCGAGTAGTCCGTCCCTGGCTTCAAGGCACTACTGTAAATCTGTTCACCTTTCCAAAATATACATACACGTACATTATAGCTTTACCGTAAATTTTACAAAGATCAAATAACTAGTAAAAAAAATAAAAATAAAAACCAAATTCAAAATTAAAACTTTGGAGGCCTATAACTCGAAAACGAGGGCCTACATAAAAAAATTTATATGAAGTACTAATATTATTTTGGCTCAGATTATACGCTCCTGACTTTTTTCCCATTAGTCCCGGGACACCCTGTATATATATATATATATAAGGTTCTTAAAAAAACAAACATTAATTTTAGGATATTTTAGGACAGTTTCGTCCCTACCACGTTTATATACCTAGTTGTTAAACTTTATTCTAATATAAGTGTTGCACATGCCTTTAGTCCTATGAATTGATATTTTCATATTGTTATTAAAATAATTATCTAACAAATAACTTCTCTTTCTCATAACGCCTTTCAATCTTGAAATTAAACACTTACTTACTTTTACATGATCCATCGGCAAATAAAATACTCTCTACATTACGTTACATTACAATATACAATATATATATATATATATATATATACATATATATATATATATATATATATATATATATATATATATATATATATATATATATCATCACATGCAGCTTATTCAACCATTTTGTTATGGTGTAGCCCCCCTTTACATATTTATATATACAATTTCCATGTGGGCCCATTGTTGTCTATTGCTAGCTATGCGGCCCCAAGTTGATCCTGCGAGTTTCTTTATGTCGTAGTCCCGTCTTAAGTTGGGGCGTCTTCTTGGTCTTTATATATATATATATATATATATATATATATATATATATATATTGAACTTGTTTATTATTATAATTTTTAATTTGATATATATTTATTTATATGTGATTTATTTTTGTGTGATGTGGCTAGCTCAGTTGTTTATTTAGATATAGTTTATTATTTTTATGTAGTAATTATATTATTGGTTCGGGAGCATGAAACCCTGTTTCTCTTTGAGTCCTGGCTTCCGTAGATATATTTCACTTAAATAAAATAAAAAGAAACACCTTACTTTTAAAAGAATTTAATTTTTAAGAAAATTTTTTTAATTTAATATTTATAAACTGCGACGCCTATGGATTACAAAATGATATTATTAATTTTTATATACCATGCTGTGCGCATGCCTAACTCTAGTCATGTGGTTCAGAGCGACGCAAACGGAAACTTTACAATGCGTAGCATCTGTGAGCTGTTTAGATAAACATACAGTTTTCGTCGGTGAATATCATGAGATGGTTTTATATATATATATATATATATATATATATAAAAAGAATTTATGTTGAAAAATATACGTATACAAGACAAATTACAAATTGCTGTGGAAGAAATATATTATAAGATTTATATACACATGGAAATATTACATGAAAAATTCATGCAGAATCTTCATTATGATACTAGAAAATGGCGTAAGTATAAGCTTTATTTATATTGAATTAGGCCTTTTTAATTAGTATTAAAGTTCTGTTTAATTAATTATCTACATAAAGTCCATTTTTTTTCTTTTTTAGATCGATCATTGCCGCAAAGTTTATTAATTTCATGAAATTATGCACTGATTTGAGTTTATGATGTTTTAACTCTTATTATTGGCCAATAATATTTTAAATAAGCACTGACCTGAAGCTCTGGAATCGGGATGAACACCTCTGGACCCAGGAATACTCCATCGAAGTTCCAACACAGATAATTATGAGAAATATTGATTGTTCTCCCAGGAAAACTGGATATAACTGTTTGTAAGTATTAGTAGTATTGTATTTAACAGTTATTCATAAGTTTAGGCATGTTAATTGGGAATTTTCATGAAATTTCGGGAACACTTTTACATAAGCATTTTGTTATCTCGACGCCGACTCCCAACTACTAACGCTTCCCTGCTGATTCTCTATTTTTTTCAACAAACAAATATTTTGTTTGTCAGGTCACTATTTAAAAAAAATTGTTTTTTCTTCGTTGATTGAAATTCGTTCTGTCACTTTTTTTAAACCAATCACATATTGTTTTGAGCAGTCGAATTATGTTAACATTTATTTCACTTACAAAAAAGTTTTATACATGTACTAATGTAAATTCACTTGGCATTATAAGTTTTATTTAGAGTTCCTTGAATTTTTATCAAATGAATACTTTGTAGTTGGTGATATACATAATTACCTTTCAATAGTCCAATATCTAGTTTTGTTTTTGACAATTTATTACTGTGACAATTATATTTATTTATGAACATAAATTCTTCTATGTAACCTCTCTATATTCTTTGCTTTAAATTATTTACACTAATTCTATACTGTCTTATCAAATATTTCTTTAAATTTATTCACAAATTATTATTTATTGACTCTAAATTTATTCTACTTTGCAATATATAATTTTTCTCTAAGTCATTATTAACTTATCTATGAAACTTATTCTCTTAAATATGTATATGCTTTATAACTTAAGTATTTAAACTGATAATAATTATGAATTGACTATATTAAGATTTGTTTTATTTCAGATGAACAGCTGACTACGCTATAGCAAATAATCATTCATCATCTTGGGCAGTTTTAATTTTCTCCACTACATTTGTTAGGCAATTTCTAATTGTATACAGTTATTAAGGTAATTCCTTTATTCATTTTTGTTATAAACTAATTATTTAATATATCTTTCATTTATATGCTTTTTATTATGAATGGTGTTTTTCTTTTTATAATGTTTTCTTAAATACATCATTTCAAACCATTTTCATATAAGCAAAATATTCCTACACAGCTGAATTCTTTTAATATACATGATATCTGGTTCAATATATATATATATATATATATATAAATATATATATATATATATATAAATATATATAAATATATATAAATCTCCCTCTGTCCGCCCCTGTAAAACAATTTACTGACTCGGGACATTTGACCGAGATACGTTGAAGAGACGACTCACATTCTTACAAATAAGCTTTTTGGTTTCCATTGTTATTTTCAACTGGATATCTAAATTTGAAAAATAGACAGATTGCCAAGAAGCAGCGCACACAATCGTAATACACGAAACAAAAACTCCAGAACAAATTTGAATTTAAATCAGATTGGTTAGGACTCACGGGGAAATGGATTTTCTTATGCATTGTCTGTGATCTCCCCGTAGAAAGAATCCGGATTCCCGTGACCGGAATACTAAAATGACACTTTTTCAATCTGATTCAAGGATAGAACACAGTTGCGTATAATTATATAAGATACACAAGATAAGGTTTACAATGAAAAAAAATGTACCTATAATAAATAAATAACGGACGACAGAACAAAAATTCACAGTCCGTCACGAACGCCACCTATCAACAGTAATCCTAATTAGTTTTGGAAGTGTTATATACACCTTACAAATCTAATAGGAAGGTCTATCAGTTTTATAAGACAATTTTAAAATTACTCATCACTAAAGGTTCAATTTAGTATCGAGATTAATACTTATTTGTATCAAACGCTGGGTGGTAAATATAGTGACCTCTGCTCTATAGAGGTTCAAATTATTGTAAAAATTTAAATGAAATTATATTTATATATTGTGTAACTCTTGAAAGATGGCATGACTCAATTGGATAGGTGTGCCTGAACAGTCTAATACAAGAAATAATGACCAAGGAGCAAAATGTAGGATATTCCAAAATTATTGTTTTTGGAATTTGTCATATAAGTACGGATAAAATTGCTTCACAAAAGTGTTTTGATAGTACCACTACTTTGAATGCTACAAAGGACAGAAAGTCGTCAAAAGTTACATTTTAGCCAATGTGGGAAAAACTGCTGTCCAATTTTAAAGTTGTGAGGGTCAGTAGACGCAGAAATTACTGTTATTAAGGTTTTCGAAATGATGCATTGTTTAGGAGTTATAAGCGAAAAACCGAAGAAAGTTTGAAAATTTTAACATTTTTGGGACACCAACTCATATCGGGGTACAAACTCAGATCACTCGTTTTCAAAAGTATCTTAAGGTTTGAGGTTCCATCTTTCCGAAAGTCACTTTCAGGTTTAGTTTCACAGGACATCTGAAACAACATGCACGTATTGGTACTTTTAATTCTACTCGAAAAGGATTGTATACTTGACATAAAACTACTTTAATCAAGTTTGCGAATTGTAATTTGTTACTCGTACTCGTATAACAAAAAAATACCTGCTGTATTTTAAGGAGATGAATAAATGCACTCGGAATATAAAAAGCGGTTGTTATTTGTACAAATTACAGGGATTGAATTTATGGAGAGAGAGATAATGGTTTGAGTTACACCTCGCTTTATTCCAATTGAAAATAGAATGCGTCTCGACTAGGTTTTCTAATATCAGCAGTCGACTGCGAAACGTTAAACGGAATTTTATTAAACCATATTCTCTTTACATTTGATATAAACGTTTTGATGTCGTCTGAAGTGATATTTACATGGAATATGTTTGACGGGCTATGTGTCAGTCCTTTGAGATGCGCGATTATTTGTCATGTAAAAATGCAATAATAAAGTTGTAGTGTTCTTCTTTAACATACCGTGTGGAACAAAAGTGAAGGATATTGTAAATTGGACATTATTTTATCTACAAAATGTTAAATTTTAATCACACCAGAAAGATACAGGATGTCATATCGTAATATAATCACAATGAGTGTAGGTTATCCAAACCATAATTGAGAAAATCCCCAAGAACAGCTCTATTGAAATACGTAATTATTCTATTTGAAATAAGGAAGTTTTAGTTGCAAATGAAACTTACCTGAATAAGGTTCCGCGCAACACGGATAGTACTCTTCGTTTCTTGTTGCTGGTACTGCCAAAATATCCCATTCTACCGATAAATAGAATTCAGATAGATCAATTCCAACTTTCACTATGTTACTACCAGGTTGTTGATCCATATGCTTCAGATCCACCTGCAATTAATTCCAATTTCGTCAGCCAAAATACCTCAAATATCTCGGCCAGTTTATCAATAGAAATTGCTTCAGCTGCTGCTGGTGGTGATACATTTAAAAAAAATCGCTAGAAAAATACACTCTACAACAATTGTGAATGTCGATTAAAGCTAAATTTTGCGTAAACAAATTAATTTTGTGAGAGTAAAAAAACACATTGGCACAAGTGAACACGGTCAATAAGAGCCGCTCTTATCGTATTTTGTATTGCATTAAAGTGTTAATTGCAGAGAACATTTAAACCATTCGAGATTAAAAATTTAGCCCTATCACAAGACATTAACTTGTAATAAACACGGGCGTATCATCCTTATAAAGCCAAAGAGGAGACCAAATAAAATCTGCTTTTTACAACTCAATATTGTCCCCAAGAGGCAGTTACAAAAACAAAATAAAACTTCTTTCATTATTACAGCCATCATATAGTTTCCGTTACGACTTTGCTTGGTGTGAGAGGCAAAAACAGTTTAAGTTGTATACCGTCCGAAAATATTCCACCAAATATCAAAACTATGAGTTTCAAGAAACTTGTGATATAAAAATATAACAAAATAATTACCAAAAGTGTAATTATAATTTTTTAAGGGAATTTTATAAGTTACAGTGAAGGAAATGGAAATAGGAGAATATCCTATTAGTTTGAGGTGTTGAAAATTGATGAAAGAACAGTTTTTAATCCTGTCTGAAGATGTCTAGTTCAAGAATGAATCTTTTTGGTGGCGAGAATTGGTTAGTAAATATCTATTACTATGAGTAAACTTTTTATATAAAGAGTAACTAACCTAAAGTACCATGAAATTTTTGTAAAGTCACGAAACTGTTGGAAGATGTTGACAAGATAATGAAGGTGTTTTGTATATACAGTCAATTACTAATTTGTAAAACATCCAGTTACATGCTTTCCTTCAATTTTGAAATGTCTAGTATGATTTTAGTCTATAAATTCGGATAATGAAGAATCCACCCACTAAACAAGAAACATAACAAGTCTTTTTTGTGATGTTCTTTTTAGAGACTTTTCGTGATGTTTATTTAAAACGTTAATAAGATATCTCCTAGATGTCTTGATTTTATTACCAACTCTATTAACATCCATGTCCTGTAAATAAAACATATTTTTGATGTACACAGTAATACTTGAATTCGTAGTCACATACACATCCTATGAACTTCTTTTTAGTAACTGCCTATAGGAAATTTCCATCCGGTCTCAATTTGTATACTTCTCACTAATGTCACATACAGAACGTTACTGTAATATTACAAATTAACATGTTTCTAAGATGATCACATGTTGCAATTACTTTTACATCTTTCGAAATAATTTTTATTAACATCGTACTTATTACGTCTGTACGACGTTAGTTCATAAAACTCTCAGTAATATCTCATATTAAACATCACAGCAACATAAAAAAGAAGAAAACAGAAGCGGAACTGACGAACGAAACATACAGTAGTTATCTGTAGAAACAAAAATGACAAGCATGAAATGGCGGATGGTTTTCAGTTATGTGTTATAGTTATATTTTATTTGCAGGAAGCACATATTCTGCAAGTAGCACTTGAATAAAGTGGTCTTCGTTTTCGTTAGTTCCTACTAAGCTACAGTTTCTATACTTAGTTATAATGGACGAACAACAATTGTTATCGGTAAGTACCTATTCCAAAATCATAATTATTAAAACTTAATACTCATTCAATACTTTAATCGGCTATTATACAATGAAATTCCATGTGGCGGAATTGTACACTAACATTATATTACAAAATAAGGGTTTTTTCAAAAAATATTTTAGTTACCTAGTAAGTATATTTTGAAAACGATTCACAATATTTCAAATCCTAGATATGCATTATACCCTACAAAAAACTTGATATTGCAATAGGGTAGATGTTATTATTAATAATAAAACATGCTCATATGCTCGCAGATATTTAAATATAGAAGAAAACATTTTCAATGTTCAAGATGTTTCAGAAGCTACTTATACAAATAAAATAAAAAACAAATAGTTGGTAATTATGTAATGAAAGGGGAGTAATTATTTCAGATAGTCTGATACAACATTTTATTAAACAGTACAAAAAATATTGAATCAAGTATCTAGTTTTAGTTTTTTTAGTAGTAGTCTTAGCCATCAATATAGTTTTGCAGGTTTAGAAACTTTTAACATTATTACTAACAATTCTGGTGAACAATTAGAGACTATTTAAGACTTTAAAAACAGAAATTTCTGTTAAAAAGCTCGTTTCCATTTGAAAATTCACTGAACACAATGAATAAGCTGTATATGTCCCTTACAATGGTACCTATATTAATCTAGTTGAATAATATGTAACTTATGATACTGAATGCTCCAGTCAACAAACAGCATTCAATTATTTATTATTGTAGAAACACAGCTATAGGATACTCAATTGGATACAATTAATTATAAACTCATTTAACTTGATAATGTGTTCATATCTCTTCTTCATAAGTAGTTTTTTTTGTATACAGTGTATTAATAATGCTTAGTTCTCATTAAGTTACAATTCCACGATGTTAATATATAATTTGTTCCAGGATGAAAATAACAAGATGAGAATAGTATATTAATGAAATTGACTGTCTCGACCCTTACTTCGTGAAATATGCTCATATTAGAAACTCAAGGTCTCTAGTTAATATTGTGGAATTAACTAGAGACCTTGAGTTTCATTTGAAAACACTAATAGTATATTATTTTTTACAGAAAAGAAGTATGAATTTTCATAGCACACCTGAATTTACCTGTCAAATGGAGTGAGGCATGGAATAGAAGGTAAATCATGAAAAGTCACTTCTTGAAATAAAATATGTTATTACTCCTTTGAAGAACCCCGCATGTATCTTATGGAAAATGGGTCCCAGTCAATTGGCTGAAAATCAAGTTTGATGTAGTTTATGATGATCGATCAAAGGTCTCCATGGGCACAATTTCATCTAAAGCAATTCTTTTATTAGCTGTTGTTCAGAACACCTTCAAATATTTCACAGATAAGGATTTTGAAGTGTACGTTATGGAATGGTTGAGACACTCGAAAAAAGTAACCGTAAGTAAACGATAGAATTTTCTTAAATCAGATTGGATTTCTGTTGATGTAACGTAATGTTTCATTAAATCTTCATGGTGTAAAAATTGAGGGGATTTTTTGCCATTATTCTTCAAATAATGGGTGGGGAAGGTTCAAACTTATGAACAAATATATAACTTTTTCGTTTTTTAACCGATATTAATGATTTTAGTTGCAGTTAAAAGTTTTTCTGTTTGATGAGATTGATAACAAAATTAGATAATTTTGTATCCACTCGGAAATTTCAAATGTAAATTGAAGCATTTTTTTATATTTGATATTGTAAATCTTATATCTTGGAATAGATTCCTATTTTTTAAACCTCTTTTCATCAGAATTTAAGAAATGCCTCATTACATTTGAAATTTCCGAGAAAAATGGGAAAATTGTGAACTTTTTCACAAAGAGTTGACAAAATTGTCCATTTTTGTTATTTTTGTTAAGCATTTCTTATTAAAAAGGAAAAACTCTTTTAAATGAAGGCAAAAACATGGATGTCGATTAAAAAAAAGTGTTACGACATTTGTTGTTTGGGTTGAACCTTCCCCCACCCCTTACTTGAAGAATACAAACAAAAAGTCCCTAACTACATTTTTTCATAATCTCAACAATATATCAAACATTGTATTTCTAGGATACGTTTAGTATGTCTTTTTTGGAGATAATCACAGTATTATGTTTTTAAGTGTTCATTCCACCCCATAGTAGGTATTTTAGGAACTAAAAAATATTATCCAGCGATTTTTCAGGGTCATTTTCCTGAAAGTATTTTTTTAAAGTTGTACTATGACTATTTTTTGAAATATGGCCGACAGCCGGCGTTCTTAGTTGTTCACCCTGTATTTGCTGATTAGGCACAGAAACATCTATAGGATGTCATCCAGAATGTTTGAGGTATATGTAATGTCCATACAACATCTACGAGAATACACTGTATTGTTTTTGAAATGTCGCATTTAGATCATTGATAAGATGTTATTTTTTAGACATTGCATTAACATCGACAAGATGTTGAAAGGCATTTCAGAATATAACAGAAATGTTGTTTTTAGTTCGTTATAAAGACTTCCTTTTGAATAGTAACATTACAGTAATGTAAAAAGGCAGCGCTTTAACATCGCTGAGAAGTTAAGTTGAAACATCACAAAAGTTAACAGCCACAAGCTGGGTGTTAAGGGTTGGAAATATGAAAAGGGACTAATGGACTGTATTTCGAAGAGTTAATTAACAAAAAAAATAGCACATCATCAACGCATAAATAAAAACAATATATATATAAGGCTCCTACCTGATGAAGCTGTCTTGCCGTCGTATCCAGGCGCCTGGGAGGGTTGACGATGTCGTTTTTGGTACACTTCTTTTGACCGAATCTCGTCCAAACAATTTACCGGTGGTTTTTATAAAATCATGTATACCGTGCGAATGTCGACAAGGTACTGCTTTCTGGGCACGTCGACGGTTTATCAATCATGCGCCAATGATGCGTTTAGCGGCAAAATTGAAAATACAAGTGATTCCTTAACATTCACCCCACCAAAACGAATGTTTTTTAACCAAATGGAATATAAAGAAAAAAAAAATATATATATAAAGTGAGAGAAAAAAATAAATAGAATATTCCCGCGCTTAAATCAAAAAAAAAAACGACTTAACTACTTTAGTTAATTATAGTGAGAGTAAATTAATTAATCGGTAAGGGACAAATTTTTACCACAGGGCGTTGCATAACGCCGTGGTTGGTTTTCAATGTAACCACACGAACCACATTGTCCCGACCAGGGTGCACATCGATAACTCTGGCAAGTTCCCAATTCAGTGGAGGCGTTTGTTCGTCTTTAATTAAAACTAAGCCACCTTTAACAATAGGATGTGAAGGTTGGGTCCATTTAAATCTCTCTTGGAGAGAATGAATATATTCTTGCGACCAACGCTTCCAAAAGTCACTCCGCATACGTTGCAGCAATTGCCATCGATTCAATCTGTTTAAAGATAAATGCGTTAGATCCACCTCGGGAATAGGACTAGTGAGGGGTTCAAGAATTAGAAAGTGCCCCGGCGTAAGAGGTTGTAAATCATTTGGATCGCTACTAATTTCACACAACGGGCGTGAATTCAAAAGTGCTTCGATCTGCGACAACAGGGTGTAGAATTCTTCAAAGGATAGTATCTGAGTACCTAAGACTCTATAAAAATGAGTTTTAAACGATTTTACTCCCGCCTCGGCGAGGCCATTAAAATGTGGACTACCGGGGGGGTTGAAATTCCAAGAAATGGCCAATTTCTGCGCGATAGTTTTAGCCATGTCAAGGAGTTCGTTATTAGCACCCTTAAAATTTGTGCCTTGGTCGCTGGTAATGGTGAGACATCTTCCACGCCGAGCGATAAAGCGTCTAAAGGCGGCTAAGAAAGTTTCAGAACTCAAATCTGAAGTAGCTTCTAAATGAATAGCCTTTGTGGATGTGCAAACAAAAACACAAACATAACCTCTGTAGGTTTTTGCACCTCTATGTTTACTCATCGAAAGTGAAAATGGACCAGCAAAATCAATACAAACTGACGAAAAAGCCTTGACTTGAGAAACTCTTATAGAGGGCAAATCAGCCATGTATGGGTTGTAAGATCTTGGTTTGCAACGAAAACAACGAATGCAACTTGAAAGACATTTATAAATTGCACTACGTGGAGATAAAATCCAAAATTGTTGTAATAATAAATAGTGTAATGTTTTTAAACCTGGATGAAAGTGTTCCTGATGAACTGCTTCGATTATCAAGTGGGTTAGTCGGTGTGATTTGGGTAGCAAAATAGGATGTGTAACATCAAACGAAAACTCCGAATTTCTGATTCGACCACCAACTCTAAGCAACCCAAAGGAGTCCATGAAAGGGGCGAGTTTTCTAAAAGGCTTAGGTAATAGTTGATTGTGTTTAATTTTGAGAAAAATGTCAGAAAATGTATGTCGCTGAACACATTTTATAATGATTTTGAAGGCATTATCTACATCCACGCTTATTTGAGACTGAGATTGTAACCTTAAGCTATTAATAAAAAAGAGAGAATACGCTACTATTCGCTTAATCTTGGATAAAGAGGAAAATTTATTTAAAAGGGTGAAGATGAAATTGTCAGAAGAAGTGCAGGCAGATAGTATAACCCTTTGTTCTTCCTGAGAGATTTCAAATAAATTTAATTTGTTATTAGTCTGCGTAGGCCATGTATTACTAGACTGAGCTAAAAATTCAGGACCTGACCACCAAATAGGAGTTTCTAAGAGCTGTGCTGGGGTTTGACCTCGACTAGCACAGTCAGCTGGATTCTGGGAAGATGGAACATAATACCAAAGAGAGGGGGGAATGAGATCTTGAACATGACTGACTCTATTAGCTACAAATGTTTTCCATCTATGTGGAGATGAAGATAACCAAGCAAGAGCTACCATAGAATCTGTCCAAGCATAAATAGCATCAAAAACGACTAGGTCACTATAGCTTTCTTTAACAAAGTGCATTAGATCGGCCAATAAAACGGAACCCATAAGTTCAAGTCTTGCTATAGATTGTGTTTTTAATGGAGACACTCGACATTTCGCACAAATTAAGAACGTTCTCACAAGTCCAGAAGATTCGAGAATTCGGAAGTAGACAACACTAGCATAGCCAACTTGTGAGGCGTCACAAAACCCATGTAGCTCAATCCGGGAAATAGAACTGGAACCTACATGGCGCGGAATTTTAATATTAGCTAAATTCGGCATTTCTATCTTAAACCTTGACCAGACATCCAAGATATTCTTTGAAGGGGTATCATCCCAGGAAGTCTTGGATTCCCACAATTGTTGTAAAATACGTTTTGCAAGTAGAAGACATGGGGAAATAAATCCAAGGGGGTCAAAAACTCGACTTATTTCAGACAGGATGTTTCGTTTTGTACAAGGCCGTTCAAATGGAATATAAGTGTAAGAGAAACAATCTATATTAGGATCCCATTTGAGCCCTAACACTTTAATAAAGGATGGTTCATCTTTATCAAAGTTGCACGATTCTTGGCGATCGGAATGACTTACTTGAGCTAAAAGAGCAGGATGATTACTTGCCCATTTGCTCAATTGAAAACAACCTCGTTGCATGAGCTGAATTAATTCAGATTGAAGTGAAATGGCTGAACTTAGATCATTGCTTCCAAGCAAGCCATCATCTATGTAGAATTGATGATGAATCATTTTAGATGCTCGAGGAAAAGAAGATTGCTCTTGTGTGGCCAATTCTTTCGAAGTTCGTAGAGCTAAGAACGGAGAACTCGAAATTCCGTAGACTACGGTTCGCAAAAAAAATTCCTGAAGAGGCTCAGTGGGCTTGAAGCGCCAAATAATTCTTTGATAATTCCAGAACTGAGATTGTACGTTAATTTGTCTGTACATTTGCTTTATATCGCAGACAAAAACATGAGAGAAAAATCGAAATCTTGAAAGTATTGTAGAAATATCACGTTGAAGTTTTGGGCCAACTAAAAGAGTGTCATTAAGTGAGACACCCTGTACATCACGCAAACTCGCATCGAACACAACTCTAATTTTGGAAATTATTTGAGAACCTGAAAGTTGTTCTTTAAAGACGGCGTGATGGGGTATATAATAAGCAGATGAAGATTTATAATCGTCCAATGGGACCGGAATCATATGTCCACTGGTAAGATAATCTTGCATGAATTCACAGTATTTGATGTGTAATTCAGACGATTTTAAAAATCTATTTTCTAGCATTGAGAATCTCCGATGAGCTTGTGTATAAGTATCAATAAAATTGGGGAAAGATTGACGAAACGGCAGAGGTACCGAAAATCGTCCAGAAGGTTCTCGAAAAGTGGAAGTCTTATAAATTTCTTCGCATTTCTTATCTTCGGGGGATGCTGGGAAAATAGCTTTGACAACCTGTTCGACCTCCCAAAACCTTTGCAATTGGATATCAAGATTTACATCCAAAGATGCATGGCAACTTAAAGAATAATTGTTTGAGGCATAGGAGCAGTTTGTTCGTCCTTGAAGAATATAACCAAAGACAGTTTCTAAAGCGACAGGTTGATCCGGATTTCCAAATATACGACCTGATTTCAAAATTAAAGGTATTAATTCAGCTCCAAGAATCATATCCAAGGGTCCGGGAACATGAAATTTACTATCCGCCAAGTTTAAATTTTGAATATATGTTAATTCTGCAGGATTAATAAAGACTTTCGGCTGATCAGAACAAACTTGAGGAATAATAATAGCTTCGAAGGAAAAAACAGGATTTTCTGCGCTACATGGTTTAATGATACAATGTGCTGTGCCTCGATTTGTAAAGGTAGTCATTCCATTGAGGCCTTCAATGGGAATAGAGCAGTGTTTGCGAGAAAGTCCAAGTTTTCTAATACATTTTTCGGATATAAAGTTAGCCATGGAGCCTGTGTCCAGTAAAACTCGGATTTTTTGAAAATTACCTCGAATGTCCTTAATATGCACTTCACAAGTAGATAATAAAACTGTAGATTGTGGTAACGTTAAAGTATTTGTAATACAATGGCCATTTGTAATTGAAGAGCTAGAATTGTCACTAGAAGTATTCGTGAGATTGTCAGAAGCGGAAATCGAATTATTTATGTGATTAGAATTAGGAGAATTTTTTGGAAAATGTAACACAGTATGATGAGGAAATCGACAAATTTTACACTTTTGTGTGGATGAACACATTTTCATAGAATGGGGAGATACTAAACAGTTAACACATAACTGGTGCTGCTTAGCAAAAGAAAATCTTTCTTGTGGCATCTTGGCCAAAAATGATTGACATTTATACAGTGGGTGAGAAGAGGAGCATAAGATACACTTCAAGTTACTACTGTTTTGTTGTGTATTTGCAACAAATGTAGATGTTGAAGGTTTATTACAATTTTTTGAGTTTGAAAACTTGTTTTTGGATTTATCTACATGGGTAGATGGGATAATAATAGAAAATTGAACCGATTCCAAAGCTATACAATTCCTTTCTAAGAATGTTATTAATTGTCTGTAAGTAGGCAATTCTGAATTTAAGCTATTTTCAAGTTCAAAATCAGTTCTAGTTTTAGTATCAAGTTTATTCATAAGCATATTGAACAACAAAAAATCCCACTGATCAACTGGAAATTTGAGAGCTCGAAAAGATGCTACATTTTCAGAAAAGGTATTTAGAAGTTTCCTTAGCTCCTTAGAAGTAGACATTTGAATTGAAGCTGCATTCGAAAGTTCATTATAGTAGTGAGTAGCCAGAATCCGTTTGTTTTGGTATCGTTTCTCCAGCATTTCATATGCTATAAGGTAATTTGCATCAGTAAGGGGAATACCCTTAATTGAAGATAAGGGTTCTTTGTCTAGTGACGAAAGCAAATATTGAAATTTTTCAGCGTCGGACAAATCAGTATTGTTGTGAATAAGCGAATTGAACAGATCATAAAAAGAAGACCAGTTTTTAAAATCTCCGTCGAATGTCGGTAAATTAATTTTTGGAAGCTTTGCTACAAATCGTTGATGTGAAGAAGTTCTATTTAAATTGGTCACCGAATTATTGACGGAATCCGAGATTAAAAAATCGTGCTTGATAGATTTAGCCCCATAAAATGCTTTATCTGCCGAACTACGCATTGTATCGTAAGTTACGAACTCATCATCACTAACTAGAGAAATGACAGTATTATGGGCTGTTTGGAAGTCATTATAAATAACATCAAGATCCTCTGCTCTAGCTAAGAAAATGGATCTCAAGGATTCATCGTTTAATGCATCAAGACCTGCTTGATGAGTCTCTTGTAATCTTCTGTGAACAAGCGTGCGATTTAAATTCGCTCTTGTTAATTTATCTGATGGTGGAGCCATTACAAATATAAATAATTGTTTTGAAAATTATAAACAAACAAATATCGAAGCACCTGCTCAAGGTCAATGTGGTTTTTGTATGCCAAGAAAAAGTTAAATTGAAAAGGTAATTAAGAACTGGAAATAATATTTTAATAAATATTTTCGAACAAAGCAATAAAATTCTCTAGCAAAGAAGAATGCAAAATTTACGTTTAAATTTGATTTTAACTGTTGATATTTGACGGTGAAATGATAATTATAATAACATCTAGTGGAATAAACCAAAACAGAGTTTATCTGCATAAAAAATGAATGAGAAACCGGTAAACGAATTTAAAATGTACCGAAAAAATGAACTTAACTTGAAAAAGTAAAAGGGTATAAATGAGGTATATTAATCCGCGTGAGAAGGACCAATGTTAAGGGTTGGAAATATGAAAAGGGACTAATGGACTGTATTTCGAAGAGTTAATTAACAAAAAAAATAGCACATCATCAACGCATAAATAAAAACAATATATATATAAGGCTCCTACCTGATGAAGCTGTCTTGCCGTCGTATCCAGGCGCCTGGGAGGGTTGACGATGTCGTTTTTGGTACACTTCTTTTGACCGAATCTCGTCCAAACAATTTACCGGTGGTTTTTATAAAATCATGTATACCGTGCGAATGTCGACAAGGTACTGCTTTCTGGGCACGTCGACGGTTTATCAATCATGCGCCAATGATGCGTTTAGCGGCAAAATTGAAAATACAAGTGATTCCTCAACACTGGGCATAAGCGGTTGTATAGATGTGCATGTGATGAAAACAAGAGGAAAAAAAGGAAGAACATTATCACAATGTGATGTTGAATTAACATAACTGTAATATGTATTTGCATAGTGGGCATATTACAAAATATTTGAGAAAGTTTTTGGTGGAATGTTTCGGTCGAAATATTCGCTGCTATTAAGAGATCTAATATGAAATTATTTACGGCGTAACACATTTTATGATGTCTTTATTACTTTTTGTCTTATTTTTTATACCTTTGTCAATAACTGTTTAGAACAACTAGAACATATGACATATAAAACTAGTGTCTGATATTGATTATATTATTAAATATTTCTATTATATTGAATGATTCCGGTATGTTGAATTAGTTAACTAAAAAGTATATATCACACATTGTTCTTATACTAGCAGTGTCCTGTGGTAAAGTAGGCTTACCTACTAAAACATTCGAAATCAAGTAGCTGTTAGTACTATCTGTCATATGTCATTATTTACTTTATTGTTAATTCTATGTATATTTTAAAAATCAAAAGTAGGGAATTTATTTCGTTGGTCCTTTCTTTTTTTTGCTAATTTTTTTTTAATGTAGCTACTAGAAGGTCTGCTACGTTTCAGGGGATTATTATTGCGATTGCATAAAATTTCTGCCACTAATGACTTGAAAGTAAGAAGATCCACTATTTCCTTGACAACAGCCATGCCCAGAAAATGAAAAAATAATCGGGAATAATATTTTTTGAATGGAATGTGGATTCTATAGTAGGCCAATAGACCATCTACTAAATCTACTTCTCCCTTAAATGTATTGTATGTAGATACAATATTCTTTCTTGAAAAATATTCATTGTATTGAATAGTTCTCAAAAATAACTTCTTTATTAGTGGGCATGATACATTTTTTGTTTTAAAAATTTGATTATAGTGACAATTTAATTCATGTATAAAAATCGCATAAGCCGCGTGATTGTGCCACATTATGACAGCGAAAAAAGTTTGCCCTAACTTTTCCAGCGACAATAACGGAACCTAACTTTTGAAAGCATAACAACCAGCATTGTAAACGAATTTACCTACGACCACCCCTGTAAGTAGTCAAAGACACACAGTCTGCAATCAATGTAAGACGTCTATTACGCACGGTAAAACAAAACGCACGGCTGTAAAGTATATCGCACGGCTTCCATAGCAACCACTTAGCAACTGTCAATAGACGTTGCCATTTTATTCAAAATGTATTACTTAGATATTTGACGTTGAAGCGACTAAAGGGGCCCATTTAACCCCGCGGGTGGTGTTTGATTCCTGAGGGAAGTAATCCACCTAAGGGATTATTGTCACTTCAGTCGAAAGGTATATACGCTATTTTATGCAATTCCGGTAATTCTACATACATTTTTAATAAAAATAAATACTACCTAGGACGGACTTTTACGAAACTTGGCTGGGCATCGAAAGTGAACTTCTAAGATGCTTGGCTGGGCATCGAGGAGCGACTTTTATAAAACTTGGCTGGGCATCGAGGATGTACGTTTTTACTTGTACTTTAAATACCTTAATCTAAATATATATAAATCTAGTGTCACAATGTTTGTCCTCAATGGACTCCTAAACCACTTAACCGATTATAATAAAATTCGCACACCATGTGCAGTTCGATCCAACTTGAGAGATAGGATGGTTTAAATCTCAAATTATAGTCGCAATTTTAATTTATTGCTAATTATTTGTCTGTTATTAGTCACTATTCACAATTATCTGTTAAGTTCAAATGATTCTAACAGATGTCGATACCTTTCGACTGGGTTGAGTAAGTAATCAATAGATGGCGCTGCTATGGTAAATCTACGAACGTGTCATATAAGCTACATTTTAACAGCATAATTACCACGTGTTGTTGACGCTATAAAATTAATTAAATTTATTTTGTAGTGAACGAAATACCGTATAATTCAGCTAATTATTTGTCTGTTATTATTTGACAGTCACAATTATCTGTTAACTCCAAATGATTCTAACAGATGTCGATACCTTTCGGCTGGGTTGAGTAAGTAATCAATAGATGGCGCTGCTATGGTAAATCTACGAACGTGTCATTTAAGCTACATTTTAACAGCATAAATACCACGTGTTGTTGACGCTATAAAATTAATTAAATTTATTTTGTAGTGAATTATTAAAACGAAATACCGTATAATTCAATTATTTCCACTTTCTAAATTTTTGGTGTTAGCATAGCCGGCCACGTGTTACTTAGACTGAAGTGTAAATTGAATTCATTTTATAATGAAGATAATACAGTGAAATTAATCCTGTTTTTTACTTATTTGTGCTTGATTGATCAAAACTTTATAATTTAATTTCAATATATGTATGTAAGTATTATCACATAATTATAAAATTTAATTAAAATGTCAATGCAAAAATGATACACAATTTCCTACACTTTTTCAATAGTTGTACAAATATTTTTTTTTATTGTTTTTATTTAACCTCTATTAAAAAATATTTAGCACTTTTTTCTTAAACGATTAAATTAGTATTTCAATTCTTATTGAAATTATTATTTAAACTCTATAATTTAAATATGTACATGTCAGTATTATCACATAATTATAAAAGTTAATTAGAATGATTTTCAATTTTTTTTTTCTCATATTTAAACGATTTATTTATTATTTTCAGTCAAATGCAAGATTTAAACAGCAATAATATACTTTTCGGTGGTGCTATCTTACTTTTGTCTGGTGACTTCCGGCAGACCTTACCGGTTATACCTCGCTCTACTTTCGCGGATGAGATTAATGCATGTTTGAAACAATCATTCTTATGGCGAAGTGTTGAAACACTTCGATTGACCATAAATATGCGAGTACAATTGCAAAATGACCCATCAGCACAAATATTTTCCGAACAACTACTAGATATTGGGAACGGTAAAATAGAACTGCAACCAAATACGCAATGCATTAAACTACCAGACAATTTTTACACTGTTGTTCAGGATAAAAACGAATTGATTCAGAGTATTTTCCCGGATATACAGAATAATTATTTGAATCATGAATGGCTTAGGCAACGGGCGATTTTGGCAGCCAAAAACGTTGATGTTGACGAAATTAACTTCCAGATACAACAGTTGTTACCAGGCGATCTGATGTCTTTTAAATCAATCGATACTGTTGTTGATGAAAATGAAAGTGTAAATTTTCCGATTGAATTTTTAAATTCATTAGATATCCCTGGAATGCCACCACATAATTTTCGATTAAAGATTGGTTCCCCTATTATTCTCCTCCGTAATTTGAATCCACCTCAATTATGTAACGGTACGCGTTTGGTCATCAAAAATATCACCGGAAACATTCTTGAAGCAACCATTTTGGCTGGGAAGTTTAAAGGAAAAGTGGTCCTGCTGCCACGTATTCCGATGATACCATCAGATTCTACCATACCCTTCAAAAGGCTACAGTTTCCAATTCGTTTAGCTTTCGCCATGTCTATAAATAAATCTCAAGGTCAAACAATGTCCATTTGTGGTTTAGATTTGA
The DNA here is from genome assembly GCA_963921935.1 of Galeruca laticollis. Classification (NCBI taxonomy): domain Eukaryota; kingdom Metazoa; phylum Arthropoda; class Insecta; order Coleoptera; family Chrysomelidae; genus Galeruca; species Galeruca laticollis. The sequence goes on along the minus strand of OY998176.1, from coordinate 5,210,575 downwards.
AAAATCCATGTTTTTCTCATGGGCAACTATATGTTGCGTGTTCACGTGTTGGGAAACCGTCGAATCTATTTGTGTTAGCTAAAGACAGGTTAACCAAAAACATTGTGCACCGATTGGTGTTAAATTAAATTGAAATTGAAAGTATGCATAATTCAAAAAAATAGATATTAATGTTTAAAAGTTTAAGACTGTCTGCCTTGCCTACCTCATTCATGAGTTTAAGCGTCGCATGTTATTTACTGTATTATACTGTAATATACTTATATTTGTTATAAAATTAAATGGAAATAATAAATCTGATAAATTTTTATTTTGTACCTATTGATTTCTGCTTAATATCAAGTGTAAGAACATTTTAATTAATTGTGTCCAACGTACTTCTCCTTCAAATCTCAATCCAGTGAATTTGTATACCAACATCAACATTTTCGTCTTTGTTCGTAAATAATCTCATTGTACTAAAGAGTTATAGTAGTAGAAAGTCAAATAAGGAGATCACCATATTTTTTTACAAATACCATCTGTGTGAAAAAGCATAGTGGACTCCGTGACTGATATTCTCTTATTGTTCCTCTTAGATTGTTTACTATAATGTAATATAACAAAAACTTTAGCCACAGCAACGCGTGGCCGGGTCAGCTAGTAAGATTATAAACACAATTACAAGTGGGTCGTTGGTAAAGTATAGTACGCAACTCGTGTTGTAACACATTTTACGCACTCACGGAATTACGCACTTTTCCGTTCGTGCGTAAAATGCTTCTTACAACACACGTTACGTAATATACTATTTGGATGACGTTATGTCAATTTTTCTCAAACTTGCGTTGTCAGAAAAGTTTTCATTTGTGGAAATGTCACGATTTGGAGAGTCTTCGAGTGGAGGAATTGAAAAAGCCACCAATGATAATGTGCCTCGCAATACTGTGAATTCTACTACATCAATTTGGCGATTATTTGCGATGTTTTGTTTGGAAAAAAATATGAAATCATTGCAGAAACTTCCACTGAAGAGTTAGCTTCTATTTTATGTGACTGGGCATTCAGCGTGAAGAAGAACAATGGAGAAAATTATAAAGAGAGTGCAGTCAAGATGATTTGGAACACTTCAGCAAAAATATTACAAGAGAAGTACTTTAAAGATTATAAATGTATTTTTAATCCGTTCACGAATATACAGTTTAAGAAAACGAGAAATGCACGCGACACAAAACGCAACATTTTACAAGAAATCCCAGAAAAAAGCAAAGTGAGTTCTAATACTCTCACAAAACGAGAAATTTTTGAAATGGCACTGTCCTGAAGTGAAGAAGATTCTGTAGGCCTACAAAGAAAATTTTATCACATTGCTGCATACGAATTGGCTTGGAGAGGTGGAGAAGCAGCAAATTGTAAGGTATTCTATATTAAAATCGAGACAGACAACCGTGGAAGAGAGACCGGAAGAGTTGAATATAACGCAGTGTTTACGAAGACAGCACAAGGAGGAAATCAGAAGTTGGCCGACAGTAAATGGTTGGTAGCAAACACTGCAGAAGATTGTGTATGTCCAGTAAGATTGTTTAAACAAATTATGGGAAGACGGGGAAACCATATCACATGTGAAAAATATTTTTAACTCCAAATTGTTTCTGGCAAAAAACAATTTCGAAAGGATGGTATAAGAATTCTCCTATTGGGATCAACGAAATATCTAAATGGACCAAATCTTCGGTGATATCAAGCAGATGAAAATTACGAACCATTCTAATCGAGCTGCCGCCTTAACTGAATTGTCCAGGAGTGGTATAGGTGAACAAAAACTTGTGAAAATTACGGGATATAGTAACCCATGATTATTAAAACCGTACCTTCAGTTAGATGAAGAACATCATATAGAAATCATTGGTTCCATTCGTATTACCATACAGGAAACAGTTACTACCACCGCTCAAAATACTAGCATGCCGCAAAATATTAACAAAAGACACGAAAGTTCTAAAAATGAAACTATTTTTAATAATTGTGTTTTCAACAACTGTACTTTTCCGTTAAATTAAATAAACTAATTTAGATCTAATTTTTTATTTACATATGCAATAAATTGTCTTACCGATTTACACTGTAGCATTTTTTTTGTGTCGGAGTAAACTTGACATTTACAATTCGAATTTTGTTGCCATTAGGTAATTCAACTCAAAAAACTGCCAGAAAAAATTACTTGTCCTACGGACTCGTGAGTTTTTCAGAGGCAGCTTTTTTCGTTAAACTGCCAGGCAACAAAATTCTTATTGATACATGTCAAATTTACTTCGACAAAAAAATGCTCTCATGTAATTATAAGTGATTAAAAAATAAACGAGTTACTGAAAAGGCAACTCACTTGTAATCCATTGTAAGTCCAAGATCCGAATTTCATAAGACAACTTTGTTCATCGAAGGGGAAATATTGAACGTTTATTTCACAAGAAGATTTGTATATAGAAGGTGGTTTCCATATAACTTCCCCCGTATAAGATAGTGTAGCTTTCGTCATTAGGGTGACTTCGTAATTACCATCTGCACTGAAATAAAAAGAACCCAGCACATCACTTCATTTACTGTAAACAAAAATTTCCAATTTTTTGTCCAGGACCGTGAAATTTTTTAAATTTTTTTAACATGCTTCCATAAGAAATTCTATAATTCCAAAAGTATATTACAGTTCGATTATTTTCTTACGCCTTTTGATAGAAAAAATATGAAACTTATTTACTGACTATATTTGAATTCTTCCAATTTATATTTGTAGAAATTATACAGGGTTAAACTTGGAGTCATAATTTTTGTAAAAAAATGTGTTATTACTACTTCTATGCAAGGGGAAGACTGAAAGTGGTGAAAATCGAAAATCCAGCAACTTTTCATAGATAATACAAACCGAGTTATAAAACATATAAAATTCCGCCAGACTATGTGAGGATAATTTGTTTTAGTGACTAAAGTACTTTCTTCCTTGATGGAATTGTTAATACTCAAAAAGTGAGGTATTAGAGTGAAATAAATTCTCAATGTTTCGTGAAAAACATACACAGTTCCCATTAAAATTAAATGTCTGGGCAGGTATTTTGGGAAACTACTTAGTCGAGCCTCTTTTTTAAACTTTAATTTAACCGGTGAAGTATATCTCGAGATGAAAGAAAACGCAATTTAATCGTTAATTTTTCAAATTCTGGAAGATAATCCAGATGTGTTTGGTAACTTGAAAATAACGTTCCAACAAGATGGCGCCCCTGCGCTCTATTATTACTTTGCAGTAAGACGTTATCTTTTTTTTGACGGGTACTTGCGCAGGTACTTTTCCCAATAAACACACCTACGTAAAAAAAACGTTTTGAAAACTTTTTAATGTTATTTCAACGTTACTCGTTGAATTTTCAACGTTGACAAATTGGTTGAATTCGAAACGTTATATTCCAAACGTTTTTTCAAATTTGAAAACAACGACTTAGCTTAATCCACATGTATTTTCAAAAACGGTTTTTATGTCCGTTATTTTAACGTAGTATTTTTTAACATTATTTATACCATTTCGCAAGTTATAGACGGTTATACAGAAATGTTTTTAACACGTTGTATATACAACGCTTTTTTAAATTAGAAAACAACCACTCAATTGAACTCAAATGTATTTACAAAAATGCTTTTTATGTCCGTTATTTTAACGTAGTATTTTCAACATTTTTTATACTATTTCGCGTGATAAAGACGGTTATACCATAATGTTTTTAACATGTTATACGAGGCATGTTTTTTAAGTAAGTACCGTTTTGGAATTAAAAAAAGACGTGCAAAGATACCGCAATAATGTTATTTTTACATGAAAGCCTGTACCTTAATCTACTTTCTACATAATTTCCGTGAATATTGAGGAGCTTGTCATAACGGGGCACCCGTTTTTGAATACCCTCCTCATAAAATTCTGCCGCCTGACTTGTTAACCACTGTATCACAAATGTTTTGACTTCGTTATCGTCTTGAAGACGCTGACCACCCAGGTGTTTCTTCAAGTGCAGGAACAAATGGTAGTCGCTGGGCGCCAGATCAGGGCTGTATGGAGGATGATCTAGCGTTTCCCATTGAAAAGATTTGATAAGATCTTTGGTCCGATTAGCCACATGTGGACGGGCATTGTCATGCAGCCAAACGATACCCTTACTCAACTTGCCACGTCTTTTGTTCTGGATTGCACGACGCAGATTGCTCAATGTCTCACAATAAGACGCTGCATTGATTGTCTCATTACGAGGCAGACACTCCGGTAGCGATACTTCTATTTTGTCCCAGAAAACTGTGTACATGATTTTCCGGGCAGACATTGTTTGCTTCACTTTTTTGGTTAATGATGAATGTCGCCATTCCATGGATTGTTGTTTCGATTCTAGTGTGACGTAGGCCACCCATGTTTCGTCATCAGTAACAATTTGGTGTAAAAAATATTCACCTTCATTGTGGTACCGCTCAAGGAAAGTCAATGCACTCCCTAAACATTGGGTTTTGTGCAAATCCGTCAACATTTTTGGAACCCAACGTGAACACAATTTCCGGTAATTCAAGTTCTCGGTCACAATGCGATACAAAACACTACGAGAATATTGAGGAAAGCAGTCGCACAATAATGAAATTGTAAAGCGTCTGTTTTTCATATTGTGGGTTTCTTAAATGTCTTCTTATTTCCAGTTCTTCAAGGAAATCCAGTTCTTGTTTCTTTTCACAAATATGCATCACTTCTAGTTCTGTGTTAGGTGTCAATGAATGATTGGTGTTAAGTAGATGTTTTGCGTAGTGGGATTTATCTGGTTGTTTTAATCTGTATGCTCGTAAGTGTTCACTGTATCAGATTTCAAAATTCCTAAGGGTTTGACCCAAATAGACAGCATTACATTCTGGACATTTGAGTTTATATATACCTGATTTCTTTAATTTTGTTATTTTCGTTTTTACATTTAACAATTTTGTACCAACGTTACTTTCTGTTTTAAACGAAATTGTTGTATTCGTTGCTAAAGATATTATCTTTGAAATATTATTAGAAATATTTCCTGCATATGTGATGGTTTTATAAGCTTTTATTTCATCAGTTTGTTTAGGAAATATTAGTTGTAATGCTACTTTTTCCTCTTTTTTATTAATTAGCTTATTTATCATATCTAATGGATAACCGTTAGATGTTGCTATTTGTCTAATTGTGTTAATCTCTCTATCAAAATTACATTTGTTCATAGGAACTGAAAAAGCTCTAAGTATCATTGATTTATATACCGCTAGTTTATGTGACATGGGGTGATTGGAACAATATGGAATTGTCACATCATTGTTTATTTATTTTAATTTTCAAAAACATCGTAAATCCAAAAAAATGAGTACGATTAAATAGGTATTATAAACACAACAAACCAGGTGTCACTTGCCATAAGGTCCTACTTACGTCACCGATGCTTATTACGTCACCTGTTACGACTAGTAGAGACACTTGAAATATTTCATTTTCACGCTCCAAATTTTATCAGTCTAAGTAGCACCGTTCAAAAGGAAGAGGGGGAAAGGGACTTTTTAGAAGCACTGTATATTATACATACGTTGAAGTGAAAAGGATAGACATCGTCTTATACATTTCAATGAAGAAGAAAAATAATTTAAAATTGTTTTCTTGGAAAATCAAAGCAACGTAAAGAATTTTCAGGAAATAGAAAAAGTTTCCACTAGCAAACTTAATATTATCGAATTAAACGAAAGTTTCATAAAATAAAAGTTGAAGTAACCAATCAAATTCACCTATGTAGATACTTGTGTACGAAGTTAAGTAATTTTTCGAAAGACTGGTAAATAGACAGAGATCAAAAAAACTTTTCACCTACCAAGTTATATGAAGTCTTTGCAGTCGACTTGAAGTTGTAATAACTTGAATTTCAAACATGAGTCACGAATTTAAAACTCAAATAAAACTCTCAATTAGCTCTCGACTTATTATACTAAAACTGAGTTTTGTAAATAGAACGACATTATTTTCAGAGAAAAACTTCACTCTGAAATTAGTGAATTTACTATTTCAATAATTTACTTATTAATGGGAGCACTGTATACTCGATATAAAAAAGCTTTTACGGAAAGTAAATATTTAGCGGAGTTTGTCAATTCGATAGATTGATTGCTCGAACAGTCAGAAAAGAAACATATAAGATACAAATATATTTATTCTAGAAAGAAAGACGGTTCTTTCGGGATTCTAAGGAAGACTCTCAGTTTTGTTTGGATATTAAACGCGGTATGACAGCAAAAAAGTTAATTGAATCGAATTTTTGTTTAAAAATTTATAGATATCGCTAAATTTTATAATAAATACCTTTTTCATTGCAAAACGTTGCAATTTTTTCAAACTGAATCGATTTGCATAAAAATATCGTTAAGAGAAACACCAGAAGCAGTGGTTGAAGAAAAGTCAAACACTATTCTAGATTTTGTGCTAGAACTTTGTTCCCTCACAACACATGAAAGTGGGGCAAAGTATTTATTTCCCATAGAAGCGTCGTGCAGAGAAAGAGGAACAAATCCAGCAAGACCCATGAGTAAGTACTCATCAAATACTGCTTTATACTCTTGTTTGAGTTGTGGGTTTATGTTAACCGTTTTTCTAATGGAAGAAATCTGTTCTGAGCTTGAGTTAATAATTCCCTAAGTCTTTTTAAGCTAGAGGATGAATTAAGGGCAAGTCCTCCTGGTATTTTTCATTAGGGAGATTTTGGGTAGTGTCTTGAAATATTAATTTGTTCAGCCATGTCGTCCTGTTCCGAATTTTTTGAGGGGTAAAAACCATTATCTTGGTTTACAAATTTTTATAAAATTTCCTCTAGCCTTTCTTTTTCAGTGAAGCTAGTTGTGTGGAAAGAATAGCCGGGGTGCGCAAGGTGAGACAGAGCGGATAGACACTGGGGAGGTACGGCTCCCGAAAGTATCCAACCCAATCGGGTTTGAACTAGAGTAGGGTAACCTTTTCCCAAGGATTCGACACCAGGTAGTAATAGTTCATAATAAACATCAGCTCCTAAAAGAAGATATATTTCTCTTGGAGAATCAAATCTTCGTCTGCTAATCTGGTCTTGATATGAGGAGGAATAAGCAGTTAAGAAAAATGTATGGGTACTTGAGAAGGAAGATGAGATGTACTTTTTGGCACCACGGCTAAATACTTCTTTCTGAATCCATTCGATAGAGGAACCATAAATCTACATAAATGATTATACTTAGTTTTTCAAATTCCATATTTGTGAAAATTTTACAGGGTGAAAGCTAAAAAAATTTTTATGACACATATTACTCAGAAAAATTATTATATCACCTACATCGATGGAATCGAAACATGTAATTGATAAAAATCAGAGGCGGCATGTTCATACTATGATAAAAAATAAATTGGCTCTTTATCAATCATCCAAACAGTATTATAAAACTCTCGATTTGGGAAAATAGTGATTTTTGGAAAGCTATAAATTAACTCAAATTTGCAAAAACGTAGAGAACACGTGTAACTTTAAAAATAGAATAAACTCACTTATTAAAAAGAACGATATCAGGTAACCAAATGTGTTCGGAAGGTACATACAACATCTCCACTCCGCCATATTCTTGAGGATCCCATCTCAATTTGTAATCATACCATTTCTGTAAATGAAAAATTTCACTCAGTAAAAAAAATGTGTTAAACAACTCTAGATTTCGTTATTTTATTTTTGGAAGGAGCTATTACCCTAAAAAAATTTTCTCATTGACCCCTGTATACTGATATATATATATATATATATATATATATATATATATATATATATATATGTATATATATATACAGGGTGTTCATTTCAGGAATTCCCACCCTAATTTTTTCGAAATGTGTGTATTTAAAAAAAATCCTGGGACATGTCAACAAATATATCGAAGGGGACAACTTTTTATCATAAAGGCAACGCGCCCCCTTTCACCCTCCGCGAGGGGGAGTTGCCAACTTCAAAATCTTAAATAGGAACGGTACCTCATTTTAAAGGTCTTTTTAATTTCTACACGTCGGTTTTCGTTTTCTTTAAATTGATCGATTCGTTGTCGAGATATTTAGGAAAATCTATTTGCTGCTTCGTACCATTAAAATAAAAGCTGCAACTGTTTATTCTCATTCCTTCCATCAAAACTAAATTACAATATTGTACACAGATTTTCAATTTAATAATTGCTCAAAATGTTGCCCATTGTTGGCCAAACAATGGTATAACCGCTGTTCAAATTCGTGACGCACATTTTCAAATACTGTTCGCATTGCTCGACATTCTGCAGTAATTCTTTGTCGAAGGTCTCCTATATTTTGTGGCAGGGGTGTGTAAACAACTGATTTTAAATTTCTCCATAGAAAAAAATCACATGGTGCTAGATCTGGGGACCTAGCTGACCACTCTATAGATCCTCTTCGCCCTATCCATTTACCGGGAAATACATTGTTTAACCATTGACGGACCGAAAGCACATAATGGGGAGGAGCTCCATATTGCTGAAAATATAACTCATTTTCGTCAAGAAAGTTATTGCCATCTCTAACCAGTTGATTTTCAATTGCTTTGGTAATTAACGGATTGATCGTATTTTCTAGGATATTCAAGTACATCTCACCATTTAGATTTCCATTTATAAACAATTGACCAATTACTTGATTTCCTAGTATACCGGCCCATACATTAATTTTTTTGGGGATGCTGGGTATGCCCTTCGACAAATACATGGTCATTTTCATCGCTCCAATATCTGCAATTATGTTTGTTGACAAAACCATTTAAATAAAAAGTACACTCATCAGTGAAGCAGATATTTTTTAAAAATTCGTTATTGTTATTAATAATTGTAGTCATTTGTTCACAAAACTCAATTCTTCTGTCAAAATCGTCTTCACTTAACTCTTGACATACTTCCATTTTATAGGAATGGAATTTATTAATTTTTGTAATTTTGTGGACAGAGCCTAAGGAAATTCCAGTTGCAGCAGAAATGGTACGTAACGAAGTATTAGGATTCATATCAAAATAACCTATCACTTCAATTTGAGTGGCTTCATTCAAAACTCTTGGCTGATCATGTTTTAAATTTGCAACAGAACCTGTTTGAGTAAATTTGGCGATTAGATTTAGGACATACATATGAGAGGTGTTCTTATCTGGGTGCCTTTCGTTAAATATTGCAGCAGTTCGTCGAGCACATTGGTTTTTGGCGCCGTAAATTAACACTATTTCAACTTTTTCAGCTAAAGTGTAAACCATTTTTAATAAATTGCTTTTTCACACAACTGGTAAGTATGGTAAACAATTCAATATTATTTTCTCTATCAAAAACATTTTTTTGCATTTTTTTATACAAAGAAGTTGAAAGGAATAACAAAACATACAATTGCAGTTTTTATTTTGATGGTACAAAGCAGCAAACAACAAAGAGATTCATGTTATTATATATATATATATATATATATATATATATATATATATATATATATATATAGTTTTGCTTTTTTTTGGTTCTTGGTCTTTTTTATTTAATTTTATATTGTTTATTTTATATTCTTGGGATTGAGGACCATTTTTAACGACATTTAACTAGTAGTTAATACATTTTTATTTAACGTTTCGGTCTTTCCATGACCTTCATCAGAAATAAAATTTTTGTTAAAATTTCGAAAGAACGTTCATTTGATTATTCAATATATTGTGTGTGAGTTATATTCTGTTATGTGATGCGTCCTAAAACATCTATAAAATATATTGAATAATCAAATGAACGTTCTGTCGAAGTTTTAACCAAATTTTATTTCTGATGAAGGTCATGGAAAGACCGAAACGTTGAATAAAAATGTATTAACTACTAGTTAAATGTCTTTAAAAATGGTCCTCAATCCCAAGAATATAAAATAAACTATATATATATATATATATATATATATATATATATATATATATATGTATATATATATATATATATTTATATATATATATATATATATATATATAGAGAGAGAGAGAGAGAGAGAGACAAGTAATCACGGCTGAACTATTAACAAACAAAATTGAAAATATCACGGGGATTGCAGCCTAAATAATATTTATATTCTTGTTATACAAAACCGAGCGCTTTCGAAAGACTATTTCTTTCTCTTTCAAGGTTGCATGTTAGAATTATAAGAAATCAAAGAAAACAGGATACATAGTAATCACATCCGACTTAAGTTAGAGCTAAAATCAATGCCTCAACATTGAATTAAAATGCAATAGGAAACCAAAAAAATTGAAAAAGTGAACAAGTAAAAAATTGAAAAAATTGAAACATTGAAAAATTGACAAATTGCAAAATTGAGTTTAAATTAACAACATAAAATTAATACTTAGCTAAAATCCCTCCTGAAGGAAACACATTTTGGTTTTTTTAACTTCACCACTACTACATTTTGACAGAGAATATTTAAAACTGATTCGGTTGTTTCAAGTGTATCTAGTTTTTGGATAGACAGTAAGGTTTTTTTTACTTTACCATACCTGCTTTCAGTATATCAGTATATATATATATATATATATATATATATATATATATACTTAGTACCTTTATTTCAAAATTTAAAAAAAAATCATTTATATTTTTTATGTGCATAACTTTTGGTATACCCAGTATTGTTTATAAAATTAATATTGTGAAGGACTCAGTATATGTCAAATTTGACATCTTTTAATTTCCGATGACATTTATATGTATTCAATAATAGATAAATCTGGTCACAATTTAAAGAAATATTAAAAATTGAACAAAACAGAGGTCACTGCAGGCATGTAGTGATAATAAAAGAATTTCAAATATCTTTGTAGTATGAATACAAATTTAGTTATTTTTTAAAAAGAGAAAAGTTTGTAACCACGATATAAAGTGGTTATTTATTTTGAAAAATAGTTCAGTTGAATTTGAGAAACGGAGAATATCTCGTTTTAGATTTCCCCAAATATTTGTATAATAATAGTATATATTAATTGAATAGCGTAATTAATTAGTATAAGGCTTTATTCGGTATACACGTATTAAATTCGGTGCGTGTGTTTTTGGAAAAAAATATTCATTATTAAAAAAAGTGAAGGATCTTGACTTCTAAAATATATTTGGAATTGTACGAGGTTGTAGTTTTTCCCGTCCAGATTATTGGTGAGTCCGTTCCAGATTAGTTAAATATCAAAAACATCAGGCCTTAAAACAAAATTGAAAATAGATCCATCTAAATATTAAAATATTAAATTTGAATTCAAAATAACAACGAGATATAAGTATACGCATTGAACAATTAAACAATTAGAAGAAAATATTATAAACATTTAGGACTGTGATAGGGTACTTGACGTTTACCGAGTCAAGTGACAATTCGAAATTTTGAATATTTTTTGAAAAATTCATAAATTTTTGGAATTAGATATTAGGTGTTTTAGTTTGTAGATTGTTTTAATTTCAATCTGTATGTAGAAAGATACGATTTTGTTATAAAAAAGGGAAACTAAAATTTGTTGATGTGGTAATTGTATATAAACGTTAAATTTTTTTTACTTACATTGGAAATCGTTCAAATTATTTGGGAAACGTTGATAGAAATTAAACATATTTAATTAATAGAAATTTTATTTGGACAGTGACAATTTGTGGATTATTGGTGACAGACAAGTCATTCATACATAGTAAACGTCAGAACTAATTGAATGGTATTTATGATCTTGAATATACAGTCACAGTAGATGATACGGAAAAAAAATTAATAATTAACCGTCAATTTGTAAAATACTTTGAAATTAATTTTAAAATTTATAAACAAACTAATTTTTGATAGCGAATAATAATCAGAATAGATCTAAATCAAATTTATATTTCAATATAATAAAAATTGATAGACGGAATTTATTTGACAATTAGTGTCAGTGTCAATTTTGAAATATATAACATACGGTGACGATACGAAAAGTATTTTGAAACTTTTATAAAAAAATTGAGACACTGATATGTTTATTAATTCACCCAAGTACAGAAACTAGTGACATAGCAACGGAGGTAGCAACAAGTGTTGAACAACAATTTAAGGGGAATTCGAAAATAATTTGAAGAGAAAGCAGACATATAGAATTTTGTAAACTTCAAAATAGAAATTAATCAGTAAAAAACTTCATAATAGTGTAAAATATTATCTTAGAAGCTTTAATAGAGATAAATGGTACCCTAATAAGTGATAGTGATAGTGCATTGCATCGTAAGGAGGTTCTAAGTGTGATACCTGAAATGGAGATGTGGTCTAGAAGACAAATAAGCACTGATAAATACTTTTCATTATAACCTTCTTTATACAATTATTTGATAAACATTTGATAGCTATGAATTTGCAAATCCGCGTGTGTTTGAATGTCTACAAACGTAGTAAAAATTTAGTTAATTTCATCATATTATAGTAAATATTAACTCACCTGTATAGTTAGTTATAATTTCCAAAGATATATTTGACAAATCTTGATGATTTGAAATCATATTATTAATAATGTCTACCTCTTTTCGAAGTAACGAACGACAAGTTTCTTTTCTTTCACAGTATAAACATAGAACATATCATCAATAAAATCATCTAATTAAACAATTTTATATTAATCACAATAATACAACATAAATCATCAAGTGATAATTAAGAATAAGAATTGTATTTATACCATATAACTCTCTTTAATTTATTTATTATTTTGGAAAGAGATGGATAGATTATGTGTTCTTAGGTATTAAATATAAAAGTAGTTCCCCTTTGTTTAAATTAGACAACCAGTAATACATTGTGTATTATGAGTTTATATAGTCGAAGGAACGGAACCGAATCCACCGGTAATAATTAATAATTGCATTTTTTTTTAAATAACGAAGAATCCCAATATTCCGAAAACAAATAACAATAATTATAATTACGTATATATCTTTTACCAGTGGCCCAACCTAATAAATCAAATATATTTCCCATTATATGACCCAACAACGTGGGTAAAATGAAGCCCACTACAGTGAAGAAAGATATTTGCCAACTTATTTCAACAAGATAACCAAATCCAAATCCGTTGTTTGTGTTTTCTCATGTTTCATCCTTGCTCCCAAGTTGTACACCTTTTCTTGGTTATGCCGTACCGATGAAGGCTAATGAGCCAGAAACATGCATGTCTACGGTTATCACTCATTCTCTGTAACCTCCTGATATGCCCGATAATTCTGTTTTTGTTTTATATTCCACGCGTTATTCTTCCATCTTTTCATTGATTATTTGTCTATTTCCAGGGTCGGAAGGTTCAGACAGGAGAGCTATAGACGCCTCCGTGTCTCTGTTGGTTGTTGTCCTGAAAACTCGGGATCTTCCATTTGAAGGCACAAATGTGCGTTTGGTTATCTTGTTGAAATCCGTTGTTTGTGTTTTCTCATGTTTCAATTAACATCCTTGCTCCCAAGTTGTACACTTTTTCTTTGTTATGCCGTACCGATGAAGGCTAATGAGCCAGAAACAAGCATGTCTACGGTTACCACTCATTCTCTGTATCCTCTTTTGCGTGATATGCCCGATAATTCTGTTTTTATTTTGTTATATATATATTTTGTTATATATATATATATATATATATATATATATATATTATTTTCTTTTCGCTTACCTGTACTACCCATAAATTCGTAGTCATTATCTGATTTTTTAGATTCATTTCTATCAGTTGGGACAATTTTAAGCTGAGCCATACTGTAAGAGTTTCTGTATGATTGATGACTGGTCTAATAAGACGATTGTAGTTGCTTAGTAAATCGTCATAGAGGCGCTTTGCGTCTGGATTCGCCTCTATGTGTTTAATAGCTAAAAAATGAAACCATATTTGCCATCGAAATTATGTTACAATGAACAATTTAATAATTTAGAGGTAATTTTCAAAATAATCGTTTAGTGTGCAAATTTTGAAATTGACTGATTTATATACGTGCGCACAACGTAAGCTTCCTATGAAATATTCCACCCAATGTTCAACAGTCTCAATTTTGTTTTTACTTTTTTGAAATAAAAATATTTTTATTACTCAAAAATTATAAAATATGAAGATAGATGCAGATAGAAGATGTCGACTCTAAAATATTGAATGCAAATTAATTCATTAGCAAATATAATAACCTGAACTATAAAGTTTTGAACAGATACTTGTCAAGGAGTCAAATCATGGATTTGTCACCCAGCAAGTGAATCAAGTCTCCTGTCTTAAACATTTTGGTAGTGATATCAAGGCCTGGATATCATTCTGGAACCAGATCAAACGAATTGACAGTGACGAAAATATTGAAAATGAAGATAAGGTACTCCCATAATCTGCAGCAATGTTACGTCTATAACTATCAGATAGAGGAGCGAATCCTATTGAAGCTCTGATTGGTGCAGATATTGCCAATAGACTTTCCACTGGAAAAAATTATACTTTAAAATGCGGTTTGGTTGCTATAGAGACATTTCTTGGATGTATTCTCATGAGAAAAGGTACGACATCTTGTTTGGCAATCGAAAACTCAATGGCTATGATGACTACCTCCATGTTTTGTGAATAAATAAAATATTAGATCTGGAGAGCCTTGATATTCTTGGTACATCTGATTATACTGAATAGAAGTTCAGAAAAAAGTGGAATTTTCAGAAGTAGAATTGAGAGCTGTGTGTAACCATGCTGGAAAAATAGAAGAGGATTAATTTAACAATGAAATAATGTGAGATGAAGCTATAGAAAAAGTATGTTTTACAGTCAATAAAGGATCATCTTCAAAATTTGGCTCTGACTCTGATACTGATGCCAGTTATTTAAGTGGCATATATTCTATTCCAGAATCAGATTAATTTTAAGTTTATGGTTTGAATATCAAGAAGAACCAACTTGGTAGTACATTAAGGATTGACTCAAGAACGATGTAAAATATGATTCCTTCATACTTTTTTATAGTTGTTAATTCTTACTTTTTGATGTAGTTATTCTTTTACATTTTTTTATTTTCAATATATGAATATGTTAAAAAATAATTTTAGAGTTATTTTGCTCTCAACGAGGGAGGGTATAACTTATACAGAAGTGGTTCAATGATAACAAAACAGTTTCACAAATCAGGTATGAGAAAAAATAGTTGTTTTTCACTTCATAAAAATGTGGAAATTTTGTTATAAACTTATTCTTCATAAAAAGTTCTGCATTAACTATAACCTAAAATGCAGCCATCGAGTATCAAATCTTTTAGTCGTATACAAGGTTTGTCAAAAAATATGAGTTTTACTCAAGAACAAAGTACGTTCAAATCAGAATTAAAAGCTTATTTCCTGTAATGTTATTTGGTTTATCAGCAATTTTAATATTAAATGGTGTTAGGCATTTTTATAATGGTCTAGTTACAACAAATTAAAATTTAATAGCCAAAGTAATCCATCAAAATATATTTCATTTCCGTACATTCCCGATATTAATAAACCATTACAAAAATGCCTAACACCATTTAATATTAAAAACTTGCTGATAAACCAAATAACATTACAGGAAATAAGCTTTTTTCTAGGCTGAAACCAGATAATAAGAACACAATAACTCAATATATAAAATAAATTGCTCTGACTGCAATGGTACTTACATAGGTCAAACTAGCCAATATTTACATAAGAGAATTCAACAACACCAGCAATCAGTTCGAAATAACAATGAATGTACTGCACTATCAAAACATTCACTTGATGAAAATCACTCTTTTAATTTCAACAACCTAGAAATAATAACTACAGAAAAAAATAATAGTAAAAGATTAATAAAAGAAATGATAAATATTAAGAAGAATCCTGACTCAGTCAATTTCAGAACTGACATAGACAACTTAAGTTGTATATATACGAAATTACTATTATAAACGAATATCTACACCTTACCTAGTTATTAAAAATTAAAAAATAGATTTCTAATTCTAATTTTATTTTAATTAGGACACTCCGTAAATACATTCTAATAATTTTTAACATAGTTCATTGTTTGTATTATTTGTTTTTGTGTACATTAATTGTCTTTTTTTTAATTTGAGAAATACTACTGTACAGTAGTAGACGAGCCTCTACAGAGGCATAATCAAAAAGTAAGTTTTAAAGAAACATATTCTAATTATATGTATTCTAATAAATGTATTGTGTTTTCAACACATTTTCAGAAAGGTTTGAAAATGGTTTAAATAAAATAGACTGAAACGTAACCCCTATGAGCGAGTGATTTTATTTCTGACCGAAACCCATGAAAATATAAGAAATTGAAATTATAAATGCATTTCTTAAGTACCTAATAATTTTTCATGTTTTTTAATAAATCAAAATATTTACCTATACCTAATATCTACTATTTCTGTGAAAATTTCTTTGTTAAACACCTATATATTAATAAATCAATTAATTATTCACTCGCTTTTTTTTGGAGTAACTGTGGCATTCAAGTCTGCTGGTGTGACAGAAGTAGAATCTTGAACAGCATGTGTTGATAATTTCAGCTCGGGTTCAACTAAATAGCTACGACTAGCCTCATTAATAGCACACAGGATTCTTGTGCTTTTTTAGCTCTCAATTTTACAAACTGAGCATTTGAAGCTTCCTGTAATTTTAAAGTCCTAGGACTCTCAATTACAGCTAAAGAGGTTGATGGTTTAGCTTCAATTATTGAGGAAGGAAGATCATCAGTTACCGTTTCTAAAGATTCTAGAAAATAAAAACAATTATTAAATACATGTATCCTAGTTAGTTGTTAGTTTTTTTTCATTAATTATTATAGATTTACCTGGTAAATTGACTGATGGGAAAACTCCTCTTTTCAGAACTTTATTTGGACCAAAATCTTTAGGTAAAAAGTGTACAATTGTTGTAAATATTCTCAGATCTCATTTTCTCCTTCAACCTTCTGTTTCCACATAAATGTACCCATTTGTCAAAAATTACTTTATTTTTAAAAATTGACATCCAAACAGCTTGGTTAGGGTAAATTCACAGATGACGGTATGACAGCAAACAGTCAATTTAAATAAAGTTCGTTAATAACCTTCCAAGCGAATAGATGGCGTTAAAAATGCAGTTTAGCAGTAGCTATAAAAGATCGCAGGGCATGCCTTCTATCAACAAATTATTTGTTCGTCAATGCATCATAGATTGCATGTAACTATAGTTAAATTTGCATTATGGTAGATATACGTTTTAAAAAATAATTGTATCAATGTAAATTAATGTAATTACATGTTTAAACGTAATTTCTAATTCTGATCAACTTTTTTTAGTAACATTTTTCGATATTGTCAAATTTAAAGGTACGTTTTGACAAACCTCGTATACGACTAAAAAATTTGATAAATGATGACTGTATATCAGGGTTTAGATAATGCAGAACTTTTTATGAAGAATAACTTTTTTTCCTAAAATTAAGAATAAAAAAGTTTTCCATATGATTCCAACTTGTGGGGACATACTGTATAAAAGCAAATACTAATTTTACAACCCTTGTAATATAAACACTGATATAACATCACCAATAACGATTCTTATCACCTATCAAGTCGATTTATTCTATAAATCTGTTTATTTTGAAAATACCTCACTTATTAGAAACATAAATAAAACCACACCACTCACCTGATACATCTTTGAGCATAAAAATAACAACAAAACTTAGAACTAATTCATATTTCAACAAATTCATATTATTATTATTATTAATAAAATTGAGCAAGCACTTCACGCCCACATAGTTTTGACGTTTGACGGCCGTAGTCCTGATTCTGACATTGCTTCTTGTGCGAGGATGCGATCTGGACCATTCCGAGTATCCGGAAAATCGATACTGGAACACAGTTCAACGAAAATACGAAGGGCGTGAGAAATATTAGCTCAAGAACGTCGTGCTGTTTATTGATACTCTATGCATGGTATACCAGAAGCTATTTGTCTTATGACTTTTTTTGGGGAAATATTATCGATAGAAAAAATTTTCGAGATATTAATTTCAGTGTCACCATAACAAAAATTATATACCTAGGCATTGAAAAAGTACGTGCAAGAATTCAAAAAGGGAATAAGTGCTACTATGAATTGCAAAAAGTATTAAAATCAAAGGTGCTGCGAGATCATCGAAAATCAGAATTTACACATCCGTAATTGTTACGAAGATACATAGCAAACACATCTTTAGTGGAAATTACGAAAATTCTGCAATAAATAAAATTACAATCAGGAAAAGTATATAGATACAACAAGAATACGTTCAAGTGAAATATATATATATATATATATATATATATATTTTTAGTTTTTTTTTTCTTGAACCTTATTTCATTATATATTTTTTTTGGAAAAATTTTTCTTGGGATTGTAGGTTCCTAGTTAAACAAATCAAATGGTTTTTTTTGGCTTTAATTAACATTTTTGTTTTTGTTTACGTTTGGGACATATCGTGTCCTTCATCAGAACATAATTCTACAAATAGATGACAAAAAATTAACAATTTATACATTACATATGTCTATCTATTTTTAGGATAGACATATGTAATGTATAAATTGTTAATTTTTTGTCATCTATTTGTAGAATTATGTTCTGATGAAGGACACGATATGTCCGAAACGTAAACAAAAACAAAAATGTTAATTAGAGCCAAAAAACATTTGATTTGTTTAACTAGGAACCTACAATCCCAAGAAAAAATTTTCCAAAAAAAAAATATATATATATGTTGAACTAGTTACCTAGTTCTGGAAACAAATTTACACAAATAACTATCATAAAAAGTATAGATTATCACGGGAGGTGTGTCAGTAGACACAACCATTAGCAAGAAAATGACAATTTAAGTATAAAGTTATATAAAAATTAGTGAAATATGTATCAATCTTATTAAATATGAATGTGATTATTTTAAAAAGGATTATGAGAACAAATACCAAACACAATATTATTTAATTAAATACAAAAAGTTACCTGCACAAGTAATTCCGAATATATGTCAAAGTCAATGAGTTCCACAATGCGCTGAACACTGCCGTAGGAATGTCTGTAGATATTAATTGCCATATTATAACTTGAAACCTAAAAGAATTAAAAAAAGAATATTTAGTCTAGTGTTTGATTAGCATAATTACACATGTTCCAATAGTAAAAGTTTATAATTTCATGAAGAATTGAAAACTGTATATGAAAAGATAGATGGAACGCAGCTCAAACTTATGAAAGGGAAATTAATAAACAGGAAGTAATGAATCTTAGTAAATTTATAATTGCCAACTTAATTTTATTGATTATTTATTGCATACTGAAAAATAATATCAAAAACAAAAATAATCAATAGTCTATATGATATAAATATAAAATAAGATTGAAAATTAAAAAAAAGGATCAATTACATAAAGGTAAATTAATAACTCAGGTTGTAGTTTTTGTAAAAATAATTATTTATAAAAATATCTAAACAACATGTTTATATGTAAATTAGCTATTGTATTATGAAAAAAGGACATGATATATATTTCTTAATACAATAGAAATAATAATGAACTAGTGTGAATATCCTCCAGAACAATTAAATTAAATAATTCAGATTTAGAACTAAAACACTTTGAAATGACAATTTTTTATTCAAAATAACAGATAAGTGAGCTTTGGATTAATCAGGCGAGGAGGTTGTTGATTTTGAAAACAAGAGAAGAGAGTTTTCGGGTGATGGAGAGGAAGCGTCGATAGAGAGACTCTTTGTTTAAAAATTTATCAAAAATTGGTATAAATGTTGAAAAACACAATCAAAGGTAAATCAAAGCATTTAACTATTGTTTATAATCCTGTGTAAGGATGAAGAAGTGTAGAAAGTGAATATCTCCTGAGAGATATCTACAAGAATTTGGAGATGCGAGTTGCAGCCCGGCAGAGAATTCAATATTAAGGTCTGTGTCTTTACAATTACATTCATTGGAATTCCATATAATTCTTTATAAAGAAAGTGAACATTAAAAATTTATCAGAACGTTCAAATTGAATAAATTTATTAAATGGCCAAGAACATTTATCATATGATGCATCATAATTTTATCTCAATTGAGAATTAAACAGTTTTAGTTAATAATAATATTTGTACTTACTTGATATAATATAATTCACTGTATATGTTCACGAGCATCATGAATTTTCACATAACCTCTCATTCTTTCTTTTATCTTCAGCATGAATAACTATTTGCCTATTACTGTCTTCACTTTCAACTCACTCACATAATTTTAACTAAGTATACTTATATGTAATTGATTATTTAAAGTTTATATCATTAAAATTGTTTCACCATTATAGACGCGCTGGTAGTGTGTTTAACAGTAAAGCTATTTCTTATAGAGGGGAGAGTATCCTCCTATCGTTTCAATTATAACAGCGCATGCGTTCAGATTTATGCGCCGACGCACTGATAGGAACATTCTTATACCGAGAAATGTATCTGATATAGGGTGGAACAAAAATACAATTTTCAATGTTTAAATCTTATTGCAAACTTTCATAATAATTTATTAAATTGTTTACATTTGAGTGTTGGTATTTTATTCTCATCACATCCATCAGAAAATTTTCTATTGTCAACATATTTCAATAATTTTATATAGGAGAAACTTCAGAAATTAATTTTCATAAAAAATTTCACAAGGAAAAAGGTAAGGTTTGAATTAAATTTGTCAATCACTGGTATTAATGCATCCTGAACTCAAAGGGAGAAGTCTCATACTTCCGACTTCCGAGATAAATAAATATAACAGTTAATAAAAAATTAACATCTTGAGCTAGCCGAGGTAAAACAAATACTATATTAAATAATACTGTATTAAATGAATAAATAAAACATATAATCAATTATAATATATATATATATATATATATATATATATATATATATATACATATATATATATATATATATATATATATACATATATATATATATACATATATATAAGAAAAATACAAAGAATAACATTACTAGACAGGAAAAGAAAAATAACTGTTACAGATATAGTAAACTAGTTCATAACGCATTTGAATCTAAGGTTAAAGACAAAACTTTTTTGTATAAGGTGTTACAAACAATGGCATGTTGAGGCTGTATATTTTAGAGAACAAGAACAGTTAGAAATTGTAAAGTAATACTCAGATGATACTTAAAATTTCGAAATACAATACCAACAATGATTACAGTCCCATCAACTGATAAATTTAATATTACATTAAAACTAAATGGATCAGCTCACACTCAGGAGTTAGACATAAGTGCAGAAGTAACTACAGGCTCTGTAGATTACTATAACAAACATTTCCAAAAATTGAAACTGAAAAGTACTAGAATTAAACTCAGAACATATTCGGGGGAAATGATACAACCTCTGGGTACCTGTATTGTGATAAAATACAAAGACAAGATAATTTGGGACAGAGTAATCGTAAATGATGGGAAAGTAGACCTCGTAGTCGGAAGGGAATGGATAAGGAATGTAAATGCCATAACCTCTAAAAAACAAGAACCAAGCCATCACAGAACAAGAATCTAAAGAAAAATTACTTCAATTATCAAAATGTGGTGGAATCTTATGGTGGTAGTAATAAAATATCTCCTTTAGGAAGAAAATGTTTACTTCGGTGAAATTACAATATAATATAGAACTTTTTTTTCATTTACGACATTTACATTATTACGATATGACAACGATTCACACAAATACACACTAACTATATATACGTCCCTCAGCATTGCCAACCCATAATACAATTTTGAGTGTTACCACTACACCCCCACTCAATCAAAATTTTAATATCAAAAAAAATGTTATTATTGCGACATAAGGTTTCTAAGCTTTTCAAATGTTTAGTTAATATGTCTGCAATTTGTTCCCCACCTGGAATATACATTAATTGTATAGTATTCTCCGCAATTTTTTCTTTGACAAAGTTGTACTTAATATATGTGTTTAATTCTTTTCAACCGTTCATTAGAACTACAAGAACGAATTGCAGACTGATTATCCTCATAGACTACAACTTTGAATTATTCGACTAATTTCTTAGCCAACAAGCTTCACTGATAAAAGAGCTTAGGGCAATAATTTCAGCTTCAGTGGTTGACATGGCGACAGTACTTTGCTTTTTAGAATTCCATGACACAATATTGCCAAACACAAACAGACAAAAACTACTAGTTGATTTGCGACCAGTAGTATCGCCAACCTAATCTGCATCTGCATATCCTACAATAATATCATTACTTCTTTTTGTATACACTGGCTTAACATCGAGAGTTCCTTTAATATATTGTAATGAAATTGACTGTCTCGACCCTTACTTCGTGGAATATGCTCATATTATTGTTTTTAAATGAAACTCAAGGTCTCTAGTTAATTCCACAATATAATACGAGTTATTGAAAATTCTAAACAATTGACAATTGTTTCGATAAATCAATATCATCGATGATATTGATTTATCGAAACAATTGTCAATTTTTTAGAATTTTCAATAACTTGTATTATATTGTGGAATTAACTAGAGACCTTGAGTTTCATTTGAAAACAATATATTGTAATGTTTTTGTTATTTATTTAAACAATAAACGGGTGGGATAAACTTAAAACACTCGGTATGGCTACTTACTAATTTATTTAAATAATAACACTTAATTTATATATACTCAGTATATTCACTTAAACTAATTTATATGAACACTTAACTAATTCATATTTACTGTTTGCTATTTCGGTGTATTTATTTTACCAGATCACTTTATCAACTAACTCCTCCGCTGATCGGTCCTTATTTATATTAATGCCTTTCTTACTAGAAAATTCCGGGCTGCGGCTTACACAGACACAAATAATTTTTCTGGCCTTTTCTAGATAAGTCTGGTCACAAAAACAATGTTTAGATAAGATAGTCCCAAACAGTTATAAAAACACTGCGTATCCGCCATAATTTTAATTTTCATAACTGGTTTAGACAGAGTCAATTTTAGGGACTATACCAGTGTGCTGCTTCGTAACATTACCCCCTCCTTAAATGGAAGTTCCTCCTGGAACTTTTGTGTAGCCGAGACTAGATGTTTAAATCGGCAACTGGCCCCATTTCTACACTTTCCGATCTTATGGAAATAGCAGGGCACCGTCTTCATCGGATACTGATAACGGGGGTTGTAGCTGCAAATTAATATCTGGACACCGGTATCTTGAAAGATAATCTCTACCATGTTCCTGATGATTCGCCAATCCAACTGGTTACTCGCTATCTTAGGCATAGCCAGTTTCTTCACGTTGGATTCCAACACATGGTCTCGGAGGTTTCGAAGTGCTTCCCACACATCGCGGTAGGTAGATCGATCTTGGAATTCATTTTTAGTTACCACGTAGAAGACGTACCGCGAATTATGTTTCAGTTTCAGTGTCTTGCCAGGGGCGGGAATCTGGTCTTCAAGTTTTTCTAATTGCCCGAACTTCTTTCGAAAGACGGTTGCCAACCCTCGTGCGTTCTTGATACGGGCGGGGATGTTGTATGCCAGTGAATAATCTTCCGGGAGAGTGAACAGATCTTGTTGTTGTTCCGAAGTGACTCCATATCTAGCTTTCCCGGTACCTCCATACGTGCCCATAAATTTCTCGAAGGTAGGGTCAGACACATCTCGAATAAGGTTTACTCCTTTCTCCAGGTCATGGTCTCCTTCGAATGACGCTAGTCGGTTTTGGTGAACTACTTTTGGTTTTCCGTTGGGAATCTTGCTTATGCGATATATAACATCATTGATCCTTTTCTTGATTAAGTATGGACCTTCCCAGGATTTTTGTAATTTTGGAGAAAATCCTTTTCTCCTCGACGGGTTGTGTAACCATACTTTGTCCACTTCTTTAAAACCGCCTTCTGTGGCCTGCGAGTGGTACCGATTTTTCATTCTGTCGCTGGCAACTTGAAGATTTGTTCGAACTAATTCATGAATATCGTCCAGCCTTCTTCGCAATTGGATCACGTAGTCTTCTCCTGCTAGATCTTCCCCAGGCCGACAGCCAAATTCCAGGTCACAAGGAAGCCTCATTTCACGTCCAAACAGGATTTTCGCAGGTGTTTCACCCGTGGACTCATTGACGGCTGATCGATAAGCCAATGGGAATAGAGAGAGATACTGCTCCCAATCACTCTGATGGCTGGAAACTACTTTGGCCAGATATTTTCCAATAGTCCTGTTAATTCTCTCAACCATTCCATCTGACTGTGGATGTAAAGCTGTTGTCCTGGTCTTCTTCATTCCCAGCTTGTCGCAAATCTCCTGGAATAGATGGCTTTCGAAATTTCTTCCATGGTCACTGTGGACTTCCATGGGCACTCCATATCGGCTGATGAATTCTTTCACCAATACATCCGCGACAGTTGTGGCCTCTTGTTTCGGGATAGCGTAAATTTCCACCCACTTTGTGAAATAATCCATTGCAACCGGTATGTACTTGCTACCATTTTCTGTCGTCGGAAATGGTCCAGTGATATCTAAAGCAATCCTTTCGAAAGGGCTTCCAACATTGTACTGTTTCATGGGTGCCTTTCTCTTGCGATGTGGCCCATAACTCGTAGCACAAGTCGTACATTTCTTACACCAGTCCTTCACATCGCCGGAGCTGTTCATCCAATAAAACCTTTCACGGACTCGCTGAAGGGTTTTCTTCACTCTCAGATGAACTCCCGATGGACTGTCGTGTAACTTCTTCAGTACCTCAGCTACTCTTGTTCTCGGGATAACTAGCTGTCTTCTCATCTCAGAACCATCATCGTTTTCAAGGACTCTTTTCAACAGCCCTTCTTCCAGGACAAGAGAGTTCCACTGAGCCCAATACGCCTTGAGTTTCGGTGAAAATTTTGACACTTCTTGCCAGGTAGGTCGCAGATTTTCTTTCTTCCATTGCCGGATCATCTTCAGGTGAGGATGATTCTCCTGATCTTAACTTATCCTGGTGGGTGACCATTCTTCATTGACTACTGTAATTCTTGAAACTGCAACTTCCTTAGATTTCGACTTGTTGCATTGTGAATAGTCTACAGGGCATGACCGTCTAGGCAAAGAGTTGGCTTTTCGGTGATTCACATCAGCTGGATGTTTACCCCTGTCTGATTTCCCCTGTGTCTGGTGTTCTTGGGTTACGGGAGTTTTGGGGCGCCTAGACGGACTGTGTACGTGCTCTAGCTCGCCACACTTCCGGCATTTGATCTTCTTCGGCCTCTTGTCTGCCATACCTTTCAACAAGTTGATGATCTGGTCAAGTTTGTCATCGTCATCTTCTTCCTGCATGGTCCTACCTTTGTTGTACCGCGAGCCCTTCGTGGCTGCTTCGCATTTAAGAAGTTTTTGGTTGACTGGAGTCGTAGGACGCTTACATGAACTGCGTGCATGCTCTAGCTCGCCACAATTAAAGCACCTGATTTTCTTCGGCTTCTTGTCTTCCATACCTTCCAACAAGTTGACGATCTGGTCAAGTTTGTCATCGTCACCTTCTTCCTGTATGGTCATATCTTTGTTGTATCCCGAAGCCATCGTGGCTGCTTCATATTCAAGAGCAGCAGTCAATACATCGACCAATGTTTTAGGATGGGCTAATCGAAGCGTCTTCTCCATATCGTGGTCACACAAGCCGTCAATAAAGGCCTGGATGCCTAAACATTACATCATGTTATCTGGTGCTGATGGATAAGCTAATCGGACTAGTCGGGCAATATCCATTTCATACTCTTGAAGGGTTTCATCACGTTTCCGCCTTCGGTTCTTCAGCTGGAATCTGTACAACTGTTCCAAATGTTCATGACCGTACCGCATGTCCAACCTCTTCTTCAGCTGCTCGAAATCATCCGTTTCCTCCAGAGGTATCGTCTGAAGTACATCTAAGGCATCTCCCCGAAGCGCGATGGTTAAGTTTATTGCCTTCTCCCTATCGGACCAATTATTCACTCTAGCGGCTGCTTCAAATTGTTTCACATAATTGGTCCACGACATTTTTCCATCGAACGTTGGGGCCTTGACTCGGGTGAAACTGCCAATGTCTTCAAACTTAGGTAGTGTTTCTGGCTTGCAAGGTTTCGTTTGCTCGGTCTTTTTTTCTCCCTCTGTCGTGCCTCGCGTTCTTGAATTGGCAATCTTTTCTTCTAACTCCTTGATTTTCTCGTCTATCGTTGTAACCTTATTCTCGATTTTCTCGTCCATCATTGACATTTTATTCTCTATTTTCTTGTCCATTGTTGACATTTTATTCTCGATTTTCTCGTCCATCGTTGACATTTTATTCTCGATTTTCTCGTCCATTGTTGACATCTCATCCTCGATTTCAGATTTCAGAGACGAAATTTCATTTTCAATGTCAGCGGCAATGTCGTTTTTCATTAATAAGTTATCGGCAGATATATCGTTCTTCAAAGTAGAAATATTCTCGTCCATATTAGGCGAAATATCATTCTTCATAGTAGAAATATTCTCGTCAATGTTCTCTTCCATGGCAGAAATCTTCTCGTCCATGTTAGCAGAAATATTATCAGAAATGTCGTTCTTCATAGCAGAAATCTTCTCGTCCATGTTCTCTTCCATGGCAGAAATCTTCTCGTCCATGTTAGCAGAAATTGACGAGATTAAGGTGGAAGCCTCGTCATTAAATAAAACTGTTTCTGGATCAAAGCCGTCATTTTCCAGTGCCACTTTAAGTCTTTCTAATAACTCGCTTTTCTTACCGGACGTTTCCAACTCACGATCTTCCAATTCTGCTCTTAATTCCGCCACTTTCAGATCCCTTAATCTCTTGGCCATTTTTACGTAGCATTTTATTTATATTATCCCACTTCTGACACCAATGTAGTGTTTTTGTTATTTATTTAAATAATAAACGGGTGGGATAAACTTTAAACACTCGGTATGGCTACTTACTAATTTATTTAAACACCAACTCACTAACACTTAATTTATATATACTCAGTATATTCACTTAAACTAATTTATATGAACACTTAACTAATTTATATTTACTGTTTGCTATTTCGGTGTATTTATTTCACGAGATCACTTTATCAACTAACTCCTCCGCTGATCGGTCCTTATTTATATTAATGCCTTTCTTACTAGAAAATTCCGGGCTGCGGCTTACACAGACACAAATAATTATTCTGGCCTTTTCTAGATAAGTCTGGTTACAAAAACAATGTTTAGATATGATAGTCCCAAACAGTTATAAAAACACTGCGTATCCGCCATAATTTTAATTTTCATACCTGGTTTAGACAGAGTCGGTTTTAGGGACTATACCAGTGTGCTGTTTCGTAACAATATTTTAGATTAAACACTTTTTAAAATATCATAATCAAAGTTACTGTCCATTGGTGTATTTATGTGTTTACAGTTCAGCATTCCAAACCTTAAAAGGATATTCTCCAAATATTGTTTTTAACTTAATACAATAGTATTATTTTTTATATCTTGTTCTACAGAGATACCCAAAAAATAGCTTAATAACCCAAATCCTTCATTTTAAAATACTTACTTAAATTTTAAGTTTTCAATTTTCTCATCACAAGAATCACTAATCAAGATATCGTCTACAAAAATAATTATCTCTTCAGTCATTTTCATATATAAACAATTCTCACACTTATTCTTTATAAAGCCCTTACTTGCCATAAAATTGTCAAATTTTTGATACCAATACAGTGGCGTCTTTTTAAGTCCATAAATCGCCTTATTTATTTTGCATACTTTACCATTTGTTTCACAATCTTTTGGCAGATACATATATACGTTTTCTTTGATTTCTCCATGCAAGAAGGCGTTATAGACGTCTATTTGACACATAGGCCATCCCTTTCGAGCACACACAGCCAGAACTGCCCTTATTGTAGTTAATCTCACTACAGGGCTATACACATTCTCAAAAACAGTTTGTTTGAGTCCCCTTGCCACTAGTCTACATTTAAACTTATTTATCTCTCCCTCCTTACCTCTTTTTATTTTAAAAACCCATGTGCTGTCTATTATTTCACCTTTAACTAGCCTTTTTTTTATTAGGCTCCAAATTTAATTCTCTAATAGGGCAATCATTTCCTCATCAATTGCTTCCTTCCAACTACATGAGTATTCGCTTTCCGCTGCGTTCTCATAGGTCTTGGGTTCATTAACATCTAGACTGAAATCACTGTACATATGTGGCATTTTTAATAATTCAGACGGCCTTAATCTTTCACTCCATCAGTAAAAATATTAGCTCTAAAATATCTCCAAGTCGTGATGCTCTTTCTTTTCTCGTTCCTTCTAAAAGAATCACTGATAGTTTCTTCCTTAGACCAATAGATAAATTTGAGCTAGTGCAAACCATACTCAGCATTCAAAACAAAACTTCCTGTGGCATTGTCAGCTAAGTTGTTTTTGAATATTCCAGATGCGGTGATTAACGTTTTATGTTCTCTAATGAATGAATCCTTTGAAAAAGGTCTCTTTCCTAACTGTCTAAAAACAGCTATAATTGTTCCCCTCCACAAGGGTGGCGGAAAACAGAATACTAGTAACTATCGTCCTATTGCCTTATTACCAATCTCATCGAAGATAATCGAAAGACTAATGAAAAACCGTCTACTGCCTTTTGTTTTCAAATATAAAATCTTGAAATCCCAACAATTCGGTTCCTACCTAATAAATGTACTAATGACGCAATGTTTTCTGTTCTTAATGAAATATATACCTCTCTTAACAATAAACTTTTCCCGGCTTCGGTTTTTTGTGACTTCGCAAAGGCCTTCGATTGTGTTGATCATGACATTTTGATAGACAAACTGGAATATTATGGCATCCGTGGTATTCCTTCAAAATGGTTTGAATCTTACCTGGAATGTAGAAACCAACTGGTACGAGCAAATGGAAAAGTTTCGAATGATTTACCAGTTAGCAGTGGTGTACCCCAGGGCTCAGTTTTGGGCCCAATTCTCTTCTTGGTATTCATTAACGATGTCACAGACTTACGAATTAATGGTAAATTCACTTTATTTGCCGATGACACTAGTGTAACCTGGAGCAGTTCAGATATACGAACTTTACATTCTACCATAGGCAAAGATCTCATTACTATTAAATCCTAGTCTGACTCGAACGGGCTTTGTTTTAACACTGAGAAAACTTTAGTTTTATCTCACAAACGAGTTTTGCAACCTCTCAAACTTAACAATAACGTAATAAGATCTTCAAATTCGATTAAGTTTCTCGGTCTCCATATTGACAGTGCCCTTAAATGGTCTGTACATGTAGACATTTTAGCGAAAAAATTATCCTCTGCTTGTTTTGCCATTAAATCTGTATCTAAACAGCTTGATTCTTGTACTGCTTTAACAACTTACTACTACTCTTTGTTCGAATCGCACCTTCGCTATGGTTTGCCTTTCTGGGGGTCTTGTAATTTATACCTCTTCACATCTAATTTCAAACTACAAAAAAGAGCTATTCGTTATATTTATGGTTTGAGTCGTAGGATGCATTGCGAATTCTATTTCAAAAAATACAAAATTTTAACTCTTCCTGCTCTATTCATTTTGGAATCCGTGAGTTTGATTCGCAAACACTATCACAATTTAACTGAGAGGCCAATTCATAGTTACCCTACTAGAAGAAGAAATTTCGATATCTACTTAACAATACCCACCTCTGATCTGGTAAAAAATTCCATCATCTTCAATGCCAAAAAACTATTCAATCAGCTACCTTTAAAATTAAAAGTGGCAAATACATTTAATAGGTTCCGGAGATTGACAAGGGCGTTTCTGCTTGAGAGACCTTACTATTCAGTGGCAGAATTCTGCATTCTACCCTAGACTTTTGAGTTACATCGGCGTAGATTAATATTTGGTATGATGTACGATGGTAACATTGTATTATAATTATTGATTTAAATTTGTATTTTTATATATTATGTTTTGTAACGTTAGTATTGTCAGTATTTTTTATTTTTCATAAACTTTTTTATATTTAGCTATTTTTAAATTATTTCGCTTTGTCCATAAAATTGTAAAAAATTTCATGGCAATAAAGCTTATGTCTCTCTCTCTCTCATTTCTTTTTTTTTTGTAGGTACTTGATCTGGTACTGTTTCCGTAATTTCTTCAGTTTCTACCGCAATGTCTTCAGTTTCTAAATTTTGTTCTTCTAAATATGATTCATAAGGCAACCCCTCCGTTGCGTTTATTACATCATTTTCTTCACCGTTTTCTGAGCTGACTTCTATCATATCCGGGTCCAAGCAGATAAGCTTTTCTTCTAGATTTTCCTCCATGATAAAACTTATCTCTCTTCCTATGGCTACTTTATTTTCTTTTTCTTAGTACAATCTGTATCCTTTTATATTTTCCGAATATCCATTGAAAATACCCTTTTCCTTTTTCATATCTAGCTTCTTTCTTTTTTCTTTGGGTATATATGCCCAAACTTTGTTTCCAAATATTCCTTTTACCATCTTTATATCAAATGTTTTTTTGAATAAGAGCACATAAAGAGTTCTACCTTCAGCAGGACTTGTACCAGTCCTGTTTGATAAAAACACAGCAGTATTTGCTGCTTCTGCCCAAAAACGTTTTGATAATTTATTTTCTTCAATAATAGCTCGTACTGCTTCTATTATTGTGCGGAATTCCCTTCCAGCTCTCCCATTTTGTTGTGGAATGTACGGCACTGAACACTCATACTTTATTCCATTTCTCAATAGTTTTTTTACAGAGAAATTCTGTACCATTATCATTCCTATGACCTTAACCCTTTTTCCCGTTTTATTTTCAAAATAAGTTATAAACTCCTTCAGTTTTTCATACATATTAGACTTATTTTGAATGAAATAAAAAACTTATAATTACTAAAGTCCTCTTTTAACATAAAAATATACAGGGAGTTGTTTAAAGAAGGTTCCTTCATAGGACCACATGTATTATTCCCCCGGGTTCATTCGCTCTACTTTCATTTACTTTGAAAGATTCTCTGCATTCTTTTGCTTGTACGCAAGAATTACACATTTTTTTGCGGTTTCACACTGCATTACATATGAAATAATTTCATCTTCCATTCTCAAAACTAAAACTTCTTGTGCACGAGCGTCTTTTATTTCCCACTTGGTAATTTTGTCTTTATCGTCAACTGGGTGTAGATTCATTCCCACAGGTATTTTCAAATACTCCCTCCGCCAACAACATAACTTTGACTTGTAAAAAAACATCAGATTACTACCACAATTCGAGTCTTACACTGGGCCCATGACCTGTGGTGGAAGCTGACGGTGGTAGTAATAAAATATCTCCTTTATAAAGAAAATATTTACTTCGGTGATATTACAATATAATATAAAAATCTTTTTTTCATTTATGACATTTACATTATTACGATATGACAACGATTCACAAAATACACACTCACTAGAAATATGTCCCTTAGCATTGCCAACCCATAGGACAATTTTGAGTGTTACCACTACATAAACGAACATAAAGACTTAATTTCAGAACAAACTGGAGAAAATAATAATTACCAAGTATTATTCAAATTAAAGGAAAATACTACGCCAATTTTGATCAGTACGGTTTGCGCTCTAGGAACAAGTAGAAAAAGAAATGGATGGATTGGAAGAAGCTGGGATTTTTGAAAAAGTTACTAACTCACAATGGTGTGTACCTTTGTTTCCTGTAACAAAACCTTCAGGGAAAATCAGCTACAGTTCAACATTAAATCTCCTATATCAAGAGTAGACTAGATTATTATTTAGCAAATTGAGTGGAAGAAAATATTTTTTCACATTAGAACATTAACCAAGCATACCCACACAAGAAAATTGATGAAGCCTCAGAAAAATTGCAAGCGGTCAGCATATATAAAAGAAATTCAGTGTTATACCCTTATACTCTGTTGAAACTACCCATATTACTTTTTTAAATGAAACTAACTGTTTCTGAATAATTCCACAATATATTGTAACTTCTGTCATTCTGTTTATTATACTCCGTTTTTAAAAGGCATGGAGTAATAAAAGCTCATTAGGTATGCAATACCGATACAGGGTGTGTAATAAAATATCTCCGAAGTTTATCCAATTTTGTACTAAAATTTCTCATTTGTTACGAATTTCAAGTAGACAACCCGTAACTCTGTATTCGGTTGGGTCGCCTATTGTACTGAAAGGGTCACTCTATTGTATTTGAATGAACAAATAAACAATTTAATCCTCAGAGGCGTGCAATCAGGACAAAACAAACTTTGTATATGAGTATGAAGGTACTACGAAATTATAATTACGAAAACTATTCAAAAGAGTTCACAATATCGATTCAATAAAAACACATTTTTTTGTGTTCCTTTGAATAAACAATAAACATAAAATATTATATAAAAAATAGCAAATTTTTTTGCAGTAGGTATCAACTTTACTACTAATATACCGTTTACAATAGGAGAGGAAAAAAGAAAAATGCAGGAATAAAGTACGAATTAATGTAATATTTATAAAAAAAAGTCTAACAAATAATAGTAATAACTAACACAAAAACTAATCTATATATCAGAATCAGACGATTCTGTTGAGCTTCCATTATTAACATTGATTATGAATGGTTCAATCATGTGTTCACTTATATGATCCATTTCCCACATATTAGTTCTTCTTGTATCACGTGTTCAACACATTTCTTCCAGTTTTCTTTGGTTACGTTACCTAACGCGTATTCGAATAAAACTTTTACGTCACTCATTTTGAATGTCGTATTCTTTCTTGAAACTTCCCCTTTCACTTGGGCCCATATTAATTCTATGGGATTGAGTTGACAGGGATAAGGAGGAAGCCTCAGCACCGTATATCACGCGCTGATGCCATTTGATCTACAACGTATCTACTATATTTGTGTTTATGTGAATTGGCCAGTTGCAAGAGCTCATATTTCAGCGGGTAATCTGGGCATTCAATATTTTTCGAGGTTAGCCAATCGTGGATATCTTGTTTACGCCATGCAGTTGAAGGTAATTTCTCCACTAACCTGGAGTGATAACTTGCGTTATCCATAACAATGACTGAGCCCGTTGGAATTAGATCTAACATTTGTGAGAAATATCTTCGAAAACGTCTGCATCCATATCTTCATGATAATCTCCGGTTTGCTTCGACTCAAAGCACAACAATCCACCTTTAACAAAACCTTCGGCACTTCCGATATGAGTAATGATGAGTCGACGTCCTTTTCCTGCTGGTGGATTGAGGCCTGTTGACCACCCTTCAAGAGCTGCCTGCCTCCGAATTTTGACATTCGTGTCTTGCCAAAACATTGAAACAGTATGACCTTCATTTAACCAAGTCTCATCCAAATAATGAATTCGTTTTTGATCTAGTCTTGCTTTCCGAATATGGTGCAAATAACTCCTCCTCCAATGACAATGTCGTCTCTATCAATCAACATTGCGTTCCGATAATTTTTTTATATTCAAATCCAAGTTCCTTCAAAATTTTCCATAATGTTCTTCGAGACATTTTCCGAAAATCTGAATCCTCTTGAAGCGAAGCCATAATTTTGGAGAAAGTTGGGATCTCTTTTCTAAAGAAAAAAGCATGCACCTTATTCTATTCTTCAAGTAATCCATTTTAAGTTTGGGTCGGCCTGGGGACTTTGCTGGGGCTGTGATGTTTCCATTTTTTTTCTCCTTCATTAAATTATAAATTGTTGTTTTTGAAACACCCATCATTGTTGCAGTAATCTCCACAGTTTCATCAACACTTCCTGTCAAATTCATGATTTTTCTTCTAATTTCGTCGTTCTTCAACGAGGAATAGCAATTTAATATCAGATTTTTTTCGTTCAGCGACAATGGGCCAACTTTAGGTCGCTTAGATGGTGATAAATCCTCCATATCTGGTCGAATTTGGTTGGAACACTATATAGTTGAAGGTGTAGTTAGGTGTTTGTCTCATATGATGAGAAGAGAACTTGTATAGATGAACAAAAATAAACACCAGTTAACAATAACGGTAAAAAATAATAACAAATAACAGTAATAATGGATAAATCAATCAACACAGCAGTTTCTCCAGAACAGATGAACTGTAAATTGAAAATATTCAACCTTTCCGCTACTTTTTTAGTTGAAAAGTTCTAGTAAGTACATTGTATTATGGGGGCATTTTCTTAGAACTGAAAAGACTATATTTCACAATAATGAAACCATTTTTGAGCTACCTGTTTGTCAAGTTTCTTCAATTACCTGCTAATTGGGTGAAATCATCGGCAAATGGGGTTCGTTTGGATATATGTATGTATTTGTATAAAGTTGTTATTAACATTTATTTTATTATTTATTGTATGTAGGATTATAACTACCTGGGGCTTAGTGGAGGGACTCGTCTACGCCTCTTTATACATAATAATAAATTTTCTGGAAAATTGATGTCAGTGATATAATCCACAGTTTATTATATTATTGATAATTTGAAATTTCATTTTAAATAATATTACAAAACGGTTATTTTCAGAAATGAGGTAATTTTAGAAGCCTCAACTTTTTTTAAATGAGTAAATGTGGTACGCCTATGGTTCTGGCCAAAATGAGTGATTTATTACTCCATGCCTTTTAAAAATGGAGTATATCATTTTTCAGAAAACTGCAGCTTTTAAAATTGAAGATAGAAATATAAGTCGGTTTTTATTTATTATTGTTACAATAGAAGTAAAAAGGTGTTAGTCTCGCCATCTCTACTTCTAACTGCACACTTTAAAATTCAATTATTCTGCCTTATCGGAGGAAACTGTAAATTAGTGGCGCTAGTAAATATAGAGATGGGACTGACTGTTAATAAATTAAATATTGTTTAGCTGTCAGATTAATTGTAACCTAATAAACGGCAACTTGAGAAACTGGGAACTTTATAATTCTGTTATGTAGATGCAGATGTAAGAGTGGAGATTTCTTAATAAAATATCAATTTCATTAGTAAAGTTTTAATAAGCCGTAGACATAAGGAAAATTAACTTCAGCGAACATTTTCATAATTGGTAAAGTTGATACTGTTACGGGAGGAAATTTTACTTTGGTTGAAGAATTTAATGATATGCTTTTATTCATCTTATAAACGTTCCTCAAAATGATTGATTGTAAATACGAAAGGAGAAAACTCACTTTGTAATCAATCAGTCTCCTTTATCGGAAAATTTAATTTTTGTGGCTTTGTGAAGCTTATTAAAAACGTTAATTATTTCACTCTAATTGTACCAACAACAGGATACAATCCAAGCTGATAATGACATTAACAGATGTCAAGGAGCAAACGTAACATTTTTTTTGGTTAAGAAATGAAATAAAAGTTGGTAGATGTGGACACACACACTAAAAGGTATACGGGAAGACATAATAGATGATTAAAATTCCTTTTTTTTTATTCGTTACCTATACCCCTGGCTACGTCATTCTTTATGCTAACTGCCTTCATGAATAGCTCCGTCAAGCTGCCCCCCCCGGTTAGATTTTTGTTACCAACATTCTAGCACACATAAAGGGCACCTAGCACAACCTAGCACAACAATTTTTGTAGTTACCACACCAACAGCTCACAATAAAAATGCTTTTGAATTCGGGTGGGGCCAGGTTAACGCTAGTCCCCCCGGTTGGAATTTTTTCGCCAAAATGCTAGCACAGATGTAGGACAACTAGTACAACCTAGCACACCATTTTTTATAGCTAGCACACCAACAGCTTACAATATAAATGCCTTTGAAATCGGGGGGGGGCAGGTTAACGCTAGCCCCCCCTCACGGTTGGAATTTTTTCGCCAAAATGCTGGCACAGATATAGGACACCTAGCACAACCTAGCACACCATTTTTATAGCTAGCACACCAACAGCGCACAATAAAAATGCTTTGGAATTCGGGTAGGGCCAGGTTAACGCTAGCCCCCTCCGGTTGGAATTTTTTCACCAAAATGCTAGCACAAAGAAGAGACACCTAGCACAAAATTTTTAATAGCTAGTACATCAACAATGCTTTTGAATTCAGGGGGTGGGGGGCGTCTGCAAAATAATGCTATGGTTACACGAATGAATGAAAATGTTGGATGTATCATCTGACGATGATATTGATTTATCGAAACAATTGTCAATTTTTTAGAATTTTCAATAACTTGTATTATATTGTGGAATTAACTAGAGACCTTGAGTTTCATTTAGAAACACTAATATTATTTAATTAATAATTATCTATTAATTTTCAATTAATGCTAAAAAACGAAAGAATACAAAAAACCTTCACTGTTAAAAATAATTTTGTTAAAATCATAGTAATTTTAATTAAACAAAATAATTAAATTCAACCATTTAGTCACGGAATCAGAAACAATCCGTGCACGAATAAGTTGCAAATTACGTCACACTATAAAAAAGGCAACGACAATCGTTTGCGTACAGACATGTTGAATAAATAAATGTCCAAAAAAGCGAAGCCGTGTTGGATATGTCCTTTGGACAAAGTTGTGCAATCTGGGAAGGGGCGGCTGAGATCCCTAAAAATGTTCCAATATATTGAGAATGTGGTGGTTACTTAGTAAGGGTCCCTCGTATACTCGATGTTAACCATAAGGGCATATTATTATGGAAGAGACCCCTTACCTTGCAACCTGTGTTCGGGAACAGAATAAACAACGACACATTCATAAAATCACTGGGTTCAAGTTTAATACATTAAAAATACATTACTATATCAAACGACTTATTCGAAGTATTAATAACAATAATAATAATCTCATCCTGGTTCGTTCACATCCATTATATAGGAAACATAGTTGTGTTTTTCTGCACAGCCGACCTCGATATGTAAACTATACATGTCTGTTTATAAAATAACAAAAACAATCTTTCTTTGGTGAATGACATTGAGTGTGGTCGGCCGATGCTCCTTAAATACTATAATTAATATTAGATTATTATTTCTAAGGTAGTGTCCTTTTGTCTTTAATGTCTTTTAGGGATCACTACATCATCCCCTCTTGGAAGAGAAAAATTATCATTTTAATTTTTCGATAACACTTATATCTAAAACTGTTTTAATGAATGTTTTTTGTTTTGTCTTTGTTTAGTAAACACTACTTGTTCGTTTATCAACACACTTCACTTATTTACAATTGTTTCCGCTCATTGTATACAAACAATCGATTCTTATGAACGGTCTGTTGTTTTTTCTCTGGAGATGTAATCTCACAATTTACCCCCTTGACTCCCGTTATTTTAAACGGACCTAGATAATGTGAATCAAATTTGTTTCTTGCTTCATTTTTTAGAATAATTACTTCCCCTATTTTAAAATTTACGGGTGAAGAAACGTTTTCGCTATTATTAACTCTACTTAATTTATTATTTATTAAAAACTGTCTGGCCCTTTCATTAGCGTATTGTAATTTATATCTCAATTCATTATCATATTTTTCAAAATTGTAGCACGGTTCAATTTTTGCGTTTAAAAATTCTGGAAAATTGGGTTTTCTCCCATATAGTAACTCAAAAGGAGTGTATCCGTGATACGTATTTGGTGTTGTATTATAACAATATGCGAACATTCTTACAAACTCACACCAATTATCCCTAGAATCTTTGATAAAATTTCTTATATATTCGTTAAATGTCCGATGTAATCTTTCGCAACTGCCTATTGTTTCGTGGTGGTATGCTGTTGAAAAATTATGTTTTATATTCAATAGTTCTGCTAAATTCTTCATTATTTCGTTCTTATATTCCGTCCCTTGATCTGTTCTTATTTCTTTCATCAATCCGTAATTTGGTATAAAGTTATCGAAAATTGCTTTTGCTATTGTGTGCGCTTCTTTATTCTGAACCGGTATCATAACTGCGTACTTAGTTAATTCGCATAATATCGTAATGCAATAACGATTTCCGTTGTTACTCTCTACAAACGGGCCTATTGTGTCTATGTAAATAATATCAAACGGTTTTATAGATGTATCTGTTATAACAAATTTTTCTTTGTGACTGGCCTTTGCCTTATTCACTTGACATTTATGACAATTTTTTACGTATTTCCTTACGTCTTTCTCCATGCTTTTCCACTTGAAATTTGCTCTTAGTTGACGTATCCTGAGAGTAAATCGAACACTCCTTTTTATACAATTTTCGTGTGGGACAATTCTGGTGTGCACCGATGCATAGATAGAAAACGCTATTAATATATATTTAGCACTATGCCAGTTTTTCAAACAGCTTTGTTTTTTGCTAATGAAATATATTTTAGTGACAAAGGACACGCGAATAATTTTATTTATTAGAGCTTATCAATTAAAATTAAAATGTTCATAGAAGCAACCAAACGACCACAACAACAAACAAAATACAGTGCGACCCACTTAAGAACGCAACATCCAGTTATAGCGTTTAATTGACATTTGAATAACTTGAAATTTTGGTGGTTTGAGAAGACTATTTTTACTAATTAATATTTCATTAATGTCAGTAGCGTACATTTTTAGGGGGCTTCAGAAAGTCGATTTTTCAAAAAAAGTTATGAGCGATTTTTTTATTGGATTTTCGGTTACCACACGGTAAGTAATGTCCCTTGAAAACCCTACATCCAAATTTAGAGTAATATCACTTCACCGGTTTCTGAGATGTAAGTCGTGAAAAATTGTTTTTTGATTTTTGAACGGCCCTGTATGCATGGTAGTCGACGTTTTATGAACTCCACAATTTGGTGTTCATTGAAAAACAAATTGTTGAGTGGTTGCCCGTATCAATATTTGATTTTATGTCAGTAGCGTACGTCTATAGGGGACTTTAAAGAATCGTGTTTAAAAAAATCCTGTTTTATTCCCATATATTTATTTTGAACTGAATAAATAAACAACATTTTTATGAAATTTCAAATGCACCAATTTAAAAATAATGAAACAATAAATAAACAAAAATTAACTTAAATAGCGGTGGCTTCTACCAAACCTCCATTAATTTCAATACATTTGTCATATAGTTTTCTTATTTTCTGCACTGCATTCCTTATCTGTTGGGG
Organism: Galeruca laticollis; assembly: GCA_963921935.1. Taxonomy (NCBI): domain Eukaryota; kingdom Metazoa; phylum Arthropoda; class Insecta; order Coleoptera; family Chrysomelidae; genus Galeruca; species Galeruca laticollis. Next base: position 5,171,395 of record OY998176.1, on the reverse strand, counting down.
TGTGATTTCTGCACAAGCTCGTCGTTTAAACTATAAACGACAATATTCTGAGAAGGTCAATGTGTGGTGCGGAATATTTAAAGACCAAATAAATGGACCTTTTTCGACGCACAATGCACAATTTTTTTTAGAGTTTTTAAGAAATGAAATATTTGATGAAATTCATGCATCCCCCAAATCTACCAACTCTAGATTTTTCCTATGGGGTATTGTAACTCAAAAGGTCTACAAATCACGTTCAATAAATCGGGTAGACTTTCGCGCAAGACCACATCGAGCTTGTGCAGAAATCACACCCCAACAGATAAGGAATGCAGTGCAGAACATAAGGAAACGGTATGACAAATGTATTGAACTTAATGGAGGTTTGGTAGAAGCCACCGCTGTTTAAGGTAATTTTTGTTTATTTAGTGTTTGGTTATTTTTAAAATGGTGTGGTTGAAATTTCATAAAATTTTTGTTTATTTATTCAATCCAAAATAAATATATTTGGTTCTACAAGATTTTTTTAAACACGATTTTTAGACGTACGCTACTGACATAAAATCAAATATTGATACGGGCAACCACTCAACAAATTGCTTTTCACTGAACACCAAAATGTGGAGTTCATAAAACGTCGACTACCATGTATACAAGGCCGTTCAAAAATCAAAAAAACAATTTTTGACCACTTACTTCTCAGACACCGGTGAAGTGACATTACTCAAAATTTGGATTTAGGGGTTTCAAGGGATACTATTTACAGTGTGGTAACCGAAAATCCAATAAAAAAATCGCTAATAACTTTCTTTGAAAAATCGACGTTTTGAAGCTCACTAAATATGTACGCTACTGACATTAATAAAACGTTAATAAGTAAAAATAGTCTTCTGGTCAACCTTCTTAAACCACCAAAATTTTAAGTTATTCAAATGTCAATTAAACGCTATAACTGGGTGTTGCGATCTTAAGTGGATCACACTGTATATAAAACAGATAACAAAAAAAATATGCAGAACAGAAAAATATGTATATTTTAGATTTAATTTTTTGTTTATTCAAATTTAAAAATTATTTAATTTATTTTTGCTTCTAGGTGGGAGAGCAGCTGCACCCCCCTGTCATTCGCTGGCTACGCCCATGGTTCAGTATACAACCTTCTTGCTTCTGACGAGTTACTTGAAGCCAAACCATGCATGTAGGCATATTCACTAAAGGTAAATTCTACCATTTGAAACTTTAAATACGATGTGATAATTATTGATGATAGATTTTGAAAACATTAACAAATTAAGTCGCTTGCAATTTTTAATTGAATATCATGTTATTTGACAGTAGCCTACTAGATGAAAAATAATTATTAATCACTTTCAAGTTTTTCCTTATGCCAGTAATATGATCTTCGATAGTATACAATACAAATGTTTATTTATTTATTCATTAGTTCTCCAAGAAATGTTTGATTATCTCATGTAAGTATTTTCAATTAATAATTAACTAACAGTTATAATAATTATAAAAATATATCTAACATAGACAATGTGAATCGAACAATACAAAACATAATATACATAAAAGTACAAATTTAAATTTAAAAATTAAAAAAAAGTTACTAACTTAAAGTTGGGACTTCGTACCCTCTTGCTCATAGAAAAGAACGTACGCTTCCCCACTGACTAAAGATTTCGATGATATTGATGACACGCATGAATCATTATATTCGTGCCACTGTCCCGTGTAGGGATGTCAGCAGTAAGCCGTGTAGTGACCACTGTAAGTGGTTCCGCTGTGATTTGATATAGCGTAGAGGTTGTACCTACAGGGTGCCATATTATCAGCCCCGTAATGGCTCATATCAAGTCCTTCTATTGGAAAATCTATTGTAACATTAAGTTTTCCCCTAAATCTTTCAGTCGACGAAAAGCGCTTCAGGTGAATAACCAGGATTTTCGGAAATTTATGAATGGAGAATGATTTAGTGCATAGTCTTCGTTCCTTACATTTCGAACATGTCGATTTCTCATCACCGTCGAGCGATTCTTCTCTTATAAACGAATCCAAACATTGTGAAAGACGTAATTGACCTGTTTGTTTTTTGGGGTTTGGGAAGGGATAAATCCCAAATGGGATCAAAGGTAACAGAACAGTGACCACAATATGTACACTTGATTGTAGATTTTAATTGACCGACGAAGTTAACAACGATCTTGGAGTTGTCCATTTGCAGATGTCTTAACCAAGATTCTTGCGCTTTTTCATTGTCACTGAGTTTTTCATCAATTTCTATTAATATTGGTTTAAGTTTTTCATGTACCTTGTTGACATCTTCGTGAAGTCCTTCTAATAGGTAACGAAGGAATTCCTGCGCATATTGGTGAGCATATCCCATGAACCTTGGAGCGAATCGCTGAATTTGACTTTGTAATGATACGGTGTTAACCACCCTGTCCGAACCGTCTTCAGACCAAAGCTCTTTAATAACTTTAGCAAATGCTTTAATTAGTGTTACCTTCATGCTGGATATACTTTTGTTAATATCTCTCATGTATGTATCTTTACTTAAATATTCTAATAGCCACCTTGTGTTCGATAGGCATTGGATAACGCTATTCATGAAACGTGTGTTATCGATATTTTTGATGCCATTAAGACCCAGAGATTTTTGGGAAACACCCTCCAAGGACCTGATCGTGGAGTAATTGTTAACAGCTCTTTTGCAACTACTATCATTATCCGAATAATCTTGGATACTATTACTGCCTCTCTCAATTGATCTGCGTGATAAGGAATTTGCTATTGAATTGGATGGAGAAATTGCGGTTTTGGTAAGTTTGGGAGATAACGATAGATCGTTGGTCTGGATCACTTTGCTAATACAATCCTTGACATCCAAATCATTTTTGGACGTGTCCTTTTGTTCTGCTTGAGTGTCATCCCCTCTCTGAAAATCTTTGCTCGAAATTGAAATGTACTCAGAGAAGTTGTTAACTCTCGAATAATTTTCAGAGAGGGAATGGCTGCTTCTTGCTTCTTCAGTTACCACGTCACTATCTTCCATTGACCGTACTGAAATAGAAGAAGGTGAATCAATCACTTGCAAATTAAATTTGGTAGGAAACTGATGACTAGCTCTCGGCTTGTCTCGAAGAGATTTTGGTTCCGTGCAGAAATGAGGGCAATGCATGATCTCATGCAAATTATGTAATGGAGGAATAGTTCCAAGAACCGAAGCAGCATTACCACGTTGAATAGCAATACTAATTCTCTCCATCAAAAAAGAAGTAGAACGGTTATGTTTCGTTGCTTGGCTTAATCTCCTTCCGATTTCATGAACAAATAACAGATATTCCGGGCCATAAACACCAAAAGTTTCAACTGCTACTGGATGGAACAAATAGTTGTTACCAAAATTTTGTTATTTTTTTTGTTTCAATTTTTCGCCAGACACAGCTGCACTTCCAGCTGACTTAGAACTTTCGGCTAGATGGGAAGCCGCTACAGTGTCAACACAAGTGAAGTCCCATACTACAGGTTTACCGTATTTCCAGGGTAAATAATTACAATTTATGATAATTTTTTTCAGAATGTCTCTTTATGGCGAACGGTTTCCTTGGCATGTACAACGATCTGAAAATCTACATATATCCTAAACCATAAATTTTATCAAGTTAAACAAAGGGTACCTTTTTGTTAAAAATCGATTGAAAAATTAATTTTTACTATCTCTACGGTTGTATAGGTTGTCCCTGCAAAAGTTACGGATTGTTAACCATTGGGCATGAGCCGCCCCTGGCCTTCAGACAGTACTGAAAAATTATTTATTCCGTCAAACACACTACATGGAGATACGTATTCATCTATTGAAAATTCATAATGTTCCCATGTATAATTTAGAAAATATACTTAAATACAAGTTCTGATTTCGCAACTTTAAACGCCTATAACTCAGAAACGAGTGGTCGTATGAGAATTTTTTCACAGCATTATTTTCACGTCATCTACTCTCTCCCGAATTTATTGCATAAAACCTCTGAACCCGTTGTATAGATATTTTGTTAGTTTTTTTAACTTTTTTATTAAAACTTTCCTTTTTTGATTTTTCTCTTCAGCTCTTTTATGGTGGCCCCCTAACTTACCGGCTGGCGACGCCCTTGATAAGGTATATGTCTATCTTTTATTAGCTCCTCCCACAATATTCGTCGAATTTAAACTAACCATTTAGAGTGTTCCTACGAGTAACCTAGATTTAACACCGCTCAAGAATGTGTAGAATCGAAAATAAAATAATGTCAGATCCTTTGAACTAGCACCAAATAAATTATAAAAAGAATCTCATCGCCACGTCCAGTACGTAAATCAATTTTCAATGTCATCAAACGAAATATATTTAGCTTTCGAGAGATATATTTAAAATAGGTCCCTGGAACAATACGGTTATGTGAATTCGAAACAGGTACGGAAGATTACAAAATGGATGATGGTAGAGTTGACCTTTGACAAAAGATCGCCATTGCCGGCAATGTCCGTGTATAACCCAAATAAATGTTCGTTTTAGTCTCTGGGGGTAATATAGTAAGTGGACTTCCTCGCCTCAGGGCCGACAAACAACTACTACTTCTACAAGGGCAAAACGTTGGATATTAAAACATACTGAACCTGAACGAGTAATATTATTGTGTATTTGGTTAATTTTAGTCTGATATTTAAATTTATTTATCGAGTAAAAGTTAAGGCCTATCAGATATAAGTTAAAGTATAAATTTTGTTTGCAATCTTACAACAGTAGGGTAAGATTGTGACAAATAATAAATATATATTTTATTTATTCCGACCCGGAACAAATACCCAGATAGCACCAGATATCCATGGGATGTTCTGACAGTCTTCGATTTGGAAGATATATATCCAAATATTATAGGGTTATTCTGGGGATATCTAGAATATCTGTGGGTACACCTAAATCGAATATTCAATCCAGTTGGAATATCCTCAGATTATTCTTTTTAGAATATTCGAATCAAATAGTTCTAAGAATATTGTATGATTATTGATTTTTGTTCAAACGCTCTTTCTGTTCTATGGGCATGTGTCAGTAGTTGCAGTTGACAGTTGACGGTAACGACCAGTGAAAAATAGAGGTTCGACCATCGTATATAGGTTATTGTTATTGGTGAAATAGTAGTATTATGATTCATTATTTTTGATCGTTGATTAATTAGTCAATTTTTTGCCACTGTGAAGTTGTGTTTAAATATGTTTCTACCGTGTATTATATGCTACGGGTGGAACTAATATATACGACCTTACGCATCAAAACAGGTACATTTTATTGTATTTTTTTAATGCCTGTTGATTTATCAATGCATTTTCTAGAAAATTATCGATTTGCTGCTAAAACTTCCAATAAATGATGAGGCAAAGTTTGAAGAAATTGAGTCAGCCTTGCTGAAGAATCCTATGAATATTTTGTAAGTTGAATATATCCAAATCAAAATGAAACTGCCTCGAAATATTGGAGTATTTATGTGTTACTTTTTATATTTTAGTGCATGAAAATATTGAAATAATTGTTGATTTCATACATTTTTGCAACAAAATTAATGGATAAATGTTTTCAATTGTAAGTAGAGTAGAAGTTCACCTCGTTGCTAAAGGTACAACAAAATTTTATTTTCTCAGGTAGTTTCACGTAATAATGTTATCGAGATGTGTGCTATGAGTTCCTTAATCAAATTGCTTATAGTTACCTCTATTCCTTTTATTAATCGGGATTGACTAGAAAGCTCTACACAACTGGTGATCTGATAATTAAGAGTTAAATTAGTTCTGACATTTGGTTAATAAAAGTTATTGCTGGTCAGGCATATGTATACTGTTCACATAGATGAAAGCGGTCTTATATTTTTGTTCGTTTGTTATAACTTTGCTTATAAACTGTGATTGTTCAATTTTTAAAACTTTTGAGATTAACTTTCAAATTAATACAATTTTAGGTTGTACCTCTGGCAAGATTGGAAGGTTCTTATTTGCAATAATATATTAAAAGATTCTTGCAAAAAATCCAGACAGAGTATCTGATGGAGGGCTACAGTATGCATGCATATAGAAGGAAAAAATGCTTTGGAAAAACAAAGCTCTTTGAATCAGTAGTAGGTATAATCATGTTATTTTATTTTGGAATGTACATGTAAATTAATTAAATATATCATATACAAGAAACAATAACTTGTAATCACTATTTTGTTTGGAATATTTTGCTTTTTACTTGTCTCCTACAAAACTTATTTTTTAAATTACATATTTGATGTTTAACTTCATCTTCTAAGTTTCAGTTTTTGGGATTATATTTTGATTGTTATACGTATACATAAAAATCTCAGTAGAATGGAAATTGCTTATTAACAAAAAATATAATTATTTTATTGTTTCAGATGCCGTCTAAGAGTTGGACAAGAACATAACAAACAAAGAAGTTGAATTGAAAACAGGAATTTTCTTAGCCAAATGTAAGGAACGACAGAAATCGACTTCAAAAAGTTCGTTGAGTATGGAGGAGGTCAGTGAATTTTGGAATCTCGGATTTGAAAATTATGTTAGTTTCAGTTATGTTATGAGGTACATCTTATATTTATGTATGAATAAATTAAGTTGAACTCAAATGTTTCCCGTGCTTTGATTTTTTCAATTAAAAATATTTTTTCCTATATATACAATTCGAAATTTTGAAAGATTCCTTAGATATTTGTAAGATATATAACAGGGAACACTGGATCATTGTACTCCCCCTTTTCTCCTTTAGTTTCAAAGAATATTTATTTAACTTTGGGACATACCGTTTGCTTACTGAATAAGTGCGAGAGAGAGAGAGAAACTTTCCCTGCCGGGTAATTCTATTCTCTATCACACGAATGGAGCTTATAGATAAAATAATTGGCGATATTGAACGAAAGTTGCTATCAATCCTGGTGGAACAAGAAGTTGGAAAAGAATTGATATGTACATTATTGTCGTTCAGTAAGTATACAGGATCTTCCCAATTTCAATCAATTATCTTTGAAACTAAATATGAAAAGGGAGGAGTACTATGATTCAGTGTCACCCGCTCAACAGGTATCATCCATATTGGGATATTCTACAAATATTTGCAATTTTGCTATATACTTTCCACATATATCCTTATAATATTCCTAATATTACTTGGATATTTGTAGAATATGCCTATTGGAATGTTCTATGAATATTCTGGATTATCTTGCTATATACATTCAGCAGATATCCTCAGAATATTCTTGAATACTCCTGGGAAATATTTATAGAATAGTCATAGAATATTTGAATAATTTCCCATTTCGTGGTCTATAGAATATTCGAGAAAGGATATATATATATATATATATATATATATATTTAAAGTGGGTCTATAGAATAATACAATATACGAAAACGAATATTTTTAGTACGTCCAATGAATATCTAGTGCTATCTGGGTACATGTTTGGAGAATGCTATTTACAAAGAAAGAAATAAGAAAGAGACAATTGAAAATTACATTTCTGAAAATTATAGGCATGTAAAATCTTTAAAATTTGGTGTCTTTGAGGTTAAGATATAAGCATATCTTGTAATATGGTCCACTAGAAGGTGTAAATATGTTTTTGTAGACCGTGAATATCTTTACTGGATCTTCACCTCTTCTATTATATCGTCCATTATCACATTGAAGAATGTAGAACTCTTGTATAGTAAACTCTTCAGATTGTAGGTTTCCGATTCTTACATAATTCCTCATATTTTGTATATACTTTTTATATCCTCGATTGAACTCTGGTTTACTCCTCTCTTATTTAGACTAGCCCATATTTGCAGTCTGGGGACACTGTCAAACGCTTTTTCTATGTCCAAAAAAGCAACATATATATTATTTCTACCATTTTTTCCAATTAACTGTCTTACTGCAAAGATGTGATCTTGAACACGTTTGCCCTTACGAAACGCACTCCAAATCATTCTGGTCAAACTCATCAATGATTTGTTTTCCTTTTCCTGTTATGCTCCTAACATTCCATGTTGCTATTCTCCATAATTTGCCTTCAGTAATTCGACTCTTCTCCTGTATTAATGTTTTTTGTCCATGTTTATGATTTGTTTTATTCTCCTTTTTATTCAATTCCTTACAATTTTGTCTAATATCCGTTTTCACAGCCTGATTTCTTTCCCCTGCCTTGACATTAATACTTATAATTATATCTGCTAGTTTTTTGATGTCGTAGCTTTAATTTTTTTCAGTTTCTCCTCTTCGTTATCCCCCCTCCATTCTTCCGTCCTTATATATAATTTTCGATACCCTATTTTAGTTGTTTTTCCATTTTGATTTTCTTCTTTTGCTCTAAGCCTAATTTTTTTTGTATTTCCCTATCCTATTTTGACAGTTCTTCCTGAATATATAATGGTTCCCCAGTTTTCATTTTTAGTTTATTTTCATTTTGCATTACTTTCTTTTTCTCCTCAAGTCTTATCTTCAATTTTTATAGCGCTATCAATACCTGTCTTTAAACCAAGTTACAGCATCATATTTATGATTTATTATACCAATATTAATAATATCAATAATATCAAGATCGCGCTCATTAAAAATATCATCAAATATGCCTGCAAATAAATCCATAATAACTGAAACACACGATATCACAACAATCTAACCTAAATTATAGTTAAGCCTAGCTTAAGCCGCCAAAATCGGTGGCTCAACATTAAGCCAAGATTAATACTATATTAGTCCGGTGCAATGGAAATTTCAATATTAGCCAAACTTAAACTCAATCCAGGTTTAAAAGCTAGTGGTGCAAACGGATCTAAGACGTCCAGATCATCATCAAGGATTATTTCAGCTTCCACTCCCATATTAATGTTATTTGTTTTCAAAGAACAATTAAGAAATTTAGGTTATATTATGTCTAAAATATCTGGTTTACAACGTCAATTTTGAAGAGAATATGCCCATCAACGCAAAAAGTTATGGCAATAAAGGATAGCTACCTACTACATGGTATGTTTTTTTACAATTTTAGTTAAATTTTTTGCACGTTCTTGATTTTGTGAACACCCTAAGCGTCCGACCACGAACTGCTACTGGTCATAGCTGGTAAGAAAATCAAATACCCCTACTGTAGAGTTTTGAAGAAATTATAACATATGAAAAAATCAAAATTGTATTAGTGTTGTGAATGAAACTCAACGTTTCTAGCTAATTCCACAATATAATGAAAAATGTTCAAAATTCTAAAAAATTGACAATTGTTTCGATAACTTAATATCATCGTCAAAATGACAGAAGTTACATTTCATTTGATGCCTACCTGATGTTTAGTAGTTATTTTTGGCTAGACCAAGAAGTGACCTACCTTGTGATTGACTTAATATATGTTGATAGAAAAAAGAAGAAGATGTGATATGGATGGATATCATTTTTCCAATTATGATCAGTATAACTGTGCAATGATATAGAAAACCAGGAAAACTATATCTGCTGATCTTTACAATTGACACTTGAGAAGACAGTTTAATAGTGGAGAACTCCCTAGATTTATCTGTTCATTGCCGACTTCATATTGCGGGTTTCTTAAGTGTCTTCTAATTTCCAACTGTTCAAGGAAATCCAGTTCTTGTTTCTTATCACAAATATGTAGTACTTCTAGTTCTGTGTTAGGTGTCAATGAATGGTTGGTGTCAAGTAGATGTATTGCAAAATGTGATTTATCTGGTTGTTTTGATCTGTATGCAGTGTTCACTGTATCGGATTTCAAAATTTCTAAAGATCTGACCTAAATAGACAACATTACATTCTGGACATTTGAGTTTATATATACCTGATTTCTTTAATGTTGGTATTTTTGTTTTAACATTTATCAATTTTGTACTTACGTTACTTTCTGTTTTAAGAGAAATTGTTGTATTCGTTGCTAAAGATATTATCCTTGAAATATTATTAGAAATATTTCCTGCATACGTGATGGTTTTATAAGTTTTTATTTCTTCAGTTTATTTAGGAAATATTAGTTGTAATGCCACTTTTTCCTCTTTTTTATTAATTACCTTATTTATCATATGTAATGGATAACCGTTAGATATTGCTATTTGTCTAATTGTACTAATCTCTCTATTAAAATTACATTTGTTCATAGGAACTGAAAATGCTCTATGTATCATTGAATTGTATGCAGCTAGTTCATGTGACATGGGGTGATTGGAACTATAAGGAATTGTCACATCAGTGTGTGTTGGTTTTAAGTAAATTGCACAATCAAATACATCATTAACTCTGAATTTTCAAATCAAGAAAATTGATTGACTTATTTTCTTCAACTTCTAATGTAAATTTAATTTTTGGGTGTAAATTATTAATGTGGTTGAAAAATATATCTAATTGTCGTTCACTACCTATAAAACACATACATATCTATACCAAAAGAAAACATTTTTTGAAATATTACTTTCAAAGATTTCTCTTTCTGACATTCTATTTCACTATCTGTAAAATTAGTGTCTGAAAGGTTTTCAAATCGTGGTGCAAAGTGTGTTGAAAACCTTTCAGACACTAATTTTACAGATAGTGAAATGGAATTGATGAATAAAGGTTTAAAGTACACCATACCACCAAAATTTACGAATAATATTGAACAAATTATAGCTACAGAGTCAGAAATAGCTTTAAAATCTAATTAAAATAATTTTCTTTATGAGAAATTAAAAATTCCCAATTCGATCAAAAATATTGAACCTTCAAAGGTTAAACGTCAAACAAAACATGGCATTACAGTTTTAAATGCAGTCAAAATAAAGTAGAAGATAATAACCTAACAGTTACAAAATCTGATAAGGGAAACACAACTGTCATTGTGACAACTGGAAATTATAATTCAAAAATATATTACTTCATAGAATCTAGCGATGTAAAAGTTCTTAGAGCAGACCCAACAAAAAAGTTTTCTAATAATGTAAGGGATATTGTTAATAATTCAAATTATCTTTTAAGTGAATACGAAAAGAGGTCTATCATACATAAGAATCCTCATTGTCCACAATTATATGGAACCGTTGAATTACATAAAATAACGAAACCAATTAGACCTGTAGTTTCTTATGTTAATACTCCTAATAATATATTGGCAGAGAAGCTTAACAATATACTTAATAGTTACGAATATGCATCTAAATACTCAATTAGAAATTCAATAGAACAAATCAAAAAATTGAAAGCATTCAAATTACAAGATAACGCTAAGCTCATTTCATTTGACGTTACTAATATGTTCACTGAAATTTCTCGAGAAGAATGTCTAATACTTGTAAAAAATTACTAGAAGATAAAAATATTAATCCAGGAATAATATCAGATATACTTAATTTGTTTGATGTATGTATTAATCAGAATTATTTCACTTTTAACTTTAACATATATATTCAAAATTATGGTTTACCAATGGGAAGCCCTAGATCACCTATTTTGGCAAACATTTTTATGGACAGTTTAGAAAGAAAAATCTTTGAAAGTAATATTTCAAAAAATGGTTAATTTTGGTATAGATATGTAGATGACATATTAGCTTGTTTTATAGGTAGTGAACGACAATTAGATATATTTTTCAACCACAATCATAATTTACACCCAAAAATTAAATTCACATTAGAAGTTGAAGAAAATAAGTCAATCAATTTTCTTGATTTGAAAATTCAAAGAGTTAATGATGTATTTGATTGTGCAATTTACTTAAAACCAACACACACTGATGTGACAATTCCTTATAGTTCCAATCACCCCATGTCACATGAACTAGCTGCATACAATTCAATGATACATAGAGCATTTTCAGTTCCTATGAACAAATGTAATTTTAATAGAGAGATTAGTACAATTAGACAAATAGCAATATCTAACGGTTATCCATTACATATGATAAATAAGCTAATTAATAAAAAAGAGGAAAAAGTGGCATTACAACTAATATTTCCTAAATAAACTGAAGAAATAAAAACTTATAAAACCATCACGTATGCAGGAAATATTTCTAATAATATTTCAAAGATAATATCTTTAGCAATGAATACAACAATTTATTTTAAAACAGAAAGTAACGTAAGTACAAATTTGTTAAATGTTAAAACAAAAATACCAACATTAAACAAATGAGGTATATATAAACTCAAATGTCCAGAATATAATGCTGTCTATTTAGGTCAGACCCTTAGAAATTTTGAAATCCGATACAGTGAACATTTACGAGCATGAAGATTGAAACAACCAGATAAATCCCGTTACGCAAAACATCTACTTGACACCAACCATTCATTAACACCTAACACAGAAATACAAGTAGTACATATTTGTGATAAGAAACAAGAACTGGATTTCCTTGAAGAGTTGGAAATTAGAAGACACTTAAGAAACCCACAATATGAAGTCGTCAATGAACAGATAAATCTAGGGAGGTCTTCACTATTAAACTTTCTTCTTATGTGATAATTGTAAAGATCAGCAGATATAGTTTTCCTGGTTTTCTGTATTATTGCACAGTTATACTGATCTTAATTGGAAAAATGATATCCAGAATATCGCCATAGGGCTAATAATATTTAAGCTTCAATATTTGTAATATCACATCTTCTTCTTTTTTCTATAAACATATATTAAGTCAATCACAAGGTAGGTCACTTCTTGGTCTAGCCAAAAATAACTACTAAACATCAGGTAGGCATCAAAAGAAATGTAACTTCTGTCATTCTGATGATGATATTCAGTTATCGAAACACTTGTCAATTTTTTAGAATTTTCAACATTTTTCATTACATTGTGGAATTAGCTAGAAACGATGAGTTTCATTTACAACACTAATATGAGTAGATTTCACGAAGTAAGGGTCGAGACAGTTAATTTCAAAATTGTATTTCTATCCCCTGAGAAGTAATCATTAAAATGTCTTCATGAGCCTGTATCTCATAAATTAAAAAAGTCATAGAAAAGTTTAATATTTCTCTCATAGAAAAGTTTAATATTTCTCAACGATCCACCTTTCCTTTAATTTACAGTACTTATCTATGTAACAATAAAATTATTTTTAACCTAATTTTAAATATGAAATAATTATTTGCGTACGTTTCTACCAAAAAAATTAAACAGTCTCTTGAACCAACAACATAACCTATCACAAAAACCAACAACCTCTGCTACATTTACAGGAACTTCCTCCGTTCGCTCGGTACGTTCAGAACAAACTTCGTTACCGTACTGATCCTCTTCCGTCACTGATGTTGAATCGAATAAATAAAAGAAACTATCAACTCTTTGAGTTTTTTCGGTATTTTGTAAAATAACCGGCCCGAACGGTACCATATTCTTTATTTTTATCGGCGTTGACTTAGCCCTGTCTGGATCTTTTCTGTAAGTTATGTATTGAAAGAACGGTTTACGCTTCAATTTAGTTCTACGTTTTTTCTTATTTTCACTTTCTACGACTGTAGTACTACTCGATACAGGAGTGCAACTATCCTCGGAAATATCGTCGACATGATTCGGCAGAGTAAAGCGAATTTTATCCGATTTTAAACTGCTAGTCGTTGCACTACTTAACGGTCGCATTTGCACTGAACGTTTATAATTTATTATAACGTTAGGAAATAAATTGATATTTAAAGCACTATCCGTGGTAGCTACTTCATGATTATTCGTCTTAACACTACAACCTAGTTCATTTTCGCAGCACTGTACTTCCCTGGTAACCATCACCTTTTCCAAACATCCTCGATTCGATTTTTTCCCAGTTTCCGTTTGGTCCGCTCTCTCAGCTGTGTTTTTAAATAAATTTTCGTGTATGCTTATCTGGGTGTGGTAAGGTATGCTACATTCCGACTCCAGCTTGGGAGTTTTCACTCTGATGCACGATTTTTTTTTCGGAGGATTGTACTCCAAGTCTAAGATGTTACTGTTCGATTCAAGCTCGAGTTTCTTGAAGGAAAAATTGAAAGGGTGTGTTTTCTCTACTTTACGTCTGAGAATTTTCAATTTTTGGAAATGGTAGTTTGCTGAGCCGTACAGTTCGTCTTCGCTACATTCTGTAGTCGCCGCAGATTCCTGATTACCTCTCAATATGATAACGACGCCATCACGGTATGTTTGTTGAGTGTTGCTTGGGCCATCTCCATAAGGACCCCCTTCTAAATCTACAAAACAACCAGTGGTTATTGATAATGATATAATTTTGTTATTGATTAGAAGGTAACGAAAGAAAAAGTGCTGTTACAAGAAGAGGAAGATCCCAAATAGATAGGCAGCCTTAAAAACACGCAGATAAAGTGAAGTCCCCTATATTGAACATAGTACCTATAGTGGACAGTAAATTTTAATATATCAAAAATAGGATAATTCCAAATGTGAGGGAAGAAATACTCAACTAAGCAAAAGCTCCTTGGAAACAAACCATTAGTGGCATGCTCCTCTATCGGCATCTATGTTATCCTAGCGTAGCCATTTTACAGGGCATCCTTCGGACCAGGCTAATAGTTTTTTGCTAATTTGTAACGCTGAGCTTAATTTTGTTGCTAATGCCGTTTCCGAGAAACGCAAACTGTGACAGCGTAATATTAAGCTAGCGTAGCCACACGCTATAACTATAAAAATAAGTAATATTGAAAGAAAAAATAAACAGGAATTTATTGCTTAAAATGACATTAATCTATCCTGCAAAAATCATCTCTTACTCAGATTTCCCCGCCCCTCATTAGATTTTAAGCTAGCGTAGCCACACACTATAACTATACAAAATAAGTAATGTTGAATTAAAAACTAAATGCACAGGAATTTCGTGACAATTTCTTACTAAAAGATGACACTAACCGATACTGCAAAAAATCATCTCTTACTCCGATTTCCCCACCCCTTACTATTATTTGATATTAAACTAGCGTAGCCACCCGCTATAACTATAAAAATAAGTAATATTGAAAAAACTAAATACACAGGAATTTGTTGCTAAAAGATGACACTAACCGATACTGCAAAAAATCATCCCCTACCCCGATTTTCCCACCTCTCACTATCATTTGTTATTAATCTAGTATACACAAAGAGCAACACAACATGATGCATACCTTTAGCGACAATTTAATATTAATTTCAATTTTCAAGTAGCTACTAAAAGAAAGATACATAAAATATGTCAATAAAATATAATATTAATAATTATAAATACAATATTATGTTTCTTATATTATTATAAAATATAAATGCTTTTATAAAATTAATCAAACCAGTCGTTAGGAACCATTTTCAGATATTCCGACCGAGTGGAAACATCTTGGTGGAGGTCAACGATACTGATAAAGACGTTTTACACCTTCACTAAAATATATAAGGTAGGTGAAGGGAATATGCCCATGTTGGTAATATGCCCACCGGCTCCATTTTTTATTAGTTTGACTTTTGATTAACAGATGGCTGACGAGTCACTTATGTTCATGCTTAATAGTACGGGAGCTAGCAACGTTTGAAAAGTAAGAATTTTAGGTCAGCTGATTTTGTGATATGTCGTCCTTCTTGCTCTTTCGGTTAGAGTCTGGGCTATCTGGCTGGCGGTAGCGGTTGCGTTCATTAGTGCGCATCCTACTTGTCCAGGTAATAATTCTGGATTTCAAAAACATTTTAGAAGGCGTAATTTTTTATTTTTTGTTTTTAAATAAGTCTACCTGACATACTTTTTTTATTGCCAGACATTTTTGACAATGCTAACTATGTGCCATACGCGATTTTTTATTTTTTTTTATAAAAATTTCAAAGTATTTAATAATGTCTGTGATTTTAATATTATGTTATTCAAAGATAAGAAAAACTTAAAATAAATTTGCCAGACATTAATTCGATTGTTAAGTCTTGAATTAAAATGAAAAGTATTGCAGTATAATGCTAGTAGTCCGAGAGAGACAGTTGCAGAACAAGTTTAGAATGATACAGAGAACCATTACAAAAGTAAATTAGTTGTCACTGTACATGTAATAAAAAATAATGATTGTACGTATCACAAAGAGATGATAACAATACACGATTTTTTTTTGCAAAACTTCTTCTTCTACCGTTGATACAATATGATTAAAAATATATTTATGAATTTCACGATTTTTATGCCAAGAAGTATGTGGAATGTCTGAAACTATTTTATTATAATCATTCAAATAATTTAATTCACATAAATGATGATAAAAAATTATTTTATTTTCAGATTTAAGACGATTAATTTTTTGTAATAATTTTTCATTATTAAGTTTTTCCATCCACTCAATGATTTTGTCATAAAGATCTGCAGCGTTTGAGGAATAAAGATTTTGTTGTTTACCGTTATTCTGTTTACGATCTTTATCACAAAAAAGCAAACATTTTTGAGTTGTCGTTCTTTTTCAATATCTTCAATATTAGTGTCAGGAATTTCATTAAAAACGTTAGTTTCATTGATACTTACATCACAAGTCGAGCTGAAAGCAACATCTTCTAACGTTGTCTGATTATCTAAATTTGAAGCAGCATTTTCTGATAACTCACGGTTAAAATCTAAATCAGGATGTCTTGATATCCTCTGGTTATTTGAACTCGGAGCAACATCTTCTGGTGTTATTTTACTGTTCAAATTCAGTTCAAAATCTCCTGATTTTGTCTGAATATTTAAACTTGAAGAAGCAACTTCACTGTAGGAGCTTTGAGTTACGTTTCTTGGAACAGTATCACTAATATCTACTGAAGTACTCGGTGACAAAGTGAGTGAAGTGGAGTTACTGGCATAATCTGTTTCTGATGATGAATCACGGTATTTTGCCATTAAAGCAGTAAAACTACTATAACATTGTCTATGATATCCATCTGTCTTATTTATTTGCGTGGGCAGCTCAATGTCACTGTACTTTAATTTATATTTCACAAGTACACTTAAAACTTGCTGACATTTTTTTAGTTTATCACCCACGAAAAATATTATGTTATCGTTATGTCCTTTACAAAAAACACATTTTATTTTATCACTGGCCATTGTAACCAAATTAAAAAATAAACATTAAAATCAAAACAAAAACAAACATGTTGTGGTGGTTACTTAGTAAGGGTCCCTCGTATACTCGACGTTTACCATAAAGGCATATTATTATAGAGGAAACCACTTACCTCGCAACCTGTGCTCGGGAACAGAATAAACAATGACACATTTATAAAATCACTGGGTTCAAGTTTAATACATTTAAAAATACACTACTATAAATATCGAACGACTTATTCAAAGTATTAATAACAATAATAATAATCTCATCCTGGTTCGTTCACATCCATTATATAGGAAACATAGTTGTGTTTTTCTGCACAGCCGACCTCGGTATGTAAACTATACATGTCTGTTTATAAAATAACAAAAACAATCTTTCCTTGGTAAATGACATTGAGTATGGTCGGCCGATGCTCCTTAAATACTATAATTAATATTAGATTAAATATTATTATTATTTCTAAGGCAGTGTCCTTTTGTCTTTAATGTCTTTTAGGGATCACTACAATGTGACATTAGACTGACGCCATCTTGCAAACTTGCCTGTCGCGCCACTGTCGTTGTCTATCTCTCTCGCACCTTCAGCTGTCTCTGTCGGACTACTAGCATCATACTGCAATACTTTTCATGGCTTTTTAATTTTAATTTAAGGCTTAACAATCGAATTAATGTCTGGCAAATTTATTTTAAGTTTTTCTTATCTTTAAATAACATAATATTAAAATTACAGACATTATTAAATACTTTGAAATTTTTATAAAAAAAAAATAGAAAATCGCGTTATGCACATAGTTAGCATTGTCAAAAATGTCTGGCAATAAAAAAAGTATGTCAGGTAGACTTATTTAAAAACAAAAAATAAAAAATTACGCCTTCTAAAATGTTTTTAAAATCCAGAATTATTACCTGGACAGGTGGGATGCGCACTAATGAACGCAGCCGCTACCGCCAGCCAGATAGCCCAGACTCTAACCGAAAGTGCAAGAAGGACGACATATCACAAAATCAGCTGACCTAAAATTCTTTCTCGAAAACGTTGCTAGCTCCTATACTATAAAGTTAATATCAAACCAACCCGCGCTCAGTTGCATTCAAGCGGACTTGAGGTGCACGTGGTTTGTGTTGGGAAGGCATCAGTTACAAAAAATTGTGTATTTAAATCGCTTGTAATTGTTTGTGTGATTAACATTTAAAATAAGGTAAATATATGAGAAGAAAGCTTGTTTTTTTGCGCTTAATATTGCCATGTATTTTTTTGATAAATATGTTGATATTATGAAAAAAAATTAGAAATATTGTTCAAGTGACTTGTAGATAATATGCCCACATACAGGTGAAGTTAATATGCCCACTGGGCGTATTGCCTACAGCCCAGCGAATTACATACAGCTGGGTATCTAATTTATTTTTTCTGGGTTTCAGATGTCACCTTATAAATCTAAAGGCCAAAGATCTCAATGGACAGAAGAAAATCTTCAGCGAGCACTAAATGCTGTTGCAAATGGACAGTTAAAGAACTCAGCAGCGAAAGAATTTCGTATATCAAGGAGAACCCTTAATCGTTACATAGAAAAAGGTACCAATAGAAAGCGGCGACTAGGTAGGAAAACTATACTCACAGATGACCAAGAGAATCAACTGGTAAGACGTATTATCAGACTGGCTGAGGTAGGCTACCCTATGATTTGTCAAAAGGTGCGTTTACAATTATTGCAAAAAAAATCATATTCCTCATTTATTCTCACGAGAAAAACGAGTAGCTGGACGATATTGGTTAAAGGCATTTTTAAGAAGACACCCAGACATTTCTCCTAGGCGAGCCCATAATATGAATCCGGCGCGGGCCCAAAAACTTAATAAAAGTATTGTAAGTGATTATTTTAATAAACTTAAGGCTGTTCTATTGGAATTAGATCCCATGGACAAACCTGAAAGAATATTTAATGTAGATGAAAAGGGGTGTAGGTTGATGCTCCACCATCAACAATCTGTCTTGGCTAAAAAAGGAGCAAGAAGGGTGCACCTAGTGGCACCAGAGCACGCCGAAAATGTGACGATTGTTAGATGTGGGTCTGCGATTGGGGGACGAATTCCACCTGCCATTCTTTTTAAAAGTCAGAGACTAAAACCAGAATGGTGTGATAATCTACCCGCAGGGACTTTAACTCTTATGACACCAAAGGCCAGTATGACGATCGGGACATTTAATACCTGGATAAATCATCTGACAAGATATAAACTTCCTGGCAAATGTTTATTAGTTTTTGATGGCGCATCTTGCCATTTGGATACATCCATCGTAGACACTGCCGAAGCTCATGACATTACTCTTTTCTGTCTTCCCAGTAATACGACACATGAACTTTAACCGATAGATAAAGCAGTGTTTAAGTCATTTAAGTATTATTGGGACCAGCAGGTCCTTTTGTACTGGACTCGACACAAGAATCGTTGCATAACAAAACAAAGATGTGGAGAAATTTTTTCTATTGTTTGGGACAAAGCAGTTACGCCCCAAAACATCACATCCGGTTTTTCTTCCACAGGTATATATCCATTTAATCCCCAAGCAATTCCTGAAGAAGCTTTTGCCCCCAGCATTTTAACTGAAAGAGAATTCCCCCCACCAGATTATCAGGAAAACCAACAACAAAGAGAATTTTCTTCAGAACCGGGACCCTCTGGATGTCATAATAAGACTTTCCAAAGTTCAACTGAAAATACTCCCCCTTCAAAAATTACCCATAGCCAAAAATCTTTCAAACCTAGACAAAAACATAATAAGAAGAAGGACGAGTGGACATCTTCAAGTGGCTCTTCAGAAGACGAAATATCTCTGTAGTAGTGTTACTAAGCGGGTTCTAAACCACTACTTCGAAAAACGTCCGCTAGTCGACGGTGGCGCTGGTGTCGCTGTCGGCGATTACAGATTTCTTTTTTCTGTCGTCCATTTTTCAGTCGGCAGATTTCTTTTTTTAAATTTTTATTCCAGTAGATTACAGATTTCTATTTTTCTGTCGTCCATTTTTTATCCGTTTGTGCATCGAAAAAAATGTTTGCCTTGAGTGAGATTCGAACCCGGGACCTCATCGTTCCCAGCCTTCGCCGTTACATCTCCGCCATAAGGGCTCCACTATATCTTAATTTTGAAATCTAACTGTATAAGATACAGAGAGTCTGATTTCACCATACGATGTAATTTTTTCAATTTTTTCTTCAATACTCCTTTGTACCAATATCGTTTTAGTCACTAGAACATGTGAATCAAAAAACAATGCGTCAAGCAGTTGACTATATTCAGAATCCTTCATAAGTAGGTAATCATAGAAAAATCGCTTATTATTTTTAGTGACAATCTCAAGGATTTTGATTGGGACTTCTAAATTTCAGAATGAAAAGTGATGGCTTCAATCAACATACGAGTGTAAAAGTGCATTTTTATCGCAATAATATACAAAGCATCCTTGCGCATTTTCTTTATATACCGGTGTAGTCATAAAAGATGTGATTTTACACAGAGTATAGTCATAAAAATACTGCATTTTTTATACAGGGTGTGATCATAAAAGATGCCATTTGTCCTTATATACAGGGTATAGTCAAAAAAGATGTGATGTTCATATATACAGAGTGTAGTCATAAAAGAATCCATATATACAGTGCGTAGTCATAAAAAGATGCAATTTTATACAGGGTGTAGTCATAAAGTACCGTATTTTTTATATACACAGGTTGTAGTCATAAAAACACCGTATTTTTTCATAAAAGATGACACAGGGTATATAAAGATAAGGACATTACAATGAATCTCTGCTATTACTGCTCAAATTTTCATCTGACAAACTGCATTGGTAGATTATTTTCACACACAAGATGTTACTAGAACGACCACGACAACCACAACATTAACGATAACAACAATGATGACAACGATAACGATGACACCGACGACAACGACGACAACGACAGCAAATCCACTTTATTCGACAGCAGAGGACACCCAAAGCTTCGCATGCTTGAAATTTGTTGCTCGTACGACTACATTATAGTAAAATATGCCGTGACTTAATATATTATTAGACAGATAACACACATCAGAAGTCTATCAGACAGATAGCAGAGGGTTAACAGAATGGATAACAAACACACCTCAGACCCACATCAGTTTGACTGCGCTGGTACTAACAAATTTACTGCAACACTCGGTTTATATGAATTATTTTCCAAGAAACAAACAAAAGAGCAACATATTTGCAGATACTGATATTAACGGATATCTATCATGATAGAAGAGAACATCTAAGACATCAGGCTTGCACCCCACTAAATTGATATAATTAAGCCGCTCTTCAAAAAGAACGCTACGCTAATAGAAAAATCTTGAAGCAATGATTTCACAACTTTGTCATACACTGGATGTCATTTTTAACATAGATGCGGTGAAACAAGGAGCCAACTTTACCACTCAAGCAGAGGGACAGCAGACACACATCACAGGGTTAGCACACATACACCACAGATGCACCAGAAATTCACCACGTTATACGTTTAACATTTTTGGCATCAAACAGTACTCTTTAAAAAAAAAAATATCAGGAATCTTGTATTTCCGAATTTCATTATGGATCACCCCAAATATTTAAAGGGACGTATGATACTGATGGCGATATTGATAATTTTCATAGACATTATAGCTATTTATAATTTAATCACTTAAGCCGCTCTTCAAAAAGAATGCAATGCAAATAGAAAAATTTTGAAGCGATAATTACACAACTTAGAGGTACAGTTTTATTGAATATTACTTTTCATTAAAATAGCTATTCTGAAATATTGGTATAATTTGAAACGTTAATAATAAACCACCGATTATTATACCAAAATGTGATAAACAAACAATGCACGCTTCTTGAATGAGGAATAATCCAACAGAGGACGCTTCTGTGTCGAATTCATATAGCTAGGATAAAATTCAGTATAGTTGAAATATGCCCCATTGTAATCATTCTTGGTAAAATCCAACTGCATTCTTTCATTGGGATACAGGTAGGGAACGCATTAAAATATTTGAATGACAATATTCTGTATAGTGGTTGATTTGAGAAGCCGACAAGACGTTGAGCTTAGACCATAAAGATTATTAATGTTTCTATATTAAATAGTCCTCTGTATGATACATAAATTAGGTTCATTACAGTATACGAATATTTTTTCAATACAGGGTGTTAAAAGATATTTGCATCCCTATTATTATTCTGCGGGGAATATCTACGTAAAATATACGAGGCATGTTATGATTAAAATTGATATATACATGGGGTGTTTGTAATTATTAAGACTGTAGAAATATGTAGATATAAAAGTTAATGACACACACAGTTTAGTAGTATTTTGAGCGGGATGTCTACGTAAATTATAACAAATATATGTCTGAATATGATACTGAGAAACCATCATCGTACATACAGATACCACATTTTTTATACAGGGTGTGGTCATAAAACATACCATTTTTCTTTATATACAGGTGTAGTCAAAAATATGTGATGTTTATATATACAGAGTGTAGTCATAAAAAGATGCGATTTTATACAGGATGTAGTCATAAAGATACCGTATTTTTTATATATATACAGGTCGTAGTCATAAAAATACCGAATTTTTTCATAAAAGATGCCACAGGGTATATGAAGATAAGGACGTTACAATGAATCTCTGCTATTATTGCTCAAATTTTCATCGAACAAACCGCATTGGTAGATTATTTCCACATACAGGATGTTACTAGAACGACAACGACAATGACAGCAGATCCACTTTATTCGACAACAGAGGACACTCAAAGCGTTTGCATGCTTGAGATTTGTTGCTCGTACGACTACACTATAGTAAAATATGATGTGACTCATTATATTATTAAACGGATAACACACATCAGAGGTCTATCAGATAGATTGCAGAGGGGTAACAGAAGGGATAACAAACACACCCCAGACTCACATCAGAAGTCTGTTTGACAGTGCTAGTACTAACAAATTTACTGCGACACTCGGTTTATATGAATTATTTTCCAAGAAAACAACAAAATGAAGCAATGATTTCACAACTTTGTCATACACTGAATGTCATTTTTATCATAGATGTGGTGAAAGAAGAACCAACTTTACAACTCAAGCAGAGGGACAGCAGACACACATCACAGGGTTAGCACACATACACCACAGAGGCACCAGACATGCATCACCGTTATACGTTTGACATTTTTGGTATCAAACAGTACTCTTTGAAACTAAATATCAGGAATCTTGTATTGCCGAATTTCATTATGAATCACCCCAAATATTTAGAGGGACGTATGATACTGATGGCGATATTGATAATTTTCATAGACATTATAGCTATTTATAATTTAATCACGTTATTTGTATATTCATTTAATATAGTTATATGATTTTCTGTATTTGTAAATTCTTAAAATTAAACTGTTATATGCTTTACCCAAGTCCCAGTAAGACTACGCTCTTCAGGCACGGATTATTATACCGAAATGTGACAACACTTTCGACAACATGATTATAAAACTAACAATTTTAGTAATGGAACTCACAAAATTTTATTCAAATATTGTGATTTGTCTGTATGGGAGAGAGAATTTACGGTCGACGGGCAGGTAAGATTTTATATGAAAAATAACAATGACATTCTCGGAGGGTCAAAAAGATTTCACCTGCTGTGTGTTACATAAAATGTAAGGAATGTATATGCAATCATAGAATTTGTATCTTCCCATGATGGACGTTATGGTGCTAAAAATCTCATTTCTAGTCCGCGTTATCACAATAGAACAATTTTCAATGATGATCCGACTCTAAGGAAAATTAAAAAATCTCCACTTTCAATAAACCAATGTATATGAATATGGCAATTTTCGATATTTCCAAAATTGGAATGTACGACTTTCACTATAATTTTATGATTCCAACAATGGGAGCAGTCAATTGTGAGCTATTGTACACAGACACTAACAGTTTTGCTCACCAACTTACTTGTAACGATGCATATAAATATTTAATTAACACAAAAATTGACAAATTTGATACATAAGACTACTACACTAATAATCCATACAATATACCTAGAGTTAATAAAAAGTATTATGCGTAATGAAAGATGAGTCTAATGAACAAATCATCACACATTTCGTTGGTCCAAAATGTACGGTTACAAAGTTCAGTGTGGGAGTAAAGTCGTTAAAGAGTATTAAAAAATGTGTAGTAAAAAAATAACTTTTGATGATTATGTCGATTGTATGAAAAATTGGAAACAGATGACA